>HG995367.1:5000000-7500000 GCA_905333075.3 Atethmia centrago | reverse complement strand
TTATTTGACTTTGATGTATTAACTAAACCTGCATGATTCTAAACAAAAGCAAAATGCTAAAGAAGAATTCTAGATACAATAATCTTAACTGCAGGCTTAGCACCAGCACTGTTTTGTCTACGGAAGAATAGACAAAAATGACGTTCCGCGTAGAAAGTACGACGGCAGCAAAATCGAAAGAGTCAACTGCACTTTTTGCGAAATTCACTCTTTTACATAATTCAACTAAGAATTATTTGTTTTGTCATACGATTTTTTTTCTGTTTGATTCTCAATTTTTTTACTGATATTAAGTCACGTATATAAAGTCAACTACAATTTTTTTCTCAAAGTGTCGAAGTACCGTATTTTGGAACAAAAAAATATAATAGTGAAATGAAATGAAATGAAATGAAATTGTTTATTCTGTAAATAGGATATGAGAATCACTTTTACACGTCATATTAAAAAATAAGCTAGATGGAGTCGACATTTCCTATCTGACTACCCCTGAGAAGAAATGGCGAAACAAACTCAAGGGTCAAAGTCTCTTTTAAAGTCCAGACATAATCTTGGTCAGATCATGTGAGGACCATGTAGATCTATGTCTGAAATGGTCTTTTGAGGAAAGAACCACACAAATTTGAGTGGACCTGTCCAGTCAGTGCAAGCATTTGTCAGTAATCGTGTAGCTCAACTCAAAACTTAAGGAGCTCAACGACTCGACGAACAATACCAAGGAAAGGACAATGGGGTTGGCCGCATAAAGAACTCAAAATGCCAGACCATCATTAAAACTAAGAGAAAAAAAAAAAAAAACAACAAGAAATAAATATAAATGACCCACATAGTGCTCACATTCACAATAATTAAAGTAATATAATACTTTTCAAGGTACATAAATATTCACTTAATTTTGCTTATAATATTCATCAATGTCAATATGTACATATAGTTGTATATAATGATGATTTTGCATAATTTTAATATCAAATTTTTTGGTTTTAGCACAAAGCTTATCAGAGCGAGCAGCTCAATCCCAAGCTTTTTTGTCTTCTAAATAATCTGAAATTTTATAGTACCCTTTTTTACAAAGTTTGGTTTTAATACAGCTTTTAAATCGTTTAATGGGTAAATTTCGAATAGCAATAGGAAGTTTGTTGTAAAAGCGTATACATTGACCCATGAACGAGTTGCCTACTCTGTGGAGGCGAGTGTGAAGTACAGCAAGATTATGTTTATTCCTGGTATTTAAACTGTGGATATCGGACATTTTCTTAAAATTTGATATATTTTTGTGTACATACATAAGATGATCAAATATATATTGAGAGGCTACAGTCAGAATATCTATTTCTTTGAATTTTTCTCGAAGGGAATCTCTTGGACCTAGGTTGTAAATGGCTCGAACAGCCCTTTTTTGTAAAACAAAGACGGTATTAATGTCCGCACAGGTTCCCCAGAGAAGAATCCTATATGACATAAGACTATGAAAATAACTAAAATAAACAATTCTGGCCGTATCTACATCGGTTATCTGTCGAATTTTTTTAACAGCATAGGCGGCCGAACTTAGCCTTCCTGACAATTTTTCTATGTGTGGGCGCCATTGTAATTTAGCGTCAATTGTTATTCCAAGAAAAACTGTCGACTCAACAGGGTCCAACTCTATTCCATTAAGTTGAACATTGGTAGTTAGCTGCCTGACATTTGGCGTTGAAAATTTAATAAGTTTAGTCTTTTTTTCGTTCAGGAGAAGATTATTTACATTAAACCAATGGACAACTTTAGAGAGTGCATCGTTAACATGTTCAAAGTTGACCAGCAGTCGTTTGATTTTAAAAATGAGGGAAGTGTCATCTGCGAACAATACAATCTTGTGATTATCCCTTATGTGATAAGATAAGTCATTTATATAGATTAGAAACAAGAATGGACCTAAAATTGAACCCTGCGGAACGCCCATAGTGACCGCAGATCCTCCAGATCTCTTGCCATTTATATTAACCCTCTGAATTCTATTATTAAGATAGGAAGTCAGAAGGTCGAGAGCCCTGTCCCTCATACCATAGTGATGCAGGTTCCTGATGAGTGTATCATGATGGACGCAATCGAAGGCCTTAGACAAGTCGCAGAAAATGCCAAGAGCATCCTGCGACTCCTCCCAAGCCTCAAAAATGCTCTTCAGCAATTCCACGCCCCCAACTACAGAGTTGAACGACCCTTCGTAAAACCAAACTGTTTCAGATGAAATAAATTACATGAATTGAAATGTCCTAACATTTGTTTTAAAATTATTTTTTCAAAGATTTTGCTCAATGTAGGTAATATCGAAATAGGCCGAAAATTCGTGGGATCAGTTGTGCTGCCAGATTTGAACTAGTAATATTGGCCTTCACAATTTCCTTGGTATAATGCCCTATTAACAAAATGATGTAAAATAGGAGAAGATAGCCTTGTTTTTCTATTAATTCCCATAGTTTTTGGTTCAAAACGCGCTCCTGTAAGACATGATTTTGTAGATATACCTTGTGGCCGACGAATAGAAAAATGCAAATAGACTTTACTACCATAGACAACTGTCAGTTGTCAGTGTGAATTTGACTGTTTTGTATAGAAATTTTCTTCTGAAATAGTCTACATAAAAAAAAGACCTATACAAAGATTGTTAGAAAAGAAAGACAAAATGACAGATTGCAGAAGGTTTTCTACAGTGCGATGTCAAAAATGGAGAAACTAAATGTCACTTTGTATAGAAAGAGTTATGTCTATTCTTCAAAGAAATAGAAAACGTCACGCTAAGCCTGCTGAAGTAAACTGAAGTTAACGGCCTGCGCAGTCTACCTGAGAAGCCATAGCCATTACCCCGTTTTTAGCTTCAGGTCATAATAAAAATTGGTCTATGAATATAGCCATTGTAATTATAAGACTACTGAGTTTAACTAAGTACTCTCTATATTCTTAGCTAATTACCTGGAGAACTAATTAATTCATAAAAAACCGGACAAGTACGAGTTGAACTCGCGTCGTGAGGCTTCCATACATACTCCATAAATACTCGTATGGTACCTACCATGTTTTTTTATCCCAAGATAATTCTGTGGTGTTAAGGTAAAAGGGGATAAGTCATTAATTTTGAAAAACGAGTTAGTTTTATAATTCGATACTGAACATTAATATATATTAAGGTAAAAAGAAGATGAGTCAGTATTTATGTTACAATTTCGTAAAACTCAAATTGCAAATCGAGTCTAGTCAAAAACAACAAAATAAGAAAAAGGTAAAAAGAGTTAAGTGTACTCATCTCATTATTGCGTTTGTAATATTATTTTTATTGTGTTAGGCATAACGAGATAAATCGACTCATCCCTAATGCGTATCGTCGTAATCCGTCAGTTGCATTTCGCGTGCGAAGTTGACGTGTTTCGACCTGCGTAAAAAAATATGGCGAGGGGGGTAATGGCTGATTTTTGCGTTATGCTCGTGAACGGGTGCTGCTTGTGGTGACTGGTCGTCTTGCTTTCTTTCTTTTTTTCTTTATTTTTTTTACTTTGATGGTCCTAGTTCATCATATGTGACTGTTACGGCTGTAGATATATGTAAGCGGGCACGCCCTTTATACTTGGAGGCTTTTATTTAGGTGTTAAGTTCTGTTTACGTTTTTACCTCTGCTTGAGAATAGTTTTCGGTCTTTTTCTTTTCTTTTTTTTTGTTGGTATACTGGTGTGCTAGCTGACATATGGCTAATAATTTAATGTTTTGTGTTTCACGTGGTGTAAATTGTTTTGCATACTGTTGTATAGAATCCATTTTTTTTCTCTAACTGAACAGACAGCTGTGCTGCTGGGGAGTTTGTTGACCACTTCTTCTTCCCAGCTAAAGCACTAGGAAGTGGCAAAGGGTGGGCGTTTTGGGGGACTGTCTTATGTAATTTTGACGTTCGAAAAGTGCTGATCCTCAGCCTAGTTTGAATAAATGACTTTTGGTTTTGATTTTGATTGATTCAATGAAAAAAAAAGACAAAGAAGAGTCAAGCGATGTTAAAAGAGTTTATTGTTTTGATCTGCAGCAATGTCTCCCAACCCCCTTTTTAAAAACAAATATCGTTTTTTACAAACGACTTCTATGGACATTCAATTTAACATTCATTTACGACTGTTACGCCAAAAAAAGCTTTTGCTACATGTGGAGCGAAGCTGATGGAGGACGTGGAGTTAACCAAATAGCGTCGTACCTGTTTAATTTTTTAATGTCTTTGCCACCCCATGTAAATGCAGTAACTTTTTATTCCGATACGTGTGGTGGGCATAATAAGAATAGCCACGTTGCTGCTATGTTTTTATGCATAAGCAAACTGAAACCAGATTTGTTAATAGATCACAAGTTTTTAGTACCCGGGCATACACACATGGAGTGCGATTCTATCCACGCCCAAATTGAACGGAAGAAAAAAAGAACTGACATGGCGATACATGTACCGAGAGATTGGTACAATTTGGTAAGAATGAGAGATAATGAATGAGAAGAGTTCAAACATTTCCGTCATAATAATGACAAACAATATGTTTTTGAACTTCGCCAAATTATTTAAAGGGCCATTGCAGCTACGTAAAGTAGATTCATCTGGTAAGAAATTAATTTGGCATGATGTGAAATGGTTTAGATATAGTGGCGAAAACGAACCAGGTGTAATTAAATTTAAAACAAAATTAGACAACTCAACCGAGTTTAAGAACATTTCTTTCTGTCGAAGGGGCAAAGCATATTAAACTTTGAATCCTGAGAAATGTTATGAGTGTCGAGTGCCTATAAGCCAAGAAAAAAAGAAAGATCTTTTAAGTATCCTTCAGTTAGTTGAAAATAGTTGCCATGACTTCTATAATAACTTACAAACTAGTACCAACACAAGTGACTTAGATCCAAATATTAAAGAATTCAATGATGTTTAAGTTTCTAGTATTTTTTTTTATTTCTAAGTTAAGCCTATTAAACTGTCCTAATTAATATCCTTTTTTTCCGTTAACCTATATTGTACCACTGCTGGGCAAATGCCTCCCCCATATTCTTCCACCTTTCCTTGTATCCTAATAAATAATATTACCAAATTCTATTAAAAAAAATAAAAACTACTAATAATAAACAAAACAAGAAAATTAAATAAATAATGCATAACGAGACGAGTCAATAATAAATCATATATTATCTATTTTTTTGGTTAAGGAAAAACGAGACATGTCAATTATTTGAATTAATAATAAATAAAAATATTTTTCAAATTACGATAAACAAGAAACGATATTGTTACATGAAAATTATAAGAAATTTTAGTTTAGTATCTTTTATATTCTTAGTTAAAATACATTTTTCTTTTGAAACCAAAGAGCGTTTTCTTTATTTGCTCCTGGTGAAAAGTTGTGTTTATTGACTTATCCCCTTTTACTTTGACACCACAGAATTTATCCCAAGAGAAACTTAACATTGTTGTTGAAAAAAATGTTCTGCCATACTTTTCAACTGCAAATGTAAGTTTTTACGCACATTATTTAGAGACTTACCATGTCATTATAACACCATAGACTTCTTATTTTGTATGGGTTTTCCTGTAATATATACCTAAATAAAGAACTATTTACTGTGTTTATTTTTTCAAAATTTTAAGCTCAGTGGTTTTGGAGATAATGATCAATTTTCAACATTTTTTTTAACTTCCACAAATTATTTTAAAATTATAAAAAAAAAAATGAGACCCTCACAACAAGCCTTTTCATTTGGTATGGTCACATGGTGCAGTTTGCAAAACTTTTTTTTTAAATTTTCTAATATGGGCCCCAAAAGTGACCCACACTCGTATTCAAAATTCATTTATTTACGTTACACGTCCGTGTCAGGGTCACAGAAATTCATGAGTGTACCAAATTTCAACTTAATCGGTCCAGTAGATTCGGAGCAAATCCGCTGTGACAGACGGACAGACACCAGGGGGGTAACCATCACCTCTTATCTCACAGTGGGAAAGTGATGGAGCTATACAGGACTTATAGCTCCATCTCTTACTCACGCTGAAGTAATATTGAAATAAAACTGCTATAAGAGGTGATGGTTACCCCCCAGTGATCCTATGATGGTTCCGATTTTTCCTTTTGAGGTACGGAACCCTAAAATCTTCATGAACTCGCTTAAAAAGTAACATTTATGATAAAACCAACCATAACATTGTGTGGTTTAATTAACTTTGATTGCCTGCCAAGAGTGGTTTCAATCAGTGCATTGTACAGCAAACGGACACACTTTATTTCGGTAATGAACTATGTCTGTATTGTTTTAAATAATATTTTATATTTATAACACACTTATTTATTACATTCCCATATAACACCATTACTACCGGAGGCAATAGGAAGATGCCTCCAACTGCATGAGATTGTTTAGACGTATAGATATAGAAATAGTGCCAGTACCTGAACCATTACTGAATGGTTCACATACTGAGCAATCGAAGTTTGTAATATGTCTATGGTGTGGTATTTATAATTGTGTTCTTTTTTTATTATTATATATTTATTTTCTTATTTTGTATTTTTTTTTGTACCTACCTACCTATGATCCTTTTGTTAGTCGAAATAAACGTTTTATTTTTTTATTATTATTTTTCAAATTAATAAGACCTATTTATTAAACGAGTATAATACTCGTAAAAACTTTATCACAGCTTTATTATAAGTTTTGAAAATTTCAGTGAGAATGGTTGCTTACCAACTTTAAACCGTTATAGATCCTAAATCGTCATTCAAAATGAAAAATGGTTAAAGAAACCTAAAGATGATTTTCAAATACCTATTGAATGATACCCCGCTTTGCTTAGTTCGTCGCCTTTAATTTAAATTTTTCACAATATGGCGTCTGGTGGTCGCCATATTGAATTTTGATTACTGTCATCTCTTTAGTGACACTCACAAGATTAAGACTAATAGATTGACGTAGGAGTTATCAAAATCGACCCACGCATTTGGTCTCTAGAGCACCACATAAGGTACAAACATACATGCATAGGCTGATAAAAACATTACCTTACTTTGCGTTGCGCAGTCTGGTAAGAAGGTCTGCTATTAGTTAGATAGAATTCGTAAATCCATCGGAAAAGGGAAGATTTTGTTATTATTGAAAAATAAAAGGTAGGTTATTATGTATATATACGACTTGTTTAAAAAACAAAGATTACTTCGGCAAAAAAATGAGATAGTAAAAAGACTTCTTTGTCCAAATTCATGTAAGTGGTGATTTTTTATCGCTTGGTCTGGAGTATAAACTAGTTCTATTTACTGAATAATTGTCATCATTGTTAATTCATCGTAACTATCGCCTGTTCTATACTCCTGAGTGACTAACTCACACACACACAAACAGGTATATATTCATGTGATTGCAACGCGGCCTTAATTCCCGCGTCGTCGGGTACAAAATAAACGGCCGATGACCTGTCAGTCTGTCAGTTTGATATAAAACTATTTTATAGTCATGGCCACTGAATGTGTAAGTCTCCGACTACTGTGAATTATAACACCGGCTGACAGGATTTGTCAAAACAAAAAGTGGTTGAAGAGTAGGGTTAGTATGAGGGTCGTGGAAAATTTTGGGGTATGCCATGAGCATTATTCTTTATTTGTTTTTATTAACAATTATTAAAGAGATATAAAATAAAAGTCAAAGTCAAATTGTTTATTTCAAATAGGCACATATAAGGCATTTTTTAAAGTCAACATTTACAAAATAAATAGACTTCATTCTAGTCGGCCCTTCCAAAAGGTAGTTTCGTATGGATAATAATGGGCAAGAAACTCCACTGTTACTCTTTTAAAATGTTTACAATATTTTGTATAGGTACATTAATTATATACCAAAATAGGTGAAAAGGAAAATTAAAAATGAAGCAATGACAAATAAATTAATTATGTGATAGATACACGATGCTCACATATTTACAAACATTGTAAAAGTATACGTTTTACTAAATAAAAGATAGATAGATACATTACAATTACATAACATAATATAACATAACATCACACCTAGTTTCCCCGAAGGGTTGGGCAGAGGTGTACCTATAGTACACCCACATTTCGCCAGTTATGTTTAAGTCCCATGTAATAGGGGCGAACCTATTGCCATCAACCGGGCACAAATCCAACAAAACGATTACCACAATACAATTATCTTCTCCAAAATCGCTTTTTTATTTATCTTGGTACGAGCTTTAATTTGGGACCCCTTTCCTTCAAATTTTTTTAGAACATTCACGATGCAATAAGGTCGAAAATTTCAGTTCAATAGTAGTGGTGAAGATAAGATAATTAAATGTCTTATCGTATGGGCCCTTGAATTGATAACCTCTTTGCAAAAAGCTATCATTACGTTTTCCTGATTACGAATATGTGTCAGTGTCAGACAAGAAAATTTATTGATTACTAACATTTTCGCGAAATATAAATTTGTAAACATATAACAAATGGGAATGCTTGCAGCAACTAGTGAGCAACTAAGACTCCAAATTGTTGACCTACAAGAACAAGGACTCGAGATTCGCGAGATAATGCGACAGTTAAATATGACTAGAAACGCAGTTCACCGTTGGGTTCGAAGATTCAATGACGAAGGAAATCTTAGTGACTTATGGCAAAACAACCATCGCCCGCATGCTTTATCGGAAGAGCAGTGCCGCATGATGCAAAGGAAATACATATTGGAGGGCTTTACGCCGACCAGAAAATTTGCGGAAATGTTTGAAGTCCATCCTTCATCAGTCAGAAGGCACCTAAACGCTATAGGACTGCATCACAGACGCCCTGAAAAATAAAACTGCTTTAACAGAGGACCATAAAACTGCTCGACTTATTTTCGCACGTCAATATTTAAATTTCGATTGGACAATTTGGTCTATAGCTTTCATTGATGAAAATACTTTTTTATCTTCGCAAACGGGCAGATTACATTTGTGGTGGATTGCCAGCACTCGATACACGAAAGCCACGTTATAGCTAACAATGCGTCTGGTCGCATTACTGATAACTTTTCTGGCTGGATTAGTGCAGTAGGCGTTGCAGAGCTTGTGAATTTACCACCGAGAGCAACTGCTCTGGTTTATGTTGACTTATTAGATGGGAGTGTGTTTTCGACCTTGCGAATATATTATCCACAACAAGAAGTCCCTAGAATTATTTTTTTCATTCATACAGCAAGAATCGTTAGAAACTGGTTTAGTAATAACCGAGCAAATTTAAATGTTATTCCATGGCTTGCAAAGTGTGCTAATTTAAACGCAATAGAACATTTGTGGGGCTTAACGGCTTAATGGTCCAAAAATAGTCCAATGGAAACGAAAGAACTAGAGAAGCACTTATAGATCACTGTCAGACAGTCTGGGAAAGTGTTAGGGGTACTGACAATGTCAGCAATTGATTGGATCCACCGGACCGGCTTCTGGCCGTTATTCAAAACCGAGGTGGATATACGCGGTTTTGAATATTGCCTTCGGCGATAGCGTTCGTTTTCTGCTCCGTTAATACTGCTGTCTATAGATAAGAGTTAGTTGTATTGTGTCATAATGAAAATGAAAGAATAAAAAAAGTTTATTTTGTTAATCATTAGATTGGTAAAACATTGTGGCTGGAATCTCCTAATTACTAGTTTAGTTAGCTATAGCTTTAAACATTTCACAATAAAGGATTTTTTTTTTAAATTAATGTTTTTTATTTATTTTCGTAACACAACAATTTAACAAATATGGCCGGAGAGAAGACAAGGCCAAAAAGACGAGTGACAATTTAGTCGAAAAAAATCGGAAATGATCGTTTGACTCGTTCCGCCCAGCTGACGTCACTGAGCGGTTGCCCCTAGACACGTATAAACGTAAGTTGTCTATGCCAAACTTTATGACACTCCATTAAAATATGAGCTCTAAATGTCTTTAGTTTGCTATACGATATTCCACCTTAGGTGGGTCCCAAATTAAAGCTCGTGATTGTACCATCACTGGGAATATACCGTACTGATAATATAGCGCCAGTCAGCAAGATGGTCTACAGGAATAATTGGCCAGCAGGCGTCGTAAATTTATGAATGGTCGTGGAGGCTATTTTATTTACTGCACCCTCGAGGAGCATATGCTGTAGCCTAAATTCTACTATCAATCGACCTATGTAGGCTATACAGGAAACTTAATTAATGATATTAATCATCACTCAGCCCAGTCTCAAGTAAATTAGTCCGATGAAGACTGTGACAATGTGAAATGAATGTCTTCACGATGACCGCGGTAGAAATAGAGTTTGATGTCACTTGAATATGCGAATCTATGAATTCATTAACAGAAGAAGTTTTTGGAACGAAGTTCCTTATCTCACGTTACACTTGGCGAATGACAGCTAGAACGAAAAATGTGTCACACTGACCGTCTTGACACTTTTATCACGTAACAGATGTGTTGCCATGACACTTTTGTTGTGCAAAAGCTAAAGGAACTTCGTTCCAATCGACGGTGACGACGGACGACACCTCTCCAATGTTTTTGTGTATCATTGGCGATGTACATCAAATAAAACTATTTCTCATTCAGGTGACTCTATGTACGGTCACATTTAGTGTTTGCTATTACATCTATCAAGCTACGCTCAAGATTGATTAATTTATGCGTGCAGCTTAAGCGTTGTCAACAAATCTTCAATGAGAACCGTTGACACTGTTTAAGATGACGTGTGATATATGTTACATACATACGTATGTATATAAGGGTGTTGAAGACAATGGTTTACATGCATACATACATACGATTATGAATTAATTAATTGAGCATCCTAAGACGCGTATTTTGGTACGCGAAACTCTGCATGACTTGAGTTTTTAAATCCAAAAATAAGTCGAAAAAAAACAGCACCCATTTTTATTTCATTAGATAGGTACTTCTAAACCAATTTGAAAATTATTCAATAAGAATGCTAAAATATGAGTTGGGAATCGTTTTATTTTTCTTGACGAGTATTAATAACGGCACAGCTGCTGCTAGCTCTGAACAGCTGAGTCTCGATTTCGCCTGATAAGGCGAAATGTTTCTCTTCTGAGAAAATAAACAAACGACATTAATTAATGCAAATGTCTGAACTTGTTCAGATATTTTGAGAAGTATCAAATACGGAAATTGGTGAGCTATTTTATATTCCTGGGTGTATGATTTTTTTAAACAAAGAAAGTAAAGAAAAATATTTAATACTAACTCGGAATACGGAAGTATGAACGCACTTTTCATTACGTAACGATACGTCAACTCCTACCGCAAGCCGCGTTAAAGAACTGCGTTCCAAAAAACCCGAAATGGATAGTAACGAGACATCAGACGAAGACATTGGAAACAGCAACGTGTAACACAGCATAGTAGTGACTGAAAAGCGTCGATAAAGCAGTTAAACCGCGCCAAAAGATTCACCATTCAAATTTCGGTGAAGCTGGACCTGAGCCGTGAGCTTTGGCGGCAACGTTGTTAAAAGATAAATCACCCGTCTCTCCACTATTCCTTTGCTTACTCTAGGATGCATATCCGGTAGGATCTAATAATCCTTCCTATCCTAAGGGCACGTCTTCTTGACCATTACCGCACCCCCCGGTCTAATCTTTTATTTGCAATGGTCTCTGTAGTCCCATGAAACATGAGGCTCCAGGGACTAGTGTGAATCTTCGGGTTAATTCTATTTTGGTTTAACCACGCTGGGGTCGCATTTCATTCATTCATTCATTCATAGGAAAATAAAGAAAAAATATTTTATACTAACAAGTGAAAGAAAATCAGCTGCATCCATGTCCATCGATACCTTTCCATGCTCATATTTTTATTTTCACTAATTCTCAACCGACAGCAGCCTTAGCTGGTTCCATTATATTTTGGCAATTTTGTCTCACTACCCTTTTTGGCAATGGAGAGGGCTATGCTTGGAGTTTCCCTACGTGATCGAATCAGAAATGAAGAGACCCGCAGGCGAACCAAGGTTACTGACATAGCCCGAAGAATTGCCAAACTCAAGTGGCAGTGGGCAGGGACATTGCACGTAGAACAGATGGCCGATGGGGCCGAAAGGGTCTGGAGTGGCAACCGCGTACCGGAAGACGTAGCGTTGGAAGGCCTCTTACAAGGTGGACCGATGACCGGGAAGCACAAAACCGGTCGAAGTGGTGGTGCTTGGGGGAGGGTATGCCCAGCAGTGGACGTCTTTCGGCTGAAATGATGATGATGTAGTGACCTCATACATGGCGCATCAACACGGCTGACCGCGACGGCGCGCGGCCGGGCACTGAGGGCCACACACATGTCGTACGCCATCTGCGACGTCGTGGAGACTGACTGCATTGGCGGAATACTCGGCGAGAGACAACAAGCCGGCGCAGGAGCAAGTTAGCGACTGAGCGCACGCAGCCGGCCGGGGTATATTTATAGACGTCGCGCCGCAAGCCATAACAAGGAACAGCAAGGCAGGAACGAATTCTTAATGCATTGCGCGCGCGAGTCCCGATTGGTGGATTGTTATTAAGGATACATGTGCCATGTACCACTAAATGTTAGGAGCTACAAATCAATATAAATAGACCAAAATAAATGTAAATTATCTGAATCAACATTCGAGTTTCATTTTGATCCAACAAGATATCCCCAAAAATGATAATGACGACCCTTTTGAAAGTGTTGGGTTATAAAATCTGTTATTCGCTGTGATATTCACATATGAAAGTCAAAGCCTAAACTAAGCTTCCACCTACTTAATTGCTTAAAGTTTAAATTGCTAACTTGAATCATGACAATAAATTATATGTACCTGTCTACCTATAATATCCACTATACAGGAACACTATCAGGGTCCTCCAAAATCAAAACAATTTAAACTTATAATTCGGTGTGGGGACCCTACTGACATAGCCACCCACACCATTTACAACACACACAAATTCTTACGAAGTCAACCTTATTCCATTGTGAGAAGGTTCACGTCACCGGCATAAACAAGTTAGTCGTCCCATATACGACACGAAAACTCATGAATAGATATTGCAATGACAAAACCGCGGAAAATTGGACTTTGGTATGACGTAGAATTATTGTTTTATTCGCGTTTAGAGGTGCGTTTAGAACAAACGGCTATCCCGGGAGCGGGAATGTGCAAATACGATTATGTTACGGGAAGGTACGTTCAGTCGTAAAAGTGAAGATGAATTAAAAGGTGTAAGTAGATAATATGAATAGGTAATGGTATAAGGAATTTAAAGAAAGACACATACACAGAAAGATACATTAAACAATAGAGTTATAGTCATGATATTATATTAGTCTTTCAAAGAATGAAGATCTACTCTGTTATACTTAAGCCTGCAACATCCTTAAAAATATCGTCTTGACACAATAATGTAAACTGTTTGATCTGTTTTATTGCTACGGCGTAGCTGATGAAAGCTACGGCGTAGCAGACTTGGGCTACGACGTAGCACCAGTGTAGCAGTGTGCTACGATGTGATATTGTAGCCAATTATTATGCTGCCAATTCGATTAAATGTCTCGTGGCTTGCAGAAAGACAACAGTATTTATGTAATAACATAGCATCACCCCTATTTTGCCCCACAGGGTTAGGCAGAGGTACACCACACTCATATTTCGCCAATTATGTAAAAGTCTCATGTAATGCGGGCGAGCCTATTACCATCACCAGTCTCCGGGCTGCTACTCACAAATTCCAGATGGAAACCCCGATAACACTTTACCTGAAACTGGAATCGGACCCAGGACCTCATGCTCAGCCGTAGTGCTTGCGACCACTAGACCAACGAGGCCGTTCTGTTTACGAATAATGTGTATGTCGTAATGGGAAATGGGTTTAGCTGTTTTCTAGGAGTTTTCATTGTCAGAGATCAATCATTGTCGTTGCAAGGGAAGTTACACTAAGTTTAGACACTTCAAATTGTGAGAAGAGGCGTTCACGAGTTCATGGGTCTCGGAAAATCGGGAAACGCTACCGTGTGACTGAATAGTTCGTCTCGCGACCGTATGTTTCACTTGCCAAGAATAGAATGTACCCCTCCCAAACCATTCGTCTTTGAGTCTAGGCCCTACTTCCCACGTTCAGCAGCAAAAAAATGCATGCCCGCCTCTGCACGTTTTCCTAAGTATTTATAAAAAATTAAGTTTTACAAAAACTACATGAGAGGTAATTAGTATAGGTAGGTTTGTGTGTGGATCAAGGAGTCTTCCCGGATTTAATAAAATACAGTAAGGTTAATACCACTTTTAAAATCTGGGGGCATTCAATACACCAACAATTATAGACCGGTATCCGTATTGCCGGTACTTAGCAAGATGTTCGAAAAGGTAAAGCGATCAGCAATATCGTTTCACCAAAGGACGTTGTATGACTGACACCAGTGTCACCTTATTAAAACACATATTTACAGCGTAGGAGGAGGCCCAAGATGCCATAGGAAACTTGTTAACCGACGAAAAAACGGAGGAGGTTCTCAAATCGACGCGTATATTTTTTATGTATGACCACGCATAACTTTTTATTATTCTTCGTGATTTACGAAGTCAAATGCCTTGGAGAGGTCAAAAAAGAATTATCAAAATCGGACTACTCTGTAAAAAGTTATGCGTGGTCATACATAAAAAAATATACGCGTCGATTTGAGAACCTCCTCCGTTTTTGCGTCGGGCCTCTCCAAGGCATTTGACTTCGTAAATCACGGAACCTTGCTAAACTTGAGCATTACGGACTAGATAAATTTGCGCTCAGTTTAGTTAAATATTATTTAAATGATAGACAACAGCAAGTTCAAATAAATGCTGTCAACTCACTCGGTTTAAAAGTAAAAATGGGTGTTTCATAAAGCTCGATATTGTGACCTTTCCCTCTTTTTAGTATATATTAATGATTTACCCCATTTATTAAAAAAGCAACCGCAAATGGTGTAATTTGTTAACGACGCTTCTTTAATCTTTAAGATAAACAGACGTGTCCGTCAAATCCGTCAATATACTAATGTAGATACCGCGAGGCTAGTTTATTTCAGTTACTTACATAGCAACACATCTTACGGTATTTTACTATGGGGACGGGCTGCAGATATCGAGTCGATTTTTATTCTGCAGAGAAGAACCATCAGAGCAATATATATATAAAAAAAAAGTGTTTATTCATAGAAATATTCTTTACAGTGAACACATATTACCTCTGCCAAACTGCAAAGCAGTTTGTTGGCAGACGTAGCTCCTTTTTTGTTTTTTACATAATTTTATATTTTTCTATTTTAATTTTTGACACTTTTTCACATAAAGGTAAACTACTATTCCTTCATTTCTTAAATTTAAAAACAGACATACAATTTTCGTTTTAGATATTCTCTTCAGTGAGACTTTGACAAAAAATATTAAAGAGGTACTTATGTAGGGTTGGATCTAGTATCGTTTGGCAGGAGTTGGGGGGTAAAAGGGGCTAAAGTTGATAGGGTTTGGGTCCCCGATTATAACGTTACCACTCTTATTAAAAGGTAATGCATATTTTTCGAGAAATTAATAAAAAAATGTTTCTAACCTCAAATCCGATAAGAAGCGAAAAACGAAACGTTTAAAATGGGCGATTGACAACCAAATCTGCCCCAGCATCTGTAGTCAGTATCCAGTATCAGTATTTGTAGTCAGTCCATGGTATAAAATGTCGGGCAAATTCGATAAAACGGAACGTAAACAATAAAACAGGTATGCCATTTGCGTCATGTGTCACTGTCATTTGTTTTCGATCGTTCCGTTTCTCCTCCAGTTGCGTGAATTTTTTCTCTGTGTTTGTACTTCCACTGATGATGTGTACAAAAGGCAATGTTACACTTTCTCTCTCCCTAAACATCATCATTACTTATAGTTATATAGTTCTTGATCTTGTTTCATGTTTATGGCATATATATATATATATATATATATATATATATATATATGTATGTATGTATGTATGATATATGTTATGTTTAGTATATGCTTTATGTATTATATGTATTTATTGTATATGTAACTGGTACACCACTGACTACCTGCAGTATTGTCTCTCCTCCCCCTTTAATCCATCCAAAGGTTGTCTGTAAAAGATCGCTTTTAGCGATAAGACCGCCCATTGTGTCACCCCTTGTAAAATTTCAACATTTGTATCTGTAATTTTTATGGTGTACATAATAAAGAGTATTCTATTCTATTCTATTCTGTTACTACTGTTACTAGGAGAACTTAGGATGCAAGAGCGAGCGAAGCGAGCTCGGGACTTGGGGCACCCCGACTCGGACAGGTTAGGTTCGAAGGGGATGGCGGGGTCTAGTGAGCGAGCGGAGCGAGCGAACTCAGACCCCGCTATCCCCTTCGAGGTTATTTTTTTTTAAACCCTAGAGGCCCGCGAAGCGGGCCTCATACTACGCCTTTTAATCGACTTTAAGTGTTTTGAGGTTAGGTTACAATAATTTGTTTTTCTCAAGAACGGTGCGTTACTTTTTCATGGGAGTGGTGCCAGGGGGCAGGGAGCACCCCTCCCCCAATCTCCCCCGCGAAGCTGGGCTCATACTACGGCTTTTTAAGCGACTAAGAGTTTTGAGGTTAGGTTACAATAATTTGTTTTTCTCAAGAACGGTGCGTTACCTTTTCATGGGAGTGGTGCCAGGGGGCAAGGTGCACCACCCCCAACCTCCTCTCCCACCCCCACCCCCCTTCTCCTGCCAAACGATACTAGATTTTTACCCTTATGTATTTTATTTTTAAAGGCAGTTTTTGTGATACGGACTAAAAAACTTCTACACCTTTGACCATAATAATTATTATTACAAGTGGGCACAACAAACCTTCTCATATTATTGTATCTTTGAGATCTTGTGCGTATAATGTAGCTTTTAAATTCATTGTTACCATACTGTTCCAAAGCTACTGACAACACTACCCTCTCATGAACCGGCAGCATTTTACATTCCAAAAATAATTCTTTGTAATCACTACTTTTACAACGGTTTTTTGTGTTTTTATCTACTAATAGTTTCATGAATCTTATTTGCAGTTTTTTTATTTTATCTAAATATGTTCTAAAAGTGTTACCATAGCACGCCAGCCCATAAGAAAGCAGCGAGTCCACCAGCGCATAGTAGACCATGTACAATGTTGCCCTATCCGTACTATCAGTACAAAACTAAGGTGGTGGAATTTCACAAGTACATACCTGAGTTTGTCACATAAGTGTATAATGTGTGTTTTCCATGAGAAGCTGTTGTCTATGACTAAACCCAAGTACCTGTATTCCTCCACCACCTCAATGTTTGCACACTCACACGTCAGTCCACCACTATGCAGACACTCATAGCTATGCCCCACTATGCGCGGCAGACGTTCGATCTTTTTAAGATAAGGCGAACGTATACGCATACATTTGGTTTTATTTATATTGATTATGATGCCATTGTCGTGTGCCCATTTGATGATATTAGTAACATCCTCTTGAATGTTACTTTCAATTAAATTTAAATCTTTTCCTGCATAAACTAGACAAGTATCATCAGCATACATATATATGCGACATTTATTAATCACATTACACATGCTATTGACATGCATGATGTATCCAACGTGAACAAACACGGATCCGGTTGGCACACCACACGTGACGTGTCTGGGCTCTCCGACGACGCCGTCAATAACCGTTCGCAGTGTCCGGTCTGTGAGGTAGGCACGGAACCACCTGTTCAGTGGTCCCGCGACCCCGCACTCCTCCATGGCTTGAAGCAGCTGGTGGTGCTCCAAGGTGTCAAATGCTTTTTTGAAATCAATGTAGACCACCACCACTTGCTTCCGCTGACCCAAGCACTCATTGACGTCGTCCGCGAATCGCACCAAAGCCGTCGCCGTGCTTCGTCCACGTCGGAAACCGTGTTGTGCATTTGTCAGAATATTGTGTTTTTCCAAGAAATCACTTACCTGATTCACAATAAACTTTTCTACTATTTTATTTACAACTGACAATAAGGCTATTGGCCTATAGTTTGCATAATCACTATGTATACCTTGTTTAAAAACAGGTCTAATTAATGCTGTTTTTAGTTTCTCGGGGTATAACCCCTTTTCAACACACAAGTTAATAAATAAAGAAATAACAGGGCTCATCTTAGTTTTTAATAATTTAATTTCTTTAACTCTAATTTTGTCTACTCCTTCAGACTTATCACAACTTAGCAAATTTATTATTTTATCTATATCTATTGGATAAGCTTTTTGAAACCGTAGTGAACCCTTTCCGGAATCAACATAGCTAGATCTTTCCAAAAACCTATGACTACAGACATGTTTTATATCTAATATTTCTTTGGTAAAGGTTGTTGAAAATTTATTACATATCAACCGAACCTTCTAATTTTCCCAAGTATTTTAAAATAACAGAATCTACACTTCTTTTTTCATTACCTTTCCATAAATTTATTTTAGTCCAAATCTTTCTAATATTCTTTTTACATTTCTTTATTTGTTCTCGGCGGTATTTACTTTTCGCTTTATTTATACATTTATTTAATCTATTTCTAAATCTGTTATATTGTCTACGCAAATTCATATCCTCTGGGTTATTTTTACAATTTCTAAACAACCTATCCCTAATACCTACGATTTCCCTAAGCTTTTGTGTGATCCAGGGTTTACTTTTCCTTTTGTTGCGCACCACTACTTGGATTTTAGCTTCATTATAAGCGTCAGAAAAAGTTGAACATAATCTGTTATATAGGTCTATTGGACATTCACAATTTAACATATTTCAATTTAACATATTGGACATTCACACATGGTCGATGCACGACCGCGTCACTGTGTCTCCGTACACTTCCTCTCGCGTTACGTCACTGATAGCACATTCCAAGCCCAACTCGCTGATATTATTTGTGTAGTTATTGATAACGCTGCTTACACCGGTTTTGCACAATAAATCTGTTTGTATCACCAATCATAATCACTTCACAGCCTAAGTGAATCCTGGATAACAGCCTATGTACTTCCTCAACAAAACCATGAATGTTTATATTTGGCGGCCTGTATATAGCTAAAATATGAATAATTTTACTTCCATCTTGGAAAAGCTGCCCGTGTATCATCTCATAGTAATTAGATTTAATTGTGGTGGCAGTAAAATTTAACTTGTTGTTTACATAGACTAAAATCCCCCCTCCCCTTTTAGTTTCCCTTGTATTTATGTATGTGTCATATCCTTCTAAACTGTATAAACACAGTTCGTGTTTTCTGATGTTAATCTCCGTTAATGCAATAATATCCAGTTTTTCTTTGCAATTGTCTATCAATACTTGTAGTTGATTAAAGTTTTTTCTAAGTGATCTTATGTTCAAAAATATAATATTGAGATTGTTATCACGTTGTAGTAAATCATCCTGCCAGCTTTCTGTACATATGTATTTATTGTATTCAATGTTAGATGTTACGTGTGAAGCGTGGTTATCGAATTTTGAAATAAGGGCTACTCACGATTTATGACGCACTGTACAAAAAAAACGTCATACTGCGTACGCGCTAAGTGTGCGCTAAGTGTGCGAATCGATTTGATTTTGTTATCATTCGGATCATCTTTTCTTATCAGCACCTTACCGTTCTGTATCTAAATGTATTTAAATGCTTGTTTTAGCTCGTTCTTTGCCGTCCATAGCAGGTTGCGCATATGTTTGGTGAGATCCTCATTTACATAGATTCGTTGTCTATTTCCGCCAGCAAATATATCAAAATTTGTAAGCTGGTGGGATTTCCTTGTGGCTATCCATTTGTCGCGGCTAGCACGCGTAGCCATAGTGATAACCACTGGGCGTGGATTTTTCTCGCGCTGCGGCTTCTCGGTTTTTATTTCTTCACCCACCCTCTTTACCTCACATATCAATCCACCTTCTACGCCTAATTTGCTTGCTATAATTTTAATTGTATTCTCCAAATTCTCGTTTTGCTGTTCCTCTAAACCAAATATTTCTACATTTTTTTCCTTCTCACGTATCTCCAAGTAAACTATCCTTTCTTCCAGTGCCTTATTACAGGTTTCAAAATGAACGCATTTATGCTCCAATGCTTTAATCTTTTTGTCTGTTTTTTCCTTCTCTTCGATCAATTCCTGGTACTTTTCAGCGTAGAAGCTTATGTCGTCTGACATAGCCTCAATAGTTTTTTCATATTGAAGACTATTGTTAGCTTTTCGTTAACTTCGGCCAACACTTTTTCTGGTGTCGTACGGGACATGTCGACTTCTATGTTTGGCTGGCGAAACCTCGGCGTGATTTGGCATTCATCGCATAAACCGGTGTCACTAAATGCCTTGATTTTTGCAACACATTTTTTATGGAAGATACCACCACAGTCACCATTACACTTTGCAAGACTGTCGCCTTTCACTCGGGCCAGCGACAGTTTACATGACTTGCACTGCACCATCACGTTCGGTTAATTTCTTAAAATAGTATTCCGTAAACAGTCAATAATGAATTGAGTCACAGGTGTCGCGTTCGCACGGTAGGAGCGCACGCGCCGAACTGATGACCAATAAGAAGAGATAACCGAGAGTGTCAAGTGATCGAGTGCTAAAAGTGTGCTTGGCTGACGGACCATAGAATTTATCCCCTCACAAACTACATATGTGGAAACCTAACTACGCGATGTGTATGTCTGTATACATAAGCCATTTGAATAAAAAACGTGCGGGTTATTTAATAAGTACCTTTCTAATATTTTATTTTAAGTAGGTAAATTTATACCGACCTACGCGTTGCCAATAATAAAATAATATTCATAAAATCACCGTCATCAATACTGTAACAAAATTCAACACTTCAACTTACACTAGCGCAGCGCGCGCACCGGCCGGCGGGCGGCTAGGCTCACTTCACCCAGCCCAAGTGAAGTGATGTTGCTATGGCAACCAGAATCGAGTGAAGTGATAAGATCACGACACTCGCGCGACGCGCTTACTGACTCACTTCACCTAGCCGGCGCGAGTGGTTACTATGGTTACGAGAATCGGGTGAAGTGATAAGATCACGCCGCGCTTGCGCGTGAGGAGCTGTTAATAATGTCAAGTTGATTTTTTTTTTAATTTGAAATTTTTTATTTTTAAATGCGCGGCAAACAAAAATTTGTTTACCAAAATCCAAAATGGCGGCTACAAACATTTTTCATCGTTTTCATGGTTTTCGGGGGTATTACAGCCGAAACTGAGGTCAAATCTAAAAAGCAAGATGGCGGCTGCGAAAATGGTCAGATTTTTCATCATGGGTGTCGTTTTCATGGTTTTCGGGGGTGTTAAAGCCGATAGTGAGGTCAATTCTAAAAACCAAGATGGCGGCTGCAAAAATATTCAGATTTTTCATCATGGGTATGGTTTTCATGGTTTTCGGGAGTGTTAAATCCGATAGTGAGGTCAAAATTAAAAAGCAAGATGGCGGCTGCGAAAATGTTCAGATTTTTCATCATATGTATCGTTTTCATGGTTTTCGGGGGTGTTAAATCCGATAGTAAGGTCAAAATTAAAAAGCAAGATGGCGGCTGCGAAAATGTTCAGATTTTTCATCATGGGTGTCGTTTTCATGGTTTTCGGGGGTGCTAAAGCCGATAGTGAGGTCAAATCTAAAAAGCAAAATGGCGGCTGCGAAAATTACCAATTCCTTTTGGAATAAAAAAACCAAATTGAGTTTCGGACTGAATTTCTGTTTTGCTATTTTATTTAAAAAAGAAACCCTAAATAGTAAGTTTTGAGCGCTTAAATACTAATTTTGAAATTACATAAAATTATCAATAGAATTAGCATAAAAATATTATCAAAATCTCGATTATGATTATAAATGTAATGCTTGGTCACTCCCTAGCATCAGTGGGATGACACTGACAGCTCACTCCACGCGAGTTTTCACGGTGAGATTTTTACAGAATCGACATGCTCCACAAGGGCGCATAAACTAATTGATTAGCATTCGAAAATATTTGTTGGAGCTGCTGAACATCATAAAAACTATCTTTGCATTGTATAAATTCAATCTCTTAGAATAGGGTCTTACACCCATTTTTGAAAAGTGTCTTAATTAAATTATATAGTGCTAATATGCCCCAAAAAAAATCACAAAATTTTTATTCAATCGATAAGTGCCATAAAAATGTATTTAAATTTTACATTTTCAAATTTCGCGCGTAGTTTGACGAAAACGCTGGACGCAGTGGACGCCATGTTGCTCTGTGTTCATGACGGTCACTTGGCTAGTAAACAAATGCGCTGATCTATTATCTAACTATGTAGCGCGTACTATAGTGCGCCGTTCGCCACAAGCCCGCACTCCTAAGCCCCCTCTACCGAGTCGTCGCTCGGCCCGCCTGAGTGCCCGAGTCAGTGCCGCGCTGTCCCCGCGTGCCACATATGATCGATAGTGTTACGCGAGCCAACTAGCAATAAAGACGTACGCGCGCTGTGTCGCGCGTCGACCCGGTCGTTCGTCACATTTAGTTTTACCATCTATACCACACTCTTGTTCGCCCTTCTTTTTCACTCAGGGTATAATATAATTAGTCAATTACCTACTCACGAAGTTTAATTGCTCCTTACCCTATAACTGGCAGCCTAACGTGGAGCTGAACCGTGAGTGAATCAGTGAACTTGGTACATTCTGAAGTGCAAAACTTTCGTGTGTAAATACTAAAACGTAATAAATAGTATTTGTGTCGTGTCGTGCGTTATCATTATTACGAATAATTTCCGATCGTACAATGTTGGTGTAGGTACGTTCTACAGAAAAACGCGCGAACGGTCACCGAAAGTTTTAGGTTCGTGAAGTATATTTGTCGCAGACGTCGTGTCCCGGATACGTCTCGCGCTCGCGTAACGCTCGACAAGTTGTTCAATTTTCACGCTTCGGGCGTAGGCGCACGGTCGTAATTTGTGTCCTAGGTTTCGTCGCAGGTATTGTATACCTGAACCTAGATTACGGACCTCCAACTGTGCCGGTATGAACAATGAACTTGTTAATAATTGTGAATGAGTGAGATTATTAATAACTTACTGTTTGATCGCGTAACTGTGAGAAGTTTTAGTCCTTAGGTAATACTTAAAACCTAAGTGATCGCGATTTGTTGTGAATAACTGTTGAAGTGTTGTGAGACTACGAACAGTCTTAGTGCTTAGGTGGAACCTAAACTACCTATAGTAGCTAAGTTGGTATTTCGTTCGTTTGTAGACTGTTTCACAATCGCGTGTGCGTAAATTTCTTGTTACGATCTGTGATTATGTAAACCGTTGTACTGTTGTGAGACCGCGAACAGTCTTAGTGCTTAGGTGGAACCTAGACTACCTATTGTACCTAAGTTGGTGTTTCGTTCGTTTTGTGGACATTTCGCAATGGTGCTAACGAGATCACGCGCTGCTAGTCCGACTTCGGCCGGCGTTTCGTCCGAGGACATAGCGCCGCCCGCGCCTGTAGCACCCGCGCCGGAGTGCGCTCCGCGCGACGTTGCCGCCGACGCTGCCGCCACGCATGTGGCCGCGGTGGATCCGCAGCTGGCTGCTGCCGCTGCGGCGGCTCCGGTCACCATGTCGACTGAGCAACTCCTGTTGCTGATAAACAGGCTAAGTCGCAGCGAACCTGTAAGTACACCAGTTTATTCTGGCCACAGTGGCCACTTCGCCAAGTGTACGGCGCGTTTCGACGGCGAAAAGTCAAGCAATGTTTTGGCGTTCATCGATGCTGTAGAGACGTATAAAGAGTGTGTTGGCGTCGATGACCATAACGCCCTTCGTGGATTACCCATGTTGTTGACGGGGCTTGCCGCCACGTGGTGGCAAGGAGTAAAGGATACCACCGTCTCCTGGCAAGTTGCTGTAGACTCATTAAAACAAACATTCGGACCGCGATTGCCGCCGCATAAATTATATAGAAAAATATTTGAACGGGAACAACGAGAAGACGAGGCTACGGATTTGTTTGTGTGCCATATTCGGGCCTTAATCGCTCAGCTACCTCCTTTCCTGCTTCCAGAGGTAGTTCAGTTGGACATGGCATATGGGTTGCTTAGTCACCGCATTCGAGAAAAGCTTACGCGCACCGCTTTTAATACTTTTGCGGAAATGTTGACGCAGGCGCGCCGCATCGAAGATATTCTTGATGAATCTCACCCGCGTGTCCCTGCGGATAGGAAACCTCCAACATCCTTGCCATCGCCGACTCCGCGACCAACAGCTGCGCCTTCCACAAGTAGGATAAGGCCCCATTGCAATTACTGTAAGCGGTATGGTCATGTTAAAGAGTCTTGTCAGCGGCTGGCAAAGCAAAGGAACACCAAGGATGGTACCGTAAATGGAGATTCGCCTCCGCCAGCGTCTTCGATTACATGTTTTAGGTGTGGAGCACCCGGCGTCATTCGGTCGAACTGCTCGACGTGTAAAGAAAAGAAACGTCATACGTCTTCCGTTCCGTTTCAATCAGTGTCCGCGTGTGGTGTTAAATCATTAGATCCGCGTAGTAGGCCAAAGCTAAAAATTATAATTTACGGTGAAAGTGGAAGTGCTCTTTTAGACACCGGTGCTAAACTATCGATAGCTAGTGTTAGTTTAAGAAATGTTTTAGTTAAAAACGGTCAGAAATTTGTAAAAACCAATTCTAAAATTAAGCTTGCTGATGGTTCTATCAATTGTTTAGATGTAGAAACCGCGATGGTTGATGTTCATTTTTGTAATAGAGTTGTACCCACCCATTTTATTGTGTTACCTGGGGCTGTGGAGTCATTGCTCGGCATAGATTTTATTAGAGATGCTGGCATGATACTTGACTTCCATAAGAATTGTTGGTCTTTGGAAGGCTCACAGGTAATTTATCCCATTTTGTATGAGGTAGGGCGTCCTGAAACCGTACTTTCAACTTTTTGTCTCCGCGATGACGAGGGCACTCTCCTGCAACCACCGGAACGCAGTAAATTGGCCAACCTGCTGAAGTCCAATAAGGATATTTTTGAACCAGGGGGAGGACCAACTACTTTTGCTTTACATCGGATAGACACAGGGAACAGTGCTCCCTTGGCAGTGCCGCCTTACAGGGTGAAAGAAAGAAAGAAAGAAAGAGATCATCAGAAAAGAGATTGATAGAATGCTAGAAGAAGAAGTCATTGAGGAAGCAGAATCACCGTGGGCATCCCCAGTAGTGCTGGTGCCTAAGAAAAACGGAGAAGTACGTTTCTGCGTGGACTACAGGGCCTTAAATAAAGTTACCAAAACGGATAACTTATTGACAGATTTCGAGCCGGTCTGAAGGACGTCATTGTGGTAGCGTACCTGGATGATATCTTGGTGATTTCCGAGGATCTAGAATCCCATGTGAGGGATCTGCAGCAGGTCTTCGAGCGCCTCCGCCTTTTCAACCTGAAAGCAAATAGAAGTAAGTGTGTTTTCGCTAGGGATAAAGTAACTTACCTGGGACACGTCATTTCGACACGTGGCATCGAGCCTGATCCCACGAAGGTTGAAGTGGTGATGAACATGAAGCCAGCGACGAACCTTAAAGAGCTGAAGACGTTCCTGCAAACCTGTTCTTGGTTTCGTAAGTTTATCCCGCTGTTTTCAGAAATAGCGCGTCCTTTGACGGACCTTACAAAGAAGGATCGACGTTGGCAATGGGGGGAGCGTGAGCAACGAGCTTTTGAAGAACTTAAGCTACGGCTCTCAACTAGCCCCATTCTTCGCCAACCAAGCTTTGAGAAACCCTTTGTACTGCGCACGGACGCGAGTGCTTATGCGCTTGGAGCAGTTTTGATGCAAGGTGAGAGTCCTACCGAAGAAAGACCTATTGAGTACGCGAGTAAATTACTGACATCCGCCGAACGGAACTACCACACGACAGAGCGTGAAGCTCTAGCTGTTGTCTGGGCTCTGGACAAATTCAGAGGATACATCGAAGGAGCGCAGACTCGTGTGGCTACCGATCACCAACCATTGAAATGGCTCTTGTCCCTGAAAACACCGAGCGGTCGGTTGGCCCGTTGGGCAATGAAAATTCAGTGCTACAACTTGGAGATCGAGTATACACCTGGAAGAGTCAACTTAGTCGCTGATACTCTCAGTCGACCAGTAACCACCGTTGTTGAAGAGCCGAGCGCTACAAGCTCTTGCAGCATTTGTCCGGTAATCGTTGACTTACCTCAAAGGAAACCAGAGGATATTCGTGATGCTCAACTTAAGGATTCTGAGGTAAGCAAAATCATAAAAGATTTTGAGGATACCAATAACCCCGAAGCAGCCATGCGCTGGACTGATAGAGGTTATTATCTTTCGCAAGGTGTGTTATACCGCTGTGATCTGGATGGTGATTCCGAAGAACCTCAACTAGTTGTTCCAGATTCATTACGGGGCGAGCTCATGAAGGAGCTTCATGATGCGCCCACTGCTGGACACTTGGGTTTGGAGCGGACCTTGCGGAAGATCAAAGATAAATACTTTTTTAAAAACATGAGAACTTACGTGGCACAGTACTTAAAGTCCTGCGATCTGTGTCAGAAGTTTAAAGCCACAAATCTCAAACCGCCGGTCTTCTCCAGACCCCAGTGCCCCAGCAGCGTTTTGAAGTTCTTGCAATGGACCTATTTGGTCCGCTTCCCGAGGGTAGTAAGGGAGAGAAGTGGATTCTTCTGGTGGAGGACACCGCTAGCCGCTGGGTGGAATTGTTTGAGTTGTGCGATGCGACTGCTGAGTCATGTGCAAAAGCACTCATCGAAGAAGTTTTCATGAGATATGGTTTTCCCCGTCCAATAATTTCTGATAACGGGACGCAGTTTGTGTCAGCGGTGATGCAGAAGGCCATGCACGTTCTTGGGGTCCAGCAATCCCTGACTCCGGTTTATCACCCCGAGGCCAACCCCGCTGAACGAAAGAATCGGGAGATGAAGAAAATGTTGGCGATCCTGTTGGATCCGGAACATCGTCGTTGGCCTGAAGTATTGCCAGCTGTACGGTTTGCCTTAAATATCGCCTATAATCAAGGGACTGGCCATTCCGCCGCCTTTTTGACTTTTGCGCGCGAGTTTCGGTCCCCAGTGAACGTAGCCCACGATCTGCGGGCTATCGTAGAACAGGAAAATTACGTGCCGCAAATATCGCAGTATTTGCGCGATTTCGTTTACCGCTTGCAGGAGGTAAAGTGGCGAGTTGAAAGCCAACAAGACATCCGTAAGGAAGCAGCCGACAAACATCGTCGTCCTGGACCCTGCTATCAGGAGGGTGATCTCGTCCTTGTGGATACCCATCGTCTTAGTCAGGCAGCAAAAGGTTTTACCAGTAAGTTTGCTCCGCGTCGCGAAGGTCCTTTTCGCGTCAGTAAAGTAGTTTCACCGACTACTTATGAAGTAGTTGATAAGGATAAAGTACCTCGAGGCAAGTATCATGCCAGTCTTTTAACGCCTTATGTAGGTGACTCCAACGTAGTCGTACACCCCAGAAAGAAGGGGCGTCCTCGTAAAACATTGAGTTCCAAGCCAGCTTCAGCGAATTTTGCTGACTTGGAGGGGGAGATTGTAGCGCGTACTATAGTGCGCCGTTCGCCACAAGCCCGCACTCCTAAGCCCCCT
The DNA here is from genome assembly GCA_905333075.3 of Atethmia centrago. NCBI lineage: Eukaryota > Metazoa > Arthropoda > Insecta > Lepidoptera > Noctuidae > Atethmia > Atethmia centrago. The sequence goes on along the minus strand of HG995367.1, from coordinate 7,472,362 downwards.
CTACCGAGTCGTCGCTCGGCCCGCCTGAGTGCCCGAGTCAGTGCCGCGCTGTCCCCGCGCGCCACATATGATCGATAGTGTTACGCGAGCCAACTAGCAATAAAGACGTACGCGCGCTGTGCCGCGCGTCGACCCGGTCGTTCGTCACATTTAGTTTTACCATCTATACCACACTCTTGTTCGCCCTTCTTTTTCACTCAGGGTATAATATAATTAGTCAATTACCTACTCACGAAGTTTAATTGCTCCTTACCCTATAACTATCAGTTAACAGTTGACACGTTTTAGTTTACTTAGCGGTATGACGTAATAACATGGCGGGTACTATTTCATGGTGTTTTTTAACAGATTAGAAAAACTGAAAACGTTGAATTGAATTTTAAAATTTATTTTGTTATTTTATAAACTAAAAGTAACATTTTCCGCCTCCTTTTTGCCTAAACTATCTCAATAATCTATTTATAGATTTTTTCTCGTATATAGTAAAATACCCTTGTATAATTACATAGCACATAATGAGCATTTGGTACTTACTATAAAGCTAACATTTACTGGGCGCCGTCAGTAGTGACTGGTCATTTCTTAGCTGCCACGGCTTATTTTGATTTTTCAAGTGTTTTATGTTTTTATCTTTTTATTACGGACACTTTTAACGTGCACGTCTGTCTCATTGTTCTCACATGTATAATTACAACATGAATGATATAACAGATTTCTTTGTATCAATATATTAATTTAAAAGAGTGTCCGTGGAGTTTCTTGCCCATTCTTCTACACAGGAACCTACTACGCTTTGAAATGGGCAACTAGCTTCATTTTTCTGACTGACTGACCCCTTGACAACTCAAAAGTGCCTGTATTTGGTTTATTTGAAATAAATGCTTTGAGATCGAGTTTGAATGAAGAGGTTAGATTTATGGCTAGTTTATGGAACAAATTATCGTTTCATCATTTTAACTAATTGACAAAAACCTACCACCCAACCAAGATAACGTTATGATATTTGGGTAGACATGTTTACTCTTAATATAATATTGGTGAATTTTAGAAGGTAAATAGCATGTGAGTAAAAATTGTGTTTAAAAAATGTAGTGGAAGCGTTTAGGCTACGGTGGTTCGCGCCCTGGCCTGGCGCCAACATAATGAATATTCAAAAGGAGATTGACATTTCCCGAAGACTATAATAAAGTCTAGCTACTTTAGGTCCACTTACATCCAATAAGACCTAGAAATACTAAAACTCACCCATACTCATCTATGGTGTATCTTGAAACACATTTTAATAAACGACTGCTCAGGGATCCGAACGAGGGCTATGACGACATGTTATTACATTGTCTATTCACTTAAATTAATCCCGGGGGTAAGGTGTTCCTTAATCGTAAACTATACTGTAAACTGTGACTAAATTATAAAGATTGACAATAGTCTATTTTCGTATGTTTACTTGTACGTGTTTATAAAAACTGAATTGAAGTAGCCTTCAACAGTTTCTCTTGTAGGTTTGGAAAACAGGTGTGTTCGATTTAATAAGGCTATGGTAACAGAGCTTTTCCCCGAGTAGGGCAAAGCCAAAGGAATGTTCAAACTACTCGACTTATTTTGACAAACGAAGTATTGTTAGAAGCGTCATGTTGTTCCGCGGGTTAAAGGCTATGACATCACAAACAATCCAAGGTGGCGGCTTACAGCGTTGTAAAGTGTTACATTTTTGGCGTAGCGGTGAGGAACATACTATTATTAATAACACACATACACATTATCTTCACTTTTTAATTTTTTTATTTGTATTTTGTATTTCACGAACTGTGTCCAAATAAATTTTATTCTTTCTTTCATTATCTAACGAAAAATAAATATTTTTGATAAATATACCGTGTTTGGTATCTAATGAAAGGTTTTAGTAGTGCTTTCTGGAAATGTATTGGTTGTCTATAATTATTCATACATAAATTCCAAATTACAATCAGCATCCTCGGTACAGTGCTCCGAGGGCCTTTTTTAGGCTTAACTTAGTTTTAACTTAATTTAGTTAATGTTAATAATCATCTTGTAATTTGGTTATGTAAATAAATTTTAGATTATAATTCCAAATAAGAATAAAAGCAATTATGTTTCTCTCTGGCTGTTTTTAACAAAACTAAAACCTCTTCTAAAATGTTATGCAGAGTGTTTAAGAAATCATAGGCACTAAATTCCATTTACTACTTATATTCAATGATCCCTAACACCAAAATAATTTATAAGAAAATTAAAGTTAAAGGCTAAAACCCAACTACGACAAAAACGCCAACTTAAAAGGTATAGACAAGACAGTAACAAAATAACATTGGTTTCGGTTTTCATATACCCGGAGTCACACGTAATAACTAAATATGAAAAGAAAGAAAGAAAGACACGTAATAACTAAATATGTCATGTTATTAGTACATAATACATACAGATTACTTGTGATTACAGTTTAGGTGGCGTTTTTGTCGTAGTTGGGTTTTAGTTTTTAACTTTAATTTTTAATGAAGTTCTAATTTGCAATTTTGTTTTAAAGGGCATGGAAAATATCATCACACTAGTATTAATATTACAAGTACATGAGAAATTTCAGCTTTGTCTATAAGATGGGAACGCACCTGCCATGCATTTGCATTACATGCTGCATTTTAGATAGGCGGCTATGATCACTTACCATTGCGGTCACCCAGTAAAATATTTTTCTTGCAGCCTTCTTTCACTACAAAGATATAAATAATATCAGTTCCACATCATCCAAGCAGTGTACGTAACGCGGTGGCACAGTGCCCTTGTCACCACACTCGCAATAAGTACGTGTCGCGAATGTACGCCACAAATCTAAGGATATAAGTTATTTAGATTCGAAACCTCGCACTGGATGCGAAGACATTGGCATTTATAATAAAAAGTTATTTATGGTGTACGGAGGCTGCGAATAAAGAAACCGGTTTTTGGGATTTAGATGACTTGAAATTCGCCGTACGATCTTGTTATGTTGTCCTTTTGTCCAACATTGGTCTTCAAGAAAAATAATTCAATTATCAAGCATATCCGATGAAACAGTCTTCTGATTCGTTACAAATTACTTCAAATAGGGTTGCAGCTCAAAACCGAAAAGTTTTGTATGAGTTCTGACAAAGGACCAATACCAGTCTTTCGATGAGCGTCATTTGATAATAATAATTCTGTTTCAAACTTAGGAGTTTGGCCCCGTTAGATGGTGAATGGTAATAACAAAACGAGAGAAAAAATATAACAGCTATAACATTCACCTACTCATAGGCTTAACACAGCAATACAGTTCTGCTGATAATGCGTTACAATAAGGATAAGCGTGGTACACACTATAAATGTAACGGTAGGCAGTAGAATGGGTTCCGCGACACCCAGCACAAGATAAAAGCAAAAATCTATCAACAAGGAAAATATTGCATACAGTTTTTTCTTTTAACCCTTCCTGGGTTAAAAGAAAAAACTTAATGAAAATAAATAAAAAAACAGAACGGTAGATTGGAAAGAAATCTTTGTAAAATATTTTTGTTGCGACAATTTTTGCGCTTAGCATTTACGAATTTTACTTACATAAACTAAATTGACAATATTCTGTAACCATTTCTCTTTACTGACACTTTACTAATCTAATTTATACACATTAAAGTGAGAATGGTAGACCAATATTCAGGTAGGTGGACGACCCACAGGATCGCACAGGCCAGGGAAGCATTGCTCATAAGGGAGGAGGCCTATAGCCCAGCAGTGGGTGGAACAATGCTGCCACTGATGCTGAAAAGAATCATGCAAAGGCGTATGCATAAACTTCAAAAACAATAACTATAAACAATACTTTCACTCTTTTACTTGAACCAATTTAGAGCCACGTTTAGGACAATTACTCATGGCTCCATATTTGATAAAACTACAGCCCATAACTACTTTACTGCAAAAACAGCGCAAAAACAAAACATCCAGCGACAACAACGCTTTCAGCACTAATCAACGTGAATAAAGCGCTCAAAATTTATCAAACTCAACCCGTGTTTAAATTGTATGCACGTTTTAAGCTCAAGCAACAGAAATTGCCTGTGAAGGCTGACGACATAATTCATAAATTCTCAAAGCGCGACCACGGTTCATCAAGTCGACCTGAATTAGTTATGCCAGTACCTCGAGCGAAGGTCCAATGTCGCGTGAATATATTAACAAGAACTATGCGGCGCGAGAGCGGAAGGACTAGAAATGAAATTTTTAACAATTTATAGACTACTCTTTAATATATACAACATATAAGTGAATAAAACATATTAATTATTAATTTATAATTACCTATTTTTATTTATTGTAAACCAATCTACTGTTTTTGACAGCGTGTCAAGTATGCTGTGTGATTTGTTAAACGTTATTTGGCTTGTATCGCTTTTGTCTTCAATATACTGCATTGGACAGAAAAAATCTGTATTCGTCGTTGGGAAGTTTTATTGCAATTTCTATCATACTTTTCTCAGTAACTATCCGAAATAGGAATAAAAAATAACGTTATCAATGGTTATCAGGTACCTATTTAAAGTGTCAGGTCAAAATCAAAATCAAAAGTCATTTATTCAAATTACGCTGAAAATCAGCACTTTTCGAACGTCAAAATTACAAAAGACAGTCCACCAAAACACCCACCCTTCACCACTTCCTAATGCTTTAGCTGGGAAGAAGAAGTGGCGCAACAAACTCCCCAGCAACACAGCTGTCTGTTCAAATAACAAAAAAAAATAATTCTATACTAACGCTAAAAAAAAATAATTCTTTATTATGCAAAAATAATTTTCATAACGCTTAAACATTAAATTATTAGGCATATGTCAGCTAGCACACCACTATACCAACAACAACAACAAAAAAACATCGGAAACTATACTCAGGCAGAAATTTAATAAAAACGGAAACAGAAATTAATACCTAAATAAAAGCCTCCAGACATAAATGGCGTGCCCACTTACATATAGCTATAGCTGTCACAAATGATAAACTAGGACCATCGAAGTAAAATAAAGAAACAGTTACTACTAATAACAACAAAACCTAGGTCAGCAAGTCGATCAGTCACCACAAGTAGCGGGTGCTGCTTATGGTTCATGAGCATAACCCAAAGATCAGCCATTTTCGCCATATTTGAGGGAAGGAGGCAACCAGACCCCTGACGCTACCGCAAGCAGTGACATCTAAGCGAGCATGACGAACTGGCTGCCGGTTGCTCCAGTAAGAATAATATAGTCAATTGTCTTACCACATATATTGCAATACAACTCATAAAAAACCATTGTAATGACTAGATTATGTCAATAATAAATGAAAATTAAATTAAAAATAAATTGACTTACACAGTCAAACAAAATAAACAATTATATGAACTCATATAACCTGTCAGTAGGTAAGCTAATTTTGGAGAAAGCAAAGACATAAACATTGTCTTGAGTTAAAAACAGCAACCAACAATTTTAGTTTTAGCTTTAGTCGTTGATAGAACAGTATGCCTTTGGAAAATGGTTGACTTTAACTTTAGTTATATACGCATTAGAATCTAGCAAAGAAGAGGGTAGCTTGTTATAAAAAGTAATACCAAGCTCAAGGTGATACATATTTTCAATGCAAACATATGTTGGTGCACCACCACCTACACAACCAACAACAGAACAACACAACAGACCAACTCAACCTACTCTTGTGTCTTTGCCTTAAGATTATATTTTTTTATTATAATCATTACTTTCATACCTTTTAAGTGCAGAAAATCATCATTCAACTCTCGTCTGCCAATTTGTTCAGTATTACTTGTAAACTATCGGTGTTTTAAGCCATAACGATTGAACAAAAATCTCCGTGTCATTGAACGTGTTAAGGGTAACCAAGTCGCTGTAAAGTGTTGAATTAATGTTCTCAAAGCAAAATTCTCTGAGAGATTTTTCAGCCTGTAAACAAAGTATGGGTTAAAAGAGATTACATAAGAGTGTTTGGATTTTTAAGGACATATTTTTCAGGGGTAAATTTGGAGGAAACGACCGGCACGAAAGTTTGGGATAAGGGTATAATATTATTAGTACTATAATATTCTTTGTTATGTATTAAGCTTTTGACGGTCATTGAATACAGAATTTACAAGAATGTTTCTGTATCACGTTTATGGATTATGCAGAAATTGAAGTAAGCTCACTACCTGATAACTTTTACCTTATCATTTGAATGTTCTTTTGATTTAATATTCGTAATCAGCCTACAATGTTCCCACTGCTGGGACACAGGCATCCTTTCGGTGAGAGGAAGTGGGCCGACCCACCACGCGGGCCCAGTGCGTCACATGTCTTTGAATTTTGGTTCTAGCATATGCCGGTTTCCTCACGATGTTTTCCTTCACCGTTTTGAGAGCAGTGGTGATGAAATAATTTACACAAAGTAAAACGCCTGTCGGGGTTCGAACCAACAACTTAAAACTCGTAATTTGCAGCCGATACCACTGGGCCACCACTGTTCTTAGGTAGGTGTTACATGGTAGCAAGATACTATAACATACCCTATCAGCACTTTAGGTAGGTAAAAATGAACCAAGGCAGTGTGATCTGTGATCTTTGACAGACGTTAGGGATCGTCAGGAACCCGAAAGTCTGACAACCAGTCTTACCAAGGGGTATCGTATTACCCAGATAGGCAGTCGCTTCATGTAAAACACAGGTATTCAGCTGCTTTCGATTACACTGAAAGCCGACCCCAACGTAGTCGGGAAAAGGCTAGGCAGATTGTTTTTTATTTCTTATTTTCTTTTCATATCACCACCATGCGTGCCTGTCAATATCCGGCATTTAATACACGAATATATTTCTAAAGATACGAACAGTACAAGTAAATAACACGCAAGCCCAGTGAACGATAAAACATTAATATTCCGCACCGCGTCTTCGATATTTCACCAAGTTTAGGGGAACCAGGAGAAAATACGTTCCGGGAAATTCCCGTTTAATAATGGTCCCAAATTGTATAGAATTCTTTTATTACTATGCTTACGTGCTGTTGCGAACAATGCTGGTATTATTTATATGTAAGTGTGTGTAAAATGCATTGCGGACGCAGTTTGAGGTGGCAAATGAAACCATGAATCTTTGTGATTATGGTTGTTAGAAAAAAAATACAATTATTTAAATGAGTGAGACACGTTACTAGATTATTTGACATCAAACGGCCTGATTTAGGAATACTGTTATTTAGACATACCAACATATTTTCAAAGCTACACGTGATGAGGAAAAATCCGCCATAGAAATAATTTTGGCATTTGAAACAGATAAGCAACATTTCAATCGGATTACACAATACAAAAGGTTCAACCGGGGACCCTCTTTTCTATCCCTGTGTTATCGACAACTACGGTGGAATCTTTTATTCACTATTACACAACTCTATTTCGTTTGCTACGTAGGTATTGACTTCTGGTAGCCTTGTTCTTGGTGTTTAACTGGATTATTTGACATCAAATGACCTGATTTAGGAATACTGTTATTAATTTGTACACAATGATTGACATCCCAACAACCGCTACACATAACATCCACCACGTCAAAAACTTTTATTCATAAAAGTTTTTGACCTGGTGGATGTTAAAAATAAAATGAAATATAGCTCCTTTCAAGGCGTTACATTTTAACAACATCTAAAACAACGCTTGTTCTTAAAGTTACGAAAAACGAAACGCAACACTCGAAATATCGAAAAAGAATTCAAACAATAAATGAGAAATCCAGCCCCAAACTTTTACGCCACCGGCAAAATGGTTTGCATTCATTAGAAGGCAAGCCATTTTATTTAGCCAGTATAGTAGGTTTAATAACCTAAAACATATACTATACTAGCATACCAACCGAAAACTAAATTAAACGAAAATGTTTTTTCATTTTTATTACACAAACGGTAAAAGTTCAGCGTTCACAGAATACTTTTAGACTTAATGACATTTGGAATTTCACTGGACATTTTCACGGCAATCCAGCAAAATGCTGGATACGTGGTCCCACTGAATATTTGCTGGTATATTATTTGTGGTCGGGCCATTAATATGGTCGCATTGTCAGCTCAATGAATCGAAATTAAATATAAAAACTTTATTGCCAGTTGTGAACCCGATAATGCGTTCAACTCCAATTCGGATTACGTCAGAACCAATTTTTGCACTTATGATAGTGAAAAACATAGATATTTTTTATTCGGTTGCATCTGGTTTGCCTATATTTCGGTCATAAACATAGTTGAAAAAGGTTAGACCAATGTTAAGTGAATGTGTGTGCAAAAACATGGTACGAAAGCTAACAAAGAAAAAATGTAATCAAAGAGTGTTTAATTTTTTTGAAGCCCCTTGGTAAGAATCATCTTAAAGACAATAAGACGTATGTCCTTATTTGACACAACGCAAACAGCTGTTAGTTTACATTTTGAGTAAAATTATCTGTATCAAGTATAATTTGAAATTACTAAGAGTACCTATTAGCGTCTGCAATAGTGCCCCTTCAAGCACGTGCTTAAATTAATTCAAGTTATGCCGGACGGACGCCCGCTGTTCAAGGACTTGTCATCTCCAGATAGCCCCGGACTATTGGACGTGACAATGCTAACTCCAGTCCGGACACTTACTGCCATTTCTTCTCCGGATATCCTCATTACTGATTATATCCGGAGTTTTGAAGTCCTTTCTTGTAAGGTTTAAATTTAATACGCGAGATTTGAAGTTGTGAAGTCGTTATGGAGATTTATGAGAGTACGGGTGGAAGGACCAATTTTTGAGCGGATTTTTGGACGAAATTCTCCGGATTGTGTGAGGTTAAATAAATAAGCTTGTAGAAAAATAATATCGACCTCAAATTATTTAAATACCTGTTCAGAAAGACATGAATTCATCGTCAATCTTATTTTATAACAAAAACTTTTTCTTTACGAAACAAGACTATAAATATTTGAGGTCATATTTCCAACATTATTAGGCAGGTGAAATTGGTTGATATTATTGAATGATTATTTAATATAAATGCGCGGACATCCAATTTTTATTCAAATATCTATGTGCAGTTTTCAATATTATCAGTCATTTCATTCTCCTGCTCTTATCTCAATTTATTTGGTGTCGGCGCAACAAGTATTTTTCTGTCATACTTCTCTATTAGTCGTCATCTCGGTAGTCACTCCCTTTCTAGCCATACCATCTTTCACACAGTCTATCCATCTCTTCAATATCAGAGTATCATGTCGATAGATCGTAATTCTTACCTCAAGTACCTTCGTACTTTTTTATTTTTGATTCCATTCTGTTCCCACGAGTGTGGGGGATCTAAAAAGTACACCTAGGTTCACCCCCTGTCCCTAGGCAAGTGTACATTTGTAACTCAACCAGGGGGTCCACTGGTACCCTGGCTGGGGGTGCGCTAACGACTGATGCGCCACCTACAACTCGGAAGTTGCAGATGACACTACTCCTCAGCCATTCATATCCTCGCCGCGCACCAAAACTTGATATTAGAGGATTTTTTATAGAGGTTATCTTCCTCGCGATCCGGGCGATCAAGCCAAGATCCTCGTCCCGTTCCAAGCCACAAAACATGACTGTGGTCTCTTTACGGATTACGATTTCGACGGTTGCAGACAGAAGAATCATTCTCCCGCTGCTTGCTCGCTGGCAGGGTAAGTGCACAGCAAGCACCGCCACTCTTCGCCCACTCGACCTGCCCTCTGTAAGCAGAGAGGGGAGTGGATGACCGACGATCGAGCAAGAAGCTCCCCGCCACGCAGAAATTCGCCACGGTCAATACCCTCTCCGAGACATGGAGAGACTATTGGCCGTGCCCAGGATGCACCGGCCCGACGACTGCTCTTTCCCCCGAACGTATTCGAAGGGAACCAGCAGCAATCAGGCACACGAGGAGGTTTTCTGCACGAATCAGTGGTGGACATCTCGTTCGCCAGCCCCGCTCTGTCGCCGCGTGTAGTTGACTGGCGTGTCATGGAGGGGGTGGAGACCTATTCCGATCACCGGTATATCCGGTTTGACGTCTCCGCCCAGACCTCGGACGCGCCGGTCCGACGGGCCCCGAGTGGTCCGCGGTGGGCGCTGAAGCAACTGGACCGGGAGCTCCTCCTGGAAGCCTAGATCGTGTAGGCCTGGGTGTCACCACCGGACAGGCCTGCCGACATCAACGACGAGGCGGAGTGGTTCCGGGAGGCCATGTCCGACATATGTGACGTGGCAATGCCCCGGGCCCAGCCTGGACGTGCCTCGCGCCAGGTGTACTGGTGGTCGCAGGAGCTGACGGCTCTGCGCACTGCGTGCGTGGCTGCGCGACGCCGGTACACCAGGCACCGCAGGCTCCGTATCAAACCTCCGGATACGGAAGCCATTCAGGCGGAGCTGTACGAGGGGTACAGAGCGGCGAAGACCGCCCTCCAAGCGGAGATCCAGCGGGCCAGGGGGTTGGCCCGCGAGGAGTCGCTGGGGACTCTGGACAGGGACCCGTGGGGACGCCCGTACAAAGTGGTGTGGGATAAACTCTGCCCATGGGCTCCCCCGCTGACGCAGAGTCTCCGGCCCCAGCTTGTGGAGGACGTGGTGAGCGCTCTGATCCCTTCCCGAGGGGAACACACCTCCCCGCCTATGGCTCCGCCTACTGCGGTGCCCGATGCGGACCACACCGCCGACGACGATGACGATGCTCCGGAGGTGACCGAGGTAGAAATGAGAGCGGCGGTACGCAGGCTTAATGCCAATAATACCGCCCCAGGACCCGACGGCTTACCTGGGAAGGCCTAGGTCCTGGCCTTGGAGGCTCTCGGGCCTCGACTTAGGGGGCTCCTAAGCGCATGCATGGAGAGGGGCCAGTTCCCGCTTCGCTGGAAGACGGGCAAACTGGTCCTCATAAAGAAGGCAGGGCACCCTGCGGACTCTCCGTCTGCTTATCGGCCCATCGTGCTGCTCGACGAGGTGGGCAAGCTCTTTGAAAGAGTCATTGCAGACCGCCTCGTCGGCCAGCTGGTGCGGGTGGGGCCGGATTTGGCGGATAGCCAGTTTGGTTTCCGCAGAGGGCGCTCTACGGTGGACGCCATCATGCGTGTGCGAGCCCTGACGACGGGGAATGCTGTTGCCCAGGGTGGGGTCGTCTTGGCGGTGTCCCTAGACATCGCCAATGCCTTCAATACCCTGCCCTGGAGTTGCATCAGGGAGGCACTCCGGTATCACCGGATGCCGACCTACCTCTGTCGTGTGGTCGAGGCTTATTTGGCGGACAGGGCCGTCATCTACCCTGGTCACCAGGGAGTGTGGAACCGGCAAGAGATGTCATGCGGTGTCCCACAGGGATCGGTCCTGGGGCCGCATCTGTGGGACATCGGATACGACTGGGTGCTGCGCGCAGATCTCCCTAGCGGCGTCAGCGTAGTGTGCTACGCTGACGACACGTTGGTCCTGGCGCAGGGGAGGTCGCACCAGGCGGCGGCCGAATTAGCGGCACGCGGGGTTGCGACAATCGTCGAAAGGATCCGGCAATTGGGACTCGAGGTGGCCCTGCACAAGTCCGAGGCCATGTGTTTTCATGGTCCTCGGAACGCGCCACCGTTGGGGTCCCAAATAACGGTAGGAGGGGTTTCTATCGGCGTCGAGTCGACGATGAAGTACCTGGGACTCGTCCTCGACAGCCGGTGGAACTTCGTGGAGCATTTCCGACGTTTGGCTCCCAAACTGGACCGGGCGGGCGCTGCATTGAAGCGGCTCCTGCCCAATCTAGGGGGTCCAAACGCCTCCTGCCGGAGGCTCTACGCGGGGGTCGTGCGGTCCATGGCCCTCTACGGGGCTCCTGTATGGGCGCGCTCTCTGGCGCTGCGGCCAGCCCGCCGGTTGAGCGCGGCCTAAAGGGTCATGGCCATCCGGATGGTCCGAGGATACCGCACGGTCTCCTGTGAGGCAGCGAGCCTCCTTGCCGGATTGCCGCCATGGGATCTGGAGGCAAAAGCCCTCACACACGTATGGGAGTGGCGCGAGGAGGCGAAACGCCGGGGCGTAAGTCCGCTGCCGCGAAAAATCGCGGCACAGCGGACGGAGCTCCGGCGGGATCTTATGGCGTCATGGAAAGTACGGTTGTCGCAACCCAGTGCTGGGCACGCCACGATTGCGGCGATAAGTCCCCTCTTTGAGGAGTGGCTGGAGAGGCGCCACGGCGTCCTCAGCTTCCGCCTGACGCAGGTCCTCACCGGACACGGCAGCTTCGGGAGGTTCCTGTGTCGGATAAGGCGGGAGGAAACGTCCGGGTGTCACCACTGTGTGGATCGCCCGGAGGACACGGTGGAGCATACGGTGGAGGTCTGCCCGGCTTGGGCAGAGCACAGCCGTGTCCTCGTGGAGGCGATCGGCGGCAGAGACCTCTCGCGTCCGGCCCTGGTTCAGGCCATGGTACGGAGCGAGAGGGCATGGGCAGCCGTCACCTCCTTCTGCGAAGCAGTAATGCTCGCGAAGGAGGAGGCGGGACGGTTGAGGGAAAGGCACGTTTCGCGCCCACTCGCCCCTAGCCGCCGCAGGAGACGCCCTGGGCGTCGGGAGTCTCGGGCGGATTTCCAGCCACCGTAGGCGCGGGCTTGCGGACGGTGAGCAATGGGTAGCTCACCGTCCGGTAAGGACCAGGCCCGGGTCGACGGCGCGTCGTATTCCACGCGCGCCTCAAAGAGATGTCGTCAGCACAAAGTAGGGGTCCACTAGGGCCGATGCCTGCCGGGGTCGCGGGAAGGTACTTATGGGTCACCGAGGCCCCCGCAACACAGGCAACAGGAAGGAATACGGGTGGGTTTTAGTCAGTAAGAGTCTGACACACCCTCCCGCTCTGCCCAGAGCGGTAGAAGTTATTTGATGATTTCCCACCCAAAAAAAAAATAAAAAATAAAAAAAAAAGTACCTTCGTACAAGTACACCTTATTGCACTTAAGAAAACGCTTCCAATCAATGGCAGTAGAGGCGTGAGTAGTTTGTTTTAAAAATTTTATTATATCCTGCAGACTCTCGGGGAAAGATCGAACTTACTTACTTAAACTTACACTCTTTTTCTTCGAAACGGCCTTAGCTGGAGCTTCGGAGCTTAGCCTGCAATTCAATCCGATCTATAGTCATGATATTTCTTAGTGAGTTTAGATAGTCGCCGACGATTTACTGTCGAGGATTGAGTAAAATGTAAGGACCAGTTATTAAGATTTTCAATTGGCATAATAGTCTTATTAATTTTGTTTCCTATTAAATCATCAACTAATTGGTCATAGTAGCCTTTTGATTGTAGGAATAAGCAACCAGTTTCATATTATCATTTGTCATTTCAAAATATGCAAAAATCTCAATCCATTGCGTACACGATTATCAGGATAAAAGGCCGACAAAAATAAACGCTATCCACACTCACGATTATTCACGAAAACATTTCAGTCCAATAATCTAACACACAGACAATCTTACAGTCTTGGCACAGAAATAACACTAAACACAAATGCCCGTATAACAAACGTGACCTCTTTACTTGGTCACTTCATAATCAGCTGTCCACCCATAAAATTGTCATGTCACTGCCAAAGGAACGTCGTAAAAAGAAAAAAATAAACCCGTTGACGTTAAGTCAACTTGTTGCTGTCGTGTCAGCCGTGCCGTCACGTCGCGTCATGATTGTCAACGTCAGCTGTATGGTTTTCAATTTTTCGCCCGTATTTTGTTTTACGATAATCTGTTTGCTGTAGACAAAGGCTAAAATAATAAGTATACTTCAAGTTCAAAATGTTTTTTGATAACTAAAGTACATAATAGGAAGGTACAGTACAGAAGGTAGACCGACGCAACATATAATCGTCGGCTTATTGCAAGAACTCATTAACTGCAAAAAATCATTAAATACGTTTTTATCTTTATTGGACTCCTTTTGACACATTCTACTAAATGCAAAAACTCACTAATTTATATCTAGACTAGATAGAAATTAGTGAGTTTTTGCATGTGTCAAAAGGAGTCCAATAAAGATAAAAACGTATTTAATGATTTTTTGCAGTTAATGAGTTCTTGCAATAAGCCGACGATATTATCACGTCTGTGAAGTTGACACAATAAAAAAATAATTTCGAAAACTGATATTTCAAGCGACTACTCTACTTGCGGTTGATGACCCAAAAAAAAAAACTCGTTTAATTAACTTCTTTTTCATTTCATCATGTACGCTAGCAAATTTAATTTGACCCTGTGTAAAATAATTATGTCCCAATCCCTTTCACTACCTGCTACAATGCAACTGCGAAATAAAAAAAACAGTTCCACGTACAGTTTGAACTCAAACAAAAGTATGTAAAATCACGTAAAAATACAACATAAATATGTAAAATCACGCCTTCTTCCCATGGGGTAGGCAAAAACTATAGAACTATAGAACCTGCTCAGCTACTACGCAGAACCTACTGCGAGTAGTACGTAGTTTAGCTTAATTTAATACTAGTACGCAAAAATTAAGGTTGATTTTCAAAAGGGGTACGAATTCCTGCGATTTTTTTACTATTTGTTCAAATCAAATCAAATCGTTTTTTTCTTTTAAATCAAACGATTTTATTTGATTGAAATAAACAGATGATGGATGATTATGGATTGCAATAAATTGCAATCCATAATGAACCGTTACAGGAGATTAATATATAAAAAAAAAAATAGAAACAATTATGAACCCTGTCGGGCACAGCAATTTTTTATTAAAGTAGAGAGAGTAGGAGCGCTTTATTCATTTTCCTTGTAATTAAGTTAGAATTTTTTGATATCCTATTACCTATGTATTTATATTTTCATTCATTCACTTATTCTATTGATACTTTATATTCAGGCCTATCTATTTATTTATTATTTATTTAATTATATTTAATATTGCTTATTTCTTTAACAGCTTTAAAAATTGTTCATATTATTAATTTAGTATAAATTATAAGCTTCTATGTTAAAGTCAAATTCAAATTATTTATTTCAAATAGGCACATAAAAGGCACTTTTGAACGTCAAAATTAACAAAAAAAAAATATTCTAGTTGCCCCTTCCAAAAGGTAGTTTCGTATGGAGAAGAATGGGCCAGAAACTCCACCGTTACTCTTTTAAAATGTTTTATAAAATTTTGTATAGGTACATTTTAAAATGAAATGTGAAGACGATGCACCTACAATAAAATTACTATACCAAAATAGGCAAAAAAATAATAAAAAATAAAGCAATGACAGATAAATTAATTATGTGATAGGTACATGATGCTCACATATTTACAAACATTGTAAAATTATACGTTTTCCTAAAAATAATAAATAAAGTAATAGGTCAGTGTGTGAGTTAAAGTAATCACAGAATTTAAATTCAACATTGATTTATTATTTGTATCAAATAATAAATTGTACAATTAAAATAGCAACCAGTTTGATTTTGTCTAGACTCTAAATTGTCCTATGGAGCTGGACCAGCATGTTTCCAAGCATTCTTATCTTGGATATAATCCTCTAATTTGTAATATGCTTGTTTACAAAGTGTACTTTTAACATGAGTTTTAAATTTTCTTTTATTTAATTGCAATATATCACAAGGTATTTTGTTGTAACATTTGACACAGTACCCCATAAAAGATGTATGTACTTTAGATAATCTGAAAAATGGTTGATCTATTTTATCTTTATAATTTATTTTTGTTATTTTACTTATTAAAATATGTCTGTTATTAATTTTTCTGTATTATTATTATATAATTTATCCATTAGAATTATTTTATATCCTATTATCTATATATTTATATTTCCATTCATTTACTTATTCTATTAAAATTTTACTCGCTTAAAAATTGTTCATTGTTATTAATGTAATATAATTATTAAGTATAATTTATTTTTGTTATTTTACTTATTAAACTCTATCTGTTATTCATAGTTATGTATTATTATTATTATTGTATTTATCCATTACATATAATTCTGTGTAATAGCTTTTTTAAATTAAGTATTGCTTTAGTTTATTTAAAAATATACTGGTTTTATTTTGTGGTTTTCCTCGAACCCTTTGTTGTAATTAATGAGAAAGAAAAAGATAAAGTAAGGAAGTAATCCTTCTGTAACGTAGATAATATTTGCAGTGAAAAATAATCTTGAGAACCAAGTATCGAGTACAGACTGTGACAAGAGTGCTAATTCAAATTAAATGATTTTTAATTATTTAAGATTTTGTTTATTTAATGTAGTAAAACATAATAATTGCTATGAACATATTTAAAACAAGTCTTCAAATTAGACATTAATAACATAATCAGGTTTTTAATAATACGAATAAAGTTGGAGTGAGGTTGTATTTATGTTTATTTTTATGTGGTGTCAAGATTCGACGGCTCACAAGGTATAAAGTGGGCACCGCTGCTTGTGGACAATATAACACGGGCATTGCTTATGCATTGCCATCCCACAAAACTGAAATGTCTCATGTGCCTGTAATTACACCTGTACCTGCAAGCTTCAAATCAGAGCACAGCAACCCTGCTGGGTCGCAGAAATTGGCAAGCTGGTAGTGACTTCCCGGACGAGCTCCTTTTCCATGAGTTCTAGTACTACTTATGTCCTTGACTGTACCTGATTCGTAGTAAAAGAAGCTAATTATAATATTGCAATCATAAGCGGT
Organism: Atethmia centrago; assembly: GCA_905333075.3. Lineage (NCBI taxonomy): Eukaryota > Metazoa > Arthropoda > Insecta > Lepidoptera > Noctuidae > Atethmia > Atethmia centrago. The sequence goes on along the minus strand of HG995367.1, from coordinate 7,455,645 downwards.
GCTCGCAAGACGGTTCTCCTGTAAAAGGCTTAAATCGGAAATGAAATGGAATACGTATTTACATTTACGTTACATCATTCTAGGACCAGTTCAATTATTTATGTATGTATTATTATTTATATATACTTTATTGTACACCACAAACATACATAACAAAAATATTTTCTTTCTGCGATCTCTTCCAGGCAACCATGCGATGGACACTGACAATAACAATTTATTTCCCACTTATTAAAAGATTGTACAACTAGTGAATAAAAGAAGCCATTTTACTCCGGCTCGAGTGGATATAAACGTCTCGGGGTAAAATGTCTTCTTTTATGCACTAGTTGTACAATCTACTATTATATTTCAGGATAATTAAATTGAAAAAAAGAACCTGATAAAAATTGCGTCGGCTCAAGTAAAGAACTCTTTACAAATAAGACAAAAATATTTTATCAAAAAGCCAACGTCACGCGGTATTCCCAGGCGGTCACCCATCCAAGTACTAACTGCGCCCGATGTTGCTTAACTTCGGTGATCGGAACGAGAACCGGTGTACTCAACATGGTATGGACGTTGGCAACGGAGCATCTGAAATTGCACTTTGCTAACAGTGCACCTTGGCAGTTTGCCAACCGTGATTTATTTCTGTAATTACATTAATCGTGTATTGAACTGTCACCACTAATAAATACGTCATATATTCGCTACAAAGTGAATTACCTGATGCCTGAGGTCATCCATCATTTCAGCTGTCAAAATGGTGGTGAAAGCCTCTATGATGATGTCATATCTGATAGCCGATGGGGACAAAAGATTCTGGATAGGCGATAACGTACTGGAAGGCGCATCCTGAGTAGGCTCTCCATAAAGTGGGCCGATAACCTGGGGAAGGAATAACCACTAAACGGCCGCCAGGGCCCATGCACAATGGTCCACCTGAAGGACTAAGTGCGGAAACCAAACCCTCTAACATAGAACCTGGTGAAGGTCGCACGAATCCATTGGTTATGAGAAGCATAAAACCGGATATTTTGACGATATTTGGGAGGGTGATGTCCAGCAGTGATGATGTTGATGATGACACAAGAAGAATCAATGATTAAATTTCTAATGTTAAAATAATTTAAAAAATGCCAAACAAATCCCCACAAAAGTTGCATTGATTCAGATCCAAAATTCTTAACAAACCAAACAAAAGACTTTTTTTTATCAAAAAGCCAACGTCACGCGGTATTCCCAGGAGGTCACCCATCCAAGTACTAACTGCGCCCAATGTTGCTTAACTTCGGTGATCGGAACGAGAACCGGTGTACTCAACATGGTATGGACGTTGGCAACGTTGCATCTCAAATTATTCTTCACTATCAGTGCACGTTGGCAACTTTCCAATTAACATTTATTTCTGTAATTAGATTCATTGATCTGTCGCATCCAATATGTCTAAATGTGTCACAAGGTATAGCCGTCCGTCTAGAAACATCGTCCATCATCTAGGCTGTTAGAGCCAATAGCTAGTTCGATCCTCGCCCAGTGCCTACTATGAATTGCACCAACATTCAGCTACGTTGCAAGTACTATTCTATACTTAAACGATTTAGTCAGTTCAAATGACACCACACCTTACCCAGGTGTGATGTCGTTTGTCTCTCTCTAAGTTACAATGGGTGATGCATCGCTCACAGAACGGGTGGACGACGAGGACGAAAATTACTACAGTTTGTTTTTTTTTTTTGTAATTAACTTTTTGTTTGTGCAGAATAATATTTTTTCTTTCATTCTTTTCTTCCTTTTCTTTCTTTCTTTTCTTTTCATTGGGCCTCCATAAGTTGGACCGTCGATTTGGTGAAGGTCAAATGAAAAATACTTATATTGTACGCTTTATAAAAAAAGAATATAGAATCCTGGAAAAACGAAAACTCTAAAAAGTTGCAATGACTCAGATCAGTAATTCTTTATAAATAACAAAAGAGATTTTAACAAAAAGCGAACGTACCGCGGTATTCCCAGGCGGTCACCCATCCAAGTACTAACTGTGGCCAATGTTGCTTAAGTTCTGTTATCGTAACGAGAACCGGTGTATTCAACATCATATGGACGTTGGCAACGGAGCAGCTGAAATAGCGCTTTACTATGAGTGCGTGTTGGCAACTTTCCAGCTAAGATTTAATCTGTAATTAAATGAGTGAACTTTCACTATCAATACAGCTAAATTTGCAATTACAGTCCAGCCGTCGAGAGAATGCGTTCCTAACACCTGTCAGTTGGAGAATTTGTAGTTGAAATAAACATCAAATTCGCAAAACACATATTCGTAAGTATGTAACTGACAGGCGTCAAAAACGCATTCTCTCAACGGCCGGACTGTAGTTGTGCCTATAACTGCATCTCAAATGAGCACCCAGCATCTATCATCTATTTCGTCAGAGTGACGACGATACTCGTACGTTGTCCGATTGCTATCTTTTTCACCATCTATGAACTGAACAGTCCCATACGCGTTTAGCTTTGTTGGACGAATCAGCAGAAATTCTTACCAGCTATTTATGTGTATCCCAACATTATCGTTTCATCTGAAAGACGTCCACTGCTGGACATAAGGCTCTTCCAAGGATTGCCACGGTGACCAGTCAGCAGTTATGCGCTGTCTGTGTCTGTATCCAGCGGTATCCTTCAACGTGCATCCTACAAGGATGGAATTCTTGCAAAGAATCTTGCGAATAGCGCTGTCCTCACCTTATGCTACGATTTTTGTCTTTTTTCTTTCAAATTTTGGCCAAAAAACACGCAATACCAAATTGTCATAAAACATTTACTAGCTTAAGGCAATGACTCTTTACAAATAAAACAAAACAGATTTTCTCAAAAAGCCAACGTCACGCGGTATTCCCAGGCGGTCACCCATCCAAGTACTAACTGCGCCCGATGTTGCTTAACTTCGGTGATCGGAACGAGAACCGGTGTACTCAACATGGTATGAACGTTGGCAACGCTGCATCTGAAATTGCCCTTCACTATCAGTGCATGTTGGCAACTTTCCAACTCCGATTTATTTCTGTTATTAAATTCATTGATCTGTCATAATCAATACACGTTGTGGCGTAATATAATAAAAAATTACGTTACCTTGAAATACGTATAATTTCGGAAAATATTAAAATAACACCGTACAAATAGAATTCTTGTTAAAAAAGGGAATAAAAAATGACAATCAAAATTTTAAGGAAAAAATCACATATAACCAAATTTATAGGTGCTGTTGATATGAAAAATGAAAGAATTTATGAGAAAAACATAAGTTGCGTTCTAGGATTGACTGCAGCTAAACTCCCAGGTACTAAGCGTACGGATTTGATCATCTAACCTAAAACGCGGCGCTAAGGTAAAAATGGTGATACAGGTTTAATTAGTAAGAAAAAGTCTATAAACGATTGGTTACGCGCTAGCAGCTAACAAGTGAAACAAAATAAAAAAGGTTAATGTTAATAGGCAAGGTTGAATTACCAGTAAGTGAGCGGAGGAGCGCTGCATGGACAGGTCACGAACAAGAAGCGCGACATAAACCACTACGCCCCATTCACGATGATCACCAACTTGTTCTGCTGGCGGCGTCGAGGTCGAAGAAGGGCTGGCTAAGTAGAACGACTAACTTTCCTAAATAAAGAAAAATGGATACGTTATCGACCAGCCAGATTTTTATAGAATGAAAAATATGAAGGAATTACAGACCAGTTCATCGTGGGATTTATATTTAACTCGACTTGTGTACCAAGTTCCTATGGCTAGAAGACAAATATCGTAAGAAATGATGAAATGCAATAGTTACAGCAGTAAAAATTAGGTATACAAATCATTAATTAAATTCTCTTATGATTACCAGGACACCAGTATGGTGTACACCAGTAGTGATATGGCGTAAAAATAAAGAATACTAGTCTGAAAGTAATTTCGGCGTAGAAGTTCAAAAGGATCTAATAAAATGGTCAAGACAGCAATCTGGAAAAAAACGTCAAAGAAAAAAGCTTGACGTTCACAATTGTGTCAGAATTGAAAAATTGACAAATTAATATTTAAAAGACAGTGTTTGTGCACACACTTACATCTAGGATCACCATATAGGCAGTAGGAGTAGAAACGAAAACTTCGTTGATTCCTACTCGACGCATCTATGAACTGAACCAACTCTTTGCTCAGTCGAATAATTAACTCAGCCAGCCTCCTTTAGTCCACGTTGAGATATTCTTTTTATGCAAACAAAATAAATAACGAAATAACTATTGACTTATAGATGCTCTAATTCAATCTTGTTGGTCAGTATGTCAGCTTCAAACCTGCATAAAAACTTTTTATCTGATATGTCATTATTTTAATATTTTAGTCCTATAAACATAAAAATGCACGGTCGGTCGATTTAGGAGTCCAGGAAATGAGGAACGATAGGGTAAGGTGTGGAATGTCTCTCACTAAGTTGTAGTGGACGGCATAACGAATGTCCGATAAGGATGAAAAGTTCTGCATTTACAACCGCGTTCCGATAGGCCCAGCATGGGTAGCTCCGACAAGGTGGACCGGCTACCTGGTGAAAGTAAAGGGAATTTCAATTCAAATTTTAGACATCGACATTTCCTATCTGACTACCCATGAGAAGAAATGGCGAAACAAACTCAAGGGTCAAAACTTACATACTCTTCACTATTAAAAAAACAAAACGTATATTTCGTCAAAAAGCCAACTTCACGCGGTATTCCCAGGCGGTCACCCATCCAAGTACTAACTGCGCCCAATGTTGCTTAACTTCGGTGATCGGAACGAGAACCGGTGTACTCAACATGGTATGGACGTTGGCAACGGAGCAGCTGAAATTACTCGCCACTGTCAGTGCATGTTGGCAACTTTCCAACTACAATTTATTCCTATAACTTTATAGGTACATTGTTCATTGATCTGTTACAACCAATACAATTACAGCCGGAACTGCATAGTTGTGCCCATAATCATGAACGTGCGAGCTAGGCTATTGGAATTGCATAAAAAGTTCATTCACCCATTGCGCACTATGAAGAGTCCGTGTTTCGGTACCATTGGACTATCTAATGTTATGAGTATAATATGTAGAATGACCTTAAAAACGACGAAGAAACGATGGAAGGACAGTGTGAAAGATTATATGGCTAGAAAGAGGATTACTACTGACACTACTAAAAAGAAAAAGAAAAAGTATTTTATTTGGGACACGCACAATAAATACAAAAAGTAAAAAAGGAGCATTTAAAACTAAGAAAATTTACATATATGTTCGATAAAAACAACAAAGAAAATAAATAACCACGACTTGTGCGACGCCAAAAAGGCTCCTATCTCAGAATAATGCTGCGATATTTAAACAATAAATACCGCAGCGCTGGTATTCTGATAGGGCCCACTGTGATGCCACGGACACATCTACGAACACATATAAATCCCACTAGGGGAATAAAAAATAAATAAAAAGACAATTTATAATAATTAAAAGACAGAAATAAACTAGATGACGACTAACAGAGTATGGAAGTAGAAGACATGCTGCGCCGACCACAAATATATATGTATTATATGAATAAGGATACGGAGAATTATGATGATGTATAATGAGATTGCTATCATGGCGGACGAAGAAATGTCTTATTTTCTATTATTTTATACCAAATCATAACATATTGGTAAACCAGCTCGAAGATAAAACCGATTGGTGTTCTATTAAATCAGAAATATATTCATCGGAGCATTAACTTTTCCATTCGATCTCATTCAATGTGATCGCTACTGGCTATTATAAATGAGAAACGTAGTATTAATAATTTGTTGTACAGGATCATCGGAGCAGAAGTTATGAACGTATTTGTTGAAGAAAGGCTTTCTCGGAATGGTCGTGGACATTTCTTGGATCCTCGATGATATCTGAGTACTGGCCTTATGAGATGTGACATTAACTGGTAGCGGTCTTCATATTCAATATAATATTGCACGCTAAAATGGCTGAACATATTTGGATGAATTTTGACAGATAGGTAGCCTGGGACCTGGAAAAGGACAAACTTATTATCCTGGATCTCAGATGAAGTCGCAGGCAGTCGCAGGATATTCGATATATTAGTCTGTTACAAAATGAGTACATCTTAATGCTGTTACTGTTAGCCAGTAAATGAAATGGTAGACGAAGCAGCTGAATGTATTTGCATGACACTGTTGTCATGCAAATATTCAGGTAGATCAAGGTATACTGAAAGCAGACACCAATATAGTTGATAAAAGGCTAGGCGGTCGATAATGATTATGGGATAGTGGTGCCGATTCCCTTGTTCACAAACTAAACTAAATTTAAGATCAGTGCATCTTTTTCTTTCTATTTCATTAAAAAGAAGACAGAAGATACATTTTAGTTTAGTCCTGTCAAATTAATCAGCGCCTGTCACTGCTCCCTACAACTTTAGCCGTGATTAAAAACTTGCCTACTAAAATTACGTCAATTTACGTCAAGCGCTGATTAATTTGACAGGACTAAACTAAAATTTATCTTCTGTCCTTTTCTTAATGAAAAAGAAATAAAAAGATGCACTGAAACTAAATTTAGTTTAGTTTGTGAACAAGGGAATCGGCACCAGTGTCATATAAAGAGTAAATGAAAGTAGTAGTTTATTCACCTTAAGATTAGCTGCTGAAGACACTGATACAAGATTTGTTAAAGATTGAATATTATTTGCTAAACCATCATTATTATGACAACATACATTAATTGAAGAAGAAGACAACATACTTAACTCGGCGTTGTCGTTTTTGACAGCATTTTTGTACTTATAAAACTGCTCCACCAATATCACCATAAATTTCTTGATAAAATTCAACGTTAGCCAAACACTGTCGTATTTACATATACCCATTAGTTCCTAGACGTGTGACTAACTCGATAACCGACTAGTTAGAAACACTACCTGTCCAATTTGGCGGAGGCGTCAGGCAAAGCCACAACGGGAGTGCTCGAATTTCAAGCTGGCACCTTAATGATTGACAATTGGTTTAAATGTTATCTTGTAACACAACTCAAATAAAAATATTTTATTTCACATAAACCTACATGGGCACTTATAAAACATCAGAACCTGGATGCATGGTTCCTATTGGTCGTTTCCAATGGAGAAGAGCCGGCAAGAAACTCCACGGTTTCTTTTTTAAAATAATTAACTTTTAGTATGTTTTCAAATTACAGTGTTAATAGGTATGAGAAGACAGTGTAGACTTGTCAGCAAGTACTAGGTACTTAACAATGTAGAAAATGGTATTTAATTCTACAGTATATTAAGTCTCCAACGTTCTCAGATTAATAAAATATAAAATAATCTACTCGTATATAAAAGATAAAGAAAATAATAAAAACAAAAACCTATTTAACCCGTTAAACTACACCGATTTGGAGTCAAACAATAAAAAATCAATTGTGTCTCTTTAGCCGTCCTTGACCAATTAAACTAAAGGATATGATTGCCATTACGACTGTAAAAATACTGAATTCATATCCTGTCCACAAAACTACACGAGAGTAATTAAGTAAAGAGCAGAGGTTTGTAGCAATTTAATTTACATCGAAGCTGGTAGTGTGGCGGCATCATCTACATTGCCACACAAACTACGCATAACACTGACAACACGCAAAAAAGTTTACCGCGCGTCTGGCATATATATACAATGTCCCGACACAACCGTCGGGCAGTTGCCTACCACACAACACCCGTCTGGTCGGAGGATCTTCCCTTTTCTATAGAGGATGAGTGAGCTCTACACCCTGTTCCTCGTATGATAAATGATAAATTATTTTTATTTCTGTAATTAGGTTTGAACAAACACTTTTGCACGTCAATCATATTTTTAAAATAAAGATAGATGAGGTCGGCGTTTCCTATCTGACTACTCTGAGAAGAAAGGCCGAAACAAACTCAGAGGTTACAGTCTCTTTTAAAGTCCAGACATAATTTTGGTCAGATCATGTGAAAGCTACGTAGATTAGGGTCTGAAATGGTCCTTTTGAGGACAGAACCATACAGACTGTGTGGACCTGTCCAGTCAGTGCACGCATTTCTCAGTAATCGTGCAGCTCAACTCAGAACGAACTTAAGGAGCTTAATGATGCGACGAATAATAGCATAGAAAGAACATTTGGGTAGGCAGCATAAATTACTCAAACTGCAAGACCATGATTAATACTAAATGAGGAAAAAAAACAACAATGACCCACATAGTCTTCACATTCACAATAATTAAAAAAATATAATACTTTACAAGTAAATATTCATGTCATTTTATATATCAAATTCATCAATGCCGATGTGTATAGTGAAATATGTAGGTTAGCGTCTGAAATGGTCTTTTGAGGAAAGAACCACACCGATTTGAGCGGACCTGTCCAGTACTGACTGGACACATTGCACTGGCACGCATTTGTCAGTAATCATGTAGCTCAACTCAAAGCTTAAGGAGCTCAACGACTCTTCGAACAATACCAAAGTAAGGAAATTTGGATAGGCCGCATAAAGTACTCAAACTACCAGACTCTCATAAAAGCTAACTGAGGAAGACACAAAACAAAATATGACCCACATAGTCCTAACATTCACAATAATTAAAACAATAATATATTAAACTCCGCAAAGTAAATATGTCATTGTGTTTTGAATAATTATTAAATGTCAAAGTGATAAATAAAATAAAATTTACAGTATGCAAATGGAGCAGCTCAATCCCAAGCGTTTTTGTACTTTAACGGTATAATAGGCTTTCTGGCACAATTTACTTTTAATAAATGATTTGAAATCATGCTCCTATACTGGTGACCCCGAGTACGAACGTCAGCGCAGCCTTCGTACAACGATGTCAGCGTGACGTCATCACCATCATCACTTTCTCAAGCTTTCGAGCGGCGAGTTACACAGCCAGCCAGCACCCACGGCTTTAATGGGTAACCTGACCATCAGCTTGCAGCGATCGCACATACCTGGTCATCACCCACAGCCTCATCAGCAACCTTGGCACAGCACACTGCTCTTTCAGCCGGTCAACAAGCAGAGCCCTTAAACCCTCTCCGGACCAACGCCAGTAGTCAGCCTCAACCCGGCGCTGTACCAAATACGACGCACTGGATCGTAAAGCAGCGCCACCCCGACTCACTGGGGTATTACCGCAGACAGTTCCAAGTCACCGTGAACTATGTATGTATGTATGTTATGTATGTGTGTTATGTATATATGTATGTAATGTATGTATGATATATATGTATGTTATGCATGTATGTTATGTATGTGTGTTATGCATGTATGTATGTTACATATGTATGGATATTATGTATTTTACCACACTCACAGCCTCATCAGCAACCTTGGCACAGCACACTGCTCTTTCTTCTGGTCAACAAGTAGATCCCTTAGAGAGATGTTATGCATGTATGTTATGTATGCATGTTATGTATGTATGTTAAGTATGTAAGTTATGTATGTATTATATAAGTATGTTATGTATGTCTGTTATGCATGTATGTAATGCATGAATGTAATGCATGAATGTTATGCATGTATCTTATGTATGTATGTGACGCATCTCACTGTCGTTATCACGTAAAATTATCGTCTGTAAACCGACTTTACGAACAACCATTATTTTTTCCAAATGTTACCTTATTTTGAACAATTGCTATAAAACCCACTTCGTTTTTAAACCTATGTTTCTTTCTTATTTTCTGTATAACAACTAACTATAATGTATTACGTTAGCTGGCATTAGAATGATCTACCTATTCAAAATTGGCGTATTAAAAATTAAAGTCGCTTTTTGTGTATGTGTGACTACGTTGTTCTTCTAAACTATGCAACGGATTTGACGCGGTCAAACTTTCACCATCATTTAGAGAATTTATTCCGAAAGGTTTATGTGTATAATACATTAATATTAAACGTACATCGTCAGCTACAGGTATATTTGCCTGACACATGCTGAGCTGGACTCCCATTTGGTGCAACCTAGAGACACACACCGCACCTTGTTCGATAATTAGTTGAAGTATGTCGTGATGTTACTCTACTTCTTTAAGCATGTTTTTCTTTTTTTTTTGTATATTGGCACCTTGTTTTTATATATATTCCAGTAATTTGTTATCCATGTATTGTGCTATTGTGTGTTGTGCTATGTCTTTTGTGTGCACTGAATAAATGTTTTATCTATCTATCTATCTATCTATCTATCTATATAATAGGTAAATCTCGATGTTTTGTCAAGTCGTATAAAACCTGCGAAGTAGGGGCGAATCGCTAGTCTATCATATAATACTACTGCTAACGTTATGAATAAGAGTTGATTTTTATAATGAAAAATCACACTAGGGATTCTCAGTCAGAACCCAACATTTCGCTTTACGCTATTTCCCACATTTTGGTTGCTGCCTGCCTGTCTATAGGATTTCTACATTTTGTTGTGTTACAACTCTGGTAATTAAGCAAAGACTGAGTCACCCATTGAGTTGTTTAGTAATGCAGTAAGAATGTGCCGACTCATGAAGGCTCGTCCGCTAGAGCCACTTCTGTAGAACCCGTTATGTTGGCCCAAATTTTGATTAGATCTAAAGATCTATCAACTAATCTTGACACTTTGGCTACAAATAAAGATAAACCTTATGATTACGTCTACATTATTCATCATCATCATTTTAGCCGAAAAAATTTGGACACAGGCCTCCCCCAAGCACCGCCAGTTCAATCCCGTATCCAACGGATTCCTGCGGCCTTCACAAGGTCAGCAATCTACCTTGTGGGAGGCCATCCAACACTACGTCTTCCGGTGCGCGGTCGGCCATTTCAAAACCTCTCTCTTTCGGCCATCTGTTCTGCCAGCAATGTGCCCTGGCCACCGCCCCTGAAGTTTGGCAATTCTTTGAGCTATGTCAGTTACCAGGTTCTCCTGCGGATCTTTTCGTTTCTGATTCGATCACGTAATGAAACTCCAAGCATAGCCCTCTCCATTGCCCTTTGGATGACTTTTAGCCTTCTAATAAGGCCCATTGTGAGCGACCACATCCACACATCCATATTAGTCTAGTCTAATTCTTAGGCAATGCACAATCACAATAAATTATATATTCAGCCTGTACTGTCTCACTGCAGCAGGGCAAAGGCTTGCCTTTGAAAGTTTACAAGAGTAGCAGCTAGAAACTTAAAATTATTCCAGATGGCTCTGTTAAACAGGTACAAGCTTGGCAATTTAATAAATGTATGTAAGGAATTACGGTGGTAATCATGCTGGCTACAAAACACAAAAGTTTATGTTCATTCCGTAACAATAACCCGATTTTTTTGTTCCTTTCCCCAACTTCCGTACAAAAACACCAGCACACACTTATCAACAAACTCCGAAGAAAAACCCCGAGATATTGCTAACATTTGCGTTATACCCACCAGATACAAAACCTTATCCGTTATAATAAATCTTTGCGCATAACTCATTCGCAGGTGCACTGGACTTGACTATAAAGGTTATGGCTGTAGGGATGGGCAGAATAATATTTTACGTGACTACGCCATTTGTGGGTAGCGACTTCATTTACTTACTCGAAGTTATTATCATATTTTGTAAGGTGCGGAGCGTTTATTAGAAATACGTGCGCTTTTCTGAATGTGTGAACGTGAATTTGTGCGTAAACATTATGGTCATCTTTATGTACATACATGTGTATGTCACTGAATTTCTCCTAAAGGGCTGGACTGATTTTGATTTGATGATTTTTTTTGTATGTTTGAATGGGTGGTTTATATTCACAATTGAACCCAGTGGGTGGCGCTGCGATCGTGGTATACAAGGACAAATTAAATGAGCAAGCGAAACTCCACAGACGTGGGTATCGACATCTTAACACACAAAAAATAAAAAGGATTTTTTTTTTTGGGGTCAACTACAGCTGGTAGTTTTGTTACTGGAAGTATGATTTGAAAAAATCTGTTTATTTTAATTTTATCGCGTTTGTTGTTATACCCTAACCCCATGATTTCCCACCAAAAAAAAATAAAAAATACCCTACCCCCGATACCCTTCACGTCTGTGAACTTTACACAAAAAAAAAACAGATTTATTAAAATATTTTTTTAAAATGACTACTCTATCGGCGGCGGTTGATGACGTCAAAGAAAAACTCATCAAATTATTTTTATTTTTTTTATCATGTTTAGATATCGATTCCCATCACGGAGTTTTTTTTCAGACAAACATCTGCGAAGTTTTACTAGCTAATTTAACTTAACCCTATATATAGCGCTACCAGGTTGTGGTAGGCGCTTGGCCAAAACCAAAACGAATGCCGCCATCTTGTTTTTTGAATACCTTCCAAGCATTCTGAAACATTTCTCCGACATTCGTTTCACCGTTGAACGGTTCACTGACAGAACGATTCACTTTTCATTTTTTCACCGATAGAACTTTTCAACGGCCAACGATTCGCCCACAGAACCTTTCATATAGCGAAGGATAATGGTGGGTTAGGTAAGGTTAGCACAGTGACCATTAACCAGATCCCCTCTATTACTGTCGTCGAAAGTGACGCATATGAAAGGTTCTGTCGGCGAATCGTTCGGCGTTCAAACGTTCTATCGGTGAAAAAATGAAAAGTGAATCGTTCTGTCGGTGAACCGTTCAACGGCGAAACGAATGTCGGAGAAATGTTTCAGAATCCCTTCCAAGTGACATTTCACAAAACAATTGCAAAAATGTGGACCAACAGCGCCCCCATTTCATTCGCGCGCCAAAAGACCCATGTAGCAGTGTAACTTGAATTTTACTTTATGTTTTTTCTATATCCTTACATAATTATTATAAAACAAAGTCCCCCGCCGCATCTGTCTGTCTGTCTGAACAAAATATACTCAAAAACTACCGAACGGAATTTCAAACGGTTTTCACCAATGGACTAAGTTATTTATGAGGAAGTTAAGTGTATAATTAATTAAGGTTTTATGTAAATTGGCTGAAATATGACGATTATTTTTGAAAATGTCGGAAAAAATCATGCCGACCGAAGCTTTACTGGCGTGCGCCGCGTAAACCGTACGAGATACATAAATTGAATAGTTCTACAGAATTTTACATCTTAAAAGGTTCAACAAAAAATTCCACCATAGCATTTTTAGGGTTCCGTACCGAAAGGATAAAACGGGATCCTATTAATAAGACTCCGCTGTCCGTCTGTCTGTCTGTCTGCCACCAGGCTGTATCTCATGAACCGTGATAGTTAGACAGTCGAAATTTTCACAGATGATGTATTTCTGTTGCCGCTATAACAACAAATACTAAAAAACAGAATTAAATAAATATTTAAGGGGGCTCCCATACAACATAAATGATTTTTATGCCGTTTTTATAGATAATGGTACGGAACCCTTCGTGCGCGAGTCCGACTCGCACTTGGCTCTTTATGTTTCAGAATTTGATAAAAAATGAATTGTTATATTCGAAGCTATTTTAACTGGTATTTTACTAATCCTCAAACAATAAAATGTGTTATTTAAATTAGATATTTAATTTTGATTCAAATATGTCTCTACATTATACCATTTAAATGAATACTTTAAAAGATATCACAGATTCAAAATTACGCGTAACAAAATAATTATGGTTGACGGCGGCGGGCGCAGCTCTAGGAGTTAACGACCTACTTATTGCTTTAACCTTATTATTTTAACTATGTTAGCGTGAATATTACACTTCATTGAACATAATGATTTAAATTCCCATATCGTTTGTTGTTACGCACAATAAAATAATTAACATTGTACTGTTATTAACATTTGAACTAGCGAGCATGATCAAACAGTTAATTGATTTAATTTTATTTTGTTGCCTAAGCGTATTTATTATGTTCGCGCATAATTTGATATTGTTAGGGTTTCACATTGTTTTAAACGTTATTTCCATTTTGAAATTCCAATTTTGTAGCTATGGATTAATGTTGCTCCTCGGTACCTACAAAATGGATTTTGCTTTCTAATTGTATTTATTTTTCCTTTATTACATGGGACTTAAACATACCTGACAAAACGTGGGTGTACTCGTACTAACCCTTCAGCGAAAACAAGCGTGATACTATGTTTATTTTTTTTGGTACAAAATAAAGGTGCATTTTTGGTCTTTTGGGTATACATTATACGTATGTTTTATTGTCTTTTAGGCATAATATTTACCACTTTATCGCTGCAAGGTAAAACTCTTTACGCAGTGATCAAGAGTGGCAATGAGTAGCCACTTGTCCCTTCTATAAATTAGAAAAGGCTTTTATCCTGTTGTGGTAGTTACAGGCTAATAACATAACATTTCTTATTCTCATTGTCCGTGTCTTACTGGACATATCGTTTATTTTATCTCATTTTCTGCTTGAAGCATTGTTTTACGGGGAAGCCGACGCTAAACACTAATTAAGTTCTTGCTGTAATATTCTTACCACTGCATAAAGAAAAGAAAGAACAATAAGTTTATTTGTCACAGAAACACGCATACAAAAATATAATTAACTCAAAACATTATTAGGAAAAACGAAAATGTTATCAGCTTAGGGTAATTGAGGAACAGCCACGTGTTGATTTTTAAAAATTATAAAACCTTCTACCACATTTTTAAAAGACGGTATTCTACGTCACACAATCTTTACACGAAGGTACTTCCTAAGTACTGAATGTCGTGAATTTCACTTGTTAAGAACTGATCGCGAAGTTTCAGGAGGTGGGAGCCTTGCAAATGACTTTTGGTTCGCACCCCGAACAGAGCGCGTAATAAAATATCGGCGTAGTTAATTTGTTCTTACATTTATGGTTTTTGGTGCAGGATGCGTAGACATACGTGCGTACGTACCTGCATTGGATATTTAAATATTATTATATCATCAAAGAAAAAAGTCTATTAATTACCTACCAATATTTCTACTGCCATCTACCGTGGAAAACGGAGCATTGATTACGCTTGCCAGATATGAATTTACCATAAAGTCGAGATTTTTCAACAGGCTTAAAAAGTTTTATTCATGTATGCGCTCATTTTTCATTTATGTTAGTCAACAAAATCCTACACCATTGCACGGGTATCGTTCCCAACATTCATGATAACTAATTCACACACACTAAATTCGAATGTTAACCAAAAACAATCCCGTAAAAACTCGAATAACTATCAAAGTCCCATTTTACAGCACCCACACAGATCTAAAGTTACAAATTGATCGATCCTTAAAATACGAATTCCTTGAAGAACGTAACAAATGTCATGTCCACGGATTTAGGGGAAAAGCCCCACATGTACCAATCAGTAGACCTGTAGGAACATTTTCAATTTCCGGCCACCTCGTGACGTCACCTTTTGAGGGATCTTGTTGACGAATATTTTGATCTTGTCCTTGACAATTTTCTTTAGCAAATGCCTTCCTGTTTGTGGATGGAAATTGTTATTTCGTTATTATAATAGTTATGGGTCTGTTCGGTTTTGTTGAGAAACTCGAATGGTGTATTTTGTTTCTTTTGATTTTTTTGCTAGTAGGTTCGAAAGATCTTTCATTTGTGTCTATTTTGCAAGCCAAAATCGTTTCACTTTCATCGCTGGAAAACTGGAAGAGGTTGATATTTTTTATTTTACAACTGGTAAGGGTAAACATTCAGAAAGCAGTAGAAAAACACGTTAACGTTAACAACAAATAGTCCACAATATAGTAGGTTAGCACTAGCTAGGGAAATGAACCTACATAATTTAAACTAACATAATGTTTTAACACTCTGTATTTGTGAGTTAGTTTTAAGATAATTTGAGAGCAGTGGTGGCCCAGTGGTAACAGCCGCGACTTACGAGTCTTAGGTTCGAACCCAGGCAGGCGCTTTACTTTGTGTAAATTATTTCATCACTACTGCTCTCAAAAACCGTGAAGGAAAACATCGTGAGGAAACCGGCATGTCCTAGAACCATAAAATTCGAAGACATGTGACATCTACCAACCCGCACTGGACCCGCGTGGTGCATTACGGCCCAGTCCCTCTCAGAGAGAGGAGGCCTTTGTCCCAGCAGTGGGAACATTAATGTTCTAATAAAATTTGCCATGTTTATAAAATAACTCTTTCACTAAGAGTTAGAGTTCTAAAAGAAACTTGAGTTTTGGGTCATTCAGGTAAATCCCATACAATTGTCTTTGCAAAGAAATTCGATCCCTTTCTACTTTATCGTCGGCGGTTCTTTAAATGGAACAATCTTATAAAGTTTTATATTGTATAGGAAATTTTATACCCTTCACATACACTTTTACAAAATATTTCTTAAAAATGGCCAGTAACGCCTTTTCTAAACAATTCTTATTATAAGTAGGAAGGTAAGAATCGTATAGCAGGTGGAGTTCTGTAGTTTACGGCTTACATTGTTTTTTTTTTATAAATGGCATCTCGCATGTCAACCTAGGAGATTGTCGTCTGCTTAACCGGACTTACCTGTGAGTGCCCCAATAAATTAAGGCCTCCAGCGCGGGAAGGTACTAAAGGGTTACCGAGGCCCCTGGCAACACAGGCAACGGAAGAAATACGGGTGGGTTTTAGTCACTAAGAGTTGACACACCCTCCCGCTCCGCGGGAGAAATTATTTGATGATTTCCCACCCACAACAGCTAGGGCATACAACTTACAAACTAAATGACTACACGCTAAGGGCACCCCTGTGGGGTACTGACGTCGGCTTAGGACGTCGCTGGGAGAAGACAGCAATGGACAGGCTGGATCGGATTCATATTATTATTGGGGCATTTAAAGCTACAGGATCAGCGGGGCGGGCAGGCTTGAGCAAGGGTTGAGGCGGGGATAGGCGGGGTCATCGCGGCGGGCCACGGCGGCGACGACGAAAGGATGGCGGTCGGATTTTATTTTTGTGTGCTACAATGCTAGTGGTGAGACTACTCTCTTAGAGGAGGGTAATAGTCATCGGGAATGGTGAGTGTCTTGCTCGGCATCCTACTAATACGGGGGGAGTGTATCGGGTGATTGGAATGCTTAATGTCGTAATTCGAAAAAAGTCGAAGAAACGCTTTGAGAGACGTTTCATGAACTGGGTGCGCCCATTCTTGAAAATGCCCACATTTTGAGATCTAAGTGCAGATCCAAATTACGAACATAGAAAGGGGGTTCCCGTGACCTTTATAAGGAAACGGTTCTGGAGGGTCTGCATCCTGTGGAGATGGTGTGGCTTAGCGTGTGCGAAGACGACGCAAGCATAGGTCATGATGGGACGGATGACCGCGGTGTAGATGCGCAATTTGCACTTGAGTGACAGTTTGCTGCGTGCGATCAATATGTAATGGAAGCTCCATTTCATATTGATCGATCGAGAGTGTTAGAGACGCGCAACAAGCTGTCTTTATGTGGTCACTGAAAGTAAGATGATATTCAAAGATCTCACCTAGGTATTTGGATCGCTTCTCCAAAGGGATCAGCTTGCCATACATAGTGATCGAGCTACGGAGGGGGTAAGGGAGACGTCGCGATCTCAAGTAAAACCACCTGACTCTTATTCATCGAGGGATTGACCTCGATTCTCCATTTCCGAAACCAAGCTCCTAAGACAATTACGGAGATCTGGAGAGTGCGAGCGATAGAGTTCTGACAGCGCCCGGTATAGTAAATGGCAGTGTCGTCGGCGAATAGAACCAACTGAGACTATTTACTTTTAGGAATATCACTTGTGAACAGAGTGAAGATGAGAGAAGATAGCACGTAGCCCTAAGGGACCCCTACGTAAATGGGGTGAGGGGAGCTGAGTGAACCCTTGATGCGATAGCGGAAAGTGCGGTCTAATAAAAAGTCCCATAAGATGAACACGAGACGGTCTTGCACTTGGTTGGTAATGCTTATATAATAAACCGTTGTGCCAGACTTTGCCGAATGATTTTTTCTGTGTCTAAAAACAACCCACACGGCATCACACTTCACTGGAAGCCAGCGCTTAAGTGCCACCATGCGGTGGACTTGGGAAACCGAACTGCTCGTTGGGGATTAGGCCCTTAGCCTCGACATAGTCTTTGAGCCGCTTATAAATAAGCCCGCTAACTCATGGACTCAGACTCGGGCTTGCCTAGCTTAGGGATACCGATATTGGTGGCATCTTTCCAGGCTTTCAGAAAGATGTGTTGCTCAAGGCGCCAATTTGGATCTGCACTTAGATCCCAAAATGTGGGCATTTTCATGAATGGGCACCCAGTTCATGAAACGTCTCTCAAAGCGTTATTGTGGAGTTGTACTCGCATATTTGTAGTGAGAAAAAACTTTTTTACGTATACGCATAATACACATGCTTTCAAACAGGCATTTATTTCATCTGCCGGCGTACCCCTAGTAATAACCGGGAGGGTCTATCTAAAGTCACCAGCTAAAAGTACCACCATCCATCCCATGAGACCGTGGTTGCCTTTGATGTCTTTCTCTTTGTTGGGACATGGTACATTCACCCCAAACCAACAGCTTACACTGCTGTTAAATTCTTCCGCGCTCACTGCTTTTGCTAATTTTACATACTGGCATTTCTTCATGAGCTAAGTTCAATGGTAGTTTTAGAACTGAGTGTGCTGTTCATCCCCCACTAAGTAGCGTGGCAGCTTCCAGAGGAAGCTACTGCAACAGCAACTCTTTTATCTTTCCGGATTTGGGCTAATAGTAAATTTAAAAGATAGATTTTGCCAGTGCCTCCTAGAGCATCCAAAAAGTACAAACCTTCTTTGCCACTGGCAACTTTTTGTATAACTGTGTCAAAAAATAATCTTTGTCCTGAATTTAAAAGTGGAAGGCTTTCTGTTATTTGTTGCGTGTGTGCATTAAAGAAACAGTATCGTAATCTAGTTCTCGCATTTAATCACTACTAACTTCTCCAATTCTTTGTGGTCTGCTCATTCCAAAATCGGATAATACTTTTCCATTAATAGTAATCACTTGGTCTTCAACCTTTGTTAGCACGTCATTGTAATTTAAATCATTGTATGAAACATTTGGATTCTGTTCTTATTATCTGTGTAAAATATCATCCGCCATGTCATTTTTATACTTTTCCCACAATTCATGAGGGTTTGAAATTCCACATGTCGCTATTAATATAGTGAAAAGTTCTCTCACCTGAGGCGCAGATTTGCATTGTGCAGCCTCTTCCAGACTAGTATCCCACTGATTATCATTCTCTAATAACCCTCTTGCCTCACATACCTCTCAAAATGTCGAAAATGCTTAATTATTGAGCTTTTTAGATCTTTGAATGAGGTTGGCCCACGCACATGGTGTAAAAGCACTCTTAAAGGAAAGCATTATTAAATTACTAACATGGACCGTTATAATTGTAGACAGTCTCTGTAATAAGCTTGCGAGGATATTTTTTAGGGCATTTGCCATCCTTCATGCAAGGGCATTGGGGATTAATTTCAGTTTCAGATTTTGTAATGACTCCATAATTCTCTGTATTTCTTCTATATTTTTATTTTCTGAGCCGTAAGCTTTTTTGCCGACGTCATCACACAAAAACTTTCATCCCTATTTTTACCCCCTTTAGGATAATTTTTTTACAAACTTTGAATGTCGTTCTTATTTGTATCTAATCAAAAGCCTACAAAATAAGTTTCAAGCGTCTAGCTTTAAAAATTACGTTATTTCCATACAAACTTTCATCCCCTATTTCAACCCCTTACAGCCCTTTTTTCGCATTAAAAGTGCCTATGTCCTGTCTCAGACTCTAAACTATCTCTGTATCAAATTTCATTTAAATCAGTTCAGTAGTTTAGGCATGATTGCGTTACACACAGACAGACAGACAGAGTTTTCACTGGTGCTGCGGCCAGCCCGCCAGTTGAGCGCGGCCCAAAGGGCCATCCGTCTGGTCCGCTACGCTACTGCACGGTCTCCGGTGAGGCGGCGAGCCTACTTACCGGATTGCCGCCATGGGATCTGGAGGCAAATGTCCTCGCGCACGTATGGGAATGGCGCGAGGAGGCGAAACGCCGGGGCGTAACTCGGCTGCCGCGACAAATCGCGGCACAATGGACTGAGATCCGGTGGGATCTCATGGCGACATGGAGAGTGCGATTGTCGCAACCCGGTGCTGGGCAAGCCACAATTGCGGCGATAGATCCCCTCTTTGAGGAGTGGCTAGAGAGGCGCCACGGCGTTCTCACCTTCCACCTGATGCAGGTCCTCACGGGACACGGCAGCTTCGGGAGGTTCCTGTGTCGGATAAGGTGGGAGAAAACGCCCGAGTGTTACCACTGTGTGGATCGCCCGGAGGACACGGTCGGACACGGACCATACAGTGGAGGTCTGCCCGGCTTGGGCAGAGCACCGCCGTATCCTCGTGGAGGCGATTGGCGGCAGAGATCTCTCGCGTCCGGTTCAGGCCATGGTACGGAGCGAGAGGGCATGGGCTGCCGTCACCTCCTTCTGCGAAGCAGTAATGCCCGCGAAGGAGGAGGCGGGATGGTAGAGGGAAAGGCAAATTTCGCGCCCTCGCGCCCCTAGCCGCCGCAGGAGATGCCCTGGGCGTCAGGAATCCCGGGCGGATTTCCAGCCACCGTAGGCGCGGGATTGCGGAAGGTGAGCAATGGGTAGTTCACAGTCTGGTAATGATCAGGCCCGGGTCGACGGCGCGTCGTGTTCCACGCGCGCCTTAAAGAGATGTCGTCAGCACAAATGTAGGGGTCCACTAGGGCCGATGCCGAGGGTTACCGAGACCGCTGGCAACACAGACAACGGAAGGGACACGCGTGGGTTTTAGTCAGTAAGAGTCTGACACACCCTCCTGTTTCGCCCAGAGCGGGAGAAGTTATTTGATAATTTCATACAAAAAAAAAGACAGACACAGTTACTTTCGCATTTATAATATTAGTAAGGATTGTTTTTAATATTTTTTTTCTTTTTTCTCACATATAGAAGCAACAAGAAATGTATCCAGAATATCTAATATCTTGATTTAAAAGAGTGTGCTTGGAGTTTCTTGCCCGTTTTTCTTCATAGAGATCTACGGTTTAGAATGGACAACTAGCTTCATCTTTCTGACTAACTCACCGATTCTTTGACAATTCAAAAGTGCCTGTAATTGGTTGAATTGAAATAAATGCTTTGAGTTTGAGTGCCTGTCTGTAGTAGATGAGGGGTACCACCTTTGTGGCAACGAGACCTGTCGAACTATTTTATTGTTGGCAATGTTCGGATTTAGTTGGTGGGGTTTTAAAAAGGTTTCCTGTATAAGTAAGATGTCAAGTTGATGGTCGCATAGGAAAGTGCCATCCATCCAGCCATCTTGAATTTTGTTTTTAACCCCATAATCGTTGTCAGCGCCCTCGAAAACCATGGAAACGACACCCATGACGAAATATTTGCCAATTTTCCATGGCGCCATCTTCAATTTTGAGTTTGACCCCATTTTTGTTATCAGCGATCTCAAAAAAGACAATGACACCATGTCGAAAAATAATAAAAAGAAACTAAAAATAAAATAATAAAAAAAACTACTCAAATGTTACATGTCCTATCTCTTTGTATTTTTCTTTGTGTACATAAATGAGACATAAATATGTGTACATCCCTGCACAACTCTTTGAAAGAATACAGGCGTGATGTTATGAAGAAATCTTATTTCCAAAACTTTTTCGCGCAACTGTCCTTTCGCGCAAGTGTCTTTCGTGCAAAAGTCCATTCACGCAAAAGTCCCTTCGCGCAAAATTCCATTCGCAAAAATGTCTTTTCCTGATTCCTGATCCACGGCTCTTGGATCAGTGCGATGATTCGAGGCTTTACCTCCAGTGCCTTGCGTAAGCTAGCCGGGGCAGTAGAACACTGATTGTAGTCGTACAGAAATCATTACGGCAGGCGTAATGAACCGGCCGGCGAAAACGTTGAGTCAGCGATGCAGCAAGCAGGTAGCAGCGGCAAGTCCACCCACGGCAGGTGTCGAGCGGCGATTGGAAGAAGGCGCGAGTTCGTATGAGTAAATTTCTGTTTTAATTTGGTAGTTATTTGGCTTGAACATAACTGGCGAAATGCTGATGTACTATAGGTACTCCTCTGCAGTACCCCTCGGGGATTACAGGCGTGATGTTATATGCGTTATTTGGTAATTATTTCTAAGGAAAATCTGCAGTAGCAGTAGTCCGTTTTTTTTAAACCTATTTAAGACGCTGACAACACCTTAACCGCGGTCACTGTCAGATTGCACAGAAAAGAAAGAGAAGCGCGATTACACAACGCTTGTAATTTATTGCAAAATATGAAGCAATTATCTATTTACTCAAAATTGAGTTGAGTAATCGAAAATAAAAAACAACCAAGTTCTGCATTCAAATAAGGCGTTCTTGTTATTAATTTTGTTTGTATGGTACCTTTTGTTGGTATACTGGCGCGTGCTAGCTAACGTATGGCAAGTGTGTAATTTAATCCAATGTTTTGTGTTTCGTAATGTTAATTACTTTGCATACGATTTGTATAAAATCAAGTTTATATAACTAAACAGACAGACGTGCTGCTGGGGAGTTTGTTCCACCACTTCTTCTTCCCAGCTAAAGCACTAGGAAGTGGTGACGGGCGGGCATTTTTGGGGGACTGTCTTATGTAACTTTGACGTTCGAAAAGTGCTGATTTTCAGCCTAGTTTGAATAAATGACTTGATTTGATTTGATAATTAAATACGTAACGTATGTTGATATTTAATAC
This sequence comes from Atethmia centrago, assembly GCA_905333075.3. Lineage (NCBI taxonomy): Eukaryota > Metazoa > Arthropoda > Insecta > Lepidoptera > Noctuidae > Atethmia > Atethmia centrago. Next base: position 7,432,909 of record HG995367.1, on the reverse strand, counting down.
AGATATTTTGGATTAAAACTAAAGGTAAGAGGTTAGTTTAACGTTACTTTGTATCGAGATTTTTTTTCAAAACGTGTTTTGGTGACAACCAAGTTCTGGAAAATATGTTCAAAATAAACATATGTTTTTTCCACTACCACAAACTATACAGATTTGGCATTTTTTTTTCTTAAGAGAAACCTATTTTGGTCAATTGGGTCTTGTCAGCGCCTTAAGTTTCTATTCATTTATACCCACAGTATTCTTCTACAATTCTAAACCAATTTGCCTAGAGTTAAGTGTGCTATCAAAAATATGCACCATCAGTTTTAAAAATCTCTAGAAAAGCACTTGGCCAAGCGAATTATCTTGATAAGTGGGATGATATAAAAACTTTCGAAAGAAGGCAACTTATGTTACAGCAAAGCGGAAAACTTTTCAATTGGTTATGGAGGAATCCATTAAGATAAATCGTTGAATTTTCAATTTTCTATCAGACCACAACTTTGTCTGCCAAGTTTTCGAAAGAATATGCAAATGTTGTCAGCATCGGGTGGGTTAAGTATGGAAGGTATAGTTGCATAAAAAGTTTTTTTTTAGTTTAAGCACAATTAATAAACCGTGTCACGATATTCACGATGGTGTGTTATTTCACGATTCATAACTTTCAAAATGTTTATTTTTTGTTATATAAAGGAATTTTTCTTCTGTTTTGTTTATGAAAAGAATTTGCTTTCTGTTGTATACAACAGAAAGCAAATTCTTTAAATAAAATTTTCTTCAACTAACAATTCAAAACAAATTCTTCGTTATAACGAAGAATTTGTTTTGAATTGTTAGTTGAAGAAAATTTTATTTATTGTATATTTTTACTTTTATGTACAGTTTTTTATTTGTGGAAGCTTGTAAATGGCAATTGTACGAGTAAACCCTAATTGTTTATCTCATATTTGCCTAAACAGATATTAGACAGTTAGCTTTTTTGAAGAATAAATAAATAAATAAAATAAATGCATAGATTTTGATAGTTTTTAGGGTTCCGGAGTCAATAAGGAACCCTTATAGTTTCTCATGTCCGTCTGTCTTATAGTTTCTCATGTCCCCGGCTTAGCTGAGATACTTTTAGTACTAGAAAGCTGTAATTTGGCATGGGTATACATATTAATCATGCAGACAAAGTGGTAAAAAAATCAAGTAAAATAAAATTTGGGTAAAGTGGGGATGATATTTTTCTTTCTCTTTTAATGTGGGTGTAAGAATATGGAAGCAGGAGGCAAATATCCTTCTTCGGTTACAAACCTAGTTTAAAGCTTTCTAACCTAAGCTTTGTTTGTGATTTTGATGCATGATATTCTGGACGTTTCAGTCTAGTGCCAGCTTGATGGATGGTTTACGTTTCGTTTATCTTGTCCAGCTCGTTCTATGACATTTTGGTAGGTTGAGTGCTCTTTCAGAATATTTAAATCCTTATGCCAGTTTCCACTAACACTAAGCATAGCTTTAATGTAATGTCTAAACAAAACCACACTGTGAGATGTTCAACGCATAGCTCTACGCCGAGAGTTGAAAATCCAACATGCAATAATAAATATTAAGGCAAAACATAGTGAAAACAGGCATAAGTCTTTATCAAACTCAAAACTCAAAAAGCATTTCAAACCATTTACAGGCATTTTTTAACCGTCAGGTAGTCGATCAGATAAGATATATGAAGCTAGTTGCCCATTCCAAAGCGTAGTACTCGTAGGTACCTATGGAGAAAAGGAAAGAAACTCCACGGACACTCTTTTAAATTTTAATTTTACAAAAATATTGGAACATCTTTAATGTTGAATTTATAAATAAATGTGAGGACGATGTAAAAAAAAAATTGGCCAAGTGCGCGTCGAACCACGTACAATGAGGGGTTCCGTAGTTGGGATGAAATTATCCCAAATGTTTTTGGGATAATTAATAATTATCCCGAAAATAACATTGTAGTTGAAAAACATGTTCTCTAATACATCGAGATACGTCACGGCCAATTCTCCAACTGTAAATACTATTACTCGTTAATTTGTAAATCCTACTGAGCCGTGATAGTTTTCCTTTTAATTTCGTTATATTACTACCACCATGAATTTTGTCACATCACCATCATCAAAAAACAAACATTTAGCTGACACACTTAACTCTAACAAAAATTAGCACTTTAAAGTTTAATAATATATTACGCAATCCCTGAATCGATTAATGGTTTCACAAACCCATAACATTTATTTACCGCCTCTCCAACAATACATCATGAGATAAACGAGAAAATTTACTTTTCACTTTGTCGGCGCGATTATTATGTATACCCATGCCAATTTACAGCTTTTTAGTACTAAGCGTCTCTGAGCTAAGCCGGGGACAGACAGATAGACAGACAGACGGACATGGCGAAACTATAAGGGTTCCCCTGTCCTTGTTGACTACGGAACCCAAAAAATGTCCATAGTACAGCGCATAGAAACAAACAAAAAAATAAAAAATAAGCCTTGACAGCTAAGAGGTGACCAATCCCAACTGGCAGCGCCCGTTCACGAACATGACCAATGGATCAGCACCATTTAGCTCAACCATATTGATCCAACACATGCGCAACTATCAGCGAGACATTTGAGTGAGCAACATACTCTCAGCCACCAGCGCACTTTCGAGTCAATGAAAGACAAGACAAGACCCGGAAAATTGTAGCTCTATTGTACATAGTACTCACACCTGTGCTATTCATTTATATAATATAACGGAAATTAGAGTTTATATAATGCAAAGACAGTCTTCAAATCTTCAGCAGCTCCAACAGTATTTTCAATTGTTAATCAATTAGGTGTGGTTGTGGAGCAGGACCAGCACTGAGCCAAGCATTTTTATCGGCGATGTATTTTTTATTTATTTAATGTGTATTTTATTTTACTTTTGCATAACATTTTAATAAACTTTATGCACAAGTAAAAACAAAATACTGTACAAAGGCGGATTTAATGCCTGTGACGTTTTCTACCAGTCAACCTTAGGGTGATGCAGAGACAAAACATGGCTGGTGCAACATAAGGGATAGATGACTCGAAAATCATATGTATATATATACTAATACATAGATAAATACATTCATATAAACAAAATAAAAAGTGTCAGGAGAAATAATCGATTGGTAGGGGACAAAACAAATCTGCACTGGAATGATTCTGCCAGCTTCTTACGAATATATTCCCGTGCCTTCACCTTAAATGATAATCGACTGGTTGTCATCCTGATATTCAGAGGGAGCGCTTTCCAAAGAAAACCCGCCCGTACAAAGAAAGAAGAGTGAATGAAGTCAGAGCCGTGAGAAGGACATCGAAGAAGACGATTGTTGGCGGAACGAAGATTTTTAATATGGGCAAAGCATAAGTAATGAACATGGGAAGTGAGGTAAGAAGTAGATGTAGGTTTCTCGAGTATTGAAAACAACATAGCCCTCAACTCTCTGCGCTGACGAATGGTTGCCCTATTTTAAAAAACCAATTGGTGCGCGCATTACATGATCTTACTTACGAAGATTGAAAACGAATCGAATGCAGTTATTTAGAAGGCGGTCAAGTTTATTGAGGAGATCTGCATTCAGGTCATAGTAACACACATCACAATAATCAAGTATAAGTAAGTAAGTATAAGGTAATTCACCAACTTATAATATGCCTGCCTAAATAGTGTGCGCTTTATACAAGATTTGAAATCGCCTTATTCAGTTGAAGTACGTAGAGCAGTGGTGGCCCAGTGGTAACGGCCGCGACTTACGTGTTGTAGGTCGTAGGTTCGAACCCTGACTGGCGCTTTACTTTGTGTAAATTTTTTCATCACCACTGCTCTCAAAACGGTGAAGGAAAACATCGTGAGGAAACCGGCATGTCCTAGAACCAAAAATTCGAAGACATTGTGACATCTACCAACCCGCACTGGGCCCGCGTTGTGGATTACGGCCCACTCCCTCTCACAGAGAGGAGGCCTGTGTCCCAGCAGTGGGAACATTATAGGCTGATTATGTAGTTGAAGTACGTGGGGAGGAATTTTATTGTAACATTTTAAACAGTACCCCATGAAAGATGAGTCTACTTTAGCCAGTCTGAACCTTGAGCTAAAAGGTCCCTATTTCTAGTACTATAAAAAGTTACTTTTCACCTCTTTTACTAAAAATATGTTTTTTTTTTTACTTACGTGATGTTTTCATGGATATATATATTTTTTTTTTGGATGGGAATTCATTAAATAACTTCTCCCGCTCTGGGCGGAGCGGGAGGGTGTGTCAGACTCTTACTGACTAAAACCCACCTGTATTCCTTCTTGTTGCCTGTGTTGCCAGGGGCCTCGATGACCCATTATTAGTACCTTCGCGCCACCCCGGCAGGCATCGGCCCTAGTGAACCCCTACTTTTGTATTGACGACATATCTTTGAGGCGCGCGTGGAATACAACGCGCCATCGACCCGGGCCTGGTCCTTACCGGACGGTGAGCTACCCATTGCTCACCGTCCGCAAGCCCGCGCCTACGGTGGCCGTAAATCCGCCCGGGATTCCCGACGCCCAGGGCGTCTCCTGCGGCGGCTAGGGGCGAGAGGGCGCGAAATTTGCCTTTCCCTCAACCGTCCCGCCTCCTCCTTCATGGATATATTGACAAGGTATCGTCATGATGTAAATAATGATTCTTAAATAGTTCCCTTAGCCTGCGGAGATTATATATGACTCTGATGAATCCGTTTCGTAGTAAACTAGTCATTGAAGGCACTTTCTATTTATAGATATTAGATGTACGTAATACACAGATATTGGGTATTTATTTTAGTTTTTTACTAAACACAACACAACACAACACAACACACACACACACATGTATGTCACAAAATTTTACTTTATTTTGTATGACCTTTTTGTATTATATTATCGGCTTTAATTTAACCTCTTCATTAATTAAAAATATTATTAAAAAAAAAACAAAAACCCCGACTGCAAAAACACATAACTGAAAAGGGAAAAACAAGCATTATAATCTATAGAAATTCATCAAAATCAATAATTATATCAAATCATGTTTGTTTACGTAAGGTCCTTCATCAATACATAATAACTTCCTCCAAAAACATTATTATTTGGCAACTACTTGAACTACCCACTGCCTCGTTGGTCTAGTGTTCGCAAGCGCTACTGCTGAGCATGAGGTCCTGGGTTCGGTTCCCAGGTCGGGCAAAGTGTTATTGGGTTTTTCTATCTGGACTTTCTCAATGGCATCCCGGAGTCTGGATTTATGCCCGGTTGATGGCAATAGGCTCGCCCCCTATTACTCGTACATGGGACTTAAACATAACTGGCGAAACGTGGGTACACCTCTGCCCAACCCTTCGGGGAAACAAGACACGCTATGTTACATTAATTACCCACTTTAATTAAAAACTAAACCAGCACTTGGGCGTACACGCAACGCATATAAATGAGGAACAAACAAAATTGTATACAATTACAGAACCAAATGAACCCGGAGTGAAATGCTAATGCCTCCCGAAACTCATACTGTTTCACTGCAAAGCAAATATGCCTTGTTCCCGGAATCTTTGTAGAGACGTATTAGTTTGGTTTGGATGGTAGGAGTAATGTGGATAAAGTGGTGACTAAAGACAGTTTATTTATAGTTAGTGATTCTCAGTAAAATGTCGGTTCGTAAAAATGTTTTGCTAGATAATGTGTTTGACTGTGAAAAGCTGGGATGAATAGAAAAAGACACATAACCGGTGAAGAGGAAGCCAGCAGGCAGGAGGCTGTCTATATCATGAAGCTAGTATTTTTTTAACGTAATATAGTATTTATTATTTTATTTATGATTCGGGCGCCTGGCTGATTTATCGCTTTATAATTTTACTAGCTGCGCCCCGCGGTTTCACCCGCATAAGTCTCGATCCCGTAAGAATATCGGGATAAAAAGTATTCCACGTCTTGATCCAGGTCATGGTCTACACATGTGCCAAATTTCATTCAAATCCGTGTAGCCGGTTTAGCGTTAAAGCGTAACAAATAAACAAACTCACTTTCGCTTTTAACCGCTCAGGCCCGTGGCTCAATAACGTCATCTCTCAATCTCAAAAAAAACATTTTTATTCGATAACTACTTTCAAATCGCGCGCCGCGAGGGCTCCTATTCGGAGCCATTGGGGCTTTATCGGTTAAATACGAGTATTATAGTTAGGATAGTTTGATATATAGTTAGGGGTTAATGTTCTACAGCTACCTATCTGTTCGTCTAATCTAAACAGTTCAAAGGAATACAGTCAGTCCCTCGTAAGTACATACTTTTGTATATTTATGTAGGCTAGATTTAGGTATTAATGTAACAATATGTTTTTTCTCATAGTTGTTAATAGATTATTTTTATATCAGTTTTACATAAAATCTTAATGTCCCAATATAAGTGAAATGTAAAGTGATGGCCTGAAACACAGGTTTGAATTTATTCATACCCGCCCAATCTATGTTTGCCTAGATCGGGCGGGTCGCTACCTAACATTCTAATTCCAAACCACTATTACTTGCACCTGTAATTAAAAATAGTTTAGTTTTAGTTTATTATTAGGTACTATTATTGTATAGAATATTTACTACTGTTGGCTAAATGTATACTTTTTGTAAACGTTTTTTTTTTATTAAATAAAGTATTATTATCATTAGTTAAATCAGTTTAATTTCCCATAAGGATTAAAATAGGTACCACAAAACCAAAAACACTGTAAAACCTACCTCAAAAATATTTTATCGCATCGTAAATTCAACTCAACGCCTTTGAAAAGCTTCACAGACAAATCGGTGTGGTAAGTAAATAAAAGAGTTTGCTGAGGACACTCCACATCAAAGGTAAAAGGTGGATGGCCACTCCTCGTACTCGGGATTCGCTGATTCATTCGCACAAAAGCCGATTGTTGCCAAATAATCCCTTGTTGGTTTTTTTAATTTCGAGTTTGTGAGATCTTCCTTTGTTGCCTTTACACAAATGACTTCAATCAATTTATCAATTCCGACTTTGAGGATTATTAGTTAACTAGAGAGACCCGCCCGTAAGGTTTTTACGACTTTAAAACATATCGAGTTTTCTTAATTGAATGTATGTAAGTTAGGTATTAACTTATTATACACGTAAACCTTGCGGAATATTCTTTTCTAATTGATGGTGAAAACTGCATAAAAGATCGTTGTTCTAAATTAGAAAAGAAATTTAAAAAAAAATATTTATAAAACAAAAAACCCGACTGCAAAAACACATAACTGAAAAGAGAAAAACAAGCAAACAGGCCACAAACAAAAGTTACACCATATTTCAGGTTATTGGTTTCTCCCCGCTTGCGATACCAAAATTCTATAGATTATAATGCTTGTTTTTCTCTTTTCAGTTGTGTTTTTGCAGTCGGGTTTTTGTTTTTTAAATAATTTCTTTTATTTCAAGCTTTTTAGTTTTATTAATATATATATATGGAATTGACTAGCTTTGATTTGATATCAATATTGTTATAATTTATTAAAAAAAAACCTTCTCCCCCTTTTTGTATTTGCAGATGCAATATATAAATATTATATAGTCTATGTCACTCCTACAATGAAGACGAATCTAACGACACCTCTTATGTTAAAATCCATTTAGGCTACAGAGCGTGCCAAAGACATACATACATACATACTCTCGAAAAACATTACCCTCCTTCTGGGGCAGTCGGGTAAAAAGGCAAAAAAGTCTAAAAAAGGCAGTTCTATAACAGCACTTCAATTAGAATCAACGAAGAAGATGATCCTTAGATCCCTAGACTAGATCATAGGCACATAAAAAAAATCCATTCCTACATATAACTGCATTTCCACAACAAACCTAAATGGCATCGAAGTTGGATTTTTTATTTTTTCTAATATATTTATACTTTAATTCACGGTTTTAATAAAGAGCTACTTAAAGTCTCTTGTATACACCTATTAGCCCGTTTAAAGAAAACTTCCTTACAATTTGAGCTTACAGTCTGTAGTGGTAGAAACTTAAAGGTTAACTTTCTTAAACTACCTACTAGTAGTCTTGTTCTTAAATGAAACTTCCCTAACAACATGTAATTCCAAGACTACTTTGCTAAACTTTTATCTTGAGACTGTTTCCCACCGTGTAAGGCATATTACTAATTTTACTGTTAACCTTTCCAACTAAACAAAGTTAACGAAACTCCAAACCGAGTGCTTGAAACTCGTGAACTCTAACTTAAGTAAAGCGTTTGTACTTATAAAGTAGAAGTGTACCTAAGCTTATAAACAGGACGAGATATAACCTACGTACTCGTTTGTCCGACTTTGTAGCTTAACTTGTAAAGCCCGGTGCGTATCCTATTCGGAGCCAAACAATGGAAAATCAATTGTGTCTCCGTCCTTGTGTGTGTGTCTGTCCTTGACCGATTCAAGTATTTTTTTCTTTTTGTTTTCTATTTTTCATTTGTACGCGCTTTAAATAGATATGGTGTATAAAGGCTGTCTAGCATTAATAGTACGACATACTGCGAGGAATCCGACCTAGTCCTCATCCTATACAGCTTGTAAGCTATTGCTTGGAGAACGTAGGTGTCACGAGTGTCAGGCGAAAGTGTCACTAGACACTTTTGCCTGACACTCGTGACTCATTAGTTACTTATTACGTGATTAGTTAGTTTTTTTTTTCTCTAAATTAACTCCAACTAATAGAGCAACAATTCACGAATAATAACATAAATATAACATCACGCGTGTATTCCCCGATGAGTTGGGTAGCGGTGTACCTATACTCGTAGGTTATATGAGTTCATATAATTGTTTATTTTATTTCACTGTATAAGTCAATTTATTTTAAATTTTATTTTCGTTTATTATTGACATAATCTTCTCATTACAATGTTTTTGTTGAGTTGTATTGCAATGTGTGGTTAGCTAGCGACCTCGATAACTGATTATATTATTCTTACAACCGGCAGCAAGTTCGTCATGCTCCCTTAGTTGTCACTGCTTGCGGTAGCGTCGGGGGTCGGGTTACCTCCTTCCCTCTAATATGGCGAGGGGGGTAATGGCTGATTTTTGCGTTATGCTCGTGAACGGGTGCTGCTTGTGGTGACTGGTCGTCTTGCTGACCATTGTTTTGTTTTGTTATTAGTAATTAATTGTTTATTTATTTTACTTTGATGGTCCTAGTTCATCATTTATGACTGTTACAGCTATAGCTATATGTAAGCGGGCACGCCTTTTATGCTTGGAGGCTTTTATTTGGGCATTAAGTTCTGTTTACGTTTTTATCTCTGCTTGAGAATTAATAGTTTTCGGTGTTTTCATTTTCTTTTTTTTTTTGTTGGTATAGTGGTGTGCTAGCAGACATATGGCTAATAATTTAATGTTTTATGTTGCACGTAATGTAAATTGTTTTGCATACTGTTGTATAGAATCCATTTTTTTTCCCTCTAAATGAACAGACAGCTGTGCTGCTGGGGAGTTTGTTGACCACTTCTTCTTCCCAGCTAAAGCACTAGGAAGTGGTGAAGGGTGGGCGTTTTGGGGGACTGTCTTATGTAATTTTGACGTTCGAAAAATGCTGATTCTCAGCCTAGTTTGAATAAATGACTTTGACTTTGACTTTGACTTTGACGTAGTACACCTACATTTCTCCAGTTACTCGTATTTATCGGCATTTAAATTAAGATGTTATAGCATGTATTAGCAGGTTCCTCATACTGATAAGACTACTGGCTGTTTTCACTATGTAATGTCTTAATCACCCACATTCCACCAGTTATGTTTGAGTCTCATGTAACAGGGGGCAAGCCCACAAAAAAATCCAACCTCCGAGCTGCTAATGAGAAATTCCTCATAGAAAATGCAATGACACTTTGCCCGACCCGGGAATCGATCCCAGCACCTCATGGTCAGCAGCAGCAGTTGCGATGACTAGACCAACGAGGCAGTAATAGTTACATTAATTAAAAAGGATTTATAGCTTCCAATTAATTTTGAAAGAAGTAACGGTTTCCAGTCAATTTTGCATTAATTGAAAACCGTTAATTTTCGCAGAACGTATTAGTGCTCTATTCTATTTTATTCTATTTGGTGGAATATGAACCAAATTATGTCCCTTCGCAGTAGGCATCACTATTTACTGGACAACTTGTATAACAATATTTTTGTACAATGTGTAACCGTAGTCCTTTCTCCCGAGAAAAATACATGGACAAATGTAAATATCAACTCGATTGGAGCATTGTCTGAGCAAGGCAGCTCAGACAATGCTCGAATCGAGTTGATATTTACATTTGTTGTTATGGCTCATAAGTTACACGTTAACTGAAAAAATATACGTGGTTGGGGTCACCTTTTCCAAACCGAAAATAAAACGATAATGATCGTTGATAAAGGCAAAAATCCAGTAAGAATCCAAGTAAGAAAAAAAGGTATTTCACTACCAAATTATCGAACGTCAAGTTTCTTTGAGAAAACTTCATGCTCGAAGCTAATTTTCTTTCTCGATTTAGCTAGTCGAGAAAGAAAATTAGCTTCCGAATGAAAAGACGTTGAAGGTAACATGTCTAGAAAATTACTCAAAACTTTACAAGGACTGTTCACGAGATGCACTTTGCCTCGCACGATTGTGTGGTTTATGAGCAACTTCGCTTTGATTCAAACTCGTTGTAAGTTGAATTAATGAGAGTTCAGTTTGCGAGTTCAAGTACATTGAGAATAAAGTTGCTGTAACGAACGCCGAGCGTGCAAAGTGTGAAAACAGTGTTGTGTGTTTGTGACTATAATTAACGCCAAGCATACAAGGTGGAGAGACAGTGTTGTGTGTCTTTTGACCCTCCACATAGATATAAGAGGTGAAAATTAGGATAAAATAGTTTAGGATAAGACCCTACCTGTGCACTAGGGCACAAGTAGCGGCGGGACTACGTAAAACGCACCCTCGCTACAAGCGAGGGAAGTCTCCAAAAATACTGTAGTTAGAGTTTAGAATAAGTTAATTTTGTGATTTATAACCGGATTAGCATAATTTGTAAAAGTAAATGTGGTCTAAAACCTCGCAAAGCCCCCGGCTCAGACGGAATCACCAATAGGGTGCTCCAACTGTTCCCCGCTCACCTCATAATGCTCATGGCCACCATCTTCAATGGAGCCCTGAGCAATAACATCTTCCCACAAGAGTGGAAGAAGGCCACCGTCATCGGCATACCGAAGCCCGGTAAGCCAAAAACGGAGCCCACCAGCTACCGGCTCATCAGTCTGCTCAATGTCTTCGGCAAAGTCTATGAGAGGCTTATCTTAAAGCGCCTCAGACATTTTGCGGAAACAAAGGGCCTCATCCCCGACCAGCAGTTCGGTTTTAGATCCCAACATTCTTGCGTCCAACAGGTCCACCGCATCGTTGAACACATAAGCTACGGCTTTCAACGTGGTCTTACGACCGGTGCTGTATTCTTCGACATAGCGAAAGCGTTCGATAAGGTCTGGCACAACGGCTTATTATATAAGCTCTACAAACTCGGTGTGCCCGATCGTCTCGTGCTCATCTTACGAGACTTCTTGTCAAACCGCACCTTCCGCTATAGCATCGAAGGAGCGCTATCCTCCCCTCACCCTATCCGTGCAGGCGTCCCTCAGGGCTCTGTACTATCCCCTCTCATTTTTACTCTCTTCACCAGCGACATCCCGAAAAGTAGAAAGGCACAGTTGGCTCTGTTCGCAGACGACACGGCCATCTACTACACCGGATTAGTCCACGACCACATATCTCGCACTCTCCAGACCGAAGTCAACAAGCTTGGCGCTTGGTTTAGAAAGTGGAGAATCGAGATCAACCCCGACAAAAGTCAGACTGTTCTTTTCACCAAACAGCGTAGAAACCTCATCCCCCCCCGACCGCTCACCATGTTCGGCAAGCCTATCCCTTGGGAGAAGCGAACCAAATACCTAGGCGTGACCCTTGACCACCATCTCTCGTTCTCAGAACACATCAAGCAGGTGCGTTCGCGTGCCGCTTTCGCTCTCGGTAGACTACACTCCGTCCTAAATGCGCGCAGCAAATTGTCCCTTAAGGGCAAATTGCGTATTTACACAGCGTGCATCCGTCCCATCATGACTTATGCCTGTGCAGTCTTCGCACATGCTAGACCCCACCACATCCACAGGATGCAGTCCCTCCAAAACCGTTTCCTCCGAAAGGCAACGGGAGCCCCCTGGTTTGTCCGAAACGAGATCCTCCATCTCGATCTCAAAATCCCCACCATCAAGCAGTTCATGAAGCGCATCACGAAGCGCTTCTTCGACTCCGCCACCACCCACCGCAACCCTCTGGTTGTGCAGGCCGCCAGTTATAGGCCCTCCACCATTAGCTCTATTCGCCGTCCAAGGCATACCCTCACCGACCCCGATGACCCCATTACCCTCCTCCAGGAAAGCAGTAGGGAAACGAGTACAGTGCACAAATCACACCGACCTACGTTCCGACCTCGCCGCCGAGGTCCCTCGCGTAAACCCCGACGTAATTGTCCCCCCCGACCCTTGCTCGACGAAGTGCCAGCCCGCGCCGCAGCTGAGCCTGTAGTTTTAAATTCCCCGATAAATAATAATAATATTAACCAGATCCAGCCTGTCTGTATTAAGACTGTTAAAGGTCCGGCACCTTTAACCGTCTGACCTATTAACTAACCGTCGTAATACTGCAGGTTCGATTGGCAGCCCTCACCTAGCACCGTGTGACTTCTTTTTATTCCTGAAAATAAAAAATCAGGTCAAAGGGATACAATTTTCGTCGCCGGAAGATGCGCTGTCAGCGTTCGAGCAGGCTGTAAACGAGGTGTCTGCGGCGGACTGGAAAAAGTGTTTCGTAAACTGGTTCAGACGCATGAAACTTTGTATAGAGGCTAGTGGAGAGTACTTTGAAAAATGTAATAAAAAATAATTACCTATAGAATTATTTTTTACATTTTCGCAAAACTTTCTGAGTGTACCACGTACTACCACGTAATAACAAATGTTTCTGAAACGAATTTTATAAATTGATTACAAATACGAATTAAAAAACAAAAATTTGATTGTGCTAATAACCTTAATATAAAAATAAAGAATTTTTTTCTAATACCTACCTAAATTCTGTTTTATTTCGCTCTTAGTCGCATAAATATTTGACAGAAGCTAAATTTACCTACATTTTAATTAGTACCAGGCATGAAAATATGATTGCTAAAGTAACTACAAACGCAGTATCGAGCACGTGCTAGGTGATTTTGCAGTAATAAACACAAGTACTGAATTTAGTCATAGTGATACTGTAATGCCCGTAAGCCCAGAAAGTTGATGAAAATGCAGTACTGAGCATTTTATCCAAATAAGGCAATAAAGTAAAGAAAAAAAAAATATGGTACTGAGCATTTTATCCAAATAAGGCAATAAAGTAAAGAAAAAAAAAATATGTCAACAGAAAGCTCGATTTTTACTATTTTTAGGTTACACTTTAAAAGTTATACAGGGTGTTTGGTAGATGGGTGCAAAGCCTGAAGGGGGTGATATCTTAGACCATTTAGAACGTATTAAGCTAAACTTGTCTAAGACGAAGTCTGTTCCTTGTATTTTGGTCTGTTTAAAAATTAAATATTCGACCTCAATTTGCTTTGTACATCCTAATTCCAAGAGTTGATGAGACATCTGCGTAAGTAGTACCTCAAAAGAAAGGCCAATAACTAAGCATATTTTTAAAAAGGTTTGAACAACTGAGGCTATTTTTTTATTTTTTTTATTATGACGTAAACAAAACATTTTCTTGATTTTTAAAAGTATCTTAAGCTTGAATACTCGTATGACGTAGAATATTTCTATGATGACACAGATGCTTGGGAATTATTTTGTTTGAGTAATCACACATTACATAAATAAAAAATAAATAAAACAAATAGTGTCGCAAGGTGGTCGCAAGCACTACAGCTCAGCATGAGGTCCAGGGTTCGATTCCCGGGTCGGGCAAAGTGTTATTGGGTTTTTCTATCTGGAATTTCTCAATAACAGCCCGGAGTCTGGATTTGTGCGTGGTTGATGGCAATAGGCTCGCCCCCTATTACATGGGACTTAAACATAACTGGCGTAATGTGGGTGTACTACAGGTACACCTCTGCCCAACCCGTCGGGGAAACAAGGAGTGATGTTATGTTTATGTATGTATCTAGCTATTTACTTAGTAGTCCACGCAAAATTATATTTACTTCTTCTGTAACCAATAGCGTAATGTCCTATTGCTTAATTCGAGGGAAACCTAATTAGCGATAACCAAATTACAAGATGATTATTATTATTATTATCTTTTATTTCATTATTTACACAATAAATTATATTTTTAAATATTAAAATATTATTATTATTATTATTTCGTTTATTTATTTTTTTACATATAAAATATATTTTTAAATATTTCTTGAAAAAAGGTATAAAAAAAAAAACATTTAAAAATATAAAAAATAGTGGTCCGCCGGTGTCGGGAGCAGAGTCCAAGCTACCGGTGGTTAGGACTCCAGAGACAGGAACCTCCTCACAATGCGGGCCGTATCGAGGAGTACTGCCTTCTGAATCAGGCCCTTGATCCAGCCGCCTAACGAGAGCCTCGAGAGATGATGGTTGAGGCTTTCAGCCATCAGGCCATTGGCCGTAACGACAATCGGCACAATGACAGCCGAGTCAACATTCCACATGTCAACAACCTCGTGTGCTAAGTCGAGATATTTTATTTGCTTCTCTTTCTCAGCTTTCACGAGGTTTTCGTCATGTGGAATGGTAACATCGACTATCATTGCGCGGCGCGCTAATCGATCTATCACCACTATATCAGGCTTATTGGCGACAATAGTCCTGTCAGTAATGATAGACCGATCCCAGTACAACGTGACATGGTCATTTTCGAGAACTGGGTCGGGCGCATACTTGTAATACGGTACCTCAGAGTTCACAAGTTTATATTTCAAAGCAAGTTGCTGGTGAATAATCCTAGCCACTTGGTTATGTCTGTGCAAGTACTCGCCGTTAGCCAGACGAGAACAACCAGAGATAATATGTCTGATAGACTCACCCGGACGGTGGCATGCCCGACACACGTCAACCGTCCCGTCCTTCATAATATGTCTCCGGTAGTTATTCGTCAAGATAACTTCGTCCATAATTGCACAGACGAAACCTTCAGTTTCCCCGAAAAGGTCCCCAAAGCGTAGCCAGGATACGGACGCTAAAAAATCTACATCGGGCTCATGAAGAGCCCGATAGAAGCGCCCGTGTAGCTCCTTGTTTTGCCATATCTCCTTGCGGTCATCCGTTGTAAGTATTACAGGTTTGCACCAGTTCTCTTTAGCCATGGAAAGTGGGGTGAGCCTTTTGTCCACTGCGACCACATCACGGTGCATACACACTTCGGTTTTCAAAAAATATTCCCTGAGACTGCATATCTCGCGGTTGTGGAGGGTCTTCGCATTTAAAAAGCCTCGACCCCCGCACTTCCGCGGGATGTACAGTCTCATCACCGATGATCGTGGGTGATGCATCCGGTTTGCGGTCAACAGTGTACGGACTCTCCTATCCAGGGCGTCGAGTTCGGTCTGAGTCCATTTGAGTATGCCGAAAGAGTACATCAAAACCGGCATGACCCAACCGTTGAAGGCACGCACCTTGTTTCCGCCTGAAAGAGGACTAATCAATACCTTCTTCAGACGGCCAAAAAAGCGCTCCTTCAATGATTGCTTCATGTCAGTAACGTTGATGCCTAACGCTTCCGACATACCCAAATACTTATAGCTTTCGGGTGAGGAGAGGGATCTAAGGTGTATGGAATCCGAAAGTTGAATTCCCTCGGATTCCATTATCTCCCCTCGCTTTACATGCATGATTGCACATTTGTCCACACCAAACTCCATTCTGATGGCGCTACTGAAAGTTTCAGTTACCTTCAGTAGCTCCATCAGTTGCAATTTGTTGGGGGCAAAGATTTTCAAGTCATCCATGTAGAGGAGGTGAGATATGACCTGACCACCTCTCCTCAACCGATAGCCTAGACCTGAATCCTCCAGCAGCGTGCTTAGAGGATTCAGGGCTAAGCAGAACCAAAGTGGACTTAAACTGTCACCCTGAAATATTCCCCGTTTAATCCATACAGGCTCATCATTCCCCTGGATCTGTCGACACCCTGGATAGCGAAGGACTGTCCTCCATTGCCCCATACACGATTCAAGGAAGGTGCGTAGAGTTGTATCTATTTTGTAGAACTCCAGCACCCTCATGAGCCATGTATGTGGCACCGAGTCGTAGGCCTTCTTATAATCTATCCAGCAAGTCGACAGATCCTTGCGGAATCGACGAACCTCTTGGCTAATGGCCATGTCGATGAGAAGTAGCTCCTTAGTGTCACGGGACCCGTTCCTACATCCATTTTGAGAGGCTGACATAATCGAATTACTGTCAATGTGTGTGTTAATTTTCGCTCTCAAAATGGATGTAAGAAGTTTATAGACCGTCGATAAACACGTGATCGGTCTATAATTCTTGGGTTCCGCGGGACTACCTGACTTATTATTATTATTATTATTAGCGATACGACATTTAAATCAACAAACATCAAAGCGATGCGGATAAATTTTTCGATGCCATATTTTAGTTTCGTAATAGTTTTATTTAAGTTAGGATACTTATTTTAGCTAATTCATTAGGTGTGAGTCGTTATTATGTACATGTCATTTTAATTTTGAATACACTACTAAGTCTTTTTTTTTTTGGGTGGGAAATCATCAAATAACTTCTCCCGCTCTGGGCGGAGCGGGAGGGTGTGTCAGACTCTTACTGACTAAAACCCACCCGTATTCCTTCCTGTTGCCTGTGTTGCGGGGGCCTCGGTGACCCATAAGTACCTTCCCTTCTACTAAGTCTAAGTCCAAACAAATCACATTATCTGGTAATAATTGTATGAGCGTTTGAGCACAAAATCGTTCAAATCTAGACAGCTCAGGTACAGTTTTTCTATTTTTAAACCCATCGGCTGAATGTCATTTACGGGAGGAAACAGATGTTACGCTGTCGAATGCCCATCATAACTGTGCAATCAGAATGTGAATATATGTAGAAAGAAATAGATATATCACATAGTTCAACAACCTCTCACCGAAACTAAGAAGTTATACAAAAGTGAAATGTATGTGTATACGAGTATGTATGTATATGTATTTCATTAATTGATCATATTTTACAGTGGAAACAAGATTTTTTTTATTGATTTACAGAGTATTGAATAATACTGCCACGGGTATTGAATAATTTGTTATTTCGTTTTCAAATTAAAAAAAATTGAAAACAAGTTAAGACTGCGTTGAAAATTATTTAAAATATATATTTGTATGCGAACACTACAGAAACAATATAATATATATTCTGAGTTTCCGTTCAACCATATCTAGTACGAAACTAACACACAAAAGCTCTCAGCTTTTCAGTCACTATAACGAGTAACAGCGATTATATTTTACAGTGGAAACAAGATTTTTTTTATTGATTTACAGAGTATTGAATAATACTGCCACGGGTATTGAATAATTTGTTATTTCGTTTTCAAATTAAAAAAATTTGAAAACAAGTTAAGACTGCGTTGAAAATTATTTAAAATATATATTGGTATGCGAACACTACAGAAACAATATAATATATATTCTGAGTTTCCGTTCAACCATATCTAGTACGAAACTAACACACAAAAGCTCTCAGCTTTTCAGTCACTATAACGAGTAACAGCGAAATCTAAAAACTACACGCCGTTTATTTACTAACTAGTTTGCAGGAAGTAAATTTTCATATGAATGTTACACAAAACATGATCACATAAACTGTCAACAACTTTCAACTACAATTTCAAGTAGAGTGTACCTACATATACACAGGGTTGCTACACCGGTATAAAGTTTTACGATTATTTGATTCTGGAGCTAAAATCGAAAACCTTGTTTCAATAAAAGTCAATTTTCAATCAGGCCACCGCGGAAAACTGTCCCTGAACCAAAACAATAGGAATACCCACTTAGAGTGTTGTCGATAAGGAAATATCAATATGCAAAGTAAGTTTTAAAGTAATTATTCGTAACGTTTTATATGATGGAAGATACTTCAATCCCGTACACACATCAGGTACAAGAGATGTTGGTATTACGTTAAATTATAAATGATTTTATTTCTGTAAGTAGATTTCAAACACTTTTACACGTCAATAATATTTAAAAAACCCGGCCATGTCCGTATCGGTCCACGCACAATGAAGGGTTCCGTTGTTTGGGTGAATCTATCCCAAAAATAAAATTATTATTATGTAGTTTAAAAACATGTTCTCCCATAGATCGATATACGTCACGGTCAATTCTCCAACTGCAAATATAAGTTGGTGGACTATTACTAGTTAACTTGTAAAGCCCACTTAACTGTGATGGTTTTCCTTATCATTTCGTTATATATATACTACTGCCATGATTTTTTTCACATATCCAAAAAGAACCATTTAGCTGACACTTCACTATAACAAAAATTAGCACTTTAAAGCTTAATATTACGCAAACGGATCCCTTAATCGAAAAATGGTTGACACAGATCCGCAATATTTTTGAACGGCCTATCTAACGATACCCCACGAATATGAGATTGACGAGAAGAAAAATATCATCCCCACTTTACTTGCAAGGGAAGTACCCACATTATTTTAAAGATTTTTTATCACTTTTTCGGCGTAATTAATATGTATGCCCATCCTAAATTACAGCTTTCTAGTACTAAGGGCCTAATCACACTAGCGAATTGCGAGCAAGTGAAAAGCGAGCCCCGCTTTCCATCGCTAGTGCGATAAGGCCCAAAGAGTCTCTGAGCTAAGCCGGGGCAGACATACAGACAGACAGACGGGCATGGCGAAACTACAAGGGAGGATCCCTGTTGACTACGAAACCCTAAAAACTAGATGAGTTCGGCGTTTCTTATCGGACTACTCTGAGAAGAAAAGCCGAAACAAACTCAGAAGTCACAGTCTCTTTTAAAGTCCAGGGGGGTAACCTTCGCCTCTTATAGCAGTATTCTTATAATATTACTTCACAGTGGGAAAGTGATGGAGCTATACAGGACTTATAGCTCCATCTCTTTCTCACGCTGAAGTAATATTGAAATAATACTGCTATAAGAGGTGATGGTTACCCCCCTGGCATAATCTTGGTCAGATCATGTTAGAACCATGTAGATTAGTGTCTGAAATGTTTTTTTTTTAATTTCAAATTATATGTTTATGATCAGATAATTCCAAGATGCATTCAACATAAATAAACTGGTTTCATTCGTGTAGACAGGTAAAAATGCATAGATTTCTTTTAAAAATAGGATTAGTTTATTTATTTTTGTATGAACACAAATTCGGCTTAAATCAGAATAATACGATACCTTCAAACAGCATAGCTAACAAATTAACAAAATTGATTTGCTTCAGAAGCACTACACTGGCGGGAATGCAACCCCGGGTGTCACATTTATGAATGAGAAATTTAAATTTCATCTAGAAGTCGAGAATGCTCGTGTGCACAGGATACTGGATATAATATAGGGTTGACATACAAAGTGTACTCCATTTTCGATTTTAGTCAGTAACACACCCTCCCGCTCCGCGCGAGCAAAGTTATTTGATAATTTCCCACCCAAAAAAAAAGAGGGGGTTCATTTCAGTGAAATTCTGTAAATTCTTCGTATAGGTAGGTGTTAATAAGCAAAATAGCTGCAAAGCAAAAACTGCACCGCATGCGACTGTTTCAAAATTGCCCTAGGCTGATAAAATGTGTGGTAGGGTCGGCCTTCCCCTTCTTAAAATATTTTACCTACAGATATTCGAATACGCTTTTCAAATCAAATTTCAAGACGCGTTTACACACATACAGAATCTTAATTATTTATTTCAAATCCAGATTTGACTAATTTCCATGTCAAAAAACCCGGTATCGCCAGCCCTGCACTCATGTAGACTTCAATTACATAACGCGGAAGGATTGTTAATTGAGTTGCGACAGCACACGACGCGTGCGCCACGCAGTGACGTCATCGCTCGTCCCAATCACGTCACAATTGTTTTTCCTTGATGGACAGGATAGAAATCAGCCGCGGTAGCACTATGTTGCAGTCTGCATAGAGAAAACTCCAAACAATAGTTTGGAGTTGTTTCTATCAATAGACAGAAACTGAAAATCACGGGGAGACATTATGAGCTCAGTGCTCCCCAGACAGAGGCTATCTATGAAGATGGACTACATAAATATTATACTATGTATAATACGAGAGCAGTGGTGGCCCAGTGGTAACGGCCGCGACTTACGAGTTGTAGGTCGTAGGTTCGAACCCAGGCAGGCGCTTTACTTTGTGTAAATTATTTCATCACCACTGCTCTTAAAACGGTGAAGGAAAACATCGTGAGGAAACCGGCATGTCCAAGAACCAAAAATTCGAAGACATGTGACATCTACCAACCCGCACTGGGCCCGCGTGGTGGATTACGGCCCACTCCCTCTCACAGAGAGGAGGCCTGTGTCCCAGCAGTGGGAACATTATAGGCTGATTATGTATACTATGTATTGCAATTAAATTAAAGAAATGTTAAAATTCATGTCGAAAGTAAACGTTTAAAAAGGCATTTTAGAAATTATACGATTATATCCAAGATAAAAATGCTTGGAAACATGCTGATCCTGCTCCATGGGACAACCTAGAGTCTACAAAAATCAAACTGATTATTAATTTAATGGTATAATTTTAAGTGAAACTTTTATTCCATCGCCTCAATTTTTTTCGTCCATCTATCGCATGTCGCATTACAGCCGGCCGCGGAGTTGGAGAAAAGTGAAATGCGCCCGGCAGAGCAGCCAAGGCCAATGTGGCGGCGCCCATGGCTCACATCAGATAACCGTGTAGCATTTATATTTTCTCTCATTCGTGCAAGTGTTCCGCGGTATTTGTGTGTTTTGATGAGTGTATTAATTTATAGTTGGATATCTTGTCTACTATTGATTTCACATTGTCATTCCCATTTTCCAATTACCTATTAAGTTAAGATTAAATAACCGGCCAAGTACGTGTCGGACCACGCACAATGAAGGGTTCCGTAGTTGGGAAATTTATCCCAAATACAAACTTAACATTGTAGTTGAAAAACATGGCATATCTCATACATCGATATATGCCACGGTCAATTTTCCAAATTTAAGTTGGTCGACTATCACTCGTTAACTTGCAAAGCCCGCTTAGCTGTGATAGTTTTCCTACGAGTATTAATTTCATTATATGTACAACTGCCATGAATTTTTTGACATCTCTATAACCAACCATTTAGCTAGTAGGGTCCCCACTTGACTCTTACAAAAAATAGCTCTTTAATGCTTAATATTACGCAAGCGGAAGCTTGAATCGAAAAACGGTACTCAGACCCGCAATATTTTTAAACGGCTTAGATTTTATTTTAGCACTTTGTTGGCGTGATTAATATGTATACCTATGCCAAATTACAGCTTTCTAGTATTAAGCATCTCTGAGCTGCAGCGGGGGACAGACAGACGGACATGGCGAAACTATAAGGGTTCCTTGTTTACTACGAAATTCCAAAAACGCGATTTTCATACCCTAAATTGAATAATTCTCCGATATATTTCAGTTTATATATTTTCCCTACGATACGAAAAAAAGTTTCACTTGCATCGTGGTTTCATAAAACCACACAATGTTTTATTTATTATTTTTATGACATTGATTTTACATTATGTGACTACTTTACCTCATCATACACTGACTTATAAATTGTTATTTTTTTATGAAAATCGTCTACTTTTACAATGTTTGTAAATATGTAAGCACCATGTATATGTTTATTTATTTATTTATTGAAACACCAACGACTTATTCACTAAATCATTACATTAAATATATTCTATTTCAATAGCTTTGCGGTGAATTCGTCATTTATAGGTGTGCACAGCACTTTTATAGTCAATAATAAAAACTAAAATGGAAATATATGACAATAGCAACATTAAAATTTACAAAGTTTACATTGAATTTAAAATGTCAAGTAGTTAAATAAAAATACAGTACAAATAAAAAAAATAAAAACATCAATTAAATTGGGATAGAAAAGCAATTATAAATTAAAACTATATAAAAAAAAACAAAACTAGACATATGAATTATAATTAAAAGAAAAAAAAGATTAAAATTTGAGTTCAAAAAATTAAATTATATTTTACAAAATTAAATACATTAAAGAGTCACACAAATACACAAATTAACATTTTGTAACAGAAATAGAAATAAACAAACAAATCGATCGAGAACTGAGGACGTATCGTCTGAATTCATTCAGACTGTTCGAAAATATGTCCAAGTTGTTAGAACGCGTGCTCAGCTTATTGTAGCTAGACAAAAACCGGTAAAAAGGAGCTGAACGACCAAAATTAGTTCTATTTTTAGGCAATTGAAATGTTTCTGTTTTAAAATTGGATCTGTATAAGGTACGACGGGGCACATTTAGACCGATCTCCGAAACCAACCCCGGTACATTCGCCAAATTGTGGAGGGTCTTATAAAGGAAAACTAAATCTGAGCAACTTCTTCGTTGCTCCAAGGAGCTCATCTTGAAATGACAGAGCCTTTGAGAGCCTTAGAGTTATAGAGAACCTTAAGGGTACCACATGACCGGAATTCCTTGCAAGTTCTTTTTACATATCCGAACATTTTATTTGCTTTGGCGACAATGGTGTCAAAGTGATTTATATAGGATAGTTGACTATCAAGTTGAACTCCCAAATCACGAATAGTATCGACTTTCTGAAGAGTTGCGCCGTTTAAGTGATATGCTGAATCAACCTTTTCCGTGTAAATGTTATATGATAACACTTTACGGCATTGAGAGTCATCATGTTACTATGACACCACTCATGAATTGCGTCTAAGTCCTTCTGAAGTAAAGCAATGTCGGTACTTGATTCAATTTCCTTGTATAGTTTTAGATCATCCGCAAACATAGAGCATTTTGAGTTTTTAATGGAGTGTATGATGTCGTTCACAAATACCAGGAAAAGAATAGGACCAAGATGCGATCCCTGTGGCACCCCAGAGGTTGAGTAATAAAGTGGCGTCTGATAACCCTTTATAATAACTCTCTGTGGTCGTTCTGAAAGATATGATTCAAACCAACGTAGCAAATGACCATGCATACCATAGTTCTCAAGTTTTTGAAGTAGAAGCACATGATTTACTTTGTCGAACGCGCTACTGAAGTCAGTGTAAATTGAGTCCACTTGCACACCGGAGTCTACGGATCTGCTGATATAATTAATGTAGTGAACTAAGTTGGTGGTAGTGGATTTATTGGTACAGAAACCGTGCTGTTGCGTAGCCAATTGAGTTTTAATGAGAGAAGTTAATACAGGACAAACTAATGATTCGAACAGTTTCGAGAAAATTGAAAGACGAGTTATGGGCCGATAATTTTTAACATCATTTGGCTTCCTCTTTTTAAATATTGGATCTACGTGTGCAATTTTTCACTGCGTGGGAAACATAGAAGACATAAGGGACTTATTAAAAATAAGTTTGAGCGGTAATGATAGATATTTGGCACATCGCTTTATGAAATGCGGCGGTAGGCCGTCAGGCACTGGGCCCTTACAGATATTTAGTTTTTTAATTCTTTAAGTACGTCTCGCTCTGTGAAATAATGGCTTCCTAGCGCAAGCTGAGGGTACTCTTTTGACTTTGTTTGTACCGTGAGTGTAACAGCTGGAGATGCAAAGGTGGCAGAAAAGTGTGAGGCAAACAGTTTACTCACTTCTTCTCCAGAAGTTACCACTTTCCCGCTCCAATACATCTCAGATGGAATGTCATTAGATTTGGCTTTTTAGCTTTAACGAATGACTAAAATGCCCTCGGATTCAGTCTGATGTTATCTTCAGTGTTATTGACGTAAGTACTGTAGCACTTTTTGATCATGTTTTTAGAAAGTTCCTCCAATATACGGTATTCATATTTATCTCTGGGATTTTTGTATTTCTTTAAACGAAAACCATGATGAACCATTGATCATATTTTTAAAACGTTCCTCCAATATACGGTATTCATATTTATCTCTGGGATTTTTGTATTTCTTAAAATGTTACCGGAAATGTATAAAACCTAGGAATTGTACACAATTCCTAGGAAATATATCGACGCTAGAAAGGCATATTGTATTAACGACCACATTGGTCAAAATTGAGTTATTTACACTGTTGGAATCGGCAGATTTTTCTCTTTCGAATGGTCTAGATTCCAGTTAAATCCGAGCACTTTTGTGGTCGTTAATACAACGGTGATTTCAGTCATTTTCGTATTTAATTTTGTTTTAAATCCAACCATTTTCGTCAATTGTTTCATAAACCGTACATAACGTCAAAAAAATGGCCATAATTCATTTTGCTTTTTTTGTCTAAATAAAGATTAGATGTTAAAACACTTTATCTAATCATTTTATTTTTTTTTTATCAATAAACCTTTTTACTAATTGGCCACTTTATCCAATTTTGAAAATAAAACAATTTATTTGCGTGTACTTTTTTGTTTATTTTCCGTTAATACATTGTACCTTTCAGCTAATTTCAATCACTTGGACGTTAAGCGCATTTTGTCGTCAATGTTCAATAGCAAGTTGGTCGATAATACATTTTTACCTGAAACGGTTTTGACGCATCGTTAGCATTTAAGCTACTTTAATTTAAGCAAAGTTTTTTGTATTAAGTAAGTTAAGCCTACTCAAAAAATCTTTTTTGGGTGAAAAAGTGGTGGATAAGCTGTACTCAAGGAGCGCATTTTATGCTCACGAAGCGCTGCGTGTGCGGTCTGGCCGTTGCGAGGGCGCTTCAGTCGACCACGCACTGTCGATGAGGGCGGTCACGCACGATTTGCCCGCTGCTTCTACTCGAAAATTGTTTTCACTTAGGAGTGTAGAACATTAATTTATCATGGCGTCCGAACGATGCAAGAAAATATTAAAAAACGTTAGACTAAGAAGGAGATTAAGGTTTGATATTGAACCAAATTCAGCTGATTGTGAACAGGTTAGTGTAAATCTTAAAGTACCTACTAAATCAAAATGCATGAAGCGAGTACTTACGTATTATTAAAAACCTACATTTTACACAAATCGTTTTTTACTTTAGGACGAAAACGTAGTAGCAGACCAATTGAATATTATTATTGAGGAAACCAACAATCAAGTATGTATGCTATTTACCTACTATAACTAGGTTTTTGACCTTACCACACTTATCTACAATTGCGTAGGTACTTAACCTACCTAATCATTTTAATAAAATGTAATTAGTACCTTGATAATATTTATTACGATTTCGATTTTTTATTATTCATGTCTTTCTTACACTATTTGCATTGTTTATTTCAGGATATTGGCCACAATAATTACTTTAATCAATATTCTTCACTTAAACCGCTGTCGCCAACAATAATAATAAATAAGGATTGTACTCAGGATGATGTAAGTCTATAAGTTCTATGTGGATACCTATTTATAAGATCAATTAATTACGATATTATTAAACAATCTTAATATAATTTAGCATCTGTTGTAAAATACAATTTATATTTTTTGAAATCCGGCTTTATTGTTATAGGTACCTATATTATCTTCTGAAAAATTTAAACACCAGACTACCTGGTTAGGTGCTAAGATTAGAATTTAATGAACTTATTTACAACTTATTTTCAGGATTGTGATTACATTGAAAACTCTGATACAGAAAAAACTTACGAAACTTTCAATAATATTGAAATTAGCAGCCAAATAAATATTGATCTGATAGATGCAGTAACTGTTCAGGTAAGAAGTACTTTTATTTAGAAGTGATTAATGAAAATAGGTTGTCATTTATTTTTATATTTATTTGTTCAATTATAACTTATCAGGCTTTCGATGAGGTTACAAACTTTGAGGCTGAAAACATTATGACACAGGTGGATGAACCAGGAGTGGCTGAAAACATTGTTATACAGGTGGATAAACCAGAAGTGGCTGAAAACATTGTAACACAGGTGGATGAACCAGGAAATGCAGAGGTATGTAACATTTTGATTCAATTTTAAGCATTGTATAGCTTATGACTGTGCAGTGTATGTTATGTATGTTACTGTATCAGATCATGAAAGCATGTTGTGCTCATAGAACTTTATTTTCAGAAAGACACACCTGCAAAAAAAGCACGTACCAAAAATATTGTAAAAAAAGTTACATTGATTATTTGTCTGACGATGGTGACTTTCAATGGTCATCTTCATCTTGGGTTGCATCTTCAAACGAAGAGCATAGTGAAGAAGAGAGATCTCGTAAAAAACAGAAGACATGCAATTTAGAAGACGGAAAAGTGGGTGACAATGGATTTAAGAAGAAGAAGAAAATTAATAACAGAAAAGAAAGAAAACGGCTACGTAACGAGGGACAAGAATACACAAAAAAAGATGGTTCTATTGTTAGGGCTAAGGTAATGAAACCTCATCCATGTCTCAACAAAAAATGTGGCAGATCTTGTGATCAAATCAACGATGAAAGAAGACAAAGTTTATTCAATTTTTTTCACAGTTTGACTGCAGAAAGGAAACGCTTGGAAAGGCTTGTTTCTAATAGTCAACTTGAAGACACTAAAAGAAAACGTTCAAAAGAACAGTTCAGTAGGCGTCAAAACTCCTTTTTTTATTTTATTAATGAGGGTGAAGGTCGACGACAAGTATGTCAAAAATTTTTGATTGCTACTCTTGATATTACACAGCGGTACTTATACTATACTCTCACTAACGCACAATATAAATTATCAAAGACTGATATGAGAGGTAAACATATTCCGCCTAATAAAACTAGTGCACAAGCTAAAGATAGTGTTATACAGTAAATAAAAAAATTACCAGCAGTTCCCTCTCATTACTGTCGTAAGGATTCAACACGTTTATATTTACCTCAGGAGTTCAAAAATTTGAGTAATCTCTACCAATTGTATAAAAAAGATTTTAGCTCAAATGGAAAAGATTATGTAGGAGAAAGGGTGTTTCGCAATATTTTTACCCACGAATTTAATATTTCGTTCCATGTTCCGAAAAAAGACAAATGTCTCAAATGCGTTTCATTTAAAAATAATCCTGATGGATTCACCTCAGAAGAAAAAGCAGCTCACGAAAAAGAAGTAGAGGATTCTAAAACCCGTTTCAAATTCCACCAGGAAACATCAAAAGAGGATTCACAGACGTTATGCGTATCTTTCGTTTTACAAAAGGTACTCAACACTCCATACGGCGAGAGTATGTTGTTTTATTATTCTCGCAAGTATTCTGTGTACAATTTTACATTATTTGAGAGTCAGACTAAGGAAGTTTTTTGCTATTCATGGGGGGAAGCTGATGCTAAAAGGGGCGGGAACGAGATTGCAACTATTCTATTTAATTACATTAAAATTGTGGACCAACGTAAAACCGTACAATATTTACTGCTTTACAGTGATTCTTGTTGTGGCCAAAATCGCAATAAAATTGTGTTTGCGGCTGTTCACACAGCATTACAATCCTGTGAATTTATCGAGAACATACAAATGAATTTTTTGATACCAGGGCACACTTCTATGCCCGTTGATAGTGTCCATGCAGTAATAGAAAGGAGTGTAGAAAATTTAGTAGTTTATGCTCCTTCACAATGGGGAACGATATTTGAATTGGCTAGGAAAAATCCGAAACCGTACAATGTAGAAATAATGTGTCACCAAGATTTCAAGGCTTGGGACTCTATGTCCGAAAAATACTTTAAAAACAATCTTGTTGGCAAAATTAGTAAACTAAGAATTGTTACATTTAAGAAAAAAGATTTAGATAATATTTATATAAAATACAGCATGAATGATACAGCAGCTGCTGAAAAAGTTGAAGTTATTGGTAAGAATAGGCGTCCAGGAGATAATTTGTATAAAAACAGACTTCCTATTCCTAAACAAAAATATGCTGATTTGGTAAAGCTTTGTAAAACCTTTGCTATCCCACGTAGGTATCATGAGGAGTATCTAAATTTGCAAACTTGCAACGCTAAAGAATTGTTGCCAGACACTGATATAGATGACGTTGACGATTGAAGTAAAGTTTTATTATTCCATGTGAATGACCATGACATTTTTTTTTTTTTAATTTTTCGTGATTATGTTTTCCCTACCCGTTTCCGAATTGAACACAGTGTGTTATTGTTTTTTATTCGAGTATTTTTTTACTTTCTTTTACACTACCTAGTTAGTACCAATAAAGAGTCTACTAGAAGCATATAATTTATTATCGGATCTATTGAGTTATAATTATAAAATATTATTGTTTAATTGTTGAAACATCTGTATGATATTATGTTTCATAGGACTGATTGATGTCAAAGTTGAGTAGTTTAATTAAAATGTATAAGTTGCTTTATTTTTTGTTGCAATAATTATTATACGAACATCTGCATAATTTTCATGTAACTGATTGATCTCAAATTTAAGTAGTTTTCTTGTTTAATTATAAATGTATATGTTGTTTTTTATTTTGTTTTGTTGTGAATAACATGTAACAAAAGATTGAATTTTCATGTGACTGACAGTGATCTCAAAGCTGATTTAGTTTTTTTTTAATTATAAAGAAGTTGTTTTACGTTTATGTTATCACTTATCAACTGTATAAGTTTGTGAAGTGTGCTTTTGTATAATAAACAATTTTATACTTCTTTATTTTGTATTTTATTTTTTAACTATCGCTAAAAAATATAATAATATTGGGATATAATACCTTGATCCTAGATGGAACTAAGTTTAATGAGTGAGATTAGATTTTTTGGTTTTCATCGGTTGAATATGCTCGGTTTGATAAAACATTTTATTGGAATATTAAAGTTTACCAAATAGAGCGTAAGATACTTTAGTTGTAGGTTGTTTGCAGCTATTCGATCGTTAAAACATTTTTACAGGACCTCTAATGTTGAAATTGTGACTTAAGTCAATTTTACCTAACCAAGATTATTCACAACCTTGTATTATCTCCTAAAAATATATCAAAAAACTTATGTACATTTTTTTGACGTAGGAATTAAATAATAAACATATTAAATAATAACTATTCTGAGTTTCATCAAGAATACTCCAGTAGTTAATTTACTATGATTTTTTTTGTGAAAAGTAGAACTTCAAATCAATTTATTGAACAATTTATGCAATGGTCGTTAATACAATTTGCCTTTCTAGCGTCGAATTATGCAATTCCGAGCCTACTTAGGAAATGTGTAAAATAATGTTCCAAAGATTCTTTAATACACACATTTCCTGTGAAATGTATGTATTTCCTGTGACTAAAATAAATAAAACACGTTTGTGAACTGAAATCAGAATTTTTATTAAGGCGCTAATAAAATCGTAAAATATAAAATATTCATAGGGCTAATTACTAATTAAAATTCAAAAATCAACTATTTATTCCTTTTGAAGGCCCATCTAGCACACATAAAAATCTACGTACAATTTAATACGTCAGTCATTTGGTAAGTAATAAGTCTGTCATTTAAGTAATTCTATGATAACACAATATACGGGTAGAAATCGTTCAATTTTTTTTTAAACTATATGTTAAGAAGGCCGCACATGTGGCTAGATATATACAATTAGATTCTATCATATGGCAGCAAACTAGCTTCTGACGTCAAAGTGTTCAGCTGCATGTGAGCTGCATGGGTATTTCAGCTGAAGAACTTATTTATTTTGGCAGGGTGAGCCGGAGTGGCACTTTGAAGTACACAATAGTTTATTTTCAGAGCACAGGCATTTTTGCTGCACTACAGTTTTTCTTGCAAAGGCACTTTTTGAATCCTTGGCTGATTCTAGTTGATTGAAGATTTGCAACTGACCGTAGTGGAATTTCCACGGTACATCCTAGGTACTATTGGCAAAACTTAAGCATGCTCACTTTAGAAAATATTTCTGCGGCAAGCGCAGCTAGTGACAAACCACACCCCTTCCTGGTTTCGTCCAATTAGAGACAATATGAATTTGTGTGAGTATACGGCGTGTAACAAAAAATATAAATATGTGTGGTATGTTGGTTACTCACTGCACGAGCCGGTATTATTCGCGCGAGCCGAGGGCGAGCGAGCGCGATAAGGGAGTCGAGTGTGTGCGCGTTTCATACGACGGTTTTCAACTTGAGAGGAAAAAAAGAGACTGGTATTGTTATTAGTTTCGTACGCCGCTAGGTATTTCTCTCTAGATTTTGCAGGCAACAGGCTGTCACTAGCGTTTCGTGCCTAGATTAGTATTTCCGGGGGGTTAAATCTACGCGTTGCTCTTCGCTCTTCTTTCCTAATTGAAGTCAACATTTTTGATAATAATTAACCACACAATGAAAACGTTAACAAGTATTTCTGGAAAATACCGCGCTTGTTTTGTTTATCCCGCGCGCCGCAGGTGTAAATAAAGGCGCTGGAAAAACCTCTAAACAGCCTATATAAAAAATATAATAAACAAAATAATGTTTTGAATAAGCAAATTAAGGTTAATATGTAGTGAAAAATATATAATTTTATGAAATGATGATAATTTTGATGATTGATTTATCTGATGTAACGAATTTTTTTTTCTCAAAAATATTCATTGTTTTTGGACAAAAACTGCGTATATTGAAAAAAGAAATATAAAGTAAAAATACTTCTATATAATAAGCTGAATTTCTGAGTCACTTTACAAGCAAGTGTGTTGAAGAAATATTTCGTAATTTTTTGCGACCGTATTTTATGGCCGTTCTATAAAGCCGATCTATTGTTTAACCAGATGTTCTGACGTTCCCACTGAATAACAATGGTGCTTAGATAATGAACTTATTTTTATTGCAGTTGCAAAAGTTGCGACAGCAATAATAAAAAAATCTGATAACATTGTATAAACTGCGCCAAGTAATGGTTCAAATACTACTGTAAGTAATTTTGCTATTTTAATCAAAACAGCAATAAAAGAAAGAGATAGCAAATGACAATTTCTAACAAAACTACGTAACTTGCTTCGTTTTAGGGTTCCGTAGTCAACAAGGAACTCTTATAGTTTCGCCATGACCGTCTGTCTGTCTGTCTGTCCCCGGCTTAGCTCACAGACTCTTACTAGAAAGCTGTAATTTGGCAAAGTGGTAAACAAAAATGCTAAATAAAGTTTTTTTAGGGTACGCGTATAGCAATACCAATAATACATTTTCTAAACCAAACGGAAGATATTAGTACGAAATTACTTCTTGTCAACAATAACAATTCATAAAGCGCTCTCGCTGGCCGTGCCCATTAAAAAAATGTCTTACAAACAAGTGAGCATAGCACGCGCCTAGTGTGACTGTCACACACACTATACATAATTACATTAATACAAACACGGCTAAAATACGCTTCATGCATCCCATTGGCCAAAACGCTTGCATCGGGCGATCGAGTCGTGAGCCGTGCTATACGATTATCGCCTTAGAGGTGAGCATGCGGAAGATTGGCCGATAGTACATCCTTGATATCCAGCAGATCTCTCGGACAAACACTGAACTGAGATCTAGAATACAATTGTTTTAGGATTCCATTTTTCGTACCAATTTGATAGAGCTCGTCATCAGTTCTAGCCAAGACTACGCCCAAAATATTAAATGCATCACCACGTCATCTATCAACCTCTGGTACTGAAATCCTTACAGAAGTGCCAATAGATACAGGAGGAAACTTCTTTTCACTCGTTTTCGGCCTGTAGTTCTAGGTTTTTGTTAGCACTTTGACGATTTTTAATGCTTTTATTTTTTTTTAACACAACGGGCACAAAACTTTAGACCCAAATCCTTCATTGGATGAATCTTCAGCAACAGCGCAAATTGTGTGGGTTGCACATCCACATTCTCTACCAGTATGAGCCCCTGTAGTTTCTTGTGAACAGACGATATATTTATTTTGAACACAAGCTGGAGATCGCTTGCTTGTTTCGCATTGATACGAATCGTTGTTAGAGACTTGATTTGGCTTACGGAGCCAAATCAAGTCTCTAACAACGATTCACCTAAGATAGGTCACATGCAGAGACTTTCGGATGCGCTTCATTTTCGGCAAGGTTCTGTATGATTTTCTCCAAATCTTCTTCAGTTTCGACTCTTTGCGTAAAGTCATTGGGTAATTGTAGACCTGTTTTTCCTTTACATTCAAAAAGAGCCTCATAAAGAAATTGCTTGATACTAGCGTGAAAAGCCCTGTTTTTCATGAGTTGCACAAACCTTATACCCGCGCTCCAATGTGAATTATCATTGTCTGGCATCCACGTAGTCAGCATATTTTCGATAACCTGATTTGCCCTTCCTACACTCCCCTGACTTTGTGAATGCCTGGGCTTACCGTGGATAATTTTTAAAGTAGGCCTATATTTTTTTTAATTTCCCAATAATTCGGTTAGAAAATTCTCTGTCATTGTCGGACTGGAGAATTGCAGGGCCACCAAGTAGAGTAAATATGTCTAATAAAGTGTAAGCCACTTTTTTCAGCTCGTTTTAATTTGAGATGTCTTAAAACAACAAATCTACCCTCCCCTCGCTCCGCTATCCCCGCTGTACTTACAAACATCAAGAATGTAATACATTTCCGATTGCTATTTAGGAAATATGTATATAGATTTCTTAGGAAAAGTGCCTATTACAAAATATATCATAGATTTCCAATCTATTTTAGGAATTGTACACATTTCCTAGAAATTGTATACGATGACGGATTACACACTTTTCCGTTAACATATATAACATAATTTATTTATCTGTCATTGCTTCATTTTAAATATAGTGATGTAGTAATTTTCTTCTAGGTGCTTCGTCTTCGCATAATGATAATTAATGTATACAAAATATTTTAAACCATTTTAAAAGAGTAACGGTGGAGTTTCTTTCCCGTTCGTTAAATTTTGACGTTCAAAAGTGCCTTCAAAAGTGCCGTTTATGTGCCTATTTGAAATAAATGATTTGACTTTGATTTTACTAAAGTGAAAAGAAAAATGGGTCTGAGAGGTTATAGGAGCTTTTCAGATTGTGTTTCACATTTCGTATTTGATAAGAAAGCGTTTGCGCAATAATTTGATTGAGTTTTGGCAACAACTTCTAGCCATTTCAACGTCAAACAGCTTTTCAATTCACCAAATGTCTTTAAACAAAATCTCGCCACAAAGGCCACTCACCCCCCGACAAAAATCTAAGCCTAATAGAATAAAATCCCTTTTAAAAAAACACCATAAATCCGAGGCACCCATTGATAGGGACGCTTCTCAATTGCTTATAAATCCAGTGAAATGGTTATTGGGTGAAAAATGGTCGAACTTGTTTGATACCTCGGTTAATTTAACATTTGGGTTATGGGATGATATCTCTGTGGATTATATCAGGGAGCGTATTTTGAAAGGTGTAATGGAAAACATTTTAATTGAAATTGTGTAATGGTGCAAATGTAACAGTACTGTTTTCTATAGGAACCAAGGTCTATTGTTTGAGCTCATTACTTACTGTATGATAAATGATAAATGATTTTATTTCTGTAAGTAGGTTTTTACAAACACTTTTACACGTCAAAACACATTTTTTAAACTAGATGAGGCCGGCGTTTCCTATCTGACTACTCTGAGAAGAAAGGCCGAAACAAACTCAGAGGTCACAGTCTCTTTTAAAGTCCAGACATAATCTTGGTCAGATCATGTGAAGACCATGTCGATTGGTGTCTGAAATGGTCTTTTGATGAAAGAACCACACAGATTGAGTGGACCTGTCCAGTCAGTGCACGCATTTGTCAGTCGTTGTGCAGCTCAACTCATAACTAAAGGAGCTCAACGATTCAACGAACAATACCAAAGAAAGGACATTTGGCTAGGCCGCAAAAAAATACTCAAAACTGCCAGACCATGTTAAAAACTAACTGAGAATAAAACAAAATTAAACAATGATCCACATAGTCTTCACATTTACAATAATTAAAACAATATAATACTACACAGAGTAAATATTCATGTCATTGCATAAATAAAATTCATCAATGTCAATGTGTATATTCGGACATAATCTTGGTCAGATCATTTGAGGACCATGTAGGTTGGTGTCCGAAATGGTCTTTTGAGGAAAGACCACACAGATTTGAGTGGACCTGTCCAGTCAGTGCACGCATTTGTCAGTTATCATGCAGCTCATCTCAAAACTTAAGGAGCTCAATGATTTGACGAACAATACCAAAGAAAAGACATTTGGGTAGGCCGCATAAAGTACTCAAACTGCCAGACCATCATTAAAACTAAGAGACAAAAAAAAAAAAACAAACAATGACCCACATAGTCCTCACATTCCTAATAATTAAAATAATGTAATACTTTACAAAGTAAATATTCATATCATTGTTTATATAGAATGTTATATAGAATAAGAAAATATAAATAGCTAGCAAAATAAAAAGAGTAAAAAAACAACATTCACTGTAAGTTTATTGGAGCAGCTCAATCCCAAGCCGTTTTGTCCTCAATATAATCTTTAACAGTATAAAAGGCTTTTAGGCACAGTTTCTGTTTTATAAAACATTTGAATTTATTAAGGCTTAGTTCTTGAATGTGGCTAGGAAGTTTATTATAAAAACGTATACATTGGCATCTAAACGAGCTGCCTATTTTTTTGAGCCTGGTTGTAGGAACAACAAATTTGTGTTTGTTCCTAGTATTTACATTATGGATATCACTGTATTTTTTAAACAAATTAATATTTTTATGTGCGTACAAAAGATTTTCATAAATATACTGAGAAGCTACAGTCATTATATTAATCTCTTTAAATTTTTCTCTGAGGGAGTATCTGGGACTTAATTTATAAATTGAACGGATTGCCCTTTTTTGTAAAACAAAAATTGTCTGAATATCGGCGGCATTTCCCCATAACAGAATACCGTACGACATTACGCTATGAAAATAACTAAAGTATACTAAACGGGCTGTGTCTAAATCCGTTAAATCACGATTTTTTCTAACGGCGTATGCTGCAGAGCTAAGCCTTTTTGACAATTTATCTATATGGAGGCCCCATTGAAGCTTGGCATCCAAAGTTATGCCTAAGAACACAGTGGTATCTTCGGGGTTCAACTCTTCACCCTTTATGAGAACACTAGTTTTTACTTGTCTAACATTAGATATTGTAAACTTAATACATTTGGTTTTTTTCTCGTTAAGAAGTAGGTTATTAACATTAAACCAGTTAACTACTTTTTCAAGGGCACTATTTACATTGTCAGTAACCAACTGCTGACGTTTGAGTTTAAATAAAAGTGAAGTGTCGTCTGCAAACAGCACTATATCATGATTATCCTTTATGAGGCAAGGCAAGTCATTTATATAAATAAGAAACAAAAATGGGCCGAGAATTGAGCCCTGGGGGACCCCCATTCTTACTACAGATCCGGGTGATCTTTTTCCGTTAACATCAACTCTCTGAATCCTATCACTCAAATATGAAGTAAGAAGATCCAGAGAGGAGTTTCGGATTCCGTAGTGGTGCAGTTTTCTGATCAAAGTTTCATGAAGAACGCAATCGAATGCCTTGGACAAATCGCAAAAAATACCCAAAGCATCGAATTTATCCTCCCATGCATTATAAACATGTCCTAAAAGTTCAACACCGGCATCAGTAGTCGAACGACCCCTTGTAAAACCGAACTGTTTGTTATGCATTAATTTATGTTTATTGAAAAATATTTGGATTTGATCTAAAATAAGTTTCTCGAAAATTTTACTAAAGGTAGGTAGTACTGAAATAGATCTATAATTAGTAGGGTCTGATGTACTACCCGATTTAAACAACGGTATTATTTTACTGTTTTTCATAAGATCAGGAAACTCACCACAGTCAATACAATTATTAAAAATAACAGCTAAAGTAGGTGCTACTATGTTTATAATCGACTTAGCAACGTCCACAGAATTACCCCATAGATCTGCGGTCTTTTTAACATTTAACGTGTGAAAGGTTTTAATTACATCTTTACAGGTGACATATTGGAAACTAAATTCTGAATCACAAACTGGAACGTTTTCTATAAGTAACGACTCTGCGGCAGTGGGTGATGAGTTTAGAGATTTTGTAGTTGATATGGGAATCTCTGTAAAGAAATTTTCAAATGCCATGGCGACTTCAGAATCTAATTTAATTATATTGTCATCAATAGCAAGGCTGTAGTCACTACTTCGGTTGGATGACCTTCCCGTTTCACTATTAATGATATTCCATGTCATCTTAATCACATTACCACTATTTTTAATTTTTGAACTCAAGTAACGTGACTTGGCCATACAAAAAACTTTTTTAAATAATTTAGAATAATTCTTAACATATAAATTAAATTCAGCAGTGTTTATACTAATCCGTTCATCATACAAATCATATAGTCGTTTTCTACTTTTATGTATACCAATGGTGGCCCAGTCACTGAAGGAAGTGATACTATTAACCGACAATGTCTTAGGAATGAAAGTGTTCTCAAATTGTGTGCAATACATATTAAAAAAATCTTTATATTGTTGATTAGGGGCATCACTAGTTGACAATAGTGGTAATTTACTAAGAATTTTAGTTTTAAATGTTTCCAAACGCTTAGTCGTTTTTGGGTTGACAGTGATTTCTTTTTTAGTAACTTTTTTGCTTGGATTTGGAACAGTGATAAATTGTCCGCAATGATCTGATTCTATTAAATTAATAATTTTTTTGTGGGCTGGTGTAACATCTGTATAAATGTTATCTAGACATGTGGCACTAGTGGGGGTTATTCTAGTGGGCTCTAAAAATTGGTGAGCAAGATTGTATGACTGAAACAAACTTATAATTTTAGTACTTAAACCTGAATTTTCTAATAGTATAACATTAAAATCACCACAAGTGATGATAGACTTATTCGAATTACAGATTTTGTGCAACACATCATCCATAACCTTTTCAAAACAATCATACAATCCTGAAGGAGGTCTGTACACACTTAATATAATGAACTGCTCCAATTCTGATTGTAGAGCAATGTACCTGACTGTACTAAAGGCCAAACTACCACATGCTCACCTCTAAGGCGATAATCAAATAGCACACTCACTCACGAATCCATCGCCCGATGCGAGCATTTTGATCAATAGGATGCACGAAGCGTAGTTTAGTCGTGTTCGTATTATCATAATGATGTATAGAATTGTGACACTCACACTAGGCGCGTGCTATGCTCACTCATTTGTAAGATGATAACTACATTTCAAACACACAACATCACGCTTTGTTTCCCCGGTTGGGCAGAGGTGTACCTGTAGTACCACATAACTGGCGAAATGTGGGTGGGTACCCACATTTCGCCAGTTATGTTTAGTTAGTCCCAAGTTAGTTATGTTAAGTCCCATGTAATAGGGGCGAGCCTATTTCCATCAACCGGGCACAAATCAACTACATTTCAGTGTGTTTAAACTTGGGAGTAAGTCAAAAAAGTATCAACTTACGTAATTTTGTTATAATTGACAACATTTGGCATCATTTTCTTTTA
Organism: Atethmia centrago; assembly: GCA_905333075.3. NCBI lineage: Eukaryota > Metazoa > Arthropoda > Insecta > Lepidoptera > Noctuidae > Atethmia > Atethmia centrago. The sequence continues at coordinate 7,395,222 of HG995367.1, read as the reverse complement.
TATATTATGCTCTGTTTTGATTGAAATAGCACAATTACAGTAGTGTTTGAACCAATACCTTACTCAGTTCATACAATGTTATCAGAGCTTTTTATTTATTGGTTTCGCAACTGTTGCAACTGCAATAAAAATAGTGTTCATTATCTAAGTACCGTTGTTATTTACTGTGAACGTGTGAAAATCCGGTTAAACAATAGGGCGGCTTAATAGAAGGGCCATTAGGAACGTTCGCGGAAAACTTACAAAATATTTGGAAGTTTTTTGTAATTTTTTGTGACACCTTGTACTCACAGATATGCATATTGTCTCTAATTGGGCGAAACCAGTAAGGGGTGTGGTCGGTCACTAGCTACGCTTGTCGCAGAAATATTTTCTAAGCTAAGCATTGCTTAAATTTTGCCGTTAGTACACACGGCTACATATTGATTCATTTCCAGTTTAAGCTGATCTCGCATTGTATAGGATTTCCGTACAATGAGAGGTCAGCTTAAACTGGAAATGTATAGCTTGATATGTAGCCGTGTGTACCTATCACGTGTATCTGGACATGCATGTAAATGCTTACATCGTCATATCGTCACACAATTATAGGGTCCATCCTCATCAGAAAGTGTTACATTCAAGTTAGGGCAAACTAAATAAGTTATTTGCGGAAATCGCGAAACGTCTAGTTGATGTAACTGGTGACCGAAAAGCTGGCGGCTTTCTCGCGCAACGCATCAGCATTGCAATTCAGCGAGGAAATGCCGCCAGCATCCTCGGTACAATGCCCCGAGGGCCTTTTTTAAGCCTAACTTAGTTTTAATTTAATTTAGTTAATGTTAATAATCATCTTGTAATTTGGTTATGTAAATAAATGATATTATTTAAGTTAGGGCATGACGACACTGATAAAATAGGCATAGAAAAGTTCAACTCACAACAATGAACAACAAAATGCAGTTAATTAGGAAGTAAAAACAAAAGAGTCAGCCATCCTTAGATGATTGCTGAGAGAGGGGACTCTCAACAATCATCTATGGATGGCCGATTCTTTTCTTTTTACTAACTAATTTACTGCATTTTGGATCACATAATCAGCCTATAATGTTCCCACTGCTGGGACACAGGCCTCCTCTCTGTGAGAGGGAGTGGGCCGTAATCCACCACGCGGGCCCAGTGCGGGTTGCTAGACGTCACATGTCTTCGAATTTTTGGTTCTAGGACATGCCGGTTTCCTCAAGATATTTTCCTTCACCGTCTTGAGAGCAGTGGTGATTAAATAATTTACACAAAGTAAAGCGCCTGGCTGGGTTCGAACCTACGACGTACAACTCGTAAGTCCCGACCGTTACCAATGGGCCACCACTGCTCTCATTTGGGTCGCAGTATGATTATTAGCACAGTTATTTGCAGACGAGTGGACCGCAGGACTGTATTGTAAGACCACAATATGCCTAGCCTTTTACCAATTATGTTGGGATCGGCTTCAAGTTCAAGTGGATGTAGTTGAATACCAGTATTTTACATGGAGCGACTGCCTATCTGACCTCAATAACTGGGTAACACGATACCCTTGGTAACTGGTGGTCATTGTAAGACCAATCACCAAAATAACAGCTTAGATAGCCAAATAATTGAATTCACGTAATGCACACAAGAGTTATTTAGACAGGCTCCCAATTAGTACATTGGTGTACTAGTGCATTCATGCGATATATTTTAATAACCTTGTTGCGTTTAATTATATCAAGTTAAATGGGCGACAGCGTCCTACTGTCTGGTTATAATAACAAACTGTTTAGCTGTCAAGCGTTGTGATTATATTATTATAAATTGTGAGCCCGGTGGGATTTTGCATTGGCAAAAATGACAAACTTCCGTACGAAATATCATCAGCTATTTTACCCCTTTAGGAGCTAAAAAATCTTCCTTAAAAATCCATCGTTAGTGCTCAGTTTCTTTAAATGTATAAGAAGATTTATTTTGTGGTGTTCTTATTGTGCTAAATTTCATGCTTCATGCTAATATTTTTTACAAGATATAATTACCACTGCAAAGCAATTTGTTAGCAGACGTAGCTCCTTTTTTCTTTGTACATCCTAAACCTTACTTCCTAAGTAATATTATAAATGCGAAAGTGGAGTTTGTTTATTTATTTGTTACGCTTTCACGGTAACACGGCTGAATGGATTTTGATGAAATTTGGCACATGGGTAGACCTTAACCTGGACTAGGACATACGATACTTGTTATCTCGATATTCTCACGGGCATTTCGTATTTCTACAATGACTCAACGGGATTGACGTAAGCTCACTTTTTTTTTGGGTGGGAAATCATCAAATAACTTCTCCCGATCTGGGCGGAGCGGGAGGGTGTGTCAGACTCTTGCTGACTGAAACTCACCCGTATTCCTTCCTGTTGCCTGTGTTGCGGGGGCCTCGGTGACCCATAAGTAACTTCCCGCGACCCCGGCAGGAACGGAGTTACCCACTTACCATCAAAATATACCTTTTATAAAAATACTAGCCGCGCCTTTTCTGCGCGGCTTCGCCCGCGTTGAGGTCGAAAAATTATCCGACGGGATCGTCCTGCCCGGATAAAAAGTATCCTTTGTTAATCTAGGCTATAAACTATCTGTATGCCAAATTTAAGCCGAATCCGTTCTGCCTTTTTTTCATGATTGAGTAACAAATATCCAAACATCTTAACATACAAACTATCATATTTTTAATATTAGCAAGAAGTACGATAAATAATGGCAACAAAATGTACCTCTTTTACACAGACTACAATATCCTACAACACAAGGCAATAAAAGGCCTCAACCCGTACTACATCTAATAGAATGACGTCACTGTATTGTCCGATCACAATGTAGTCTAATTCCGTGTGATTGTACATGTACGTGAACGCACCTTCATCTTGATCGGGATCTCTTATTGTATCGAAAACGTACGATTTTGGGACGAATAAAGGTAAGGTTTTAGTCCTACAGTGATACAGGTTTTTTCTTAGAATCCATATTGCTATAGTTTACTGTTTACTGTTTTTTATCTTTGAGATTCTTACTTGGTAATATCGGATTTCTGCTCAGCTAACATATTATTATTATTAACTAAATTAGCTTATTTCAGCTAAATTACTTCTTCATAGTTAGTTAACTGTGAAGAAGTAATTTTATAACAGACCACTGGCAGGTGCTGCTGGGGAGTTTGTTCCGCCACTTCTTCTTCTCAGATAAAGTACTAGGAAGTGGTAAAGGGCGGGCGTTATGGGGGACTGTCTTATGTAATTTTTATGATCAAAAAGTGCTGATTCTCAGCCTAGTTGGAATAAATGACTTTTGATTTTGATTTAATTTTCATCACCCTTATAAAACTATAAATAAGTAAGAATGTAGTATGTTTCTTTGTTTGTTAGTCTATCATGCTGGACCTGTGCTTAGACAAGTGGCAATCACTTTCAAAGCGTTTCATATTTCTACAAAGACTTTCAACGGGATTGACTTAAGCTTTTCGGCAGCTTATGTCAGTCTTATGCATTTTTAAGGATCCGTACCTAAAAAGGAAAAGACAGAACCCTTGTAGGATCACTCGTGTGTCTGTCTGTCCGTTTGTCACAGCCGATTTGCTCCGAATCTACTGAACCATTTTAGCCAAACCCAAACCCAAATACAGACGTGTAACGTAAATAAATGAATTTTGAATATGAGGGTCACTTTTGGGGGGCAAATTATAAAATAAGAAAAAAGGTTTGCAAACTGTACCGTGTGAAATGTCAAATGAAAGGGCTTGTTGTGAGCGTATAATTATTTTTTTTATAATTTTAAAATTTATTTTTTTTTCTTATTTTTTAAGAAATTATTATGAAAATTGACCACTACCCCCTTGTCTCCAAAACCACGGAGCCTAAAATTTTTTGAAAAAATACAGAAAATATTTCTTTACTTAGATCACAGGAAAAGCTATGTTTTCTGTGGTGTTAAAATAACATGGTAAATATCTCAATATTGTGTGTACAGTTGCAGTTGAAATGTATGGTCGAACATGTTTTTCAACTACAATGTTAAGTTTGTTCTTAGGATAAATAATCTTGGGATAAAGAAACATTGTAGATAACATATTAATTGTATGGAACCGGACAAGTGCGAGTTGAACTTACGTGGCCGCACCACGCGAGTTTTACATAATTATAGACCATTTCGCTGATAGAATGTCACTTTGTCTTGGCCCTTTGGTTTTATTGAATTACAACTGCGGAACTCTGCGGTACAATTATTTCTCCATATCAACGAAAGATATAAATCCTAATTTGCACACGGGTTGTTCTACCTATTTGGTACATCCTACTCAGAAATGCCACCCTCAGAATACTTACTTTTAATCTCAGTAACAGATTTCTCAAGCCTCTAAAAGATGAGCAAATCCCCCGTAACTTTTATCTCTTTCCTTCCCTACCATTACAAATTCAAATTCAACCACCAAGTCACAGATGGTAACACAACAAATTACTTCACCTGTCAAACACGCGGCGGTACATGTGCCCCAAAGTCGTAGCGGAACGTGACTCCTGTACCAAGTGGTAAGGTGGCCATGATAGACGTGCTACGAATTCAGTAGTAGGACTGTCCTTAAACTGTGTCACCGGGCTTTAGTAGGCCACTGGTCTTAATTGTGTTGTTTTTATTGTGTTTTATTAAAATCATAAGTATTTTTTTTATTTGGCTTTAAATCAGCGCTTCTGGAAAGTCAAACTTAAATAAGATAGTCCCCCAAAACGCCTGCCCTGCCTTCCTAGTGCTTTAGCTGGAATATAAAAAGTGAAAGCGATGTTGTCCAACAAACTCCTCAGCGGGACATCTGTCTGTTAAGTTTAAAAACTGTCAAATTTTCTCATTCGATTTTGAACGTAACTATCAACATTTTAGGGTTAAAATCATTTAGAGGATTTTGATAGTTTGTGGTGATGTGCTGGCGACTGTACCAACAAAATAATTGCAAAAAAAAATTCAAGTTTTGAAAGTGCATAGTTGAAGGGACTAGTTGGTATTTAGAGGGTTATAAGAAGTGGTTTAAAAGAGCTCGCACTGCGTTTTGACAGTAAGGCGAGGTGAAACGTCGTTACGCATAAGATACAAGAGACGGGTTTAAAAAAAGAAGTTTAAAAAAAGAAAATTATTTATTCATTTTTATTTATTTATTTAGGATCTCCAACAAAAGATAAGACAGGAGACATAAATAATGGGCAACATTGGGTATTATGTAGGTGTATTTGGTATTCAAATTAGTAGATTTTAAAACGAGAAGAGAAATACTAAGAGAACCACCTACGCGTACTCAATACATGGTGTATTGAGTACGCGTCTAAGTCCTTATGAAGTTACAATACACGAAAATGCTCATTTATAACACCTTTATCTCTTAACCCAACCTTCGCCGTGTGAACCTTTTCATGCCTCTACGAATCTCTGAGTACCATTGTAAGTTTTGAAGGAGGAAGACCCTTGACAGGATCTTGATATAAACTAATTAGGGACGCACGTTAAGAGGTATAGAAATCCTTCTCCATTCATGATACCAAAACTTTACGTGAGGAGATGGAATAAAGACTGACATTCGCTTTTTCTCTAAGGGCTGATTTTTCAATAGGCTTTTACTTAGGTATATGTATATATGATAGGAATAAATATTGTGGTTTGACAGTTTTTGGATAGAAAATATGTCAAACTGTCTTATTTATTCTACAGAAAAAAATACATTAATAATTAAATGTTAAAATTAAATTCTGTTTGTTTCTTTTTAATTTAATATTTGTATAGCTAAATCACTGAAATTTATGCACATCTTTTCAACGGTCTGAAACTCTTAACACAGAGAACAGACATACTGACAAATAGGGAACGCAGTACCAATCAGTTCAGATTTTTTTTAACATCGACAATCTTGCTTTCTTTTTAAGAGATTGCTCTCCAAAAACCTAAACTTAAATAAAAAGCGTGGCAAGAGGAGCTACAACGTAACCACGCGTGCCAAAGTGCAATAAAAGTAAAAGGTTCCCTTTATCTGCCGTGAACATGTGTCGTGGGTTTGCTCTGCTTAAGATCGGATGGTCGAGCCTAACACTCACTGGAGACATTTTGATGTAGTGTTAGTTTTTTAATGAAATAATGACATGACCGAAAGAGAATTAATAACCGCTGTACCGCGCCCTAAGAATTCGCGGTGAGGCAGTACGCAGGATGCCGTGAGCGTTGACGAACGAGTGGCCTGCACTGCCGCATCTTGCCACGCACACCTAAGGCGCGGTACATCGAAATCGGTCAAACTATAGGCAAAAGTTATAGTAAGAGATCATAACATATTTATTATTTAATAAGCAGATAAACAAGATACTGTTTAAACCCTGTTTTAAATATGGAACACATTTTTAGACCCCGGTCACTATTGATCCTGATTGACAAAAGTTTCATATTCCTTCCGAATGAAGGTCGAAAGGCAGTCGCACCGAGTAAAGAACGAGATCAGGTATAGACGACTTGGTCATGATGAGCTCGCCAGTTATTATTTATTTTATTTATGGTCCTTTAGCCCAAACTTCGTGCCTCTCATATTGTTAAAAAGTAATACTACAAAAGATTGAGCCGTTAGCACGTAGATGGCATACGAATTTACGATCGGGGGACGGTCGATCCGAACTTTGACATTCTGATGAATACAGCCCCAGAATTTATGGGTGAGACATGCCCATTAGGTGGGGGCTTACCCGTACATACGAAAACATTCCGCGTTTTTCAACTTTCCGCGGCTTTTTTATTTATTACTTACTCTCGAGCGCTGCTGCCACGTAGTTCCTCCATTACAGAGAATTTACTGGAATTCATAGTAAGACGGACGGGATGTTTTAGGATTGCCAAATCTAAAAATATTCACAAAGACAAATATTTACTAACATACTACAGATACGACAAGTGTCCCTCGAAAGGAGTTTAAAATAAATTGATTCGGGGCATAGCCTAAAGTATAATAAGTAATTGATTTGTACAGATAGTTTGGGTATGTTTCTCTAGCTGACTGCTTTGTATCTGGATACCCACTGTACTACATTTCGCTCCCCCCACCGAATAATATGGTAATGTGGTACTACGACACTTTTCGTTTTATTGCATATTCGGTGTTTAGAGCATTAATTACCCTTTTGTGATTTTTTTGTATTTTTTCTATGTATATTTATAAAAGTGCAATAAATTCAATGGTATCGTAATGAACACAACAAGATTATTCTCTTAAAATCTATAGATACTTTTTGCTTGAATAATACCATAACAAGTTATTACAGATTATGCAATCATTAACTTTTCGGTAAGCGACGATTACCATCATATTCGCGTAAGAAATGCATATTTTTTTCCACGTAAACTATAAAACAAATTTAATCATGTCTTATTTTTATTTACAGGATTTGGTAATGTCTTTTTACAAAACGTGTTAGTTATTTATGCAAAAATCGTAACGTCGTTCACGTGTGTCTATAGTTAATATTTTTGAATATTATATACTATCGCTTGAATTTCACCCGAATAATATCGTAATACTCGTATCATATTGCCGTTAGGTTTTTTGACACCGTATTTCAACGAATAATACTATAATGCATTAAGATTGACTACGACATCGTTGTGCTTACACGCGAGTAATATGGTGATGATGCGTTGCATACTATATTTTTGCCCTTTATTTTCAGTGACATTATTTTTGTCAATAACTTCATTTTGTTAAACTATTATAAAAAAAATCATAATATAAAATATATTGTAAATAATTTTCTTTGTTTTGACGTATAAATGTCTATCATACGATCTACCCGTGCTCAAATATACGCATAAAACAGTTTTTTATTTTTCCTGTAAAATTTAGATTTAGCGATTACCATATTATTCGGTGGGGGGAGCGATTTATTCTTAATTTTTCCGGGCCTAATAATTCTGATCCTTATTTGCAGGACCCAAATAGACCGCAACATCTCAGGACACGATGTCAGGTCTGCGTCGCGACTTGTTTAACTAGTTTGACTTTTACGCGACAATTACCCGAAACAAGTTCCTTGTTTCACAAAATAAGACCCAAGAAGATTCGAGGAATTAACTTGAAAATTTAACGTTTAACGGAAGACATGTTTTAAGTAATATGAAGTTTACAGCTTAAATGAAGCAGTTCGTAGACTGTCTTTAGCCATTATGAACTTAGGGCTTGAAATCAGAATTTCAAAATAAGGCTCAAATTTTGCGACAACAATTGCTTTTTGATGATACATTAATTCCAATAATTATACATTAGATACATTTTAGGCTAGCTTATCTTGCAAGTCGTATGAAGGGCACGCGTTTTGAGGGCTGTCTTTTGTAAACTTTCACGCTCAAAAAGTGCTGATTGTTAGTAGCTTTATTAGAATTAAACAATTTTTAGCTTTTCTTGAACAAGGAAACTATCTACAAGTTTTGGAATATTTCACATCGCCTATGACATTCATAGATTAATTTATTTCAACTCAGATTGTTATTTTCTCCTTCATTTCTCAGTTCAACTCAGTTTTTTTCAATCTTAAATGGTCTAAACTGCTTCGAGCACAAGAGAACCACCGCCCATCATGGGGTCAGTGCAGCCTGTTTTCTTCTTCCGTTCTCCCCTGTCAACCGTCACGCAATCATTCACTCCCTTTTCTTTCATATCATTTCTCACACACACAATCCATCCATCTGTTCTCTGACCTTGATTGGCGGTCAACATAATTATTACTCTTAATCACTCTTTAAGTCATTTCCTCCCTCCTCATCACAAGCCCAGCTGCTGCAAGTGTAGTAAAAATATCCAGCATATAGTGTCTACCCGCACAGAGCCAGCATCTAACATGCGCTAACTAAGTTTGTACTACGGTCCCGGAGCAACTGAAATCGTTTTACTGGATGCGTGCAGACTAAAGTGTGAGAGCAAGCGGGTGTTTGCTTAAACCTGCGAAGGGAGTGGAAAAGCCCACGGAAGGGCCCAAGAAGCCCGCGGCGGGTGCGTCCGCGCCCCCTTCCCACACACAGGAGGCCTAGACGACGGTGGTTAAAAGGGCCGCAAGAAGAAGGTGGCTCTGCCGGCACTCCGGTCATGACCCCTCGCTCTCAGGCTGTAGTAATTACACTGCAGCCCGAAGCCTCAAACAAGGGAGTGACCTATAAGTCGACCCTGGCGAAAATTAAGGAGAAGCTGAATGTCAGCGAATTTGGCACCCCAGCTGGCTTTGTTTTCGAACGGCAGCCAAGGGTGCCAAGGTATTTGAGGTGTTGGGTGCTGCAAGGTAGGAGAGAGCGGACGTTCTGGCCGCCAAGCTTCAAGAAGTCCTCAAATCAGAGAATGCCCGGGTGACCAGAACCACTAAAACGGCTAAATTGCGCATAGATAGGCTGGACGTCTCCCTGACCCCGGAGGAAGTACTGGCGGCCACTGCCTGAAATGAATAGAGAAAGACCAAAGACATGAGGAATGGACTGTGTGAAAGGTGTTATACCGAGATGACGACTAATAGAGAGGTATAGAAGAGAAAGACGTGTTGCGCTGACTGCAAATAAATCGGGATAAGGGCAGGAGAATGATGATGTCGTGTCATCGTAACAAAACGCTACCGCCTATAACTTGCACACAGCCCAGTATGTGTCAAGCGTACGACTTTGCACTCAACTTTGCTTATTAGATTGTATTGTTTCGTGCCTTGTTAATTAAAGCAGTCACACACCTAGTTTCGGTAATACCGCCTTAATTTCACAAGTTTATTATCAAACTGTGCATTGTTGCTCACGATCGCGTTTGGGCAAGTTTTTCTTTATGACGGTGTTAGTGAATTGGTTGGGTTTAATCTGCGCGCGTTGTGCTAAAGAGTTTAAGTTTGGTACTGTTTACTGACGGTTATATTTTAGTGTTTACATTGGAGTCTGTCTTGCAGACTATCTTCTTGGTGTGTTGACCTTAAGAATTAAAATATGGTTAATTAACATCGGAGCGTCACTCTTGTTCAAACTTGTTTCAATCGACTGTATTAAAGAATACAGATGACATGACATGTGACATCCGCCGCAGTGGGCCCGCGTGGTGGATTATGGCCCGAAAACAGATGGATTTTATTTCTAATTGACCTGTGTTTCAAATAGTGACGCAGTCCCCTAAAGCCAGGAACCTGTTCTTCTATCAAAAACTCATTATTTTTTACAAAATCGATTCATACTAATATTAAAAATACGAAAGTAACATTGTCTGTCTGTCTGTTAGCTTTCAATGCCTTAACGTCTGAACGGATTTCGATAAAATTTTGAACACGGCTTTTACCTGAGGTATTTCCTGAGTTAGGACATAGGATACTTTTTATCCCGTCTTACGTTCCCGTAGCATAATATGCAATATCCACGTGGGCGAAGCCACGGTTAGAAGAAAGTGATAATCGAAGCTTTTTGTACTTTACATAAATAAGCCATTTCCCGTCCATTCATGTTAGAAACTGTATGCACTTGAAATGTTTTCGAAAACGTCGTACTTCAGAGCATTTACCACCAATTCATTTATAAAACCGACTCAGACAGCTCAATTCCAGCCACCACTTACGTAAGTACTTACAGCTAAGCTGCTGAGGCGACTAATCGCAAGCTGTGCTAGTGTCGACACAATTAAATGTACAAATGTACATTAAATGTGTTGCGGTGAAGTACGTTTTAGTGTGGTAGTGTGACAAATGTAGTGAAAGGAGGGATGTTTTGAGAACAGATAAAAGTCATGACTTGTAGTTTATTCCTGTCAATTTTGCATCATTGATGTCATTGACAAAATAATCTACCGTCCTTAAGTCTGTCAACGCCACAATAACAATACCTTATAGCGCTGAGAGCAGTGGTAGCCCAGTGGTAACGGCCGCGACTTACGAGGTGTAGGTCGTAGGTTCGAACCCTGACAGGCGCTTTACTTTGTGTAAATAATTTCATCACCGCTGCTCTCAAAACGGTAAAGGAAAACATCGTGAGGAAACCGGCATGTCCTAGAACCAAAAATTCAAAGATATGTGACATCTACTAACCCGCACTGGGCCCGCGTGGTGGATTAAGACCCACTCCCTCTCACAGAGAGGACGCCTGTGTCCCAGCAGTGGGAACATTACAGGCTGATTATGTGTATGTGAGAATATTTCCTCAAATACGTAGTTAACATTGTCCTTCAATTTGGAATCGATTTATAGGCCGTATCTTCAAGTCGGTCTACTCTACAATCGCGGCCAAATTCAAAGACGCGGCCGTTACCACTGGGCCATCACTGCTCTGCACCACTGCTCAATATTCTCATATACATCATGTAATATAACCACAAATTAACGATTTTTGGATATTTTCCTGTACCTGTTGGTACTGTGAGACCTTGCTCCTTGCCAAATTTCATGATTCTACGATTTTTGATTTCATAAATCAAAATAATAATAATATAATACGTAATTAATACCGCATATTTAAATTAAGCTTCTAAATCATCGTCTTAGAAGCTCGATTTTTTACAGTTCCAAGGGACCGTAGATCTAAATATTAGATATCAATTTCAACTTGATACCTCCGCGCATTCCTGAAAAGGGTCAGACAGATAGACAACGAAGTGATCCTATAAAGGCTTCAATTTTTCCTTTTGAGCTACGAAACCCTAAAAAGCAAAAGCGCTTTCATCAAAGTATACTACATACTCATGATACTACATCATGAATCATGATGAAAACAAACTCAATAAGCTTGTTTTTTTGACGATATGAAAGCGGATATCTCCATCTTCATTAACTTACTGTTATCGGTGTTCGTATCATCTGTAATAATAATAAATGTTTATTTCAATAATTTACAAATTGGTTACATTTTTATTTTAGGAATGTCCTTTTAAGCAAAATATATGCTTGTGTTAGGACATTCCGCACTTCTAACTGGTTACAGTATTATTGATTTGTATAGTTATTGAGATGACTGTAGTTACTAAAAGAAGAAGAAGTAGTTAAATGCTCCATTTCAAAGGAGGAGTCTAAACTAAAATGGTACATTTCAAAGGAGAAGTCTAAACTTTATGCTGATAATCTTTAGATGTATACAGCTGAGCGGGTTGAAGGTTTTTCAGACGCTATAGCAGATGTAAACCGAGACTTAGCTACGAGATGCTACGAGTATCAAAATGTGGTCTGATAGTTTTGGGGTGTCAGTAAACCCCTCAAAATGTCAGACCAGAATTGGGAGCTCGCGCATGATCGATAGAGTGACGCTTGGCTCTCTTCCTCCTCTTATTTTCAATGGTACCGTTATACCCATTACCCCTGCTTTAAAAGATCTCGGTTTGCATCTTGACTCGACACTTAGCTGGCAAGGCTAAGTCTCTAGTGTTAGTCAAAGGGTCAACGGTACTCCGCGATCCCTGTATCATCTGAGAAACTTTTTGCCCGCTAAGACAAAAACTATGCTTATGCAGACTTTGATCTTCCCTATCATCGACTATGGTGACGTACCCTACTTTGACTTGAACGCGGTTTTGCTGGATAAGCTCGACAGATTGCTGAACAATTGTATCCGGTTCATATTCAGCCTCAGGAAATATGACCGACCATGTGTCGAGCTATAGGTCTGATCTCAAATGGATGTCCATTCGCCAATGAAGAAGTCTATGGGCTTTGACCTCGCTTTTCTCCCTTCTCAACTCTCCCACTCCTCCTTCTTATCTTGTGTCTCACTTCCAATATCTATGTTCTTCATATACTAGGAATCTGTGTTCTTCTAACAATCTTCATATTCAGTCCATTCTTCTTTGGAATGCGCTTCCTCTTGATATCAGGACAGCCACCAGTCAATATGCATTTAAGCGGAAATTGCTGAGGTTTTCAAAATTAATAGAGTACAGTCATCTCAACACCTCTTTCCCTTGAATTTTGTATATATGTATATTTATAATATAGTTATATGTTATAGTTAATATGTATGTGTATTATACGTTATAACCTATTGATGTACTTGTGAACCTATTTTATTATAATTAATTATGATATAATTTTACAAAAGAATTCTCATTGTTTCTCCCAAACAGAGCTCATGCCATCAAATCTCTTCACCACCCTTGGTTGACTGGTAGAGAATGCCTGTAACTTTTTGTACGTAAAAAGTTTAAATAAATAAATATAATCGCATCACTTACCTTCCGCTTTTTTACTTTAAGGTATGAAACCATTTATAGAATGATGACGCCATAAAGGTCATATGAAGGTCGACGTGATTATAATTTTTTTTAAATTAAAATTCAATAATCTTAGAATATTTGTTGGATCGCAGTGATCAGCAACACTATTTCTCTAAATGGTTTACAATATTTAAACGAAATATGATGACTGCCCATTCCCTTTATTTTCAATGAAATTCTTCATTATGCATAAACATATGTTTGTTTTACATATTATTATACTATACACAAAGCTTGAATTAAGAATCTTAATTCATATTCATGTTTTGGAACTATAAACTCAACGTTGACGTAACAAAGTTCAAAATCCGATGTAAACAAATTTGATTTAGGACCTGGTACAAGTTGGACTGCACGACGCCTTCGTGGAAAACAGTGTTAACCAAGTACAATATCGAATGGTATGTCGTAGATTTTGCTTTATAGGTTCGTGAAAAGTCAATCAATAACAGTGCTACCCAAGTAAATAATAATATTAGTATCGTGGATTTTGCACTTGTGCAAAATCAAATCGCATACAGTGGCATGAAAACAAAATAAATTAAATAAAATAAAACATTATTTTGATCAAGTCAAGATCACATTGTTTAAAGCATACTGCACTTCTTTGTACACGTGTAGCCTGTGGGCTAGCTAATATACACAGGCGAGTTACAGTGCCCTCCGCGTCCAGTACAATAACGCGTTCAGGGCGGTATTGGGGCTGCCCCGCTTCTGCAGTGCCTCGGGCATGTTTGCTGAACCGCGCACTGACTGTTTCCACACCACAATGCGCAAGCGGTGCGCGTCCTTGATGCGCAGGGTGCGGGTCAGCTCCAATGCTGTCCTAGAAATGATTGCCGGACGTTTGGACTGCCCTTAAGCTGACGTTTGGAAGTGTTGCAGTAGGCATCTAGCCAGGACGTGTTAACGAACGTCGTGATATTTGCTATAAATTTATGTTATTATTTTTACCCAAAATTTGCCCTGAACTTATATCTATTTTTATGTGTATTTTATATTATTAATTTCCCATTAATTTAATTTTTTTATGTACTTTTGACATTGACTTGCTTATCTGTATTTATGATTTGATGACATTCTATTTATTTTTATATTGTGATTTGTATTTATCTCGTTTTTCGTAACTTGTGATTGTAATATGGGAAAACCTGAAATCAATGGATTTTATTTTTTTTTATTTTTTAAAGATAACAAAAAGCTTTCCTGCGCCAGTAGAAAACAATTCCCTCCGAAAACATGTGTGAAAAAGAAGCGAAGTTCGGTACAAAAGAAGTTCTATAGAGTTGAAAGAAAGTTTTTAATGTATGTTGGAAAGTTTTTAATGTATGTTGGCAAGTTTTCAAAGCTAAATTTACAAACGAGGAACCTAATAAATTTCCGACTTTGGCACCCATTTACATAAATATCAATTGTTTTATTGGCGAAGCCGACAATCCCAAATATTGAGATCCGTCACAACCTTTACTCATCTCCACCATAAAAAGGGGGCAAGTCATGAGAACACTATCCGTATGAAAAACAAGTCCCGTGCACACCGTTTTGTCAACAATAAAACCATTACCTATTTTAGTTTTCCGATTTATAGTATTTTGTATACTCCAATAATATGCTAAATTTCGAGTTTCAACTTGATTTAGGTGATGGTCAAAAGTCGCTCGAAATGGATCCTGTAAGGATTTTCCAACACGGAGTTTGCCAACAAAAGTGTAAGTAAACGAATTTGGACCCTGAGTCGTTTGGAGCCATTAAGATCTTATTAATGAATAAGATCTAAAATCTCCAGCACGAACTTTCAAATAAACGTGGAATTGGCTAGTTGGCTGTTGTAATTTTTCTCCGGAAGAAAATTGACCCAAATCTAGAGCAATACCACTAGTAATACATAAATCAAAAATCTGCCAAATAAAACGTATGTCATTTTGAGTTTTCAAGTATCAACATTTTATTGTTATAATAAGTTTAGCCTCGGTATCTATTTATTTTATAAATTCTTAACGTTTTTAATAATCGTTTCGGAAGTGGTTTTAGTGGCTTTTTCATGTTTCACAGTTTCTTTCCTATAATGTGATAAATTACGAAAATAATATTTACGCAAATAAACTAATTTGTTTTATTTGAGAAAATTTGTTTTATTTGAGAAAATTTGTTTTATTTGAGAAAATATTTACGAAAATTTGAGTGCATTCCTCTCGCCTTAACAGAGCGACGGCGTCTGACACAGATTACTTTAATATAATATATGGCGACTTATTTGTTAAACAAAAATATGCTTGAAATTACCGAAACGTGCAACGAAAGATGACTTCTTCCACGAACTAAGAACGTCATAAGTGCTAAAAGCTTTTTTTTTTTTTTTTTTTTTTTTTTTTTGAGGGTGGGAAATCATCAAATAACTTCTCCCGCTCTGGGCGGAGCGGGAGGGTGTGTCAGACTCTTACTGACTAAAACCCACCCGTATTCCTTCCTGTTGCCTGTGTTGCGGGGGCCTCGGTGACCCATAAGTACCTTCCCGCGACCCCGGCAGGCATCGGCCCTAGTGGACCCCTACTTTGTGCTGACGACATCTCTTTGAGGCGCGCGTGGAATACGACGCGCCGTCGACCCGGGCCTGGTCCTTACCGGACGGTGAGCTACCCATTGCTCACCGTCCGCAAGCCCGCGCCTACGGTGGCTGGAAATCCGCCCGGGATTCCCGACGCCCTGGGCGTCTCCTGCGGCGGCTAGGGGCGAGAGGGCGCGAAACGTGCCTTTCCCTCAACCGTCCCGCCTCCTCCTTCGCGAGCATTACTGCTTCGCAGAAGGAGGTGACGGCTGCCCATGCCCTCTCGCTCCGTACCATGGCCTGAACCAGGGCCGGACGCGAGAGGTCTCTGCCGCCGATCGCCTCCACGAGGACACGGCGGTGCTCTGCCCAAGCCGGGCAGATCTCCACCGTATGCTCCACCGTGTCCTCCGGGCGATCCACACAGTGGTGACACCCGGACGTTTCCTCCCGCCTTATCCGACACAGGAACCTCCCGAAACTGCCGTGTCCGGTGAGGACCTGCGTCAGGCGGAAGGTGAGGACGCCGTGGCGCCTCTCCAGCCACTCCTCAAAGAGGGGACTTATCGCCGCAATTGTGGCGTGCCCAGCACTGGGTTGCGACAACCGTACTTTCCATGACGCCATGAGATCCCGCCGGAGCTCCGTCCGCTGTGCCGCGATTTCTCGCGGCAGCGGACTTACGCCCCGGCGTTTCGCCTCCTCGCGCCACTCCCATACGTGCGCGAGGGCTTTTGCCTCCAGATCCCATGGCGGCAATCCGGCAAGGAGGCTCGCTGCCTCACAGGAGACCGTGCGGTATCCCCGGACCATCCGGATGGCCATGACCCTTTGGGCCGCGCTCAACCGGCGGGCTGGCCGCAGCGCCAGAGAGCGCGCCCATACAGGAGCCCCGTAGAGGGCCATGGACCGCACGACCCCCGCGTAGAGCCTCCGGCAGGAGGCGTTTGGACCCCCTAGATTGGGCAGGAGCCGCTTCAATGCAGCGCCCGCCCGCTCCAGTTTGGGAGCCAAACGTCGGAAATGCTCCACGAAGTTCCACCGGCTGTCGAGGACGAGTCCCAGGTACTTCATCGTCGACTCGACGCCGATAGAAACCCCTCCTACCGTTATTTGGGACCCCAACGGTGGCGCGTTCCGAGGACCATGAAAACACATGGCCTCGGACTTGTGCAGGGCCACCTCGAGTCCCAATTGCCGGATCCTTTCGACGATTGTCGCAACCCCGCGTGCCGCTAATTCGGCCGCCGCCTGGTGCGACCTCCCCTGCGCCAGGACCAACGTGTCGTCAGCGTAGCACACTACGCTGACGCCGCTAGGGAGGTCGGCGCGCAGCACCCAGTCGTATCCGATGTCCCACAGATGCGGCCCCAGGACCGATCCCTGTGGGACACCGCACGACATCTCTTGCCGGTTCCACACTCCCTGGTGACCGGGGTAGATGACGGCCCTGTCCGTCAAATAGGCCTCGACCACACGACAGAGGTAGGTCGGCATCCGGTGATACCGGAGTGCCTCCCTGATGCAACTCCAGGGCAGGGTATTGAAGGCATTGGCGATGTCTAGGGACACCGCCAAGACGACCCCACCCTGGGCAACAGCATTCCCCGTCGTCAGGGCTCGCACACGCATGATGGCGTCCACCGTAGAGCGCCCTCTGCGGAAACCAAACTGGCTCTCCGCCAAATCCGGCCCCACCCGCACCAGCTGGCCGACGAGGCGGTCTGCAATGACTCTTTCAAAGAGCTTGCCCACCTCGTCGAGCAGCACGATGGGCTGATAAGCGGACGGAGAGTCCGCAGGGCGCCCTGCCTTCTTTATGAGGACCAGTTTCCCCGTCTTCCAGCGAAGCGGGAACTGGCCCCTCTCCATGCATGCGCTTAGGAGCCCCCTAAGTCGAGGCCCGAGAGCCTCCAAGGCCAGGACCCAGGCCTTCCCAGGTAAGCCGTCGGGTCCTGGGGCGGTATTTTTGGCATTAAGCCTGCGTACCGCCGCTCTCATTTCTCCCTCGGTCACCTCCGGAGCATCGTCGTCGTCGTCGGCGGTGTGGTCCGCATCAGGCACCGCAGTAGGCGGAGCCATAGGTGGGGAGGAGTGTTCCCCTCGCGAAGGGAACAGAGCGCTCACCACGTCCTCCACAAGCCGGGGCCGGAGACTCTGCGTTAGCGGGGGAGCCCATGGGCGGAGTTTATCCCGCACCACCTTGTACGGGCGTCCCCACGGGTCCCTGTCCAGAGTCCCCAGCGACTCCTCGCGGGCCAAACCCCTGGCCCGCAGGATCTCCGCTTGGAGGGCGGTCTTCGCCGCTCTGTACCCCTCGTACAGCTCCGCCTGAATGGCTTCCGTATCCGGAGGTTTGATACGGAGCCTGCGGTGCCTGGTGTACCGGCGTCGCGCAGCCACGCACGCAGTGCGCAGAGCCGTCAGCTCCTGCGACCACCAGTACACCTGGCGCGAGGCACGTCCAGGCTGGACCCGGGGCATTGCCACGTCACATATGTCGGACATGGCCTCCCGGAACCACTCCGCCTCGTCGTTGATGTCGGCAGGCCTGTCCGGTGGTGACACCCAGGCCTGCACGATCGAGGCTTCCAGGAGGAGCTCCCGGTCCAGCTGCTTCAGCGCCCACCGCGGACCACTCAGGGCCCGTCGGACCGGCGCGTCCGAGGTCTGGGCGGAGACGTCGAACCGGATATACCGGTGATCGGAATAGGTCTCCACCCCCTCCATGACACGCCAGTCAACTACACGCGGCGTCAGAGCGGGGCTGGCGAACGAGATGTCCACCACTGATTCACCCCGCATCCGCACACACGTGGGGACAGAACCCCGGTTTAGGACGACCAGGCCTGTCTCCAGAGCCCAGTCCTCCACCATCCTGCCCCGTGTGTCCGTTAACCGGGAACCCCAAGCCAGATTCTTGGCATTGAAGTCCCCGAGGACGAACACGGGGAGGGAACCAAACCCGACGACGACGTCTCTCAACTCCGCAAGGGAGTTGTGGAGCTCGGCAAGAGTTCGGTTCGGAGAGAGGTAGACCCCTACCACGACAATCTCCCCGAACCGTGCTGCTACGCAGCCCCGTCCTCTCTTGACGGCCTCGAGGGACGGGGGTACCGGCGGCGGCCGACGAAATTAGGGTCACTGAGCCGCTCAGGTCCTCCACCCAGTCATCCCTGGGCGGGACAAAGTACGGCTCAGCGACCACGGCGATGTTAATCGACCACTGCGCCATGCTCTGGAGCAACAGATCCTGAGCGGCGGCGCAGTGGTTGATGTTCGCCTGGAGGAGGCGCAATGGGGCCATTAATGGCACTCCATGTCAGCCCCCTCTTGGGCCTCCTTCCCAGCCCCCTGAGAGGGGCCTGCCGCAGCGGCCACGGTGGCGGCGGCGACGACGGCGGTGTTGGAGGCGGCAGCGGCGGTGGCAGTGGTGGCGGCTGCGGCGGTGACGGCGGTGGCGGAGGGCTTGCCTCTGGCCCTGGCTTTGGTGGGTGGGGCGCAGGCCTTGCCCCCCATCCGGTGCTCGGCCGGCTTGCCAGCCGCCGCACATACGGCACAGTGCGGCGTGGCGTTGCAAGAGCCGGCCTTGTGCCCGGGCTGACCACAGCGGTAGCAGAGACCGCTGCGGTCCACCTCCGAGGTGCAATTCGCTTGCACGTGGTTGCCCACCTGGCAGCGGAAGCACCTCAGAGGTCTGGGTTCCAGCAGTTTCACCTGCGCGGAAACCCAGCCCACCAATAGCCGTTGGCCCTCCCCGGTAACTTTCCTGGCCGCCGACACGGGGCAGCTCACCATAACGGTTTGCAGCCCCGTGGAGTCAGGACGGATGATGCCTGCCTTCACCTGCTCGGCAGAGCACCCCCCGGTCCTAACCACTGCGGCGACCACCTTCTCTTCAGTCGCGGAGTCGTCCAGGCCCGTGATGCGCATGCTAGCGCATTTGGTGGGCCTGGACACTCGGACTTCGTCCGCATTTAGTGACGCCCTAAGCCTTTCGGCCAGGGCGTCAGCGGCCGGGCCACTGGCCCTACCGGGGACCTCCACCATTCGGGCCCCAGTCGCCGTCACCTTCATTTTGAGGCCTTTTGCTGCGCCGAGCTCCTCCAGGCGCACCGCCTCACCCACCTTCGCCATCACCGTCCTATAGGACACGCCCTTCTTTTCCGCATCCGGCTGTAGTGTGATCACTACAGCTGCGGAATTCGGGGCGCGGAGCCTAGCCGCGGCGGTGCGCTCCTTGCGCCGCTGCCGCCTCTCCCTCTTTTTGGCCGCCCTCTTTGCCTTAGCCGCCTTCCTCTTCTCTCCGGCTACTTGCCATTCGGCATCGGCCGGAAGAGATTTAGGAGGCGGGGGCGGCCGTCTTGCCACCTGGGCCGATGCCCTCGCCGCCAGGGTCGGAGCCCTCGCCGTCGGGGCTGGAGCTCTCGCCGCTGGTGCTGGAGCCTTCGCCGCCTGCGCAGCACCCGCACCCTTTGGCTGCCCCGGCGAGCCCCGTTTGGCCGTGGCACCTGCCGCGGCTGCAAACGAGGCCGGTTTCCGCTGGCCAGAGGGCGGCTGGCTCGCCGCCAACGGGGGGCGCAGGACGATGGCCTCCAGGGCGGAGAAACGACTCTGCAGGGAAGCCATTTCCTGCCGCACAAGGGTCAAAATCCGGTCCTCTACAGGCACGGGCCGTCCCTGTCCCTGCTGCTGCTGCTGCCCCCCTTGGGGCCCCATCCGGGGGCCGTCTCCTCGGAGCCCAGCTAGGTCCGCCCGGAGCTTCTCGTTCTCCTTTCGGAGAAGCTCCATGGCGGCTGTCAAGCGGGCGATCTCCGCCCGCATCTCGGACATACTGTCCTGGGGAGGCCCGACGTGAAGTGCCTCCGCTGCCGCCACAATAGAGGCCGTGGCCGCGGCTATGGCCTGATCCTTAGAGGACCTGAGCCTCTTTACGGATACTGCCTTGATTGCGCTGGCCACGACCTCCGCAAAGCTGTCGACACGCTCTAAATTGGAGCCGCCAGCGGCATCCGGTTCACCACCTGAAACCTCTGAGAGGTGGCGCCTCTCGGCTCGCTGGGCTGGCTTGGCTGGACTGGCTCTGCTAGGCTCGCCAACCTCCCTGGTGGTGGACCCTCTATCCACGACTTTCCCTCCTCGGGCCCCCCCCCGCCGGCTGGAGTGGATCTTTTGCCGCTCTTTCTGGCTCAAGACCCACTCGTCGGAGGACGACCCCGAGTTGGGGCGCTTGCGAGTCCTAATGGACTCACGGTTCCTGCCGACCACCTCCTTTTGCACCGAGCTCCGACCTGAGCCCTTTGCGCTAGATGCAGCGTCGGACTCCGACCCTGCATCACTCTCCTCCACTTGACTTTTCGTCTTTTGGTTGTTGTTTTTATTTAATTCCATACTTAATCCCACGAGTATGGGGGATATAAAAAGTACACCTAGGTTCACCCCCTGTCCCTAGGCAAGTGTACATTTATAACCCAACCAGGGGGTCCACTGGTACCCTGGCTGGGGGTGCGCTAACGACTGATGCGCCGCCTACAACTCGGAAGTTGCAGATGACACTACTCCTCAGCCATTCATATCCTCGCCGCGCACCAAAACTTGGTATTAGAGGAATTTTTATAGAGGTTATCTTCCTCGCGATCCGGGCGATCAAGCCAAGATCCTCGTCCCGTTCCAAGCCACAAAACATGACTGTGGTCTCTTTACGGATTACGATTTCGACGGTTGCAGACAGAAGAATCATTCTCCCGCTGCTTGCTCGCTGGCAGGGTAAGTGCACAGCAAGCACCGCCACTCTTCGCCCACTCGACCTGCCCTCTGTAAGCAGAGAGGGGAGTGGGCGACCGACGATCGAGCATGAAGCTCCCCGCCACGCAGAAATTCGCCACGGTCAATACCCTCTCCGAAACATGGAGAGACTATTGGCCGTGCCCAGGATGCACCGACCCGACGACTGCTCTTTCCCCCGAACGTATTCGCAGGGAACCAGCAGCAATCAGGCACACGAGGAGGTTTTCTGCACGCACCCCAAGTGCTAAAAGCTTGTAGTCGTAATAAAACCAAAAACAAAGGAATTTCGGACAGATAATTCACCGATGGATAATTTAAAAAAAAAATATCTTTCGGTGCTCGGGGCTCCAGCACCCGCGAGATCCAAATAGTGGTTACAGAGCACCCATGAGCATCGACATCAATCAAGCGTCTTTGACCGATATCTCTTTAACATCACTTGTCGCGCTGCACGACGCGCGACGTCTATCTACGACAAGGTCTACCCTATTATACATTGGTTGCGTTATAACCTTTTAAAGCGGGTTTAAAAATTTCAACTTCGCTTTCGCTCGCGCTTGCATCATAGATTTTCTTGAATCTAAAGCTTTTCTGCATAAGTCATCAAAGTAACTCCTATTTCTGTATGAATGGTCAAAAGAACACTTAACTGACCCGAGATGCAAACAGTTTCGAGCCCGCTTCGCTCGCAGTTAAGTGTTCGGATTTGCCAGCACATATTACTTTCCGTCAGACGATAAGGTGTATGTTGGTAGGTAATGCACTTAAAAACAGTGTACAACAATAAAAGTAAGTATAAAAAAACTGTTTTAGAAAAATTTGGGTACTTTGATTAGATTGTTGTCTTCTTACTCTACTGCCTGTTGTGCCTGTAGGCTATAAAAAAGTACACCAAATGACATATGCATGAGTTTTTCGCCGCTCTTTTACAATCAAGTTAACTGTACTATTCACATAAATCTTACACAACACTTACTAGACCCAACATCGTCCAAAACATCACTATACAATAGAACCACATTAGCTGAATAATATAAATAATTACGGACATAAATACACAACGCTCGGTTACATTACATATTAAAGCTGATATGCGCTAGCTGTCACTTGTTGGACGTCAGAGTGAAGTGATTGTGTATTTGTGATGCCTAATATCGTTCTGTTGGTGCCAAATTGCTCTATTAGGTCATTTCTATGATTAATTTTGTAACTGGACAATGCTGAGAAGAGCCAACTAAGAACGAACTGAAGCTATGCATTTTTTTTAATCGAACCTCAAATAATTCTCATGCGCCTCTTATCGTGAACCTCAAATAATTGCTATATTAGTGTCCTAAAAACACTATAGCCAAGTAACTGCGACCAACTTGAATGTAGTGCTCGCTCGGCTCGCGCGCATTTGTTCAAGTTAGAAGGTCAATAAGTTTTTAGAAGATCAGTTAAACATTTACCCTTTTTAGTGTTCCGTAGTCAACAAGGAATCCTTATAGTTTCGCCATGTTCGTCTGTCTCTCTGTCCCCGGCTTAGCTCAGTTACTCTTAGTACTAGAAAGCTGTAATTTGGCATAGGTTTACATATTAATCACGCCGATAAATATCCTGAAAAAATTGGGATGATTTTTTTTCTCGTCTATCCCATGGGGTATCATTGGATAGGCCGTTCAGAAATATTCCAGATCTATGACAACCATATGGTTGTTGTTTGTTGTTGTGTTTGCGTAATATTAGGTAAGATTTAAAACGCAAATTTTTGTTATAGTCAAGTGTGTCGCGTAATAGTCGACCAACTTACATTTGCAGTTGGAGAATTGACCGTGACGTATATCGACGTATCGGAAAACTTATTTTTCATCAACAATGTTAAGTTTTTGAGATAAATTCATCCCAACTACGGAACCCTTCATTCTGCGTGGTCCGACACGCACTGGGCCGGTTTTTTTATTTATCTCAAATACTTAGCATTGTAGTTGGAAAATATATTCTCCCATACATCTCTAGGCGTGTTAGCAAACAAGCATAATCGGCCTCATCCTTGGGTGTTGTAAAGGTGACCAAAGTAGGAGCGTCTTCATGTCTGCTAATAACCCTGCCGGGGTCGCGGGAAGGTACTTATGGGTCACCGAGGCCCCCGCAACACAGGCAACAGGAAGGAATACGGGTGGGTTTTAGTCAGTAAGAGTCTGACACACCCTCCCGCTCCGCCCAGAGCGGGAGAAGTTATTTGATGATTTCCCACCTTAAAAAAAAACAAAAAAAAATCCCATCCAAAAAAAAGGGGCTCGTGGCTAAATTAAAACAGCCACACTGGTCGACCGAAGGTTAAGCTGCACTTGCCGCAGTCGGTTCGTGGATGGGTGACATCCATTACATATCGAGACCCTTCCGTACCTCGGAAAGCACATTCAGCCGTTGGTCCTGGCTATTCATAGATCTTTGAGAGTCGTTATACGGGTAGTCAGAAGCCAAAAAGTCTGACAGCAACGGTTACCAAGGGGTATCGTGTTACCCAGTAACTGGGTTAAGCAGGTCTGATAGGCGTCCGTATGCAGCTTCATACGTACTGGAAGCTGGCCCCAACGTAGTTGGAAAAAGGCTAGGCAGATTGCATCCATTCCACTTGTTGCCACGGATTGACATTGTTGCCACTTCACTTAGGTTCTGACGGTGAGATTTTTACAGAATACATCAGCAGTTCTCAAAAATACACGATACTATTGAAGCCAACCCGTCACTCCCCATAAGTGTCGTAAAGCGATTAATAGGTCTTCGGAATAGGATGGGTTGTCATGAATGTATAATGACGTCTATTTGTGAACTAATAACAACATGCTTGCTGCTCATCGTTAATCTGACTGTGTTTAATGATAACATTGTCTTTGAGAAAATGCTTATTATTCACCTGTATTAGCAAATGAAAATAATATATAACATTCTTCCATTGTGTCCTTGAATTTGTTCCAGTCTTACCAAGGTATTACCTAGTAATTGGGTTGTGGTGGTCTGATAGGCAGTCGTTCCATGAAAAATACTATTCAGCTGCATTCGGTCAGCCTGGAAGCCGACCTCAAACTAGTTGGGAAAAGGTGAGGCAGATGATGATGTCTTGCACTTTCGATCTCTAGCATTCACGGTCTTGATTCTAGTAACCAGGGCTTGATTCTCGGTCTTGATTCTAGTTCTAGCTGGAACGCACGAAGTAAACGTAAAGTAATACGAACAATTTTCGAATCGAAAATAGTAAAAACAGCATTTTGGTTTAAATGAATGCGGCAAGCATGCCATACCAACCAAACCATAGATATGCATAAAGTCTTAAAACTAAATCCTAACTAATATACCCGCACTGGGCCCGCGTGGTAGATTACGGTCCACTCCCTCTCACAGAGAGGAGGCCTGTGTCCCAGCAGTGGGAACAATATAGGCTGATTATCCTACTAATATTATAAATGCGAAAGTTTGTAAGGATGGATGGATGGATGTTTGTTTGTTACTCTTTCACGCAAAAAGTACTGAACGGATTTGGATGAAATTTGGCACACAGTTAGTTTATAACCAGAAATAACACATAGGATGCTTTTTTTATCCCGATATACCCACGGGGTCAAAATTTATGCGGTTGAAACCGCGGGGCGTATCTAGTGTATTAAAATAATAAATGCGAAAGTAAGTATGTTTGTTTGTGACGATTTCACGCTATACCGGCTTAACGGATTTGGATTAAATTTGGCCCATGGGAAGACCATGACCGGGAAAAAGGACGTAGGCTACTTTTCATCCTAGGTCGTAGAAGGAGTCGCGTGCAATAACTAGAAAATAATAAATATTTTGTGTGAAACGCGTATTTTAAATTTTAATATCGTGCGTATTTACGTAACACACGTCGTGCACAGCCTGGGCAGGTCAGGAAAGGGATGCATAGCAAAGATGCGGGTCACTCGGTGGACTGCTACGCTCCAATTCTGACTCTCATCAACCTGCTCCGCTGGCAGAATTGGAGCCACAAAAATGCTGTCAGCGTAGTTCGATGTACTGTATTTCGTCGTGGGACTTAAATTAATCACGACAGAGCTGTCAGTTGGTCCCTTTTTTTTGGGTTGGAAATTATCAAATAACTTCTCCCGCTCTGGGCGGAGCGGGAGGATGTGTCAGACTCTTATTGACTAAAACCCACCCGTATTCCTTCCGTTGCCTGTGTTGCCAGGGGCCTCGGTAACCCTTTTGAACCTCCACGCGACCCCGGCAGGACAGTTGATCCCTGCGATCGTACTTTCTACGGCATTAGTACAAATCGGGTTACGACTATTAATTCAAAATTGTTCCACGTGATACGGCATTAACAAAAACTAGAGATGGAGCAGCAATCTGGTATGAGACAGAACCAAGAAACATTTTTGACGTTCAACGATTGCGTCAAAATTGTAGAATTTTCAGATTAATATTCAAACCATTGAATACTCAAACGATAGACTGATACTCGTATGTGCACATAGGGATCTACAAATGAGGATGAATGTGTGATGTTAGAATAAAGGATAAATACCAAAAAAAAAAATATTCTACAATAGGTACATAATTTTCACGGTCGTCAGATGTTCTTTAGATTTCAACCAAGCGTGTGAACCTTAACGCCATTCTTCACAAACGCAACGAAAACGTAAGGGTTAAAGGTAACCTTTCCAATCCCGACTCAACAGATGTTACGTGTGTTATCAAATTTATCTGTCCCCAATTATTTTGGTATAGACACATACTAGATAAATACAGAAGGTCGGCTGCATACAACAAGTGAAAAGCAAGCACACATACACACCACACGCGTCTACGTACGCCAAGCGCACTTGCGACTGGCATTTGTTTTTACATAATCGTTTGATATCGCCGAATGTACGCATAAACGAGATGTAATTTGGTTTTTACTCTTAATCAGGCTAACGTTTATTATGGGACCAAAACTGAAATAGCGAATAAAAAACTCCATGCATTTATTTTCATGTAACTCGATAAAATGTAAGGAACAGATTTCTTTTTTTTCACAATTTTCTATCTTGGTCCCACAGTAAACGTATTTTTTCATAATAATGAGTTCAATGACAGCCTTTCAGGTTTCCAGTTATTTCAATGGTATGTGTGCGTGCGTGCACCTGTTTTGGCTGGTTGTATGGAGCCCACCTTCTGTACCTGTATGTATTTCTTGGCACAGAGTCTGTCCCGTGCGTTCTGCTTCATTGGAGCAACGTGACTGCGAAGGGGTCTGACCGTTTTGTCCCAACTATATAACGTGGGGTGAACTGGACAAAAGGTGTGTTTTTCTTTTTATTGAATAGCATTGTTACTGAGTAAAGATTTTGATTGTTCAATTTATATAGCTTATTGTAACGCTTGACCAAAGAATAATACTTACTCAAATCAAAATATTTTATTTCACTTAAACCTACATGGGCACTTATGAAACGTCAGAAGCTAGGTGCACGGTTCCTATGGAGAAGAGCTTGCAAGAAACTCCATGGTTACTCTTTTAAATATAATTGGCTTTTACAATGTTTTCAAATTACAGTGTTACTAGGTATGTGAGGACAGTGGAGAAGTATCAAGTACCTACTTAACAAATAATAAATGTTCTACAAATCTACAGTCTATCAAGCCTACAACGTTCTCACATTCACAAAATATAAAATAATCTATGTAAAAAATTTATAAAATAATACAAATCTATTGAAATCAAATGACATGATTGCCATTACAACTGTAACAAGTCTGAATTAATGTCCTGTCCAACAAAGCTACTACCAAATACCTAGTTGAAATTAAATTGTAGGTAAGGTGTATAATGTAAGGCAAATAATGAAAATATCATGTCAAGGAAGTATGTAAAAAAGAATTAAAAATAAACATCGTAATTTGGGAGCAGTTAATACACATTTACATAGTTATGCCGTTTGAGGTACCAGGGAAGCTACATTTTCAAAAGGAATTATTGCCAAACTTCCTTGTCTTTAACGTAGATTAAAGACTTTTAATCTTATAATATGCTTTTTTGATAAGGATACGTTTGATGTGAGTTTTGTACTTTTCATCGCTAATTTCTGTAACCGACTTTGGCAACTTTTTGTAAAAGCGGATACTGTTGATATGATAAATGATAAATGTGATAAATGATTTATTTTCTGTAAGTAGGTTTGTACAAACACTTTTACACGTCAATCATATTTTTTAAATAAAGCTAGATGAGGTCGGCGTTTCCTATCTGACTACTCTGAGAAGAAAGGCCGAAACAAACTCAGAGGTCACAGTCTCTTTTAAAGTCCAGACATAATCTTGGTCAGATCATGTGAAGGCCATGTAGATTGATGTCTGAAATGGTCCTTTTGAGGAAAGAACCACACAGATTGAGTGGACCTGTCCAGTCAGTGCACGCATTTGTCATTATCGTGCTGCTCAACTCAGAACTTAAGGAGCTCAACGATTCGACGAACAATACCAAAGAAAGAACATTTGGGTAGGCCGCATAAATTACTCAAACTGCCAGACCATGATTAATACTAAATGAGAAAAAAAAAAAACAATAATGACCCACATAGGCTTCACATTCACAATAATTGAAAACAATATAATACTTTACAAGTAAATATTAAGTTCCAAACAGTATATTGAACTCCACAAAGTAAATATGTCAAAATGGTATATAAATAAAAGTTTCAGTATGCAATAATTGGAGCAGCTTAATCCCAAGCCTTTTTGTCCTCAATATAATCTTTAATAGTATAAAAGGCTTTCTGGCACAACTTACTTTTAATAAATGATTTGAATTTATTAAGGCTTAGATCTTGAACGTGGCTTGGAAGTTTATTATAAAAACGTATACATTGACATCTGAATGAGCCACCTATTTTCTTGAGCCTTGTTGTAGGTACAACAAATTTGTGTTTGTTCCTAGTATTTATATTATTGATATCACTGTATTTTTTAAACAATTTTATATTTTTATGGGCATATAAAAGATTTTCAAAAATATACTGGGGGCACAGTCATTACATTAATCTCCTTAAATTTCTCTCTGAGAGAGTGTCTCGGACTTAATCTATAAATAGACCGAACAGCTCTTTTCTGCAAAACGAAGATAGTCTGAATGTCAGCGGCATTTCCCCACAACAGAATACCGTACGACATTACACTATGAAAATAGCTAAAGTACACTAAGCGGGCTGTCTCTATATCAGTTAAATTACGAATTTTTCTAACAGCGTATGCTGCGGAGCTTAGCTTTTCGACAATTTATCTATATGTGGACCCCACTGAAGCTTAGCATCCAAAGTTAAGCCCAAGAATACTGTACTATCTTCAGGGTTCAATTCTTCGCCCTTTATCAATACATAAGTTTTCACCGGCCTAACGTGAGGTAGCGTAAACTTAATGCATTTGGTTTTGTTTTCATTAAGAAGTAAATTATTAACATTGAACCAGTGAACTACTTTTGAGATCGCACTATTAACATCGTCAGTAACCAGCTGCTGACGTTTAAGTTTAAACAAAAGTGAAGTGTCATCCGCAAACAACACTATATCATGATTATCCTTTATGAGGTATGGCAAATCATTAATGTAAATAAGAAACAAGAAAGGACCAAGAATTGAGGCCTGTGGGACTCCCATTGTTACTATAGATCCGGGAGATCTTTTCCCATTAACGTCAACGCTCTGAATCCTATTACTCAAGTATGAAGTAAGAAGATCCAGAGCGGTGTTCCGGATCCCGTAGTGGCGGAGTTTCCTGATTAACGTTTCGTGAAGAACGCAATCGAATGCCTTGGACACAAAAGATGCCCAATGCATCGCGTTTATCTTCCCATGCATTATAAATATGTCCTAAAAGTTCCACACCGGCATCAGTAGTCGAACGACCCCTTGTAAAACCGAACTGTTTATTGTGCAATAATTTATGTTTATTAAAAAATCTTTGTAATTGGACTAAAATTAATTTTTCAAAAATTTTATTAAAGGTAGGTAGTACTGAAATAGGTCTATAATTGGTGGGGTCTGATGTACTACCTGATTTTAACAAAGGTATTATTTTACTATTTTTCATAAGGTCAGGAAACTCCCCACAGTCAATGCAATTATGATAACAAATGATTTGCTTGTATTTGTTTGTACTCATTTTTATATCCGACTACGCGAATGTCACAGGACTTTGATTATGCTGATACATCTTTTAAGGGTTCCGTACGTCCGAATGAAAAAACGGAACCCTCATTCGTGTGTGTGTGTCTGTCCGTCTGTCACAGCCGATTTGATCCCAATCTACTGGATCGACGAAGGTGAAATTTGGTACATATATGAATGTCTGTGACCCAAACACGAACGTGTAACGTAAATAAATTAATTTTGATTATGGGGTTCATTTTTGGGGGAAAATATGAAAATTTAATAAAAAAGTTTTGCAAACTGTACCGTATGATATATCAAATGTTATGAGTATTTCAAATATTTTTAAATAAGATAGTTTTATTGTTATAAAAGAAAACAGATTAAAATTGACCATATAGAAAATTTACCCTTATCTCCGAAACTGCTGAGCCTAAAATTTTTAAAGAAAACAGAATAGTTCTATACTTATACATTATAGGAAACCAAAAAAAGAAGTCTGGTCTTAGAATAGGATAAGGTAAGTAATAGCGTAAGGTAAATAACTCAATATTGTGCGTGTAAACTTACATTTGTATTTGGAATGTATCGGGGAACATGTTTTTCAACTACAATGTTAAGTTTGTTTTTGGGATAAATTCATCCCAACTACGCCGCTAAACCTTCATTGTGCGTGGTCCGACACGCACTTGACCGGTTTTTTATGTAGCCTCCATCATTAAAATTTTAATAATTTGTAGATTATGACTGTTCCTAAGTTACCCTAGGCTGACAAAATTTTTGGTTTTTTCCTAATTCTGTTAAAATGACTGTTTAGGTCGGTTCCTCCTTTGGAGGAAGCGCCGCACTCCGCCTCCGTGCGACTCTGTAGAGCTCGTTTCCAAACTGGACACTCTGCCACCGACAAAGATTAAATGAATTCAATTCAAGAGCAATTGAAATAACCTGCAGTTAGTCAGTCCATAGGGATAAGGTAACTATCACTAGCACTTAGCATACTATGTGTTTGTAAGAGGCGTGTGACAATATCGAAATAATAATTTAGAATTAGGTATTTTGTTATTAATTAGGAGACATGACGGACAGTCACAAGATCTGTCTGTAGACTTTTCCTTCCATTAGATACCTATTTACTAGTACCTACGTTTCTCACAATATCTGGTAATAGTTCGTTGATTTACGATTGTCGAAGTCTGTCACAACCACAAAGTCGTAAACTTCTTGAGCAGTCTGCTCACGTACTTCTCCGATATTATAGAGTTACTAGCTTTTGCACGCGGCTTCGCCCACGTGGATATTGGAAAATATCCCACGGGAACGTACTACCCGGATCGCATACCTCATAGCCGAGCGCTGCGCTCGTCGCATCAACTATAATTATTTTGTTACGCGTCATTTTGAATCTGTGACATCTTTTAATTTAAATGATATAATGTAAAGGTATATTTTACCATAAATTAAGTATCCAATTTAAATGACATACTTTATTGGATAATATAATAATGTTAAAAAAGCTTCGAAAATAACAATGGAATATGTATCAAATTCTTAAAGATGAAAATGGTTACTGTGAATCATCCTTTGAAGACGATATGCAATCGCGGACTTTTTTGTTGAACTTTTTAAGATGTACAATCCTGTAGAACATTTTTTATGTATCTCGTACGGGTTACGCGGCGCACGCTAGTAAAGCTCCCTTCAGCCTGATTTTTTCCGACATGTTCAACAATATTCGTTAATGATTTATACACATAAACCTTCCTCATGAATCACTACATCTATTGGTGAAAACCGTTTGAATCCGATCCGTTCAGTAGTTTTTGAGTTCATCGCATTCAGACAGATAGACGCGGCAGGGGGATTTTGTTTTATAATATGTAAAAACACAGAGAGGACTTTTCCCTCCGTATGAAAACGTCCTTAAAGCAAATGGCCCTAATGGCAAAACGACCTATAATCAAAACAACACTTTTGCAAAATGTCCATGTTATTATACACACAAACATTCCAGAATAAATTCTCTAAATGGTGGTTAAAACTGCTTCAACATCCGTTGAGCAGTTTTGAAGAATAACGTGGTCACACAGACAGACACGAATGGCAACTATAATTTATAATATAAAACATAACATCACGCCTTGTTTCCCCGAAGAGTTGGGCAGAGTTGTACCTGTAGTACACTTACATTTCGCCAGTCATGTTTAAGTCCCATGTAATAGGGGGCGAGCCTATTGCCATCAAACGGGCACAAATCCAGACTTGGGGCTGCTACTGCGAAATTCTGGATGGAAAAACCCAATAACACTTTGCCCAACCCGGGAATCGAACCCAGTACCTCAAGCTCAGCAGTAGCGCTAGCGACCACTAGACCAACGAGGCAGTCAGTATAATAACATTATATATATATATATCGATCTCGGAGGACCTCGTGGCCATGTAATAACAGCCGCATGGGTCGATCCATCAGACTAAGCTACAGTTGGTCCGTGGATGGCGACCATCTTTACATACCGAGACCCCTCCGTCCCTCAGAAAGCACGTTAAGCCGTTGCACGTTGGTCCCGGCTGACATTCGTGGATCTTTGACAGTCGTTACGGGTCGTCAGAAGCCTGAAAGTGTGACAACCAGTCTTACCAGGTATCGTATTACCCAGTTACTGTGCTGTGGAGGTCAGATTGGCAGTCGTTTCATGATAAATACTGGTATTTACCCCAACATGTTGGGAAGAGGTTAGGTAGATTGATGGTCCTCGTATCGATAATTCCAGCATATGGAAAATAATGTATGGTGGTTTGAGAGTTTCCTGATAATGATCTGTCATAGGTACATTTATCACTGGATGTCAACCGAAAAAGCCTCAACAAATTCCAAATAAATTAAATACCAAAAGACAATAACAAAGTATTCTGTTCAAATTATCACTTAATGAATATTCATTAAACGCAATTAGCGTATATTTGAAGCTTATATTCATTAAGTGTAATCTAGCACAAAGTAGTCTCAGTTGATTTTTAATGGGAAAACTTTTCCCGTTTGCATGAACGGCACGTCGAGCAATAAGCTACTTCCTTTTATAGGAAGAAAAATATGTTCCCATTTTGTCGCTAACTTTTATAGTTTCTAGAAATAGGAAAATATTGAAATATAAGAGTTATGAAAGCAGGAAATAAACATCTTTGCTGCGCAGGCAATATAAATGTGGTTGCAATAGTGCTTCAAATGTACATGTACGACGGCCGCAAAGTATATACGGTTATCTATAAAATCATAATTTTACAGGAGAGCGTTTTGAACGCAAAACTGTGATAATTCATAGAAGAACAAAGCTATCCTCTAGTTTACAGCATTTTATTAATAGGGCATTACCAAGGAAATGGTTAAAGTCAATTAAAGATTTATTTTCTTCCAAAATACGGTAGATGTCTTTATCTACTTCAGACAAAAAGTTAATAATCAGAATGAGTGGTGTGTGTATGTGGGTGCTTTAATTAATTAAGGTATTTAATCATTTTCCTTGTTTAACCATTATTTGTAACGCCGACGTGACTTATTATTGTTGTCCTGAAATAACGCAAGTTAAAAAACCAACGTTTAACGGCTATGTGACTGATATGCTTGTTTACAACAAGTGAACGCGTCGATTGTCCGACGTATACACGGACTAATGGTATACTATGTCCGTATCTACGTCGTCAATGTGTCATTATATTCTTGATTGAATATTAGTTAAAAAAAAAACGACCAAGTGCAAGTCGGACTCGTGCACGAAGGGTTCCGTACCATTATCTATAAAAACAGCAAAAAAAAAAATCATGTCTGTTGTATGGAAGCCCCCTTAAATATTAATTTTATTCGGTTTTTTAGTATTTCTTGTTATAGCGGCAACATAAATACATCATCTGTGAAAATTTCAACTGTCTAACTATTACGTTTCATGAGTTGACTCTTTCTACTTTGCTGCCGTCGAAATTGTACATAATTGTTAATTTGCATTTCATATTGTCATTGACATACATGTATACATGTTACGCAGTGTGATGTAATACCAAAAAATACTACAACTGGTAATTTTAAAACGAAATATTAAGTCATAAGGGAAAATCCCATTAAAAAGGTTTGCAGAAGGAACTATGATCATAATGTTATTTCTAGCAAACAAAAGACCCTAACCCTTCTGGTATTACAAGCGTATTGTTATGGTACAAGAGGACCTACTGCTCCTTCTTTATATTCAATTCCTTTATTTAATTGCAGTAGGACCAGCAGAGCTGTATATCCATTGCCTAATTACTCGTAATGTAATTCATTAAACATTACCACACTCAAACCTAAACACAAAAACTTCCATAAAAATCTTGAAAAACGTCGTCCATAATACATTTTGAAGAAATCTAAATAAGCTGTTCCACAGCTGAAAACTTTATGAAAGAAATACAATCGACTTTCTTTCCTTAATTAAGAATTCTTTTCATTCGCTGTTACGAAAATATTCGAAAAAATCTCAAGAATAATAATCTTAAGAATATAGACAAAAGATATGATATTCAATAGGAATCTCTGTTTGTGTTTTGTGTTGTTACTAAATGTTTGTGAATGGGCGGAAAAATAAATGGTTTTTGAATTAGGAAATAGAAAGAAAGAAAGATTATACATTTATTTAGCACAGACTAAAATACTCACAATATAATATACAGCAAATAAAAAATGTATAAAAATAAAGATAAATTGTACAAAAATAAAATGTTCTAAGTGAGACATTAGCAGGAAAGTGGCAAAAAATAGGGCAGGGAAGACAATAGGGCAAAGTTCAAATATATTCTTCTTAATTCTTTGGAAAAAACTCCTAAATATGCAGTGCCTGCAAAAAGCTCCTTGGTGCATCTTAACCGCATTTAAAATTTACGATTTTTGAAGGTCAAAACGAGTGTGTGACTGGGTTTTGAAAGGAACTAGGAGATTGTTACGATTTTAAGCAAAGTAAAATTCAGAACATGGACATCTACCAACCCGCACTGGGTCCGCGTGGTGTATGGATTATGGCTCATTCCCTCTCACAGGGAGTAGGCCAGTGTCCCAGCAGTGTGAATATTATAGGCTGATTATGTAAAACTCAGAAGCGGAGGAAAAATTTAATTCAATGGCAATGAAATCCTTCAAACTAAATGATAAATAAGATTTATTTTTGTAAATTGGTTCAAATAAACACTTTTACACTTCAAATTTAAAATATGTTTTTAAAACTAGATGAGTTTGGTGTTTCCTAACTGACGACTCGAGAAGAAAGCCCGAGACAAACTCAGAGATCAGTCTCTTTTAAAGTGCAGACATAATCTTGATCAGGTCATATGAGTGTCTACAACTAAAACATATTCACACGATAACTTAACATAGGGTATGAATGGCCTAGTCCTGGTCAAAACTCACTAGGGTAGAAATGATTGCGAAACAAATTCTAAGGAAAACAGAGTGATTTAAACTTCAATGCGTCCGGAAATCTGTCAGAGGGTGGCCCAATTACAGACTATATAGCGGTCGCGTAATCTGGGACCTTTGTGGCATAGATTGATTCAGCGAGGTTGAATTCTTGAATAATTTAGATAACCCGGCTGAACCACAGTTCCTTCGCCAGGCGGCTAAATAAAAAATACACGCGTAGGTATTGTCTTTGGCGCACGTTGTGTTGGTTTTAGCGGGAAAACATTTGGCAATGATGCGTCGTGTTCTGTCAGATTTTATATTTGATTTGTATGAATACCTGTTTGTTTTTGTTACATATTTTAAACAGAGGGACAATGAATAAAGGTAACACGGCACACGTGAGAAATTTTGGTAAACGTACTACAGATGAAATTACTGGCACATGAAACTTTTCAGCTTTAAAAAATAAGTGTTGACCGGGTATGAGCATGATTTATGTAGGTGGACGTGACCATTGAGATGTTGCAGTTGAAATAATTCGAATGCAATGATGTAATGGTCACGGGACATATAAGTTGGGTGAACAATTCTGCTGATTTAGATTGTAAATGATAAATGATTTTATTTCTGTGAGTAATTATGTGCCTTAAATTGTTATTGAAAATTATTGAAATTGTTATTGAATTGTTATTGAAATTGAGTATAAACATGATTTTATCAAAAAACTCTAAATATTAAATGAAAAATGTATATTTTGGAACTATAAACTCGGAATTTGAAAGTTTGAACGTCAACATTTACAAGAGAATAGAATTGATTCTAGTTGCCCCTTCCAAAAGGCAGTTACGTATGAAGAAGAATGTGCAAGAAACTCTGTATCAGCACGATCTGTGGAAGAATGGTATGGTGAAAATTTGGGCCTAATTGGTTTACCTCATCTTCGGATTGATGAAAGAAAGTACTTATTAAAAATCCGAGAATTGAGTAATCCAATTGGTGAGGGTTTATTCTATTGTAATTGCTTTTACCGCAAGTTGCTGACTCCAGGTTTCACTCTGCCGCCTCAGTGAGTCCAAGAAGCTGGCTATTTCTATTGAATATGTTAGAAAAGAACAATTTTACTTGAAATTTCATTATACATGACATTTTGTAAATATTGTGGGAATACCGTTCCGTACGGTTTTTAGTTTATGTTTTGACTGGTTGTATACATATATATTTTATTTTTATTTTTTTAGGTAAGTTTAACTGCAAATTTAATTATTTTATATACATGTTCAATGCCGGCTGTAGCAACGCCGGAAACTGTGTCAGTCAACCTGCCACATCGCTTGATGCCCAGCTGGTGAGATGTCCACATTGCTCACAAGCACGTTTTTTTAAAAGCGAACGGGGTCTGAGGATACACTATGGTAAGATCCACAAATCACATAGTGTACCCTTGTGCCCCCCGGCAAGTTCCCCAACATCACAAACCTTTTGGAATAAGCTAGCAAAATTAAAAAAATCTACCCCAGTTTTAAAGAGAGTTCCCCGGGGCGCGAGACGGCCTGTTGCACTGAGTTTGGCGCAATGTCTCCGTCTTGCGACCCAGGAGAACTCACAAAGTACCTGGGAGCAATTACTTACCTTCCCTTATAGGATTCTGCATGTTCAAAAATTTGGCAACTAAAAAAACCTTAACGAACCAAATTAAAGAAAATTGTAACAATTCGACCCTACCTTTAGATACAAAATTATCTGCATTCAATAACCCATCACAAAAAGGATTATGTTCACATGTGGAATCCAAATTAGGCGAGGGTGACATCAGGGGTACGGCCAGGATACTTTTCAGCAGAAATGTGGTGGCGCTTTACTCTCCAGAAACAGTAACAGCTCTAAAGAGTAAACACCCAGCGCCTGCGGATGGTCTCACGTTTCCACTCCAAACCTAAATTCAACCTTCCCAAACGTTTCTGACCCCCAGTTGATTCCAGCCGTGAGCTTCTTCCAAAGTGGTTCAGCCGGTGGCCTCGACGGTCTGACTCCTCAATATCTTAAGGATATCTTGAGTTCAGGCGCCGGGGAAGCTAGTGAGTCGCTTTTAAAGGAGCTTGCGGCCCTGATTAACCTCATGTTCACCGGCGGTGTGAACGAGACCGTCACCGATGTCTTGTACGGGGACCTATGTGATAGAGGGACGGCGGTATTCATCCCATCGCCGTTAAGTGCACTTACAGGCGTACGGCAGCCAAAATATGCTGTAAGCTATACAGCGAACCGTTTACAGCTAAGTTTTAGCCTCTGCAGCTTGGTTTCGGCTCGAAAGGGGGCTATGAGTGAGCTGTGCTTTCCACCTTTTTGAATTGCAAAGGTAAGGTCATCCTCAAGGTCGACATTAAGAATGCCTTTAACTCAACAGGAACACTTTGTTGGCTGAAGTCAAAAAGGAATTACCCGAAATGTATGGTTTTATGTGGCAATGTTACAGGTACCTTTCTAAATTATTATACAAGGACAATGTTTTGGAATCTGCAGTAGAATGCCAACAAGGTTACCCTCTCGAACCAGTCATTTTCAGCTTGGCTATTCATCCAATTATTCAGAAACTTAATTTTAAATTTAATGTAAAAAATACCACAGTATGTTGATGATGGAATGCTAGGAGGTGATGTAGACACCATTTTGAAAGACTTAAAATTCCTCAAACAGTAATTTAAATCTATTAGCCTAGACCTTAACCCATCTAAATGTGAAATTTACCTTTCAGATATTACCGACAGACAATTGACCTTAGAGAAATTTAATGAAATAACCGCACAAATTAAAATTTTAGAAAAAGTTCACTGCACCTCCTAGGTTCCTCAATTTTAGAAGACAGTTTTTTTTCTTTCATCGACGAAAAAACTTCAATTACATTTCGGATAGAATCTCCAAAATTAATTTACATTCGGCATTCAGCTTGATTAGATACTGTTGCTTTGGCCCAAATTTTATGTATTTTCCACGCTCTTCCCCTTTATGGAAACAATCACACCTCTTGGACCAAATTTACCAAATTATTCGCAATACACTAACTTCCATTTTAAATGTGGCCTTGCACGACCGAGCGTAGTTGCAAGCCACACTACCCATCCATTTTGGTGGCCTCGGTGTCCGTAAAATTACCAGTATTAGCTTACGCCGGTAAGCTAATACTGGTGATTTTCCGTCCCAAAAGTTCCTGTCTTCTGTCCACAGCACTGAAAAGCTGACCAAGAAAATTTTAGCCTCCCTGGTTGACTCTGAAGTGCTGTGCTTGACCGACGCAGCGAACGCCTGGAAAATGGCTTGCCCAGATACAGATCGGCCCGTGAATCCATTTTCCCAGAGGCAGTGGGATGAGCCGCTCTGCAGGTTGGTACGGAATAATCTTATTAATATGTCCACCAATACTGCTGAGCGTGCCCGCCTGCTGGCTGTGGGTGAGTGGGAGTCGGGCCTCTGGCTTCAGGCGCCATCGTCACCCAACATAGGCACTAACCTGGGCGACACCACCTTCCGGCTCATTACTTGTCTTCGTCTGGGCGCTCCTTGCACGTCTCCGCATCGCTGCCAATGCGGTGAAGGTGTTCACTGCCTCGGACACTATGGCCTATCCTGCAGTAAAAGCGCAGAGCGGATAGCACGGCACGCCAGCATCAACAACATCATCCGTCGCGCTCTTGTCACCGCCGCCGCGGTGCCCACTGTTTTAGAACCCAATGGCTTGGCAAGCGTCGATAGGAACAGACCAGACGAAATGACCATATTACCTTGGAAGGTAGGGAGGCCTTTGGTGTGGGATACATCGTGTGTCGATACCGTTGCGCCACCCCAAATCCCTAGCACGGCTAGCTGTGCTGGGGTGGCTGCTGCAGGTGCAGAAAACCTCAAACGGCGCAAGTACTCCAATCTTATTGGGACTTATATGTTTTATCCGAAATGAGCTGAAACACTAGGGCCATGGGGCCAGTGCTCACTTAGTTTTTATAGGCATCGCAATTGAGAGTTGGTTTAAAACAACGACAAAGAGCGGTCGAGTTAGACTAGGCTAGGAGAGTTAGAACTAGGTCGGGAATAAGGAGACTGTGTCTCTTTGGAGAGACTGCGATAGCGAGGGTGTTATCTAATACGTTAAATTGTATTAATAAATGTAGGTTTAGACTAGATTATATTAGTCCGTAGTATAATGTAAGTTGTGTGTAAGCCGCGTGAACCTCAGTGAGTGTATCTGTGAACGATTGGGTGAGTGTTTACTATTCTATTCCTCCTTATTCTTTTCTATGACGCTCGAGGTATCCTACACCAGCGTTTGGTTCTAGGGACTTGGAGAAAGCCTTCCATGGGGCACACCCCATGGAAGGCTTTCTCCAAGTCAAATGTCACAACATTTACCAAGACACGGTAGACGACTAATCTACCAACAGACTATAGACAATCATAACCAAGACATGACACTTACGGCAGTCACACCGCTTATGGATGGCTGAACCGAATTAATAATCGCAACTCGTTAGGGCCAATTTGAGCTATAATGCTACTTTGTAGCTGTCTACGAACACAAAGCAACCAAGTGCTAGTGATAGTTACCTTATCCCTATGGACTGACTAACTGCAGGATATTTTACGTTGCTCTTGATGTGAAGATCAATATCAAAGAGAACTATGGACGAAAGCTGTTCGTTTGGAAAGACAACAAAGTGAATGGACCCCAAGTAAAAAGACAAGGATATGCTCGGTTCATTTCAGAAATGACGACTTTTTTTTATTCAGAGAAAAACATTACTCTGACAAAAGGTCATTCATTATGTTCATGATAACACTGAGCAATAACAATGTCTGTAGTTCCTGTCTACACCCATGGAAAGAAGGCGTGAGTTTATGTATGTATGTAACACTGAGCAAATAATAAGCAGTGATATA
The DNA here is from genome assembly GCA_905333075.3 of Atethmia centrago. Classification (NCBI taxonomy): domain Eukaryota; kingdom Metazoa; phylum Arthropoda; class Insecta; order Lepidoptera; family Noctuidae; genus Atethmia; species Atethmia centrago. The sequence goes on along the minus strand of HG995367.1, from coordinate 7,355,149 downwards.
ATGTTAATGTATAGATACCTAAATTGTAAATAAATAAAAAATAGACCACACATTTGTTATTTACCTTATCAATATCACGATTAATTAATTTGCGTTGCACCTTATTACATAAAACATCCCGGGTGATGAATGGTGGGCGAAGCGGCGTCGTAGAAATGTCGTTAACGGCCTATACGTTACATGTTAATTTAAACCCAAAGTATCAGAAAATAAGGTAAATTTTTAACTGTGCATCCAGAGTAGTAATAATATAGTTTGTGTAGTTTCGCGAATCAGCGACGGGTTTTCGATGTGTGAGTTTGTTTGGGATTTTGTATCAAGATGCGCGCTTAGTTCCCTTGAAGTAATGCTTCCAGGTTTTTTTCCGTTCACTGGGTAGATATGGATAATCAAACTTTACATATGGGGTGTAATTAATATTTGGTTTTAGGCATTTAGGTTCAATGTTAATTAGATCAGGTATTACTAACTTAAGATGGGTCCCGCGGATGTCAAATGTAACAACCGCAGTGTATGCGTATTCAAGACACGTTTGCTGTCTCGGACAACAACGCGTTGGGCAAAGATATTGTTCGCGGTGTCTGCTCTAGTTTACACTGAGCCTCAATGGTTTTAGAGTTTAGACGGATAACATAGACTGCTTTCTTTTTTGGCTCAGTAGTTTCGGAGATAAGGGGAGATGGTCAATATTCATCTATTTTCTTAAATAACTTAAAACGTTTTATTTTAAAATTATAAAAATTAATGATGATAAACATTTTACAGGCATATACAGTATGCTTTTTAATTCAAGCGGTAATTCAGGCAGGAATCCCTTGACCCTTGCCTTGAATGAGCCTTCATTCAAGGCAAGGCTCAAGGCATTCCTGTTGGAAAGATGTCTCTACTGATTAGATGATTTATAATAGTCTTCTTACTCTTATAACAGTGTCATGTCATTATTTGTCTATGGTGTTTTGATTTGTTCTTAAGACTTTTATTTTTAGATTATGATTTTCGTTTAAATTGCTATTAATTTATATACATAAGGTGTTATAATTTATGTTTGCATGGATTTGTTTTCTCATAAATAATATTTTCTAATTTAAGTTGAATTGCATGTATGTATTCTTTTAGATCTGTACATCTAATACTTATTTTATACTGGATTATATTAGAACACAATGTGAATATTTAATGAATAAATCAATTTAATTTAATTAAACCTTTCAGAAAATCTACCTTAACAAATTTATTTCCATTCAAGGAATCAAAAGAAGAAAATAGTGCTCCTTTGTAATACCGAGCAGTTGCAAGAACCGAATTAATGGCAAAATGGAAACTTATTATGAAAAATACGAGCAATTTGTTAAGGACATTTGCAATGCGCAAGCAATTTCTTGCTACTGGAATATTAGTGATCTTTTGATATAATTAGTTACATTAGCGACTGCAGTAAACATCATCATTAGTTGTATTTTTAAATCAATCCTAATTCACTGTTAAATAATATCTATTTCATTAATTGCACTTGATCGGTTCCAGGATCTTCCTGTCTTCAGCCTACAACAGTCCACTGCTGGACATAGGCCTCTCCAATTGCAAGCCATTCAGCTCGATTCTCGGCAACTTTCATCCAGATGCTACCAGCCACCCTGCGAAGATCGTCGCTCCACCTAGCCTGAGGGCGTCCTACCTTACGTCTGCCGATTCGCGGTTTCCACTCAAGAACACGTCTATCCCAACGATCAGGATCTACTCACACTATATTTCAACGAGTTAGCTAAGTAGAAGTGGGTTTATTATTTATTTTAGAAGTATACGAGCTTCTGTCTGCAACTTCGTTCGCGTAGAAGTCAAGTCAACACAATATACTAAAATAACAGTCACATTTTATTAAAAAGAACTGGCCAAGTGGGAGTCGGACTCGCGGACAAAGGTTTCCATACCATTACTTATAAAAATGGCAAAAAAATCATGTCTGTTGTATGGGAGCCCCCTTAAACATTTATTTTAATGTTTTTTTTGTATTTGTTGTTATGGCGGTAACAGAAATTTATCATCTATGAAAATTCCAACTGTCTTAATATCACGGTTCATGAGACAGATAGCCTGGTGACAGATAGACCGACAGACGGACAGCGGAGTATTAGTAATAGGGTCTCAGTTTACCCTTTGGGTACGGAACCCTAAAAACGGCGTCGTTGGTCTAGTAGTCGCAAGTGCTATTATTAACCTTTTTACCGCCACAGTCATGTATAGATGACAAGCCAAAATGTGCCCAGCACGCCACGGTCACGACTACATGACAGATTTTAAGTAATAATTCGTAGCTTGGCGCCGTGGGCACGTCTTTGCTTTTTTGACGTGGGGGTCAAAGGGTTAAGCATGAGGTCCTGGGTTCGATTGCAGGCAGTGTTAGGTATTATGTTTTCCATCTGAAATTTCTCAGTAACTATCCGAAATCTGATTTGTGCACGATTAGTGGCAAGAGACTCGCCTCTCTATTACATGGGACCTAAAAATAACTGCCGAAATGTGGGTGTACTTTTTATAGGTAGTAAACCTCTGCCTAACCCTTCGGGGAATACAGGCGTGATGTTATGATATTAAATCCCTGTATCGTACACTGATACACTACGTTTGTAGTTTTGATCTCAATAGCTTATTTGGTACCGCCATCTTTATTTTTTTTTTTTTGAAAGAACGTAAGAAAGAAAGAAAGAAAAATATTTTATTTGGGACACACACAAGAAATACAAAAAGTAAAAAGGAGCATTTAAAACTAACAAAATTTACATATTTGTTCGATAAAAACAAAAAACAACAAAGAAAATAAATAAAAAAGACTTGTGCGACACCAAAAAGGCTCCTATCTTAGCATAATGCTGCGATATTTAAAAACGATATATTATTTAATTATTTTTTTTATTTCTTGGTTGGGAAATCATCAAATAACTTCTCCCTCTCTGGGTGGAGCGGGAGGGTGTGTCAGACTCTTACTGACTAAAACCCACCCGTGTTCCTTCCTGTTGCCTGTATTGCCAGGGGCCTCGGTGACCCATTAGTACCTTCCCGCGACCCCGCCAGACCGCAGTATCGTTATCAGAGCCTTCGAAAACCATGGAAATGACCCAAGGCCAAAAATTTGAAAACTTTCGGTGGCTCCATCTTAAATGTTGATTTTGACACCATTATCGTTGTCAGCGCTCTCGAAAACCACGAAAACAACACCCATGACGAAAAATTTTCAAATTTTCGTTAGCGCCTTCTTGAAATTTTGATTTTGAACCCATTATCATTGTCAGTGCCTTCGAAAACCATGAAGAGTGTCTTTCGCGCAAGTGTCGTATCTTTTGAGCAAATGTTCATTCACGCAAAACTCCATTCGCGCAAGTGTACCTTCGCGCAAAAGTCTATTCGCTAAAAATTCTGCATCAAACCACAGTTGGTCTAATAGAGACTAATAGAATTTTTGATCCTCATAAGAAACAGGAAAAATTTTCTTGCTGACTGTACTTTTTTTTTTTCAAAATCTGTATACGTAGATCAAAATGTCTCTAAAAGTTAAGGACAGTCTCCTAAGACCGATTTCGTGTAGCTACAACGGTTAAGGTGTCCTTACTTCCCCATCTCAAACACCACCCTGTATACTCGTACTCGTATGTCATGAAGATTGACTGCTCACATAAAGATGTGATGATAATCATTTAAAGGTTAAATCTGTAACTATCTGCAATGTTCTAACCGCTTGGGTCGTCTTTTTACAACCATAGAGGAAAACAAACATAATGCAATATTGCTCATCCCCCATAGCAAATAGCGTCATAATATATAGCCCACCATACCATATATACCGGCTGACCAGACTTATAGGAAATATATAAGCAAAATTTGAACAGAATCTATCTAGTAAAATTTGTGTGATGCTGGAACATACATTCAAACAGACAAAAATTCTAAAAACTTTTTAGCTAGATTTTATTATAAGTACCTTAAGTACCTTTACCTTTTTGCGGAAATCGCGAAACGTCTAGTTGATGTAACTGGTGACCGAAAAGCTGGCGGCTTTCTCAGCATTGCAATTCAGCGAGGAAATGCCGCCAGCATCCTCGGTACAATGCGCCGAGGGCCTTTTTTAAGCTTAACTTAGTTTTAATTTAATTTAGTTAATGTTAATAAACATCTTGTAATTTGGTTATGTAAATAAATATGTCGTAGTACCTTTATATTATATATTTTATGTAATAAGTGAATTGTTTTTTATTTTATGTTTTGTTTTCTTTTACTCTCACACGCGGTGTCTTCTCTCTTTTTATCCTCTGTCCTATCGCGTATATACTGGAAGAGGTGAATATAGATATAAGCATCACCTTTGTACGTATTTTTCTGTTCCCTTCTTCTTGTCTGTTTATTTGTAAGTACATAAATGGGTAAATAAATAAATAAATACATAAATTTTCATTAAAAGCACCAATTGACAGCATTTCTATCTTTTTGAATTCGGTTTAACGCAGACACATTACAAAGGCGAATAAATGTCAGAATTAAATTAGCATCACAAATTAATTCCTGAGGGCAGGAATGCAATCCTACAGATATGAGCTCGCTCGTGGCTACCGATAGACCCTGTCAAAACAGGCTGGGTTGAAATAGGTCAAATTCCAATATGAGATTTTACTAACCACAAAGAATTAGCCAATAACTTTGGTAATATGGATCGCAAATTATTTTTCATATATCGACGCTCACAGAGATGCATAAAAATAGTTATAGTTACGAGTATTTGGTAAGGGATTCTAAATAAAAAACGGGCAAGTGCGTGTCGGACCACGCAAAATGAAGGGTTCCGTAATTAGGATTACTTGGGACGAATTTATTCCAAAAATAAACTTAACATTGTAGTTGAAAAACCTGTTCTTCCATAAATCGATATACGCCACGGTCAATTCTCCAACTGCAAATTTAAGTTGGTCGACTATTACTCGTACTTGTAAAGCCCACTTAGCTGTGATAGTTTTCCTTTTAATTTCATTATATGTACTACTGCCATGCCGCAATATTTTTTAACGGCCTATCCAACGATAACCCACACGAAGGGGTAGACGAGAAAAAGAATATCATCCCCACATTACGTGCAAGGCAGGTACCTTAAAAAAAATATTTTTCAAGATTTAATTGTACTAATTTCTTGGCGAGATTAATATGTATACCTATGCCATATTAGTTTTCTATTATTAAGCGTCTCTGAGCTATAATGGGGACAGACAGACAGACAGCCAGACAGACGGACATGGCGAAACTATAAGGATTCCTTGTTTACTACGAAACCCTAAAATGGAGGTTAAAATGACAAACTATGGTAAATGCAATGAAAAAGTGCAAACTAGGCTAAACTAGGTAACGATTTTGATAACGTGATGATAGAAAATTAAAGACTTAAATAAATAAATGAGTTAAAGCAAACTGACATAGTTATTGTAGAATATTACTTAGGTACTGGCAACAAGTCCGATACCTTTGGTGTTGAGCGATGAAGACTTCCTTACAGAGAGGTTCATAATATAAGACGATGTGACCATGTGATGTCTGGACATTAAAAATAATGATCTCTGAGTTTGTTTCGGTGATTCTTCTCAGATTCGTCAGAAAACTCATCATCTAGTTTTGTTTTTTGAGTTGCCTAGCAGTGGTGTCCCACTATAGTATAGGCTACCACTGCTGGTCAAAGGCCTCCCCAAATCCTTCTAGGAACTCTTTTCCAGTGCCACCTCGAACCAGCCCTCGCAGTACGCGTCCGGTCGTCTCGCCACCTCTTTCTGGGCTAGCCTCGGTGGCGCCAACCATCTTCAGACACTCATTCAGTTTTAAAGTATTAAAACTGAATGAGTTTCTGAAGATGATTAAGACATTTCATTCACATGTAAAAGTGTTTTTACAACTAATTTATTTTATACAATAATAATGTATTTTGACCTCATCATTTATCATCATTCATATTATTGATTATTTATATTATATTTATAATAAATTCTGCAATTAATACAAATTTTGCAATCAATTCTGTAGAGCTACTGTTAAAACCATCTATGGTTTGAACAGTAGCTCTACAGAAATTATTGCAAGCTGCTTGCCTTCTTTCTAGCTCATCATAATATTAATTTGTTTTTCTCTTTGTTATAGGTTCGCAAACGAACTGAGAAGCTACGTGATGGAAAGCAATTTTAGCTACCTACGGAAACCTGGAAAACGCAGATAATGCACATAACGAATAGGCAGTAAGAAGTAGGGCATTATCAGTGTGGTACTGTGGCGTCGAAAGAAAAGAGAGGAGTTCCTATAAGTACGGAGTAGGTATTAGGTATCAGTATAACTAATAAATATTTGTCATATCGGCCTAATCAACCTCATATTAGCAAAAATGCATTTTTCCACCTTTTAGTTTTTGTTCAGACTTCTAGTTATAGGTTCTCCACAAAACAAAACTTCCAAAAAAATGACAAATGACATTATCAAATCCTGATCCTGAAAACTCAAATAAATAAAGAAAAATCTAAAAAAAATCCTTTTACGCATACTCGTAAAGAGGACAAGAAGATTTCGTTGTAACGTTGCACTTTTGAAACATGTTTAATTTTTATTTTTTAAATTGAGTCTGTTGTTCCAAATGAATACAAAATATATTCGCTTGGATATAGAATCCACTCGTCTCAAGAAAGCACAGCAAACCACAGCCATTTTTACCCAACTACGGCAAAGCCAAAGGAGGGTTTTGATTTTAACAGGTAACTTTGTATTATGTATGTATATCTGTTCCCTTAACTCCCATATCTCCTAAACTCTCCGTCGTATATTTGACAAACGAGGTATCATTGGAAGCGTTTGCTTGTTCCGCGGGTTATAGGCTATATGGCGTCACAAAAAATCCACGGCATAGCGGCTTACAAAAAAAGGCTAAGAAAAAAGTTATTTAAGGTACCTATGAAATTGCCGTTTAGTATACAGAAAGTTAAAGTAATTTGTATACCAAATATGTTTTATTTCTATCAATAAAAATATGCACCCATCTATCGATGTATGGCTGCCAGCGCAGTGGTAATTAATCAATGGCCTTCTTGAAGAAGTCAGGTGTATGGGAGCCAACATACTCTTCAAAGGCATTTTGTACTCAATCAATCAATCATCTCAGCCTATAACAGTCCACTGCTGGACATAGGCCTCTCCCAGGCTGCGCCACAACACCCTGTCCTCCGCCTTCCGCATCCAGTCTGTCCCAGCCACCTTTTTAAGGTCGTCGGTCCATCTAGCTGGGGGGCGTCCCTCACTACGCTTGCCGATATGCGGTCATTTTGTACTACGCGTGGGCATTTTGTATTGCGCGTGGACATTTTGTACTGCCTCTGGGGTATTGAATTTTTTCCATGCCAAGAAGTTGTCCAAATTTTGGAAAAAGTAGAAGTCTGTCGGCGCAAGGTCTGGTGAGTACGGTGGATGACGCAAAACTCCCAACCCTAGCTCTTCTAGCTTAGAAACCGTCTATTGGGCCGTATGGGGTCGAGCGTTGTCTTGTAGGAGCAACGGGGACGAGCGATTAACCAGGGCTGGCCGGAAATTTGCGAGCTTCTCCATCATTGTGTCCAATTCCTCACAGTACATATCCGCAGTAATGCTGGTGCCATTTGGTAAGAAGCTACGATAAATTATACCGGCACTAGACCACCAAACAATGACCATGACTTTTTTAGGGGTAAGTTTTAGTTTGGCGCATTGCCTAGGCGCTGTACCAGGGTCTAACCAACATGATGACCGTATACGATTATATACGATTATCAAAATGAATTCATTTTCATCGCAAGTGACAATGCGGTTCAAAATCCTTTCGTTTCTGTATCTGGTAAGCAACGCAAGGCGTACCTCAACGTGCTCATCGCGCTGGCGATCGTTCAGTTCGTGCGGCACCCACTTATCAAGATTTTTTACCTTGCCAATTTGACGCAAATAGACCAATATTATTTTGATGCTAATGTTGAAAGCTGCTGCTAACTCAGCCGTGGATTGAGTATCGTCAGCTTTCACTATCGCCTTTAATTCGTCGTTGTTGACTTTAGTTTTCGGGCGACCACAGGGTTAATTTCGGCATTCAAGCCAATAACGAGCCGTTCGTTCGTTTATAGTGTTCACTCCGTACACGTAATTAATGTTGCGATCCGTTTGTGCGGCATTGCTACCGCGACGGAACTCGTATTCCATAAAATACTCATATTTTTATCGTGTCCATGTTGATGAAAAAGATACGAATGTAGTGAAAACAAAACACTAATCAATAAACAAATGACTGAATTTGAAAATAGAATTCCATATTTTTTAAATAATATTCATTTGAATTTAAAATTAATGCCAGCCATACATAAATTCGGATGTTGACCTATCTCTGTCGTGTGGTCGAGGCCTATCTGACGGACAGGGCCGTCATCTACTCCGGTCACCAGGGAGTGTGGAACCGGCAAGAGATGTCGTGCGGTGTCCCACAGGGATCGGTCCTGGGGCTGCATCTGTGGGACATTGGATACGACTGGGTGCTGCGCGCCGACCTCTCTAGCGGCGTCAGCGTGGTGTGTTACGCTGACGACACGTTGGTCCTGGTCCAAGGGAGGTCGCACCAGGCGGCGGCCAAAGTAACGGCACGCGGGGTTGCAACAATCGTCGAAAGGATCCGGCAATTGGGACTCGAGGTGGCCCTGCATAAGTCCGAGGCCATGTATTTTCATGGCCCTCGGTACGCGCCACCGTCGGGATCCCAAATAACGGTAGGAGGGGTTTACATCGGCGTCGAGTCGACGATGAAGTACCTGAGACTCGTCCTCGACAGCCGGTGGAACTTCGTGGAGCATTTCCGACGTTTGGCTCCCAAACTGGAGCGGGCAGGGGCTGCCTTGAAGCGACTCCTGCCCAATCTAAGGGATCTAAACGCCTCCTACCGGAGGCTCTACGTGGGGGTCGTGCGGTCCATGGCCCTTTACGGGGCTCCTGTGTGGGCGCGTTCTCTAGCGCTGCTGCCGGCCGGTTGAGCGCGGCCCAAAGGGTCATGGCCATCCGGCTGGTCCGGGGATACCGGACGGTCTCCTGTGAGGCAGCGAACTTCCTTGCCGGATTGCCGCCATGGGATCTGGAGGCAAAATTCCTCGCGCAAGTATGGGAGTGGCGCGAGGACACAGCGGCAACCGCACAGCGGACGGACCTCCAGCGGGATCTCATGGTGACATGGAGAGTACGGTTGTCGCAACCCAGTGCTGGGCACGCCATAATTGCGGTGATAAGTCCCCTCTTTGAGGAGTGGCTAGAAAGACGCCACGGTGTCCTCACCTTCCGCTTGACGCAGGTCCTCACTGGACACAGCAGCTTCGGGAGGTTCCTGTGTCGGATACGGCGGGAGGAAACACTCGGGTGTCACCACTGTGTGGATCGCCCAGAGGACACGGTGGAGCATACGGTGGAGGTCTACCCGGCTTGAGCAGAGCATCGCCGTGTCCTCGTGGAGGCGATCGGCGGCAAAGATCTCTCGCATCCGGCCCTGGTTCAAGCCATGGTACGGAGCGAGAGGGCATGGGAAGCCGTCACCTCCTTCTGCGAAGGAGGAGGCGGGATGGTTGAGAGAAAGGCAAAGTTAGCGCCCCCTTGCCCCTAACCCCTGCAGGAGACGCCCTGGGCGTCGGAAATCCCGGGCGGATTTCCGGCCACCGTAGGCGCGGGCATGCGGATGGTAAGCAATGGGTAGCTCACCGTCCGGTAAGGACCAGGCCCGGGTCTATGACGCGTTGTATTCCACGTTCGCCTTAAAGAGATGTCGTCAGCACAAGTGTAGGGGTCTACTAGGGCCGATGCCTGCCGGGGTCGCGGGAAGGTACTAAAGGATTACCGAGGCCCCTGGCAACACAGGCAATGGAAGGAATACAGGTAGGTTTTAGTCAGTAAGAGTCTGACACACCCACCCTCCCGCTACACTCAGAGCGGGAGAAATTATTTGATGATTTCCCACCCAAAAAAAAAAACCATTATTGACAAACGGAAACTTCATAGGTAAAGACCCATTGGTATCTAATGAAAGGTCTTAAGGAGTACTTTCAGGAAATATATTAGTTATCTATGATTTAAACATAAACTCTAAATTTTACTGTTACTGTTTCAAATCAAAGAAGTTACCCACTTCTAGGATTTGAAACAGTAACAGTAAAATTACCTACCCTCAATATTTCCAAACCCAAAATAAATTAAATAAAAATAAAAGTTAAAAACTAAAACCCAACTACGACAAAAACGCCAACTAAAAAAGTATACCTTTGGCTTTTCGTTTTTAACTTTTATTTTTTACTGAAATGTATCTAAATACTTACAACATTAGATCTCATTGTATACACTCCTTTCATACGCAAAGAATCAACTTCCAAACCAAGTATATCATAACATCATAACTTTATCAAAATTGCCAACCCAGCAGGGAAACAAAAACAGAATCGCTCACTGAACCGGCTTCAGAGGTAAACATGTCTCGAGATATAGCAGATATCTTCAGATATGCCCCGAGGGTCGCTGTCACTGTGAGAAGGGGACAGAGTAAGGCCCAAGTTGTACTTGACGGAATGGTTAAGAATGTCGGTCAAGCATGTCATATGTGGGTCTAACGTGTTTTGCCGGTGTGGATTGACGATTTTTTAAGGATCTGTTAGATTGTTGCGCGGCAAATGGTTGGGATTTTTGATGCGCTTTATATATAGGCTGAGTTTTTGAGACACATTTAGTGAAACAATAGTATTTTAATCACAGGGATGCTAGAGTGACTACTATGCTAAAAACTCAAACTTAAAGCATTTATTTCAATTAAACCAATTACAGGTCCTTTTGAATTGTCAAAGAGTCGGTCAGTTAGTCAGAAAGTTGAAGCTAGTTGTCCATTCCAAAACGTAGATCTCTGTGGAGAAGAACGGGCAAGAAACTCCAAGGACACTCTTTTAAATCAAGATATTACAAATCTGCTAAAAATAAAAAGGCTAATGAGTATTTTTTTCTGAGCTCCTCGGGCAACATTGCTGATAAACAGATTAAGGATTAAAGTAAAATGCTTAGAAAAAAGAAGAGAAATTCGAATTCTTTAACTTAGAAAAATTATGTTTGCCATGTGTTGGGCAAACATTACTTTTGCACACGTGATCATATTTTAGCAAATAAGTAAAAAAAAACCAACTCCCAAGTATCAAGATCCAACTCTACGGCACACGGGTACCAATTCATTGATTTACACAAATTTAGAACGGAGCCACCCTTACACCCATGCCATGGCAGGATCAATAGACACCTAAACATAGCCGCCTATACATAGCCGCCTCGTTATACATTTGTTTAGCTGTAACAATGCCTTGATATAATAGTAATGTTACAATACATTAGCCCCGATTCTTTGAGAGAAATTTGCTACAAATATTAGTTCGTATTTTTGATTTTCAACAGCCGAAAGACGTTCACCGCTGGACATAGGCCAAAATAACATACAAACAACGTATGACATACGTTGCAAGTCAAAAGATTAAAAAAAATGAATTTTCGAAAATATAGTGAGTTGTAATGACGACTTTTAATGTGTACAGTAAAAAGACTAAAGTTAAGTAGAGTTTTCATATTACTTTGTGCAAATACTCGTAAAATACAATTCAATACTTATACAAATAAAAAGCTATAACATTTAATCAGAAATTGTTTATTCTGTAAATAGGATATGAGAATCACTCAGAGAGGGAAGCCTTTCTGATTAACCGGTTGAATGCCGTAATTACAGAAACAATTAAAAAGGCATTGTGACTCGCTTGGATCCACGTTCGTTCGAAGGTTTTAATGTTATTAAAAATAAATAACTGTCAATAGGTATTTTAATTTAGTTTCTCCGATACTTACATAATTTATTGAAACTGTGTTACTCCGAAAGCAGATTTGTCTTTATTTTATCAGCTTTTATTGAATACTAGCGACCCGCCCCTGGTTCTCACGGTTTTTACGTCTTGACAAAACATCGAGTTTTCTTTGTAGTATGTAGGTAAACATAATTTTTCGGAATAAATTCTGATTTTGATTCGTCAAACTCCATTGCGTAATTTACGAAGCGTGCGAATTTGTGTTATGTATAAATATAGATAAATAGTATTGTGATAATTCGACAAACAAATTGTTGTGGTCAATTTACGAGAGGGATGTTGAGTGGTATTGAGTTTTCTTTGAATAGAACTAATTGATTAGTAATTCTAGGAAAATCTGTAAGTTTTATGCGTGTGATAGAAACAGTGATCGTTGTTGTTCTCGGTACAACTCTTACAAAAATAATGAAAATAACCATAGAAGACAAGGAAGAATCAAGTAGTTAATTGTGGTTTAACATTTTTTCCGTTTCCCTAAGAAGGATAGGTAATGTTGTGTTTGTTAATAATAATTTTGAGCGGATCGTTATGTTTAAAGAAATATTGACGTTAAAGCATCATCCTGGTCATACTGATGCCCTTGTCCCAATTTATTTGTGGTCGGCGCAACATGCCTTCTTCTTTGATACTTGTCCATCAGTCATCATCTCTGTAGTCGCCCCTTTTCTCGCGTTATCATCTTTCACACAGCAATGACACAATCCGTATAATTATTATTGTAAAAAAAAAAACACTTATTACAAAAAAAAACTGACTTCCAAAAAACACTACAAATTGAAAAATAACTTTAATTTCGGAAGTCGGTGTCTTGGATCTTTATTTTAGTTTTTTGCCACCTACTTTTGAAATTAAAGTTATTTTTCACTTTGTAGTGTTTTTTGCAAGTCAGTTGTTTTTTTTTTTTGTAATAAGTGTTTTATATTTTACTTTTTAGTCAGTTTCTTGATGCAGGGACGTTAATTGTTGAGGAGTTCTCCTGGTAAGAACCAGGAGAACTGCCACTCACCATATACATTGTGAAGAGCATAAATGGCTTAGCAACCATATTACAGTACCTAATCGAATCGCAACTCGTTAAATACTTCTTATTAAGTAGTTCCGGTGGCCATCTGTGGTCTCCATCATCAATTCTACTCCACCAAATGGTGCTTTTCGAGAGCAAATGCACAAGTTACTATAAAAAATACCTAAATCGCTGTAGGTGTGCCTTTAAAATTTGAGGATTTCCCTCGATTTCCATGGTATCCTCTTATTAGATTATGACTTGGTGACAATGGGACCATTTTGGGAGTATACCCATTCAAACAAAAAAGGTTTTTTTTTTTAAATCGGTCCACAATTAACGGAGAAATCATCGAAAATATATAAACATACATATATATATAAATAATTATATATAAACATGTCGAATTGAGAACCTCCTCATTTTTGAAGTCGGTTAAAAATGCAAAGACACGTCGCGAAATTTATAAGTACGTTGAAAAAATCCATTCAAAGTGAATTCTCACGTATGGTTTTCTTATTAATACTTAATAACACAATTTAGTAAAAAGCGCAGTGGTTTGAATGAAACCTATGCCAAGTTTAGCAGATGTACGGTGTGGTAAGGCCATAAACCTGTCTAGGTACGTGCAAGTGTTGCCAATGGACGCTAAACTGGGTTAGTGGGTGTGCACCTGATGTTACAGGGTCTTTAAAACTAGTTCTGATTTTAAAGTTGGCTTAAGAGGTGATAATAATCAAGTGTTATTTGTATAGTAACGTCACGTCCTTATGTATATGTAGAATCCGGACGATTCCGCCACTGATTGACAACGTGAACTTTTGAACGAACTTATAATTTTCGTTTAGTCTGTAGTTTATTGTCATTTCCTTATGTTGATGAAATTGCGCTGTCACACTGGTTAGCCAATCAAATTGTAGGGATTCAATTATTTCTATATTGGCACAATGTATAATGCGAGCCAATCAAAAGGATGGCTTTTGTCTGTTATGTTTTTTATCAGCCAATCGTGATTAACAGATTTATTTTTGTTATGATGGTCAAAGGCAGACTGTCATCAATCATACTTCTGCAAACACTAGTAATTAATAATTATTGGAATAAATGTATCAGTTTTAGCTTTTTAAATTCTGAAGTCAATTTCTGTCGCTACTCAGTTGCTTATTACCACGGTGAGATGTCAAATGTGACACATCATATGCGACTACTATAGGTAAGGCTCGCTCGTTTTTTTTATTTATAAACTTTATAAAGCTCTTTACAGTTATTGTGGTGCCAAAAGGTACGTAAGATTTAAGGGTAAGGGGGGGAGGGTAGGGAGTTCTGAACTTCAAGTATGTCTATAAAGTGAAAAACTAAATCACAATATCTTTTTAAATCCTGGTATAGCCTTAGTAGACTATGGTTTTATAGCACTTAACAATATTAAACTGTATTATATGAATTATTGTATTGATATTGTATTGGATGGAAAGGTTCTTTCATCGTTAAAAGTTCATGTACCTACAAAATATTTAAATCAAGTTAATCAAAGCTTACTTTAGAAAGATTTATCATTGTGACATTTTATTAAGGCACCCATAAAACACAAAGGGGCTGCTGGCACTAAGATGGAATGGATTGCTAATCCAGGATCTACTTCCGTTGGAACACTATTGCAGGTTTTTATCCCCTGCAGTTGCGAGGTACTTAATTTAACTTACAGTTTTAATAGCATTACTTATTGTTGCAAAGAATAATTGTATGCCGTTTTTTTCCACTTATGTACACTTTAAAGGGTGGCTATGGTTTATTTTAATGGATTTGTGGATTTCAGGATATGGCTTGTTTCGTATTATACAAAATTCTTGTAGTTTTTTTGTTAGTAATTAGAGCATCGAACACTAACACGGTTATTGAAAGTAATTTTCATTTCAAAACTTATCAGTATTCTCATGGTTCACCAAGTTTTTGTTATTGTTATTAGTAGTAACTGTTTCTTTATTTTACTTCAATGATCCTAGTTTATCATTTGTGACTGAGTCACAGCTATAGGTATATGTAAGCGGGCACGTCATTTATGTCTGGAGGCTTTTATTTAGGTATTAATTTCTGTTTCCGTTTTTATTAAATTTCTGCTTGAGTATGTGAGTATGTGCTGTATATTAAATGGAATAAACTGTCATAATAAGTCATTCCTCTTCACTTTACTGCATAACTGAGCTACTTACACCGGGCCCGAACCCACCTAAGGAATCAGATAAAGGAATCAGTCCAATTAGCCAAAGCAAATGCCTAGAATTGAACACAGATTTACGCGGCGTGCTTGTGCCACTAAATGAGCGAAATCAAAAGGTAAACTCTGTTTATAAACATACTTTATGGATGTCAATAGCTCACATACCTACGAAATACTAAATAAATTTAATTAATTTATCAGGAATTACGTGTGTTTTGTCAGAAATTTTGCAGTCATAACAGTTAATCGGTCAAAACTAGCGGGACAAAGGCGTAATTTAAACACTATCGGTACAGTAGTACCCAACTGATATGGCTTACCGATGTACCTGCGCAGAAGATGAATTTTCAAAGCGGGGGAAATGCTATTGACTAATCGGCACGCTCCACGCACCGCGCTTCTTTTTCCTGTACCGCTATTGGTCGGCAGCTGCCACCATGTTAGGGCGCGCCACGTGGTCACATGTTAGTCAGCCGCCATACTTCTGATCGAGTGCACGCGCAGCAGGCAAAAGTACACGTAGTGGCAACAAAAATGTTTTCTTTTGTATGATTTAAAATTATTTCCTTAACCTTTGACCTTCCCACCTTCCTTACCTTTCTTTGTCCTTAACTTTTAAGTGGCTGCCCCCTTGGGCAACCACTTAAAAGTCAAGCTCGGGAAATAATTTTCAATGTACACGAGTTTATGAAGAAAGAAGCTCAGGAGTCTAAGAACACAACATTTATATTAACGTTGTTGAGCAGACAAATTTGTTCGAACATATGAAGCAACGTATTAGCATTATACCTACTTCAAAATCATTAAGATTGTGATTCAAAATGTGATACGCAATTAGCGTGCTGGTTCGGTAAACAGTTGTCAGAATGCTTTCGTAATAACTAAAAGATAATAATAAATGGTTAACAAATATAACCTACCAACCTAACAGGTTTATTTTACTTATTTTATTCTATTCGGAAAACTTACAGCTAAGTTACACAGTGTTCTTATATAATATGAAATAGAAGGCCATTTACAAATTTCCACTGACAAACACTACAAATAAAAAGGAAAAAAAAGGTTAGTACAAAATATCTATAAGATTAATTAGGAAATAAATAGTACACGTAGTAACTCATAATTAAAATAGTTGTAACCGGTATGAGAGCAGTGGTTCGATCCCGGACAGGCACTTTACTTTGTTTAAATAATTTCACTACCACTGCTCTCAAAACGGTGAAGGAAACCATCGTGAGGAAACCGGCATGTCCTAGAACCAAAAATTCGAAGACAGGTGACATCTATCAACCCGCACTGGGCCCGCGCCACGGCCCACTCCCTCTCGAAGAGAGGAGGCCTGTGTCCCAGCAGTGGGAACATTGTAGGCTGATTATGTAACCGGTTAAAAGTAGTGTTTACTGATTTTCGCTGACTGATTGACAGCCCGAGCTCCGCTTATATCATAGGCTCTCTTAAAAAATATGGTCAGGACATCAAAGGTCGTGTGATTACCTAGATTTGTATATCAACTACAGTCAGAACGGAGCAGGGCGGGTTCATCTTGACAGACTGGAGTTGGATGACGTGTTACGCGCCCTGCAGCAACTTAAGCCGTACAAATCGTCAGGGCCTGATGGTATTCCGCCGTACGTTTTAAGGGACTGTCGAATGGGATTAGCGAGACCGCTGTTGCACTTATACAATGTTTGCCTTAAACCAGCTGTATTTTCCGAGATGTGGAAGATTACCTGGGTCATACCGGTACCGAGGGGAAGTTCGAGAACTTAAGTTGAAGAATATAGACCGGTTGCTGTATTGTCAACAGCTGCTAAAATATTAGAATCTGTTATTTATAAGAAATGATATCAGCAAGTTAGCTCGCAACTCACTGACGCGCAGCATGGATTTCGGCCGACTAGAAATACTACGAGCAATTAACTTAGCTACATGGCGGAAGTGGTGCCGATAGTAGACAGTGGGGGTCAAGCCGATGCCGCATACTTCGAGTTTAAAAAAGCGCTTGATTTAGTTGATAATGACGTATTGCTGAAAAAGTCAGCAGGGGTTGGTTTCCGGGTCGACGGCGCGTCGTATTCCACGCGCGCCTCAAAGAGATGTCGTTAGCACAAAAGTAGGGGTCCAGTAGGGCCGATGCCTGCCGGGGTCGCGGGAAGGTACTTATGGGTCACCGAGGCCCCTGGCAACACAGGCAACAGGAAGCAATACGGGTGGGTTTTAGTCAGTAAGAGTCTGACACACCCTCCCGCTCCGCCCAGAGGGGGAGAAGTTATTTAAAAAAAAAAAAAAAATATGTTGACTATGCAGGATTCTAATCGAAGGCATACTATACTAGATCCAGGCAAGGCAGGCAGGTAAGCCAGGGAAGTAATATAGGACCCCTTGCGTTTTTCTTAATGATAAATGATCTACCAAGTGTTGTAACTTTCTCTCCCCATAACGAACATGAATGACTGCGAAAGCCTGCAGATACATATACACAGAGTAGTTACTTGGAGCAAGCGTAATCTCCTGCAGTTTAACACATCTAAGTGTGTGACCATAAGTTCCTCGTGCGTACGCACGCCCATTAAACATAGTTATACGGCGTATCGATGGCTAGGGTCACTGAAGTAAGGGACGTGAGTGTCCGTTTCACCACTGGACTAACGCTTCGTGATCATGTAATTCAGGTATGCAAAAAAGCATCTCGAAACCTGGGATTCGTCCAGAGAATGGTTAAAGGCTTAACAAATATGAAAGCTATAACGGCAAGTAAGTAGTAAGGAGCCAATTAGAATATAATACAGTTATCTGGGCTCCGCATAAAACTAAAATATATAGTCTCATATTGGAGCGCGTACAAAATAAATTTATTAGATATAAATATATGAGGCAATACCGGGTGTATCCATTTTATCCGTTGATAATTATATCCTACACTATTTATCTTAGGTATGGTCGGATATAAAGAACTGAGGGTCAGGAGGCAACTCACACTTGCACATACACAATGCGGATATAATGCTAAGGGTGGAACTAGTCATGCCAGATGGGTATGTGGGTCGTCGCCGTCAGCCGCAGTTGCTGACGGTACCGCGCGCGCGACGTAACTTTTTTTTATGGGTGGGATATCAAATAAGTTCTCCCGCTCTGGGCGGAGCGGGAGGTTGTATCAGACTCTTACTGACTAAAACCCACCCGTGTTCCTTCCGTTGCCAGTGTTGCCAGGGGCCTCGGTATCCCTTTCGGACTTTCCCACGACCCCGGCAGGGATTGGCCCTAGTAGACCCCCGCACTTGTGCCATCCGCCGTCGACTCGAGTCTGGTCCTTATCGGAAGGCGAGCTCACTGTCCGCAAGCCCGCGCCTACGGTGGCCGGAAATCTGCCTGGGATTCCCAACGCCCAGGTGTCTCCTGCGGTGGCTAGGGGTGAGAGGGCGCGAAATTTGCCTTTCAGTCAACCGTCCCGCCTCCTCCTTTGCGGGCATTACTGCTTCGCAGAAGGAGGTGACGGCTGCCCATGCCCTCTCGCTCCGTACCGTGGCCTTGACCAGGGCTGGACGCGAGAGATCTTCGCCGCCGATCGCCTCGGCGAGGACACGGCGGTGCTCTACCCATACCGAGCAGACCTCCACCGTACGCTCCACCGTGTCCTCCGGGCGATCCACATAGTGGTAGCGCGACATAACTTGCTGCGTGAGGCGCCGCTGACGAGCGCGCTCCGTACAATCTCATTGCTGATGACGTCGACATATTCTGTTGCGCTTTGGGTGAATTTGAAAGAATAGCTACTACTAATAGGTACTACAATATCACATCGGGCCTAGCCTGTAAGGATATTTGTGTGTTTGGAGTGAATAAATAAATAAAAATACTCGCAACTATGATCGAGATGGTACCTAACCAAAAAACATCACCCTTTCCACCGGCATGATGGTTCAATTAGTCGAAGACCTTAATGGTCAATTTAAATTTATGAATAAATATGTTATATTTTATTCTGTACATGAATTGCTTGCATTTCTTGAAGTGGTCCTATTGTACTTATCTACAGTACGTCCGCACTGAATCTCCATCGTCTAACGTCGCACTGACCTCCGATTATAATTGTTTGGTATAACTATCTTTTGTTACGACAAGCTGAGGTGAATTGTAAACGGATAGATTGTAGCTTCGAAGGTTAGATTGAAGTTATTGGAGCTTAAACCAATAGTTGTCAAGTACTTTCTAACTCTGACTGAATTTAAGATGGATTAAGTATTTGAAGATAGAGAGCCTCGAGTTCGCTACGCCATAACAAGTGGTGCATCTTCGGCTACGCTTTCGTAGCAAATCTGTATAATTACAAAATTAGGTGTATTAATAGGAGAATGATATATTATGTCACCGTGAGATTGTGAGCACCGTTAGTTATAATCTATCTAGCGAAAAATTTCGAACGTTTACAACATAACGCATTCATTTTCGGTAGTTTATAATCCATTAATGTCAAATCGTCAAATTGAGAACGAACCAGGCATCATTATCGACAGGGTTCGTAATCTGTCCTATTTGATCACCCGTAAAATTGTGAAGCGTCTCTCAGTGGCGTGCAGTGGTTCTCCACAGAGGTCACGCACACGCACGCATACTGAGACCAAAAAAAAAACTAATTCGCGCAACATCACAGCGTCGCATATGATGACCCTCAAAGTAGTCATTATGGATTTATAATATTTGAAAAAAAAAACATTGAAAATAATTCTGTAAAAACAAAAAATAAATGCATGAACTCACCACATGGTTCATAACACGATTTTCTAACGATGCAAACAGAAGAATGATTCGGCCTCCTCAAATATCATAACCAAGTGATAATTACAGAACATGTCACTTGCAAGATATCCGAAGTCATGAATTATCATATTTTTGTACATTAATTCTCGTAATTTGGGCACACATCTAGACGCAACTTTAGACACAACTTGAATCTTATCATTAAACGACAATTGCGACTAACCTAACCTAACCAACACATTATCGGCGCAAACTTCACAACAGATCACCATTCTTAGGTAAATAAAGAAATAATAACACAACAAATAATATTTACACTACTTTACGTTTCAAAACCAATTACTTATAACTTAATAAGATCTAAAAAAAGCAAAACATTGAAGATCACATATAAATTACGTGTCACTGTCACATGAAACATATACTACCTATTAAAATTGTATCATTGTCATACCGTGTTCTTCCACAAAAGGGACTACCAAATTTTGCCGGATAATACAGTCCAGACTTGCCAAAACTTATTTTCGTAACTCCCCAAAAATCAAAGCAAAATTTCCCAAATATGAAAAATTATGAAGTTTTTAATTATTTTTATAGGGCTTTTTCCTTACCATTTATAATTTTTTTGGAAGGTATAAATTCGACAATACCACCCTGTTTTTTTAATTGTCTCTAGTAGTCATTAAGGAAACTATCGTGTCTGTGTAGTCTGATTCTCAAATTCCCCGCAATTCGGGGAATTGTCCAAAAATTGGGAACCCTGGTCTTCAATACTTTTCATTCATTAAATCTTGACCACCGCGTGCAGTCATTGGTTATGTGTAAAGACACACAACCAATGACTGCACGCGGTGGTCAGCTCCTGCCGTAGGAGTTACGCCCCTAATTAAAACCATATCACTATTGTGTGCCGTTCATACACACGAAAATATACACCAGCGTGCGTAAATTTGTGAATGGGATTTAGGCCGGCCGAGTGCCTGCCTTATAGATATTGTGTGCTCCGTCGAACTACGTGTTATGTCACATGGCGGTTGCGACAAGTTGCTATAAGTGTTGTAACATGAGTTTGACTTCTTTTTTAATATTTTGTATTATTTGTATTACATAGTTAAAATAAATGTATTTGGCGTTGTTGGTAGGGTAGGCTAGGCCTAATTGCCTCTATGGACGGCACGCCTCTGGCGTCTCTGATTGGTAAGTTTTGGTGGTAGCCGAATTGATCGCAGTAACTAAGCTAGGGCACCCCGACCAAATGGGTTAGATTAGGCTAGGGAGGGAATTACCAGGGTGGTTTTTAGTCAGTAAGAGTCTGACAGAACCCTCCGCCCGCCCCAGAGTGGAGAACATCCATGAGGATTTTCCGCCACGGAACAAAAAAAAGGCTAGAACAGTGATCAAATGCGCGCGAGCCGAGCAAGCGAAGCGAGCGGTTCCGTGACAGCGCCCGGGGAGCGCATCTTCCAAGTTGGTCGCAGTTACTTGGCTATTTTATACTATTTAGCACAAAGTCATAGATAATAAACTATCAAAAAATTGTGAACTGCAACGTACCATTTACAATTTGACGTCTTGTTTTTCGATAGTTTATAATCTACTATCCTAACTAATAATATTAATGCGAAAGTGAGTTTGTTTGTTTGTTATGCTTTCACTCTAAAACGGCTGAACGGATTTGGATGAAATTGAGCATTTGGGTAGACCATAATCTGGCTTAGGACATACAATACTTTTAACATCGGTAAAACGATCCGGTGGGACAATTTCCGACCTCCACGCGAGCGAAGCCGCGGGCAAAAGCTAGATATATGCTCGTAACCCAACGACCTAATTTAATGACAACAATAAGTAGACACTCCGGCCTAAGACAGTTTTTAAAATCATTAAATTACGGCCCAGCGACCGAAAATTATGACATAATATTTAAACATATTTCTCGGTTGAAATAAACCCTCCCATGTAAATCTGCCATCAAAAATTATTAACCTTGGACGCATCTCTAATTTTGACAACGTCATCTTGACATTTAAGAACGAAGAATCTGTCTTTTTGACGATTCATCTCGTCTGAACAGAGGCCTCGTGGAGATAGGTAATTAACTATTTTGAAAAAAGCACGAGAAACATAACTTTGTGGACGTGTCCTTTTTTATTTAAATTGAAAATTATTAATTAACTTGTATTATAGGATCAGTAGAAGTAGTTTTAGTGTTTTATCTTCTTTCACTTATATTTTAATTTTAGTTTTGTATATTTTCTTCAGTAGGGTAAGTTTTTTTTTACTAATATTTTATAGCGCGGGAAAATTAAAGACCCGCCTGACCCGGGGGACTTTGTTCCCCCGGCAGGCAATTTTGTTACTATAATGTCCAACTAATCGGGCATGGATACCGATGGGTCGTCGTCGGCTCGCCATCTTAAAAGAAGCCGCGTGCATGTGTGCAAAAATTGCAATAAACGCCGTCGTACCCGAAAAAACCTAGGTTCCGAGTCTTTGGGTTGTGGTTGCTTGGACTCTACTCCTCCCTCTCTAACTCCATCGGAGCCTAAAAGCTCTGAAACAATTATTGTATGTAAAGATATTCCGGATATTTCTGCTCCGCCTTCAGTTATTCCCACTCAGATTGGTCGAAAAACTTATGATAAAACTGACAGCGCGCCATACGTTGTTCACGTACAAAAAATATTAATATCACCAGATGATGGAACGTCATTGCACCCTATTACATTTGGCAAGTTCCTAAAACACAACGCTTTCCAAAATATTATAAACGGTAGCGTCAAAAAAATTGGACGTAATAAAATATCTATTTCTTTTTCCAATTACCTGGACGCAAATTCTTTTATTACATATAATAGCCTTGAAACATATAATTGTAAAGCTTTTATACCTACTTTTAATGTCACTAGAATGGGTTTAATGCGTGGTGTTCCTGCGGAATGGTCTCCAGAGGAAGTCATTGATAATATAACGGTACCAATTGGTTGCGGTCCAATTTTAAAAGTCAGACGTCTCAATTTTAAAACTGTTGTTGATGGTACAACCATTTGTAAACCATCCCAATCTATAGTTATTACTTTTGATGGGCAGATTCTGCCTAAAATAATTTTTATGTGTTATAATGCATTACCTGTAGATTTATATATTTTCCCTACTGTACAGTGTTTCAGTTGCTGTCGTTTTGGTCACACAAAAATTCAGTGCAGGTCCAAACCACGTTGTTATAAATGTCGCCAAGGACATACGGGGGACAGTTGTGAAAGAGAACAAGAAAGTGCATCTTGCTGCCTTTGCTCCGGTTTTCACTATGCTACTAATAAATCTTGCCCAGAAATGTCTAGGCAAAAATTAATTAAAACATACATGGCACAAAGTTCAGTATCTTATGTTGAAGCGGCAAAAATGTATCCCCCAGTTACTAAATCGTATGCCGATACACTTTTATCTTCTCCTTCCAAAAACTTTGCAGATACTCCATCTTTCCCTTCAACTAATAGAGTGTCTGTTTCAAGTAATTGTCTTTCTTAAACCACGCTCACCACCCAAACCTGTAGAAGGATATAATAAAGAGGCTCACAATGCCATTATTAAAGATTTCAACATTCCCCAACCATCAAATGGTTGTGTTTTTTCTAATCACAATAATGGACAAATTGAAGCAAGTTTTTCCATAAACGAGTTTCTTTCTGCATTACACAATCTTCTGTCTCAGTTCATTTCACCGTCCAACGTTGCCCCATCTTTCAATGTATCTCAATCCATTCATAATGGACAACACATCCAAAATAATCCAGTGGAACTGCCGCAGTCTAGTAAATAAAAAGAGTGATGTTATATATCTTATAAATAAATATGAGCCATTTGCCTTTGCTTTAGCAGAGACTTGGCTCAAATCTAATCATAGTTTTAAAATTAATGGTTATTTAACCATTAGAGAGGATAGATCTGATCGGTATGGTGGAGTAGCTATACGTATCAAGAATTCTATCTCTTTCTCCACCATTACATTACCTCCTCATAGTGAGGAAATTTCTATTGTAGCTATTAAAGTGCATCATACTTGTCTTGTTTCTATTTACATTCCTCATCCCTCTTTTTCTGTTCTTCAAGAGATGAATAATCTTGTTTCTTTTCTTCCAAAGCCATTATTAATACTGGGGGATTTTAATTGCCTTCACCAATCATGGGGTTGTGCAACGTCTACCTGTTATGGCGATGAGTTACTAGATATAATAGACTTACATAACTTATGTATTTTAAATTCAGGAGCTGCCACACGTCGTTCAGATCCCAATCAGAACCAAAGCGCAATTGACCTTTCTATCTGTTCTCCAAACTTAGCCTCTTCATTAACTTGGCATACTTTAACCTCTAGTTATGGTAGTAACCATTTTCCAATAGTTATTTCTTATCCTCTTTCCAAACCAAATGCACCATTAAGGAAATCGTAATGACTGGGACAAATTTAGGAACATTGTTGACAGTAAGCTTTGCTCCTTGCCTGTAATTTCTGATGGCAATGAAAATAGTTGTGCTGAAGCTTTAGCACTCATATTAATTGCAGCGGCAGATGACGTTTTTCCTGTAAAAAATAACAACATTAGTACAATTCCCTCGCCTCCGTGGTGGGACTCTGAGTGCACTGAATTGATTAAGAAACGTAAAGAGGCTGAATACAATTATAACCTTGATATGTCTGATATTAATTTTGATATAGTTACTAAGTTAATTAATGAAACATACAAACTTTTTAAAAAGAAAAAAAATGATTCTTGGCGTAACTTTTGCTTATAAATTTCACCGAATACTCACCCTACGATTGTCTGGCGCAACATTCGTAGATTTAGGTGCATTTATAACAACTCTTCTATCCCTGTTTCTTTAGCCAGTGAATTTTTGGATAAATTAGCTCCGCCTTGGGTTCCTGAGGCTATTTGTACTAATAATAGCCTGTCTCGCGTATCCAATAATCAAGACACTCATTCGACGCTAGATCTTCCATTCACTCTCACTGAATTAAAGGTAGGCAGGATGGCATCCCGTATTCCTTTTTTTCTAATTTAAATGACGACGTCCTCAGCTATTATTTAGAACTTATTAATTCTATTCTATATACAGGGAACATCCCTGTTGAATGGAAACGTCAAATGGTGTTGCCATTCCTTAAACCAAATAAAACTCCTTCTGATGCTTCTTCCTATCGTCCCATAGTTTTGTCTTCAATTCTGATGAAATTAGCGGAACACTTAATAAAAAATCGCCTAGAATGGTATGTTGAAAGTAAGGGTCTTTTGGCAGAATCACAATATGGCTTTAGAAAGGGTAAAAGTACAATTGACTGTTTATGTATTTTAACATCTGATATTCGGTTATCCTTCTCTAATAACCAATCCACCGTTGCAGTTTTCCTTGATATTAATGCGGCATATGATAATGTTGTATTATCGGTTTTACAAAATAAATTAAAAGCCTTAGAAATTCCTTTGAATTTGTCGAATTTCATTATTAATATCTTGACTGAACGCTCTGTTAACATGTTAATAGGAGACCATGAGATATCACATCTTGTATGGAGGGGTCTCCCACAGGGTTCTGTGCTCAGTCCCCTTCTATATAATATTTACACTTTTGATTTAGATCTATCCTTAACTAGTCACGTTACGGTTCTTCAATATGCCGATGATTTATTATTATATTCTTCAAGTCAATCTGTTGAGCAAGCTAGCTCTGCTATCAATTCTGCTTTATCTAGTTTGGAGTCATGGTTACATCTAAACGGTTTGGATTTATCCACATCTAAAAGCGCGGCTGTTTTATTCACCCGGAAGAGAAATATTCCCTTAGTAAATCTCTTTTATAAGGAAATACCTATTCCGAAAATCACCTAAACATGCTTAGATGCCTCTCTGGTGTGTGGTGGGGTGCACATCCCTTTTCTTTGAAACTCATTTACAACGCAATCATCAGAAGCACTCTGGATTATGGATTGTTCGCTCTAGAACCTGGTAGTGTAATGGTTTTTAAAAAAATGGATCGCATCCAGTCTAAAGCATTACACATTATTTCAGGTGCAATGAAGTCTAGTCCCATTAATACACTTCAAGTGGAATGCGGGGATGCTCCTTTAAGCATTAGAAGACAATTCCTATCTGACAAATATTTGTTCCGGATTCTTCAATTCTCAACTCATCCTCTCATTCCTAAACTGGACGCTTTAGTGTTGCAGATTGAATCTTCAGATTACTGGTCCCATAAACGTGCTCCTTGTTTAGTTGTAAGTTATAAGAAATTTCTTTCACTTTCTTCTCCTATTTTCCGTTCCAATAAACTTATTTAGCAGTAGTTATGAGAGTTTACATTTCAGTCCCTCTATAAAATATAACTGTGTAAGTAAATCAGATCCCGATTGTCATTTAAGTTTGAATCATTTTCTGTCAGAACACTTAGAGTACCACCATATTTTTACGGATGCTGCCAAGCCTTCTCCGATGGATTGTGTTGGGATAGGTACTTACCATTCTCAATACAACATCGTACAAAAAATAAAACTACCTCCGGAGACTTCTTTTTACAGGGGAATGTTTTGGCATTTTTAAAGCCATAGAATATATCCGTATTTTGAAGCTCAAAAAATCTATAATTTTTACTGATTCTCAAAGTGCTCTTCTAGCCATTAATAAATCTGCTTTCGAACACAAATCGTAGTTACCTATCATTTATTTAATAAGAGAATTTGCGTTCAGGACCATCTCTGAGGGTAATTCACTATAATTTGTGTGGATTCCGGCCCATGCTGGAATCCATGGCAATGAAGTAGCTGATAAACTTGCCGGTGATGCGGTGCAGTGTGGGGACTTAGTTCCATATATAAATTTTAGTTATGATTTCGCGTCGTTACCAAAGACTTTTCTTCGGGAAACCTGGAAGGTAGCTTGGGATATCGGAAGCAAATCGAAGGGACATTATTTCTCACTTATCCAACCTGATATACCAGAAAAACCATGGTTTGGCAAGGCCAAGTTTGGCAAGATGGAGACCTCCATTCTAATACGGATGAGACTGGGTCATGTTTGTTCTCCAGCCCATCTTGCCAAACTTTCTATCAGCGACGATCCCATTTGCTTATGTGGCACAGATGTAGGCGACTTAGATCATTTTTTAGATCATTTTTTCTCCTGTCCTTTAAATGACCGTTCTTCCTTTCTTAGTAACCTCTTATCCCTCCGTACTCCTTTTCCAACCTCAATACTTTCCTTACTTTGTACAAATAGCTCTCTTGTATATAAATGTATAGTCTCATTCATTATTCTAAATAATATCAAGTTGTAATTTTTTTGTTTTCATTTATCCATATGGTATCCTTGTTACTTATAATTATACTGATCCTATTTTTCCGTCCTATCCTAAATCCCGTTAAAATATTTATAATAATGTTGTTTCCCTACCTTTAAATAAAACTAAACGTGACATTGGCTAAATGCACAAAAAGTGCGAAGCCAACGAAAAAAAAAAAAAAAAAATTAACTATTTTCTTCTTCATAATCATTACATGGTGATGTCTGAATTTTTATTGCAAACAGTTGTGGAAATGTAATATTTTGTTCCCACTCAATTTTCTTATTGCAAGGTCATTTTAATGCAATAATTTACGAACGATAAAAACTATGTCCCAAAATAAGGTCGCTGGGTTTTTATTGTAAAAGTCAGTATAACTTCTGTGTCATAATTTTAGGCCATGGGGCGTTTACTTAAATATTTTTTTCTTTAGCCATAGACGACGAAGCTATCGATATTCAACTTAATCTAGACCTATCCGAGTTTGAAGATGATGAAGATAACGATGGTATCGATGATGTGGATTTTCGACCTTAGGGCCGAAATTATAGTCCGATAACTCAGCCGAATCGTCCTCTGCGATGCGGCGAGCTTTCAATTTCAAATACTCCCGCGATTTGAAATTCTTCTGTTACGAGAGAGCTACAGCTTCTTCGATTTCTCGATCGAGTAGTAGAGTATTACTATTGATTAGTAGGGATATTATTTTGTTATATGAATGATAAGTATAATGATACATTGTTTCCTAATAATGAGACTAATTTAGAGATTTTTGTTACTCAAAATGATTAAAAAATAAGGTTTAAAATGAAAGGAGAAGTAATAAACATATTTTTTTCAAAAAGTTTTTTTTTATTGTGGTATTACTTAATTGAATAGATTTAATTTATTCAAACTAATATGATACTTAAAAGTATGGCCCGGTGACCCAAAATAGGAAAAATATTTGAACATATTTTTTGCATAAAATAGTTAAAATTAGGTAAGTCTAAGAAATAATACCACTTAAAATAATTAAGTCAAAACAATTTCATGTAAACACTTTTCACTAGGAATTCATGAGGAATCTAGATTCGTCTACTGAAATCTGAATGCTTCATGTCAAACACAATTCCTTGAACAAACATACCTATAGCTACGTTACATCCCGACCGCATTGTACCAGGGCCCCAGTAACGCGAGGAGATCTATTATTCGGAATTTCAATAGAGACAAAGTTCGGGACGTGACCGATGTCCGTTGGGAGACTCACGTGGTACTTGTTAGTTAGGGAGGACATACACTGGTGGGGACGGCGATTGAATTGATACTGGGGGATTAATTTGTTAAGGAGTGCCAGTGGTTATTTTCGCTCACAGTTAATCATTGCGAATATTAATAATGAGAACATTAGTCTAATAGAACAGTTGTTGTCACACAGATGTTTAAGGGGGTCTACCCTTTATGGCAGAACTTTTTTATCATAATATTATTTTGCTAAACAGCGGACAGCATAAACATCATTTCGCAGAAAATCGTTTGGCAGACACCCATTTATCATACATTCAAAACTCATAAGTTTGTAAGTCAGAATCATCTTTAGACATAAATTTTATATCCATTATAATTAAAAATAGAACCATCATATCGGAGAAAGTTCACAGTCAGAATCGTCTTTTGGTATACATTTCATATCGACAGTCATTAAATCAAAACGTCCGTTAAACGGTCAGGGGATATTTTGAAACAAGCATACACCATGCATGTATCAAGCATGCAGCATGCAAACATGCATGCTCCGTGCATGCAACAAGCATGCAGTATGCAAGCAATCATGCAGCATGCAAGCAAGCATACAGCATGCAAGCGAGCATGCAACATGCAGCAAGCATGGTTTCAGTCACGGCTCCGGCGCTTCGGAGCTCCGGCGGTCCCACGCGAGCTTATCGTCGCAGATGGTTTTTGCGCTCACCACCTGCTCCTCAGCTCGCGAGCCGCCTCGCCCCTCCGCGCCTACGTGGGCTTAAATTACACTCAAGGGCAGACAAGACTACGTGGAGTCGGTTTTGCAGCGATTCTTTTCTGTCACTAACATATTAATTATTTTTCATAGTATGCCAAGTGAAGTTGTACCAAATAATCGTCGCTTTAAATAAAAGTTATGCTAAATGAAATTATGCGCGATTTTAACTTTGCCAAAGGTAATTAATCCAAATAAAATTCTGCCATCTTAAAGGTATGCCATTGTAAATTCGGACATATAAACATTCGGCCAAACAATAATTATATAAAATAATTTTTATGCCTTAATAATATTCGTTTAAAGAAAATTATGCCAAGTGTGTTGTGCCAAATAAATTTCGGAGCATCAAGATTCTGCCAGATAGAGGGAACACGTTTAAGGGAGACGTGTCCAGTATTTTATCAACTTTGTCACTTACATTGTCACTCACACTCCAATAGTAGCTAAACCTTAGATCGACCCGTGCGGCTGTTATTAGACACGAGCAAAATGTTGGTATTTCATGACAAACTTTACTGGCTCATGGTATTATTGATATACCTACCGTATATTAACACTTATGTTAACACCTTGTGTGTATTATATCAAAATGATATAATACACATTACGTAAGTATATTCCAGCCAAAACATTATCAAAATCTATTTGTATTCGAACCGCATAATTTTGATACCTTATAGTTTGGCAAGCGTGCTTTATCGGTGACGAGAATCACTTAAACTTAGACGTTCAAATGAGCCTAACTTTAAATAAAAAGAGCTGATAATATTCAAACGACTGAACAGATATTCTTGAACCATAACTAAGCCGTTTGGCTGCTAAGATACCACAAACACACACACACTTTAAACTTATAACACCTCTCTTTTTCCGTCAGGGGTTAAAACTAGAATGCTTAAGCAAAAACCATGTACTTAAACCGCTAACACTTGGATTCCTATGACTGCAGCCTTAAAATATCTAGTAGCAAAACGCGCCAAGGATTAGGAGCTTAAGCACAAGATCGCCGAACAGGCAGGCGATCAAGCGATTAAAACGGTTTCTAACTAACATGTACTTAACGGTTAGAGGACTCATCAATAGTTATAAATGCATGTGGCTATTAAAAGTTTTAGGGGCTTTGTGTGGATCTAAAAAAACAGATTAATTAGGCTGTCATTATTTGAACAAAGAGTCAAAGGAAATGAGGGAAATAGACCACTCTTTTCATACAAACAAGGATCGATGTTTGATAACCATGCTTGGATAACCTGAGTTGAATTAACAATATTCCTTTAGTTAATCTAGATAAGGCCAAAACTGTATCATGTTGTGGCGCTTTTTAACGCAGTATTGTTATGATACGATAATCTCCGGCACAGGTTCGTTTTATTGGTCAATCCTGTATCACGATACGAAACGCAAATTTAGTGTTAATCTGCCATACTTCAGCAGTGGTGGCCCAGTAGTAACGGCCGTGACTTACGAGTTGTAGGTCGTAGATTCGAACACAGACAGGGCTTTACTTTGTGTAAATTGTTTCATCACCACTGCTCTCAAAATGGTGAAGGAAACCGTCATGTCCAGGAACCAAAAATTCGAAGACATGTGACACCTGTCAACCCGCACTGGGACCACGTGGTGGATTACGGCGCACTCCCTCTCATCGAGAGGAGGCCTGTGTCCCAGCAGTGGAAATATTTTAGGCTGATTATCCTACCATACTTCTCTATTCTGATATTTTTTGTCACCACAGCCGCAAATTCAGGTAAAATTTAATTACTTGCCAAAAATTCTCAAATTTCATTCTACTCTAAATACGTCGTGAATTAAAGGCATACATTTCTATCTCCCCTAGTCGTCATTTCCGACACTCTGGCCGCATTTCATTGCAAAAATGTAAGCCTTTTCACGGTTCCAAAATTAGTTTTATGTCTTTCACGAAACACATCAAAGGCTTACTCAAAAGTTTAATTGTAAGAAATTGTGCCGACTTTGCGAGTCTTATTTTCGGTCGGAGTGGATTTAGTTAAGAATGAACAATTAATAGGTATTAAATTTATCTAAGTTTGTGGGAGAAACTTGTTTCTGTCTTTTTGAAAGGGTTATTTTAAGTCCAATACTGTGAAGATATTTTGGTCCTTGCTTATCGAAAAATGTAGAAATATAAGTGATAATTTGTGGCTTTTTTTAGGTAAGGACATACCTATCTAAGGAATTTACTTGGTCCGTAATAAGAGTCATAAATTACATTTTCGACTGTACAATATGTACAATGACATAACATCAAGCCTTGTTTCCCCGATGGGTTGGACAGAGCCCTATATAGTAGACCCACATTTAGCCAGATAAGTTTAAGTCACTCGTAACAGGTGGGCGAGCCTATTGCCATCAACCCGGCACAAATTCAAACTCCGGGCTGCTACTGAGAAATTCAAGATGGAAAATCCCAATAACACTTGGTCCGACCCGGGAATTGAAACCAGGACCTCATGCTAAGCAGGAGCGACTTGTGAACAATAGACCAACAAAGCGGGGATGCTGTTTAATATTATCTCATTCTGACTTAAATACCTTCCACCCTTAAGTTGTATGAATAAAATCTGCGACAAAAATCTTTACGATGTATTACTTTCCTAATAAAGGAAACTCGTGCTACACGTTTTATGGGACTTAAAATTATGACTATAGTACTAACGTAAGTTAATTATATTATTAATGTCATAACTTTTACTGCTTTGCTCGTAAAGTAAATATTACGATAGCGGAATCCATAATCCGACTGGCAGAGGATGATAAGTAGAAGCGTAGCCATTTTGTTTTATTGCCAGATCACCTTCCGTTTTATTCGCAAATGGGTGATACACGTGCTTGAATTGTCATGCTTGATGAAATGATATAAAACTTCACACGATTAGACTGATTTACGCCCGGTTTCTGGTTCAATAATCAACACAAAAATTTGCTGATTATGAAAGAGTCAGTCACGCGTAAATTGCTGTGATTGGTTGAATTAATGATCAACAGCCAATCGCATAGTGAATATTAAACATAAGAACAACTACAGACCCATCTCATTGGCTACAGTGATCGCCAAGGTGCTGGATGGGTTGCTTGATTGTCACCTTAGTAAGCATATTCATCTGCATGATGCCCAGTTCGGATTTAGAGCTGGGCTTTCGACAGAAGCTGCAATACTGCGACTCAAGCATACTATCCAGTACTACGTGACAAGGAAAACGCCTATTTTTGGCTGTTTTTTGGACCTGTCGAAGGCATTTGACCTTGTGGCTTAGTATGTGCTATGGGATAAGCTCCGGGAAGAAACCAGCACTCCCAGGGACATGATCAACATACTGAGATATTGGTACGGCAACCAATCCAATAATGTTAAGTGGGCGGGTTCATGTTCCACAGAGTATAGGTTGGAGTGTGGAGTGAGACAGGGAGGCCTGACGTCACCACGGCTCTTCAACCTTTACGTTAATGGACTAATAGATGAGCTCAGCAGGGCTGGTGTTGGCTGTTCAATAGATGGCAAGTGTATGAATAACATTAGTTACGCCGACGATATGGCGCTGCTGAGCCCATCTGTTAAAGCCCTCAACACGCTCATAGGCATATGCGAGAGGTATGCAGTGTCACACGGCCTCAGGTACAACACTAGAAAAAGTGAACTACTTGTGTTTAAGGCGGGTAATAAAACACCCACGACCGTTGGCATTGGGTCACTGAGGACCTCTCTGATGACTTGGATATTGAGAGGGAACGCAGGGCATTGGCAGTGAGGTGTAATATGCTGGCGCGCAGGTTTGCGAGGTGCACAGAAGATGTTAAAATTATTCTGTTTAAGGCGTACTGCCAGACAATGTACACCTGCAGCCTGTGGGTCCGTTATAGGCTTTCAATGTCCTGCGGGTCCTCTACAATAATGGGTTTAGGATGATGATGGGGTTGCCGCGATACTGTAGTGCGTCGGGGATGTTTGCGGAGGCCAACACCGACTGCTGTAGGGCTATTGTGCGTAAGAGAGTGGCTTCCCTGATGTGTCGCGTGCGGAGCAGCCCCAATGGCCTTCTAAACACCATAACAGAAAAGGTGGAGTGTTCTATTGTGCGGCATTGGAATAAGGTGCATAGTTCTGGTGCTTTATTTAATGTTAGGTGAATTAATTAATAAGTATTTGTAAGGCACTAACATA
This sequence comes from Atethmia centrago, assembly GCA_905333075.3. Lineage (NCBI taxonomy): Eukaryota > Metazoa > Arthropoda > Insecta > Lepidoptera > Noctuidae > Atethmia > Atethmia centrago. The sequence continues at coordinate 7,321,714 of HG995367.1, read as the reverse complement.
GTTTTTAAGCCTTACTAATAACTTCATGTGGATTTTGTTCTGAAATAAATTATTATTATTATTATTATTATTATTATAAGCTTTTTTGCCGCCAAATATCATTAAAAAAAAACTCGCAAAATTTCTTTTTTTTTCGTTAATTACAAAAATAAAAAATAAAACTATCAAAAATATTAACAACAATTTTTTTGTCTGATATCCTTTTTTCAATAGAACAATTTTAAATAGCACCGTTAGCAAAAAACAGGCTCGAACCGGGAAGATCAAAAACATTCATTCCCATCTTACATTTGTTACATCCGGGCATCAAATCCGAAACCCAATGGTGCAGAAATTCTTTTGATCCGTGACTAATCCTTCCATACGATGTCTTTTACCTACTGTTATAAATATCGTCTCGATATTCGTCACGATTCGTCTGGTACATCAGTTCAAATACCTTAGACATTTCGTTGCCGACGACCTTAAGGACGATGCCGATGTTGAGTGGGAACGCACGGCATTGGCGCGATGGCGAAGCGGTGCGGGAAAATATCGACGGCAGCAGAGTAGAATGAGTCAACTGTACTTTTTACGAAATTCACTTTTTTACATAAATCGACTCAGATAAGATAAGATAAGATAATATTTATTTACTAGAAAAGACATGCATGCAAGATGGTAACTTACTTTATTAGGTACAGACATGTTTGTCACAGTCATGATGTTACGTGCAAATGTGCAAATGTCAAGAAATATTATTAATTAAAACATTCTCTTAAAATAACAGTAAATTATGTAATTAAAAAATAATAAAATATAATTAAAAAATAAAAATGGAATAAAGAGAATTCTTTGTTCTATCAAAGGATTCTTTTTTCTGTTTAGTTCTTAAATTTTACTAATATTAAGTCACGTACGAGTGTACAAAGACAACTTCACCTATTTTTCACAAAGTGACGAAGTAGACACGGATATACCATTAGTCCAAGTATACGTCGGACAATCGGCGCGTTCATCTATTGTAAACAAAGATATCAATCACATAGCCGTTTTAAAGTCTTTTTTAACTTGCGTTGTTTTATTGCAACAACAATATTAAGTCTTGTCGGCGTTCCAAATAGTAGTTCACATACCTTTATTTAATACAACATTATAATATAATTGTGTCCAATATAATAACGGACTCGGACCTCGGACGAGGATGTTGTTGGGACTGCCTCGGTTTTGCAGCGCATCAAGCATGTTTGCTGAAGCGACACTGGACGACTTTTATGCCACCATGCGCAAGCGAAGTGCATCTATGCTGCGGCGATTCCGAGGTAGTCCGAACAATATTTTAGGTACACTGGTGGACAAAATAGATGGACCGTTTATTAGGCACTGGGCTGGGAGACATGTGCGTACAGACGTACATGTGCAAAATTAGTTGTTTTTTATTTGTGATTTCACTTTTTTTAAATTTATTTTTCACTAATAATAGGTTACGAACACATTATGGATCCTGTAATCTGAAATAACGAGTTATTATTTTTATAACAATAAACAATTTAAAATACAAAATAATACTAACAACTATCTAAAATTTAAATAAGATTAAGCAGTTACGCGTAAAAGCGGATATGGCAGTTCACTCATTTAGTTTACTTTTTTGTACGAAGTAGATAAACACGTCCCCTTTTTTATAAAATATAAATTAACATTAACCTTAAAACTTCCCAATAATAATCTCGTTGCATTTGTTTCTCCTAAAATAAAAGAAGAGCTAGAAAGAAAGAAACCGGACAGTAATCCGCGCGTAAAAACAACTCAACAATAATTATTTACCGCAGTAAATTAAATAAATAAAAAACTTAATCAATTGCATGCAATAAACAAACGTCTGAACGCTAAAATCTAAACAATAAAACAGCATTAAGGTAAGTTTAAACTTGCCACTGGGAAGGATGAGTTATAGAGGGGAGGGTAGGCAAGAAAAATCCGGGCAAACGCCGAGGGAAGATCAACTTTCCATCTAGCCACTTAAAAAGTTTTATGCAAATCTGTGTGTAGGTGGGCGTAAATATGACGCATTGAGCTTTAGGGCGTGATCTACGGTGGCCTATATTGAAAACTCTCAATCGATTGTGTACCCAAGTAGGCCGCTGCGTTACCGAGGCCCCTGGCAACACAGGCAACGGAAGGAACACGGGTGGGTTTTAGTCAGTAAGAGTCTGATACACCCTCCCGCACTGCCCAGAGCGGGAGAAGTTATATGATAATTTCTCAAGCAAAAAAAAAAAGTAGGCCGCAGCAAACACAATTTGTCGAAATGAGGGATAACTGACCCACGCAACACCCAATGTGAGTGCGGTGCTACTGATCAGACCACGTCCTTCCTTTTTTTTTTTTTTGGTAACGGGGTCCAGCCGTCTTGGATGTCCTCCGCCTTGGGGCCGACGCGGGGTCTTTCAGACTTCTACCGACCGGCCACCCAAAGCCCACACCGGCTCCCCCGGCTTCAACGTGGCTACCTACTCGGGCTCAAGCAATTAAGAAGACTACCAATGACATGAAAAGAAGCTTTAGAAAGAGACTATCACACAAGTTTGAGTGAAAGAGACGACGCTCTACAAAGTTGAACTTTTACTAGGGACATATTCGACCCAACTTTTATACCTAATAAATGTTTCATCCTGCGAATATCAATTTTGAATTTCTTAGTTACAGTTTTTTTCATACAAATATGTACTTTCAGACGACATTATTTTTTTTCGCGGGATAGGGCTTTGTCCTATTCAAAAGCGATAGTCACGTGAATACGCGACCGTAGCGCGTAAGCGCTGGTTCACCAAAAAAAACTGACATATGAATGTCAGTTTTTTTTGGTGAACCTGAAGAGGGCGTTTTCCAGTTATCCGACCAAAAAGTGAAATATGGACGTGACGATCGCGTATTCGCGCGACGATCGCTTTTAAATAGGACGCAGGGTTAGACTTATACCATATGTTATATATAAGGTCGTTCGCCCTAAAAGTTGATGTACCGTATTAACCAGACTGGGTACTGCAAATATTTCCTCAAAAGTGGTAAGTTATGAATTCTTAATGCAACAAACCAGTATTAAAAGAACTTGAAGGTTGAACCTTTAAAACTTCATAAAAAAATCACGTAAAGGTGCAAAGATTTGCATGTTTCCCTAAAGTGGTAGCCGTTAAGAAGATTTTTTGAGTCAACAATCTTTTAATTAAAACGTTTTTCTACTTACTTCGACACTCAGTCTTGGTGAGGTTCTATGCAGAGAATTTTCGGTGAGGGGTGGAATTAGTGAATCATTCATTAATTTACCTTTGTTTTTAGTTATATGATCTTAGCAGCTTTTTAACTAAAATCTTTTTAAAACACAATTATCAGTGTGGTTAAAATGTTTTACAGTATTAAGGAATTTTCAGAACATACTTATAAATATTTGTTTATAGTAATAATTAATGAATCTATTATAAATTAATTAATGACATTTGTATGTAATAATAATGTGTGACAATAATGTAATAATAATAATATAATCTGCATAATAATTATGAATTTATGACATTTAAACATAAATAATTTGCACGCTTGCTAGCAGGCAGAACACAATGACTTTAAGGCTGTAAGATCTTTGTAAACTATGTATTTTCTTGGAAATAAACATTTTGAATTTGAATTTAAAATATGTTTATTCCCATAGCAAACCGTGCAGTTTAAAGATGTGTGTAGACCAAACGAAATAAAAAATGAATCAGAAAAGGACGAAGACTATTCTATTCTTAATATTCTTATCATTTTGGTATGGATAGACCAACAAAAATGCTGTGTCCCTGTTTACACAATAAGATTTTCAATTAAATTCACTCATTTAGTCTACACCGATCTATACATAGACAAATGTAAAAAAACGAGGCTCAGCTGGGAGTTAAACCTCTAACATGTCAAATTGTCAATAGACAATAATCCTCCAACTAAAACCGACACGGCTCCCTGCCATAGACACGATAACATTTTTAAATTCCATTCTGCTGACATCGAAAGATTTCATTTGACATTCAATTTTCCAATCACCCCGTTCAAAATATCAACATGAATATCAAAATTTCTGGTGCACTCAAAAGAATTTACACTGTTTGGTAAGCGAAACGTATTTATTGAATGCATATTGCAGTGGTTCCATATTAATTTTTATGTTTTTGGTATTTTATTTTGTTATGATTTCGAAACTTATTTTATTTTGTGGCAAGGTGGCATTGTTGTGTTTATAACAATACTTTTGCGGTTGATTATTGTTTTCCCAAGCGTATAATAAATGGTGTGGGCGCTTCTTTTCACCCGACTACGGCAAAGCCAAAAGGAACGGTTATAATTTAAGCAAACTATGTTTGTATTTATTTATTTATTTAAAACTCTCGCACACAATTATGTACGAAGACGGACTTAATGCCTTAGGCTTTCTCTAACAGTCAACCAAGGGTGGTGAAAAGATAAGATGGAAATAATAATAATGAAAAATATTAAAAGATAACAATAGATTAATTATAAACAAAATAGTAGTATTTACGTGTGTTCCACCGTAGCACCTAAACTCCTGAATGAATTTGATGAATGAGGTATCAATGGATTTGTAATAATACTCCGGGTGATTTAGGTTATATAAATTCCCCCTAAATTTAATATGGTGGACTTTACACGTACATTTATGACCTCAAAAATATCATAATCCTTGAGATAATCATGACATGCTTTTTTTTTTTTTTTGTTTTTTTTTTTTGAGGTTGGGAATTCATCAAATAACTTCTCCCGCTCTGGGCGGAGTGGGAGGGTGTGTCAGACTTTTACTGACTAAAACCTAACCGTATTCCTTCCTGTTGCCTGTGTTGCGGGGGCCTCGGTGACCCATAAGTACCTTCCCGCGACCCCGGCAGGCATCGGCCCTAGTGGACCCCTACTTTGTGCTGACGACATCTCTTTGAGGCGCGCGTGGAATACGACGCGCCGTCGACCCGGGCCTGGTCCTTACCGGACGGTGAGCTACCCATTGCTCACCGTCCGCAAGCCCGCGCCTATGGTAGCTGGAAATCCGCCCGAGATTCCCGACGACCAGGGCGTCTCCTGCGGCGGCTAGGGGCGAGAGGGCGCGAAACATGCCTTTCCCTCAACCGTCCCGCCTCCTCCTTCGCGAGCATTACTGCTTCGCAGAAGGAGGTGACGGCTGCCCATGCCCTCTCGCTCCGTACCATGGCCTGAACCAGGGCCGGATGCGAGAGGTCTCTGCCGCCGATCGCCTCCACGAGGACACGGCGGTGCTCTGCCCAAGCCGGGCAGACCTCCACCGTATGTTCCACCGTGTCCTCCGGGCGATCCACACAGTGGTGACACCCGGACGTTTCCTCCCGCCTTATCCGACACAGGAACCTCCCGAAGCTGCCGTGTCCGGTGAGGACCTGCGTCAGGCGGAAGGTGAGGACGCCGTGGCGCCTCTCCAGCCACTCCTCAAAGAGGGGACTTATCGCCGCAATCGTGGCGTGCCCAGCACTGGGTTGCGACAACCGTACTTTCCATGACGCCATGAGATCCCGCCGGAGCTCCGTCCGCTGTGCCGCGATTTCTCGCGGCAGCGGACTTACGCCCCGGCGTTTCGCCTCCTCGCGCCACTCCCATACGTGCGCGAGGACTTTTGCCTCCAGATCCCATGGCGGCAATCCGGCAAGGAGGCTCGCTGCCTCACAGGAGACCGTGCGGTATCCTCGGACCATCCGGATGGCCATGACCCTTTGGGCCGCGCTCAACCGGCGGGCTGGCCGCAGCGCCAGAGAGCGCGCCCATACAGGAGCCCCGTAGAGGGCCATGGACCGCACGACCCCTGCGTAGAGCCTCCGGCAGGAGGCGTTTGGACCCCCTAGATTGGGCAGGAGCCGCTTCAATGCAGCGCCCGCCCGCTCCAGTTTGGGAGCCAAACGTTGGAAATGCTCCACGAAGTTCCACCGGCTATCGAGGACGAGTCCCAGGTACTTCATCGTCGACTCGACGCCGATGGAAACCCCTCCTACCGTTATTTGGGACCCCAACGGTGGCGCGTTCCGAGGACCATGAAAACACATGGCCTCGGACTTGTGCAGGGCCACCTCGAGTCCCAATTGCCGGATCCTTTCGACGATTGTCGCAACCCCGCGTGCCGCTATTCGGCCGCCGCCTGGTGCGACCTCCCCTGCGCCAGGACCAACGTGTCGTCAGCGTAGCACACTACGCTGACGCCGCTAGGGAGGTCTGCGCGCAGCACCCAGTCGTATCCGATGTCCCACAGATGCGGCCCCAAGACCGATCCCTGTGGGACACCGCACGACATCTCTTGCCGGTTCCACACTCCCTGGTGACCGGGGTAGATGACGGCCCTGTCCGTCAAATAGGCCTCGACCACACGACAGAGGTAGGTCGGCATCCGGTGATACCGGAGTGCCTCCCTGATGCAACTCCAGGGCAGGGTATTGAAGGCATTGGCGATGTCTAGAGACACCGCCAAGACGACCCCACCCTGGGCAACAGCATTCCCCGTCGTCAGGGCTTGCACACGCATGATGGCGTCCACCGTAGAGCGCCCTCTGCGGAAACCAAACTGGCTCTCCGCCAAATCCGGCCCCACCTGCACCAGCTGGCCGACGAGGCGGTCTGCAATGACTCTTTCAAAGAGCTTGCCCACCTCGTCGAGCAGCACGATGGGCCGATAAGCGGACGGAGTCCGCAGGGCGCCCTGCCTTCTTTATGAGGACCAGTTTCCCCGTCTTCCAGCGAAGCGGGAACTGGCCCCTCTCCATGCATGCGCTTAGGAGCCCCCGAAGTCGAGGCCCGAGAGCCTCCAAGGCCAGGACCCAGGCCTTCCCAGGTAAACCGTCGGGTCCTGGGGCGGTATTTTTGGCATTAAGCCTGCGTACCGCCGCTCTCATTTCTACCTCGGGGTGACCGAGGTAGAAATGAGAGCATCGTCGTGTTCGTCGTCGCTGGCGGTGTGGTCCGCATCGGGCACCGCAGTAGGCGGAGCCATAGGTGTTTTCCCCTCGGGAAGGGAACAGAGCGCTCACCACGTCCTCCACAAGCTGGGGCCGGAGACTCTGCGTCAGCGGGGGAGCCCATGGTCGGAGTTTATCCCGTACCACTTTGTACGGGCGTCCCCACGGGTCCCTGTCCAGAGTCCCCAGCGACTCCTCGCGGGCCAACCCCCTGGCCCGCAGGATCTCCACTTGGAGGGCGGTCTTCGCCGCTCTGTACCCCTCGTACAGCTCCGCCTGAATGGCTTCCGTATCCGGAGGTTTGATACGGAGCCTGCGGTGCCTGGTGTACCGGCGTCGCGCAGCCACGCACGCAGTGCGCAGAGCCGTCAGCTCCTGCATCATGACATGCTTGGTATCAAAAGAAAGGTTTTAACGAGCACATTACAAATAATATGTATATTATATATTATACCGTCTAAATAAATAAATATGTTTAAATGTTAAAAACCAGTAACAGTAAAGACTGCGCTACGTACGTCGCGGCTCTAAAATGAATATATATGTATACAACTCCGCGTGAACTTAGATCTGTCTCAGCCTGTTATTATAAATCACAACATGACTTTGTCTTGTTTGTTAGTATGACAAGTTACACCATTGTTTTGGTGTTTGTTGATTGGGCAGGTTATAGACTTGATTCTATAATGACCTATGTAAGTAAAGCCGCAACCAATGCTAATGTACCTCTGTAATCTACAATAACGCTTCTTTGTATACTTTATTAGAAGTCGAATTTCCAGCAATGTGCGCATATATCTTATAACGAACAGTCATGAAATAGTGTTATTTGCAGATGACACATCACTTTTATTTAAGCTCAAACGACAACAGAGAGTTACTGACGATGTTAATTATTGCTCTCTCTAAAATAGTACATTGGTTTAGTGTTAATAACTTACTTTTAAACGAGAAAAATACCAAATGTATTAGATTTCTGACACCTAACGTTAAGCAGGTAAAAACAAATCTACTAGTAAATGGGGCGGAGTTGGATCTTGTGGAGACCACTGTGTTCTTAGGTATTACTTTGGACTCAAAGAAAGCTACAGTGGGGCCCACATATAACCACCTTGTCGAAGCGGCTAAGCTCTGCAGCCTATGCGGTGTATAAAATCCGTCAATTGACTGATGTAGAAACAGCTCGATTAGTATATTTTAGTTATTTCCATAGTGTAATGTACGACATTGGACAGCTACAACAACATACGACGTGGGACAGCTGTTCCACGTCTTCTACGGTTGAACGTACGTTGTTGCTTGTTATAAGTGTAATATGACGATATTTCGTCGTATCATATAGTATCTGTTTCACAAAGTCACAAAAATGCCAGCAAAGTTGTTCGTCTCGGGTTTTCTAACCGTACTTCCACATTTTAAGGATTGAAGTAAACTCTTTAGCCGCCTTCAAGATGGACATCTAGATGTACGACTGGCGGATGTCTGTCGTACATAGGAAAACGTAAGAGGCGCTTCAGAAGAACATATGTATAAAAAATATCAGTCATCCCATATATTTAGTCGAGTAGGAATTAAAGTTTGGTATGACACGGCACGTGACGCTATGAGGTATCTAACAAAATTTAAAAAAATATATCTTTTGATCTGTAAGTCGATTTTAAAAAAGGTTCTTATCTTTTAGCAATTAGGTTTTAAATCCAATGACTGGCTTTTACGTGATGCGTACATAAACGAACAAACAACCGAAAGCAAAATTCAGACAAAAAATACAACAAATGTTTTTTTTACGTTCTATTACTTATTTCTCGCGCCTTCCAGTACTTATCTTGCAAAAATATTTAATGTACAGAAACGATTTCATTATATTTATAGATAAAAAGCATGATTAAATAATCAAATCCTAATAAATAGTAACGATTTGTATTGCCACTCTTAAGAATAAAAACAAATACAACGATATATTTATACTTTGGATTTCTTCGAAGCTCGATAAATGGTGTTGAAATAAATCACGCTATGGTTTCGTTCAAGGGACTACGCACTGCTATTGGAATTTAAACCTAAGTGTCGTCAAGTCAAGAGTAAATAAATAGTTCAACTTGCCAACCAACTAGTTCTTTTTTGTTTTTGTGTTCTTTATTTGCGTCATGTTTACTGCAAATAATAAAAACTATTACCCAGTCTTACCAAGGAGTATCGTGTTATACATGGTATACCCCCAGTAACTGGGTTGTGGAGGTCAGATAGGCAGCCGCTCCATGTAAAATACTGATATTCAGCTGCATCCGGTTAGACTGGAAGCCGACCCCAACATAGTTGGGAAAAGGCTAGGCAGATGATGATGATGAATAAAAACTATTACCCGGAAAAACAACGGTGATCTAAAACAAAATATTCCAGACAGATATCATGACATAGGTTCAAAAATGGTCAAAGTAAAGCCGTTGTCGCATGCCATCATAATTTTGTAAGTGTTCCTGGCACCCACATGGTATACAGGCATGAGACCTTTTACCTTGACCATTTTTGGACCTGTTTTGATTTTTGTCTGAAATAGTTTCTGGTTTCGTACTTTTTAGATCACTTTTATTTTTCTTTTATTAGTCGGGTAACAGTTTTTATTTTTTTTTTATTATTATTATTTTCCGTTTTAACGCCTCATAAACGTTACGACAACTAAAGAAAGAAGAAAGAAAGAAAATACGTTAGTTTCTTTTTTCTTTCAACACAGTGCAGACAACAAATCATATCTTACTCGTATGGTCATAGAACTTGCCATAATAAAACACAACAGGAGAAGCCGACCTTAAGGTGGATCCGCAGTGGTGGCTCGCAAAATTAAAATGTTCTTGCGTTTTTTGCAATTTGCAAGTTAGTGTCAGGTTGTATCTTGATCAAAATATGATTCGCGACCACAAATATGTATTTACAGAATTATAATCATAAGAATAATGAATAGCTACATCTCTCTTAGTTATATTATTTATTATGATTATAATTCTGTAAATACCACTGCGGATCCACCTTAAGAGGCTGACAACACCTAAAACGCGGTAACTGTTGGACTGCATAGAAAAGAAAGACAAGCGCGATGACACAACGCTGGTAATTTATTGCAAAAGCAGTTATCTATTTACAAAAAATCTATTGATTGGATAAAAAAATTAAAACACTATTATGTTGCTTGTAGAATAATGTGCCAAAAATCATTGCATGTATATTAGTATGGTTTTTAATCGTTAAAAGAAATTTTTAGAGGTATCTTCATGATTTTTTCTATCGTATCAAATTGGTTGGTTGTATTATGTTTTCAACACACTATCTACCTAGCATACTCGTGAAGAATATCATATATTTTTCTGGTTTTGTTTACTGCAGGGGTCATATACTTTTAGGCATTATAACACTTATAAAACCTGCGTTTAGCTCCTGTAGTCCTCTTAACACTAATCTTTTATATCGTCGCGTATAAAATCGCTTTTCGTGTCTGTGTCTCTGACCGCATTTTGTTTTTCTAAACTATGCAACGGAATTGGATGCGTTTCCACCATCATTTAGAGAATTTATTCTGGAAGATGTATGTGTCAAACATATTGATACTAAACTTAAATATAATAAAGAAATCTTGATGTTTTATCAAGTCGTAAAAACAGTGTAACGTAGCAAGTGCGCGTCGCTAGTTTTAGCATAATTAGAAAAACCGAAAGCCTAGGGTAATATAGGAGCAGTCACATTAACAGTGGTTAACAAAACACTTTCTAGTTTCAGAGGAAACCAATTCAGCCACAAAAAATGCCAAGGCCCAGTGGGTCGAACCCAAGGCTACCCAAACCAGGACACGATCAAGTTGGCGACAGTTCGTATCGCTCCTAACCTGAAGCTACTGTCCTTTCGAGTCTCGAAGAACTTCCTGTATTTCAGCTTCGCAAGACCTGGCACCGACCTGCTAGAGTTCAATGAACTTTGCAACGAGGAGACTTAGGGTTTTTTTGATTGTGATGTTATAGCGGCAAAGATTTTAAGGTTTTTGGCGATTGTTGTAGACGATTAGCAAGCTCTTGTTACAGATTTTTTTTACTGTGATACCAAGACACTTTAGATATTTTTAAAAGATTTATGGAACTTAGGAACCTGAATGTGTTAAGAAGGGCGCATATAAATAATTTATTTTAGTGTCTAGAGTTACCATAACAGAATCTTATAGTTATAATCATATAAATCATGGATCCTCTCATCCTTTCTCCCATAATTTTAGTACTAAAATTCATATATTTTTACATAACCACGTATTGTTACCACTTCTAAAACTTAAACTTCAATTACTTGACTTAGAAATTAGAAATAGAAATAATTTTAAATGTAAAAAATGTTGTTTTAAATGTGGTTTGATTTTTCAGTTTAAATGTAGCTTGAGCTTCCTACGTCACTTTAGCATTACTAATCATTTTTTAATAATGATATTGATAAGTTTAACTGTGTGTGTCTGTACAACGTCCATGTAATCGTTCTTGTTTGTCTTTTATATAATCAACAAAGAATTGGGCTCCCCGATTTAAAATATAAATATGTGTTCGTGTATTGTCTTGTCCGTGTCTAATGTCCGTATTGTGTTGTTAATGTAAGTGTATTGTAATGTCGCAAAATTAAATAATTGGAAAAAAAAATGTTTTTATTTTGGGTACATCCCTTGAGGTCTTTGTTTAGCATAGGTACTTTTCAGGCATAACAGCAATAAGCACAAATTAAAAAAAAACTTTGGCACATTAAAAAGTTTTGAGGCACTAATTATCTGTCAAAACAAAATGTCGACGTGGAGACAAAGTTTTGCTAGGATGACACACAAAACGTTTGTGAGAAAAGCCAGCAACTGACTTTCTTCCGACAGAATAATGGCGAGCTATCTGCTCATTGTCATACAATACGAGTATTCGATACAATCCTAGACACCATTTACGCACACTGTATCTTACACATTTTTGACTGATTGCCTGTTAATCCCTTCCATGTTAGGGAGATATTTCTCTGTAGATCTATATAAATAAATAAAATTTAAGTGTCCGTTTGCAATGTCAAAATAACAGCTTCTAACTAAATACATATGAAATTAAACGCTACTTCCAACAAAAAAACAATACAATTTTTTTTTGTTTGTGTGTTTGTTCCGGCTAATCTCCGAAACGGCTGGACCTATTTCGACGGGACTTTATAAATAATAATAAAATTTATTGATCCAAAAATATACATAGACACAGGTTATATACTAGTTACATGCTAAGACTTAGTCAACTAACAATGGACACAAGGGGTAAAAATAATTGTCTATATCAAGAAAAAAAAATTAAATCCTGTCTCCTAAACTAGGGATTGCCTGTATCTTAGGAGACAGAACTTTACTGGCGGGTAGCAGTTACTTTTATCTTAGAAAAAGCAACGCGGGTGAAGCCGCGGTCAGCAGCTAGTATACAATAAGCGCATTTTGAGAAATCCTATCTTCTAAACCAGTGGTCGGAATTTCATACTTTTGGTTAAACGAAGATCTGTAACAATAGAAAACCAAAAGGAGAGTGGGAAGTATTATGGAAAGTGTTCTTTGGACCAGTAGCACTGCTGAGACACAGGCCTCCTCTCAGTGAGAGGGAGTGGGCCATATTCCACCACGCGGGCTTAGTGCGGGTTGGTAGATGTCACATGTCTTTGATTTTTTGGTTCTAGGACATGCCGATTTCCTCACGATGTTTTCCTTCACCGTTTGGAGAGCAGAGGTGATGAAATTATTTACACAAAGAGTCTGCCTGGATTCGAACCCACGACCAGGACCAGGACCAGGACCATTGAACCAGGTTAACCAGGACCAGGACCAGTGAACAAACAAAACCTGGTGGTTTTGAAAGTGCAGGCATAGCTCATCTTCATACATATATGTACATACTAAATATCTACATACATACCCTTGTGCTTAAACTGTATTTATCTCTAGATTGCCGGGTCAGATTTAATGTCCTTTTGCACAAGGGTATAGATATGGTATCCCTGCAGAAACATCAAAACCGTATCGTTATCAGTTCAAACACCAATTTTGCTCAGTCTCCTTTACTCCACAACAAACATAAATAGAACCTACCTATTAATAAGCGAACAAAACAAATACGTTCATTTGCGGAAAACATGACGTAAAGAATGAACACAGATACAAAAAAAAAAAACATTTTGGGGGGTAAATATGCGTCACATCCACGCAAAACGGCCTTCGCTCAGCATAATGCTGCGACACAGAGCCCCAGCGCTTGTTTTTCAGCGACTATTGCTATTATATTATTGGCTATTGTAGTCAAATACTATCCAGTAATGCACTCAACAGTTATGTTGGCTCATTAATCAAGTAACACCGTGCACGATATCCACACAACAATACAACTGCACACAGCCATTGTACTTATACAAGTTAAATTCTAACTTGGAAGTATGAGCTGACGGTGCAAATGCAACAGTGGCTACATTACACATACAAATCTTAGGGCCTTAGCAGACTTGCTAATTTAAGCAGCAGCGATCAGAGATTTGGTCGTTTTTAGGGTTCCGTTCCTCGAAAGGAAAAATGGTAGCCATAAAGGATCACTTCGTTGTCCATCTGTCTGTCAAGACCCTTTACTCAGGAACGCGTGGAGGTATTATCAAGTTGAAATTAATATCAAGTACGTAGGTCTATTAACAGTCTCTTGGAGTTCTAAAAAAATTAAGCGTCTAAGTCAACACAATAAAAAAATAAGGCCATTTGAGGCTCGTGCAGGCTGGCGCGATATCGCAGGTGTGACAAGCAACGCGACGCGCAGCGCTAGATGTTGCGTCGCGCTTGTCTGAATAAATCAAAACCGGGTAACCCTACCCGGTTTTGATTTATTCAGACAAGCGCGACATCATAGACAGATAATAAGGGTAGACATGCTCATAGTATAATAATAATTAGGAAAGTGAAATGACGCATATGTGTATGTGTGAGCAGGACATAGCATAAGTTTTCTATCTCTAATTGCGTATCGGTTTTTTGTTGTTTGCCATCCACTAGTCATTGATGGCAGACAAGTTGTGGTGTCAAAAGATTTTCATTGATAATACCTGTGAAACACTTATTTCGTGTAATTTGTGATTTAATTGATATTCCAAAAGGTAATATTTAGTGTGTAGTGATGGTGAATTTATTTATTTATTTATCTTCTTACATCTACCATTACAGGAAAAAACCCAATGCGATAAATGCGCCTATCCTAATTTAATCAATATTCATTTCCTAACTCGATCAGTCTATTTGTAACAAATTACGAACAATTGTTGTATATATGGCGGTAATAGCCGTAGCGAACGAAATCAACCAAACATAACCTTTCATCGGTAAGCAGCATTTTTTATCTATTACAGCTAGTAAATCAAAGGATTATTGTATTCATGAATATTTTCTGTCAATAATAAGCAACATTTATCGGTAATTACATCTAAAAAGACGATAAAATCCTAACTTGTTTTTTGCACTAACCGACCAAAGTGTGAGGCATTTTATGTTAGTTTGTTATCTATGTTACTAAGTGTCATTTGTCAATAGTCGGATAATAACTTGACGGGGTTACCAGCACTTGGTTTTTTTTACCACTAAAAGTATATAATATATTTTTTTAGTTTTCCGAATGAACCATTTTTAAGAAATAAGTGGACTGAGTGTACGGGCCGAAATAACCGGCATCCAAGTCGTCACTCCCGAATCTGCTCACGACTGATAGCCAAACTTTACTTGACTGTCACTATTCGCTCTTAATTAAGGCTATAAGTTTAAAATTCATTATGCAACTAAAAAGGTTTCAGAAAAAAGTGATAAGATCAGAAATTTTTATAATAAATTAGTTTTATTTTAAGGTCAATAGTATCCAATTAACTTGCATAACAAGTAATTAGACTCGGTCGTTTTTTCGTACTAAGATCATCCTTAGTACCATTTTATTAAGTATAATTTTGTCATTCAAATTTGTGGCGGACGCTGGTAATAAAACCACATAAATAACACTTTAAAGTGGACTGTATTTTAATAGAAATAGTTAAAGGTGTTACACTGGCAGATTGCGAATGAAGACTGACTGTTGACATATGTTCGTTCACTTGAACGGAATGAGTGAATTATTATGTATGCTTCATACATAAATGGCAACGCCGACAAAGAAACCAAAAGGCTATAGTTTGAATACAAACCAAAATGTAACTTAATCTTAAATTTACTGAATATTAGACAAATAGGAACATTTGTGTCCTTTTCACAAGTATAAATAAACTGTTTAAACTTGGGTACTACTTATTTACTATTTTATAATATAAACAAAAATGCTTAACTATTTAGGTACCTACTTACTGGATGCTTCAATTCTTTTGAAATCCTTTAAATTGTTATGTACAGAATTACTAAGGAATAATCTAACAAAGTAAATTTAATTAATCAATAACTGGAAAACTACTTACTAAATTGTTGTGATTATAAAACCTATTGTACTTATACATACATAACATACATTAATGTTACGTTCATTTAAGTACCTATGTACTATGCATTTTAAATAGGTTGGTATGTGTCTATTACAAAATAGATGTGCACATATTTATATTACATTTTACCTTCTTAAAGTATAATTATGAATCTATTGAGTATGCTATATCTGTTTACATCATGTTTAAGTTCAACTATGATTATTAATTTAAGTGATTTTTTTTAACAGAAAGTTGGCTTAACTAACGATATTTATACCCTACGTATTTAGCCTAGTAAATGAACAAGTTCACATGACATGTCCAGCAGCCACACAGAGGTAAATTATTAAGTATAATTTATTCATAAATAGGAAGTACACAAACTTTCATAACACTAGTACGCATGATTTTACCACTATTAGTTCTTACAGATAATGCCCTGACCTTGCCATCTGATCCAGGGAAAGTCTGTTCTACTCTGGCCACTGGCCATGTTAATGGAGAGGTGTTATCAACTCTGAGTAGCACCAATACCCCTTTTTCAATATTTGGTACACTATTGTGCCATTTTGGCCTATTTTGTAACTGAGTCAAATATTGTTTTGACCAAGTTTTCCAAAAGGATTGAGCCATGTGAGTACATTGCTGCCAAAATGACAAACGGTTTGTGGGCACATTTGTTACATCAGGTTCAGGGAATGATGTAATAGAAGCACCTGTCAAAAAATGAGCAGGAGTTAAATAAGACATGTCATTTGGGTCAATACTTGGCAAAGAAAGTAAAGGCCTGGAGTTCAATAACCCTTCTATTTGAATTATCACAGTATTCAACTCTTCATAGGTTAGTATCTGTTTGCCTACAACTCTTTTTAAGTGATATTTAGCACTCTTAATTCCTGCCTCCCATAGGCCTCCAAATACTGGTGAATAAGAAGGAATAAAACTGAATTCAATACCAAGATCTGAAGTTGAGTTTATAATTTTCTCCTGATGTACCTGATTAAAATGTAATGAGTATAACTCATGCAACTGATTATTGGCACCCTTGAAGGTAGAACCATTGTCACAATAAATAATAGATGGCTTATTGCGACGATAAATGAATCTTTTTAATGCCTGTAAAAAACATTCAGTTGTTAAATTTGATACCAACTCAATATGAATGGCCTTTGTTGTGAAACAAACAAATAATGCTATGTATGCTTTTAAAATTACTGGTTTCCTAATACGGTGTAATTTTATTGAAAACGGACCGCCATAATCGATTCCTACCTTTTCAAAAGGTCGGCTGGGGTTCACCCTGTCTGAAGGAAGAGATCCCATCATTTGCTCTGATGCCTTGGCTCTTAGCTTGAAACACAGTAAACATTTGTGAATTACTCCTTTGACTTCTCTAAGTCCATTAATTAGGTAAAACCTTTGACATAAACTGGCTAGGGTCAACTTCTTCCCAGCATGTAACAAACATTTGTGTTCATTGTTAATTATTGAACGTGTAATGTATGATTCTTTGGGTAATATGATAGGATATTTCTGATCATATGGTATGTTAGCATTGTGTAACCTACCTCCTACTCTGAGGATACCTATTCCATCTAAAAATGGATTTAAGGATTTCAAATTGGATTTAATGGGTTTCTTGGACATGATACAATTCATTTCCTCACTTAAATGTTGTTTTTGATCTTGTCTAATTATATTTTTGAGTGAAAATTGAAGTTCTTTTATTTTTAGATGTCCGGAGACCCTATCTTCTTTCTTTACTTTGCAATTGTTAAAAAACCTGTAAATATAGGCAATAATTCTTTTCAATTTGTTAATATCCGAATAATATGAATATAAACTGAAATCTTTATTTGATTCAGAAGTCAATGTAATATTACAAAGCTTAAGTTCAGGAATTTCCTTAGGAATTTTGATATTTGTAGATTCATGTGTGTAATTCTTACTATGTAAAAATTGTGGCCCATGCCACCATAACTGGTTGTTTTTAAGTAAGTGAGGTTCTATACCCCTAGACAAACAGTCTGCAGGATTCTCAACGGTACTGACATATGACCATGAGGCATTTTGTGTGAGATCACAGATAGTTTTGACTCTGTTTGCAACATAAACAGACAATTTTGTGGGCTCTGTGTTAAGCCAAGCAAGAACAATTTGAGAATCTACATATAAATGTACCTTAATGGCAAAATTATTTTTAATTAGTTGATCATACAACTTTTTTGATAGTTTTGCTAGTATCAAAGCGCTATTCAACTCTAATCTTGGTGTGGTTAATGATTTTATGGGATTTACCCTTGATTTTGAGCATAACAACTCAACATTTACTTGATCATTGCTGTTAATGGTTCTTAAATAAACACAACAACCATAAGCCTTCTGAGAGGCATCTGCAAACCCTATTAGTTCAATACATGTTGAGTTTTGTGTGTCAATATTTCTTTTTACTTGAATACAACCTGTTCTTGATAAATTATCAACAAAACATTTAAATTTTTTATTTAAGTTCAGTGGCAATGGTGAGTCCCATGAAACCTTCTCTAACCATGTTTGTTGCATGATTATTTTTGCAAGTACAATAATTGGACCTACTAGACCCAGTGGATCAAAGAGTTTGCTAATGAAACTTAATGTCTGACGCTTGGTGTAGACATCTAACAACTCAGTTTGTGGACAGGAAATGTTCAATACATCCGTTTGTGTGTTATATTTGATACCCAAGGTCTTCACATATTGATCATCACTTTTGCATAAATCAATTTCATTTGAAATCTGTAAAGCACAGGGAATGTCCCTTAATATATGCTCACTGTTTGAACTCCATTTATGAAGTTTAAAACCACCAAGGTTTAAAATGGCAATTAATTGGTTTTTCATATCAAGTAATTTTTGTAAGTCGTTACTACCGGTACAAACATCATCGACATAGCATTGATTCAATAATATGTGTGCACCTTCAGGGTAAGTATGCGCAAATCTGAAAGCTAACTCATTTAAACATCTTGTAGCTAAAAATGGTGAGCTTTTAAGTCCATAGGTGACTGTTTGCAACTGAACACACTGTATTTCCTTTTGTGGTGAATCTCTCCACAATATATTTTGAAGAGCACAGTGTGCTGGGTTGAGGTTAACTTCTCTAAACATTTTTTGAATGTCAGAAAATAACACATATTTATGTAATCTGAAGAGAATCAATATATTAAATAACTCATTTTGGATGCAAGGCCCATTGAGCGACATGTCATTTAAAGAAAAACCTTGATTAGTAGCCATTGAGCCATCAAAAACGACTCTTAGTTTTGTAGTTTTGCTATTTTCGTTTAATACTGGATGGTGTGGTAGAAAGTATACCTGACCAGCTTTTAAATCATATGTTTGAATATCAATGTATTTAGCATGACCCATTGAAATGTAAGTGTCAATGAACGCTTTATAACCTCTGAAAAGTTCAGCATCTTTGTGAAGTCTTTTTTCTAAATTGTTAAAACGTTGTAAAGCTCTTATGAAAGAATCTCCCATGTTTAATTGATCAAAATTTTGTTTTAAAGGTAAGTTAACTTGAAATTTATTGTCTTTCAATATTACAGATTCAGAAAAGATTTTTTCAGCAAGAGCTTCTTCAGAAGCCGACTCAGTGAAAACTTCTGTCACTTGCTCACACTTCCAAAACTGCTCTAAAGTCTTTTCTATATTTTGGGTGCTATCACATTCACTGTTTTTTAAAATGTGTTTGGTACACTTACTTACCGGAGAGTAACTTCTAGTCTTCACCCTTCCAGCCACAATATACCCAAAGTGGGTGTTGTGTAAATACAAACCTTTAGGGATAATAGGTAGTTGTTCACGCAATAAGATTTTAAAGAAAGCGTCACAACCTAATAAGATACTTATTTTTCCAGTTTTATAAAATTCTGTGTCAGCTAACTTGACGTATGAAGGAATTTTTAAATTATCTGTATCTATCTCACACTGAGGTAAATCACTAGTGATGTTTGGCACTACACAGCATACTATTTGAGTCTTGTAAGTGTTGAGAGTAGAAGAGATGTTAAAAGTAGCAGTATGAGGAACTGTGTTGGATTGACCACATATTCCTTTAATATAGGTATAGTTATTGACTAACCTGCAATCAATTTTTTCTGTTAGGTCTGATAACACAAAGGAAACCTGACTACCTGAGTCACAAAGAGCCCTAACTTGAAATTGTTGACCTAACTTGTCAGTTATGTTTACCTTTATAGTAGGCAATAAAACATCAACACATTTATTCATAGATAATGAAACTTGCTTTAACTCCTGTTCAGGCTCATTTTTATGCAGTAAACTATTATGGTTTTGTTTGCAAATTGAACACTTAAAGGTAAATTTACACTTTGACAGGTGTTTGTTTAAGCATAGGGTACACAACTCATTGGTCTTTACATAGCCGAAACGATCAGATAGCGAGGCAAGTTTAAATTTTTCACATTTATATAGTTGGTGATAATTAGTCTTACAAAATTTGCATACTTGTGTATTTTTGTTTACCTCCTTAGTGGCTACCAAACCTGTCCTGCGGCCGCTGTTCACTGCACAATTTGAGGATGTTTGGCTGTCTGCCACAGTTTCAAGTGCTGCTGCCCGTTGTTCTAAAAATTTAAGAAGTGAATTTAAGTCAGGGTCAGCATCTGATTTTGTTTCTAGATGAAAGCACCTTAATGTGTGCATGTCGAGCTTGCGTTGCAAAATGCATACAATAATTGCATCCCAATGTTGAACGGGTATATTTATGTTTTTTAAGGCAGCTAAATGCTGTCTGGTTTGAGAAATGATTTCTCTTAAAGCTAAGGCAGTGCACTTAGAAATAGGCTTTAGGTCTAATATAGAATTAACATGATAATTAACGACCTTGTTTTTATTATCATATCGCTCGCTGAGCAATTGCAGTGCGGTTGCATAGTTATGTGCAGTTAGCGATAAATGTTTAATGAGTTCGGCGGCTTCGCCACTTAAATAGGTTTTTAAATAATAGAATTTATCACATTGTGATAGTTTAGTGTTCTTGTCGATGACACTTTTAAATAGGCTGATGAAGTCGTAGAAGTCACCTACCTCACCTCCAAACTTGGAAATATTTATAGGTGGGAGACGTTTCATAGCGTCTTTTTCTTCCTCGTCACGCTCTGCTCCGGGTTTCGGAGATTTACCTGGGCTAGATTTTTCTTCGATGGCATCTTCGAATGCGGCTAAGGCACATAAATATATGGATTCATAGTGGCCAAAGTTTTCATCGTTATTTTCATATAATGTGGTTATCGTTCCTTTTGCCTGGCCCCTGGCCAGTATTAGGCGTTTTAAATTGTTTGCCATGATGGCTTAAAAGGTTTGTGTAACTACACAAATTATAAAAACTTGCAATAATAGCAATTTTGCGCATATATGGATGCTACTTAGTTGTACAGAATGCAATGATTGCACAATGCGGAAAAAAATGAGACGTGTGATTCACTTCACTTGATAGAACACCACAAAAATGGCGGATTATGGCGTCGGACAATGGATGAAGATGTTGAAAATCGGCGGATAACTTCCGGCAGCTATGGAGTTTGCTAAAGTTTCTGGAACTCTCGACGTCGCCGACCAACCGGCGGCCGAGTTGATCGCGGTTCTCGTTCGCACGCGTACACTCTTCTCGCTCGTCCGCGTAGGCGCGCTGTCTGCTGAGCACGCTGTGTTTAGACTCCGTACTCCTCGCACGCGACGCGATAGTTGAGCGGTGCGATGAATGACAACTGATGACAACGCGGGTTTGTTGATGACCGCTTCCGCTAGTCCACGCCGACAAAATTGAGTCACACTCACACAACATATAGAGTTGATTATCTGCCGCGAACACTATTTTCGTCGAAGGACCATTTTTATGTGGCGGACGCTGGTAATAAAACCACATAAATAACACTTTAAAGTGGACTGTATTTTAATAGAAATAGTTAAAGGTGTTACACTGGCAGATTGCGAATGAAGACTGACTGTTGACATATGTTCGTTCACTTGAACGGAATGAGTGAATTATTATGTATGCTTCATACAAAATTTTTAATATTAAACTATACTTAATCCAAAGTTTTTTTATTGCATCTATAAAAATATATCAAGTCTACGCGCGCGAACTGAATGCATTCGGGGCCTGAGATAAAGCGCGTTAATAAATGTATTAACTATGATTTATCTAACTATACTATTGACATATTAAGGTGAAAATAAATATGTCTTATTAAATTGTAATAAAATAACAATTAGAACTCATTTGTTTCCGCGCTTCACCTTCACCCCGGACGCATTCGTTCACGCGCGTCTTGTTTTTATTTGCCACACTACTATTATCTAATTATCTTTCAGGCGTTGAAAGCACTCTTGGTTATAACGTTTTGCTATGTGAACCTGAAATATCTAAATAAATATCTGCAGTTTCATTCAAAAATGCATGAAACTGATGTTTTTATTTGCTATTTCAGAGTTGGTCATAGTTATAAATTATAAATTATAAATTCGCCACTCCCTGAAAGGGAGTGCACCTTTGAGGGAGTGGCGAATTCATAACTGATGACAAAGAATGAATGAAAGAAATTCTCGAATAAATACCAGATTACCCACACGATAGGGGTAAAAGTCTAAGTATGGCAATATTAATTGCACATAGCTGTAGTAATGTACCTATGTCGAACTATCGCTATCTCATACTGCATACGCTGAGGACTTGTCTACCCTTATTATCTGTCTACGGGTTACATAATAGAGTACTTCCTGTTACTCGTAGTATCATGAAATTTGGCAAGAAATAACGTCTCACAGCACAAGTAAGGAAAAAGTCCAAAAATTGTTAATTTGTAGTTTTATCACTTTTTTTTACGTTTAAAACTTACTTTTGCAGTTGTAGAATTGACCGCAACGTATATCGATGTATGGGAAAACATGGTTTTCAATTTTCGATTTCTGACTTTTGTAGCCAGTCTATTCGTCATAAAAAAACCGGCCAAGTGAGTGTCAGACCACGCACAATGACGGGTTCCGTTCGAATGAATTCATCCCATCAAAATATGTCGCTTGGATAGCCATATTTTTTTATTGCGTTGAATTAGAAGGTTGATTTTTTAGAGCTCTAAGGGAAGTAGACCTTCATAATTTGATATTCATTTTAACTTGATACCTCACGCATTCCTGAGAAAAGGGGTCTTGACAGATAGACAGACAGACGGACGGACGGACGGGCAACGAAGTGATCCTACAAGTGAAGGGTTCCGCTGTATTCTTTAGAGGTAAAAAGTGCCCTAAAAAGTAAGTTGAAGTCTCATTTCCCACGAAATGTATTGGAAAAAGTTTTTGTGATTTCTGACCCTTCTAGTAATCAAACCTGGTACAGATGTTCTATGTCACGAAGTCCGTTTGGCTATGAATGTTGTCAAGCGTGCACATGCACATTGTTTTTGTGTGCGTAACCTCGAGAGCGCTCAGTGTCGATCGGGACACGGTCCGGATCAGTAGTGGTTTTTAGTTCGCGCCAAATTGTTTCACGGAGTAAGGTCAGCATGGCAACAAAACTAAGAAGAGTTGTCCATAGTGAGGTAATATTTATTTATACGTTTTCAATTAAAATGTTATACAAAGATACTTAATACAGCAATAGAAGTATTTATAAAATGAATGTTTTTTTGTGTTATAAAATGTTTATATTACTTAATTATTTTGATTACATTTTGTTTTAGGGTCGAAACATGATAGCTAGTGTTTATCATTTTCTGCGAGAAGAATATGAATTTACAAAATCATTAATGGAACTCAACTGTGATTTGTCTCATTTACGAGACATTACACGCCGTACAGCTGAAGCTACGGGTGTGAGCCAAAAAACAGTTCAAAGAATATTAAAAGAAGAGAAGGAATTGCCATCCACTTCATCAAAATTCACTTCACCTATGAAGAAAAGGAGAAAGCGAGATAATAAAGTGGATATAGATAATTTTTAGTTGTTTAGAAACTGTTCGCAAGTTACTGTTGAAATTAGGTTACAAGTGGCGCAAAACAGAGAACAACCGTAAAGTCTTGACGGAGCGTCATGATATACAAATGTGGCGTTTAAAATATTTAAAAAAAATAACAGAGTACCGCTCTCAAAGTCGGCCCATTGTCTACACCGATGAGAGCTACGTCCTTTCAACACACGTGGGAAACAACACCTGGGCAAAAAAAAGGAAAGAACTCCGTTTTTAAAAAAAAATAGCACAGGCACTCGCTTTATTTTAGTGCACGCGGGAACCAAGGATGGTTTTATTGAAAATGCTTCCTTGGTTTATAAGGCCAACTCAACAGCTGGTGATTATCATTCAAATATGAGCTATGATAACTATGTAAAATGGCTAAATGAAAAGTTGCTACCCAATTTACTTCCGCGCTCTGTCATTGTCTTAGATAATGCATCTTATCACAACACACGGGCTGAACGACTACCGACGCAATCTACAAAGAAAGCCGATATGCAGCAATGGCTCAGGGATAAGGGTATAGCATTTGATGAATCTCTTCTTAAATTGGAATTGTACGATACAATAAAGAAGTACAAAGCCCAACACGTAATCTACAAGATTGACGATTTTATAAAAAGCAAGGGTTTTGATGTCTTACGCCTTCCCCCTTATCACCCAGAAATAAATGCGATTGAAAATATTTGGGGGATCGTTAAAAATTATGTCGCATCTAAAAATATCGAGCAAAACATGACGAATACGGAAAGACTGATCAATTAAAGTTTGGGCCAAGTTAGCAGTGAAACGTGGCAAAAAACTTGTGCTCATGTTGAAAATATTGAAAAAGACTACTTGAAATATTTTGATCTCGATTTTGAATTTATAATCAATGTACATGATGATTCTGACGACAGCAAAACGGAATCGGAAATCGAAAATTTATCTGATAGTGATTGAAAATACTGAATAGTCCTACTTGTTTCGTTTCCATTCTGTAACACCAATGCTTAATTAAATGCCTACATATTCTTAATATTTTTGTATTTATTGCAACCTAATCTAATTTATTTACAAAATGTATATACTTTTAAAACCAAAATTTTATTTAGATTATTAAATCTCGACTTGAATATATATCAGATTTTTTTGCTAACGTTACCTACTTTTACACACACAAGCGCGCTTGTCGGGATACGTCACTACTACAATCAAAGCCGAACGGACTTCGTGAAATAGAATATATGTAGCAGGACACTTGCGCGAAAGAGATTTCCGCGAAAGAGGCCTGCGCGAATAGATTTGTGCGAAGGGACAGTTGCGCGAAAAGGTTGCGGAAATGACATTTCTTCATATCATCACGCCTGTATTGTTTCAAAGGATTAAAACCGAAAATTTGCAACCAGGAAAACCACACCCATGACTAAAAATTTGCAAATTTTCGATGTTGGTCAAAATCATAATTCAAGATGGCGCATCTTGAATTATGATTTTGACTCCAGTTTTTGAATCTGACAACGATCATGGAGGCACCCATTATCGTTGTCAGCACCCTCTAAAAACATGAAACCGACATGACAATGACGAAAATTTTGCAATTTATCGGTGGCGCCATCTTGAGTTTTGATTTTGACCCCATTATCGTTGTCAGCGCCCTCGAAAACCATGAAAACGACACCCACGACGAAAAATTTTTGAATTTCTGTTGGCGCCATCTAGAATTTTAATTTTGACTCCGGTTTTCTTATCATATTTATCGAAAACAATGAAAAGTGTATTTCGCGCAAGTGGATTCGCTTTCATCTCTATCTATCTCTGTCTATTTGCTGAAAAGTCCGATCGCGGAAATGACTTTTCGCGTAAGCGGGTTCGCGCAAGTGTCTTTCGCGAAAATGTCTTTCGCGCAAGTGTACTAGATCCGTCAAACCTCAGTTGGTCTAATAGAAATGTTTGATCCTCATAAGAAACAGGATCTATTGGCATCAAAAAAATATTTTGTGAAAATCGCACATTTTCTTGCTGACTGTATTTTCTTTCCAAAATCTGTAAGTATACGCAGATCAAAATATCTCAAAAGTTAAGGACAGTCTCCTAAGAACTATTTCGTAGCTACAACGGTTATAAAAGGTATTCTTACTTCCCAATCTCAACAATCATCCTGCATATGTGTGTATCCCATTCACTCAAGTCATTCTCTCACCCACACACACCCCATACAAATTTACATGCACAACACACATACAACCTCACGCACACACAATTCCAATCTAACAAGCACACTTTGCTTTACTTTTCAATGTAGCTTTAAGTTATTTTATTTGTTTAATAATGTAAAAAAAATGTATAATAGAAATAAAAAAGTATTTTATATACTTATACTACTAATGCATGGAAGACCGGAGTCTCCTAATACAGGCTCTATACGCTTAAAAGGAGGCTCCAATCACCACTGAAGTAAGATGAAAACTTGTTGATTCCAATAAACCGTTTGCCATTTTTATTTTTTCATATGTCATGATGATTGACTGCATAGCCCCATAACAATATAGCGTGATGATAATCATTTAAAAGGTTAAATCGGTTAAAAAGTAACTATCTGAAATGTTCTAACTGTTTGGCTATTCTTTTTACAATTTGCTGTAAACTATAGAGGAATACTCGTACAAACGTAATGCAATGTTGCTTAACCCCCATAGCAAATAGCGTGATAATATATAGCCTACCGACAGACCAGACTTATAAGGAATATCTATGCAAAATTTTAACAGAGTCTATCCGGTAGAATTTGCGTGATGCTGGAACATACATTCAGACAAACAGACAAAAAATCTAAAAACTATATTTTCGGCATTAGAATCGATCCTAAACCTTACAGCAATTACTTCTTTCAAAAATATTCAATGTACAATTTTGACTTCGCTACGATTTTATTACAAGTATAGATTATATTATACGTGAGTGTGCACGATGGGTGCATCTCTGCCTAAACCTTCGGGGAATACAAGCGTGATGTTATGTCATGGTATTATATTATATCAAAAATTATATAATCTAGAAAATAAATCATCACAGGTCTAAGTAATGACCGCTAGCGAAAGTTGATTCCTGGGCAATCTACCAAGGACACGAACCAAGTATATTTTTGTACTGTGAAATTAATATTAGTAAAGTCACACACCACAGGCATGTTTAGTTACCATGGGGTCGAGCCTTTTGCCCCTATCTGGGCACAAGTCCAGGCTCCGGGTTGCTACTGAGCAAATCCTAATGGAATGACCCAATAATTACAGTTTACGCGACCTTAAGGTCGGCCTCAGGACCCCATGCTAGAAGCAACCACCGACACAATACCAACACTGCTAGAAATGGTACAGAAAACCTCCATAAGATGCCTGTTCCAAAGGTTACACGAAATCTTGCCCTACATGTTTCCTCCCAACTATATTTTAGGGACGTTGGGCTTTAACTGGTTGGAGGTGAGGACCTTGATCAGCTCAC
The DNA here is from genome assembly GCA_905333075.3 of Atethmia centrago. Classification (NCBI taxonomy): domain Eukaryota; kingdom Metazoa; phylum Arthropoda; class Insecta; order Lepidoptera; family Noctuidae; genus Atethmia; species Atethmia centrago. The sequence continues at coordinate 7,294,719 of HG995367.1, read as the reverse complement.
GGTTGCTTGTAAGACCTTATGAGGACGTATCGACTGCCTAGAGCTCCATGGCCTTTTCTGCCGATTATTTGTGCCCGACACCGTCATCGGACACCGTCAGAGCCGCTAGCACAATATGTTTACGCAACTGTCATTCAAAACTATAGCCAGAGCGGATTCCCCACTAAAGATGCTAAATGTCCTTCTGACTGCCAAAATGCCAATCCTGACCGTGATGTGTTTGCAGATGAATGGAGTAAAATTATGCGTATACGTCTGGTGTTCCGTGAAAGAATGCATGCAAAGGAGTCCACTGTTCCACGTTAGTTTTAAATTAAATTATATACGACATAATTATTGTCAACGTACCTAATAAATATTTCTATGTAAATTTATTTGTTTTACTATTTTGATTAACTATAAATATATGCTCAGCAATCACGATTGCATTGTTGTGTGGCAGTATCTCTAACGCATTTCAGCTGACGTCATGCAAGAGTTATGAGCGCGATTAGCGTTATAAACAGAAAGCCAACAACAGCCGTCGGGCAGTAGCCCACGAAACACAACACCCGGCTGGTCCGAAAATCCTCCCTTTCCTATGGAGGGTGGGGAACTATCCACCCTGTTCCACATACTTTTTTTTTTTTTTGATGGGAAATAATCAAATATCTTCTCCCGCTCTGGCTCTTACTGACTCAAACCCACCCGTGTTTCTTCCATTGCCTGTGTTGCCAAGGGCCTCGGTAACCCTTTCGTACCAACCAGCGACCCCGGCAGGTACTCTGTTCCTCATACTTGAAAATGGCATACGGATAACACTGAAATAGGTATACCAAAAATAACACACACACATATTACACATTACAAAGTACGCAATACCATTTTTACAAAACACTGTCTAAAAGACACCTAAGTATCCTGTCATCCTACTATAACCTACTCGAGAAATAAATACCAGTAAACACCGGCCTGTCAAATACTGTCGTAGTAAATAAACGTTCATTCAGAAAAGGTGCAATATAGAGCTTAAAACCATGACAGATCTGGCGACCCCGTTGCTAGGGGTTATTTTTTGGTTTATTGGCTAGCGATGGGGCAGTTTGCGTGTTTTTTACAAATTTTAATATTGTATTATTATATTAACTCATGTGAGCAAATAATTATACTTAAGTGAAAGAAAAAAGAAAGAAAATACGTTTATTTGCGGTAAAAATGACGCAAAGAAGGAACACAAATACAAAAAAGAAACAATTTGGGGGAGAATATGCGTCACATCCACGCAAAACAGCCATCGCTAAGCATTATGCTGCGATTGAGTTTTCAGCGATAGCCGGCACCTTATCTGCGTTTCAATGGCTGCCTAACCTTCTTTAGTGGTTAACAACCATCCTAACTTCACATTAACTTCAAATTTTAACGAACAGATTTAAAAAAGCACATTTTCAATGAAACTTTTTACTCTTTTTTAGTTTCAGACATTAATTGCTTATGAATTATGCAAAAACGTAAATGCGTCCGACAAAGTTCGCGTTCGTTAAGCAAAGTTTCTACTGATATGTAACTTTATAGTTTCACGTTGATGTTGGATGCAACTATGTGGATAGACCGCATAATTTCCCCAACTAATTTGCCTAATCTCTTTTTTAATTTTACCGCCGTACTGTTTTATCATCACCACTGCTCTCAAAACGGTGAAAGAAAACATCGTGAGGAAACCGGCATGTCCTAGAACCAAAAATTCGAAGACATGTGACATCTACCAACCCGCACTGGGCCCGCGTGGTGGATTACGGCCCACTCCCTCTCACAGAGAGGAGGCCTGTGTCCCAGCAGTGGGAACATTATAGGCTGATTAGGTTTTGTGGTCGGGTTCGTTTTAAGGTGTGGTTGTAATGACGACTAGTTTAATCATGGTATAAATACTTTATGTGCAGACTGCCAACCTTCGAAGATTAGCAAGATATTCAGGGTGGTCTAAATAGTGACGTCATAAAAAATAATTAGATTCCTCATGCCCAGGGGTATCCGAAAATACCCCATGTATGTTCCGCGATTCTTGATAGTTTTCGAGATAATTTTTTTTTTATAATTTCTTGGTAAAGCTGTCTTTATTTTTACACGGTATTTTCACGTTCTTTTTTTACAATTTTCATAACAACATAAAACATAATCAGCCTATAATGTTACCACTGCTGGGACACAATGTGAAAGGTAGCGGGCCGTAATCCACCACGCGGGCCCAGTGCGGGTTGGTAGATGTCACATGTCTTCGAATTTCTGGTTCTAGGACATGCCGGTTTCCTCACGGTGTTTTACTTCACCGTTTTGAGAGCAGTGGTGATCAAATAATTTACACAAAGTAAAGCGCCTGTCTGGGTTCAAACCTACGATCTACAACTCGTAAGTCACGACCATTACCACTGGGCCACCACTGCTCTCACAATTTTCATAGTTATGAAATAGTTCTTTCAGAAATAAAATAATATTCCTACCATTTTTTATCAATAAGAATGAATTTATTTTCGAGTGATACAGAGTTCAAGTCAACTTTTTTGTAATATTGTGCAAGCCTACATTCCGCATAGGTTTTTGAAATGATTTAGGAACCATGTAGTATTTTTTTTTTTTATTAAAAAGTTCTTCTCTGTATCACTCAAACGTAAATAACATGAACGCGGAACATACATGGAGTATTTTCGGATACCCCTGCGCATGAGGAATCATTTTATTTTATGACCGCTTTATTTGGACCAGCCTGTATAAATAATTACGTTTAACTTAAAAAAAATGCTGAAAAACGAAGTCTGTATTTTATTGAATTTACTCATTTCAGTTCCTTTGTAACCCAAGGTCAATCGACGGTGTTGTTTCATTTGCTTAATTTTTGAACGTGTGATAAAATAAAATCGATTAAATGTGTGAGCAACAGACGATTGACATCGTATTTTTGGTCGTACGCCACTGTTGTTGGTTTTGCTGATTGATAAATCAACAAGTGATGTCTATATCTGTCTCGATTTTAACCTTGATATTTATCGACGGTTAACAGGCGACAGTAAACTATACATAAAATCGGCAAAATCTTATAAGCAGAAAGAAATAAAAACACAGAAAATACATTTATTTAGCACTGACTAAAAGACACACAACATATTCTGTAAATAAGAAAGCTAACAGATCTTATTGATCGTCAAAACACAGTATATCGCGTGAAAATAACGATCGTTTAACATCTAGCAAATCTTAAGCGAAATCAGAAGAAGTATGTGAATTTGTAACAGAAACGAAGAGAAAGCGTGAGACAAGTGCTTATTTTAACCATATTTTTAATGAAACACTACACCAGATCCACTGCATGTCATCAGCATATTACTGTTAACTCAAGTCTCAAGCTGCAAGCTTCGCTCGCCCGGAGACAATTTCATAATTAAACTTTTGTTGGAAAATACGTTCATATGTGCACGCTGTGGAAAATATTTGCTTTGAGCATTTTTTTTTATTTTGTCATTCGTTTTTCTGGATTTAGTCTTTGTACATTGAGCAAGGAACTACGTTCTGGGAAATTGCCCTTGTTTTCTCCTTCGTCGTTATGTAGGAATACAGCATGTTAAAAATAATGAGCCAGCTAGCAAGATACTAGCAAGGCTGGTTGCTCGACCTAGGGATAGAACTCAGGATCCCACGCTCAACAGTCATGATTGACGACTAGATGCCAAAACAATAGGCTGTCTATGGATTTCATCTTCACAATAAAGAGGTGTCGCCACAGTATCATTGTTAAAATCAGCTCTGGCTTAGCTCAAAGCAGGCGCTGCGATGTATTTTCCATACATATACGTATATAATGCGATGTAGGGCGTCCATAGAGTAGCATACTTCATAAAAAAACAATCAAATATTTTGGCCAATCAATCCCATGCTGGCTAAAGATGTCAACTATGTCGCCACAACATCCCGCCCTATGTCTTCCTAAACTACACTACCCGGTCATAACTCAATCATGACTAATACACAACTATACCCGGATTTCGGAATCAATTTATCAAGCAGACATAGTCGACTCCCGAAGCCTACCCAGTTGCCTAACCGGTTGAATAATAAACCGCGGTTAACCGCGCCCCCGGGTGCGTTCCGTTTATCACCAGTCACCACTTTACAAGTTATGGTTGCTTTCAAAATTTTAACTTTATGGCACCATGACTTGAATCGTAGAAAGGAGAGAGATATGCTATCACAGCAGTGTTGAAAATATATATACTGTAATTTTTAATTTGCTAGACTAAAATGACATTTGGTGTCTACATAAAAATAACCCAATAAATATTCTATTTACCAAGTGACTCTAAATCATTCTCTGCAGGAGGACCTTCCTTGTTGTCTGTTGCTTCTTGTTGTCCTGTTGTCTCTGTAATATGAATTATTGATCCTGTTATTTTTAAAAAGCCCGCCAAGTGCGTTTCGGACCACGCACAATGAATGAAGGGTTCCGTAGTTGGGAAGTTGGGATGAATTTATCTCAAAAAAAAACATCACATTGTTGTTGAAAAGCATGTTCTCCTATACATCGATATACGTCACGGTCAATTCTCCAACTGCAAATTTATAACTTGTAAAGCCTACTTAGCTGTGATAGTTTTCCTTTTAATTTAATTACATGTACTACTGTCATAATTTTTTTAAACAACCATAAATGAAATATACACTTATTCATTAAAAACAGTGATATTCACAATATTATCACCAGAAATAAGGACAAATTACGTGTTCCATTTCACCGGCTTCACAAGGTTCATAACTCGTTTGTTGGGCTTGGTATTACTTTTTATAACAAGTTACCCTCTTCTTTGCTAGATTTACCTTTTAATGCGTTTAAAACTAAAGTAAAATCCAAACTTTGTTCAAGGGCATACTATTCTATCAACGACTACTTAAATGATAAGAATTGTTGGTCGCTGTGATTAACTCAAGACAATGTTTATGTTCTTTCTCCAGAATTAGCTTACCTAATGACAGGTTATATGAGTTCATATTGTTTATTTTATTTGACTTATAAGTCAATTTATTTTTAATTTTATTTTCGTTTATTATTGACATAATTTTCTCATTACAATGTTTTTTGTTGAGTTGTATTGCAATATGTGGTTAGCTAGCGACCTCGATAACTGATTATATTATTCTTACAACCGGCAGCAAGTTCGTCATGCTCCCTTAGATGTCACTGCTTGCGGTAGTTTATCGGTAGTTAATAGTTTTCCGATGTTTTCCTTTTCTTTTTTTTTTTGTTGGTATAGTGGTGTGCTAGCTGACATATGGCTAATAATTTAAATAAAAAAAAAATGATTTTGTGAAAAAAATCAGTCAAGGGAGACACTTGACTCATAACAAAAATTAGCACTTTAAAGCTTAATATTAAGTAAACGGATTCTTGAATCGAAAAATGGTGATGACAGCCCCGCAATATTTTTGAACAGCCTATCCAACAATATGCTACACTAGGGGATAGACGAGAAAAAAAATCATCCCCACATTACCTGCAAGTGGCTTGTAAGTGATTTTTTATTACGGTACCTCCCGTAATAAGAAAAAAACTACTTACAAGTCTGTCAAAACCATATGTGAGATAATATACTTCGTATCCAGAGATAATATAGGTGTCATAATTGCTGTTAAGTTGCTGCTATCAGAGGTGAAATTATGAAGGAACTGTATTATTCTGAGAAGGAAAATGTACATGCAAGATGCATAAAGATGAGGGACTTCCTTTTCTCCAGTTTGGAAATTAATATTCGCAATTAAAGGAGTATCTATCCACTCGCATACACGGAAAAAAAGGATGTCTTAAATTAAGACCAAATTCCTTTTGGTCAAGACAAATATTGATTCATTTATGGGAAAAACAATATATTCTTGAATGAAGTAAAATTTTGTCTTAGTGTTATTGTCTTCTTAGAAGACATTATACTTAAATGAAGAATTATTAAGTTTAATTTTAAGAATATTATTTCTAAAAATAGATAAAAACTAGATATTTTCTTCAATTAAGATTATTATAGTCTTGAATCAAAAATATTTGCTTAATTCAAGAATAAAAACCAAGTATTTATTATTCTTAAATTGAGTAAACAGGTTTTCTTGGACTGAGTACATTTACTTACGTTAAGAATATTTTTACTTGGATTGAAACAATTTTTCTGACAATATTGATATTCTTCGCTGAAGAGATCCTTTTTTTCCGTGTAGGTAAAGTGCCTATTTATTAAGATATCAACCAAGTAAGTGCATGAAAAACTTACTTAATAATTTCATAAACAACTGTATGCATGCACTGTAAATACTCTCAATAGCATAAGAAAACGACTACTTCCTTATAATAAGGAAATCTCAGCATTATAAAAGAACACCCATCAAAAGATGTGTTTTTCAGAGCAAAACAAATGTTTTCGTCTCGTCTGTCTCCCTTCTAGATTCCCAGCTTTTTATAAGAATAAAGAGAATTGATATCCCTAAAACATTTAATGTTCGGTCATAACCGTGTATTATGCTACCTTTATAACGTCAGGCAATTACAAATATCTTTATTGAGATCTAGAAATTATTTTTACCACAAAAGTTAAGTAGGTATAAAACTGTGATGGTACGATGGTCCTTTTCTGTAGTCCTTCCCTTTTATGCAAAAAGATAAATTGTAAGTAGGTACCCACCTATTAAAGGTCCGTGAAACTGATCTCTCTTTTTTATTATTATTCGTCTTGCGCGCGCGCCGTTCCGTGCGGGTGTGTTCTAACGCTAGCGCTGCGAAAATGTCGAGTTCAAAAACTGTTAAGTGTTCGTCATGTAATATCGTGATAAATGAACTGTTGTCGTTTGTGCAGAACAAATATAAAGTGATGGACAATGAAAGCATGATTAATATCTGTGCGACGGGATTTTCAAAAGAGGATATCGACCATGCTAAGTCGTTATTATTTGAATCTTTGTCAGTGAGTAAGAAGAAAATATCTCGACGAAAGGACATACAACATAGGGATCTGGAAGACATCATAACGTTGCTAAAGACAACAGATCCTGAGATCATACCTATTTTTGTGGCCCGAGACTTATGCAAACTGCCCCCCGTGACATTTGACCATGTCGACGTAACGGGTTTGCTAAAGAACTTAGTGGTATTAAAAATTGAGTTACGTGAAATAAGAAATACGTATGCTACTGTGAAACAGCTGGACGAAATAAAAGAGGAGTTACATAACTGCAAGTATGGGTCTATCCTGACATTAGATGAGGGCAACATAAATAAGCTTCGACGAGGTGCGTTTTGTATGGATAGTGGGCCGGTAGGTATATCACCAATGCTGAACCGATCCACACACGCACCGACACGGGAAGCGCGCGAGAGTGCGAGCACACCATGTCAGTTGTCTCTTTCATGCCAGCGCGCAGCTGATGACTCGGCGAGTGTAACCTGTAGTGCCGAGCGGGACAGAAAAAAACACAGTGCCGCGCGCGAGTCTGTTGGAAAACAGTGTGCGCCGAGAAATCTGTTATCTCAAACAGCTGACAAGGAGGTACCTACAATTGCAAGTTCTATAACTAGTTCTACAACTAGTAATGTGATTACGCCTGCTGTTATTAACGACCCCGACATGCGACGGCCATCAATGGCGGAAATTGTGCAGGCAAATGGTGATTTTAAAAAGGATAAGCCGAATGAAAGTCGGATACTTGTACAGAAGAAGCGTTTACGTAATCGGTTTGCTAGTCAATTTGGCAAAGCTACCGCGGAGCCTTCGACCAACTTCAAGGCGGCTGAGATAAAAGAGCATGTGTTTATTTCTAACGTACATAAAGACACGGCGGAGTCTGACATAGTGAATTATATACACTCAAAAACACATGAAAAAGTTAGCCTAACCAAAATAAAAATGAAATACGACAAGGGCTACAATTCTTTTAAGCTATTTGTCTCGAAACATAAGCTACAACTATATTTAGATGATAATATGTGGCCCGATGGAATTAAATTCCGTCGCTTTGTGAATTTGAGTAACGGGCTGAACAAACATCATTTTAATGGATTATCTCAATCAAAATATGAGGCTCGTGAGCTTTAATTGTAAAAATGTAAAGCGGAGTGTGGAGTGTGTTAGATCACTGTGCAGGGAAGCTGATGTGATAGCCCTTCAGGAAACATGGCTGGTCCCACAGGACCTACCTTTCCTTGACAGCATCGACGACAACTTTAGCTTCACCGGGAAATCTGCCATGGACCTATCAGCTGGCGTGAGACGGGGCCGTCCGTTTGGTGGTGTAGCAATCTTGTGGCGAAAAAGTGTGTTTACCAATGTATCAATCGTGAAGTGTGAAAGTGATCGAATCGTGGCAATCAAAGCGTGTACGGTCAGTCAGCGGGAGGTACTGATCATATCTGTGTACATGTCAACAGACCAGCCAGACAATCTGCCAATGTTTTCGAACTGTATGGGCGAGGTTAGTGCCATTGTTCAAAGTAATAACATAGAATCGGTTTATATCCTAGGTGATTTTAATGCGCACCCGTCTGCTGCTTTTTGTGACGAGTTACTGAATTTTTGTTCAGATAACAATTGGTTATGTGGGGACATAGATAAGCTAGGCTTGTCGTCTGATACATATACATTCTTTAGTGAGGCTCACGGATGTAAACGTTGGTTAGACCATTGTTTAGTTACAGAATCTGCGTGGCAAACGATTATTAGTGTTAGAGTTGACTATGGAGTGTATTGGTCGGACCACTTGCCTTTAATCATAGAATGTGGCTTTGACATAATTAGAAAAAAATGTACTGTTGACAATTGGATTAGTAATTTTATTATTTGGGGAGAAAGATCTAAGCAGGAAACTGTAAAATATTTTGACATTTGTAATAATAAATTGAAAAACATTAATTTCCCTAGTGAACTTGGTGCCTGTGTGGATAGGATGTGTGATAACTTAAAACATAGACTTGTTATTGACCAATTATATAATGATATTGTGGACATATTATGTTATGCTTCTGTACAAAGCAAACCTGCTAGAAAACGTAGGAAAGGTAAGAGTGTGGTAGGGTGGAACAAGCACGTAAAGGTGGCTCACAATGAGGCTAGGCAGGCGTATACTAGGTATGTGTCGTGTGGCAAACCAGAAAATGGGCCGTTGTATGACGACATGTATACAACACGTAAAGTGTTCAAATCCAGGCTAAAGTTTTGTCAAAACCACGAAAAACAGCTTGAGATGGACATTTTAGCAGAACATGTTGCCGGGAAAAACTTCCGAGCATTCTGGAAGAGTACTAGGAAAATGAAGGGTAAAGTGAGCATACCGGCTTGTGTTGAGGGATGTAGCGATGCTCTGGGTATAGCCAACTTGTTCAGGGATCATTTTAAAGTTGTCTCACCGCTGTCGTCGGGTGCTGCCGCGCCCGCGGCGATTGCCCCCCAGTCGGATAATTTTATAGGCTTTTCCAGCAAAGATGTGGAAAACGTTATCACAAATATGGTACGAGGCAAATCCCCGGGCAATGATGGCCTCAGTATTGAGCATCTGCAGTATGCAGGCAAGCATCTTTATAGGGTCCTATCCATGCTGTATACCTTTTGTATGCGACACTCTTACCTACCTGCAAAGCTGATAGAAACTATTGTGGTACCGATAGCGAAAAATGTAACTGGTGACGTCACGGATATAAACAATTACAGGCCGATATCTCTTGCGACTGTAATTGCAAAGGTTTTTGACAGTCTACTGGATGCACAAATCGGCAAGCATATTCGGCTTAATGATGCGCAGTTTGGGTTTCGTGAAAATCTGTCGACCGAATGTGCTATCTTGACACTGAAACATACCGTCAACTACTATGTTAATAGAAAAACACCTGTCTATGCTTGTTTCCTGGACTTGTCAAAAGCCTTCGACCTGGTGGATTACAACAGGCTCTGGACCAAGCTTGGGGAGGTGGGGGCTCCCACTGAACTTATTAACATCTTGTCTTTCTGGTGCAACCATCAGAAAAACTATGTCAAGTGGGGAAATGTGCTTTCGGATAAGTATGCACTTGAGTGTGGTGTCAGACAGGGAGGCCTGACCTCTCCAAGACTTTTTAACTTGTATGTTAATCAGCTGATTGAGGGCCTCAGTAACAGTCACGTTGGTTGTCATATAGATGACGTCTGCGTAAATAACATCAGTTACGCTGACGACATGGTGTTGCTGAGTCCGTCGCTCAGTGGTTTGAGAAAACTGCTCGGTATTTGTGAGTCATATGCGGTCGCTCATGGTCTCAAATACAATGAGAAAAAAAGTGAGTTCATGGTGATTAGAGGTAAGAATAAGTCACCGGAGCATGTACCCCGGTCTTTTTAAACGAAGTACCTCTGAAACGTGTCTCTTAGTTTAGATATCTAGGACACATAGTGACTGAAACCCTAAATGACGATGCAGATATCGAGAGGGAGCGAAGGGTGTTGTCGGTTCGTGCGAATATGTTGGTGCATAGATTTGCAAGGTGTACAGTAGATGTAAAAGTGACACTGTTCAGGGCCTACTGCCAAAGCTTTTACACCAGTGCTCTATGGACCAGCTACACGCAACGGGCCTACAACGCTCTTCGCGTACAATACAACAACGCCTTCAGAGTTCTGGTGGGGCTCCCACGTTTCTGCAGCGCATCAGGCATGTTTGCTGACGCTAGGGTCGACGATTTTTATGCCATAATGCGTAAAAAAGCAGCATCTCTGATGTTTAGGATCCGTGGGAGCCCCAACGGAATTCTGAGGATGATATCAGATAGGCCGGAGTCTGCAGTGCTGGGGAGGCTTATTCGGCTTCACGTGACATAATTAATATATGTAATGTTATTTTTGTTGTTTTTATGTGGTGTTTTAATGTCTATTTGAATTTTTATAATGTGAATTAATACTAGTATACTAACATAGTTTTTAAGACCTCTGTTACTAACACTATATGGACAATTTTGTAATTATGTCTGAAATAAATGAATTTATTATTATTAATAAACTATGAGACTACATTGCTCTTTTTCACTTATTTTTTCTTCTACCTTTCATAAAGAAAGAAATATAAATAGATTTACATACAAAAATATAAAATAACTCAAAAACCCTTAAAAAAAACGCACGTGCACAGAACATAAATAGTCGGTAGCTGCACGTTGTGTCTATGATAAGAACAGGCAGAAGATTAAATTTTTTATTAGACTAGCAATAAAAGAGCGAAGTTGACTTGACCGAAACCAGTATATTATAGTAGTAAACCCATAAGGATGAATAAAAACAAGGTCAAGTAGAATTATTTTCACTGGAGTAAACTTTTTTTTTTGGGTGGGAAATTACAAATAACTTCTCTCGCTCTGGGCGAAGCGGGAGGGTGTGTCAGACTCTTACTGACTAAAACTCACCCATAGTCCTTCCGTTGCCTGTGTTGCCAGGGGCGTCGGTAACCCTTTTGGATTTTGACGCGACCCCGGTAGGCATAGGCCCTAGTGGACCCCTACACTGTGCTGACATCTCTTTAAGGCGTGCGTGGAACACAACGCGTCGTCGACCCGGGCCTGGTCCTTATCAGACGGCGAGCTATCCATTACTCACCGTCCGCAAGCCCGCGCCTACGGTGGCTGGAAATCCACCCAGGATTCCCGACGCCCAGGGCATCTCTTGCGGCGGCTAGGGGCAAGAGGGCGCGAAATTTGCCTTTCCCGCAACCGTCCTGCCTCGCCAGCGCCTCAACCAGGTAGGTAGCCTCAACAACATAACCATTCAATGGATTAAAGGACACAGCGGTTCGCTAGGCAACGATGCAGCCGATGAACTTGCCAGAAGGGGGTCGAGCATGGCACCAGTGGGACCTGAACCCATCGTGCCACTTCCCTTCGGGTACCTACGCACTCTGGTAAGGAAACGCACCAGAGATAAACATCTCAAACTATGGTCGGACCAAGGTGAGTGCAGGCAGGCCAAGGAAGCTCTCCCTACAATTGATGGTCGCCTCACGAAACGGGTTCTCCGACTAACTAAACTACAGCTGCGCACTGTTACAGCAGCTATAACAGGCCACGGGTCATTTAACAAACACCTTTTTATCATAGGAGTCACAGACAGTCCGCTGTGCAGGGCCTGCATGAAGGACGACGAGACAGCAGCTCATGTGCTACTAAACTGCCCGGTCGTCGCCACATACAGGGCAAAGTACTTCGGTAACCCAGGTACCCTCTGTGAGATGGTCAGTAACACCAAGGCGTTGCTGGCCTTCCTTGAGGAGCTGGGGTGGATCGAATAATTGATTTCCCACCCGTACGCAAAATACGCGCATTGACGTGGAGTTGCGGACACCGGCCCGTTTTATTACCTAACCGTCCTGCCTCCTCCTTTGCGAGCATTACTATTTCGCAGAAGGAGGTGACGGCTGCATGGGCCCTTTCGCTCCTTACCATGGCCTGGACCAGGGCCGGACGCGTGAGATCTCCACCGCCGATCGCCTCCACGACGATACGGCGATGCTCTGCCCAAGCCGGGCAGACCTCCACCGTTTGCTCCACCGTGTCCTCCGGGCGAACCACACAGTGGTGACACCCGAGCATTTCCTCCTGCCTTATCCTAAAAACTGGAGTAATCTGACGTGTGCTAGCTATCGCTTTGTGTAATAAAATGGTCATATTTTGATTGTACAATAGGCTCTAGACAGTAGGCGACTTGACGAGTCAATTCAGTAAGTCGCGAAGACATCTCACTGACTTACTCACTGATGTCTTCAAATGTATTCGTACACGAAGCTAGTGGAAGGCCAGTGACTGAACTGTCAACGGTTTGAAATCATCCTCCTACTTTACTGACAATAAAACGATAAAGTCATTTAACATTTTAACATCTTTCAATAAAACCAAGAACTAAATGTTGACAAATACCTAAGTCTGTATACTCACATGCCCGGTTCGTTCAAAAAGACAGTTAAAATATATCAGAGCAAGCAGTTCTTACAGCTCATAAAACCAGAACTAAGCCGTGGTTTGGATGGCCGCCAATAGACTGAGTATCAATACCACTTGGACTAAGCACCCTTTAACGACATGGTCGTGAAGATACAGCTTAAACACTACACTAGCTTTTAGATATTGTATGGGTTAAGTTTATTGGTATGGTATTTACTCGTAGTGGTTTAGGAAAATTGAAGGACTTTTGTAAGGCATCTGAACGGTGGGGGAAAACAGTATTTCAGTTGTGCCAAATTAAACCTGATAAATGGTAATAGGACGATCCAATACTGTCCGTAGCCAATGGCTCTATCCAAGTACCTAACTCCCTATAATACAAGTAGGTACTTCTTTGAGCCAATGGCCGCAACCAAGTTCGATAGACCTTACTAAGTTATTGACTGCATAATCTTTTTAATATGTAATTATAAATATTTTTGCTGGTAGGTATCTTGACCGTACTTCCACGGTTGTCCTGATAGCTGTGGAATACCTTTCCACTCCTCAAGCACATCAGGAAATGTTGCCCCCTTTAAAATCAAATTCATTTATTCACACTAGGCTGAGGATCAGCACTTTTCGAACGTCAAAATTACATAAGAAAGTCCCCAAAAAACGCCCGCCCTTAACCACTTCCTAGTGCTTTAGCTGGGAAAAAGAACTGGCGCTACAAACTGTCCAGCACAGCCTTATCGTTACATCACTATGTGCTAGCGACAGTTTTCGGTCCATTATTGTGTGAGTGGCGGCATCTACATCGCCACATGCGAACTACGCAACACATTAACGTCACGCAAAATCCTGCACCGCGCAAGCAGAGTTTACCGCGCAACTAGCATATATATACAACATCCCAACATCAACCATCGGGCAGTTTCCCACCAGACACGACACCCGTCTGGTCGGAGGGTCCTCCCTTTTCTATGGAGGATGAGTGAACTTTACACCCTGTTCCTCATGCCTCTGTACTCCGCCGAACCCCCGAATACAAACGTCAGCGCAGCCTTCGTGCAACTACTTCAGCGTGACGTCCTCATCATCACTTCCTCAAGCTCTCGAGTGGCGAGTCATACAGCCAGCCAGCACCCACGGCTTCAACGGGCTTCCTGACCACTAGCATGAAGCGACCGCGCATTCCTGGTCACCTTGATCGGTTAGTGTCTCATTCCATTTAAAATCGTCTAAGAGGCCTCTGCGAGTTAGCTTCAGCCCCTTGAACGCCTTCCAAAGGACTGGCTCTCGAAGTATGTCAAGACAAATTAAAAAATAAATTTCAGACATAAGTCTATATTATCACAAATGATTTAAGAATAATATTAGGTATAGCACTAATCAACATTAATTAGAAGTTTATAACATTAAAGCGGTCATAGCTTTATATAATGCTCTAGTTAGGAGTCAATTGGAATGTAACGCAGTCACTTGAGCTCCACACGAATCTAAATATTAGGCTTATGCTGGAGAGAGTACAAAACAAGTTTGTGAGGTACTTGTACCTGCGCCTGTATGGTGTTTACCCATTTTATCCGCTTATGTACTCACCTTTATTTATTTTGGGTATGGTTGGATAGAACGAACTGAGGGTCAGGAGGGATCTCGCACTCACCTCGTACATATTCAGAGGGAAGGTACATAATGCAGAAATATTAGGGCACATAGGTTTGTGTGTTCCGGACAGGTTCGTGTGGCGACGTCGGCAGCCACGGCTGCTGGCGGAGCCACGCGCTCGGACCAATCTTTTAAGTGAGGCACCACGGACGCGCGCACTCCGCACCCTCAACCTCATAGCTAGTGACACGGACCTATTATGTTGTTCTCTGAGTGAATTCACAAAGAATGCATTATTTGTAATAACTTACAAAATTTAATTAAAATAATGTGTTAGTAAATAAGTTAGGAGTTCAGATGTACACTATCGCAATAGGTTTCTCTGTAAGGATAGATGTAAGTTGGAAATAAATAATTATATAAATACTTAAAACATAATTTGCAAAATATATAAGGTATGGTAAATATTAAAACTTTAGGAAAATTATAAAAATATATTGCACTTCCTTCCCTTCTGTTCAAATAATTTAATTTGAACGAAACGGAAGGATTTTTTTTTTATTTCCAAATGTGTTATTATATTTGAGTGATTTATCACGACACTGTGAAATAACAAGAGTTCAATTGTATTTTCTTACAACTTAAGCGACGTTTAAAGAGATACTCGTGAACTGATGCAGTCTCCTACCCATTTAGATTTAAATCAAACTAAACGGCTGACTAAGCTCGCGTGATGCTAGCATTATGTTTAGACTATAAACTTAGTTACCGTTTCAACTAAATGTATTTGCCGCAACAAATTGCAACTAACCGACAAAATAGACCAATGACGATTTGAATTCACGAGTTTTAACATCGAGTTAGTTAACACAGATAATGTTAATTTAAACGTTCATTTGTTTTGTTATCAATCAGTTAGTTAAGTTTAGTTTCAGCCTGCATTCATTAATTATATTGGTTTCAGCATTTGACTAGCAATTAAGGATATCATACTGATGAAACCTAGATGAAAAACTAGCCTTAGATTTCCACAGGGTTTCTTCCCAATTAGAAGAGGGGCACATTGGTCTAGTGGTCGCAAGAACTACTGCTGAGCATGAGGTCCTGTGTTCGATTCCCCAGTCGGGCAAAGTGTTATTGGGTTTTTCCATCTAGAACTTCTCAGTAGCAGCCCGGAGTCTGAATTTGTGCCCGGTTGACGCAATAGGTTCGGCCCCTATTAAATTAGACTTTAAACATAACTGGTGAAATGTGAGTGTACATAGGTACACATTTTTTTTTTTTTGGGTGGGAAATCTTTAAATAACTTCTCCCGCTCTGAGCGAAGCGGAAGGGTGTGTCAGACTCTTACTGACTAAAACACACACGTATACCCTTTTGGACTACCACGCGACCCCGGCAGGCATCGGCCCTAGTGGACCCCTACACTTGTGCTGACATCTCTTTGAGGTGCGGGTGGAATACAACGCGCCGTCGACCCAGGCCTGGTCTTTACCGGACGGTAAGCTGCCCATTGCTCACCGTCCGCAAGCCGGCACCTACGGTGGCCGGAAATCCGCCCGGGATTCCCGATGCCCAGGGTGTTTCCTGCAGCGGCTAGGGGCGACAGGGCGCGAAATTTGCCTTTCCCTCAACCGTCCCGCCTTCTCCTTCGTGAGCATTACTGCTTCGCAGAAGGAGGTGACGCCTGCCCATGCCCTCTCACTCCGTATCATGGCTTGGACCAGGGCCGGAAGCGATAGATCTCTGCCGCCGATCGCTTCCACGAGGACACGGTGGTTCTCTGCCCAAGCCGGGCAGACCTCCAGCGTATGCTCCACCGTGTCCTCCGGGCGATCCACACAGTGGTGACACTCGTTGGCGTTTCCTCCCGCCTTACCTGACACAGGAACTTCCCGAAGCTGCCGTGTCCGGTAAGGACCTGCGTCAGGCGGCAGTTGAGGACGCCGTGTCGCCTCTCTAGCCACTCAAAGAGGGGATTTATCGCCGCAATTGTGGCGTGCCCAGCACTGGGTTGAGACAACCGTACTGTCCATGTCGCCATGAGATCCCGCCGGAGCTCCGTCCGCTGTGCCGCGATTTCTCGCGGCAGCGGAGTTACGCCTCGGCATCTCGCTTCCTCGCGCCACTCCCATACGTGCGCGAGGACTTTTGCCTCCAGATCCCATGGCGGCAATCCAGCAAGGAGGCTCGCTGCCTTACAGGAGACCGTGCGGTATCCCCGGACCAGCCGGATGGCCATGACCCTTTGGACCGCGCTTGACCGGCGGGCTGGCCGCAGCGCCAGGGAACGCGCCCACACAGGAGCCCCGTAAAGGGCATGCCCCGTAAAGACCCTCGCGTAGAGCCTCCGGCAGGAGGCGTTTGGACCCCCTAGATTGGGTAGCAGCCGCTTCAAGGCAGCCCCGACCCGCTCCAGTTTGGGAGCCAAACGTCGGAAATGCTCCACGAAGTTCCACCGGCTGTCGAGGACAAGTCCCAGACACATGTAGGTGCTGTAGGTGTAATTGCTGAAAACCAGCGCTGTTGTCAATAGGTTTGACCGAAGTCACAGCAATTCGCTGAGCAACGACCTGTTCTCGCACAGATGCGACGCACTGTTTAGTTGTTTTTGTTGTTGTTGTTGTTGTTTGTTACAAAAGTAGTTAATTTTCCCACTCTGCAATCGGCATTTTATTTTTGTTTTGGTTGTTTGAAAGTTGTCATTTGCCAGTATCTCAACACAGAGCAATGTAATTTGTCTGTGGTCCCTGGCCCTGACATCAAGCAATGGACAAGATTGTCAAACTTTTATGGCTTAAATACTCGTATTTAAGCTTGACTCGTATTTGAGCTTTTGGCTACTTTTTATGTGTTTATTTTATGTAATATTTTTTGTAATGTGCGTTTTGTTTGAGCAGAATTAACATTCTTTCTTTATTTCTTTTTACCTCTGCCTAACCCTTTGAGGAAAAAAGATTACATGTTATATGTTTAAAAGAGGAGAATAAAACCGGCCAAGTGCGTGTCACGCACACTGAAGGGTTCCGTAGTTGGGAAGTTGGTATGAGTTTATCCGAAAAATAAACATTGTAGTTGAAAAACATGTTCTCCCATACATCGATAAATGCCTAGGTTAATTCTCCAACTGCAGATTTAAGATGGTCGACTATTACTCGTTAACTTGTAAAGCCCACTTAGCTGTGATAGTTTTCGTGGAGGCGATCGGCGGCAGAGACCTCTCGCATCCGGCCCTGGTTCAGGCCATGGAACGGAGCGAGAGGGCATGGGTAGCCGTCACCTCCTTCTGCGAAGCAGTAATGCTCGCGAAGGAGGAGGCGGGACGGTTGAGGGAAAGGCAAGTTTCGCGCCCTCTCGCCCCTAGCCGCCGCAGGAGACGCCCAGGGCGTCGGGAATCCCGGGCGGATTTCCGGCCACCGTAGGCGCGGGCTTGCGGACGGTGAGCAATGGGTAGCTCACCGTCCGGTAAGGACCAGGCCCGGGTCGACGGCGCGTCATATTCCACGCGCGCCTCAAAGAGATGTCGTCAGCACAAAAGTAGGGGTCCACTAGGGCCGATGCCTGCCGGGGTCGCGGGAAGGTACTTATGGGTCACCGAGGCCCCCGCAACACAGGCAACAGGAAGGAATACGGGTGGGTTTTAGTCAGTAAGAGTCTGCCACACCCTCCCGCTCCGCCCAGAGCGGGAGAAGTTATTTGATGATTTCCCACCTTCAAAAAAAAAAAAAAAGCTGTGATAGTTTTCCTTTTAGTTTCATTATATGTACTACTGACATGATTTTTTCATCATCCCACACGTGCAAGGAAAGTGCAGTAAAAATTTTTTTTTTCAAGATTTATTTTAGCACTTTGTCGGCGTGATTACACCTATGCCAAATTACAGCTTTCTAGTACCAAGCGTCTCTGAGCTATAGCGAGGACAGACAGACAAACAGACGGACATGGTGAAACTATAAGAGTTTCTTGTTTACTACGCAACCCTAAAAAAAGAAAACTTTTTTGCGTATTTAGCCGCTTTAATTATATCGATTTTAGTTGTAATAGTAGGTATACAGTAATGTTTGTATTTTATACATGTGTAGATGTAGCTTTACCTTCACATACAATTCTTACACACCGTCTAAATAATGTGCAGACGATGCAAGCCATAATTAAGAAACTTGCATCGTGAATGTGGCATTACATTATGCGGTTTGCTTACCCTAAACTATTAGTAGCAATTGCTTAATGCATTATATCAAGTGGGCGAGCAGCTGCATCTGCTCTAAAATGTACTAAAAGTTAAACTTTTGAATAAACAACAAAAACCACATTGTATATAATGATATTCCGCAGCTAAACGCTAGAAGTGGTGGCCATTGCTGCGAATTTCAAACGATGTTGCAAGTTTTAATGTTTATCTAGAGACGGTGTGGAGTTGCCAGATGAAATGTGTGGATAAAGTATCCTTTTATCTACAATAAAAATTAAGAATCTGTAAAATTCCCCGCGATTGAATAAAAATTTAAAACGCAAGGAATATTTTTTTAATTTGCATCTTTACAACACGCACTGGCTTATCTGGAGTCATTCACTTATAAAGACAAATATATGCCTATATTCTGTAGAAGGTCAGACTAAAAAAAGAAAGAAAATACATGTATTTAGCACAGATTGAAAGGGACAGTTTAAAAATCAGCAGATAAAAAAATAAAATTAAAAAGGTATAAAAAATCAAATAAAAAGTGCTAAGTGCGATGTAAGATATTAGCAGGAAAATGTGCCTCACGGCTGCGCCAAAAAGGCCCAGTTCAGCAAAAATGCCAGACAACTAGTGCCTGACGCTGGTTTTCAACTGGACCTGAAGCGTGAGGTGAAAGATAGCAAGACGTTGCTGTTAATGTTCTTGACATTCCATTGCCACAATACCTACGATCGGGTAGGGTTACTTTTCCTTTAGGTACTACTTCGCAACTGGAGAATTAATTACCTCCGGAATATTTCATGGCCAATTTCAAACAGATTTTTTTGCCTAATTTTATCGTCAGCTATTGTAATTGGCAGACTGCCGTTTTATGTTAAGTAAAAATAAATATTTAAATAGTGGAAGGTAGTCAATAAAACGATATACACACCTACATCAAAACCAAAAAAAATGGCAGTCATGCGAATGCCAACAGAAGTGATAACTTAAAACTTTGAACAGCACATGATACAGTCGAGTATACACAATGTACGAGTATTAGTGTATACATACATATACATGTACACAGGCCGCTGCGCGTCGCCAGTCTAGTGCAATACTTCAAGTGTCGGTGACGCGAACCCATACCTTTTTCCCCTACCAAATCGCTCGACGCGGCTAATGAAAATTTAACTTTAAACAATTCAAACTCCCAAAAACCCCTCGAACCTGGCACCACAGCCTAATAAAATACATTGTAAGAACAATATACGATGCTAATACGACGTCATAACGTTTCAATTTGCTGGCACATTTCCTAAATATGCCCCGCGATGGTGAATTTATATGAGAGGCTGTAACGCAGCTGTGCTTCAATGCGCGCGTATAAAGACACGATATTTGCCTTTTGACAATGTGGTTGTTATTTTGTGATTGTTTTTGTTTATATTAATTTTTGTTGTAATGTTTTCGTTTTATTTTGTTTTGTTTTGTTTTTAGGCTCGCTCCATATTACAGGGGTCTTATAACGTAACTAGCGAAATGTGCCCTCTGCCCAACCTTTTGAGGATTGCCAGCGTGATGTTATGTGTGTTTTTACTTACTTTTCAGCATGCAACCTCCTTCTTTATTTTGAAAACAATTTGCTTTCTGTTGCAAGGCCAAGAATACGAACTGAGTAGCGAATTTTATTTCTTCTTTGCATAGGATTCTCTAACAATATGTTAATTGTTACGTCACCATTTTGGGGTGCAAAAGTTGGCAACATAATAGGGTCTTACATATTTTTGAAAAGTGTCTTAATTAAATTCTATAGTGCTAATATGCCCCAAAAAAATCACAAAATTTTTATTCAATCGATAAGTGCCATAAAAATGCATTTTCTAATTTCGCGCGTAGGTTGACGAAAACGCTGGATGCAGTGGACGCCATGTTGCTCTGTGGTCATGACGTCACTGGGCTATGAAAACAAATGCGCTGATCTTTGTATTATAATTGACACGTTTTTGTTAACATAACCGTATGACGTAATAACATGGCGGCTACTATTTCATGGTGTTTTTTAACCGATTAGAAAAACTGAAAACGTTGAATTGAATTTTAAAATTTATTTTTTTATTTTATGAACTAAAACTAACATTTTCCGACTCCTTTTTGCCTAAACTATCTCAATAATATATTTATAGATTTTTCCTCGTTTATAGTAAAATACCCTATTGTCCAATGTTCCTAATGAATTAATTCCTACCAAATAACTAGAATGCGCATGTTCCTAGAATCATCAAGATAAGCAATGCAGTTTTAACATTTTTGAACCAACTTGGAAACCATGAAAATGATATTTTATAACACTTTACTTTTCACTATCTATACCCAAACAAAACCCCCACAATGACCCACGAGTAATGCCAGTGTATCCACAGATAACGTAAAGGTACAAATCCCGAACACAATGGTATCAGAGTCCTTTTATATTTTAAACTCTCCATTGTAAGTACGGGACATTTCTTTGTGCTTCCATGTTCACGTCACACTTTGTTACAGTAGTAAACTGTTGAAGAAGTATTGTGGGGAATTTTAGATAAGGGGATTTGCTTCGGAGCGTTGAATATAGCAGAATAGCCGTGTATGAAAGAGAAACACCGTTTTAGTAGTAATACCTTAAGGCGCCATCTACACTGGTGAGAGTATCGCGACGATAGTCACACCGTGGCATCAAATTCTATAGAAACTATATGGAGCAATCTCACTACACAGCGATATCATCGCGGCGAGAATTTGATGGCATGGTGAGACTATCGCTCCGATTCTCTCATCCGTGGAGATGGTGCCTAAGATTTTTTTAATGCCCGGAATACACCAAATACACGAGGTTAGTTTTTCAAGCTAGGATAGTAAGCTAGTACTCTGGCTTCGTGTATACATTGATAGCTTGATTTCTAGGCCAGTAAGCTAGTGAGAATGCTAGTAAGCTAGCCTCTCAAACCAGTGTAGTTTAGTAGGATCCCACCATATTAAACTATCCTGGCTTCTTCTATTTTTGAGCTAGTAGAATACCAAGTGTACCAATTTCGTGCTTTACTTATACGTCGATTGAAAAGCGAGTGTCTACTTTAAATTAGATGAGTTCTTGACAAAAAAAATAAATCAAAATCAAACTTAAAATCATAATTGAAATCAAAATCATAATCAAACTCATCATCAAAATTAATATCAAAATCATTATTTATATTAAAATCAAAATCCAGACTTAAATTAAAATCAAAATTAAATTAAATGAACACTAAAATTATTTGATTTGACAAGTTTTTGTACATAATACTTCGGTACTTAGCAAGTGAGTCAGAGTTCACATCAATAAGATCACTGCAGCTGTTTAATAATTTACATAGGCGGGGGATTGGAGAATTAGCACCAAGGACAGTTCTGCGAAGAGGAGGACATAAGGGGATTATAGGAGTTCGTGGGCTTTTCGCGGTACACGGATTATGATCCTGCTCAACAATTGGGGACAGTCAATTTTACATCTCAAAATTTTAAATATAAATAATGAATCCAATAAATCTCTCCTCTTCTGTAGGGATACCATCTTGAAATGCAGGAGTCTCTCTTTATATGATCGTTTCTTTTTAGCTATTCCTGAGAAGTATGCCAAATGCCACAGAAATCGTTTTTGATAAATAGTACCCAATCGGATAATTTTACTCTACGGACTAAGTCACCACAATGCTATTAGTTTTATATACATATGAATATATGTATATAGTTATTAATTTTCACAGCCGCCTTCTTTTGTTTTTTTTTTTTGGGCGGGAAATCATCCAATAACTTCTCCCGCTCTGGGCGAAACGGGAGGGTGTGTCAGACTCATACTGACTAAAACCCACCCGTATTCCTTCCGTTGCCTGTGTTGCCAGGGTCCTCGGTAACCCTTTGGCACCTTCCTGCGACCCTGGACAGCCGCCATCTTGGATTTACATTTTGACCTCACTATCGGCTTGAGCTAAAACCACGAAAATGACGCCTATGACGAAAAGTTTGAAAATATTTCCAACTGCTATCTTGGATTTTCATTTTGACCTTAGAAGAAGGCAGTCGCAAGTATGAACGCTTTTTCACGTCTCGATTTCTGCCAGTTTACTCCTACCGCAACACGCGTTAGAGAACTTCGTTCCAAAAAAATTGCACATTTTCTTGCTCACTGTACAAGTTTGTTCACTGTGTAAGTTTGTACAGATTAAAAAAAAAAAAACAAGCTAAATGATTTTGATCTGAATACCAATCTGTTAATTGCAGTCGGTTTTAGTTCAATTTGCGTAATTAACTCGAATGCATATTGAATACTACTGTTATATATTTGTGTTGTGTACTAAGCAAGCTCTAGACGATGATAGTATAAGTAGTAAAATTTTATGAAAAAAAAACGTTTTTTCATGAACCATAGCTCCCCATTATAGGTATAATAGGGGATTATATATGATATATATCGGTTAACCCGTTTAGAAGTTATGGTGGAATAAAGAAACTCACAAACATACATGAACCCTGAAACATAACACTCCTTTTTGGGCCGTCTTGTAAAAACAACCAAGTTCTGCATTCAAATAAGACGTTCTTGTTATTAATTAAATACGTAATGTATGTTGATATTTAAATACAGATATTTTGGATTAGAACTCAAGGTAAGAGGTTAGTTTAACCTTAGCTTGTATAGAGATTTTTTTTTCAAAACGCGTGGTAACAACCAAGTTCTTAGAAATATATTCAAAATTAACATATGTATATTTTTTCCGTTACCACAAACTATACAGATTTGGCAATATTTTTTTCTTAAAGGAAGCCTATTTTGGTCAATTGGGTCTCGTCAGCGCCTTAAGAAGACGCGAAAACAATTTTCACATTTTTTCAATTTACTCTAAATGTCTAAAAATTTGTTACCGGCTATTGCTTTCTGAGGACAGCATAAGAATCCTTTTCATTCTTGAATACCCTCATATTGCCACATTAGGTAGACAGTGTTGTCCTGTTTGTTAACAAATAACAACATTTTGATAGTTATTTGGCATTTAACTCATATCTAAAATACTTCTAGCCTATTCCTGCAACTGAATGATTAAGACTAAGCGGCCCAGCTTATCTAAAGTTGATGAACGCAAGCGCCACACGCGATGCTTTGTCCCTCGCTGCGATCTATCAACGGTTCGTAAGCATTTTTGTTCAGCGTCGTATTGTATTGTTGCTAAGATTATTTTTATAATTTTACTTAGAGGCATTTTAAGAAGATTTTTCACGTGGTGTGATGTGTTTAATTCAGTTGATATTTCTGTTTTATGTTGCTGAATGATTTGATGCAAATCCTTGATGGACGATGGTTGGACTGTGTGAAAGATGGTATGGTTAGAAAGGGACTGATTACTGAGATGACAATTAATAGAGAAGTATTGAAGAAAAAACATGTTGATAGATATATTAAGATAGCAGTTGCAAATATTTTCAAACTTTTCGTCATAGGCGTCATTTTAGTAGTTTTAGAGGGTGCTCAAGCCGATAGTGAGATCAAAATGTAAATCCAAGATGGTGGCTGTTCAGGGTCGCAGGAAGGTGCCAAAGGGTTACCGAGGCCCCTGGCAACACAGGCAACGGAAGGAATACGGGTGGGTTTTAGTCAGTATGAGTCTGACACACCCTCCCGTTTCGCCCAGAGCGGGAGAAGTTATTGGATGATTTCCCGCCCAAAAAAAAAAAACAAAAGAAGGCGGCTGTGAAAATTAATAACTATATATATTCATATGTATATAAAACTAATAGCATTGTGGTGACTTAGTCCGTAGAGTAAAATTATCCGATTGGGTACTATTTATCAAAAACGATTTCTGTGGCATTTGGCATACTTCTCAGGAATAGCTAAAAAGAAACGATCATATAAAGAGAGACTCCTGCATTTCAAGATGGTATCCCTACAGAAGAGGAGAGATTTATTGGATTAATTATTTATATTTAAAATTTTGAGATGTAAAATTGACCGTCCCCAATTGTTGAGCAGGATCATAATCCATGTACCGCGAAAAGCCCACGAACTCCTATAACCCCCTTATGTCCTCCTCTTCGCAGAACTGTCCTTGGTGCTAATTCTCCAACCCCCCCGCCTATGTAAATTATTAAACAGCTGCAGTGATCTTATTGATGTGAACTCTGACTCACTTGCTAAGTACCGAAGTATTATGTACAAAAACTTGTCAAATCAAATAATTTTAGTGTTCATTTAATTTAATTTTGATTTTAATTTAAGTCTGGATTTTGATTTTAATATAAATAATGATTTTGATATTAATTTTGATGATGAGTTTGATTATGATTTTGATTTCAATTATGATTTTAAGTTTGATTTTGATTTAATTTTTTTGTCAAGAACTCATCTAATTTAAAGTAGACACTCACTTTTCAATCGACGTATAAGTAATGCATGATGTGCTTACCTGTAAGAAATTGGTACGCTTGGTATTCTACTAGCTCAAAAATAGAAGAAGCCAGGATAGTTTAATAGGGTGGGGTCCTACTAAACTACACTGGTTTGAGAGGCTAGCTTACTAGCATTCTCACTAGCTTACTAGCCTAGAAATCAAGCTATCAATGTATACACGAAGCCAGAGTACTAGCTTACTATGCTAGCTTGAAAAACTAACCTCGTGTATTTGGTGTATTCCGGGCATTAAAAAAATCTTAGACACCATCTCCACGGATGAGAGAATCGGAGCGATAGTCTCACCATGCCATCAAATTCTCGCCGCGATGATATCTTGGGGCCCGTTCACACTAACCACAACCACGCCACATCGCAGCGGCAAAATGTGGGCAAGCAGTGGTTATGTGTGAATACTGTCGCTACAACTTCCTGCAGTTGCGTAGAGGTTGCGTTGTCACTTGTAGTTGCGATGTGGTAACGTTGTGGCTAGTGTTTGCAGACAGACACCTGTCTGTCTGCAAACACTAGCCTAGGCGGCCACATCGCAAACACAACCACCTGGTTGTGTTTGCGATGTGGCCGCCTGCTAGCTAGTGCACTATCACACTTGTGTTTGCTTTGTGGCTACGCTGTCGTGGCCTTGAAGTGGTCGCCCACATGGTTGATTTTGACGGCTAAATGTGGTTCGTGTGAATGAACTATTCATTTTCATACAAATGAGCGCCCGTCCACGTGGTGTGGTTGTGGTGTGGTTGTGATGTAGTTGTGGTGTGGTTGTGGTGTGGTTGTTGTGTGGTTGTGGTGTGGTTGTGGTGTGGCTGTGGTGTGGTTGTGGTACTTGTGATTGGGCCCTTATGCTGAAGCTCAGCCTAGTTTGAATAAATCACTTTTGATTTCCGTTTTTCCATCGTCTATCTAATTGGAATGGGTCCCATTAGATAGACGCAGTGTGGAGAAATAAAAGGATACACCATTTTAAAACTCGTCTTGCAAAGTAGTTTAAGTATGTTAGTTTTAACTAAAAGATATAACTTATATCCGCCATTAAACCCACATATTCCCTAACGAGCGACTTTCACGAATGTATGTAGTTAGTCTAGCAAACTCAAACTAATTAATCCCTAACTACTTACAGGAACAATTTATTAACTAGGCAGGCTATATTGAAATTCTTAATGCACTTTCTAAGATTATTTTATAAGTTACTTACATCTGGTTATTCTTAGCAAGTTAACATCGTTTACAGTATGTTCGTAAAAAAAATAGTAGAAATTCCTGTCCATTTAGCTTTTCAGTAAATGGAGATTTTTTTAAAGGAAATCAGTCGAGATCACACTTTTTAGGGTTCCGTAGTAAACAAGGAACCCTTATAGTTTCGCCATGTCCATCTGTCTGTCTATCTCCGGCTTAGCTAAGAGACTCTTAGTACTAAAAATACAATCTAGGAAAAAAAAGATTGGGTTCCTGCACGTAATGTGGGGATGATATTTTTTTCTCGTCTATCCCATGGGGTGGGGCTTCATTGGCAGGTCAATAAAATATTGCGGGTCTGTCAAAGCCATTGTTTGCGTAATATTAAGCTTAAAAGTACTAATTTAGTTAGAGTCAAGTGTCCGGCTCATGCCAGCTAAATGGTTGGTTTTATATATGTGAAAGTCATGGCAGTAGTATATATAACGAAGTTAAAAGGAAAGCTATCAAAACTAAGTAGGCAGTAAATGTTAATGAGTACTAGTCGACCAACTTACATTTGCAGTTGGAGAATTGACCGTGACGTATATCGGTGTATGGAGGAGCATGTTTTTCAACTACAGAGTTACATTTGTTTTTGAGATAAATTCATTCCAACTATCGCTTAACCCTTCATTGTGCGTGGTCCGATACGTTTTTATTTGTGAGATCTTGCATATCTAATAGTACAAAACAGTGGTGGTAAGATTATCAGAATATGCCAACAAAATATCGTACCGAGCGAGAGGGCATGGGCAGCCATCACCTCCTTCTGCGAAGAAGTAATGCTCGCAAAGGAAGAGGCGGGACGGTTGAGGGAAAGGCAAATTTCACGCCCTCTCGCCCCTAGCCGCCGCAGGAGACGCCCTGGGCGTCGGGAATCCCGGGCGGATTTCCGGCCACCATAGGCGCGGGCTTGCGGACGGTGAGCAATGGGTAGCTCACCGTCCGGTAAGGACCAGGCCCGGATCGACGGCGCGTTGTATTCCACGCGCGCCTCAAAGAGATGTCGTCAGCACAAGTGTTGGGGTCCACTAGGGCCGATGCCTGCCGGGGTCGCGGGAAGGTACTAAAGGATTAACGAGGCCCCTGATTTCACACCCAAAAAAAAATGTCAACAAAATAATGTTTTTGTGTAAATTTAAAACCATTAATTAGTTCCTTACTTTCTTTTCAATCAAGACAGTTGTGGTAACCTTTTCCAATCATTCTGTATTTAATTCAACAAAAATACAGAACTACTGCTGCGCTCAAATGTCTATTACGAGTACACAGAAAAACCACTTTTGTTTCCCTATACAACCAGCAACAAGCTACAAAGTTTTTCATGTTCGATATGAAAGGCAATTAATAGGCTATTACAACTGTACCTCGAGCCAACGTGAAAGACTCTGATGAAAAACTAATTGTGCTTAGTGCCGACACATTCTGCTTAGGACTGACGTTACAGCTATTTCAAGTTATAACAGTTTATCGTTAAGGTCTTGTTACTTTAATGAAAGTGTTTTAGATTAATTAGCCATCACCTTTCCATCTTACTGGGTAAATACTCTCAGGCCGTCGAGAGAAAGTGTTCTCGACACCTGTGAATTTCGTACTAACAAATATTTGTTTTGCGAATTCGATCCAAGTTACTAGAAATTGTCCATCTGACAGTTGTCAGGAACGCAGTCTCCCAACGGCCGGACTGTAATAGAGAGAGCAGTAGCGTACCTATTTTAAAATAAAACGGAAGATGACTGGAAGTTAAGCTCAGTAATCGCCAAAAACACTAATAAGGCTTCTAAAAAGTTTGTCTGCTAAGCCTGGTGATTATGACTTTGAAAGTTTATTGTTGTAATATTTTAGAAGACTAACATCAGCTAGGAATGGTAACACACTGTTAAAGTAAGTAATGCTCGCGAAGGAGGAGGAGGGACGGTTGAGGGAAAGGCGAATTTCGCGCCCTCTTGCCCCTAGCCGCCGCAGGAGACGTCGTCCTCCCGTCTGGGCCTGGGCGTTGGGAATCCCGGGCAAATTTCCGGCCACCATAGGCGCGGGCGTGCGATTGCAGTGCGCTTGACGGTGAGCAATGGGTAGCTCACCGTCCGGTAAGGACCAGGCCCGGGTCGACGGCGCGTTGTGTTCCACGCGCGCCGCAAAGAGATGTCGTCAGCACAAGTGTAGGGGTCAACTAGGGCCGATGCCTGCCGGGGTCACGGGTAGGTACAAAAGGGTTACCGAGGACCCTGGCACAGACAACGGAAGGAATACGGGTGGGTTTTAGTCAATAAGAGTCTGACACACCCTCCCTCTCCACCCAGAGTGGGTGAAGTTATTTGATGAGATCCCACGCAAAAAAAAAAGCGGTGATTATGACTTTGAAAGTTTATTGTTGCAATATTTTGGAAGATTAACATCAGCTAGGAATGGTAACACACTGTATATTTATTTACATAACCAAATTACAAGATGATTATTAACATTAACTAAATTAAATTAAAACTAAGTTAAGCTTAAAAAAGGCCCTCGGGGCATTGTACCGAGGATGCTGGCGGCATTTCCTCACTGAATTGCAATGCTGATGCGTTGCGCGAGAAAGCCGCCAGCTTTTCGGTCACCAGTTAAAATGTTATAATGATCATGGTGGATAAGAGTTTAGAGAGACAGTGAGAGGAAGTAGAATAGTCTCATTCAAAGTTGACCAACAGCCCCCATCAACTGTAATATTACTATCGAATTAATATTAAGGCATCATCTGAGTCACATTGTATCTGATGTCTGTTAAACAAGCACCTAGGAGATTATAATAAGAAGATAGGCAGCCGCGTGTGTTTCTGTGTTTTTGTCTTAAATTCCGGTCAAGGTTTGGAAGCTTTTTAGGAGATTGCAATCAACCAAGAGATACGCGGCATGTTTCCTTGACATGTCTTTCACAAATACAGACCAAAATATAGATACACCCTGGCCCAAAACTAAGAAAAATTGCTGTTTATATGTAGCAATCGGAACGCAGGAAGAGATCTTTTAATAATCTTTTGTAAGATCGCTCCCTGTATAAATGTCGAATGCATATTAACATTTACATTATAACAGTTACAGTTATTTCAGGTAAGGATACAATCAAGATAATTTGACTAAGCTATGCGAGGGTCGCTGTTATTATTTTAAACAGGCAGCGCCCCGCGGGTTCACCCGCATAAATCTGGATCCTGTAAGAATATCGGGATAAAAAGTATTATATGTATTAATCCAGGCTATAAACTACCTGTGTGCTAATTTCATCTAAATCCGTTCAGTCGTTTTTGCGTGATTGAGTAACAGACATCCAAACTTTTACATTTATAATATTAGTAGGAGGATAATTTTGTATAGGGACTGTTCCCAAATTACCCTAAAATTTTCGTTTTTCCTAATTACGTTAATATTAGTTTTAAGATCGGCTTCCCCTTACGTATATTAAACGGGATCATTGTTTGTATTCGCCACCTGACCTGCCCGAAACCAAGCCAATGCAATTCCGTGCATTAAGTTAAGACTTCAGAAACCAAAGACATGCTTACGACGACGATGGGACAGGTAACACAGAACTACCTACTACAACCACTTCCCCCGTTTCCTTTCAATTCGGCAAGATAATGGACAGCGCTACCATATCAGCTGGCAGCCTTCCCCCACTGAACAAGCGGGGAGATTTGCATAACTGCCAGTAGGATTTGTTACTGGAGACTGATAGCCATTTACTGGTGAATTGCGTCTGATAAATGTTACTGGACATCCCTAATTGCTTGATTTGAATGTCTGATGGAACTTGCGTTTAAGGGTCGGATAAACGCCGATGACCTTAGCCATACAAATGCGCGTCGCGCTCACGCTGCGCTGCCGTTCGGTTTCAAAGGGAATATTTATTTTTAGTAACGAAAATATGAAAATTTAAAAAAGAAACTGCAGATATAATTATAGCTAAATATCTTAAGTATGTAGTTTGAAAGTAATATCGTTTTTTATGCTTTGGGTAGGCATTCCTTCCTGAATTTATTTTATTAAGTATTTTACTACAATACTTAAATATTCACTTATAAATTGATGTGTATGCGTTCTAGTTTAACCTACACTTTTTGCATAACATACTTGCATTTTTTGAAGGCGTAATAACAGATTTAAAAGTCACTAAAATCATAGATCTGCGCCATAAATTATTTGTATTATATGAATGGATTTAGTTGGTGCTTCTGTAAAACGCTGCACTTAAGTTATATTACATTTTAAAATGGCTATTTTAAGCATAAAATATAAACGATGATTCAGACTTATAGAATTATTATTATTTATACCTATATAAATCCCCATTTATAAGATCAAATTCTTTTGTTTGATCGCCTGAAGGAGTGTATCGTCTGTATCGTCATATGATTGGCACCGTCTAAACATCGTTTAAACGGTACCACTTTTGTTGATGCTCAAACTTATGGTATGCCACAGGCAACTTTTAATAGCAACTAAGAAATTATGCAGATAAAATCAGTCTTTAAAACGCTGTAATCATGTGGGGAAAGGCAACCTTTTCACAACTTTATCAAGATCAACCTAAAATGTTTTCCGACTGTATAAAATTTTATCTAGGTCTCACTGCGAGATAATGAAAAACAATACTTTTGCCGGCAGTAAAACAGGTAAACAGGCAGTGCAGCAACAGCAGGCAGGAAAGTGGGCGTTTATTGTCGAAAGTGGAGCGAGGCATACCACGGTATAAACATAACGTAAAAACCAGTAGATATCGAAATAAGGTTCGATGTATCTTTTGTTTTCATATCACATTGACAAAATAGCTCTGTTATAAAAAGTAGGATAACCTATGTAAAAATGGTGTTGCTTCCGTCTTTTGCATCAGCACCATACACATACATAGATAAACACACGCCACCTTTCCATAGGGTTAGGCAGAAACTACAGAAGCCACCTGCTTCGTTAGACAACCTTGTATTAGCAAGGTCATATTGCAACGTGCAAAAACAAAAAGGTGATCATGTTTTGAAAAGGAAAACCTGTAATACTGTTTTCGTTCACATTAATATACCGCGGCCACGACTATATTTTTTATACATTATAAACTCTCCATCACTACAATAACGAATGTTTCAAGTATCGTAACCGATTAAAGTTAAATTATCTCTAAAAGTTGGAGATGAGTTACCGCTTGGGTGTGGCAAAACAAAAATAAAGATAGAATAATATTCGCAAACTCTCCGGATGGAGTTCTCTGAAGCTGTTGCTATTATTTTCACACTAGCATTTACCTGTGGCACCGTCTGCTTTAAACGAACAATTTAATACCTCACTGGCTGAGCCTATGACTTTCCCTCGTGGGAAATATTTCGTAAAAAAAAATTGCCAGAGGACATTTCTATTATATTAAAAATTAAGTAAAACAGGTCAGACTAATTCTCAAGTTATAATCACACTAATTACAGACAGACCGACAAGCATGAAATGTTGTGTTATGTAAATTATATTATTTTAACTAATATTGGAAAAAATGTTTGCTTGTTAAGAGGATTATCTCTGGAAGTACCAATCCGATTATAAAAAAGGGAGTACCTTTTTTATAATCGGATTGGCACTTTCTTCTCCTAAAATTATTTGTCTGAAAATCATTATCCATAACACGATTGCTGTTTAAACTTCAAAAACCATAATGTTCAAAAATTCGAAATTTTGATTTATAGATCCAGTAGGTTCTGGTTACATTTCTAACAAGAAAAATATTCCGCCCAATTATAATATAATCTCCTTACCAAATGTTTAATTAAGGCTTTTAACTAATAAAACCGAGGCGTAACGATCCGGAACGACCACATAATACGACTGTAATGGTCTACATCGAAAACCACACACCATGAACTTTTGAACCTACCAGTGTGTTAGAGAGAGAAGGCGTATTCCATTTGGCATCTGCCTTGCTCTAGCGACGTAATGGTTGTGGTTTCATACCTTACAGGCTGATATTATTATGCTTGTTTTAATACATACTTCCACTGCAGGGCGAAGGCTTCTTTTCACTAGAGAATAAAAAACCGGCCAATTGCGTGTCGGACCACGCATAATGAAGTGTTCCGTAGTTGGGAAGTTGGTATGAATTCATCCCAAAAACAAACATAACATTGTAGTTGAAAAACATGTTCTCCGATACATCGATATATGCCACAATCAATTCTCTAACTTAAAATTTAAGTTGCTCGTTAACTTGTAAAGCCCACTTAGCTGTGGCAGTTTTTATTTAGGGATTTAAATTTTATGGCATGTGAGATTATGTGACATTAAGTTCGGACAGCTTATCATTTGGACAAATGATGATTAGGACAAAAAAAACGGAACTTTAGATTATGGATAAAAAAGTTAGGGAACACAATAGAGAACCTATAAAAAAACTTTCACTGATGGAATGCTACACTATTACCAAATGCCATAGGATTCTTCGTCTACGCGAATGAAATCGCGGTCAGAAGCTAATGGCTTTTTATTTTTTCGGTACATAGGCTAACTAAAGCCTAAATGCGAAATTTAGCATGAAGAAGCATTAGAATATTAAACTATCATCATTATCTGCCTAACCAAGATCATCCGCCAAAGATGAGTAGAGTAATGGAAAAAACAGCACCCGCCAGAAGATGGATAGATTTTTGAGGTACTATAAAATATGTTTAATACCCTGTTTTATCAGCAAAAATCGCATTAATAAAAACGTTGACTTTGACTTTGACTTTGACTTTGCCAGCACCCAACTTCGTCCTGCCTCAGGAGCACCTGCCACCTGGACGTGACCTGCAGTGGCCTATAACAATCGACTGCGGACGCCGCTGCAAGCACAATCTTATGAAACAGGGGATTATTGACCCTACCGATACCCAGTGCGAATGCCGTGATCCTGACCAAAGTCAGGATCACGGCATTCGCACTGGGTATCGGTAGGGTCAATAATCACATGATTTGCCATGTCCCATGCTTTGAAGTGTCCAAAGTGCTCATACACCTGCTCTTCTGAAGACCTAAAACGCCAATGATGCCGTGATTGGCGTGGCCACCTACTGAGCCCAAATCATATAACATATTTTTGCCATCGACTCGAAAATAGGATGAAGAAGTAGCTGCAGCTGAAAACCAGTCTACATCGAATGACTGCTTATCAGACCTCCACTGCACAGTGGCAATACGATACCCCTCGATAAGACTGTATGAGAACATACTGACGAACTATATTCATCAATATTAAATTAAACGAATCAACATTATTATCTTAACCGGATTGATTTTTAAGTAATTATAACTCAATGCTACTGAATGCCCATATATATATACAGATATATAGATCCAGTAGGTTCTGGTTACATTTCTAACAAGAAAAATATTCCGCCCAATTATAATATAATCTCCTTACCAAATGTTTAATTAAGGCTTTTAACTAATAAAACCGAGGCGTAACGATCCGGAACGACCACATAATACGACTGTAATGGTCTACATCGAAAACCACACACCATGAACTTTTGAACCTACCAGTGTGTTAGAGAGAGAAGGCGTATTCCATTTGGCATCTGCCTTGCTCTAGCGACGTAATGGTTGTGGTTTCATACCTTACAGGCTGATATTATTATGCTTGTTTTAATACATACTTCCACTGCAGGGCGAAGGCTTCTTTTCACTAGAGAATAAAAAACCGGCCAATTGCGTGTCGGACCACGCATAATGAAGTGTTCCGTAGTTGGGAAGTTGGTATGAATTCATCCCAAAAACAAACATAACATTGTAGTTGAAAAACATGTTCTCCGATACATCGATATATGCCACAATCAATTCTCTAACTTAAAATTTAAGTTGCTCGTTAACTTGTAAAGCCCACTTAGCTGTGGCAGTTTTTCTTTTAATTTCATTATATCTACTACTGCCATGATTTTTTTCACATCTCCATAAACAACCATTTAGCTAGCAGGGAGGGACACTTGACTCTAACAAAAAGTTGCACTTTAATGCTTGATATTACGCAAGCGGATCCTAGAATCGAAAAGTGGTGTTAACAGACCCACAATATTTTTTAACGGCCTATCCAAAGATATTCCACACCATGGGATTGATAAGAAAAACAAATATCATCCCCACATTAAGTGCAAGGAAGGTAACCTAAAAATTTTTTTTCAAGATTTTGTTTTAGAACTTTCTTGGCGTAATTAATACGAGTATGTATACCTATGCTAAATTACAGCTTTCTATTACTAAGCGTCTCTGAGCTACAGTGGGGACAGACAGACAGGCAGACGGACATGGTGAAACTATAAGGGTTTCTTGTTTACTACGGAACCCTAAAAATGATGATTTATGGCAATATTTGGTCATGGAGTGTGTATTTTCAAGAAGACTTCATGATATTTACCTCTAAAAGTAAATTTCACATTGAAAAAGTAATTTTGACAACTTGAGACGTGAAATCCTATATCTTAATGACAAAGACAGAATGCTATTTTAAATAATTATATTTAGCGCTAAACGCTTATGATTTGTGGTGCAAGCGGGCCTAACATAAGTAACAATAATATCATTCATTATCTTTTAAATTTTTTCTTGGTTTGAACTCAATTATTTCTTAGATACACTTAAAACAGAATCATCTTAACAGCCTCTACAACTGAAAACTTTTTCAACGTGAAAATCATCCAATTTTAGTAAACAAGCATGCAATAATTAAACGTCAATCGCATTCAACGCTGACAGCCAGGTGGAATCATTGCATATGCTCTGTGGGTGACTGCAGCCTGTCGCGTTAAATTCAATTTATTAATGAATTATAAAATCTCGTTAATCGATTTGGAAAGTGAGGCATTGATTTACTGAAAGTATTTTGATGTAAGCGGTGCCGCGGTAGTGAAAACCTCTACTTTGTAGAATTAGTTTTTGAGATATAACTGGAATAACCAGAGTTTATTCATAAGATAAAGTTATTGGATCGATCTACTGACACTTTGTTTTTCTAAAGCTCATTGCTTGTTCAAAATGTCAATTGCTTATTGAATTGATAGCTACTGAGTGTTAATCTGTGCAGCACAGAATCAGTGAAATAACAGTCGTGCTCAAAAATCTGATAAATCAAATAATCTTACCAAGAGATCAGTCGATCTACGGATGACTGAAGAGCTGACAATGCAATTAAACAAAAGGTGATAACAGCTATTTTCTATTGATACCTACTTATATAAAGTATAGCTATGCATCTAGATACGTAAAGAAAACAAACTACTGCAACCAATCTTAAAATGTAAAACTACCATATTCGCCATGGTAAATTTACATTAATGCATTTTTTATTACCTCTGTGGAAAAGGAAGACATTTCGAGTTCGAATAGAACTACAGTGTCGATTTAAATCGATTATTTATTCGAATCTCGCTGGATATTTGGAAATAATAACGCGTAGCCTTTAGTCAGCTTGCGTGTTTAAATAATGTGATGGCAATGTCTTTGTTCCAGTAATATAATATGTATTATCGAGGTGTCCATATTTATGAAGAGGTCTTGATGGCAATATCGCACGGATTTTTCTTTGCTTTTCTTTTGTGCCATCTTAATATGAAATGAGTCTGTTTTGTTTATGACCAGGTTTTTCATACCCGTTTTTAATAATAATAATAAAGATTTATTGTTGAACTAGGGCTAGATTACATGGCAAGCACAAGTAATCCACAAATATATAAAGCACAAGCATAAAGTTTCTTAATCTAGTTAGTGGGTGCCGTACTGTTCTCCTAGATAGGTTACAAATTAACCTGTGTTTTAAGAACTTACAGTCTTTCAAACTTATTTTTCAGAGTTACATCACTGTCAAAATCACAGTGATATTTAGTAATCGTAAAGTTGTTTTTGGTTTGCTGCTGTCAAAGGTAAAATAACTTTAAAAGGACTGTATATTATGTATTACCAAAATGTAAACCGATTTACAGTATGTCGTAGATTGGTTTTCCAATAATAAACGCAATAATTAGTTAATTATGGCGTTTATTACGGAAAACCTATTTTAGAATCACTCAATTTATACTTCAGTGCTTAAAGTGGTATTACATTATTCTCACTGGCGATACCTCGGTAAAGTAAAACACTGAAATCAATCCGAATCCGTGACGTTTGAAACCAATATTATATATAAGGACAAAACAATTTAAACATACGACGTTTTTCGTTCAAGACATTAAAAGTCTAGGTGTCGCCGTTACAATCGAAACAACAGATTGGTCGTTATTTTCATAACAATGTTACACAAAAAACTCAATCATAACTCGAGTACTCTTGTGGGGCCACAATAAAATGGTATACATATATTATGTACGTACTCACTAAGAAAATTCTTCTCAACACCGTCGTTGAAAATCCTACTTAATCTATATGGTAATAAGATTAAAATTTGGAAGGCAAGCAGGCGACTCTTGAGAGATCTCGGGGCGTTATTAACAAAATACAGCAGGTCGGTATGCTTAATACAAAAATATATTCCTTTGTCTACAGTTTTCGGTGAACTTGTGAGATTATATGGCTTCGCTTGTTTCTGATACATTGTTTTGTTTAGTATTATATGAAAAGCTTTTCGCTGTATAATAATTGTAAATGATTGAATACGAAAGATGCAGCGTCTACCATACTACACCTGGACTACATTTTATTAGATCTTGTTCATGAGCACTTATCTGGTTAAAAACTAGTGATGTATTTCACACGCCATAAAATAAGCAATGCAGCTCACGTCAAGCAGTTAAAACTTCGGAAATTTTATATGGGTGCCAAAACAGCTCCGACTAAGGTGGCGGAAAATGGCCATGATTTAAATAGCGACCAACAGAGGTCTCTTTCTAAACTTAATCTAGGTAGCTTAAGATCGGACAACGCCCTCTTCCAGCCCCCCTAAATAGGTCCAGGGGCGAAGGATTCGGGGACATCCGTCACCTCCCACGCAGTAGGACCCGAGGTGACGGCGCGTAGTGTTCCACGCGCGCGTGTTCTATTTGACGTCGTGGAGGGAGTTTTACACCTCATTCTCCCCCGCGAGCCTTAGGTGGCCCGCAAAGGCGGGGATCGCGGAAGTCGCACTAGATCCCAAGATCCCCGGTGCAAGTATGGGAGGAGAACACCGGGGTGGTTTTTAGTCAGTAAGAGTCTGACAGACCTCTCCGCCCGCCCCAGGGCGGACGACATCCATAAGGATTTTCCACCCCGGAACAATAAAAAAAGGTAGCTTAGGATGAAGATAAGTAGATGGATAAACGCTACTCTAATCCAATATTGAACACATATCCTAACATCATGCCAGTATTCCCCGAAGGGTTAGCCAGAGGTGTACCGTATAGTACACTCACATTTCACCAGTTATGTTTACAGTCCCACGTCTTAAGCCAAGGCCAGGCCCAATATTTAATCAGTCAACATTTTAGACAAAACATTCCTAAAATCTTTACCTTTTCCTACAAAAAATTTCACCTCAATTTCTCCACAATTTCCTTTGTCTCTCACTCCATATTATATATTCCCCGAATAAATGTAAATGCGCCTCTACATATTTGCAAGAGTTCTCGCGAACTGTACTCTTTAATTCCACTGCCTTCGTTCTGCGCCTGTATAAAAAAATCAAATGTTAAAATAAAGCGTGGGAGTAGTGCTTTGCAAGGAAATCGGAGACGGCCAATTATCTGTTTATCAAAGTGAAAAGACGATATTTTCATTGATTAATATAAGGATTTCTTTTAATGTCAGACTTATGAGAATATTATGACATTGTCAACTCAATAATGCCGTTTCCACAATATTTTAAAGATTGTCATTTTCCTAATGTTTATAGTAATTTTGTGGGAGCAAGTTTCAGTTAAATTACTGATTTATTTATGAAAAAACCTCACAACAAAAACGAATAAAAATGTTAACTCCAAAAAAGAGTTCAAATCACGACATTGCCTGAGTCTCCCCAAACGCGTCCTTTAAAGCTTAAACACATAAATATAATACTGAGGCATACTGCTAACATTAAGCCAGCTAAGTAAGGGCGGAAGGAACTTCGTAACTGAGTACTTTCTAAGTACGTTCTCTGGGGAGCGACACTGAACTACACGTGATTGTGCGAACAAAGACGAAACAAGCTTTCGACACTTACTTAAATAACATTATGCTTACTAGAGGGAAAGGGGTGAGCTAAGTTATAAGTGTCAAAGCTTAAGGAAGAACTTACGATGTATGCTCGTAGAAGGCTACGCCGTAGGCATGCTACGGCGTGGGTGCAGCTCTACGGCAGATAAGCGTCTGAGATGGTCTTTTGAGGAAAGAACCACACAGATGTGAGAGGACCTGTCCATGCTACAGCGTATTCATGCTTCGAAGTAAATGTTCTATGACCAAAACTCATGGTACTGCTGTATAATAATGGGAACTCATGTTTTTGTTGACGGTTAGTACTTAGCGCCCATTTCATGGCAAACATAAGGTGAATTTTCGGTTCTTAAAAATCTCAAAACTCCATTGAAAAATTAAATTCTTAAAAATATTTCAACATAAAAGTCACAAATAATTTAAAAAGTTTATTAGCCCGTCAAACACCTAAACACCAATGAATCCTCTGTAGGTAAACTGTAAACATAAACACCTACTTACATGCTTGTATCGAACTATCTGTTTTCAACAGGGTTATGAAGTTCCAACGTGTTAATAACTTTGTTAAGTACTAGGTTAATACCTTTATTTACGGGCTACACTAAAGAGCACTAATATACTTATATTCTTCTCGTGTATATAATGCTCAAGAACCTTTAATTTAATGATGTACTAGAAGATACAATTGTGTTTTACGAATGATTTGCTCGTTATCGTGTTACTATTTTTTATTTTTCGGTTATGCGTAGACATTCTACGGTGTAGCTTACAACGACGCGTTACTAGGCAATGAAATACTTTTAAAGATATTCTTATTAAAAATAAATTGAATTGAATTTTTATTCTAAATTCTTTTTATTCTTATTCCAGCGATCCGCCTCTGCATCGCACGGTTTTTACGATTAGAAAATGTCGAGACTTCTTTATTTATTTATTTAACAGTTTATGTACACACATTTAAACAGACAAAAAGAAAGGAACAGAAAAATACGTACAAAGGTGATGCTTATTTCTAAAGTAATCTCTTCCAGCATACTCGTACCTGCGTTAGGACAGTAGACAAAGAGATACACCGTGTGTAAGAGTAGAAGAGAAAACAATATGATATTTAAGTGTATGAATGTATTATACAACCTTCTGGAATAAATTATTTAAATTATTTGTGAACACCGCATCCAAATCCATAGCGTAGTTAAGAAGAACAACGTGGTCACACAGACACGTACCCAATGTGTTAATCCAAGTTATAAACTACCTTTGTGTCAAATTTCCGTTAAAAAAGCCGTTTCC
This sequence comes from Atethmia centrago, assembly GCA_905333075.3. NCBI lineage: Eukaryota > Metazoa > Arthropoda > Insecta > Lepidoptera > Noctuidae > Atethmia > Atethmia centrago. Next base: position 7,254,891 of record HG995367.1, on the reverse strand, counting down.
ACGCCAATCCGGAAAATACATCCAGAATAACATATAAACATTCTAAAAACTATATTTTTGACATCAATCATTCCCACACCTCGTAGCAATTACTTTTTTCAAAAATATTTCATGTACTTTCTGTTTTGAATTTGTTACTATTTTATTATAAAATAACGAAAAAGTATTTATTGGGACTCGCACAGGAGATCACAAATTAATCAATTAAATGTATAAATATAAACTAATTATTGGTAATATAATACTCATATGTTATACAATATTTCTACACGTGCAGTCTTTGGACCCGTTTTACGCAGAGGACATAAAGCGATCCAGTATATTAATCTATGCAGCGATCTGCGTGTCCAATACAATATCGCGTTTAGGATATTGTTGGGTCTGTGGTGGCGTCCACAATGTTTGCGGAGGCGCGCACAGACGATTTTGACGCCATAATAAGAACTAACTGAAAAGAGAAAAACAAGCATTATAATCTATAGAATTTTGGTATCGCAGGCGGGGGACAAACAAAAGTTACATCATATTTCGGGTTATTGGGTTGCCCCCGCCTGCGATACCAAAATTCTATAGATTATAATGCTTGTTTTTCTCTTTTCAGTTAGGTATGTTTTTGCAGTCGGGTTTTTTTGCTTTTTTAATAATTAGTTTTATTTCAAGATTTTTAGTTTCATTAATATATCCATATATATTAATAAAACTCTCATCATCTGACTCATTACTAGCTTTTATTTGATATCGATATTGATGTAATTTATTTAAAAAAAAACGTTTCCCTCCCTTTTTTTTGTATTTGCAGATGCAATATATAAAAATTATATAGCCTATGTCATTTCCACAATGAAGACGAATCTAACGACACCTCTTATGTGAAAACCCATCAAGCCGTTTAGGCTACAGAGCGTGCCAAAGAAATAGTACTCTCGAAAAACATTACCCTCCTTCTGGGGCAGTCGGGTAAAAAGGCTGGCTGCGCGCCACTACCAACGGTCTCGGTATCTCCTTATTACTAGTTAATAAGTTATTTTATTCATACTAACACTATGGACTCATTGTCTGAAATTTGAATTGAATTGAATTGAATTTTATTGGGTTTTATTGGGTATTATTGTGGTGTAATGAGTGTATTTGGGTATTACAATTAGGAATTTCTCAATAGCAGCCCGGAGTCTAGACTTGTGCCCGGTTGATGGCAATAGGTTCCCCCCTTATTACTGAAACACTCTGCATCCTTCGGGGATTACAAGCGAATTGTAATGTTAGATATTACAAAATTGTACTTTCTATAGTAATAACAGGTTACATTCATTGTCTTCCAATTTCAGAACTTCTTTAACTTAATAAATCATCTTTATGGCCGTGCTATCACTAACTGGTGCCTCCTAAATATTTTTTATGACTTGTAACTCTTCGTAAAACATGATTTAAGTAAAAGCGCGAACAAGGATCGCAGTCTTGGTTACTCATTTTAAAAGCTATTAAATTAAAATGGTGAGGAAATTGTTTTTACATTTATTTAAATTAGATACGATAGTTTTTTGTCTTGTAAGCAAAGGATTTCTAAGACTTTTTAAGTGACAGTATATTATGAAACGGCAGTTTTAAAAAGAAAACGCGACACATTAAGATTTCCTACATTACAAAATGGTTGTAAGTCAACTTATTTAACCGTTACTATTTTACTGTGGGATCTGGTACAATTGCGCGAAAGACATTTCCACGAAAGACACTTGCGCGAACCAACATACGCGAAAGGACAGCTGCGCGAAAAAGTTTCGGAAATGAGATTTCTTCATAACATCACGTTTGTGCTCTTTCGAAGGGATGGGCAGGGATGTACACTGTGAATAGTACACCCATAATTCGCCAGTTATGTTCAAGCTACAAACACACTGGAAGTAAATAGTACAATTAGGCGTCGAAAGTTACTGTCGTAGTTTTTTTTTTGTACTTTTTCGATATGGGTGTCATTTTCATGGATTTCGAGGTCACTAATAACAAAACTGGGGTGAAAATCAAAATTCAAGGTAGCGCCACCGAAATTTTTGTTAATTTTTCTTCATGGGTGTCATTTTCATGGCTTTCAAGACCTCTGTTTATGTTTTCCTGTATCTATAAGAACTAAATTTCTTAATAATAATTTCTTAAGTAACTTATTATTTTACGCGATAGATTACGTTATAACTAAAAATTGTGTCGATTTGCACTTTTACACAATTCCGTAGCACTTTTTTAGGACCTGATAAAAACACTTTGTTCATGTGTTACATTTATAGCAGAGCATTGTTACTATAATTATACATTCACTATTTATACACTACACTAACTCAAATAGTTTAGTTCAAGACTTAGGATTCGTAAAAGAGTGTTAGAATGGAGACCATGGGACCAGAAAATACCTTGAGGGCGACCTCAGATGAGATGGAAGGATGACATCAAAAAGTGGCGGGCAGCAACTGGACCCTAATTGCCCAAGACAGAGGAAAGGAGACCTACACCAAATATTTGGTCTGATTAAGGCTAAAAAAGAAAGAAAGAAAGACTATGCGCTATGTCCGTATTGTCTAGCAGCTGAATTGCCTCGACGTTCACATATCGCCAGTGAAGTTTGTGTTCGTGGGCTTCAGCAAATTTTTGTACGATGGTGATGACCAGTTCCATTTTAAGGTCACGGTGGAGGTCGTCATTTCTATAGTACCATGGTGCATTTACAGCATCTCTGAGTACTTTATTTTAGAATTGTTGGATTATTTTAACGTTGCTTCGTATAGTACAGCCATACGTTCAAATTGGCACAAGAATATGATTGTATAATATAATTTTATTGCTAGCTAGGGTTTTTCAGGTAGACTGCGCAGACCGTTAAACATTAGGTAGTGTAAAGAGATAATTGAAACCAGCAGGATACGTTAAAACATATAATTAAATAGGTATTAGTAACACGACTAGGTCGTAGGTAAGCTTGACTGATATGTTCTGAGCACTTTCACACTTGGATAGGTAAGAGGGTAGCGCTGGAGGTGGCAGACTTTGGGGCCTGTCAGGTCAGGCTCAGCTAAAGGCCTTCGTAGAACTGCTGATAGCGTGCGTTGGTAGCAGGCCGTAGGACGCCAGTAGCGCACAGTCCAGCTTCGCGAGCAGCGCGCAGTCTGTGGCAGTTTGTAGATCGGAGGCGCGTGCAGTGTGTACGAGGTCCTGCCCTCAACCTCGAAGTGGAGACCTGAAAGGAGCGTTAGGGAGCGCGTGTGAAAGGAGCTAGCCGCATGCGATATGCCCAGCTCCATTCCCCTTTCTGCAACCAGGTAACTATTTGGGATGCAAGGTATGTAAGAAGCTTAACACATCAAAGCGGCTAACAGGCAGAGAAAGTTTGCAAAGACAGCGGCACAATGACATAAACTGCACTTTGAGGAAAAATATGTTACCCTTTTTTTTTTGGGTGGGAAATCATCATATAACTTCTCCCGCTCTCTTGTGTCAGAATCTTACTGACTAAAACTCATCCGTATTCCTTCAGTTGCCTGTGTTGCCAGGGGCCTCAATGGGACACGCTAGGAAGTAAAACATTGATCTTAGCAGATGGGTCGCTATATCGCTTATAGTGCACAGAAAGGCCACCAAAGCCTCGATGCAGCAGTAATGCATACATATTTTAGTCTCCTGTGCACTAGTTAACATACAGCCGCATGGTTAAACATGACTACACATGACATATATTACATAGGTGAGATATTGACATCGGTTATCCAGTGAAGAGGGCGCATCTTGAATTTCACCCCAGTTTTGTTATCAGCGACCTCGAAAACCATGAAAAAGACACCCATATCGAAAATAAATAAAAGGTCCAGAAAAACTTAAAAAAAACCGGCCAAGTGCGTTTCGAACCACGCACAATGAAGGGTTCCGTAGTTGGAATGAATTTTATCCAAACAAACTTAACATTGTAATTGAAAAAAATATTCTCCCATACATCCCAACTGCAAATGTAAGTTTGTATGTACAATATTGAGGGATTTACCAAGTTATTTTAACACCAGACTTTAGACTTCTTATAGGTTTTCCTGTAACCTATAAGCAAATAACTATTTTCTGCTCAGTAGTTTCGGAGATAAGGGTCAATTTTAATCTATTTTCTGAAATAAGTTTAAAACTGTGTCTTTTAAAATTATATATTTGAGACCCTCACAATTGGGTCACAGAAACTCATATGTGTACCAAGTTCCAACTTAATCGGTCCAGTAGATTCGGAGCAAATTGGCTATGACAGACATACAGACAGACACACGAGTGTCCTACAAGAGTTCAGTTTTTTCCTTTTAAGTTTCCGTGCCCCTAAAAATACAACAAAAACTACGATCATAATTATTGACGCCTCATTGAACTATTTACTTCCAGTCTATCTGTAAATTAAACATAACTGGAAAATTGTGGGTGTACTATTCACAGTATACACCCCCTGCCCAACCCTTTGAAATAATACAGGCGAGGTGTTATGCATAAATCTCATTTCAACTACTATTTCGCAACTGTCCTTTCGCGCAAGTGAATTCCCGCAACTGTCTTTCGCGCAAGTGTCTTTCACGAAAATGTCCATTCGCGCAAAAGTCCGTTCGCGGAAATTTCGCGCAAATGGGTTCGCGCAAGTATTTTTCGCGGAAATGTCTTTAGCGCAAGTGTCCTGCTACCATTGCTGTGCCTGGCTACGCTTTTGTTATTTTACTATTAATTATTGATTTATAAAAGGTAATTTCACAGCTGACAGTAGGTATAACATAATTATTAATTTAAACATTACACTATTACCAACAACAAACCTACCTAACTCTTCGGGTATTAGAGGTATTACTATGTTATAATATAATGTTTATGTCTGTGTTATTCACCTATACGAGTACACCAAACACAGACCACAATGTATGACCTTACTAAAAAAATACTCCAATAAAAGGTGACAAAAAAAAAACATACACGCCGATATTACAAACTTTTTACTCGTTTGTCGTTCACTGACGAGTCCCCAGTGCGTGATACGTGAAGTTCAGCTCTTTATATCAACCATTACATAGATTTATGTACTGTAATGAGAAAAAGAAACACGTGTAATAAAATAAAAACAAACAAAGGGTAAAAATTTTACTAATTGGTAGCACGTAATGTGAGCTTCGTGCCCATATTAATGATATCAAAATCTGTTGAAAAGTTTATATATTTTTTATTTCATTTAAGCCACTTATGGAATAAAAACTTAACTTAGTTGTAACACACACATGACATAACACCACGCTTTTTTTTTTGGGTGGGAAATCATTAAATAACTTCCCGCTCTGGGCGGAGCGGGAGGGTGTGCCAGACTCTTACTGACTAAAACCCACCCGTATTCCTTCCGTTGCCTGTGTTGCGGGGGCCTCGGTGACCCATTAGTACCTTCCCGCGACCCCGGCAGGCATCGGCCCTAGTGGACCCCTACACTTGTGCTGACGACATCTCTTTGAGGCGCGCGTGGAATACAACGCGCCGTCGACCCGGGCCTGGTCCTTACCGGAAGCCCGCGCCTACGGTGGCCGGAAATCCGCCCGGGATTCCCGACGCCATAACACTACTGCATTCATCGTAGGATTATACAGAGGTGTACACCCACATTTCCACAGTTATATTTAAGTCCCATGTAATAGAGGGCGAGCCGATTACCATCATTGGCTTCCACCCCAGGACCTCATGCTCTGCAGTTGCTCTTGCGACCACTTGACCATCTTGAAGTTGTGACACTTGTTTTCAACAAATCTTGTAAAAGACTTGTCAAAAACATCATCATCCTAGCCTTTTCCCAACTACGTTGGGATCGGCTTCTAGTCTAACAGGAAGCAGCTGAATACCAGTATTTTACATGGAGCGACTGCCTATCTGAACCAGTTACTGGGTAATACGATACCCCTTGGAAGGACTGGTTGTAAGACTTTCGAGCTTCTGACGACGCGTAACGACTGTCAATGATCTACAAATGACAGCCGAGACCAACGGCTTTACATGATTACCAAGGTACGGAGGGGTCTTGGTATGTAAAGATGGTCACCCATCTACGAACCAACCACGGCAAGCGTAGCTTAACCTGATCGAGCGATCCTTGTGGTTGTTATTACTTAGCCACAAGCCCCTCTTAACATTATTCAAAATACGTGGCGGTGGCGTTTTTAAGTAACTTATTACCTGGGAATTGAAGCCATGACCTCATGATCAGCAGTAGTGCTTGTGACCACTAGAACAACGAGGCAGTCATATTATTTGTTGTATTGTTTAGAAAAGCCTATCAGCTATGATGCGATATCCCTCGATATTAAAGTAGTGAACAAACACGAGCCACTTGACTCAGTATTACTTGATGCAAATACTCGGAATAAGGCTAAAGAGTTTGTTAGTTTTTTTTATTTGAACGCGCTAATCTCTGGCTCCTAATAATTCTCCGCTAATAATTTTTGCACTTGATAACCCAATTCTTGAGGAAGGTTTTAGACTATTTATAGATTATACTTTTATTTGTCTTAATGGTAGCCGGAATCAATACGGTGGTCAGACTAAAGTTGAAGCCAAGTCAACTGATGAAACTGGTACGAGAAAAAGAAACTCTTGGCAAAATAAAGACATTTTACAAACTGGGAAAGGAACCAACAACAAACGTGCCTTATCAATTGCAGCCGAAGGGAAAAGAGGATTGGCGATGGATCTTGTCTAATAAGGAAACCTTCAAAAGATGTCCGGATTTCTGATGGATAGGCTAAGTATGTGATACTCACGGTATATTTATCCAAAATGATTGCTGCAGATTATGGCGACCACCTTGCTTGAAAAATGCACCGTAGATCCCTAAAAAAACATCACATAACGCCTGCAGGTATTCTCTGAAAAGTTAGGCAGAGGTGTACCGAATACAGTACACCCACATTTCGCCAGTTATGTTTAAGTCTCATGTAGCAGGAGGCGGGCCTATTGCCATCAACCGGGCACAAATCCTGACTCCGTGCTGTTACTAAGAAATTTCCTAAGAAATAAAAGAAAATTATAACAATAGCATCGTTATTTCAATCGTACATTCAAAATAAACGACGCCATACGACTTAAAAAATGCCATTTCTTTTCAACTAAAAACGTAAAATTACAACGAATCGTTTTCCATTACCAAGACGGTTCTTAATACAAAATCAATATCCCTCGATATTAGAGTAGGTAGTGAACAAACACGGGCCACTTAACTCAGTATTACTTGGTGATAATACTCGTAATAAAGCTAAAGAGTTTGTTAGTTTTTTAGGGTTCAATTTTGCCATGTCCGTCTGTCTGTCTGTCTGTCCCCACTGTAGCTTAGAGACGCTTATTACTAGAAAGCTGTAATTTGGCATAGGTATTAATCACGCCGACAAAGTGCCAAAATAAAAGGTTAACAAAAATTTTTAGGGTATCTCCCTTGCACGTAATATGGGAATGATATTATTTTTACCCCATAGTGTGGAGTAAAAAATATTGCGGGTCTGTGAACACCACTTTTCGATTCATGGATCCACGTGCGTAATATTAAGCATTAAAGTGCTACTTTTTGTTAGAGTCAAGTATCCCCGTCCCCCCCTCCCCTGCCAGCATAATGGTTGTTTATGGAGATGTGAAAAAAATCATGGCAGTACATATTATAATAAAATTAAGAGGAAAACTGTCACGGCTTAGTAGACTTTACAAGTTAACGAGTTATAGTCGACCAACTTAAATTTGCAGTTGGAAAATTGACCGTGGCATATATCGATGTATGGGAGAACATGTTTTTCAACTACAATGTTAAGTTAGTTTTTGGGATAAATTCGTCCCAATTTACCAACTACGAAACCCTTCATCGTGCTCCGACACGCACTTGGCCGGTTTTTTGTTTGTACGCGCTAATCTCTGGCTCCTGATAATTCTCCGCTGATAATTTTTGTTTTTTATAGCCCAATTATTGATGAAGGTTTCAGACTATTTAAGATAACGCTACGATTCTTGGGAGCCGAGCAAAAAAAACAAACAAAAAGTCAGAACAAACGCTACGCAAAGACGAAGTAATGGGGCGCAGCCTTAGGACATATTTTATGTTAAATCAAGAAATTTCACGAGGGTGAAGTCGCGAGCAGAAGCTATATACCGATAATATCAATGTTTCCAAACAGCCAATTAGCCACTTCAATATTTTAGAGTACATGGCTGTAATTTGAGAGGTTTATAATAGTGCTATACGGCTGTTTGTTCGTGGTTTCATGTCATTATGTAGTTTTATGAAACAGCATTCGACTCTATTGATTGTAAGTTAATTTCCATTTTAGCTTTTTAATTTGTTCTTAAGGTAAGTTTTGCCTGCCTAGCCTTGTCCCAACTATGTTGGGGTCGGCTGCCAGTCTAACCAAACGCAGCTTTTACATGGTGTACCAGTATTTTAGATAGAGTCTGCCTATCCGTCCTCCACAACCCAGTAGCTGGGTAACACGATAACCCTCGGTGACTGAAGTTTAATATAACTAAATTAAATATTGATTTAGCAAAGACTTTTCACACTAATTAAGAAGTTTTGATATGCGTACTTGTTGTTGTACAAAGAAAGTACGAGTATAGCTCGTAGACTGCTTACTCAGTGTACTTCAACATCCGAAAGGTCGCCACCTACGCTCTGAACTTTTTTTTTCCCTTTATGAAGTATCACAGTTGTTGATACTTTATTCGCATTACAATCTAGCCTATTAGCTTATAAGTAATTTAAATATAACTTAAGGGGACTACATGACCTAAACGCAAATTTTATAAGTTTTATAATGCCTTAAAGTATATGATCCACTGCAGTAAACATAGTCAGAAAAATATATGATGTTTTTAATGATATATGCTAGGTAGATAGTGTGTTGAAAACATAATATAACTAATTTGATACGATAGAAAAAAATCACGAAGATACCTCTATAAATTTATTTTAACGATTAAAAACCATACTCAAATTCAGAATGATTGCATGTATATTACATGCAATCATTCTGAGTTTTTGTCAGATTATTCTACAAGCAACATATTAGCATAATAATGTTTTATTTTTTTATACAATCTATAGTTTTTTTTGTAAATCGATAATTCATATTTTGCAATAAATTACAAGCGTTGTGTCATCGCGCTTCTCTTTCTTTTCTATGCAGTCTGACAGTGACCACGGCTTAGATGTTGCCAGCGTCTTAAACTGCTAAGTAAATATAAAACTAAAAAATCGTCTTCTAACGTCTTTCTTTTTAACGTTATGTTAAGGGGAAGATACTTAATTTACGTGTTCTTTATAATAGTACTCGTATTAGCACTACAGTTTAAGATCACTCACACTGCACTAAAGTAACTCAAACGGTTTTACCCTTTTTAGTCTTCGCACTAATTCAGTGATATCAAGGACTTGGATCGCATTGACATTCACATGATGATGAAGTCTGTGTTCGTGAGCTTCTGCATATTTTTTATACTATGTTTACGTCATCCATCTTGAGGTGAAGGTAAAGGTCGCTGTTTCTAATGTACCAGGGCGCGTTGACTCAAAATCAAAATCAAAAGAAATTTATTCAAACTAAGCTGAGATGGCAATTATTTCGAATGTCAAAATTACATAAGACAGTTCCTTAAAAACGCCCGCCCTTCACCACTTCCTAGTGCTTTAGCTAGGAAGAAGAAGTGGTGCAACAAACTCTCCAGCACAGTTAGAAAAACATGATTCAATACAAATCGTATGCAAAGTAATTAACAAATACAAAACACAAAACATTAAATTAAATGACTTCCCGTATGTTAGCTAGCACATGCCAGTATACCAACAAAACAATGAAAACTGTATTCAAGCAGAAATAAAAATTACAACATAAAAACGTAAACAATTTATAATTAAAGCTTCTATTTAGAAGCTTTAATAATAAGCCAGGCAAAGCGTGCCCGCTTATATAAAGCTATAGCTGTAACTCGAAGTCACAAATGATAAACTAGCACCATTGAAGTAAAATAAATAAACAGTTAATGACTAATAACAATAATAAGACCATGGTCAGCAAGACCACAAGCAGCACCCATTTACGAGCATAATACAAAGATCAGCCATCACCCTCCACGCCATATTGGTGACGGATATAATTTGACGATTGCTTTGGCTGGTGCAGCCCCACCGCTGAATACCGTAGGTATGGACCTACGGTAAAGACTTTAAAACTTGTTAATATAACAACAATTTATTTGATATTGACAATGGCGACTGTCTACCAAATAGCCAATACATTTTATTTGTATCGAATTTCTAATTCGGCTCTTTTTATTTTTGACATGCTCTTTCCAGCGCAGTGTTACACCCAGCGAGATACTTAGCAGTATTCGCGAATGGTGTTTGTTTATTATTCATGAATACCGGGAAGTATTGTGGCTTTCTATTAGTGAAGTCAATGTGGATAGACTGGCCTTCATTGAGTTTGATACGCCATGTTGCAGTCCACTCATAGACACGATTTATAGATTCTTGTACCTTTTCTATGGAATTCTCGTGAATATTCCCAACAGCCATGATAGCTGTGTCGTCAGCAAAGGTTGAAATGACATTATTTTCTAGCTCATGAATATCACATGTGTATAGTAGACACAGGACCGGACCTAGTACACTACCTTGTGGTATTATTTTATTTGCCTAAGGTCTGAATAGACATTTTTGTCTTATTCTAAACAATCTGTTTGATGTATAGAATTGTTGAGGCAGTATTGTTTTTAAATAAGTCCATCATGCCTTACATTATCAAAAGCCAGTGCAACACCAAAGAAAAAAGTTTTGACAACACAGGTAACAGTGAGATTAGTGTGTAAAATTTCATGAGGTGGCTGCCCAGGCTTGACTATCATGACGACTTCAGCTACTTTCCAGGTCAGGAACGTGTTTTAACCGAAATTCAGCATTAATGAGCGTGGTAAGCTTAACTATAGCTTTACTTGGGAGATTTTGTAAAAGTTCTCTTGTAATTAACTTGTAACCAGGGATTTTCTCTGATTCAAATTACACTTAATTTATCTAGATACTTCTTTTGGGTTAACCAACTTAATATCTGAACTTTGGAATATTCGTTCTAAATGCTCAGTGAACCTTCTGAAGTTGATACTTAAAAACAACATTTCAGAAGAAATTTTATAATTATAAGGTCACATAAGAAAAATATAACTTGTAATATTATAACAAGATTAACATCACCAAAACCACGAAAACCACCCTTACTGTTAGTGTAACTATTAGAACTAGAATCACTTCAAATTTTCTGTATTTTTTGACGCTCAATAGTGCCTATTTGAAATAAATTATTTGACTTTGACATATATTATAAAGGTTGGTTACTAACACCAACATAACATAACACCAACATTGTACACTTAGTTCGCAATAAACGTTTTTGTCTTTGACTTTGACTTACTAACATTTTTTATTTATTAATTTACCTTTAGAGATCTTCGACCTAATTTGATAGTGTGGCTATCAACTATTATTACTTAATATTAAAACACGAAATATGTATATTAGGAATCTACTACTTAAACAGGAATTATACTCAACTAAAAACAAAAAGTACCTTATTAATTAGCGATCTAGCTACTAAACATAGTTGCATCATTCATTAGTCTAACAAACATAATGACTTAACAACTAAAAAATAACATAACAGCGAAACATAAAAATTAAACCAAAAGAGCTCTCTCTTTCATGAATTAAATATAAAAAGCCTTAAGATATTTACTTAGCATAATTTACTACATTTAATAGAACTTTTGCGAATTACCTCAAACTGCACGAAAATATATCCATTCTCTCAAGGACTTCGTTTACTATGCGGATTGTTCGGGTTTTCGCCAGGAGATTTGTCCTGGCTACTGGCACGACTAGCAGCTGTGGGCGCGGCCGCCACCAAACGTATCGGTCCGGCACGCCAACATGTCTGTATTTCTGACACTGGCTGTATTGCTCATGCTCAATTGTCAAAAACTTGCGACTAGCTACGTCTAGTCTATAGGTACCCATAAATGCCTATAGGCACTGCAATAAACCAATACATAACGTACACAACGTGTTTTAGAAATGAGTCATCAGGTTTTGTATGGGGCTGCTGACAATTTTTTCGTTCTATGGTCTGTACCCTTAAATATGACCACACATTTTTACACATTTTTACACATTTTTACGCTGTATGTATACACTACATTTTCCAAAAAGATTTCAATAAACTCTACAACCCAATCTATCTCAAAACGGAACCCAATAAATGTTACTTATGAGACAGTCAAAGACATATATCCCTCCAATACACAATTTATGGGTACACCACGATTGCGGCGTTAAGTCGCCTCTTTGAGGAGCGGCTAGAAAGGCACCATGGCCTCACCTTCCGCCTGACGCAGGTCCTCACCGGACACGGTAGCTTCCTGTGGGAGGTTTCTGTGTCGCATAAGGCGGGAGGAAACCACTGTGTGCATCGCCCGGAGGACACGGTGGAGCATACCGTGGAGGTCTGCCCGGCTTGGGCAGAGCACCGCCGTGTCCTCGTGGAGGCGATCGGCGGCAGAGATCTCTCGCGTGCGGCCCTGGTTCAGGCTATGGTACGGAGCGAGAGGGCATGGGCAGCCGTCACCTCCTTCTGCAAAGCAGTAATGCTCGCGAAGGAGGAGGCGGGACGGTTGAGGGAAAGGCAAATTTCGCGCCCTCTCGCCCGCTAGCTGCCGCAGGAGACACCCTGGGCGTCGAGAATCCCGGGTGGATTTCCGGCCACCGTAGGCGCGGGCTTGCGGACGGTGAGCAATGGGTAGCTCACCGTCCGGTAAGGACCAGGCCCGGGTCGACGGTGCGTTGTATTCCACGCGCGCCTCAAAGAGATGTCGTCAGCACAAATGTAGAGGTCCACTAGGGCCGATGCCTGCCGGGGTCGCGTGAAGGTACTAAAGGGTCACCGAGGCCCCTGGCAACATAGGCAACGGAAGGAATACGGGTGGGTTTTAGTCAGTAAGAGTCTGACACACCCTCCCACTAAGCCCAGATCGGGAGAAGTTATTTGATGATTTCACACCAAAAAAAAATACACTATTTAGTATAAATACAGCTTGTATCAGAAATTGGTGCTCATATTTTTACGAGTGTGCTACAGAGTATACAGACCATCGAACTGACAAATTTCTCCATGGAAATATCAACATCGTAATCGAGAAAAAATAATCTGCGGTCCCATACAAAACTTCAATACCTACATAATCAACCTATAATGTTCCCACTGCTGGGACACAGGCCTCCTCTCTGTGAGAGGGAAACTTCAATACCTACTCGACCTAAATGGGACAGCTGATTATTTTTTCGCGATTACGACGTCAGTCAGTACCATTTTTTTTTTTTTTTAGGGTGGGAAATCATCAAATAACTTCTCCCGCTCTGGGCGGAGCGGGAGGGTGTGTCAGACTCTTACTGACTAAAACCCACCCGTATTCCTTCCTGTTGCCTGTGTTGCGGGGGCCTCGGTGACCCATAAGTACCTTCCCGCGACCCCGGCAGGCATCGGCCCTAGTGGACCCCTACTTTTGTGCTGACGACATCTCTTTGAGGCGCGCGTGGAATACGACGCGCCGTCGACCCGGGCCTGGTCCTTGGAAAAAAAAAAAAAAAAGAATAAAAAAAAAAAAAAAAAAAAGTCAGTACCATGGAGAAAGTTGTTCAGTTTGATGGCCTGTACCACACCCTTAAATTTTACCACGAATTTTTGCTACACGCTGTATATTCAACAAGTTTCAACTAAAATGTATCCTCAATTATTCGCAGACTCGAGTGTATAGTTTCAAAGGGAAACTGTAGACCCGTGAGACACTTGATCACAAAGTATTGGTATTTTTAATTATAAAGCTGTTTTGTTAACGGATTTCCTTTAAAGGAGCTCTTTTAGAATGAAACATAATGGGTTGAGAAAAGAGTTTTTTGTGGAATGTTTGAGGACTCGTACGTGGGAGTTATTTTGCCCGTGTTTAAATATTAATTAAAGAAAATCTCAAGGCTGGATAACAACAAGACATCAATAACCTTTAGGATACAATAAAAATACTGCTTTGCGCACTTAAATTATTATGAGTAACCCTTCAGTTTTATAAATCTTAATTATTGAGCAAAATAATCAGAACGGAAGTAACATTTTAAGAATCAACGTCTTAGTTATAACAATAAAATGCGAGTAGCAGAGTATCGAATCATTTTGTGTCAATTCAGATGATGTGACGTAATGGACAGGATTATCAAACTTATATGGCTTGCTTACGAGGCTTTTGGCTACTTTGTACGTGTGTATTTTATGTTATTTTTTGTAATGTGCGTTTTGTTTGTACAGAATAAACAATTTTTCTTTCTTTCTTTCATTGTGTGTAAAAGTAGCAGTGTTAATCGACTTCTGTTGCTGGCCGTACCTTTGCTAGGAACAGTGCACAAGATACAGGATTATTCTACTTTGCCCCACCAATCTATCCTACCGGTAGGACAAAGTTACAATTTTGTCGTTCACTGTATCCCACTATTTGATTTTGGTGGGGCAAATTACACTCACATTAACTCTTGAGTTCATTTTATCCACTAGGGCTGGCACAGTTGGATTTAATTAAAAACAGTTTTACTTACAAATCAAAATCTTATTGAAACTAGGACAAAGTGGAATAATCCAAAATATGTACATGATCTTTTATATACGAATGCAAGATCGTAAAGCGTTAAACAGACCGCGGGTGAGTTAAATATGCAGCAAGAGTAAACTTGATGCGGATATTGTGCCAGCGTTATTGAGTATATCGGCTGAGTCAAACCTTGATAAACAATATTTTGATAGTGCTGTCTGCAATAATACCACCAGTATTATTTCAGTCAGCACTAGGATAAACCAGAAATCTTAATTTTAATACTGTCAGATTCCTCGCTTTTGCTATATTTATACTAAGTAAATTACGTTTCGAGTTCGGCCAGTTAAAATAACTACGTAACCTAGAGATTTAGGTTTGAATATATATATATGTATATTATGTATGTCGGAAATACGTTAGTCACTCTTTTGACTAATCGGGACGCCAGCGCCACCAAGCGGCGCTCGACAAAGTCTACAACATAACGCTTGACCGGGGTTATCGTCTCTATCGTATCGGGTCTTATCGGAGGTGGTCAAGGAGTGAATACGCTTAGAAACTGTCGCGCGTTCCGTATAGTTGTGTCGTGTACCTACAGTGTGTGAATAGAGTGTGAATATTTGATCGTAAATTATAATTTGATTTAAACTGCAAACGGTTTTTCTATTGTGCAATAACCAACACTTTCCATTGTACGCCCACAGTAATTAAAATATGGCTGATGATAACGAGAGAGACCTACCTTATCCGTCATATACAATAAAATTCCGAATGACATTAAGCAATTGAATTTTAATTTATTTAAGAAAACACTTAAAAAGCTGCTTAGTGATAAGTGCTACTATAACATTGTTGATTATTTAAATGATAAATTTTGAATTTTATTATATCGTTCATTTGCGAGAAGGTTGACATAACTCAAAAAGAGTAGTTTTTGGGTATGACGAATTAAAAGTTTTAAAGCAGCGGTAAGTATGCGACGAAGTATAAAGTCACACCTCTCTAGCTCCCTCATTTTTAGTGCTCATCTCATATGCACCAACGACAGAGGCAACTGCAGCCAACTCAAAAATGCTGATTTTTTGTTATGTCACCCTTTTTGCCAATGAGCGATATATTGACATATTTTATTTGAACTGACTCTAGTTGTATATTGTATTATTGACTATATTTTGCACTGACTCTAAGTTTATGAAACTGACATAAATTTAATTAATTTATAATTGCTAATTTAATTAATAACATATAAACATTTTGTACGTCGAGTGAGGCAAAACATTTTGTTCCGGTAAAATTATGTTTTCATCTATATGAGCATATTCATGTATCATGTTACACATGTTTGAACAAATAGATTTGTCTTTATCTTTAATAATGTATACGGTACTAAACTAGTGACCCACCCCTGCTTTACGGCTCGTGCTGACTGGGGTGATATTGCTGGCGCGACAGGCATACGAGTATTGCTGCCTGTCCCACCCGCGATATCGCGCTAGTCTGCACGAGCTTTTACATGGTTTTTACGTACTAACAAAACACGACCAACTTTGATGTATGATGCGGTTGGTCACAGTTCTAACTTTTGTTTTTTGGTAACGGATTGGAAATCGTCATGGGTCACAGTTCTAACTTTTTTTTTTGGTAACGGATTGGAAATCCTCATGGGTCACAGTTCTAACTTTTTTTTTTTGGTAACGGATTGGAAATCCTCATGGGTCACAGTTCCAACCTTTTTTTTTTGTTCCGGGGTGGAAAATCCTTATGGATGTCCTCCACCCTGAGGCGGGCCTAACCAAACCTAACCTAACCCATTTAGTCGGGGATGCCCTAGCTTAGTTCCTGCGACCATCTCGGCTTTCGCGTGATTGGTCACAGTTCTAAACTAACTAAGTTGGTCGCAGTCGGGGAGCTTAAGTAAGCTCCCCGACTGCGACCAACTTTTAGAAAAGGCCAGAAACATAAAAAAAAGCTCATCTGTTCAAAAAAGTGTGCATCATTAGAAGCCGAAAAAGTTATTAAATTGCAAACACAAGGTCAATAAGTTTTTAGACTACCACTATTCCTACCCACTAAACGGCAATTTTATCACCCACTCAGTTGCACCAGACAGTTATTCATACCACAAAAAGGGTACAACTCAGTCAACAACACTTGACCTGTCTCAAGCTATTAATTCAAGCGCTGTTATCAAAGGTGTTTGACTATGCAAGCTGTTTGGCTCAGCCTAGCTTTAAATTAAACTAGAGTCGAGCAAAAAAACATAAAATCATGAACCACCTCAAACGGACCTGAAATTCTATTGCGTGGTACAAAAAAAGAGGAGTTTTCAGGTCGTAAAATGTTTTACGGCTACAGACTTAGTTTCAATATTAGGTGTTTTACAATACTTTTTTGATGTCTTTCTGTGGGAGTGATTTCGTGAAAAGGGACGGAAGTGTGTAGACAGGAAGTGACAGCTTGAGCATGGAATAAGTAAGTACTTTTTAATAGCATGGAATTAGTAAGTACTATATAAATTGTAAATTAGGAATTGGCGATACAAATCTTATATAGATACAATACCTTTGTATCGGCACAATATCAGGTACCTATATATCGGACGCATACACACACATCACTACACACCACTACATCACTCTCACAGAGAGGAGGCCAGTGTTGCAGCAATGAGAACATTATAGGCTGATTATGGATATATCGGATGGCACTGAATCTATATATCAGGTATCCGCGTCCGCAGGAGACGCCCTGGGCGTCGGGAATCCCGGGCGGATTTCCGGCCACCGTAGTTGCGGGCTTGCGGACGGTGAGCAATGGGTGAGTGTGGGGTGAGTTACCGATAATATCAATGTTTCCAAACAGCCAATTAGCCACTTTAATATTTTAGAATACATGACTGTAATTTGAGAAGTTTATAATATACGTCATTATGTAGGATTAATGGAAATGCATTCGATTTTGTTGATTGTAAGTTAATTTCCATTTTACGTTTTTTATTTGTTCTTATGGTAAGTTTAACTAACTGAAGTGCACATACACACACAACAACAATAGTCCTTATACAAACAACTTAAGTAACTTAAGTGTACATATCATCTCTCGCGTCCAGCCCTGGTTCAGGCCATGATATGGAGCGAGAGGGCATGGGCAGCCGTAACCTCCTTCTGCAAAGCAGTAATGATTGCGAAGGAGGAGGCGGGACGGTTGAGGGAAAGGCAAACTTCGCGCCCTCTCGCCCGTAGCCGCTGCAGGAGACGCCCTGAGCGTCGGGAATCCCGGGCGGATTTCCGGCCACCGTAGGCGCGGGCTTACGAACGGTGAGCAATGGGTAGCTCGCCGTCCGATAAGAACCATGGCCCAAAAGCCGTGGATCAAACGCAACTAGGGGTTAGATGGGGTCATCAGCTGCAAAAAGTTGTTCTACGGGAGGTCCTTAAGGTCAACCCCTGCAAAGTTATAATTTATTTTGTGTTTTTATGAGAAAATTGACTTTTTTTAACTAATTCTTATTAAAATTCGAAAAAATCTACATCCTGTATATTTTTTATAATTTTCACTAGATTGGTACTGATGAGACCTTGCGTTAGACATGCTATTTATGGTTGTTTATTGGGTGTGTTGAAGATAATATTAAGTTTTACGATTTTTTTTCTCTCAAATCATAATTTTTTATGAACTTTGGACCCCACTGTGAAAAATAATACTCTACCGAAAAGTGACCCTGTATTACAAGTTTTGGCGCATTTAATAGGGATTCTGAAAAGGTATTATTAGTATAACTCCTAGTTGCGTTTGATCCACGACTTTTGGGCCACCCTGTATAGGTATTGAAATACATAGATGCGATATCCGATATTCCAAACCGATACATAGATCCGATTTGACAGTGTAAGAGCGATATTACCCATGCCTATGGTAAATAGAGGGGGTCGAATTTCGACCAGTGGGCGACCACTGGTAATGAATAAATTATTCAAATAGTTATTTAATTATTTAGGTTTTTTTTAAATTTGAGGTTAATTTCTGTCGCTGCTCAGTTGCTTATTACTAAGGAGAGACGGCAGATGTTACACATCATATACAACTACTGTAAGGCTCGCTCGTTTTTTTTTTTTTGTTCAGTTGTTTTAGACAGATTGTCACATTTTCAGAGATTTCGCCTCTTAACAATTTTGGTCCTTGGACTTAATGTGTAAGAAGTAAACTATATATTTTACTTCTTACACGTAGTCTATATACTATGTATTTTTCTGCTTTTTGCATAGTATCAAAATTTTGGAGCCGCATTTTTAAGTCTTGACCGCTTACAAGCGCCTGGTGTAGTTCAAATGGTAAACATTGCTAGAGACCGCAACTTTACAAGTAGATACTGGTACTAGAACAAAGTAACTCCTATCCAAATGCTCATAACATTGTTACATTCAATCGCAAAGGGATTAGCAATACACGTGCAATAACTACCCAGTAATGGCTGGAATCGACAGTTTAATATCGTTTAACAGACGTTCTACACTAATACCCAGGACTAAATGACGGCTGTCTGCGTTTACAGGTTGTTGCTGTCTCGTTCACTCATACGGAAGTGAAGGTTGTGGAAACGAGAAGGATGTATATAAAGAGGACAAGCAAGGATCTGTTTTACAGTTAACTTTTATATTCTTTCTAAGACTACAAATTGTATAATTTTCTCTGGTTAGGGATGCTACACACTTATTCGGGTCATCACATTCGATTCGGCAATATTTGTTGAACAACAAAGCCGACCCGAAGCAATTCCTACACATATTCGGCTTTCATTCGGCTCCTGCCAATCAACAAACTCCGTTTGGCAACTTCGCTGAATCATGTTTGGCTCGGCTTAACACAATTCGAGCTAAGCCGAGTAGATTTTTCCCGAACATATATCTACATATATTTAAATTTGCCGCCCGGCTGAATAGAAAACAAAATCAGACAATCGATGAAAGTTCTCGCCCAGAAATATGATATAATATGATAATATGATCAATATTGTAGTAATGCAGGTGGTATCGTATCACGGAGGAATGTCTCACCAACAAAAAGTCTTCTCATCTCAATTACTTTTTATTTATTGTATTATTCGCGTACATACACAGTAAAATACATAGAGATACGACATAATTATTTACGGCACTGAAGTTTAAATTCTACCAAATTTAGATCTCGCCTAGTTATTTCGACCCAACACAATCAGCTAAAAAAAGATAGAGCTCTGCTGGCAACACTTCTGGCAAGCGTCAAACCTCAAATAAAAACAAACGTAAAAAATATCAGGTAATCAACACGTCGAAAAAGTCCCTCGATTCGCCAACCACTTTACATCGCTAAAACCCGGGAACCGGGTCGAGTGGCAAAACTAGCGCCACTACGTAAAATATTAAATTTAATGACCAGCTTTTGTCACCCGGAGTTACAGCAAGCCCTCGCAGGTCTGTTTTACTATTAATTATTAAAACACTAATTTTGTCGTTGGATGAACCCGAAATCATGAGTTCTTGACTGTTTGGTGTCTCGAAGATTTTGTTTTGAAGTTTGTTTAAAGTTTTCGGGATAGGCTTTAGCTCGTGATTGATGGTTGAGTTAAGGGATAGAAACTGTGTATTAAGTTGGTTGTTGTCTCTTGTTTTGTATAAAAGTGGATTTTAAGTTTGCTTATCTACATATAATAAAACAGTAACGAGAAAATTTTGATTTATATTCAAATGTGAAGTGATCTTTGGAGTTTATTTTCACATCACGCCTTGTTTCCCCGAAGGGTTGGGCAGAGGTGCACCTGTAGGACACCCACATATCGTATTTGTTTAAGTCCCTTGTAATAGGGCGCGAGCCTATTGCCATTAACCGGGCATAAACCCAGACCCCGGGCTGCTACTGAAAATTTCAGGTGCCAAAACCCAATAACACTTTGCCCGACCCGGGAATCGAACCCAGGACATCATGCTCAGCAGTAAGCGCTTGCGATCACTAGATCAATGAGGCAGTCAACGTTTATATTAAACCTAGGAAATAAGATTGTTTTTATCCTAAACAGTCAATGTTACACGGCAATAAAAAAATCACAGTATT
This sequence comes from Atethmia centrago, assembly GCA_905333075.3. NCBI lineage: Eukaryota > Metazoa > Arthropoda > Insecta > Lepidoptera > Noctuidae > Atethmia > Atethmia centrago. The sequence goes on along the minus strand of HG995367.1, from coordinate 7,234,119 downwards.
TAAATATCACACTTACCTAAGAAACATTACTGTAGCTCAGTTTAACTGATATCAGACGATTCACATGAGTGAATGTTCATTTTTGTTTCATTCCACGTTCACACGATATCGACAAAATTAGACAGCACTCAACGTTCATCTACACTTTTCATTTGTTTTATGAAACATTCTGTAGGCGAGTGAAATATGCAGAAAAGAAATAATCAGCCGCTGATGTCTGCTTTACCTTTCTCCCATAATAGAATCAACACTACTTGCGAACGTTAAAGTATTAAATTTATATAATATGCTTCAGATATTTTTTTATTCGTTAGGCTGTCCTCGTACGAGTAAGTCTTTCACTTACGAAACACTTGCACTCCATTGAAGTCTATGTTCTAATTAGCAAAGCCATTGTTCTCGTGAAACAGTCTGTTCTCTCTACATAAATATTTCTACTTTGTTTGATATAAGAGTGACTATAATAGTAGTCTTAATAAATTGGCATTAAAAAACATCAGCAACATGTTCTCGATTAAAAATCGCGTGATTCTATCGCCGTTCGAGGCTACACTTATTGCGTTCAGGTTCGATTGGTGACCATTTTTTGGTCATAGCTTATGAGCTTATGAGCTACATTAATGTTTAGTACTTGTTAAAATTAATTTCCTTTTGATAGTATCGACAAAAAAAATCGATTGACAGCAAAAAAATAACAACAGCTGATCCTACCTAGTTTAACACGAGAACCGGGAAGCTAAACACAACCACACCCATATTGATGTACTCACGTATCTTGAAAGTCAATCCCAATTCACAAGACGTACCCGGCACTACCCGGTTCCGGCGCTCTATAAATAATTCATACGCCAACTTTGAGAGATGTTGTAGTTTAAAGGACAAGTGACTTGTAATTCATAGTATGGTTGAGATTCCATCGATGTACACTCGAAAGTTTAGCCTATAGAATATGCTTAGAGTAGTTCTGGCCATGGCTTCGCTCGCGTGGATTATATTACGTTAAAACTTAGTTAGACAACAAAGTCAATTATTTATTGCAATATAGTTAAAAAACACGATTCCTGGATAAGTGGTTTTCGAGTTATCAGCGCACGAAAGGACAGATAAAGAGACGTTGACAATATTTAGATGTCCTAAGATTCTTTCCCCTCTTTTTTTAAATACATGTACATATTGTCTATACAAATAAATAAAATTTAAGTGTTATGTCAAAAAAACTGCATTTTACTAAATTATTTAGAAAATACATTTTTTTTAATCTGTTTGTCTACCTGTCTGTTTGTTCCGGCTAATTTCCGAAACGGCAGGACCGATTTTGACGGGACTTTCAATGGCAGATTGCTGATGTTATAAGGAGGTGCCTGTGAAATCGGTGCCTCGACAGACATATTGATGCCTGTCGCGCCCGTGATGTCGCACCCGCGATGTCGCGCCCGCGATTTCGCGCCCACGATGTCACGCCCGCGATGTCACGCCCGCGATGTCGCGCTAGTTTGCACGAGCCTTCACGTTGTGGTTAAGAGTGTTCTATGTTTTATGTTAGAGTGTTTGGTTTCCGCATTTAGTCCTTCAGGTGGACAATTGTGCGTGGGCCATGGCGGCCGTCGGTGATTATTCCAACCAGCCCACCTCCCTCCAGAAGTTGATCACATCTCCTGGTCTGTTTAGAACATCTGTGAAGGATCTGGGTGCCCCGAAGGTTTCTGTTCTAATCTGGGTGACGCTTATACGTTCTAGTGCATTGTGACATTCTTGTGTTAGTCTCGAGGTACCGTATTTTTTCCATAAGGATTGGAGAACTGAGGGGATGTCGGAGAGTATACGTATATGGGTGTCCATGACTTTCCTGGCTTCTATGGCATACGCCGCTTGTATAATGACCACACACTCTGCCTGGTAGACGGTGTTGAACATTCCCAGCGGGCTGGATATGTTTATGTTAAGGTCGTGTGAGAAAACGCCGGCTCCGGTTCCGGAGTCGGTCTTTGATCCGTCGGTGTATACTCTTATCTCATTCGGACCTGAGTGGGTAACACCGTTCCTCTGTGAGTGTTATTTTGTAGTACTTTTGACAATAGTGTTTTCGGGGCTCTGTCGCAGGGTGATGCCATCATTGGTCGTCGTTTGCTCGCATCCTCATTTATGCATGTATGCTTGACTCTCGAGTCTTTGCTCAGGGTTCCTGTTATGTTAAGCCTAAAGGCGAGAGGAGGCGGCCGTGGCCGCACGATGAGGTGCAGAGGCGGCAGCCCAAGCATTGCCTGTAAGGTGGCAGTGGGCGTGGCTCTCAGTTCGTGGTTGCTACACAAACAAACCGTTGCAGTTTTTTTGAGATCTTTTTGAGCTATAATAATAATTCATTTATTTCAAACATAGTCCATACATTATATAAAAATAAAATCATAAAAAACAAATTACATTAAAATAACCAACAACAATAATAAAATTAAATTTCAAAATTACACGTACACAATATAATCATAAATATAGATATGTCAAATAATACGAGGAGAGGCGCTAACATGCAGCTGCATCCACCTCTGTATCAGGGACAGGTCCCTGCGCTCGGACAACACGCTCAGGAGACTATTCGAGCTGCTTCGTAGGCGACTTGAAAGTGAAGCGCTCCGCTTCCATATGATCGCGAAAAAATCATCGGTCCGCCACTCAGCAAAAATAGTTGAAGCACTACTAAACCGCGGGAGCTCTAACAGTATCCCGAAATCATTGTAGTACTACACGCGCAGTGCGCTGTACGCCCGCTGCGTAAAGTTGGCCCACAGACTGCACGTTTAAATTACTGACAATATGCCTTAAATAAAGTCACCTTCACAGGTCTAATACATCGTGCAAACCTGCAAGCCAACATATTACACCGGACAGACAGCGCCCTGCGCTACCTCCTCTAATGTCCAGATTGTCACATAAATCGTCAGAGACCCAGTGGCCCAAATACTTGAAATGCTGCACCCTTTTTAAAGGAATGCCGCGAGTGACAGGAGGTACAGATGAGTAACATTTGGTACCTGCTTTGAAGATTATAAATTCACTCTTTTTAGCATTGTAACTGAGCCCATGGGCCTCTGTATATAACTCAAATATGCGCAAAAGTTTGCGCACCAAATGCATCAATCGATGGGCTCAGCAACACCATATCATCTGCGTAACTAATGTTGTTTATACACACTCCGTCTATGGAACATCCAATATTAGTGCTGCTGAGCTCACCGATCAGCCGGTTCATGTACAGGTTAAAGAGGCGAGGCGAGGATAAACCCCCTTGTCTTACTCCGCATTCCAACCCATTCACGTCCGATCGCGCCGACCTGGGCGGGTGCCCTCTAACGGTATTCTGCTGCTTACTATACCAGTACCGGAGCAGACACAATCTCATGTGGCACATCAGTTTCACATGCTATGTTTGCTATGCTCAGGTCTGTCCTTGGCCACCAGACTAGTGAGCCGTATAAGATAATTGGTCGGATGACCGTTAATTCCCCAATTCCTGCCGAGCAGTCTTTTGCACTGCCACAGAGATACGCTGGCTTTTGTGATAATGTAGTTGGGATGCTTTGCCCAATTCAACTGTTTGTCCAAAAAGATGCTCAGGTATTTGGTTTCAGTTGACAGGCTCAGGGTGGTTCCAAAGAATCGTGGCAGCTGTAGTGTTGGCAGTTTCGTCTTTTTGAATCCACTCGGTTTTTGTGGGGGTCACTGATAGTTGGTGTTTATTGCACCAGTCCTCTACTACTTTCAAGGCTTGGCGCTGGAGGTTACAAAGGTTATTTTCGTGGGTGCTATTTATTATTATGGTTATGTCATCCGCGTAGCCTATGGTGAAGTAACCTTTATCGTTTAGTGTTTTGATGAGGCTGTCGACAACCAGGTTCCACAAAAGCGGTGAGAGGACGCCCCCTTGTGGGCAACCCTTCGCCACTATGGCCCTAGTAGTGTCGTTCACTGTGACTTGTATAGCTCTCAATTTAAGTATGTTGGAGATCCAGCCACTTATGGTCGGGTTAGGCTGTGTCTGTCAAAGGCCATGTTGATGCTATTGAACATGGTTTTGTCAAAGGCACCGTCGATGTCAATGAAGGCGGCCAGTGCTGAGCATTTGTGGTCCACTGCGCATTCAATTTTGGAAACCACGCTGTACAACGCGGATTCTGTGGAAGTGTCTGTGGTGTGCGCATGCTGTTATTTGTGAAGGGTTTGGACCCGAAGAGGTCCGTCTTGGATGTGTCTATCACAGAGTCTCTTAAGGGTCTTCAGTAGGAAGGAAGTGAGACTTATAGGCCTATAAGCCTTAGGTTGTGTATAGTAGGTTTTCAAATTCAAATTCATTTATTTCGTGAACACAGGGTACATAAAGAAGGTGTTATAATACAAAAGATCCGAGCTGTGTCCCGCCAAAAGGCATACAAAATATCAAAAGTTTTTTTTTTAAACAAATGCATTTTAGAAATCAATCACTTAAAATGTCAAATTTAATTTGACATTTTAAGTGATTGATTTTTGATTTTCTGAAGATTTTGATAAGTAAAGATTTTGATAAGTAAAAATAACCAAAAAAAAATACAAAATAATAAAATAATGTCACTAATTCATTAATACAATAATAATTGAAATTAACAAAATTATTTAGAATGTCACATAGCATGAACGGATTGGACTTAGTTATCAGGTAATATAATTAAAATTTGTCATTTAAATATTCGTCAACAGAATAATACACCTTGTTATTTAACAATTTGAATAGATTTCTTTTAAATTCGTTAATGTTAATACTTGAGATAACTTGTGTAACTTATTATATAGTTTTTGAGCCATTGCATAAAAGCTGTTGCTATAAAATTGTGTTTTTGTTGCTAACACCTGCAACTTTTTTGAGCGCCGTTTACTTTCTACAAATCTACTTCATAAGGAGAACTTCATAAGTTGGGCTGTGTGGTTCGACACACCTAGCTCCGAAATCTCACTTTTGCAGCCTCTTATGTTGTGGAAAAAATTATCTAGACATGTACCACTCCCAGGACGCGTAGGTTCATTTATTTCCAGTTTCAGATTAAATTCCTTCAAAAGTTGCCTAAACAATGTAGAGTTTTTGGTCTTCTGAAGAACATCAATATTAAAATCACCGCAGATTATTATATTTTGGTAACTTTTGTAGCAAAACTGTTGCAATATGTTCGCTAAATTATCAAAGAAAAGATATACCTTAGCTGGATTCGGAACTCGGTAAATACACAAAATTATAACGTTATCGTCAGTTAATTCCACTCCACAGCATTCAAACACATTAGGAATGTTTAACTTTTTTAAAGAATCTATTTCTTTGAAATTAATGTTGTTATTAATTAATATGCAAGAACCACCATTTCGCTTTAGTCTAGTGAAGCTTGCAGCTAAGATAAAATTTGGTATATTCAGAAGATCAAGGTCACCTTGCTTCATATTGTGTTCTGTAAAGTATAACATATTAAGACAAATCCCATTCCTTGCGAGCGTATCTAAATGTTCTGTCATTACATCAGCCTTGGGTAACAGTCCATTAGTTTTGCCAGGTTTGGGTATGAAAATAACTTTCACTTCGTGCCATGCGAGGGGTATGTATCTGAGTATTATGCAGGCTCGATAGATTTCCATCAGCAATGGCATCAGATGATTTACCCCCACTGCAGCAGGGCTGGGAAAATGCCATCCAGCCCTGCGGACGTATATGGCTGAAAGGTGTCAATAGCGTACCTTAACCGGTCTTCTGTTACTATATTATGGGCTTTGGACCACTCCTGATCCGTTGGGGTCCATTGTGGTTAGAGTGTGGTTAAGAGTGTTCTGGGAAACGTAAATTTCAGATATTGGAGGTATTTCAGATATTTAGGAAATTTCTAGGAACCATTTTAGAAATAGAACGTTCCGAACCAACGGACGTGTGATTACTATGGTCTTCCTCAATGTCAGGTAAGGCAAAAATAACTTAGGTACACGCCCTTCTTCTAGAGTTCCTACCAATAATCTGTTTTCTTGTCGCGTGATAGACTTTTTTCATAATATTTTTCTTACTTTAAATGACCAGAAGGCCAATTCCCGGATTTAAAAACTATAAAATTTAGTAACAATCTCATCTCAGCGACAATCAATGTGGTAAAAAACTTGTCAAAAAAGTAGGTCGTTTTTTGAGTTTAGAATGCAAACATTCTTATAAACGGGAATTGCCCCCTCTCAGGATGGGCTACACTAATAAAATTAATACTGTAATATTTTTCAGGTATGTAGATTATTCTGGCTTACACAAAAAGGTCACAACTATAACAATAATTATGCTTTTTTCTTTTATCTAATTGCTATATTACCATTCCAGCGTTTACCCAACCTTGAATACGGGCAGACCACCACAAAATTGATTCTCCAACTAAACCGTAATAGAATTGGAATGCCACTAAGAACACTATTTATTACTGAATCCAATCTTGGCAAGACTCGACTGCACGACTTACGACCGAATCGAGTTTTCCTCGAGTTATGAGTTTAAACGTATATAGCCATTCCTACCCATTCCTGCCCATTCCTAGCCATTTTTGCCCAGTTCTGGTGTGCGACTTTTATAGCCTTTTTTCACGGCTTCTATTCGGTAGCCCGCGCTATAAGAAAAAAAAATTAGCCGCCACTTTACTCCCTCAAACTAGCTGAAATAGAGGGTTTTGCTATTTTGTTCAAAACCGACGCTAAAAAGTAAGTGGCTTCACGCTCGGCGGGTGTTTGGTCTAAATGTTTTCACGGTGGTCGTCGGCTTCATTATAGGGTTAATAAATTAGGCAACTAAACTTGTTTCGTGGTATTTTCGGTGGTAGGGAAATGATTTTATTGTATGAACTAAATACGTTAGATTATTGAAAGTGCACGTTAATTTTCTTAATGTATACTTAGTGATAGTGATTGCCTGTATTAACAGTAGTAAAAACCAGTGCCACGTTCAATGTGATCTAAACTGTGGAATAATACATTCGTGAATAGGTACCTACCAGATTTTAATTATATTCCACATCAAGAAGAAATACTTTCAGATTTTATCGACAAGCCAAAAGTTAAAATATCTCTGCAAAACAAGGAACAATCACGTATTTCATTTGGAGTCAATATTTGGGTATAATGCGAGTATTTATTCCTCTGTGCCTCGGAAATCACGTTAAGCGGTTGGTTCCGGATGTCATTCGTAGATCTCTGACGGTCGTTACGGGTTCACTACCCGTAACGACCAGTGGCGTGCCTAGGGTTTCAAAATAACGCAAGCCCAATAAAATTTTAACCGATTTCAAAAAAAGAAAGTTCAGTTTTCGACTGAGTATGTAGGTACTTACGTATCTACGTATGTATCATCGCAATTTTCTCATAAACTACTGGTTAGGTACAATAAATTCTCTATCGAGCATTTTAGTAAGGCTTTTGGGCTTATATGAAGGTACTGCCACTGGTAACGACTGTCAGAGACTTTCGGGCTTTTGACTAAAGCCCTAAAGTCTGTATTACCAAGGGGTATCGTGTTACCCAGTCAGATAGGCATTCGCTCCATGTAATACTGGTATCCAGCTGCATCCAGATTGACTGGAAACCGACCCCAACAAAGTTGGGAAAAGGCAGCTGATAATTACATTCAGGCTTCACTTCTAAATACAAGACCCAAGAATAAAAGATCAATCAATCACCGATTCGTCATCCCGAAACCATCTTCCCGCCAAGAATTCATAACCTCATCAGTGGTGGCACTTGAGCGTTTTCCCCAATTTCCCCCAAGTTATGACCGTCGATATGTTAGTGAAACTAATATTAGAGGACCAGAGAGGATAGAGGGTGCTCCTCTGAAAAATTACAAGTTTCCATTTGGTTTACTGAGTCATTGCAGCGGTTGCGCTTGTGAAGTTATCGGCAGTTCAGGGCCAGACTTGAGAAAATTGCAGTGGCGATTTGTATGCATCATTTTTACATATCTAGTTATTTATAAACTAAGTAACATAACATCACGCATTGTTTCCCCGAAGGGTTGGGCAGAGGCGTACCTGTAGTACACCCACATTTCACCAGTTATGTTTAAGTCCCATGTAGTAGGAGGCGAGCCTATTGCCATCAATCGGGCACAAATCCAGACTCATAAATTCTAGATAGAAAACCCCAATAATATTTTACCCGACCCGGGAATCGAACCAAGGACCTCATGCTCAGCAGTAGCGCTTGTGACCACTAGACCGACGAGGCAGTAAACTAAGCATCCAAGGTTATTTCTTCTAACAGTAATATATGTTTACCGATTCTGTGTTTTCTTGTTTACATGTTGTTGCGACTTCATCCGTAAACTAAACTAAGTCGATTATAATCATATTATTAGCATAATAGAAAGCTCCTAAAAAACATAATATTGTACTTTTAAACCCTTCCTCTTTACTTTTAACCTTCTTTGAGTGAAGTCATTGCAGACATATTTGGCTTATTTGTCCTTCAGCTATGTCAAATTCGCTTCTGTTATACCTATGTCAATACTTTACATTTCAAGACATACATAAATACATTCCCTTACACCACGACCATCACTTAATTATTCACTAAACGGATTGTCAATTAAACTAATTACTTGCGCGGCTCAGCGGCACCTCGTTACATTATGCCCAAGGGTAGAATAGAGACGAAACCGCACTCAACGTACCTTTAAATCGGAGAAACCGTTTCACAAAGTCACGAATGTAACAGGTTACAATTGTTTTATTGTAGGTCAAACACCTCTACTCATGAGGGGAATCTTCACCCCTGATAACCACCGTTCTCTGATTACGTTTTGGTTACTTGAGACATTTATAGTGGAAACGTGTAATATCTGACCATCGCGCTTTCTCACTGTATGCTAAGTGGCAATAGTTCCCTTTACTGTAAGCGTAGCGACGCGCGACGTGCCTACCGACAGTTAAGCGACGGAAATTCAGCGTGCTTCTGTTTTTCATGAATATTACGTGACGTAATTTCGGCCTGATAATTATGGCAAAAGGCTTTGCAGGCCGCCGATTTACACGCCAAAATTACGCGACATAATTTCGGCAGATGTGTTGCTACACTACGTCAGTATTTCTTTATTGATTGAGAAAGTACAAATAACGTTAACGAATTGACATTGGTACCTACATGGTTATTATACTGAAACCTATTAAAAAGGCCGCTAACCGGGCCACATCACTATGCACATCCAGCAGTTAACAAATATTTGTTCATGCCAGATTGAAAACGCACCGTGTATCGCAAAAAGTTGAAACGTTGCAAAAATCGAGAAGCCAACATGACAATATTATAGCACTGTTGAATTGTACTAGTATTTTTTAACCCCCGACGCAAAAACAACGGGGTATTATAAGTTTGACGTGTCTGTCTCTGTGTGTGTGTGTGTGTGTCTGTCTGTGGCATCGTAGCTCCCGAGACGACGCTTGGCTCAAAATATTACCTAAATTTATATTAAACTGAAAGGGCCCAATACGTATTATTTTGTTACTTTTTAGAATTTTTTGCTAGTGTCGGGGGTTTTTTAAATTTTAAATTTAATTTTTACTATAGAAGGTTCTAGGTTCTTTATAAAGGAGCTTGTCCGGGGAAGTGCTACCATTACTCCCAACAATTACTAATCTGCATGGTCCACATATGACCTGACCAAGATTATGTCTGGACTTCAACCGAGACTGACTTCTGAGTTTGTTTTAGTATTTCTTCTCAGAGTAGTCGGGTAGGCAACATTCAGTGGCGTGCAGTGGTTCTCCACAGAGGGTAGGCCATGCATACTGACACCAAAACTAAAACTAATTCGCGCAACATCACAGCGCGGCTCTACATACAAGAACTCGCCACATTATTCAAGGACGATTTTCTAACGATGCAAACAGAAGAAAGATTCGGTCACCTCAAATATCATAACCAAGTGGGTGGATGATAATTACAGAACATGTCACTTGCAAGATATCCGAAGTCATGAATTATCATATTTTTGGATTAATTCTCGTAATTCGGGCACACATCTACCTTTAGACACAACTTGAATCTTATCATTAAACGACAAGTGCGACTAACTTAACCTAACCAACACATTATCGGCGCAAACTTCACAACAGAACACCATTCTTAGGTAAATAAACAAATAATAACACAACACATAATCTTTACACTACTTTACGTTTCAAAACCAATTTCTTATAACTTAATAAGATCTAAAACAGCAAAACATTCAAGATCACATATAAATTACGTGTCACTGTCACATGAAACAAACACTACCAATTGAAATTGTATCACTGTCATACCGTGTTCTTCCACAAAAAAAGGAACTACCATATTTTGTCGGATAACACTGACACACTGGACTGTGTTGCCGAAACTTAGTTTCTTAACTCCCACCAAAATCCAAGCGAAATTTCCCAAAAATGAGAAGAAAAATAAAAAATTATGAAGTTTTTAATTATTTTTAGAGGGCTTTTGCTATTCCTTACAATTTATAATTTTTGGAAGGTATAAATTCAACAATACCACCCTTTTTTTTAATTGTCTCTAGTAGTCTGGTAGTCATGAAGGAAACTTCCCCGCAATTCGGGGAATTGTCCAAAAATTGGGAACCCTGGTCTTCAATATTTTTCATTAATTAAATCTACATACACACAACGGGGACCAATGGGAACCAAGCTCCTACCACCGGAGTTACGCCCCTAATTTAAACCATTTCACTATTGTGTGCCGTTCATACACACGAAAATATACACGAGTGTGCGTAAACTTATCAATGGCTTGTAGGCAAAACGAATACTTGCCTTGCCTTGCCTGATCGCGCATACCTACCTACGTATAACGTAAGCTCCGTCGAACTGTGAGTCACGTGGTGTCTGCGACAAGTTGCTATAAGGGTTTTAACAGGAGTTTAACTTTTTTTTAATATTTTGTATTATTGTATTACATAGTTAAAATAAATACATTTGGCGTTGTTGGTAGGGTAGGCTAGACCTAATTGCCTCTATGGATGGCACGCCCCTGGCAACATTGACTCATCCAGTTTTAAATCACAAATTATATTTAACGTGTGAAAATGTTCTTTTTTTTTAACTTAATAATAAATAATTTACGTACACATTTTTGCTACGCTATTATTGCTATTATTTTATTTCACATAAACCTACATGGGCACATATGAAACGTCAGAAGCTAGGTGCACGGTTCCAATTGGTCGTTTCCTATGGAGAAGAGCCGGCAAGCAACTTCACGGTTACTCTTTTAAAAATAATTGGCTTTTACAATGTTGGCCTGTCAAGAAGTACCAGGTACTTAACAAAAATAAATCTAGTCTATTAAGCCTAAAACGTTCTCACATTCATAAAATATAAAAAAATCTTTATAAAATTTTAATAAAATAATAAAAAGCTATTTTGACCAAATGACAATGTTTGCCATTACAACTGTAACTGTCCACAGTAGATCCAATTTGCAGGGTGACATGAGATATTTCATATGTGTCCTTAGCATTGGCACCGAGCCTCTGGCATTGCAAATGATCTTAGGTGGCAGCGGCCACTCACCACCAGTTGGATCGATGGCCTTGTTTGCCATAAAAAAACTAAGTTCTACACCTGCAAAGTTTTCAATTAAATTGATGTCCTTCTACTAGGTACAGTCCTAATATTGGCCCCGTGGGTAGGATCACAAAAACGCTATGACAAAGTTGTGTGAGCTCTGTGAAAGTGGTGGATTTACCTTATTAGGCCCTAGTGTGCTGTTTATATTTTCTGCCACTTGGCGGCTTTTTGAGAGACAATGAATGACAAGAAGTGTTTATAAAGAAGGAAGTGTAACGTAAGGTTTTTTGAGAGGCTTAAAAGAATGCAGGAAGCATTTTGGCTTGTGCGTAGTGAGTTTGTAACAGACATATTATTATGTTGAAAAAAAGATTTTTTGACTATCGTATGATGTTTGTGTTTGTATATGTACACACGGCTACATACCAAGCGGATCTCGCATTTGTATAGGATTTCCGTACAATGAGAGGTCAGCTTAAACTGGAATGTATAGCTTGATATGTAGCTGTGTGTACTTATTGTCTTCCATTAACATAAAAGAAGTTTTGACTAGATGAAAAATTTAAACTATTTTTCCAGTAGGCATAACTGAAATAAACTTCAAAATATAGCATTTCTCCGTCGTCAAACAGAACAATAAAGTATTCATTCATTTAAACAAATTAGGGGCAGCAAAGCCAAGACGATCTGTTACTAGATTTACCTTAAACAATCCTGGGCAAATACATATTATAACATAGCTTAGAACTTGATAAAGCCATAATGATAATCGCTTCATCTAACTCAAAATTTAAAGACGCGCAAACCTCCGCCTGCGGCTCAAAAGATAAAACACAAAACAAACAAAAGACGAACGCAGCCAAACAAAAAACATACATTATCCAAATTGGTTTAAGTTTAACAAAATAACCCCGAGAGCTCGACCCATCTAAAGAGCGGCCTTGTGCTCCCAAGGAAGTCATTAAAGACTTCGCAACATAAGTGAAAAAGTTCACGACACTTGTTTTGATATAACAGGACCTTTGGTGCTGAAAATTTTTTGCTGGTAGCTTATTAAAAGGCTGGTAAGGCGTTCGCGGGCAAACAGCTGACCTTTAAATAATCGTTGGTTAATCCTACTATATAGGAGACTTTTAATTCATTGACATTATTTTAGTCCTAGAATCGAATTGAGGAACAAATAATATAATCTATACTTATAATAAAATCGTAGCGAAGGCAAAATTGTACTTTCAATATTTTTGAAAAAGTAATTGCTACGAGGTCTGGGATCGATCGATTTAATGCCAAAAATGTATTTCTTTAGTATTTTTGTCTGTTTGTCTGTATGTATGTTCCAGCATCACGCAAACTCTACTACAATCTATGTTCAAATTTTGCATAGATATTCCCTAGAAGTCTGGTAGGCTATAATAAAATCACGGTATTTGTTAAGGGGCATGAGCAATATTGCATTATATTTGTATTCCTCTATAGTCTATAGCAAATTGTAAAAAGACAAGCCAAACGGTTAGAACATTGCAGATAGTTACAGATTTAACCTTATATATGATTACCATTACGCTATATTTTTATGGGCTAAGCAGTCAATCATCGTGACATACATAGCGTGGATTTTGGAGGGCAGGAACATTAACCGTTGCAGCTACACAAAATCAGTCTTAGGAGACTGTTCTTAACTTTTTGAGATATTTTGATTAGCACACACAGATTTTGAAAACATTGAACAATCAGCAAAAAAATGTTCAATTTTCACAAAATTTTTGGAACGAAGTTCTTTAACGCGGCTTGCGGTAGGAGTAAACTGGCAGAAATCGTCACGTGAAAAAGCGTTCATACTTGCGACTGCCTTCTTCAAAGGTCAAAATGTAAATCCAAGATGGTGGCTGCGCGGGAGGAAACGTCCGGGTGTCACCACTGTGTGGATCGCCCAGAGGACACGGTGGAGCATACGGTGGAGGTCTGCCCGGCCTGGGCAGAGCACCGCCATGTCCTCGTGGAGGCGGTCGGCGGCAGAGACCTCTCGCGTCCGGCCCTGGTTCAGGCCATGGTACGGAGCGAGAGGGCATGGGCAGCCGTCACCTCCTTCTGCGAAGCAGTAATGCTCGCGAAGGAGGAGGCGGGACGGCTGAGGGAAAGGCAAGTTTCGCGCCCTCTCGCCCCTAGCCGCCGCAGGAGACGCCCAGGGCGTCGGGAATCCCGGGCGGATTTCCGGCCACCGTAGGCGCGGGCTTGCGGACGGTGAGCAATGGGTAGCTCACCGTCCGGTAAGGACCAGGCCCGGGTCGACGGCGCGTTGTATTCCACGCGCGCCTCAAAGAGATGTCGTCAGCACATATAGTAGGGGTCCACTAGGGCCGATGCCTGCCGGGGTCGCGGGAAGGTACTTATGGGTCACCGAGGCCCCCGCAACACAGGCAACAGTTTTAATCAGTAAGAGTCTGACACACCCCCCCGCTCCGCCCAGAGCGGGAGAAGTTATTTGATGATTTCCCAACCTCAAAAAAAAAAAAAAAAAAGATGGTGGCTGCGAAAATTTTAAAAATTTTCATCATTGGTGTCATTTCATGGTTTTCGAGGGTACTTAAGCCGAAAATGGTGTCAAAATGTAACCAACCGCACACGTTTTTATTAGACCAACTGATGTTCGAGTACTAGAAGAAACAAAAATCGCAAAAAAACTGTTACCATACATTTTGTAGGAAAATACACTTCAAGTACTTTTTACATCTCCAATATCACTAGCTTCTGTCCGCGGCTTCGCCCGTGTGATGGTCGGAAATTATGCCACGGGAGCAAACTACCGGAATAAAAAGTATCCATGTTCAGGTAACCCAGGCCATGGTCCCATGTGCCAAATTTCATCCAAATCCGTTAAGCCGGTTTAGCTTGTGAAATGTCGCGTGATACACCATTGGTGCATAAGAACTTAGGTATCAGGAGTAGTCAGGAGTAGTCAGATAGGAAACGCCGAGCTCATCTAGTTTTTTCTAAATATGATTGACGTGCAAAAGTGTTTGTATAAACCTACTTACAGAAATAAAATCATTTCATTTCATTACATTATCCGGAGTCTGGTGGTCAACACACAAACAAACTCACTTTTACATTTATAATATTAGTTATGATGCACTCTTGCTTTTTCAGTTCACCTAAGACGTTCGCAGGATGGCCGGCTTCAAATTTGCTTGTAATTTTTAGAAAAAGAAAAGAATAGACGTAGATTACGAAGATTACCGTGTTACCCAGTAACTGGGTTGTGCATGTCAGATAGGCAGTTGCTCCATTTAAAATACTGGTATTCAGCTGCATCCGGTGTGGTATTTTGCATCACAAAATCACATTTTTTATTATATTTATATATGTAACATTTAAAGGGTTGCTGAGTCCAATGATTCTTGTTATATCTCTATACTTTGTTTTCTTGTTTCAAGTATGAAATCATATTTTTATGTCGCTCACTTTTCTACATATTTTTAACACTACCGCTGAAAACCAAAACTTTAGTCATATTTAATTGTTTTTGCATCAGAAACTGTATTTTAAATGTTATTAATTTTCTCATAAGTGATGTTTTTCAAAAAGGTCGGGTGCGTAGTGTTCGCAACCGGCGTGCGTGTGTGACCAGATGTATGAACGTAAACGAAGCGAAAGGAGTATGTAAGGAGCGTAGCAGGTGGCGTTCTATAGTTTCTGCCTACCCCCATGGGAAGAAGGCGTGAGTTTATGTATGTATGTGAAAAGATGTGAGTTTATGTATGTGTGAAAAGATTTTTACAACGTGAGAAAATTAACACACATACATTTATGTGTGTTAATTTTCTCTCGTTGTAAAAATCTTTTTAACATCGTTTTTAGGGATTTGTACCCAAATGGTAAAATGGGACCCTATTACTAAGACTCCGCTGTCCATCTGTCTGTCCGTATGTCCATCTGTCACCAGGCTGTATCTCATGAACCGTGATAGTTAGACGGTTGAAATTTTCACAGAAGATGTATTTCTGTTGTCGCTATAACAAATACAAAAAAAAAACAGAATAAAATAAATATTTGAGGGGGCTCCCATACAACACACATGATTTTTTCGACGTTTTTATAGATAATGGTACTTCTTGCGCGAGTCCGACTCGCACTTGACTGCTTTTCTTTTATTCTGGCTGACAGTCAAACATGAAATATGTTGAATTATGTTTGGATGGTGCCAGAGCGGCTATAAGACCAGACAAGAGTTCATTTGGTCCTTATATTTATGCCAGTTTAGTTCAGTTTTACAAAGAGATGAAACTCAAAAGTTTCATCTCTTTTTAGCTCTAGTCTGTTTAAGCTCAGTTTTATGCCGGTGTAAGTCGGTTTACTTTGAGTGTTTACGGCAGTTTGCCCTTAGTTTACGGCAAGTTACCTATTTAATCATGAGTATTAATTAAACCTACTGAATATAATCACTTTTAAAATTAACCTGTGTAAATTTCCGTGACTCTCATCCTCCGTTGCCGCTGGCCCTCACGTCTGCGTCTGTGGGAGGCCTCTAACGTTGGGGCACTCTAGCTGTGTGGCGTAAAACGCTGCAGCCGATCACTCCTACATGCCGTAGGAGGACAGGACTCTCCTCCTGCTGAGCGTGAGGCACTGCAAAGTGCCGACAAGGACATCTTCTTTGCCCACTGCTGGACATAGAACATAAGGCATAATAATTAGGTGGCTCTTGACACCAATACGGCCCTCCTGCTAGTGTGAAACATCACACAGCCTTATAAGTCTTGGCCTCTTGCTTACGAAAACCTTTTCCTCCCCTGGACAGAGATGCCGACTACCTCCACCTGATCCACTACGATGCAAGACTCTACAGCCTCGTCCTCGTTCTGTTCCACTGCGACGCAAGACACTGCAGCTTCATCCATGTCCTGCTCCACTACTGCCTGCCGATCCCGCTTCCTGTCTTCCTAGCGAAAGAGTCATGCGAAATTGAAGCCGACCTGGAACTCCTACTTACACCCAGTTTTTTAAAGTTTGTAAGAATGGATGGATGGATGTTTGTTACTCTTTTACGCAAAAAGTACCGAACGGATTTGGATGAAATTTGGCACACAGATAGTTTATAACCAGGAATAGGATACTTTTTATCCCGATATACCCACGGGGTCAAAACTTATGCTGGTGAAACCGCGGGGCGCATCTAGTATCCTCAGTATAATTATAAAATAGTGTATCTTATTTTGTTGTTGTTTTCATATTAGTAAAATCTAGTTTAAACAGGTAATAAAGGGGCCAATCACAATACGTAATCCTCTCGTACAATCGAACTAACTTTCGTTAACAAATCAGCACAACAAACCTAATACCTGCAAAGCCGACTAAAGTTTATTTTTGCAGTTAAAGCGAGGTCGTATTCGGAATCTAGGCCAGAATAAACCATAGCACTTATAATCCGCTTAGCTCGTAATATCGGCAGCGCTTTTTGCTATCACAGTCAGCTTTGCATAATTCTAACGTTGGACAAGAACGTTGCTTTCCTGGACGCCAAATTGACAGCTTGATAGCTTAATACAGCGGTGTTTTTGCTGGAAGGTAGGGGAAGGAAAATGTTTGGGGATTTTTTTTTGTATTTGCACTATGCAATGCAAAAAGACTAGACCATATCAGTCAGACTAGAAAATAGGTAGCATAAATCCACTTACCATACCAACTTAGTTTCTTTGATAGTTATTTGCACTCTTGCATGAATTTGCATGAGGTCGCTCAGCGCGCCATGGAGCAGGCTATGCTTGGAGTTTCTTTGAAGGATAAGATCAGAAATGAAGTTATCCGGAAGAGAACCGGAGTTACCGACATAGCCTGCAGAGTAAGCAAGCTGAAGTGGCAGTGGGCTGGCCATATTTGTCGAAGGACCGATGGCCGGTGGAGCAGACGAGTCCTAGAGTGGAGACCGCGTATCGGCAAGCGTAGTGTGGGACGCCCCTCAGCTAGATGGACCGACGACCTTAAAAAGGTGGCTGGGACAGACTGGATGCGGAAGGCGGAGGACAGGGTGTTGTGGCGCAGCCTGGGAGAGGCCTATGTCCAGCAGTGGACTGTTATAGGCTGAGTTGATTGATTGATTGATGAATTTGCAATCAAAGGTTATATAATCAAACAATAATAGGCTGTTATATAATAGGATTTTTACCAGCCTATTATTATCCCACTGCTGGGCAAAGGCCTCTTCTCATACAGAGAAGGCACGAGCATTAATCACCATCCTTGCTAAAGACGGGTTGGCGATTTAAACCTAACTTATACAAGGTGTCGTTTTGACCTCGTCAAATTCAAGGAGGTAACTGTGCTAATGATTCTCGACACGAATCAATAATAAAATAGGTAGGTCATGTTTTTTTGTTTTTCTACTTTTCGGAAATCGGCATGTGTGAGACACGCATGTTAAAACGTGGCCCGTGTGATACCGCACTGTAACTGCCCTTTTACACACATACTACCGCATACGTAACGGGATGATTCTGTTCTGTGAAAGTGGTGTATTCTAAAATACTGTCACACATAAATACCTAACTAAAAAACAAGTATGTATTATTTATTTAGCAGGTATCGTAATTTTATTTGATTATATGCGTCTTTCATAGCTGCCTCCTGAAATTTGACGACACCTTGTATATCTAAGATGTAGTGACAAAAATTGAAAAGAGTATGCTTAGATGGTTTGGTCATGTTGAGAGGATGAATGAAAGGCGACTACCAAAAAGTATTTACAATGCAGATGTGAGTGGAAACGCCGGGAGGGGACGCCCCAGAGAGACATATAGTGACCTCATTGGTGATGTTCTTCGAAAAGGTCAGGTGCGTAGTACTCGCAACCGGCGTGCGTGTATGACCAGATGTATGAACGTAACCGAAGCAAAAGGAGTATGTAAGGAGCGTAGCAGATGGCGTTCTATAGTTTCTGCCTACCCCCATGGGAAGAAGGCGTGAGTTTATGTATGTATGTATGTATGTATGTTCTATATATAGATAATATAAAACATACATACATGCAGCATACATACGCAAGAATGACAAAAAAAAACAATGTCCAGTTTTCACTCCGCTACGATTTAATTACATCGTAGCGAAGTGAAAACCGGGCATTGTTTTTTTTGTAATTTTTACGAGGTCTGAGAACGATTCTTATGCCGAAAAGCCGTATGCTGCATCACGCAAATACTACTGGATAGATTCTATTCAAATGCATAGATATTTCCTATACCTCTGGCCAGCCTATAAGGTACAAATTATCACGCTATTTGTTATGGGGGATTAGCAATATTGCATTTTGTTCGTATTCTTCTACAGTTTAGTTCTGATTTGAGCTGCACGATTACTGACAAATGCGTGTACTGACTGGACAGGTCCACTTTATCTGCGTGGTTCTTTTCTCTAAAGACCATTTCAGACACCAATCTACATGGTCTTAACATGATCTGACCAAGATTGTGTCTGGCCGTTAAAAGAGACTGAGTTTATTTCGGCCTTTCTTCTCAGAGTAGTCAGATAGAAAACGTCCACCTCATCTAGTTTTAAAAAATATGATAAGTAAGTAAGTAAGTAAGTATATTTATTTGTTTAAACATGGTATACATACATTGCATGCAAGATATTACAGTAGAAAAGAAAGTTCAAACATGTTCAGCCGCGTGACGTGGCGTACAAATTGTTGAGTGGCGTACAGTTGCTGGGTTTTAACCGGGACTACACTCATTAAATTCAAAATGATAAAATTACTATAACAATCGTACTACATTATCAATACAATTCAATTATCAATTCTATTCAATGTCAGTTCAATTATCAATTCAATTCAATGTCAAGTTAATTATTAATTCAATTATGTCAAGTTAATTATTAATTCAATTCAATGTCAATTCAGTTTAATTATCAATACATTATACAATAAAATAAATTAAAATACATAATCATCAAGAAAAATTATCCTCTTTCATAAATTCCGAAATACTATAATAAGATCTCTCTATTAATAATTTTCTCAATTCCAATTTAAGGCCAGATACATCCAATAATCTCCATGACTTGGGCAATTTATTAAATATGGTCGGAGCCATGTAATAAATGCTCTTATGCAAAAGAGCAGTTTTACCGCCGCGAACACAGAGTAGAGTATTGTCACGTCTATTCCTTGGCACAGCATCAGACAAACGTTGGAATAAGTTAGGATGACTTACAGTGAACATTACCGTTTCCAAAATGTATACTGAGGGTAATGTCAATATTCTATGCTCTTTAAAATAGGGTTTGCAGCTGTCTGTTGTTTGAAGTCGAAACATCGATCTGATGCATCTTTTCTGGGCCCGAAACGCTACTTCATTGTCCGTACTATTTCCCCAGAAAATAACTCCGTATCTGAGAATGGATTCAGCCAATCCATAGTACGCAGTAATTAATGCATCTTTATTGAGAACCGCTGCTAGTTGTTTCAAAGCGTAGGCTGCACTACTTATTTTCTTACTCAGGGCTTCTATTTGGGGCTTCCAACACAACTTATCATAAATTATAAGTCCCAGAAATTTTGTTGTTTCAGTTGCATTTATATTAATATTATTATACTGAACATTATTATTGTTAGCTGTATGTGTACTGATTGAAGTGTAAAAGTGTTTGTACAAACCTACTTACAAAAATAAAATCATTTATCATCACACTATCCCTTTATGGAGGTCGCGGGAAAGTACGAAAGGCTTAGCGAGGCCCCTGGCAACACAGGCAACGGAAGGAACACGGATGGGTTTTAGTCAGTAAGAGTCTGACACCCTCCCGCTCCGCCCAGAGCGGGAGAAGTTATTTGATAACTTCCCACCCAAAAAAATATCCCTTTATGGAGCTAAGCAGTCATTCATGAAATAATAATATATAAGAACGGTTATTTTATTCAACTTTTAACAAAGCTAAGCGGTTTCACGACTGCTGTGCAAATCTGTAGTTGTAAGTTCGATACCCAACGTTGTATAATTTCTGGTTCTTTTTACATTTTTACATTATATTATTATAGTTCGTAGAACGCAGAAAAAGATGAAGTTTAGGCCTCTTCTGTCACCTATGGTTATAATAAAAATAAATATCGGGTGAGGTAACTCTTAGTGAAAAATCCCGTGTGTTTACAATCGACTTTTTATTATATTATTTTAGTTATAGCCTTTCATCAGGAATAATCGGTAAGACTGCAACCCACCAAAAACATTTTCATGTAAAATGTTGCCAAGACGAGACCACATGACTCGCACTGTCAAAAAGTTATCAAATCTCATGTAGAGCCAAGCTTCTAACTCTACACGCCCTAACTCTACAAGCCCTAACTTCACAAACTCTACACCTTAGTCAAAATATGTGGCTTGGCCATTTCGCTACATTCACATGGGCGTAAGGTAAAAAATGTATTCACTTTTCATTACTTTTCTGTTATACAATAGTTCTTGTAGTAAGTTTTAGAATGTTTTTGTTGTTTGTGTACTAATACTAGCTTACATACCAAATTTCAGCTTTCTAGGACTTCAGGAAGTACCCTAAGAATTTTGATGATCGTCAGTGAGTGGATCAGTGACGAAATCGGAGTTTTTAGATGTCAATTAAATCTGAAGTATAAGAGCTGTGCTATTGAAACTGTTTATGTTTAATAAGTCTACTATTGCCATCATATCCCGAGAATTTTGTTTATCTGGTATAATCTAAACCCAAGTTATGAGGGTACAAAAAAACACCGAAGCTTTTCGAGAAAAGGTAGGTAGTGCCCTTGCGCTTCGCTTGGCTCGTCTTGGCGATCAGTCAGTGAACCTGTATTGTTAAGAAAAGATATAGATATTTCTAGAAAAAGAATCAAAGCTGTGAAGTCGTCGAAAAAAATTGGCCGCAAATGCACGCACACTAGAATAACACAATGACAGCACAATGACGTGATGCGAGTGTAAGACAGCTGTCACGCGCAAACACCAACCTATCAAAGTTGGCCTGTTTGTTTGGTAGCACCGAATTTTGCAGTCATATGATTGGTAATTCTGTTCTTCAGTCGCCATTTTGAACTCTATTTGTATTGAAACTAAGACCGAAAAATTCAGTACTACCAATCGCTTCGCGTAAGTTATAGTGAACGCACTATATCTACACTGAAAAAAAAAATCTGTAAACCCAATCAATTTTTCGGTAATATTCACCGCTTTGGTCAGTAAAAATAGAGCCTACTCGTATTGTCCAAAGAAGTAAAACTAACTGAAAAAAAAAAGTTATAACAGTAGATTTTACTGTGCATCTCTTAAGCTCTGAAAGCGGCAATACTTAAAAGAAACTGTTTGTTTCAGTAAACTTTAATGTTCATCCAATTGAAATAACGGTTTAGCTCTTTACTGTTTTTGCCCATTTCAGTGCACTATCAGTAATCAATTATTTTAACATAAAAATAAGTTTCCTGAACCGTTTTTTTTTATTGTACAACAACAGCAAAAAGTATCGTTTCATTTTTTTCAGTGTAGACACATAAATAATCAAAGGTTGTGCCATTAGGTAATATAGTATGTAACAGGGAAGTTTTATAAAATGTGGCTGTTATTTTAGCATATTATTCGAAAGAAGTCGCGGGCCGAAGCTCATTTTAACTATAAGTCCAGGTATTCTCACATTTTTTTCCGTCACTGATTTCAAACTGTTAAGCCCCACGCGACACCGATTCGGTGTAAAACAATAGAAAATCAATTGTGTCTCATTAGCTGTCCTTGACCGATAGGTAATGTCCAAGATAAACTCAGAATCAGAGTAGATATGAATGGAAAAATCACATTGTTACTTGCCCGGATTTGAACCCACAAACTCGCAAATCAAAGGTTAATGCGTGTACTTATCATAATCAGCCTATAATGTTCCCACTGCTGGGACACAGGCCTCCTCTCTTCGAGAGGGAGTGGGCCGGAATCCACTACGCGAGCCCAGTGCGGGTTGGTAGATGTCACGTGTCTTCCCATTTTTTCCCGGTTCTAGGACATGCCGGTTACCTCACGATGTTTTCGTACTTCGTTTTGAGAGCGTTTTGGTGATAAAATTATTTACACGAAGTAAAGTCTGCCTGGGTTCGAACCCACGACCTACAGAAGTCAGGGCCGTTCCCAATGGGCCACTACTGCTCTACGTGTACATAAACACAGGTACCCTTGAAAGTGTATTGCACCTTTCAATAAACACGATAATATTGTGGCGAAGAAAAAAATGTCTTTTCAATAGAATTTTCCTCAAATTGTGATAAAAATAACTTACCGTAAATAATATTGCCTTTTCAAACTCCGAACCTTTCAAACCGAGATATTTAATTCACAAAAATCCTTAACATTTCAATACACCTTTAAAGCTTTAACGATTTTACCAGGGTGCGGCGCCTAAAAGCGCAGTTTTCACCGTGTTTGGGGATTCTATAAGATATTCCATGAGTACAAAAAAGACGAATATATGAATGTGGATATATTTTGAAACAGCGCTTATTTTGTTTAAAGAGTTGGATGACAAAAAAATGGTCATGACACATAAAAGTATAATATTTTGCGTTGCGTGCGGCATGAGAAGTATACAGGTTGAAATTGAAAACTTGCGACAAACTGAAATGGGACATTGTATACATCATTATTAACAACTTTTACTAAGGGACCAAAGCTGTAATCCCAAAAAAAAAAATCTGCTTTTCCTACATTTTGATGAGGTATTGCGAACATAAATGTAGGGGACAGCAGTTTTTTTTTTGGGATTGTAGCTTTGGTCCCTTAGTAAAAGTTGTTCATAATGATGAGTACAATCTCCCATTTCGATTTGTCGCATGTTTTCAATGTCACCCTGTATTGACACGGACAAGCACCTCATGCCGCACTGTGTGGTGGTCCCACCGCGCGCTCTATCTAGCTTAGTGCTGTATAACTCCCGAGGCGTGTGCGCACGTTTTTATCGATATAAGTTACGAAAATTAAAAGATCGAGAAATACGAGTAAATTAAAGCTTTTCATCTTCATCAGAAGATGAAAAGTGTATTAATGCCATCTAAGCTGACCGAAACTTTATTATTTCTAGAAAACAGCCGGCAGTGACATGAAACCTTCATAATTATTAGGTGCTAGCTTCTTCCCGCGACTTCGTTCGCGTGGAAGTCGTAAGACGCCACAATATATTAAAATAACAGTCACATTTTTATGAAAAGCCCCGTTGATCTAGTGGTCGCAAGCGCTATTGTTGAGTATGAGATCCTGGGTTTAATTCCTGGGTCAGACAAAGTGTTATTGGGTTTTCCATTTGGATTTCTCAGTAACAGATTGAAGTCTGGATTTGTGCCCTGTTAATGGCTCGCCCCCTATTACATGGGACCTAAACATAACTGGCAAATGTGGGTGTACTATAGGTATTACCCGAAGGGTTAGGCACTTTTGCCTAACCCTTCGGGGAATACAGGAGTGATGTTGTTTTTTTATAAAACTTCTCTGTAAACTACGTTTGTAGTTTTGGTCTCAGCAGCCACAATATACAAAGACTAAGGACTGGTGACGCGGAATCAAGCAACATACAGTTGTCCGTGTGAGAAGCAGTTAGTCCTGATTTCAACTCCGCAATCTTCAGTAGCAATTTCATACGGTCAGCTACGATCGTGGCTCAAATATTTCGAATGATTATATGATGAGAACCCGAACGCGGTATAATGTGAAAGAAAAAACGTCGAAATGTACACCCCTGCCCAATCCCTCGGGGTATACAGGCGAAAAGTATAAATGTACCTAGTTTACATATAAACTAGGTACATTTATACTTTTCAAGGGCGGTGGCAACGATAATATGACGTAAAAACGACACCCATGACAAAAAGTTGCAAATTTTCGGTGGCGCTATCTTAAATTTTGATTTTGACCCCATATTACAAACCATGATAACGACAGCCATGACAAAATTTTCGTTATAATCCTCGAAAACCATGAAAACGACATCCATGATGAAAATTTAGCAAATTTTTGGTGGCGCCATCTTAAATTTAAATTTTGACCACATTTTTGTTATCAGCAATCTTGAAAATCATGGAAACGACACCCATGACGAAAAATTTGCAAATTTTCGGTGCCATGTTGAATTTAGTTGAAACCTTCTGACAAGTAAACTAACTCAATACGAGTAGCAGCAAGAATATGTTCTTTAATTTGCTTCTGAGAGCCCACATATTTAATGTAAAGGGAACTAAGGCTGCCCTCAAGTACCTGTATGCTGATGCTGGAACATACATTCTGTAGCTCTACCATGAGTTTACACAGTCAAAACTCGCTAGCGTCTCCGTAAATGATATATATGAAATATTGTACAACGCCCCTAGTGGCCACAGAAACAATTAAAATTCGTACCATGAGCACAGATTTCGATAGGTAAGAAACCTAACGTAATCTGTTCGATAGTCACTAACGTTTTTCAGCTGTCATCATACAAAACGGCACCATGAGTCACTAATTTGATAGAAGCTATCGAAAAATACGCTTGCAATAGTAGCTACGTAGCTCACTAGCATTTTGAGGTGAGAAAAATATGTTTGCCTTAAAATTATATAGGGTTTTGAGTCATTCAAAGTCCAAAATAATGTCTGGAAGAGCTTATTTAGCATGAAATATGTTAGTGGCCAACTTTACAGACTCTCTAAAGAAGCGTTTGAAGATTCGTGCTTATTATTGAATAATGTTACGGAGTTGAAGTTAACACAAAGAATTTCATTACAATTAAAACATAATTTCTCTATACACTATACTAAATTGTGACCCACTGGTCCTCGCAGTATTATATATTATAATTAAGTACACTTATTTCACTTTAAATTAAAGTCAAATCACGCTGCGGACCACACAACTTAAACAAAATTACAAATTTAAGAAGCTGACAACTGCTAAAGCGTGGTCAATGTCGGACTGCATAGAAAAGGAAGAGAAGCGCGATGACATAACATATGAAGCAATTATCTATTTACAAAAAATGTATTGACTGGATAAAAAAATTAAAACACTATTATGCTAATATGTTGCTTGTACAACAAACCTTGAACAACCTGACCAAAAATCAGAATTATTGCATGGATATTGGTATGGTTTTTAATCGTTAAAAGAAATATTTCGAGGAATCTTCGTGATTTTATTCTATCGTATCAAATTACTTGTATTATGTTTTCAACACACTATCTACTATCTAACATCATATATTTTCAGATTTTCTATAGGTACTGCAGTGGATCATAATTATACTTTTAGGCGTTATAAAACTTACAAAACTTGCGTTTAGCTCCTGTAGTCCCCTGAATCGATGACAGTGATGATGAATAAAAAATCAACAACCACTAAATACCGTAAGCAGGTAGTCCACTAACCGCCAACATTTCTATTTAGTCTGATTATTTCGCGATATTCACTGTCATTTGAGCTTATGAGCCGTTCTCTCTTTTTGTTACTGAGAAAGAAAGAAACAAAACATAAGGCACTCCTTATGTTTTGTTTCTTTCTTGAGATCGTGTCGTGTAGCTAACTTCACTTAGTTAGTAAACGACACGATCTATCGAGCTCCTTAGCGTCTGCGTATGACTCCGTGAAACTCATAGTGCAAGCATTATCGAAATCTATTTGATCCACTTTAATACGTATCAACGTATCAACAAACAGACAAAAGTCTATATTTTCGGCATTAAAATCGATCCCAGTCACGGGAAGGTACTAAAGGGTCACCGAGGCCCCTGGCAACACAGGCAACGGGAAGGAATACGGGTGGGTTTTAGTCAGTAAGAGTCTGACACACCCTCCCGCTCCGCCCAGAGCGGGAGAAGTTATTTGATGATTTCCCATCAAAAAAAAAAAAGACCGCGCAGCAATTACTTTTTTCAAAAATATTCAATGTACAATTTTGACTTCACTACGATTTTATTATAAGTATAGTTTAATACTACTTTACGTTTAAAGATCTCATGTAGTGATTTCCTATTTTCATGCAGAGAAAGGCTTCCTACTGTTAACAAAAAGTTATTATTAAAACCAGTTGATTTTTTAATATCGATTTTTTATTCTAATATGTTTCCCATCACTGTTGCCGTAAATACTCGTACACTATATCAATATAGTGCATGATGGCAAAATGTTTCTAATGAAATAAGAACGTCATGTCAGTCTATTTACTTCTAAAAATATTTAAAAGAACTGAATGCTGTTTAAATGGCATTTATTTGCCACGCTTAAAAAAAACTGTAAATATATCCTCAAATTTCGTTGAAATGTTCAACCTTAAATATTCAACGACCAATAATGTTCAAACGCATCTTGATAAAAATGCGTATGGAGATCATGCCACACCCATGGCAGGCTCGGTATATTTGGAGCCGCATTGAACGTGTTAGACACCTGCGACAATTGGCGCCATCGGCAAGGATTTCTAAAATGCCGTGTCAGTGAGGGTTCCCTTGGGGTTCGCACCTTCCCTCCCCGACCCCCGTCGGCTGTCAGATAAGCAATAACCTGGCACCTGCCGCCTGTCACGTCAAAAGATGAGCAAATACCGGGAGTGTTGGAATATATGTAGTGGTAAAGTGAAAGAAAATTGGCTCAGTTTATAATACTACTGAGATTTACGAAGAGAAGGGAAGATCTTTTTGACGACAATTTTTGTTAAATAAATATTATGTTTTTCCCTTTTTTTTTTTCTTGCAGTTATACTAAACCTCAATTAATTACATGACTACCGCTAAGGGTGCATTCTGAAAGTTGCCAATGTCGCAAATGACTAATACCGTGACACTAATTATTTGGTTTTAGACATCTAAAACCAAATAATTAGTGTCATATTAGTAATTTAAATTAATTAGTAATTAATTAATATTTTTTTAAATAATTAAAAAAACACTTGAAAACCTCATGCTTTTTTACACCTAAAACGATTACAACACCTAATCCAACGTTATTAATGCAATTCAAAATCAATATTTTAGCGCAATACGCAACCGTATCAAATGTGTATTTATAGAATTAAAATCAATAAACTCATCGATATAACTCTCTAAGTAAGAATTCACCTAAAATGTCACGATATCATGAAATAGTCATTCAGTAGAGTAATCTGAACAAAAGGCGAACGGCAGGCTTGTATGGGAATTTCGTACCGCTAGTAAAATTTCGTGTTTTGGTATTAGGTTTTAATTGGTAGGTAATACGATAGACAAGCCCTATTTAAATTCTAGGATTTTTAGAACTTGGGACGTAAAAGTTATAACCAGTTTTATTTTTTAAGGTTATGTACCAGTATACCATTTTAGATTGTTACATAAAGGCACATAAACATTGTTTCGGTAAGAAAGTATAATGTTCTAGATTGGTTGTCGCTATTTTTGTAGTGTTACTATCAAGGAGGTAAATTGAGACGAGGATCGTACCTACTCAGCGGAGTGCATTAGTAGATACCTATGTCCAGCAGCTGACTGCAACAGTTTGATAATGATGAAGTCCTAATGGGGTTGTGAGTGTAGGTAAATAAAAAATACCGTTAATATATTTTTTTTTTTAAGTAAATTTATTTTATTTATAATTAATTAATACTTAATATTTCTTCATCTAAGAAGGGGGTAGGTCTGTCGAGCATAGCTTGAATACCAACATAACTGCGTTTAGTTTACTACTAATTGTTAATTAATCCGAACTTCTAAAAATAGTACACTTACGTGAAAACAAATGGCTTAGTTGTCTTAATATGTGGTACAAATTCTATAACAAAACAACAAAAAAAGAAAGCGGTACGAAATCTGCCGTTCACCTTTTCAACTCTCTAAGAGTTGAAATTTTTATTTCGCGGGCTATCTGTAGCTTTCACCTTAACTGAGCCTTCTCAGTTAAGGTAAAAGCTACAGATAGCCCACGAAATAAAAATTTTGCTGTCTCAAGACCTTTCCTGAGACAGCTACGCACAGTGGTGCAGGTAGTACGGGCATGCGGAAAATATTATTTTTAAATGAAAAGACGTTGCGTTTCTTCAAAATACTTTATTAAAATGATAAACTGGTACATCCACAGTTTACAAAGAGAAAGATATAACACGTATTTTTTTTTTATTAACATGAAAATATTCATCAAATTTTTTCACATGAATTTCATATAATTAAATCAGCATTTTTAAATAAATAAATATTAATAAACTAAATATTAAATAGAGAAGACATTGATTTAGAGATGGGTGCTATCCACTAATAAAGCTTTGGCATCATCGTGAAGAGGATAGTATTTTTTATTCGGTACTGCACGTAAACTGTTGATAAGGGGATCTGAGGTAGCTAAGAGCATATTCATAACATCTTCATTACATGATAGACGAGAACATTTTCTTGAATGACCCAACCTATAATTGCGGTAATCTTTATTTCGCGCTTCTTGAGCTTCCTCAGATAACATCCCAATAGGTAAGGCAGCAACACTTATTATTTCTTTGCCATGCAACAAGATTTTATGCACAGTATTTGGCATATTATACCAGCTGTACAGGCTTACGTATAGTTCAGCAGTCTCGTAACAATAACTACCAAACTTATCCGAATCAACTAATGCACTAGAATTAATTGTTTGCAATATTATACCAAACCGATGAATAAGTTCTTTATCAACTCTTGTGACTTCAGCTACAATGTCTGCATTATTGAAAAATCTTCTAGACGTATTTCCATCGTTAGATGTTCCCATTCCTTGCTTTACAAAATCCACTTTTAGACCTAAACGTTGAAACAGCTCACTTTGGATTCTTTTCTTCTCTTCATCTTTTTGTTGTTTGGTAGTTGCGTTCGTTCTCCAACTGGTAAATGACATATTGTACGCAATATGTAATATGCATTCCATAAATTTAATCCGTGCGTGAAGCGGGGATAACCGAACATCAAATGATTTTTCTGGTCGTCCTCTATGAGAGCGTTTTGATGGCCCTGGAACATTACTGTCACAATTCACCATATCAGTCTGCACCGAAGATGTCTCAACGGTAAAAATAATTTTCAGCCACTGTTCATTTTTTGCCATAAAAGCATTTTTATTTCTCGCTGCAGTTTGCCACTTTTTTGTAAATACGGGTAGAAAATTACGACTTAACTTTTCATAAACTTGATTCCAAACACTTTCTGTAAGCTGTGGATACATAAGTTTTAAATTTTCGAGGCATTTATGTATCTCACGATTACTTGATATTATGATTTCCACTAAATCGGCATAGACAATAGTAAAGCTATCCATCACTATAATAACACTGTTATCGTAAGAGAAAATAATTGTAAGTGAAGTTAAAACTACCATTCAATGCTATTTATACTTACACGATATGATAAAATGTTAATTACCCTCATTAGAAACACTTATTAATATAATGCACTTTTTCTTAACTACAGAGCGTCATTAGTTAAGGACCTGGTATTTCCAAGATCGCAGGTTATCGCAGCCAAAACTAATGTATTCTTAATCTATAGGGTCTAATTAATCTCCGAAAGTATATTATTACGTATCGGTCGATAACGGAGATTAGTTATGATCTCATGATTGAAAACAAAAGGTTCCAAAT
This sequence comes from Atethmia centrago, assembly GCA_905333075.3. Lineage (NCBI taxonomy): Eukaryota > Metazoa > Arthropoda > Insecta > Lepidoptera > Noctuidae > Atethmia > Atethmia centrago. Next base: position 7,203,952 of record HG995367.1, on the reverse strand, counting down.
GACCTTCTTCACTAAAAATGTAATAGCAAGTAATTATTCATTATATTATAACATTATGTTTACTATTTTATTAATACACACAATAAACTTATGACTAAACTAAAAATGAAAGTTGATAATTATAGTATTTTGGTTCTATTCATACTTGAAATAACAATATTTTTTGCACGAAATTTGTAAATTCTCGATCACCCTACTTTGGCATCATATAATTAAATACTGTATAATTATTTATCCGTATTAATTTTAGGACTTGTTTCTACTAACATTCTAGTATGTGTGTACCAAATTGTAGACATTTTAAACAAGGTTGAAACAAAGGACTTTTTTCCGCCCTTGAACCAATGTGCTACGCGGTGCGGGAGAGGTGTGGTGACTTGTCGTGAGAACTCAGTCATTCGCCCGCCGATGGATGTCAACACCCCTCATGCAAACGCCTCAGTTAAACGATAGGCCTGTAGATTCAATAAAGTTTCAACTACCTGTTTTGCTTTAAAAACAGCACCCCAATCGTGTAGCACACTTTCTTTCACAATCCGACGGATTTTTAAATTCCTAATTCATTCATATTATATTTGAAAAATTCGTCTGCTCGACAACGTAAGTAACACACTGAATGTTGTCGAATTTTCAGAATGAAGGGCATTGCAATTATTAGCGTATTTGTATGCAAGTACAGCTGTGAAATTAACAAACATTTTGTTAATTGTGGAGCCCTCTTTTTATCGCTTTTAGGTACGAGGCAACATCACAAAACTTCCAGCTCAATGACATCAAAGGAAAATTAAAGGTCCCACCTGTCGTACCAAAATTAATCTAATCAATTATCGATAGATTCCCCTTTAAAGAGTTCTTCTCTTTTATTAAATATTTAAATCCACTTAATTTATAAAGGAGCTACACAAACGAGGTTCTGAATTTATTGATACTAAAATAAAACGTGTTACCACAGAGTATTTGATGATGTTGTACTTTTCCTTTTTTATACTTACCTCCCAATACCCAGAAACACGTTCTTGTCTATTCATCTGGACCGTTTACTTTAATGTTGTTTAGTAACAATTTCTTTTACATTTGAATGTTTGAATATTCCAATTTTTCAGAGTGCAAATTAATTAATATGCTCTACATGGTTCAACCATAATTGAAAAAAATATGAAAATATAAATCTATTTGGTATTAACTAGATCCAGCGAACAGATATATTAGTACCACGATAGGTTAGTAACATTAGTAGACGTAGTTCACAGTTCTTTGAAATGCACAACTAAACTGAAATTATAATTGATATAGTATTCGGCTAATAGATTTTGGCGGCCACATTTGTTCCAATATTTAGAAATCTATAAAGGTAGAATTAATTCATTTAATCACTGACAGAATGTTTTTTTTTGTAGGTATTCAAACAATTATAGGGTGTTCAAATAAAACGACAAGAATATTATAAATCAGATTGCTTTAATTTATTTTAGTTTTATACAAATCGAATACTACTTACGATAGTCAATTTTAACGAATAAACATTTTACCCGTTGTGTTTATTTTTACAAATTTACCTTTGTATTTTATTTTTTATTATTTTTCATCTATTATAAAAACCTCCATAGGGGCTTTTCATTATAAACTTACATTACACTCGGCTGTATTTATTCAACTTACTGCAGTCGTATATTTTTTTTTATTTTAATTTTAATTAATTATTTCGACTATGGTTAAGCCACAGGAACACAATGTGGATTATGGGTGATTTAGGAAAATAAATGTCGAACTATGTATGAGAAGCTCGATAGTTGAAAATAATTTTGGTCGATGTTTTGTTACGTGTTTCTGAACGTGTGTGGGTTTAGCTCTTCATCCGCCATTTAGTTTCTTTATGTAACTCTATCAAAATTATTCCATGAAAAATCTCTCGGTTACAGTCATGCAGGCGTTACTATGAATGCGTATAACAACTTTGTTATGAAATTCTCTTTAAAAGTAATACACAGACGTATATAAAAAAATAAGACTATTTTTTTTTTGCTGATAGCAGGATCTTATATTTTTTTTTATAATTTAACAATTTCTATAAAATAATAACTTTTATTTTCTCTATTAAAAAAAAACTGAAAATCTGTGGTTTGAAAAGCTAAACCTAACACGGAGATGAAAGTGTGTGAGAAAGATGGTAATAAATTAATAATTTATATATATATTATAAAAAACGTTGCATACATAAGTTGGTGTTTTAGTAAGCGAGCAACCACCTGGTGTAATGTTTATAGATGTAGCCTAAATAGCGATCGAATGATACACAGATTTAGATTTGTTGGCCTAAGAACATAAGAACCACTTTATGAACTGAAGAAATATGTTATTTTTTCTAATATTTTGAACAAAATATAGAAAAATGAAAACGTCATCAAAAACCTTCACCTTAAACAGAATAGATGTTGCCATTCAAAAGTTTATAATTGAAACGCCCCTTTTAAATCTTTATATTACCATGCCTTATTATTTAAAAAAAGAACTAACAAATTCGTGGTCATTATTATACTGGTCAATTTGATTGTTTTTCTAAATTCGAAATTGTGAGCTTAAATATTCTGACACCGAAATATTTTCAAGTTTATTTCTTCACCCACGCTCTTACGCTATCTGCAAAGACTAGAATCGTGTACTAAGTTACAGACACGACATGTGTCAATAGTGTTCGACTCGTATCGAGTCTGAAGATCGCACCAGCACGACTTGCGGGAATGTTGTAAGGGTAAACAAACTGTCACTATGTGTCGTCGTCGTTCACAAGTTACGTGAAAAGGTACGCTATATTTTTCGGTCTTAGAGATGCGAGCAAGCTCGGTGTCGTATCGTATCCTAAAATTGACTTTTTCTTTTAGTATCCTCTCGAATTAAATGACTTTGTAAACGAAATGCAATCGAGTTTGTATACGCGTTGAGCAAAAGTTAAACAAGACAGGTCAGTTAATATTTTGGGAAATTAAAGAATACACAGAAAGTATTATAAAATTCAGTTGTTTTATTTCTTATCATCCCCTTGACTTTCATTTACACCGTAACATTCCTGGGCCATTAAACTAAACCTTAGCTTGGTAGGTTCTTAGGTCCTTGGCAACAAAATTTTGTTAAACAAGTTTTTGTTTTCAAACCGCTGTAAATTTTTCTTACCGCTATAACTAATGAACGACACAAGAGTAGATGAGACTCGAAATAGTTAAAATCTTAGTTTACAGCGTCAGAAGTAGAATATACATGGAAATCCAAAATACCTGTTTCACGATTAAAGCATTTTGTTTCTGTTGTGCAGTATGCAGAGCAGTCTGTATGACATATGCATAAATATAATAAATATAAAATAATTTAGAAAATAAAAACAATATGTAAAAGTATTGTTTTCAAACGACCCCAGCTTTACCAGACAGAGTAAAAGCAATAAAATATTGGATAAATATAAAAATAAAATTTACTTGTATGCATTTGTACCTTTAACATAATATAATTTACTTTACAATATTGTTAAAATGATAAAAGCCATGATTATATTTTACGATATTATAATTATAATAAATTATTAAATATTTTCATAATAATAATTATGTGTCATATGCCATACAAACATTAAAATTATATATAGAAGTATACATATATGTATGTAGTAGTGTAGACATAGACGATAGTGTGTAAACTGGTTCCTCAGTGTTAAGTGAAATTCGGAAATAGATTAAAGTTAAAATCTACAAAATATTTGAGGAAATTTACGCAACTGACAAGATAATTAAATTATTATGTAGGTACAATTTTACAGAAATATACATATGTTAAGCTTCAACAGACATAAATCCTAGGTTTGAAAAATGTTGAATCCTTTAATTTTGATTGTCCAAAGATTTTTAAATCTTTATTCATAAAAATTGATATAAAATAACTATTTTGTGTTACATAAATTGTTTTGTCAGTTTCCGTAGTTTCCCCACACAATTTGCATTGTTTCTTGAAGTGTGAACAAATTGTCAAAAATATCAGAAGATATACTGACATTGTAAAAGTGAGATATTAAAACAATAAATAATGCTAGTAAAATGTGTGTGCATCGCATATGAAGTGGTTACGTCAGTTCATTTGTACGTTTATATTCTAACCCGGTCCCATGCAGGCGTTTTATTATTCGGTTTTATTAAATCGTAGATCGTTTCTACTCGTTTTTAAATTTATCAATATTTTTTTATTATAATTTATCATTGAACCGCTACCACGGGCCTTACATTCGATTTCACAACCTCTCATTTATTTTTTTGAAACAAAATAAGTTTAAAATTGGCTGAACAACCCGTAGCCGCGGCCCAATACAAACATTAACCAGTTAAATTACATGTTAACAAAGACCCTAGTTCGTTTTTTTATTTTTTCTTTACAATAATCTTCTCAACGTCATCGTTTATATCTAAAACCAACTTAACTTCAATATTTATAAACCCTATTTTTGGCACTAACAAATCTAATTAAATATATTAATTAATTTTACAAATTTTCATTTTTTATCATCACTCTGGAATTGAAATATACACAATCAAATATAACAATAGGGTTTAAGAAATTTAAAATTATACATAACAATTATAAATACAAATAGTATTAGAAAAACTGACATCTGATATTTTTCAGCACCACACTGTTGAACATAAATTCTGCGCAACGACAACGCTTATAATCTCAGGAACGATTAACATAATTAAGTTTTAATAATACAATTCTGGCAAATACAATTTATGAACAGGCTGTACCTTTCTCTTGAGACACAAATTTTCCTGACCCTTTTACATTCAGAATTCTTAAGATTTTGAGAAAAAGGTACAACTCGTAAAACACATTTTTCATGTTTATTCGTTATCGAAAAAAAGAAAATGAAAGAATATGCGAAAACACTCAGATTGCATAAATTTTATATCTAGTTTTTAGTGAGCTTCCTTATTGATAGTTATTCCATTATAAGTTTAGCTTAAATCAAGGGACACGACATTCACTAAGCTATCACGACATCTATAAGAGCGAAATTGAGGAACGGACATAGATAAAGACTTTAAATTGTTTATTTTTTAAATAATACGACTATTATATAGATGCTACAGTATGTGCTAAAAGGTTCTAATCGAGTAGACACTTGACGAATTGGAATCGATAACAACCAATTTCAATCAAAAAACTTTTTCAATTGAATATCCGTCAAAGCGACATGTTGACGTCTTATTGGGCGCGAAAAATTTCGGATCGCCTCCAATCGATCTACGTTTGAAATTAATCAGATAATACTTTACCTATCGAGATGATATCAATATAAAGACAGTATCTAGTACTTACAAGTAATAGTGTATCATTCCTGCCCAATAAGACTGGTTGTTATAGTACTAGAGTGAAAAATGCGATATTTTAGTCTTTTTTCCGATTTTTTTTCTAAAATTTATTTACAAATACATACACACTGCATTATTCTGTATGTACACTTTATCAATATGGTTACGTGTTGGTTAGTGGTAACAGTATCGTAATATTTCCGCTAAGCATAACATTAACACAATCCGATTCCTAGTTAGTTACTATATCTGATGCTAAGGACTCTTACTCTCATATCGATATACTATCAGTATAGTAATTTTACATTATCAATATTATAGTGAGCATTTATCGATACGAGAGATCAACGATTAGGTTTTCCGTTTTATCGAAAATGATTTAAAAACTAAAAATTCATTTTTTCCCGTTATTAAGTCGGTCCTAATTTTTTTTTATTCAACCCCCTGCTAGACCTATTCTATCTTTGGTTCCGTATTAATTGTTGAATCCTTATCAATTCCATAACTGTTTAACAATTCCTGGATTTAATCTTCGTAGTACATTCATTTAATAATTACAAATTTACTTCCATACCCTTCACTAATGTTCCGATCTATCTATATTTATACATATCGAATCAAATCGATATATATCCATATACACACAGCGAATTTTCGCTAATCGAATTTTAATATCGAATGGAATAATCTTAAATCGTTAAGCTATTCTTGACTCTACCGATATTTGATCCATTATGTACATAACTTAATACCCTAAGGTTTTATGTCAGCGTCTGTGATCCCTCATTACATGTAAAAAGGATACCGATTCAAATATAATTTTTCAAAGGACCTCGTTTCCCTTCAATTTACGAGAATTTTAATTTAGAAATTCGCGTAGAACCGAACTTTCAGTTTTACAAACTTTTATTATCAAACCTCGTTTTCATTCAAAGAGTTCGATTTCCAGATAAACTTTTTCGCAATTACTTTTTCCAAATAAATGCAACTCTGTGCCAGCTAAGCATTATTCCGTTAAAGCAATCCTCATTAGTATTTCGTTTATAAATATCGTTTAGTTATAATAATTAATATTGTTTTTTTTTTAACAAATTATACACGTCAACATTTATCTGTATAACATCCTAGTCAACATCACATTTTTTAAATATTTGCTAATGGAAATTTCAGTCTGAGCTCAAAGATTACCTATAAATTCGAAGAAATAAACCGAACGAAATACGTTTTCTTGTAACTGTGTTTTTTTTTTAATATCAATAGACTCTACATTAATGACAATCAAAATAATTATTTTGATTGTCAATTGAACAGACTACAAAATTCCTTACATCAGCTAAAATTTCCACCAACATTCGACTTAACTACAATATGTAAATTTATTATAATTGTATATTTAATGTCTCAAGACTTTGTTATGGAGACGTGTGCGTTTCATCCACGTATTTAATTTAATTACATTATCAATTATAATTACAAATCGGCGATCTAATATTAGTTCTCTCATACTTGTGCCGTCTCTCCGGAGGCACCTAGTAGTGGTCTCATTGCACGATGATATGCGGTGCCGATAAAAGGACAGCCACTGTCGCGATGATTGTGAAAAGTGTGAACACGAACAGGCAAAACCTGAGGATAAAAGTAACATGTCAGAACCATAAACATGTGTGTTAGTAATAGAATTGGCCTCAAGATTGCTCCCTGGGGAACCACAGAGCAAAATTAGAAAGAATTTGATGATTATATAACAATCATTTGATTCAGAATAAAGAAGTAAACATCTAAACTGTGTTAGTTTCAATCATGAATTTTCATTCAAGTCTACAAAAAGGTCTATCTCATCTCATGTGATATTTAAGGCGCGTCCCCGAACAATACGCCGCGCTTGCCGTTTTTTTGCAACTTTTTGGTGGTAACTACTTGTTATGTAATAGAAATATCAACTATTAAAAATACATTAAATTTCTACATAATCTTGATTCCATAATGGTACAATGATTTTTTTTTTAAGAAGTAGTTTATGTTTAATTAATCTCCTTACAACGAAACCACAGACAGAAATGAGAATTAATGTCTCTAATGGATTTCACTGACAATTTAATAATGAAAATTATGCAAGAAATATTTTTTTAAAGACCAGATTTTATTCTATAATCTGGGCGTATGCACTACAGTAACTCATGCATGCGGAGAGTATCAGGATTCAGTGTGACGTCATGTTCAGAGACTAAAACTTCTATTATGTCTCGTTCAGTGTCTTTAAAAGCGTTAAATGTTGGCTCCCAAGTCAAATGCCTAGCACTCAAGATGCAGGTCCTAACAATAATGCAAAACAGTAACAGTTCTTGTAAGTTCAGACTTTACTTCTAAAAGGGCTCCTTACTTTAATTTTCTTCACTATTTATAACGGCTTGTTTGAAATTCAAAATGTATACCCGTGTCTCGGATGTTGTGCATTTTCGTTACATTTTAAAATGAAGACTGACCAAAAATTAATTTCAGTTAAAATCCCAACTGTATACAAAATGTCATGAGTTTTAAACAACGCATGAAGCTTTGCAGCCAAGCATTTTATCGTATCCGGCGGTTGCAGCCAGGCAGTATTAGCTGTTTTTGTACCACCATACGTTGGTCCTCGACATTTTGTACACTCGGTGCGTTATACACAAGCATACAAGAATGGACCAGGGGCTAAACGAGGGGATAGTCGTGTAACGTTACAGTGGCATGTTTCCATTTATCATTCCTCCCGTATAAATTCTTCAACATATGCTGCTAATATATAAACTGCTGTAGGTATGTACTCAGATCGCGGAAAGGTTGTTTAGTCGACCATAAAACTACTAGGTTACGACCTTTTCCGCTGCTAATTAAATTTTGTGCGGCTTCTAGAGCCATTTCATTAACTATACTATATTATTAAGTAAATTGATTATTGCAATACTATCGTAGATGGTTAACCAATAATTTTAAGTAGTTCTCTGGCTCTTTTAATTCTGGCTTTTATTACAAGCACTTATTTATGTTATTTCATTAATATCTTTGTGTCGTTTTCTTCTAACTTTTCTTTCAGATAACTTTAAATTCAACAAGATGTGAATATACTGCTTTTGCTACATATACGTTTCCGTCGACTTTACTCCACGTATCTCATAAGTGTTGTGACTTTGCTAGAGCCGATAAACTCAACGCGTTTTATATCCTGCCCCAGGGCACAATACATAAATAATTGAAATGATGCTTATGTGCAGTGGGTGTGAATTATTAATAATAAAAAAACCCTAAATCATTGTATACTTCAGTCTTTATTTCAAAATTGTAGTCAGTTTCTTAAAGACGTTGAATATATTTAACTTTTTGCCTTTAATTTTAATGTAACGTGTTTACTAAAGTGGAACAACTTATCCAATATCATTTTTTTTATCTCATTCCATTCTTGCTTAATATAAACGGATTTGCTACAGAAAAAAAACGTATCGTTTCATACGGAAATGAAATACCAACATCAATCGTTAATGTAGGAACGAAAGCCTGGTGCGGGTTAATCCCCCTTTATTGTGAAAACAATACAGTCATAAATCAATTAATATAGTTTTACCATATTCATTAATCAATTCGCTGGAGCTTTTTGGATTTGGGTGAATTCCGAATTGAATCGAATAATTTCTTTATCCCCAACATTACAGTCACTGCTTGTTCTGGGGTTTCATATATTATATATGGCACGTTCTATTTACTCTTGAAACTTTCCATCGTGCGTCTAAGGAGACGCACGATAGAAAGTTTCAAGCAATACGCGGCGAGTTTAAATCGTTTAACGCCAAGCAACAGTGCTCATTGCCACCCATTGTGTCACCCTATGTAAATTTTCTACATATATAGCTGTAATTTTTATGGTGTACATAATAAAGAGTATTCTATCTATCTTTCTATCTATCTATATTTAAAGACTGTTCTTTGAAATCACTGACAGTTAAATATTAACAATGATTTACATTTTCAGCTACCATTCTAATTATCGAACTATTCTATATAGTGTATTTTCTCTTACCTGTCCACAACCATCGCAGCAAACTTCCAGTCGCTGATCAACTCAGCCTCCTCGTCTGCTTTCTTCATCCTTGCTGTTATGAACTGCAATTCCCTCAGGATGAGATGAAGTTCTCTGTGGTGGCTACCCAGCCCGCCGCCCACGTCTTCCATAGTGGACGGACGGACGAACGACCGACGGAAATCCGAGCGGAATATTGAGCACCTGGATCGATATAGTAAGATTGGAAAAAAGTGTATTAGCATAGAAATGTTTAATGAGATGTAAATTGAAGTACTTTACATAGATTTGAAAAACTGATTCAAGGTTCTAGCATTCTTATCTGATGCAGGGATGATAAACGAAGAGTATTTCAATTTGACATTTCAATTAAATGAAGAGAATATGAACAAATAATCATATTTAGGGACCACCTGATGTCGTATAACAAATTGTTAACTATGTTGTGCCTCACCCTGGCCCCAAATTCCCGGTCGACGCTGTACTATTTGGAGGTGGAGGGCCATGCCTGAAGTCATCATCTATGTCTAGCACATTTGCCAGAAGTGACTTGGATGACCGCTCCTTAAGCTCTAGCTCCCTCATTCTTGTATTCATCATTATAGTCTTTCTTGTTATTTTCTTCCCTGGCCTCGACATTCGAAGAATCCATGGCAACCATTGCAGGAACACTGATTTTATCTGCCAATTTATTTAACCTTTAGAACATTATTAAATCCCTGACAAGTAGATCCCAAAAAGTTTCATCAGTATGGGTTACGTGTTTTACTTATTCAGTATGTAAACCAGAAAATATGTATATCCTAAAGTATGAAACTATTGGATTTACTTGAGGGTTTTTGTTAAATACTCACCCACTGTGGCATCTCATGTATGTCTGCTGTTCGATGATGGTAATTGAGTACGACTACTGTCAGTACCACTGACGACGCTACCATAAACATGATGCAGTTGAAGTATGTCCCTGTTACATACAACATATAGTTTTACACGTTGCGTAGTATAAAAATTTATATATGTTGATGATGTGATTGTTTACTTTACAAATGGAGATAAGTTTGTGCTAGTTATATCTGAGATAGATGCAAAATACTTTACTTACTTAGTTCCTTACAAGTACTTTTAGAATGACTTTATATTACTGATATAATCATTGAGCAAGGTTTACAGATTATACTTTAGCAAAGGGATTTACAGTGTAAAATAGTATTTATATCGTCTTAAACCTAAGATGACAAACAAACACGAAAAATAAATGAAAACGGTAAGGAGAAAATTAAGTACATCAACGAGTTTATTGAAGAGTTTTATAATTACATTTTTAATTGCAATATCACGTGGTTCAAAGCTATATATCATATCTAATTAACAATGACACAGAAAGCCACATTCATGCATTTTAATTGTACATGCGGTGTTCTAATCTACATTTAGATGAGTTTTAGCTTTACACTGACGGTATCCACTTCAATGAGTCATCGTTTTATGATATTCTGTCATTTCTATCAACAAAAATAATCTATTTCAATTTTAAGTATAATAAACGCGACAAATTATTGCTCCTATTTTCTTTATCACCCACTTTTATTAGTTTATTCCAAAGAAAGTGCCTGTCACTTGATTACTTTGAGCATTAAGGCGCTGACAAGAGGCAAATGACCAAAATAGGCTTGTCTTAAGAAAAAAAATAGCTAAATCTGTATAGTTTGTGGTAGCGGAAAAAATATATGTTAATTTTGAACATACTTCTCAAAACTTGGGTGTTACCAAAACACGTTTTGAAAAAAATCTCGATACAAACTAACGTTAAACTAACCTCTTACCTTGAGGTCTAATCCAAAATATCTGTATTAAGTATCAACATACGTTACGTATTTAATTAATAACAAGAACGTCTTATTTGAATGCAGAACTTGGTTGTTTTTTATTTTCGATTATTCAACTCAATTTTGAGTAAATAGATAATTGCTTCATATTTTGCAATCAATTACAAGCGTTGTGTCATCGCGCTTCTCTTTCTTTTCTATGCAGTCTGACAGTAACCTCGGTTTAGGTGTTGCCAGCGTCTTAAATTGACAATTATCTCTTTTGGATAAGCTCTTTCAGTTATTATTAACATCCCTTGTAACGATGTTGTGGGTAATCTCCAAGTTATAGTTTAAAATGTAACTAAGACGCAACTTTGACAAAGGAATTTGTTATTGCTAATTCAATGTTGGGAACGTTTTAAAATGAAATTGAGAACATGAACACACGGCTATACATCAAGCTATACATTTCCAGTTTACGTTGACCTCGCATTGTACGGAAATCCTATACAATGCGAGATCAGCTTATACTGAAAATGTATTGCTTGATGTGTAGCCGTGTGTAAATAGATGTGAATGGATAGAAACCAATTGTAACTGTTTTCTAGAACTAAACTAATACTTCTTAGTAAATGAACAGACGGGTCAAAGTTTTATCTCATCAAATACCTTTGTCAAAGGTTTCAATAAGTTTTATCATTTTGTCAATTACAGAGATAGTAACAGACCCGACAAAGTTGAGACTCGAAGTTCACGAGATACTTGGAGGCTGGACCCTCACTACCCGCATCCACGTTGTTGCTTTAAACTGTTGTTTAACTTTAAATCCTGCTTTTAAACTACAAGCAATTAAGTATTTAGAAGCTCGTTTAAATAAGGAGAGTTGTAAGGTAAGTTTCGCAGTTTGTATATTTCAACCATTTCAAAATCATGCTCGAAGCTGACGTCTGAAGTCACGTGTATGTCGGCTGTCTACAGAAAGGCCAATCAAAATTAAAACAAAGAAAGTAAAATAAAATCAAAAATCAAATTTTAATGAATGGACCAAGAAGTAATGTAAGTAGAATATTTTAATACATTACAAGAAGATCGATATTCAGGAAATTACCTTTAGATAGACTCAGTTTAGCTACTTATTTCAACAGCACGAATTTAAAGTGCAATAACTCTATTTCAAGTGTCGAAAGAGAGCCACAAGAGCGCTGTAAAAGCATAGATCAGTCTCCAGTGACGGCCAGACTCTAAAATGCAAGTTGAAAACAGAAAAATATAAGAAACTATATGCTCTCCTTCAAAATTCAAGCAAAATCTCTATTTAGATCTTTGTTAAGTTGGTGTTTCATGAACGAGCAGAGAGACATTTTAGGTTCAACACCCCAAAATATTCCTCGAGCTGCATCCTTTAAAAAAAAACTATTCATCATTATTTTTATTTCAATTATTTAGGAAAAAAATAACAAACGCGTAGTACTTTTCTCACCTATTAGGGGGATCGCCTCAGAGGTTTTTGTGATGACGTGTCCCACCAATAGAGAGAAAACTGTTTGCGACAGGAGGATTGTAACACCTGCAAAGATCAATATAAACTATGAAACAAAATCAAATCAAAATGTTCTATTTACAATGGTTAAACCTATAGTATCATCCAGTCTATAAGTCGTTGGTTAGATCTCGTCCTGTTTGTGTGCTGAGTCGGTATCAGGGGCTCAAGTGAAATCATAAACGAAACATAAGGATAGTTATGCAAACACTATTATAGAGGGTTTTATAACTGGCGTTTTATTATTATTATTATTAAATTTTATTTTATTAGAGGAGAAGGGTTTTATTCGAAATTTTCGCTAATTTTACACCACCCTCCAAGTATCCAGAGACAGCGGCTTTAAGCCTATGGATTTAAAATAGTTCCAAAAAACAATAACATTAAGAAAAACACCCAATACAAATCGTACACCATGGAATCGATTACGTAGACAGCAAACTCACATACATTCTTGAAGATAACATGATTACGAATGTCAACATTTAGAATAAAAATATCGTAACTTACCTTCAGCATCCATTAACAATTAAAAGCTCTGGTCAAAGTTATAATCACATGCCATGCCACTTAAATCGAAAAGTTAGTATCGTTACAGAAGTGTATCGACCAAATAAACAAAATGAATGAGTAATCAAGTAACTAAACCGATGCGGAGAATCACGGAATCGATTCCAAGATTTTAACCGAAATAAGAAAATGTGTAAAAGAACAATACCTTCACAATAATTCTTGATATTTACTTACAATTTACTTTCCAATAGAACGAATTGTCGAATTAATATTTTTTAAGCAAAAGCATTTTAACAACGTCTTCTAAATATTCGACGTCATTTATCGACAGACAACAAAATGAAAGCTTGAAAACACTTAATAGCAACCTTAAACTCACAACAATTTAAATTAACTTCATACATACATAATTTACTCCTTGCAATGTTTAAAATAATTATTAATTATTCATTTTTAATAACAAAATTAAATGAGAGCTGAAATAAAATTAAAAATACTATGAAAGATGAAATAAAAGTACCAGGACAACATGAATATGAAGAGAAAATAAATGTAGGATACAAGCGGGATGGACAAACGGTGTGGGTTAGGTTTGGGTAGTGTACCTAACAGGGGGATAGCGTCGGAGACCTGTGGCAGGGTCTCGGCTACCAGGTTGAGGAACACCGTCAGCGAGAGAAGAATAGTGACTCCTGTAATCAAACACATGGTTAACACCCCTACTGACGTTGATATCGTTTATCAACTTTGCAATTTCCGTATCCATCGCAGTTTTAATCATCGTTATATGTCGTTCCTTAAACAACGTAACAATGTCGAAATTACATGTACGCAATTGCATCTAATTATATCTTCGCCAATAAACACATACCGTGTCTCGTCTTTATGTGTCTGGTTCTTTACGGGAAACTAACACCGACACAAACAGTCATACCACATTCTATACAATCTAATATTCATTTCAGTGCACGCTGTTTCCGAACGGCTCTTAAAAGTTTTATTACCCCTTTGGTACGTTCAACAAGCTGTATAGCGTGAATTCTTGGCTTTTACGGTACACGTTTATTATTTCTGATTAATTCTCGCCTCCACAGTGTAATATTAAATGGTTCTTGTTGCTTTTATCGTTGGTTTGGGATGAATATTAAATGCGTTTGCAGTTCTTGTTAGATTTTTAATATTTTGCATTGGTTTTGTTAGGGTGGTTCCTTTTGTCGGTTTGATTAATGTCCCGAATTTTGACAGGGATAAGATCTGTTAGAGAATTGGTGGTTATAGTTTTCAAAAGAAATGCTCTGATACTGCACCCCTGCCACTTTTACTATAGCTACTAATTATATTATTATATATCCTTTAAATAAAGCCAAAAAGTTGATTATTTTTTAAGACCATCACGTTATTTAAATTTACCACGTAACATGCCCCAAATTCTTGAAATAATAAGACCTTAATTCATTCATGCTGATAAAGAGAGTACTGGCCCTAGTACACTTCCTGTAGGAACCCCCTTAATCATTACGTCAAACTATCAGTAGCAGCGTGCACTTTTTCACCAGCACTATATCCTACAGTGTAGTACCTATAAGTGGCACTGCGTCAGGCTTGGACGGATCTTTTCTGCGACGTGGTTTAAATACATGGTCAATGACAACAAGATTGTCTGTCACACCTGTCGACCGGTCAATATATGGATAAGCGCTAGAGATTATCTCAAGCTTGATAGCATGTAATAAAAGCATGAAAGCATTTTATTTAGCAAATGAATAATTTCTAACTCATCATACCAAAATTTAAAGCACACCACGGAAACATAATCAAGAATTCGAACATTTTAGTAAACATTCCCTAACATTTGGAAGGAACTCAACCGTGAATGATATTTCAAATCTGACTCTCAGAACAAGGCCAATTTTCTAGTCTGTGCAATAATAATTCTGACGCCTCCTTCAAACGTTCCCCATTAACTTTAAGTACGTTCTTAGTTCCAGTAGAGCTGCTTTTAAATGCTCAAGTCTCATCGCTTATAATTAAATTGTAAAACTGTCTTTTATGGACCATGAACTATCTTTAGTTACAAATTACTGAAGCACGCTGCCTGTCAGAATGCTTTTTGCTTGTAATCTTTCATTGGATGGTCCATTGATTTTCACAGTGGGGACAGCTACGTCTACGTCTTATTTTGTCGATTTATAATTAGTAGGTAGCATGAAAATCATTCTAAAATAATCATAATTTGTTATAACTTTATTTACAAATACTATTATAACACAATTCACTGTCATTAGCTGGGTAATTTCAATTATAAAACGCTAACCTACTTACAGACTCCCTCCTCTGCTGACACATTAAATTTACTGCAAACTCGAACGTACATCAGCACTTGTGCCATATACACGAGTGCGATACGAATATGCACATTGTGGCCTTTTCAAGATAAGAAAATGGAACACGATTTCACTCCGTTCTTCCGTACCTCTTTTGCTTACTATACGTTCGCGTTATTCACTTGTCAACAAAGCAGATTTTCTTCGGAGAATGCTGAATTATTTAGTAATAGTGAATTATTTAGTTTCGTAGAAGACAGTAAGATACTTTGGTTTGGTTGACTATATCTTCATACGAAAGGTCACTATCCCGACTAAGCACAACCCTATTACAAAGAACTTAAATATAACAGACAAAATGTGCCCGAACTACTTCGGAGTATATAATGATAAGTAAAGGATACTCTACTGACCGAGAGTAAGTTTTTCTCCAGAATCAGGTGGTAGTGTGAACCCGAGGAGTGCCATCGATGAGATCAGCACACACGGGACTATGAGGTTGAAGAAGTAGTACAGGGTTCTTCTCCTGATCATGATGGTGAACGTCACATCGACGTACGGCTCCGGGCAACACGCGTACGTTATCGTGTTCTTTTTGCCTGGCATTCCTGTGAGTTGGCAAGTCAATAGAAAGTTCGTTATTTGTAAAAAAATATTCAATTGAAAAGTTTATTTGAAACAAAATGAATTTCAAATGAAAACTTTCCTCAAGTTGCGAATTTAAATGATAAATTGGTAAAGAACTGAAGTTAATAATTGTAAATGAAAATGATAAATAAAGATGAATGTCTGTATTCAAAACAAGGCAAGATAATGATAATGATGATTATGTCTATGTTTAAAATAATAGAGAAACAACAACAATGATAAGAGTCCATACTTTATTGCCGCTTTCCAAAGTACCTTAGAAATACTAAGAAAGATATAACGTACAATCATGACTCACCTATTAGATACCACTCCCCATTTGTTATGAAGTCCGACAGGTCACCGCCTGCCTCATCTTTTAGCACCAGATCCAACTGTCAGGGTGAAACACGGTGTAGTTTCACACATTCAACAAGATGCACTAATCCTCCCCAAACTCATACAAGGAAACATGCCAATTGTACCGAGATAGCAGGACCAAATACAGGTCGAATTTCTCCCATTATTTGCTTCACAATACCGACTTGTTGAAGCAATATGATTGCTGCTGAGGAAGCAATTTTGTAATGAAATGGTTCGTCATTTCTTTTTTCGTCGTCCTTTTCTCTCCTTCCCCTTGCATACTTTATGGGATATAAAGCTCCAGCAGATTTCACAAGTAATAAGCGTCTTCAAGCCTATTATTCGGTATCGGCTTAAAATTTGCCGACTTACTCACAGTCTGGAATCTTTTGATCCTGCCATCTCAAGGTTTTCGAAGTTTCTTGTAAAATAATGTATACCTTGGACCGAAAGGGAAATGTGAGAACCTCTAAATGCAAGACAAGGAAGGGGGATGCAAGAGCATGCTTTAAACAATTGAAAATATCGCCGCCATACGGAATTTTGTTGATATATGTAAATCTAATAGTCTAGGAGTTCTAACAATTAAGCAGATAGGAATAAACTTAATAAAGAGGTATTATTGATAGGGAAGACAAAATACTACAAAATAATATCTAAGTATTAGTAGATGAAAGATATAAGCATAATTCAAAAGTTGCAAAAACAACATTTATGATATACAAACTTAAATACTCTTTCAATTAAAAAAGAACCGAACTCCATACGATACCCAAATCAAAAGTTAGCATCGATCAAAGCCACACACTGCCACTAATTAAGCTAATCCAGTTTCCTCAATCCACGTCGGACTTCAAATTCTAAAACTACTCATTATAATGAAAGTTAAAATAATACGAGGACACAAAGACAAAGTTAGATTAAGTCTATAACTAACACGTGGTGCGAAACTGGAGTAATGAGGTTTGAGGCGCGCCCCAACTCCGGGACACTCCGGGATACTAAGGAATTATTCAAGAAGTTATCACTCAACGTACACGATATTTATGACAGCTTTTGTATTATATTTTACTTGAGTTTTTAGACTGAAGTTTTCGTTTATACTTTCACTTTGTAAAGTAATTTGAAAGGCACCGGCGCAAAACTATCTCCGAAACACATAATAATGTACTTACAAATTAACAACTGAAAATGTTACTTTCAAAAATTACAAGCTTAACAATGATTATTTAAAAAAAACAATCCTCTAATTAAAATGTATCGCTTGACGGTGACCGACGATTAACAAAAGCTTGTGGTTTTGCCGCTGCGGTCATTTGTAAACAAACCGGCACTACTCCGGTCAATCAGTTTCAAACTGTACCTACACTGACGCTTCAAAATATATACCCATCAAACCAATCGCTGTCCGAACAGAAATCAATCGGATGACAGAACTGAAATACCGTTATTTCCAAACATCGCATTTTACTTTACAGACGATGTTTTTATATATGCAAAAGAATTTGTTTAGTAAAATCACAAGCAGACAACGTGACTGAACTCTTGATCGAAAATCAATAGTACATTCTACGACTGTCATAAATTTCGATAAGAACTACAAATACAACTACAAATAATTGCGAAACCTTTCTACACTTCAACATCTGAAGAAATAAATAAAGAAAACAT
Organism: Atethmia centrago; assembly: GCA_905333075.3. NCBI lineage: Eukaryota > Metazoa > Arthropoda > Insecta > Lepidoptera > Noctuidae > Atethmia > Atethmia centrago. The sequence continues at coordinate 7,185,710 of HG995367.1, read as the reverse complement.
GCATTTTGTTCTACAAAACTACAATTTAAAAATAAATGACTAAGTGTAAAAGGAAAATGACATTAATTTAGGCTAAAGAATAGAGAATGGATTGAAACGTCTGAATGTATGCTAAATTATTCGAAGCATTTCAATTTCTTTTATTTCAAACATTGCTTTAAAAGTACCTTTTTATTATAATTCACGCGTCTAAAGGTGACTGTTTTAGCGGCAATTTGAATATTTTTGTGAAAAAGTATATTCACCTACTTTACGAGTAGGATTATAATGGAATGGTAAATATTAATAAAATAATTTTATGAACTTTATGTTTATTTAGGTTGCCCCTTGAGATCAAGTAGGTTAAGGCTTAAGCCCGATCTTATGTGGTGACGGATGAGAAATTTTAAAACCGCATATTTTTAAAACTCTTTTCATTCATTATTACAACCCCCTTCACCAACTTCTGAGCATTGCTCAGAACAGTTCTTATGACTTTGTTAGTTTTCAATATGTAAATAGCAGATAAGCCAGTAAATCTAGCAACAAACACCACAATTTTATTATTTGTATTTTATTACCATAATTCAAAACACAACAATTATTATTGTTTTTACTAACAAGGGTTTGTGTGGTTGTATTTCCTGGAAGTATATAACGAAGCTTTTCATAAATTTCACAACATTTATAATTATAATTTTCCGCTATACCCGAATATTTATTTACCATAGTGTTACAGTATTCATTTAATATTTATTGTCACGTAATTTACATTAAAATGAATTATATAATTATAACAATAGGTTTTGCATGGATTTATGCTCTAGGATTTTTGTGTAGTGAAAATTGGGATTGATACATTTTTGTGAAACAATTTGTTCTAACCCTTTTATGTGTTTCTTAAATTAAGTTCTCTGGCCGGATTAAAAACGGAATAAAAGAAAACTTAAAGATAAAACTGGAAACGTAAAACGCATCGAATAATTTAGCAGACTACAATATAATTTTGAATGAACTCAAAATATAGAACAAAACATTAAATATAAACATCATGTGTGCATTGGCACGCTCACACAACGTGTATATTTATTATATACACGTTTATACACACACATATTGTAAAACGATATACACACATAATTAGTGCACACACTTTACAGACTGTCCTGTAAAGTGTTTACCACTTTATACATTTTATATAACACAAATGATTACTATACCCAACTTGTACTTTTTTGTATTTGTGTTTTTCCTTTGCGTCATGTTTTACCGCAAGTAAACTTATTTTCTTACTTTTACTTTCTCTTTACACATTAAAGCCCATTAAATCGTCCATCGTTAAAAAAATGTACGTACTAAGCCTTCATTAGTAATCACAAGTGCCAATCAAAATGTAAATAAATAGGTTTTAATAAAATACATATATACACACAAATATTCTACAGAATTTTCCGTATGGCGGTTCGTAATCATTTCGTTAATTAGTGACTTTCTTCCATATTAATGTACAGTGCTAATTTATTGCATCATGCAAAATAGTACACACAAAACTGGATATGGAAATATCCTAGGTTTCTCACATGGTTCCCTTAGATTTCTCCCTGACCTACCTTATTCCTAAGTTATCTACCTTATTCTCAGCCTGAGTCTACCCTGTACTTTATCCTAATGAGATTAATTCGCGCGGTCTTTTAAATTAATTATTCCAGCCACGGTTCTTTTTTGTAATGTTATTTTGTAATTAAATCTCGTTAATTTAACAGTAATTAATTGTAATGAGGCTCGAATTGTCTACTTTGTTAATGCAAAGATGTTTGTTTTACTTTGGGTCTTTTAGAAGTAGTCGAGCTATTTACTGGCTACCTTGTTACTGTATCACCTGCCTGCTTGAAAATACATTTTATACGGTTTATATTATCTTTGATACCGATTCAGAGTGAGAATTTTGTTCAACACACAAAAAGTAGTAGAACAAAAACAATCCTCTAGATTTTGGGTAATCAAAGTTGATGGTATTGCCTTGTTAAAGAGCAACGTTGAATCTGTCAGTTATCTGTAAGGTACGCTTAAGATCGTATTTTATGTGAGATTTATCGCATTAGGATGTAACAACTTTCCAAATGCAAATTTAACATCTCAAAATATACGAGTTAATTTGAAATTCAGAGAACAAGTCTCATGTTAATTATCCTTCCTTTGAAACAAAACAGAACTCGAGGCTAAGTCAACATTAGATACGTATATACCGCTCGAGGGTACACGTGCAAATCAATCCTCAGTTAAAATGTAAAGCAGGCAGTTGAATCCGTATCGTGTGTTTAACTAAATTTCGTTAAAAATATTTACTTAAGAAACAAGCAGAACCAAAACTATACCACATATAAAGTAGAAGTTACAAATGGCTATGCTAAACTAATCAGAAAAGAGTTCGCGAATGAAAAAGAACGTGACAGATTCGAAATTTAAAATGATTCTATAAATGTTTTTTTTTTTTTTTGTAATAAGAGCCAGAGAAACTTATCAAGTGATCCTAAGTAGAGCCACGTTATGAGCCAAATTTTATTAAATCTTTAACGTTCTAATTTTCTACCTGATTGCCATCATATGTCCAGCTACCAAACTTCATATCACAGTGTTGGTCGTCGAAGGGAAACCACGTGATGTCTATCTTGCATGTGCTCTTGAATATGCCAGGAGGCACGTACAGGCAACTGCCGTTGTTTCTGACCACCACGTTGGTCTGGTATGTCCCGTCAAAACCCTCGTCAGCACTAGTATCAATACAAATTGTTTCATCAACTAACTGTATTTTACACAAGTTTTTTTGGATAAGGATGCTACTGGTTTAGTAGCATTCTTGTTAGACATTTCATCATCATCAAATAGCATTTAGTAAATATCTACCACAACTAATGGTCAGCAACAAACGTTTTTAAAGTTACTTCCCTATTGTTTTTTTTATTTTAGCGACACATAACCCAATTCTTATAAAATGTTGCCATGTTAAAAATTACACGCAACGAATTTACCTTCTATTATTTTTCGAAGTTCCACTCATTCGCGAATAATGTATGAAGGAACGCTGATATAAATAATGTATCTGCAATTGTTTACAGAAATAAATTAGATAAACAAACTGACCCTCATCAAACCTTCACAATTGAAAACGAATGCTGGGTACTACGAGCATTCTTTGATCAGCTTATATAATTAAATTACAAAATTCCTTTGCATGTGAAAAGTCCTGTTTTCATTCATAAAGATGTTCTTAACATTTAAATTATCTAAGGTTAAAAATATACATTTTTGTTTTAATTATTTTAGAAAATTAAGTCGGCAAAAGCGTCAGTGAAGTCGCATGAAAATAACAATCAATATCAAAGAAAGTTGTTTTTCTAATAATGAAGAACGCCATGTTTAATTTAATTTAAAACTGAATCTTTAATTAGATATGTACAAATACTTTTATTTACTTTTTTTAAAGCTATGTCTTAAGCGAAATGTGCCTTTATAATAAAGCGTTTAAGATTTTAATTATTTATTCGTCAGTGCTTCGGATTCTTCTGGGACGCTATTTATTTAAAAATGTGCTGTCATTGACAAAGGTGAAATTAGAATAGATTTTATCATTGACTGCACTAAAATCATCCTCTCGCTCACCAGATTTAGAAAAAAAGCTCTTTTCTTGATGAAAAAGTGTTGCAAAAAGAAGAGTTGCAAGATACAAAAAAAAAGTCTGACAAGCGAGACAATGACAGTGGTGTCTCAAATCAGCGACTAGCGTGCCATGTACGTTTATTTTATTTTTATTTGTGGCAGCACCGAGTAGGAGCTTTCAACCACGCGGACGATCGTTACTTTTAAAATAAAATAAAAAATATATTATAAATGGGTCAAGTACCGATCGTCACATTCGGGACCATCTCCTACTGTGCTGTCACAATTCTGAAAATTATGTAGTTAAATATATTAATTTTAAAAATAGGAAATAAAGGTATACCAAAAATTAATGTTAATAAAGGTCACCTTAGAGCTAAGCAATAGAAAATAAGCAGAATTAAACAAAATGCTTTGTTGATGCATTTCAACTTACGCATTAGCAGTTAAAATAAATGTTTATTTTGCTCTGATCTGATAATCTGATCATTAGTATTTTTCATTCAACTCCCCCTTAATGAACACCATTCTAATCGGATTTATTATCTGGCATCAAAGTAAATGTTAGCTTTAGTGGATTTAAGCTTCCTTTATGTAACATCTGGGTCAGATATAATAAAGCCTTCTTGTGTAATTTTTGTGTCTGATTTAAAAATAGATCCGTCTTTATGGCAGTTCTTCCCAAAGATAGCAGAAGAATGGGAAAAATAATTATTACTACACAAGATGTTTTTTTTTTGTTTTTATCATTTCGTAGTATTCTTCTCTGCTCTGAAAAACAGATAGGTACCAACTAACGGGAATCTGAACCCCTCTTATTGCGAGTTGACGTGAATCCGGTCCTAAGCCCAGCAAATAGCTTCATCGATAATCAGGAATACTGGAACTGTTCAAATCACGATAAAAAAGGACTTCCACCTCCATTATCTTTAATTCCTTCAAGTAATGTAGATTCCTTCCTCATTAACTTTCACATTACAACACAGGACTTGTCTCTATAAACCAAGATTAACATAACTAATCGAATTCAAATCATTAAACCACAAGACGAACATTCAAAATCTAGTCTGAGCTACAGTTTAACTGTAATTTGTCCAGGAGCATCCGGGGACGCGAGTCGATAAAACCAAGATACTGGTTTATACTGGTTTACACCAGTTCGTACTGGACGTAACTAGTTTAAACTAGCTTTTGACGTTGCCATTATGAAAGGAATTCATTTTAATTCGCTTTTGAGATTTATTTTCGGAATTAAGTTAGAGTGTTTTGAAGTAATTTAAGTACTACTGTAGTGTCGAAAGGTTGGAACTGAATTTAGTGTTTGGCGTTCCACACCGATAACTTGGGTACTAACATTTAGTTAGTAAATTAAGTATCACTTTCTAAAGAGCTACATATCGATATTTTTCAAATGTTAAAATATGTAACACATTAAAAAAAATCTATTTACCGTAGAACCTAACTACAGTCTTCATTTTCCAAAAACACTAATTTAAATACTCTATATGACTATGTGGCTATGCGACTATCCTGAGATGTTTTATATCGGATGAACCCAATACATTTACACTCTAAAAAAATGGTACACATAACTGCATTTCAAATCCTGAAAAAAAAAACAAAATAAAATTCTCAGAAAGTGAAAAGCCCCCAAACACCCGTGGCCGTTCACTACGACAAAAGTGCTGTCATGCTTGCATGTAGTATTCATGGACGTCGGACATGTGGTGTGTAACCACTCCGTTAGTTGGCGGCCCGCCAGCAAATCCGTATTAGCGGGAACCTCGTGTCAAACAGTAGTGTAATTCAGTGGATTGAATAAACCATGCGATTGCTGCGAATGGGCGAATGGACAGTTTTCTTTTGTCATGTTTTTGTTGGGTCTTTCTCTTGTGGACTGTGACTAAGTGATAAATCTCTACCACGTTTTATCTATCTAACTAAGCTGTATTTCTTGAGCTGTCAATTATGGCTTAGATTTGGGTTTCGTATACCATAATCTGCGCTCTAAAACTACGTTAATGTATGAACAAAACCACTATAACCCTGGGGGTCACCTTGGACACTCAAATACAGGCTTGTGGTCATCCATAACACAACTATAGCACAGCCATATTTCTAGTGTCAAGTTTCAAGTATATGCATAATCCGAAAAACAAAAGAGTAACACCCTCAAACATATTCAAATTACGTTTCGGTGTGACACACGTCCTCTTCCTTCATCAGCCAGTTACGAAGACGGTTAACAAGGTGCCATAGCCCTGTAAGTGATTTAAAAGCTTCCATAATCGAATGTTGGGCCACTGGCCCACTGGCCCAGCGCCAATGTTCACGACGTATAGCCAATATCGTAAATGGGTGAATTTTGTTGTTTTGTTAATATGTTTGAAGTGTTGCCTGAAATATTGCTCCGTGAACGTTGATTTGCGAAGTGCAATATGAGTGATGGGATTTTTTAATCAAGACATGGATGTGTGATTAAATTTGAGCTGTGTACACATTTTAGATAAGCGTTATCGTCATGTTTACTTTAAGGTATGGAGCACATGTTTAGCATAAACAAAAATAAATATTACCGTGACCATAATAATAATAATACCATTTATTTCAGGCGACACAGGCTCATACAAAAAAGTGCAGCTCTTAAGTTGAAGATGAACGAAAAACAACCTTTAAGGCGCTGACAAGACCCAATTGACCAAAATATACTTCTCTTATAAATAAAATTGCCAAATCTGTATAGTTTGTGGTAGCGTAAAAAATATATGTTAATTTTGAACATATTTTCCAGAACTTGGTTGTTACCAAAACACGTTTTGAAAAAAAATCCCGATACAAACTAACGTTAAACTAACCTCTTACCTTGAGTTCTAATCCAAAATATCTGCATTAAATATCAACATAGGTTACGTATTTAATTAATAACAAAAACGTCTTATTTCAATGCATAACTTGGTTGTTTTTTATTTTTGATTACTCAACTCAATTTTGAGTAAATAGAATTTTGCAATAAATTACAAACGTTGTGTCATCGCGCTTCTCTTTCTTTTCTATGCAATTTGACAGTGACCGCAGTTTAGGTATTGTCAGCGTCTTAAAATCTTATAGGCATTATTTGAATCAAAACCAATCAAGGAGAAAAAATAAAATAAGCCACTCAAATCAAGTCTTACACCAGTATAATTACAGTCGATAACTAAATAGTATATAACCTATAACATGACATTTACTACTCTACGTTGGACTCTACCAAGGTGTGGTAAACCGATTAACTAAGTTAGTAATCTAATGACTGTGAGTCGACTAACTTAGTCTGCTTTGGTTTGCAATGCAGCCACAGGCTAAAGCGTGGAGACATGGGAGTTACCCAGGTTCGCATCCTAAACTACATATTGACGATAAAGAATTAATTAATGTCAACAAAACATTTTTATAATTGTTATTTTTTAATTCTCTTGACATTTCTTGGGACCCTGGGTCTGGGACCTTTGGCGTACGAGGGGCCGAAGCCAACTCGCAGATGCCCATTAGATGTTTTGAATGTAATGAGGCACCAACCTACGATTATCCCTGTATGCACTATGCAAATGCATCCAAGGACAACTCCTAGTTAGCGCTGGACTATTGTAGAACATGGAATGTTATTATTATTATTATTGAAGTCTACAGAAAAAGGAAAAGGAGGTCCTTATGCCCGTGCTGTGGTTAAACACAGGATAAAAAATAGAACACTTAAAGGCCTACTGAAGGCCCGTTTGAAAATAAAGCATTTCCTACTGCCTTTTTTTTGGGTGTGTTATTACCATATTACTTCTCCAGCTCTGGGTGGTGTCAGAATTTTACTGACTAAAACCCACCCATGTTCCTTCCGTTGCCTGTATTGCCAGGGGCCTCGGTAACCCTCTCGGACTTTCCCGCGACCCCGGCAGGCATGTCTTTGAAGTGCGCATGGAACACTACGCGCCGTCGACCCGGGCCTGGTCCTTATCGGACGCCTACTGCCTAAATGTATGTAACCCTCAATTTTATTAACTTTATTATTTTTTTTTTTAAATAATGTCATCTCCTCAATATCTTGGCCATTAGAAGATATTGGGCCATTTGTATGCGTAGCATCACTTAAACAAACAAATTTTATTTTAAATGGATTTTATTGTAACTAAACGTCTGATAAGTACACAACTTTCTGTCTAACATAATCATTGTACTGTTCTGTGCCAAATTTTCTCGCTTTCCTTTAGCCCCAGTGTTACTGTGTATGTTAATAGGGGATTAAATGTCGACTAAGCAAACACTTACTTGCAAGACAAATTCTTTTGTAACAGGCGAATTATATTAATGTACGCCATTTACATAAATACATGTATTTCTCGTGAATTTTAGTTGTTTTGGTAGGTACGTAGACTTCAAGATAGAAAGCTCAAGAACTACCCTTTTAGGTGCGACTTAATTTTATTAATTTTTAAAATCAGATTGATCTTCATCAAAGTGCCCCAGTCCTACTCTTAAACACATTTGATTTTAAAATAACTCACAGGATATTCATCGAAAACTCCAAGCACATTTCAAACAGTTATTTTTCCGATGTGCATATTTACTCGATCTTCCCAAGGCTATATATTAAATATGTTGCCTCCAAGTGAAATTGTGAATCACCCGTTACGAACATCATACGCCCATAACCCATACAACCAGAAAAAAATTGCGTGGCAAATATTTTTGGTGTATTTTGTACACAACGCAAAAAAATATGAATAATATATTTTCGGTATTTTGCGTCGAAGGAAATAAAAAAATAACGTTCGTCAATTAGCGTTTTGATTGGATTTAATTTGATGAATGTCTGTAAGTGGCGATTCTGTTTTCATATAGGTAGGTACTAGGTTCGGGATTTATCTCACTCAGTCTTTTGTATATTTCGCTAATTCAACATCCCATAAATAAACCCATATCAAGCAAAGTGTACCATAAAAACACCCATAAATTTCTTACATTTAAAACATTGTATTAGCAGATTGCAACCCATTTTCCCGTAATCGCATCAACAAATCACAGATAAAAGTTTTATTTACAAAAAGGATAGTTGACTGGCAAACTTCCAAGCTTAGTTCCCAACTCAGTTTCACCATTTAAATCTGTTTTACTGTTCAAACTTAAAAGTCTGGAATTTGTTGAAAACCGGCCAGTCGCTAACACCGATAGAGCGGTTATGTCCTCATTACACGAGCCGAGCCCTGCAACTCTGCAATTTACCCGACCTTTATTTTAATTCGGATGCCTGTTCAAATCTCGCTTAAAAATCTTGAGGAGTTTCGGAAGGTTAATGTTCGTGTAAAAGCAACAGATAAATTATAATGAAGCCGTAATATAATACCGTTAATGTAATTTTGGTTAATGTCACAGATTTTCCTTGTAGCATTAAGTGATATTTATAGACGCTTCTCTGTGTTTAAGGCCCCATTAAGTCATGAAAGAACATCCAAAATAAAATCAAATTATAGAAAGTTACAAGCAAAAAGGAGCACCATTCAAAGTAAGAGAGGTCATGTACCTCTCTGGAAAATGAATTCCAAGGGGCATTCGCACAATAAATAAAGGAGATAGCGACTAAAGAAAAAACTAGCAGAACAGTAAATCTGCTATATTCTCCATAGTGTCTTATATTCTATGGCATCGTTAAACTAGTAGTGTTGAAGCCATAACTGCTTATCCATGGATGTTCGTAAAAGTTATCAGCCTAAGATATACGTCTATAAACGTCTGGCTTCTGGCAGGTAAGTGCCGATAAACATGGAACACTCTTGACATTAAATCATGTGACACTAAGTTTATATCATTTGCTCCTTAACGGTGTGATTAATAACATGTTTGGCGCTCCGCCAGATGGCGCGACTTTCCGCGGACGTGTTCGCCGAGAAAATTTGTTTAACGTTAACGACGTTTGAACGACGTGACTGCATTTGAATTTGAGAATAAATTGTATGATTATATTACTGTGTTCTGACTCTGCAAATTGCATGTTGCAGAGTCGATGTCGTGGAATGGGGCCGTTATTTCAACATTTGTCGCAGATGGCATTAATTTAAAGTGAACAGTTTGAACAAATTAGAAATACTAAGCCGAAAATGTTCGCCAGTGTTCGGCTATAATTAAAATCTTCTGGTTTTGAAATGTAAAGTAGTCTGGTAAAATATTTCTTCCCCTCAAACGTTGGGACGAACATTAAGGAAATTTATAATTATTTTGTCCGCATATTTCAGTTAGTTGGACTCTCTAGTGAGGTTTAAGCCTGCAATTACTTAGTCACTTGAAAATAATTTTCGCTAATCTATAAAGTAATTAGAACTGAAAAATGGCGGAAAAGTGTCCATATTTTTATTAAAATACTTCTACTTCATTCAAAATACCACTAACAATGTATCAATTACTTTAGCGAGAACCAAAATAACATAACCAAAAAAAAAACATTATTTACTGGAATAATGTTTCTCTCTAAAACATTATTCCGTCTTCCCAAAAATTATTTCTGAATGTTGAATTTAATTATCCCGTTGGTTCATTCTTCGGGATAATAAAAACAAACTCTTTATTTGCCCCTTCCCTTTAAAATAATTAACGCTGCTTTGTTGCCAAAAATTACACAACATTATAAAAATTGCTATCCCGATTAAAACCTCTCAGCCTTATCTCGAATATTTAAAATTGACCCAGAATATCAGAGGGGCAATTCCCGTATTTTTAAGAACGTTCCATTCTAACCTCTTGTCGCAAACTGTCAAAAATACCTGAAATCTACCTACATTTTGACAATTTTTTGACATTCATTTTCGCTGAGATGAGATTTCGAATAGATTTTGAACGATTTTAGACACGGGAATGGACCTTCAGAACTGTTATCGGTAGTCTGAAATTACGGTAGGTATTTACAGCAAAAAAAGCCATTTGCAGTCTCTGAAATTGAAAGCACCAATAAATAAAATTATATTTTTAAGTAGGTAGTATCATACCCGTTCGTCGTACTCTCACCTATTATACATAAGCACGTCCGGTTTCCACAGCTTGTTGGGCGTGATCCTGAGGTCCTTGACCCCTCCATATTCGCTGTCATTCCACCTCAGGTTGTAGTCATTCCACTCCTGCACATCATCAACACAATCAGAAATATCGACGTCATCACAAATACAGGTGCGAGCAAAAATATTGGAGCATTTCTGATTAAAAAAAAAAGAATGCAATAAAATTGGGGCGTGTTCTCATTTCAAAAGGGGTATGTGTCAAAAAGGAAGCAATTCTAACTTCAAAAAGGAATATGATGATACTTTTTGGTTTCAAAAGAGTAGGTGATGCAATAAAAAGGTTGAAGTAAGAAAGTGAAGTTTTTAATTAAGCAAACATTGAAACTGTAATAAAAAGGTGCTAGACACCTTGAGAGATTCAAGAGCAACTTTTCAATGTCAACAGAGCAGTTACCAAGTGCGGTGCTGTGAATTGTGAATGATAAATTGTGTTAAAATAGCGTTCTTAAGTACTGATAGCAGTATTATGAGAGAAAATTTAGTAATATCGTAAATGTAATTTAATGTAGAGATTTTGTTGATAGTGACATTAAAGCTGTAATTCTGTATTTCAATATTAATGCCTTCTGTAGTCAGAATTCTGAGTCAAAAGCTCTGAATTATTTTATTATTTTCTGTGCAATATAACGTTGTACCTATTCAAAGTTATAACAATCTCGTCCTCAGTAACATCGCAGAAAACTACAACAATTCGAAACGTCAAAATATAACTTTGTTACGGGGCTTCGACTCAAAGAATGGAATTTTACAATGTCATATAAAAATACATATCAAAAATATTCCAGTAATTCTGCTCGCCAGTATACGGAACAATTGTGGGTGTCGTTTTTACGGCCGAACTCAACGTAAAGATTTACTTTGACACAATTTTGGATTGTGTTGCTACACTGTGTATTTATAATAAAGAACCTCCCTAAGAGTACAAAATGTCTATCTACAAGTGATATGCTTTTCTCTGTAAGTACCTCAATAGATTCAATACAAGCTCTTCATTTTATTTTACAAATAAAACTATTAAACTGTGTCATTAATCATAATTAAATTAAACAGTATTTCTTTGAATTCATCTTCAATAAAGCGCCAGCCATAGTTTATGATGAGAATGTATTTGCAACAAACTTAATAATTTCGAGTAAGAACTTTATTGGTGGCTTAATAATCTGATAAGTTCCTACCTGTGGTTTTTACAAAATCAGTGAAGACAAAGACTTCCAATCAATACATAGGAAAATTGGGAACAAACACACCCGTTATTCATGTGCGATCTCCTGTTAATAATTTGATACCGTATTTCTACGGTATATCAATATTTGTATAGAATCTATTAAGAAGGCAGAAGGCGAATAGTATACCTTACATCCATACATATACCTACGTATTGAGAGCATATTGGCTCTTTCTACATATTGTAGATATAGTACAGAAGGTATCTCACACTACGAGGCTGGTATCTACTTGTTGCTGTGTTCATATTTTATGTCTTCCACTGTATCGTGTGTACTTCGGAGATGATATTGGCTTTTATATACTCTCGCCTGTGCTATCTTTCAACACAGCTTATTTCAGACATCTATTTATGGGTTACTTCAACGAAGGAGTGCTCGTATTTACAATACCTTAGAATGTTGGATTCGTTTTCCTAATTTAGTTGTCCTATACTTATATCTCGGATGCGGACTTCAAAATAAATTATGAAGGTTTCAAAATGCAATTAATCAGTATGATTTTTGCGAGACTGAAAATCTAATTACAGTGTCTACATATATTATAATTTTCCTTATGAATAATTTTCTAAAAGAAATACATTAAAAAAATTGTGCCAATAAATAACATTGATTCACTCTTTTTGTTGAAATCGGCCGACAATGTCACAGATGGGATTTGTGTAGATATACAGTATGTCTTATCAAAAATAATAAATTAGATGACAATATTGGAATCCATACGTATTACTCGCCCAATTTTACCCAAGCCCTTCTTACCCAAAAACATAACCCTCAAAACATAAACAGATTCAATTCAAACAGAAAAAACAGGAACCTTTGTATATGATTTCCAATATTGTCATCTGTGATCACATCCACACCGGCTATAATATCATCTGACTAACGATAGCAACTAACCGTTTAGAACTTGGCAAAACAAAGCGAACCCTTCAAACTTCACCCTCTCCTCGAATATTACAAAAGTTAGAGGCACAACTTAGCAATATCTACCTCTAGGTACTCATGTATTTGTACAGTATCATATTAGATTCCGACCAGCTCGAGGCAGCACCACTTACAAGTAAGGTCATAACTCCAAAACTACTTTACTGTTTCTCGTGAAATATACGTCTTAATATAGGATGGTAAACGGCCTATTTTATCATAATATTGGGTTCAATAAGACTAGTGGTTTTTTTTAAGATATTCGTTAATATCTAGGCGGAATACTTTGAGGAGCTTATCCAATTTGGGTCATTTGCCGGTGTGGAAGCGAGACAGACGTATAACTAATGTTCTCTCCTGAAGGGTTTGTGTATCAATTAGATAGTTTAACGGCTTTATTGTTCGCAGGCATACGGTGTAATATGTGGAACTCGTAACTTAAGGGTTACTTAAGTGCTTAAAAGATAGACGTAGGTATTTTGAAATTTCAATCGTTGAGAATTGGCAGGAGGTTATCTTGCTTATGAATGTAACGTACTTAACATGTCAGCCAACGGATATGATTTATTGTAACAACAGAAAAATCTGCTATGTATCTGTTATGTTTAATGCCAGTGACTCCTAAACAACCACTATCTACTTAGTTTTTTTTGATACAATTAAAACCTTTTAATAAATTTATTTACTTACAAACTTTCAAGAGAGAGCACTTACTTTGAAATTGGTAAAAGGACATGGTAACTTAGTAAATTGGTCGTTAAATTCAAGAACTTCGAAATATAAAACTTTATTTCAAACTTCTTAAAGTTTTTATTGAAGTATACAGAGCAATGTACAATTAACTATGATAAAATGTAGAAATTTTTGTAAGTACATTAAATAATAAAAATGACAATAGAATTTATTTATATTTTTATGAAACTTAAAATTTTGATTAACTTGAAACTTATGCAATATCTCATTAAATGAAAACAAGATTTATGTATGTTTTTGTTAACAACACTTTAGTTGATTGTACATTTCGCAATCATGTAATTCTTCAATTAAATATACAGATACAGGTTTGTTACACACGACACAACACAAACACGATATACCTACAATATAATAAATGTATACAAGAATTACGATAGATAAAAAGAGAAGTATACATCATATACATCACCTCTAAAAGCAATAAAAACGTGCAATGGGAAACATGCTATACCTAAAGTATATAAAAAATACATAATTCCATATATACAGCACATTTTGTACCTAAAAAGCTCGACATTTCTAATTTCCTTGCAAGAATACATAGGCCTTCATAGACCTTTCTGTCAATACCAGGACCAAGGGATTGGGGAACACTACTGTCTCTGTAACTAAGCTGCCGTATTGGTAAATGCTAAAATAATTATAGTTTTATTAGCTTAACTACATACCTTTGTTGCTGGAAAAGTAACAAACAATAATATACATTTTTTCTATAAAAAATATACAAATAAATAAATATAATTGTTTCTGTAATATACCAAGACAATAAGACCAACATTAAAAGTATGTAAATTAAGCGTCATTATTTAATTAAACTTTTTATTAAAAAAATAAAATAATATAACCAAAACTTCATCGTTAAAATCGGTAACTGAAGCATAACAATCTATATTTTTCCATAAAAACAAATATAAAACCAAACGGGTCTATAATAATTTATTTTAAAAGTGTGTACATTTAATGTCAATTATGTACACAATATTTTAAAATTTTGCTTTTTATGACGCATACAGGTACCAAGACAAAACATTTCAAAGAGAAAGAAAGAATTTAAAATACTTTTTACAAAATATAGTTTTAAATAATCGAAAACGTCGTCCCAATGAGTTTTAACTCCGCAGGCAATCTAGATTCGAGCATGGTAACCACACTTCAATTTGAACGAGGATATATTCCCATAATAAACATTCCATGGCCATGCATAGTATGAAAAATACTACAATTTCTTGTAGCGAAAAAAACAAAATCAACAGCGGGTACCCAGGATGTGCATAATCAATTTACAGTGTACATAAAACACATTTCATCTCAATAACAATATTTGTGCATATCAATACATAAATCTTCACCAATATGTCACTTCCAATTGACCTAACGAGACCCACTTTAACACATCGTTTAAGTTATTTTTCAATTGAGAAACATGTACAATTTTATGTTAGTATAAATTATTACGTCACACTTAACGTCAACCATTAGTACATATTGTTAAATGCATTGCGGCTTACACGGCAGTTGTCGCTGATGTACACAAATGTCTATACATTTCTGTTACGAAAGATACTCACCCTTAAAAAATGTATACAATTAATTGTACAGTACCGGCTATACATGAAGTTGAGAAGTATTAAGTAGCTAACTTATGACAGTTTGTATGAAGGGATGCATGATAGGGTCTACTGGCTAGTCTACAGCACGAGCCGGGGTCAGCGATGACGAGGAACTGGACATGTCAAGCAACTCCCATACAAATATCATAACAGATAAATACAAATAAGACTGCCGCATATTCCACAATACTATGCAATTTTCATAACAGTCATAGATTAGAAGAATAACTCAAACAGATAGACAGAACGAATGTATAATATACAAAAAAGAAATAAATCAAAAAAGAGTAGAAACGAAAATAATTATTAGAAATTTTAGTGTTAATTTTAGGTTTGTCTTTTATTCACACTTACCAACGACAGCCATATATTGGTTATAAGTAGTTGATTCTTCTCGTCCTATTGGGTTAGACGATGTCAACAAAAACAGAAAGGGCGCAGTCAGTATGATGATCTAAACAAACTGTTCCACTCCGCCGGACACAATACTTAGGAGCTGGGGCGGCAGGCGAAAATATCACTTATCATGCGTTCATTAAAAGCTATTTTCGCGCGCCGCCGGACACATAATCTAAATATATATTATATGCGTAGTTTACAACAATTTAACACTGACTCCATGCGACAGATCTGCCGCGAAGGCGGCGCCCTCTGTCCGCGCCCGCCTCCTGTAACCTTTCCTTCGAAGTGCATTAAATGGTGAATTAAAAAAGTGCGGTATAATAGTGCTGATTGAATGTGGAAAAGAACGGTAGTTATCGCTTGTTACCCGGTAGTGTTGGGATTGCGGGGGGCGGGAGGGCGAAGGCGCCATACCCGGCTCCTACCACTTACCAAATTGAGCCAGACGTTTGTGGTCAGGATTTGATTTTTCTCATCCTTATTTTGTAAAAGGTACGCACGCCGACGCAAAAAAGGAACGAAAAATTATGGTGAACAACAGTACCGTGTAGGAGTCTAAGCTTTTACCTCTTAATTTGAATTCAGCTGACTTCACGTACATTCAAAATTATACAATTTCGCGAACCTTGATGACATAATTATTTCTTGCCTCGACTTTTTTAACAAAGCCAACGAATTGTATTACAAAGCGACATTGTAAAGTATTATTGAAATCAGCTAAATATCAATCTAAAAACACAGATGAACCACAAAGCTGTTTTAATCTCTTGGCCTCGATTTAAGTGTTGGATAATCCACTTTTGCTGAGGCCAGTCGTTAAGATGAAGCAATTAAATATTCCAGTGAATAACAGAGAGCAGTTGGGTGATGAGTAATGCGTTTTACGATTCTACTCGACGGTTGTTTTATACGACCATTTGTAAAATATGACAGATTTTATTGTGACTAAGTTGAAATATTTGAAGGAGACAGATTTCATTTTGGGGTTTTATGTTGTGATTCTGTATTTTGTTGCTGCAGTCTAAGTCAGAATTCAAATTTGCTTGGTTGCGTCTTTGATAGGGATTACGAGCAATCTAAATTCAAAATATACCCGAACTTAAGCAAGCCAGTTTCACTTTCTAAATACATTTAAGCGTACACTTAAACTTGCTCATATGAAACATATATTTTTTTAAGGTTATTTAAATAAGGATGTTCTCTCCCGGAACACAATTTGTCGAATCATCAACATTCCCTCAAACACGTCCATAAAGAACAAAATCATGACTCATTCACTATTTCACTTCAACTTTCATACAAAGAAATTTAACAGCAACAAAACCCTAAACGTACTTCAACATAACTCCCAGGACCCAAATTCTATGACATGTTTATACCTAACTTTCAGGAAGGACATAAACAGCGATCTACAGAGGCCAATAAAGTTTAGATAGAATCTCATGAAACTTTATGACACAAAGATTTATGTACCAGAGGGACGGGTCGATTGATTGATTAGGTGGATAGCTCCTTTTTGTGAATATACTGTAATATCTATTAACAATATTTTTGGAGATATTGCAAGTTTTATAGATAAGGAAGTTCTTGGTTAAGTAATTGGTTGTGGGTATTGCAAAGGTGAAGGGAAAACTGACGTTTATAATAAGCTTACGGAAAATATAAAAGTCGATTAATTTAATATGGTTTTCAGCTAACCTAATGCACCAAAAACTTGTAAACTGGACGAAATGAGGACGATCATACTCGTAGATGTTATATTGTACTGGCAAACTTTATTGCTTAGAAATTGAAAAGAAGGGATTTGTAAGAAGGAAACGTCTCCGAAAATACAAACAAAATGTTTGATTTTTGACGATAAATTCATTTATTTAGATTTACTAACGTGTCCAGAAATTACAGGAAGTAACAGAAAATAACGAACGAATGTATCGAACAGTTATAGGTAAATATATTTTCTACTAGACGACTAATACTCCACGCCATCCTCAATTTCAACATCTTAACACTTTCAATCATAAAATGGTAAGAGACGCTAGGACAGCTGTATTTTATGATCCAGTAACTCGACTGCCCCCCGACAATTACCACTTCCTCTAAACGGTCCTATACTAGTGTCGAGTATATGATACTCGTAGATGCTGCAGTAAATATTTACCTAAGTGTAGCAAATGTTAGAGATGGAAAATTATTATTAAATGTATACTTTCATTTAACGGATTTGGATTTAAATATTTAAATCTAACATTTTAGTACCATACGTTGATTGCAGAAACAGTTAGAACATTCATTACTTCCAGTTATGAAGCCTACTAACGGAACACCGAACATTGTACTTCGTAATATTCATAATTACAAATCATTTTTTGTGGTACATAAATACTATTTGTACTTTTCTTAAAATCCAATATACATTTTTAATCATATTTTATCATGAAAAAATCTTTAAAAAACGAAAAAGCTGTAATCCAATTGCCTGACTCGATTACACAACCAACAAACTTAAAAGCAAAAATCCCATTTTCTTTCTTTCCAATTAAAAACCGTTGAATTCTATTTGCAAGAAGTAACAATGTAAAACTCTTCAACAGCTTTCACTTATAACACCACAACGCTTCAATATGGAACTACGGAATTATTCAATACAGCACTTAAGGCGACAAGGGCCGTTGCAAAGAACGTCGCTGTGAACTTGGATTGCTGTAGGCGCTTTACGCTTTTGTCCTGCAGCGCTACAGCGCTCGATATTTGTGCTTTTTTTTTTCAAAGTTTGATGCACGGGTTGAAGGAATTGTGATGGGTGAAATTTGATGTGTGGAATTGTTGGGAATACTCGTACTTCATAAAAATGTGAAATCAACATAGAGAAAACTTTTTTACTTTTATGTCCATCACTACTCATAATTCTCCTGCCTTTATCCCTTTTAACCTTGACCTTCAAATTCACTTTCACTTACATATCTTCTTTCACCCAATCGATACATATTTTCTATGGTCTACCTTTTTTCTTATACACATTCACGCTTAATACTTTTCTAGTCTTGTTTTTTTCTTGCCAGCATTTTTAAAAAAAGCAAACATCTTGAAGTTTAACTAATTTTCCAATCGGCCGTCTCATTTTCTAATGATAGTTCATTCAGGAGTTTAAAATTTGTCCTCGCTTACATCTAAATCTTTGACTAACATTATGTTCGCTGATCTGTGTTCAAACTCAGTATCGCTCAAAACGTACCTGCATTCATAATCAGATGCAATCTCTTAATGTGCTCATGCTTGCTTCGTAAATCGTATCCAGAGAGAAATGGTACTTGCTTGCTTCGTAAATCGTATCCAGAGAGAAATGGTTGGACAACAATGTCCCCTCCGGGGACATTGTTGTCTTCTATCATATGCAGTATGTATTCTAAATTTGATATTCTTAAAAATATTTTGAATGAAATTAACATATTCTATTTATTTCTAGAAATTGCTTTTAGTCTCTACTTGTGAACAACACCACCTATTGAATTATTATTGTGTATGTAGGTTTGTATTTTTTTCTTTTTCTCTACTTCTATTCTACTGTTGCGTTTATCTTATTACAACTTCATCTTTATTGAGTTGCTCTGTAACAAGACTTCCACCACCTTTATTTCCATTGTCTCCTACTCTTGTCTTGGTTTTTAGATTTTTTGTATGTTCTACCATCACGCCATAATTTACCGCAAATTGTAAAAATATGAGTAAAATTATTAAAACATTGCAAATAGTTACAGATTTAACCTTTTAAATGATTAACATCACGCTATAAACTATATGGGGCTTTTTTTTTTGGGTGGGAAATTATCAAATAACTTCTCCCGCTGTGGGCGGAGCAGGAGGGTGTGTCAGACTCTTACTGACTAAGACCCACCCGTGTTCCTTTCCGTTGCTTCTGTTGCCAGGGGCCTCGGTATCCCTTCCGGACTTTCCCACGACCCCGGCAGGTATCGGCCCTAGTGGACCCGTACACTTGTGCTGACGACATCTCTTTGAGGCGTCGACCCGGGCCTGGTCCTTATCGGACGGTGAGCTGCCTATTGCTCACCGTCCGCAAGCCCGCGCCGGACGGTGGGAAGGTTCGTTCCCCACAAGGGGTGCCCTTAGCATGCAATCGCTTAGTTATGTAAGAAATTCGCCCCTGGCTGGAGGCTTAGAGTTAGATCAAGGCAGCCACAGGATAGACCGGTTAAGTAGTCACGACCTCTCAAAGTCAACTACGAAAAGCCATTAAAAAAAAATATATATGATTAGGCATTCCGAATCCAGCAGTATCAGAAGAGAAATAAGAAGAAAATAAAGAAGACTCTCTTTGAAGAAGTGGACGAAGTGTTTTCTGAAGATATTTTCTGGGTGTCGACCTCACGACGATCTGCTTCTCACACAGACCCTATAAATCGCTTGCTCCCACGTCACTAGTCCTGACTCCTTTATATTTTGGCTGCTGAGACCAAAACTACAAACATATAATATTATACAGGAAAATTTAGAAAATATGAGGCTGTTACATACATTGTACTTACTGTACATTGTGGTGTCTTACGACTTCCACGCAAACGAATTCGCGGACAGAAGTTAGTTCTACATAAAGCACCCACTGCATAAGGAACCACATGACCAAGATTATCTTAAAGGAAACATCTCTATTGTCAAGAGACCGACCTATCAGTCCCTTCCCTAACAATAAGTAACACATCACTCCTCTTCCTACATTACCAAAAATTCCACTCCATACAGCCAAAGGACACCCAGACAGACATTTCAATTTCCGCGGTAACAATTGATTTTACCATTTTAGCGAATGTTTCAGCTTTCAAACGAATTTTTTTAGCGTTCAACACGAATTCAACGGTTCAACTTACGTGACGAGATTTTTTATAGAATTGACTTGTTGAATACTAATTGAAAAGTTAGTACAAATAACAAGTGTTTTAAGACCGGAGTTTTGAATGTTTTTTTTTATAAATTCTATAGCGAAGAAGTTGTTGTGAAGAAGTTAATAATCTAGTTTCTGTCGTCCAGTTTCAAATAGAAAAATTAAAGTAACTTATCCACTTAGTCTTAGATAATTATCTGTCTCCCTTAATCCATACAAAGATGGATGTCTTTAAAAGATCGCTTTTAGCGATAAGACCGTCCATTGTGCCCGGGCCTTATAGCGCTTCGGTATTTATTTTTTAAATATCGCAGCATTATGCTGAGATACGAGCCTTTTTTGCGTCGCACAAGTCATTTTCTTTTTTGTATTTTGTTTAATCGAACAAGTACGTAAATGTTGTTAGTTTTAAATGCTCCTTTTTTCACTTTTTGTATTCGTTGTGCGTGTACCAAATATTTATTTTTTGTGACACCCTTTGTAAAATGTCTACATTTCATGATGTACATAATAAAGAGTATTCTATCTATCCTATAACAGAACAAAAATCTATCTTCGATAATACTCGATCGGATCGGACAAAAGTGTTTCCTCGTTTTCATTTAGGTACTTAATCATATTAAAATGATAATTACAAAAGCTTTATTATTCATATTAAGCGCCCGTATGACAATGATTAAAAGTAACAGTTTTGCTAAGTAAATTAATGAATCCTCCCGGATAATCACAAGTTTATATTTACGTTTATACGTTGCGTTTAATTTGCTATAGCGGATATTTGTTACATTCATTACCATCGGCGTATTTAAAAAGAAGTTGATGGCAGAAATGTTAATTATAAATTAATCAGATTTTCTGTGATCGTGTAAATCCAACAGGCATCGAGATTTTTTATTGGAATATTCCTAGTCTTATCTAGAATATTATTTTTAGGCATAATATCTAGGCAGTCCTTTTTTGATGAGGTTACTGAACCTACAACTTCACAGACAGACAACCAAAACACTACTCCTTCATAATACCACGAAAATAAAAGGAAATAACATAGACAACAAGATTTACAGACACTCAACCTACATTTATAGGGTTCCCTAATAAAAGAAACATTATTAGTACAGCCCGATCCAAACTTTATGGAGGGTCGGAACACGAGGTGAGTCGCTGCGCAGTAACAAATACACGTGTCAGCGGGGGTGAGGAGTGCGGTACTGCGCAACGAGTAGCGCACTTCAGACGAGGTCAGCTGCCATCAAGTTTGGATCGAGCTGTAATAACTATGGTTGCCATTAAGTAGGCGAAGTTAATCAACCGTGGTAGTTAGTAACTAGACACAACAACCCTTTATAGGCTTGTAACGACTAGTACTAAAATTTTGGTTAAGCCATAATATTTGTCTTGACAAATATCATAAAGACACATAAACTTTCATAGCGGAAATTGAGACCCTATCGTGTACATTGAAGCGAGGAATGTAATAGTATTTATAGTAAAAACAATTACCTACTCAAACATAAACTCACGCCTTCTTTCCATGGGGGTAGGCAGGAACTACAGAACACCACCTGCTGCGACCCTTTTTTTTTTTTTTGAGGGTGGGAAATCATCAAATAACTTCTCCCGCTCTGGGTGGAGCGGGAGGGTGTGTCAGACTCTTACTGACTAAAACCCACCCGTATTCCTTCCTGTTGCCTGTGTTGCGGGGGCCTCGGTGACCCATAAGTACCTTCCCGCGACCCCGGCAGGCATCGGCCCTAGTGGACCCCTACTTTGTGCTGACGACATCTCTTTGAGGCGCGCGTGGAATACGACGCGCCGTCGACCCGGGCCTGGTCCTTACCGGACGGTGAGCTACCCATTGCTCACCGTCCGCAAGCCCGCGCCTACGGTGGCCGGAAATCCGCCCGGGATTCCCGACGCCCTGGGCGTCTCCTGCGGCGGCTAGGGGCGAGAGGGCGCGAAACGTGCCTTTCCCTCAACCGTCCCGCCTCCTCCTTCGCGAGCATTACTGCTTCGCAGAAGGAGGTGACGGCTGCCCATGCCCTCTCGCTCCGTACCATGGCCTGAACCAGGGCCGGACGCGCCTGCTGCGACCCTTACATACTCCATTTGCTTCGTTTACGTTCATACATCTGGACATAAATATAGTTGCTATTGCCTACTTGAAATACGTGTAAAATGACATTTATCAAAAATCTAAAAGATTTTCTTGCAAACTATCAATGGAAAGTAAATTGAAGTCACAAATAGAATCTGTAAGACAAGTGCTCTTTTCAAATAGATTTAAACTTTTTTTTTTAAATAAAAATGTACGTAAAAAAAAAACAAACAAAAATATTCTTAATCAACTTAAAACAAATAATGGACAAATATTTCCTTTCCTTCTAATATTTCCCTTTTCATCTTTTTTCGTTACTGGTTTTAAAATTTATATCTTCTGTTGCTATTCAAAACTCTGAAACCAGCACACGCGATATATTCCACGTATTTTTCTTTACGTATTCTCTTTCGCTAAAAAAAACCAATTCGGATGTTAAAAAGTGCATAGCAAAATTGGCAGCTTTGATGTTTTGAGCTTGAACAAAAAAATGTCGGATCAAAAGTTTTGCGAGCGTAGCTGTACATACGAAGTAAAATACAGATAACTACCAGTAAGTATTAACTTACAGACCTAAATCTGCACAGAAATGTTCCAACACTTTAGTGTCCGAAAATCCGAAACTATTTTTGAAAGTTAACATTCCACAACTGGTGCTGGGATTTCACCTATATCTATATATATTGGATATCTATTATATATTGAAGCTACTTTTCGTGTCTGTCTGTGTGACTGCGTTGTTCTTCTAAACCAGGGATTGCCAAAGTGGTCGATATCGACTCCTTTTTTTTTTGGCTGGGAAATCATCAAATAACTTTTCCCGTTCTGGGCGGAGCGGGAGGGTGTGTCAGACTCTTACTGACTAAAACCCACCCGTATTCCTTCCGTTGCCTGTGCTGCCAGGGGCCTCGGTAACCCTTTAGTAACTTCCCGCGACCCCGGCAGGGATCGGCCCTAGTGGACCCCTACACTTGTGCTGACGACATCTCTTTGAGGCGCGAGTGGAACACAACGCGCCGTCGACCCGGGCCTGGTCCTTACCGGACGGTGAACTACCCATTGCTCACCGTCCGCAAGCCCGGATATCGACCCCTTGGGGTCGAAATCGGTTTCCCAGGGGGTTGACATAAACGAAAACTGATTTTGGGGGTCGACGAGGTGAAATTGACCCCTATTAATTAACACTAGTTCTTATTTGAAACTTTCAAGATACTGTATAAGTTGTGTTACGTGTACCAACTTGTTATAAGAATGAGTAATGTTTTAGTAGGAAGTATCCCTATTGTACTTTTAAAAAACTCAGCAAGTTGATAAGCGTGCACAAGTTCTTACAAGATGAAAAAAGGTTAAGGTTTATGTGTCAATCATCTGCCTAGCCTTTTCCTAGCCTTTCCTTTTTATGTTGGGGTCAGCTTTCTGTTCAACCGGAGTATTTTACACGAAGCGACTGCCTATCTGACCTCCACAACCCATTTACTTTTCTATTTATAATCTATTATGTTATCTTTTAATATTTTTCATCATTATTATTTCCTCTCAGAGCACCTGTCATCTTATCTCTTCACCACCCTTGGTTGACCGGTAGAGAATGCCTAAGGCATTAGTCCGCCCCTGTAACTAATTGTGTTCAAGAAGTTTAAATAAATAAATAAATAACACCATACCCCTTGGTAAGACTGGTTCTCACGACATTTTGGGCTTCTAACTACCCGTAACGACTGTCAAAGATTTACGTATGAAAGCCGGGACCAGCGGCTTAATGTGCTTTCCAAGGCACGGAGGGTTCACGATATACAATGGATGGTCACCCATCCACAAACCGACCGCGGTAAGCATAGCTTAACCTTCGATCGAGCCATGGGGCTGTTATTACTTAACCACGAGCTCCTGGAAGGCAATGTGTACAACACGAATATTTAACTCAGATATAATAATAAAGTTAATTGTGTACAAAGTCAATAATAAAGTCACTAATCCGGAGTCTGGATTTGTGCCCGGTTGATGGCGATAGGCTCGCCCCCTATTACATGGGACTTTAACATAACTGGCGAAATGCGGGTGTACTACAGGTACACCTCTGCCTCTCTCCCTCGGGGATTACAGGCGTCGTGTTATGTTATTTTATTATTATAATAAAATCTTCATATTTTATCAAGTCGTTATAACCACACGGAACAGGGGCGGCTCGCTAGTATACGTACTTAAGAGTTAGATAGATGTTGTTCAGAAAGCTAAACGTGATTTGCGAACTATTCAACTTATTAGTGCTTCGGATACTTGATTTAAAAATGGCAAGTATTATTAATTTTGATAAGGACTTGAGGATATTTCATTGTTAAAAAATTTAACCCTCATGGCTGATCACTGTCTCTTAACACGTTCGCTGACAGTGAGCACTTACCCTGACACCTCATTACGGCAGTAGAATTTTCCATACTAAATGACAAACGTTTCATAACGTAGTGTCATGTTGGCCATATGTTGGCTTGCCGAAATTTGATACTACGTCGATGGACGTGAACGTTTCTCGACGTTGTGTTATATTAGGCATGTGTTTGCTTGCCCAAATACGACACTACGTCGACAGACGTGCACGTCACTCGACGTAGTGTCGTGTCGTATCGCGCTATTTTAATTTCCCGCCTAACGACGTACTGTCAGCGAACGTGTTAAGATACAGATTTACCTAGTTTAAGAGACAGGGTTATAATACTTTTTTTTATAATTTTTTTCCATATTTTGATCCCACGAGTGTGGGGGATGTAAAAAGTACACCTAGGTTCACCCCCTGTCCCTAGGCAAGTGTACATTTATAACCCAACCAGGGGGTCCACTGGTACCCTGGCTGGGGGTGCGCTAACGACTGATGCGCCACCTACAACTCGGAAGTTGCAGATGACACTACTCCTCAGCCATTCATATCCTCGCCGCGCACCAAAACTTGATATTAGAGGAATTTTTATAGAGGTTATCTTCCTCGCGATCCGGGCGATCAAGCCAAGATCCTCGTCCCGTTCCAAGCCACAAAACATGACTGTGGTCTCTTTACGGATTACGATTTCGACGGTTGCAGACAGAAGAATCATTCTCCCGCTGCTTGCTCGCTGGCAGGGTAAGTGCACAGCAAGCACCGCCACTCTTCCCCCACTCGACCTGCCCTCTGTAAGCAGAGAGGGGAGTGGACGACCGACGATCGAGCATGAAGCTCCCCGCCACGCAGAAATTCGCCACGGTCAATACCCTCTCCGAAACATGGAAAGACTATTGGCCGTGCCCAGGATGCACCGGCCCGACGACTGCTCTTTCCCCCGAACGTATTCGATGGGAACCAGCAGCAATCAGGCACACGAGGAGGTTTTCTGCACGAATCAGTGGTGGACATCTCGTTCGCCAGCCCCGCTCTGTCGCCGCGTGTAGTTGACTGGCGTGTCATGGAGGGGGTGGAGACCTATTCCGATCACCGGTATATCCGGTTTGACGCGTGACGCAGGTCCTCACCGGACACGGCAGCTTCGGGAGGTTCCTGTGTCGGATAAGGCGGGAGGAAACGTCCGGGTGTCACCACTGTGTGGATCGCCTGGAGGACACGGTGGAGCATACGGTGGAGGTCTGCCCGGCTTGGGCAGAGCACCGCCGTGTCCTCGTGGAGGCGATCGGCGGCAGAGACCTCTCGCGTCCGGCCCTGGTTCAGGCCATGGTACGGAGCGAGAGGGCATGGGCAGCCGTCACCTCCTTCTGCGAAGCAGTAATGCTCGCAAAGGAGGAGGCGGGACGGTTGAGGGAAAGGCAAGTTTCGCGCCCTCTCGCCCCTAGCCGCCGTAGGAGACGCCCAGGGCGTCGGGAATCCCGGGCGGATTTCCGGCCACCGTAGGCGTGGGCTTGCGGACGGTGAGCAATGGGTAGCTCACCGTCCGGTAAGGACCAGGCCCGGGTCGACGGCGCGTCGTATTCCACGCGCGCCTCAAAGAGATGTCGTCAGCACAAAAGTAGGGGTCCACTAGGGCCGATGCCTGCCGGGGTCGCGGGAAGGTACTTATGGGTCACCGAGGCCCCCGCAACACAGGCAACAGGAAGGAATACGGGTGGGTTTTAGTCAGTAAGAGTCTGACACACCCTCCCGCTCCGCCCAGAGCGGGAGAAGTTATTTGATGATTTCCCACCCTAAAAAAAAAAAAAAAAGGGTTATAATACTTGAATACAGATTTTAACATAGAACTAAATGTATACAATGTACAGTATTTCATAGTGAAGCACCTAGGTTCCCATCTGTATTTTATGACAAATAAATTTATTATTATTATTATTATTATTAAATGGTGAGATACCAGCACCCTAATTGCGAAAAAACACAATCAATCACAATCAGAATGATTTTGAAGTATATTGCTAGTGCATTGCTTCATATGTTCGAAATATTCGTCTGCTCAGCAACGTAAATGCCGCAATGGACGTGGGTGAATTGTCAAAACGAAACACATGGCGATCAATTGTCATATTATGTGTGTTACGAAATTAGTCCGCTGATTAACAGTCAATAATTATATTTTGTGTAAATTACAATAGGCATTAATAAATACAAAAATTCAAGGCATGGGAAAAGATAAAGTAAGGAACTAAACGTTCTTAAATAACGCCCTTCGTAGAATACATTCGTGTAAATGCGATGCCGGAGTTACCGACATAGCCTGCAGAGTAAGCAAGCTGAAGTGGCAGTGGGCTGGCCATGTTTGTCGAAGGACCGATGGCCTGTGGAGCATACGAGTCTTGGAGTGGAGACCGCGTATTGGCAAGCGTAGTGTGGGACGCCCCGAAGCTAGATGGGCCGACGACCTTAAAAAGTTGGCTGGGACAGACTGTATGCGGAAGGCGGAGGACAGAGTGTTGTGGCGCAGCCTGGGAGAGGCCTATGTCCAGCAGTGGACTGTTATAGGCTAAGTTGATTGATTGTTGATTGAAATGCGATCCACGTCATAATTATATTGATCCCATACTAGACCTTTATATCCGTACATTCCATAATAAAATAACATCACCTTAAACAATTTACCTTAACAACTACGCACATAATGAGCCAACGTTTTAGTAGGACATTTTCTTGAACACAAAGTTACAAATATTCAAGTTATCGACTTAGGTAAAATGTAATCGTTTCCCCCCACATTAGGTACGATGTCTGTAATACCGGCCGGCCGTTATTGAACAACGAGCTGGAAAAATTGACTGCAAACAAGTATTTGGATACTTGTTTGTACATGTTTGATATGGCGAGGGGGGTGATGGCTGATATTTGCGTTATGCTCGTGAACAGGTGCTGCTTGTGGTGACTGGTCGTCTTGCTGATCTTGGTTTTAATTGTTATTAGTAATTGTTTACTTATTTTACTTCGATGGTGCTAGTTTATCATTTCTCACTTTGAGTTACAGCTATAGCCTTATGTAAGCGGGCACGCCCTTTGTGCCTGGAGGCTTTTATTTAGGTATTAAGTTCTATTTACGTTTTTTTATGTTGTAATTTTTATCTGCTTGAGTACAGTTTGTTCATTGTTTTGTTGGTATACTGGCGTTTGCTAGCTAACATATGGCAAGTATGTAATTTATTCTAATGTTTTGTGTTTCGTAATGTTAATTACTTTGCATACGATTTGTGAATTTGAATCAAGTTTATATAACTAAACAGACAGATGTGCTGCTGTAGAGTTTGTTCCGCCACTTCTTCTTCCCAGCTAAAGCACTAGGAAGTGGTGAAGGGCGGGCGTTTTTGGGGGACTGTCTTATGGAATGTGTTTTATAGACATGTTTCGATAATATATATTCGATTCGAGATTCTATAATATAAATTATATACACATATATATGTTTCGGTATGGTTACGATTAAATTAGCCAGTAATTTATTATTAAAAGAGAACTAACCTTTTAATTTTTATGGTGTACATAATAAAGAGTATTCTATTCTATTTTATCCTAGATAAAAGCTTAACGTAATCATTTATAAATACAATATAATTTAATAAAACCGGTGAAGGAAATCACCGTGAGCAAACCAGGGCCTCAAGTCTGCTATTGCAATAGTGTCAGAATGGTCTATCATTGATTTTATAATTGTTGATTTTGACAAGTTTGGTAATCTACTAATATAATGGCGTCATTAACGAGGATCGGAACAGACCATTCTGACACTATTGTAATAGCAGACTTGAGGCCCTGGAATTATAGTTAAAGCTTATGCGCGCGGATTCGTCCGCATGGAGGTCGAAAATTCTCCCACGGGAACATACCTACTTTTCAAATCAAATAACTTCTCCCGCTCGGGGCAGAGCGGGAGGGTGTGTCAGACTCTTACTGACTAAAACCCACCCGTATTCCTTCCTGTTGCCTGTATTGCAGGGGCCTCGGTGACCCTTTAGTACCTTCCCGCGACCCCGGTAGGGAAATGGAGAGAGACAGTGCGGACGCAGTCTCTCACTACCAAAAATAACACATCCGAGTTATCCACATTAGGGATAATCGCAGGGGTCAACCTATCCGCAGTGCAATGGAAAGGCCTCGCCCTGGGGGAACCGCCTAAGTGATCACGGTTTCCCCTACGCCAGGTAAGTATTACTACCGAGATAAAAAGCATCCTATGTCCTAACCCAGGTCATGGGCTATACATGTATCAAATTTCATCCAAATCCATTCAGCCGTTTTAGCGTGAAAGCGTAACAAACGAACACTTTCGCATTTATAATATTAAAGTTAGGATATAAGTCTAAAATCGCCAACTTGTTTTGAGCAAGCATGCTGATCGAGCCTTTGACTGTGAATGCTCGATCATACTAATGAGAAGAAGCTTTTGGCCAGCAGTGGGAACCCTAGAGAAACTAGCAAAGTAAACACCATTTCAGTTTACAGGCATTCGACCCCGATGTCATTGAAGCATTACCAATTCTCAGAAATATGCTGTTATTTCTCATCACATAAATTGGCATAAGATGCGACAACAGATTAACTTGAATAGGCTTTTCTCAACGAGGGGTGAATCCGAAACAACCCGTAGCAACCAAAGTTTTGCTCTTTACAAATTCAGTATGATATTCCATCTGCTTGTAATTCAGCGAATTCAAACAATGGAAAATATTATTATTTATCCAAAATTTGGAAATGTATTATAATATTATGCTTCCCAAAACTTTGGATCTACACAAATAACGTAGGTTGACTCAAAATTTTGTTCGCTAAAGCAAAATGGCCACCTGCTCTGTAATTCACTGGAATATTTCACTAATAAACATTTTGCCGGAACGTTTGTTACTTAACATAAAAACATGAATCGAGGTTTCGAGGCGGGGGACTTTTTTATTACAATAATGGCTGAGAAAAATGATTGTTTTACTAGCCATCTATAATGTACAATCGGCCTATGAAAACTTGACCATACTTAGATCCTTGTCATATTATGCGATGCAAATGACTGCTGAAATTAAATTATTGCTGTAAAGAAAAAATGCATAACCTCCTCCGCGTTTTGAAGTCGGTTTAAAATAAAGCTACATGAATGAGGGTTTTCTGAAATGACGTTCATTAGGTAGCAGCACTGAGACGTCAGGCTCCTGTCAAAAGTGTCAAAGCGCATACACTTTCTTTAGTCGTGACTGAATGATGAACGAATGAATGAAACGAACGATGAACGTCATCTTATATTTTATATTCATTGTCAAAATGGAAGACCTCTTGTCAAAGTAGCGCCAACAAGTGGCGTGAATTTTTATGAAAACCCTCATTGACAAGTAACCAGTTCAGAGAGTCCAAGGTGATCAAAGTTTTCATTAGGTGATAATAGTAATCATAATAATTAAAGTAAGTTTTAAGCGTAAAGGTCACATCAATTATGAAAACTTCTGCTGTGCTGAGGATTCTAAGGGTTAAAGTCTAAAGTTTCTAACAAACAGTTTAGAAGAACAAATACAAACACATCGCGGTATTGTGCCTAAGTAAACGCACGTGTTCTTTCAAGTTAAACACTGCCCTAACCCTAAGCTATTCTTACATAAAGAAATCCTCACAAAATATTTGTTCTATGTTGTAACTAAGTGACGCAAAGTGTACTGCAATCTGTCTTCGCATTGCGATTTTCATCTAGAGGCAATGTTGAAAACCTGATGTACCTTTTGATTTTAACGGCACTTATATTGTATACAATGTCATTAACTGTAAAAAAGTCAATTTCTCACGACATAATCTGTCTATTGTGTATATTTGTACCGTATTTCAGTGTCAATAAATTTCACTGACGTTTCTAAACCATTTCCCCTTATAAAAACTGTCACCCTTTTTAACCGATCAAAACACATTAAATTCATTCCAGAAAAGAGCTCCGAATATTATAACAAAAATGGTCATTGAGAATTTTCAGAGCCTTCAACTTTCGACCCGGTAACCAAAAACTGTCACCACCCGTCAATCGCGCGCGATGGAAAATCCCTTTGACACTTTAATCCCCGTATAAAAGTGCTATTTCACAGAGAAATAGCGGTTTTATACAAGAGTTATTATAGCGAGATCGCTCAAGCGAATCGCCCCGGTCCTTATATTAAAATTATGAATGAAACTACCCATTCATTTTTGTAAAATGGAGATAAAACTGTCTTACTCTCATGCTGTTCTTTGATGAAAATATTATGACAGGTGGTAACAGGTTTTTGGGTTTTTGATGATAAACTAACGCTACGCAAGAATTCCATCTGTGCAATTGATCTATAATAATAAACAGTGATGATTATTGGTTCTTAATACTGCATTTTTATTTTCGTAAACTACCGTACATTAATATCTAGGTATCTAGAATCCTTAAATTGTATTTAAACTAAAGTGTGACTATATTCAGCTAATGTTTTCGTGGATCTCATGACACTCAATCACTGCTCTTGGCTTAAAAACTCAGCTACTCTTACTAATCTGTTGATCGACCCTCAAATTTCAATTTGCAAAACGATGCGAGTATATCCACCTGACTAAATCGTTTTAAAATTGTATCTCCTTTCTTTCTTTACATTCTCAGAATATATCCTCAACACAACAGAAGCCGTCTAATCACAAACAGACTCACCACATCTATGATCTGCTGCAGCGTGAGGCCGAACCTCACCTCGAGCGGCTCGCTCTCGTTGGCGACCGGCCGCTCCAGCGTGTTGTAGTTAGCGAGTAGAGCGTTCAGGAGACGCTTCTCGTGAGGACCTTGCTCCGATACTGTGGGTTAGAAGACAGTCTTAATAAGTATAAGAAAACAATAAGTGTTGATAAATAAAAATAGTATAATAATCTATTAAGATGGGTTAAAGGAGATATGGATGATATTAGAAAAGTGAGGGAAAGCCAGCGTGACCGCTACCAGACGAGAATTGAGGAAGAAATAATTCTAAAGCCGGCAAAAAGTTTGTCGTTAGTCTTGATAATACAGGTAAGGATGATAAGGAAGCAAGAGTATTTGAGGATCTTCAAGGTCTTGGATAAGTGTAAAAGATTGAAGCAAGAGTTGAGGATTAATAATATGATCAGGCAGAAAAAGGATGGTTTTATTTGAAAGCAATTGGCAAGTATTATAAAGGAATCAATAAAGAAACATCAAAGACGTTTTTAAGTTGGAATGAAATTCAGAAAGGATTTAGTTAAGGGTCGTAAATGAACACAAATATTATGATTGACAGAAAGTATTTTCAAGCAGAAATGTTTACAGGAGCACGATCAAATAGAATCAAAACCATCAAATAAAGTAAGGCTTCAAATTCATAACGTTTAACATTACCGTCCGTTGGTGAGAGCTGAGGTGTGTCGATACTGTAATTTTAACCTTAAGATCTTTGTTTTAGAACTTATTTTCAATCACTTACACGTCCCTGGATAAGGACAAACATTGAAACGTCCAATATTACGGCAGAATCTTCTTGTAACTGGAATACAAACATGTTTATGGAGATTTCTGCGGCAAAAATATTCAGGGCATGAAGATAGTCATAAATATGTATCGAGAATTCGTTGACACTTCCTTCAATAGTTGTACCACAATCCTGGAGAAACTTTTATTTCTCTTTTCAATATACGACACTACCGCTTCCTGTAATACAATTCTATAAAAAAACCGGCCAATGTGCGTGGCCCTGCGTGTCGGACCACGCACAATGAAAGATTCCGTAGTTGGGATTACTTGGGACGAATTTATTCCAAAAACAAACTTAACATTGTAGTTGAAAAACCTGTTCTCCCATACATCGATATATGCAACTGTCAATTCTCCGACTACAAATTTAAGTTGGTCGACTATAACTCGTTAACTTGTAAAGCCTACTTAGCCGTGATAGTTTTCCTTTTAATTTCATTATATGTACTACTGCCATGAATTTTTTCACATCACCATAAACAACCATTTAGCTGGCAGGGCGGGGGGTACACTTGACTCTAACAAAAATTAGCACTTTAATGCTTAATATTACGCAAGTGGATCCTTGAATCGAAAAGTAGTGTTCACAGACCTGCAATATTTTTGAACGGCCTATCCAACGATATCCCACGCTATGGGGTAGACGAGAAACGAGAAAAAATATCATCCTCACATAACGTGCAAGGGAAGTACGCAAAAAATGTTTTTCAAGATTTTATTTTAGGATTTTGTCGGCGTGATTAATATGTATGTCTCGTGTAGCGTCTCTGAGCTACAGTGGGGTCAGACAGACAGACAGACAGACGGACATGGCGAAACTATAAGGGTTCCTTGTTTACTACGCAACCCTAAAAAGGATACGAGGAACTTCTATTTATTCGAAGAAATAATCCAATATCTTCATATCGATACGAACAAAGCAAGGAAATAAAAGGAAACTGCAAATCGATACCATAAATAAAGCTATAAATCCAAGGAGAACGCAATGAAAGGAAAATTTCTAAAACCCATTGACTTTTCAACACATTCATCTAGCTTTCACAGTTAATGAAAAGAGAGTCAAATCTTTGAAACAAAGGCACCCAATAACTTACGAGACGAAAAGAATTAAGAACAAAACAGACCATAATTTTTCACAACTAATTGGTCAAATCCCCATAGTTCACCGGCCGAGAACTACGTACATCTGCCACAAGAATAATGACTGGATAAGCCGGTCTACCACCTGAACCTTTTAAAACCACAAAGGCACCTTAACGTTATTGACATAAAGTTCACTTTCGTAATAAAACTCAGAAAACTCGCACAAGAGTCCGGTTCGAAGGATCAGCAATAAACACTCATTTTAGGGGCTTACAATGCTCTTATACCTACGTGATGTATGAAAGCCAGAGTGTGACAAGTATAACGTGCTCGTACGCCCGGATTAGTGTGTTAGAAAAGGATAGATGTAAGTGCTCGGTTGCGCGCAAAATCAGATAATTTATTTTCTTTGGTATCTCCAGGTCTCGGGAGGATTTCAGTATGGTCTAATAGATTTTTTGACCAATATATATCTTGTTCGTTCTCACATTAGTTAGCTTTATACTGGATTAGGGATGCTCACTTCAATGAAAATCCTTTTACTTTGTATTTTGTTTGTCAGTTTCCTAAAAGCCTATTTACAATCGTCTCAATAGTGAATGATAAGAAAATTACGAAGTCCTTAAGTCATATTCATATTTATATTCATATCTTTATTTGCATTCCATAATGTTTTAAAGGTGTTACAAAGGCTTAGAGCTAATGTACAATTACGGACCCTGTCGGGCACAGCAAAAAAAAAAAATTAAAATAATTCTTAAAATAAAAGAAAATTATGGAAAAAAATAACAATCAATAATTTTTAACATTTAAATACCCTATTAACATTAATTAAGTCAATATAAAGAAAATATTTTGTTTTGTTAAGATCAGTTATAGGTTGTGGTACATCTTAATTATTTGGTCAGGTCAATTAAACATATTTTATCATATTATATCTATGTATCTATGAATGAATCTATGACTAACCGTGAATAGTGTCTGCTTGTATTAAGTATTTTTTTTTGTCATGTACATATGTATTCGTTTATTGTGTAGTATGCTTTTCAATTAATATTTGCTTGAGTTTACTATAAATGTCGTAACGCTGATCTCATCTTTTAATGCATCTGGTAGTTTATTAAATATTTTTATGGAAATTACGTAGGGGCTATTGGAATGTAGTTTCAAGCGCAAAGAGGCAAGGGTAGCATTAACATATTTTTGTATCTGACAGATCGGTCGGTATGTTTATCGCCACGGGTTGTGAAAAATTTCATGTCCGTTTCATAAGAACACCGAATTTGAAGTTTCTTCATCAGCTTTTTTTTTTTGATAAAATTCGACACCCATTGTCGAATTTTACCATAAAATGTGCTTGCTTGCTTGGAAACGACTAGAGTTCTCGATATTACATGTGAAATATTAAACTTTACTTAACTTTACTTTACTTTACAATCGTATTTATGAGTCCATCGCAACAATTAACAAATTGAAATAAGTCGACGGTATAATTAGTATAATGACAATTCAACCATTTAACTAAAAAAAGCGCCCCTTTTACTGCAATAATGATGTTCAAAAAGTGTTAATTGGTTACTTTGATGTGCTTTCATTTGTAATTCACTTAAGGCGCTGACAAGACCCAATTGAACAAAATAGGCATCTCTTCAAAAAAAAATGCCAAATCTGTATAGTTTGTGGTACCAGAAAAAAATATATGTTAATTTTGAACATATTTCCCAGAACTTGGTTGTTACCAAAACATGTTTTGAAAGATAATCTCGACATAAACTAACGTTAAACTAACCTCTTACCTTGAGTTCTAATCCAAAATATCTGTATTAAATATCAACATACGTTACGTATTAAATTAATAACAAGAACGTCTTATTTGAATGCAGAACTTGGTTGTTTTTTATTTTCGATTACTTAACTCAATTTTCAGTAAATAGATAATTACTTCATATTTTGCAATAAATTACAAGCGTTGTGTCATCGCGCTTCTCTTTCTTTGCCATGCAATCTGACAGTGACCGCGGTTTATGTGTTGTCAGCGTCTTAACAGTGTATTCATGTCGAAGCAGTAAGGCCTGATTTCATAGTTCAGGTGTTATCACTGAAACGCGGTTGAATGTAACTGTCCTTACAATATTGATACTCGTATTGGTGCCTCGAAATCGTCTCAATCTGTCTAGCTTTTTCCCAGCTTCGTCGGGGTCAGCTTCCACTCTAACCGGATGCAGCTGAATACCAGTATTTTACATGGAGCGACTGCCTATCTGACCTCCACAACTCAGTTACTGAGTAACACGATAATCCTTCAGACTTTTGGGCTTCTGACTATCCGTAATGACTGTCTAAGGCCTGCGAATGGCAGCCGGGACCAACGGCTTAACGTGCCTCGTAAACATAATCAACGCAATATTAACTACAGTTTTCTCAACTACTAAAGCTTTAAGTTACAACCTACATAATTTATTCGACTTGTAAGAAAATGATACAAGAACTCATCCATCTTCTATGCTCTAAGTAAATCCCGGCTCTAAATTATTCGTCTAATATGTGTTACAAACTAAGTACGTTATACCCGGCCGTGGTGATTACATCACTAACGGTTTGTTTAGTACGAGAGTTATACTGTTATGGGGGTATGATTAAGTTGGGATTTGGAGTATCACACAAGCATCTAATTAAAACAGTTTCAGCAAGGCGATAGTTAAACATTCTGAATCTCATCCGGACAGTCTGCCCGCTAACACCTTGCTGACTGGCTAACATTTTACCACGTACCTAAATAATGGGCTACTTGGTTGTGGAGGTCAGATAGGCAGTTGCTCCGCATAAAATACTGGTATTCAGTTACGTCTGGTAAGACTGAAAGCCCACCCAACGATAGGTAAAAGATAGTAGAAGAGACCGAAATAATGGGTTATTCAAATTATAATAATGAAATAAACTGCTTTAACCTATTATGAGTATTCAGACAAAACATCGAACTTCAATGAGTAACGGGTATATTAATTTTATAATTTAATCTCTAATTTATGTTTATTGTACCTGTTGTAAAAGTTACGAGATTTAGATATAGATTACTTAGTATCAAACTCAAGTGTAGGGGTCCACTAGGGCCGTTGCCTGCCGGGGTCGCGGGAAGATACGAAAGGGTTAACGAGGCCCCTGGCAACACAGGCAACGGAAGGAACACGGTTGGGTTTTAGTCAGTAAGAGTCTGACACCCTCCCGCTCCGCCCAGAGCGGGAGAAATTATTTGATAATTTCGCACCCACACAAAAAAGTATCAAACTCCAACGAATCGTAAATTAAGAAAAAAATAACAATTAAAATAACCCCTGACAAATTCAATCAACAAACCACATAAAACACTACTTACAAAACTAAAAAGTTACCGACAGGACGTGGTAACAAAAACTGAAATCCCCCACTTTAGGCTTAAAACAGCTAAAGTCGCTATTTACGTGGCATCCGAGTACCCGGCGTGCGGTTAGGGATGAGACATAAGCAAGACAAGCAAGTTAAAAGGTCCACTACAAGGGCAATATCGTTATCGTTGAGCTCCTTAAGTTCTGAGTTGAGCTTGAGCTGCACGATTACCGACAAATGCGTGCACTGACTGGATAGGTCCACTGAATCTGTGTGGTTCTTTCCACAAAAAACCATTTCAGACACCAATCTACATGGTCTTCACATGATCTGACCAAGATTATGTCTGGACTATAAAAGAGACTGTGACCTCTGAGTTTGTTTCGGCCTTTCTTCTCAGAGTAGGAAAGGAAACGCCGAGCTCATCTAGTTTTTTTTTTTCTGAATATGATTGACGTGTAAAAGTGTTTGTACAAACCTACTTACAGAAAATTAAATAATTTCATTTAATTTAATTTCAATCATTTCATTTCAATAGAAGTCTTGCTCGCAGAGCCAGTGTTTGTGATTTATTTGTTTTTTGTGTTTTTAATTTCTTAACAGTTAGTAGGTCTTCTATAACTGAGATTGCAATATTTTCAAAAATATCTGATTTAATGCATTATTTTTTACTTATTTCTTCAATTGAGTGTTACACTATTGACAACTTTTTAATATATTTCCTCATTTTTTTAAAAAAAGAGGACCTTTTATTTCTTATTCAGAACAAGAGGCTCCTTTACGACTTCTTCTTCTTTTTCATAACGTGTTGGTGGCGATCTTGTCATGTCGAACCCCTAACATAGCTACGACTCTACGAGTACGCCACTTTCAGTAGCGTCCATAAGTTACTTTAGCGAACATCATGGAACGCAAGTCAAAATGTAACAGTACTAAGCATGTTATGTCACTTCCAGATCAACATCAAAGCTTATTCCCGAGTTCACCGCACACTGAACATTCTGTATACCATCTTACGTAGTGACGGTACCTAATCCATTCAGGGATTAGCGCTTCCAGCCGCCCTCGTAAACTTGCCGCGGTTTACCTCGCCAGTATTGTATGAATATTTGCTGAATTATAGCTAGAGTGATAGCCGTATTGGTGGCGAGCACCTTTTTGCGGTTTTGTGAAGGAGAATATTAGAGGTTGATTATTGTTTTTTGTGAATCTTAGACATCTACGACGTAGTGAGCGTATGAATCGTAGCTACGATTAATTTGTATTGGTGAAAATCGTTCCATGTGTGATAGGTATTCCGAGTGTTAATGTATGTGAGATAACCATCGATTTTCACACAACAATACAACAATTAATGTCCTAATTGAAATCTTAAAAAATCACAAGAAAGTAACCTGTTTTCGATTTTCTAAAATACGCCTTATTTTTCAGGAAATGATATCAACATTTGGTGGAAACCATCGATCCGCTCCTAATTTACATTTTTTTGTGTAGGCAGCACCAAATTCACTTTTTACGCTCCGTCGTATATTGTATTACGCATTTTATTATTCAATTGCCAAGTTTTGTTGGGGTTGGCAACTGACGGAGTGGTGTTAAGTACACTCGGGCAATATAAATGTCAGCCACGGAGCGAAATTTTTTAATAATTTCATAAATATGACTGTAAAAAAGCTGTAATGTAAATATGCCTGTGGAAATGGAAATGTGAACCTTTTTGACACAATATTGTTGTGTTTTATAGCTTCTATAGCATTCTATGCAGGAAATATCTACTTTTAGCTTAAAACTGATCCTCTCTAGCTGAACTCGGGTTATTGAAGGAGTTAAAAAACACTGTCACTGGTGACAACTGGTGAATATTAAAGTCAACGTTAAATGATGACAACACAGGTGTCATAAATCTTACATTTTTGTAATGGAACTTCCAATAATTATTATTATGTTTCATCGTTAATTAATCTCACACATTCAACCACATTAACCACACACTTATTCCTAAAAACAAGATGGCCACCTGTCAAACATCCATTTCCCGCCAAAACGCATTACTCCCCAAATAATCACGTTACACAGCTAGTTAGCAGCGGGGCTGTAACTAGAAACTCTGTTGGCAATCATCGTAATCTAATCCCTTCAGGAACAAAGGCATTGTCTGCGCAATTTATTTGTACCCGACCCTCGGAATTACTTGAAATTTTGGAGACAGTAATAAGATGTCTGTACTATCATGTGAATGGAGGGTGTATGATGTGAACAGTAGCGATAAAGTTTAGGAATGTAGCTTTGTTCTGTAGAGTAGATAATACTCGTATAGTTCATGATTTTCGTTTGTAAGGGCGTATATCCTAGTAAGCTGTTGTGTGATACTTGTTCTAGTTTAGTTTTGGGTTGGGTTTTAATCTAAGTTATAGTATTGTACCTACATTGCTGTTGACTTTGTTTAATGTTGGGAAGAAAAATATGATTTCTGTTAATATAATTAACATACTATTGCATACAATATTATTGTTGTGTTATACTCGTACCTACATATAACAAAACAATAATGTTAACAGAAATAATATTTTTTGGAATATATGCCTTCATCTTGGGAAAAATCTAGGGAAAAAAATAATTTTAAAAACGTAAGTGCGCATACTCCAGCTCAGTGAGAAGGTCAAAGAATCAGCCACATTAACCGTCAGCCAACAAAGGATTACATAAGACTTTTCGACCATCAAAGCCCCCTATTCATCCCCTCGAATCAAAGAGTAATAGGAATAGCCTCTTAATCCTGATACGGTAAGTACCTGGCACCTTGCCCACAAGTGCCACATAGCCTCGTTCCCCCAGTTGTCTCTTATCCGCCACTCGCGGACACTCGCGAACGCTTGAGCTACTCGCACGAAGTTTGTTGAGCTAAAGTGAGCTCTTTACATTCTTCTCAAGCACTTTCCGATTGAAAAATTGACGCGCAATCGAAGGAATCGAACGTTTTGAGGTCGAGATAAGTTTTGTTGATAGAGCTATCTAGATAGACGGTTGTTAAGATAAATATAATGTACTAGCTTTTGCCCGCAACTTCGGCCGCGTGGATGTTGGAAATTATTCCACTGGAACATACAGCATGACCGCGATAAAAAGGTCTACCTTTTTTTTGGATGGGTTATTATAAAATGACTCTCCCGCTCTGGGCGGAGCGGGAGGGCGTGTCAGACTCTTACTGACTAAAACCCACCCGTGCTCATTCCGTTGCTTGTGCGTTGCCAGAGCCCCGGTATCTCTTTCGGACTGTCCCGCGACCCCGGCAGGTTATAGTGTACCTGAACGCACATTTTCATCGAAATTCGTTCAGCCGTGAAAAGTTCGAAAAGGTAACAGACAGACCGTGTTACATTCGCATTTATACTAAGTAATATTATAAATGCGAAAGTGAGTTTGTTTGTTTGTTACACTTAAACAGCTGAACGGATTTGTATGAAATTTGTCATATGGGTAGACCATGACTTGGGTTAGGACATAGGATACCTTTTATCCCGATATTTCCAAGGGATGGATACTTATGCGGGTGAAACCGCGGGGCGCAGCTAGTAATATTATAATTTGGAAGTATGTATTTGAAAGTGGAGAGGACCTTTCATATAACTCGAAAATTCAGTGGATTTCTTGATGTGCACCCACAAGTTTCAGACAAAGAAGTAAGGTTGACTAACAGTCAACCTCGATCGAAGGTTGGTTAAGGTGCAGATATGATTTTAGTGACTTTTAAATCTGTTATTACGCCTTCAATTAATGCAAGTAAGTTACGCAAAAAATGTATGTTAAACTAGACCGCATACACATCAATTGTATCTGTGAATATTTTAGTATTGTAGTAAAATACTTTATGAAATAAATTCAGGAAGTAAGGTCTACCCAAATATAAAAATCGAAATTTCTTCCAAACTACTAAAGATATTTTCATGTTTTTTTTTTGTATGAATAGACTATTTTGTTATCTATAATTCTATCTGTGATTTTTTTCAAATATTCATACTTTTATTACTAAAAATAAATATTCCCTATAAAATCGAACGGAACGGCATGCAGCGCTCTGCACGGGCGACGGGCGGCAGTGTACCGCTGACCACTGTCGCGGGTAGACGCTGACACTTTGCGCGACCGCTGTACTTACGTATTTTTTCGACAATATGGGTAGAACAACTAAAGTTCTGAAAGAGAAATGACGTATACATGAAAGAAACAGGATACTGAGGTAAGTTTCTCATATATTATTATAATATAATGAGGTTAGCTAAATGTTATTTTGATAATAATTTGTGCGCGAGTATATCCATAATTTACGAGTAAGTTCAAACATAACTTTAGATCCGTATCTAATTTTTTTTTTTTTTTTTAGTAGGATAAAAATATAATACACGATTCCCGAAACGAAAATGCGGAGAGCAAGTAAGTACCGACCTAATAAATTGTAGACTACCATTTATTATGGTTTTATGGGGACAATCCCGTTATAGTAGGTTAGAAACTTGTCTAGTTTAAATAAACAGGTGCAGCTCATTAATAAGATTATGTTTTAATATTTTAGTTGTTGCGACCCGACGGAAATAAATAATGATAAAAATAATGAAAGAACTGACAATAATTCCCAACATGAAAATGCGGAGACAAAGTGAGTATTAAATAAATTGTAGATTCTAGGCATACCATTTATTATGGTTTTATGGGGACAATCCTGTTATAGTAGGTTAGAAACTTGTCTAGTTTAAATAAACAGGTGCAGCTCATTAATAACATTATGTTTTAATATTTTAGTTGTTGCGACCCGACGGAAATAAATAATGATAAAAATAATGAAAGAACTGACAATGATTCCCAACATGAAAATGCAGAGACAAAGTGAGTATTAAATAAATTGTAGATTCTAGGCATACCATTTATTATGGTTTTATGGGGACAATCCCGTTATGTTAGGTTAGAAACTTGTCTAGTTTAAATAAACAGGTGCAGCTCATTAATAAGATTATGTTTTAATATTTTGGTTTTTGCTACCCGACGGAAATAAATAATGACGAAAATAGTGAAAGAACTGACAATGGTTCGTTATTTATTATATACAATGTAGATTCACAGGTTTTTTTTATATTTCCAGGACCATCAACTGGAATGAAATCAATTATTTTGGTTGAAGGCAAAATACAGACAAATAAGAGACAGAGAAACAGGAAGATCAAGACACTCGACAAGAGGAATATTTCGAAAAATGACTACATTTCTACGAAATGTAAAAAAAATAATTAGTACAAACAAATTCACGCCTTCTTCCCAAGGGGAAGGCAAAAACTATAGAAGGCCAGCTGCACGCTTCTTTTAAACTGCACCGTTGTGTACTGTTTCAGAGAGATACTTGTCCAGCGCAAAAACCAACGGGGCCGCAGTTCGTTCCTTGAGAGAGGCCTTGGTAGAGCGGACAGAGTTGACGTTAAGCCTTGTCTCCCAGTGGGGTGATGATAATCTGGTCACTTTTAACGCCACCAAAACACAGGCGTGTCTTTTTACCACAAAAAGGAGTCGTTTCGACCTGACTCCTACTTTTCGGGGTACATCGGTTCCTGTAACTGATCGGCTCGAGCTCCTAGGCACGGAGTTGACATCTAACCTCAACTTCGGCGCCACCATCGAGTACAAAGCCCAAACTGCGGCCAAGAAACTGGGCATCCTAAATAAGGTGAAGCGATACTTTACGCCTGGACAGCTTTTGACCCTTTATAAAGCGCAGGTCCGATCCTGCATGGAGTATTGTAGCCACCTTTGGGATGGCTCGGCTAAATACCAACTTGCCGCGCTTGACTCGGTGGAACGCAGAGCTAAGAGGCTCATTGGCGACGTAAATCTGGTGGATGCCAAGCTTCACAGTTTTGCCCATCGTCGCAAGGTTGCCTGCTTGTCGGTCTTCTATAGATAGTACTTCGGAGAGTGTGCCCAAGAACTCCACGACCTCATTCCACCGGCCCCCTTCTATTATCGGTCATCTAGGCGCATTTCAGGTTACCATCCCTTCCTGGTGGCTATCCCACCAGCTCGCACTAAGCGTTTCCAAACTTCTTTTATAATGCGCACAGCAAAGGAATGGAACTCTCTGCCTGCGTCTGTGTTTCCGAACGCATACAACCCTAATCTCTTCAAAGTGAGAGTGAACAGGCTTCTTCTGGGTAAGCTCGCTCCATCGTCGACTTTGTTTCTGTCACCTCTGACATAGACTAAGGTCAAGAGCAAACCCATCACAAATAAAAAAAAAAAAAAACCATTGCCTTATCACATAATTTTTCAGCCTATCATTTATAGTCACATCACACATGCTTCGCAAGGAGGCATTTTCACAGCATTTAGGGCCGATTTTTCAATCATCAGTTAACTTCTATCTGAGGAATAAATATGGCGCTTTGACATATTTTCTATACAAAAGCTGTCAAAACGTCAAACATATTCTTCACATAAAAGTTATCTGGCGATTGAAAAATCGGCCCTTTTTTTACTTTTATGCTTCTTTTGCCACACCCAAAATTCATTCACTTCCATGCATAAGCTTAGACACCAGCACACCATTATGAACAGCCTGTCGAGCCTTTTTAGGCATCGACTAGTTGGTTACAGTCGCATGTATAGTACCATTCACTTTATTTCCCGCATTCA
This sequence comes from Atethmia centrago, assembly GCA_905333075.3. Classification (NCBI taxonomy): domain Eukaryota; kingdom Metazoa; phylum Arthropoda; class Insecta; order Lepidoptera; family Noctuidae; genus Atethmia; species Atethmia centrago. The sequence goes on along the minus strand of HG995367.1, from coordinate 7,142,056 downwards.
CTCTCCTTTCCACGTCTTCATCAATCTTTCCATCCCATGTAAACTGACTCCCCAAATATACTAACTTACTCTGGGGGGCGATTCTACTAACAACATTGGTCTAAAATGGCAATTCGAACCGCCCAGACTGTTTCCTTTAAGAAAATCTGCTAATTTACAATTATTAAAATATATGGAAAAAATCATTTACTTTTCGTGGTAAATATAACGGAAAATAAGTTTTAATGGGTTTATTATTCGTATAAACTTTATTTGTTATTTAACCATTTTTGTTATAGTAATATTATAAACTTACTAATTGAACTATAGGTACCTAACACTCATTCATTGCCATTCATTCCCGTAGTGATTGGGTTGGGTTTCGACTTGGTTACAGTCAGTAACAGTTTCAGTTATTGTCATAAAAATTGTAGAATAGATGGGGATGGATTATGGGGGACGAACGAGAGCCGAACGAAACCGAACCATTGATGAGACGGTACAGAGCGTATAACTTTGCAAATTAGTAGAATCGGCTCCCTGATCCATACAGCCCATTCCCTCTCTAAATCTTGCCTGCACATCTCATATTTTCTCATCTGTCACTAAAGAAATTAATTGTTTTATTTTGGAATTAAATTTATTTATTTAGATTTTTGGCTTTTCATTTCACTTTATATTGTTTCCATAGCTAAAGAGCTCGTATGTCGCATCACAGCTGCACGGGCCGATCAATTAGGTTAAGCTATTCTTGCCGCGGTTGTTCCGTGGATGGGTGAGCATCTTTACGTACTGAGACTCATCCGTGCCTCGTAAAGTCGCAAAAAAAAATCTGCTGTTCCCTACATTTATGTTCGCTTAATTCGTCAAAATGTAGGGAACAGCTGATTTTTTTTTCGCGATTTCATGTTTAGTCCAAGTTATTTCATGTTGTGTCCAATATAGTAAAAGTTGTTTATACTGATGAGTACAATGACGAGAGAGGTTGATGGTGTTTAAAATTACACCCTGTTTAAACCAACTTATTCAATGCAAACTATTAAAATAATATAATATATTACAATCTTATTTTATTATCAGAATATTACCTTATTTGTGAACACTACATAAAAAAATTGGATTATGATAAAAAAATCAGGCAGGACAGTCCACACAATCTGAAACGTATGGGTACCCTACGTTACGTGCGAACGGTTGCGGGGTCGCGGGGGGTGACGCAAGCTCCTCCCACTCGCTCAAGGTCCTCCCACTCGCTCAAGGTCGCTGGTATTTATCGTCCTCTTAAGAATATATGTGGATGTGGCCCTTATCAAAGTAACAACTTTGATAAGGGCCACATACACTTATATTCTTAATCGATCTTAAAAATAACGAAATCATTTATAAGATTTTATAAAAAATTTTTGAGGCTGACTGTACTTTATGTTCGTCATTAGTCAAAATGCATAGTCAAATTCCAATTTTGGCGCCTCTGAATGTACTCAAACTAAACTGAAAACAAATATTCCAAAATCACAGAATGCGTAAATAAGATTTATAAATCCACTACCGTACATTGACCTCAAAGTCTTAAAGCAAATAACGCACTTAAAAGGCAGGCTTCGGCGCTCTAAGCCAATCTGACGTGGCTCCGATATGTCACGGCACGTCAGCTCGGTTCCCGAAGCCCTAGCCCAAACGCGCGACGTAAATTCGAACGATTTTTTCCAAAAAAGAATACAACTGTCCTATAGAGTGAGCAAACCTCGACTTATAGTTACTATAAGCCTAAAATCGCTAACCCGTCTTGAACAAGTGTGGTAAACAATGCTCGTGCCTGCTCTTTATGACAAACATGTCATATGGTTTAAATAAGGTTTTATTTTTATTATTTTATTAATATTTTACATAGATTATTTTATATTTTGTTAATGTGAGAACGTTGTAGGCTTAATAGACTAGATTTGTAGACCATTTATTTTTGTTAAGTTCCTGGTACTTCTTGACAGGCCTACACTGTCCTTCCATACCTATTAACACCGTAATTTGAAAACATTGTAAAAGCCAATATTTTAAAAAAAGTAACCGTGTAGTTTCTTGCCGGCTCTTCTCCATTGGAAACGACCAATTGGAAGCGTGCACCTAGCTTCTGACGTTTCATAAGTGCCCATGTAGATTTATGTGAAATAAAATATTTTGATTTTGATATTTGATTATATGAGAACAGGCTGCATTGCAGTATTGCCCTGCAGTAGGACAATATTAGGCTGTTATTTATATATTTATTACAACTATCTTATAACATGTTGATTAAATTTTTGTGACAAGCACCATCAGTATCACTCATACATAGATATGAATAAAGTCTTAAAACTAAGTTAATATTATTATGTGCGTAACCAGTGTTTTCAATTTCAAAATCGTTCGTATTTATTTTGCGTTTACTCCGCGCGTTCGTACTAGGCCCACCCGCCTGCCCGCGGCTGTCGCCCGCATTGTCAGCTATAATCGATGTTGTTCCTACGTACCACTGCGAATGGTAGTGATTCTAACCTGAAATTCTCTAAAAACGTGTGTAAATGGATTCTCGGTGGCTTTGTTCACATGTCACGGCGAATTTTCGTAGCATTTGGAAAATGTTTACGGTACAAAAGGATTTGTAAAAGAATTTACGACGTATTTTTGAGACTTGTAAACCATAGCCGTTTGAAAAAACATTTATTGTTCTGGCAATGAACAATAAATGTTCTTTCAAACGGCTATGGTCTTTTAACCGCTACAAAAAAAAATTGAAGAAAACCTTTTTACATTTTTTTAAATAAGATTGTTTACATTTCCATCCCATAAAAAAGAGAGCTCGCATATTAAATTGAGGTTTCATATCCTACACTAAAACTCTCAAGCAGCTTAGAACATTTTGATGCAACGTTTTACGAAAAAGCGGGCATCTTCAAAGAACAATAAGTTGAAGCTTACCCGCTATTGCTTACATTAAGCGCAATAAAGTAGCATCAGACCGCTAATCTACACCCACTGTGGCGATGCACAGCTTGCAGCGCTGATGTTAATGCTAGTATGGATTAATATAAGCGCTATTTTCGCTTTATTGACGTTGTGCGTGAAGTTTTTGGTTGTATTTTCGCTTTATCGACGTTGTGCGTGAAGTTTTTGGTTGTATTTTCGCTTTATCGACATTGTGCGTGAAGTTTTTGGTTGTATTTTCGCTTTATTGACGTTGTGCGTGAAGTTTTTGGTTGTATTTTCGCTTTATAGACATTGTGCGTGAAGTTTTTAGTTGTATTTTCGCTTTATTGACGTTGTGCGTGAAGTTTTTGGTTGTATTTTCGCTTTATTGACGTTGTGCGTGAAGTTTTTGGTTGTATTTTGGTAACAGAAGTTGCAAGATATCAGTTACTGTCGGTATTTATTGGTCTTTTCATTGCAAAAACAAGACACAATGTTGAATAGTTTTATACGACGGTAATTATTAAAGAAAATGTAGCGACGAAAATTGAAAAAAGTTTGCTTAGATGGTTTGGTAATGTTAAGATTATGAATGAAAAGCGACTAACAATATATTTACAAGGCAGATGTGAGTGGAAATGCCGGGAGGGGACGCCCCAGAAAAACATATAGTGACCTCATTAATCTTCAAAAAGATCAGGTGCGTAGTACTCGCAACCGGCGTGCGTGTATCACCAGATGTATGAACGTAAACGAAGCAAAAGGACGTAGCAGGTGGCATTCTATAGTTTCTGCCTACCCCCATGGGAAGAAGGCGTAAGTTTATGTATGTATGTATGTATGTATGTAATTATTAAAAACGTATAGTAGGCTTTTTCAACTTTTTCTCAAGAAACCATGAGTTGAGTATCCAGATAATTTTCTCCCTGGGCCGAATTTCAACCTTCAAACGCCAACAACATTTTGACTGCAACTGCCACCTCTTTTCAATTCACAAATTAAGCAAAAAGAACATTGAATGTCAACCAACCGTAAGAGAAACACATACTCTTCGATGTTACTACGAATACGAACACATAAACGTACCTAATACATATTATGTACGTTTATGAACACAAATATATAAATCGTATGTTTTTACGTGTTTTTCACACGAAAAAACGTACGATTTATATCTCTGTTTACTATTACTACTTAATTCAGAAACTTGAGGCATTTGAGTAACGTATTTTTGTACACAGTTCATTTGAAGTACCTATTAACAATGCATGAGTATAAAATCTTACAGGCACACGCAATTAACGTGGAAATTAAGTCCAGACAGGCAAAGAAACATCAAACAATATGTGAATCCATAAAATAATTTACGATTTTATGGACTTACACATTGTATGACGTTTCTTTTCATAGACCCTTAGGCCCTTTGTACACAACACTGACGACCGTGCCTAAACACGGCGAATAAATCAGAGTTTTTCATGGCAAGAAAAACGTGTGTGTGCGAAGGGCCTTATTTATTTGCTCAAAACAATATTTTGCGAAGGCGCACAAGTATATAATACATCTTTTTTTTTCTAGGTTGCTCTGTTCCACTCCTGGCAAAGGCCTCCTTCCGTCTTTCGCGAGAGAATTGAAATAAGTCTAGAAAAATACTTATATCAATCATTTAGGTAATTGTTTTGTGGCATTTTCCAATCATTTAGGTAAGTTGTTTTTAAGAACTTCAAACATGCTATGATCTGATCATGAAAAAATCGAGTGAACATCTAATAGGCATACCTTTAGCCGATAACGAAAAAATAAGTCTACTTTCAACTGAAATAAACAAGCCATAAATCAAAAAATCGACAGTACCTCGACGAAAACAGAAGCAACGATAATTTATTCACTTACCGATAATAGAATACATAATGATAAAAATGGATGGCAGCAAGGGGGAAATATCGGAAATATTGTACGTCGCAGACATTGCTAATCTATTGTGGCAGGCGTCGAATTGACGAATTAAACCGGTTTATCATTGAATTATTTTCCTCAAGGACTGTTCGTAATGGAAAAATGTGTAATCGGAAAAGAGGTTTTATTTGAGGTCATAAATGGATTCATTCTCCTTTGTAAGAAAAAATATACATTTTGCCAACAAGTTATATAAATAGTTATACTCCTACAAGGATGGCGCTCGAATAACGTTGACCGGGGTGGCGCAGGTGATAAATAGTTGTCACAGACATTTAGAGAGAAAAAAAAGAATTACTATTTATAGGGGCGCGCACAGGAGATCACAAATTAAACTAAAAAACGCTCATACAAACATAAAAAAAGAAAACAAAGTAAAATGAAAATAAAAACAAAAAGTTCTGTACGAGGCCAAAAGGCTCCTATCTCAGCATTATGCTTCGGTACTTTAAAAAATAAGTGTCGCAGCACTGGTATTCTGATAGCGCCCAATACACCATACGGGACATTTTGTGCAATTGTTTTGTCTAATGTATTGAAAAACAAGACGTTAGCGGTAGTTCAGATTTTGGCACGTGATAAGAACCTTGTAGCGCTATACATTGCTTGTTCTCTATGATATTGCAGCCGATGCCGTCAGCAGTTATGATACATATCTATCTAATATTTTATGTACTATGTACTGTGTACTTTTATGACTGCCTCATTGGTCTACTGGTTGCAAACGGTCGGGCAAAATGTTATTGGGTTTTTCTATCTGGAATTTCTCAGTAGCAGCCCGGAGTCTGGATTTGTGCCCGGTTGATGGCAATAGGCTCGCCCCCTATGACATGGGACTTAAACATAACTGGCGAAATGTGGGTGTACCACAGCTGCACCAGGTACACCTCTGCCAAAACCTTCAGGGAAACAAGGCTTGATGTTGTTATGTAATCTTTTTTGTATCAAAATAAGACGGCCGTATACATGCCCCTTAATGATTTTTGATCTCATAACACCCTATTTATATCATCATCTCAAAATGAACATTCAAACGCTAAAAGCTCTGGAATTAATGACACTAATAACTGAGTGCTCCAATACAAAATGGATTCACTCATTTCCCTCTACCGCTCAAACAGGCAGTCAATCTTAAAACCTGCTCAAATCTTCGTCTAACCCCCAAACGCTTCAATATTCGGCGCCACTAAATCAACAACACAACACGCAATAGTGGTTGAACAGGCGAGGTACATTCGACTCAGCTAACATGGACTAGAAAGGGTTAATTAAAACGTCCGCCACCGCTTTCTAAACTGTTAACAGTGTTAACTAGAGCAAGGGCGGCGTACAGGGACGGCTTTTCGTTTAAGTGGGCCCTAAATTGTACAAAAAAACATTAGAAAGTTCAAGCCAGTTTTACACGTCTTAATTAATTTTGGTTTCCTTTAATTAGAGCTGTTTAGACCGATTTGTCAGTAAGGTTTTAGTGAATTAATTTAAAAGGTTGCTGATCCAGAACTTGTATAATGTTTGATCTGCCTAGAAAAAATCTAATAGCTTTTAAGATTCACAACATTAAACTGCCATAAAAATAAAGATTATAAGTAAAGAAAAAACTTTAATATTATGAAGGAAGATGGATTATGTAAAGTTAGGTACTTAAATTACTACCAAAATATCTAGATGGATTAAATTATCATGAGTCAATAAAAAAAAATCACGAATCTTAAGGCTCGTGCAGACTAGCGCGATATCGCGGGTGTTACAGGCAGCATTATGCCTGTCGCGTCCGCGATATCGCTCCAGTCTGCACGAGCCTTTATTGGTTTATTCAATCTTTTAAACCCATGCACCTCTTTATCTACCTTTTGTAAGAGTGCGGCCCTGTATTCCAGTTGTCAAATAAGTAGGAGACAAGGTTGTAGTGGAGTGCACCTGTACCCGGCGGGGTACGGTGGTACCCCCGGTAAATAGTTTTTAGATTAGTTGGTATTGTTTCACGTGTACCGGTAGTATTGACATTGGAGCTCTAGAGTATTTGTTGGTAGATAGAAAATGGTTGGGTGTGGTTTTCTTTATAGTAACAGTTGTATTCTTGGGAAACGTTAACAAAGAAATAGTGTATGTATTTAATGGCTGGTGGTTGGGCTTCACAATGTGACTGGCAGGGAAAGAACGCTGACACCAGGGATGACAGAACATGTTCTAGTTTGGATGTCAGAAGATTCACAACATCGAGCATGTAGGTACTTAACTTACTTTCTATACGGATCTAAGTTATTTATTTGATAACCGTGTTAGACTTAGTAATAATTATTATTACTATCTTCTGTCCGCGACTTCGACCGCGTAAAATTTCGGCTCCCGACCCACCGCGTCACATCGCCTCGCCCGCCTGCGCCGTTTTCGTTTAGTGCTCTTTCTGACTTTTTGTCGCTATGCTCGTCTCCTAGCGTGATGTTAAATACTGGTACTTTCAGGGATTAGCTCAAACAAAAAACTCTAACTCTTTAGCTTCATTGTAGATTAGTGTGTAGTGAAGAAAACTGAAAGAGTTGATGTAAGATCACTTTGCTAATTAATCTTTTAAATGCCTTTGTTTTTAAATTCTAGTTACCTACCTGTGTGGGTGACTGAAATATTTGCAATGGTTAAAGTGAGTATATTATTATTATAAGTACATAAACACAAAAAAAAACTATTTTAAGTCAAATCTTTTCTAAAAGCGGTATTATCAAATTGATTCTCAAATAATCATCATATATTAAACATACCATCCATACTACGCGATCTATTCTGCCTCAGTAACAGGCCACATTTGCCGATACTTCTTCTATATTGAGCCGATTGAGCACCTATCTCGATAATTACAACACACTGTTGGACTCTCGTAGGCGTCGGCTTGAAACAGAGGGGAAAAGGCGGGGGACAAGAGCGGAGGGAAAAGGGACATGTTGCCAGACGTTTGAATGTTCGCCGGACATCCCGATTTTCGTTCTACTAAGCTCGGGGGAATATAAACGGACATGAGACAAATGTAAAATGGTTGGCTGTTACTTTGCTTTTGTTACATGAATAGGGGTTTAAGTGAGTTGGGTTTATTTACACTAAGAAGACTTTAACGCTAACAGATTCTTAAGCCAAAGTATAGTTTTATGCAAAATATAACCACAGTCATTTTCATTAATCGTTCAAAATCTTTCCCACAATTTTATTTATACATTAAAAGGTCTGGTACAAGACAGTTGGCAGCAGTACTCGGAACAATACACATCAAGAAAGAACACGTGTTTAACTCTCCACCAATCCCAGTTACAGCAAAAGTGTACAGAAGCGTACATTTAATATCAATACTTTCAACAAAGGCACCTATTACAAAGTGTCCCATATAAAGCGTCACACCTGGCCGTATTATCGGTCTTAGTTAAGAGGTGGGGAAAGGAGAGGGGGCGTTTGGGCCATGAATGGCCTACAACCACGGGCCGCGGTCGGCACGAGTCGCACGCACGACCGCCCGGCCCGCACCGCGTCGGGCCGCATTGAGCGGTTATTTTTAATGAGCTCTTTAATGTAGGTTTAGTAAAAATAACTGTTGAATATGTGGGAATATTGGTTAAGTACTTTCATGTTCTCGCAATGTGGGTAGATCAGCACGGTTAGTGCGTGGATATCTAAACAATCTAAATAATAGGTGCATCAAAGTATTTCACGAATAATTTGTTGCAAAAAAAATAAATTGGTCTTACATTATCTACTCTACTTTTTTTTAACTCTCTTCCTCTATACAAGTTTTTTCATTTAGATGTTTTCAGCCTCTTAATGCACCTTGCATTAAGAGGCTGAAAACAGCTAAATGCGCGATGACACAACGCTTGTAATTTATTGCAAAATATGAACCAATTATCTATTTACAAAAATCTATTGATTGGATAAAAAAATTAAAACACTATTATGCTAATATATTGCTTGTAGAATAATTTGACAAAAAATCAGAATCAGATTGCATGTATATTAGTATGGTTTTTAATCGTTAAAATATTTTTTTTGTAGTATCTTCGTGATTTTTTTCTATCGTATCAAATTACTTGTATTATGTTTTCAACACACTATCTACCTAGCATATATACTGAAGAATATCATATATTTTTCTGATTTTATATACTGCTACTCTTAGTCATTATAAAACTTATAAAACTTGCGTTTAGCTCCAGTAGTCCCCTAAATATACGATACATACTTTTTAATCACTGCTAATTAGTAAAAGTAACACATTCAAGTTTAAGAAACTGTGCCTGACTTTACGGGCTTTATTTTAGTATTTTTTCCAACCCAGAGATTCCAATATATTCTATATTGAAAACTCATTGATACAGCGACATTTTGAGAGCAAAACACACGCTTTTCGACAGGGCAATATCGAAACCACCAGCTAGATAAGAATCCCAGCGAGCGACTTTCCAAATAGAATCTGTTGCATAAATTTCTATTCAGCTCCACTCAATGTTAAAAAATGCGCATATCTTCGCTTCGCTTCACAAATCGATGCCCAACCAAATAGACTTAAGGCAAGTCCGAGGAAAAAAAATTCTTAGTTTTTTGCAAATTACAGCGCTGTTTTACGTTGTACAAATTTTGATAAACAATCAAAATTCTATACGCGACACTAATAACAACAATATGTGTCTTTACTATGTTATAATCATTCAAATCATCAATATAGCTCTGGAAATTTAGATTTTTGGGAAATCTACATTTTTTTTTATTCAACCTTTTTTGTCCCACTGCTGGTCAAAGGTCTCCCTACAACTTTCCACTCATCCCTGGGTGTTGCCTGCTCCGGTCAATCTCCCACAAACGCCTCTAAGTCATCAAATAACACATCTAATATTTGCCCGCAATAGTCATTGTTTCTCAGACATAATTTCGAGAGCTAAATTGATTTTTTTTTCCAGTTACGATGAATACTTGACGGATCCCCCTTAAATGCAAAATTCAAACTTCTTTACTTGTTTTATTCTTGTGTGTATTGCCAACATTAACTTGTGGAGTGATCACTTGTTAGCTTAGGACTTTTCGATCGATGGGCAATATAATTAAGTAATAAATTGGGTAGCCAATAAATATTGGGATGACGTCATAACTTAACAATGTGGTGGACTTGGTTACCGGCTGTGTTTAGATGTGAATTGTTTAGTTTAATTATTGTTGTTTTGTCGTAATATTCCGGGATTACGGGCAAAAAGCTGAACACTGTTGGTTATTTAGTAGTATTGTAGTTTATAAAAAAGGGAGAAGGAGGCCTATCCCCAGCAGTGGGACATTTCAATCTAAATAGACACATAGTGGGATGATAAAGTGCCTAGTAAAAACCTATTCGTAACACAGCTTGTCTATTAGTCTAGACTACTATAGAACACAGTCCGTCTCATTACAAAACGAGTTCTAACTTAGATCCAAGCTTTAACCTTCGAGCCAGTTTTTGTATTTCGAACCTTATTTTGACCGTATTAAAATTCTTTATACGAAATTGATCACTTAGGTTCGGGTTAAAAATCTGTTTTTGTATTAAGAACTTTATCATTGTTGAAATAAAGTTCGAAATTCAAAAATGGCTCGATGTTTTAAACCTGGTTCTAAAGACAAACTTTGGTTTGTAATAAGGCCCAGAATGTTATTACGTCAATGCTAAAAATAGGTTGATATTGATCATATCCCAGAGCTCTCCCCTACATAAAATTAAAATAGATTTACTAGAAAGAAATCACAGCCACCCACATATGCGTCACCACGTCATTCACTAAACAAATTCTACATTCTACCATCAAACCATATCTCCTACAATACCTAAAGTAAGAGTACAATCTGTCGGCAGAAGCAACAGCCAAGGGGGGCGTTGTCATGGCAACCGCTCGGGCGAGCCACCTCAATTTTTGCCCTAGTTACTGCCCGGCGAACGATTTTGATACAAAGCTGAGTGAAGCGAAGGGCATGCCAGTCAGTTGGATGTCTTAACGTCTTGTCTGTCGGATTTTGAAATAGGTATTATGTAGACTGGTTGGTTTTAGAAATGGTTATTTATTTTTTGGGTGAAGTTAGTGATGAATAGAGTACAATCTGTGGCTATTGTTGGAGTTTTATACGATCGTTTCGCGATCGTATAAAACAATTTAGTTGATGATCATGACTTTACAAAGCAATTTTATTTTCTGTTTCCATACATTATTCAAAAAATCTGTAAATCTTTTAAATATTCTTTCACGAATTTATTATTGGCCGGGATAGAGATCAAATGTAAGAAAATCTTGTTTTGTAAAAATCTGATCTAGGTCTTGACTACCAAACCCTGAGAAGAGACACTTCACTCTTACCATTAAAAAAATATTGTAATGACTAGCTTATCAAAACAATAACCTACAGCTAGTCCCGCCGTGGTTCACTGAGCCGAGATACAGAAAATCTTCTTCAACATTAGTGTATAAAAGAAAGTAATTAATCTAATTACCGATAGAGCCAGAGATTCGTCCATTCCGAAGAATGAAAACGGCTAAGTGCCAAGGACTTACCAATAACTTGGGAAATTAATTATGGCTAATTACAGACTTGAATTTTTTAACAAAACTTTCTGAAAAATGTAGTACCTCACTGTGATAGCTTTAAGATTAATTATGAATGTTTACAATGATCTGTTTTTAGAATGTTTTGTGTAAGATAAAGGTCTCTATTGTAATGCGCTGTCACTAACAAAAATTTATTATTTATGCAATGGCTATCTGCAAAGGACACACATATTATCGTATCGGTACTGAATGTACAAACCTGAGCACAGAAAGGCAATTACGTAGTCACTACGTCAATCGGCCTGTTATATTTAAATTCCTTGCTGGCTTATGATGTCACGTTTACCTTAAAAACCACAATAGGTACCGCAAAAATGCAACAAAGAAATGAGCCAAAAATAAAAGAAAACAATAGGTTGCGTTCTTTCACTTATAATTAATTTAAACTTAAACAAATACCCATTGAGTCACCCCTGGTAAAATTTCAACATTTATATCTGTAATTTTTATTTTTATGGTGTACTTAATAAAGAGTATTCTATTCTATTCAAATACTTAAGCTCAACTCTGCAAAACCGTTCAAAATACACAGCTAATTTCCGAAACTACTTCTACGCTCATACAGAACAAAGTATAGAGGATCATAGCATCATAACCCAAAGCCTTGCTCAGGGAAACGGCCCAAACTCCACAGAATATGACTCGGAGTAATCATCCATACGATAGGGGTTACCGTATGGAGGATTACTCCACCATTCTACTATTAACATGTCATCCGAACGATTATCGCTCCATTCACGATCCAACGCTGCACAAATGCAAACTAAACTTGAATGTTCCGAACAAAACCCGCAATGTGCAACAATCTCTTCTATCTAATCGCGTTTGAGCGAAACTAAGCTTAGTGGTAGAAATAAAATGTAATTAGTAAAACTCGGTTTTCGTGTTCAGTTCAGGTTTTAATGTCGTTAGTAGTGTCTGTAAGTTGATATAGTAAGTTGTTCAACAAACTCGATCGGATTATTCTAGAAATTTTGGCTGTGCACCAATCAACGTTTAATATGTGTGTTTTACTCGATGTTAGTATTTGATTTGCTTTTAGAACTAAATGGATTAATTTAAGCTGCTGTTTGACTTGTTTTTGAGCTTTAATTAGCGACGAACGTTTTAAAGTGGTTTCGGTTATAAACCTCCATTTATTTTGGCTGCAATTCTGCAACACAAACTTACACACATGTGCTCACGTATTTACTTCACAAACCACGACTTACTACGAGATACTACGCCGTAGAATTGACAGTTACGCCATAGCAGCTACGAGATCTGAACAATCATTGAATGCCAAGACTTAATTTAGATTTACCAGAACATCTGTGTTGCTGATGAGGGGGGGGGGGGGGGGGGGGGGGGGGTAAAGTAGGAAGGACGGTTTTAATTAATTATTTTTACTATGGCGCTGATTTAGCTAATTGTTTCTAAGCTATTTGTGGGATAAGGAATAAAGTGGCTTTATTTTGGAGTTGTATAAATGTAGAAAATGCGTGTCACGAAACATGCGAAAACAAAACTAACAAACACAATTAAAAAACCCTCAAAGCAAAAAACTTAAAAAATCTGAAACAGAACAATAGGAACTAAATCCTACAGAACACAGAAATCGCTAGCTACGAATGCAATCAACAAAATTGTGGCACACGCAGGGATGTCAGTTTCGAGCAACATTCACGAAAACTAATTAACGTTAAAAGGCAACGTTGACATCCCTGACCGTGCTTGAAAAATGTAGCGATTATACCTGCCCACGTAGCGCATAGGCTACGGATTGCTATGGCGTAGCTACGTAGACGCTACGCCACCGCCGTAGCAATTTGAGTGTCAGTATTCTGTGAGATAAATACGTTTTTGTGAAGTAAATAGAGATGCAATGTAATAGAAAGAGTGTCTCTTTATGTGGTAGAGGTACACTCACATAGGCACTATATTTGGTGCTTTAATAAATGATGTATTTCTATTTATTTTTTGCCAAAACGGTTACGAAAAAGTCAATGACGATACAATCCTTCGTAGATACATTTCCAATTTCTTACATGAGTATTTGTGCACATAGATATTATAATACAACTTAAAATGATTTAAAAAATAAACCAATATAAAAAGTTAATGCGACACATAGTGCCACTATAATCAAAATTACTCAGAAAAATAAACATCAAGAGACAAAACCCAATTATCGCATATTCGTAGCATAACGCTACGGAGCTATGCTGCTACGGAGCTACAGAGCTACGGTGCTACGGCATAATTAAAACTAACAATATAAGCAAAAGAGCGTACGCCATAATTAAATCGAATGTACGAGGGCGGGTCAATAAGTCCGTGACTTTTTGAATTTCTGACCTCTTTACTGAAACAGCAACACTGCTCCTGTCAACAGGCATCTGTCAGTTGACTCCTGTCAAAATTTCAACTTGCTGCGTCAGTTAGTTTGTGTTTGACAGCTATTTTTATCAGACTACTCACTAATTTGAGGAGAAAATGGAAAAAAGTGAATTTCGTGTGCTTATTAAGCATTATTTCTTGCGAAAAAAAACCATTACCGAGACCAAGGCTAAGCTTGATAAATACTATGGGGACTCTGCACCATCGATTTCAATGGTAAAAAAGTGGTTTACTGAATTTCGTTGTGGCCGTACAAGCACTGAAGATGCCGAACGTCCTGGACGCCCAGTTGAGGTCTCTACACCCGAAACAATCGAAAAAATTCACGATATGTTGTTGGCCGACCGAAGATTGAAAGTGCGAGAGATTGTGGAAGCCGTAGGGATCTCGCATGGCTCAGTGGTTTCAATTTTGAATGATCACTTGGGCATGAGAAAGCTTTCCGCAAGATGGGTGCCGCGTTTGCTCACAGTCGACCACAAACGCAATCGTGTAACAACTTCACAGGAAGGTTTGGCGTTGTTTAATCGCAATATGGAGGAGTTTTTGCGCCGTTTTGTAACCGTGGACGAAACATGGATCCATCACAACACACCAGAGACCAAACAACAGTCAAAACAGTGGGTTTCTAAGGGTGAATCGGCGCCGAAGAAGGCCAAGGTGGGTTTGTCAGCCAATAAAGTTATGGCGACTGTTTTTTGGGATGCACGCGGGATAATCCACATTGACTACCTTCAAAAGGGAAGAACAATCAATGGGGAATATTATGCCAATTTATTGGACCGATTCAATGACGATTTGAAAAAAAACCGACCTCATTTGGCCAAGAAAAAAGTTCTTTTCCACCAAGACAATGCAAGGGTGCACACATGTGCAGTTGCCATGGCAAAAATCCATGAATTGGGCTATGAATTGCTCCCTCATCCGCCCTATTCTCCAGATTTGGCTCCGAGCGACTACTTCTTGTTCCCAAACCTGAAGAAATGGCTTGGTGGAAAAAGATTTGACTCCAATGATGAAGTCATCTCGCAAACAAAGGCCTATTTTGAGGACCTCGACAAATCATTTTTTTTGGAAGGGATAAAAAAATTGGAGAAGCGTTGTACAAAGTGTATAGAGCTCAAGGGAGACTACGTTGAAAAATAAAATTATTTTTTTATCAAAAAATCTGTGTTTTATTCCAAAAGTCACGGACTTATTGACCCGCCCTCGTATGTACACGGGAAAAGTTAAAAACGCTTCGCGTCAAAAGTGGCGACTGCTTATTTGTAGGAAATTAAATTGATAAATAAATGATAAGTGATATTTTTTCTGTAAATTGGTGAAAAAAAAATTTTGCGCGTCAAAAACTAATTATGTTTTAAATTAGATGAGTTCGGTGCTACTTATCCGAATACTCTGAGAAGAAAGACCGAAACAAACTCAGAGGTCACAGTCTCATTTAAAGTCCAGACATAATTTGGTCATATTTTGAAAAAGCATCAATCGTTGACTTTCTCATTTATTGCGGAACACACATAAAAATACACTTATTCCATAAAGTATTAGTAACAACGACTTAAAAACCATGTTAGTAAAACTTAAAAACGAACCCAACAATAACTAATAACTACGTGGCTCAACACATGTCGGCACGTGCCTCCGCACCCAATGCCTAATAAAAGGGCTGTCCACCTTGTCATACGATGTCAATCGAGCCACCAACGAGCAATGCTTTTTATATAGAAATTTATAACATTGAAATGGCCGTGAATAGAAATTCGGAAAAATTACGATAGCAAAATTATGGCCAGTGTTCACGGCATCAAAACAGCATTTAAAACTTTTTATTTGACTTATCATTATTTTGATGTTTTAGATTTTATACCTCACATGAAACTGAACGGTGGCTCTATTTAAGAGTCCGGGAGTGTATACATAATCGGCCTAAAATGTTCCCACTGCTGGGACACAGGCCTCCTCTCGGTAAGAGGGAGTGGGCCGTAATCCACCACGCGGGCCCAGTGTGGGTTGGTAATACTTTAAATATAAATTACCTAACGAGTCACTGTGAAAATTGTTTTTTGTTCTCAGAGATTCTGAAAGTTTTTGTGTTATTTTAATGAGCGTAAAAGCAGTCACGTGCAACAGGCAAAAATAAAAGTAAAAAATCTAGGAGGCAGTGATATTTTCCCACCACTTTTGAATATTGATATTCCTGTTTCATAAATCATATGTTTAAAAAACAATAAACAAATCGGTTCACCCGTCAATCACCGCTCATCGTTAGTTTTTTTTTTTCTACATTTACATTTGTAATTTACGTGGTGTAAATAAGAAAAAGTATTATATTCTATTGATAAGGCAACACTATTACTGTATGTATTTATAATTTTCTTTACTATCCAGAATCAAACACTAAAACTATACAAAAATTTCGTTCAAATTGATCTTTTGAGTCTCAAAAAGCCTGCTATCGACATGTTCCCCACAGCGTGACAAGTAACAAACGCGACGTGACGGAACACGCTCGCGTCAGCGTGCTCCGCTGGAACACGTTAGAACATGTCCCTTTTTGCACGGACCGCTAAACACGCTTTTTAATAAAAAATAAAAATAGAAAGATAGCTAGCTGCGTGCTTTGTGTTGTGGTAAAGTGTATGGTGAGAGTTATTTTGAAGTTATTGTCTATACAAATAAATAAAATATACGTATAAGAGTCTGTTTGTAATGTCAAAATAACAGCTTATTACTAAATGCATATGAAAGTATAGACGGCAATTTTCGATATTTATCTATCTGACTGTTTATTCCGGATAATCTCTGAAACGGCTGTTGGACCGATTTCACTGGTAGAGAGGTAGCTGATATTATAAGGAGCAACTTTTATTTTAGAAAAAGCCACGCAGGTGAAGCCGTGGGCTGCAGCTAGTACTACATAAACTCACGCTTTTTTTTTCATTGAGACAAACAGAAAATACTGCAACTTTACTTTTGTAACGAGTGAGTTGTAATTTTCAATCAACTTATATTTTTGTAGTTATGTTTTTTTTTTACAAAGCATAACATACATAACATCATGGCTTGTTTCCCCGTTAGGTTAGGCAGAGGTGTACCTGCACACCCCCATTTCTTCAGTTATGTTTAAGTCCCATATGTGTGGGTGGGGGGTGAGCCTATATTTTTTTTAGTTATATTTTTATGTTTTTTGTAATCAACTCGAATATCACGAAGACCATATAATACAAGTAGGCAGTTTACCTTCACCACTGTAGTTTGTAGTATACTGCGGTTGCCGTTTCTTTTAGAGATGTTCTAAAAAGATTTTTTTTTAATGTTTGTTCTGCACAAACAAACAGCACATTACAAAAAGAAAACATAATATACACACATACAAAGTGGCCAAAAGCCTCGTCAACCTACATATTACTGTTAAAAACTTTGCCCCTAATAAAGGTAGTGCTCCTTCGCATTAATTGTCTAAAAACACTAAATCATAACCAACATGAAAAATAACATTAAATTACACGAGAAAAACATAGTTTAACGCGTCGATAGCTCCCTTTTGCGGCGGTTCTTTTATAACCATTCTCATTCATCGCTAACTAAGATTAATGCAGTGTAATCTGTCTCGCCGATAACTATCTACGACACAGATTATAATCATAAGGGATGGGTGTTTCACCACCATTTTTCATAGAATAGAGTGGCGAGAAATATTACAGAACACTGGAGAAAATTATGACAGAAAAAATACCGAGACTGTGGGAAAAATCATCTTTATTAGTGTTATTTTTGTGTGAAATAAATTGCTGGTAGATACGGAAAGACTTACCTTAATTTCATTGGAATATCAATGAAGTAAATAGAATAATAAATGCAGTAACTTCTGAGATAATAAAATGATAACTAAAGCTTCAGACTCTTTATCTAATAAACCACTGGCAACAGTAATGCAACACATGAAATATTCAAGACTAAAAAAAAGGGGTTTTTATTTTTATTATCCTCCTCATAATTATTACCACTGAATAAACCACTTGGAAATCTCATCATATGAAAACGTCCATAAAATTTATATTATGAAAGGAGATAAACTTCTATTGAAAGTTACCCATTCAGAACAATCTTCAATAATGTGCCAAGAGATTCAATATCTTTGGTTATTGGCATAAGTATCCAAAAGTGGAATAAGTATCCAACACTTGGATTCATTTTCGCATCTATCTCGCTTACGTTTATATAAACTGTTTTCTTTATTTGCCTCTTCGCATATTCATATTTCGTCACGGAATTTCGTGGTTTTAAAATATCAAATTGCATTACGTTTCTTTGATTTTCAATTTTGAATATAATTTATTGCGGAGCAATCCATATTTTTCGTTATTGAAGTTATAATTCGATCAACATGGTCATCATTTTCGTTTTCATCATTATGGCGACTTTTTTGACCTCGCAGCAATCTTTGTGGTAAATAAATATATCCCTGAACGTTTTTGTATGTAGACATTATGGATTCTGTAACAAGTCTAACCTAATGCCAATTACCTAACAAAAAGTTATCAGAAAAAAGTTCACTATATCTACCGATGAACATTATGTAAATTATGTATATCCAACAACCGTAGTCCCACCAGTACAACTTACAACTTAACCCAATTATAACTGTAACCTTTCTACACGTATTTTTGTTAAGAGTTTTAAATAGGGTGTCTCCATATTTAAAACTCTCAACAAAACACGTTTATCCAAACATGACAACCCAAACCACTCAAACATTTGATCCTTCCAGAAATTAATTTTCAAAGCCATTTGTGTAGGAGCCATACATTATTGGGACATTAATTACATAATTCACAATATCCTTAAGAGCCAAGAGCCTGAGAGTCTCGCATCAAACACGGCACAAGTCCGACAAATTTTACAATTAAGTCTTTAAATAAGTACATGATTAATGACTTGGGGGTTTTGTAATGAAAATGGGTTCACAAATCCAGGGATCAAATAGGTTACTTTGTACGTTACATAGAATAAGGGTGTGTTGTGCTGAGTGGGTTGAAAGCCTTTTTTTTTGGGTGGGAAATCATCAAGTAACTTGTCCCGCTCTGGGCGGAGCGGAAGGGTGTGTCAGACTCTTACTGACTAAAACCCACCCGTATTCCTTCCGATGCCTGTGTTGCCAGGGGCCTCGGTAACCCTTTTGGACTGCCACGCGACCCCGGCGGGTTGAGAGCCTTGGATTCATCATGATGAGTTTTGGGTATGATTTTCAACTTAATCCTTAACTAAATGGATACTGTTTCCTGGTATATTTATTAAGTTTCGACGGCTAAACTACCGAACCGTTTTAAGAAGCAGAGATATAACTTTGTAAAACAAAAATGACAGGGTACTTTTCATCTCGAAAAATGTATACGTCACACTATTCTGTCTTGCTATACAAATAAGTATGTTAATGAACTAAGATGGTGACCAAAGATTACGGTTTAGTAAAATGTTCGTCGTATGTAAATATGTATTACTTAAGAAAAGAAATATGTTCCCAAAGATTATTATACTCCCACTACCACCTATCTGCCTATTTATTTCATTTAGATACAACAATATCTACCTAAGTTGAAAAACCATATCTTATAAAAATCCCTCTTCTTATTCAGCTTACAAACAGACAAAATATGTCTTTTAATAAGTGAATAATAATATATTAGAGCAAGAGGTACACTCCACATGTGTGAGGTGGCGCCACGTATGGCAATTCTCTTGGCATTACACGCTTAGAATTTATTATAAGACGTGTTAGTTTCCGAGCTATTTTCTTCAGCATTTCAAAGTAATCAAGTGCGAATGAAAAGGTTGAAAAATGCATCTGTACATTGAGAAATGTGATGAGAATTCTGCTGGAAAGATGATTATTGCGTTTGGTGGAGATGAAACTAAGATATAAAACTTTTCAGAGAAAAAGACTTAATAGAATAGAGTACTCTTTATTACATCCACCATAACTGACGAAATGTGGACATACTATAACTAAAATCTTTTTCAAAGACTTCCCGTGCTTGTAGCGAGGGCGCGTTTTACGCGGTCCCGCCGCTACTTGTGCCCTAGTGCATCTGTGCACTGGTAGGGACTGGTAGATCTTAAACTATTTTATCCTAATTTTCACTTCTTAGGTACGCCTCTTCATAACCCTTCGGAGATTACGGGCGTGATTTTATGTTATGTACACCATATGAATTACAGATTAGGTAGATATTTTACATTCAGCCTATAATGTTCCCACTGCTGGGACAGGCCTCCTCTCTTTGAGAGGGAGTGGGCTGTAATCCACCACGGAGGCCCAGTGCGGGTTGTTAGATGTCACATATCTTCGAATATTTGGTTCTAGGCCATGCCGGTTTCCTCACGATGTTTACCTTCACCGTTTCTACATAGGGTGACACAATGGGCGGTCTTATCGTTAAAAGCGATCCTTTTAAAACAACCTTTTTGTGTTTGAATTATGTTACAATTTTGGGGTTCAATAAAGCAAGTAGTGATAAATATATACTACCAAAACCCAGTAAGGGCTTTGCACACTCATCATAATATCGATACGTAAGTGGCACTTGAATAAAGACTCACCAACCTGGCAACATTAATTAATTAATGTATTGCTGGGGAGTTTGTTGCGCCACTTTTTCTTCCCAGCAAAAGCACTAGGTAGTGGTGAAGGGCGCGGGACTATCTTATGAAATTTTGACTTTCGAGAAGTGCTGATTCTCAGCCTAGTTTGAATAAATGACTTTTGATTTTGATATTGTAATATTTTGCCAACGCTTGCCCACATTTTACTGTAAAAAAATAGTATACCTACGCAAACCTCTTTAATCTGTGATCTTTCACAGATATGACACTCAGTCATAATGTTATATACATATCCTTATTAATGAAATTTCTGAATCGAATTGCTATTTTCTTAAAAACTTACCATTCGTCCTTACTGCAAACAAACTACCACATAATGCTGACTATGTTTCGTCATATCATATTTCACGAGTCCGTCATGGTACTATCTTATTACAGAGCATTACCCTGACAATAGAGAACTCCTAAAGTCAATCTCCAGTCAACACAAGAAAGTCAATCTCCCTCTGATCCATGGCTTATCGACGAATTATAAACAGCTAGCATAAATAAAATACGAGTAAGATCAACAAAGCAATCAGGTGAATCCCGGGAGAAACCTCGATGGCGACGTAATCGGAGAGTTTTTGAACAATACTTAGATAGAAGGGAATGTTACTTTTATAAGATATCGATTGGCATTTTGTGAGGGAAGATAAGATTCAATTTAAACTGTGATGCTGATTTCTTTCTACAAAAGCGTCAGAAGTGTCAGAATCGATGATCTTACCCTCAAAAATAAAATCGCAAAGGAATACAAAGAGTATTTTTTGAAAAAACGTGGTAAAAAAACAAAGAAACCAGATTTACGTTGCTACTTGACAGAGAATTTTCAACCAAATAAAGAAATATTCACCTTAAAATACTTCGAAGCATAAGCACATCACAACCTTTATCCACGTAAAACCATTCGTAGTACTTAAACCAAAAACAACACACACATTAACAACAATATCCTACTCACAAAGTAATAAAAAATAACATACGTCGTAATATCAAAGACCTTTGACCGTTTACCTCAGACGTACGACCATAGACACGGGACACTTTATGACCAATAACTGGCAAGATGGCGGCGCGCGGGAAAATATTTTCGGCGAGGAGTTGAAGTGGCCGAGATTTATCGTGTAGTGTTTGTCTTCAAGGAAATCGGTGACACTTGTCCCCGATGTAAGTTGGGAAAGTATTTATTTATGTTTCGAAAAGTTTCCTGGCGACGAAAGCAATATTCGTACTTAACCTCACTTTGTCGCGGCTGGTCGTGTCTGCGTCCTTGTGATAATGTGTTTGCGTGTATTGCTTGTTTTTGATGTTTTTATAAGCCTCACACTATTGGTAAAAACAATTCAGGGTATGAACATTTCGCGATTTATTTCTTAAATTCGCAATTCATTCTTTACACAGCAAAAATAGAACATAAAAAAAAAAAAACAAAAATAACACCGTATTAACATAATAAGTATTCTGGAATCAATTTAAAAGAAATAAGTAAGAGTTTTAAAACTTCTGTTACAAAAACAGCCATCCCAAGAATAAAGCGCATAGATCGCTTAAAATAACCAAACTTTCATTATGAACACAACTTCTTAAAATAAACTTCTGATCGAACGAAGGCAAGAGACGTCAATGCGAAATAATAAAGAGTAGACTAACTTGGCGGATATTCTAGACAAGAAAAGGCAAAAGTCTGCCATTGCCAAAGTATCTCAAGTTTGGAACCTTTTTTAAGTTGAACCTTATTTTCGTCTATTCAGGCTATGGACGAATTTAACTATATCAAAAAGTAATTGAGTGTCTATTGTTATCTATTAATATAAAAGACATAGAGATTATAATCTTGGAATTCGATAAGGTTTTCAGTACAAAAAACCTTTACTTAGTAATTTAATTAATTTCCCTGTGATATTCGACCTCATGTGATATGTATTTAATAACAACAGACTTCGATTTTAAATTTTAAAAAAATAAAAAAATATGCCAATGCATATTTATACCTCTCAACTCATCATTGTCTCGCCCTTATCCAAATTGATTGCGTAGCATGTTTTCTGCCATACTTCTCTATTAGTCGTCATCTCGGGTGTCACAGTTTCTAGCCATATCATCTTTCACACAGTCCATCCATCGTTTCTTTGGTCTTCCCCTACTCTTATCCACATTCATACTCTAAACTTTCCTCACAACATTTTCCTCATCTCGCAACTAATATTCATTATGATAATCCATATCCAGCAGTCCACTTTCACGAACCTCCATCATGAAACTAATTATCATAAATTGCCTTAACACAACGATTATTTCAAACTACGTACAGCAGGCCGCACGTCAGTGGTAACAAGACTAGTATAAGCTGGCCTCTTATTCTATTTAAACTTTGAACTATGCTATAAGCCCGCTTAAGGTCAAGGTGATATCATCGACGTGCGGTGGGCTGTAAATATAATTTATAGACCTTATACACTGGCGATGAAATTAAGCTATAATTCGACCTAAGTTATATATGTAGCTATACATAGTGATGTTATTATACAGGGCGTATCCCTTTCTAATTTAATCGAGAGTAATTAGAGCACCCCAGCTCGACCTTCCCTTCCTTTCGATTCCGCTTTGCATAGCTGTTTGTGGGTATAATCAGGGGATTGATTCCGTATATAAACAGGGTTTTAGTAGTTGATAGTTTGCTTCGAATAATCCAAACAGTTTTTGGCATTCATTGTAATCGTTGGTATTCACAATTAAAATACACGGATCAAAATATCTCAAAAAGTTTAGGATAGTCTCCTAAGACCATTTTCCTGTAGCTACAAAGGCTATGTACCAGCCTTTACTGCCCTATCTCAAAAATCCAACATGTGTACTATCTTGCCCTTCTGTATTTTTCAAGCTCAAACATAATTGTTTAAAACCATAATTGTTCAAAACGTTAATTCTTCTTTGGTTCACTGCAAGCGTTGATATCAAACACATACCGAAATAATTTCACTCTTCAACACAAAACCCTCAAAATATATACACGCAGTAAAATTATGCATCGTCTCAACCCAATTGCCAGGCAAGCATACAGAATCAGTTCCCCTATAGCTACCCTCATATACATACATACTCGTATTGTTGAAGTAAAATCCCTTTATAACAGCGAAGTCAACAAAAAACGGTGTTTCGGATAAGAGGGGAATTTTTCCGGGAATATCTTCCGGAGCTCGTATCTTAAGATACGGGTTTTTGGTCCTTAGTTGTTTGGTCGTATCGTGGCAGGTGAGCTTGCGAAGGCGTTGGAGCAAGCGTTGATTAAAGACAGGTGCTGGGCTGGGACAGATGACGTTATAACGGATAGGTGGCGTTTAAAAATGGATTTAGGTTTAGATGTCTAAATTTTGAAGCAGTCAGTTGAAAGTTATGATGGTGGAAGATATAATTAAGTATAAATTAGTTCAAGATAATGTTGATTTAGGTGTTAAGAAGAAGAAGTTTAAGATGTTGATATTCGACCACTTAAAGTTTTAATTTGACTTTTCAATTTTTCACTACATAATTTAGGGTACACCTCTGTCTTAACCTCCGGTGAATCAGACGTGATGTAGGTAAGTAGAGGTCCGTGTGGTGCCGAACGTAAAGCATAGCACCATCCTATTTCTTCCCGTGGGTGTCGTAAAAGGCGACTAAAGGACTTACTAGAGAAAGGGCAGCAGTGTTCTCTATGCATTTTAACACCATACTGCGATCGCCAACCCGCCTGCCAAGCGTGGCGGTTATGGCAACCCCCCCTCATTTTGGGGGAGGCCTATGTCCAGCAGTGGACGTCTTTCGGCTGAAATGATGATGATGATGAGGTAAGTAGGTACTGAGTTTTATTTCACAAAACAAGTCAAGAGTAGGTGTTGGTCGCACAAAACCTGCAGGCGGAAAAACAAAAAGATTAGACATTTTATCAAAAAATACTCGCCCACAATAAAAAACAAGCACCTTTATGAACTTCAAAAATATTTCAATGAAGTCTTTAACAACAAAGTCGTGATTACCCCCGAAGGTGGCTCGTCACGGTTACTTGCGATTTTACACGATTCAGCCCTAATTTATTAAAGTTCCGACGTTCAGGTAAAAAAGGCTTAGACTTGACAGGAAGCCCTTTTTGCCCTTTTTCCTGGTTCACGATTTTAATTAAGCGAAGTATCGTTGTTGTGTTCCTGTGTTTTTGTGCATTTTAATAAAGTGTGATACGGTACAGCGTAGGAAAAGTTCATTTCGAATATGAAAAATTCCAAGATCTTTATTATACAACAGCGACATCAGAAACATTTACGTTCCTCTTTTCATGTCTTTTTCCGTACAAAGCAACGTACAATTATTATCCTAACTGCGCATACATCATTACTTTTAACCATTTTTAGGGCGAAAATATCAATTCAGGGATCCGTTTGCGTAATATTAAGCGTTAACCTGTTAAGCCCCGCGCGACACCGATGCGGAGTCAAACAATGGAAAATCCATTGTGTCTCATTAGCTGTAGCTGACAAATTAAAGTGCTAATTTTTGTTAGAGTCAACCGTCCCCAAACTAAATGGTTGTTTTTTTATATGTGAATCATAGCAGTAGTATACATATATAACGATTTTAAAATGAAAACCATCACAGCTAAGTAAGCTTTACAAGTTAACTAATAATAGTGAAACATGTTTCTCAACTACAATGTTAAATTTGTTTTTGAGATAAATCTACCCAACTACGGAATCCTTCATTGTGCGTGGTCCGACACACACTTGGCCGGGTTTTTTTAGTATTGCATCACTTACAAAAACTTGTTAAAAACCCCAAGCATTAACTGGATCACGAAGAATAAACCCCGAGCATCAACTGCGTCACGAAGAATAAACCCCGAGCATCAACTGCATCACGAAGAATAAACCCCGAGCATCAACTGCATCACGAAGAACAAACCCCGAGCATCAACTGCATCACGAAGAATAAACCCCGAGCATCAACTTCATCACGAAGAATAAACCCCGAGCATCAACTGCATCACGAAGAATAAACCCCGAGCATCAACTGCATCACGAAGAATAAACCCCGAGCATCAACTGGATCACGAAGAATCATTACTACCAAACCACTACTCAAATCATATCACAACCATTAACAGTCCAGCTGTCCAATCCCACAATTATTCAACTCCACCATCTTATAAATAAACCGAGACATCGGAGCCAGGCATATACAAACAAAAGCACGTCATGCAAGATGCATGCCTTCACCGAATGAATTATTTATACAGGTTAGCAGTCACTGCATTTCTATACCTTGGATTTATTTAGCAGGGCATATCTCGGTTGGGTCTATTTATTTTGCACAGCACTGCATCGGATTGCTGTGTCATGTCGCATAAACAAGTTCTTGCAGTTTCCTTTTAGCTATCGCGGCCGTATTTTACACTTACGTGCATAATTATGGAGTTTGATAAGGTTCAGCTTTATAATTTCCTTTGGCTGGCTTTTAGTATGGCCATTTAGTTTTATATTGCAAGTATTCGTGTTAATGATAAAAATGACGTTAAATACGATTTACTTCGCAGTTTTAAATGACTTTTGATTACAATTTGTTTTTTTAAACACTAGTTACCACACATATCACACACACATACATTATAAATAATGTGGTTTGGGTTGTGTGTGGGTGGTTGCAAAACACTAATCAAATGAGCTATTCACATTTAATACTAGAAATGAGTTAACGTCAAAAGAGTAACGGGCGGTTCAATCTTTCTTTGTTTTCCAGTTAAGTAATTGTCTCTATTTTTATAGAAAAAAAAAACTGATTTTCTGACAACTCTCTATCCGGTCTTCTCTATTCTACGTTCTGCAAAATGTTTTTCTACCATTATGAGAAAAGAAAACTCACTAGGCACTACTGCTGCTTGAAAGAAGCTTTACATTTCCATGTCAAATAAGACTTCTTTTATAAGACCTGTATCTCATCTTCAGCCAAAATAATTCCGACCATATATTGAAAAACATTGCGAATATTTTTAAAACTACTGCCTGAAAATATTTTTGTTCTCCGAAAAGGTGAAGTTCTAGATTTAAGTGTGTAGAAGGAAAACCTAAGAAAAATTTCGGCGTAAAACATCGTAGTATATTTCCTACCTGTTGTTCGTAGTACGTAGAAAACGTCTTACTTCTTTTATTTTCGAGCACATAACTTGTCCGTACTTGACTGTACAGGTGTACTGACTTCCAAGTTCAGTAGAACTCTTAGAAGTCAGCCTAGATAAAATACTGCTTCATTCTACCGTTCGAACGAAACTGTACTGTACAACAGTTTTTTTTTCTAAGATTTTCGTGACATGAATGTTTTCCGAAACACCTCTTTTGCCAGACACAATCCACATAAATCCCCACTCACACTATCAAAGCCTCTCAACAAGAAACTTTCTAGCACATCATTCTATATTCAAATTCGCTATTCTTAACAATTGTAAAGCAAATTGGCCCACAATATCCCACCACTTGTCAAGGGGGTCGCTTGCTAAGGGGGTCCAACGGGTTTCATCGTCTCCTTAGCATCACAGTAAGAGCTATTGTGTCCCGATCGATTTTATCACCCCCCTTCGACCCCCGGGGGTAGGGGGTAGCTTACAATGTTTTTAAATTGAAAATAGTTGTCCAGAGAATTTATGCTTGAGACAATACTGTCTGGCCGAGATACCCTTTATTTAGCTTGGAGTTTATTAATTTAAGTTGCCAATAATTTTTAATTGCGATTTGTGTTTGATGGGTCGATATCGTGCGGAGAAAGTGTATTTGTGTGGTTTATTTTCTTGCAGAAATAGTAGAGCTATGGGCAAGGTTAGAGGGTATATAACTATTAATAAAATTGAGCCCAGCGGTAAGTGAAAATAGACTAGCCCGTTATACCTACGTGATGCAAATAATATATCACATCAGTGCACCTTTGTTTAGCCTTAAGAATCACCAGGGAGATAATTTGGCCATTTCCAAGCTCGTAAAGTTTGTGCTGCGGTGGCGGCCCCGTGGTAACGACCGCGACTTACGAGTTGTAAGTCGTAGGTCCAAACCCAGACAGGCGCTTTACTTTGGGTAAGTTATTTCAGCAACACTACTCTCAAAACGGCCCAGGAAAACATCGTGAGGAAACCGGCATGTCCTAGAACCGAAAATTCGAAGACATGTGACATCTACCAAATCGCACTGGGTCTGGGTAGTGGATTAAGGCCCACTCCCTCTCACAGAGAGGAGGCCTATGTCCCAGCAGTGGGAATATGTGCTTTAACATAAGTATCAATATGATAACTTTCTTTTTATGTCCAACATACCAACAAACAAATTGGTTTATCGTCCACTCATTTATTTAATGCTACATTAAATAGAATATACATGTTGCGGGTTGGTGGATGTCACCAACCCGCACTTGGACCGCGATTACGACTCACTCGAGGAGGTCTGTGTCCCAGCAGAAGGAATATTTATAGGCTGATTATGATGAAGCTTGTGCTAATAAAGTTTTTTTTTATAAAATCTTATCAAACCATATCAAAGTCACAAAGTAAGCAAAATCTAGAAGTGATGCAGGAGACAGTACTTCAAGAATTTATTTTCCTAAAGTAATGGGTACTTTGTTCCGATAATCGTAATTATAACACTCAGCACAAGTTTAACACACAATAATTATTTTTAAAGCCTCAACATCTTAAACTCTAAAACAGACATCATCCAGACTCGTTAAACACAAAATGAAATCGAATAAAGCGAGCAGGTACTGCAAATCTGAAGTATCTTCACGCAACGTTCAACAAAGGACGTTCAGAGCTCGAATCAAATTCATATGTAAACTTTGCAATGAAAAGTTAGACTTAGCTAAATTCATTTCCATATTTGTGTTGGGAAGCTTCGGTTTCCGAGTCAGGGAACGGGATAAAAACTGTATTTCAACTAAAAAATAACTTAGATTTTAATGATATTGGTCCGAATTTGAAACAATTATTATGATTACATATATGTAGCTTAAAATTTTGATTGGAGGGCTATACAGCATGTATCAGAAAATTGTTGTCAAATTTGAGGGGGTGGTACAGACCATCAAACCAAACATCTTTCTCCATGGGACCAACATCGTAATCGCGTAAAAATGGTTGTAAAACCCTTCACAAAAAAGGACCTAAATCGGAGGCAAATAATTATATACCAATTACTTTGGTTCCCATACTTTCAAAAATATTTGAGAAAGTAATGAGTAAAAGGCTTATAAATTTCTTAGAGAAACATGATGTTGGTCCCATGTAGTCAACAGAACAGTTTCATTAAGCAAAAATCTACAACTTTGGCGTGTTTTAAATTAGTAAAAGAAATTATGGATTTTATATCAATAAAAAAGAAATACCAGTAGCAGTATTTTTGGATATGAGTAAGGCGTTTGATATGGTATCTCATGAAACCTTATTGCGTAAACTTGAGCTATATGGCATACGAGGCATTGC
Organism: Atethmia centrago; assembly: GCA_905333075.3. Lineage (NCBI taxonomy): Eukaryota > Metazoa > Arthropoda > Insecta > Lepidoptera > Noctuidae > Atethmia > Atethmia centrago. The sequence continues at coordinate 7,113,070 of HG995367.1, read as the reverse complement.
TTATAGGTGGTTTGAAAGCTACTTAACAGGCCGACAACAAAGCACGGTGATTAAAAAAATGTGTCTTGAAACTAACACCCAGAAAACCTTTAGATCACCTTACTTAACAAACTATTGTGGTGTACCACAGGGAAGTGTCCTTGGCCCATTATTGTTTATAATATATATATAAACGAACTGCCCAACTTACTATACTATATTGTTTGCAGATGATACTACCGTGTTGACAAAAGAGAAAACGCTAGATAACAGTAAAATTGTTACGAATAAAGCATTGACAGATTTAATCAGTTGGCCAGACAGGAATAATTTAAAAATAAATTTAAATAAAACAAAATTTATAACATTTTCGCCATATAATAACCACAAAAAATTAGGAAATGGAAGGAAATTAAGTTTAAATTACAATAATAATGACATTGAAGAAGTTAATAATATCAAATTTTTAGGAGTAGTAATGGACAGGCATTGCAATTGGAAAGCTCAAGTAGATAATGTATGGGCTAGCGGACGGTGAGCAATGGGTAGCTCACCGTCCGGTAAGGACCAGGCCCGGGTCGACGGCGCGTCGTATTCCACGCGCGCCTCAAAGAGATGTCGTCAGCACAAAGTAGGGGTCCACTAGGGCCGATGCCTGCCGGGGTCGCGGGAAGGTACTTATGGGTCACCGAGGCCCCCGCAACACAGGCAACAGGAAGGAATACGGGTGGGTTTTAGTCAGTAAGAGTCTGACACACCCTCCCGCTCCGCCCAGAGCGGGAGAAGTTATTTGATGATTTCCCACCCTAAAAAAAAAAAAAAAAAAGTAGATAATGTATGTAAGAAAATAAATAAATTCGTATTTGCACTTAGGAGGATCAAAAATTCAACAGACATTCAAACAGCCCTATTGGTATACCATAGCCATGTTTGTTCTGTTTTAAGGTATGAAATAACAATATGGGTTAATTCAACAGATGTCAAGAGGGCATTCATAGCCCAAAAAAAGTGTGTAAGGTCAATTTTCTATCTGAAGTGGACAGACTCCTGTAAACCCGTATTTATAAAGCAAAAGCTGCTAACCCTCCCGTCTTTATATGTATTTGAAACCTGCAAATTTGTAAGAAACAACTACTCGCTTTTTGAAAAGGATGAAAAGGCTATGTCAAAGCGGAAAATAGAACAAAAGCCACTAGTAGTCCCGCGTAATAGACTAAAAGTATGCAACAAAAATTGTTATACCATGGCGGTGCAAATATATAACCACTTAGCCGAAGAATTTAGAAATGCTACAGATTTAGAATTTAATAGAAAGCTATATAGTTGGTTGTGTGAGAGATGTTTTTATTCCATCAATGAATATTTTGAATATAAAATGTAAAACTTATGTATTATAATTATTATGACATCCATATATTTATTATTGACATTACTTAAATAATATTGAAACATTTTCATTATTCTTGCTATTTTTTATTCACTTGACATCATTATTATTGATCGCTATTTTTTAATTTTAATAATTATTTTAAATGGATAGAATTGTAATTAATTTGAATCTTAGTAATTGCATTGTAATCTAAACTTAAATTATGACATTATTATTAGTATTTTTATGTTATTGCTAATAATTATTAAATGTGTACCTACTGCATGCTTATGTATAACCAAGATGTAAAACCTAAATATTTGCACGGCTGAAATGCCGAATATAGTGAAACCCATAGATCCTAAGAACTTATGTCAACTTCCTATATTCTTGCAAATAAATATATCATTCATTCATTCATTCATTCATTCATTCATTCATTCATGCATTCATTCATTCATTCATTCATTCAATGATTAACTACCCCATACAAAAATTCGATACTTACTCGACCCAAATATATGGGACGGCTGATTATAATTTCGCGATGACGATGTGGGTCCCATGCAGAGAGTTGTTCAGTTTGATGGTCTGTACCACACCCTTAAATTTGACAACACCTTTCTGTTACATACTGTAAACAATGTGCTTAAAACATACCTACTAATACACCTCTCCTGTCCTCTTCAGGGAATACAAGCGTAATGTTAGAGTACGTCGGTATATTCAGCATAATAATTTGTTAATGATCTACATAACGGCCCACACGCTACAATGTTTAGCTACCATGTTTATTCTGCAACATCTGTCGGCATATCGTGGGTGTAAAGGTAAAATTCATTAAGTGACATTTTTACGAAAAACTTGTTAAACAAGTGGTAAACTTAGACACTTTTGTCTCAAAGATAATCAGATAATTTTCGCAAAAATGTCACTTCGTGAGTTTTACCTTTAGACCCACGATATATGACCACTAATAGCCAATCAGCGGCCAATTGTATCCTTTTATGCATGCATGAAATATATTGTGACTAGATTGATTGTCAAGTAAACACCGAAATTGTTTCTGAAAAGTTAGAATACATAATCAGCCTATAATGTTCCCACTGCAGGGACACAGGCCTCCTCTTTGCGAGAGGGAGTGGGCCGTAATCCACCACGCGGGCCCAGTGCGGGTTGGTAGATGTCACATGTCTTCGAATTTTTGGTTCTAGGACATGCCGGTTTCCTCACGATGTTTTCCTTCACCGGTTTTGAGAGAAGTGGTGATGAAATCATTTACACAAAGTAAAGCGCCTGTCCGGATTCGAACCTACGACGTACAACTCGTAAGTCGCGGCCGTTACCACTGGGCCACCACTGCTCTCAAAGTTAGAATGCCAGCTATCAATTAAAATCAATAAATCTATTCATTTTATAAATTAAAGTCACTTTTCGTGTCTGCCTGTGTTTGTGTTTGTCTGTGTCTGTCTTTCGTGTGTGCGTTGTTCTTCTAAACTGCGGAACGTATTTTGATGCAGTTTTCACCACCATTTATAGAATGTATTCCGGAAGGTTTATGTATACAATACATTGATATTTAACTTTGATATACTCGTAGCACACAAATCTCAATGATAAATAATTTTATTTCTGTACAAACACTTTTACACGTCAACCATTTTTTAAAAACTAGATGAGCTCGGCGTTTCCAAACTCAGAGGTCACAATCTCTTTTAAAGTCCAGACATACTCGTGGTCAGATCATGTGAAGACCATGTAGATTAGTATCTGAAATGGTCTTTTGAGGAACGAACTGTACATATTGAGTGGACCTGTCCAGTCAGTGCAAGCATTTGTCAGTAATCGTGCAATTCAACTCAGAACTTAAGGGATGTTTTGAATTGTCGCTACATCAGTACATTGCACCATTGTAAGTAGCATGTGCGGGTCGCTAGTCAGTAATAATAATAAAAAATAATTGTAATATTTGACGCGTGTTCTAATGGCGAAGGAGGGACGTTTTAAAAACAACCCAACCTTAAGAGCCCACTGGATGGTTATATTTATATGTGAATGAAGCCACGTTAAAGCCACGAAAAGTCCTTGTTAATTATTTACTAAGCTTGCCAGTTTAAACTCCGGCTTATTGGCCATAAAAATATTTAAGCGACCTCTAAAATTTCATTTATTTTGCGTGTTAATGACGGAAACATTATAAAACGTTCTCTTGTTTAAGTAAAAGTAAAAGGAAGAAAAATCTTTTAAAATAGTGAATTATAAATCACGACTGGCCATTTTCTACGAAGTACGTTAAGATCTATCAAAGAAGATGCCATAAATATTGTAAGTTTGTTATAACTATCTTGTTACCGGCCACTAGAACATCCCATTTCCAATATTCCGGGATCCCGAGATTTTAAAGTTAACGGTGTCTCGAGAGTGTCAAAGAATCTTTTTAGTAACGAAATTATTATTATGGCTTACGTAGTTTTAAGTAAAACAGCTTACTAAAACTTCAGGATAGTAACAATTTGGACTTAAAATATTAATATCATGTAACTATAAAGGGTGGCATCCCCGCGCAACATTACCATGGATTCAGTACATGATTCTGGACCCCCAGCGTTGACATTTTTCGTCCGTTATTAAAAAAAAATGACTGTGCTTTTTGACCAAAAGTTGTAACAGGTTGTGCGTCGATGTCCCTGCCACTATATACCGAAAGCGAAACTGAACGCATTCATTTGTTTCATAACTCAATGTTCATGCTGAACGTAAATTATTTCTTTTTTTCTTTCTTGCGCTATGATTTGACCGCCAATTGTGTTATCCTTTGTAAAATTTCTACTTTTATATCTGTAATTCACATGTTGTACGTATAATGAAGAATACTCTATTCTATTCTACGATTTCTTGAGATTATTACATTTATTTTTATAGCTATAAAATAAATTAAAATAGTTATTATGATCTTCTTAAGTTTTTGGACGGTAAATTACTTTTTTGTCAGTTTACATTTTTCGGGATAACTTTTCACCCTTCAAATTATTAAGTTACACAGTTATTTCTGCTGAACTTTCAGCACCATTAAATTTACGTTTTATAAAGAGGTCCCACAACCAAGTGATGTATGGCGTAAATAAAATATGACGGATTATAAAATACACTCCTAGACTCCTAAAGCGAGCCAGCCTGCACTTTTGTGTGGAAGTCTATAACTTTTTAATTGGTCGTGAATTCAAATTCGGAACAATGAGGACACCAAAATGATGGCCAGTTTTGATCTTCTTCTTAACGTGTCGATGACAATCTAGATGGACTCGGCCTAGAATTCGGCTACGGTATTGGCGCCATCAGTAGCTTCCATCGGTTCCTGTAATATGCAGAACATGATATTAAGGCTCCCATCGTTTGTGGAACAGCACCAAATTTACACTCCAAGACGGAATCTATGTCTATGAACTGAACTGTCTATGAACGTCGTCTATGAATCTCCACCTGAACAGGGTTTCCTTGCATGGGCCAGCCTGGGTCCTGAGTCTGTTTAAAGACTTCCAGGTTAGCCAAGGCAACTCATTCCCAGGTGGGAGATCTTCAGCAGGTGGGACGAATGGTTTGGGTAAGGTATCGCTGTCGTCCCAGCTGCAGTCTTTCTTTTGATCGCTCGCCAGTGAGTCGAAACACTTTAAAACTGTTTTGGTTTTTTAGCCTTTGTGGCACAAGGATCTTGTCGTGCAAAGGATGTCGTGTGTGCCACCGCTCTGCAATCTACTGGTGGCGCTATTCCTGCTAATGGATACAGCATTTGTACTGGAGTCGGTTTTAGGCAACCAGTGTTGATCGTCTCATTCTTTTGAATTACTTTGATGTTTAGTTTGCCTTTATACTTCGCATGGAATTGCACGGTGACCCGATTTAGGAGTCCAGGAGTGTATATCAGCCGGTGACAGTTACGGCCATTACGGCCATCGCTCACGGCCACGATGGCCGGCCATTTTATTCAAGTGCCTTTATTCCACGGGATGAGGGATAGTTTTTTTAATACTGCTATTGATATAGCTGTTTCTAAGATGCTGTTGATAGATGATGAGATGATTAAAATCCCGAGATATCTATCGCAACATCATTGGCAAACATCGATATGTAAAGGATTCCAAAAAGATAAAATCTCTTAAAATATATTATTTAATAAAAAAAATATGTATACCCTTCCATACGAGTTTGTAACCCATAAAATTCCGAAATAGGATCAGATACCAGCAAGAAAATCCCGACAACATCGGGAAAATTCCGAGAGCGGGATTATAAAATAAGGGGTTAATTGAAACCTTTTGTTACATAACACCGAAAAACCGTTTTTATATAAATGTGTTTTCTCTTTTATTATTACAAAGAGATAACTCGTTTTAGGAATAAAGGGATGAGACAATAATTTATCGGCAATTTGGCTGCTCGATTTAGGGAATAGTTCGACCAACGATTATCTGTTATTATTTGTACATTGTTATATTTCTTAAGCCTAACAGAATGTTATTGCTCAGATTACTGATTCAAATAAAATGAGTGTCATTGAGATAAAGCGATTCAATAGATCAGATCTTTAGATATATTGATGTTATACTAATATTCTAAAGATGTAAGAAGAACGCCTGCATGAAACATTTTTTTTAATAAAAATATTTCGTTAGATTACTGTGAGTTTGTATGGTTTTATATGGTAATCTTCGGAACTGCTAATCCGATTCTGAAAATTCTTTCACTAGCCGCAGTATTGCGCGAGTGTCCTAAGATATATTAAATCTTTACCTATGAACTTGCTGTTTAGTATATACAGATAGATAAAGTAATTATTAAATAAATATTTTTTATTTTTGTATCAACCAAAATATGCACCCATGCTATCGATGCATCTCTGCCAGCGCAGTGGTAATTTTTAAATGCCCTTCTTGAAGAAGTCAGGTTTACGGGAGCCAACAAACTCTTCAAAGGCATTTTGTACTGCCTCTCGGGTATTGATTTCTTCCCCTGCCAAGAAGTTGCCCAAATTTTGAAAAAAGTAGCAGTCTGTCGGTGCAAGGTCTGGTGAGTACGGTAGATGACGCAAAACTTCCAACCCTAGCTCTTGTAGCTTAGAGACCGTCTGTTGTGCCGTATGAGGTTGAGCATTGTCGTGAAGGAGCAGCGGGGACGAGCGATTAACCAGGGCTGGCCGAAGATTTGCGATCTTCTCCATCATTGTGTCCAGTTCCTCACAGTACACATCCGCAGTAATGCTGGTGCCATTTGGGAAGAAGCTGTAATGAATTATATCGGCACTAGACCACCAAACAGTGACAATGACTTTTTTAGAGGTAACTTTCGTTTGGGGCATTGCCTAGGCGCTGGACCAGGGTCTAACCAACATGATGACCGCTTACGATTATCAAAAAGAATCCATTTTTCATCGCAAGTGACAATGCGGTTCAAAATCCCTTCGTTTCTGTGTCTGTTAAGCAACGCAAGGCGGTATGCCTTGCGTTGCTTAACGCGTCGTCGCTCTGGCGATCGTTCAGTTAGTGCGGCACCCACTTATCAAGTATTTTTACCTTGCCAATTTGACGTAAATGAACCAATATTGTTTTGATGCTATGCGATGCGTTGAAAACTGCTGCTAACTCAGCCGTAGATTGAGTATCATCAGCTTCCACTATCGCCTTTAATTCGTCATTGTTGACTTTAGTTTTCGGGCGACCACGGGGTTAATTTTTTAGATCAAAACTTCCATGTCGGAAGCGTTAAAACCAATAACGAGTCGTGCGTTCGTTTGTAGTGTTCACTCCGTACACGTAATTAATGTTGCGAGCCGTTTGTGCGGCATTGCTACCGCGACGGAACTCGTATTCCATAATTATTCGTATTTTTATCGTGTCCATGTTGATGAAAAAGTTACAAATTACTGAATTTGAAAACAGAATTCCATACTTTTTAAATAATTATTCATATGAATTTAGAATTTATTGCCAGCCATACATAAATTACGTTTTAAATGGCCAGTGAAACGACAAATTCATAGACACCATTTTATGTTAAAACAAGAAATTTCACAAAAGTTAGTTATTGGTAAATGAATTTGCTCTCTCACCTCATATACCTTATCTTTCTTTCAGAAACCTTTATTTTTACACAAAATTGTTTCTGTGTCAAGCCCTACAAGGTGCTCCAATACACAAGAGTCATAAACCAAGCAATTTTTCTTTGACAACATCAAATAAATTGAATTCCACCCTATCTACTCCTTGGAACAAGCTCAGAGACAAACAACCAACTTTAAGTCATAAACAATAAGGAAATTCCGTACAGTACGTGGTAAAAATTATTTTGTGCCAAAATTGTGGCATCGTGTATCTACTGACGTGTTATATCTAGAGGCAGGGCTGTCAAACGTATGATTTTAGATGTTAAAGTTTGATTGGTATGCATGGCAGTACGGATAGTGACACATTGTGTTAACGAAGACATTGTGTAGTCAACTGCCATGCGGCTTCATGTCGTAGCAATAATGGTGGTTCTCGAAGTGTAAGTGTACTAAAATAACTTATAGAATATAGAAAATACAAGAGAATGCAATTAAACACTACGGGAGTTCTAACATAAACTGTTTATTTTTTAATTCTTTGTTTTTTCACAACATACGGATTGTTTTGAAAAATGTAGCACTCTGTAAACACTATTATGTATCCCACCACAGTTCTAATTCATGCCTCAGGAATGAATTCAGTGCTTCTGAGTAAATAATCTGATAATAAAACCAACAACGTGGCAAATAAAAAGTAATATAAACCTTACATTATGGCGAGTTGGGACATTATTACACTTCTTTATTTTGCTACCCCCATTGTGTTACGAATAAAATTCTGCCATGAATTTTTTTTTTCGACGAACATCAAAAAATATGTCTGACTGTATATTTTACTTATTTTATTTCTTTTTATTTATTTTTTGTATTTTTTGATGTATGAAATTATATTTATTTTCGAAATAAAGTATTTTCAAAATATAGTAAGTACCTATGTTAAATAAACAAGTCAAACATTTTAACATTTTAAAAACTGCTTCTTGTACGCGAAACACATATTAAGGCGCTGACAAGACCCAATTGACCAAAATTGGCTTATTTTAAGAAAAAAAAATTGCCAAATCTGTATAGTTTGTGGTAGCGGAAAAATTATATGTTAATTTTGAACATATTTCACAGAACGTGGTTGTTGCCAAAACACGTTTTGAAAAAAATCTCGATACAAACTAACGTTACACTAACCTAACCTAACCTAACATTGAGTTCTAATCCAAAATATCTGTATTAAATATCAACATACCTTACAAATTTCATTAATAACAAGAACGTCTTATTTGAATGCAGAACTTGGTTATTTTTTATTTTTTACTACTAAATTCAATTTTGAGTAAATAGATAATTGCTTCATATTTTGCAATAAATTACAAGCGTGTCATCGCGCTTCTCTTTCTTTTCTATGACAGTGACCGCGGTTTAGGTGTTGTCAGCGTCTTAAATAGACGAATGATGTTGCGAACACAATTAAATTTAATACATTAGCATTGCATACGTCTAGCACCAAAGTTAGAATTTTCATCTTAAACTATATGCAAATATTAAAGCTGTTGATAACTCGTGCTCGCGAGCAATACTAAAGTTTCCCTCCGCTTCAATTCAATACACACAATGACACATATTCACTACATAATACCGATTTGCAACGATTCCGAACTTCAATACATTTCCTCTTAAATCGAAACAACTGCGATGGTATAAAAATATGCAGGAAACGTCGAAAGTACATAAATCGCGATTCTAAATATCTCTTTGCAATAAACTACTGCAATCTTTAAAACAGGAGAGCAGTGGTGGCCCAGTGGTAACGGCCGCGACTTACGAGTTGTAGGTCATAGGTTCGAACCCAGACAGGCGCTTTACTTTGTGTAAATTATTTCATCACCACTTCTCTCAAAACGGAAAAGGAAAACAACGTGAGGAAACCGGCATGTCCTAGAACCAAAAAGCGAAGACATGTGACATCCACCACCCCGCCCTGGGCCTGCGTACCTCTCATAGAGAGGAGGCCTGTGTCCCAGCAGTGGGAACATGTATAGGCTGATTATTTGAATCTTTAACACAAGTATAAATATGATAACTTTATTTTATGTCCAACATACCAACAAACAAATCGGTTTATCGTCCATACAATTATTTAATGCTACATTAAATAGAATATCCCATTATACATTTCATGTAAAAAAGCTTCAGCCATATATAATACATGTTTATCACGAAATACATCATCAGCATAAAGTAATCTACAGAGCTCTATTCAGTTTTATTGTGAAAAAAAAATAGAATATCTTAACCTATACTTGAATAACAAAGACAATGTGATATTGGGTTGACATTCATTGAAAAGGTTTGAAGAGCAATTCAATTTTATAATCATTGCCACTCTTCTAAACTGACAGTATCCCGGATTAAATTAATGAGAGCGAAAAAAAGTCCCGAAAATAAAGAATCTATTTCTTATTTATCTTCACACAAGTGCAGTTTTGAACCTAAATTTACTGTATATGCTCGATAAACTTCTTCTCATAATGGAAAACTTAACTCGTATTTATTTAACGTAAGGCATCATAACATTATACTCTTTAAAGAACCTAATTACACGCCAACACAAAAATTCAGCAACAAAGCCAACGGGACGGGTTTCAACGGGACAGCGGCAGCACTGTTATCTACCGACAGTCCCGGCTAACGACCGAGAGGAACCCGGTGAAGTGTTCAACAATATCCCGGATCCTGGGCTAAAGTATCCCGCTATACTACAACACTAACTATAGTATGTAGCGTAGTGTGTGTATATAGTATTTTGAGCTATCTAGCTCAGCTTATAATAAAAAATAATGTTCCGTTCTCGATTCTTCAAGACCAATGGCGAGTTATGGCCGACCCCTGTATACAGGTGGTCAGGTTTCGGAACTTATCATAAAATATATTTTACGAGCGCCTAGCGTCCTTTGGGTAAATATGGCGAGCGGTTTTGTTTGGTCGCAACACAAATGGTTTCAGTCAAAAAATATGGTAAATATTGTATCGTATCGTTGATGCATTTCGTTCTGCTTATTTGAGACCAGTTGGCGAGAGATTTTTTGGTATTTGTATCAAGTATAATAGTTAGTTAAGTCCTTATGTTACTAACTTACTGTATCATAACTAACTTATCGTACTCATCTAGTGAGATTATAGAGTACTTGTGTCATCCTGTACTATCTAATCTCGCTCTAATCGTTAACAGAGATGGGCAGTTGAACGTGCTCAATTGAAAATACGACAAAATAACCTATTAAAGCTAAGTGTCGAAATAGCCGCACAAGAACTGAAAATATCGCATACTACTCACAACTAAGACGTCTACACCTCTAAAACCACAAAAAACTTAATCAATAGTAAAACAAAGAACTCTAAACAAACATAACCTCACTCCGTTATGAAACCGACAAACAAAAACAATAAACACAACAAAATTCCAACTTGAAATTGCTCGATACTGTTCCTAAAGTGTTTGCAGCAAGACAAATGGCTCAACAAAAAGTATGGGAGACTTTTAACAATCGTGGACGTAAAAAAACGGATCCCAAACGACCAATATTGGAACAAGAAGTCGGATTTTTGGAAGAAATAAGTATGGAAGTCACAATTGCTGTGTTATAGCCCGGAGTTGGCGAGGTAGCGGAATTTAGGCAATCCGTAGTCTATGACTGTTAGTTTTCCATTGTACAAAGGTACAAGTTGTACTAATATTGTAAAGAGGAAAGTTTTATTTGTTTATTTGTTTCGAGATAGGAGGATAGTAAGAAGTCGTTTGATATTATCTCTGATTGATAGAAAAGTTATTGTATGACTGGATAAGCTTGTCTGCAAGAAAGGCCCAAAGAAATTACTATTTTTGTTTATTGGGAAACCCACCTAAGATTACGAAAGGCTTGTATCCAGCAGATGACTGCGATTAATCGCGTTTATGAATATCTTTACTATTACAGAAGAAAATATGTATTATTGTATTCTCATTTGTGGCAGCTATGTAAATCTAAGAAAAAAAAAAACTTGCTTTAATAAAATAGTTACCATATGCCTTGCTGGGGGCAAATATGTAGTTACAGGGAAATTCTAATTAAAAAAAATATGTTAATTTCTTGTATGTAAATATCAAATAACTTCTTCCGTATTTGGGCGGAGCGGGAGGGCGTGTCAGAGTCTTGGATAAGGTACCTCCTAACAAAGATCTTAAGAAAATTATTACTCAATTTAATAGATACAATTATTATCCTTTATTACGTAAATATTAAATACATTTTTAAATATTTTTATAAAAAATATAAAAAACATTAAAAAATATAAAATATTGTGGCCCATTGGCATCAGGAACAGGGTCCAAACTGCCGGTGGTCAGGACTCCAGAGAGGAACCTCACTATGCGTGCGGTATCCCCAAGTACTGCTCTCTGAATTAAGCCCTTAACCCAGCCACGCATTGAGTCTCCTGGGGTGTTGGTCGAGGCTCTCCGATATTAAGTCGCTGTCGACAACTTCGTGTGCTAAGTCAAGATACTTGATTTTTTTTACTTTCTCAGTTTTCATGAGATTCTCGTCATGAGGGTCAGCAATATCAACAATCATTGCACGGCGCTCTCGTCAATCTATTACCACTATATCAGGCTTATTGGCTACAATAGTCCTGTCAGTGATGGTCGATCGATCCAGTACAATGTGGCGTGACCATTCTCGTGAACTGGGTCAGGCACATACCTGTAGTATGGTACTTCGAACTCCACAAGGTTTTACTGCAAGTCAAGTTGCTGGTGAATAATCCTAGGTACTAGATTGTGTCTGTGCAAGTACTCGCCGTTAGCAAGACGAGAACAGCCGGAAACAATGTCGGATTGATTCACCGGGACGGTAGCATGCCCGACTGAGGTCAACCGTACCGTCCTTGGCAATGTAATTTCGATAATTATTCGTCATGATAACTTCATCCATAATCGCATAGACAAAAACTTCGGCTTCCCCGAATAGGTCGTCGAAACGCAGCGGATACAGACGCCAAAAGATACTATTATTATTTTCTTTTATTCCATTATGTACACATAAAATTATATTTTTAAATATTAGAATATAAAAACATTTAAAAACATAAAATTATTATTGTTATTATTGCTTAACAAAGTCTTCCTTTCAAATACAATAACATGACCTAATATAAGACTTAATACAACACACAATTATGGTAATTCCACACGCCAAGCAAGCAAATACTTAATTTACAAGATTATTTAACAACAAACATGACTAAATGAGGCAGCGTTTTGGGACGTAATCTAATTTTACATAATTGAACCAATAGCTCAACAGGGCGGAATAGATAAGGATGGGATATAAAACACGGCATGACATTTGAAAATGTGTTTGATTTTAGAATTTTCAACTATTTAAAAATATGTTGCGTCAATAATTTGTGAGGTACGTACACGCACGGCCTCCTTTTTGCATTTTATTTCTAGTTTTGCTTAAGTGGGTACTCATGGTTTCCTTTTTTGAGAAGTTTCGTCCCGTCCCGTCCCTTACATAAGAAACAAAAGACATTCTACTTTTTTTTCTTATTTGCCACAGCCATTGCTGCCGATTCCCTTGTTCACAAACTAAACTAAATTTAAGTTCAGTGCATCTTTTTCTTTCTATTTCATTAAGAAAAAGACAGAAGATAAATTTTAGTTTAGTCCTGTCAAATTAATCAGCGCTTGACGAAAATTGACGTAATTTTAGTAGGCAAGTTTTTAATCACGTCTACACTTGTATGGAGTAGTGACAGGCGCTAATTAATTCGACAGGACTAAACTAAAATGTATCTTCTGTCCTCGTCTTAATGAAATACAAAGAAAAAGATGCACTGAACTTAAATTTACTTATTCATGTACACACAAAACACTTACTCATTACTTCATGACGATGGAAAGTTTTCTTAATATTCTACGGTAACAAATTCGGTTTACAAAAGTGTTGATAGGGTATTCAATACTAATGTACCCAGTCTATTAGAAAGACCATGTTCTGTACTAAACATTTATGAGCTGATGTGCTGAACTCAATCCCAATAATGTAATGAATATATGTTACATCCCGCGCGAGTTACAAGAGTGAACTTAAGTAAATGGGTCAAAGTAGGTCTTAAGTGTCGACTCAGTAAAGTGCGACAATTTATGTGTACTATGTTCCTTATAGAACGGTTCGTGACTGTTGTTAGGGGAGGAGATGGTTGGTAACTTTCAAGTGCAAGGCAAAGTTGTTTTCTGAAGTATTTAACGATTATCTAATACTAGCGACCCGGCCCTGCTTCGCACGGTTTCTATGACTCGATAAAACATCAATATTTTAAAATTGTTATGTAAGTTTAATAATAAATAAATAATATATGTACGGTTAATGGACTAAAAGCGGAAAGCCTCGACCAACACCTTAGGAGGCTCTCATTGCGCGGCTGAGTCAAGAGCTTCATTCAGACAACAGTGCTCCTGGACACGGACGCATAGTGAGGAGGTTCCTCTCTAGAGTCCTGACCACCGGCAGCTTCAACCCTATTCCTGATGGTGATGGGCCACTGTTTATTTTTATATTTTTTATAAAAATATTTAAAAATGTATTTAATATGTATGTGTATGTAATAAAGGTAATTATAAATAATGTATTATACACATAAACCTTCCAGATAAATTCTCTAAATGAAGCTGAAAACCTCACCGCAAACCTTTTTCAATATAACATCTAAAACCAAATCATTTATTCAACCTAAATGAAGATGGCGACCAACGCAAATCCATAAATATTCCACTTTTAAAATATTTTCAAATATACCACGATTTCGTAAGCATACTTAATAGGGACGTCCCATAGACAACCCATCTCATCTGTTTGTCCTTGGTAGAGCAGAATTTGCATGAAACACTCAATATACTACGAATAGGTGAATGCGTATATATCATTTCCTATTAATGTTGCCGACTTCAAAGCGATCTTCGTGTACATAGGACGAGCTTGTGACGAGCATATGTTGTAAGTTGTCTTAGATATCCCTGAGGGGAACTGAGCTAATTAGGATGTAAGCGATGTAATGTGTTTGTTCACGGAACTAATATCAGAGATTCGATTGGTTTAGTATTGCTAAAGCAATAATCTCGTCTAGATTCCAACTTAATATGTAGATAGGACCTACTGGGTGATTAAACAGATCAGTTGACACTTCCCGATGTTTGAACTGTTCATTATCAAAAGAGCCTTCAAAATGCACTGCCTACTGGCTCATAATTTCAACATAGTAAAATAAATGCATAAGTAATAGAAGAACAAATAATGAGCAAAATGTATTAATAAACTTAAGAATTTCAGATAAATTATTACGTCTCAGACACTAAACCAACATGTCAATCACATACATATGTAGGTTCAAAATAATTCAACAAGAGACGAACGAGGCACTCCATCTTTAAAACGGACGTATTTGTTCTAGATACAGCTTCAGTGGGCGTATGATTGTTCTCTGCGCGTAGGCGGTACAAGGAATGGGTACACAAGTACCCGTAATAAGTACGACTTTGCTCTTTTTTATGCCCTATTTAGTTAAGCAGAATAATACATAGAATTCGTAATATTTTTGTTTATTTGATTGGCCATTATTGTTCTCTCGGCATGACATGGGGTGCGACTTCGCAAAACGACCAGATTTTCAGCGTTAGTTAGTTTCAGCTTTACATACGTCGCACAAGCTCGTGTTTTGTTCTCTGGCTATTTCCCTAACTGTTGCCGCGTATCTTGCTCTTGTGCTGCACTGTGCCTTCATAAGTGCTGACTATGGCTGCATATTATAATCCTGAATTCGCTGACACAATGTACTGTTACGGAATTTGTGACGGTAACGCTGCTGAGTCGCGGAGACAATATCAACTTCGCATTCCCAACCACCAACTCCCACACGTTAGTGTCTTTGGATCGACTTAACGGTGATTATCTAGCGTACAAAGAAGCAGGCAAATTGACACTAGTCGTTCCCGGAGATACATGGTTGAGGACGAGGAGCTGATTCTTCAAAGTTTTATTGACGACTCCAACACAGCGACAAACATGGTAGCGCGTTAGCTTGGCACATATGTCACAGTGGAAATACTGGTCTGTAGTTCTCTTGTCAGGCTGACATCCATACCACTCCAGTCACAACTCGTCCAGTCATTAGAAGAGGGAAATCAGCCGAGACGGCTTGAATTGTATCGTTTTATGCTAAACGCCGACGCCGATGGCGAAAACTTAAAAAAAAACATTCTGTGGACCCCTATGAGTCATGTTTTAACCGTGATAGTATCACAAATCATCACAATTTACATTACTGGCCACCGAAGGCAGAAGCAAACCCTAAAAGACTGAAACCGACCGCATCCCAGCGTTATAGGATCTCGCTTAATGTTTGGATGGGTATTATCGACGACAAGTTAATTGACCCACATTTTTTACATTGAACACTAAATGGGGAACTTTATGAAGATTTCCTAAGTAACCATTTAACAGCACTGCTCGCGGATGTACCGGGAGAAAGAAGAGCAAACATGTTTTATCAACGTGACGGATGTCCAGCCCACTTCCAAATCCCACTGGTAATAATAATAATAATTCGACAATTGCTGGATGAAAACTATCCAATCCGATGGATAGGGCACGGTGGGCCGATTCCGTGGCCTGCACGAAGCCCTGGTCTTTAAGTCTGGGGTGATCTGAAAGACCCAGTTTATGTGACCGCAGTAAATTCAATTGAAGAACTAAGGGAGAGAATAACAGATGCGGCGGACCATGAGGGCAACAATCACATCAGGAATCACAATTCGAAACCGAAGGCAGCACATCGAACAAGACGTGTGAAATGTGTGTAATTAAAGATTTAAAATTGATATTGATTAAAAATAATAATAATGTTCACGAAATTGTTTAATTTGATTTTCCGAATAATCACCTTTTTGTGAGACGCACACCTTCCTGTACTAAATCAATAACGATTTTCATAATGTAATCCATGACTTGGTATTAACTTCCATACATTTTTGGATAGCTGATAAGACAAGGATATTTTCCTAGTAATTTTTACATCAGGCGTAGTATTTTTTTTTTTTCACTAGACAACATTTTTTATGAAGTAATGGCTAAAATTACAAAAAAAATAAATGTTTGATCTTCGCCAAATTCTTAGTCATTTTTGAACGTTTAATTATTAACAAAGATCTGCTACGGCATCAACTATGCTCATAACTTAAATTTCAGCACAATCGAGCATTTAATTATTTTTAAATGGCTTCAAATGAGTTAATCTGGGATTTTTCATAAAAATACTATACTACTGAATTTCGCTAGAACATTTGGTGGCTTAATTTGTTGCATTTTAATCCTACTATGACGTCCTGCAGGGAATACGTCGAGGTACCAGTAACCTTGTATAACGAAATTAAAAGGAAAACTATCACAGCTAAGTAAGCTTTACAAGTTAACGAGTAATATTCGACCAACTTACATTTTCAATTGGAGAATTGACCGTGACGTATATTGATGTAGGTATGATAGAACATGTTTTTCAACTACAATGTTAAGTTTGTTTTTGGAATAAATTCATTCCAACGACTACTTCATTGTGCGTGGTCCGACGCGCATTTGGTCGGTTTTTGCAATAAATGAAAGAAATGCTATATGGGGCGAGGAATTTCAATTTTGTATCTATTGCCTGGTATAGTCTCACCCAGCAAAGCTTTCTTAATGAAAAAATAACCTAAACCATTTTATCAAATAAACCAGATTAGGTAATAATAACACAAACACTTCTGTCAGAGCACGACACATTGAAGACGCGGACTGATTAATTAAGAAAAACAGAGAGAAGCGAATTACTTAGCAAGGAATAAATTGCCAGAGGTACTCTGTGGACAAGAATTCATTCTCTGACGGATTAACCACTGTGACGTCACGTGTATGAGTGTAATTACGAGTACATCGTGGAATTAGGGATGTTAGAAGAGGTAGGAAATATATCTGATTATCTTGATGTAAACTAAGATAATTTGATAATTCGCCAAGCGGTTGGTCGACTCCTCACGTGACCAGAGGGCTGGTCTATTTTTTTGGCCAAAGAATCAGCATTGCCATACAACGTGGTAATGCTGCCAGCCTTTTGGGCACTTTTCCTGTTGACAGGGATGCGGACGAAGTTTTTGACGCCCTATGATATTTTGCCATCCCTTTTTATATAATTTTACATATAATTATTATTATTTTAAGTTTGTTAGTTTTTAAATGATGTAGATGTTTTCAAAATAAATAATAAAACTTTTATAGCAATAGATAATTAGAAATATGTAAATTAGTTTCGATTGATTTACTTTTATTGTTGTTGAATTTAAATTGATGGATAGGATTGAGCAAACAAATTATTATCTTATCTTATAGATTTTAGTTTTAATCATGGTAAAACATGAGTACCTCTTTACTATGACAATACACCATAGTAGATTTGGTTCGTTATCGAACAATTCAGCTTGGGGCTGATTGAATGAAAACACATTTTGCACTGTGGATCGAACTATTCTATAACTTAATCAAAATCCAAACCGACTTCAGCTGTGTAGAAAATCGAAACTATTGTCGAAACTAAACGACAAAACAACAAAGCAACGATTTCACCAGACGAAGGTTTGATGAAAACTCACGACATGTTCTACCCAAAACCGGTCCCGATTGAAACAATGGAAAGAAATAAAAACGTAGAACCGCCGCCGGAATATTAAACTTAGTGGCTTCACTCATTCGCTCCCAAAGGAACCATTCATTCACTCACTCTTTACTGTGAATGCTAAGCTAAATTCAAGATTAACAAATCACTTTGTCCTTCCTCTTTTGTTTTAATTTGTTATAATAATCTTGATACCAGAAATGGATGTTAGAATAATTTACGCTTGTACTAACAAGATGGTCGCTGGATAGCGTTTAGGGAGTCAGCAAGGATACATTTACTTCCATTTTCGAATGGATCGCAAAACCAGTCAGTTGAAACCCATGGTTGGTGTAAATATGTAAAAAGATGTATGAATATACACATTTTGAAGAACCGTATTAAAAGTGTTAAGTGTTAGAGTTATAAATATTTAAATGCGAGAGCGCTACATACTTTTTGGATAGCACGATCCCTTTATGCATCGGAAAACTGATAACTTTTATACTATATGTCACCGTAAGATTGTGGGCACCGTTAGTTTATAATCTATCTAGCGAGATTATAAACTATAGAAAAATTCTGAACTGTTACAATAACGCCTTCATATTCGGTAGTTTATGATCTATCAAATCTAATATGTCATATCGTCAAATTGTGAACTAACCTGCACTTATCGACAGGGTTCATACTCTGTTCCATTTTGTCACCCGTAAAATTTTGAACCGTCCCTGATTGGCAGGTCTTGGTGGTAGCCGATTTGGTCGCAGTAACTAAGCCACGGTACCCCGACGAAATGGGTTAGGTTAGAACAGAGTGGTAACAACCGCACCCGAGCCGAGCGAGCGCTTCCTCCAAGTTGGTCGTAACTGTACAGCAGTACTTGCAATTGCTTGGCTAGCTTAGCGCAAGGTGCGTTCGTAGCATGCAACTTTGATACCAGTTCATAATTTTTCTGTTGGCCGTGGATAGATTATAAACTATCGAAAAATAATGCGTTAAATTGTAGATGGTTTGGTAGTTTTTCGATACTTTATAATCTCGCTAGATACATTATAATAAGCTAACGATGTTCATAATCATACTGTGACATATATTTTGTTGTGTATATTTTTTTTTTGTATTGTATAATCTGGTCTACAATAAGGTATAAATGAATAAATAAATAAAATTGATACTTTTACAACTTCATAATTTGTTGCCTGCTTGCCTATCTTACCAGTATTATATGGATCTACAGAAATAATAAGTTTATTATCTGTTCATCGCATATGGGCCAAATTTCACACTAAAACACGATCTTTTACTTCACGCATAACACACTTTTTACACCACACATTACACAGACGCGTGTTACTAGGGGACACTCTTGTCTCACAATACCCCGTCGCACCGCTATGACCTTGTAACACCCGCAGTAAGTACGTCACAAAGTCCCCAGTTGACACTGATCAGGTCAGTTGAAACTTAGACCAATCAAGAGAAACAGCTTAACTTTGAGGAGACTTGTCAAAAAAAAAGAACAATCTAATTTATCAAAGTAATAACCTTTATCCGACGTAAGTATTCATTACTCATGAATACTTACGTCGGATAAAGGTTATACTTTGAGAAATTCGATTGTGTTTTTTTTGTATAAACATCTCTTGACAAAGTCACTAAAATCAAATCAAAAACAAAATGACTGTACTGCAGACAACAGTGCGTTCATTGAATTATTAGAATAGTATACTGTCGACACGAAACGCTCTTTTCTGTGGGTCCCCCATAGCACAGCATTATGCTAAGTGGAAGCCTTCTTGTCACCGTCACGACATGCAGCTGCCGACTGCTTCTGTTCTATGCTCGTATATGTTTTGTTTTTTTTTTCTTTATTAATTTCGGTGCCAATGATACCTATTTTTCTTTCATTTTTTTTCATTGAACAGAATTCAATGTTTTTATTTGCATTAAAACATGGTATAACACAAGCTTCGCCGTATATAAGTAAATAGCCAACTCTAAGCCACCCAAACACGATAACATAAAATAAATAAATATCACGTGGCTTGCCCAACGAAAGCTGAATTTTACTATCTTGACCACTACTCTTGATTTGTGTGTCATTTATTTTGTCATCTCGAATACATCAATGTTTATGTCATGTGTTGACCGTGATCTGCAGGCTTAGCATGACACTCTCTATTTCTTCGAAGAATAGACACGGCTCTTTCTATACAAAGTGACATTTCGTTTCTCAGATTTTGACATCTCACCGTAGAAATCCCTCTACAATCTGTCATCTTGTCTTTCGTTTCTAAAGATCTTTGTCTAGGTCCTTTTTTATGTAGAAAGATTTCTACGGCGGGATGTCAAAAAAGGAGAAACGAAATGTCACTTTGTATGGAAAGAGCCGTGTCTATTCTTCGAAGAAATATAGAGTGTCATGCTAAGCCTGCTGGAATAGGACATAGGGTACTTTTTATCCCAATATTCCCACAGGATCGAGACTTATGCGGGTGAAACCTCGGGGTACAGCTAGTCAGGTATAACTTTGTTATGGGGGCTTAAAAAAGCAAAATAGCAATAGAATTTAGTGAGTAGAGACTAAATTCTATTGCTATTTTGCTTTGTACTGTAATCTTATAAAAGTAAGACATGTATAGTTCGATGTAAACTACATACAGCAAATATATCAGCCCCAGTGAGTCATAAAATTCCTAGAAAGGGTAAGGGTTTTATAGTCGACGATGGATACGCGATCGCGATACGGGTATCCATTTCAAAATATTCAATATCTTTACAAAAACAATACCTTACATAGTACACATTATCTTGATTTAACATTTTTATGTCGACCTTCTTTACATTACTTTGGAAGAGGTCAAAATCATTACAGGGCGGCTACTAGGTACAAGGTAAGTGACCTCATCTTCAATGTGTTTTTCCCTTTCATGAACTGTCAAAATTTACTGTTTACCTACTGTATCTTCAGCCATGCATGATTTTGATGATTTGATGATGATTTTTCATGATTTGCAAAATTATAATGTATGAGATTTTTATTTGAAGAACCCCTAAAAACAATGTCAAATTTTGTTTTAGGGGGCCTGGTGACCTGACATACAGGTTTTCTAAAAAACTTAGTTTAGGCACCAGTCTTCCACAAATTAATTATAAAATTGTATCTGTAGACTTTTTACTGACATTCTCTGTAATTTGTGGTAATCAACTCAGCCTATAACAGTCCACTGCTGGACATAGGCCTCTCCCAGTCTGCGCCACAACACCCTGTCCTCCGCTTTCTGCATCCAGTCTGTCCCAGCCACCTTTTTAAGGTCGTCGGTCCATCTAGCTGGGGGGCGTCCCACACTACGCTTGCCGATACGCGGTCTCCACTCTAGGACTATTATTATTATTATATTATTATTATTTATTTGTGGTAAGAAATAAATAAATTATTATTATTATTATTTTCTTTTACTAGAAATTCAAACTCCAAGCATTTATTTCAATTAAACCATTTACAGGCACTTTTGAATTGTCAAGGAGTCGGTCAGTTAGAAACATGTAGCTAGTTGCCCATTTTAAAGCGTAGTAGGTACCTATGGAGAAGAACGGGCAAGAAATTCCAAGGACTCTCTTTTAAATTATATTGTTACATAAAGATTAATATAAATAATGTTGAATTTATAACTAAATATGAGGACGATGTAAAAAAAAACGCGTCCATAGTAGCGAAATAAAATAATTAAAAATAAGCCGAGGCAGCTAACAGGTGGCCAGTCCCAACTGATGGCGCCTGTTTACGAACATGACGCATGGAACAGCACCATTCAGCTCAACCATTTTGAAGGGAGCTAAATGATCCAACACACGCGCCACCATCAGCGAGACATCTGATTGAGCATGACATACTCTCAGCCACCAGGGCCCATTCAAATCAATGAAAGACATATTAACCGGTAAATGGTAGCTCTATTATACATAGTACTCACACCTGTGCCATGCAATTATACATTACAAAGTAGATTGAATTTATACAATGCAAATATAGTCTTACAATGTTCAGCTGCTCCAACAGTATTTTCAAATGTTTATTAATCAATTGGTTGTGGAGCAGGACCAGCATTGAGCCAAGCATTATCAACGTATTATGCAGGCGCCTGCATAGTGTGCGTTTTATACAAGATTTGAATTTCATCTCATTCAGTTGAAGTATGTGGGGTGGAATTTAGACAACGTCTAAGCATTGTTGATGTAGGCCTACTCGTACTAGCTCCTGTTTTGAGCTTGTGTTCTTGTAAACGACCTTCTCGACTTCCTTCTCACTTTCATCAATTTCCTGTAATAGCCGTTGACATTTACTGTCTGAGGCCTGAAGTTTTTGAAGGGCCGTTTTCAATGTAAGCTCCAACTCAGAGCAGCAACCTTACGGGTCATCACAGGCATGGTTTCAGGAATCAGTACTGATCTTATTTTACCCTTTAATTACAGTAATGTATTGCTCTTCATTGCCCATAAACGCCATAAATTCAAAAGCATAGCATATACCTCTTAATACAAAATAGCTAGACGACATATTAACCTAATTTCTCCCACGTTCCCCTTTCTCCCGTACATTTATGAACGAGCCTCTAATTCTCACTTTAATTAATTTAGAAGCTGGCCTTCCACGGAGCCAACACGTTTACCTGTGTCGTGCACTAATTTATTATTTTTAGTCATTGTTTTTGTTTATAAGGCAAATATGGAGTTAAAGAGAATGTGGGGCTTAAAATAAAATATTATGTGGTACTCCACATAATATTTTATTTACGGTACCCACAGTGGTACAGTCATGTACGGTTGTATAATAAGCCTATAATGTTCCCACTACTGGGACACAGGCGTCCTCTCTTCGAGAAGGAGTTGGCTGTAATTTACCACGCGGGCCCAGTGCGGGATGGTAGATGTCACTTGACTTCGAACTTTTGCTTCTACATTCCTCGCAATGTTTTCCTTCACCTTTTGAAAGCAATGGTGATAAAATTATTTAAACAAAGTAAAGGACCTGGCTGGGCCTGAACCCATGACCTACATACAACTCGTAAGTCGGGGCCGTTACCACTGGGACACCACACCACAGACGTGTATAGACTTAGCGAAATTCAAGGGTTTTTTTTTTCATATCAAGAACTTTCGCCATTTTACACTTGACAGTACAGGGAAGGCACACGTGTTTCAAATTAAGTACAGGAAAAAGCGTTATTTCGCAGAAAAAAAATGTATTTGAGTTCTTTTTGTAAGCGATTACAAAGATACACGTGTTTGAAATTAGGTACGTATTTGCAGGAAAAACGTTTGAGGAAATACGTTTTTTTTTTGTAGAAAAAAGTGTATTTGAGTTCTTTTTGTAAGCGATTAATTAATTGGAATGTTGTTCTTTTGTAAACGTGAAAAATGAGTTTTCACCGGCCAGATGCGTGTCGGACCACGCACAACAAAGTGTTCTGTAGTTGCGATGAATTTATCCCTAGTACTTTGTAGTTGAAAAAATGTTCTGCCATATATATACGTCACGGTCAATTAATTCTCCGGCTGCAAAATTAAGTTCCAATTTTTTTTTTATCTACAATTTAACAATTTTCCGACTTTTTCCTTTACTTGTGCTGTGAGACCTTGCTTCTTACCAAATTTCATGATTCAAGGTCAACGGGAATTACCATATAGGTTTTGATTTATTTGCGAATATAAAAATATTTCGCATAAATGGCCATATTTTTTTATTGCGTTGACTTAGAAGCTTGATTTTTTAGAGCTCTAAGGCACGTAGACCTTCGTATTTGATATTAATTACAACTTGATACCTCACGCGCTCCTGAGAAAAGAGGTCTTGGGGACAACGACGTGATTCTAAAAGGGTTCCGTTATCTATTTGAGGTACGGGACCCTAAAAATTAACAATACCGCTCGGTACTTACTATACTATAGCGCGATAAGTTATAACACAACAATCCAATAAAAAATGTAACCCCTGTTTATTACATCAAAATCTCAATTTAAAAAACTACAAACGAGCAAAAATCAATCTATTGCAAAGCCACCCTTCCGTGCTACGACAAAAAAAATACCGGAAAAGGGAAAAAATCTCGCTCATCATTGTACCAAGCAACTCACTGAGGGGAAAGAAAAACTTTCTCGGAGAAATCATCGAAACCCCTGCGAACCTCGACACAATCTCCACAAAACAATGACGTATTTTTTCTTTTCGATGTTCATAAAAAGGTGTGAAAAAGACCCAAAAATATACAAAAGAACGGCATGAAAACTGTTACCATTTGACGTGAAAAGATTATACTACTTAACAACGACTTGTCAAATTGCGAACAAAAGGTTTTAAAGATTCTCCGAATATTAATATTATATTTCATAAAATGCTTAGAATTTATCTTACAAAATTTATAAACTGGCGGTCTACGTTCAAAATTGTAACCCTAACTAATATTATAAATGCGCTTTCACGCTAAAACGGCTGAACGGATTTGAATGAAATTTGGCACAAAAGAAGACCATGACCTGGATTAGGACATAGAATACTTTTTATCCCAACATTCCCACGGGATCGAGAAGTATCTGGATGAAACCGCGGGGCACAGCTAATAGAAATTAACTACATTATACTAGTCATACTTTTATAAAATAATGAATCCACTTTTGCAGAGCTTAAATTATATATTTTAAGCAAAGGCAACCAACCAGTCTCCAGGATAAAAATATGCATGGTGCAAAACTTGCAAAAAGAACTCAGCTAAGGGAACAGCAATGCTCAAAGGCAGGCTATTATAAGTTATGCATTGCAATCATGCTGCATGCTCCCCGAAGAGCGAGCCTTATATACGAGTACTTTGCTAATGAAAAGTAAGTGAAAAAATGATGCGTGTAGTGTACTTAGATATTAATCTCGGGTAATGAAAGACTATAAAAACCTGTTTAGATTAATAATGACTAGCTGTTTCCCGCGACTTCGCCTGCGATCCAGGATGAAAAGTAGCCTATGTCCCAAATTTCATGCAAATCCGTGCAGCCGTTTTTTTGCGTGAAAGTGTAACAAACAAACAAACTCACTTTCGCATTTTTTATATTAGTTATGATAGTTTTAGTATCCTAAAATGTAGAAACCGTTCAAAAAATTCGGATAATATACAATCTCCCCCCCCCCCCCCTTTTTTTCAGCCAATACCAGTCATTGTAATTTCCAAAAATAGCAGAACAATTTAAGTTGGTCTTCAAGTAATAGAAATATTTCTCTCAGCAGAGTTCGCGCTTCTACAAAGTTACGTCGTACGATCCTTTAGACATAGAGAAGCTCAGGACATCTTCATTTTGGGCCTAATGGTAATATGGTTTAGTTCTCTATAATCCATGGCGACATAGTAATTAGAACTTCCAAATACCTCAGCCGGCAAACACTTCAATAACTTGATTATGAACCATTCAATCTTCGTCTACGTCTTACCTACTTTCTCTGAAAGATTTTACTAAGCCTAACGCACATCATTGAGCCGCGCTGATTGCTTCAATATCACGGTCCAAGGCGTTACTACGCCACCGCAGTTCACAGCTTGCAAATGAGGCCACATTAAGTAAACTAATCATAATAATCTGCGAACACAACTGGTATATACTGTGTATGGAGTTTGAACTAAATTGAAGTTGAGAGAAAGAGGTCATGTCTGTTTGATTGGAAACCGAGGAGACATATTTAACACGCGGCTCTCTTTACGAAAAACTTTGGTATGATAGTGAAATGAAACATTTTCCACCTGCATCAATTTAATATCCAGAATACCAACGATTTACAAAAGAAAATGGATCAAATACCCTAACTAAGACACACACAGGGGAGACTTATCTAGTTTTAAGAAGGCTTCAAACTCTTAAAGTTAGTAAGTACGCAGTCAGTGCAGGTTTTACCCATTATAATTACGTTTGTGGGAAAAAGCTACACAAATCAATAGCCAAACGAAATGACACCCAAACATATTATTTGTAAGGAAACATACGCCCAAACATACTGCGAAAAGCTTTTCACAATTCTCTACTCCGATCACAATACTTTTAATGTCAAATATGGGCCATTCCAAATCTGTTTTCTGTTTGACAATGCATTAAAAGTAATGGCGGAAAATGCTTCATATACTTTACCAAAATGCTCCGAGTTTATTGTGCATAGTTCAGACACAGCAGGGGGGACTATAAAAGACTGTTTCCATAATAGACAATTGTTGTAAAGTTTAGATTTTAACGTGCTTTTATTGTTTTTACAACTTAAAATTATTAAAATGTTACTTCCTTTGGTGTTCTTTTGGCTTATATCCAGGATTCCTGTCGTTAAAAAGACATAAGTTTTGCTTTTAGTTGAAAGTCTTTGTTCCTAATAGTTAAGCATCTTTTTTATGAAAAGTCGTGATGGCCGAGTGGTTAAGGCCTCGCATCTCATGCACGAGAAAAATCCGTCAAGTACCAATGTGACTTATTTAATTCATATATACTTTCTAGTTTATCTTGGACATTACTGACATTGAAGGAGAACATCGTGAGGAAACCTAGACTTGTAGTTAAGGCGCTGACAAGACCCAATTGACCAAAATAGGCTTCTCTTAAGAAAATAAATTGCCCAAATCTGTATAGTTTGTGGTAGCGGAAAAATTATATGTTAATTTTAAACATATTTCCCAGAACTTGGTTGTTACCAAAACTCGTTTTGAAAAAAAATCTCGATACAAACTAACGTTAAACTAACCTCTTACCTTAAGTTCTAATCCAAAATATCCGCATTAAATATCAACATACGTTACGTATTTAATTAATAACAAGAACGTCTTTTTTGAATGCAGAACTTGGTGGTTTTTTATTTTCGATTACTCAACTCAATTTTGAGTAAATAGAGAATTGCTTCATATTTTGCAATAAATTACAAGCGTTGTGTCATCGCGCTTTTCTTTCTTTTCTATGCAATCTGACTGCGACCGGTTCAGGTGTTGTCAACGTCTTAATGTAAGTCTGAAATCACCAACCCGTCTTGAGCAAGCTTGGTGATCAATGCTCGTGCCTTCTCTGTATGAGAATAGGCCTTCGCCCAGCAGTGGGATAATTACAGGTTGCTAATTATATGAAATATATTATTATTATGAAAAGTATGAAATATGATGCTGTCGGTGCATTTTCCTTTTACATATACAAATACATATGTAAATTTTATTAGTTTTAAATGCTCCTTTTTTTTACTTTTTGTATTTCTTGTGCGTGTCCGAAATAAAATATTTTTCTTTCTTTCTTTCTTTCTTTCTTATTATTTTGATGATAGTTGTGGTCAGCTTTCAGTCTAACCGGAAACACAGGTATTCAGCTGCATCTGCAGTGGTGGTAGAAGCGATAGTGGATTGGGTCGAGTAAAGACTGCGACGTTATTCAGCGTTGTTATTAAACCAAATCTATTCAATAAGAAGAGATAATTTTTCATCATGGGTATCGTTTTTATGGCTTTCGGGGGTGCTAAAGCCGTTTGTGAGGTCAAAATTAAAAACTAAGCTGGCGGCGCGGTGAAAATTTTGAAATGTATCATCATGGGCGTCGTTTTCAAGGTTTTCGAGGGTGCTTAG
Organism: Atethmia centrago; assembly: GCA_905333075.3. NCBI lineage: Eukaryota > Metazoa > Arthropoda > Insecta > Lepidoptera > Noctuidae > Atethmia > Atethmia centrago. Next base: position 7,085,289 of record HG995367.1, on the reverse strand, counting down.
GCCTATAGTTAGGTCAAAATTAAAATAAAAAGCACGATGGCGGCGGCGAAAATTATCAACATTTTTGGAATAAAAAAAACAAAATTCAGTTTCTGACTGAATTTCTGTTTTGCTATTTTATTTTAAAACTCAAAATAGTAACGTTCCAACGTTTAAACACTAGTTTTAAAATAATATAAAATGATCAATAGATTTAGCATAAAAATATTATAAAATCTCGTTTCTGATTATACCTAAATGTAATTTCTGGTCAATCCCTAGCGTCATTGGGATGACACTGACAGCTCACTCCTAGCTAGTTTTCACGGTGATATTTTAAAAAAATCGACATGCTGGTAAGACCAGTAGCCGACCTCAACATAGTTAGGAAAAGGCTAGACAGATGATAATGTAGTATTTTGCTGCATAACACAACAGTTCGACACTTGAAGAAGGAAGTTCTCATATTGTTGGCATTCTAATCATAAAACAACTGCATAACATTCTAAGACCATCATTATTTCTACTACAGACTTTCACAAAAGAAACTCGTCACCAAACCTCACAAACGAGCCTTGTTTATCTCACATAAAACATTTCTGTTTTCCAATAGAAATAAAACAGAGATTTATCACTACAAACACGAGAATATATCTCGTACGAGATGTAAGGAGAACGGTGATAAATAAATGATACATGTTTTTTGTTCCGATATCCATTAGCATTGATTGATTGAGCCTGAATATGATTGTTCACAGGTTAAGCCCCAATATTCTTTTTATGGCCTTTTTCTTGTTACGAGGCTGATTTGTCTTTGATTTTATACCAGTTGTGCCTCTTGATTTTTTATTTGTATGCCTTGTATATGATTGGTTTCCAAATCTCTTGTTATTTATAATGTTTAGAAATGATAGATAATGTTTTTCGTCGGTAGATTACCATTGGGTTTGCAAGACTTATAATTTGACGTTCTAATCGTCTTCACAAGCGTCATACCATCAATATAATTTATTAATATACCTGTGTTTTTTATTTTGTACGAAGCTGTACGTTGGAGATAACAAACTGACACGCTGGCAAAACAAAAATCTGTCAAAACGGAAACAAAGTAATCTGCCTAGCCTTTTCCCAACCATGTTGGGGTCAGCCTCCAGTCTAACCGGATGCAGCGACTGCCTATCTGACCTCCACAACCCAGTTACTGGGTCAAACGATACCCTTGGTTTCGTACTAAATTCTGACAACCAGCCTTTGTCAGACTTTTCAGCTTCTAACTACCAATAACGACTGTCAGCGGCTTAACATGGTCTCCGAGGCACGGAGTGATCTCAATATATATTAGATGTTCAGTTGTTCACCCATCCTCGGACCACGGCAAGCGTAGCTTTACGTTCGATCGACACGAGACCCAATCTCTTTTCATTTATATGTATTGTAACAAATTTGTTGATCTACTGCGATATGTGGTCGGAAACATTAACTCTCTGTATACATTTATCAGACGGGTAAAAATGAGCAATTATTCAAATTAAAGCTTGATTTTTAATAATACCCTTACGGCTACTAAAGCTGCGGATGGCGTGGTCTTGAGGTCATTGGTATTAATCCACTCCTGTTGTAGTTAATTAGCAATTACAGAAATAATAGTAATTGGAACGTAATATGTCAATAAACCTTATTAGAAGCTTTTAGAATAACAACTAGATACATAATATACTAGGTACATAACTAGCTGACCCGACAGACGTTTTACTGTCCAAATGCTATACAAAAATCCGGACAAGTTCGTGTCGGACCACGCACAATGAAGGGTTCCGTAGGTGGAACGAATTTATCCCAAGAACAAACTTAATGTTGTAGGTAAAAAAAAATGGTCTCCCATACATTCCAACTGCAAATGTAAGATGGTCGACCATTACTCGTTAACTTGTAAAGCCTACTAGGCTGTGATAGTTCTCCTTTTAACTTCGTTATACAAGCTATTACCGTGAACTTTTTCACATATCCATATTTTCAATTTTTTCTTGATCGATGAGTCTTGCTTCAAAAGCTTTCTGGAACTAGGCATCAGTATGCGTCGTACTGCAAGAATGGTGGGTGTTACGTTACGAACGGTCTAAAAGGTGAAGCGAAGGTACGAGACTGGACACCACTTGAGGAGACCTGGTAATGGCAGACCCAGGTGTACTAGAGCTCGGATACCGACCTACCTCTGTCGTGTGGTCGAAGCCTATCTGACGGGCAGGGCCGTCATCTACCCCGGTCACCAGGGAGTGTGGAACCGGCAAGAGATGTCGTGCGGTGTCCCACAGGGATCGGTCCTGGGGCCGCACCTGTGGGACATCGGATACGACTAGGTGCTGCGCGCCGACCTCCCTAGCGGCGTCAGCGTAGTGTGCTGAGCTGACGACACGTTGGTCCTGGCGCAGGGGAGGTCGCACTAGGCGGCGGCTGAAGTAGCGGCACGCGGGGTAGCGACAATCGTCGAAAGGATCCGGCAATTGGGACTCGAGGTGGCCCTGCACAAGTCCGAGGCCATGTGTTTTCATGGTCCTCGGAACGCGCCACCGTTGGGGTCCCAAATAACGGTAGGAGGGGTTTCCATCGGCGTCGAGTCGACGATGAAGTACCTGGGACTCGTCCTCGACAGCCGGTGGACCTTCTTGGAGCATTTCCGACGTTTGGCTTCAAAACTGGAGCGGGCACGCGCTGCATTGAAGCGGCTCCTGCCCAATCTAGGAGGTCCAAACGCCTCCTGCCGGAGGCTCTACGCGGGGGTCATGCGGCCCTCTATGGGGCTCCTGTATGAGCGCGTTCTCTGGCGCTGCGGCAAGCCCGCCGATTGAGCGTGGCCCAAAGGGTCATGGCCATCCGGATGGTCCAGGGATACCGCACGGTCTCCTGTGAGGCAGCGAGCCTCCTTGCCGGATTGCCGCGTTGTATTCCACGCCCGCCTCAAAGAGATGTCGTCAACACAAGTGTAGGGATTCACTATGGCCGATGCCTGCCGGGGTCGAGGGAAAGTACTAAAGGTCACCGAGGCGCCTGGCAACACAGGCAACAGGAAGGAATATGGGTGGGTTTTAGTCAGTAAGAGTGTGACACACCCTCCCGCTCCGCCCAGAGCGGGAGAAGTAATTTGATGACTTCGCACTCAAAAAAAAAAAGGTGTACTAGTGCCCGAGAAGACCGTTGCATTGTTTCCACTGTGTTGAGAAATCGCCACCTAAATGCTGTTGAAGTCCAGCAGAGAAAGAGCATTGAGTAGCGAGACTGCGATACGCCCGTGAACACATATAGTGGGATCAAAAAGAATGGTCAAGAATTTTGTTTACAGATGAATCTAGATTCTCACTTTACACTTCTGATGTAAGGCGAAGTGTCTACAGGCGACCTGGTGAGCGATACCTTCAAGCCTGCTTCTCAGAAAGAGTCCAGTACGGTGGAGGCAGTGTACATGTATGGGCTGAATATCTTCAGAAGGTCGCACAGAGTTAGTGGCCATAGAAAATGGCACTCTGACAGGTGAAAGATATGCCCAGGACATTCTCAATGAGTATGCAGGGCCATATTTAGTAAATATGGGTGATGGATCGATGCTGATGCATGATAATGCCCGGCCACACACGGCTCGGGTCGTGCAAGAGTATATTCAGGAGGTTGGCCATCAAAAAGTCCTGATCTCAACCCGATTGAGCACGCCTGGAATGAGCTAGGGAAGCTAGTCAGAAGCCGCAGACCACCACCGACCACCCTCAGGGCACTAAAACAGGCCCTGATAGAAGAATGGGAGAATATTCCCCAACATCGGCTCCAAAACCTCGTGTTCAGTATGCCAAAATCGACTCGAAGCTGTAAGCAGAGCCCGAGAAGCCAATACCATACTTGTAAATCTTAATTGAGTTTTATGACACTAAGCTAAAAATTGCCATTTTTATTGTTTTATCTTTTTTTAGATTTAAAAATGTTACTAATGTATAATTTACTATAGTTTCAAAGAAAGCTGATAAAAATTACTATAAAACGTTTTTTATTTTAAATCTCTAACTTCTACAGTTTCGAAAAAAAAATAATGTTAAAAGTGTTGCACTTACTTTTGTATAAGGGTTCCTTGTTGACTCAAATCTAAAAAGCAGCTTTATTTTCCCAAATTTTCAAATTCTCAGGCTACTTTTAAAATTTATCTTTTCTTAAGAACATAATTCGGAATATTACGAACATGTCATAACAAAAAATAGCAAAATTTGTCCAGCCGTTATCAAGCGATGGCTTACCAGCGAACAGTTTTTCATTTTTATTTACATAGAATAGTGATATTCTGATAAGTTCATTTCTAACCTCGCTGAAGCTGAAGCTGACAAATGAGTTGGATTTCCAATTGTGTACAGTCACGTACATAATTCGAAATCCAACTCATTTGTTTTTAAAGTAAATCATTGCAGATTTGCTCTCGACATTTCGAGTTTCGAAGAAATATTTACAGAATAACACTGCTGTAGTAAATACAGGCTGACATGAAAAGCTTCTTTTATAAAACTTCGTCAATAGAAAACTCCGACTCGTTCGTTTTATACGGCAGCCATTGAGAAGCGAAAGCCTAATTAGAGACAACATGCCTTATCGGGTGTATTAATGCCTTTCCTTTGATATAATCAGACGTGATCTGTGAGTCTGGCTAATGAACTGTGCGAATTTAATCTGATAAACTATGCCGGTGTTATTTAGGAGAATAAATGTGTCAAAATACCTACCTATCAGACAAAGAAAATGAGTGCATTCAAAGGATTGCAGTGAGAATGTTTAAGAACCGCGAGCACTTTGGGCTGCTTTATCAATATTGCTTCACCGAGTACCACGACGTTATCTGTTTTTGGATTGCTCCTGCCATCACGAGAGGAGAAGACTTAGACACGTCTATATTTTGGAACAGTTATAAATTGGTAAAATAAAATGATTTTATAAAAACAAAACCTAGCCTATAAACTATAGCATGGCCTGGCCACCTCATGTTTTTAAATGCCGTTACGATACTTCGAGGGCACAAAGAATCCCAAATACATAGATACGCGTGAAAACTCAGAATCCTGTCTTGACTGTCGCCCAATCGGGTAATAACTGACAAATCCCTAAAAAGTATGTAAGAAAATTATTAAAAAAAAAAAACAAAACCCGACTGCAAAAACATATAACTGAAAAGGGAAAAACAAGCATTATAATCTATAGAATTTTGGTCTTGCAGGCGGGGTGGTGTAACTTTTGATCGTCTCCGCCTGCGATACTAAAATTCTATAGATTATAATGTGTTTTGCTTTTTCGGGTTTTTTGTTTTTTAATATAATTTATTTTATTTCAAGCTAGTAAATTTCAAATATACATGTATATAAAACTGAAAGTTTTATATACATATATATTTAAAAAATACTCATTATTAGCTTTTATTTGATACCAATATTGTTGCAATTTATTTAAAAAAACATTCCCCTCCTTATGCGTATTTGCAGATGCAATTTATAAATATTATATAGCCTATGTCACTTTCACAGTTAAGACGAATCTAAGGACAACTCATATATTAAAATCCATCAAGCCGTTTAGGCTACAGAGCGTGCCAAAGACATATATACATACATACATACATACATACATACATACATACATACATACATACATACATACATACATACATACATACATACATACATACATACATACATACATACTCTCGAAAAACATTACCCTCCTTCTGGGGCAGACTGGTAAAAAGAGCGAAACCACTTACGTTATTGCAATAAGTTATTTACAACTAAGGTATTCAACTGAACCTTAGAAACGATACTAACATACAAATACCAAATACCATTTTATACACACCAGGTAAGGGTCATAAGACGATTGTACCAAAATCGCAGCGAGAGATCCCTTTTTCTATACAAAAGTAAATAAATTGCTAGTAGCCTTAATACGGGCCTTTCAAAAATACAGAGAACCCTGAAATATTCAAGCTTTATGCTTTACCTTGTATTTCTTTTCATTCTAAGAAGTGATATTGGTGAAGTAATACCATTAAGGTTCTGGTGAGTGCACCAGTGAAATGGATATATGTATAGATCGATTTGGATAAATAGAGCCGGCTATCGCTGAAAACCAGCGCTGGGGCTCTGTCTTGCATAGGGTCGCAGCATTATGCTGAGCTTTGGCCGTTTTGCGCGAATGTGACGCATATTCTCCCTCAAATTGTTTCTTTTTTGTATTAGTGTTCCTTCTTTGCGTCATGTTTACCGCAAATAAACGTATTTTCTTTCTTTCTTTCTTTCTTATCTTTCTTTCTTTCAGATAGGTTATGAGTTCAGGAGGGGAAAATGGCGGTCTTCTCGCTGAAGCTACGCTTTTCTAGAAGAGCGGTGGCCGCCACATAACGCCTGTCATTAATATGATGGCACCGAGGTTTGACTTTATGAAAACACAACAACTTACTTTCAAAAATAAAGTTTCAGTGCCGTCATTCACCGGTAAATTGCAGACGCTATGTGGCGGCCAACAATCTTCTAGGAAACCATAGCTTAATAGTGGTCTCTCACACAATCTTTGGATTGACTTAAAAGATAACGAGAGACGATTCTGCCAGAAGACATTAGTACCTACATAGCTTGCAAAAATATTTTCAACAAAATAAACCAGTCAGCCCAATAGGGCGCATTAGTGACCAACCCCACTGGCTGGTCCTTTTAGCACGGTATAAGTAAGCCTAAGAGACATTTAAGCTCTCGAAGATACCATATCGAAACAGAACAGTAGGGTTGTATTAAAATATAAATACAAGTAATTTAAATGAAAAAATTGCAAGCTTTTACAGTAAAACAACTGTTGTAATGTCGTCACAGTGAGTAAGCAAGTTCTTGGCTCGTAGCGAAATGCGCACATTTTCATTACCATAATAATATTGTACATTAACGTCTTGTCAGTGTTTTTGACATTTATTGCGAGTGTTTCTAGTTAGTCTAAACAGCGCGGAAATAAGTGTCGTCATTTGTGTCTGTCTACAGAACTTAGCAGTGTTTCTTGAGAATTGTTTTTATTTGTGGTAAGTAACAATATAATAGTTCATCCGAGATAACGACAAATAGAGAAGTATGGAAGAAAAAGATGCGCCGACCCCAAATAAATTGGGATGAGGGGAGGAGAGTATGATGATGACGTATTGTTCATCATGACTTAGAAGAACAAAAATTGTTAAATAATACTATAACTCTTATAAAAACAAACCATATAAATGGCTGAATGATCATAACTTTTATGACTTTTTTTAAAGATTACTTTAACTTGAAAATATAAAATATGTATGTACAGGTATTAATGAAAATGTTTGTAATTTAAGATCCGAATGACTATTATTTTAAAACCAAGTAATCTAATCTAATCTACAACTTTGTACCCTTTGGCGTCGAGACCCTCGGTCCGTGGGGTCCCAGTGCGCATAAGTTATTTGCGGAAATCGCGAAACGTCTAGTTGATGTAACTGGTGACCGAAAAGCTGGCGGCTTTCTCGCGCAACGCATCAGCATTGCAATTCAGCGAGGAAATGCCGCCAGCATCCTCGGTACAATGCCCCGAGGGCCTTTTTTAAGCTTAACTTAGTTTTAATTTAATTTAGTTAATGTTAATAATCATCTTGTAATTTGGTTATGTAAATAAATAAATTTATAGTAATCTAAGACATTATATAGTTCACCTTTAACTCGTTTATTAATTATTTTGCATGCTTGATACAATATTCTGTATAGCTAAAAATGGATATTCAAAACTAGACTGTAACAACTTTGTACCATGTTTAAGGCATATAAAGACTTATCTTAATTAGAAATATGTAAAATGATCAAAATAGAAGCTTAAATCATCAAATCAAATCCATTTGTTTGCCAGAATGTAGGTTTACAATGTATGGTCTTAAAACTATAATGGCCCCTGTATACCATCACATCATCATCATCATTCTCCTGCCCTTATCCCAATTTGTTTGTGGTCGGCGAAACATGTCCCTTTCTTCCATACTTCTCTATTAGTTGTCATCTCGGTAGTCACTTCTAGCCAGTCAGTTCTAGCCATATCATCTTTCACACAGTCCATCCATCGTTACTTTGGTCTTCCTCTACACTTATAGCCATCGACATCCATACTCAAGACTTTCCTCACGACATTTTCCTCATTCCTCCGTATCACATGCCCATAGCATGACAACCAATTTCCGCATAACTTTTCAGTCACCGGTGCCTCTTTCAGAATTCCTCTTACATTCTACCATCTCATATGTGTCGCAAATATTTAGTTTTATCGTTCACAATGCTATTATTTTAATTAAATAAAAAACCGGTCAAGCGCGAGTCGGACTCGCGCACGAAGAGTTCCGTATCTATAAAAACGGAAAAAAAATCTTGTCTGTTATATGGGAGCCCCCTAAAGTCTTTATTTTATTCTGTTTTTTAGTATTTGTTGTTAGAGTGGCAACATAAATACATCATCTGTGAAAATTTCAACTGTCTATCACGGTTCATGAGATACAGCCTGGTGACAGACGGACAGCGGAGTCTTAGTAATAGGGTCCCGTGTGTTTGGGTACGGAACCCTGAATATACAGACAAATAAGAGCTCATGCATTAGGATTTGTATGGAACAAATTAATTCATTGATGTCAAATTTATACCAATGTCAGTTCAAGTGAAATCATAAGTGAAATAGTTTAATATAGGTAATGAAGTAATTAAGAATATATAAATCATTGTAAATTGTAATTGATAATGTCACAACTATTATAATGTCAAAGTGTTGATTTAGTGAAATTTTAACATGAATTAATTATTTTACCTTAAAATAATGAATTAATGTAAAATAATTAATATACTAATATTGACCTAGTGGTAACACTCACGAGTTGTAGGTCGCAGGTTTGAACCCGGCCAGGCGCTTTATTTTGTGTAAATTATTTCATCACCACTGCTCTCAATACGGTGAAGAAAAATATTGCAAGGAAACCGGCATGTCCTAGAACCAAAAATACGAAGACATGTGACATCTACCAACCCGCACTGGGGCCGCATGGTGGACTACGGCCTACTCCCTCTCACAGAGGGAACATTACAGGCCGATTGTGTTTATTATTGATTTCAGTTTTCTTCTTCGCGATCTGACATGTATTCATTGATATTGTAAAAGTATTTTTCTTTTAAACGTTTTATGTTGTTGGGTGCGAAATTATCAAATAACTTCTCCCACTCTGGACGGAGCGGGAGGTTGTGTCAGACTCTTACTGACTAAAACCCACCCACGTTCCTTCCATTGCCTGTGTTGCCAGGAGCCTCGGTAACCCTTTCGGACTTTCCCGCGACCTCGGCAGGCTACACTTGTGCTGACATCTGTTTGAGGCGCGCATTGAACACAACGCGCCGTCGACCCGGGCCTGGTCCTTATCGGTCAGTGAGCTACCCATTGCTCACCGCCCGCAAAACCGCGCCTATGGTGGCTGGAAATCCGCCTGAGATTCCCGACGCCCAAGGCGTCTCCTGGGGCGGCTAGGGGTGAGAGGGTGCGAAATTTGCCTTTGCCTCAGCCGTCCCGCCTCCTCCTTTGCGAGCATTACTGCTTCGCAGAAGGAGGTGACGGCTGCCCATGCCCTCTCGCTCCGTACTATGGCCTGGACCAGGGCCGGACGCGAGAGATCTCCGCCGCCGATCGCCTCCACGAGGACACGGCGGTGCTTTTTTTAACCATTGCGTTACCTATTTTTTAAATCATGTATGTCTTCATGTTGTCGACATCATGTCTTACAGAAATAAGTATGTTGTATGTTTATGGTATTAGATCGCACTCCTTGAAAATTAATTAACAACAATTACCTACATTCTGAATTATTATTTATTATTATTATTTTATAGCCTTCAAAGCTTTTGACAGTAGTCATGAAGAAAATATTTAGGTATAAACAATATACCTGTACATACGTGCTGACTTCTTTGTCATAAAAAAAACGTATTTATTTAATGTCCAAAACACAAATAAAACTTGTGTATGTGTTCGTAATAGATTGCCAGTCATTTATGTCAAGCAATATTCTATTTAACTTCCCCGAAACCAGGCTATTATCATAAAAATAGAATACAACGGCGATATGCGAACGATACGCGATCCAATAAGATATCGCGGTACGGTTTATCTCACTTCCAGTCATAATTTATGAGTCAGATGTTTGATATGTTTTTTTTACACTGCGGATCACTTATGATATAATATTATGTAATTTTGTTCCTCATAGCCTATACAGCAGGCTTAGCATGACGCTTTCTATTTCTACGAAGAATAAACACAGCTTACAGAATACGCACAGCAGACTTACAGCTCTTTCTATACAAAGCGACATTTTGTTTCTCCATTTTTGGCATCGCACCGTAGAAATCCTTTGTATAGAAAGACTTGCGTCTATTCTTCGTAGAAATAGAAAGCGTCATGCTAAGCCTGCAGAAGAAGAATTATTCTACATGCCTACAAGTTATAAGCAAGTAGAGTGTGATAATTGTTAATAACCGCATTATATGATGAGACTGCCTCGTTGGTCTAGTGATCGAAAGAGCTACTACTGAGCATGAGGTCGAGGAGGAGGAGGCATTGGATTTTGCCATCAAGAATTTCTCAGTAGCAGCCCGGAACCTGGATTTGTGCCTAGTTGATGGCAAAATCCCCACCCCCTATTACATGGGACTTAAACATATCTGGCGATATATGCGGGTGTACAGTAGGTGCACCTCTGCCTAACCCCTCGGGGAATATAGGGGTGATGCTATGTTTTGTTATATTATAAGAATAGCTCATGGCTTGATAAAAGTATCAGTCGGTCAGCGAGAGTGATAGACGGTTAGACGTCGATGTCCGCTTGACGAATTTAAGTATCAAACGTAAAGAGTTTTTTTAATTATGCGTCATAAATTAAGGAGCTCTGACTCTGGGCGGAGCGGGAGGGTGTGTCTGACTCTTACTGACTAAAACCCACCCGTATTCCTTCCGTTGCGGGGGCCTCGGTGACCCATTAGCACCTTCCCTCGACCCCGGCAGGCATCGGCCCTAGTGGACCCCTACATTTGTGCTAACGACATCACTTTGAGGCGCGCGTGGAATACAACGCGCCGTCGACCCGGGCCTGGTCCTTACCGGACGGTGAGCTACCCATTGCTCACCGTCTGCAAGCCCGCGCCTACGGTGGCCGGCAATCCGGCCGGGATTCCCGACGCCCAGGGCGTCTCCTGCGGCGGCTAGGGGCGAGAGGGCGCGAAATTTTCCTTTCCCTCAACCGTCCCGCCTCCTCCTTAGCGAGCATTACTTCGCAGAAGGAGGTGACGGCTGCCCATGCCCTCTCGCTCCGTACCAAGGCCTGAATCAAGGAGATGTTTGTGCTGGGTGCGCATTTAAACTAAAATCAATCAATCTGCCGAGCTTTTTCCCATCCATGTTTGGGTCGGCTTTAAATCTAACCAGAAATAGCTGAACACCAGTATTTTGTACATGGCATGGAGCGACTGCCTATCTGACCTCGCACTTAAACAAAGACACTCGTAATAATATTAGTTTAACAATTAAATTTTCCTTTACATAGGAGTCTTGTTTAGTTACGAAATTAGTCTTCATTCCACGAAATAACAAGCCCAAATCTTTCGTCCCTTCCATAATATCTAGCTAACATCGTTCAAAGTATATAATAGGCTGTTTTTTCGAGCGAACGTGACGGGCAGGCGTGGGTGACTTCATCTGCTTGACGAAACTTCTATATTTAGAGACAGATATTATTAACAACGGCTTCATCTGGTCATAGAACCCTCCACCAAAATGTGGAACTTTTAAAAATGCTTCCTAAACATGAAAATCCAAGCACGTACATACGTTTGTCTTATACGAAATAGACAACGTACAAAAATGTCTCATCTTATCTTTTAAATTGCTTTAAATGAAGATGTCATATAAAAAAGACCTTAAAAAGGTATAGTTTATGTCTAAAAAGTAGCAGTTAGAAAAAGCTCTCGAATTAAAATCAAAATCACTTTTCGAACGTCAAAATTAGATAAAACAGTCCCCCAAAAACGCCCACCCTTCACCACTTCCTAGTGCTTTAGCTGGGAAGAAGAAGTAGCGCAAAAAAACTCCCCAGCAGCACAGCTGTCTGTTCAGTTAGGGGTGGTACCTTCAAATGTTCATCGACAAACGCCTAAAGCTACGGTGTCCTAGAAGAACGGTCGCCGCCACATAGCGGCCGCAGTGATGACCGTCATAAAAATTATGAGACCGGGTTTTGACTTTACGATGTCAAAAATCTCTCTCTAGAGAAACACACCAACATTTTCAGTAAATAACGTTTCAATGACGTCATGCGGTAAATTGCTGACGCTATGTAGCGGCCACCGCAGTCTTAGAAAACCCCAGCTTTCGTGTTGCAGGTGTATATTGGTGGCAGTAATCAGTGTTACCAAACTACTACATGAAACAAGAAAGCATCTACACAACCACAGCCATCCATCAAGTGGTAGGAACACAATTACTTAAACGCCTTAGAACGTAGTTCCAAGATCCAGAGATACGAATAAGCAAGGAATTTGTCTCGACTACGGAGACTAAACGTTGAACAAAACTCGAAGCGGAAGCCAAGTGCTGTTAGTTGGTTAACAAGAAGGCAAGATGGTAGTGTGCATTTGTTTGATGCTTGAATAATTTTCGAGAAGACAAACTATGTTAGGAATTAAATACTATACCGTTTAATGACAGAAATAGAGATACATGAATACCAGCTTCTGTCTGCGACTTTTTCCACATGAAATTTCTTGTTTTAATATAAAACTTGCTGTGCCCCGCGGTTTCGCCCGCATAAGGCTGCCTATCCATTGAAGCGGAGCGGGGCTGCGGAGCGGAAAAACGGAGAAATATAAACCAATAGGATTGCATAAAATTTGTGCTCAGAGTTTTTATGCAATCCTATTGGTTAATATTTCTCCGTTTCTCCGCTCCGCAGCCTCGCTCCGCTTCAATGGACAGGCAGCCTTAGTCTCAATCCCTTGAGAATATCGGGATAAAAAGTGTCCGATGTTTTAATAAAGATTATAAACTATCTGTGTGCCAAATTTCATCCCAATCCGTTCAGGTGTTTTTGCGTGAAAGAGTAACAAACATCCATACATACATACTCACAAACTTTCGCGTTTATAATATTAGTAGGATATATACCTATGACACTTGGCAACACTGTAGCTTCCAATTAGTAAAAGATTTTTTGGAATCGGATCAATAGTTCCGAAGATTACCCTACATTCAAACTGAGGGGCTTATGGCTAAGTAATAACAGCCGCAGGGGTCGATGGATTAGGTAAAGCTACGCTTGTCGCTGTTGGTCCGTGGATGGGTGAACATCTTTACATACCAAGACCCCTCCGTGCCTTGGAAAGCACATTAAGCCATTGGTCCCGGCTGTCATTCATGGATCTTTGACAGTTGTTACGGGTTGTCTTTAGCCCGAAAGTCTGAAAACTAGTCTTACCAAGGGTTATTGTATTACCCAGTAACTGAGTTGTGGAGGTCAGATAGGCAGTCGGTCCATGTAAAATACTGGTATTCAGCTGTATCCGGTAAGACTGAAAGCTGCCCCCAACATAGTTGGGAAAAGGCTAGGCAGATGATGACCCTACTCGTACATACAAACGCACTTTTATCTCTATAAAATATTAACAATAAGTATATTATACAAGGTGTCGTTTTGCATCCTCGTAAAATTTGAGGAGGTTGCTATGAAAGACATATATAATCAAATAAAATTACGATACCTGCTCAATAATGACTACATACTTGTTTTTTTTTTTTGTTATTTAAGTTTGACAGTATTTTAGAATACACCACTTTCACAGAACAGAATCACCCATCCCCACACAATCACCCGTTGCCTATGCGATAGTGTGTGTGTACAAGAGCCGTGTGATACCGCACTGTAAGGCCGCGTTTTAACATGCGTGTCCTACACATGCCACTTCCGAAAATTTGAAAAATAAAAAAAGTCCTACTTATTTTATTATTCATTCATGTCGAGAATCATTAGCATAGTTACCTCCTTGAATTTGAGGAGGATGCAAAACGACACCTTGTATAATAGATATTGAGACCCATCTTGTCTACAGTTCTATTTCGCTAGCTATATATACGTATATATGTATGATTTCTTTTCACTAGGCACTTTCAATAACTAAAAATAGCGATAAGATACTTATTACGTTTTATATTTGTTTAATCGTTGGAAACTTACCCGCTGAGTCTTTATTTGTTATTTGCCAGGGTACAAAGTACCCACATCTTTTTGTCATAAACCACCCGTGTGTCAAACGACGATTGGTGCGCACTGAGGCGAGAAAGCAGAACAAACAGAAAAGACACTCGCGTTTTTTATATTTGCTTTAATATTACGAAAGATTAAAAGTAACATTATATAACATCATGTATTTATGCTTGTTTTACTCAAGGTTTCTGATAGGCTTATCAAGTCTCTTATAATCTCAGCTTTGTGATTGGTACACAAAAAACAAACAACTGCCAGTCAAATTATTTAAACACACAGATAAAATTGAATAGACTTTCTAAAACCCAAACCATCTTATTGCAAAACAAGGTTTATGTTCAGACCCAGGTTTAAACTTAACCCAAGAAGCTATTTTTGAATTTAAATTTTTATTCCGATAACGGTAAAAGTAAAATTCCGATTATAAATTTTCTGTTTTGTAAAGAACTGTATTTCTATCACAGCTAGGTTCTTTTTTGAAAAACTGGATTAATGGTTTAAATAATGTCAAAAAAAAACTAGACTGAGCATCTTTTGAACAATCGTATTTGTTTTTGCTTATTCCTAAGGCGACTAACGTCGAACGTCATAACACATCTACTTAGATCATACTGATCGTTTACAGTGCTTAATCAATCGCATGCCAGCTTTACCTAGTGGTGTGTATCACCTACTTATAATAACAATGGCCGCCGCTGAGAGGCGCCCTTCATGCCCTGAAGCCTGTCTGCGCCGCGTCGCAAGGACAGCTCGGCCCTGCCTTGTATTATGACACATATTCTGTGTTGCATTTAGTTGTAGTGTTATTTAAAACGAGATTTTATAGTAAAAATTGAATGGTGCTACTTTAGACAGGATATACAAGGTATGGTACTAAAATAATACGTTAAGTGCCAAGGCCAAATGAAATATTATAAAAAAAACATAATCCGGTATTTGCTGTCGTGCAGTCGGATGAAAATAGGCCTTCAAAATATTACAGTTGGAAGATCAAAGCATAATTTATTTTGGGTTCCAATTTCCTAAACATTGGCATAAAACTAAGAAACATGTATATAATGTCCCTTTATCAAATTCAACAAATTACAGCCAACCGTAATATCAATTTATAAAGCATAAACGTCACGTCCACAACTAAGCCACTCGAACAAAGCGCCAAATTAAAACGTTCCAACACCAATTAATTCAAAGCACATTACAAACAAGCGTCTTAATTTACCGTAAATATCAATTAAAATATAAACAACAACCGACATTTGAAACAAGACCACGGTCACTGGAACGTTCCGTGAAACAATTGTGGAACAAAACGGCTGTAATTACAAAAACCCAAATTCGTCATTCGGGTAGTAAGCATTTCCACATGAGAAGAAATTTTTGTGGGTAATGGCTGAAAACTGACGAGTATTATTAGCTCTGAACCTTATGCGGGCGCTTCACTCGTGCTGGAAGAATACAACTCATGAATAATTCGGTTTCTGAACAGGATGGGTACGTCTTAAAGGAGTATAGAATATTTTGTGGCCCCGGAGAAGTAACTACATATTGGACTTAATTTTTAATATGAATAAGAGATGGGCTCTGAAATAGATAAGTGTTTTGAAATTTTGGGTTCGGTTTCACAGCCGCATTATTATATAAATTCTCACAGCTATAAGTAAAATTATTTATAATATCAGCACGTGTGACCCATTTATATGAAAACCACCCGACCATTTCACATCAACAGGACATACTTGTCGTATTGTAAACCAAGCTTAATTGCGAAATGTGGCAAAGCCCGTATTTTGGCGCGAATCTCGGTGAAAAGTGAATCCGCGCTAATTGAAATTCTCACACCACCAAACCTCGGACGCTGCCAAAGGCCTCTGTTTCGTTGCCGAAAACTTGTATCGTGGAACAGGAATTTTATAAACGAGATCGACTAATTGGCGTGTTAATGCTAGCGTGGAAGTTGATTTGAAAAAGGAACAGCCTATAAACAAATTAATCTTTTTTTAAATGGTATTGATCGCGATTTGGGCGCCATCTTTTATTTTTAACGGAAAGGAAACTAAGCTACATAGTCATAGTGTTATGAGGATACAGTTTTAAATCAAAACAAGGTTAAAGCTTGTTCGCGTAAACATCGTAAAAGAGAATGTAGCGGAAAATAATTCCACAACTTTTCTCTGTTTTATATTCATTCATTGATTCCTACGCTTCGCAGTTCATAATTTATTCAATTGTTTTTATTTGTGATGTTTCACCGTTTTACATAGGAACATCATGAAATGTTCACGTTATTTCATAAACTCTTTTTGTAACAGCGCGGTGGATTTATAAACAAACCCTTTCATACTTTTATTTATTTTCCACATTTTATAAAAGTAAAACGAAACGCAGTACAGAAATGAAAACTATCGAATATTTCTTGAACCTTTTTTGTTACCCGTATCTTATATATACTTGTTAGCTGTATCGATATCGTTACGAACACTGTACAGCTGCTACTTAGGTTCGAGTGAATGGTGGCAATATCGGAGTGAGCGTTAAAGTTGATTCCCACTAAGTCGACAATTTAATCCGACAAAAGGTCGAAACATAACTACATTCTTTGATTGAAAAAAGAGAGAAAAATAGTGTTTATGTTTGAAAAGGAAAGTGCGATAAACAGGCTATTAACTTAACTGCGCTTTTCAAAAAAACATTTTCTCGTGAACCTTACTTACAAAGTAAATTACTATCTACAGTATACAGAACTAGTTGCGCAACAAAAAAAAGTAAGTTCTTACCTATACTTATTTATAATGATGTACAATCTACAGCACATCAAACTGTCAAATTTTCTCATTCAATTTTGAACTTAACCATCAACATTTTAAGGTTTAAAATCATTTGGAGAAATTTGACATTTCAGTATAACCTGATGTGCTGGCGACTGTACATCGCAATTTTAGTATCGTATTTGCTACGTGGAATTGCAAAAGCCTTGAGATTAATAATATGAAGGAAATTCTGAAAAACAAAGGTTTGGAACTCAGATTTTCATTCTTCAGAAATCAATCACACGGTACCTCTCACTACAACGACCAATCACTATCAATCTCAAAAAAAAAAAACGAGCGAGCCTTACAGTAGTCGCGTATGATGTGTAACATCTGACATCCCACCTTGGTAATAAGCAACTGAGCAGCGACAGAAATTAACCTCATAATTTAAAAACGCTAAATACTGAAATATTTATTCGAATAATTATTATTAATTACTACTGGTCGCCCACTGGTCGAAGTTCGACCCTGCTTACAATCTATATAGTACTTACTTATTCCATACTCAAGCTGTTACACAATTCCGTCCCTTATCACTCCCACAGTAAGCGACAGAAAGATGTAACTCATCAAATATGAAACCAACACGACTAGCACAAAAAATTGTTTGAACAGTCGTAGCGTCGCAGACGAACAACCCCTTAGGTGCTGTTACTTGGCGACCAGGCACCACGTTCTACACAATTCAACGAGCCAAGATTTTCACTGGGGTCCAATGGGCACTCTTTGAGTTCATTCAGATTGGCGAATGTTTATTTATTTGTATTTAAATTTTGAGCCACCATAAGCCGATTTTCGTATTTGCTGAGTCATCTTTTCGGGCTTGACTCTGCTAGACTTGGAAATCGATTTTGTTTCAGTTGTTTAGAATAGGGGTACAAAGGTAGGAATGAATTGATTCTTGTGAAGATTAAATGTTAATGTGGATAAGTACTAGACATACTTGTGCCTTCGATCAAACCGTTCCTAAGGACAATAATGAGTTTCAAAAAGCTATCGAACATAGCTCGCAATAAGGCCTCAACTCGAGGCCACACCTCAAAGCCGTAGCTAATAGCAATACCTAGTGTCCTAGCACACCAACAACAGATAAAGTAACAATAACGGTCTCAGAACAGAATATAATAATCCACAACCGCAAACTACCTCAGAAACTTTGGAGCTCTCTACATCACTTCAAGAGGAACGAACCGCTGTGGGTACCAACTACTAATAACCATTTAAACGGTAATGTACAAGATAAACTTTTCCGCAATTTTCGCCGGAACGCTTTTCATCCTATTCGCTTTGAAAGAGGAAAGAAAAATGGTGTTCTTGTCATCTCACGTAAGGAGATAAATTGTTGAGATAGAATCGAAGAAAAATATATAAATCTATAGATGTTGTGCTGCTTCTTAAGTACAGTAAAAGCTCTTTATTCGCGGGGTATACGTTCCATAAATATGCCGCGAATCCAGAAACCGTGGATATGGAATGGTAATTAGTATGGAATCATAGGATATACGTTCTAAGGTTCCAAAATAAAACCAATATATATCAAAATAAAACAAATTAATTGAGAAATTCACAATTAAAATTAATCGTTATATAGCTTTAGGCAAGAGTTTTAAAATAGTGTTTTTTTTCTTGTTTTGCCGCTTTTAAAAGGACTTCAAAATCATCGGAACCATTATTTCTTTTCTTTTACTCGTAATTTCAAATTAATAACAAAGAAGAAGAGACACGTGTTATTCAATCGAAGTAATTGCAACGAATAAGGAGTTGAAACAATATAACACCTAGATTGTGGTGAAGGCGGCGTTTATCAAAGGACATAGCGATGTAGTGGCGGCGGCATTCAACAATGGTCTAATTCTACAACGGACTAATTTCAAACTAAAGTTTGAAATTAGTCCACTCGGTTACATCTTTTATAAAAGCCGCCTCGGCACATACCCAAAAGGTGTTGATAAATGACACCGAATCCTTTTCTGTTTACCGCGACTGGGTTACAATTTTTTCACCCGCGAATAATGAAAACGCGAATAAGGAAACCGTGAATAAGGAACGTTTACTGTAATCACACTCACAACATCAATAAATCAGTAGGAAGCTCGTCATCACATAAGTAAACCACAATGCAATAACATCAACCTGTTATATTGAAATAAATTATGTAAAAAAATTGGTATAAGATAATCATTGCAAAGTAAGTCATGTATATAAGAAAGCTGCCAGTCAACAAGGACCAGCACCACAATTGCATTGCAACACTTTATTTCACAATCCGAAGGTAATTTCTAATTCATTGCTTCATATGATTCAATAATTCGTCTGCTAGACAACGTAAATATCGCAATGAATGTTGTTGAATTGTTAAAGTGAAAGACATTGCAAATCAATTCAAATCAAATCTTTTTATTGTGGGCGTACAGATGTTAGGTAAATTACAGATCCATTATGTCCTGCCTAATAGGCATACAATAATAAATTATGTCAACATGCAGTATAAAAAATTTAGTTATCACTTATAAAACAAATCTTACAAAAAGAATTAGTGACAGATTATAGCAGGTACTACTAATTAAGAAAATCGTGTAGTAGGCTTTGTCAATTAAAAAATTAAACAATTTATCTTTGAATAGTGGAAGTCCCTAGGTGTTTAAAATGTCAACAGGTATTTTATTGTAAATTTTAGATGCCATTCCAAAAAAACTTTTGCCCAGAAGAGCAGTTCTATGTAGTATACCAGATATTTTAAGTGTATACGTTTTTGATTTTAGTTCACCAAATAGATTTTTATTTATTTTAACAAATACTGTAACTTCATAGATATAAGCTGATGGAAAGGTCAAGGTGAACAGCGGGATAATTGCGTAACACACTTAACGTAGCAATAGGTTTTGCTGACAGTTCAATAAAGTTCATTGCGTGAACAATTTAATTTATTTACGTAACCAAATTACAAGATGATTTAATTTAGTTAATGTTAATCATTAACTAAATTAAATTAAAACTAAGTTAAGCTTAAAAAGGCCCTCGGGGCATTGTACCGAGGATGCTGGCGGCATTTCCTCGCTGAATTGCAATGCTGATGCGTTGCGCGAGAAAGCCGCCAGCTTTTCGGTCACCAGTTACATCAACTAGATGTTTCGCGATCTCCGCAAATAACTTATGCGCACTGGGACCCACAAAGTTGTACTCTCTGCCAAGGCCTCCATATTTAATAACTTTCAGATTTTCGGCATTTTCTGCCGCTGCACCCGCTTTAGAAGTAGTCCGTTGGAGGTGGGACGGTGCCAGTGTGTCTACACAGGTAGCGTCCCACACAAGTATCCGTCCCTAACTCCACGGAATTGCGTTATTTAGCAAACAAATTTTTTGAATGAATTATGCAATGTATTAGCAATATCCTTCAAAATCATTCAGATTTTGATACATAGTGTATTACGCAATTACAGTGCAACTTGAAAGCAGCCAGGGTAAATAGATTGTTTTTTTGTTTTTGAGTGTATAGATTTGATAGAATTACTTATACTCAGCCAAGGCGACGCAGCAAACAATGTTACACGAAATTGATACGAAAATTTTACGAAAAACATTTTCTACATTTTATGATCGACAGTTTAATTAGGCAAATTTTAAAATTACCTTACATCATAGCGATCCATCAAACCCATATTCAGCGAAAACGGTCCATAGAAATAAGTGATAAAACAACAAAACACCGTTTCCCTCTCAACATCAAAATTAACAAAGAAAGAGAATAATGATAATTAAAATCATTTACCCAGCTCAGAATATACAGCGGTCCTAATGGCGTACACATTAAACTTATACCTACCTACTGACATAGCTATATAATTCTGCGAACCGCTCTACCCACAGAGTTGCCATATTGCAAAAATGTGATTCTCCGCACGAATTGCTTTAATAGCAAGCCCTGATCGTGGGATCAGTCTGGGTAAATTTAAATAGTAATTATGGTAGGTAATTATTTGTTAGGGTAATTAAGTAACTCCGCTCTTTTTGCGTCACATCAAAGGGTTTTTGAACGCCGCCGGAGTTTTTAATGTGTCAAAGTGATTCAAAGTAAAGGGTTAATATTTACTCTTCAGGTAAAGTTCAAGTCTCGTTTTAGCATGAATTTTCGTCACTGAATCAACATCTTATTTCCTAAAAACTAAGAATTACAAAACCACGCTTCATACGACTTAAAACACTAAAACGATGCGCCTTACAGCGATTGAATAGTATTTTTTCTTGTCTAGTAAGCAAATCTGTTTATTATAGGTAATAAAACATCTGAATCGTATGGCAAAATCACTGGGTAATTCTCGTACAAATAATCCGTTTTACTTATAAATCAAAACAAAACAACACGAAGATACAATCACTCATTCCTTTCACAAACTGTCGAACTCACGCCACACAATGGGGCAATTTCAAATTGGCAACACTCGCGAAAATGCTTAACAAAACAGAAAACATAAATCTGTGTCAATACCAATTAACTATAGGCCACAGAGAGAACACAAAAACACTGGGAATAAATCAACTGCCGTACACAAAATGTTATTTTATTTTAATGCGTTAAATGATAATTTTGTGGCTTTTGTGGAGTAGCCAAATGTAGTTTGTCGAACGACTAATGGAAATCTTGTAAAAATCGTTTGATAGGCACGGATAGATAAAAGCTTACCTACATTTTATCTCCAATGCATTTGCATGCATTTGATCTTTTATTTGTAGAATAACGTGTTATCTATGATAAAGTTTCGCTATATTAGAAACGTGCTGGATTAACACACATGTTATATAAGTAATATATATATATTACTTTATACCCCGAAAAATATATGCATAAAAAAATATTATGCCTTATTTTAGCAATTAAAACTTAACGTATTAAGCAGACAAAAGCAACGGTCATACTTATAATATTGCTGTGAATTTAACTTTAACGTTTCAGCCATACCAAATAAGATAACAATTTCTACCCGATATTCATTTTTTGGACATGCAATTGAATATTTAAACACGCACGCACTCATAAAATAACCTTTGATTAATAGTTGGTTTTGGTCAAACAAAGTTAGAGGTTCGGATTCTATCAACTTGACGTTTTGGCTCCAAGTAACGGTTCCTCATGCACTTTGGACAGTTCGAAAACGTTCTGCTCAATACGGCCACAGAAGTTATTTAATATGACGTGAATGCCTGTTATTTCAGTGTCAATATCATTTCAGTTATTTAAAATGACTCAATTGAAGATATATGAGGAGGTGAAGAACAAAACCTCACTTTTCCACTTTTTCTAATTTTGTAGAAAACAGTAAAATGTTAATAACTAACCGACCGCAACATGTGCATTTGTTTTAATGGTGTCATATTAAACTAGTGTTTCAGTCGATCTGATGTACCAAATGGCTGATAAAAATGATAAGAATCTTAGCCAATATTTTGAAATGAAATTGAGAAATGTGAGGTTTTGATTAAACATTTTTGGAAAACTGTGGTTTTGATAGACTTCTAGAAAAGCAAGTTTGAATATTTACCAAAAAAAAACCTTACTTAGATGTTCTTTTTATCACAAAAAAAATCTATATAAAAAAAATCGAAAAGACCAGCCATTAGAAATGTAGCACCTTTATACTTTAATCATTGTTTTTATGTGGTTTTGATGAAGTCTTAGTAATACCATTGAATATTACTCCAATAAAGTGAACTTTTGAAATAAATCCGGACAGAATTTTTTTTAGACGGTAGACGGTAGTGTGTAGAAAGTGTGGTTTTGTTCAAAACTCTCAATTACAAATGAAAATTTATTTAAGAAAAGTTTTGTTTTTGATAAGGTTTTACGTATTGACTTCAATCAATTTAACATTTTTTGCACATTTGACAAAAAAAGATATTTTTAAATATGGAATAGTGAGGTTTTGTTCTTCACCTCATATATCAAGCATATCCTATATGACACAAACACTTGCCAAAAACCAGCCATTGTCCCTTCAAAAACAGCCTACAACACATCGCATAAATCGCGACGCACTTCCGTGCCCAACTTTTCTAACCGACTAAACCGATACAACATTATCAGGATAAATGACGTAACGTCAGCACAACGCTGCGAAATGCTGGGAACAGTGACGAGCCACTGAGCTCGCGACCTCGGCGAGCTCGCGACGGTAATGGCATGAAAATGATAGAACGACACACTGCACTACACTACACTGTAAATCTTGCCTCTGACGGGGTAAGCAGAGTTTAGAGCTACGTATGCAGGCAGTTCAAATAGAGGTTTGATAAACAGGCAATGCTAATTCGAAGACTGGCGATTGAAAATCGTTAATCTTCATCGTTTTTAGTTTCGACAAAGTTCTCCATGATTTAGTGCCAAAGTTCTTATAAAATAGAATAGAATAGAATATTGATTTATTTGTATACAATAAGGTTACAATAATATTGAAGAATCCTTGAACATCCTACCATTTTGGCATGCAAACATTGATGCAGTTCATCATCAAACATACAAACACAACTAAAATTTATCAGCTAGAAAGTCCGATACGGATAGTAACATTTATTTAATAGAAATACAGTTAGTTTCTTCTTGAAAGTTGTTACTGGTTCCTCTTTTATGGAATTAGGAATGTGGTTAAAAATAGCCGGTGCCATACCAAAAACACTTTTCCTCAACAAAGCAGTTCTATACCCACTTGTGCGTAACAAGTTTTGGTATTGAGATCGCAACGTTACATCTCGGTATATGCTTTCTCATAAAATTAAAAATAGATGTCGATTACATTTGACAAAAAGAGCAATTTCTAAAATCTAAGGTTTTCTGGGCATTGTACCGAGGATGCTGGCGGCATTTCCTCGCTGAATTGCAATGCTGATGCGTTGCGCGAGAAAGCCGCCAGCTTTTCGGTCACCAGTTACATCAACTAGACGTTTCGCGATTTCCGCAAAAATAACTTATGCGCACTGGGACCCCACGGACCGAGGGTCTCGACGCCAAAGGGCACAAAGTTGTACTCTCTGCCAAGGCCTCCATATTTAATAACTTTCAGATTTTCGGCATTTTCTGCCGCTGCACCCGCTTTAGAAGTAGTCCGTTGGAGGTGGGACGGTGCCAGTGTGTCTACACAGGTAGCGTCCCACACAAGCATCCGTCCCAAACTCCACGGGACCAAAGACACACCATCAGGTCTTTTGCCATCGTCTCTGACAATGCCAGTCGGCTCAAGAAGAGCAGGCACATTGATGCTGGCAAGAGACCGGCGGATTATGTCATTAAGTGTTGCATGTCTTGAAATTTTTGGAAAATTTAAAATTAAAAAAAAAAAAAAAAAAAAAATATCACCATTTCAGCGAGGAAATGCCGCCAGCATCCACGGTACAATGCCCCGAGGGCCTTTTTTAAGCTTAACTTAGTTTTAATTTAATTTAGTTAATGTTAATAATCATCTTGTAATTTGGTTATGTAAATAAATGTATTAGGTTTTCTTATTACATGATTTGATTGGTTGTTTTTATTTGGCCAGCTCACAGTTCACATGCTGACCGCTGATTTACTGATCAGCGACTTGATCAGTAATCAAGAAACCGGAAGGAAGTTAGCACTGCTATAACTGTTCACGTCAGAAAATGGTATGAAAATACACGGTAATATTATTAAAACAGCATACTCACAAAGCGTAATACAGAACCATACTATAAATATAATGACCACTTATTTCCTAATGAAACAACTACAACTTTTTTACTATAAACTTTATTCCTCTCATTCCGTTTTTGCTCTTTCTATCCGCCCGACCGTAATAGCATGAAAATGACAGATGGCCACACACTGTACTCGCTGTAAATCTCCTTTCCATTTGTTCTCGGTGGAAAGTAAGCAATATCGACACGTTCTAGACATTTCAGGCTTGAGCTTTCAATAAGAGTTTATATAAGATGGGGTTTTAAAATGATGTTTGTACAAAAACTGTTGTTTGAAATTTATAACTGAAGGATGTCTATTTACATACGCATATTCATAAAGTAAACCTACATACAATGTTTAGTTTTAGCTAACGATTTTAAGAATTATTTAATGAAACTGAACGCGATCAACACATCTAAGCCTTAGTGTCATCGTTGTTGTGGGTGTGGAAGATTGATTATTTAACGAAATTATTTTTTTACGTTTGGCCACTTTCAAAAAAGTAACATTACATCACGCCTTGTCCCGGGTGGGTAGGGCAGAGGTGTAACCTATAGTTCAACTGCATTTCGCCAGGTATGTTAAACGAAAAGCTTAAAATCATCAATAGCATGAACATAATACCAAAACCCCCACTTTCTACCCCAAAGTAATAAAGTACCTACTACTTTCTTGGCCACGCCTGAAATATTATAGGAATAAATGGCGTTACTTTAACAAAACATTCGGGAACACAGCTTGTGATTGTAATGGCGTCAACTGATATATTTCCACGTGTTGCACTCAACGACCAAGCCAAAAAAAATACACTTGTGGCTCTTTCTACTTTACTGCCAATTTAGTTTAAATTCACAATAATTGATCATGTAAGCACTAACGTCTTCATCTATTTACAAAATGATAAAGCTTACAATAAGTACTACTAGTTACATATATTTATTTACATAACCAAATTGCAAGATGATTATTAACATTAACTAAATTAAAACTAAGTTAAGGCTAAAAAGGCCCTCGGGGCATTGTACCGAGGATGCTGGCGGCAATTCCTCGCTGAATTTCAATGCTGATGCGTTGCGCGAGAAAGCCGCCAGCTTTTCGGTCACCAGTCAAGTACTACTTAATAAAATGTCCTCACTTCGTAAAAAAGATTCGTAAAAATCTCTGTCCCGACTTAACAGTACTTTAATAATAATCTCCCCTAAATTGCGAGAATAGCCATGTCGATTTAAAGATAAGACAAAACAAATTAAAACTTGAAACCTTAATTTCGTTCATAGAGCCAGAAACAGATTCCGTCGACGAGAAAAAGTTTCAGAACTACTTAAAGCGACCATAAGCAATTAGGTAGTCTAGCCAGTTTTAAGCGGCAATCATTTGCCGAAATGAGTTTTCTATTTGTTTAATTAAAAGGTGTCCTTACACACAAGATTGTGTGTAAGGACACCTTTTAATTAAACATTCTACTCTGTCCGATTCGAAGAAACCAATTCGCTTTGTGTCCTTTGTCTAGTAAGCAGAAAACACAGAAATCATGTCGTTTTAGTCTATGGATTCGTTTGTTTTATCTGTGCTCATTAAACGACTCTTACTTTGTCTGTGGCCTATAAAATTAATGGAGTAAAGATAAAGATATTTGCTTGTTCGTCATGTCATCACAGCAATGCGATAAGAATTGGTTACAGTTCAATAATAGAACTAAATTCTCATTGAAATCAGTTGAAAGGGAGAATCACACGTGAAAATAAATAGTGGCAAGGGCATTGACTACCAATTCAAGAGCCGCAGAACAATGCTTTGACGGCATCAAATCTCACCCCATTGAACCATTCAAAGACCTATATACAGGGTGGCCGGAGAAGTGGCGTCTAAAGGTAAAATTTAGATGCCTATTATTGCGGGGCATCCGAATCACCCCCATGTATGTTCCGCGATTATTAGTAGTTTAGGAGATAGATTTTTAAATGTTTTTTTTTTTCATAATATGCACCTGATTTCAGTTTTGTTTTCTCTTTCTATTGGACGTTAGCGAATGTTTTTTTTTTTTTGATAATTCATTACCTTAATTTCAAATATCGCCTTAAAAATTTTGATTTACCTGGTTTGAAGGCAAGTTACAGAAAATAAATCCCGATAGAGATCTGATTTTTTAAATGCTTTTGTTATTGAAGGTCTATAGCAGTTTTTGGAAACACGTTTTTTTATCATGAATCGAACTTTTGTGGCTATTAAGACGCTGACAACACCTAAATCGCGATCACTGTCAGATTGCATAGAATATAAAGAGAAGTGCGATGACACAACGCTTGTAATTTATTGCAAAATATGAAGCAATTATCTATTTACTCAAAATTGAGTTGAGTAATCGAAAATAAAAAACAACCAAGTTCTGCATTCAAATAAGACGTTCTTGTTATTAATTAAATATGTAACGTATGTTGATATTTAATACAGATATTTTGGATTAGAACTCAAGGTAAGAGGTTAGTTTAACATTAGTTTGTATCGAGATTTTTTTTCAAAACGTATTTTGTAACAACCAAGTTCTGGGAAATATGTCCAAAATTAACATATATTTTTTCGGCTACCACAAACTATACAGATTTGGCAATTTTTTTTCTTAAGAGAAGCCAATTTTGGTCAACTGGGTCTTGTCAGCGCCTTAAGCTTTAGCAGTAATATTGAACTCTCTACTAGTCTACTCAATTTCAGTTATGTTCCATACGGCACAGGTAAACCTTAATATTTAACGTGGTAGGTACTTGACATTATTGTCATGAATTATCACAAAAAAACTTCAACAAACATTACAACAGGAAAACAAAAAAAATCAAAACCGATGTCAGGTGAAAAGTATCACAAAGATCAATTAAAAAAAAACTATCTCCTAAACTACTAATAATCACAGAACATACGTGGAGGTGATTCGGATGCCCCGCAATAAAAGGCATCAAAATTTTACCATTACACGTCACCTCTCCGGCCATCCAGTACATAGAGCAAGCAAGCATAACATATGTGTATAGCTAATTTACATAGGTGCAATAAGAAACCTGAGCAGTGGTAGCCTACAATGGGCCCGCGTGGTAGATTACAGCCCACTCCCTCTCGAAGAGAGGTGGCCTCTGTCCCAGCAGTGGGAACATTATAGGCTGATTATGCATTAAGAAACCTTATAAAATGTAATTTATAAGATCTATGGTTACGGATATGTAATTAATCCCTTCGCAAGGGCCCATGGCTGCTGTGTATGGCGCCTAGCCAATTATACTCCGCGGAAACGCTGTAACGTTTACCTTTACCCAAATCACATTATCCTGCCAACCTGATGGTCTCAGAGGAGACCAAATCTTCCGCACAAAACACCCTAATTTCATGCCGTTTAACCTGCTTCCGAAGCATTATGTTTGTATGTATCTATTAAGCTTTAGTTTCGATGCCCCATCTTTTTTTCCTCATCTGTTATAAGCGGTTCACTAATATTTGACAAAAAACGAATGACAAATGATCATTTTAAAAATAACAGTATGTATTAAACTAATAATTTGATAAACATCTCATTTCGCAAACATATTACTTTATAAGTAATCATTTGACAAAATACAGATTCCGCAAATGTTTGACTTTGCAAATATTTCAAATGTTAAAATATAATTCCAAAAATTAACCTAGTACTTCGTTTGTCAAATTTGCGATTTTACAAGATGACTGCAGATAAATTGAACACTTTGATCAAATGAAAACATAAAATTACATGGTTGCAATTTTCATCAGGGACATGGTTGCAATTTTTATAGGCATGTACTAATTTCATACAAATACTGATACCATTTCATTGATAGTCAATTTAAAAATATACATGCTGCCTTACCAAATAAAATATGTAGAATTCGGTTCTGCTGTTGTGGCTAGGTTTAGGTTAGGTTCTAACGTAAAAAGCATGTCCCCCTCAAATCAAATCAAATCAAAAGTCATTCATCCAAACTAGGCTTTTCGAACGTCAAAATTATATAAGACAGTCCCCCAAAACGCCCACCCTTCGCCCTGCTACCCTCTTTTGACAAAACAAAGAATCACTAATTATTGTAATCAAGCAAGAACTTCAAATGAAAATGAAATAGGATTAGACGAAAAAGGTATGCAGGTAGAAAATGTTGCCAGAGTATAGTATATGGTTATCTTTGGGAGAGATAACGTAATATACCCTTTCGAGCTGTCCGCCGGGGGTCTACGTTGTGTGCATATTTTAACGGGAAAAATGAACGAGCGCCATTCTTTCGTTTCCATAGAATTTGATCTTCATTACGGGTATATTGTGGGAATCTAGGTTGTGGAGAAAACAAGAATAACACTTATCACGTATTGATTGGAGATTCTCTACATTTTATGGATTGCTTAAAGAATAACTAGATTGAAATATTTTACCTATGGGACCATGAACTTCAGTACATTTCTTTTATTACAAATTAAGTTCACTTTAACCTATTCAAAAGGTTAAACGATACCTTTCTACCTATGTCCTTCGGTATTGATTTAAAACTAGCCGTGTTTGGTACAAAAGCCCGTGAATTTAATTATTTCAATCCTAAAGGTATTAATTACATTATTGTTATTTTTTAGACTTTAACAGGACTTTAGACCACCAGGATTCCTTTGAGATACTACGTACGATACGACTACTAAGTTTTCTTAACACAGGTACAACAATATCATGGGTAGGTATAGTTAGAAATGAAAATGTACCCTCATGGGCGAGTTAAAAGGGAATAATAGCCCCTGGACCCTCCCCGAATGAATAACTGACCCTTTTACTCATCCTACACCCACGTGCCCAACGTTGAACTTGTAACTATCTACAACATAGTATCTTTGTCTGATATAGACCTTACGTTCTCTTGAAAATTTACTGTGACTTAAGAACCCAAAGCAATAAAACCATGGCTCTTCTGACGTGAATCCTCAAGACCCTTCTTTTGATCCAAAAATGGTCTTTGTCTTTCTTACTACAGTTCCTTTTTGATCTGCTGACTTTGCCTCCGTATAATATACCTACGTTCTGTCTCTGAGGTGAGAACTTTCAGGTTTGTCTGTCCCTAATCTTGGATTATAAATAACACTCCTACACGATAATGTACTAGTTAACCGAGTTAGAGGGCGAAAGAGAGGCGAGATTGTAACCTGTTGGCAAGTCAACAGAGACTCTAGTCCCGGGAGACTTTCCAAGTGCTCATGAATTTATTCAACGCGATACCTCTGAGGCGGCTCCTGCTTTTTAGGACTTCATTAACTTTAGACGCGAGATGTGATTTGTTAATTTAGGTTTTCATGTGCGTAATTTTAAGAGGAAATGGGCGGATTTCCAAGTTAGATGCTTTTCTTCTGAAACTGCCTAAATTTTCCGATAAAAACATTTTTACTTAGAAGAAAAATATATTGGATACTTTTCTTATAAATGTACCAAAGAAAATACGCCTCACTTTAAACAGAACGATTTCGACACATAAAACACGAATACCTATTTCCATAAAAACCATTTCCCCGACCGAACACCTTGCAGAAAACAGTCTTAAAAAGGAAAGACCTCAAATTCACAGACGAGAACCATAAAGTTGGCACCTCGGCTACGAGCCGCGGTAACCAAATCATTACCATCACTGTAACTACGTACAGATTCACTCGTAAAACCTGAATTTTTGCGTTTTATTACCTCGTATACCGACCCGACCTGCCGAATGGAAACTTAGCACAACACGTGCCCCGAACAACTTTATAAACATAAAACCGACCAACCGTCTGCGAATGAGTTCTGAATGTCTTCCAAATTCGAAATTTTCTTGCGGAGACCTATTTTACCTGGCTGAATTTTTAACCTGATTTTCCGGGCGGTATCCAAGCCGCGTTACCTCCGTCAGCCGTGATTCCGGCTCAGCTCATGGTATCTATCACACACAACACCTCAGCTCTCACCATCACGCCAATCGATCCCCACAGGGGTAAACAAACGCGGGGGTGCGGCGGACGCCTGTTGCGTCGCTCGCCAAGCGGACACTCACCGGGCAGCAAAGCCAGCAGCGCCAAGGCCACCAACATAGGGGCCATAGCGGCGGCGCGCGGGCATACCACACCCGCGCACGCTGCGCTAGCACGCCGGCGCACTCATGCGGCCTGAAACAACGTGCGGCCGGCCCGAGCGGCGCCCGGCGCGGGACTGGGCGCGCCCGCCCCCGGAGCCCTGCTCCCCGCCCCCCGCGCGCCCCTGCACCCCGCGCCCGCACCCCGCTGCGCAGCCGCCAGGACAGGTGCGCGCGGCACCCCGCCGACCTGAGCCCTACCCCATGAAAAAGCCTCTATTATCATCTCGAGGATAAAATAATCACTCAATAGTATGCTATCTAAACATTGTACAACGTACGGCAAAGCCTGAAAATCATAAAGGCGGTAAAAATGAAGGGCGTTAAGTAGGGCAAGGGCCCAAGGTCGGTGCAGCCCGGGCGGGTGACGCTCCGGCGACTCGCGCCCAATCTTTATGTGCCCTTGGAGCGTTTAGGGCACATCCCTACGTGCCAATAAAATATTAAAGAGGAGCGCGCCGTAAGATAGACTATTCATTAACAATTCGTTAAATCTCATTCAACTTTGATGTATGGTAACGTACGGAGCTAAAAGTAACGAGCTTCAGAAAGTAGATGAGGCAATAGCAACAGGACCAATAAACAACCCTCTATATAGATTTAGGTGTAAGTACATAACAATACTGTACGGAAGGTTGCATTATTTGTAGGAAAAATGACAGGACTTTTTACAAATTCACTTTATATATATTGTTTTTGGAGTCATCTCGTTTGTAGCAAAGAACTACAAAATTCTTAAACAGTCAAAAACACCTTTATTAACTAAATAAACCGTTGGGCGTTGCTTAATCACGAAAACACCGTAATAACAAATGAGGAAAATCAAAAAGTAAACTAATCATAACATTGCGACCATAGCACTTCTTTGTCTCAATTGTGTCGATTTTCCTGAAGATTAACATTGGGGGGAAGGACGGCTATCCGTCGAGATGTAAGGGGAAATTGTAACTATTGAGCTATTGAGGCAATCCGGTTATCTATAAAATGGGTGTGTATCAATTGGCAATAAATAGGACAAGCAGCTGTAGCATCTTTAAACCAAACGATTTTCGTTCTACCAAACGTTGCAAACGTGTAATCTGACTTTGATCATCCAAAGTAACGGCCGATCTGATCAATAAAGGCTCATCTTAAAAAGATAACAACTGGCTAACCCTTCGGGGATTACAGATTACGGCTTGGTGTTATGGTGTTAAAAACGTATTCATTGTTTTTTTACAGTGCTAATAGAATATCGTCACACCGCAGCGGCTGTACCAGTCTTTAAATTATAATATCTTTCTACAAGATCCAACTGCACTACTAGATTTGAATGAATGAAAAAAAAAACAACGTTTATTTCGACACAGCTTGTGAAATACAAAATAAAAAAAATAAAAAAGTGAAAATTATGTTTTAACAACAATAGTGTGCCTCGCGGCTGCCCCAAAAAAGTTCATTTCAGCATTAATGCCAGACAGATGCTGTCTGACGCTGGTTTTCTAATGAACCTTTAGAGACAAATGACGGGAAGTATAAACAGTTTCCACATACCGAATACATATTTTTTACACTTACAAATACATTAATAAACTCGTAATCAAATATAATTAATTAATTAATTAATTAATTACAAAAACTAAAACGACAAGAACTGTCTCAGCAAAACCTGTTTTTAGCGATTAGATATTTGCTCTGCCTTTATTATATTTTTTGCTACTACGAGTACATACAAAAGGAGAGAACAGAAATTCGGTGATAAAAATTCGGTAGTCACATACTATATGCTTTTTCATAAAGTAGACAAGCAATAATTGAACGAGCGAAATGAGCGAAGCGTCTCTGCTTCAAGTCGGGCAAAACTTACTTTCCTCTGTCAGTTAGTTGCTACTTCTCTACAGGTCGTATTTTACAACCGATCTAGATGAAACTTGGTATACCTACAGGTATCGAAGTATACTTCCGATCCGAATACAATGGTTCTTTTTTTATTTAAAAGGTTTAAGACAACTTTAAGTTGGTCTCATAGAAATTTTGTGAAGATCTGATGAGGATCTTCGGCGTGATGAACAGAATCGCTCCTCAAAATGCAGTAAATTGCTAACTTTTAGATTTCAACCAGTGGAATCGGCACTTAAACTACTAGGTACGGGTACGTGATTGATGGAGCATCTGGGACCACCTTCACAAAACTGGAGAATTAAGAAAATAATTTTCTGAATTCTCTAAAACGAGGCTATAAAACCAATATTATTGTCAAATGTACAATAAAGTCACTAGATGGCGCTACTGTGCACCGCTAAATCGCGCTGTCATTGTCGTGCTCTAAATGGTTAGGTCCCGCAGAACATTTTGTGTGACTCGAGTTTTGTTAGGTGTAAAGTAGCTTGAAAATTAAAGTCTCGAGTTAGTTGTGGGTTAATTTATTTCTGTTTAATTTTATCGTCATGCCACTAGCTATGAATATTTGGCTAAGCGCGGTAGGTTCAATCAGTTTTCTGACTGCGTTGACCAAAGCAACACTTGGCTGCGACTGCTACTGTGTATGGAACGGCATTAATTTTGAAAATTTTTATGTTGACCTTACTATCTGGCGATGGGTATTATAGGATATGCCTGTGTCAGATAAGTTAAAAAGTGGATGGTATACTATATGTATAGGTAATGATATCCACTAAATACAATCAAGGAAATATTTCAAAATACAATTTATAATTCTGTTATTATTTAATTTTAGGTGAAAGTAAGATAAGTTTTTGTATTTATTTAGACTGACTCAGATCACAGGTTTCGTCCGGAATTAATTGTTCATCTTGGAATACTGCGATAGTTTAGAATAAGAATTAAATCGACGATTAATTTTCTAAGATGCTACATAATCTGTCACCTGCAACAAATGCAGAGATTGGCTCCGAACGAAGTGCAGCTTCGTTCGGATAGTCTATGGTCTCCTATCCAAATCAAATAAGTGGCATATTAATTGTTGCAAAAAAGTTAATGCTCGCGAGGTCTATGGTACGCAGACTTTCGAGAGATTCGGTACTAGTTTTATCGATATAACTTTTTAAATTAAATATCGAAAACATAGCAATTTCTGAACATGTCCTTAATACCGTTCAAAGTTACCTTCAACTGGTTGGGGTTACTTCGTATGTCTCTTCTATTCGGCAAGTCAACTTGAGAAATTGCGTCACCTTTTGTTATTGCAAACTATTTTAATAATAAAACTATTTTGTGTAGGGATGGGCCCTTCAAAATACCCACTCAAATAAGAGTTTGAGAATGATATCATACACCGTAAATAAAAAAAGTAAAATAAGGGCAGTGGTGGCCCAGTGGTAACGGCGCCGACTTACGAGTTATAGGCCGTAGGTTCGAACCCAGACAGGCGCTTTACTTTGTGTAAATTATTTCATCACCACTGCTCTCAAAACGGTGCAAGAAAACATAGTGAGGAAACCGGCATGTCATAGAAACAAAAATTCAAAGACATGTGACATCTACCAACACGCACTGGGCTTGCGTGGTAGATTGTACCAGAATGTGATAAACACTTTAAATTCACAGTTGTTAGCCCTAAAGACATTTTGGAATCTTTTAAAGAACTTGATGTAAAAAAAACTACTGATCTTTGGGGATTATCAGTACATACAATGTCTTCAATAATTGATGTTATTTCACCCTTTTTAGCAATTGTTTTTAACTCTTGTATTGCATCTGGTATATTTCCTGATCTGATGAAACTTAGCAAAGTGATTCCACTGTTCAAATCTGGCAGCACAACTGATCCCACGAATTTTCGGCCTATTTCCATATTACCTACATTGAGCAAAATCTTTGAAAAAATAATTTTAAAACAAATGTTAGGACATTTCAATTTATGTAATTTATTTCATCTGAAACAGTTTGGTTTTACGAAGGGTCGTTCAACTACAGACGCGGGCGTGGAATTGCTGAAGAGCATTTTCGAGGCTTGGGAGGAGTCGCAGGATGCTCTTGGCATTTTCTGCGACTTGTCTAAGGCCTTCGATTGCGTCCATCATGATACTCTCATCAGGAAACTGCACCACTATGGTATGAGGGACAGGGCTCTCGACCTTCTGACTTCCTATCTTAATAATAGAATTCAGAGGGTTGATATAAATGGCAAGAGATCTGCAGGATCTGCGGTCACTATGGGCGTTCCGCAGGGTTCAATTCTAGGTCCATTCTTGTTTCTAATCTATATAAATGACTTACCTTATCACATAAGGGATAATCACAAGATTGTATTGTTCGCAGATGACACTTCCCTCATTTTTAAAATCAAACGACTGCTGGTCAACTTTGAACATGTTAACGATGCACTCTCTAAAGTTGTCCATTGGTTTAATGTAAATAATCTTCTCCTGAACGAAAAAAAGACTAAACTTATTCAATTTTCAACGCCAAATGTCAGGCAGCTAACTACCAATGTTCAACTTAATGGAATAGAGTTGGACCCTGTTGAGTCGACAGTTTTTCTTGGAATAACTATTGACGCTAAATTACAATGGCGCCCACACATAGAAAAATTGTCAGGAAGGCTAAGTTCGGCCGCCTATGCTGTTAAAAAAATTCGACAGATAACCGATGTAGATACGGCCAGAATTGTTTATTTTAGTTATTTTCATAGTCTTATGTCCTATGGGATTCTTCTCTGGGGAACCTGTGCGGACATTAATACCGTCTTTGTTTTACAAAAAAGGGCTGTTCGAGCCATTTACAACCTAGGTCCAAGAGATTCCCTTCGAGAAAAATTCAAAGAAATAGATATTCTGACTGTAGCCTCTCAATATATATTTGATAATCTTATGTATGTACACAAAAATATATCAAATTTTAAGAAAATGTCCGATATCCACAGTTTAAATACCAGGAATAAACATAATCTTGCTGTACTACACACTCGCCTCCACAGAGTAGGCAACTCGTTCATGGGTCAATGTATACGCTTTTACAACAAACTTCCTATTGCTATTCGAAATTTACCCATTAAACGATTTAAAAGCTGTATTAAAACCAAACTTTGTAAAAAGGGGTACTATAAAATTTCAGATTATTTAGAAGACAAAAAAGCTTGGGATTGAGCTGCTCGCTCTGATAAGCTTTGTGCTAAAACCATTAAATTTGATATTTAAATTATGCAAAATCATCATTATGTACAACTACATGTACATATTGACATTGATGAA
The DNA here is from genome assembly GCA_905333075.3 of Atethmia centrago. NCBI lineage: Eukaryota > Metazoa > Arthropoda > Insecta > Lepidoptera > Noctuidae > Atethmia > Atethmia centrago. The sequence goes on along the minus strand of HG995367.1, from coordinate 7,049,146 downwards.
TATTATAAGCAAAATTAAGTGAATATTTATGTATGTACCTTGAAAAGTATTATATTACTTTAATTATTGTGAATGTGAGCACTATGTGGGTCATCTTTATTTATTTCGTTGTTTTTTTTTTTTTTTTTTTTTTCTCTTAGTTTTAATTATGGTCTGGCATTTTGAGTTCTTTATGCGGCCAAACCAATTGTCCTTTCCTTGGTATTGTTCGTCGAGTCGTTGAGCTCCTTAAGTTTTGAGTTGAGCTACACGATTACTGACAAATGCTTGCACTGACTGGACAGGTCCACTCAAATTTGTGTGGTTCTTTCCTCAAAAGACCATTTCAGACATAGATCTACATGGTCCTCACATGATCTGACCAAGATTATGTCTGGACTTTAAAAGAGACTTTGACCCTTGAGTTTGTTTCGCCATTTCTTCTCAGGGGTAGTCAGATAGGAAATGTCGACTCCATCTAGCTTATTTTTTAATATGACGTGTAAAAGTGATTCTCATATCCTATTTACAGAATAAACAATTTCATTTCATTTCATTTCATTTCATTTCATTTCATTACGGCCCACTCCCTCTCACCGAGAGGTGGCCTGTGTCCCAGCAGTGGGAACATTATATGCTGATTATGTAAAACAAAATCGATAGTCCTGATTAACATTTCGGTGGTCAATCGCAAAGTCAATTGAAATAGGTACCGATACTCGTCAGTTATTAAATATTCCCATCTAATAGTTCACAGTCCAAACGATCCGAGTATTATCTATTGAAACAGAACCTTTTGAAAGTCCCAAAATCTATATTTGTAGAGTACATTACGTTCGACACAGGCTACTTAATATTCTTCGCGCAGAATGCTCGTTTTTCAACCCTGCCTCGTCCATAAATATGACTAAGATCGCCGATGAAAATTGATAAAAATCGCCACTCAGCCACGCCTTTACCGAGATTAATATTTTGAAAGCGAACTCATCAGGCTTTTTGGCGTAGATAAGATATCTGTGCTTACTTTGAACGCTTAGAGTGCCAATAAAAGTTTAGATGAAAATCTAAAAATTTTGGTAAGTGGCTTTTAGAGAATTAGGTTCTCTACGTGCTTTTTTTGTTTGAAAACTGAAATTTGTCAATGAGTCACTACTTCATAAAAGTATTGAATCATTCAACACTGGAAATCATTCTCAAAAAGTTAGCCAACATATTTTTATCTCTGACTAGGGTACAAGTAAACCTCCACAAATCTAGTTGTTTGTTCCTCAGTCACACCTCGACCGAGTCAATGAACCTTGATAAATGTTTTGCACGAAGAAAATATTAGGTCAAGGAAAAATATATAGACTACTTTCTATCTGGACTGGCCACATAGAGATAGTGTCTTTGGTAGTGAAGTTGGAGCATCGCTGTTCAGTAGATTTTTACGAAAAGAAAGTATAATTCAGCGTCTCTGGACAAAAAAAAAAGAGACTCGGGTCGTACGAGTATAAACACAGTAATTACCATACCATAGACAAAAGTAAATTCAAAACAAGAACGGGGCGAATGGCCGCCTGCCCTCTATATTTAAGCTTGAGCCAGGGACTTTGTACGATTTGTGTCCATAGCGACTTTATAGCGATCAGGCTCGTACTGATGCCACATAAAAATATATCTCAATCGTGCCATATCGCGCGTTTAGAGGTGAGTAGGTAAGGTATAGCCTATTGGAAACGTGTAAAAAGTATATAAAATTGGTAAATCCCTTTTTATAGTAATCATTTAATAATTTACGATCCTTCCGCACGCGTTAAAGATTTCTCTGATAAGCTTATTCAAAGCAGTTGAATAGTTAATTCTTAGATAAAATACATTTGTTTAATTAAATGTAAATATGAACATACTTTACGTTAGTTTCAGGTATTAGTGTCTCATATTTATTTATGTCATCTTGTAATAGGCATAAAAAACGTATTATTCAAATAACATGAATAAGTAATGCTAAATCTAGTCGCAAACTAAGATAATTTTAGATATAGCTACATTTTTACGACTGTAAGATTTATTTTCGCAGTTATTTAAAATAAACATTTACAGCTCGTCATCTTGATTTAGTATACAAAGTTTTCTCCACTAGCCATAAAGGTTACTATTGCATATTCATTTGCTGACAAATCCTCTCGAAGCCAGAGCCATGATAATTTGTTTATAATGTGGAAGTAAATAGTATTCTTACTTTAAAGTTAGCAAAAATTCTTCAGGCTAATGAAACGCCATAATGCTGAATGTAAAAAATAAAACCCGAAGTTCCAATGTAAAAACGCATCACGAAGATTCCATTCTTAAAAACAAAATAACAAAAAAAAAATGCTCATAAACTACGACCGCGAGAAGGCTGGCGCACATTATGCCTGCTAGGGCACACTGCTGCACAAATCCTACATATTTCCATACACGTCGGCGAAGCTCCGCCGCGTCTGTGCCCCGTATAAAACGCAGGTAAACGATCCAGATGGATTTTCATGATGCGCGCTCAGGCAGTTACGTGTGGCATCTTCTAAAGTGAAAAATTGCGTCTTCATGTAAAATGCAATAATAGTAGATGAACGTCATACATTTTTCTAGCAGTGTTTAAGTTGGTTTTGTGATATTCTTACGTAATAAAACATTATTATAGTATTTCTAATAAAATAATAATACACCGCCTTAAAAAAAAATAGTATTTGCTCATTACCCTTAGCTATTTGCTTACTGACCAAAACAATTCAACACAAGTCCTACGACGTAGCTGACAATGCTACGACGTAGCCGACAGTGCTACAACGTAGCCGGCAATGCTACGAGGAAAGCGACAGTGCTACGACGTAGCCGACGGTGCCACGACGTAGCCGACAGTGCTACGACGTAGCCGACAGTGCTACAATAGCTACGCTGTTTTACCGTGCCACTACGCAATCATTAATTTTATTAAAACTTTGACGTATTTTATCTGTAGCTGCATTTTGTATCAAATATGTGTGGTAAAACGAACTGATTGCATTACTACTCGTAGATGTTTATGATGTGTAACTTTCCTCTCGCTTACAGTGGGAGTGATTTCGTGAAAAGGAACAGAAGTGTGTAGACAGGTGACAGCTTGAGCATGGAATAAGTAAGTACTTTTTAATAGCATGGAATTAGTAAGTCCTTTATAATGCATGCAAGCATACCATAGCTTTATAAGCATGGCATTAGTGTGCTCATGAAATTAGAAAGTACTAGTTAGATTGTAAATAGAGGGGTCGAATTTCGATCAATGGGCGACCACTAGTAATGAATGATTATTCGAATACATATATTTGACTTTAGTTTTTTTTTTAATTCTGAGTTTAATTTCTGTCGCTGTTGAGTTGCAAGGTGAGATGTCAGATCAGAAGGCGCGCTCGTTTTTTTATTTACAATGAAGGGTTACGTAGTTGGGATGAAATTTTCCGAAAAATAAACTTTTAGTTGAAAAACATATTCTCCCATACATCGATATACGTTACGGTCAATTCTCCAACTGCAAATTTAAGTTGGTCGACTATTACTCGTTAACTTGTAAAGCCCACTTAGCTGTGATAGTTTTCCTTTTAATTTCATTATATATACTACTACCATGAATTTTTTCATATCTCCATAAACAACCATTTAGCTGGCAGGAGGGGGGACACTTGACTCTAACAAATAATTGCACTTTAAAGCTTAATATTATGGAAACGGATTCCTGAATAGAAATAGTGCTCACTGATTCGCAATATTTTTGAACGGCATATCCAACGAGAAAAACATTACGTGCAAGGCAAGGCAATAAAAACTAGAAAAAAAAATTAAGGTAGCTTACCTTATTTTTTTTTCTAGTTTTTATATAACCATTCTATTGGCGTAATTTATACCTGTGCCAAATTACCATTTTTCTAGTACTAAGCGTCTCTGAGTTAAAGCGGGGACAGACAGCCAGACAGACAGACGGACATGGCGAAACTATAAGGGTTCCTTGTTTGCTACGGAACCCTAAAAATGTTACCTATTACACAGGTTTTTTTTTATATTTTTAGCCTATTTTACCCAATGGCCCATCTCAAACCGATCAACGAATTTACCGTAAATTCGTTGATTGATGATATAGATAATATCGAAAACCCGCTCCCATTAGCCATACTAAACAGCTGATGGGAGCGGGTTTTCGATATAACAATAAAAAGAGCCATAACAACAATGCAAGAATACTCAGTTTACAAATACGATCACTATACCGCTATAGGTATCGTAAAAGACGACTAAGGGATTAAACGTGAAGAACGGGTAGCCTGTGATCGCTAACTGCCAATTAACTGGGATGGTTATTACCTTATAGCGCACTCACATAAGAAGTGAGTGTGTTTACATAGCTCGCGTTTGTAGTTCGATATAATGAGCCGCCTGCCTCGTTGGTCTAGTGATCGCAAGCGTTACTGCTGAGCATGAGGTCCTGGGTTCGATTACCAGGTCGGGCAAAGTGTTATTGGATTTTTTTCCATCAGAAATTTCTCATAAACAGCCTAGAGTCGGGATTTGTGCCCGGTTCATGGCAATTGACTCGCCACCTATTACATGGAACTTAAATATAACTGGCGATGTGTCCTCTACTGACCTCTGCCTAACCTTTCGAAGTTTACAGCCGCAATGTTATGTATGTATGTACGATGAGAGCTGTGAGAATTTTACCGGCTTTTGAGGATGGCGAAGACAGGTCCTGGTTTTCCCTTTTGATCTCACTTTGGATTTTGATGGTCATCTCTGGGATATCAAATCGCCTCTTCCATAACCAAGGTATCTATGTGAGAGATGCTGATAATTCTTTACAGACCAGACTGAAATTACAATAATTTTATGAATCGTTCAAAATCCGAGGATGTCCACGTTCTTTCATAGAAATGTTACTAATCATCATAAAATCAAACACACTGAATAATACATTGACCTTTATTTAGGCTTTTTTTGCAGCAGAGAACAGCTAGTGGCCTTGGTAGGCCCATTGTAACCCCACGTCAGAGCCTGTCAGTCTGTCTGTCAAACAATCGTAACATGCCACTCAGGTACCTAATATTTCCCATATATCGTACATAAGATAAGGGTTAATATTTGGAGGGTTGAGCAGAATCATAATAAGCATGTCTGGTTGAAAATTGATTCAATTATGGATAAGGAATCGATTTATTCACAACGGAATCTGTCAGTTATTTCAGGGATCAGCGTGGACAAACTTGAAAACCTATTCATTCTTGGTTTATACCTCATATAATACTCTGGCCTGCAAAACTAAGTAATACACTTTTATTTATCTTTTACTAAACTGTAGAAGTTAGAGATTTAAAATAAAAAAAAACGTTTTATAGCAATTTTAATCAGCTTTCTTTGAAACTATAGTAAATTATACATTAGTAACATTTTTAAATCTAAAACAAGATAAAACAATAAGAATGGCAATCTTTAGCTTAGTGTCATAAAACTCAATTAACATTTACAAGTATGTTTTACGTGTTATTTATTTTTTAATAACTGTTATTGCCTCCTCGAGCTCTGCTTACAGCTTCGAGTCGATTTGGCATACTGAACACAAGGTTTCGGAGCGGATGTTGGGGAATATTCACCCATTCTTCTATCAGGGCCTGTTTTAGTGCCCAGAGGGTGGTTGGTGGTGGTCTGCGGCTTCTCACAAGCCTCCTTAGCTCATCCCAGGCGTGCTCAATCGGGTTGAGATCAGGACTTCTTGATGGCCAATCCATCACGCTGATACCAACCTCCTGAATATACTCTTGCACGACCCGAGCCGTGTGTGGCCGGGCATTATCATGCATCAGAATCGATCTATCAACCATATTTACTAAATACGGCCCTGCATACTCATTGAGAATGTCCTGGGGATATCTTTCCCCAGTCATGCCATTTTGTATGACCACTAACTCTGTGCGACCTTCTGAAGATATATATGCCAGCCCATGCATGTGCACTGCCTCCACCGTACTGGACTCTTTCAGAGAAGCAGGCTTGAAGGTATCGCGCACCAGGTCGCCTGTAGACACTTCGCCTTCTATCAGAAGTGTAAAGTGAGAATCGAGACTCAGAAGAGTCTCGATTCTCACAAAAAAAAAACAAACAAAACAAAATTCTTCCATGTTTTGGGTAACATTCGCATAGTGCGTACAGGGATAATCGCCGGTTGGTGCCTCATTTAATTGAAACCGTCCAACAGGCTTCTGCGAGTTGACTTCGGCCCCTCGTATGCCTTCCAAAGGTCCAGGACCCCCCAGGGTCCCGAGGTATGTCAAAGACAATAATAAGGTTAATAAAAAGGTTAGGTAGATGATGATGGTTCATCCTTATAATACCAACAACTTGTTTTGTCAAATTGTGTATTTTTTTATATCTACCATTACAGTAGGTACTATATTCACCTCTCAGCTGACTTGATGCGACCTAAGAGAAGTTCTCGTTAATAAATATAGCTACTTCACATATTGTTTATTCCCAAATCAACATGGTATAAATTTTCTGATATCCATCGGAAAAATAAAGTACGTAGGTCTAGCTACAAATGAACGATCGAGGCAAGTAGAGCGAAAAATATAATATTTTTCACTTTCATTCGGTGCTTTTATTTACATCGGACAGTGTCGGTATGTTTTTTTTTTTTTTTTGATGGGAAATTATCAAATAACTTCTCCCGCTCTGGGCGCAGCGGGAGAAGTGGGTGTGTCAGACTCTTACTGACCAAAACCCACCCGTATTCCTTCCTGTTGCCTGTGTTGCCAGGGACCTAGGTGACCCTTTAGTACCTTCCCACGACCCCGGCAGGCATCGGCCCTAGCGGACACCTACATATGTGCTGACGACATCTCTTACCGGACGGTGAGCTCTGCCGCCGATCGCCTCCAAGAGGACACGGCGGTGCTCTACCCAAGCAGGGCAGACCTCCACCGTATGCTCCACCGTGTCCTCCGGGCGATCCACACGAGGGATGAGGGGTCTTATCGCCACAATCGTGGCGTGCCCAGCACTGGGTTGCGACAATCGTACTCTCCATATCGCCATGAGATCCCGCCGGAGCTCCGTCCGCTGTACTGAGATTTCTCGCGGCAGCGGAGTTACGCCCCGGCGTTTCGCCTCCTCGCACCACTCCCATACGTGCGCGAGGACTTTTGCTTCCGGATCCCATGGCGGCAATCCGGCAAGGAGGCTCGCTGCCTCACAGGAGACCGTGCGGTATCCCCGGAACAGTGTCGGTATGGCATATACACAGGTGTGAATTTGTTTTAACACTAGTTGCAGTGGCTGCAGTGCTAGCTCAAACTGTGTGTAAACAAACATTTACATACATTTACCCAGAATGAAAAAGGGTTCCCTCTATCTGGCAGAATCTTGATGCTCCGAAATTTATTTGGCATAATACACTTGGCATAATTTTCTTTAAACGAATATTATTAAGTCATAAAAATTATTTAATATAATTATTATTTGGCCGAATGTTTATATGTCCGAATTTACAATGGCATACCTTTAAGATGGCAGAATTTTATTTGGCATAATTACCTTTGGCAAAGTTAAAATTCCGCATAATTTCATTTAGCATAACTTGTATTTAAAGCTACGATTATTTGGTACAATTTCACTTGGCATACTATAAAAAATAGTTAATATGTTAGTAACAGAAAAGAATCGCTGCAAAACCGACTCCACGTAGTCTTATCTGCCCTACCCCTAGAGTGTAATTGAAGCCCGCGTAGGTGCGGAGGGGCGAGGCGGCCCGCGAGCTGAGGAGCAGGTGGTGTTAACGCCCGCCGCCGCGGCTGAGGTAGGCCAGGGTCAGGGCATATATCCCCTGACCGTTTAACGGACGTTTTAATTTAATTACTGTCGATATGAAATGTATGTATATCAAACGACGATTCTGACTGTGAACTTTCTGCGATATTATGGTTCTACTTTTTAATTATAATGGATATAAAATGTATGCCTAAAGATGATTCTGACTTACAAACTTATGAGCTTTGAATGTATGATAAATGAGTGTCTGCCAAACGATTTTCTGCGAAATGATGTTTATGCTGTCCGCTGTTATGCAGAATAATATTAGGACAAGAAAAGTTTTGCCATAAAGGGTAAACCCAATGAAAAGCACCTCATGCGTTGTAGTTTAGGTACCAAATTATGTTCTCTACGGAAAGCACAGACAACTTATAATATTATTGATCGCATTTATAATATCGATGAGAAAGTATTTATTGAAAATATCTACTTACATAATCAAATTATAAGATGGTTATTCACATTAACTAAACTAAAACTAAGTTAAACCTGAAAAAGGCCCTCGAGGCATTGTACCGAGGATGCTTGTGGCATTTCCTCGCTGAATTGCAATGCTGATGCGTTGCTCGAGAAAGCCGCCAGCTTTTCGGTCACTAGTTACATTTATTTATATAGATTATATTTATATTAGTATTTATTTATATTTGTAGTTTAACTTTAATTAAAATGGTAAATACCCAATTACAAAAAGAAAATAGAAAATTATAAAGGTGAGGTTAAAACATAAAAAAGTTAACAATCTGCTGATCAAATCACTTAGTAAATATACAGCACTAGGTACGCATAACTGTCTATACCTAACTGTTATGGCACTACAAAGACGCCAAATCACATAAATTATAATAAGAGCTGTTTTTTTTTCCTGGCCTGCTCTTCCCAGTCCTGGACAAAAACCCTTCCACTCCTTCCATCTTTCGCGATCCCGCGCGTCCTCCTTCTAGCTCCTAATCTGTCCTTTATTTGCTAGGAACGGACATTACCTACATATTATTTACCATCTATAGAAAAGGAATTCTTTATACCAATTAGCTTATATTTGAGTGAGAGTATGTAAAATACAGCAAGTTACGTTCACAGTTGTTTATCGATAAACAACATACACTTAAGAGTGTAGCCTACGAGTCGTTCAAAATTTAAAACATAAACCTGTGTGCCATTGCCAACCCTATAAGAGTACCTACAATGTTGAATATATTCGGATCCTGTCGAAAAAGTTGTGAATCAAATCAAAAGCGAATTTGAACTTTTGGGCGACAGCAACGTTAATAAAACCGGTTGACAATCCTCGTAACTTTTACAATACGTATTTGTCGTTATTGTGAGCGAGTTAGCCTAGAATTTGAAATGCGTTTGCTAAAATACAACGTCCGACGCACTTTTTTTTTTGGGTGGGAAATTATCTAATAACTTCTCCCGCTCTGGGCGGAGCGGGTGGGTGTGTCAGACTCTTACTGACTAAAACCCACCTGTGTCCCTTCCGTTGCCTGTGTTGCCAGGGGCCTCGGTAACCCTTTTGAACTTCCACGCGACCCCGGAAGGCATCAGCCCTAGTGATGCCCTACACTTGTGCTGACATCTCTTTGAGGCGCGCGTGGAACACAACGCGCCGTCGACCCGGGCCTGGTCCTTATCGGTCGGCGAGCTACCCATTGCTCACCATCCGCAAGCCCGCACCTACGGTGGCCGGAAATCCGCCCGGGATTCCCGACGTCCTGCGGTGGCTAGGGGCGAGAGGGCGCTAAATTTGCCTTTCCCTCAACCGTCCCGCCTCCTCCTTCACGCGCATTACTGCTTCGCAGAAGGAGGTGACGGCTGCCCATGCCCTCTCGCTCCGTACCACGGCCTGAACACGGCGGTGCTCTGCCCAAGCCGGGTAGACCTCCACCGTATGCGCCACCTTGTCCTCCGGGCGATCGACACAGTAGTGTTGCCCACTAAAGTGTTATTAGCATATCAAACAAAAGAAAGATGGTCGATACTGAAGAATAAGACTCATGAATTATTATCTGAGTGAATTCACATAGAATGCATTGTTTGTAATTAGTTACTCAATTTAATTAAAATAAGAAGTCAATCATAAGTTAGGATAAGAGTTAAAGTGCATTATTGCAATAGGTCTAGCCTCTGTAGTTAATGACAGATTTAAAAGGGAAATAAATCAACCTTTTTCAAAGCCAAACATCGTGCCGCACAGAATCAAGGGGTATCTAGCTTTGAAAGCGTTTAATATGAATCTTTCGTTGATTTGGAAAAAACGAGATAGAGCATTTAAACAGACTAGGTACCTACTGGTGATATTCACCAGTTTTATCGCAGTATAAGTACCTGCCATGAGGATCCCCAAAAGGATAAATTGCGATTGTCAATTTTTACGTGATCGGTACACAGTGATGCGCAAATTGATCATCTACCAAATGCAATTGAAGCGATTTTCAATGTCACTACAATTGCAATTGATCGTTTCCTTAATCCATCATTCTTAAAATGTATCATTTTAGGTAGTTAGGTACTTATTTATACATTAACAAAATAAAACATTAAAAAAATAAATTCACACTGCCCAAACATTCAATCACAATCGCAAGCATAGCCTCTTAGGAGTGTAACACAAAAATAAAGATTCACGAATAAAAAACAAAGAAAAAAACAAACTGCTTACCTTACCTTGCAACAGTAAAGTATCTATGATCGTTTTATTAAATTTAGGTACCCTGAATACCAAAAAACGTTAATGTTAATTCGGGAACATGGCTGCCGTCAAAATGTTCACATTTGCATACAAAATTTGAACAGTAATGGAAGCCCCTGATAGAAAGTGGATGAAGACTATATGTGTAGGTATATTTATTCAGTTAGTTAGCAAGCTTTGAGTGTCAGAATAGCCCCTGGTTATTATATTGTAGGTATGAAGACATCTTCAGCGTATCTGGCGACAGCGACCCAGACAAATGTTCATTCCTTTCATGAGCTCTCTGTCCTGGTTATTACCTAAGTGTGTATGAAACTACCTTTGTATATGATGTGTAAGGAAAGGATTTTATGAAGAAAAGCACAGAAAGACAAAACTAGGCATTTATTTTAATTAGACTTATCAGTTAATTATATTTATAGGTAGCGTTAATCAGAAAGCTATTTGGCCATTCGCAAAACTGGGTCTTCATCGAGAAGAAGAACAAGAAACTCCATGGCAGCTTGTTTTAATAGTAGATTATTCACTAAGGGGATAAAATAGCGTCTTTTGTCATGGGCGCTATTTTGAATTGCGAAAGCAACGAAGGATTCTAGCATTGAGTAAACTCCTGAGCGAGACGAAAGAGTTAAGACTAGAGTCTTTAGTGCAACGCGGGATTCAAGCTCGTCCAAGACGAAGACACCTTTACCTATCCCCGAGGAGAATAGATAGGTACTCTACTTCTCGCACCTACCTGCAAGGTAACCAAAACCAATTCAATTTTTGAATATCAGGTTACTACCTAATTCAAAAATCGAATTGGTTTTTGAAACTGTTAAATAACCGGCGAATACCTAGGTATTCCCTGGTATGTGCATGTGCAGTTTCGTATTCTACTAAGAACACAATAAATAATATTGTAAATATGACGCCAACATTCTAATAGTATACGGGAGGTAACTAGATACTGCTCGATTTTTGCAATGAATTTTATACCGAATAAATTTCATTGCTAGTAGTTGTTTATTATTCAATAATCATCAAAGTGAGAGTCAGTCGCCGCACCCAAGGGGTAATTCAATTCAATTTATTTATTCAGTAACAATTTACATTGCGTTCGAATATAATCCAAAATGAAACATTAATACAATTAGATATACAAATACATACGAAAACATGCAATTAAATTAAAATTAGAAAATTACTGAGGAATTATATAAATAAAATGTAAAATACCATGCAAACATAAATTATTAAACCATTATGTCAATAAATGAATTGCAATATAATCGAAAAAGAATAATCAAAAAAAAAATAAAAGTCATATGAACACGGTACACAATAAAACACCATAAAAAATTATTACATGTCAGTTTCAAGAACTATACGACTACTACAACTCATCTAATGAGTAGAGACATCTTTCCAACAGGAAAGCCTTGAGCCTTGCCTTAAATGAGCCTGTATACAAAGTTACAACAGGACGGGCATGTGATACCGCGGGTAGTGTCGGTGCGAGATCTTTTTTTTTTTTTTTTTGAGGGTGGGAAATCATCAAATAACTTCTCCCGCTCTGGGTGGAGCGGGAGGGTGTGTCAGACTCTTACTGACTAAAACCCACCCGTATTCCTTCCTGTTGCCTGTGTTGCGGGGGCCTCGGTGACCCATAAGTACCTTCCCGCGACCCCGGCAGGGTCGGTGCGAGATCTTGGAGTCACTTTCTCCGAAGATTGATCGTTTCGCACATATATCGTACAGGTGTGTAAGAAAGCCTTAAAGAATTTGGGATCTGTAATGCGTGCAACACGTGAGTCTACTAACACAGCAGCTGTGAACTCGCTTTGTAATGCTTTAGTTAGAAGTAATCTTTTTGAAACGAAGTATTGTCTTATGGTAGAAAAAATGTTCCTATAGATGAAGCTATTTGGCGTCTACCCAGACGGCTACTACAAAGAGGGTTGTATACATAAGTAGATAGAATTATCTACTTATGTATACAACCCTCTTTGTAATATGGATGGTTGGTTACTACAAGTACCTAAGTTGGAGTCACTCTGGTTAAATATGTTTTTATGGTTTTCGTGGTATACTGAATAATCCGAAAATACTAGAATCTTTGGGGCTGCTCGTTCCAAACAGTAGGCTGCGGCAAGAGCCGAGAGAGAGGCTGTTTAAAGCCCCGGTGGCCCTTACAAACATGTTAAAGTTTGCACCGGCGCGGTGGGGCGGGCAATAAAGGTACTCTATAGCATCTCTGCCATTGGATATCTTTACTTGCTCTTTGGCAGAATTCCAAAGGATGGCACTTATTGTCCTCTGCATGACTTTTCTACTCAGTCTATTTTAAATTAACTTAAATTGGAACTACATTGTTGTATTGGGTTCCCACCTGTAAAAACAAATGTAAGTGGTAATCGTAAATAAAAAAATAAATAAAGAGATGAAGAAGATGTCAAAGTTGTAGGTAAAAAAAACTTATTAAAAAATCAGTTCATAGCGCGCCAAAAGGGACGGTTTTTGGGTTACTCTTCAATCCAAAAAATAGTTAGCTGCATTGAAGTTGGGATAAGTCAGTCGCGTAAATGAAAATGATAATTGCGATCGATGGCACATCAGGCTAACAACAGGCGGAACTACGGTAAAGGGGTCAAAGAAACCATGACCTCAATTTTAAAGGAAAATAAAACTGCACTTTTGTTATTTGAAAAAGCTTATCCCTTATATTTATTTGCCACACATTTTCTACCATAAAAAGTTAGCATTTTGTAGCGTTCTCGATAAACAAACCGTGTCAATCGAATCCGATAGCGAATCGAACGGTTTGAATAGCTGTGCAGGAAAATATCCACTAATGATAAATAAATGATAAATTATTTTATTTCCTTAGGTATGTCTGTACAAACACCTTTACACGTCAATCATATTGTTTTAAACCAGATAAGTTCGGCATTTCCTATTAAATAGAAACGAACTCAGAGGTCACAGTCTCTTTAAGTCAAGACATAATCTTAGTCAGATCATGTGAAGACCATGTAAATTGTCTGAAATAGTATTTTGATGAAAAACCCACACAGATTGAGTAGACCTGTCAGTGCACGCATTTGTCAATGCAGCTCAACTCAGAACTTAGGAGCTCAACGATTCAACGAACAATACCAAAAAAAGTACATTTTGGTAGGCCGCAAAAAATACTGAGAGATCATGCTAAACACTAACTGAGAAAAATAAAACAAAATCAAACAATGACCCACATAGTCTTCACATTCATAATAATTAAAATAATATAATACCTAACAAAGTAAATATTCATGTCATTGTTTATATAAAATGTAGTATAAAAAAATAAAATATAAATAGCTAGCAAAAAAAGACTACAATAATTACAATAATTAAAAATAATTTACAAAAGTTACAATAATTAAAGTAGTATAATATATAATATATATATATATATATATATATATATACTCTGTGGGGACAGAGTAAATATTCATGCCATTTATAAATAAAATTCATGAATGTCAATATGTATATAACAATCCGGACATAATCTTGGTCAGATCATTTGAGGATCATGTAGGTTGATGTCTGAAATGGGACCTCCACACTTTCGCGGGATATACAGTCTCATTACCGATGACCGTGGGGGATGCATTCGATATGCAGTCAGCAGCGTATGGACCCTTCTAACCAGGGCGTCGAGTTCGGTCTGAGTCCATTTGAGTATGCCGAAAGAGTACATCAAAACCGGCATGGCCCAAACGTTGACGGCGCGCACCTTGTTTCCGCCTGATAGAAGACTATTAAATACTTTCTTCAGGCGGCCAAAAAAACGCTCCTTCGACGACTGCTTCATGTCAGTAACGTTGATGCCTAACGCTTCCGACATACCCAAATACTTGTATGTGGTTTCGGATGCGGAGAGGGCTCTAATGTTTACGGAATCTGAGGTTGGGTTCCCACGGATTCCACAATCTCCCCTCGCTTTACTATTATTTGTATACTTATCTCAGTGCTATAATTATCTCAATCATATTTTAATTTACTTTTCAACACACTTGCTCATAAAGTGGCTCTATGGTCACCGCAATTAGACAGAGAATGACACACATAATCAAACTATGACCATTTTCATTGCTATAACTCACTAGTGAGTTATAGTTTTTTTTTTTAATTTTATTGGTTGAGTTGCTTTGTTCTTATAAAAGTTTTTATTCAAAAAGAAGATCGTGTTCAATAGAACAAATAAATTAGGAACCGGTACCGGCAGCGGAGGCACAGCCAATAAATTAATGTTCCTATTGCTTGCTCATTTCATGCAACTTCTTATTTAAATAGATAATTTTAACTCGTACGTGTTTAATAAATAAAACTTTCGCTCAAATATAACTTTTGTTTTCTCTGTAATAAAAGAAAACTTTAAATTCCCCATTTTGTACGTGGCAAAATAGGTGCAAACCCTATGCGCGGAAAATAAAAAATAAACTCATCTCTTTAGTCTGTCGATCGCAATGGGCGCGCATAGGAAAACTGATTAATTTTTCCCGCCATAGCGAAACATTTTTCACAACTCGTTTTCACTGTTGAAATTATAGTTATTTATTAATTAAAATGTCTACAAGTACTAGTTACGAAGAAAATGATTTATGTTGTACACCGCCCGATATAAGATGTCAAGCCCTTAACGTTCTCCTGCCGGAGGCTCTACGCGGGGGTCGTGCGGTCCATGGCCCTCTACGGGGCTCCTGTATGGGCACGCTCTCTGGCGCTGCGGCCAGCCCGCCGGTTGAGCGCGGCCCAAAGGGTCATGGCCATCCGGATAGTCCGGGGATACCGCACGGTCTCCTGTGAGGCAGCGAGCCTCCTTGCCGGGTTGCCGCCATGGGATCTGGAGGCAAAAGTCCTCGCGCACGTATGGGAGTGGCGCGAGGAGGCGAAACGCCGGGACGTTAGTCCGCTGCCGCGAGAAATCGCGGCACAGCGGACGGAGCTCCGGCGGGATCTCATGGCGTCATGGAAAGTACGGTTGTCGCAACCCAGTGCTGGGCACGCCACGATTGCGGCGATAGGTCCCCTCTTTGAGGAGTGGCTGGAGAGGCGCCACGGCGTCCTCACCTTCCGCCTGACGCAGGTCCTCACCGGACACGGCAGCTTCGGGAGGTTCCTGTGTCGGATAAGGCGGGAGGAAACGTCCGGGTGTCACCACTGTGTGGATCGCCCGGAGGACACGGTGGAGCATACGGTGGAGGTCTGCCCGGCTTGGGCAGAGCACCGCCGTGTCCTCGTGGAGGCGATCGGCGGCAGAGACCTCTCGCGTCCGGCCCTGGTTCAGGCCATGGTACGGAGCGAGAGGGCATGGGCAGCCGTCACCTCCTTCTGCGAAGCAGTAATGCTCGCGAAGGAGGAGGCGGGACGGTTGAGGGAAAGGCACGTTTTGCGCCCTCTCGCCCCTAGCCGCCGCAGGAGACGCCCTGGGCGTCGGGAATCTTGGGCGGATTTCCAGCCACCGTAGGCGCGGGCTTGCGGACGGTGAGCAATGGGTAGCTCACCGTCCGGTAAGGACCAGGCCCGGGTCGACGGCGCGTCGTATTCCACGCGCGCCTCAAAGAGATGTCGTCAGCACAAAGTAGGGGTCCACTAGGGCCGATGCCTGCCGGGGTCGCGGGAAGGTACTTATGGGTCACCGAGGCCCCCGCAACACAGGCAACAGGAAGGAATACGTGTGGGTTTTAGTCAGTAAGAGTCTGACACACCCTCCCGCTCCACCCAGAGCGGGATTATTTGATGATTTCCCACCCAAAAAAAAAAAAAAGCCCTTAACGTTATGGAAAGTTTACTACCTGAAAACTCCAAGGAAAAATATCTATTAGCGTACCAAAATTTCATAAAATGG
The DNA here is from genome assembly GCA_905333075.3 of Atethmia centrago. Classification (NCBI taxonomy): domain Eukaryota; kingdom Metazoa; phylum Arthropoda; class Insecta; order Lepidoptera; family Noctuidae; genus Atethmia; species Atethmia centrago. The sequence goes on along the minus strand of HG995367.1, from coordinate 7,032,752 downwards.
CAAAACAGCAAGAATACGTAGTCTTTTTCAGAAAATGTGTTCATGGCGTACTTTAAAGAATTATCTTCTAAGTACAAACCTAGCTCTTTGTGGTGTTTATACTCAATGTTAAAAAGTACAGTCCAAACAAAGAATGGAGTGGACTTAAAAACATACTCTAATTTGTCAGCTAATCTAAAGAGACTATCCGATGGATTTAGAAGCAAGAAATCAAAGGTTTTCTCGTCTGACGACATTGAAAAATGTATAAAAGATGCTCCAGATAACCAATATCTGGCTACTAACGTTAGTTAAATTAATTTTAAATATCTACGCGACTTCAGCCTTTTTTTTTTTTTGAGGGTGGGAAATCATCAAATAACTTCTCCCGCTCTGGGCGGAGCGGGAGGGTGTGTCAGACTCTTACTGACTAAAACCCACACGTATTCCTTCCTGTTGCCTGTGTTGCCAGGGGACTCGGTGACCCATAAGTACCTTCCCGTGACCCCGGCAGGCATCGGCCCTAGTGGACCCCTACATTTGTGCTGACATCTCTTTGAGGCGCGCGTGGAATACGACCCGCCGTCAACCCGGGCCTGGTCCTTGCCGGACGGTGAGCTACCCATTGCTCACCGTCCGCAAGCCCGTGCCTACGGTGGCCGGAAATCCGCCTGGGATTCCCGACGCCCAGGGCGTCTCCTGCGGCGGCTAGGGGCGAGGGGCGCGAAACATGCCTTTCCCTCAACCGTCCCGCCTCCTCCTTCGCGAGCATTACTGCTTCGCAGAAGGAGGTGACGGCTGCCCATGCCCTCTCGCTCCGTACCATGGCCTGAACCAGGGCCGAACGCGAGAGATCTCTGCCGCCGATCGCCTCCACGAGGACACGGCGGTGCTCTGCCCAGGCCGGGCAGACCTCCACCGTATGCTCCACCGTGTCCTCCGGGCGATCCACGCAGTGGTGACACCCGGACGTTTCCTCCCGCCTTATCCGACACAGGAACCTCCCGAAACTGTCGTGTCCGGTGAGGACCTGCGTCAGGCGGAAGGTGAGGGCGCCTCATCGCCGCAATCGTGGCGTGCCCAGCACTGGGTTGCGATAACCGTACTTTCCATGACGCCATGAGATCCCGCCGGAGCTCGGTCCGCTGTGCCGCGGTTTCTCGCGGCAACGGACTTACGCCCCGGCGTTTCGACTCCTCGCGCCACTCCCATACGACGCGACTTTAGCCTGTGTTGTGTGTTGAACTTAATTATTGTTTCTTTTTTTTCAGGTTACTTTAACATTTGGTGTAACTGGTGCCTGTAGGATACAATAATTAACAAATATAACCGTAAAAAACATAGAGAACCATGGCCAGATACTTTTAGTGAAGATACCTATCACGAAAAATAAAATACCGAGGTCATTCACCATACACGGTCCATTCTACGAAATTGTTAAGAAGTATGAAAATTTGCGGTCACCAAAAGCAAAAACTGACCGTTTCTTTCTAAATTACCAGAATGGTAAATGTACCTGTCAGCCTATAGGTATAAACAAATTTGGATCTATGCCTAAAGAAATCGCTAAATTTTTAGGTCTAGCAGATGCTGAGAGCTACACTGGACATAGTTTCAGAAGAACATCTGCTACATTGCTAGCTAATTCAGGAGCTGATATAATGACTTTGAAGCGTCATGGTGGGTACCGATCTAGCAATGTAACAGAATCATACGTAGAAGATTCCATACAAAACAAGAAGGAAATTTGTGCAAAAATCACAAAAAGAAATAAACTTGATTCTGAGGCGCTTCCTACTGATGAAACACCAAGTACCTACATCCAATAATTGGATTTCACCTACCTTTTTTTTTTTTTTTTTTAGGGTGGGAAATCATCAAATAACTTCTCCCGCTCTGGGCGGAGCGGGAGGGTGTGTCAGACTCTTACTGACTAAAACCCACCCGTATTCCTTCTTGTTGCCTGTATTGCGGGGGCCTCGGTGACCCATAAGTACCTTCCCGCAACCCCGGCCGGCATCGGCCCTAGTGGACCCCTACTATGTGCTGACGACATCTCTTTGAGGCGCGCGTGGAATACAACGCGCCGTCGACCCGGGCCTGGTCCTTACCGGACGGTGAGCTACCCATTGCTCACCGTCCGCAAGCCCGCGCCTACGGTGGCCGGAAATCCGCCCGGGATTCCCGACGCCCTGGGCGTCTCCTGCGGCGGCTAGGGGCGAGAGGGCGCGAAACATGCCTTTCCCTCAACCGTCCCGCCTCCTCCTTCGCGAGCATTACTGCTTCGCAGAAGGAGGTGACGGCTGCCCATGCCCTCTCGCTCCGTACCATGGCCTGAACCAGGGCCGGACGCGAGAGGTCTCTGCCACCGATCGCCTCCACGAGGACACGGCGGTGCTCTGCCCAAGCCGGGCAGACCTCCACCGTATGCTCCACCGTGTCCTCCGGGCGATCCACACAGTGGTGACACCCGGACGTTTCCTCCCGCCTTATCCGACACAGGAACCTCCCGAAGCTGCCGTGTCCGGTGAGGACCTGCGTCAGGCGGAAGGTGAGGGCGCCGTGGCGCCTCTCCAGCCACTCCTCAAAGAGGGGACTTATCGCCGCAATCGTGGCGTGCCCAGCACTGGGTTGCGACAACCGTACTTTCCATGACGCCATGAGATCCCGCCGGAGCTCCGTCCGCTGTGCCGCGATTTCTCGAGGCAGCGGACTAACGCCCCGGCGTTTCGCCTCCTCGCGCCACTCCCATACGTGCGCGAGAACTTTTGCCTCCAGATCCCATGGCGGCAATCCGGCAAGGAGGCTCGCTGCCTCACAGGAGACCGTGCGGTATCCCCGGACCATCCGGATGGCCATGACCCTTTGGGCCACGCTCAACCGGCGGGCTGGCCGCAGCGCCAGAGAGCGCGCCCATACAGGAGATTTCACCTACCTACACGAATAATGAGCTATCTCAAATTACAATAGAACATGAAAATATTTCAATAAATAATCCATCTGATGAGACCGCTGTGCCATCAAAAACAGTTATTTATAATTTTACTAACTGCACATTTATGTTACACACTAGTACCATAATGTACTATTACATTGTGGCATAATGTTCGATTTTGAAATAAATTGTTGTTGTTTACATGCATGACTGCACGTTTATCCACTCCAAATTCCATCCTGATGGCGCTACTGAAAGTTTCAGTCACCAGTTGCAAATTATTGAAGGCAGAGTTTTACGTCATCCATGTAGAGGAGGTGAGATATAACCTGACCAACTCTCCTCAACCGATAGCCTAGACCTGAATCCTCCAGCAGTGTGCTTAGAGGATTCAAGGCTAAGCAGAACCAAAGCGGACTCAAACTATCGCCCTGAAATATGCCTCATTTTATCCTTATCGGCTCGCTATTCCTCTGGATATTTCGACATCCTGGATAGCGAAGGACCGTTCCCCATTACCCCATACACGATATCAAGAAGGTGCGCAGAGTTGCATTTACTTTATACAACTCCAGCACCCTCATGAGCTATGTATGTGGCACCGAGTCATAGGCCTTCTTATAATCTATCCAACATGTCGACAGATCCTTTCGGGAACGACGAACCTGTTGGCTACTGGCCATATCAATGAGGAGTAGCTCCTTAGTACCGCGGGACCCGTTCCTACATCCATTTTGAGAGGCAGACATGATGGAGTTGGTGTCTATATGTTTGTTTATTTTAGCTCTCGAAATGGATGTAAGAACTTTATAGACCGTCGGTGAACACGTCATCATCATTCTCCTGCCCTTATCCCAATTTATTTGGGGTCGGCGCAACATGTCGCTTTCTTCCATACTTCTCTATTGGTTATCATCTCGGTAGTCACCTCCTTTCTAGCCATATCATCTTTCACACAGTCCATCCATCGTTTCTTTGGTCTTCCTCTACTCTTATAGCCATCGACATTTCCTCGCGACATTTTCCTCATTCCTCCGCATCACATGCCCATACCATGACAACCGATTTCTGCACAACTTTTCAGTCACCTCTTATATACTCATTTTTTATTCTGTCCATTCGTGTCGCACCACACATCGCTCTTAGCATTCTCATCTCAGCTGCATGCTGCTGCATGCGTCGGTGAACACGTGATCGGCCTATATTTTTTGGGTTCCGCGATGCTACCTGATTTATGTAGCAGGTGGATAACTCCTGTCGTTAGGAATTGGGGAACCAGACTCCAAAGCAGTCTGGTACTGAGCCGCCAAGCGAGCGTGCGACCTTAAAAACCATTTGAGCCAGAAGTTGTGCAGCCCGTCCGAACCTGGGGACTTCCAGTTAGATAACGGATGGACTCCACGAGCTACATCTTGGGGGCAGATGGTAATAGCCCCCATTTCTGGTATTAGATCGCAGGCTCGCTCGACTTCACGAGCCCAATCACCAGATACTGCGCCAGAATGAACACATGACATCATCATCCGGCAGGCGCTTGTCAGTCACACCTTGGTCCGGTCGCTCCCAACCCCTATAAACTCACCTTTCTTCGCTCTGGAAGGTGCGATTCTGAGTGTATCGATCTACCTACCCTCCTCGCCGCTTATACCTACGAATACGGTTCGCCCATGCATTTTGTATATAATTATTATGTCGTTTATTAAACTCTTTGCCTTATAAAATACATTTTTAAATATTTCTTAGAGAAAACATAAAAAAACATTTACAAATATATAAAATAGTGGTCCACCGGTATCGGGAGCAGGGTCCAAGTTACCGGTGGTTAGGGCTCCAGAGACCTGTCTCTCTCGCATTGTGAGGAGGTTCCTGAACCTCCTCACAATGCGAGCCGTATCGAGGAGTACTGCCTTCTGAATCAGGCCCTTGATCCAACCGCCTAACGAGAGCTTCGAGAGATGTTCGTTGAGGGTTTCGGCCATCAGGCCATTGGCCGTTACGACAATCGGCACAATGACAGCCGAGCTCACATTTAACATGTCAACAACCTCGTGTGCTAAGTCAAGATATTTTATTTGTTTTTCTTTCTCAGCTTTCACGAGATTTTCGTGATGTGGAATGGTAACATCGACTATCATTGCGCGGCGCGCTAATCGGTCTATCACCACTATATCAGGCTTATTGGCGACAATAGTCCTGTCAGTAATGATAGACCGATCCCAGTACAACGTGACATGGTCATTTTCGAGAACTGGGTCGGGAACATACTTGGAATACGGTACCTCAGACGTTCACAAGTTTATATTTCAAAGCAAGTTGCTGGTGAATAATCCTAGCTACTTGGTTATGTCTGTGCAAGTACTCGCTGTTAGCCAAACGAGAACAACCAGAGATAATATGTCTGATAGACTCACCTGGACGGTGGCATGCCCGACATACGTCAACCGTCCCGTCCTTCATAATATGTCTCCGGTAGTTATTCGTCAAGATAACTTCGTCCATAATTGCACAGACAAAACCTTCAGTTTCCCCGAAAAGGTCCCCAAAACGTAGCCAGGATACGGACGCTAGGAAATCAACATCGGGCTCATGAAGAGCCCGATAGAAGCGCCCGTGTAGCTCCTTGCTTTGCCATATCTCTTTGCGATCATCCGTGGTAAGTACTACAGGTTTGCACCAGTTCTCTTTAGCCATGGAAAGTGGGGTGAGCCCCTTGTCCACTGCGACCACATCACGGTGCATAACTGCATACCCACTTCGGCTTTCAAAAAATATTCCCTGAGACTGCATATCTCGCGGTTGTGGAGGGTCTTCGCATTTAAAAAGCCTCGATCCCCGCACTTCCGCGGGATGTACAGTCTCATCACCGATGATCGTGGGTGACGCATCCGGTTTGCGGTCAACAGTGTACGGACCCTCCTATCCAGGGCGTCAAGTTCGGCCTGAGTCCATTTGAGTATGCCGAAAGAGTACATCAAAACCGGCATGACCCAACCGTTGAAGGCGCGCACCTTGTTTCCGCCTGAAAGAAGACTTATCACCTTCTTTAGGCGGCCAAAAAAGCGCTCCTTCAACGATTGCTTCATGTCAGTAACGTTGATGCCTAATGCTTCTGACATACCCAAATACTTATAGCTTTCGGCTGAGGAAAGGGATTTAAGGTGTATGGAATCCGAAAGTTGAATTCCCTCGGATTCCATTATCTCCCCTCGCTTCACATGCATGATTGCACATTTGTCCAGAACAAACTCCATTCTGATGGCGCCACTGAAAGTTTCAGTTACCTTCAGTAGCTCCATCAGTCGCAATTTGTTGGGGGCAAAGATTTTTAAGTCATCCATGTAGAGGAGGTGAGATATGACCTGACCACCTCTCCTCAATCGATAGCCTAGACCTGAATCCTCCAGCAGCGTGCTTAAAGGATTCAGGGCTAAGCAGAACCAAAGTAGACTCAAACTGTCGCCCTGAAATATTCCCCGTTTAATCCATACAGGCTCATCATTCCCCTGGATCCGTCGACACCCCGGATAGCGAAGGACTGTCCTCCATTGCCCCATACATGATTCAAGGAAGGTGCGTAGATTCGTATCTATTTTGTACAACTCCAGCACCCTTATTATTATTATTTTTGTTTCTATATTTGTTTTCCTCGGTCTAGCCGGTAGAACTGATGGCACGGGCCTAAGCCAAGTGTCCAGCAGTGGGGTTAAGTGTGGGAATATTATAAGAAGAATACATGGTAGACGAATCTATATTTGAGTGAGAGTATTGGTGCAAGTTGTCTGGCTCACACTGAAGAAATTTTCTAACTAGCCTGCATGTGTTAAGAATCACTGCCTGCAGCAGAAGGCAGTGATTCTTTGGGTTTTAGTCTGTAAGAATCTGACACACCCTCCAGCTCCGTCCAGAGCGGGAGAAGTTATTTGATGATTTCCCACCATCAAAAAAAAAAAGGTGGTACGTGTAGATGGCAGGTTAAGGGAACTAAGGGACTGATTAAGCTGTTTAGGTATTACTCCTATTGTAGATAGCACTATGGGGACTATTGTGACTTTTTGAAGATGCCAAAGTCGGGTTATTTCGTCTTTTAGTTCGGTGTATTTAGATAATTTTTCGGCTATTGTAGTCTGTAAGTTATGCGTATTTGGCACGGCAATGTCTATTAAGAACCCTGTTTTGTTAACTTTATTAATTAATGTGATGTCGGGTCTATTATAGTGAATTGTGCGGTCGGTGAGTATGGCTCGGTCAAAGTACAGTTTTGTTGTGGGGTTCTCTAATACCGTTTCAGGGTTGTATTTATAATAAGGTACTACAGTGTCTATAAGTTTGTATTTGTGAGCTAGTTTTTGGTGTATTACATTGGCTACTTGATTGTGTCGATGTTTGTAGTCTATTTGGGCTATTAATATATTTTCTGTAATTTTTGGTCTCAATTACTTGGTCCTGAATTTCTATCATGAACCCTTCAGTCTCCGGGAATAGTTCGCCTCGATTTAACCATGCGTTCGACGCATCTTTGTTGACATTTAATTGGCTTAAATCTTGGCGATGTCTCCCGTGTAGAGACTTCTGGGTCCACTCTTGACATTTGGTTCTGTCATCAATCACTTTCTCGTTTTTTTGTTCTGTAGTGTCTTTTAAATTAAGAGGTGTAAAGGGTCGGTCGTTGTGTGCTATTAGTTTGTGGAGTGGGGATGATTCAGTTTTGGAAAAGAAGTATTGCCTAAGAGTTGTGATCTGCCTGTTGTGTAAGTTTAGGATATCTATAAGTCCTCTGCCTCCTTCTTTTCTCGGTAACGTTAACCTTTGTGAACAAGATCTTGGGTGATGTTTGCGAAATTTAGTCATTGTAGTGTTGATTTTCCGTTGTAGGTTTTTTAGGTCAGTTTTAGTCCAGTTTATTATCCCGAAAGAATAGGTGAGCACAGGCATAGCAAAGGTGTTGATTGCTTTTATGGTGTTTCGTGAATAGAGCTGTGTTTTTAGTCGGTGTTGAAATTGTTGTTTAAGTTTTTGTTTAGTGTCTTTGTAGTGTATCTGACGGGATTGATTGTAGCCTAAGTATTTATAAGTGTCTAGTTCATCCAATGGCTCTATTAGTTCTCCTGTACCTAAGGTGTATTGGTGTTGGTAGTTCTGTCCTGTTCTAACTGAATTTATTTTGCATTTATCTATGCCGAACTCCATTTTAATGTCTTTTGTAAATGTTTCTGTTAAGTTAGCTAGCTCGTAAAGTTGACTCTCGGTTTCTGCATATAGCTTAATATCATCCATATACATTAAATGATTTAAAACGTCTTTCTGTGAGTCAGTCTGTTGGTCGGTAGCTGTAGAATGTAAAGGGATTGCTAATGAGGTAGCGTTTAATATTTTAGATAGGGGGTTTAGAGCAAGGCAGAACCATAGTGGGCTTAGTGCATCTCCCTGAAAGATTCCTCTCTGTATTTTAATTGGGCTAGTATCTATGTTTTCGGTTGGGGTAGTGAGTCTTAATACTGTACAACAAGTTGTCATCATGGTCTTTAAATATTATTATTATTATTGGGCGTCGATGACAACGAACGCGACCAAACTCCTCAAGATGTCTATCAATATAGAGAAGAGTTTAAGGTTGAGTGCGCGCGACTAAGGGTGTTCGTAGGTACAAGAGACTGCAAAAGCGAGCTTATTGATTCCGGCCCATTGGGTTTATTGACAAACTTCAAGTTTAGAGTCCGAATCTAACCTAACATTCTAATAATGCTTAGTTGCGAAAATAGGGTGGGGGGGGCGGGGATTTAGTGTTTGCCCCGGGTGGCAGAAATACGCGCTGCGTGTGTTAAGTTATTTGCAAAATGTTTTCTCTTTCGTGTCTATTTTCCGTAATTCTCTACCTTAATTTCCAGACTTATCACTCGATCTAAGAGCTACTTAAAATGCTGCAATTTGCATCACCTAGGTATCTTTCGTTACTCTTGCTACTTTTGGTACTCGCAATGCAACGGGAAAAGTTGTGTGCAACTCCAAAGAGGGGACAATATTTGCATCAAATCAACATTCATTCAGAAACGAACTCTGTACCCGGTTGTTGTAATAATATGGTGCTGCTCTCTCGTTTCAAAGTTCCATTTTAACTAGACGTGACAAACAGCGACAAACATTGAAGGACAACCCAACCTTCCTTAAAACTTGTCCTAACATTAGATAATTAAACTAAAAGGGAAAACATATTCTAATCGTGTGCCCATAGAAGCATAAGTAAATTGGAATCAAAAGAACTTGTTCAGGAGTGTACTATTCAATTCAATTTTTTCTCTATGGCAATTGGTGCCGTAATGTCAGATAAGAAATGAAAAAGCATGTGTGATCTAAATTAATTGAAATATTAGTCCTTACACATTAATAAAAGTCTTCGATTGATACATACAGTAGGACTCAATGCAGATATTGTTGGGCCAGTACGGGAATAGTACACATAAGAGGATGCGCTAAGATACCCCGCTAAATTCTCGTTTTTTGCAATTTGCAGGTCAGTGTCAGGTTGCACTTATGTTGATTAAAATATGATTCGTGACCGTAACAAATGTGGCTTTACAGAATTATAGTCATTAGAATCAGAAATACAACTCCATATGTTAGAATTGGCCTCAAGTGTCTAGATTTCACGAAATAGTGATTCAATAGGGTACCTAATATGAACTCAAATAGTTGTATTGATGATTGTTATTACTATAATTCTAGAAATAATTATTTGATAGGGCTGCAAATCACATTTAGCCTGTAACCTGATACTGGCCTGCGAATTGCAAATAAACTTAAGAAAATTTTAATTTTGCTGGCTACCCTGACGCAAGTTAATGCAGGCAACACACGTTACGATATACTTGGGCAAAATTGGACTTCCAAAAGTATACACCGTCATATTTTTTTCCGTCCTAAGGAGGTAGGTGCGTCAAGAACTGTCCTGGCTTTGCGCGTAGCGTGTGTGGGATGAATTAGCATAAGTATCCAAGCCACCAAGTCACCAAGAGATTAGCAAGTCTCTGTGACACCTTGTCACAGAGACTTGGAAATCTAAACTTGCGCAAGTATATCGTAACGTGTATGGCTTTTATATGTCAATGGTATGGCTACATTGGGTACCATTACATTTCTGTCATATATGGTAACTCCGATATTGTCAAATTGACAGTGCAGAAATGCAGTAAATTAAGGATGAGTTAATAACGATATTTATCAGTATTAGCTAATATGAATATATTCGTACCTTAACTAATATTAGAGAATCAGTGATATTTTACTAAGACCTAATAATACGTATCACTGCCGTATTAAATTTGTGGTCAATTTGAAGAAGTTTTTGCCATAATACTAATATGTTCAATATTTATATTGTAAGGGATTCATGAAAGTATTTTTATTTTTTATTGCTTTGTGTTTTTATCTGAATTAAATATTTTATTTTCTTTAATTATTGTAATTGGTTTTTAACCAGGTTAATTAAAGTTAAAGGAAATAAATAATAAGTATTATAATTACAATTAATAAATGTAGTACTCTTACATCCATTTTAAATGTGGCATTGGACGACCGCGCGTGGCTGCAAGCCACACTTCCCATTCGTTTTGGTGGGCTCGGCGTCCACAAAATTTCTAGTGTAAGCTTACCGGCGTTCCCGTCCGGTGTTCCTGGGTGTTCCTGTCTGTAGCACCGTAAACTTAACCACAAAAATCTTAGCTCCTTCTCAGGTTGACTCTGAAGTACCGTGTTTGACCGATACGGTTCAGCCCGAGAACCCATCTTCCCAGAGACAGTGGGATGAGCCGCTCTGCAGGTTGGTACGGAATGATGAGCGTGCCCGCCTGCTGGCTGTGGGTGAATGGGAGTCGGGCCTTTGGATTCAGGCGCTACCGTCACCCAACATAGGCACCATGCTGGGTGACACCACATTCCGGCTCACTACATGTTTGCGTCTGGGCGCTCCTTGTGGGGCTCCACATTGCTGTCAATGCGGTCAATTAGTCGACTGCCTCGGACATCATTGCCTATCCTGCAGTAAGAGCGCTGGTCGGATAACACGGCACGCCAGCATTAACAACATCATCCGTCGGGCTCTTGTCACCACCGGGGTGCCAGCTGTTTTAGAACCCAATGGCTTGGCACGTGATGATGGGAAGAGGCCAGACGGAATGACCATAATGCCATGGAAGGTGGGTAGGCCTTTGGTGTGGGAGTGTCGACACAGGTTGCAACCTGTGTCGACACTCGCGCCTTCCCATCTTCCTAGCACGGCGGGCTGTGCTGGGGCGGCTGCTGCAGGAGCAGAAAACCTCAAACGGCGCAAATATAACAACCTTATTGGGAGCTATATGTTTGAGCCGTTTGGGGTTGTAACACTAGGGCCTTGGGGTCGGAGTGCTCATCAAGTATTCGGGACGTCGTCAAACGGTTGGTAGAGTCTTCACGTGACCAGAGGGCTGGCCTTTTTTAGCCCAAAGAATCAGCATTGCCATCCAACTTGGCAATGCTGCCAGCCTTTTGGGCACTTTTCCCATTGACAGCGATGCGGACGAATTTTTCGATGCCCAATGAGCTCTTCCGCCTTTTTGTTTGTGTATAGTTTTAGATAAGATAGGATATCATTTTGTTATTTTTATTAATAAAAAGTTTATATGCTGAATAAATGTTTTAAAGTCAACTAGAGTGCAAGACATTTTATACCATAATAATAAGAATGTGTAAGTAAGTGTTGCTGTTTGAAATGATTTTTTTAAATCGCCACCATAATAACTGTTTTTCTCGCCCGCAGATATGTCGCATACGTACGTAAGTACTTGTACATACGAATGAGATCGATATACCGTTCGAATCGTTCGTTAGTTGCCATTCGGAATTCATTCACTTCAAGAACAGCAGAGAGAATCCGATACATGCCAAGTGAAATGAATCCCAGATTATGTGAATATTAAATATTAGCATAATATGAGAGATCGTCGGATTACCAAGACGTGAATCCATGGAATATTACTAATCTGTATTACTAATCTAATACCAATACGTTAGTCACACCACTATGCAGAATGTTGTACTGACAGCTTCACAGCTGTCATCAAAATAGATGAATTTTGCTTTGCGTTTGCACCGTGATTTCGACCTCCTCGCACTAATTTCTTTATCGTGACCAGATTTAAACATTCTTCAAAATGAATAATACTACTATAAACGTGGATCAATTAAACTCTGCTCTAGGCTCGCTCCGAGTACTGCGATCTAGCGTCAGTCACGTCTTCGAAACACTTTCCAGTGGATTGCGCGCCGACCACGGTGAAGACGGCAAAGATAAGTTCCTTTTAGAGCTTCAAGAACTGCTAAACAGCGTGAACATTAACTTGCGAGACTTGGAACAAACTGTAAATGGACTCCCGATACCGACAGCGCCCTTTAACTTGGGCACCACAACATACCTGAGCCAGGAAACTACACAAGACCGACAAGCGCTTTATACTCAACTTGTAAACAGCTACAAATGGACTGATAAGATTCACGAGTACAGCTCCTTCGCACACTCACTCCTGAGCCAAAACTCGCTCAAACGCTCGTACATAAACTCCGGGAGTACAAAACGACGCGGGAAACTGCAGAGCAACCACAACGTCGCGCCTCTACAAGTCGACAACGTTATAAACAACATTGACAGGTCATACAGTGACATGAAAATAACAATATCTCGACCATTTGCAAGCAATGCAGTTGTGCAGATAAACCTGAGCCATGTACTGAAAGCAGTTGTAGCCTTCAAAGGGCTGCTTATGGAGTGGGTCATGGTTAAAGGTTACGGTGAATCATTGGATCTCTGGTCAGAATCACGACATCATGTATTCAGAAAAGTAACAGAGAATGCTCACGCTGCTATGTTACATTTCTACTCTCCAACATTACCGGACCTGGCTGTGCGTTCATTCATGACATGGTTGCACAGCTACATAAATCTCTTTAGTGAGCAATGCAAGAGATGCGGTTCCTACCTCCACCACACATCACTACTGCCTCCTGCATGGCGAGATTTCCGTACCTTGGAGCCATTTCACGATGAATGTAAACAATAGTCAACGTGGTATTGATCGGGAGAGCCCACCAATTCTTTTGGGGACTCTCCCTTTCAATAAGAATGAAAACTACAATAGACATTAGTAGAGAATTGTAGATTTAAAATAATCTTGTGAGAATGTGATGTGCTGTGTGTATCTTATTTTCTAAGTTTAGTTTATAAGTTACTCTATATCATGTATTTAATGTTAATAGAAAGTAAATAGGGACTTGTGTTGATTTAATGGGCTATTATTTTTAAATATTCATAGATAATGGACAGCTCAAAATCACACCACTTCAGTAAAAATAGTAGGATACTGCTATGCTAATGAACTGTAAACTACCAGTAGTGTTTCATGTAGATTTACAATACCCATTCAGTAAAATGTCATAGCTATGTATACACATAGATTATAGACTGAAATAATACACCCCTCCATCGCATCTAAGCATATTTTTTCTATTACAAATCTGTGCATAAATGTGATGACACAGTGCATCATTTCAGTTTATACAATCTTAATCTATTGACTGACTGTCGATTTCTGCTATTATTAGGTTGTGGAATTAAATATTAGACAAAAAACGAACATAGGTTCTACTCTAGAGGCAGCACAGGCATGAAGACATTTGTCGTATTAATCTGACTGTGGTAGTCAATAGGTTAATGTCAGATATACTTATATAACATACTCAGATAAGCTAGTTTCAATTTTAATTCTAGTTTGTATAACTTTAGCTAGAAATTTGTGCTACTGTAATCACTTGAAATAAAACAACATAGGTTATCTAATAATATATTTATTAACTAACAGTCTTAAAATATTAATAAATTACGTGAAAGGTTTGCAAACAGCCACAGAATGGTCAACACTGCATAATACCTGTAATACATATCCACCGATGGATACTTTTAATGGAAAGTGTTGGTCTTTACTAGAACCTAGGCCAAGGCAGCCCTGTCTGTTCCTGCCCCACATGTACAAATGTCCATCGTTAGTTATGGCTGCTAAATGTCCAATGCCACAGGATACTTTTTTTACACAAGCCTCGGTATTAAATTCGTTGCGTCCAAACAATGGGGCTGGTATCTGTTTTGGTACTTTGGAGTGTTCCACGTTGGGCCCAAGCCCCAGCAAGCCGTATCCCCAAACGAACGCATCTCCTGCCTCTGTGGAACAAATAGTTTGTTCAAAGAATAATATTTTAAATTTTTTACTGATTTTAACAAAAGGGGTTATGCATTCGGCGAGTTTTTTTATCTTCATGTGAATTGTTTATGGTCCGTGGCCCGATCCACGTGATTTTTTTATCATTTGGTAGAGAAAGCCCGCGCATATCCCCAATCTTATCAACTTTGCTTGTGTAGTTTTTAAGTTAGCTTGAAGTTGGTTTTTAATCCAGTTTATCTATGTTGATGATGTTTGTTATCTTCACATAGTAAAGTAGTTTTAGGGGTCTATCTTGTATCGCGATGTGTAAGCCCCTAAACAAGACTGCCTCGTCTGGTTGTAGAAGGTTACGGGTCCATTAATTAAAATCTTTCGTTAAGTTAATAATGATTGTTTATTACATGGAAAACCCTTTATGACAACCTTCTACGCCGGCCAACGTACAGTCACTGGCCCACATTCATACTTCTCGCTTGTATACATTTTGCTTATCAAGCGTTCTGTCTTTCATGTTTACACTGTGTCCCTACATAGTGTTACATGAATTTGAGTGGGGTACTACGACTAAAAGGAGAAATGAAAACAAACTTTTGACAAAAAAAAACAAAGTTATAAATAATTTTAGGTCTGGACGTCGCGTCGGTGGCAATTTGGCAATTAACAAAAAACAAACAAAACCAAAGCCAGTTACTTCCGAAACTAAAATTATTTACTCTTTTTTTATATAGCTCACCATTAACAATCAAACAGAACGATCCACCGGCTGCTATGTCGGTGATCTTGCCCAAGCCGCGGGTGAACTCGCGTAGAGAGTACGACATGTTGACTTGCTGCGTGCCGCATATCATCGGGATCTGACCGTACTCAGAGTTGCCCCAGCCGAATAGTTCACCTTGATCTGTGGAAGATAATATTTTGTTAATTAAAAGTAATAGATTACTTTTTATTCATTAGTTTTATTCTTCGCAAAAATGATAATGGTGCCGATTCTCTTGTCACAAATTTCTCTAAACTTGACCAAAAATCACCAAAATTTCGTTTATTCCTGTCAGACGACGTTTCCCATTCTGAAATTAACTAAAGTGACATTGGCGCCGATTCCCTTGTTCACAAACTAAACTAAATTTAAGTTCAGTGCATCTTTTTCTTTCTATTTCATTAAGAAAAGGACAGAAGATAAATTTTAGTTTAGTCCTGTCAAATTAATCAGCGCCTGTCACTACTATATACAAGTTTAGACGTGATTAAAAACTTGCCTACTAAAATTACGTCGATTTACGTCAAGCGCTGACTAATTTGACAGGACTAAACTAAAATGTATCTTCTGTCCTTTTCTTAATGAAATAGAAAGAAAAAGATGCACTGAACTTAAATTTACTTTAGTTTGTGAACAAGGGAATCGACGCCATTGATTAACTATATTATAGTTTGACAGCACTAATGTCATTTTAGTTATTCAATTTAGTGAAAATGGCAATTATGCTATTCTGAATTTGACGTTTTTCACCTAAAATTGTAATTTTCAAACTAAATCAGATTATTTTTAATCGCGATTAAAAAGGTGTGGAATAAAATTAGTTGTCATGAACTAAAATTTACAAACCACATTTCTCTTAGATTTCTTGAAAGTTTGGATGCTTGTGGGTTTGGAAAATCTTAGATCAGTAAGGACGCTTATGTGATTGCAGCTATTGAGCTGTTGTCGATGCGGCAGAAAGAAATAATAAAATTATTGATATTAGAAATTCATTCGTGATAACTTAGAGGTATTTTTGTACTGAACATCTAATGACTTAGTTATAATTTGGAAAAAGCATGAAAGTAGAGTAAATGCTGTGGAAATGCGTTCCTTGAGAAGCATGTGTGGTGTGACTATAAATGATAGGCTGAAAATTGATGTGATAAGGCAACGATGCGGTTTAAAGGAAGATGTAGTGACAAAAATTGAAAAAAAGTATGCTTAGATGGTTTGGTCATGTTGAGAGGATGAATGAACAAAAGGTATTTACAAGGCAGATGTGAGTGGAAATGCCAGGAGGGGACGCCCCAGAAATACTTAAAGTGACCTCATTAATGATGTTTGTCAAAAAGGTCAGGTACGTAGTACTCGCAACCGGCGTGGGTGTATGACCAAACTTAAATGTATGAACGTAAACGAAGCAGAAGGAGCATGTAAGGAGTGTAGCAGGTGGCATTCTATAGTTTCTGCCTACCCCCATGGGAAGAAGGCGTGAGTTTATGTACGTGTGTGTATGTGTATAATTTGGAAAACAAGTGGATAAATCCATTTCCAGATTCTGTGAAATAAGAAACTATTTTTTTTAACTTTAAAGAAAGAGTTCAGTTATTAGAGTTAAACTATCAGTTGGAAACATTGCAAGACCGTTCCAACCCATTCCAAATGCCTGAAAAAAGATTTTTGTACTTACTCCCTAGATTGGGACAGACGAACAAGATGTCCTTGATAGGGCTTTCCTACGGCGACAAGAATACCGGAGACTTTACTGAACGATAAACCGGATTTATAGAGAAAGCTCAATCAGGAGGAGGCTCAGTAGGCGCTCAGGTTTGAATGGAATGAGTTAGTGAAAAAGCTCATCGTAGATAGTGATTATCCAATGTGTTATCCCATGTACCCATATTATGACGCCAGCTCAACAGAACAGCAGGACTAAAGCCACGTTGTGGTAGTTACACACAAATAACGAGACATTTTTCTAGAAAACAATATATTTTTATAAATAATAAAGCTACATTTTTGTTTATTCATTAAGTTTTTGTTTCCTATATTCTTCCTATAAAGACATGGGTGCCATTCTATTCTCATGCCACCCTCATTCCTCATCTTTTTCACATAGAATGGTCTCCTCCCTCGCTGTCTTTGCGAGGTTAAATAGTATTGGTGCTTGGTGTAGCTTTCATAGCAGCAGTCAAACTCGTACCTGTAAACAAGTATAATTTGTTATTAAAAAACACTGAAACCCTGGTGCAAAAGCAATAGGAAGTAATATAAAATATACATTAGTACCTACATATATTTCTAAATGGTATATTTGTGTGAACAAGCTCATAAAGGACATGAAAATACATAGCTATTATAAGCTACTGCTTTAACTTTATTTGGTCAGTTTACATTTAAGTAAGACAGTTCTAGTAAGTAGATATAAAATCAGAGATAAATACCTTTCATGTTGGACAATTTCTTTATGTCACCTTTTTCTTACAATCTGCCACTATGTATTAGGACATTCAGTATTTTTTATGACTTGTTCTGTCTTGCTTGTTAAGTGTCCTTTGACACATCCAAGGTTATGAAACAATCCACACAGTTATGAAACAACAAGCTAAGTTTGTCCGATGAAATCCTGTAGAATTTTGTGTTTTAGCCTGTGTATTCCTTTTTTATCCATTAGGTTGTTAGCCTGGATATATGGGTACCGAGTAATTCTTTCTTTATACGACTTGAGATAGCTTTTTATTTCCTCTTTACTGTCGGTATTTTTATATCATGGTGTAGAGCTTCATTTGGTACAACAATGGGGCGTTTGTGATTGTTCTTAGAAGCTTGGTCTGAAATCGCTGTGTTATCTCTATATTAGAGTATGATGCTGTTCTCCATAGCTGAATGCCATAGGGATAAAGGCTCGATTATAGCTTTGTTTTATTTTCCAGGTCAAATAGTGACCAGTAGAACTTTCTTAGTGAAAATGTGTTTTTCCAAGGAAGACGTCTGTCGAGGTTTATACCAAGGTCTTTCACATGGTCAGCTTAAGGCACTTGTATTCTATTTAATGGAGCTTATTATTTTCATTGCTACCATCGCAAACACATTGAAATAAATTCGAATTTTCCAATAAAATATTTTACTTTTGTCTGTCGAAGTTACGACAGATACAAAAATCATGGATTTGACAAATTTATTGTTCTTTATTCGACTATTTTGAATATAATCTGTGTCGAACGCATTTTGTCACCTCTATTTTGGCCTATGGTTTACTTAACTTACGATTGTCAAACTCGAATATAATTGTGTCAAAATTGTTTCTAATTTTAGTGAAACTTATTTGCAGAATAGCCTTTAGGATTCTCTTAACCAAAAATAAGAAGTTTTAGTGATTGTTTAGTTAAGTTCGGTGAACAACAGAATCGGCACCATTAGGTGCCGATTCCCTTGTTCACAAACCAAACTAAATTAAATTTAAGTTCAGTGCATCTTTTTCTTTCTATTTCATTAAGAAAAGGACGGAAGATCAATTTTAGTTTAGTCCTGTCAAATTAATCAATCGCTTGACGTAAATTGACGTAATTTTAGTAGGCAAGTTTTTAATCACGTCTAAACTTGAATGGAGTAGTGACAGGCGCTGATTAATTTGACAGGACTAAACTAAAGTTTATCTTTTGTCCTTTTCTTAATAAAATAGAAAGAAAAAAATGCACTGAACTTAAATTTAGTTTAGTTTGTGAACAAGGGAATCGGCACCATAGTTAGCGTCTTTAATTTATACGCAAGCGACCTGCCCCTACTTCGTACGTTTTCTATAACATGACAACATCTGAGTTTTCTTAACTACATAACATAACATCACATCAATCCTCGAAGGGTTAGGCAGAGATGTACCTTTACTTGTGTCTTTATTATGTACTATGTTAGTTTAAGGCGCTAACAAGACCCAATTGACCTTGATAATATGTTAATTTTGAACATATTTCCCAGAACTTGGTTGTTACCAAAACACGTTTTGAAAAAAAATCTCGATACAAAGTAACGTTAAACTAGCCTCTTACCTTGAGTTCTACGAGGGCGGCACTGAAAATTTCGGGAAGCAAGGAAGTGACACAACATTACTATTTAAAAATGTATTTATTGCTTTTCGAAGTATTCTCCGCGAAATTTGACACATTTTTCCATACGATGGAACCAATCATTGAAGCAACTATTCCATTCGGAAATTGGGGTCTCCAAAATGGCCGTTTCGTAGGCGTCCACAGCTTCTTCAGGTGATGAAAATCTCTGTCCACGCAATTTATTCTTTATTTTAGGGAAAGTATAGAAATCATTAGGGCTTAGGTCGGGGCTGTACGGCGGATGGTCTAATAATTCTATGTTTTCTTGCTCTAAAAACTCTTTTGTTCTGTGCGCGGTGTGAGAACTCGCATTGTCGTGATGGAGGATGATGCGGCGGTTGCAGTTCTCTTTACGGAGTTCAGAAACGACCTGTGGCAAACTAATGCTAGCATACCATTCCGCATTAACCGTTCTTTGTCCCTCAAGAGGAATAGTCGTAACATGGCCGGTTTAGGAGACAAACGTGGCCACCATTTTTTTTTTGCAACACTCCGTGAACGAACAATTTTGACTTTAACTCATTTTCGAACACCCAAACTCGTGACTGGTTTTTTGTTTCGGGTTCGTACGCGTATATCCAGGATTCGTCACCTGATACGATGTTGTATACAGCATTTGAGGATCCTGCGTGGAATCTTTCGAGAGTTCT
The DNA here is from genome assembly GCA_905333075.3 of Atethmia centrago. Classification (NCBI taxonomy): domain Eukaryota; kingdom Metazoa; phylum Arthropoda; class Insecta; order Lepidoptera; family Noctuidae; genus Atethmia; species Atethmia centrago. Next base: position 7,013,103 of record HG995367.1, on the reverse strand, counting down.
GACGCACCAAGTTACGCGAGCCGCTTTTTGCTCTTCACAGAGCGAATACGGTATCCATCAGGAAAACAACTTTTTTACACCTAATTGTTCATGCAAGATTATTTGTATTTGACTCATGCCAATGTCTATAGTTGCCTGAATTTCGCGGTATGTCACATGTCGATCTTCCTCAATCAGCTTACGCACAGCATCAACGTTTTCTTGGGTGACTGCAGTTTTTGGACGACCTTGACGGGGATCATCACTGAGCTTGACACGTCCACGTTGAAATTCAGCAAACCAGAGATAAATTGTGGTTTTGGATAGGGCTTCATCACCAAATGCAGAAATCATCCGGTCAACACACTGTTTTTGTGTTAAACCACTTCGAAAGTCATAATAAATCATCGCTCTTGAATTTTCTCGAGTTAATTCCATTTTCTCAACGACTAAACAAGTTTGACAAAACCATGTCACAAGACCGAGAATCTTTTTTTAAATAAATAAATGGTATTCGATTTTTAAAACCAAGGAGTTTTCAATTAAAAAGATTTTAATATCACAGGAACAGTGGAAATATTCCATTCCCGATACTTTTAGTGCAGCCCTCGTAATCCAAAATATCTGTATTAAATATCAACATACGTTATGTATTTAATTATTAACAAGTACGTCTTATTTGAATGCAGAACTTGGTTGTTTTTATTTTCGATTACTCAACTCAATTTTGAGTAAATAGATAATTCCTTCATATTTTGCAATAAATTACAAGCGTTTTGTCATCGCGCTTCTCTTTCTTTTCTATGCAATCTGACAGTGACCGCGGTTTAGGTGCTGTCAGCGTCTTTTGACTGCCACGGTCACGACTACATGACAGATTTTAAGGACTAATTCGTAGCTTGGCGCCGAAGACACGTTTTTGCTTTTTTGACGTGGTGGGCAAAGGTTTAATATTAATGCCACCTTCCAGAATAAATTCTCTAAATAATGGTAAAAATCGCATCAAAATACGTTACGGAGTTTAGAAGAACACCACGGTCAAAAGCGACTTTAATTTATAAGATGTGATCCGATCGTAGAAATGGCCATATCGTGATCCGTATTCCACGACACGCCGCCATTTCATGTTTTGGCCGGTTAAATCAAGATGCGCCTAATCGAAAGTCGGGCGGATCGACGAAAGCAACCTATTTATCGATATTCCCAGCTGACCACACTCCCACGAACATATCGCAAAGTAGTCGCATTTCATTTCACGCCGCTCGCGCTCTAGTGGCACCCCGACCAAACGGTAACCCACCTTTTTATTTGTTTATTTTTTGTTCCGGGATGGAAAATCCTCATTGATGTCCTCCGCCCTGGGGCGGGCGGAGGGGTCTGTCAGAACTCAGACTAAAAAACACCCCGGTGTTCCCCTCCCACACCGGGGATCCTGGGATCTAGTGCGACTTCCGCGATCCCCGGCTAGTGCCGGCCTGCCATTGCGGGCCACCTCAGGCCCGCGGGGGGGAATGAGGTGTAAATCACCCCCGCGACGTCCAATAGGGGCGCACGTGGAACACTACGCGCCGCCACCTCGGGTAACCCACCTAGCCTAACGTTTAGGTTATGATAGGCAATTACATACTCTTCTACATTCTTGAGTTGTACTCCCCTACTTTCTACCATAATATACGAGTACGAGTATGTTTAGGAAAATACATACTATATTCAATTAAGCAAGATACATACATACAAACGTAACATTTTATATGAACACATACATGGCAACTGCCACACGTCAAAGTTTTTGTTTGTTTTATAAGATACCTTATAGCTGATCACTGTCTCTTAAGATACAGGTCAACCTAGTTTAAGGGGCAGGGCTCAATCAATTCATGTACAGACCTTGTGGTTACTGCATAATTATTTAATACCTGTCTTTACTTTTATGCCAACCATTTGTAATTCATATTTAACCTAATGTTAACCGAAACAACCAAACATGTATTTTCGTCTGTAACTTACTTGAAAATAAATAAATTTATTATTATTATTATTATAAGCGGTCATCCAAGTTGGTCACAGTTACTCGGCTATTTAGTATTTTTAGGACCCTAAAATAGGAATTATTCGAATAGGTATTGTTACCCGACTGCGCGGCAGCAAAGACAGGGCTGTTTTTACGCGTACAGATATTCTATTTCACGAAGTCCGTTCGGCTTTGATTGTAGTAGTGACGTATCCCGACAAGCGCGCTTGTATGTGTAAAAGTAGGTAACGTTAGCAAAAAAATCTGATATATATTCAAGTCGAGATTTAATAATCTAAATAAAATTTTGGTTTTAAAAGTATATACATTTTGTAAATAAATTAGATTAGGTTGCAATAAATACAAAAATATTAAGAATATGTAGGCATTTAATTAAGCATTGGTGTTACAGAATGGTAACGAAACAAGTAGGACTATTCAGTATTTTCAATCACTATCAGATAAATTTTCGATTTCCGATTCCGTTTTGCTGTCGTCAGAATCATCTTGTACATTGATTATAAATTCAAAATCGAGATCAAAATATTTCAAGTAGTCTTTTTCAATTTTTTCAACATGAGCACAAGTTTTTTGCCACGTTTCACTGCTAACTTGGCCCAAACTTTCATTGATCAGTCTTTCCGTATTCGTCATGTTTTGCTCGATATTTTTAGATGCGACATAATTTTTAACGATCCCCCAAATATTTTCAATCGCATTTAATTCTGGGTGATAAGGGGGAAGGCGTAAGACATCAAAACCCTTGCTTTTTATAAAATCGTCAATCTTGTAGATTACGTGTTGGGCTTTGTACTTCTTTATTGTATCGTACAATTCCAATTTAAGAAGAGATTCATCAAATGCTATACCCTTATCCCTGAGCCATTGCTGCATATCGGCTTTCTTTGTAGATTGCGTCGGTAGTCGTTCAGCCCGTGTGTTTTGATAAGATGCATTGTCTAAGACAATGACAGAGCGCGGAAGTAAATTGGGTAGCAACTTTTCATTTAGCCATTTTACATAGTTATCATAGCTCATATTTGAATGATAATCACCAGCTGTTGAGTTGGCCTTATAAACCAAGGAAGCATTTTCAATAAAACCATCCTTGGTGCCCGCGTGCACTAAAATAAAGCGAGTGCCTGTGCTAATTTTTTTTAAAAACGGAGTTCTTTCCTTTTTTTTTGCCCAGGTGTTGTTTCGCACGTGTGTCGAAAGGACGTAGCTCTCATCGGTGTAGACAATGGGCCGACTTTGAGAGCGGTACTCTGTTATTTTTTTAAAATATTTTAAACGCCACATTTGTATATCATGACGCTCCGTCAAGACTTTACGGTTGTTCTCTGTTTTGCGCCACTTGTAACCTAATTTCAACAGTAACTTGCGAACAGTTTCTAAACAACCTTCGAATCCGATTTTTTCATTCAATGCTGTTCTTAACTTAGCTAATGTTGGAATTTCTTTATGGACAATACGGAAATCTTGTACAGTACTGCGAACCACATCGGCTGTAAAATTATCTATATCCACTTTATTATCTCGCTTTCTCCTTTTCTTCATAGTTGAAGTGAATTTTGATGAAGTGGATGGCAATTCCATCTCTTCTTTTAATATTCTTTGAACTGTTTTTTGGCTCACACCCGTAGCTTCAGCTGTACGGCGTGTAATGTCTCGTAAATGAGACAAATCACAGTTGAGTTCCATTAATGATTTTGTAAATTCATATTCTTCTCGCAGAAAATGATAAACACTAGCTATCATGTTTCGACCCTAAAACAAAATGTAATCAAAATAATTAAGTAATATAAACATTTTATAACACAAAAAAAACATTCATTTTATAAATACTTCTATTGCTATATTAAGTATCTTTGTATAACGTTTTAATTGAAAACGTATAAATAAATATTACCTCACTATGGACAACCCTTCTTCGTTTTGTTGCCATGCTGACCTTACTCCGTGAAACAATTTGGCGCGAACTAAAAACCACTACTGATCCGGACCGTGTCCCGATCGACACTGAGCGCTCTCGAGGTTACGCACACAAAAACAATGTGCATGTGCACGCTTGACAACATTCATAGCCAAACGGACTTCGTGACATAGAACATCTGTATCTAGATTGATAATACGATATGCCCAAGCATCGCTGGGCAAATCGTCGAACGCTGAGCGTTGAACGATATGGCGATGTTAGATAGTCAAATGGTGAAATGGCGGTGTATCGTGAAATGGCCAGGCAGCAGGCTTAGCAGGAGCACCGTTTTGTTGAAGTGCGTGTCGGTGCTCATGCTAAGCCTGCTGATCACAATATTATGGCCATTTCTAAGGTCGGACCACGACATATAGACATAGATTAGTCTGTATGAATACAATTGTTTTACAGTTCCAATTCTAAATACCCACCATTTAACGCCAGTACACAATCGCCAGTGGAAGCTACTTTCACAATTTTCTCTGTAGTAATATCTCCCTTCACAGCGGCGGGTATTTCCTGGCTTTCAAATGTACCGAGCCCGGTCTGACCGTCAGCGCCCCAGCCGCAGGCGTACACCTTGCCGCCGTTCGTTACAAATAGGCTGAAACATGTTGATACAAAAGGTGGAGACGAAAATACGACAATGAATATTAAACTTCGTATATCTAATAACATTGCCAGTTTGAATTCAAAAATTCAATCATACATTATATCATACTAGATGCGCAATGGGCCTTATCAAAAAGCTAAAAGTCACTCAAAGGGCAATGGAGAGGGCTATGCTTGGAGTTTCCCTACGTGATCGAATCAGAAATGAAGAGATCCGTAGGCGAACCAAGGTCACCGACATAGCCCGAAGAATTGCCAAACTTAAGTGGCAGTGGGCAGGGCACATTGCTCGCAGAACAGATGGTCGATGGGGCCGAAAGGTTCTGGAATGGCGACCGCGTACCGGAAGACGTAGCGTTGGAAGGCCTCCTACAAGGTGGACCGATGACCTTGTGAAGGCCGCAGGAAACCGCTAGATGCGGGAAGCACAAAACCGGTCGAAGTGGCGGTGCTTGGGGAGGCCTATGTCCAGCAGTGGAAGTCTTTCGGCTGAAATGATGATGATGATGATGATGATGCGCCCCACGGTTTCACCCGCATAAGTTTTGACCCCGTGGGTATATCGGGATAAAAAGTATCCTATGTGTTATTCATGGTTATAAACTATCTGTGTGCCAAATTTCATCCAAATCCGTTCAGTACTTTTTGCGTGAAAGAGTAACAAAAATCCATCCATCTATCCTTACAAACTTTTGCATTTATAATATTAGTAGGATCCAATACTTTTGTCACTCATCATCTACCTAGCCTCTTCCCAACTATGATGGGGTCGGCTTCTAGTCTAATTAGATGCAGCTGAATACCAGTATTTTACATGGAGCGACTGCCTATCTGATCCAGTTACTGGGTAATACGATACCCCTTGGCAAGACTAGTTGTTCGACTTTCGGGCTTCTGACGACCCATAACGACTTCAAGATCCACAAATGACAGCAGGGACCAACGGCGCTTTCCGGCACGGAGGGGTCTTGGTATGTAAAGATTGTCACCCATCCATGGACCAACCGCGGATAGCGTAGCTTAACCTGATCGATCGACCCGTGCGGCTGTTATTAATTAGACTCTTACAAGCTCAATAGTTAAGTCACTATAGCTAGTCAAAGATTGACAAAACCCATAGTCGGCCCATCACTACTATTTAGTTAGTTTTTATCTTTTTTATATTCGATGTTAGGATTTACTTGATAGTATCAAAATACTCAGCATTAGTATTACAAGTACAGTCAAAACCGTTTATAACGACTTCGAAGGGACCATCGGAATATGGTTGTTATAGCCGACAGTCGTTATAACCAAGAACTATGTTATGTCAACAGAAATGCTGGGAACTCAAAATTTCGTCGTAATAACCGGTACGTCGTTCTAAGCGATGTCGTTATAAACGGGTTTGACTGTATTTTCATTTATTGTTGTCTCCACATTGTATAAATCATAATTAAATAAGCAAAAAAATAAAATTATATACCTTCAATTTTGATATCAAACTATTTATTAGTGGCTTTTGTGGACAGGATACCAATTAAGACTTGTTACAGTCGTAATGGCAAACATAACAAATTTGGTTTAAATAGGTTTTTATTATGGTATTAATATTTTACTTAAATACTTTTATATTTTGTGAATGTGAGAATGTAGTAATTAACAGACCATTTATTTTTTGTTAAGTACCTGGTACTTCTTGACAGACCTACGCTGTCTCCCATACCTATTAACACTGTAATTTGAAAACATTGTAAAAGCCAATTATTTTTAAAAGAGTAATCGTGGAGTTTCTTGCCTCCTCTTCTCCATAGGAAACAACCAATTGGAACTGTGCACCGAGCTTCTGACGTTTCATAATTGCCCATGTAGGTATTTAAAGCAAAATAAAATATTTTGATTTTAATTATCAGGACTAGATTCGATTAATGATGAGATTCGATAATGAATTAAAATGAAGTATTGACAAACTTTGTGTAATCAGATTCAGTAAGCTCTTTACCGGTTCTAGTTTAGTTTTCTTTTTGTTTATTTCTATTTTTATGTGTGGTATTTTGACCAATATCACAAAATGAAATTGCAAATATCAGCATATTGAAAAACCCCACTCACGTATGATCCTGTCCGCAGCACACACTGACTATCTTCTCCTTGCCCAATCGCTTGATATTGTGAGACACCATGCTCCCTTTATACTGCTCATTCGTGTTTATCTTACGTCCGCACTGGCCGTAGGCGTTGTTTCCGAGTGTGAACACACCCTCATAGTCTGTCAGTATCGCCGTGTGGGCGCGACCCGCATCTATGCCGGTAATCTGTATAATTGAGATTTTATCAATGATCTATGTAGAATGTTAATAGTTGATACAATTATGACTGCAACATAATTATGTTCTCAAGAAAAAATATGTCAGTTTCAGAAATCATATTGATATTCAGATTACCTTAGTTTCTAAAGACTTGTAAGGCAGGAATATGGGAGCTGGACTGAGTAGCAACTCAAGTGGGTGACCAATGCGTGGTGCATGATAGCCTATTTGCGAGTCTGTGTTGATGCCTGTGCCAAACACTTTATGTTGCTCTCCAGTCTTTATAGAAGCCACTGTAAAGCCATACCCTGCAGCTATGTGTTCAACCTGGAATCATAAGAATTTGGCATAATAGTGTTTGTATTGTAATCTTTGTTAAGTTCTTAGCTAGAGTTTTATCAATTTTTAACACTTACATCAAATCTCTCTGCAAAGCTAGACCTCATAGGGTACCAGCAGAGTGAGAAGTTATTCCTATACTGCTTCTTGCCCTTATTGCCTCGTGGCATGTGAATGCCTAGTGCGCCGGTCTCCGCAAGACCCCATGAGTACATATTCCGATCTGAGGACTTGCTTGTGGGATACTGAAAAACTAAAGTAGGGAAAGAGCATTAATTTTGTTTATGTAGGTAATTGTCCGAGTTATTGAGTTATGCTTACTATACCAACACAGCCTCGTACCACCACTAGTAAATTATATACTATTTGCCAGTATCCTTTCTATTAAACTTGAATGCGGCTGTGAGGTTACCAAACATTCGATGAGAAAACACGACAGATAATTTGTAAAGATCAAATTTTTACTGATCATTGGCTAGTTTCCTTTTAAGCTTTACGTAATTTCACCAATAATTAAATGATACAGTGATTACACAATTTAACAGAGTAATTACTTGGTAGCGAGTCCTCTTCATCGAGATCCGGGATTTTCTTTTTTGTTGTTGCATAGTAGCGGTTTGCTAATACAGTTAGACTTCTATTCTGTAACAGCACTCTGACTGTATTCATTTTTGTTAACATTTAGAACATTTTTAGCAGGAAATCCTATATTTTTGAGGTTATGCTACGAAAAATAACAATCGACTTTTGTTTTGACGTTTCTTTCTTCAATTTTCATAATGACATTTACGTTCCTTTTTCCGAACAATATTCACAACAAAGTCTGTCTGTTATAAAATAATATTAGGAAATCCATACCATATTATAAATTTGAAAGTAACTCTGTCTGTCTCTGTATGTTACCTTTTCACGCCTAAACCACCGGACCGACTTCGATAACATTTGGCAAGGAGATAGATCGTACCGGAAGGACATAGGCTGTGAAGTGTAAAAAGTTGTTTGAAAAGGATAAAACGGAATCCTTAAAGAATCACTTCGCTGTCCATCCGTCTGTCTATCAAGACCCTTTTCTCAGGAGCGCGTGAGATATCAAGTTGATATTAATATCAAATACGAAGTTCTACGTCCTATAAAGCTCTAAAAAAATCAAGAGTTTAAGTCAACTCAATAAACAAATATGGCCATTTATGCGACATATTTTGTTGGGATACAGTCATCCCAAATACGGAACCCTTCATTGTGCGTGGTCCGAAACGCACTTGGCCGGTTTTTTATAAAAAGTTATCTAAGTATACCAATATTATACAGATAATAAATAATAAATGGTTTAAGTTTTTGTTTGTAAAGGATATACCTACTCAAAAACTAATCCACTGATTTTAAATTTTTTCACCTATATAGCTACATTATCAGCGAGAAACATGGGCTGTATTTTATTTTCAAAATAAATAGAGATCCCTACCAAAATTGCAATAATGTAACCCAAGGTAGTCAAAATTTGGCTAGAAAAGTCACAATTTGACGTGCGCTGCGAAAACTATTGTCAACACATAAAATAATCTACTACCTACAGGTTTATAGTAGGTACTCATCATTACCCACAATAAAGTCCACGAGGCTATTTATGTCTAACTATTATAAGTAGTTAAGTCACAATAATCGTTTTGTGTTCAAATTAGTCAATCAAACCACGGGTAAAATCTAAAGATGATGACATTCGTATACTGATATTAATCCATATCCAACTAAATAGTTTACCTAATAATCAAGGGAGTTTATGCACTACCGGCCAAACTTCCACACGCTCACCTCTAAAGCGATAATCGCATAGCACGGCTCACGACTCGATCGCCCGGTGGATTCGTTTTGACCAATAAGATGCACGAAGCGTATTTTAGTCGACGTGTTCGTATTAATTTCACTGCCTGCCTCCGCAATTTTCACGACGTCATATGCGATGCCGCCATACAAATCGCAGCGAACGCGGCAGGCGCGTTGACTGCATTAGGATGCGTTTCCACTGACGCGGAGTTGGGCGGAGTGGAGCGGAGAAGAGCAGTGAAAAGTGGCAAGTGTTTCCATTGAAGTGGAGCTGTGTTGAGCTGAGCAGACCAGAGCTGCATTGAGCCGAGCTAAATTCAATCTCTTGGAGAGACCATTTATAGGTAAGTCATGTTGGCGGTAAAGAAAAGAGCAGCGCTTTTGACATCTTTCTCTACTAGAAGATGAAGATTAGGAAGCCGATACCCTCTATTTCGTGCCCTCCGCTCAGCTCGACTCCGTTTTGTCCGGCTCGGGGCCGCGTGTTCATGTAGTTTATTTGGAAGTCAGGCTCTTTTTACACTGTTTCCACTGATGCGGAGTGGAGATTTCGAGCACGGTGATTGGCCAACTCACGGTCCGCTCCTCTCCACTCCGCTCAGTTGAGCATAAGCGGCGAATATATAATTTGTGCGTCTTCAGGTTTTCGAGATATTGCGTTTCCTGCTGGAGTAAACGTTTTGCAGAATCGTGTATTTCTGAAACCATTGTATCTGCGCCTGTAGAATAAACATACTCTTAATTTGTGCGTATTTGTGACAGAATTCGATTTAAGAATATTATATTTATAATTTTCAAGTAATAGCGCTTTTTTGAAAACCTGAAAAAATATCGCAGCCCCTAAATAACAAAACCTGTAGCTTGCTGAAAACTGTATTCGCTCCTTCTTGACGCTTGTAATAACCATAAAAAGTTTCAAAAGTGTACAAGCATGCGTTATCGAATAATATTGCTAAAAGTCAAAACGACGCACGGTGTCATAACTTTTACGGTAAAATACAAGAAACCGGCTCAACCCAAGATGTAAGTAGGTCTAAATCAAAAATTAGTGCGTTTAGCCAAAATATATAGTGAAAATATTTAGCTTGGAATGTTTCGCATTACAGTCGTCGCAATCTAAGAAGTCGGATTTGACAGCTATTAAAACACTTTGTGTAGTGAGGGGAAAAAAATCGGATGCTTTAAAAACCGATTCTTGAGACATATCGATTTAAAATAATTAGTTCGAATCGACAGTTTTATTACACGCACGAGTTAGTAATATTTAACAGTTATTAAATAAATTCCAACGAAGTTTAAATTTGGGCGAGATTCAAAGTCAAACCAAGACATAAACTAAAACCCGACATACTGATTTCTTCCGGAGGTTTTATGTGTATTAAATAATAATACATTGTATGTATTATTATATGTATTATAATACATTACCAAATCATTTCGTATAATATCAAAATATTCATATTAAATATCAAAATAAAGCTAAAAATATATGTGATCAGATTTTGTTTTTATAGAATAGAATAGAATACTCTTTATTATGTACAACATAAAATTTACCTACATGTTTTTATATGTTTAAATATTAAATAATACAGTAATTACACATATATCTCTTTTTTAAATGTAATATTTGTAATCGATTTTTCAGAAAAACGATTTTATTCGGTCAAAAAACGGCTTTTAACGGTCACAACACTACGGCAAGCAACCCAAAGACATGACATTGTAGTAACGTCCTGTCGGAATATTAATCAACGGTTAATTCGTGTTTTTGAGTGCATTTTTTCAATATAAAGTTAAACTTGATGCTTACGAATGATACGCGTTGTGATAGTGTATGGGTAACATAGTAATTAAACAGGGTTAAGAATTTGATTTTTCAATTTCTTTCTTTCGTTCATACAATGTTATCGCGGCATGTCAAATGAGAAACGTCAAATCCGACTTCTTAGATTGCGACGACTATAATAAGTAGATATAAACAAAACATGTAAACAACGACTGGTTATCCGACCAAATTAGAATGACTACAAAAAAGCGACGGATTCATACATATCGATGACCTTCACTTTACTCACGATCCGGTTGACAAGTGTTGCTGTTGAGTACACTGAAGTAGAAAAGAAGTAAAAAAATAAACTTGTTATTGGATTTTGTTCTACTACCTACCTGTTTCCGTGACTTTGCACATGATTAAGTACATTATAATAAGTACCTTAACTGCTATGTAGGTATAAGCTATCTTCCTTGTTGCGTTTCCTGCTGGAGTAACGTTTTGCAGAATCGTGTATCTCTAATACCATTGTATGTGCGCCTGTAGAATAAACATACACGAGTAGCTCTTAGTTTGTGACAAAATTATATTTAAGAAAATATTTATAATTTTCAAGTAATAATTTAGCGCTTTTTTTAAAACCCTATGCTTTTAAAAAATATATGGTTATAAGCGTCAAGGAGCGAATACAGTTTTCAGCAAGCTTATAGGTTTTCTCATTTAGGCGCTGCGATATTTTTTCGAGTTTTAAAAAAAGCGCTATTACTTGAAAATTATAAATATTTTCTTAAATCTAAAATATGCCAAATTACAGCTTTCTATTACTAAGCGTCTCTGAGTCTTCGTCTTTTATTGTTTTAGGCTTTGAAATATATTGATTACAGTAATCAAAATCAGTAGTATTTGAACCAATATTACTAGGCGGTTTATACAATTTATCAAAGCTGTTTGTTTATTGCTATCGCAACTTTTGCGGCTGCTATAAAAATAGAAAAAGAAAGAAAGAAAATTATCTACGTTACGTACGTTTGTTACTTAATGGGGTAGTCAGAAAATCCGATAAACAAAAGGAAGGGCCATAAAATACGTTCTCGAGAAACAAAATATTTTTATTTTTTGTAATTTTTTTGGTACACGCCCGGTACTCACACAAATGCATATTGTCATGAGACATTGCTTAAATTTCTCCGGAAGTACATGTAAATTCCTCTTTAACCCTTTGACCGCCACGTCAAAAAAGCAAAATCGTGCCCTCGACACCAACCTACGAATTATTCCTAAAATCTGTCATGTAGTCGTGACCGTGGCGTGCTGGGCACATTTTGGTTTGTCACTTATACATGTCTGTGGCGGTCAAAAGGTTAAATTATTCGAATCGGATCTTGGGTTTTGAAGTTACGACGGGTATAAAAATCCTAAAAGTAAGAAAAATGCCGCGGTGTGAGCAAACAGCCCTACGATTAGTCTATTAGTTACCTACCTATTTTATTTTTGTGGTTTAACACACTGTTAATCTCGTTAGTACGTCCCCGTAGGATATTTTCCGACATCAACGCGGGCAAAGCCGCGGGCAAAAGCTAGTTATAAATATTTCCGAATATTTAAACTGTGTGTTTGATATTTGTTGACAATCGTGCTGCGCTGTGCCTCGCCCCTAAAGTCTTATATTCTGTAAGGCCTCGCCCGATGTGCGCCGGCCCTAATAAACATGTCCGTTCCTAGGACCAGGACCACACAAGGACAAAGAACGAGGGTCAATGAAATAATATTAAAATTGGAAAAATTGGAGAAAATAAAAAACCAGACAAAAAATAGATAAAAATCACTTGTTTACCAAAACATCGAAACAAATGAATACAGATAATGTACTGCATTTATTTGGATAATTTATGTTTTACAATTCAATTTATTCAAGTATTTGTGAGTAACATCAATTCTTACATAAATGTTTGAAATCGTAAAGTAAAACAGTGACACATTTAAAAACATTTAACACCATATTTGTGTTAGAGATACTGACGTCAAACACTGAGAATTATTTCTATTTTATTTATTTTATTTTGGATAACAGGTTGGCACGCATTTGCGTATTTTGGAATAGGGCTTTGATCAGGCTTCGGAGTTCCTCGTTTCTGAAGTGGATGGCTAAGGGGCCGGTGCCGTCTTTCCAGTGATTCTCTATGTCCTTGAGGGAGCCGCCTAGTATAAAGATCAGCTCTTGAAGCTTGATCCACGATTTGACGTGTTGTTCTATTTCTGCTGGGTCCTGGATTGACAAACCATTTTGTTGGTGAAAATACTTTCGATATATATTTTGTCGCGCAACTTAAGGGCCTTATCACACCAGCGAGTTGCGAGCGAGTGGAAAGTGGGGCGAGTGCGCAGCGAGCTCGCCACGAGTTCGCAACGTGATCGCCACGAGTGCGTAACGTGTTCGCCCGGTCTAAAAAGGGTCTATTTCAAACAATGGACTGCGGCTGGCAAATTTCCAAATAGAACAGATAAAGTCCAGTAGATATCATATTTAATTAACTCGCCCTAATTCCAGATCAAGAAAGTGGAACCTCGAAATAAAGAATTACCTGGAAGAGCTGTGGAGCTTTCTGTACAACAATGGTATACATCTCGGTGAGCTGTGTTGCCATCTCCATGGAGATATCCTCCACGGTGCACACGCGGTGGATCAACTCGTCCAAGAACATATTGACTAGGGTTGCCATAAGCCTGAAGAAAAGGAAAATAATATTTTTTAAGTTGAAGACATTTATTACTTTAAAAGGGGGCAAGTGATAATTGAAGGATAGCTTTGACTATTAGCGTAACGACACACAGGCTGAAACGTACGCGACGGAAATCCCACGTGCCCATGATTTTTTTTTTATGAAAATGACGCGTCGTTGTTTTCGGCCTTTTTTTTGGGTGGGAAATCATCAAATCACTTCTCCCGCTCTTGGCGGAGCGGGAGGGTATGTCAGACTCTTACTGACTAAAACCCACCCGGATTCCTTCCGTTGCCTGTGTGGCAACACAGGCAACGGAAGTAATCCGGGGCCTCGGTAACTCTTTAGTACCTTCCCGCGACTCCGGAAGGCATCGGCCCTAGTGGACCCCTACACTTGTGCTGACGACATCTCTTTGAGGCGCGCGTGGGATACAACGCGCCGTCGACCCGGGCCTGGTCCTTATCGCATGGCGAGCTACCCATTGCTCACCGTCCGCAAGCCCGCGCCTACGGTGGCCGGAAATCCGCCTGAGATTCCCGACGCCCAGGGCGTCTCCTGCGGCGGCTAGAGGCGAGAGGGCGCGAAATTTGCCTTTCCCTCAACCGTCCCGTCTCCTCCTTCGCGAGCATTACTGCTTCGCAGAAGGAGGTGACGGCTGCCCATACCCTCTCGCTCCGTTCCATGGCCTGAACCACCATGGCCACCATGGGCCGGACGCGAGAGATCTCTGCCACCGATCGCCTCCACGAGGACACGGCGGTGCTCTGCCCAAGCCGGGCAGACCTCCACCGTATGCTCCACCGTGTCCTCCGGGCGATCCACACAGTGGTGACACCCGGGCGTTTCCTCCCGCCTTATCCGACACAGGAACCTCCCGAAGCTGCCGTGTCCGGTGAGGACCTGCGTCAGGCGGAAGGTGAGGACGCCGTGGCACTTTTGAACGTCAAAATTAACAAAAAAAAAATAGAATTAATTCTAGTTGCCCCTTCCAAAATGAATCTATCATATGGAGAAGAATGGGCAAGAAACTCCACCGTTACTCTTTTCTAGATACCTAATAATCTTTAAGAGGTTTTACCTTGTAAAGACATTCTTAGGGAAGACTCCGATCCAGACATTCTTCAATAAATGCAGCTGTCGCAGGCACTGCCGGATGGCCGCCTCTGCGTTTTCGCTCAACACGTCTTTCACTACAATGCAATTGAGATCTGTAACAAAATTAGAGGTTTGGATATTTTTTTTTGTGTATACAAAACCTCTCCTGTACTTATACAGAGTAAGGGTGCGTTTCCACTGACGCGGAACTGGGCGGATTGGAGAGGAGCAGACCGTGGATTGGCTAATCACAATGCTCGAAATCGGCGAAGTGGAGATTTCGAGCACAATGATTGGTCAATTCGCGGTCCGCTCCTCTCCACTCAGCCCAGCTTCGCGTCAGTGGAAACGCACCCTTACTGAGGTAGGTATATGGGGTAGAGAGTGCTTCATAAATCTGCACCAATTCCTAGTCATATTGCGTTTTAATTTTGTCAAATTGAACTAGCGGTCAAGCAGACGAATTTTTCGAGCATAATACCTACATCTAATATTGAAGATTATGAGCTACACATTCATGAAGCAAGTTAATCTTTCTGCGTTCTTCTTTACTGGTGGTAATATGAGGTGGGGGAATACCAACGAAACGATGGATGGGCTGTAAGTATTGGATTAATTAGCAATCACATTAATAGTTAGCACGTGAACGCTCATGTAGCAAATTAAATGCAGTTGTGAATTTCCGTGAAGAATGAATTCTACGCTTCGTAGCTACTCAGTACATTACGCTACGTTAATGAAACGTTACCGGCGAGTATATGCACGCTAGGACACGTCCTAAGGCGAATGCGATATTAAACGCGCTCCTTAATTCGCATATTAACAAAATTCACATACTTAATTATGATCAATTATCGTCATAATAACAAATAGCATTAGCATGCTAAGAGTCAAGACTTCGTATGCTCGTGAAATTAATGCAAAATAGCATTAGCATTAGCAATTAGCATTGCCATCACTAATGGACTGTGTGGAAAATGATATGTCTAATACAAACGGGGTGACTACCAAGAGGACGACTAATAGAGAAGAATGGAAAAAAAGACATGTTGCACCGACCCCAAATGAATTGGGCAGAAGAATGAAGATTTAAGGCCTTATCACAGGGGCGTGCCGTCCATAGAGGCAATTAGACCTAGCCTACCCCACCAACAACGCCAAATGCATTTATTTAAACTAAGTAATACAATAATACAAAATATTATAAAAAATTTAAACTCCTGTTATAACACTTAGCAACTTGTCGCGCCCGTGTGACGTAACTCACAGTTCGACGGAGCTCGATACGTACTATTTATTAGGCAGGCATACGGCCAGCCTAAATCCCATTGATAAATTTACGCACACTAGTGTATATTTTCGTGTGTATGAACGGCACACATGATTGACATGGTTTAAATTATGGGCGTAACTACTGCGGCTGGAGCTGGCCACATCGTGCTGTGATTGGCTGTGTGTAAAGTCAAGATTTAATTAATGAAAAGTATTGAAGACAGGGTTTAATTTTTCCCGAATTGCGGGGAATTTGAGAAACTGACTACACACAGACACAATAGTTTCCTTAATGACTACTAGAGACAATTAAAAAACAGGGTGGTGTAGTCGAATTTATATCTTCCAAAAAAATTATAAATTGTAAAGAATAGCAAAAAAAGCCCTATAAAAATAATTAAAAAATTCATATTTTTATATTTTTCCTCATATTTAGGAAATTTCGCTTTGATTTTTGAGGAGTTAGGAAAATAAGTTTCGGCAACCCTGAACTGTATTATCCGGCAAAATTTGATAGTCCCTTTTGTGGATCAACACGGTATGACAATGATGCAATTTTAATTGGAAGTGTTTTTTATCGACAAATTAGTAATTATATTTTTCTTAGGGAAGCCGTATTGTTTCATGTGACAAGCAATTTATATCCGATCTTGAATGTTTTGCTTTTTTATACGTTTTGAAACGTAAAGTAGTGTAAATATTATTTGTTGTTTATTATTTTTTTATTTACCTAAGAATGATGTTCTGTTGTGAAGTTTGCGCCGATAATGTGTGTTTGTTAGAAGTTAAAAGCAGTAAGTTTTTGCAATTATCGTTTAATAATAAAATTCAAGTTGTGTCTAAAGGTAGATGTGTGCCCGAATTACGAGAATTAATCCAAACATATGATAATTCATGACTTCGGATATCTTGCAAGTGACGTGTTCTGTAATTATCTCCCACCCACTTGGACATGATATTTGAGGAGGCCGAATCTTTCTTCTGTTTGCATCGTCAGAAAATCGTGTTTTGAACCTTGGATAATGTGGTGACTTCTTGTATTTATGACTTTTGTTTTTACAGGATTATTTTCAATGTTTTTTATTTCAAATATTATAAATCAATAATTACTTATTTAAGGGGGGTTATTTATCATAATATGTAGAACGACGCAGTGAACGCCACTGTATTACTGTAATCTAGGTATAAATGGTAAAAAAACAAAGTCGCTTTCCGTGTCTGTCTATGTGACCACTTACTTCTTCTAAACACTACAAAGGATTTTGATGTGGTTCTCACCAACATTTAGAGAATTTATTCCAGAAGGTTTATGTGTATAATACATTAAAATTTAATTTAGATATACCTAGCACAGAAATCTCTATATTTTGACATGTCGCCATTATAGTAGATTGGATGGATTGGACTTGTATGAAGCAATGGCGGGTTGTTCAGAATCAGAATCAGAATGCTTTATTTTTAAACATAGGTCAAATTACAACAGAGTGTGAGATGTTACAGATAGGTAGATCTTCTATGTTTTGCTCAGAAGCGTACAAATATATTTAATTAACATTGTCAAATTTTTACTTTTTAACACAAATTTTACTTTTAAAATATCATAAAGTGGTAGAATTACGTAACTTTCACATCGCTAGTAAAGTCAGTATTAATAGATACATGCACATCAATACAAATTTAAAATACAATCAATTTCAATAAATGTCAAATAGATTAAGTTACTTGTTAGTACTTAAATAAAGATATGTGACTAACCTGAAGACCTAATATTATCCAGAATCTGTTTCCTTTGTTGCTGCATGTGTATAGTGAGGTGTTTGTAGCCAAGATCGCGGATTTTCTGCACCAAATCCACGAAACCGATTGGGTAATCTAGGTCCCGGCCTTCCATGAGGATCAGCCACTTGTCCCCAAATATCTGGAGGTTGTGTGCTAGGTACATACAGTTGTTGTGGAACAAGGCTGCAAATAGAGAGGAAATGATCAGGTGAAGTGGAGAATGTTGGGCAAGTAGGGATAGAGACATGACAGTCATTGTTAATCATTACTATTTCAGCAAAAAATAATTTAAAAGTTAGACTTTTGCTTGTGTTGCATTGCATAGAAAGCCACCTGTTACGACAGACGTTACGTTCATACAGATGTAGGAACGTAAACGACGGTTATACACGCACGCCGGTTGCGAGTACAAAGCACGTGACCTTTCTGAAGAACATCACCAATAGGGTCACTATATTATGTCCACCTGGGGTGTCCCCGTCCGGCGTTTCCAATAACATCTGCCTTGTAAATACCTTTTGTTAGTCGTCTTTCATTCATCTTCTCAAAATGACCCATAATCAAAATTTATCACTACATCTTCTTTTAAACTGTACGGTTGCCTTATCTCATCTTAGATTAAAATTCGTCGCAATTAGAATGTCTTCATCTTCAACAAAATTTCTCACTTTTTTTAAGAATGTATTTTTTTTTAACTTACCGACATATTGTGGAATAGTTTGCAAGTAGTTCTCATGGTGATATGGTACCACAGCATCATACAACTCAAACACCATCCGAGTGGTGTTGTACATTTTCTTGCAAACCACATCGGCGCACTGTACTGCCTGCTCCATAATCCCATAAGCCAGGTCCAACAGCTCTTGAGCCGTCTTCGATATCATGCACCTCGGGAAGAAGTACATACTCTTTGGGATCGTTTTATCAAGAATACTTAATGCTTCAGCACCTTCTTGCTCAGGTTTTATTGGAAGCTCATTGTTTGGCATATGCTCTACACCAATAGACATTGTAGCACTCAAATCCTTCAGCATGATAGCCCTTGCAGTCTCCAAAAAATGCTGGCTCGACTTATTTGCAAATAGCACATCAAGATTGTTTAGGTAATCCAATATAGAGAAGTCCTCGGTACAGAACTTATGCATTATTAGAAACTTCTGGAAAGTATTAATTTCTGTTGTTATTTTTCCATAGCTCTGTAAATCATTTAAGTTATTTGGTATGGTATCAATCAGGCAATCTTTGATCAGGATATCTCTGAATGTTTCACTGGTCTCTTTGCCGATCATTCTCATTATAGTAGTGTCTCTCCTAAAGTCAACATTTAGTGTATTGCTCAAGAAATGGATGACTATTCTCAAGTTAGATAAAACAGTATTATATTGTGGCTTAAAATTTTGCTTGTGTGTTATAGTAATAGTTAACAATTGATCAGTTTCAGCATACACAGTCACATCACCATGTATTATCGGTATAAGAGCATCTTTTAGTATAAATTGAGAAAACTCAGACACTTTTTCAGTCAACTTCCCACTCCTATCAAGAGCATTGAGAACATCAATAACAACAAGGGGCTCATCAAATTTTAGTTTTATAGTGATAATAGTTTTTCGAGTGCTAGCCTTTATACTCCAATTTATCATTAGGCTCCATTCTCTGTACATATCAAAATGCAATCTATCTGATATTGCTGTAGCTGTCTGTTTAATGTGATTGTACAACTCTAAACTCTGGAACCCTTCAGCTGCAGTGTCAGCGTGCAGCATTAGATCATACACAGCTTCCACAGACCTAGAATAGCTCATGGCTTCCCTGCCATCATCAAACTCATTAACAAACTCCCCACATCGCACAGCATCATCAACTATATTGATAGCAAAATTAATTGATTGCAGTTCTTTTTGTAGTTGATCACGATTAGCTAAAGATTTGAGTACATCAGCCATAGTCTCCTGCTCTATTTCCAGTTTACACAGCTCCATGTCCTCAGCTAGGTTTTGTGTTTCAGCACATAGCGCTGAACTCTCCTGCAGTATAGTTGACATATCATTTTCAGTTGAGCTCAAAAATAATTTGAAGTCATTTTTTAATTGTTCTATTTCTTTGGATATAAGAGGAATCTTCTCAGAAGGTTTCCAGTTTGTTTCGTTGACATCAAAGATAGTTTTCAATACAGTATCTACGTTATATTCTTCCATTTTAATGTTTTCTTTTGGATCGGTCTTTTTTAATTGAAGGTTCTGGATGTTTTTCACGGCTGGGAGATTTGTGCGAATGTCGGCGTGGTCTTGAGTGATACTTATTTGAGGTTACAGCATTCCGTAATGTGTTCACTAAAAAACGTTTATTGGTTTTATTTTGAGGGGCTTTGATCCAACCAGAGGGCCCAACTATTTCAGCTCTTGCAGCTCCTTGAACGGCTTCCCGCAATAACTCTTCAACAGCTAGCCTGAAATAAGGTACCATTTTTTAAGAGTTTGTGAACACAATTATTACCAGACAAATCCATCAAAATTGATACCAAGACCACTCGTAAGATAAGAAAACATTCGCCCAGCATATGTATTATAAAACAAACAAAAAAATATCTTCAAAAATCACACAATTTATTGAAAGTGAATGGGAACAATTATAACATAAAATACACCGGGTATTGCTTATCGCAATTTTAATAACATAATACGTGGAATGTATTTAGTCATAACACAATAGTATATTTTGAAACAACATTTATGTAGTTTTCGGCGTCTTTTTACCATGGAAAACTCACTTTTCTAGGGCTTCGTCATCTAATGGTTCTTTTTCGGGTTGATTGGTAGCATCTTCTTTCTCTGTCATAGTTTAAAGTACTACTAGTTTGTATAATACCACTACACTAATGTATAAATAAGCAATAATTAATCTATTTCGAATTTCCGCAGAAATCCATTTTCAATAGAATCCTCAACGTAAGAGAAAACAAACACGTATTTTTTGACAGTTGTTGCATAAAATGCATTCATGTTTCTTAGCTAATTTAAAATTCGTTCATTACTTTTTTTCATGACTCGATTCACTGATTTTCATGATTATTAATTACCGGAAGTTTATTATTTTTTTTGCTTTTAAATAAAGTGAAATACAATGCTGTATTTAAAAAACACTCAGACATCATTTCAAAAAATGAACGTAAGAATAACTGTAATACGAATTTTATTCCTGGCAAGCATTTTGACTGCGTGGAGTGAAACGTCAGCCACGTACGAACGACTGTCACCGATCGTCATTGCAGCGCTAGTCAAATTTGCCTCTAGTTGTTTATTATTAAGCGTAAAATAAGGTGAGTAAAAGTAATTTTACTTCAAAAATGAAAATCATTATCGTTTTCATCTATTCCTGAGCAATATAAACAAAGATCGAGTGGTTTTCATTCAAAATTATCGTATTGCGATAACTTCCATCTGCGACCTATTTTAGTGCCAAAATTAAAGTATCTATTTTCAATTTCCAGACAAAATGAGCGCCAAGCTGTTATCCCTGATCCTTATCATCGCTACTGCGGTGACCGCAGAAGATGAGCCGGCGATTGCGAAGTTACTTGTTTCGAAACAAGTGCTGAATAAATACTTGGTGGAAAATATGGATATTCTTGTGAAGTACACGCTGTTTAACGTCGGTACTGCGCCCGCTGTGGACGTAAAGTTGGTGGACAATGGTTTCCACCCGGAAGTGTTTCAAGTAGTTGGCGGTCAGTTGACGGCGCAGATCGACAGGATACCCCCCCAGACCAACGTATCGCACGTCGTGACTGTGAGGTCTAGCAGATTCGGCTACTTCAACTTCTCTTCTGCTGAAGTTTCATACAAAGCCAGTGAAGATGCCACTGAGGTGAGACACTTTATTTACTTTCACTTTGCAAAATGTTCTATTTTATGAAACTGTAGCAAGCTATCAACATAAGGTTCAAAGTAACATAACAGTACTATAGCAAAGAAAAATTATTTGAATCAGTGTACCTACTTTCTCTTTATGTGCCACTTAATTATAATCTCCATTCATATTAGGTCCATTGACATCTTACAATAATCATAATTCAAGTTGGACAAAACATAAATATAAAACACCTAAAGATTGACCATAACTGTTTGTTAACTGACTCTAGATTTTTCTTTAAAAAGCTGAATAGCCAGTGTCACAGAAAATAAAATAATTCAAACAGCAACCAATTTTTGTAAAAGCCTTTTTTGTTACTGCTCTGACATGAATTTCTATTTATGATTTGTTACTGCACATTTACAATAGATTTATATATTATTATTAATTCTAACATTCTCAGCTATCATCAGTCATTAACCATCAGCATCTTTCTGCCCTTGTCCCATGTTACTTGAGTGACCCCAAGTTCATTTGCAATACATTTTCTTCTTCCATTATCCCCTTCTCTCCCTGTCAACCTTCGCTGTCAAACGCTATCAATCACTCCCCTTCTTTTTCATATAATTCCTCACACAATCATCTGTCTTTTCTTAAACATTTTTCATCATCATTTAAATCACTAAATTATTCACATGTGTTTCGTCCCTCCTCATCACACCAATTGACCAATGAGACTTCATTAACACACTCAGTGCCATGTGTATAAGGTTGCCAGGTCTTAAAATCGAAAAGCTGGACAAACCAGCCAGTTTAGCCAGACATTTTGGTAAAAAGACCAGACACCGACGACACTTGAATCTAACAAAAATTTGCAATTAAAAGCTTAATATTACGCCAATGGCATAAAATCGAAAAATGTTGTTCACAGACTCACAATATTTTGAACGGCCTATCCAACGATACCCCCACACCATGGGATAGAACAAAAAAAAACAAAACTGTATCTCAGAGAAGCTTCGTACTAGAAAGCTGTAATTTGGCATCTAATATATTTTTTATCATCCCCACATTAAGTGCAAGCGAAGCACCCTAAAAAAAATTTTTGTCAACATTTTATTTTACCACGGACATGGCGAAACTGTAAGGGTTCCTCATTTACTACAAAACCCTAAAAATGGTCAATCTGAAAAAGCCGGACAGGCCGTACACCATCCAACTTGGCCAGACGCAACCAAAAAGCCTGACTGTGTCCAGCTGTATCCGGATGCCTGGCAACACTACATGTGTATATCCTGAGATACACCCTAATGTTTTTTCCCAGGGTTTTACTCCTGGGCCAGTGTATTTTATGTGATACACCTTAACAAAAACAAGAAAGGGGGCAAGGGGGAAGTGTTAATTTCACACAGTATTCTGGTACCACAAGAAGCCAATTCTACAATAAAAAACTGAAAAGTCCACTACTTTTGCCTAAATCAAAATCAAAATATTTTTATTTCACATAAACCTACATGGGCACTTATGAAACGTCAGAAGCTAGGTGCACGGTTCCAATTGGTCGTTTCCTATGGAGAAGAGCCGGCAAGAAACTCCACGGTTACTCTTTTAAAAATAATTGGCTTTTACAATGTTTTCAAATGACACAAATTAGGTATGGGAGAACAGTGTAGGCCTGTCGAAAAGTACTTAACAAAAAAAAAAGAGAAAAGGAAACGGTCTAAAGAAAAAAAGATCTAGTCTATTAAGCCTACAACGTTCTCACATTCACAGCGTACACAAGAATCCATGTAAAATAATATTAATAATATTAAGTCTGAAGAAGAAAAATAATATTAAGCCTTAAAGGTCTCTTGGTGCTGAGCGTGTTAACTGTCCATTGATACTAAACTATCTTTTTTTTTTAACTTCTCCCGCTCTGGGCGGAGCGGCACAGGGTGTCTCAGACTTACTGACCAAAACCCACTCATGTTCCTTGTTGCCTGTGTTGCCAGGGGCCTCGGTAACCCTTTCGTACCTTCCCGCGACCCCGGCGGGCACTAAACTACCCTGGGATGATTGCATTGGAATTACACTTACAAACCATAACAAAAGTAGGTAAATATACAGGGTGTTTGGTGCATCGTGTGCCAAATTGGAATGGTCGACTGAAGGAGTCATCCGCTAGCCTTTCAGACCCTTTAACACCCCTCATGCTCTGTGGATTTTTTTTTAACGACTTTTTATTGTTTTACAAAAAAAAGACCCAAATTTTACATTCAAATACAGATTTAAAAAAAAATATAAGGCGTAGACTCTGAATTTTATTTCGATGTGTATTGTTTAAGAATACTTTTAAATACAAAATTAGTGATATTAGTCACCTAGTTCTTTTTTAATTCACTCGCAAAGGTAAAACTTAAATTAAAGCTGTACATGTTACAGCTGTTTATAAGGCTACAAAAAAAAAATCAAAAGCGACCGGGATCTTCCAACTCCCTCATTAATTCTCCAGTCTATACTCTTTCTAATGATGTGCCACATGCCATAAAAGTAAGGCTAATATTCAAAATTATGATTTAAAAAAAATCTCTTAAATGATACCTGTCAAACCTATAAATCTGCTATCTCATTCTTATGGTTAGGTAAATTCGTGTCTCATATCTGTATCTTTCGTGGGATTTACTTGAAATAAAAGAACAAAATTGCATTTTTAACATTTATTTAATCATTGTTACAAATCTTGCTCAAATTGTTGGCCTCTGTTGCGAATGCAGGCCCGACACCAGTTTCGTATTTCAACAGTTGTTGTACGAAGTCGTATTTCCTCCTTAATAGTATTGAATGCCGCTTCTATGCGTTGGACTAATACCTCCCTGGTTGGAACCTCCGTGGCATATACCAACTCTTTGGCACGTCCCCAGACATAAAAGTCTAACGGAGTTAGATCTGGGGAACGTGGCGGCCATGGAATAGGGCCATCGCGTCCAATCCATGCATTGGGGAACACATTGTCGAGATATTCCCTCACAGTCAATCGCCAATGCGCGGGACAGCCGTCATTTTGAAATACAATGGGCACACGTTCATTAAATACGGGCACATCGGTCACTAATTCGGGCAGGTCATTTTGTAGGAATTCCAGGTAGTCTTCGCCATTGAGATTATCGGGCAGGTAATGCGGTCCAATTACCTGATTCCCAATCACTCCTGCCCAAACGTTTACACTAAACCTTCTTTGAGAAGATTTCTGTCTTTTAACACGTGGGTTTTGCGTTTTCGTTGTCCAGTGGTGCAAATTGTGTAAATTGAGGATCCCATCCTTGGTAAATTTGGATTCATCCGTCCACAGTATTCTTTTTAAAAAATCAGGATCATCCACATCCGTGTGTAAAAGAAACCGACAAAAAGCCACTCGTCTCTCAAAGTCGCCACCCTCAAGACCTGCAACAAACAAAAAACTCTTTTAAATTTCTCTTGGGCAATAAGTAATTGCACAAGAAAGGACCCGCTGTTCGTGCTAATAGATTCACTACCTGGAAGTGACGCCATACCATACCCATTACCTGCTAAACAAAGGCAAGGTCAAACAAAGCTTGCACGGGTTTAAAGTTAGTTTAAAATTACGTACCTTGCACCGGAGTGTAGTGGAATGGATGCTTTTTGTTTTGACGAAGTACTTTCCACACTTTCCATATTGAAATATCAAGATGTGATGCCACATTTCTAATGCTTCTTGTAGGGTCTTCCTCAAAAAGTGCCAGTATTCTCTCGTCTACTTCAACATTATGTCGCACAATATGGCCCCTTGGTTCATTAAAAGTAAGTGTTACTTTTCGGTCCACCGACTCTCGCTTACCAGTCTCGCGTATGCGTCGGTATGTGTCTTGGAAGACTCTGCGGCCAGGTAATCGTCTACCAGGAAAGCGTTCCTGGTAAAGTCGTTGCGCTGCACGAGCGACGCCATTAGCGGCTCCGTAAGCCATCATGATGTCCGCATATTCTTCGTTAGAGAATGTCGCCATTGCAATAACAAAAAACTCAAAGTTTAACAATAACAACAAAAATTAAACAAATGTAACAAGAACCAACAAAACTTAACGATAACAAAGTAATAAAAGAATCGCGGAGTATGGTGAACTAGCACACACGTTAGGTTGCAGAGGCAGTGATGTCTCGACTAAAAAAATGGCGGGTCGGGCGGCGCGATTTGTTCAAACCGATTTAAGGTATGCAAGAAAGAGATAGAAGATAGATTTTACTGTGAAAGAGTGAGAAAACAAATTTTACCTCTTTCTCAAGTGACAGTTCCGCAATAAATATTTTTTCATTAGAATTTGGAATGTAGTTTTATGTGACTTGATTCACAATTCTAGCGAATTCACAAAGTTGTTAAAATACTTTTATGGCATGTGGCACATCATTAGAAAGAGGATAGACTGGAGAATTAATGAGGGAGTTGGAAGATCCCGGTCGCTTTTGATTTTTTTTTTGTAGCCTTATAAACAGCTGTAACATGTACAGCTTTAATTTAAGTTTTACCTTTGCGAGTGAATTAAAAAAGAACTAGGTGACTAATATCACTTATTTTGTATTTAAAAGTATTCTTAAACAATACACATCGAAATAAAATTAAAATTCAGAGTCTACGCCTTATATTTTTTTTTAAATCTGTATTTGAATGTAAAATTTGGGTCTTTTTTTTTGAAAACAATAAAAAGTCGATAAAAAAAAATCCACAGAGCATGAGGGGTGTTAAGGGGTCTGAAAGGCTAGCGGATGACCCCTTCAGTCGACCATTTCAATTTGGCACACGATGCATCAAACACCCTGTATAACTGAATTGGAGATATCTTATAAAAATTTAGATACTTTATAACTAATTATACAATATTATTCGCAGTTCATCTATCCATAAGTTAACTTGAAAACTATTTAGATAACAAGGATAAGATGACTTTTTTTTATAAATATTGTAATAAAAGAAACTAACAACAATTCCTTTCGTTTCAGTTCCAGCAGTCAATCAGCAGCTCTCCCGGTGAGGGCGCCATCGTGGCATACAAAGACTACGACCGCAAGTTCTCGTCACACATCCTGGACTGGGCCGCCTTCGCTGTGATGACCCTCCCCTCCCTTGCCATCCCCTTCGGCCTCTGGTTCTCTTCCAAGAGCAAATATGAGAAGCTAGCGAAGCCGAAGAAGGCCCATTAGTTTGTAGTTAGGTAATTAGGCGACTGCTAATGTTTGGTGGGTAGTTAGAGTAGTATGTGACATGACTGATCTTTTTTTATGTTGCATCTGTCATTATTATTGTCGTCCCTAAACAGTATACCAGTACTTCTTTGACTACAAGTACTACCTTCCTGGATATTTGTACATGGTTGTGAGCTGTTAAAGTTACATTGAAAATTAAATAAAGAATTATAATAATTACTATTATTGTCGTTCAAATCAGAATTTATCGAGAGGTAAAATGTCAATTTATTTGTTTCCCAGTTGAATGATTTAGTTTATTTAATTGAATAATTATGCATTTAACATTAGCAGTGATCCATCTCACTCCATTAGTTATGTACATCAACATCTTGTTAATATTAATTTATATGAACAATAAAACGTTTTTTATAAGTCAAACTTAATTTTTGTATTGACCTAAGAGATAAGTGTCATAAAGTACAAAGTTGTAGGAACATCAACGCGAGACATCCAACTTCTCGGGACGTTCAAGCGCAGTAGTGCGGTTTGCACTTTACGCTACTGATAATAAAGTTTATTATTCAATGTCATCAAAAATCCTCAGTGTCTGCGCTAAGTCTAGCCCATTATTGTAACAAAGACATGGATTATTAGGTATATTAAAATAAGAACCGAAATAGCCACAGAAATAAATACTGTGATTGAGAGTGATTATTTAGGTTCGTAACCTACTCAAATAATTTAGGAGCAGAATGTTACGCGTTTTATGTTTTATATTTTGTTAAAACGATTAATAATACAACCTTGTTAAATTAGGTATTAATTATATCAGCTGTAACAAAAAAAAACAAGTAAAATAAAGGCATTCCGCAATATTTAAATCGATATCATAGTGCCGCCGTCACGTCACGCGTCATTGCAAAACTACCAGTAGCTCTACCATGAGTTTACTCAGCCAAAACTCGATAGCGTCTCCGTTAATGATATGTATGAAATATTGTACAGTGCCCCTAGCGGTCACAGAAACAATTAAAATTCATACCTTGAGCATTATAGATTTCGATAGGTAGGAAACCTAAACCTACGTACAGTAAGATTCACGAAAGATGACCACGGCGCAGAAGGCATATTTTAGGTCCCTTTGGAGGTGCGAGGTGAGGCGCGGGCGGAATGCGTCAAGACCGGAGCGACGCCATCGGTGCGCGCGCATCTCGTGATAGGCTGCTCAGTCGCTATTCGTCTATCGCGGCGTTGACGCGCTCACACTGCTCTCGAGTACAGTGGAAAAGAAGTGTTTCTTTGTTTTAAATTGTTTTTTATTTGTTAAGTTTCGTTGTTTATTAAGTTTTTTGTTGAGATTTGTTATTGTGTTGAACTTATTTGCTATTTTAAGCCATCACAATGCCGCGAGGAAAAGGCAATGCTTTGAATAGACAGTCGAGAAGTTTGGTGTACAACGTGTTTCAATATTTTTCACAAGATTTTAAAATACTCGAAGCTTACAAAAAAACGGCCGCGGCAACAAAGACGTCTGTATCGACAGTACAAAGAATTATAAAAGAAAGTAAATCTTCGCCGTTCTTAGTGGTTTTTAGAATTCCTGGTAAAAAGAGACCGCGCCGTAACCCTGCCTCCGACGTTGACGACTTTGACAAAGGGGTAATTAAGAGATGTATCCATAACTTTCATTTAACTGAAAAAGAATCGCCAACTTTAGAAAAGTTACGAGCAAAATTAAGTCAAGATATTAACTTTAAAGGATCCAAAACAAGTTTGGGTCGATTAATAAAAAGAATTGGATTTAAGTGGAAAAAAACAGAAAATAACCGAAATATTTTAATAGAAACATCAGCTATTCGGTTGTTACGAATCCATTACCTAAAAAAACTCCAAGAATATCGAAGACAAAATAGACCAATCATTTATACTGATGAATCGTACGTCCATGCTACACATGCAAAACCCATGGGCTGGGCTGACGGTTCTACAGCAGGTCTGAAAAAGCCTATCTCAAAAGGCCAACGTGTCGTAATCTTTCATTATTTCATTCGTAATCGGTCAGAGGCTGGATTTGTGCCCAATGCATTATTAACTTTCAAAATCAGGAGATTATCATGACGACATGAATTTTGAAAATTACCAGAAATGGATTCGAACTCAATTGGTACCCAATCTCCCACCGAACTCCGTTGTTGTGGTAGACAACGCCCCATACCACATTTTTTTTTTTTTGTTGGGAAATCATCAAATCTCCCGCTCTGGGCGGAGCGGGAGGGTGTGTCAGACTCTTACTGACTAAAACCCACCCGTATTCCTTCTTGTTGCCTGTGTTGCCAGGGGCCTCGGTGACCCCCCCCCCCCATACCAAAATAAAGAATATGATATGGCTCCGACATCTAATTCCCGAAAATCCGACATGCAAGCGTGGCTTACCAAAAATGGAATCAGCTTTGATTCCAATATGTTGAAACCTCAATTGTACGACATAATAAAAAATAACAAATATCGTTTAAAGAAATACTCAGTAGACAAAATTTTGATGGAAAATGGTCACGATGTTCTCCGTCTCCCACCGTACCATCCGGATTTAAATCCGATAGAAATGGCTTGGGCCTCTATAAAGGGTTACGTGAGTAGCAAAAACGTAAAGTGGAATATTGGCTGCGTTATAGATTTAATTAAAGAAAAAGTGAATCTGATGGGACCAGAGGAATGGAAAAAACTATGTGACAAAGTAAAATCTATAGAAGAAAGCTATATAAAAAGTGACCACATCGTGAATGTCCTTACGGAGGAATTAATTATGCGTGTGGGAGAATCTAACGAGAGCGAAGATTCGACAGATGTGGATTTTCCTGAATCATCGGAAGATGAAGCGGAAGACGTTAATATGGAACCCAGCCCCAGTTCCTCAAGTTCCATGATAGAGGGAATCATGGAACTTGAGAATAGCGATAGCGACTAAATTTAATGTGTTTTACATATTTCTAATATTTTTAGTTCAATTTATTTTAGTAAACATTTTAAATTACTTACGTTTGATTTATTTGCATAACCAGCATTTGCAACATTACACAAATTATTTAACTAACATTAAAATATTATTTTGTCTTAAGTCTTTCCTTCATGAGTGTACGCGCGCAGACGGCCGCCATTTGTGGTCATCTTTCGTGAATCGTACTGTAATCTGTTCGATAGTCACTAACGTTTTTCAACTGTCACCATAAATAACGGCACCATGAGTCACTAATTTGACAGAAGCTATCGAACAATACGCTTGCGTACGTAGTACTATACTGGAGGAGCTTATTTAGAATGAAATATGTTAGTGGCAAACTCTACAGACTTTCTAAAGAAGCTTTTGAAGATTTGTGCTTATTATTGAATAATTTTACGGAATTGAAGTCAACAAAAAGAGTTTCATTAGAACTAAAATAATAATTTTCATTTCTCAATACACTATAGTTACTAAATTGTGACCCACTGGTCCTCATCGTATTATCTTATATATAAAATTCTCGTGTCACAATGTTCGTTCCCGTACTCCTCCGAAACGGCTTGACCGATTCTCATGAAATTTTGTGAGCATATTGAGTAGGTCTGAGAATCGGCTAACATCTAATTTTCATAGGTACCTAGAAATTACTTAAAAATTATGTATATGGCAAAACGTTTGCCGGGTCAGCTAGTATATTATAATTTAGTCAACTTATTTCACTTTAAATGTAAATCAAAGACGCTGCAGACCACACAACGTAAACAAAATTACGAATTGAATCGACGACAATGGTGCCGATGCCCTTGTTCACAAACTAAATTAAATTTAAGTTCAGAGCATATTTTTCTTTCTGTGCAAATTTTAGTTTAGCCCTGTCAAATTAATCACGTCCAATCAAATCAAATCCAGTACCTACGTAATTTTAGTAGGCAAGTTTTTAATCACGTCTAAACTTGTATGGAGTAGTGACAGGCGCTGATTAATTTGACAGTTTGATGAAATGATTTTATTTTCTGTAAGTAGGTAGGTTTATACAAACACTTTTACACGTCAATCATATTTAGAAAAAAAATTAGATGAGCTCGGCGTTTCCTATCTGACTACTCTGAGAAGAAAGGCCGAAACAAACTCAGAGGTTTAGTTTGTGAACAAGGGAATCGGCACCAATGACATATAAGGAATACAAATTCAACAACCACTAAATAAATACCATCCACCAACCGCCAACCTTTCTATTTAGTTGGATTATTTCGAGATATTCACTGTCATTTGAGCTTATGAGCCGTTCTCTCTTCTTGTTACTGAGAAAGAAAGAAACAAAACATAAGGAGTGAAGTTAGCTAGCTTAGTTTTACGGAGCCATACGCAGACGCTAAAGTAAGCTCGATAGATCGTGTCGTGTAATATGTCACAACGTAAATATAATAAGTGAAATAAGTTGACTAAATTAAAAGTAATATCCCAGATAGCATTTTTTGGTAGCCGTTACGAAGTTTCGTAACTCACAACAACATCTAAAATGTTACTGGTGTCGACTAGTTAGTCGACACTGAAAAGACAACACCAGTACCATTTTTCGTCGCTGCTACGACTTTGTTTCGGTTCCTGCGACTAAAGTGGGGCACTTCTCGACACGGTAACATTTGGTTTTTAAGTTACGACGCCGTATGGTACATTGCGCCGACTTTTTCAGAAATCATTCGTTCATTCGTCAATTCTCTTCATTCTTTGCAACCTTTAAGAAACAAGTAAAATGTCGAAGAAAACTACAATATGAAGACTAATTGAAAGGTTCGCCATAATTATTTTGACAGCGTAAGTATATTTTTGAATTTAATTAGTTTTAAATGTGTAGTGATATTGTGATATTAGTGGGAAAAGAAATTTGTCGTATTATTTGATAAAATACATTGAAAATCATCGATGGGCCATCACATAATTGCAATTTAATCTAAGTTTATTGAATTGTTTACATGGTTTTCACTACAAGTTTTGTTCATTTTCTGGAGTCCAGACCTTTTAGTTTAATAAAACTACACGTTTATGCTAATAATATGATATTTTATCAAAAATAATCCATAAACTTACAAAAAAAAAAATTGTAAAATTATTCTAGTCGTATTTGGTAAAAAAGTTCCGACACTGCGTTGACTTGCGACACAAAGTTACTGAATTTATAATATGGTGTCTCTCACTTTGTTCTTTCCAGCGGTTGTGAAACTGTTGACAAAACTTGATACTTAATTACCCATTGCTGAATTTTTTCTTTTGTTTTGATAGTAGATTCATTATTGTCAGTATCTGATGACTCATTGCTCAGTGCAGCTTCAAAATCTTTGGCTTCTACAGGAAAACTGTTGGAATCGGAACCGTCATCGGCAGAAATATTTGAAAATTCGGCACCACTTGATTCAGGGTTATTTATTTGATGTACAGAAGCTGCATCAATGGCGTTAGAAGGTATCAAAATTGTGTCGTATAATCCTGAATTATTTGTATTATTATTTTGATTGTCAGATGCTGAAGACCGTGCATTTGATATATTACCTGAAATTTATTGATATAATGTTTTTTAACCAAACAATACGTAAATTTAATTACCTACATGTTTACTTTTACCTTTTTATCTTCAAATAAAAAAAAATAACTACAAGATTTTTTTTATTAGTTGTTTCAAGAAGAAAAAGATGATCTACGTTACATATTATATTATAAATAAAGCAATTACTTGGAGCTTCATTTTGTCTTACTAATATATCGTTGATTTTCCTGTAGTAAGTCGATGTGGTCCGGAAATTACGTTTTTTCGGCTGCTTACTCATGTTTAGTTGGCATACAATTCAGAAATATTTGAGAACTAGGTGCAGCTGGTTGATATTTTTATGCTAATTTTGGTAAAATTTTGTTTTGGAACTATGACGTAACATTACGAAACTTTGTGTACATGAATATTATTCCAGTAACAAAGTTGCCACACCGTTACAACACAGTTAATCTTTGATCGTTCGCTTGTTGAAAACTCAACGCAAGGTGTATAAAATAAACAAATAATAATTCGACACAAATCCGTACATATCGTGTTGACTCATCGATTACAAAGAGTTACTGAAACACTTTCCAGTCAAACTGTTACAACACTGTTACAACTTATGCAAACCAAACTGAAGTCGTCACAAATGCATACATATTTTGTCAACACAACGACTACAAAGAGTTACTGAAACACGTTCCGGTCAAACTGTGTAAAAACTGATACCACACGTCTTAAAAACCGAAACACTCAGTCGCATTATTTCGAAACAATAACGGAACTTTGTCAATTTGTTACTGACTCAAATATTTTGCGACCGAAAAACCAAATTATATCGATGACGACCAGTGGGTCACAATTTAGTATAGTGTATTGAGAAATGAAAATTATTGTTTTAGTTCTAATGAAAATCTTTGTGTTGACTTCAATTCCGTAACATTATTCAATAATAAGCACAAATCTTCAAACGCTTTAGAAAGTCTGTAGAGTTGGCCACCAACATATTTCACACTAAATAAGCTCCTCCAGACTTTATTTTTACTTTATTAGACTCAAAACGTATACAATTTTAATGTAAACGTATGTTTCACACCTCAAAATGCTAGTGAGCTACGTAACTACTATCGCAAGCGTATTTTTCGATAGTGTCTGTGAAATTAGTGACTCATGGTGCCATTTGTATGGTGACAGCTGAAAAACGTTAGTGACTATCGAATAGATTAGGTACTTTAGGTTTCTTTCCTATCGAAATCTATACTATCCTATATTATATTGTAGTCTGTGATCTATACTAGTGCTCAAAGTACGAATTTTAATTCTTTCTGTGATCGCTAGGGGTGCTGTATAATATTTCATACTTGTATAGTTGTATCATTTACGGAGACGCTAGCGAGTTTTGGCTGAGTAAACTCATGACAGAGCTATCAGGGGGGTAACCATCACCTCTTTAGCAGTATTATTATAATATTACTTTACAGTGGGAAAGTGATGGAGCTATACAGGACTTATCTCTTTCTCTCGCTGAACTAATATTGAAATAATATAATACTGCTATAAGAGGTGATGGTTACCCCCCTGGTCGTTGTACTCGAAGAGTTGCAACTACATGACACTAGATGGCGCTGACATTAATAGTAAACAAACTTCACGGTAGAAATGATAAAGCCAAGGCCGAACCGCAATTAAGATTGATTTTAATAGTGAAACCTTACCGTATAAGCCGGAAATGTTTCTCGTATCAAATTCAAAGTAACTGAGAGTCTTCTTTGGGTTGGTAAGTGGTTAATTCTTTGCGGGTAAGCAGTGGTGGAGTGCAATGGCCCCGTCATCTCTTTACTGCAAGAATCAACAATGACACACTGCAAACAACGTAATTTTAATTCCATTGAAGTGGGAAATCATGACTAAGCTGTGTGACTCATTGCGAGTGCTCAAACTTAATATAAGCAACAAGCTTCATTCTCACGATTCGAAGCCTAGCGAAGATGGTAGGTAGTTATAATATCTCTATTCTGCGTAGTCTGGTCATAAGTTTTGTTACATAAAGAAAGTTAAATAAATGACACATTGAGTTACGCACTACAACCATTTATATATCAAATGAAAGGGTATAAAATACAGATTAAACCACATTAAAATTATTCGAAATGTCCTCCTCTTGCTACGATACAAGCCTTCAATCTGTAAGGCCAGTCATCAATCGAAGCACGCACGACTCGGCACGACGTTCATGTCAATATCGGCGACTGCTGACGGATACTTTAGTGACTCCAAGTTGCGATGGGGTTTAGCGCAGACCTCCTCTAAGTGCTGCCATATTTTGTAATCCAAGGGATTGAAGTCTGGACTGGATGAGGGCCAATCCTCATGCTTGATAAAGTCGATTCCACGGGTCGTGAACTCGTGAGCCAGTTTTGGGTACTTTTCGCCTTATGAGCCGGCGCAGAATCTTCCTGGAATACCCAGTGCCTGTTTTCGAACATTGTTTGTGAAAGATGTTCCACAATGTTTGTTAGGACTGTGTTATGAAACACGAGGGTTTTCACTCCTTTTTCACAAAAAAACACCTCCGTTGGACCCAAATAGGACACCCCAAGCCAAACCATGAATGCCGAAGGGTGATGACCACGCTGAAAACGTGGCACACGGCTGCTCGCTTCTTCACTAGAGTGTGCATACACTTTATGATTTTGTTTGTTGAAACTCTCGTCAACATTAGAAATGTTTTCGTCCGAAAAAAGTATTTCGCGGTATTTTTTCCCGCGTACCGCCTTAACAAAACCCGGCTTTTTTTCAAGTCTGATTTTCTTCAGCCGTGCGTTAAAAAGATGTGCTGTTTTATTTTTATAAGCACGCAGTCCTATAGGTCTTCAAACACCCTTTTAACAGTAGTAGTCTGCTTAGTCCCATGCTTGCGGACAGGATTTCGTTGTATTCGCGCCTGCTTTGTTGACCGCTGGAGTCCGAACAGTACGACCGCTCCTTTGTTTATCTTCTAATCTTGAATCTTCCCTGAATCGTTTGATAGTACGATAAATAAATCTCAGTGGAATTTAAAAAAAAAATCAACAGTTTGAAAATCTCAGTTGACGCGTGACCGCAACGATGCATTGCAATTACTGCGACTCTGTCTTTGCGCGTCCACTCCATTTTAGAAAATGAACAAAATTCCAGAAACTCTGTTTCTATTTACTTTAAATATTTAAATTTCGAATGCCCATAATATTTTCCTCGGCTTGAATTATAAATTCGAAATGTTATCTATGTGACAGAACTTATGGCCCGACTACGTAGGTACCTACTCTACAAAAATTACCTGCCTACTTCACATCCAAAACTAGGTACCCAAGCAGCACGCAAGCGTTTTCAACATCAATATACCAGCCTATTTAGAACTTAGAGTTCTTTTAGAGACGTACAAGACGGTCAAAAAATGATTTTGTCTTTGTAAGAGTGATTTATGAGTTATTATACAGCTCAAACTTTATAAAATCTTTATTGAGGGATCTGCGTAAGCTTGGGGTGCCTAAACAGAATATTAAAACTCTACTATACAACTTTAAGTATTTTGTGACACTTCAATCTGGTTTCATCGTTAAAGCTGTATACAGGCTGTATTTTGCATGTGATCACTTACTTATTACAGCTCTAAGCGTTATTACAGTATTACTTGATACTTGTTTCTGTACATGGTGTATGCAAACTCCGTTCTCAAACTTATTTTTATGGCGTAATTGTACACTATTGTAAATACAGTGGTTTTATGACTTCTGTCTATGAGGGTGTTTTAAAACTAATAAAATAAATGACAGCTATAGTACAGCTTTAGTCTGTATTCCTGACACAGTCGCTCGATTGCATGACGAATAAAATTAATGTGTTTTTTGTGAAGAAATGCAATATGTGGGGAAAAAAAAAGATCTGGTGCAGTCAAGAGGAGGATTGAAAGGGAATATTTGAATATTACAAATTACCAACCAAATAACAGTTATGATAGTGAACCATCATTTATTGAGGAAGCAAGAGAATAATTAATGAGAATCATTCAAGCGTCAATTCCATCGACATTCAACGAAGAACCCGTAGCAAAAACATTAAACAGTAATAATAATGATCATAACAGTTATGTCATATGGGTAGATTTAGTACAACCTTCGGAACCTGACGATGACATATTTTCATGCAGCAGCGCGAGTAGTACAAATGATGCAGACGACGAATTTTCAAAAAATCTACTGGTTTGTCAGCAATTAAAGAAATGGGCTACAGAGAAATATATCTCAAGCAGCTCTAAACGATTTAGCTACAATTGTAAATTGTAGATTTCCTGGAATGTTACCATGCGACGCTAGGACAATTTTAGGTACTGTCAAACAAATACGTATCAAAACGATTGAGCAAAGTGAATGGCCAGTATTCACTTTGCTCAATCGTTTTGATACGTATTTGTTTGTCAGAATTCACTAAATCTCTAAAGAACGCATTGGAGAAATGGACTGATGTCCCAACTAAAGTTACTTTAAATTTTAATTTCGACGGTCTCCCAATATTTAAAAGCTCAAATAAAGATTTTTGGCCAATTCTGTGTGATATATTTGAAAGACCTGATATTGAACCGTTTGTAATTGGTATCTATTTTGGAATTGGAAAACCAAAGTATATTGACCAATATTTACATGATTTCGTAAACGAAATGGAGCATTTAATTAAAAACGGAATATTGATAAATGATTTATTTTCTGTAACTAGGTTTGTACAAACACTTTTACACGTCAATCATATTTTTTAAATAAAACTAGATGAGGTCGGAGATTGTATATTGAACAAGTTAAAAATTAGTTATTAGTAGTAATTAGTTATTTATTGGAATAAGATGTTTTATATGTGATTATCCTGCGAGAGCTTACATTAAATGTAAGTGTATAAAACTTAAAAAAAAACAAAATTAATCAATTCTATTTAACAATATAGCGTCGTGTCATTTTATGAATAATTCAATAACAAAAATTTTATTAAATCCACAATTATTATTATACTTTTTCCTAACTAGCTTTTAAAATCTGAAAATTTATAGCAGAAATATTAATATTCATATATTTAATGAATAATGAATATAATCGAAAGACGTTTACTATTTTAATCACACACATAACAAAAGTGGAGCATTAGAACTAAAAAACATTGTTTACAACTGATTACTTGGATGTAGGAGGTTTCCATCCTTTACTAATTTGTTGACATCTCATCGCTTTCTTGGCCATCTTAACTCGCCTTTTGATTCCCACAAACTTGGTACAATGCTAAGCCTGTTTTGGCCTTTCTCTATGGTTTCTATAATTTTAAACGGCATATTTTCCTGAAAATAAAGTAAAAGAGGTATAATATATACAACATATTAATAATACTTTACAATAAGTTTACTTAGGTATAAAATAAAACAACTAAGTAACTCTTTTGGTTTGACCATACGGACGTACCGACGTACGAGTACGACAACCACGGCGTCGCGAGCGAATGATGAGAAAAACGAAATGCGTGCGCGCTTGCCAGGAGTTACCGATCAACTACATAATTTATTTATGTAGTTGATCGGTAACTCCTGGCAAACTAAAGTCTGTTCGCTGAGAGTTGATAAAAATTATGATACGTCTCGGAATAGCGACTGTCGCTTAAGTATCGCAAACTGTATGGCGGCTGCCGCTTATCTCCCGCTTTCACCGTGTTCGTGGTACGAGGCACGCATATGTGAACTGCCGTCCGAACAGCGAACGGATACGGCGTGTATAAGTTTTTAAATAATTAGCGGGCTACAATTTGTAATGAATTAAGAGACCTTATCAACTATCGGAGAACAGTTTTTACTCTGTGCTATCAACTAAACAAAACAATGTGTTTTATATGAACTAGTTATAAACTCTGCTTTTCACTTCGATTGCGAGTAACTCAAACAGTTATATAGCAAGTTAACATATGCCAAATCAGAAGTGCGTTTTTAATAAAATATTATTGATAAAGTGAGAAACGGATCAAAGTAATTTTGAGCTAAGGGTTTTTCATTTCTTTAAGTAACTCTAAAGAGCATTATAAGTTAGGCATAGAGAACTGATATACAGCCTAAAAATCTATTATAAAGCTGATTAAAAGCCAATAGCTGTACAATGTAATACATAACTTACTTAGTACAGCTTTTCAGACTATAATACTCTCCAAATACCGCTTAGGCTGCTTAGCTAATTGTCGCCATTTTTGAATATTTAAAAACAAAATTTTAAGTATAATTAAAGGATTTTTTTACAACACCTAAAGCTGCATCATGTTAATCAGCTTAAATAATGATCACTGTGCCCTCATATCTATTACTTTATTTTTTTTTTATTCTAACCTTAAAAACAAACATTTACTTACCGTATTTAGTATTTTTCTTTATGTCTGCTCGATTATTTTGCTGGCGCGTGAATATTTTAAAGGGAAACATACACAGGTTCGCAATAAATTTAATTTGCACTTTCAATTTACCAAATAACACCCTCAAATATACAAGTCTACGGTTATCTTTTACTTCTAGTAATAAATATTAAATAATAGTATCACATTATTAGAATGTTTCTATGTCATCGAAAATAGTTTTGTTTTATTTTTATTCTTTTGTAATTCTCTTCAAAAACCTATTTAGAACACTTTTCTTTACAAAATAATTATGAGATAATATCTTTAGTATAATGGTTTCGTTGTAAACCGAATAACAGCTTTAATACAGCTATTATACAGCTTCTCTATTGCTTCTACAGCTACTATACAGCTATACTAACGCAAAAAGCTGTATAATATGGGCCCTTTTCTACTTGCAAGGGCTATATAAGCGCTTAAACAGCCTATATACAGCCTGAATATACAGCTTCTAGTATAAAAACCAACTTAAATACAGCTTGTATACAGCTTGGGTTGCTTGTATACAGTAGGTAACTAGGCTTAGATAAATATCACCCGAGAAAGTAACGCAACGCCGCTCACTTTATTGTTTCAATTCGTTTTTGAAAGAATACGAACCACATTCTTATGTAATTCTCAACTGGAATTGAATAGTGAGTACCATCTGCATCACAAACACATAATTATTTATGTGTTAAGGCTCCCCCGCCAATGGCGTGCAGTGGTTCTCCACAGAGGGTAGGCCACGCATACTGACACCAAAAAAAAAAACGAATTCGCGCAACATCACAGCGTCGCTCTACATATGATGACCCTCAAAGTAGTCATTATTGATTTATAATATTTGATAAAAAAAAACATTGAAAATATCCTGCAAAAACAAAAGTTAAATACAAGAACTCACCACATTATTCAAGGTTCAAAACACGATTTTCTGACGATGCAAACAGAAGAAAGATTCGGCCACCTCAAATATCATAACCAAGTGCACCCACCCACTTGGTTAAAACACTAGGTAAAAATAATTACAGAACACATCACTTGCAAGATATCCAAAGTCATGAATTTGTCATATTTTTGGATTACCGAACACCATTCTTAGGTAAATAAAGAAATAATAACAAAACAAATAATAATTACAGTACTTTACGTTTTAAAACGAATTACTTATAACTTAATAAGATATAAAAAAGCAAAACATTCAAGATCGGATATTAATTGCGTGTCACATGAAACAACATGGCTTCCCTAAGAAAAAACTAATTTCTAATTTGTCGATAAAAAAACACTACCAATTATAATTGTATCATTGTCATACCGTGTTCTTCCACAAAAAGGACTACCATATTTTGCCGGATAATACAGTCCAGGGTTGCCTCCTGCCGGGGTTGCGGGAAGGTACTAATGGGTCACCGAGGCCCCCGCAACACAGGCAACGGAAGGAATACGGGTGGGTTTTAGTCAGTAAGAGTCTGACACACCCTCCCGCTCCGCCCAGAGCGGGAGAAGTTATTTGATGATTTCCCATCCAAAAAAAAAAAGAGGCAATTAGGCCTAGCCTACCCTACCAAAAACGTCAAATGCATTTATTTTTAATATGTAATTCAATAATACAAAATATTATATAAAAAGTTAAACTCCTGTTATAACACTTATAGCAACTTGTCGCGCCCGCCGTATGACGTAAATCACAGTTCGACGGAACTCGGTACGGTACGCGCTATTTATTAGGCAAGCATTCGGCTAGCCTACATCCCATTGATAAATTTATACATACTTGTGTATATTTTCGTGTGTATGAACGGCACACAATAGTGACATGGTTTGAATTATGGGCGTAACTACAGCGGCTGGAGCTGGCCACCGCGTGCAATGTTTGGCTGTGTGTAAAGTCAAGATTTAATGAATGAAAAGTATTGAAGACCAGGGTTCCCAATTTATGGACAATTTCCCTAATTGCGGGGAATTTGAGAAACATACTACACACAGACACGATAGTTTCCTTAATGACTTATAGACACAATTAAAAATGATAAATTGTAAGGAATAGCAAAAGCCCTATAAAAATAATTAAAAGCTTCATAATTTTTAATTTTTCTCCTCATATTTGGCAAATTTCGCTTGATTTTGGGGAGTTAGGAAAATAAGTTTTGGCAACCTTGGACTTTAGTATCCGGCAAAATATGGTAGCCCCTTTTGTGGAAGAGCACGGTATGACAATGATAAAATTTTAATTAGTAGTCTTTTTCATCGACCAATTAGAAATTAGTTTTTACTCAGGGAAGCCATGTTGTTTCATGTGATAGGTACGCAATTTATATCCGATCTTGAATGTTTTGCTTTTTTATATCTTATTAAGTTATAAGTAATTCGTTTTGAAACGTAAAGTACCGTAAATATTATTTGTTTTGTTATTATTTCTTTATTTATTAAGGCGACATTAGGTGACGGTGACCTTGTGCGAATGGGAGGAGCCATGCGTCACCCCCCATGACCCCGCAATTGTACAGTTGCGGGGTCGCGGGGGGTGACGCATGCCTCGTAATGGCACGTAATTTCGGTTGTCTGTAAAAGATCGCTTTTAGCGATAAGACCGCCCATTGTGTCACCCCTTGTAAAATTTCAACATTTGTATCTATATTTATGGTGTACATAATAAAGACTATTCTATCCTATTTCGTAGGGTAACCATACGTTTCAGATGGTGAGGACTATCCTGTCTGATTTTAGCTAGGCGGGTAGGTAGGTAGGTAGGGTTGGTAGCTAGGGTAGGT
This sequence comes from Atethmia centrago, assembly GCA_905333075.3. NCBI lineage: Eukaryota > Metazoa > Arthropoda > Insecta > Lepidoptera > Noctuidae > Atethmia > Atethmia centrago. The sequence goes on along the minus strand of HG995367.1, from coordinate 6,971,671 downwards.
AGGTAGGGTAGGTAGGTGGGGTAGGTAGGTAGGGTAGGTAGGTAGGGTAGGTAGGTAAGTAGGCTAGGTAGGTGGGGTAGGTAGGTAGGGTGGGTAGGTAGGGTAGGTAGGTAGGGTAGGTACTAGGTAGGTAGAGTAGGTAGGGTGCGTAGGTAGGTAGGGTAGGTAGGTAGGGTGGGTAGGTAGGGTAGGTACTAGGTAGGTAGGGTAGGTAGGTTAAGTTGAGATACTTAGTGCTATTTGTGCGAAGCCGGGCTGGGTAAAGCTAGTAGGTAATAAATGTGTCCATACATGAATAGGAAATATTAATTAAATCAAAATCAAAAGTCATTTATTCAAATTAGGCTGAGAATCTGAACTTTTCGAACGTAAACATTACATAAGACAGTCTCCCAAACGCTTTAGCTGGCAAGAAGAAGTGGCGCAACAAAATCCCCAGCAGCACAGCTGTCTGTTCAAAGAAAAATGTCTCTTCAGGTCACACCATCAAGTTCGGAGGTAAGGTCTCATCATAACTATCAAAACGAGCCCAATCTCAGCACACCTAGTTCCATTCGTCGACAAGTTCCAGTAGCAGTAACTGAAGTACACCTTCAGGTCACTCCATCAAGTCCGTAGGTAAGGTCTCGTCAAAACTATCATAACGAGCCCAAACTCCGCACCCCTAGTTCTACTGGTCGACGAGTTCCAGTAGCAGTCACCGAAGTACACCTTCAGGTCACACCATCAAGTCCGTTGGTAAGGTCTCATCATAACTATCAAAACGAGCCCAAACTCGGCACCCCTAGTTCTACTGGTCCACGAGTTGCAGTAGCAGACACCGAAGTACACCTTCAGGTCACTCCATCAAGTCCGAAGGTAATGTCTCATCATAACTATCGAAACGAGCCCGAACTCGGCACACCTAGTTCTATTTGTCGAGGAGTTCCAGTAGTAGTCACCGAAGCACACCTTCAGGTCACACCATCAAGTCCGGAGGTAAGGTCTCATCACAGCTATCAAAATGAGCCCAAACTCGGCACTCCTGGTTCTACTGGTCCACGAGTTCCAGTAGCAGACACCGGAGTACATCTTCAGGTCACTCCATCAAGTCCGTTGGTAAGGTCTCATCATAACTATCAAAACGAGCCCAAACTCGGCACCCCTAGTTCTACTGGTCCACGAGTTCCAGTAGCAGACACCGCGGTACACCCTAAGGTCACTCCATCAAGACCGGAGGTAAGGTCTCATCATAACTATCAAAATGAGCCCAAACTCCGCACCCCTAGTTCTACTGGTCCACGAGTTCCAGTAGCAGACACCGAAGTTCATCTTCAGGTCACTCCATCAAGTCCGTTGGTAAGGTCTCATCATAACTAACAAAACGAGCCCAAACTCGGCACACCTAGTTCTACTTGTCGACGAGTTCCAGTAGCAGTAACTGAAGTACACCTTCAGGTTACTCCATCAAGACCGAAGGTAAGGTCTCATCATTACTATCAAAATGAGCCCAAACTCCGCACCCCTAGTTCTACTGGTCCACGAGTTCCAGTAGCAGACACCGAAGTAATCTTCAGGTCACTCCATCTGGTCCGTTGGTAAGGTCTCGTCATAACTATCAAAACGAGCCCAAACTCGGCACCCCTAGTTCTACTGGTCGACGAGTTCCAGAAGCAGACACCGAAGTACACCCTAAGGTCACTCCATGAAGACCGGAGGTAAGGTCTCATCATAACTATCAAAATGAGCCCAAACTCCGCACCCCTAGTTCTACTGGTCCACGAGTTCCAGTAGCAGACATCGAAGTACATCTTCAGGTCACTCCGTCAAGTCCGTTTGTAAGGTCTCATCATAACTAACAAAACGAACGCAAACTCGGCACACCTAGTTCTACTGGTCGACGAGTTCCAGTAGCAGTAACGGAAGTACACCTTCAGGTCACCACACACACATTATAAATCAATAACGCCATAAGAATGTTGCCTAATCCGGAACAGTACACTCGCCATTGTTTCCAGAATCCGACACTCTCTTGGCGGATTCTGGTGCAAATAGGTACAACAACGCTAATACGCCACGGTGGATGGAGACCCGATCAAGTGGCGGAAGGCTATATAGAGAACTCCATTCAAAACAAATTTGCTATTACCCAGCGAATCTAAGAACGCATCAATATTCTCCCAACCCAACTAACCCACAACCATCGACATCAAGGGATGAGTCAACTCAGCTGATTCCCTATTTAGAACATTCGAACGCGGGATCCTCAAACCTGGAACTACGTGTATCTCCCACATTTACCCCACAGACAATCAATTCAACATTCATCTTGACAGGGGACTGAAATTAAGTTGCCGGGAAAAAACATCTCGTTAAATATTCAAAATTGTACATTTCATTTTAAATAAAATAAACTATTTAATATTGTGTTCGATTATTTTATTTTCTCGCAATCGTAGTGAAGAGTAGATAATAACATACGGCGCTAAAGCCCATTATAACTCGGTTTCGGTCTCGGTACCTCGTATAGAATAGGTAATTTTGGCCCTTTGTGTAACAATCCACTATTCAGATTTTAAATGATACTCGTAAATGATTTATTTTCTGTAAGTAGGTTTGTACAAACACTTTTACACGTCAATCATATTTTTAAAATAAAGCTAGATGAGGTCGGCGTTTCCTATCTGACTACTCTGAGAAGAAAGGCCGAAACAAACTCAGAGGTCACAGTCTCCTTTAAAGTCCAGACATAATCTTGGTCAGATCATGTGAAGGCCATGTAGATTGGTGTCTGAAATGGTCCTTTTGAGGAAAGAACCACACAGATTGAGTGGACCTGTCCAGTCAGTGCACGCATTTGTCAGTAATCGCGCAGCTCAACTCAGAACTTAGGAGCTCAACGATTCGACGAACAATACCAAAGAAAGAAAATTTGGGTAGGCCGCATAAATTACTCAAACTGCCAGACCATGATCTAAATGAGAAAAAAAAACAACAATGACCCACATAGGCTTCACATTCACAATAATTGAAAACAATATAATACTTTACAAGTAAATATTAAGTTCCAAACAGTATATTGAACTCCACAAAGTAAATATGTCAAAATGGTATATAAATAAAATAAAAGTTTCAGTATGCAATAATTGGAGCAGCTTAATCCCAAGCCTTTATGTCCTCAATATAATCTTTAACGGTATAAAAGGCTTTCTGGCACAACTTACTTTTAATAAATGATTTGAATTTATTAAGGCTTAGATCTTGAACGTGGCTTGGAAGTTTATTATAAAAACGAGCCACCTATTTTCTTGAGCCTTGTTGTAGGTACAACAAATTTGTGTTTGTTATATCACTGTATATCTGTGTATATATTATTGTATGTATCTGTGTTTATATTATGGATATCACTGTATTTTTTAAACAATTTTATATTTTTATGGGCATATAAAAGATTTTCAAAAATATACTGAGAGGGCACAGTCATTACATTAATCTCCTTAAATTTCTCTCTGAGAGAGTGTCTCGGACTTAATTTATAAATTGACCGGACAGCTCTTTTCTGCAAAACAAAGATAATCTGAATGTCAGCGGCATTTCCCCACAACAGAATACCGTACGACATTACACTATGAAAATAGCTAAAGTACACTAAGTTTTATCTTACCACTTTGTCGACATGACTAATATGTATACCCACAGATATGTGAAATACCATATATGTGGTATACCCATGCCAAATCAAAACTTTCTAGTACTAAGTCGCCGCGAACAGACAGACAGACAGACATGGCGAAACTATAAGGGTTCCTTGTTGACAACGGAATAACGGAACCCTAAAAACAATAATAGTCTGCAATAACAAACCTAGTGGAACTGTTTTGACAGCCTCGTTGTGGTCGCCAGCACTACTGTCGAGCATGAGCTCCTGGGTTCGATTCCCAGGTCGAGAAGTGTTATAGGGTTTTTCCGTCAGAGATTTTTCAGTAGCAGCCCGGAATCTGCATTTGTGCCCGGTTGCTGGCAATAGGCTCGCCCCCTACTATACATGGGACTTAAACATAACTGGCGAAATGTGGGTGTACTATAGGTACACTTCTGCCTAACCCTTCGGGGATTACAGGCGTGATGTTAAATTGTTTTTCAATTCCAATACCTGCTTTGTTATTTATCTCATTATTGTGGATTATGAATATGATAAAAGCAAGTAGTTATGTTGGTAGGTACTTTTTGTTTTTTATCAACTACAAAGATGAAAAGAAAACAAAGAACGACATAATTTAATATCAAATCTGTTGCAAACAACCTCAGAAAACGCAGTGGAAATGTCAATGTCCTCAGGGTCATACGTACTCTACATACGGAAGAGATTTTAGCATCGACCAGTGGTGGATAATGATGAAACAAAGGAGATGAGAGATAGATGCATTTTTCACTTACGCTTCTATTTATTTATTTATTGCAAATCTGTATTAACAATAACATACATAAAGTCTGGCAAACTGCATAACAGTTTGTTGGCAGTTGTTCTCGTCTAGCAACATAGACATAATAATGTTTTTCCTATCTTATGGATTACATTTTTTTTAAATGTGCTTATACTTATGATAAGTAAACTAGTCGAGATAAAAAATATCACATTTTACAACTTCGCAAACGTTACGGTTTGTTACAGACAGCTATTGAAACAATAAGAGATATAATATTATGCTTGATATTCACTGGCATGATTGGAAATTTATAAATCCTCCTTTGTACCTATTTAGTAGAAAACAAGTCTTACTACAGCATAATCAGCCTATAATGTTGGCACACAGGCCTCGTCTCAGTGAGAGGGAGCGGGCCCTAATCCACCACGCGAACTCAATGCGGTTTGGTAGATGTTACATGTCTTCGAATTTTTGGTTCTAGGACATGCCGATTTCCTCACGATGTTTTTCCTTCATCGTTTTGAGAGCAGTGGTGATGAAATAATTTACACAAAGTGCCTGTTTGGGTTCGAACGTACACACGGCTAAATATATATATCTAACTACACATTTCCAGTATAAGCTGACCTCTCATTCTACTGAATTCCTATACAATGCGAGATCAGCTTATACTGGAAATATATAGCTCGACATTGTTGCCGTGTGTACGACCTGCAACTCGTAAGTCTTCCTGTACTAAAAATAAAATATATTTCACACCGCTGAGCGCATCTGGATAGGGATTTTATGTTTTAACCCATGAATCATGGTATAAAGTCCCTTATTATTGAACCTAGGTTGACAAATAAGCCCTATTCAAAATCAAACATAAAATTAATAAACATGTACAAACTCAATAACAGCATTATTGATTAAGAAATAAATTATAAATAATTATTAATATATCCTATGTAACTTTTACATATGTCCAGATCATGGTCTACCCATATGTCAAATTTCATCTAAGTCCGTTTAGCTGTTTTAGCGTGAAAGCGTAAGAAACAAAACTCACTTTCGCATTTATAATATTAGTTAGGAACAACCACATCCTTAACTTTACATGTACCTAACACATAAAACAAATAAAAATAATTTCATTGTCCTATCTATTTTTTGTTAGATCTATATCTTACTTGCACGTCGTTGCTGCGCCATCTGTTAGAATACTCGGGCGTAACCTCGCTATGCCGTTAGTTATATGGGAGTCGTCGTTAGATGGTGTTTACATCGATTGTGTAAATGCTGCGTGCGTTATTCAAGGACACTTAGTTCTTGTAGTCCTCTTAATTGGTAATATTAGTTATTAAACATAATACTACAATGTAGTCTGACGATTATTAATCAAACTCGGACATAGCTGTTTATCTATTTGGTACAAACAAAGCGAATAAGTCGTCCTATCTGTGCCGTATGTACATAAGTAAACAGTTTAATTTATGCAACATGATATCAACATATGTATTAGCCTACCGTGTTGCGTTTATGTAGTTGGTAGGTACCTATACGTCGAAGTTATTACCATACTTCACTATCCATTGATCCTTTCGTTCTAGAAGGTTATAGAAGCTTTTAATAAACTGTTATTAAACGTGGATTATCCGCCAACATTGGCAGAAGCCCAACCCAGTAAAACGATGACCTCACCAAAGATGCATGTCATACCTAATAAACTAGTAGTAGGTACCTACTATGACTGACACCATTTACAGCTGCGGAGATTACCGGAACAGTCTCCAGCTTCAATAAAGTATAGGTAAGGCCGACATAAAATGAAGTCTCGCAGACTGGCGCGATATCGCGGGCGCGACAGGCAGTGCGACACTTTCCATGAAGTTTTCAAAGAAATTGTGCTACCTGTGTTGCGTCGCGCCTGTCAGCAGGAGCCTTAAGCGTTCAGTAAAATTTCGTTATTTCCGCTTTTGTGAACTTCATTATCATGTAAACACGCAACCATCTCGCATAGTAAACGGGAGTTTCATTTTTCAGTTGCACTTGTGAATTCATTTTCAAAAGCTGGAATTACTTTCGATTATAGCCCAAATAAATTGAGAATAGAATAGAATAGAATACTCTTTATTATGTACACCATAAAAATTACAGATATTAATGTAGAAATTTTACATAGGGTGACACAATGGGCGTCCTTGTCGCTAAAAGCGATCTTTTGAAGACAAACTTTAGATGGATTAGGGGGAACAATACTGCAGAGGCTTCTTAGCTTTAAATATGAATGATTGCTTTGAATGAAAATGAATTGCTCGTATTTATCAACGAAAATTAGATACCGATACACATCGAGAGTCTAATGTTAGTATTATGCATCGAAACTATGCATTTTTGGACCACATATTCTAAGACTTTTTGAATTATTTTTACATAGAATATTACCCCAGACTTATGTGATATCAAAAAAACAAGTTGTAGGTATACAATAAATATATACATACCTACATAAAACATATTAAAATTATCTATTTAATAATAATCATAAAACTGGCGCTAAGAACCAAAACAGGTGCAAAGAACAAAGAAAATATTGAGTTGTATTGTTTCACAATCAAATTGTTTAGGTATTTGTTTTAAAATACATAACATGGTGCAACTGGTAAAGGAAATTTCACTTTGTTGTCTATGTGGACACTGATCTTTAGGAGCCAATGAACTGACAGAGATAAGAGTCTAGCCAAAGTCTAGCCGTTCGGAGTCCCTCGACTTTGAGGGTTTAAAAGTGGCAGACAGTCCACCTATATCCAGTTGTTTCGAAATACATAAAACGCAAATAATAAATGAACAAGGTACTTAGGTACTTGTGTGGAATCTTCAAACGAGAATATTGTTGAAACTCGATCGACGACGCGGCGTTCATAAAATGTGGAATTGTGGACTGAAAATGGAGTCAAAGATTTGGTTTTAGACTGTTTTTTCAGTCCACAATTCCATTCCATTCCTTTTGGTCTTGCTGGCATTGCCAATTGAAGAGTGCAGATAAAAAGAAGCAAGGAAAATAAAGACAAATTTGTACAGTACGCGCAAAACTTTATAAGCTCTCGAGTGGCCTAAAGTATAGCTGCGCCCCGCGGCTTCACGCGCATAAGCCTCGATCCCGTGGGAATATCGAAATTAAAAGTATCCTATGTTCTATTCCAGGTCATATGCCTAATTTCATCCAAATCGGTTCAGCCGTTTTAGCGTGAAAGCAAAACAAAGAAACGAACAAACTCACCCTTGCACTGTGCCCTTGCATTTATAATATTATTAGTTAGGATATCTATGTAAAATTTGAACAGAATCTATCCGGTAGAATTTGCGTAATGCCAGAACATACATTTAGACAAACAGGCAAAAAGAAATATTTTCGGCATTAGAATCGATCCCAAACTTCGTAGCAGACTTTTTAAAAAATATTCAATGTACAATTTTGACTTCGCTACGATTTTATTTTATTTATACTCTATTCTAATCTATTACAGGTATATAGGTACTGTAGTCTTGCTGTCTGTCTGACTGAGTGACGCACTACGAATAGGTAAAGTAAGTACGTGTAGATCTGTGTTGATGTATGGACGAATGACCTCATACAGAATCCTTCCACACCAATAGCAACGGCGCTTCCGATAACATCAGTTTATGGTCCGCGCATTATTGGAACAACACATTATGCGATAATAACAACTAGCGTGATAATATATACTATAGTCGTATTTTGCATTAATTTAGCTGTAGCGTTAAAACCATGTTCCTATCGTCAATAGGAAAAGTATTTTTCTCAACTCTTATCTCATTATTTCGATAAATACGTAGGTACATAGCGTGTCTACATGTCGTTCATATAGGCGTTGGTGTAATCCATGCGATTAGGATATAGATTTCTAAAGAACTAAGTTATGTTTTGATTGAAATCAATGCTTTGGCTAGCCATTATACTTGGTTAGGCTATAGAAAAGTAAAGTCGACATTTGTTGGTCGTTGATTTACACAGCCAAGGTCGGTGCCTGATTAGGTAAAGCGTAGGCAGAGGCGATCTGAAACGTCATTTAGTACCTACTTTCAGACTCTTTTATAGACAAGAACTCGATAACTGATTACGTGTCGGCACAAATAGCTAAGTTTGCTCACCTGTTATGATAAGTAGGTAGGTACCTGATTCGTTTTGGGACAGGTAAAGAAACGTGACTCGCTAATAACGATAACGAAATTGCTGTCAATTCCATGATCTTGATAATATTATAATTAGTCCGATAAGAAGGCTGGCTAAAAGTGTTGTGGGAAAACTACTTTCGCTTAGATCTAGTGGGCGCAGTGGCATTATAATTTTATTTACTGTCGCGGTCGTGGAGCAGTTTTTAATTGGGAAATTCACTAATCTCAAGTTCAATAACTCGCCTTTTTTGGCTAGCTCTTCCAGACTGCCAGAACGCACTCAGGACGATTTGTTCACCCTAAAATTCACCATTAGACTGAGGCATTTCCAGATGCTTGTTACCTACTTATGGGCAACAGAACGATGATGCCAGAATAGGTGGTACCTAAATGAAGAAAGTTAATTTCTACCGTGTCCACATCCATATGGTTATCGAATAAGAACAAGTTTAGCATACCTATCGAGTAAAAACTCGTCTTTTAAAATCGAGATGGGAATTTCTGGCATGGTAAAGTTGTATTTTAATTTTTGATGCCCAGTGAGTTTATAAAGGCTAATCTGAGTACAATCTTGGTACATGACGTACACATTGTATCGTACCTACTTGGTACATTACTTACCTAAATTAACACCAATTAATGATAAGAATAAAAAAAAACCGGGCAAGTGCGTGTCGGACTACACACAATGAAGGGTTCCGTAATTGGGATGAATTCATCCCAAACACAAACTTAACATTCTTGAACTTGAAAAACATATTCTCCCTTATATCGATATAGGTACGTCACGGTCAATTCGCAAATGTAAGTTGGTCGACTATTACTCGGTAAAGCCTATTTAGCTGTAATAGTTTTCCTTTTAACTTCGTTATTATATACTACTGCCATGAAGTTTTACACATATCCAAAAACATACACTTGACTGTAACAAAAGTTTGCACTTTAATGCGTAGGTAATATTACACAAACGGATCCTTGGAACATTTTTGTTTTTTAGATTATCGTCTTCGGTATGCCTGGTAGGGTCTGTCAGACCCGGATTTTTTATTTGTTGTTCCTCAAATAATTTTTGTTAAATCATTTAGTATACCTAATGTACTACTTAATGTTTTTACTGGGGGTTTATAGCATTCAAAATAAAAAAATATCACAAATCAACAACAAATTAATTATTTTTATTTAGACCCAGGTAGCGTGTACCCGTGTAACTTTTTGCCTCCAGGCATGCCCAGGGTTAATAGATGGCCGAGAAAAAATGGACTTATTTACCCTACATTTCTTTTTCAAGGTTTTATTTTACCTCTTTGTCTAAAGCAAAATTACAGCTTTTTACTAGGTACTAAGAGTCTCTGAGCTGAGCTGCGGACAGACAGACAGACGGACATGGCAAAACTATAAAGGGTTCCTTGTTGACGCAGTCAATAATCCGAAGTAGAATCCTAAAAAAAAACGCCTTAGGGGTTGATGATGTAATATTTATATTGTTTTCTCAGTTCAGTCGACTATTTTAGCAATGAGTAGTTACATTTAAGTAGACTTGGTAATACGGAACGCATTTGGCCAGTTCATAAAAATATTAGCTCAAGTTATCAGTGGGTTTAACTGGGTTATCTGTTAGTGTTACCTATGTTTATAAAGGGTCACGAGTTCACGATCTCGCAGATCGATACTGCCATGTCGGCCTATCCCTAAAGCCATTAGTCATTGAATACACTTGTCACAAACTAACACCTAGAAAGGTTTTGACTGTAAATGTATTTCAGTTAAAAGCTTTCTAGGTGTTAGCTTTACTTCAAAATGGCTTTATTTTAATCTAATCAGAGCCCTACTATTGGACTTATCAGGTTTCTTTAATACCAACGCCATTAGCTGATTAGTTCGCATTATTAGGCGAAAACCGCCAGAAACATTAAAAGTAGTCTCTACTTTTGTTTTCTACATACATGACGTCACTCAGGAAGCCATATTGCCTTACGGATGTATCATCACATTCATCACTTGCCCTTGTGAAATAAACTCATGACATAAAACAAACGCGGCTGATCTATCAATAGACTCGCTCGTCAAATTCTCACAGTAAAGGCTTCTGCAGACTGGGGCGATAACGCGGGCGCGACCGCGATGGGCAGCAGTATGCCTGTCGCGCCCGCGATATCGACTCAGTCTGCAGAAGTCTTAATGTGAAAACAGTCACGTTCATAGTTCACAGCTAAATAGCAAATTACAATATGTGTTTACGTTAAGCCGACATACTAATTTGCTTTCAAGAAAATAGGCAAGGAAAATAAGGATATTTCATTCCTCGCACGATCACAAACCAAGCGTAAAGTGAACAATAAGAGTGTGTACCTATGTATTAGTGTTAAGAACTCAATGGTTTTATTACGCGCTGTCCTAAATGTTCCCCTCAAATATCTTAAGTCATTTGGATCATCTAAATTCTAAAGCGTGACTAATGTCGAAGGATCGTTATCAATGTATCGTTAATGACAGTAGCGAGGCTTCAATACAGCCAATTAGTATGTGTAATGTGTGTTCACGTGCACTTAGAATGAGTAGCCCTGTTCTGATTCAAACGTGTATGTCACGCACAATTGCAATCATCACTTCTCTGATATAAAATCGACTTAGCTTTTGTTTTAGAAGCTGAGAACGGTAAGTACTGTAACCTGTTTAAGCCCCGAGCGAGCCCGATTCGGAGTCAAACAATAGAAAATCAATTGGGTCTCATTAGCTGTCCTTGACCAATTAGAAACTTAGTTGCGTTTATTCTTGAGCTGCCATTGCTGCCAATTATTCATCCTACTTGGTAAGAGAAAACTGCAGCGCTTTACCCAACGTTTTATAACAATAAGTAAAGAAATAGTGCTAAAACACGTGCAAATGGGAAAATCGTTACCAATTATATAATTATTTATATAAACCCCTGAGGCGTTTATATAAATAATTATAAAAAAATAGTGTTTATAAATAAAACACAATCTGACCAAGACACCTTCACACCTAATGTGTTGTATCGCATTACGGACTGGTGCTCAGTCTTGGTAGACTACAAATTCTACAAACCGGTTGCTATTTCAAAATCAGTGTAATAAACTCGTACTTCTTCATTACTACTTTTTAATACGCGTTTATTAGAACCAACACGAGCAACACACGAAATTAATGAATAAGTCGAGGAAATTTGAGTAATTTCCACAGCGTTATAATTTTCCAAGTGTGGAATTAAAGTTTTTCTCGGCTCAATCTATGCGATCTTGAACTTTCGGATGTCAGCGCCCAAGGCCTTTTAAATGTTAGTCAATATTTAGACGAAACAGTATGGACCAACAAAAGCTGACTAAATATTCGTTGAAATAGTGGGAATTTTCTGTTTTGTGTATTATATTTTCTAAATATCATAATAAGCACCTAATTACGCCAGCAAGAAGTCCAATTAGATAAGCTCTAACTTTCGCACCTGTTCCAAAATCTAATATTTTGCAGTTTTATTACAAAAAAAATGGTATTGGGAAAAATGTATATTTTACTTTCCTTTCCGAACTTAACGATATACAAGCAGCAAAACTCTTCGAGTGCCTGTTTTTATTCGCATATTCAAGTAGTTACGATATACAGGGTGATTGGAAGATGGGTGCAAAGCTTTAAGGCGAAGATAGTACAGACAATTTAGAACCATTTAAGCCATGGTTGTCTTAGACGAAGTCTTACCAAATATTTTTAACCAAATTTTTAAGTTTTTTTTTCGGAAATTCTCAAAATTTAATGTAAACTGCATAATTATGGCCAAATTGAATGATAAATTAATTATTTTTTTATTTATTTATTTAATTAAAGTAATGTGTAAGCAATCAAGCAAAACATGTTTTAGGCTTCTGTGTCATTAGACATTTTTTTTACAGACATTTAAAGCTCAGAAAAATAAAAAAATTGTACAATACGTCTTTTAAACCTTATTAAAAAAAAACTGAGGGTGCTTTTTTGTTCAAACCTTTTTGAAGACATGCTTGATAATCGCTCTTTCTTTTGAGGTATCATTTATGCGGATATCTTACAAATTATTGAAATTAGGGCCTACAAACCAATTTGAGGGAGAATTTTTTTATTTTAGGCAGACTAATTAAAACAACATTTGAATTAAATTTATTTATTTTTCATGTTCAAAATGACGGCCGTGATTCCTAATACAAGCACGGCCCCGTCTTCTAACTTCTGTAGTCATTATTTTCAACATCATCTCCTGCTTCATTGTCTCAAACGCTGAATTTATTCTTTGTATCAATTCTTCTCTAGTGTTTATTTCTATGTTGTTATACACCAGTTCCTTGGCCCGGCCCCACACGAAAAAGGCCAACGGGGTCAGATCTGGGGAGCGAGCGGGCCAAGGGATGGGTCCATCCCTGCCGATCCAGCTATCAGGAAAGCAATTGTTGAGGTGTTCCCTTACATTTAAAGTCCAATGCGCTGGACAGCCGTCTTGCTGAAAGATGACTGTTCGGTCTCTTTCGAAGATCGGGACACCTGATTCCTCTACCAGCAGTGGTAAATCAATTTGCAGAAATTGCAAATAATTTTCGCCATTCAATGGATCAGGCAAAAAGTGGGGCCCAATCAATGTTCTGCCAATTATTCCAGCCCATACATTCACAGAGAATTTCATCTGAAATGACACCTGCTTCTTAAAATGTGGATTGTTGTCTGCGTCGGCCCATTCATGGATGTTGTGAAAGTTTGTAATACCTTCCCTTGAAAATTTACTTTCATCCGTCCACAAGATTGATTTCAGAAACCACGCATCTTCGATGTCTCTGTTGAGGAGGAAACGGCAGAACTGAATTCTTCTTTGAGGATCTTGCTCTACTAGACCTTGCACACTCCTGCCATGGAACAGATACTTATCATTTTGGTGCATTGTATGCCACACCTTCCATTGAGAAATGTTTAAATTTCGAGCTACTGCTCTAGTACTGGTAGTAGGATCCGCTTGAAATGCTGCTAAAATGTCTTCGTCGTCGGCAGTTTCGTGTCTGCCCGGGTTGACTTCAGGTTCCACGCGGTGAAACCCATCTTGGGCAAGACGACGAAACGTGTTGTAAAACACTCGGACATTCGGTATCCTGCGATTCGGATAGCGCTCTTGATACATCCGTCGCGCCAAAGATCCATTGCCGTCTGCTCTACCGTACATAAATACGATATCCGCATATTCTTGATTGGAAAAAGTAGCCATAGTCACTTAACAATTAAGAAAAACGGCGTAGGAGCGCACTAAATGTCAACTCAACACAATTAAGTCAAAAATCAACACGTGCAGGAGCGCGAGGCTACGACTGGACACGGTGAAACAAAAAAGTTCAAAACTAACGCAAACAACACGTGCAGGAACGCAAAGGGCTACAACTGAACACGGTAAATTGTGAATCAACACGACAACGTCCACTCACAAGGGCAGTAGTTTGACTAATAAGTAAAAGATGTAACGGCTTCATCACAGACCGACTGACCCTGACTAAAGAAAAACGACTTTGTTGCCTCAGTAACTAAGACCATTTTGCTGTAAAAACCAACTCTTATCGCTTTTTGCTATTCATTGGGCGTTCTGCCTGGAAATGCCGTCGCACCGCGCTCGGTGGCCATTGTTTAGAGAATCCCCTCAATGGGTTCCCCTCAATTGGTTCCTGCATGTGCCAAAAATTCTTAGAATTGAACAATGTTATCATTTCGAGCACATAAAGTATTCTTTTAAGCAAAAATTTTGTGTTTTGTTACACTGCCTAAAATTTAAAATTTCTCCCTCGAATTGGTTTGTAGGTCCTAATTTCAATAATTTGTAAGATATCCGCATAAATGATACCTCAAAAGAAAGAGCGATTATCAAGCATGTCTTCAAAAAGGTTTGAACAAAAAAAGCACCCTCCGTTTTTTTTTTTAAATAAGGTTTAAAAGACGTATTGTACAATTTTTTTATTTTTTCTGAGCTTTAAATATCTGTAAAAAAAATGTCTAATGACACAGAAGCCTAAAACATGTTTTGCTTGGTTGCTGACACATTACTTTAATTAAATAAATAAATAAAAAAATAATTAATTTATCATTCAATTTGGCCATAATTATGCAGTTTACATTAAATTTTGAGAATTTCCAAAAAAAAAACTTAAAAATTTGGTTAAAAAAATTTGGTAAGACTTCGTCTAAGACAACCATGGCTTAAATGGTTCTAAATTGTCTATACTATCTTCACCTTAAAGCTTTGCACCCATCTTCCAATCACCCTGTATAAATACAGACACGAACAAAATTACATCTATTGAAATTGTTTTAGCAAAAGTGTCGTAATATGCAATTGCATATACCAATTTCGATAAGCAACGCATAAAAACATTTACTATTAGATAGACGCATATTTGATTCTTCGGTTTGTTACTGATATAGGTGAGTAATCTAAGTAACAGGGCAGTGTGTTAAAGGAAAATCACAAATAAGAGTTACTTTAGTGTTTATTTGACAATGAGGATGTTATTTACCTAAATATAACACGAAAGATCTCGTTACATTATGTACAAAAATAAAGCATAATTAACGTCTAATAAGTTACTAAGAATAAGGGAATACATATAAAAATGACAGCCATAAAACAATCACAAAATTAAGAAAGTTCTGACATCTTATGTTCCGGGTTCTGCAGTGTTGTCTTAGGCATAGCGAAGAAGATTACGACGAATCTAAGACGTAAACGTTACTTTTACCTCTACTAGGCGTATCCAATTATGTGTAGGATCAAAATATGAACCTGTAATGACATTAAATCCATTAATTACTCTAGTCTAAACCTAACAACAATACAGTGCTTGTAGAAGAATGATCTCACTCAAATCTTTATTCACAAAAAAAAAAGTGATACGTGTAAAGCAGTAAAAGGTAAAACATTTATCATAATCGCTTGTGGGTCAATGGAGTACATAACTATAGTTAACAAAACAAAATCATGAAAACTAAAATTAAGATCCGAACATAAGATTTCAGGCGACTAGCTCTATATCTAGGTACTTCAATATATAAAAATATTGCATTGGTTATTTACATTGATAAAAACATTCTAATCCTCTCCTCTATCGCAAAGAACGATACCCAACTACGTATATCGTTTTTCACTGATATGAGCGGACCGCAAGTTAAGGCAATTACTTGATAAGGAGAAATTCGCCAATTATCAGATTATATATTTATTGGACCGGGGCTATAAGAGTGCGTCGTTACAGGTGACGAAGCACCGTAATCCGGGGTGGTAGGTGTTGAACTAGGTGGGGAATCAATAGGTTTCGTCAGCGCGGGCGCCACATACTCCGGGAATCGAACACTAGACTCCTCCTGCAGTGGAGCCGGGGGCGTGCAGCTCGGGAACGGACTTAGCAACAAAAACGTCCCGAAAGCAACTATCGATGCCATGATCAGAATAATGGTTCTAGCTTCGAACCCTGCCCTTAGACCAGCCCAAGCGGCCATGTTAACGAGTAGAAGTAGGACCGAAACTCGAATCAGTCTGACAGCGGTCGCGTGGATCCTCCCACCGCCGACGCCGCTCATGTCGCTCGGACCGTAAGCGAAAAACAGATTATGTTTATCGCCCACGTGTTTAAGCATCATGTACATCAAGCCGAACGGCGAAATCAATGGACAAGCGAGGCTGTAAACCATCGTTATCGAGAAAATTGCTATGCTCCAAGCATAATGAACTCCGAATGGAAACTCATAAAGAATGGCTCGCTTCACGTAGCTCTTCTCCGCCTTTGATTTTGACTGCAGCAAGTACCATACATAAAGGAACAGTTCCGGGAAACGGATCAGTTCTAACGCCGTACCGATTAGGCCAGAGGTGATGACGTAATTGACGAAGAATGCGCCTTTGTCGGGCAAAAATACACAATCCCAACGCATGCTATTGTCGTGATCTATTGTCCATCTGAGAAATGCTTCAGCACTAGCAAGACCTAAAGAAGGTAGGATTAGAGTCATTAACAATAAGAAAGATACAGTTTTAGTCATAACAGAGTAGTTCTGCTGTGATTTGGTCCAATGAGAGAGGAACTTATCAGAGAATGCTACAATGGCAGGCATGACTGCAGCCATGGTCCAAAGAAGCAGTGTAGGGAGAAATTCAAAGATCACAGTACTAATTTTTCCTAGAGAATCTGGTTTAGCTACCGTTGTATTAAAAAGATTGACAATAATTGCAGGAGTTGTTAAGAAGAATAGAACAATAAATAAGAAAACATTGACAACAATAGCCTTGAGGTACCATACACCAGGTTGCCCACTCAGATTTTCCCAAATAATGTCAGAGGGATTTGTTGCATGAGACAAAACCCAACCATAATGCAGACTAAAGTTACTAATGACATGTTCAGCGAGCTGGTAAGATGGTAAAGTCAAGAATGCAATGCCTAGAGGATCATTGAGAACCATAGCTCGGCATCTCTTCGCTTCATCCTTCAACTTCTTCTCTTCATTGCTGTAAAATTCCAAGGCATCAAGTTCAGGACCACACCATGTTGGCTTCACAGTAATACGCTTCCCAGATTTCTTGAAGTATGAGTCAGTGTAAATAAGTGCTTCAGTCACCATGTCTTTCTTCTCTTGAAGTTCATTCAACATGTTTATGTTGTAGGCAAGGCGGAGGTCCACTATTTGAATGTGAGGAAAGTTGTGGGCAAAATAAGCTCTTATGCTAGATTCATTTCTATCAGCTTTTGATATGTTAGTGATCATAATAGTGCCAGTCATTGATGTTGGCGCTGGTTTACGTCCAGTGCACCTCCTCATTATCAACACAGATATTGGTAAGAAGGCAATGCTTATCAGAGTATGCACCCACAGCCAGCTAGATCTTCCAGTAAGGTTTGACAAAGTGGTTCTACTAAATGTGCTAGAATCAACATTTAAATTAGTGCCTTGGAAGTTGATAGGCAATATCAGGCCAATAGATACTAGTGTCACAATGAACATCAATGTTATTGCATGTCTTTGGAAGGAGAGGTAGTGGACAGCATCAGGGCCGCACTTGGCCAATACCTGCTCACGTGTCAGACGGAATACAGCTGGCAGCCAAGCAAAGAACCCTTCGTCTATGTTGGGTACGTCATCGGCGCTGCGTCTCCTGTTCACTAAGGCATCGCCGTCACCGCCACGGTAGAACAAGTTGGTCCACCGACTCTTTGTGCGCTGCACGAGCGCCATTCGGCCATAGTTCCATGCCGTCCGCCGCAGCACAGTGAACAAAGCGATGAGGAATGTCCACGACACCAAGTTAAGTATTAAAGTTTGTGGAATACCGTTGTACGCACCTGTTATTATCACATTTTGCGTAGTGTTCACCAACATACAACCTTCATCATCAGTACCGTTCGAGCTGTTCGAAACTAAAGAATATGACACTATGTTAGTAAAAGCACTCATTTTAGATGTCGCAACACGGGCAGTCAGGCGATAAAAGAGAAAGTATTTACATAATTAAAGTTCTACAAATCCACAAAATGCACTGTCACTTCACTAAAAACTTAGTACACCTATGTACTCGAATTTCAATACCATCTGGAAATTCTATTGTTGTCAGCTAAATTGGATCAAAATATAACAAATTAAATGACGTTTCTCCGTAACGCTGCCGTTGTTGAAGTCACCGTAAAATGACAGATGGATGACAGTATCGCCAGAGACAGACGAATACTGCAAAACCGTTCCAATTACCGTCACGTTTATGTACTTGCTCTTTTATACACATGACGAGACTCGTAAGTGGAAAAGAGATAACAGAACCAAATGTTCTAGAATTGTCACAGATTACACAGCTTAGAGTAGAGACAGCTATTACATAAACGCTTATTCGCCGGGAAAAGCGTTACAGTAGTTACTGGTAGTAACACGTTATAATAACATTATGCTTTTTATTAATTTCTTCTACGAAACTACTGTTGTGTACAAATCTCCGAAACTATTGAGCCTCCAAACCAAACTTACATTTGCAGTTGGAATGTATGAGGGAACATGTTTTTCAACTACAATGTTAAGTTTTTTTCTTGGGATAAATTCATCCCAACTACGGAACACTTCATTGTGCGTGTTGGGTTTTTTTTGGGATTCTAAAGTTAGTCCCGCAGTAAAACTTGTAATTTTAATTACGCCTTGTTGAACAGCTATTTTTAGGTTCCGTGCTATAATGGTTAAAACGGAACCCATAAGGTGCAACTGCCTCTGTCTGGTACAGCTGCTTATCAAATTTCATGCAGTAGCCTTGAAAATTTCAATACTTATAAACAAGGCTTGTCCACTTGCATAGTACTTGTGAAAGATTTATTTTTTATTTTATTGCAATTGGTGCCGAATAGTGGGTTGAACCTTTTCATTGGGGAATCATATCAACGGGCTTCATTTGGACATTATAAATAATATTTTATAATCATGCGACAGTCTTTTTGTTTCGTTTTTTTTTTATAATAAAATTATGTATGTTTAGGTATTTATTTAAGGGCCTGTGTCACTTGAAAAATAATGGTTAATATATTATTATATTATATTACGTTAATTATTGTGAACATTTTCTAAATAATTTATGTCATGGAAGTTGTAAATATTACAGTAAAAGTGTAACGATGGTTCTAAACTTATTTTCTTTTCTTTCTTAAGCCCTTCACAAACAATCTTGGATATGCGCTCGCAATAAATTAACGTTGAAAATGAAAATATTTTTTACCTACCAAAGATCGGAACGTAACGTAATTTTTTAAGTTGTTCATATCCGTGAATACTGTGTGTATGTTTTTTTCAGATACTTTGTTCGGATAAAAGGTAAATATATTTATAGTTTCTAATATTATTAGTCAGTAGACTACTATGTATCAGTGTTGGGCATTAATCAATTAATTAGTCAATTATCTTATTAATTGACTAAAAAAGTAACTGCAATTAAATTAATCGCAATTAAACTTTTAATTGCACGTTGCAATTTAATTAATTTGATTAACGTTTGTCAATTGTAACTCACAATTAAAATAATTACAATTTTTTTTTTTTGTTGTTTTATGAAACAATAAAATTAAAACTAACAATTTCAACAACAACAAACTTCATGTATCAAAATGAAATTAGTAAAAGGTTTAGGTATTGATGATTATTTGAATCGGTCTTTTATTTGTTGCCAACATGTGTATTTTACCACAGGAATATATGGGGGGGCACCCGGAGCCACTCGGGTATATTATATATTTATATATACCGGCTGTATATTATACAGCAGTATTTTTTTAATTGTTAGTTTTAATTAAAATTCACAAAACAATTGAAAATTAATTAATTGCTAATTGTAGTAAATCACAATTAACAATTAATTAATTGTTAATTGTTACTACTACAGTTAACAATTAAATAATTGTTAATTGTAATTTTCCACAATTACAATTGATTAATTGTTAGTTGTTGTGGTTACATTTACCAATTAATCAATTGTTAATCTTTAATTGTTCTTGCAATTAAAATTTGCCCAACACTGATATGTATGTATGCCACCGACTGCTGCGTATCACATTTTGTATATCATAACGACCAACAACGGAGCAGTAATTTTTTAAAATCTAAAAACAATTGAATTTCGCCGGTTACTTTACCATAGCCTGTTACAAAAGTGGTTCTTTACGTATCTGTGTAAAGAACCACTTGACTTTACTTAAAAGTAAAACATAAATAGATTGTTTAAATTTAACGAATTTTCGTGACATGAAGAGTACTTAATAGTGCATGCCTATAGGTAGACCCCTAAAACAACATTCGCACGAATTGGCGATGATCACGTAAATCTATCTTTCTTTTAATAAGAACACCGTCATAAAGTATATAAAAAAATAAAAACAAATAAAGATTGATGCAAGCCAAACTGTTACCGCTATTTAATTCGTTCGTTGCGTTAGCTTCGGTATTCGATAAAAGTGAAACAAACAGAAGTCGCATCTCTAGAGAACCACTACTGTCATGTGTTAGTCAGTTTTGAAATATTCAATTTTACGTTTCGTTTTAAGTTCAATATAATAGTTATTATTATTTTATTAAAAATAACCAATTATATAAAGTAATATAGGTGTGTTGACTATCATTAAATATCTTTTTAAATATTTTGCTGTGTATGGTTTAATAGTTTTGTAATATGTAGGTTTTTTTTTTCTATAAATTGCTATGATTTATTTCTTCTTACAGTTATTTCTATCTAATGTTGTAATGAAAAGGTCTAAGAAAGAGACAACAATAAACAATGTATCGAATAAATGAGACGCATACACCATACTTGAAATGTAGATGAAACAGAATGAATTTCTGAAATTCGTAACAAGTTCGACCGTTCGATTAACTTGTTTTGTGATAATTATTTTAATTTGATGACTTCTAACTTAACAATAAACAAAAATTATGGCAGACTTCGACTGGAATAATTATTTAGAAGTGAATAAAAATGTCGCTGTTCCTGAAGAATTATTTTCTCATGTAAGTTTCAATTATTTCTTACATGTTGTATAATATATTTTTTATGATTGTTCTTTTATTTACTTAGTTGTTTTACTATTGTTTAGAAATAATACTACGGTCTCCCCACCTTATTTTGTTGAGAAAACAATGATTGAAATTGAAAAACATACATTTTTACAGCAAAAAATATAAAAATGATGTGTACCATCCTAATTTATTTCTATTTATAAACCATGAATATTTTTACAATAATATTGTTTTGTTCAGATATTTAAGCATCTCTTGGGTAAGAGATCTTATCTTGTAATAATTATAGGTATGATGTTGCAAAACAATATAGAAAAATATGAAACCATATGGTCATGAACTTCCTAGTCCCCAAAGCAATTTCCTTATTAATTTATCATTACATGCATAATAAAACAACTCTTTTAAATGTATTAAAATTATAGCAAATAGTTATGAAAGTATCAAAATGCTGTCTCATTTTATTTTTTAAATCAAATTAAATTCATGGAAAAAGTAACAATTTACAGATAAGAGTTTGCCTATGGAGGGACTGGGTCATATAAAACGTATTTTTGTCAATATGTGTGAGATTGTTGACATCAATATAAAGCAAATTTATTGCATTTTGGCACAAATAACAAGTTATTTGTAATTATTAATGTTAATTAATGCAATCATAAAAAAAGTAATCTTTAAAACAAAATTTGCTCATGTGGACATACTAAATATTAACATAAAATAATATTTTTAATGAAGAAATCCATGTAAGTGCTGTCTTCATCATGTCTACATACATAACAGAATGGCCAAGGTCTTTGCTCTAATTCATCTGACCCTGAAAACACCATTTAAACTTTCTTTAAACAAAACAGATTAATATGTTGATTATAATTATCCAATATGTTGATTATTAAAGCTTATTATATTTTAGTGTTCAATAACTTCCATGGAATTTATTTTAAACTATGAATTGTAGCTTTGACACCCCTTTATTAAGCATTTGTTCCACTTTATTTATACTAATTTCTGTTTATCCAATCCGGATATATTATCCAGAAATCTCCTCCCTGTTCTTAAGTACATGAAAGTACTCCAAAAATAGGGCTATTTAAAACTTAAAAATATTTCAAATGAAACCTATTTCTGTTGTCTCAGGTGGAAACTAGTCTCTACAATGGCATCAAACAGGGCATGCTACTCGAAGTGTGTCATAAGAACAACCCGGACATCTACTGGATAGCAGAGATCACCATGGTATGCGGACACCTCCTCCGGATCAAATTCGTCGGTGCAGAGAATGACTTCTGGTGCGACATATCCACTACAAAGGTCCACCCATTAGGCTGGTGTGGGAAATACGATGAGCTTATAGAACCTCCAGATGAGATTAATGAGAAGTATGGAGATACAATCATAGAAATTATGAAAAAAGCCTTATTAGATGGTCAGTCGGTGTCTATAGAGGCTTTAAATAATAAGGGATTGTCCCCAATAGATAGAATCAAAGTTGGAATGAAAGTGGAGGTGCAGAATATTATTGATCCTTACAGATACTGGATTGCTACGGTAAGATCGCAGTACGATTTTCTCTATAAATAATATAATAATATACCCAGCGATTGATGTCACATGTATTTTCAATTTCAACAATAGGGTGTTATTATTAAGGCTCCTTCAAACAAGCGCGACACGCGACGGAACAGAAAGGCACCGCGTGTAGCACTACAAGCCGCGCCTTTGTGTCGCGTCGCGTGTCGCGCTTGTTTGTAAGAGTCTTTATGCTTAAGACTGCTAAACTTGACTATCCTTGTTATACCTGCGGGTTCGCCCGCGTGGAGGTCGGAAATTATCCCATGTAAAATTGATACTTAACTAAAACTTTAACTAGTAAAGCCTACTAAGCTGTTATAGTTTTCCTTTTAATTTCATTATAATATGTACCTACTATTGCCATGATTTCTTTCACATCTCCATAAACAACCATTTAGTTGGCAGGGGGAGGAGTCACTTGACTCTAACCAAAAAATATTACGCAAACGGATCCCTGAATCGAAAAATGGTGTTCACAGACCCGCAACATTTGAATATTGAACGGCCATGGGATAGACGAGAAAAAAATATCATGCCCATATTACGTGCAAGGGAGGGAGGTACACAAAAAAGAAATATTTTACCACTGTCGGCGTGATTAATAAAAGTTTTGGGTTTGCGCTTGCACCAACTTTACTCGCAGACTTCAGACAGATAGTTCAAAGTAAAAAATGTTTTTTTTTACATCAATGTTAATTACGTATTCGTAATATACGGTTCACTATAAATTGACGGGTGGCGCGATTGGTTGCACTGAATTTTGTTCGTTTTAATAGAGTTCAAAATAGAGACTGACGATCAGAAATACCAATCACATTCATGACTACAAAGTTCAGTGCTTGTAAGCGTCTCTGAGCTACTGTGGGGACAGACAGACGGACATGGCGAAATTATAAGGGTTCCTTGTTTACTAAGGAACCCTAAAAACGGACCGGCAATGAAACTAACTGGTGATCCCTGCAGTAGAGGTTCCCGTCTGATACTATCTTAGTGGCCTTTCCCATCACCCACACACCGTGAGAAAAGGTCAATCTATTCATAGCCATTGCGAGGGCGTCCTTTTCAGAATTTTTTTTTTTTAGGGGAGGAAAATCATTTCGCAATAATTAAGTATTCCCGAGAAGTTTGATTCAAGTAGGATTCGTAGAATTCCAACTTCGTTCTAGAACTCTTGAGCAGTGGTGGCCCAGTGGTAACGGCCGCGACTTGCGAGTTGTAGGTCGTAGGTTCGAACCCGGACAGGCGCTTTACTTTGTGTAAATTATTTCATCACCACTTCTCTCAAAACGGTGAAGGAAAACATCGTGAGGAAACCGGCATGTCCTAGAACCAAAAATTCGAAGACATGTGACATCTACCAACCCGCACTGGGCCCGCGTGGTGGATTACGGCCCACTCCCTCTCACAGAGAGGTGGCCTGTGTCCCAGCAGTGGGAACATTATAGGCTAATTATGTCTAGAACTCTCAAGTTTTAGTTCAGTATCAATTTTACCCGCTCAAAATATGTCAGCGGCCCGCTATTTGGTGACTGCGGTCTACTCTACTGCTAAGCAAGCTTATTATTATAATTATGTTGCTAAGTTCGTCCGCGGATGTGTAAGCGCAGCGAATATTTGATGATAGAACAAAGCTAACCCTTATTATCGCTCCCGGAAACTTCCAGGAGTGAAAGGGCATGCTTTAGGCAGTGATGTATAGTACACCACGTTATTTTGGCCCAGTCACGTTAAAGGCCCATAAAGCCAGTCGCTCCATGTAAAATACTGGTATTCAGCTGCATCCGGTTAGACTAGTATCCGGCCGAAAAGGCTAAGCAGATGATAATGAATAAAAAGCCTTTGTAATGGGGCGCGATAACATAATACCTACTTGTGTAGGAATATTATATTATGAGATTGTTTAATTACAAGCCAATCTTACAATACTCTATTTATGACGTACAAGCACGTTAAAATAACCGCTTTATGCGTAATTTCTAATGGGTAATAACTTGTTACGATCTCTAAGCATGTTGTTTCGGGGTTTAAAATGATTCCCAGGCCAATAAACTCGCTTTCCGGAAAACCGGACTTGTAGTACTCGGATAGCTCAAGCAAAGCAAGAGAAATAAGATATGTTTTCAGCCTCCTAAAAGACAAGACCTCTCCCTATCAGTTCTTCTTTTGCGTATCGATGAGGCCATCTGCAAGAGGGTAGCTAGGCTGACGGTCCAGGATACTTCAATGGGTTACCGAGGCCCCTGGCAACACAGGTAACGCAAAGAACACGGGTGGGTTTTAGTCAGTAAGAGTCTGACACCTAACTTCAGTCAGTTCACTGACTAAAACCCACCCGTATTCCTTCCGTTGCCTGTTTTGCCAGGGGCCTCGGTGACCCTTTAGTACCTTCCCGCGACCCCGGCAGGCATTGGCCCTAGTGGACCCCTACATTTGTGCTGACGACATCTCTTTGAGGCGCGCGTGGAACACAACGCGCCGTCGACCCGGGCGTTACCGGACGGTGAGCTACCCATTGCTCACCGTCCGGTAACGGTCCGCAAGCCCGCGCCTAACGGTGGCCGGAAATCCGCCCGGTATTCCCGACGCCCAGGGCGTCTAGGGGCGATAGGGCGCGAAATTTGTTCCATTCCCTCAACCGCCCCGCCTCCTCCTTCGCGAGCATTACTGCTTCGCAGCAGCTGCCCATGCCCTCTCGCTCCGTACCATGGCCTGAACCAGGGCCGGACGTGAGAGGTCTCTGCCACCGTATGCTCCACCGTGTCCTCCGGGCGATCTACACAGTGGTGACACCCGGGCGTTTCCTCCCGCCCTATCCGACACAGGAACCTCCCGAAGCTGCTGTGTCCGGTGAGGACCTGTGTCAAGCGGAAGGTGAGGACGCCGTGGCGCCTCTCTAGCCACTCCCCAAAGAGGGGACTTATCGCAGCAATCGTGGCGTGCCCAGCACTGGGTTGCGACAAACGTACTCTCCATGTCGCCATGAGATCCCGCCGGAGCTCCGTCCGCTGTGCCGCGATTTCTCGAGGCAGCGGAGTTACGCCCCGGCGTTTCGCGTCCTCGCGCCACTCCCATACGTGCGCGAGGACTTTTACTTCAAAGTCAATAAGGTATAGGACTGGAATTTTTCAAATTAAATTTCTCGAAAAAGTTTATTTTTATTTTTTATATCAAAAAATGGCGAAGTTTAAAAGCGGTGTTTTAAAGTTTATGCTAGACAGAAAAACAAATGCTAGCATCTGACGTCACAAGACGGAAACGCCATAGTAACTTCGCCCCATTCATTGATGATCGTTTTGCGTAACAAGAATGGAGTATTTTCGATAGCGTGTAACTTCTCAATTTTTCCTTCGATATTCTATTTCACAAGTCTTCTTTTTTTAGTAACATCTTTAAAATAAGTATTTAGGGCTGACTATCCAAAAAGTCTGAAGTACGTCAAGTGTGACGTCAAGCGCGTAGGTAGAGGAGGCTGTTTTCATGCAAGGTTCTTACAGCAACGTCTTTCCTCAGGTATGTGAGAACGTCGGCGGTCGTCTTCTGGTCCGATATGACGGCGCTGATGAAGACCTGACTCAGTTCTGGATCTTCTTCTCAAACCCTCGACTGAGTAGCTTCGGCTTCGTTACCAATAAGGTAAGTCCATTTCATTGCAATAAATATTTCTTATTCCAATGATTTTTGGGGTTCCGTACCTCAAAAGGAAAAACGGAATATACTTATAGGATCACTCGTGTTTCTGTCTGTCTGTCCGACTATCACTACTGATTTGCCCCGAATCTACTGGATTTATTTGAAAGGAACACATAATTATGTCACACGGACGTGTAACGACGGGCAAATTAGAAAATTAAAAAAATTATAACCGGCAAAGTGCGAGTCGGACTCGCACACGAAGGGTTCCGTACCATTATCTATAAAAAAGGCAAAAAAAAAATTGTCTGTTTTATGGGTGCCCCCTTAAATATTTATTTTATTCTGTTTTTTAGTATTTATTGTTATAGCGGCAACAGAAATATTACATCATCTGTGAAAATTTCATCTGTCTAACTATCACGGCTCATGAGATAGGTACAGCCTGGTGACAGACGGACAGACAGACAGACAGACGGACAGCGGAGTCTTAGTGATAGGGTCCCATTTTACCCTTTGGGTACGGAACCCTAAAAAGTATTGCAAACTATACCGTGTGGTTTATCAAATGCTGGGCTTGTTGTAAGGATTCAGGTGTATAATTTTATAATAAATACTTTTAAAGTTGTTTAACAAAATATATGAAAATTGACCACCCTTACCTCCGAAACTACTGTAAAATTAAAAAAAAATGGCCCAATTATTAAGTTACAAAAATATAGCTTAATATAGCTGTTTGAGAAGATTGAAGATACTTTGTGAATGCTGCTATGTTCTGGGGGGCAACCATCACCTCTTATAGCAGCATTATTTCAATATTACTTCAGCGTGAGAAAGAGATGGAGCTATAAGTCCTGTACAGCTCCATCAATTTCCCACTGTGAAGTAATATTATAATAATGCTGCTATAAGAGGTGATGGTTGACCCCCTGAACTGCACTGCACTTGTTTTGAGCAGATAAAGTTCAAACTAACAAGCAAGTACCTCAGTTTATAAAAAAATCAGAAATACCACAACCGTCACTTACGAGTACATTCACTATACAATACAATAATTCATTTGTTAGATTGTAAAATGCAAAGATGAAGATCACATATAATTAGTTGATATAGTACCTATAACTTGCCATTACAACCTTAGGCCCGTATTACAGAAGGAAACTCAAGCATTGATCTCTGTTTAAAACTAGTTTTAAGTCAAGTATTAATTTTAGAACGTTCCTCAAGCATAGATTCATTGATCATAGTTCAGCTGAGTATCGCTTTATTTTAGAACGTTACTCAGTTCTTAAAGCGAACCCAAGCAGTGATTTGATCTGTAATCGCCCAAGTGTGGTCGAGACCGCGCTTGAGCATAGAATTGTCATGGCAATTTTTGTTTCAAGCGTAAGTTGTCGAGTTTTAATATCAAAATGGATTTATATTTGACGAAGTAGATCATTACAATAATTTATTCAATGATGATGCAAATAGAAGGTTGCGTTCCTCTTAGATATTTAAGAGATACACAGGACCCATATAACTGTGAAAACTTCAAAAGGTTTACACAAGTACAATTTTTTTTCTTTCGTCCTGCCATTTAAAAAGTTATAAGAATAAATAATAATAAGCAAAACAAATAACAAAACTAATCAAATAAATATCTACGATGTTTTCATTTGCATTGTTCGACATATTGCCATTTTTTTAAATAGCGTACCTATTTATGGCCATAGATACAAGTCTTTTAAGTTTTACAATAATATTATGCTTACAAAATTACTATACTTTACATCAATAAATGAGGGATTGTACTATTCGGGACCGAACTAATAACGCTGATTTCCTAAATAATTGGGCGCTTAAGGTATATTTTAATATTTCTAATCCAGTGAAGATTAAAACAAAGTTGGTAAATAAAATAAATCGTAAACGAAAACAGGCTGATACAAATCTCTGCTTGAGGTTCGATTTGAGTCTCGATTCAGCTGAATAGAGATTGATTACCGTTCTGGAATATGACCGATGCTCGAGTACTGATTCTATACTTAAACAGTGATCGACTGATTGACGCTCAAACTAGACTTGAGGAACCTTCTGCAATACGGACCTTAGTTGTTTGTACAGAAGCTTTTTTTTTAGTGCTTTCGACATATTTTGTTTATGTTTAGGGTGTATGGGAACCCTATTTTTTATTTATTAATTAGATATAATTTAAATATTATTCTACGATGTTCTTTATCTCAACATTCTAACACCATTTGTTTTATTAAGTTTTTTATAGTTATTAGGACAAAAAAGTTATGTTAGAAAACTTTTTACTTTTTCGTTTTATTGCTCTACTGAAAAGTTGTGTTTTGGAGGATACGCCCTTTGAACCTAAATGTATCGATTACATACACATACACAAGCGACATTGTAAGGTCATGCTTTATGTATTTATTAACTATTGTCGAAAATGCTTTCAGTTTTTTTTTTGATGACCCCACCGCTTATTGATAAATGTAGTTGTAGTTCGATCACGGGCTGTTAGTAGTTAAATGTAAATAAAAATAAACCAATATACAGCCTTGGCCAAAAGTATTGAGCACCCATGACATCTTTCAGTTTTATGAGGAGTATCAAATAGAAATAAAACAAAACGTTTTATATAGGTTTATTTTACTATTTATTAATTGAAAATTATTTTTTTTGTCCACCCTTTGCCTTAATTACGGCAGAAATTCTTTTTGGTAAAGAGCTAACAAGATTTTTACAGTCTTCAGCAATAATCGCGTTCCATTCTAGGCGCAGATAGCGTTTCAAATCTTCTCTGTTGTTAATTGTGTGGTGTGGCGCCTAACTCTACGCTTTAATAAACCCCATAAATGTTCTATGGGGTTCAGATCTGGCGACTGGGCAGGCCAGTCAAGAAGCTCTGTGTTATTTTCCCGAAACCATGTCATAGTGCGGGCAGATGGATGGTGTTAAATTCCAGGAATTTAACACCATCATGTTCGTGTCGCCGAAATGTTTCGTGAATGAAGGCAGCAACGCAGTTTCTGGTAAATTTATGTACTTAGTAGAGTCCATGCGGCCCTCACACACAAACAATTCGCCAACTCCAGAATCGGTCATGCAACCCCAGACTATGCTGCCGCTGCCGTGTTTTACGGTTGGGATCACACACTCTGGCTTAAATTCTTCGCCCACACGGCGACGCACAAAGGTCACACCAGGTGTACCAAAAATCTGCAATAAAGACAAAAATAATGAGTTCCGGAAAAAAAAAATAACTTCATTTATCGTTTGGTTTTTAAACCATTTTATATAATTTTATTAGGGCATTAAATTGACTTATTCACCTCAAAGTTTGATTCGTCTGACCACACAACATTTGACCACTCGTCAACGGTGAAAGTTCGGTGTTTTAAGGCCCATTTATACCGAGCTTTTTTGTTGTTGTCGAAGAGCCATGGCTTCTTCCTAGCTTTACAGCCTTTCAGACCAGCTTCCTGAAGTCTTCTACGAGTAGTTCGAGCAGAAATTGATTTCTTAATTTTTTCTGACAACTCAGCAGCGAGCTCTGAAGATGTTTTTTTCCTATTTCTTAACGACTCTCTCAGTAACTGACGATCCTGACGGTCTGTGGTGATGCGTTTGCGCCCGGTTCTCGATCTATTTTGATGTGATCCGGTAGCAGAGAATCGCTTAATAGCATATTGCACGGATCGGCGCGAACATTTCACACTTTTGGAAATCTCTACTTGTGATTTCCCTTGCTCATGCAGAAGCTGTATCTGCACACGTTTTTCTAAAGAAAGTTCGTTTCGGTTTGGCATATTGCAACGATAACACTTAACATTTTGAAATAAAATACCAAAGGCGCACTAGATCACTGGATGTGTTCACAACGAGCGATGGTAGCGAACTGATAAATAAATACAAAAATTGTAAAAGACACATTTTATTGCACCCACGTGTTTTATTGCTAGCTGCGGCGTGGGTTTATATTGTTTTTAGATTTTAAATCTTTGTAGATGACCGGCAAAAGAATATTTCAACAGTAGATTTGGTTTTCTCCGATACTTACCGTGAACGAGCGAAATTTGTAAGGTGCTCAATACTTTTGGCCAATGCTGTAGGTTATGAAAGTCCAACTAGTAAAAATTAGTATAAGTATAAATAGTGTAGGTGGCAAATGATAATACTTACGATTTTTCCCTTCAATTACGAAATGGTCCAATCAGTTATTGTTGGTGATATATTATTTCAAAATCTACAAGAACGATATATAACTTGGTGGCACTTGACTCTAACAAAAAATAGCACTTCAAAGCCATTTTTTGTTGGAGTCAATGTCTCCCCTGCCAGCTAAATGGTTGTTTATGGAGATGTGAATAAAAACATGGCAGTAGTACATATAATGAAATTAAAAGGAAAACTATCACAGCTAAGTGGGCTTTACAACTTAACGAGTAATAGTCGACCAACTTAAATTTGCAGTTGGAGAATTGACCGTGGCATATATCGATGTATGAGAGAACATGTTTTTTCAACTACAATTTTAAATTTGTTTTTGGGATAAATTCATCCAACTTCCCAACTACAGAACCCTTCACTGTGCGTGGTCCGACACGCACAATGACTAGGTACTCTATATTTGTGCTAAACACAACAAAAAATGTTTAGAAATAAAAAGTTATCGATTTTTGATCCGAAACAGACTTCCATTTTCCATAGTGCGCCGGCGAGGAAGCGACTAACTATCGGCAATTTAACTCGCTCAAGAAGCGTACATTAGATACATATTTATAGGTAGGTACTATATTCCGTGTAAACAAAAGAGATGCATATATTAATAGTTGATCGCTGACTGTTCACACTGCCAGCGAGTACTCGCTCCACTAATTTGTCGCTGAGCGACAAGAGCTATCCAAGATAATACTCGCGCGTGGGACAACTGCCTAAACCACGACTTTGCAAAATCCCTATTTCAAGATGTCACGACGATGATTACGCATGGATAATTGCATGAGTCAATCAATAATGCAAGAGCTTCCATTATTCGACCAAAATACTTAAAATCAGACCAGACCCAGGCAGGCGGGGGCGAACTTCGAAGACATTATTGATCGTATCTAAATATAAAACCCGTGAAGAAGGATCGTTTTATAAAGGAGCTGAGTACGAAACGAACGTAACAAAACATGACGCCTGTTTTTTTCCGAAGAGTTAGGTAGTTGTGTACCTTTCTATCGTAGGTACTACATCCACATTTCGCCAGTTCTAGGCCATAACTTCTAAACAAAGTATAACACCGTGTTACGAGTATCAACCTTGAGTTTTTGTAAACAATAGACCAAATAAAAATACGACCATATAAAAAATATAATCCTCTACTGGGCCCCAATTCTGTATGGTAATTATTATTCCCCGTTTATATCTTGCCACGTGCAAACCACGTCAATATCGAGTCTTGTCGTCCATGTACGAGGGCTGCACTAAAAGTATCGGGAATGGAATATTTCCACTGTTCCTGTCATATTAAAATCTTTTTAATTGAAAACTCCTTGGTTTTAAAAATCGAATACCATTTATTTATTTAAAAAAAGATTCTCGGTCTTGTCACAAGGTTTTGTCAAACTTGTTTAGTCGTTGAGAAAATGGAATTGACTCGAGAAAAATCAAGAGCGATGATTTATTATGACTTTCGAAGTGGTTTAACACAAAAACAGTGTGTTGACCGGATGATTTCTGCATTTGGTGATGAAGCCCCATCCAAAACCACAATTTATCGCTGGTTTGCTGAATTTCAACGAGGACGTGTCAATCTCAGTGATGATCCCCGTCAAGGTCGTCCAAAAACTGCAGAAACCCAAGAAAACGTTGATGCTGTGCGTAAGCTGATTGAGGAAGATCGACATGTGACATACTGCGAAATTCAGGCAACTTTAGACATTGGCATGAGTCAAATACAAATAATCTTGCATGAACAATTACATGAACCCCGGCAGTTCAGTTCAGTTAAACATATTGAATGTTCTAAAATCTTCAGAAGATGAGCTTTTCAGAAATATATAATACTTTACATGCATTCCTACAAAGTTTAACATTTAAATGACTTTGAAAGTGATGAAGTGGACAGGCTTGACATTGACGTCCGTCAAAGCTATAAAGATTGTGACATTGTAAAAAAAATACATTTAACATTAAAAAAAAACATTATAATTTAGTTTGATCCTTAAACTATTAAATAAAATTAACAAAAAATATATCAGTAGCGACATTGGTAAAAACAATTTTTGATATGCCGTTGTTCTACCATTTTCCTATAGTGCGGTAGGACAATGTCTTATATGCATAGTTTATAAGTAAGATACGAAAGCTGCTTTCAGTGCCCCAGATCGTAGTACTATTGTTACAAATCTGTTTGGTAGATTTGTAATTTCATTCGAAACCCGATTTTTTTTCCTTGTGCGTTGATTTTACGTGCCCATGGATAAGCATGTGGCTTTTACTTGAGCTTTTATGAAACTCCAACTCCACGACGACGTGTTACAATTTGTCCCATGATAATTCTAATTCGACCCCCCTGGGACGTCCATCCGCAAGTAATGAAGTTAGTTTAGCTCCAATCAAAGGTGATTCATTCTATAATTAGTTTATTTGCTCCTCTTTAAACTCGAGGAGCTTTTTATTTAGTACTAAAAGCATAATACACCCATCACGCATTATTCGAATAGGGATAGTTGTTACCAGACTGCATTTTCTATTTAGAAGTAGGTACGTAAATTTTGATTTTCAACTTAAAGTCACTCTAAACTGGAAACTAAAACTAATCATTATAATCATTTCAAGTTATGAGATAATAACGCAAAGTATTTTTATCAAATATTTAAGGAGACTTCTAATGTATTTATGATTGATCTATTCCATTTTTTGAGCAGGAACGATACGGATTCGTCAGAAAAATATTTTTTTCTATTCTTCATGTTCCCATTGTGCGTGTTCGCGGGCGTAACGTCATCTTACTACCCGATGTTATAATTATAATATACGATGCTTTGGACCATTTTCGGGTCTATGTGAAGTCAAATTAGCTTCAAGGAGCCACCGCCTTACAGTCAGCTCACTTACGTCTCTACGGGTCTCCCGAAGTTCATTTGTTACTTCCATTGCCGTCGCGTCAGGTCGCTCCGTTCAGCCTAGATTCAAAGTAATTTTAGCTCCAATCTAAGCTCCATTATTACATTATTTATCAATATGTTACATATATTGATATAGCTATACACAACGTAAGTATGTAGGTCGGCAAACATAAGAAACCGTATTTCTCGTCACTTGAACTGATCGGTTAGATTGACCTCGATACTAATAGCAATCTTTAACTGATAATGAGTTAATAATTTGTTGTAGGGCAAATAGTGTCGGAAATATTTATGTTATTAATTTTGTCCTTGGAAATGTATGCTAATTACCCAAAGTTTCTTAAAAACCTCTGTAAACTCTGTAAATTGTTACCTTCGCGGCTTGAACCTGGATGAGATTGACAGCTAGAGTCGTAGACTCCCGTGACCGACTCTAGCGAGACCTCAGCAGAACTGAAATCGGGCTGGATGACGATGATGATGGTATACCTAATGTTGAGTGATTATGTCTACGCAGGGTTCTCCGTGGCAGTTCAAGTACCCCGGCAAAGTGAACAAGTTCTCGTGCAAGAACAAATTGAGCACACAACTGCGACAGAGCGCTGAAGAGGCTATCTCGGAGCCTACGCCCGCAGACCTGTTCCAAGTGAGTTTTATTAAGATTTTACTAGCTTTTTTCCGCGGCTTTGCCCTCGTGGAGGTCAAAAAATCCTATAAAAACTTTTTCCATTAAAACATAAACATATCTATGTGCTAACTTTCATGGCCGGTCAAACGGTGTTGGGAGTTTACCTATCTCATACCAACATCCATTTTGTAAATATTTATTTAGAAATGTGGTTATTTTTCCAAGTTTAATTAGCAACTTGTGTGGTTGAAAGTATTTATACAAATAACAACAATCAAAACACTTGTAACTGTCATTTGACTAATTAGTAGGTAAATAAGATAATTCATGTAAGGATGATTATTTTGTTACGGGAAATTGGTGTGACTCCAATTGCTCTTCCTTCCTTATATATTTTGGGTTTCGCCTCGCTTGTGTTGTGTTTGAAAACGTCGTGTGTTTTTTTCCTGTTTGTAATGAGAATCGCAAGGGGAAATGTTCTACACGGCACGGCATTTCTGTGTTTCAAATATGCAAATAAATATTACGCCATCTTAATATTGTTAAATGTTTTAACTTATTTATAGAAATAGGAATTGAATTAAATAACGAATGTAGTCGGCCATTAATACGGTTTAAGCTGTGCTTTCATGTTTAGTGTTAGCCCATAAGTATGTTTGCCCACTGACTTAGAACTTATGCCGTGTTGACACGATCAAAGTACGATTGTACAAAGTAGATTTGACTAAGCAGGCTATGAAAAGTTGACCGTGGTCCTAGTCCACTTAGATTGCATCTCGTCATCCAAGTGCGCTTTGATTAGTGTTGCCACGATCAAAAAAACGTCCAACTAGTCGTCAAATCTACTTTGTCCAAGCGTACTTTGATTGGGTCAACGCGGCTTTCCAGAAGACGGCTATTTATAATCGTATCCATATGTTCCACAGCCAAACCAAAACTTGGAATCACACAACTTCGTGAGCGGCATGAAGGTAGAAGCTTTAAGTCCACAGGACATGAGAACCGTCCGCCCGGCGACCGTCACTAAAGTGTTCAACAATTTACACTTCCTTGTAGTAATTGACGACCACGTGGAAGACTACGAGGACTCCAAGATGGCGTGGCTCTGCGACTCCATGCACCCATACATATACCCTATAGGATGGACACAGAAAAACGGCCTAGCCTTCAAAACTCCCAAAATCTGGAAAGAAGGACCTTTCGATTGGGACGAGTATCTGACAATGACATCGTCAGTACCAGCCCCTGATTACTGCTTCGGGAACAAAATACCGCTAAAAGGCGTCGAAGTCAATATGAAATTAGAAGCTGTTAATCCGCAAAATCATGAAGAAATACACGTAGCGAATGTAGATTGTATTGTAGAACACATGTTATGTGTTGAACTCCTGCCTATAGGAGAGAAGTACTGGTATGCACAAGACAGTGACTTGCTGTTCCCTGTTGGTTGGTGCGACAGCAATGACTACGCTTTACACATTCCCGATACTACGACTGAGAAGGAGCAACCGAAGCCGGTTGAAGAGAAGGCGGCCAAAGAAGATGTGAAGTGTTCGGACGAATGGTGCGATAGGATTTTCTTTAACTACAAATGTTACGCGGGACCATCGATAAGTAGGAACAAATTGTCACAGTTGCCAAAGCACGTGGGTCCGGGGCCATTGTCGCTGGTGCTAAAAGAAGTGCTTAATAAGATCATTTCGGCGTCATACAAGCCTGCTAAGCTGCTCAAGGATTGGGAGACTGAAGGCCCCCCTGAAGAGGGCATGAGGCTCGAGATGTTGAGGGCAAAGTGAGTATACGACAGAGAGAGATTTATTTCGTATTCAGTCGAGTCACTTATATCTTCTCTTTTAGCCATTTATTAAAATTATTTATTTTATTAAGTTATGGTATTGAGCAGACGATTGCATAGAAAAACACTATATTTATTTACTTGATAACAAAGATCAAAATAGCATTCACCTTTGACCAATCTCAAGTTGACATCAACCTAAAACCTTTTTAATGGCCTGGCCATTATACGACATCTATAAACAAAATTGCTGGGATTCTAACTTGACGCGTTACGCGATTGGTAGCACGGCATTTGGCAGTCTTAGTTTCAATACTAATAAGAGTTCAAAATGGCGACGGATAGAACAGAACTACCAATCACATGACTGCAAAATGCAGTGCTACCAACCGTCACGCGTCAAGTTATAGTGAACGCACCGTATAATGCTGAGTCGTTATATTCCGTCGTAAAATGAGCAGACAAAAATTGCCCTTAAGGTAACGAAAATGATTTTAGCTGTGCCTACATCACAGTTGTCTCTCATTTTTGTTTCTAAAAATGCTAAAAACATCAAATTGATTGATTAAAATACAATCTTATTGTACCTTTTCTCAATTCTAGACTAAAGTCCAGCACATACCACGCGTACGTGCCCATAGCGCGGTCTGCGGGCCAGGTGTCTTCGTTCTGCCGCGACGCGTGCGTGAAGCTGCAGGCGTGCCCGTGCCTGTTCGGGCCCGAAGAGACTGTCACGTGCCCTAACGACTGCCAGCATGTCGACAAGTCCACCTTCCGTAAGTACAAAACCGGATCGAACGCCGCCATCTGGTTATGTCAATACAATTTTTGTGACAATGTCAGAAATGTATAACAACAATGTCCTCTTGTCAATGCCATTCTAATGCCAAAATATTTTTATAGCACTAAGTTCGTCTCGCGAAAGAAGTCTAGCAGACACGGCGCTACAGGCATGCGACGGAATTATAATTATATCTTTAGTTATTTATTTATCTCAACATCATATTATTATAGTCACTGGTTAATACAATGTAAAATAATTTGTTGAGAAAGGTGTCTACGGAGGAGGATGGTAGGGGTTGTACAGGAGAACATTTGTGCGCTAGTTGTTTTAGACTACACTAAAACAACCACCGTACAGACGTTCTCCTGTACGTAGTAGCAAGGAAGTACGTTGGATCGAAATTAGAGTCTGATGAAAGTTTCACACGTTTATATAGTTTATTTCACAAATAGGACAAGGAGATCACTAGAGACCTAGATAATACCAAGATGACTTTACGGTCAGAGATTCGTCTTAAATTATAATTAGTTATATTAGGTTCGCGAATTACCCTCCTCAAGGAAAGCAGTAGGGCCACGAGTACAGTGCACAGAATACACAAACCGACATTCTGACCTTGCCGCCGAGGTCCCGTGCGAAGACCCCGACGTAATTTTTTCCCCCGACCCTCGCTCGACGAAGCTCCAGCCCGCGCCGTAGCCGATACTGCAGCTTTAAATTCCCCCGATAATAATAATTTGCGAACAGTCGCTGGTCGTTTTCGCTGAGCCTCCTTCAGGTAACCGGGGGTCTCACCTGGTGGAGACAGACCACCGTCGTGTCGTGAAGAAAGCGACGCTGACATACAAGCGTCGCGGTGTGCCTATAGAACACAAATAGCAACTACTCAATTTCTACTAAGCCGAGCCATCAATAGGCGCACATATTGAGCGACTCGCATTGGCGAGTCACCGTGGCGCTTCCGCGGGCGAGGGGCGAGGCCCTGACACCGATGGCCACGCCCCCTGTTATTGCTCTGGGCACCATTGAAGGTGGTGGCCATGAGCATTATGAGGTGAGCGGAGAAAATTTGGAGCACCCTATTGGTGGAAGTTGAGACGATGACGGAAGGAACCCATTGATGGGCATTCTCTTTGCTGACGAGCGGCCGCACGCTTTGTTAGCTTTGAGACAGATGATTTATGGGCCTTTGAGCAGCCACGGTAATTGGCTGGGTGCCCCGATTCACCTCATAGCACAGGGCGGGGGCACTCAGAAGTACCGTGTTCACCCAGGCACCTGACGCACCTGGGTTTAGCATGGTTCTTTTGCGGCATGTCCGTAAAGCTGGCAAAGGTGGTATTGGCCAATGATACCGTTCTTTCTGGGCTTCTGGATTTTGAAGCCCACGAGTCCCTAGATCGACTTGACCTGGACGATCGGGTATTGCCTTTCAGTTGGGGGACAGACAACGAGAACCATGTCGAATGCTTCCCCGCCTCTGGCGCGGTGCATTCGCTAGACCTCATCTACTGGGATATTTTAGGCGTTAATGTCGAGAGGTGGGAATTACTCGGGTCTGGTGGTCTTCAGGGAGGAAGTAGGTATGAAAAGATACCCTGTTGGGTTGACAGGGCTTTGGTGAAGGCGATCTTAAAACGGCCGCACTATTTGGAGACGTCTGTCCACTTCCCTTTGTCCTGAATGAACACGGGCGGGAGGGGGCAGCTTCTTGGGGGCAGAAGTAGATAGGGGGGGGGGGAGCAGATCCTGAGAACAGGATAAACTGGACGGGACGAGGACAGTGACAGAGGGTGCCGCGGGGGCGTAAAGCCGTCGTCCTCGGAAGAGGGGGAAGAAGGTGGGACAGGCTTGATCAAGACTGGATAATTATTATTATCTGGGGAATTTAAAGCTACAGACTCAGCTACGGCGCGGGCTGGCAGGGGTCGGAGGACAATTACGTCGGGGTTTTCGCGAGGGACCTCGGCGGCGAGGTCGGAATGTTGGTTTGTGTTTTTTGTGTTCTGTACTCGTGGCCCTACCGCTTTCCTGGAGGAGGGTAATGGTGGAGGGTCTATAACAGGCGGCCTTCACAACCAGAGGTACAGAGGGACGGCACAGTCAAAGAAACGCATGGTAGTGCGTTTCATATATTGCTGGATAGTGGGAATTTTGAGGTCGAGATGGATGATCTCATTTCGAACGAACCAAGAGGATCCCGTTGCCTTGCGGAGGAAACGGTTTTAAAGGCACTACATCCTATGGATGTGGTGGGGCTTAGCTTTAGCGAAGACTGCACAGGCATATGTCATGATTGGACGGATGCACGCTGTGTAAATACGCAATTTCCACTTAATGGACAATTTGCTGCGTACATTTAAAACGGAATGTCTACCGAGAGCGAAAGCGGCACGCGAATGCGCCTTCTTTGCTCTGAGAAGGAGAGGTGGTGGTCGAGGGTCACGCCTAGATATTTAGCTCGCTTCTCCCAAGGGATAGTCTTGTCGAACTTGTGAAAGGTTTTGAGAAAAGAACCGCCTGACTCTTTTCGGGATTGACTTCGATTCTCCAGTTCCTAAACCATGCGCCAAGTTTATCGACTTCGGTTTGGAGAGTGCGAGATATCTGGTCAAGCTTTAAGCCGGTGTAGAAAATGGCCGTGTCGTCTGCGAACAGAGCCAACTGTGCCTTTTTACTTTTAGGGATGTCGCTAGTGAAGAGAGTGAAAATGAGAGGGGTTAGCACGGAGCCCTGAGGGACGCCTGCGCGAATAGGATGGGGGAGGAAAGCGCTCCTTCGATGCGATAGCTGAAAGTGTGGTTTGACAAAAAGTCTCGTAAGATGAGTACGAGACGATTGGGCACACCAAGTTTGTAGAGCTTATATAATAAGCCGTTGTGCCAGAACTTGTCGAACGCTTTCGCTATGTCGAAGATCACAGCACCGGTCATAAAACCACGTTGGAAGCCAACGCCACCGCATTGTAGAACACATAAGTTCTACAATGCGGTGGACCTGTTGGGCGCAAGAATGTTGGGTTCTAAAACCGAATAGCTGGTCAGGGATGAAGCCCTTTGTTTCTGCAATATCTCTGAGGCGCTTATAAATAAGCGTCTCATAGACCTTGCCTAGAACATTGAGCAGACTGATGGGGCGGTAGCTCGTGGGTCCCTTTTTGGGCTTACCAGGCTTGGGTATGCCGATGATGGTGGCCTTTTTCCACTGTTGTGGAAAGATGTTGTTGCTTAGGGCACCATTGAAGATGGTGGCCATGAGCATTATCAAGTAAGTGGGGAACAGTTGGAGCACCCTATTGGTGATTCTGATGAATGATGATGAAAATTATGAAGCCGGGGGCTTTACGAGGTTTTAGACCCTTCGTGATATCGTGCACTTCGTCTGGAGTGACGGGAGGCAGAGGATAATCTGGTTCTTTAACGGGCGGGAGGGATTCTCTACGGTCGACTGCCGCGTCGACCTGGGACAGGTTAGCTTGGTCTACAAGTTCCAGAAGGCTAAGTGAGTGGGCTCTAACTCGCTCAGCAACTTGTTCCAGCCGGCGTTACGTAGCTCCGATAGGCGTGTCTTTGTAAATAGCGCATATGGGCTTTATTCGCGTGGCAGGGAAAGTTGGTGTATGCACGGACAGCCGCGTTCTTCTCATTCAGCGGTTAACGCACATCGTCCGGAAGCTTCCAGCGATGGTCGTCCATCGCAGGAACCTCTCTTGAACAGTCGTTCAAGACTGATTGTACGTGTTCCGTGAGTGAGTCGATCGCGGCTGTCGTGTTCGCGATAGAGTCAATCTAGTCGGGGGGCTAACGTGGTAGATTTCAGGCTGCGAATCGCTTACTTTCCTCCAGTCTGTAACTACCGGTGGGAGGGGGTTGGTCAGGGTCGTGGAAACCTAAGCGGGGGGCCAGTTTTAGGACAACTGGTCGGTGGTCTGAGGAGAGTTCGTCGATCGCTTCTATAGAATCCAATCGTTGGTTGATATTCTTAAGAAGCGCTATGTCAAGTACGTCAGGGGTGTGTTTAGGGTCAAGGGGAAAGTGAGTGGGAGTCATCGGGGCGATGACGTCGAAATTTAGGATGGGGCAGAGGTCAAACAGGTGTTTGCCTCTGGTGGAGATCCTGGTACTGTTCCAGGCAGGATGTTTGGCGTTGAGATCGCCCGCTATGATAACGGAGTCACTCAGGCCAAGTAAGGCAGAGAGGTCGTCAGAGAGGGGTTGGGATAACTCTGATGTGGAAACGGAGGGAAGATAGGCCGATACTAAGGTGATCGGTTGGTGGCCAGTCATGCCTAGCTTACAGATGGACACTTCTAAACGAGAGAGAGGGGGCGGGTCCAATGGGGTTGAAGTATTGGGTGGGTATAGCGAAATATTCTAGGGCTTGCGTAATCGGGATACGCGTGGAATATTTTCTGGATCTGAGAGAGATCGCAGGAATTTCTAGTAGCAACGAGTTCGTTGGTCATTTCCAGAGATCACACTGAACGGATCTACTGGGTTCGGACCGACCACTGGAGTGGTTGAAGCGATAGGCCGTGTCGCAGCGGTAACGGCAACGGCCTTGGGAGCGTCCGCCGGTTTCGCGGGTTGGACGGGTAAGGGTGCGGAGACGCGGCGATCCATCAGCGCTCTGATGGGTGGCGGAGTGGGCCTCGGTTGAGCCATAACAGGGAAGGCCTGCTGATAATTCAAGTAGTTCTAGGGACTAGGCCTTTGAGGGCTTAGTCTCTGGGGAAGTTGAGAGAGAGTCTGTGGGAAGAACCCATGTGAGGGCCATTCTCGCTGCTGGCGGGCGTCCGCACGCTTCGTCAGCTTGGAGGAAGTTGATTTAGGGGCGACACGGCGCGGCATACGCTGGCAGAGTGTGCCGCTTGGGAGGATCCGCGCCGTGCCCTCGTCTCAGGAGTAGGCAGTGACCTGTCGCTGCTAACCGTGGTCGACTCCATGGTCGGCAGCGAGGTCCTGGGACGCGGTGGTATCCTTCTGCGAAACAGTCATGTCGCAGAAGGAGGCTGCGGAAAGGGAGTGGGAGATCTCTTCCTCTCACCCTGCCCGCAGCAGGCGCACCGAGCATCGGCGGAGGGCGGACAACGCCCTCTTCCAGCCCCCCTAAATGGGTCCAGGGGTGACGGACTTGGTGACATCCATCGTCCCCCACATAGCAGGACCTGAGGTGGCCGCGCGTTGTGTTCCACGCGCGCCCCTATTGGACGTCGCGGGGAAGTACACCTCATTCCCCCCGCGAGCTGGAGGCCGGCACCAGCCGAGGATCGCGGAAGTCGCACTAGATCCCATGATCCCCGGAGCAAGTGTGGGCGGGGAACACCGGGGTGGTTTCTAGTCAGTAAGAGTCTGACAGACCCCTCCGCCTAACCCAGGGCGGAGGACATCCATGAGGATTTTCCACCACCGAACAAAAAAAAAAAGGGGCCTTGGGGCAGCTACGGTAGTTGGCTGGAGGGCCTGACTCACCACATAGCACGCAGCTAGGTGGTTCTGTACATAGAGAACGGTCTTTTGGGCGGGGGCAGTCAGAAGTGCCGTGCTCACCCAGGAACTTGACGCACCTGGGTTTGGCATGGCAATTATTTGGGCGTGCCAGTGGAGCTGGCAGCGGTAGCATTGGCCAACGACGCCGCTCTTCCTGGGCTTCTCGATGACTAGGCCCATGAGTCTGCAGATAATGGAGACCTTGAAGATGGGATGATGCCCTTCTGTAGGGGGACTTTTTGGGGGGTAGAAGTGGACAGGGGTGTGGGTGGTATATCCTTGGAAGAGGATGAAGTCGGTGGGGTTGGCGACGGAGGGAGCCACGGGGGCTGAGGGGGAGGAGGTAGAGGGGCTACCGCCGTGGCGACTCATCGCCTGCGAGGAGGAGGCTTTCTTCTTTTTTCTCTTGTTCCCCTTTCCAGTTACGGATGTGAAGCCGTTGTTCTCGGAAGATGAGTTGGAGGCAGAAGAGTGCTCTGACTCGACATCTG
This sequence comes from Atethmia centrago, assembly GCA_905333075.3. Taxonomy (NCBI): domain Eukaryota; kingdom Metazoa; phylum Arthropoda; class Insecta; order Lepidoptera; family Noctuidae; genus Atethmia; species Atethmia centrago. The sequence goes on along the minus strand of HG995367.1, from coordinate 6,929,054 downwards.
ATTTCGCACTAGCACTGTAGACGTCCCTACGTCTACAGTGCAGACGTTTGTCGCGGGACGCGACTTCGTCAGTGTCCAATGACGCTGCGGGACTTAAGGAAATTAAAATTAGCGATGCTGTCTTGATGCGGGGGCTGCTGAAGTGCAGCAAACTTAGCGCTGTATTTGGCGAGGAATTCGGAGTCCTTTTCCCCGTCATGGAGGACGCTCCATGACGAGGAAAAGGCTACGGGGGCTTTTTGGTTTTTATTCCTTCTAATGGGATAGCCTAATAGCCTATTCCTAACTCTCCGGGTGGATAGGCCCGGGAATGAGTCACCCTCCCTGTAGGGTGCAGACAGGGTGAGTACATATTTGTGAGCCCTAAGCTTGTATACCCTTTGCCAGTCTTATTGTGCAAGAGGGCCCTGACCGGTCCAGAGTGAAGGGTGTAGACACACCCTAAAGACACTAGGTGAGTAGCTGTGAAGAAATATAGTTCACCAGAGCCGACTAGGAGATTCCCCGAGGCCGGATAACTCTGGGACCCGTCCAATTGACTGCCTAGCCCAGAATGGGTTCAGCGGGTGTAATTGGGATCACGAAACAGTGCTTTGGCCCAGTGCGGGACTTATGACGCTACTCGAACGTTTTCAGTAAAAGAGAAATTCTTGCCTTGAAAAAGGCACTTTTTGAGATCAAAAATACGATCCTTTGATAATTATTAATCGACCGTTGATCTTTTGTAGTCAGGTGACTACGAGACGTTACGCAGCGTAACGATCCGGTTCGGCAGGAGCGGTGAGAAAGTGCAGCGAGCTAGAGCAGCGGCAGCACGTCGGTTCACGGCGGGTGACGAGCACGGAATGGCTTTTGCTGCTATATTCATCGGGATGTCGCTGCGCCCCCGCAAGGGGGCGCGGCAGCGGAACCGGAGCGTCGCTCCCTGGCCGCGGAGGGTGTACGGTGGCCCGTGAATACGGACCCCTCATTTTGTGCGCCTATTAGCGGCGATTTAGAACTTCGGACGCGTTTTAACGCGTCCGTGTAACTGGTTGCTATGAGTAAATCTGTAGGCTCGCCACGACGCTAGTACATTAGCGCCGCTTTCTTCACGACTCCACGGCGGTCAGTCCCCGCCAGGTGAGACCCCCGGTTACACAGGGGAGGCCCAACGAAGACGACCAGCGACAGTGGAGCCGACTCGACGTTCCTACAGACTAGGTGTATAGTCCCCGCCCGCCCCGCTCTCAGATCTAGCCGATTACGGTCCAGACTAAGGGACGGTCGTGTATGTGTGAACGGCATTGTGTTGTGTGTAACACCGTTCAGTGTCTACATGCGTCGCAGCCCGCACCGCGCCCGCATGTGTGAGTTGACTGCTTGTCTAGTAGTGGGTGTCTGGTTTAATTACGTGACGCGACTATATTAACTTAGCACACGCCACGCAATAGATGTGTGTCATCTGTAGAGTTCTATTGAGTCGAGTAAGCCGCGTGTAACCTGGGTGCGACTTACTCGAGGCGTCCAGTCCGGTGATGGGGTCACTCGTCCGCTACCAGGTCGCGGGGCAGGGGTCTCGCGTCAGGGGGTCGCGTATGCCAGGGCGCTATCTGCTTGACATGGGGCGAAGCAGACACGTCGGCACGCGCGTACATCCCCTTCGCGAGGCGCCGCACAAACTCATCCAGGCTCTCGATCCCGAGGTCCCGCTGGATGACATCATTCCTCACGAAGCGAGGAGCGTCAACTATGGTCCGCAGCGCAATACTCTGTTGCGCGCGGAGCAACTTCCGGCTCGACTCGCTCGTGAGGGCGAACCAAGCGGGAGCGGCGTACGTCAAGATTGGGCGCACGTACAGTTTGTACACGCCCAGCTTGACGCGCGCCGGGATGCGGGACGAGAGCACAGATTTGAGCAGGTTGCGGGCGACCCGACCCTGCGCGGCGACCTTGCGGACATGTGGCCCCATAGTGAGCCGACGGTCGATGGTGACCCCCAGGTATTTGACCCGGGGCGACCAATCGATGTCGGCTCCTTGTAGATTCAAGGGTGGCGGGAGGCGCGCTGATCCTGTGACCATCGCCTGCGTCTTACCCACGTTCACCGACAGCCACTCGGGTAGGAGCTCTAGCGCGCGCTGCATCTTGACCGCCGCGTACTTCGCATTAAGCGATGTAGTAATGTACGCGGCGTCGTCGGCATACAGCGCGAGCATCGCGTCGGAAGTGGTGGGGATGTCGTCGGTGTAACATGAGTAACACGTCGGCGACACACAGCTGCCCTGCGGCACGCCCGCCAGCACTGGGCGCGCGCTAGACAGCGCGCCGTCGACCACCACCCTAAAGGTCCTATTGGAGAGAAAACTGGAGACCACCTTAATAACGCGACGGGGCGCGTCTGATGTGGCCATCTTGTATATGAGGCCGTCGTGCCACACACGGTCGAAGGCCTTCTCCATGTCGAGGAATACTGCCACCGAGTATTCCTTCTTGTTGAGCGCGGCTGCGAGGTGGTGCAGTACCCTCGACAGCTGGAGCGTCGTGCTATGGCGGAGCATAGCACGACGCTCTGAACCCAAACTGCTCAGGGCGCGGGGCGACATGTGGCTGGGATGTCGCAGCAGGAGTGCTTCAAACACCTTGGAGACAGTCGGCAACAGCGTAATGGGCCGATAGCTCTCCGGCTTCAGGATGTTTTTCCCCGCCTTGGGCAGCATGATGACGCGCCCTTCCTTCCACGAGGCCGGAAAGGCCCGCGTGCGCAGTATCGCCGTATACAGGCGCGCCAGTGCCGCTACCATTCGGAACGGCAAGTGGCGCAGCACTGCGTTGGTGATACCGTCAGCACCGGGGGCCTTCCTCGGTTTCGTTCTCAGGATGGCGCGTCTGACTGCGCCCGGCGAGAAAAAGATGGGATCCTCATCGGGAGCTATCGGCGTGCCGAAGTTCGTCCCCGAGGTGTCTCTCGACTGCTGCGACATGTTCGGTGTCGTCGGTCGGGTTAGGGCGGAACTGACGCTCCAGGTGTTCGGCGAAGACCTCCGCCCGGTCCTCCGCTACATACTTAAGCGCCCCGTCGCTGTTTAGCAGAGGGCGCACCGGAGCTGGGGTATTTGACAGCTGCCTACAAAGTTTGTGTATCGACGGCCAGCTATCTCTAGCGGCGTCGATACGGTCCTCCCAGCCCGCGGTGGTGAGCGCCTGCAACTCGGCCTTCACCCTCTCCGCGAGACGGTTTAGTTCCCTCTTGATTGTAGGGCATCTAAGTTGCTGCCACTGCTTGCGAAGGCGCCTCTTCGCGGCGATCATCGCATGTAGATGCGCCGGCAGGGGCGGCAATAGCACTCTCCCCTGCGGCTGCGTCGTAGTCGCCGCTTGCAAGGCGCTTTGTATGCAAGCAGTGACGTCACAGGCCATCTTTTTGCTGCTAGCTCTCGTGCAAGAGCTTAAATACCCATAGAGGATAGAAAAACGGCGGTGTGTGTCTTACGGTACATATAGGAAGGGGCGCCCTTCCTATACTCGACCAATGACAGTTCGTAGCGCGAAAACGTTACCTTCTATCTTATATCGCTGCCACACTATGCTCCTCGCGCTGCCGCAATATTGCCCTTTTCGCCCACACACTGCTCTACGCGCGCAAAGAGTCGCGACGCTCCGCGCTACGTCGCTCGCCTTTCCAACACAATGGACGTCGAAACTGTGGCAGCGTGCGTGCTATGCATTTATAGTATAGCAAATTATTTAATGTTAAAAAAGACGTCGTCGTCGTCGTCGTTCTCGCCAACGGAGATGGTGGATGACACATATTCATCAAAAAAATGATGTGTGACGTGCTTCCGTAACGAGCGTTCGATGCGGACTGCGTCCGCGCTATTATGTGGCCGGTCACACGCGCACATATTGCCGTTCCTTAGACTAGATAAATTCTGTGACAGTGACAACTGTCGCAAAATTTATCTTGCGTCAATTATTTAAGTTTTTGGACAATTTTTTGCAAAGAAATAGACGTATATTTATTGAATTTATAAATTTGTGTGTATGTATTGACATGGGTTTCAGCCCAAAATATGGTAGATTTTCGTTAAACTTCGCTTCTCATACCACATAACCTAGAAATACTTACTTGCTGTAGTGCTATACGTTTGACACCTGTCCCCTAACCCTAGACCCAATGTAAATAAATGTTCAAATCGAATCAAATCAAATAAATCGATGGTGGCTAGAATAGTCGCCAGTTTGGTTTCACGAAAGGTAGGTCAACGATTGACGCAGGAGTAAAAATCATCAGTCACATTTTGGAATCCTGGGAGAAATCCCGAGAAGTCATTGGCTTTTTCTGTGACCTCTCAAAAACGTTTGACTGCGTTGACCACACTACACTGACCTGTAGATTACACCACTACGGAATTCGTGGACAAGCTGTTGATCTTGTTCTGTCCTATCTATCAAACAGGCAGCAAAAAGTAAACGTTAACGGGGCGACGTCCTAGGGGTTTCTACTAAAGATGGGCGTGCTCCAAGGTTCAATTCTTGGTCCTTTCCTATATCTAGTTTATATTAATGATCTTCCTTACATGATGGCTAACTATCGGATATAATTATATTCGCTGAAGACACTACTCTTATTTATAAAATAGATAAAAAAGATACGGATGTCTTACATGTCAACGTTAGTCTGGCTGTTCTTTCGAAATGGTTGGCAGCTAATAATTTCTTACTTAATGCGAACAAAACAAAATGTCTTAAGTTCTCATGACCAAATGTACCCCAAGTGGCTCTAAATTTAAAACTCGATGGCAAGAAACTAGATGCTATTACGGAAGCTGTATTTCTAGGAATTACTCTAGATTCGAAATTGCAATGGGGAGCCCACATTAGAGCTCTTTCAGGTAGATTAAGTTCAGCAACATACGTATGCAGTAAGACAAATTAGACAGTTGACTGATATAGCCACAGCTAGGTTAGTATACTTTCTTATTTCCACAGTATTATGTCTTATGGCGTTCTGCTGTGGGGATCGGCAGCTGATGTAGATTCAATTTTTATTTTACAAAAGAGGGCAATCCGCGCAATCTATAATGGGTCCTCGAGAGTCCCTTAGAAACAAATAAAAAGAAATTAATGTATCTACTAACTCTGCCTTCTCTTTATATCTTAGAAAGTGTTTTGTATGTTCGCAAAAACTTATGTCTTTTCAAAACAAGAAGTGATTTCCATAATATAAATACACGTAGTAAACATGAAATTGTGATACCCAAATTTAGAACAAAAACAAGCAAATCATTTGTTATCAACAGTATCCGCTTTTATAACAAGTTTCCAAAGTCGGATAAAGAACTTAGCGATGGAAAGTTCAAAACCCACATCAAACGTGTCCTTATCAAAAACGCATATTATAAGATTAAAGACTACGTTGAAGACGGGGAAGTTTGGCAATAATTCCTTTTTCCTAATTTTGATATCAAACTATTTATGAGTGGCTTTTGTGGACAATTATGTTTATTAATTAATATTTATTCAGACTTGTTGTAATGGCAAACCTGTCATTTGGTTTGAATAGATTTTTATTATTTTATTAATATTTTACATAGATTTTTGTGTATTCTGTGAATATGATAACGTTGTAGGCTTAATAGACTAGATTTGTAGACCATTTATTTTTTAAGTACCTGGTACTTCTTGACAGGCCTAGACTTTCCTCTCATACCTATTAACACTGTTATTTGAAAACATTGTAAAAGCCAATTTATTTTTAAAAGTAACCGCAGTTTCTTGCCTGCTGTTCTCCATAGGAAACGACCAATTGGAAACGTGCACCTAGCTTCTGACGTTTCATAAGTGCCCATGTAGGTTTATGTGAAATAAAATTATTTTGATTTGATTTGAATAAACACAATTTACAAAATTTGCTGTCAAAACATACTGAAATACTGTAGCCAATAAGGTCTTACCAAGTTGGTGTCTAACTAAAGTAATCGTATTTGTGATAAGTGATAATACATATACGTTTAGGCTCACAGCACGCGTTTTCTACGAAATCCCAGTGTTTACAGCATGTTTATAAACATAATTTAATAGTTGGGGTGTCGTGTTAAGTCGTCTTGTATAGGGGTTGTTGTAGGAAAGTTGCTAACTGTATAATAAATAATAAGTTAAACTTATTGCCGCGGTACTTCTCTCGTGAGACGGACTCTAGTTTCCTACCAATATCGAACGATGTTCAGAATACTCAACGAGACAATAATAGCTAGTAACGAAGATTCAAAGCTACGATTAACAAACAAAATTACAAATTCCAGATCACAACATCGAACGCCGCGGAAGACCAAAAGGCAGCGTCAATGGTCGAAGGAAAAAGAAAAAGGCTGCTCCAGAGAAGAAAGAAAAGGAGCTGCAACCGCAGGAGAGCGAGAGTAACAAGGACGTGGAGTCTGTGGAGAGTTCTCACAGCGCGGGGTCCACGCCGCCGTCGGAGCCCGGCACGCGGCCCGGCTCGCCCGAGTGTTCCGTCCGCCGCACGCGTCCTGGCTCGCCCGAGTGTTCCGTTCGCCGTACGCGGCCCGGCTCGCCCGAGTGTTCTGTCCGCCGTACGCGGCCCGGCTCGCCCGAGTGTTCCGCCCGCCGCACGAGGCCTGGCTCGCCTGAGTATCCCGCCCGCCGCACTCGGCCTGGCTCGCCTGAGTGTCCCGCCCGCCACATGCGGCCTGGCTCGCCCGAGTGTCCCACTCGCCGCGCCAAGCGGACCACGCACCACTACCCCAAAATGGAGATGAAGACCCGCGGCGCCAAACTACCCAACTTCGCCCTCCAAATGAAACAAGCCCACTGGAACAAAAAAGTAGTATACAGCAACACCTGCGTCAAGAAACAAGACAGTGACTCCGAAAACGAGACCAACGAGAGCAGTTCCAACTCTAGAGACGCCAAAAACATTTCCGACGTCTCGGACTCCGAGGAGCCAGAACTGAAAAAGTTGAAATTCAACACCTACGATCCTCTGCCGTCCGACAACAAAATGTTCGAAAAAGACATGGCGATGTCCTGGATGAAGGGCAAACTGAAGCTGTCTCCGAACCCGTTAGATTGGTCCGTCGACGACGTATACGCGTACTTACGCAGCACGGACGACTGCAAACTTATTGCAGAGAAGATGAAGCAAGAAGAGATCGATGGCCAAGCCTTCGTTATGCTAGATCTGCCCGTCATTAGGGAATTTTTGCACATGAAGAAGGAATTCGCGCTCCAACTTAGTAAACATATAGCTATGATGAGGTGGTATATAATCAATTTTGAAGAATGTGGTGAATCGTGATCGTGTTCCTTGTTCTATTCTTTGTCTAGTCCACAATAAAGTATTTGTTGAATATTTATGAACGCATTTATACTATTCAAAATTTCCATAACATCAACCTCAAGAAGTTTTGCTGAATTTCCAGCATAAAAGTTACGAAAGGGTACGAAGTGTATTTTCTTGACGAGATGTATGAAGGTATAGATAGGAAAATGAGAACAATGAAGATCATGAAAAAACTGTAGTAGCCGCAGATAGACTAGACCTCCATATTATTCTGTATAATGTCCTTGTCCTCGCATTCCTCTTTTTACACATGCATAAATGCTCACAATCAAAACTTAGAAACTGACGCACTACGCGGCCCCGTCTGGCTACGACAAAGGCCAGGGGTCGCACAGACCACTTTTGGTCTGTGCGACCCCTGGCCTTTGTCGTAATTTCATGACGTCTAATTCACGTAATTTCATGACGCGCCGATCAATTTGCAGTGAAGTTGTAGTTAAGTTTGAGTGATAAACGGTCAATCAATCAATCAATCAACTCAGCCTATAACAGTCCACTGTTGAACATAGGCCTATCCCAGGCTGCGCCACCACACCCTGTCCTCTGCCTTCCGCATCCAGTCTGTCCCAGCCACCTTTTTAAGGTCGTCGGTCCATCTAGCTGGGGGACGTCCCACACTACGCTTGCCGATACGCGGTCTCCACTCCAAGACTCGTCTGCTCCACCGGCCATCGGTCCTTCGACAAATATGGCCAGCCCACTGCCACTTCAGCTTGCTTACTCTGCAGGCTATGTCGGTCACTCCGGTTCTAAAAAAAACTCAAAAGAAACTCCAAGTATAGCCTGTTCCATGGCGCGCTGAGCGACCTTGAATTTGTGGACTAGCCCGACTGTCAGTGTCCACGTTTCGGCACCGTATGTCATAACGGGCAGGACTCACTGGTTAAAGACCTTAGTCTTCAAACACTGCGGGATTGGCGACGAGAAGACTTGACTAAGTTTTCCAAACGCTGCCCAACCCAATCGGATCCTCCTGTCGGCTTCTTTCTCAAAGTTGTGTCTACCGAGCTGGATAACTTGTCCTAGGTAGACGTACTCCTTCACAACTTCGAGAAGCGACCCTTCGATATGGATTGGACTCGGCAAGACGTGCGAATTGTACATGACTTTCGTCTTGTCCAAATTCATGCCGAGGCCAACCCGCCGAGAGGCTCCATTTAGGCTGTGCAGCATCTGGTCTAACTGTTCCAGTGTCTCTGCCATTATGACGATGTCATCGGCAAAACGAAGATGTGAGATGTACTCGCCGTTTACGTTGATACCCTGTCCAGTCCAGTCCAGCGTCTTAAAAACGTCCTCCAATGCATTGGTGAAAAGTTTCGGGGATATCACATCCCTTGTCTCACCCCCCTAAGCAGTTGGATAGGGCTGGTTTGATAAACGGTATTCTTGTTATATTCGACCTGCACGTCAACTGCACGACACCCAAACTTACCTACGGTGTGGCCACATGAGAGAACAAACATTACTCACAAAATAATCGAATAGAATCGATTACATTTCAATAAATATAACGTTATTATAATATTAAAACAATACTCCAGTACTGATTTTAGTGCTTTTTCTTACCATATAAACAAATAATTATGTTTTGATTCACAATCAAAGACACATTTTGCTAAAATTTGGCTGAATGATGGTCTACCATTGCCGCAAAAAAACTAAAACTGACAAAATAAGAGGAGCACGTTAATGATGTATGAAGCGCGAAAGTTGAAATTCGACAGTGCGATTACAAAACTTGTACCATCAAAGTTTAAGAACTTAAACTTTGATGGTAAGTATGTATTATAATAAAATAAAATAATATTTAAGGATGTAGATACCTACAGTGAAGTTTACGAAGAAGTCGTTTACGTTCAGATGATAATATAGAACATGCATGTCTCAACAATTTATAGTATTCTTATGTAAGTTTCAATTTTAGTAAAGTAGGTACATAACATTCAAGCAGTGCAGTAACTATTAGAAATAGGCATTTCTCGTGTGAGAGGTCATGCCAACACGATAGGAGAAGCTATGCGTAACATTATATTTCAATTTTGATAATTTATTTAGTTAGTAACCAGTTATTCATAAATGTTATTAATTTTTCAGAAATGAAGTATTGAAGTTGATATTACACCCGCAACAACACAATACATCACACATTTTACTGAAAGGTATATTTAGTTGAAATATTTAGGAAATAAATAACAGTCTGAAAACCATAACATAACATATTTTTCAACACACTTGCTGATAAACTGGCTCTATTGTCACCGCAGTTAGGCACAGAATGACACCCATAATCAGTGTTGCCACAGTTAGTTTTGTAAATTCCCCGCGTCATGTTGAAAAATTCCTCTTTTTATAGCAAAATTCCCCTCGAAGTTCATGATGTAGGAAAAACAGAATAAAAATGTTTTACTACTGAAAACTTTATTCCAAAAACTAAAACAAATATATCACTTTTTGTATAAGTTCGCTTTGAGCATATTTATTGTTGGCTCAAATTTTACACAATCTTTTATTTGGTCTTTAGTTTGCATTAGGGCAACTATCGTGCTTGTTTTTGGTTTATTTCTATGATCATTTTTAATATTTTTGAGAGAACTAAATACACGTTCCACGGATGCATTCGAGAAAGGTAAAACTAACAAGGTATTTAAAATGCCTTTTAATTTTGGAAACAAACTTTGACCGAGGGCATTTTTTAAGTGGAAAACTTTACGCCAATACTCCTCAGCATCATCTGAAGGATGCAAGTCGTAGCTTTCATGATCAAGTAGAGCATGTTCTCGCCATTCATCTTCAACTTCTTGCATGTTGTAATAATCGTACAATACTGGAAATCTTACAAAGATAGGCTTCAAAGATTTGAAAGTGAAACTTTGAGCAACAGAAGGATTTACCAAGTCAATAAAATTAAAAAGACTGTCCGTAAAGTCAAACCTCTGTAGGATTTGTTTAGCCAACTCCACATAAAAGCTGCGACAAGTTAACAAAAACATATTAACATCAGTTTCAGGAACCTGTGAGTTATTTTTTAACTTTTGTAAGCTTTCGGTAGCTAATACACCTAGATACACTCTGTCCAATCTATCATATTTGGATTCATCATCAAACTCAATTTTCATTATATCAGTACAAGACTTCACATAAGAAAATGTGATGTAATTGCTACACACAGTTTTCAACAGATTTTCGACTGAAGATTTCATTTTATATAGCAGTGGTGTTTCTGACTGAAACAATAAATTGAATTGAGTCAGCAAACCTAAAGTATAAGACATGAATTCTAAATAAATAAGCGTGAACTCATTATCCATTGTAGCCACCATTTCTTCGGTTGTTTTAGAGGGATCCTCGAAAACAGCTAGTCTTAAATATTCTCTCAGGGGAGTATACTGTTGTTGTTGTTGTTGTACTGTTGTACACGATCTACTCAGTTTTTCACAGACAGCCAGCGTGTTGTAGCTACGTTCAAAATTTTGTGTAAATCACATTGAAAAAAAGCTTGAAACTCTGCGAATTTTTCATGTCTAAAAGAGCTGCGGCTGAAGTGCGACCCCAAGTTTCTTATTTATAAGATCTTCGACAGATCGTGGGAGTTTTAAGCATGCTTTAGATGCTGCTAAATGTATTAAATGGCAGGAACATTTGATGCACGCTATGCTAGGTAATGCGGCTTTCAAATGAGAAAACACTGAGTTGTGCTCTCCGATCATTACGTTCGTAGTATCTGAACAGAAGCCTATGAGATTCGATAGTGGTATTTCTTTTGATTCTATCACATTTGTTAAATACTTCACTAAAGATATGGCATCTCCGGATTTGACCTCTATCATATCAAAAAAATGGGTCTCAACTTTGTTGCTTTCAACATTAAAATAAATAACTGTGAACGCAAGCTGTTTAATAGTACTACAGTCTGTAGTTTCATCCATAATTATGGAGAAGAAAGCGCCAGGAACTCTAAGTGCATCAAACACAATATTAGCCAAGTTGTTGCCTAAAGCATTTTTTATACAATGAGAGGCTTTAGTTCGTCGTACTGCCAATTTGCTTACGATCTCACAGTCTGTGAAAACGTCTTTAGCTAAAGGGATAAAAGTGTCCATCAACGAAAACGGTAAGTTATTTGTAGCGAGCATTGCACAAAGCTTTAATTCTGCACGACGTACTTTAACGTCTACAGGTGATTCCCGCACTAAATCGTCAATTTTTTTTGATCCCGATACTTGTTTCGATATTCGAAGATGTTTTTTTGAATTCATGTGGCGTATTAACCGCTCAGGCCCGTGGCTCAATAACGTCATCTCTCAATCTCAAAAAAAACATTTTTATTCGATAACTACTTTCAAAACGCGCGCCGCGAGGGCTCCTATTCGGAGCCATTGGGGCTTTATCGGTTAAGTCACTTTTGTGTGCGATTACAGTCATATTACAAATTCTGCAAAATGCTAGTTCGTGACCATCTCTAATTTCATTGTGTTTCGTTAACCATCCCTTGAAATCAGGCCGAGTAGTCCAAGAATCTAGAAATTTATTAAATCGTTTCTTTTTTTCGATAGGTTCTTCACGAGTGCTTGATGTCATCTGTGCAGATGTAGAAGGAATTTGCTCAGAGTCGTTTGCCACTTCTTGAACAGAACTGGAAGTACTTGGTGAATTTCCGTCATCTATGGCACTGGCTATCTCCTAAAAATGGATATACTTAATTTAAAATATCGTTAGTCTTGATATGCACAAAATATTGCGTTTAGGCTTCCAGAAATACCCGACAATAGGGAAAATAGTTATACTTTTGCAACACTGATTATCAAAAAACATCGAAAGCAAAAAAACAATACAAAAACGTTTCTCCGCTTTTCGCTACGTTAAAATTATAAAATATCTCTGCGACTTATACGCAAGTAGCGTGATGCCTAAATGAAAAAAAAAAAGCAAAAAAAAATTAAAAACTCGATCTACCTATTTAGGTATTTAGAGGTTAGGAATTTAGGAATGTGAATAGCCCCAAAGAGGATAGAACACTACGTATAGCCCAAGGAATTAGTATAAGACATGTAGTTTAAACTTATTCATTCTATGAAATGCCCAAAAATGTCTCGTATTGTACCTAGTAATGATTTAACTAGGTATAGGTACAATATACAATAATAATTTAAACACTTTAGAAATGCCTACTTATCAATTTCGAAATAATTTTATAATAGTGAGTAAATATATACCTTTTCTCGAGATCTTTTGGTTAGTTTACTGATGAATTTATCCATCGTAACTTCTTTTTATACTTACTATACTCTATGGTCGTAACTTAGCAAAAACTCTAAAGAAAAAGAAACACTCTGACCACAGAACAATATTTACTCTGACTCATCTGACTGACTGACTCTGTGCCACAGTGCCATCTCTGTGCAACCAAAGTAACCAACACGTAGAGTAGAGACGCAGGACGCAGCCAACAAGTCCAGCCATAGACATTATTTTTAGTTTCTTTTTATCAACTTAGGGGATAGGCAAAAGAATCATAGCCCATCCAGCCTTATTAGATGTACATACAAGTATAAATTATATATTTATTGCATTTGGAGTATTAAATTCCCCTTTTATTCTTATAACCCTTTTTTGCCCCTCACATACCTGAAATTCCCCCCAAAAAGGGGAATTCCCCCCAGATCGGCAACGCTGCCCATAATCAAACTATGACTTTTTCATTGCTCACTCAAATAAAAAAAAAACTCATCTCTTTGGTCGATCGCAATGCGCGCGCATAGGAAAACTGATAAATTTTTCCCGCCATAGCGAAACATTTTTCACAACTCGTTTTCACTGTTGAAATTATAGTTATTTATTAATTAAAATGTCTACAAGTACTAGTTACGAAGAAAATGATTTATGTTGTACACCGCCCGATATAGGATGTGAAGCCCTTAACGTTATGGAAAGTTTTCTACCTGAAAACTCCAAGGAAAAATATTTGCTGACAGCGTCGCAGCTATAATCCACGTCGCCGTCGTAGACGATGTACATTATTGTCATTTAATTATAATATACATAATCCACTGTAATGTAATGGAAAATAAAAAACTTTTTACAAAAAACAACCGACTTCAAAAAAAACACTACAAAGTGAAAAATAACTTTAATTTCGGAGGTCGATGTCTTTGGATCTGTGTTTTAGTTTTTGCCACCGACTTCGAAAACGTGTTTTGGTAACAACCAAGTTCTTAGAAATATGTTGAAAATTAACATATATTTTTTCCGCTACCACAAACTATACAGATTTGGCAATTTTTTTTCTTAGACAAGCCTATTTTGTTGATTTGCCTCTTGTCAGCGCCTTAAGTAAGCTTGCCGCCCGCGTGAAACGATGCCGCTCTTCCCGGGGTCAGCCAAGGTACATTGTCTAAACAGTGTTTACTTTTACTGAATTTATTTTGATATTTAATTTTGCTATACTTCTGTGGACTAGTATTCTTGTGGTTTCATTTATTGCATGTATGTGGTTTCCATACTGTATATGAGACCCTCACAAAAAGCCGTTTCTTTGATATGTCATACGGTAAAAATTGACGCAACTGGTGAAGTGAAGCAGAGTGCAGATGAAACCGCGGGGCACAGCTAGTATTGGAATTCAATTAGGCAATGCAAAATACATTAGATTTGACAGTAGGTACTCTATAAATAATTGGGTGACTTCCAGGTTCTCATAACACTAGCTTTCTTGGCGAGCGGATCTTATCATACTTTGGTGGGTCAAAGCAGGTGACATGGAGCATCACAGCCCACAGTGTCGAAAGCGAACCGGCATGTCATAAAAGCCCTCAATATGAGAAACTTATTTACAAAGTTTCCCATGACAAGGCAAGCTTGTGACAAACGAAAAGATGTTAAAATTTGTATTTATTCTTACTTTTAGAGATATTATAAGTATAATTATTTGAATCTTTGAGCAAAATATCCTTTTTTTTCCAGTTTTTATAGAAAGTTCAAGTTACCAGGGGTAATTGGCTGTATTGATGGCACCCATGTAGCCATTTTATGAGCCAGCCAACATGAAAAACAATAGAGCGGAAGGTTATCAATCTCTCAATGAGACGATTGTATGTCATCTATTTATACTTAATCAATCTTCATCTACTACTCGTATATTTAAAAACAATCAATACTTAGTATAATATTATGCTTTACTGTTATAAAAAACATAGAACCTGCATTTGAAAATTATTGTTTTAGATATTATTATGTGATGTGGATCTTAGCATATTATGCATTGACCCTAGTAAGCCTGGGGCATGATTCATCAGTATGGCGTGATCATCCATTACAGCCCTATCTTAAACAAAAATATGATGAATAGTTTTTGCTGGGTGAATGTCCTTCCTTATTTAAACCTATTGAAAATAGTACATTATGGTACTAGTGTGTAACATTGGTTATTACCGCTGAGGCGCCAGTGAGACCCGAGCCGTAGGCGAGGGTCTTAACCCTGGGTCACTAACCATTCGTAAAAATTACGACGCGTACCTTGCGCATTTCGTGTTTAGGTAAGATCCCGATCTCCGTCACCCCACCCGTTTCGAATACCTTCCTGATTCGCCTCAGTCACTCATTGCGGATGCACGCTTATTAGATCGGGATATTGTATGAACATCGTCAAATTTCAGACTAACTTTGCAATTTGAGGCAAATCATTGCGGAGGTCTTCAAAATTGTAAACTAGATCAATAAACGTTTTAGCCGAAACGTTCTCAAAAGTCGCAAAACTTACAGCTGCAAAAAAGTCGTATGACTTGCACTTCTGCAAGGGCTGCAAAAAAGCGATTTGCAGGGAGCATATTGTTTGTATGTACAATCATTTTTCAATGTAGGTTATTTCTAAAACAGATATGTTATTGGATAAAGAGAAAACTAAGACTGGTAATTAAGGTCGTTTTGTGTCATAAATGAAGTTGATTAAACAAACATTGATATTTTAATCCATCGTAAAATTTACGAATGGTTAGTGATAACGTTACTCGAAATTATGGTTAGTGAGCTAGGGTTGAGAGAGCCGAGGACGGTAATCATCAATACACACGTGTATCATACGACGTTTTTTAACACACTTGTGAATAAAATAACAAAAAAACTCATTTTATTTAGTAGGTAAAAAGTTTATTTAGAGAAACAATTAGTAAATGTGCAGTTAGTAAAATTATAATTAACTGTTTTTGATGGCATAGCGGTCTCATCAGATAGATTATTTATTGAAATATTTTCATGTTCTATTGTAATTTGAGATGGCTCATTATTCGTGTAGGTAGGTGAAATCCAATTATTGGATGTACTTGGTGTTTCGTCAGTAGGAAGCGCCTCAGAATCAAATTTAATTCTTTTTGTGATTTTTGCACAAATTTCCTTCTAGTTTTGTATGGAATCTTCTACGTATGATTCTGCTACATTGCTAGATCGCCACCCACCATGGCGCTTCAAAGTCATTATATCAGCTCCTGAATTAGCTAGCAATGTAGCAGATGTTCTTCTGAAACTATGTCCAGTGTAGCTCTCAGCATCTGCTAAACCTAAAAACTTAGCGATTTCTTTAGACATAGATCCAAATTTGTTTATACCTATAGGCTGACAGGTACATTTACCATTCTGGTAATTTAGAAAGAAACGGTCAGTTTTTGCTTTTGGTGACGGCAAATTTTCATACTTCTTAACAATTTCATAGAATGGACCGTGTGTGGTGAATGACCTCGGTATTTTATTTTTCGTGATAGGTATCTTCACTAAAAGCATCTGGCCATGGTTCTCTATGTTTTTTACGGTTATATTAAAATTGTTTCATTCTTGTATCCTACAGGCACCAGTTACACCAAATATTAAAGCAACCTGAAACAATAATTAAGTTCAACACACAACACAGGCTGAAGTCGCGTAGATATTTAAAATTAATTTAACTAACCTTAGTAGCCAGATACTGTTATCTGGAGCATCTTTTATAATTTTTTCAATATCGTTATAATTTTATAATTTTATAAATAATCTATCTGATGAGACCGGTATGCCATCAAAAACAGTATATTATAATTTTACTAACTGCACATTTACTAATTGTTTCTCTAAATAAACGTTTTACCTACTAAATAAAATGAGTTTTTTTGTTATTTTATTCACAAGTGTGTTAAAAAACGTCGTATGATACACGTGTGTATTGATGATTACCGTCCTCGGCTCTCTCAACCCTAGCTCATTAACCATAATTTCGAGTAACGTTATCACTAACCATTCGTAAATTTTACGATGGATTAAAAGATCAATGTTTGTTTAATCAACTTCATTTATGACACAAAACGACCTTAATTAGCAGTCTTAGTTTTCTCTTTATCCAATAACATATCTGTTTTAGAAATAACCTACATTGAAAAATGATTGTACATACAAACAATATGCTCCCTGCAAATCGCTTTTTTGCAGCCCTTGCAGAAGTGCAAGTCATACGACTTTTTTGCAGCTGTAAGTTTTGCGACTTTTGAGAACGTTTCGGCTAAAACGTTTATTGATCTAGTTTACAATTTTGAAGACCTCCGCAATGATTTGCCTCAAATTGCAAAGTTAGTCTGAAATTTGACGATGTTCATACAATATCCCGATCTAATAAGCGTGCATCCGCAATGAGTGACTGAAGATCACTAATGAGGCGAATCAGGAAGGTATTCGAAACGGGTGGGGTAACGGAGATTGGGATCTTACCAAAACACGAAATGCGCAAGGTACGCGTCGTAATTTTTACGAATGGTTAGTGACCCAGGGTTAAGACCCTCGCCTACGGCTCGGGTCTCAATGGCGCCTCAGCGGTAATAACCAATGTTACACACTAGTACCATAATGTACTATTTTCAATAGGTTTAAATAAGGAAGGACATTCACCCAGCAAAAACTATTCATCATATTTTTGTTTAAGATAAGGCTGTAATGGATGATCACGCCATACTGATGAATCATGCCCCAGGCTTACTAGGGTCAATGCATAATATGCTAAGATCCACATCACATAATAATATCTAAAACAATAATTTTCAAATGCAGGTACAATGTTTTTTATAACAGTAAAGCATAATATTATACTAAGTATTGATTGTTTTTAAATATACGAGTAGTAGATGAAGATTGATTAAGTATAAATAGATGACATACAATCGTCTCATTGAGAGATTGATAACCTTCCGCTCTATTGTTTTTCATGTTGGCTGGCTCATAAAATGGCTACATGGGTGCTATCAATACAGCCAATTACCCCTGGTAACTTGAACTTTCTATAAAAACTGGAAAAAAAAGGATATTTTGCTCAAAGATTCAAATAATTATACTAACAATATCTCTAAAAGTAAGAATAAATACAAATTTTAACATCTTTTCGTTTGTCTAGCTTGCCTTGTCATGGGAAACTTTGTAAATAAGTTTCTCATATTGAGGGCTTTTATGACATGCCGGTTCGCTTTCGACACTGTGGGCTGTGATGCTCCATGTCACCTGCTTTGACCCACCAAAGTCTGATAAGATCCGCTCGCCAAGAAAGCTAGTGTTATGAGAACCTGGAAGTCACCCAATTATTTATAGAGTACCTACTGTCAAATCTAATGTATTTTGCATTGCCTAATTGAATTCCAATACTAGCTGTGCCCCGCGGTTTCATCTGCACTCTGCTTCACTTCACCAGTTGCGTCAATTTTTACCGTATGACATATCAAAGAAACGGCTTTTTGTGAGGGTCTCATATACAGTATGGAGACCACATACATGCAATAAATGAAACCACAAGAATACTAGTCCACAGAAGTATAGCAAAATTAAATATCAAAATAAATTCAGTAAAAGTAAACACTGTTTAGACAATGTACCTTGGCTGACCCCGGGAAGAGCGGCATCGTTTCACGCGGGCGGCAAGCTTACTTAAGGCGCTGACAAGAGGCAAATCAACAAAATAGGCTTGTCTAAGAAAAAAAATTGCCAAATCTGTATAGTTTGTGGTAGCGGAAAAAATATATGTTAATTTTCAACATATTTCTAAGAACTTGGTTGTTACCAAAACACGTTTTGAAAAAAAATCTCGATATAAACTAACGGCCAAGTAATAACAGCCGCACGGATCGATCGATCAGGTTAAGCTACGCTTGCCGCAGTTGGTCCGTGGATGGGTGACCATCTTTGCATACCAAGACCCCTCCGGGCCTCGGAAAGCACGTGAAGCCGTTGGTCCCGGCTGTCATTTGTAGATCTTTGACAGTTGTTACGGGTCGTCAGAAGCCCGAAAGTCTGACAACCAGTCTTATCAAGGGGTATCGTGTTACTCCTTGTGTGTTTCTTTCTTTCTTTTCTTCTTCTTCTTTAGGTAGAGGATGATAAACTAACGTTAAAGTAACGAAATATATCTAATAAATTAGTACCAAATTGTACCACTTATTAAATAACTAGTACTTCGTGGGATCGCAAGTTATTGCAATAGTCTCATAAAGCCGCCATTCTGACGTCAACTTGGCGGGTGTATTTTTGTGTAGCCAAGATTAATGAGAAGTTAGACATAAATCACACATGGATATTTAGTACTTGTTACCATATTATATTGAAGTGTTACAATATTTTGTTTGTTTGACACAAAGAGTAGAGGAAACCGGGGATACTTGACTATAGCATTAGGTGGAATGACACACTACACTTTACCTACGTTTTCACGGCGAGTTTTCTACAGAATGGACCGGCAGGACTCGTTTACTCCGGCGGCCGGCATGTCATATACAGAGTGACATTGAAAACATGCGACAAATCGAAATGGGAGATTGTACTCATCATTATGAACAACTTTTACTAAGGGACCAAAGCTACAATCCCAAAAAAAAAAAACTGCTGTCCCCTACATTTATGTTCGCAATACCTCATCAAAATGTAGGAAAAGCAGATTTTTTTTTTTGGGATTACAGCTTTGGTCCCTTAGTAAAAGTTGTTATTAATGATGTATACAATGTCCCATTTCAGTTTGTCGCAAGTTTTCAATTTCAACCTGTAGTTGCTAAAACACATGACATGAAAATTTACTTAAAAAAATATTCTATCTCTAGATCACGTTACAAACAAATCATTTGCGGCAATCATAGATCTTAAGTTAGAAGTATTGATTATTAGCAAGCAATGTGCCTGCTCTTCTTGAGCCGACTGGCATTGTCAGAAATGATGGCAAAAGACCTGATGGTGTGTCTTTGGTTCCGTGGAGTTTGGGACGGATGCTTGTGTGGGGTGCTACCTGTGTAGGCACACTGGCAGCGTCCCACCTCCAACGGACTACTTCTAAAGCGGGTGGGTGCAGCGGCAGAAAATGCCGAAAATCTGAAAATTTATATATAGAGGCCTTGGCAGTGAGTACAACTTTGTACCCTTTGGCGTCGAGACCCTCGGTCCGTGGGGTCCCAGTGCGCATAAGTTAGGTATTTGCGGAAATCGCGATACGTCTAGTTGATTTAACTGGTGACCGAAAAGCTGGCAGCTTTCTCGCGCAACCCATTTAATCAGTATTGCAATTCAGCGAGGAAATGCCACCAGCATCCTCGGTACAATGCCTCGAGGGCCTTTTTTCGGTTCAACTTAGGTTAATCTTAATAACCATCTTGTAATTTGGTTATGTAAATAAACGGTTTTCTATAGTTAGAAGTTATCTTAAATATTAATTAACATTTACCAAGATCGAATAAATTGATCGAAGCTATTAGTGTCTTAAACGTGTTAATTATAAATTTCGTAGAGCTAGATGCTGCAAAAGTCAGAACCCCTATAAATCATTAAAGATTAATTTAATGGGGTTATTCGGTCAACCATAGGTAATACAGTGGTTTTTCGAAATACTTCCATATGGCGGCAAACAATATGTGCAAACATTACAACTCTTAATTATTTTAAAGGAAAAAAAAATATTATTACTTTAAAGGAAAGAAAAATAATTTATTTGGGACACGCACAAGAAAAAAACAGTAGAAACAGAGCATTTCGATTTTACACTGTTATAGATTTTGATATCACCTAAATATGTACATCGTACACGTGTATACGGGGGTGTAAGGGGGAGCACACAACAACCGGACTCCCCAAATGTCAACCTCACCTGCACGCGGTACACCCTGCCACGGACGGACGAGGCGCTGACGACCGGCCGATGGCGGTATAACCATCCAAGAAGCCAATCTAAATTCTCCAGAGCGATGACGGGCAGCAGCGTCATCGGTGCGAAAGGATTGGCACTGCGGTCACCAACCCGCTTGCCCAGCGTGGTGACTATGGGCATTAAAAACCTCCCAATGAATATAGTGCCAAAACAAGGGCCCCCAGTTCCCGGGGGTCCCGCTATTCCTGGTCAAGGTAGCGGTCACGGTAACGGCGGGACGGGGGATGCGAAGAATCCCCGGGCTACGGCAGGCTACCAACGACGACTACATCTGCGACGTACAATAGACGTTCGATGAGGCTGGACCACCACCTTGCCGAACTCGAGGTAGAGTTAGGTCGCATTAACTTGCTTGGTCTTATTATACTAACATTGGGGTTATCTGAAGTCCGAAGACAGGGGGAGGACACGATAACCCTGGAGTCATGTCACCTATTCTACTTCCGCGAAGGTGATCAGCTCTCCCAAGGCGGTGTCGGCTTTCTTGTCAACAAGGATCTCACTAGCAGCGTTGTGGAAATCAGTAGTGTGTCGACACGGGTAGCGTACCTTGTACTGAAACTCACTGACAGGTACTACCTGAAGGTGATAAAGGTATATGCGCCGACTTCGACTTGCTCTGACGAGACAGCCGAGGCCACGTACGAGGACATTGCCAAGGCAATGCACAGTACGACAAAGGCCCACTACAACGTTGTTATGGGTGACTTCAATGCCAAAGTGGGAGTACAAGGATGCGGCGAAACGAAAGTTGGACCGTTCGGTTTGGGGCGCAGGAATCACAGGGGGGCAAATGCTGGTCAACTTTTTAGAGTCTCAGGGGCTCTTTTTGATGAATTCGTTCTTCGAGAAGAAGCCCCAAAGGAAGTGGACCTGGCAGAGCCCCGATAACGTGACAAGGAACGAGATAGACTTCATTATGACGGATAAGAGGCACATATTTAGAGATGTCTCCGTGATCAGCAGGTTTAATACCGGAAGCGATCACAGGCTTGTCCAAGGCACTCTAAATATCAATTTTCGACCCGAGAGAATCCGAATGATAAGGCCTACTCTCCGACTTACGCAGCTTCAAGCCGCTCTAGGATCCGAGAAGTTCCAACTGGCACTTCAAAATCGATTCGCCCTACTGGAAACCACAGGCACTGTTGATGAGAAGGCCGACGAGGTGGTCAAAGCACTACGCATCGTGTCCCGCAGACTTTTCCCGCCACAACGTAAAAGTAAAGTGTCCAAACTTTCCTCGGAAACTCTCGAACTTATGACGCAAAGACGAGAGTTACCATCCACGCCGCCGCGCCGTATTCGTCAGATAAGAGGGCCTTTAACCAAAAAATAAGAAAGCTGACACGTCGCGACCTTCGGTGCTCTAACACTCGTGACATTATGGTCACGATTGAGCAGAACCGAGGGTCGAAAGTGTTCGCTCAGCAATTAGGGAGGCCCCAGGAGTTGGAGAATAATTCTCCAACTGCAAATTGGTCGACGCCGACGGTCAGACGTCACGGTCAATTATTGACCGCAGTGGCGGATTTACACATTTTCCAAGTATAGGCTGTCAAATTTTTGCCGCCCTTACCTCTACAATTGTCAGTTTTTGATTTTTTACGATACAACAATTTGGTTGTAATGACACAAGAAATAGTTTTTGGGTATATTTCTGAGAGGGTATCAAAGCTCAATCATTTATGACTAATATGGCGGGGGTAATGTAAGGCAGCAAAACAAAATGAGGCCACCCCTACTCTTCTGAGCATTTCTAATAACGTTTTGCAGAAATTAAATAATATCAATAAAAAAATGCTATTCATTGACATTTTCATCGAAAATCAAGTTTGTGTTTTGTAGTTTGTTTGAGTTTGTGTGTGTGTGTGTGCGAGTGAGTCGCGCTCGAAATTTTTTACGGCCCATCTCGTAGTCCCCAGTTAGGCTTTTGAACATTCATACGGAGTTGCTTTTTTGACTTATGCATAAAAGTTAGAGAATTAGAACGAAAAGCATGCACGCCGTGGCCCCTTCATACTGTAAAATTACTTCTGAAGATTTGGCCGGCCCGGGTCAGACCGCCCCTGCACTTACACAATAATGTTACATTCGGTAAACGTAATTAAATAAATTGTGTTGCGCTAACAAACAGTAAAAAAAAATGGGTAATGTAAAGGGCTGTAGTGAGAAGAGTGTAAAAATACAGGGTTAAAGTGACTTTGTCCCGCAAACTGTTACTATGAATTCACATGATTCTAGACCCCCAGACTAGAAATGATTAATCGGTTATTATTTTTTAAACTGCTTTTCCATCAATTTTGATCGTGTAGGTATTGCCATTTTGTATGCCGCAGCAATTTGTTTTTAATAAACTCTAAAAAAACCTTTACAAAAATGTCTACTCTGGGAGTCTAGAATCATGGTAACAGTTTGCGCGTCGATGTCACTTCCACCATGTATATTCTCTGCAATTTCGCTCTCTTGTCACTCAAACAAAGTGTGGGTAGAGGCTGGATGTTTTGCCATAGAATATAGAAATTTCCGGTACCATTGAATGTACTATGAAAGAGAAGAGGAAAAAGATATCGGAAAGATGTCATGTAGACTTCTTTCTGCAAGACATCAGAAAAGCGTCTTACAAAAAAATGGGTCCAAATTTGCCGCCCCCAAAATCTGCCGCCCTAGGCTCAAGCCTACTCAGCCCGCTGGTAAATCCGCCACTGATTAACCGTGACGTATATCGATGTATGGGATAATATAGCGTCGGTGATATTCTGAAACCGCGGAACTAACAGTGTTTAAAACCGCGTAAGGTAGGTGCAGTAGGACACGGTGGAGCATACAGTGGAGGTCTGCCCGGCTTGGGCAGATCACCGCCGTGTCCTCGTGGAGGCGATCGGCGGCAGAGACCTCTCGCGTCCGGCCCTGGTTCAGGCCATGGTACGGAGCGAGAGGGCATGGGCAGCCGTCACCTCTTTCTGCGAAGCAGTAATGCTCGCGAAGGAGGAGGCGGGACGGTTGAGGGAAAGGCATGTTTCGCGCCCTCTCGCCCCTAGCCGCCGCAGGAGACGCCCAGGGCGTCGGGAATCCCGGGCGGATTTCCGGCCACCGTAGGCGCGGACTTGCGGACGGTGAGCAATGGTCAGTGTTGCCATCCATACGAGGTTTCTCGTACATGTACGAGATTTAGTGGTCCTGGTACGAGGTACGAGCTTACATCCATCCTCGTACGATTTTGCACGAGATTCGTTGATACAAGTCATATTTTGAAACGCGCCTCTGACTATACGAAATGAATGAATGGTGTGTACGTACGAAAGGTTTCATTTAATTCATTTTACTTGTATTGTTTCTTTAAGATGTTAAGTTAACGTAGAAAATATGTCTATGTTAATTCCACTCTACTCCACGTCCAGTTCGGATACTACATACAGTATCCAAAAATAATTTCCGGTTGTACGACCTGCCACCTCCGACCACCTGGACACTTTTTGACGAAACTGCTTTGTACAGTGCTTGGTTATGAGATAGTTGACAAGAAAATCAATAGATTTTAAGCAATTTATTAAATAAATGGTATGTACGAGGTTGTGTTGACAAAATACGAGATTTCAGACCATATCCGTACGAGGACACGCCTTCGGCGTCTGGCAACACTGGCAATGGTTAGCTCACCGTCCAGTAAGGACCAGGCCCGGGTCGAAGGCGCGTTGTATTCCACGCGCGCCGCGCCTCAAAGAGATGTCGTCAGCACATAGGTAGGGATCCACTAGGGCCGATGCCTGCCGGGGTCGCGGGAAGGTACTTATGGGTCACCGAGGCCCCTGCAACACAGGCAACAGGAAGGAATACGGGTGGGTTTTAGTCAGTAAGTGTCTGACACACCCTCCCGCTCCGCCCAGAGCGGGAGAAGTTATTTGATGATTTCCAACCCTCAAAAAAAAAAAAGGTAGGTGCAGTGAATTTTACAGAAACGAGGAAAAACGTAATATTTACACTTGACTTTCTATTGTTTAAACTTTTATATTGATAAATTCTTCTTAATATTGTAGGCATTAGTTATGTAAAATATATAAAAGAATTAGAAAATCCGAAATCTCGATTTTGCTACTTTTGTAAATACGCGGTTTTAAACACTGTTAGTTCCGCAGTTTCAGAATATCACCAACGATAGACAAGGATAACATATTTTTCAACTACAATGTTATGTTTGTTTTTGGAATAAACTCTTCTCTTCCGACTACGGAACCCTTCATTGTGCGTACGCACAACACTTGCACACACGCACACGCACTTGGCCGGTTTTTTAATTTATTTTAGACCCTTCTGTTAGCGAGAAAAGATAGGATGATAGAGCTCCCAGGAGTGAGCAATATTAAACATCTTGGGGGTCTTAAAAGACGAACGACTCGACACACACTCACTTCACTGCTTTATATCAGTCAGTGTTAATTTATTGCACACAATGGAACCTATAAAACTGTCTTGTTCTAGAGAGGGCGCCAAGGGCAAGGGTACATTTTAAGCCACGGCCTCACACCCAATTTTTTTATAAATAATAATGCTTTACTTTTAAACCAACGCATGTACTAATTCTTGTTAAAATATTTATGATGCTGTATTTCCTAAGAAAACCCTACATTTAAAATAAGCCCTCCACGAGGGCTTCCCACATCCCATATAAGACTAGTGTGAGCACCTCCAGGAGGGCTCCCGGCACTGAACGTGTTGCCTGTCACGAAGAGAGATTGATGTTAGATGGCTAAGCCTTCGCCTAGATCTGTCCGTCATTAAGACGCTGACAACACCTAAACCGCGCTCACTGTCAGATTGCATAGAAAAGAAAGAGAAGCGCGATGATACAACGCTTGTAATTTATTGCAAAATATGAAGCAATTATCTATTTACTTAAAATTGAGTTGAGTAATCGAAAATAAAAAACAACCAAGTTCTGCATTCAAATAAGACGTTCTTGTTATTAATTAAATACGTAACGTATGTTGATATTTAAAGCAGATATTTTAGATTAGAACTCAAGGTAAGAGGTTAGTTTAACGTTAACGCGCAAAACGTGTTTGGTAGCTACCAAGTTCTGGGAAATATGTTCAAAATAACATATATTTTTTCCGCTACCACAAACTACACAGATTTGGGATTTTTTTTCTTAAGAGAAGCCTATTTTGGTTAATTGGGTCTTGTCAGCGCCTTAAGCCGATATGACACTTCACTGTTTGGTAATTTTTGCTTCGCTTTTCATTCGATATCTTTCAATTGCCGAGCAGCAGTAAAACATCTGAACACAACATGAATTAAATTATTTAAGTGAAAACCTAATAATTCGTGACCCGATCCAATGATGTTGGATTTCGGCCCGCGGCACTGTTCACTCACGCTACGAATTATCAAAACATGAAATGTCTTAGCACAGATTAAACTTTCACTCGGTTATAATTGGGTCGTTAGAACGAGCGTTTTTCAACCTGCAAGACCACCGCTCGGCAGGCAGCAACAATTTATCAAATTATGAAGATAATTGCAGTAAGACTCAGGATCGTCATCCTCTAATTCCTTTTACCAGGAACCTGGAGCTCCCAAGACATCTTTTTTTCCAGTTCTTCAATTAAATAGTCACAAAATAATTCCCACGCACACAACTTCTTGAACGACATATTCCGGTAAATAAGCAAATGAACGTTCATTTCCGTTTCATTTTGTGTGTCGTGTGATGTGGAATGAAACAAAAATGAACAGTATATATCCAATTTCGAAGAATGTGGTTAAATGTGTTTTTCTTTGTTCTGTTCTTTATCTAGTCCATAATAAAGTATTGAATCATTATGAACGTACTTATATATTCAAAAAATGTTCATTACATCGACCTTAACTAGTTTTACGGAACTTCCTGCACAAAAAGTTACAAAGCTTAGCTATAAATGATTTTTCAGTATCGCGCTCTTGGGAAAAGTCTTCATTAAGATATATATTCTTCTTCGCGTAGGAAACTTTTACAGGTATGTCTCTATCAGGCACGTTTGCATCGTGATCTTGTTCAACATACTTCTCTAACTCCATCTTTTTGGCAGCTAGCCTCTCCATATTCTCAGCAGACGCAACGAGTTTACCACTTTCTGGCTCTTTGACGGGCTCCTTTATATTAATTTCAGATAATAGGTTGCGCTCATTTATTTTAATTTGCACACATGGATTCCCACTTAGAAGAAAAATATTGAAGATTTCATCCTTATTAGCAGGAGGGGTTTTGGCTTTTGAGGGAGTATCGTCTAAAGTAGAGTCCGTAAGATAATTGTCGTTTTTGTAAGCTTCGATTACCGAATGTAAATTCTCGACTGCTGAATCGTTTGTATCGTAACTTGATTCGTCGTCAAAGTTGCTAACATTTGTTTGTTTGTCTTTGAATGACAACGACGCCAAATCAGTGGATTTCCCACAGTTATTGTCATTCGAAATATCTTTGTCTCTTAATGACGACGCTTGATCATTGGATTTCCTGCCTTCAATCGACATATTTTCTTTGTCTCCGCATGACAAAGGCGCATTGGTCTTCCTGCCATCACTAGAAATTAAAGTCTCAGAAGACATTATATGCTGTATCATATCTTTTATGAAATCTTCCATGTCAGCAACAGCATCTTCTTTATTTTTTTCAAGAATGTCGTTAAACCTTTTTTTATAAACCTCAAAGTCGCGCATACTCGCATAGAAGTTATCAAATATCTCTAGAACAGTCGTTTTGAAAAATTTTATATTTGACTCCAAACTACTTCTCGAGTTATACTCATCAGTTTGGAGTTCTTGTGACATGTTTTTAAATATTTTAGACTCCAATTTATCGAGTTCGGAATTAGTTAAAGAACCTTTGTCTCCTATACTTGAAATGTCTATGAGATTTGAATCTTTAACGGGTATTTCATCGTGTTCATATTTCTTGTAGTACTCTCCGAGGCCTTCTGAAGAGGTGTGATGCTTGATTTCGCGTTTTCGAGAGTCGTTCGTCTCTAAATCTTCTTTTGGGGGGACAACATTAACTTCTGATTTGAAGTTTTTGGCGTGTTCTGAATGTTTGGATGCTTGTATGCTGAAGCTGTGCCTCGGTTTTAGCGTATGGTTGGGTTGGTCATCTGTAAATGGCAGGAGGTAATTTAATGTTAAATTGAAAGAATAGTGTCTCAGTGGCTGCGGATCACGAGGCTCCAGGTTCGAATCCCAGTTCAGACCAAAAATAAGTTTTTGGGTTATTCTGTCACGAAACCCTCTGTAATCGTAATGTACGCTGTATTAAATTAGCGAAGAGATTTAAGATACCTACTATCATGGAATTATCATGAAGGTACTATTTTGTCTAAGCTCCTTGGTGACTATAGATAGAGTAGAGCTATCAGAAGAAATGTCTAGAATAGAAAAACCGTGGTCCCATGTTTCAGTGAGGCCATCTAGTGTGATAAAGAGAATGAATATTGCCAGCAAGTTATGTACACTGTACACTTTTACAGACACTATCCTTTTATCCAACAACCGTCAGATAGTTTACTGGGCTAATAAAATACTAACGAAAATAAACGTTATCCAGTCGTTTTTATAGCTACGATATTGTTGTTGCTGTAGCACAATGTGCAGCTTAGCACATTTTTTTCGAAAATTATTTTATTTTAGCACACAAACCAGCCTGGTGGGATCTACTGCGTATGACATGTGCAGTGGCGGACTAAGTCTGACGGTACCCGGGACTGTAAAACTAAATGCCTCCCGAGCCCAGGAATTAACGTTGAAATATTTAGCACGCTGCCTCGAAAAGGTTGAGGTTAGGTTTTCACCTGACCATTGATACAGAAATAAAGAGATACTTTGCCGACAACAGGCAAGCAAGAGCATCAGACGAATAAAGGATAGTCGAGCGAACGAAGCGAGCTCGAAATTTTTAGCACTCCGCATAGTTTACAAGTAATTCCTATTTCTGTATAAATGTTCAAGTATACAGAAATAGGAATTACTTTGTCGACCTTACGTACACTACTAAAATTAGGGGCTTTTCACTACTAAAACAGGGTTCTAAAATTTTCGTATCCCACCCCGGATAGGTACGGTTTTCTTTTTACTCATACACAAATAAGAGATACTCTGTGGATCTACGCAGGCAAATCTAAGAAAAAAGAGAATGCATGTTGCAAGAGCGAGCATAGTGAGAGCAAATTTTAGCACCCTACGTTTATATTTAGCACGTAGGGGGTAACTACAAACTGCCTTTAACTTACTAAACATATTTTGGTCTTGTTTGGGATTTTATTATTTTTGAGATTTGGGGGCCCCCAGGACCAGGGGCTCGGAACGGAAAGTTCTCCAGTGGACATAAGACAGAACTAGACTGAGCGAAAAGATTTACCAGTTGGTTATTGCAATATTACGATGTTGTTCATTTTGTCCTGTCTATTGTGACTATTGTAAATATATTTAAATGTCTTTACAAAATAGAGAAAAAAATATTTACCCATGATTATCAAGACCCGCAAATGCAATTAGGAATTTAGTACGCGAAGAAAGAATAATTTCTTCTTAGTCCTGATGGTCCTGTTAGACACTTTATACGCTTTATGTCTGTAGTATGGACAAACGTTTAATAAAAAATACTATAATTTTTTATAATTTATGAAAAAAAATACTCATGATTACATAAAACGTCAGATTTTAGATTTTATTCAAAACCTTTGAAAACCAACACATCATAATTTGACACTGTTTGTACTCTTTGCTACGATTAGTGAGAAGAAATAAATATTCCATATTCAAAATTCGCGGAATAACCTTTTTTATATTTTTTTTAAGGGCTTGGTTGCTGGGACCTTTTATCATTTTTCGAAAGTGTTTTTAATATATTGCGAGATAACAAGTCTTATTTTTTAATAATTCGTTTGGCGGGAGGTATTATTTAGCACAACACTTTCACTACACAATTCACTTAATTAATTCACTCGCTAAAATCAGTCTGTGTAACTTATGATTTGGACAGTCAAGAAGCATGTGATCAACGTTTCGAATATGTTTTTTTTGTGACTTGTACATTAATTGTTGTCTTGAACAATACCCAGTCTCGCTAAACGAGTAGGTGTTTTGGAATAGCCAAAGCGGAATCTATTCATCGTCGTTATGAAGTGTCGACTACCTGTCCTCAACTTATAATACCACGGCTTTTTTTTTTTGGGTGGAAATTATCAAATACCTTCTCACACTCTGACCGGAGCTCCCGAGGGTATGTCAGACTCTTACTGACTAAAACCCACCCGTGTTCCTCTCGTTGCCTGTGTTGCCAGGGGCCTCGGTATCCCTTCCGGACTTTCCCACGACCCCGGCAGGCATCGGCCCTAGTGAACCCCAACACTTGTGCTGACGACATTTCTCTGAGGCACGCGTGGAACACAACGCGCCGTCGACCTGGGCCTGGTCCTTACCGGACGGTGAGCTACCCATTGCTCACCGTCCGCAAGCCCGCGCCTACGGTGGCTGGAAATCCGCCCGGGATTCCCGACGCTCAGGGCGTCTCCTGCGGCGGCTAGGGACAAGAGGGCGCGAAATTAGCCATTCTCTTAATCGTCCCGCCTCCTCTTTATGTTTTTTGAAGGGTTCTGTAGTTGGAAAGTTGGGACGAATTTATTCCAAAAACAAACTAAGCATTGTAGTTGAAAATCATGTTCTCCCATACATCGTTAAAAAATTTGTTTTACATGATTTTGTTTTAGCACTTTGTTGGCGGGATTTATATGTATGTGATTCATATGATACCTATGCCAGCATATTACAGCTTATATATTACAGCTTTCTAGTACTAAGCGTCTCTGAGCTACAGTGGGGACAGACAGACAGACAGACGGACATGATGAAACTATAAGGGTTCCTTGTTTACTACGGAACCCTCAAAAGGCCACAGATAATTTTGTTGAACATTTCGGAATTTATTTTGCAGGTGTAGAAGAAGAATATGTGGTAATTTGGGAAAATTATGACTTCACAACTCACTGCATGTTGTCAGTGGAGATTGCAGAATTATAGGACAAATTATGATTTTCTTTATTATCTGCTGATTGTTGGAAGATAGTAGTTTAAGACAATATCTTTGTATTAGTAATAATCCCCTAAGGCATTATTACTGTTTCAACTTCCATGGGCTTATAGGGGTAGAACATATTGTAAAGATTGTACCTACGTAATGCAAACTTCTTGTTAAACCTATTGATTTTACTCTTTTAGTCTATAGGACGGATAAAATATGTTGTAACCTTAGTAACAATCTTTTGACAAAATAAAAATACTACTGTATTCAAGTGAATTTTATTTAAAAGAAATATTAATAATAAATCTTCACATGGTAGCAGAGCAGCGGCGTGCCCAGAGTTTTTAGACGGGTAGGCAGAAAAAATAACCTTACCAAAAATACTGCATGCTGGTTTTGGTTGGTCGTCTTGTCGATTAAAAATAATGATGTAGGTAATTGCCACCTCAAATATCCTTTATAAATTGACTGATTTTATAGACATATCAATTTACAGATATTCGGGGTGGCCTTTCAGCAAAGAGATTAAATATATACTTGTGTAGTATAATTTAATGTCTTTGCCTTTCAGCCAGTTTTTGCAAATCTTCTTTCGTGTCTATTGACTCAAATGAATATAAAATTAAATAATAGCAGTGAAAATATGGTGTGTATACGGATCTATCTAAAAAACTTATTTTAAGTTTTTATTTTATTTATATCTACGACGTCTATCTTTCTGTAAGAAAGTCTGCAATATGGAATCGTTAAAGTTGGGAAGGCGTTTCATATCCGTAAGCAGGTTTTTTTTCTATTGAAATTATGGAAAGATCTGTAAGTCGTCACTGTACTTGGGTATTTCTTAAATATGTGTGTACGTTGACGAGAATGACGGATTTCGGTTGAAGCACTGCTCGCGGGAACTGTAACAATTGATTTTGCCAAACGCAGTACTTCGGAAAAAACTGTATTTATGTGATTTTCGTAAAAAATAATCTATAATATTGTAAATAATGATTCAAAAACGAAGGATTCCAAAAACGATTCAAAATTCTTAATTTTTATTTTGACGCAGTATATCACATCGGACGTCTTTTTTTATGCATAATTTTGTAAAGCACATCAGTTTCTGTGAATATTTCGTTAAACACAAAGTAAAAACAGGAATTCAAAGTCATTTAAATTATATAACAAAGACGAAACTTGACATAACGTTTCGCCGTCCCATGGAACTATGGAAGTCTTCGTGTTCTGTCATATCCTCAAAAATAAATCAATTAAATGTGAAGAAGAATAATTAAAAAATACATTTACAGTACGCGAATTGTAAGTCCACCGAGTATCAGCAACACGAGGCAATTTTTTCATATCTGCCATTTTATTGTAGGGCTACCCTGCAGAGAACTGTGCACCTTACGCGGTGCACAGCAACCGGTAAGAACGACCGGCCACCTCAGCAGTGCCTACAGTCCGGCCCCCGTATCGTACACAGCCGTACAGGCGTAGTAGTGCTCTTCAACCTGAGTGGTCGGCGACAGCGCACAAATTGAAACCGCACCGCCTTGAAACGGCGTTAACTCAGCCACGCACCCTTTGACACCATGAGGTGGTAAACGACTGAGCCGCAGTCCACCCGCTTAAAATGAGAGTACGACCCGTTGTGGGACACTCTCGTCACGAACACGTAGACACGACGTGGCGACACGTAGACACGGCGTGGCGACACGACGACACGGCGTGGCGACACGACGACACGATGACACCGCTTACCGCCTTCCTAGCATCTACTGGGTCGGACTTGCTGCGTTCCTGTGTTCCTTTTCTTTCTTGAACTATACAGGGGTATCTCTTCTTATCGTACTTGCAGCGTTCCTCTTCTTGCTTGAAGCGTTGCTCTTCCTTCTTAAGGCGATCCTATTCGCACTTGCAAGCAAAACCAAAACGTTTGTTCTTCTCTCTTAAAGGACTTTTCTTCACGTCTCCCCTCAGACGCATGGGCCGATTAACATCCGGCTATCCAAGGACCAACTTCTCACTGTAGGGGACAGTGAGGGGGAAATGAAAAAGATAAAACACTTGGTCCGTTGAAAGGCATTTGCCACTATATTTTCACAATCACTTTTACATCACCGTGACTCATTAACATAGTTCGCACACAAACGACGGACTCCACCCTTTTAATTTACGCCGTTAATTTACAAACTAAAGAGTTTTAACTTCTTAAACTTTAAAAACTTAATCAGTCACTTCAGGAAAGGAAAACAATGCTTAGGGCCGCGGCCGGAGTCTCTAAGGGTGCCAATGTGCCAAATCGTGTCACCGTGTCGCAGATGTTACCCCGTTTAAGCTCGTGTAGAGAGTGTACGCTGTCGCATTTTTTTTTTTACTGGCTTTATTGCAGTGGTCCCTTGGGGGACCTTTACTGCTTCACCGGGCTTCGGTCGGGCCAGAAGGGCCTCTCACCTAGCTAAGATACATTTAGTTAGGTAGCACAGCTAAGGGCGTCCCATAGTGGGACTCGAACCTAGGCTTAGGGCGCTACCGATTACTGAGCAAGCACTTGTCGCATCTGAGAGTTATTATTATTTGGGACATTGTTTTGATTTAGATACACCGCGCGGGCGGGCGGGTTCAAGGGACGGGGGAATGTCTTATTACTCTATTCGCGGAGGTACTCGCCGTCGAGTACGGGATGTCTGTGTGAAGTGTTTTTTTGCGAGCCAACTTTACACTCTCTTGAAAGAGAGTGATGTCGTCGTCTTTATCTGTTAGTGCATGTTTGGGGCGTCGTGTGCGTGATATGCGTGAGGGTGTGTATCTGGCAGCTGCTGCCACTAGTGTGCGTAGTAACAGAGTCGAAAAAGCGTTTACTTGCTTTATTAAGAAATTGCCTGATGGTTGGTAAATTACAATCGACATGTAATTAATTGTTCATTGCGTAAATACCAGAGGCTGCCCGTGGCTTTTCGCATGAATCGATTTTGGAGGGTTTGCATTCTATTTATTAGTGACGGCTTGCTTGACGTGTGCGAACATGACGCCAGCATAGGTCATAAGGGGGCGTATACACGTGGTGTAAATTCGCACCTTTGCCTTAAGGGCTAGTTCAATGCGTGTATTAACGATATAATAGAGGCGACCGAGCACGAAGGCAGCACGGCTACGTACTGTCTTTAAGTGCTCGTTGAAGAGTAGTTTGTGATCGAGAGTTACCCCTAGATATTTGGCCTTTTGGTCCCAAGGGATCTTTTTGACAAATAGTACGGCTACACTTTTTGTTGGATTAAGTTCGCTCCGCCATTTCCTGAACCATTGCTCTAGAGCGCTGGCTGCTGATTGTAGGTGTCGGTGGATGAACTCAGTGCTGCGAATTGAGCAATATATTGCAGTGTCATCGGCGAATAGGGCCAGCTGACACTTGCTATGTTTAGGGATGTCGCTAGTGAAGAGCGAGAAGAGGGAGGGGGAGAGGACGGAACCTTGTGGAACACCAGCTCGAATCGGATGGAGGGTTGAGAGGGCCTCTCATTTGCGGTAGCGAAAGGTACGATTCGACAAGTAGTCTCGTATGATGAGCACGAGACGATCAGGCACGTTAAGTGAGTACAGCTTATAAATTAAGCCGTTGTCCCATACTTTGTCAAATGCCTTCGCCACATCAAAGAAGAGAGCGCCGGTCATGTTTCCCTTTTGATACCCTGTACTTATGCGCTCGACTATGCGATGAATTTGTCGGACACAGCAATGCATGGTTCTAAAACCAAACTGCACATCGGGTAAGAGTTTGTTGGATTCAACGAAATCCATTAATCTTTTAAAGATTAGACGTTCATACATACATTTTACCCATTGTATTGAGGAGACTGATAGGTCGGTAGCTGGACGGTGGTTCCGCTTTGGGTTTGCCGGGTTTGTGAAAGCCTATAACTATGGCTTCTTTCCATACTTGTGGAAATAAATTGTTGTTCAACAGAGTGTTGAAGATTGCTGTCATAAGGACAATTAGTTGGGCTGGGAAGAGTTAATGATTAAGAACTACTCGGTTGTTAATGCCGTCTGCGCCAGGTGCTTTCCTGGGTTTTAGGTTCATAACACCCGCGAGTGGACTACGTCGCGGGTTACTGGGGGTAGGGGTTTATCTGGGTCCTCGATGGGGGGGAGGGAGATCTGCGTTCGACCTCTGCGTTCACTATGTCACAGTGTATTTGGTCAACTGGCAGTAGACTTGACGAGCAGCGTGTTTCTAGGCTGTCGGCTAGGCATTCGGCCTTTTCTTCGTCCTCAAAGGCTAGGCTTTGATCCGGACGGAGGAGGAGGGGGCATATCTGTGATATTATCGGACTTGAGCTTTTTGGTTAGTTGCCAAAATGCTTGATGGGAGGGCTCAATGGTGCTCATTAGCTCGTCTCGCGTTCGCATTTCTTTGATGCGTGACTTGACTGTACGCTGTAAGCCACGCATACGAATGCGGTTGTCGGCGTTTGGGAAAGAGTTATAAGCACGGATGGCTGCATTCTTTTTAGTCAGTAGTGCGCGTACATCGGCTGGCAGTTGCCAGCGATGATCGTCCATCACTGGGTCCCGCCGTGAACTTTCGTTCACTGCCGTTTGCACGTGACTGGTGAGTAACTCGATCGCGCCTAGTGCGTCTGTGACTGAGTCTATTTGATCGGGGATTTTATCGAGGTAGGCTGACGTAGTGGATTTGAGGCATTGTTCAGCCTTTTTCCAATCAGTTACAATTTTGGTATGAGGGGGCTGACCAGGATCATGGGGGCCTGAGCGGGGTGACAACATTACGATGACTGGTCTATGGTCGGAGTTTAATTCTTGTAGCGTTTCCCAATCCCAAGGGGTTGTTTGCTGGGTCGCAAACATACCCATTGGGGGTGGGACGGGGTGAGCCATCAGCTGAGGAATGGCTAGTGGGGCTGCCTGAGTAGACTTGAGTGCGGGGAACGCTTGCACGTAGTTAAGTATGTTCCACGGTGAATGTCTCTGCGGTCTTAATTTGTCAGGGAGTGAACTGCCCTGTGGAAGGTTGGGTCGCTGGGGTTTAGGGCGCGGGGCTCGGGGGCAACCACGGTAGTTCGCGGGGTGACTGGCCTCGCCACATAGGACGCAGCTTGGGGGCTCGGTGCACAAAGCCAAATCTTTGGGGCGAGCACAGTCCACCGTTGCGTGGTCACCTAGGCACTTTACGCACCTGGCTCGCGCGAAACAGTTTCGCTGGGCATGCCCGTAGAGTTGGCAGTTGTGGCACTGCCTGGGTAATCTATTTTTGAAAGGTTTTTCAACCTTAAAACCGGTCAGCTGACATATCGACTTGATGTCAATAATAGCCTTGCCGGCCTCTGAGTTTTCTAATACGACAATAATCATGTCGCACGGGGCACCGTTACCGTTACGACCGCGGTGCACTTCGATGAGTGGGAAGTTCTGGGCTCTGATGTCCTCAGAAATTTCATCAATTTTTAGTTCGTTAGGTACGCCCTTAATCACGCACCTAAATTGCCGATCGTCATTAAGGGCGTAGGTGTGGAATGCCACCTTACGCTCCTTCAGGAGTTTGGTCAGCGAACGAAAGTCCGCTGAGGTAGGTACTTGAACTTTTATTCCCACCGCCGCAGGGCGGGCGTGGGTGTAGTTGATGCGCGCAACGGTGCAGGCCTCGGAAACTGTGGTCCATAGGTCCTTGTCATGAATGTATAATGGGGGCGGGATGGGGGCCGCGGGGGTGGTAGGCTTAGCACCTGATTTGGGGCAGACGGCGCGGCTGCTTGGCGCGGGGTCCGCAGCGGGGGTAGCTGGGGTAAGGGCCAGCTTATTGGCGGCCAGTTTGGCCTTACGGTCAGCGGCGGTGTCCTTTTGCCTTCGACTATAGTGTAGTCGTCGCAGGAAGACGAGTGCGCCGCATCGGGGGATGGGAAGGCCGGGACGACGAGTTCTTCGTCGGTCACATCGGATTCTTCGAGGTTCACCATTTCGATGTCACAGATTAGTGGTGACGGGGACGGGGAGCGGGAGCGCTTATCAGCACTCAAGGGGCTGCTTGGGTCAGCTGAGCTGGAGGGGCTGGCAGTGCTATCGGGTAAGGCGGGTGTCGCCGGTTGCAGCCTGAAAGCAGCTAGCTGGGGTGCATACTTATTACGTATGTAAGGATCATTGAATAATATTTCCTTGATGAAACGTAGTATGGATTGGTCGTCCATACTGTGATTTCCAAGAAGGGTAGGGGTGCTATGTTAGCGATAAGATTTTCTTGTCTAGCCCCAGGCTGAGGGCCTGGGGGTGTAGTGTGTGTGAGTCGTGAAGTTCGTCAATGGAGAGGGATTAAGTAGCCGTAAGGGCTATGGATCGGGTGGCACTTGGTCGAGTATATAACCCCGTACTCACGCGTCTACTCAATCCCGGAAGCAGCAGTAATCCCGAAAGAAGACACACAAATCACTATTATTAACACGTATAGTCTCTGCTTACGTAAGTAAGATTTAGTACTTCTTTGTTTAAAACGTACAATGGTGCCGATTCCCTTGTTCACAAACTAAACTAAATTTAAGTTCAATGTATCTTTTTCTTTCTATTTCATTAAGAAAAGGACAGAAGATACATTTTAGTTTAGTCCTGTCAAATTAATCGGCGCCTGTCACTACTCCATACAAGTTTAGACGTGATTAAAAACTTGCCCACTAAAATTACGTCAATTTACGTCAAGCGCTGATTAATTTGACAGGACTGAAATAAAATTTATCTTCTGTCCTTTTTTTAATGAAATAGAAAGAAAAAGATGCACGGAACTTAAATTTAATTTAATTTGTGAACAAGGGAATCGGCGCCACTGTCACTATAAAATGTCACTGAACAATGTCAACAAACGAATTAAATCACTGTATTAATTACGCGCACTAGTAATTTCGTTACGTGGACGCGGATCGGTTTCGCGCCTTTTCTAACGGTCGCGCTTCGTGCGCAGACACTTTGCTACCGACACTATAAAAAGCGCGGGAAGATACGATGTTCACGGGCGACGACGACGGCTACGTGATTTTTGACGAGAGATAATTAATATCAATCGACCAACTGAAATACTATAGATATTTTGATATCTTGAGCGGTATTATGAAATTGTTGACTAGACGTGCTACCGAAACGGAGTTCAGTCGCAGTATGGGATGTACGTAGGCGAGGGTCATAAGAGAGCCGAGGATGGTAATCATCAATACACACGTGTATCATACGTTTTTTAACACACTTGTGAATAAAATAACAAAAAAAAACTCATTTTATTTAATAGGTAAAAAGTTTATTTATAGAAACAATTAGTAAATGTGCAGTTAGTAATATTATAATTAACTGTTTTTGATGGCATAGCGGTCTCATCAGATAGATTATTTATTGAAATATTTTCATGTTCTATTGTAATTTGAGATGGCTCATTATTCGCGTAGGTAGATGAAATCCAATTATTGGATGTACTTGGTGTTTCGTGAGTAGGAAGCGCCTAAGAATCAAGTTTAATTCTTTTGTGATTTTTGCACAAATTTCCTTCTTGTTTTGTATGGAATCTTCTACGTATGATTCTGCTACATTGCTAGATCGCCACCCACCATGACGCTTCAAAGTCATTATATCAGCTCCTGAATTAGCTAGCAATGTAGCAGATGTTCTTCTGAAACTATGTCCAGTAGCTCTCAGCATCTGCTAAACCTAAAAACTTAGCGATTTCTTTAGGCATAGATCCAAATTTGTTTATACCTATAGGCTGACAGGTACATTAACCATTCTGGTAATTTAGAAAGAAACGGTCAGTTTTTGCTTTTGGTGACCGCAAATTTTCATACTTCTTAACAATTTCATAGAATGGACCGTGTATGGTGAATGACCTCGGTATTTTATTTTTCGTGATAAGTATCTTCACTAAAAGCATCTGGCCATGGTTCTCTATGTTTTTTTACGGTTATATTTGTTAATTCTTGTATCCGACAGGCACCAGTTACACCAAATATTAAAGCAACCTGAAAAAAAAGAAACAATAATTAAGTTCAACACACAACACAGGCTGAAGTCGCGTAGATATTTAAAATTAATTTAACTAACCTTAGTAGCCAGATACTGTTATCTGGAGCATCTTTTATAAATTTTTCAATATCGTCAGACGATAAAACCTTTGATTTCTTGCTTATAAATCCATCGGATAGTCTCTTTAGATAAGCTGACAAATTAGAGTATGTTTTTAAGTCCACTTAATTCTTTGTTCGGACTGTACTTTTTAACATTGAGTATAAACACCACAGAGCTAGGTTTGTACTTAGAAGATAATTCTTTAAAGTACGCCATGAACACATTTTCTGAAAAAGACTGCGTATTCTTGCTGTTTTGCCATTTTATGAAATTTTGATACGCTAATAGATATTTTTCCTTGGAGTTTTCAGGTAGTAAACTTTCCATAACGTTAAGGGCTTCACATCTTATATCGGGCGGTGTACAACATAAATCATTTTCTTCGTAACTAGTACTTGTAGACATTTTAATTAATAAATAACTATAATTTCAACAGTGAAAACGAGTTGTGAAAAATATTTCGCTATGGCGGGAAAAATTAATCAGTTTTCTTAAGCGCGCGCATTGCGATCGACCACAGACTAAAGAGATGTTTTTTTTTTATTTTCCGCGCATAGGGTTTGCACCTATTTTGCCACGTACAAAATGGGGAATTTAAAGTTTTCTTTTATTACAAGAAAACAAAAGTTATATTTGAGTGAAAGTTTTATTTATTAAACACGTACGAGTTAAAATTATCTATTTAAATAAGAAGTTGCATGAAATAAGCAAGCAATAGGAACATTCATTTATTGGCTGTGCCTCCGCTGCCGGTACCGGTTCCTAATTTATTTGTACTATTGAACACGATCTTCTTTTTGAATAAAACCTTTTATAATAACAAAGCAACTCAACCAATAAAATTAAAAAAAAATCTATAACTCACTAGTGAGTTATAGCAATGAAAAAGTCATAGTTTGATTATGGGTGTCATTCCGGTGACCATAGAGCCACTTTATGAGCAAGTGTGTTGAAAAAGATGTTTTTTACTGTAAATACTTTGAATATTGTACTGTGCAATTCTTAAAACAGAAGTGTTATTACTATTAGCTACTAGAGGAGGAAATTATGTATTGTAAATTCTCTCCTTAGATAGGGCAACAGCAGTGTACCTAGGTTATTTTGCTTTTTTCTCTTGCATATTTCTCACTTTATTATAACACATGTTAGAAATTGCCAAATGAGGTCCACTGCAATTCACGCAGCAAAACTCATTGGGCTTGTCACATTCTTTGTAGTAATGGTCTCCAGAGCAAATACTACATCGCTGTTTTCCATTGCATATTTTTGCTGAGTGGTTAAATTTAAAACACCTGTGACACTGTTGCAGAGGTGCGTTTGCGGAACGAGTTCGATTGACGTGAGTGTACAAGAGAGAGCGAGACAAGCGAGTGTAAAATATTGTGAAAACGTGGCGAACACGTTGCGCACTCGTGGCGATTACGTTGCGAACTCGCGGCGAGCTCGCTGCGCTCTCGCCTCGCTTTCCACTCGCTCGCAACTCGTCAGTGTGATTGGGCACTTATCTAGGAGAAAACTCGACAAAAACGTTACACTGACCGTATGGAAAGGCACCCTCTCCTGACCAACTTTCTTTGTGAATCTACGAACAGTTATAATTTCATATACAGGGTGTCAGGTAATTAACGGATAACCTTAAAATGGGTCATGGTAAAACTAATGGCCATTCAGAATAAAAATACAAAAAAAAAACAAGTAGTAATCGGTAATAGTGTTTTTGTTACCTTATTTTACATTTTTGTACTCCACCACCACAAATTAAAGAACTCTATCGGTTTTTTATTGTTATAATAATTTACGTCGACTGAGCTGATAGATAAGCAATAAATAGTATAACTACTATTACACGTTTTTTTTTAAACAACTATAATGTTTGTTCTGGGGAAAAATTTGTGAAAAATATTCATTTTGACAAAGTTTATATATTCGTAGCAAAAAAAAGTACCTATCCTAACACAAGTTTTGAGGACAGAAGACTAGCTAGTAAGTAATGAAAGGAGATGTGAACATTACTACCAGATTTATTGTCAATATCCACAGGTTAAAGTTTAGTATAAATTACATACACTGATTTTAGGCAAGAATGGCTTAAGTTAAAGTACCGTGTCTTATAACAATAGGTACGCGGTTACAATAATTGCGAGACTAGTGAACCTTCTTACGTCTGGAAGCGAACTACTCTAAGGAAAATAAGACTGGGCGGATATTCCCTTCGTTTAAATCTCTTTCCGGTTTCTAGAAATTTCGAGAACATTCTAGTATGTTTGACAGTGCTGCCCCCGGCGTCGAGACGAGAAGCGACAACTACAACATTCATTCATTACTTACACAATGATTCATTGATAAATCTTCGCTCTGGTGGCGAGCAGCGCAAGCAATGTCCCATATTTCATTCATAAATCCTGATGCCATCTAGCGTCGTATAGTACGAAATAGAAGGACACACCTAGATTGCTTACACCACCCGACCACAGAGGGCGCTATTAGGTATATCAGTCACAACAAGTGACCAGTTATTTTAAAATATTATGTGCCAAGCCGAGTTCAAAATGGTATTATTCATTATTGTATCTAATGTAAATTGTGTATTATTGCTATTTGTGCAGAAAAGGTGTGAATTTTTGTTAAACAACAATATTTGCAATATTTGAATATTTATTTACATTACCTACATGTGCCTGACCATTGAGGGTTAATAAAAACATAAATAGACGTTAGTAATGAATAGCAATAATTAAATAGTCTCTTTAAAACCAGAAATATCTTAACAAATACACATTTGGTTTGAAATAAATGTCGTGTGTGTTAGTCGTGTGACCGTCGACTAGCTACCTGTGCGCAACCCGCACCACCCGTCTTTTGTACATATTAGACAAAGAGGATTTGAGTTGGTTGAGTGCGAGCGAGATAGTAAATGTAAAAAAATCGGTAGGGACTTAGTCATAGAGTATAGTAATAGGACTTAGTGCATCACTTGACTTGCTCGACTTCGCATGTGTTTATTTCGTTTCCGGTTGCAATTGTTGATAGTTACAGTGAATCAGTGTTACGACCTGGCTATTTTACTGGGCTATTCGTTTTGTTTATTGATTTGTACTTCTTTTGTGTGGTAACTGGATTGTTTACTTTGTGAATCAAAATGCCACGTGTTGAGTATACGCCACAAAAATATGCAAACATGCATTTTATTTATGGGGAATGCAAAGGCAATGGTAATGCAGCCGCACCTCTTTATAGGGAAAGATACCCTAATGCGCGTCATCCAGATTACCGCGTATTTATAAGAGTCCACGTTTATTACTCAGAAGGAAGTATCCCTGGTAGTGGTGTTGGTGGTACAAGCGGTGGAAGAAATGCTCGTGCTGATGTAGAAGACGGCTCGTGCTAATGGTGCTTGAGAAAGAAATCGACTGTGCGTGATATTAAAAAAATAACAAATTTCACCCGTTTCACGTTACGCGCGTGTAGACTCTTCTACCAAGAGATTATTTATAATGCAAGATTGCGTTTCTGAAGAAAAATGCTCGATAAGATGGAAGAAGACCCGCAGTTTTTTAATAAAATTCTATGGAGTGATGAGTCAACACTTAAAAGAGATGGCTACATGAATTTACACAATCTCCATAGCTGGCAACTAGATAACCCTCGTGCTATGCGTGAAGGCAGGTCACGGTACCAATTTTAAATAAATTATTGGACTGGAATTATAAACGGAAGAACAATGGCCCATTTGAATTACCAGGGAACTTAACTGGCCAAAGTTATTTAGAATTCCTTCAAAATGATCTTCCAAACTTATTGCAAGAGGAGCCCGAGGAAGAGAGAGAATCTTATTGTTTGCAAAATAGCAGCTGTTCTGCGCATTATGCTTAATCTGTTCGTGCATGTTTAAATAGCACATGCCCAAACAGATGGATTGGCCGTCTGGGGTTAACCCCAGACGGCCAATCCATCTGTTTGGGCATGTGCTATTTATTGTATTGTTGTTGTTGTATTGGGCATGTGGGCCACAAGATTAATCTTGTGGCCCCCACTTTCACCAGATCTAAATCCACTTGATTTTTTTTTACTGGAGCTGCCTTAGGAAGAAGTTTACGCAAAGCCGATCCGTTCCTTGGAAGATTTACATAGCCGTGTCCGGGCAGCCGCATCGAAAATAATTGAACGACGCTACACCCGACTGCTTAGGAGAGCATTTATTCGTAGAAGTAGAGCCTGTATCAGAGTGGGTGGCAGACAATTTTAATATTTATTGTAATTTATATAATACAGTGTCATTAATGTCAAATATTGTTTTTTATTGCCCCAATGGTCAGGTACATTTGTAAATAAATATTCCAATATTGCAAATTTTGTTGTTTAACCAAAATTCACACCTTTTCTACATAAATAGTAATAATTCACTATTTACATTAAGATACAACAATGATTAACTCAAAAGGCTCAATATAACAATTTTATTAAGAATTCACTCAATAAATCAAAGGCGTCTTGGCAAGTTATCAACAATGAAGCATGTACCTATTTATGAAACCATTTCTCAAATAAAAATAAATAATACAATTATTAATAACCCCAAGGAAATTGCAGACGCATTCCACAACTATTTCATTGATCAGATTAAAATCTCAGCTAAAACATCACTCGAACCAAGTGGCCTACACGAAAACCCTAACACAGTGTTCATGAGACCAGTGGTACCTCAATCGCCCGGAGGACACGGTGGAGCATACGGTGGAGGTCTGCCCGGCTTGGGCAGAGCACCGCCGTGTCCTTATGGAGGCGATCGGCGGCAGAGCTCTCTCGCGTCCGGCCCTGGTTCAGGCCATGGTACGGAGCGAGAGGGCATGGGCAGCCGTCACCTCCTTCTGCGAAGCAGTAATGCTCCCGAAGGAGGAGGCAGGGCGGTTGAGGGAAAGGCAAGTTTCGCGCCCTCTCGCCCCTAGCCGCCGCAGGAGACGCCCTGGGCGTCGGGAATCCCGGGCGGATTTCCGGCCACCGTAGGCGCGGGCTTGCGGACGGTGAGCAATGGGTACCTAGCTCACCGTCCGGTAAGGACCAGGCCCGGGTCGACGGCGCGTTGTATTCCACGCGCGCCTCAAAGAGATGTCGTCAGCACACAGGTAGGGGTCCACTAGGGCCGATGCC
This sequence comes from Atethmia centrago, assembly GCA_905333075.3. Taxonomy (NCBI): domain Eukaryota; kingdom Metazoa; phylum Arthropoda; class Insecta; order Lepidoptera; family Noctuidae; genus Atethmia; species Atethmia centrago. The sequence continues at coordinate 6,885,236 of HG995367.1, read as the reverse complement.
TGCCGGGGTCGCGGGAAAGTACTTATGGGTCACCGAGGCGCCCGCAACACAGGCAACAGGAAGGAATACGGGTGGGTTTTAGTCAGTAAGAGTCGGACACACCCTCCCGCTCCGCACAGAGCGGGAGAAGTTATTTGATGATTTCCCACCCACAAAAAAAAAGTGGTACCTCAAGACGTACTCAGGGTAATAAAATCATTGAAAAGTAAAAATAGCGTAGGATATGATGAAGTAGCAACGAAAGTTATAAAAATTGCATCAATAAAAATAATCGTACATATTAGCCACATTATTAACTTAGCCATCAGCATTGGTGTTTTTCCTGACGGTTTAAAAACAGTCATAGTCAAATCGCTTCACAAAAAGAATTGCAGGGAGGATATAGCTAACTTTAGACCGATTGCATTAGTTCCTGTGTTTTCCAAAGTGGTGGAAAAGTTTATATATGAAATAATCAACAACTTTTTGCCAAAATACAACCTACTGAACAAGCATGCTTTAGGAAAAATAAAAACATTAATACAGCAATATATGATTCTTTACACGAAATAGTGATAAATGTAATTATTAAAACACCTATCTGTGCCATTTTTACAGACATGATTAAAGGCTCCTACATACTGGCGCGAATTGTCGCGCGACGCGTCGCGACACAAAGGCACCGCTTGTAGCGCTACACGCGGTGTCTTTGTGTCGCGTCGCGTCGCGCGACAAGTTGCGCCAGTATGTAGGAGCCTTTTAGCTTTTCACTGTATCAATCATGATATTTTACTGAACAAGCTTAATAGCTATGTTCTAAGCCTTCTAAGGGTAAACGTGCTGAATCTCTTAAAATCCTATCTCAATAGCCGCACACAATATACGGAGATATCCAGGATTTGTCTTAAATCAAAATGTGAACAAAAATATCAATCTGATGGTAAAATGGTTAAATTCGGTGTACAGAGGCAGTGTATTGGGTCCCCCGCTGTTTTTGCTTTATATAAATGATCTGCCCCGTCAGGTGATCAATGATCAAACCCAATGGTTCTATTTGCCGATGATAGTACAGCACTGATAAAATGTACAAATATTAATAATTACGAACAGGATATCAACATTAGCCTTAGAAATATTATTGATTGGCTTGAGAAAAACAACCTGGTAACTACAATACCTACATTCTATGCGAATAAATGATTTGATTTGATTTGAATAATACCATTTTGAAATCGGCTTTAAGCACATCATCATCTGCCTAGCCTTTTCTCAACTATGTTGGGGTCGGCTTCCAGTCTTACCGGATACAGCTGAATACCAGTATTTTACATGGAGCGACAGCCTATCTAACCTCCACAACCCAGTTACTGGGTAACACGATACCTCTTGGTAAGACTGGTTGTCAGGCTTTCGAACTTCTGACGACCCATAAAGACTGTCAAAGATCTACAAATGACAGCCGGGACAAACGGCTTAACGTGCTTTCCGAGGCACGGAGGGGTCTTGGTATGTAAAGATGGTTACCCATCCACGGACCAACCGCGGCAAGCGTAGCTTAACCTGATCGATCGACCCGTGCGGCTGTTATTACTTAGCCACAAGCCCGGTGCTTTAAGCACATAATATTTTTAAATAATTGGTCACTTGTTTGGGTACTTTTTTTTTAAGCTACGGATGCACGGATGCTTAACTTAACTTTGTCAAGGTGAATATTTTTCTCAATTTCTTCCCCAGAACAAACATTCTTCAAGTGGTTTAAAAAAAAGGGTAATAGTAGTCATACCATTTATTGCTTATCTATCAGCTCAGTTAACGTAAATTACTCTATCAATAAAAAACCGACAGAATTCTTTCATTTGTGGTCGCGGTGTACAAAATGTAAAATAACTAAAATAAGGTAACAAAAACACTAATTATTTAAAAAATCATATCTTTGGTACTACTTGTTTTATTTCTGAATGGCCATTAGTTCTACCATGACCCATTTTAAGGTTACCGGACAGCCTTTATAGACGCAAGCTTGGAATAAAGTTCTTTATTCGAAATATTTGCCAGAACAAATCTAATTATTCCTGTCTTCTCTATCTGGGTAGCCCGAATAAATGCCTTCATGTTATATATTTGTCCAGGAAAGCAGTATTCATCATAAAGTTATTAGCATTATTTTACTGCTGCAAGGCTCCTACATACTGGCACGACTTATCGCGCGACGCGACGCGACGCAAAGACACCGCGTGTAGCGCTACAAGCGGTGCCTTTGTGTCGCGACGCATCGCGCGACAAGTCGCGCCAGTATGTAGGAGCCTTAAATGTCATATCAATTTTATTAGCATTTACTCGCTGTATTGAGACAACACCTTTGACAACGGTGGTGAAAATGTGATTTAAATAAATAAGGCTCTTATTGCCTAAACGATTACTATTATTGTTACTTTGTACGAATACCATAAAGTCCGTTATAATTTGGTTTAAAGTATGGTAAAAAGTTATCCTCCCCGCCGTTGACTAATACTTGGTCATTATTTTGGTCCTGAGGGTCCATTTTCGCGAAGTACCCAGGACTTTAGTGGCCGGGGGAATTTCACCCCTGGCCCCTTCTCCCATAATTTTACAACTATTTACTATGAACAAACAACAAACTATAAACTTTTCTCAAAAAATATGTTTGAAAAAATTGCGCCTTTTCGGTTTGAATTCCCGCCAAAGGATCCTCGCGGAATAAAGTAGGTAGTTAGAAAGGTAGGAATGAACCAGTCCACCATAATTATTATTATTGAATGTTGAGAATAATAATATTATTTGTTATTTTAATATAAATTGTTAAATATATACATAACACTACTATATTTATATAATTAGCTTTTTTTTTTCAAATAAATAATTTACAAATATTACATATTTTACCATCGTCGATATTTTTTTTTATTAACTTGGAAAAGAAGTACAGACAAAAAATACATCAGAAATAAACGATAATATGGATTTATTTTTGAGGCAAAACAAGGTTGTTGGTTCTAAATAATAATTGTTTAATTCTTGTTGAAAAATAATAAAATACACTGGTAAAAAAATATTTGTGGACCTGCTAATATTTGTAAATTACATTATTTCTAAACGTTTAACAAAACTTTCCTTGTCTATGGTCGCTTATAAAAAGAAAAAGAAGTATACCTTGCTTCCAAGTGCAAAAGAGATGGCAATTAAATCGGTCATGGACATAGAATACAATCTTTGTCTATGCTCAGCCAGTCATTGAACCGTCAATTGCTGAACGAACGAACGACAGCGAAACTCAGAGGCCCCGCCTATAGATCCGTAATTTTATTATTTCAGTTGGTTTTCGCGATGATATTATTATAAAAACGAGCATTTAGGTAATAACTTGCACTTGTTCAAATGTATAAATGTAATCTATTTTAAGACATAATCGAGTTAGCATTATCGAAATGCAATTATTGATTTGCCGTGAACGGCAACAAATAGTCGGTTTGTGCGGTTTTCTAGCGTTAGCCTGTTGTGAAACCGTGTAACTTTCAAGGGCTAAGGGAATTACGGTACTTTTTAATTTTGCGTAACATGTTTTTGTATCCTAAGAGATCGTCAATTTAGTATATTTGATGGTGCTATTTTTAGTGGGTGTTGTCATTGTGGTCCAAGCTGTATTCGGATTAGGTCATCGAGTGCGGTGAACATGTGTGCCGGAGAAATGTGTTTTAATAAGTTTTAAAGTGGTTTGTTTCATTTCTTGTTAGATACACGAGTACTACGAAGTAGGAGACCTGTAAAGATGGGTACAACAAGAATACTGTGTTTCATCGCGCTAATAACATGTGCAGCGGCTTTATGTGAGTATTATTTACATTTATATTTATAATTATTACTCTCCCTCTTGGAAATCACTTATTTGTCGCATTGCTAGCCATAGTTCATTCAACTTTTTCTCATTTACTCTATCCCCAAGGGTATAATTATGTTAAGAAACAGACTTGTTGATATGTACAAGTCTCTCTCTTTTATCTGTTGTAATTATTGCCTTCCTGCTTACATCTAACTATTATGACAACATACTTTATGTTATGATCTAAGTTTTAATGCAATTCAGTTTTTTTTGTGCTCCTCACAACCAAAATTGATGAAATCTGATCACTTTGATCAATAAAATGCATGAAAAAATAACAAAAGTATTGGTGCTCCTCCAATTCTTTGGTGACTTACATGGTGGTATTACTCACAGGCATCAATCATATCTTAATTTAGTAGTCTACATGCCAGATTTGTAATTGACAACATTGTTTTGTCCTTGCTCATGCCGTGATCAAGATTTTGATGTCATACCCTCGTAAGGCCCAACCCAAATTTAGGTCGATATATATTTTTATGATTAGATATATAATTTAAATGATTTTAAATAGTGTCTCGGGCCGGAGTGTCAAAATTTTTTTGTCATTAAATTAGGTCGTTGGGCCTTACGAGGATAGATTGAATAAAACTCAGGGCTACCCACCTTTGAGTATACACATACTTTATTAGATTTTGTCTGCCATTGTTTTATGAGAACCATGATCTTGATTTAAATGATTGTTCTGGTGGCCTGTCTTATATTAATTACATAAAGTAGCACACAGCATGTTATTATCTCTTTATACAGACCCTTTCTTTTTTTTGGGTGGGATATCATCAAATATTTTCACCCACTCTGGGCAGAGCGGGAGGGTGTGTCAGACTCTTATTGACTAAAACCCACCCATATTCCTTCCATTGCCTGTGTTGCCAGGGGCCTCAGTATTTATACAGACCCTGGAGTTAAATATAAGATTTATTAGAAAATGCAATGTTTACTCTATCAAATGAACTAAAAAGTGGTTGTAAAAAAAAACCTCAGAAAGAAAATATGTTATGTGCTTATTGACCATATTCACCTAGTTAGTTACAATCTACTGCTGGGTATACCTACTTATTAAATATTATTTGCTCATCCTATTGTTAAGAAGTAAAAACAAGAAAAGCAAGTCAATAAAAGGCTAATTAATGTCTTGTGATCTGAAATGTTTTATTCTACATTGATCTCTAAAACTTAAAAGCCAGTCAGATTAATTTACAATAAAGTGCAATTTTTGTCCAACCCACAGCTGCTCTGAAAGTGTGTTGCCTAATATTAATGTATATTGTAAAGATTATGTACCTGTAATATTTTAGTTTAGAACATGTCACAATTTCCTTTTACTCACCTTGCCCGTGTTCAGTGTTCATACATAAATGTAGACATTTTAGTAGCATACAACACATAGAAGACTAGTTATTGTATGCAAAGCATGACTTGACATTAGCATAATATTTCATTTAGTATGTATTGTTGACATATTGTTCTCATCACTATTGGCAGCCAGAGCATAGGGAGTCTATGAAACTCTGGCACTACCTGCCAATATAGAGCTCCGATTGGAGTATGTACCAGTGCCAACTAGATCATAATGCAATCAACATGCCTTCACTGTCAGCAATTGCTGACAGTGAAGGCATGTTACAGTGAAGAGAGTTACAAGAATGTATTGGTCAATTGACCAATACATTCTTGTAACTCTCTTAACTTTTGTTTTTAGAAAAGATCATTGCAACACAACTATTTGTGATACAAAGTTTATTCGATTTAACATTGACCAATACATTCTTGTAACTCTCTTAACTTTTGTTTTTAGAAAAGATCATTGCAACACAACTATTTATGATACAAAGATTATTCGATTTAACGTTGACCAATACATTTTTGTAACTCTCTTAACTTTTGTTTTTAGAAAAGATCATTGCAACACAACTATTTATCATACAAAGTTTATTTGATTTAACGTTAATGATCCTGGTATTGCAGGCGTCGGTAATTCGAGACGTTAATTTAGAAATCATCTACAGGTTAGGCAGAGGTGTACCTATTTTAGGATACCTGTATTTCGCCAGTTATGTTTAAGTCCCATGTAATAGAAGGCGAGCCTATTGCCATCAACCGCGCACACATCCAAGCTCTGGGCTGACATTGAGAAATTCCTATTTTATAAATAAAGAAAAAATACTAGTTACCCATCCCAGATTAAGGCACATAATGTTAACAATATAAAAGTCGTAGTCTAGATTAATACTAGGAAAGATTGAGATTTGAATTGGCAAAAGATTGGCAAAAATTGGCAAAAATTTGGCAAAAATTTGGCAAAAGATTTGAGAACAGAGCCTTGTCAAGTTGTCATGTTAAAGTATATGTATGCCAAATGTATGACATCATAAGGACTAAGCAGTAGGAGTAAACTGATACTGAAACACTTTTTTAAAGGTGAACTGTATAACATGACTTGTTCTTTGTATACTTTATACATAATTATATCTATTTAAATAAAAATGAATTGACAAAATTTCCCTGAAAATTTTCTGATCGGAAAATCTGAACCTCGTTTTTCTATGGGATGTTTGTATGAATTATGGTTTGGACAGAACAACCTCTGTCAGGTCAGCTAGTTTTCTTTTTTCTAAATTATCTAAACCTTGTCAAAATTGAAATAGCAATTTAAAAAAAATACAATTTTAATTATTTTTCTCTAATCTAGCATCTCTTAAAATATACCTACATGAAAGAATGAGCGTTTTTTCATGAAGGTATATTTTAAGAGATGCTAGATTTGAGAAAAATTACTTGTTAAAGAAACAAAATGATAATTGTTAGATAAATAGGTCAGAGTTAAGGTCAGTAAGAAAAGATAATATCCCCAAATTAGAGCTTACGCATTTGTTTTGCTTAGGCAGTGAGATTACTTGTCATGTAGTTTGTGCTACACAGTCTGAAATAATGAGACCTAGTAATAAAATAGTTCTGCAAGCACCCTAAAAAAGATTAAAGAACTAAAGTCTCTTCCAAATACTAACCCAGAAAAGTCAAGTCTAACTGACATCATCATCATATGCCTAGCCTTCCCAAATTTGTTGGGAGACAGCTTCCAGCCTAATATTTTACATGGAGCAACTGCCTTTTTGACTTCACCCAGAAAAAGTCTAACACGAATGTATGAAAAAAATCATTATTCAAATCAAATTTACGAAACATGTCATAACATAAACATTTGTCCCCAGTGACGTCACCGCCGAAGATCGTCAAGCAGCCGACACAAGAGGAGATTCTGTTCCAAGTAGCGCAGCCCGGCGAAGTGGACAAGCCGTTCATCATAGAGTGCGAGGCTGAAGGCGAACCGGCTCCAAAGTACGTCACCTTGTTTAACTAGAATAGTTTTACTTAGAATTTAAGTGCAGTCAGATGTTCTAAGTCTTAGATCATCATAGCTAAGTTTCAATTACGGAGCGCGTATTAGATAGCTAATTCATGAGTGACAACACTTAAGTACAGTCAACACATCAGTGGTAACACTTGCACTGCGAACATCGTCCTTACTGCTACAACATAAAAGCGCTGTCAGTGTTATATTGTTGCCACTGATGAGCGGTTGACTCCTGCTCCCTGGGCAGTCAGCTCCTCTGCCGTCGTTTCCGACTGACTAATCAGCTGATTCGGCAAACTTATTCACATAAAAGATAGCTTTTTTTTTTTTTTGGGTGGGAAATCATCAAATAACTTCTCCCGCTCTGGGCGGAGCGGGAGGGTGTGTCTGACTCTTACTAACTAAAACCCACCTGTATTCCTTCCTGTTGCCTGTGTTGCCAGGGGCCTCGGTAGCCCTTTAGTACCTTCCCGCGACCCACATAAAAGATAGCTATGCCATGTTTATAATTTTTTCTTCTTGCGGGTTTTGTAAAACTGACCTAGGAATCCAGCAGGCATACCATGACGCTTTCTATTTCCACTACTGTAGAATAGAAATCGCTTGTCTACCAATAATGTTCTACTGTCCACACGGAAATGTCGGTTTTGTCTACTCTTCCGTCGACAAAACTCTTGTCTACGGTTCTCGTGCTAAGCCTGCTGAACACAAACAAACCCTAACTATTACGCTTCTTATGAAATGAAATATTACTGAAAAGCTCGCATCTTCAGTGAAAAGGTTCGTGCAGACTAGCGCGATATCGCGGGCGCGACAGGCAGAAATATGACTGTCGCGCCCGCGATATCGCCCCAGTCTGTAAGAGCCTAAATACAGGTTATAAAAGCTGTAATTTTTTAACACGTATTTTTCTGGCTTTGATTCTGGCTGTGGGGAGATAAAACAGTGATCACCTTTTCGTCCCTTTACCATTTCAATCTGTCGAACGTGGTGGTCTGTTGGCCAGTCACTGTGGCAGGCAGCCCAACACATTATGTTACTTTTATTTATGGCCTGTCGCAGTGGCGCCAGAAAGGATCCTTCAGATATAAATGTATTGCGGTAATTCACACATTTTTAGGCTTCCGTACCCAAAGGGTAAAACGGGACCCTATTACTAAGACTCCGCTGTTCGTCTGCCTGTCTGTCTGTCTGTCACCAGGCTGTATCTCATGAACCAGTGTTAGTTGAATTTTTCACAGATGATGTATTTCTGTTGCCGCTATAACAACAAAAACTAAAGAACAAAATGTAAATTTAATATTTAAGGGGGCTCCCATACAACAGACATGATTTCTTTTGCTGTTTCTATAGATAATGGTACGGAACACTTCGTGCGCGAGACCGACTCGCACTACGTCGGTTTTTATTGTGTCTTAGCAACATGAGGATTAGTAACTGTCTTTAACATTTTCTTAGAACAAGTACCTATGGCTATGGATTCAAATTTATTTTAGTTGAGCGAAAGGCTCTTCTAATATCCGGTATTAGAAAAATAAATGATGGTCGACGGTTTATCATCCTGCCTTACATATTTTACGCTCAGCTAGAACTGTTTAGCCGATAGTTTCTTATCTCCGTTTGTTCTACATTTCTAGTTTTAAAAAGCCTAGCAAAAAGTGAAAGACTAGCATGAGTGGCTACAGAATTTATGTTTACTTATATCTCCAAAAATACGCAGACTAGAAGTGTTTCAGACCGACACACATACATAATGAATATTATTATAATTTACGGCGTTATGAATGAAAGATGGCTGCGGACACAGGCGGACACTAAACATTTTTATTAATTCCTCAATGGAAGTGAGCACGCTAACGAAAAAATCATCATGCTGTTTATAATACTGTGTCGTAGTTTAGCTGCTTATTTAGTCGGAAAAACGCTCGTGAAAGGAGTGTTTTTGCTCTTATTTGGTTCCTGAGCTGGCGAACTTAGAAAAGGAATTAGACCTAGCGGCTAGCGTAAAGTTCTTCAACGGAAATTGGGCTGCAGATTAGTTAATAATTAATTGCGGTTCCGCATGTATTGAACCTATAGGAGTATGCATTTCATTTCGAGAAAAATATAATGACACGGTCATGTCGGTCATCAACTCATCGTTGACTCCAACCGACCCGACATTTGGGCTTCACGATACACGCGCAAAGCAAATTGGCTAAATCTCCTAAGCCGGGTGAAAATTACAACCCGTTTGAAAAGCTTGTAAAACAGTTTCTCTGAATCCGGGGGATTACACAATACTCCTTTACAAGGGGTTAGTCGATCGTACTAAGATGCTACCAGTAAACAGATGTTAAGACGCTGACAACACCTAAACCGCGGTCACTGTCAGATTGCATAGAAAAGAAAGAGAGGCGCGATGACAGAACGCTTGTAATTTATTGCAAAATATGAAGCAATTATCTATTTACTCAAAATTGAGTTCAGTAATCGAAAATGAAAAACAACCAAGTTCTGCATTCAAATATGACGTTCTTGTTATTAATTAAATACGTAACGTATGTTGATATTTAATGCAGATATTTTGGATTAGAACTCAAGGTAAGAGGATAGTTTAACGTTAGTTTCTACCGATTTTTTTTTTAAAACGTGTTTTGGTAACAACCAAGTTCTGGAAAATATGTTCAAAATTAACATATATTTTTTCCGCTACCTCAAACTATACAGATTTGGCAATTTTTTTTCTTAAGAGAAGCGTATTTTGGTCAATTGGGTCTTGTCAGCGCCCTAAGTGAACATTTGGATTATAGGGGCTTGCTCCTCTCTAGCAAGGGATTTCCAACGACAAGTACTACTAGCCTAGATTTCCCAGGGGAACTACAGTTTCATTCGAGATAGTATCTAGTGCATATCCTTACCGTGACGCCAGCTTCCTGTGTGCTTCAAACCTCATCCGCTGCACTATGATTGAGTGACAAACAAATTGACTCACGTTTTTATTAATAGTTAGATTTATCATAGCGTTTTATGGACATCACTTCATAGCTAAACTATTTAGCCTTTGGCCTTTGTAATTTTCTTTAGTATCTGAAACTTGAGTCAATTTTTTATGGGTATAATTTTCTTGGCGGTAACTTTGTTGCACAAGTCTGACGTTATCATTGGATGACCTCTTTCGTTTTATGAAAACGAAAGAGGTCATCCAATGATAACGTTTCTTTGGAGTTTCGATAAATCTCTCTGGTATAAGAGTACAAAGTCCTATTTCTTTACTCATGTGATAAGAATCACTTGAGTAAAGAAACGGAACTCTATTCATGTGCTCTTTCTTATAAACATTGCGGTGGCTTTCGGTTCCACTATGAGGAACTTGGTCGATGTTAGCTATTGCCAGACTTGATTAATCCTAATTATTGCATTCAAGTTTGATTTAAAAAGCGGCCAAGTGCGGGTTGGTGTCGCACACGAAGCGTATTTTTATTATTTGTTGTAATAGCGACCATAGTAGTTCACACTCTGTGAAAATTACAAGTGTCTACCCATTACGGTTCAAAAGATACGGACGGACAGCGGAGCCTTGGTAATAGTGTGCCGTTGGCATCCTGTGGGTATGGAACACTTAAAAGCAACCGACCGTAGACAATTGCAGGATCTTTTTCTAATAGTGAGAAAAAATGAGTTCGTTACGAGATTTTTTTTATTTGTGAGCATGAAAGTAAACACATTAATTATTCTTTGCACGGCATATAATATGTAAATTGAGACACTAGACGCCAAATCCTTTTAAATGCTCAGCAGGGCTTAAATCACTTCCTTGTCTTCAACACATTAGTTGCGCCCTATGACTAAGAAGCACTGAGCAGCTAAGTTGCTACTAAGCTCTGAAGGGTGACGGCATCTGTTCTAGAAAATCAATAACAAGTATTAAAAAAACGATTAATTAACGTTAACGTATTTAAACGGTTAAAAAAAACTTATATTTATATCGAAATGTTATCTGTCAGTGGTAATATTATAAAGTCGAATTATTAATTCACTGCAGTAATCTGACATGTGCTAGGTGTCACTTTGTGTAATAAAATGGTCATATTTATTGTAATGGCGATCGTTTTTTATATATGTGTAAAATAAATGTATAATAAGAAGTGTAAAAGTCTAGAATAAATTTACAATAGTGTCAGAATGGTCTATCATTGATTTTATAATTGTTGATTTTGACAAGTTTGGTAATCTACTAATATAATGGCGTCATTAATGAGCATCGGAACAGACCATTCTGACATTATTGTAATAGCAGACTTGAGGCCCAGTACTGTAGTTACTGATTTATAGTTATGGCCGTTACTATAAATACCGAACTCTGAAGGTCCAACTTATATAATATTATAGAGTTAGTATGATTTGTGTCGGATGAAATCAATGACCTGCGGCAGATAACGGTCTTATAATGATTATGGTGTTCATATCAATTAACTTGGCTTACACTTGAAGTGACTTGACCTCAAAAGCTGTTTATTAGAAACAGCTTTTTCTTATGACTGTTCTTCAATAAATATATTTGAGAATATATGTTGGAAATAAACGTAAATTCTTTAAAGAAGCTGAAGATTTTTTTAAACGGGACCTGTCGTAAGAGGGATTGACCATTCAGCAGACTTCTAATCATTTCTTCCATCAACAAGAGAAGCAAAAGTCTTCACACGAAGTTATAACGATTAATGTACTACGAATACGTTGCGGTTTCATCCTGAAAAGTATGAAACGTTTTTAATATAGAACTACACTGCATCATTAACATCTAAATTAAAAAGCCTTCGATGAAACAAGAACTAATTAAATTACATAATATGAGGTACACACGGCTACATATCAAGCTATACATTTCCAGTTTACGCTGACCTCTCATTGTACGGAAATCCTATACAAAGCGAGATCAACTTGTACTGGAAATGTATAGCTTGATGTGTAGCCGTGTGTACTAGAAAAATAAAATGAGTAAACCAACAATAGCATGACAGTAACTGTAATTATAATTAACAAATGGCAATAAAAACCTTGTATGTCTTCTATCTACATTGACACTAAACTTCGTCAACCGACATGGCCAATTACCAACAATTTTAATATAATTAAAAGCTTTTATTATTAAATTACCAACAGTCATACAAAACCGCAATAAACAGGGCTCATTCATCGAAGTATAGATAAATTAGTAATAAATAAATGCGGGGGACATGAATAATGTATGCCGTGAGTCAGCCTTGGTTCGAATGCAGTCATCTCGAGGCGACGACACACTCGGAAATATTATGTCATGTATGAATAACGCTTATTCGCTCAAAATAAAAATAATAATGACGGTTAGGAACCTGTTTTCTCTCTTTGTAAAGTTGTTGTTGGTGTTGATCTCATTGCCAGAGCTTTTATCGACAATGCCGTGTCCGGGGCGAATACTCGTTATTTAAAGTTTGTTAGAAACAATAAGTTTAAATTCCAATTCAATTCCGAATTCCCTTGTTGTTCCCTTGTGGTGTCCCTATTTCTAGGGAAATAGGGGCACCTTATTGGTTTCTCTCATTGCGTCAAAATACTTTTGGGCAGTAATTTTATGCTATCAACTCTGTCTTTCGCAGTCCATTGCTAGAAAATGGCGTCTTCCAATTTGCATGTCCCCCTCTCCTTCGTCTTTCGACATTTAGTCTTCTATAAATCCATAATAACCTCTAGTCATTTCCCAGTGTGGGCTACTTGATAAAGCCATCCTACATTACCTGAGTTTTCGCCCCTGTGATGTGTTATGTCCCCACTAAGCTAATGTGTTTGCGATATACGTGGGTTAACTACAGAACCTAGTTCCCTTTTATGGCTTGCAAACAGGACAGGTCGTTCACCTTGCTATATCTGATAAATCAGTCGTACCTTACCTCTTAGTTTATGAAAACTACACGATTTTAATTAAAATGGATGATATAATAGGACCCCTAAGAGGAAAACTTTCATAAATGTTGTACAAAAGAGCCAAAACAACGTTTTGTACGAGGGTCATTCAATAAATATTTAGCCTACAAAAATTAAACGAAAATTTTGGAAAAGTGGCAATTTATTTTTCAACAAAGTCTCCTTTTAGTTCGATACACTTAGCCCAGCGACGCTCCAACTTTTTTAACCCGTCCGAAAAATAGTTTTTGTCAAACTCTGCAAAATAGGCCTCCGTGGCGGCGATGACCTCCTCATTCGATCCATATCTATTCCCGGCGAGTGATTTTTTCAGATTAGGAAACAGAAAGAAGTCACAAGGGGCCAAATCTGGAGAATACGGTGGATGGGGCAACAATTCGTAGCGTAATTCGACCAATTTGGCCATGGCAACGGTAGACGTGTGAACCGGTGCGTTGTCGTGGTGAAACAGCACTTTTTTCTTCGCCAGATGGGGTCGTTTTTTCTTTAATTCGTCGAATCGGCCCAATAAATCGGCATAGTAAAGCCCTGTAATTGTTTTACCCTTCTCGAGGTAATCGATGTAGATCACACCTTGTGAATCCCAGAAAACGGTGGCCATAACTTTTCCGGCCGATTTTACAGTTTTCGCCTTCTTTGGAGCACGTTCCCCGGTCTGGATCCATTGTTTTGATTGCTCCTTGGTCTCTGGTGTGTACCAGTGGATCCAGGTTTCATCGACGGTCACAAAACGACGCAAAAACTCCGCTGGATTCCGCTTAAACAGCGCCAAACACGTCTCCGATGTGGTCTCACGGTTGCGCTTGTTTTCTGCTGTGAGTAAACGCGGCACCCATCGCGCCGACAGCTTTCTCATGCCGAGTTCCTCGTGAAGAATATGATGCACTGTTCCTTCTGAAATGCCTACAGTCTCAGCTAGCTCCCGAACCTTCAATCGGCGATCTGCCAATACGAAATCATGGATTTTTTTAATGTTTTCCTCCGTAGCAGCTGTTTTCGGTGCACCTGGACGTGGTTCATCAAAAACCGACGTACGGCCACGTGCAAACTCGTTGAACCAATTCTTGACGGTGGCCATCGATGGAGAAGAGTCACCGTACACAGCATCCAAGCGCTCTTTGATTTCGATGCGCGTTTTCCCTTCCAAAAATAGGAATCGAATCACCGAACGATACTGCTCTTTTTCCATTTTTGTAAAACCGATCGACACGTTCGCTTCCATAAGTTGTCAAATTAAAACAAATGAAGGGATTGGAATGAAAATTTGAAAAAGAATTAAAAAAGAATGTGCTACACTGTGGTAAAACTCTTTTGAAACTACAGCGTCCTCTGGCGATGAGGCTAGGTACTTATTGAATGCACCTCGTAAGTTGTAAAACATACCTACTGTGACATTTTTAAAGGCTAGGTAGGTACTTAAATGAATAATATCCAAATGTGTATTGTTTTAATAATAAATTGTTTAATGTTATGCCAGGAAAACCGCGGATATATTGTTAAATAATGCGAAATGTAATTACTTACCGCTTGTTATAAAATGAATGAATTGTTTGTGCCTTTGAAGCCATTACATTCATTTCGCGAAAGCCGTTTTTGACATATTTATAAGCAGATTACTTTAAACAATCTGCCCTTTGCGTCACGTCTGTGGATTGCAACGCTGTAAATAAGGCTGTAAATAGTTCTAGGTTTATGCTTCAACCTGCGACCAGACGAGACCTCTCCACCACTTTACTTCATAATTTGTCGCACCAAAGTCTTTCAACTTGGAAAATCGGAATTTTAATAGCATTTAAGTTTGCTTTCAGGAAGATTTTACAGTGTGAGATATAGTTAACTTCGTAATTGTCCTAAGGTTGAATGTCGCTTGCACGTCATAAAACGATAAGGTCTACTTTTCTTTGTGACGGTTAGATAATTTCAATCTTAGTGATTCAATTCTTCTCCGCCTGACGCAGGTCCTCACCGGACACGGCAGTTTCGGGAGGTTCCTGTGTCGGATAAGGCGGGAGGAAACGTCCGGGTGTCACCACTGTGTGGATCGCCCGGAGGACACGGTGGAGCATACGGTGGAGGTCTGCCCGGCTTGGGCAGAGCACCGCCGTGTCCTCGTGGAGGCGATCGGCGGCAGTGACCTCTCGCGTCCGGCCCTGGTTCAGGCCATGGTACGGAGCGAGAGGGCATGGGCAGCCGTCACCTCCTTCTGCGAAGCAGTAATGCTCGCGAAGGAGGAGGCGGGACGGTTGAGGGAAAGGCACGTTTCGCGCCCTCTCGCCCCTAGCCGCCGCAGAAGACGCCCAGGGCGTCGGGAATCCCGGGCGGATTTCCGGCCACCGTAGGCGCGGGCTTGCGGACGGTGAGCAATGGGTAGCTCACCGTCCGGTAAGGACCAGGCCCGGGTCGACGGCGCGTCGTATTCCACGCGCGCCTCAAAGAGATGTCGTCAGCACAAAGTAGGGGTCCACTAGGGCCGATGCCTGCCGGGGTCGCGTGATGGTACTTATGGGTCACCGAGGCCCCCGCAACACAGGCAACAGGAAGGAATACGGGTGGGTTTTAGTCAGTAAGAGTCTGACACACCCTCCCGCTCCGCCCAGAGCGGGAGAAGTTATTTGATGATTACCCAACCAAAAAAAAAAAAAAAAGTGATTCAATTTAGAAAGAAAGATAGAATAATTGTTTATTCTGCACAAACAAAACGCACATTACACAAATTAACGTAAAATACACACGTATACAAAGTAGCTAAAAGCCTCGTAATCAACCCATATAAGTCTGACAATCAATTTACAATTTACAGGTGGCAATTATTGTCAAAAACGATAAAGATGTTTAAGCAAGTAAGACGTCGACTATATCTATTAATTTTAAGTAAACCAAGTTTGTAGGGTTTTATTTACTTTAGGTTGTAATTTAACAGGATTTTAAATATTATTCATAGTGATATTGATTGATAACATATATCCCTAAGGACGTGAAAACCGCATGCGCACGATCCATTTAATAATTAATTATTATACTGTGTATTTTACGTTTTTTTGACCTATGTTATCGTAAAATAATGAGTAGGTAATTAATTGTTGTATTAAATCATTTAATGCTTTGGTCCAATATATTTCCATATAAAGAGTTTATCCTTAACCCATTAATTACACCAGAAACAAATATAAGTGTGGCATCATTTCGAAATAACGAGGAAAAGGTTTTTTTTTTTGTAGGATTATTTTAATACTGATGTAATAATAGACTACATCGATTTAGTTAAATCGCGTTTCCTAGGGCCTAGGATGTGCTTATTTATTCTTAAGGCAGCTATATTGAGTCCTCTGACTTTATACGATCAGCAGGAAGATTCGATTCGATGAGATACTACGATACCTGAAGTAACCGGGATGTTTATTCCTACCAATCACTCCTAGATCTCCACTTATTAACACCACTTTTTTTGTCCAAACAGGTACAGATGGATCAAAAACGGCAAGCCCTTCGAATACACGAGCTACGATAACCGCATCTCTCAACAGTCTGGACGCGGAACACTCGTGGTCAGTCAGCCGCGCGACGAGGACCTCGGACAGTATCAGTGCTTTGCATACAACGAATGGGGTACCGCCGCATCCAACAGTGTCTTTGTACGACGAGCTGAACTCAACTCCTTCAAGGAAACAGACAGCCAACAAGTCGTCAGGGCAGAGGAAGGGAAACCGTTCAAACTCACTTGTGAACCGCCCGACGGTCATCCCAAACCCAAAGTCTACTGGATGTTGCAAGGTGACCAGGGACAACTCAAAACAATCAACAACTCACGCATGACTTTAGACCCTGAAGGAAACCTTTGGTTCTCGAACGTAACTCGTTTCGACGCGAGTGTAGACTTCGCATACATTTGCACTGCTAATTCCATCTTCAGGAATGAGTACAAGTTTGGCAACAAAATATATTTGGAAGTGACGCAGACGGGTATCGCGCCTACCTTGAACAAGCATGTGCCGGTGCGTCAGTACACTACCAGGAAGGTCGAGAAAGCGCTGAAGGGAAAGAGAGTGGAACTGTACTGTATTTATGGTGGAACGTGAGTATCTTTGATTATTATGTTCAGTAGTTTGAAGGAAAGACTAGAACAATGTAGAATTTATCGCGTCGTGTCCGTAAGAGACTAATCGATAAGCATGTCGTTCGTGGATGGTAAAGACAGGCAAACTGAAGGGTTACGCATTATTGCGATTTTCAAACACATTTATGATTGGTCATAATGATAGGTCTTGTGCTAATGATCTACCAATCTTCTTGGTACTGTTTGCTTAGGAGTCTAGCACCTTGAAAATATAGGACATATCTGTGGTGACATAATAGGATTATCGAGCGCGACATAATATACATTCAGTACGTTGCCCTGTGTTCTGCGAAAGAGTTCTATATTCTACATAGGTGCGCGCAATTGACGGAGACACTAAAGGGGTGACCAGACTTCTAACTAGTGCGTAAAGGGATCCAACTTTGGTATCAACGTTGGGACTGAATTTTGAGAAAAATGTCGCCAGGAAAGTTTTCAGTATGAATGTGGGTTGCTCTGAAAAAACGATGGGTAGGCTGCGTGAACGATGATATGGCTGGAAAGGGAGTGATTGATAAACAACCAAGACCAAGATGACGACTAATAGAGAAGTATGGAAAAAAAACATGCGCCGACCCCTAAATGAATTGGAATAATGGCAGATGATTGGATCTGAATTTATTAAAACCGCCTATGTCGAGTACGCTCAAGTAGCATATCGTATTTCTACCAGTAAATGACCAGCTGTTCATACGATGATACATAGAATGATTTCATTCATGCCCAAACCAGTAGGACTCTAACATTCTAGATGTGTAACACGAGATTTTAGGTTAGACGCGTCGAATCTGCGCTTGCGACAGTGTAATTAGGGTTGCTAGACATCATCGTCAACCGGCTATGCTAGTTTTGTTTTTACTTATCTCTGGCTAATGTAAGCAGTTTTTTATGTCCAGCTTTTATCACGATTGGCCAGTAAAATTACCATGCAAAAGAAAACAATGCTCATGAATTCAAAATTTTCAGCATCTCAGATTTTTTTCTTTACTAAGCCAAAAGTCGTCTTGCTAAAACAGCCTTATCTAACATATATTTTCGCTGGTAACCCTATCGTATTCAGCGCAGGTACTGACCTATTGCGCCCCCGCTACGCGTGCATGAGTGATCGCAGGGCTTTTCTCTCCGCTATCGGGTTTCACACATGCCGCTAATTCACCGTATGTTATTTGGCCTAGCTACGGTCTTTATGAAAGGAATGGAGCTATATTTAGAACTAGCTGCTACCCGCGGCTTCGCTCGCGTGGAGTTTTCTAAAATAAAAGTTACTCTTTATAACATCAGTTATCTGCCAGTAAAAGTCCCATCAAAAGCAGTCCAGTCGTTTCGGTGATTAGCCAGAACAAACAAATATTATAACAAAAAAAAACAATTATTAATTTGTATAAATACCGTAAGTATATACTTTCATATGCAATTAAGTAAAAAAGCTGTTATTTTGACATTACAAACAGACACTTCAATTTAATTTATTTGTATAGGTTGTATAAATAAATTATTAATAATACCGGCCTATTATTGTGCCACTGCAGGGCAAAAGCCTATTCTCATACAGAAAGGCACGAGCATTGATGACCACACTTGCTCAAGACGGGTTGGCAATTCCAGACGCATGGACGCTGGACTTAGGTCCAGCTTTCCTCACGATGTTTTCCTTCACCGATGTGTAAAACAGAATTGTTAAACATGGTTATAATTGTAAGTGTTGAGGAAGGTTAGTTACGAGGAGCAAAAATACTAACTTGTCTTTTAGATTAGTCGAATGCGAAATTAGCGTCTTGTACTCGTTCACTTGGATCACGGATGTGTCCATAAAAAGTTGGTCACTTACCAAATTGGTGAGGAAGACGCGTACTCTAATGGGACAGTAGGTATAGGTTAAAATAAAGCATTTTTTTTTTACTTAAAAAACTTCCTAATGTTTCTTAGCTTTCCTCTGTCTGAAGTTTTAGGCCCGCTTGCACCGAAAATCAGTAAACGCGTTTAAAACATCAATCAATTAAATTGTCATCTTCAAACAACTGACAGAAACAGAACGATTTTAAATACACTTAACGCTAAACGCATTCAGTGATTTGCGGTGAAGTGCGCCTTAATATTGAAATCTAATTCTAATACTATATTTTAAACCATCACCATTTCCTACAGGCCTTTACCGCAAATTATTTGGAAGAAGAACGGCCGAAGCATCTTCTCGTCTCAAGGCATCACTCAGGATAACTACGGGAAGACGCTGGTGATCAGGTACCCTACTTACGAAGATCAGGGCACGTATACCTGTGAAGTCAGCAACGGTGTCGGAACTGCTCTATCTTACTCCATACTGCTCAATATTGAAGGTGAGTTCCATATTACAAAAAAAAAATAATTAAAAAGCACGCCTGCCTGCCTTGTCAAAAGTGAATTACAAAATTGAACTAAAAAATTATAAACAAGCTAAATATGCCCAAAAGTGGAAAACTGAAATCCAATCTTTTCAGCGGGTCGGGGGACCTGTAAAGAACTGTTCCAAGGAACCGTCCCCCGCCTATGGTATGCTATGTAACGATACCACATACATTGATATCGATTAAGCCGTTTAGAAGTTGCGGTGGAATAAAGAAACTCACAAACATACATGAACCCTGAAAATATACACTCCTTTTTTTTGGGCAGTCGTGTAAATACAGTACTTAACTGCTTTCTAATTAGTTCAGTTATTATACAAAGTTTCATGATCTAATTTGAAGTATTTTTTTAACACTAACGGCTTATTGTTCGGTGGAGTTGGTTTGGATTCAACTTTGTAATTTTTTTCTGTTGAGAAAAAAATATGGAATCGTCCAACATCGTACTTAACATAAATCCTCAACTTTACCATATATTTATTTTAAAAATAATGCTACCTTATTTTCGATATATCGGGAATAGGATCATGCTACAGTTTGAGTTTATACTGCAGTCGCTAGTGCCAGATGGCCACAAAAGGTCATTTGAATTAAAAGTAAGATGCATTTATGTGTAGCAATCGATCTATTTTAAATCTTACTATTTCTAGTCAACCAGTGCACAATTGATCCGTGATATTCCTTCATCCGTAAGGTGGAGTTCAATATTACATGAAATAAAGCCCTCTAAAAGAATGTAGGTACGTTTGAGAGTGGTGTCTGCTTGGTTTTTATTAAATTTTGTCTGAGCTGAGTCATATAGTTTCACAAGTCATACTTATGTTGCTATAGATTCTACTCGAACTAATCGAAATTACAAAAGGCTTAGGCTTTTCATACAAAATATAAACGGACATCTGAGTAAGGTACGAAATTAGTAGGGACGGCCGTACACGTAAACAATTCTGAGCACACAAATAAACCTGCTATAGAAGTCACATATTCACACATTTTTATAGCCACGCGCCTTGCTATTTTTGCCATAAAGGAAATGCCTTCAATCTTCTGTTTTAATGTGCTGATCTAGCCAAATCGCAGTTTCGTCTCAGATCCATGAATTAAACCAAGCCTTTTAAAAACACGACTTCTTTTTAGGGTTCCGTGGTAAACACGGAACCCTTATAGTTTCGCCATGTCCGTCTGTCTGTCTGTCTGTCTGTCCCCACTGTAGCTCAGAGACGCTTAGAGCTAGAAAGCTGTAATTTGGCATAGGTACACATATTAATCTCGCCGACAAAGTACAAAAATAAAACCTAGAAAAAAAAATTTTGCGTAATGTGGGGATGATATTTTTTTTTTCTCGTCTACCCAATGGTGTGGGGTATCGTTGGATAGGCCGTTCAAAAATATTGCAGGTCTGTGAACACCACTTTTCGATTCAAGGATCCTATTGCGTAATATCAAGCATTAAAGTGCTAATTTTTGTTGAGAGTCGAGTGAGCTCCACTCACTCGACTCTAACTAAAAATGTGAAAAAAATCATGGCAGTAGTACATGTAATGAAATTAAACTAGCACGGCTAAGTAGACTTTACAAGTTAACGAGTTATAGTCGACCAACTTAAATTTGCAGTTGGAGAATTGGCCGTGGCCATATATCGATGTATGGGAGAACAGGATTTTCAACTACAATGCTTAGTTTGTTTTTGGAATAAATTCGTCCTGAGTAATCCCAACTACGGAACCCTTTATTGAGCGTGGTCCGACACGCACTTGACCGGTTTTTAAGGTGTCGTAATGATTGGCTCGCATTTAAGAAATATTAACGACATTTGTGCTAAATACGTAAATTTGCAATTCATCCCCCGGGTGTGAGAAATACAGCAACAGCACCCCCCGGATCTCTTACAAAGCGTCTTTAAAAATGGTGTCAGAGGCCGGCTCCTAATTATTCTGTTGTCGTCCATGAAACAATAAAGACAGCGTGCCAAATAAAGCCGTCCCTACCAACAGACTACGCCATTTCCGCAATGTTAATAAAATTGTAAATTTAACTTTGCAAGGGCCCGGTGCCATAATGATGCTAACAATCGTGCCAGCGTGCAGCGTCATTTCCGCTTTCCTCTATAAAGTTTGGTTGCGTTCGTAATTAATATGTACTTAATTGTTTATGGTTCGACTTAAATAGGCGTCATAGCCGTGTTTGGAGGCTTTGCGGCGAATTATGCAAATCTAATTATCCTCAAAAGTAATCTAAATAAATTGATGTGGTGTTTAAAAGGATGTGCTAAAGCTATTTATATGCTTAGTTCTTCGAAATATTAGATAATTATTTTATAGGATCGATCTGCTATGATCTTCATTTTGAAAAGATCTGAACAAAAAGTAGAAATCCATTTACTAATAAAAAAAAAACATTTTCATCTTTTGATCGGTAAATGGTAGCTTTCAATGCTAAAGGAAGAGACCGTTTTATATTTTACGGATGATAAATTCATTTGGTAATCGTTTCTGTTCCTTGTATAAATAATAAATGAATGGAAAAATTGTGACGGTGCCTTTTTTACGCGAATATGCCACGAAATTCAGGACACGAATTTATGAAATACTTTTTTGGATAAAAAAGGGACGTGATATAGGTTGACATTTTCCTTTCTAATATTCTATTGCGTTATTCAAAATGTCTTGTTTCATCTCATGTAACATTCACGTACACGCGGGTTACATTTCTTTTTGATCAGTTCAGAGGAATCGCCCATTTGCCGCTTTCATGAAACATGGATTTTAGATGGAAATAATCTTTTGACATCGAAAACAGAAACAGTCATAATCATAAGAGAAGTATTTCTCGAATTCAAATATTTTATTTCTTGACCTAGGTATTCAAAAAAGTACAGATGTCAATATTAATAAAATTAACGCTCTGTCTTGCTGTCAACGTCGCACAAATATTCTAACTATATTTTTTAATTAATTAGTAATAACTACAACAAAACATTCAAAATGAATAAATAAAACTAAATTATAACAATTTAAAATTAATACATAAAAAACTTTTGTTAATAGGTTCAATTATCATAACAATATGTTGTTAAATCAATTAAAAACATTAAAAATTAATTTAATACAACATTTAAATTATTAACAAATAAGTTTTTTTTTAATAAAAATAAAAAATAAACTTTCTGCAACCTTTGTTCACCATTTCAAACTCATACTTGACATAATTCCGAATATTTGCCCAGTGACATCATCGTTAAAGTCATAATGTGAGAAAGCATATGGCACACACATGATATTAGCCGAAAATATTTAATACCTCATACTACGTCCCTTGGGCATAACATATAACGACTGCGCAAACATGGCCACAAGCCTACAAATGTTGGCTAAAGACAATCTTTGTGATTGTGACCTTTCGTTTCCTTCCGTTTGACTCGTGTCGAGGAAGGTGGGAATCAACGCTTCCTTTTGTCGATGAAGAACCTTGTTAGTTTCCTGAGTTTGATTCCAATAACAATACATTTGCCCAATGGAGGGCAAATTATTCGACTCTTCTCATACAGGCTGATAAAGAGAAGGCACGAGCATTCATCATCACGCTTGCTCATTGTCTATTGGCAATTTCATTCAACACTAGCTTTACCCCGCCCGGCTTCGCACGGGTAGCACTAAGTATCTACCCTACCTTTACTACCTATTCTACCTACCCTACCTTCTCTACCTACCCTACTTAGAAATAATGTATTGTATTTATGGCAGAATTTTTTTCTACTTACTTGACACTTATCAGTATATTTTGGGCAATTCACACAATATCTTTATAAATTATAGCCTGTGTGTTTTTCTGATGTATAAAAACTATATTATTGTAAAGTTTCATTAAAATCCATTCAGTCGTTTTTGCGTGAAAGAGTAACAAACATCCATACATTCTCACAAACTTTCGCGTTTATAATAATAGTAGGATATTTTTACAAGTTCGGATTTCATCATGCTGTTCTCCTACACTATACGTCAGTGTCTCAGTGATGTCCAAGATAAACTTAGAAAAAGTCGCTTTAGTTTATGCAGGCTCCAAACATGCGTCCTTGTTCTTGAGAAGCCCCTTTCAGCTTCCGGCTTCGCGATTTTAGACAGGTTCATATCAATTCCAAATGGATCTCCCATATTTTACTTCAGCTAATACCGTAAGTCGTAACCATGAATAACTGATATCTATATTAAGTTATTAGGTAACAGGTGTCCTCCTCCCATCGCCCTAATAATCCTCAATCGCTTCTTACGACACGTTCGTGGCATACGATAGGGTGATACATTCCGAGTCCATCTCTCTCCACCCTAAGGGGTTCCCGGCTTTTTCGCTGAGTCAGCTTTGTTTCGGATATATTTCATTTTGTTTTATTTATTCAATGAACTACACTTTTGGGCGTTTGTTTATAAACGTTGCTTTAAGTTATGAGACATATGAATGTTAAAAAATATAATTATTTTAATGTTTAAAGGTTAAGCAAACGTTAATCATAAATTAACATTAAGCAACGTTTATAAATAAACACCTTGTTGTCCCGTGTAAAATTGGCAAGCAGAATCACATGAGATTGTTTTGTATGTGAACTAAATGCATCTCAAATTAAGTGTTATTCATCGCAATTTTTTTTTTTTGACATGTCTTCCATCAATAAATTCATTCATCATTTTGATATTTTCTGTCCACGTACCAACACGCATGTCAATGACGTAATCACTTGTCATGCACACAAATAACTCGGTAACCCGGTTCCCGTACTGCTGGATCGTCCGGCCCTTTTTATTACGTCGTGACTGTGAGGTTTGGAGGCCGGCCTTATAATAGAACGGTTTGTTATTCTTATTATAATCTGTCTTCACAGATCTTCTACTTAATAAAAATCATTAATTCACTGACAGACAACGAACGGCCTCAAATCCTGGGTCTAGAAGGCATGACATTTTGTACAAGAGTTCCATAAACAACGAAGGTGAGCATTAAGGACGGATTTTTGTTGAGATATCCCAAAATAAAGACAGATTGTTCTAAAAGCACCATTTCTAGATCTCTTCAATGCTAAAGAGCTATTTAGCCATTCACGTAGCAAAGGAATTTAATATGAACGGTTTTGTGGCAAGCGGATGACAGCAATTTCAAAGTTAATCTTTATAGTATGATCACAATCAAGTAACACCATTATGTATTCCCATCTAGGCGACAGAATGCATTAAGAAAAACCACAGCTTTTGCCAGCCAACCCTTGCTTTAATAAAAAGTTTATTGAATCAAAAGGTTATATCCGAAATTTCATCTAGTCCGACTCCTCGGGCATAATTTCCTGATTTGGTTTTTGGACCGTGCCTCTATCGGCCGCAGCATTCCGGATTTATCAGTCGTGCTTCGTATAATGGTGTGATCTACATTTACTTTAAGTAAAAAGACTCGTATTTCATGTTAACATCAAAGCAGAGTTAAAAAAAGATGGGGTTGATTTTTCATCCATCCAAAAACGCTGTAAATATAATATGAACTTTTTTTTTGTTAGTTTTTTTAAAAAAATACCCATATTTTGTTTATGTAAAGTAAAGCAGTAACATATTCTTTCTTAAAAACTCTCGCAAACTTGTCTAAGGCAAGCATATGAAAGCCCGAGGCTTGCTTACGCTCGAGGCTTAAGCCCGAGGCTTGTTCTTCTCCATTTTGTTTCGTTAACAATTCGTCGAGATTGCGAGCACTTGAGTGTGGCATGCAGTCTGCCGTAATCGCCGCGAGCATTATTGTGCTACCGTCGTTCGAGTACTGTAATTTAAAATACGATACACAATAGAAAACTGTGGAAAAGTCTGTTGACGGAATATGGAATACGTCTGTGCGGTTCGTTTTGCTTGTTGCAATTGTATTTTTTTGGGTTAGCAATGCAGGATAGGTAAATGTGAAAGGACTTTCATTAGTATAGTGTAGAATGAATTGTCTTTGAATACCTTAAATGCAAGAAGTAATAATTGAGATGTCATAAAGTTAATTACACTAGATATAAAAAGTCCATTAAACATCGCAGCATCGCTTCGCGCAAGACTCGAACGGACGTAAAGCCGAATTTTAAACTTATATTATTTGAACTACTAGAATTAATAAACATTAATTTAGTTCGAGTTACCATTGAAAGTAAATATACCTAAAAGGCCATACACTTGGCCGCTGACATCATCTATTCTCCATTCTATTAACCTACAATGTACAATAACACGTAATATGGGAGAAGTCTATACATTCAACCATGTTAAGCTTGACCTGGTTGTATGAGAAATGTGCAATTTATCCTATGATCCTAATTTGTAAAAGATAGTCCTAAAAGTTGGGTACCTACTTACATGTTTGATGCGATAAATCATTAACTAATTACCAGTTTAATGTCTACAATCAAACTCGCATTAGGTTGGTTTAAGAAACATGAACAAACTTTGGATATCAGGGAAATAGAGGATCAGGAGGCATCAATACGACATTATGTCATTATCATTATGCTAATTTCGCGCCTCCCAAACGTGCCAGGCTTATTTGTTGGTATAATTTGTTACAATCATTAAAGATGTCACACGATATCACAAAACAAAATTGTAGTATGATGAATTATGTCATGCGAATAGTCAGTAGTTTTCCTCAGAAATGAATTCACTAATACACTTGTACTAATTCTTAATTTCTTCGCCTGTAGCCGCACCATTCTTCACGGTGGAGCCGGAGTTCCAAAACCTCGCAGAAGGCGAGTCAGCTGAGATCAAGTGCGAAGCCGACGGTACTCCCTCGCCCAAAATCACATGGATCCACAACGGCAAGCCCATAGAACAAGCCGAACCCAACCCTAGGAGACAGGTGACTGCCAACACCATTACCATCACCAATCTGGTGAAGAAGGATACTGGAAACTACGGTTGTAACGCCACCAGCTCCATCGGATACGTGTATAAGGATGTCTACATCAATGTTCAATGTGAGTACTTTGTTATTTTATCTTTTTTGTGGATTTTGTATGTTCATTTTCAGCAATATGATTAGTTATGAGAGAGCTACGTTGATCGTTTGTAGTTTTAACTTTGATCTCAATAGTAACGCCTTCAGCACACTGCAGCGAAAGCGAACCGAAATTAATTTGGAGTTCAATTGTTTCTGATATGTCTTTGAATGTCGCTCCTTCTACAGCACGGGAAACGGAAACCAATCCAAGACACAGTTTAGTTTCGCTTCTGTTTCGTATTCGCTAAAGTAGGCTGATACATAACTTAGGTGAATACAGTCCACTGCTCATCGACTTCTAGGAAAAAGAAAGTTATACCCGTATTTGACTTGCGTCTAATAGTTGTCAGCAATAAAACTACTACAAGAAAACTTGTTAATCGATGTAACTACGTCACACATCTAAAGCTCTAACTGTAACTCTCTCACATTTCAACTTATGACACTTGTAGTGTCCCACTTGCAGTGTCCCACTTTACTAAATAAAAGTTTACAGAAGAAACATGAAATGATTATTTTAAATGTATGTATGTATATATATATATATATATATATATATATATATATTTGTTTTCTTCCTGAGTCGGCGCCTTGGCGCGACTATGGCACCGCGTCGCCCCAGATTTTACACTTTCTTTATTTCAAGCATTGTTTTAATTTTCTTTGTATTAACTGATTGCATTTAATGAAATATGCAATTAAAGTTGATATTAGTTTCAAAATTTAACTAAATTTATTGAGTATAAATTTTTTAATAGAACGACTTTTTTATCAATTAGCAACATTGATAACATAAAACATGGACAAAAATGAATAATATGAAAAAAAAATCCAATCGTTTGGATTACGAGTAAATCCTTAAATTTTAAAATGTATAGTGTTGCCGATTCCCTTGTTCACAAACTAAACTAAATTTAAGTTCAGTGCATCTTTTTCTTTCAATTTCATTAAGAAAAGGACAAAAGATAAATTTTAGTTTAGTCCTGTCAAATTAATCAGCGCTTGACGTAATTTTAGTAGGCAATTTTTTAATCACGTCTAAACTTGTATGGAGTAGTGACAGGCGCTGATTAATTTAACAGGACTAAACTAAAATTTATCTTCTGTCCTTTTCTTAAAGAAATTGAAAGAAAAAGATGCACTGAACTTAAATTTAGTATAGTTTGTGAACAAGGGAATCGGCACCAATGTGTGCAATTTGGTAGAATATAATTGGTCATTTTGAACTGATTTTGGGGCTCTAATTCTTTCAGTAACCGTAATACTTGGAAGTTTAACGCGTGGCGCATTCTGTTGCCAACTTAATACATGGTTCTGCAGTTTTCAAGTACCCAACATCAGTTGATACAACTTGAAGAAACAAGTTCAATAAAGATCACCATTTTATTGCGTTTCGTTTCCTTTCTAACAAATTCTGTTCTCCAACTTTTATAAGGAAACGACAAAGCGCCAGTCACCATAAACTGTCACTCATAGTTAATTATGACCCTACAAACTCGTACAATACAACCTAAACTGAGTCTTGTGCAGCAAAAAATATAGTTGAGATTTATTCTTGAATAATTGTGCCACTTGGCATTCGCCTCAGTCTTTTCTAGATGGACTCATAAATACTGGAATAAATCTTTATTGTGGGGATGAAAAGTTGCTCTCGAAACGTCACAGTTGGTCTGCGATGTATAATGTGGCGGGATCGATATCCCCATTAAAAGAAATATATATTTATTTACCGATCCAGCCTGTGGCAGTTCGCAGTCGGCTGCTTCTATAGAATTAAGCAAATATAATAAGCGTCTGAAAGTTTTTCCTTCACTATAATTAATTCGTTAGAATACTTTGTGGAAGTTTTTCCTTCTCGGAATGTTACACCATTATCTTCTATATTATTTATTTGTTCAGCTTCCATGGGCGGCATCTATCCTTTTGTCTAGCTGTACCGCGTCATCGATTCCATAAACAAGTGGTTACTGTAGGGGAGAACAAAATCGATTCCCATTTGCAATGGTTGTTTAGGGTCCTGTTCCTGTCCTTATTTTGGGGTTCCTAACTCAATAGTTTGGGAGTTTGGGTCATTCCGTCAAAGCAAAACCCGGGATTGGTTTTGCATTGAAAATGTTTGTTTTCCAGTAATAGCAAACTTTCAACTCACAACGTTTGTGTATTTTAAAACAACCTTTATGATAACGCTAGAGTCGTTTTAAGGACATGAAAGGTTAATGAATCCAGTCCAATTATCATATCGTCGTTGCTTTAAAATCTCGTATGGTGGTATGGGGTATAGTAACTTTTCGAGAAAAAAAAAACTTCCTAGCCCGAAATAGGCGCAAAATTGTAGTGCTCGATGTTGGTTGATCAACTGATCACATAAGATATTTTAATTTTCAATATTTTTTAAATAAAACTTTTACAAAAAGCTCGGTTTTATGACAATTCAACGATATTGTTCACTACGACCCAGACAAAAACAACTTGTATAAAATGTATTGTTCACAGAGGCCATTTTAATTGCTAAACTCTTACAGATAGCAAAATAATGGTCATGAGTACAATTTCTTAATTATTATCTCAGCGTAATACATAATGTCACGGTCGCTGTGTCATTCATTTGAGTCCCAAGTGTGATGAGTATACCTAATGATGATGACACTCGAAACAGAAACAAAAGTATGCGCCGTCGTTATCAAGTGTCGCGACTTTCAACTTGAGTGTTAATGTGACCCTGGTCGTTCAGATGAATCTTGATAGACCTATTAGCCTTTATGAAAGTGGCTACGAGCGGCTTACTTCGTGTCTGTTTTGTTTATCAATTTTGCTCTTTTTTTTTGGGTGGGAAATCATCAAATAACTTCTCCTGCTCTGGGCGGAGCGGGAGGGTGTGTCAGACTCTTACTGACTGTTGCCAGGGGCCTCGGTGACCCTTTAGTAGATTCCCGCGACCTCGGCAGGATCAATTTTGCTCTGGGAAACAATATTCTCAATGTTTGCGATGCTAACTCAATTTGGCGCTTAACTAATTGATATGTAAATTATATTGTCTTAGAACAGCCCAGTCGACAATAATCTAGGCGACGTTATGATGAAAAATTTGTGAGCTAAAACACAATACTTCAAAATGAAATATCCTATTACACTGAAAGCTTAGAATACTTGGGCATTCGGTTGCGTGACTCGCCTGCGAGTAATAAATAATAATAAAAGGGCTTAATTAATTAGATTTACATACTAAATCTTATCGGTGCATTATTTTCCACTACATATTTATATAGTGAGGCTTATTTAATTCAAACTATTGCAGTTGTAGAGCTGTTTACGATTTGGGTGAAATAATAAAGTAGGTTCTCTTACATCATTTTTAGGGTTCCGTACCACAAAAGGAATAACGGAACCCTTGTAGAATCACTCGTGTGTTTATCTGTCCGTCCGTCTGTCACAGCAGCTGATTTGCTCCGAATCTACTGGACCGATTAAATTTTGTATAATTATGAATCTCTGTGTCCCAAACACGAACCTGCGACGTAAATAAATAAATTTTGAATATGTGTCATTATTTGGGGGAAAAACAAAAAAAATAAAAATATGTATACTGTACCGTGTGACATCAAATGAAAGGACTCAAATAGTTAGTTTTAAAGTTCTTAAAGAAAATAGATGAAAATTGACCATACAGGGGGTATGGTCAATTTTCATCTATTTTCTTCTCCGAAGCTGCTGAGCCTACAATTTTGAAAAAAAAAATATACAGAGACTAGTTCTATACTTATAGATTACAGAAACACCTATAAGCAGTCGGTCTTAAAATAACATGGTAAATCACTAAATATTGTGCGTACAAAGTTACATTTGCAGTTGGAATGTATGGGCGAACATGTTTTGCAACTACAATGTTAAGGTTGTTCTTGGGATAAATTCATCCCAATTACAGGACCCTTCATTATGCGTGGTACGACATGCATTTGGCCGGTTTGTTTTTACACTACTCT
Organism: Atethmia centrago; assembly: GCA_905333075.3. Lineage (NCBI taxonomy): Eukaryota > Metazoa > Arthropoda > Insecta > Lepidoptera > Noctuidae > Atethmia > Atethmia centrago. Next base: position 6,854,584 of record HG995367.1, on the reverse strand, counting down.
TGGTTTATAATTTTAGTAGCAGCCTAGTTAGCATAATCAGCCTATAAGGTTCCCACTGCTGGGACACAAGAGGGAGTGGGCTGTAATCCACTACGCGGCCCAGTGTGGCTTGGCGGATGTCACATATCTTCGATTTTTTGGTTTTAGGTTATAGGCCGGTTTCTTCACGATGTTTTCTTACTTAACACAAAGTGAAATGCCTGCCTATTTTTTTTTTTGCCTGGGCTCGAACCTACGATCTACAACAACTCCTAAGTGGCGGCCGTTTCCACTGGGACCCCCAGCCCAAAATGACAAGCACTAATAAAAACGGTCCCTAGTACCCGGCGGCCCGCCTACCCTTGGCTACGGTAAGGTAATGGGTGCTAAGAATCCCCGGGATAGATCTGGCTACCACAATCACCGAGCTTTGGAAGGCCTCGTACAAGGTGGACCGATGACCTAGTAAAGAAATCCGCTGGATGCGGGAAGCACAGAACCGGTCGAAGTGGCGGTGCTTGGCCTATGTCCAGCAGTGGACGTCTTTCGGCTGAAATGATGAAGAAATCTTTGCCCCTCTTGTCTATCTTTCGTTTCTCATTCAGAATGGTGTAGTGTTGACCCCACAGATCATACAGGTTGACCCCTAGTATAAAACTCTCATCTCACGGCACGCAAAGTCGCAACAAGATAGAACATGCTATTCCATGAGAACCCTATTCAGTCTTGGAGGCTTCAAGTTAAGATAACTTTGCTTTCCACGTGTACGGAAATTAATCGATTTTTGAATGTTCTTGTTGTCTTACTGGAAAGGAAAAGATACCGTCTGTATTTCATCTGCAGTGTTACAATGAAACCACTACCTGTATTCTATTCATTAGCACATTGTTGCTCGTACAAGCAATCTTAATTACTATCAACACGTACTTCAAACTGGCATTTGAATGCTGTCACCACACAAATTACTATAACACGAATAAACCATCTCTGCATACAAAATATAGGTTTGACGCGTTGCACGTTCCCGGGATTACGCAGGCACCAGCCATGACCTAGATCCCGGGATGTCTCGACCCAACCGCGGCGAGTATTGACATTGTAGAGAAGTAGGGAACCCACACCGGGGCGATGGTTTTGTAATAGGGCTTTGGACTGTTCATTTTAAATTTGATTTTCGAAGCCTAGGAAAAAAATGTTTAAATATATAAAAAATGGCGAAGTTGTTTGCGTTTTAAAGTCTATGCTAGTCAGAAACAGCACTACTAGCATCTGAGGTCACAACACAGGAGAGCCAAAGCAACTACGCGCCATTCAGTACAATGATCGAGTGACAAGGATAGAAGAATAATTTCAAAGCGTTCAAAACTTCTCCATTTTTCCACTGATTTTATTTGTTTTTCACAAACCGTCTCTTTTAGTAACATATTTAAAATAAGTATTAATTCATGTATTTCTTTGATAGTAGTCAAATACCCTATCGAGAGAAATTGCTGCAGTGTTAACATAATTTCTATATGTATTATACCTGTTTGGTTTTTATTGTCATTTTTAGAGAATTGGATCTTTGTTTCTTTGTTTGCTATCTTTATACATATGTCTCGTAGCTAGATAATTTTAGACCCAAAGTGGCCTTTTTTAATCACTGCATAGTAATGGGTCAACTTGCCCGTTAAATCCGGCGCGTGCAATTTGCCACCGTTGCATCGATATAATCCATAAACTGTTTGAGCAAAAGTTCAATATGATGGACTGAGGGTTTAGCGCGTATGTATGACTTGCAGCAAACGTAAAATGTTTGCACCGCGATTTTATCAGTTTTGACAGGTCGACTGCTGCCTAAGTATACTTGATATAAGTCCTTAGTCACCGGAAAAACACGGTGTGGCCTTTCCATAGCGGGATACCACAAGGCATGATTGATTTAAATAATAATATTTCGTTCCTGACCACTGATCGAATCGAGGGAGTAATTATTTAAACACTGCGTTTTTGTGAAATGGCGTGAACTCTACTCTAAACGGTAGGGCGAGTTTCGCGACTTCACCTTTAAAAAGGCAATTTGTAATGTATTATGAGACAAAAGGAATGTATGTAGTAGAATGTGCATTTCGTCGAAATAGTCTCAAGCTCTTGAACAAATCTTTATATTAAGTAAAGATCCGAAGATCTTCTTATCCGAAGCTGAAGGGTCATTTCGGCTTCATGCAGTGTCGGCAGTTATATTTGTGGGCTCCTTTGAACCTCCTGACAGCTAAAGGCCCTCGAATGGGATTTTGCTTGTCATTCCCATGTCGAAAGCATAGATTCCGAACTCTCAACTTATCTAACTGTATACGAAACGTGTCCTAAACGAAGCATCCCAGACGGTACTTGGCTTATCTGCAATGCGATTTAATATCAAAAGGTACAAATTAATTATCGAACTGTTTAAAACATCGCAAAGTCACGTTCGACCACACGGTTTTATCGGAGCGAACCAAATATGCGACGAATTTGTGATAAATATGTATCAGAGCAGCGACATTCTGAGAATAAATAGGTAACGAAGATTTGGTCTATAGACGGATGCATCATACAAGCCCTAAAAATATACCAGCTTCCAGCATCGCAACGCAGCCATGCACTGAATTCTTTTGTTTTTATCTTTGACCCAAATCAGTTTTGTTTGTTTGCTTACCAGGAGATAGTAAATCTTCTTCGATTTCTAAAATTATACTTCGTCACAGCCTGGACAGTGACGCTTACACCGATTTTCTGGGTTAATTTGTTCGACTCGTGTTCACTCAGCATTATTATTGAAATTCCTGTCGCTCGCTGTTGAAGTTTGTGCTATACCTTCATACTTTACGACTGTATGCAGCTGCACCCCATTAATTGCTAAATAGCGTGAGCTTATGACGTAACTTATGCCCTTTGGGGTTGAAAAAATGTCTGCCTCGGTTTTACTTGATAAAACTGTTTGGTCTAATCTTATTTGCCGGATTTATTTTGCAAGTATTGTTAACGATTGGACATATGACGATATGCGAGACGATATGCTTTGCTTATGCTGGAATGCGATTAAATGGTTAATCGATAACCTTAAAATATAATTAAATGTTTATATTTGGAGCGTATGGAATTGTGCGGTCGGTTGCGGGTTATGTTTAGGGCGTTATCGACACAAAGATTTATTTTTCATTCGTACAAAAATGGACCCGTATTCTAGCAGCTGTCAGTCAGAATGCACAAATACAACAATAACCTTTTATTTATTCGATGTATCAAAAACTTGTAAAGCAACGGTAAAAAGTGCAAGCTTTCTTGAGCCCGTATCACGTTCGTTATCTACCATCCGTTCACGAGTAATACGGTGTTGTAAATTACAGTCACCCCAGTTTACCTGTGAACGTTTGAGTTTAACCCCCAACTACAAAGATGGGTGCGTCAGAGGGTGTGGATGGATTAATATCCGATTTTTTTTCCTCCAACCGAGTTCGATAACCTATTGTGTCTGAGTCATCCCCAAAATCCACAATAGTGAATACAGAAGATTGTGGCATCGGAAATTCCTATTACGTCGTATTGTCTGCCCTTATCCCCTCCTCATATTGTATTCTATAGGTCTATTAAATACTTTCATGATAAAGTTATGCGATTCGATCATTTATGATGGTATGGGAAATGACTATGACTTAACTTGACGTTACTGCGTTTTATGTATTTGGATGTTTGCGAAAACAATTCACGAGTAAGCAGCCGATCTCTCAAAATTTTCGGACTTCTGTTCTTATTCTTCGTTATCGTTAAAAATACTTTAATTTTCTCGCGATATCCTGGTGTGTAGGTAGGCGACCATTCGACTCGGGAACTTTTCAGGATCAAAGAAAATATGGGCCGGCTTACGATGTCATCTCAATTTCAAACTCTTAATCAGAGGCTTTTAGACTCATATAAATGTATCATCTTATAGGGCGATGTCGCTAAGCACCTTATGTCTTCGTTAAAACAAACGTTTAAGGCGCAGTTATATGATTTTAGTGACTTTTAAATTTGTTATTACGCCTCCTTATAATGCAAGTAAATTATGTAAAAAATGTGTGTTAAACTAGAACGCACACACATCAATTTAAGTATTGTATTCATATTTAAGTATTGTAAGTAAGTAATGCCTACCCAAAGCATAAAAAATGATATTACTTTCAATCTACTTCATACATTTCATGGTATTTATTTTTATGAAGTTTTGTTTGCCCAATGTCATGATTACATGAAAAAGTGATTCAATGGAACAAACCTAATTTAGAGAGATGTATTAATGATTGTAATGATTATAATTCTGTAAATACATATCTGTTATGGTCGCGAATCATATATTGATCAAGATACAATCTGACACTGACCTGCGGATTGCAAAAAACGTAAGAAAATTTTAGTTTCGCGGGCTACAGCTGCGGATTCGCCTTAATAGAATGAATGAAACGAATAAAGACGACAAAGTAGGAAGTACAGACCTTTGAGATTAAGATGGACAGTTACAAAAGTACGGGGAATACTATGTTATGTCACCACCGATATTTGTCTGGCGCGTCCGTTCAGATAAGCCAGACAAAGCCAACGCTGTTAACAATGTTTGTGCAACGTGCTTGCTGTACGAAGGTGTCACACCATAGATATCCGGTGTGGCACCTTCGTACAGCAAGCACATTGCACAAACATTTTTAACAGCGTTGGCGTATGATACCAATGTTTGTTCAAATATTTATTTAGGTCATAGGTAGTAAGTAATATTTTCGCATCATTGATAGTCACATTTGGTACAGTTTTAAATAAACTGCTCGGAATTTCTATGAAGGATAAGATTTGAAATGAAGTTATCCGGAAGAGAACCGGAGTGGAGACCGCGTTTCGGCAAGCGTAGTGTAGGACCACCCCCAGCTAGATGGACCGACGACCTTAAAAAAGTGGCTGGGACATACTGGATGCGGAAGGCGGAAATCAGGGTTTTGTGGCGCAGCCTGGGAGAGGCGTATATCCAGCAGTGGACTGTTATAGGCCGAGTTGATTGAAATGTTTGTTGTAGGCGCGGTTGAATATTCATACGTCAAGTGATGTTTTTATATTGATGGTCATAAAACATATCAGGTGTATTCATAATTCGTGCCCTGTACCTATATGAATGACTCAATAAAACTTTGTAATTTTTATGGTAGTGGTTATCTGAAAGTTCGATGTATGCCAATCGAATAATTTTCTATATGCATATAGTCCGATGTGCTGGCGGCAATAAAGAAGCAAAATTATCATAATTATCATTCGACGAATTCTTTGTTGCACACGCAGACAAAGCTTCAAAGATATTTTTTTTGTTTTCACAATAACCCCAGTGCTGCTAATACGGTAATCATAAAATATCAGCGTCATTGAAAACCGATGAAACGTTCGGGCGTACCAAAATAGCATATTTATTTCGGTAATACAATGTTTATAACAATAATTTGGGCAGCCTGATTTCCCTTTTCATAATATTAGGCTTATTTATACGTGAAGATTATAACTTTATCGTATCCACTCTCCCCCTATTCGTGTTACGGTGTTTACGGGCCTCAATACGATATTTTAGATGCTACAAAATTATGATTTGTATACCACCCCTATTGCTTCAGTGTTTTTAGCGTATTTTGCGTTGGCGAATACCGACGTATCGATTTTCCGAGTTCCGTGTCAACATCACACAGAATTCGTCAATATTCGGCGAATTCTGACTCGTCGGTGAATTTGTCGAACTACATTTATTTGATAGCCGAAAGGTTCACTGTATATATTTGTAAATCTATTATTTTAATTGGTTATGTTTCATTTGTTTTTCGGTGAACTGTACACTTGTACAGACTAGTTTTTATATTGAAATGTAATTACTTTATTGTCTATCTAAGTATATTAGTCTGTTCAATAGTCCATAAAATACTATCATGTTTATTGAATCAGTAGATTTGGTACCTACTGTTGGTAGAATCCATATTTCTATTTCGATGACGTCAAATAGGATTAACCCGTTTGATGTTTTCCTAAGGCAGACCAAGCGTACAACACACTTATCTTTCATCAAGAGCTCCAAATAATACAGTATGTGATGACAATTTACGAATTCATGTGTATAAAACGAGATCGTCTCTAGTAGCGTCTATTGGACACATCCTCACGACACACATTCACACGCCCACCCGCGATCCACGAGAAATATGGCCCACGGATATTATTATGCACTTAACATCTTGTATATTGTGATTTATGTACCTGTTTGCTAGTCCACGTTGTGGGGAAAACAGCCAGTTTATACATTCTTTTAATGAAAATTGATGATAATTTGGATGCAGTATACCTCTAATGTATAGACAAGGAAAACTTGTGCATTTCGGGCATTGGCGAGATCTTGATAGCACAATGTTGCCTAATAGCGCAAAAACGAGAGGAGGGACGTGACCAATTAATCAAAAGAGGGATCTCAAAATTGCCGAGCGATGATTTGCTGAATATTCCAGCCTCGACGCTGTGTAATTGATCTCTTAAGTACTGAAAGCTCTCATTTTCGCCGTAAATTAATTCAAATGCAGTTAAAATTTTCTCATCTGTCGTTTGTTATTTTGCGTTAAAATACTTCAACTGACTAAGCAAAGTGGAACACTGCAATATAACGATAGCTATATATAACCTTTTAAAATTTTTACCTTTTTAAATTGACTATAACTATGTATTTCTAATCCATGTCTTTTAACGCAGCAATCCCGCCAGAAATCAAAGAAGGACCTGAGAATCTCACCCGGGTGGATGGTTCCGAAGCTGTGCTTAAGTGCAGAGTGTTCGGAGCGCCAAAGCCCATCGTCAAATGGATGAAGGATGAAGTTGACGTCACTGGTGGGAAGTAAGTATAGCATATTCTTGTTTACTTGTTTACCATACCTAATGAAATAACATTAACCGGCGGAAATTCACAGTTGAATACGGAGTAAACGGCCGCTGGCATTGTAGTTGTAGTATTTTTATCTCACGAAGCGACGCGCGCTTTACTTGTGGTAACTAAATGTACAAACACGCTGTTAATGAGTAGCGTCAGCACATAATAAACACATATGCGCTTCTGACTTCGCCTGTTTCTCGGACGGTACCGAGAGCTCCTGCGCCTACGAACATATTTACAGTATTTTTCTACACTTGTTTACCACAAGCAAAGCGCGCGTCGCTTCGTGAGATAAAAATACTTTAATGTGATTGGAATAATGAGTTTAGATTATTTTTGGTTTTATCATCTTATGTAATTATTGATACTTATCTCTCATCAAATCATTTATTACTTTGCAAACATGCGTAATTGGCACAGACCCGGTCTCGTCTGTGAACTTTTATCAGTGAATTTAATGTGACTTCGATCATACGGGGTCAAATTAAATTTTGTAATTATTCAAATCAAATTTAATATTAAATGCGGAGTTTTGCTAGCTGCAAAACCCCGCAGATGTGGTGGATATCGATATGTAAAAATGATTTTAAAAAAAAGTTTTTTCTGTGTCATCTTCCGCAGGCACATGAAATATCAGTTTAAAAAATTAAGTTTTTCACACATTCAAATTCTTTATTGCATTCATGTGTACATTTAGTTGTTACAATATAAGTAAGTTCCAACATGAAACCCGGTTAGGGCACGGCAATATAATAATAATTTTAACATAATAATAATAAGAGCACGGATTGGGTTGGTATCTATATCTAAACACGATAAAACATAAGAATTTTCGCAAACAGATTTTCGCAACTCATACTTCAAATAACAAATCTACCAGATGTCGTTGACCCTAAGAATTTTTTTTTTTAATTTTATTGTGTTTAGATATCGATCCGCATGACGTCTGCAGTTCGCTAGCTAATTATATTTGACCCTGTTTAATGGGCAGTGAACGTTACTACACTGAACATGGTTCTTCATAAATCCTCTTTTGATACACAGCTGATTAGGCCACAATAATCCGCCTAGCCATTCCCCACCTATGTTGGGGTCGACTTCCAGTCTTACCGGATACAGCTGAATACCAGTATTTTACATGGAGCGACTGCTTATCTGACCTCCACAACCCAGTTACTGGGTAACACGATACCCCTTGGTAAGACTGGTTGTCAGACTTTCGTGCTTCTGACGACCCGTAGCGACTGTCAAAGATCTACAAATGACAGCCGGCACCAACGGTTTATCGTGGTTTCCGAGGCACGGAGGTGTCTTGGTATGTAAAGATGGTCACCCATCCACGGGCCAACCGCGGTAAGCGTAGCTTAACCTGATCGATCGACCCGTGCGGCTGTTATTACTTAGGCCACAATCATGCCGAATGATAATTAGATTTGGTAGTGTCTGCAACTTACTAATCTGAATCGATTGGTAACTCATGATATTATTAAGGCCTGCGCAGACGAGGGACTTTTGCCGCGACGATAAAACGTATAGAATTCCTCCAGTTTATTTGTCTTACGTGTGCATAGATTTCCATACATTTAATCGTCGCGGACAAAAGTCCCTCGTCTGCGCAGGCCTTTATACTTACCAACCATTTATGCCTGTCGAACTTTGGTTTATTAGGGGAGTGAAAGAATTGATATTCAATAATGTCTGTCGATCGTTCACCGATCTTGCAACAGAATTCCAGCATTTGAAACATTTTCTCTCTTATTATCCTGAAATGAAATGAAATGATTTTATTTCTGTAAGTAGGTTTTTACAAGTTTTTGTACACGTCAATCACATAGAAAAAAGAAAAATAGATGAGCTCGGCGTTTCCTATCCCATATCTGACTACTCTTGAGAAGAAAGGCCGAAACAAACTCTGAGGTCACAGTCTCTTTTAAAGTCCAGATATAATCTTGGTAATAATCTTGGTCTGATCATGTGAAGACCATGTAGATTGGTGTCTGAAATGGTCTTTTGAGGAAAGAACCACACAGATTGACCTACTCGACATATTCTCATATCAAAGAACCTTGCATATTCCTTTTTCCGTAACACAAATACCCGCGCCCGTTGCAAAATTTCTCACGCTGCACAAAGAATTGAGATTATAGCTCCTAAGAATCGGATTTCAAAACATTCCTAAGATGTGTTTACTCAGGAATATATTATCTGATTTCAAGTCTCCCGGCGAGACATGAAAAGGGGTTTTACAGCTCATTGGATTACTTTAACATCATCAGTCAATGTGTACATCGATCAAGTTTTCTTGAAGCGTATTTCTGTGCTCGTAAGCAAGTAAATAAATTGCTTATACAACTACTGATCGATCACGATTACTCTGATGAGTTTCCAATAAGGTTTCTTGATCTTGTTACGAAACTAATTTCTTATGTTTCGATTAAGGGCAGAGGTTAATCTGTAAATAAATGTATCTTGTTGAGATACAAAAGGGAGGTTTATTTATAAGTAATAATATAAGCAAGGGAAGCTTTTATATCTATATGTATATAATAACTAGCTTTACCCGGCCCGGCTTCGCACGGGTAGCACGAAGTATCTACCCTACCTACCCTATTATTTCTCACCTTTAAAACCTTCCCTGGACTACGGCAAACATTTCAAAATCAGCTAAATCGGCCCAGCCTTTCTCGGGTTTTAGCGAGACAAATGAACAGCAATTGATTTTTATATTTCAATCAACTCAGCCTATAGCAGTCCACTGCTAGACATAGGCCTCTCCCAGACTGCGCCACAACACCCTGTCCTCCGCCTTCCGCATCCAGTCTGTCCCAGCCACCTTTTTAAGGTCGTCGGTCCATCTAAATGGGGGGGGGGGGGGGGGGGGATTTTTATATTTAAAGAAGATGAATCCCTAGCGCCCTTGGTCACGGCATCACGCTAAAACAGCCGAAATTTGGAACATGGGTAGACCATAACCTGAATTAGGACATAGGAGATCTTTTACTTTTTGTCCCGATATACCCACGGGATCGAGATTTATGCGGGTGAAACCGCGGGGCGCTTCTAGTGAGTCATGCAATCTCTTCCATTGTGTCATATTGTGTTAACAAATAATATTGTGATATAGAGTTATTTTCTCCTACTTGCCGACTAAATATGGCTTTTCTAATAATATTTTGGTATCTTGGGTTTTTGTACTTATCAGCTGAATTGGTTATTATATCTTTTGCTCTCGATTTATGGCATTATATGGGAGGATGGGTTTTTCATTAATCGTAGAGCCAAATGATTGCACTATGAATAATGGCAAATGTCGTGTGAGGACGGTTTTGCCCCCTATTTATAACATGGAACTTAAACGTGGACGAACTAAAGTCTATACAAATTCTTGTTTCCAATTGATGTTATTTCAACTTAAACGGTTTTCAGAATAACTAGTACTATTGAAAACTGATGTTTGAAATTGTAGCGTAAACTGAACTCTATGTGTGGGTAATAAAGTTGATTTTCCAAAAAACACATATTTGTTTGTAAGTTTAGAAACTAAATCGCGAACGCAGGATATACACATCTGGGCTCTGCGTGTCCCTTCGTTGAATAAAGCCTTTGTTTTTCTGTGATTTGCAAAACCTCTCTTTCTTTACAACTATTCCTAACCTTAACCCTTACCACTGCTTAACCCTTCGGGGATTACAAGCGTGATGTTATGTTATGTGTATTTAATCAAATTCTTTTTCATCCAGATACAACATAACTCCGGACGGCGACCTGGTGATCCGAGACGTGTCGTACACGGACGTGGGAACATACCAGTGTTACGCCAAGAACAAGTTCGGAGAGAAGTCCGCCTACGGCTCTCTTGATGTTAAGAGTGAGTAATTGGTGCCGATTCCCTTGTTCACAAACTAAACTAAATTTAAGTTCAGTGCATCTTTTTCTTTCTTTTTCATTAAGAAAAGGACAGAAGATAAGTTTTAGTTTAGTCCTGTCAAATTAATCAGCGCCTGTCACTACTCCATACAAGTTTAGACGTGATTAAAAACTTGCCTAGTAAAATTACGTCAATTTACGTCAAGCGCTGATTAATTTGACAGGACTAAACTAAAATTTATCTTCTGTCCTTTTCTTAATGAAATAGAAAGAAAAAGATGCACTGAACTTAAATTTAGTTTAGTTTGTGAATAAGGGAATCTGCAACAGTTTTTTCGTATGGTGATATTATGAAGTTACTGATCAAATTAAGTAAACTATTTTTGTTTTTGGTTTGAATCTAACTTCTTAAATCTAGCGCGATACTGCCTAATTTCATAAAGATTTCCATCAACCGTCTCGTAACAAAATCTAACCCTTTACAATAAAAAAAAAAACCTCAATGTTCCACAAAATAGGTAAAATACTGTGACCTGAAATTACAAACATGAACTGACAATTTTTTTTCCGTACAGAGCGCACAGTAATCACCGACAAGCCCGAGCACTACGAGGTAGCCGCCGGTTCCTCAGCCACATTCCGCTGTAACGCGAACGCAGACGACTCTCTGCAACTGCAGATCATCTGGCTCAACGACGGACAACAGATAGACTTTGAAAACCAGCCGCGATTCCGCATGACCAATGATTACTCGCTGCTTATCTCTGATACTACGGAGTTGGATTCTGGAGAGTACACGTGTATTGCAAGGACGGCGATTGATGAGGCGAGGGCGCAGGCTACGCTTACTGTGCAAGGTGAGCCATCATTTATTTAACCATTTATGTACACACACATATATAAACAGACAAGAAGAAAAGAACAGAAAAATACGTATAAAGGTGATGCTAATTTCTATAGAGATCTCTTTCAGCATACCTGCGATAGGAAAGTAGATAAAGAGATGTAGATTATAGTAGTTTTTCGGTCGGTTGACAGAGAAAACTATCCACCCTACCTAGCAGTTTACTTGGTTCAGTGGATATTTATCTCGGTATACTGACTGATACTCGCTTTACTTTGTGTAAATTATTTCATCACCACTGCTCTCAAAACGGTGAAGGAAAACACCGTGAGGAAACCGGCATGTCCTAGAACCAGAAATTCGAAGACATGTGACATCTACCAACCCGCACTGGGCCCGCGTGGTGGATTACGTCCCACTCCCTCTCACAAAGAGGAGGCCTGTGTCCCAGCAGTGGGAACATTATAGGCTGATTATGTATGTATGTCTACTGACTGTTAAGAAGATGGAGCTGAGATAAACCAACGTTGAGTTATTAAATATACAACCAGGTTAGGCCGGTTGTACAGATGCTTCTGTTCTGCCAGAGGCATCTGAATGATAGCATTGATTAAAAATCAAATGCCTTATAAGTTGGTAATACTTCTTTAATATCATATGTACAAACACTTTGCATATAACATCCTATTGCATGGTCGAGGTCGGGCAAACCTTGGTTTCCAAACTGCAAGATTTTGTGCTAGAAATAAGTTTTACTAAATGTGTAAAGTGTCATCAACTCTGTAGGGTGATGTCATTAAAGCCCCGACGGGCACACAAAAGTTTATGAGATGTCGTAATGTAAAGTGCACAACTCCGGAATCTACTGAACTATTTGGAGAATTGCCAAAACTAACTCTGTTATGGTTGCTATAATATGTTTAATGTAACTTTGTAGTTTATTATTTTATGAGTTTGTTCAAAACAGCTAGTTAAAAGTCAACGTCAACCGTACGGTTGACGTTGACTTTTAATTATACAATTATACTATTCTATAATGTACATTATAGAATAGTATGTATTGTAATAGCCTCCACCAGTGATGATACTTAACTGTCCGTTCGGTGCACGGTGCAGTCAGGCCCTCTACAACCCTAACTGAGCAATATTATTGCCCGAAGGAAGAAAGACAGGTTTAAAAAAACTTTTCTTAATCAGTGGTCAGTCAATAGCTATCACCTACTTACACAAAGGGGACAATTCCCGTATTTTTATAAACAATCAAATTACAATTAGTCATAATATATAAAAACCACTATTTAAAAACCTACCTTACAAGTTTTTGACTTCGATTGTTGCTGAAAGACTGCGACTTGAATTGGAACGTTTTTTAAGTACGAAAATTGGCCTTCAGGTTCCACCCTACTGATTTTATGACGGCTTATCTTATACCCCATTCTCTTCCAGACAAACCGAACCCGCCCGCCCTGGACGGCATCGAGTGCCACGAGAGGACCGCCACGCTGCGCTGGCACTCCATGGGCGACAACCGCGCGCCCATCCTGCGCTACTCCTTGCAGTACAACACCAGCTTCACGCCCGACACCTGGGACCTGGCCAGCGATACTGTGCCGGCTATTGACACATCGTGGACAGTTCAACTCAGCCCTTGGGCTAACTACACCTTCAGGTAAATGTTACTCCTTGTATATTAAAAAAGCCGGATCTCGTGGCTTAGTAATAACAGCTGGACTGGTCGATCCATCAGGTTAAGCTACGCTTGCCAGGATTGGTCCGTAGAAGGGTGACCATCTTTACATACTGAGACTCCTCCGTGCCTCGGAAAGCACCTTAAGCTGTTGGTGCCGGCTGTCATTCGTGGATCTTTGACAGTCGTTACGGGTCAAACTCAAACTCAAAGCATTTATTTCAATTAAATCATTTACAGGCACTTTTGAATTGTCAAGGAGTCGGTCAGTTAGAAATATGAAGCTAGTTGCCCATTCCAAAGCGTAGTACGGGTACCTATGGAGAAGAACGGGCAAGAAACTCCATGGACACTCTTTTAAATTAAATTGATACATAAAGATTAGTACAAAAATAATGTTGAAATTTTAACTAAATGTGAGGACGATGTAAAACAAAAAAACGCGCCCATAGTAAAAAGAGAAACAAAAACAATTTCTAAATAAAATAATTACAAATAAGCCGAGGACGCTAAGAGGTGACCAGTCCCAACTAACGGCGCCCGTTCACGAGCATGACGCATGGATTAGCACCATTCAGCTCAACCATTTTGAAGGGAGCTAAATGATCCAACACACGCGCCACCATCATCGAGACATCTGAGTGAGCATGACATACTCTCAGCCGCCAGGACCCATTCAAGTCAATTACATAACCGGCAAATGGTAGCTCTATTATACATAGTACTCACACTTGTGCAATGCAATTATACAATACAACGTAGGTTGAATTTATACAATGCAAAGATAGTCTTACAATGTTCAGCTGCTCCAACAGTATTTTCAAATGTTAATTATTCAATTGGTTGTGGTTGTGGAGCGGGACCAGTCGAGAGCGGGGTCGTCAGAAACCCGAAAGTCTGACAACCAGTCTTACCAAGGGGTATCGTGTTACCCAGCAACTGGGTTGTGGAGGTGAGATAGGCAGTCGCTCCATGTAAAATACTGGTATTTCAGCTGTATCCGGTAAGGCTGGAAGCGGACCCCAACGTAGTTGGGAAAAGGCTAGGCAGATTGTATCAATCAATCAACTCAGCCTATAGCAGTCCACTACTGGACATCTGCCTCTCCCAGGCTGCGCCACAACACCTTGTCCTCCGCATCTAGTCTGTCTCAGTCCCAGCCACCTTTTTAAGGTCATCGGTCCATCTAGCTGGGGAGCTCCCACACTACGCTTGCCGATACGCAGATAAAAATCTTAAATTAATTAATTCACTGACAGACTACAAACATGTGACATCTACCAACCCGCACTGGGCCCGCGTGGTGGATTACGTGGTGGAAACATTATAGGCTGATAATGATTATGTACTGACAGACTACGCACAGCTTAAACCACTGGGTCTAGAAACATGAAATGTTGCGCAAGAGTTCCTTATATAACGAAGCTGAGCACTGAGGAAGGGCTTTTTAAAATTCAACCCCTCTAAGGAAGTTCTTAAATAGAGGATGAAAGTTTGTATGAAACCTAGTAATTTTTCCCGATAATGGGAAATGCCACAGGTCACACAGCTTGTACAAGATATAATAAACCTCACACCTGAGACCTGGCCAGTGATAATGTTTCAGCTTTTGATACATCGTGGACAGTGCAGCTCAGTCCTTGGGCTAACTATACCTTCAGATAAACTCAAGTCAAGATACTGTCAAAATATCGCCTCCATGCATGTTACTTTAGTCATTGCCAGCATACACCTTAAGTAATAGAACATAGTTTGTAAATGTTAGAAGCTTCTGGACATTAAAAACCGGTTAGGCTAATGGCATACAGAAAAAATTCTGCTTTTGCAGGTCTGCTGGAAGAAATTTGATCAAGAAATAAGCAGTACCTTTGTACTCAAAAGTTATGTGTCGTTTCCCTATGTATTTTAATGTGTGTGAATAAATATTAAAGTAAATAAAATGCTGTCTGTTGAAGAAAACAAGGCTTGTAATATGTGATACTTCTGTATATTAAACCTATAGTACAGAGACATAAGTCCGCGAGATTCGTTGGTTTAAGTAATTGAAGACATAGTAGTGCAATAGTGTAAAATGTATTCAAATGTTTGTCCATAATAAATGATTAATTTATTATTATGAATTATTATAATATAACCTTTCCTTACTCCAGGGTGGCTGCTTGGAACAAGATCGGACCTTCCACTCCGTCGTTTCACTCGGAAGTTTGCACGACGCAGCCCGACGTGCCTTACAAGAACCCCGACAACGTGGTGGGAGAGGGATCCGATCCTACCAACATGGTTATCTCTTGGTCGGTCAGTATCTATACACTCTTATTAAATACTTGTTTGATAATATTATTATAAAGAATGGTGACTGCTGTGGTTGGTCGAACGAAATTTTGAAATTGAAAAATAACCAGTCAAATCCCTTGACATGCGTTGGGCAGCTTTGTAGCAAATTTTGTGTTGATTAGCTTTTCAGAAACCGAGTATTATGTTCTAATATTATGTCGTAATGAATAATGCTATGACTCACGCATCTTACTCATCATGGATAAAATAAATAATACATTTTGATGTACATTAAGCATATTCTGTCTATATTGTCGAAATTTGTTGTATGTGAACCAATCCTAACCTTTTTTCTTACAGAAAATGCCACAAATCGAGCACAACGGGCCCGGCTTCTACTACCTGGTGACATGGCGACGCAACATCACTGGACAGCCATGGATCGAGGAACAAGTGCGCGACTGGCAACAGACTCAGTACATCGTGCCCAACACGCCCACATTCGTGCCCTACAAAGTCAAGGTAAGCATCATTTTTATTGAGTAATTGACAATGATTTGAGCAACGCCAAATAAATAGTGTCCACCACCTTCTGCTTCCTGTGATGATATGCTATGGTTTCTGAATCCCAAACGATATTTAAAATTCAGTTCTTTACTTTTCCTTGGCTCATGATCGTTTTGAGTTTATAAAGGAAAATGAGGTCTTTGCAGTGGAACAACACAGGCTGAATAAATTATTTACTTTATTCCAACTACTTGACCGCCATAGTCACATTAGAAGACAAACCAATCTTTAACTGAGGCCGTCTATTATTATCGATTAAATAATTATTTGCACTTTACTCTAACAGGTCACCGCAGTCAACTACAAAGGAACATCGAACGTGACGCCCGTAGAAGTCATCGGCTGGTCCGGTGAAGACATGCCCCTGCAAGCTCCCCTCAACTTCACGCTCGTACAAGTCACCACCGGCACCACAGCACTCCTTAACTGGAACCCAGTTCCACCAGAATCAGTACGAGGACACTTCAAAGGATACAAAATACAAACCTGGGTCGATGGTGAAGAGGACAGGCTCAAAGAGATCCTGGTAAAAGCTGACGCATCCAGCGCTTTAGTCAGTAAATTCAAACCTTACAAGAAGAACAATGCCAGGATCTTGGTTTACAATGGCCGTTTCAATGGACCTCCTAGTGATACTCTCAGCTTCCACACCCCTGAAGGCAAACCTGGCACTGTCAAATCCTTCGAAGTCTACCCCATTGGGTCCTCAGCCATGCTTCTGAAATGGGACAAGCCTGTCGACGAAAACGGAGTTCTTACTGGCTACAAAATCTACTACCAGAAGGTCACTGGAACATCTCTAGGTCCCATCCAAGAGAGGAAGAAAGAGATTGATCCCAAGTTTGACCGCGCAAAGTTGGCTGGTCTTGAACCCAACACGAAGTACCGCATTGAGATCAGAGCGAAGACTAAGGCTGGTGAAGGAGACAAGTATTACGTGGAACAGTCCACTAAGACAGTTGTGACAGCAAAGCCTGAAATTCCTCTATTTGAGACGAGTACCTTGCCGGCCAGGGAAGGAACTGCTCATATTCTCGTCCGTTGGATTCCATCTTTAGATGGGCATGCTGGCACGCACTTCGTTGCATGGTACAAGTTAAAGGGGCATCCTGATTGGTCGAAGACTAACGAAGTGACTGACGATGACTACGTGATCCTAACGGGACTGGAGCCCGGGCAGGTGTATGAAGTGAAGCTGACGGCGCATGACGGAGAATACTTCAGTGCCAGCGAGGTCAAGGATGTTGATACTACCATTGGTAAGTGATGGTACTATGAAGATGACAGTTGTATGTAGATTTTGAAAAAGTACTGTTGTATCTCTCTTCTGTCTTTTATTTTTTTGCTGTACTTATAATCAATGATGAAGAGAGGGAAACAGTCATTATAAAGAAGGGTTACTTGGTTACTTAAATATTTATGTTATTGGCTTAAATAAAACATTGCCTTTTTTGTTTGACTTTTCTTATTACAAGAGGTAAATCTAAATTATAAACAAATCCTCTGATAAACCAATTCTCAATCAAGAGAAGTTATCTGAATACCGAGAGGTCAAACTTTTTTATTATAGTTCAAGGTTATCACCTTACTTAAACAAAAGGTCAAAGGTCAATGATAACAAAATTTTTGTTATCAACGTGGTGCGATGTATTTTTACCTCTTGCAATAATGAAAATTAACTCGAAACATAATAAACCTACAAACTATTTTGTAAAATAATGGACTAAAATATTGTTATTTTTTTTTACATTTTGGCATGTTAACTTTTTTGTCTTGGGTGTTGCTAAAAAAATAGATTCAATTGTTTATGGTATGCAGAATGATGCTGATTTGACTGATTACACGTATAACATCAAATCCAATAACAATTTATGAGGTCACACATTTTTTATATAAAAACTTTATAAAAGTACATAATATGCTGTAAATTTTTATTAGTCTTTTGGTGCATGGTAAATGCATTACATTTTGCAGTTCGTACACAAAATCGCGACTCTATACCGGGTGTTTCACAATGTGAGTTTGCAATTTTAGGGTCTCGTTATTTCAGAGCTTAGAAAACAGTACAGGATATAAGTCTAAAATCGATTTCCATGCTTGCACTTCGAATGCTCCCCTTCGAATGAACCCTTTGCTCTGTAATGGGACAGTAGCATGTATTATAATGTAAAACTACTCGAAACCAGCAAACAATAATACTGTCAGTTTTGTCTTTTCACACACTGTGTTTACGTTTCACATCCAACTCTCCTGTCGCAGGAAGAAATTTCTATTAACTTATTGACCGCCACGTCAAAAAAGCAAAGACTCGGCCTCGGTGCCAAACTACTAATTATTCCTTAAAATCTGTCATGTAGTCCTGACCGTGGCGTGCTGGGCACATTTTTCTCTGTCATCTATACATAATTGTGGCGGTCAAAATGATAAAAGAAGCAGCACCTTTGTGCTTTTCTATCTTTATGTATTTTTCTCTTGATAAATAAATAATTGCATCCCACCATTTGTCCACAGACGGCCCCATAGTAAAGCCAGACGAGGACAAGACGGCGACGGCGGGCTGGTTCATCGGCGTGATGCTGGCGCTGGCCTTCCTGCTGCTGGTGCTGCTGCTGGTGTGCGTGCTGCGCCGCAACCGCGGCGGCAAGTACGACGTGCACGACCGCGAGCTGGCGCACGGCCGCCGCGACTACGCCGAGGGCGGCTTCCACGAGTACACGCACCCGTCAGTGCATATACACTTATACTATTTGTGCAGCAGTGTCTTCCTGCACGCTAGCACGAGGACCATAGAGAAGCGTTTGTAGACAGTTGACAGTTTTCTATCGAGAAATGTAGTCAAGCGCTTTCTATTCTTCAGTAGGGTAGTAATAGAAAGCGTCATGCTAAGCCTGCTGGTTTACCACAACCCCAGTGAAAACACGAACCCTCGTAACATATCCATGTTCGGAATATTCCGAGTACTGAACCCTTAGAGTGGGCCCAGACTGACTAATCTGCACACCACAGATGACCACGGCATCAACTGTTTGAGTAGAGCCTTAGGCTAAACGAAAAAATAAACTAATGGAAGATATTGATAAATACTAGATTGTTGATGACCTTTCAAGTGGCATTGGTCCAGCGGCATAGTAGAAAAAAACTGAGTTATTCGATCATTTGAACTGCGCATAGCTTCGTTAGACAGCTAATTTCCTGGTATCTAATTTATTCATGATCTAATAACTCGATTCTAACTCAAAACTTTACTCATTCCAGTCTTGACAACAAGTCTCGTCACTCAATGAGCAGCGGCACGAAGCCCGGCCCTGAGAGCGATACCGACTCCATGGCAGAGTACGGCGAAGGAGAAACAGGTACGTTTGTTGTGTAGTTATTGATGTGTGGCTCTTTGTCGCCCCTTCATACAACAGCTGGCCAACGCTAATCAGTAAAAAAAAATTTTACGTGATAACGTGAGAGACATGCGTCACAAGCCGAACGCTTAGGCCGATCGTGCCTCTCTATCGCAAGTTCCGCGCTCTCCCTTGCACGCTCGACTCATGCGGAACGTGACAATAAGTCATGCTTTTTCGTGCGTGCAGCCGGCGTTCATCGTTTTTTGAGACGTTATCACATCAAAATTCTTTTAAATACATGATAATCTAAAAAAAAAAAATATACACAAGAAAACATACGTTACATAGCAATTTTTTTTTCCTTGTGTCTCCTTCAATTACAGGAGTCAAATCCCTTTTAAGAATTTAGCCTTAGTTGCCACCAACGATTACGTTGTTTTGTTACGTAACAAAATAGAGGATATCAGCGTTGGTCAGTCAATGTGTCAGTATGTTCTTCGCCAAACTTTACATTTCTTGCTTTGTTTTTGGCTAGGGCTAAGCTTGTCATTCAAGAAAATAGTTTTTTTTTTGTAATTTTATTTTGATTTGATTATTATTTTATTAGTAAAAACACTGTAAACAGTGTCCTTATCTTCGCCCATAATGTAACCTGCACGCATTTTTTACTTTGATTGCACGTTAACTACCAAAACCGTTTTTATTATATTGAACATAAAAAGTTTTGCATCAGTTTAAAAGAATAACTTATCTACGGTGGGGGGCGGAGGACCCCTCTCATTAGTTCACATCACACCACAAAAAATATAACGCTTTAAAAAAAAATATACTTGTGTGTTACCTTTCTTTTTGTCTGTTTATATGTGTGTACATAAACTGTTAAATAAATAAATAAACGTACTATAATATCATCAAATAGGCTCACGATAATGGCATTATAATCAACATAAATAAAACCAACCGCACTCGCAACCAGCGTGCGTATATGACCAGATGTTTGAACGTAGGCGAAGCAAAAGGGGTAAGTTAGGAGCGACGCATGTGGCGTTCTATGGTTTCTGCCTACCCCCATGGAAAGAAGGCGTGAGCTTATGTATGTATGTAAAAAAAATCAAAAGTATGCTTGTACGATCTCCTTATTTTAAAAAGACTGGACGTCCGCCGCGCATAATGGGGCGTAGCTATGAGTGTCTGCACAATGATGGACTGACGTTGTGTGAGTGTGCTACGTAAGCTACGTCGTCTAATATCTTTAGTAACATTATAAACAAACTATAAAATGTGCAAAACTTTTTATGATCAGTGTAAAACCTCCCCATTTTGTTAACGCATGTGTGTCTTCGTGGCTGTAAAAGCATAAAGCATGTGTTTCCAGCGGGTATGAACGAGGACGGCTCCTTCATCGGTCAGTACGGGCGCAAGCGACGGCCCCCGACCACAGGACAGACTGATTCCGCCTCACAGGCCTTCGCCACACTCGTCTAAACCTTTACCTCTCCCTCTACCTTGCACCCTATGATTGAAGCTCTTGTATACTGAGAGGACGATATTGTGTAGCATTAATTCCAAGAATTTGTGTTAAACACTCTGATTTGTAATATTTAGGATCTTCAATGCAATTAGATTTTAATACGCCATCTGCTTTTAACGTTTTGTTAAATAATATAGTCCATCTCAGTAAATATTAAGGTTAAGCCTTTGCAAAATAAGTGCGCTCCAAATATAGCTACGTTATTGGCAGCTTGAAATGTATCGTAGTGCCATTACATCACAATAAATGCAACATAAAACAGTCCAGTACTGGCAGCCAATCACCGTAGGCAATTCCCTTATTCTTCGTTCTGATTGGTCAATAATTGACGGTGACGTCGCCCGCCAAAATTTTGTTCTCTATTATGTTTTGATCTGTGAATTATGTTGTGAATCTTTTTAATAGATCTGGGCAGTATACTGCTGGTTTAGGCACGATTTTCATACACCCGACAGAAATAAGTAAAATAAAAAGTTTGTCTCTTGCATGAAAATCAAGTAGTTTTAAAATTTTAACAAGGGCGTTTAGTCTTTATTGCACTATTTCAGAAATAGTTTAAAATAAAGGCTTCATCACCGAGTATTTCATTACCCTTCGCAAGTAATTTTTGCAGCTTAGGTTAGGTTATAAGTACAGAATAACTTGTGTGTAAGTAACTTTAGGTTGTAAAGAAACAAATGATATTATTTGGATTGAATATTTCCTACTTAAATGTTTATTAGCGTGCTTTGTTATAAGTTTTGCATTTGTTTTAATGTTGATATTATTTCCTCGTTCTGTCCCTTTCCTGTTTTTCTTTGCCTGCACGAGCGACGTTTTTGTTTCGTTTTGTAAGGTATGATTTTATTTTTGCTTTTATTTTTTCGTTTTTATTTTGCTAATTAATTTTTATTGTTTTTTTGCCCAGTGTTAAGTGGGCCCATGGTATTCCTTCAATTAATTATAGAATACAGAATGTCCATATTTTTTTTTAACGAAGTTCCTTTACGTGAGGAAGAAGCGTTATGCCTCATCCATGCGACTTTTTCTCTCTCTCTGTCTCTTTCTATTATAATAATATAAGAGTATGTGTGTGCGAGTATCGCGGTAAGGAATTTTGTTCCTGACGGGGATACCTCGACAGCGCACTTTTTTTATGGCATCGCGCATGTCAACCTAAAGTCTGTTTATTAATCTCGAAGACTAAATTGACACATGCAAATGTGAAACTCCAAATTGAAAAAACGAACAACAATCATTTGATATGTCAAATGACTAATTTGACATTTCAAATGATTGTTGTTCGTTTTTTTTTTTTTTTCAATTTGGAGTTTGACATTTGCATGTGTCAATTCTCTGGTCAAAGTCTCTGGGATTAAAAAACGAACTATAGGAGTTTTTGGCTGCTTAACCAGGTTATACTGTGGATGCCTTATGAATAACGCCTCCAGCCAGGGCAACCCAAATAATGAGTAATGAGTGAACGTATACTAAGAGTGTATATCTCGGCAGGTCGTTTCACGGAGGACGGCTCGTTCATCGGGCAGTACGTGCCGGGCGCGCGCGTGCTGCCGCCGCCCGCGCCGCCCACCTACGTGTAGGGCGCGGCGGGTGGCGGGAATCTAATCTAATTTAAAATTGGAAGGCACATCTAGAAGTGATAAAACTGAGCTTCTCCGCGCTGTTGCATATCTGTAAGTGCGTTCTGTAGCTCTGTTCCTCCACACCCGTTCGAAATGAGATAGTGTGAAAGAGTAGAGCGACATTTTGTCGTCACGATTTCTCAATGTCTTGCACGCGTCGACAGTTTTATTTAGGATTCTAATTTCGCAATATTGTGTTGTAAAAAGTATTAACATACTTTACTAGGTTTCACGATGTCATTATGTGACTTTTGTTGAAATGTCGAAAGTTTATATCGATAGCCACGACCGTCTCGAAGTGACAAGCTTAACGGCTTATTTATAATGTTTTCAGACGCGAAGGTAATATCTATGATCTAAAAGTGCACTGCCATTCTTCTTACTTGTTTTAGATGGTCGGAAAATAGATGGACTCATAAGAGTCAGTTTACTGAAAGAAAAAGGGTCAATTATTACCATCATACAGAAACAAGTTAACATCTGCCTTTAATACAACTTAAACGTATCGTCAATAAAGATTTTCTTCAGTAAAAACCTCACGTGACTTCAAACTATTTTTCCAATGCTTGAAATTAAACAGTGAACTATCGGCAATATAATTCGAGAGCGACTATATTTAGTTAAAATTTATTAGCGTATAAGCATTAGTGTAAGCTGATAACGAAGCCTACCTTTCTGTTTCGGCCGGCTGTCAGTGTCAGAAGACATGGCTGTAAGGTTTAATTGATTATCTTCCCGCAGGTCGTAGCGATCATCTCTAAGTCTGTTGAACATTTCGTTATTTATGAGACTGATTTTAAGTAATGAGATATAGTCAAACTGGCACTAACGTTCGGGTTTTGGGGGCCCTTCTTTCTCTCCATATTTTTAGAGCACGTATCAAGATCATAAACAGGCACTTAGAAATATATTGACTTCTAACGCCCTTCTGTCGCCCTCAGGCGTTGGAAAACCGACGCCTGACGGCGACACCGGTATGATAGAAATGAAATCGTGTAGAATCCTGTATCCCACTTTCATGATCTAGAACTGCCAACCTTCGTAGCTTCCTTAGGACATTAAATCATCGACCACTGAGTAATACCAAGGTCTATATTAAAGAACATTTGGCCCTCGTTCAGGCCAAAATTAAAAGTCACCTCATCTCAAATACACCCACTCGGCTTTCCAAAACCTGAATGTTAATATCTCGGCTTGTGTTAGTAAGTAGGCGATGTTACGGCTCGATATCAATTACGTGTAGGTAACCATACGGTAGCTGGTCAAGACTTGAGATAAGAAAAGCTATTTTTGTCACAAAAATAAGGTAATTAGCTCTGGACTCCGGTGGTCATTTGCGCTCGTTGCGAACTAATCAGGCTTCGTAGATTTGACTTAAGGAATTAAAATGATAAGTAAGGATTAAGGTGGGTTTAACATGCAACGAGTCTGTGTCGGTTTGGAGCATACGCGGTGTAGCATGGCGGCCAATGGTCAGTTCGCAAGCCAAAATTCATGAATCATTTATTTTTATATCAAATGCATATCTTTCTAATAACTCTTTGAAACACGCTATGGACCATAAATATTTTTATTTTACGAATCAAACCTATGACTGTTATTAAAATTCAATATATCTTTGTCATTCTAAAAATGTAGATACATTTTTAAGCGTTGACCAAGCTTGTTCGATTAATAGATGTTGTTTTCCGTTGCCGTGTTGTTCAATATTGCAGAAACGCTTAGGAAATCTATTTAATATTTTAGTTATCCATTAAGAACTCTTTCTTTATGTTGTACTTTCTAAGACTGTATTCTCTTATGTATTGAGTATATCTGCAACATTTTACAACACGCAAGACGTAATGGAAGCGACAAATGAGTATCTATAAAAATCTATGTATATTTTATTAAGAAAAAATAAATAAAATATTTTTATACAATTGCGCAGTTTGACCACCGGGGCATATTGTGGTGCTTTGCAGAGTTAAAGAGAGGAGTGGTTCGGTGTTGTGATCGTCTATGGTAGCGCGGAGACGTCGATGGTTTCCTGTCCCCTCCCTATCCTCCTTACGTCACTTTATCCCACCTTTGGTGTCAGTTCACGCAACTAAACGCATTGTGGTCTTTGAACGAAAACGTATTCGCTAAATAAAACGCTAGGAAGAAGTTAAGAAGTGGTAACGAAGTTATTGAAAGAAGACTTTAGAATCGAGTCCAATTGAAAGTCGTCAAAGAGACATAGGTCAAATCATCCAGTTCACATTTTACCATAGTAATATATCATATAGATGTAAATCATCAATATTATCAACTTGTATAAAAGCCGCTTGAAATGTGTGCGTGTTGTGTGCTGACATGTCTGACTGTAACATAGTAGGCGTAATGATATTCGGAATGAATCTCGATTATTAGGAGTTAACAAAAATCTCAATTTGTCCCTTAACACTTCGAATTTTATCCATCGATCATCGGTACACTAGTATCGATTGTAATCGATAAAGTTAATTGTATAGAACGTTTATCACTCTGATATTATTATAGTTATCCGTGACCATCCACTGTGGTACATCTCGCTAATCTCGAATGAATTTAAAGTACGGGGCGACCCGTCAGTAAAATGTCTCTCTTACGTAGTAATAAGTCCTCTTTATAGGCTTCTTTCGTATTTGAATTTCTCATATTTGACTATTATTGAAGTTTTGCACCGATCACATTGAAGTTAATGCCCAAGTTAATGTTTCTGATTTTGGACAATTGTGGGCTCGAGACCATTGCTTCCAGATACTAGTGTTGCACAACGCTAAAAAGGTTTCGACGTATTCGAAGCTATTCGACGTATTCATGATCGTTTGCAATCGTCTCGAGCCGCATGAAACAATATCTCAATTGTATCGTGTCTAGATTAAGGCTAGGGATCCGTGTTAACTAATGTTAGGTAGCTAACGCGTCGCTTACTGCATCTGTACATGTATATTTATTCTTTGGCTTTCTGTACCTACCTATTGTATCCAGTTTTATTCGTACACTGGCGGACATATTGTGCACACGTGCACTAAGAACCGTCGGTTCATTTTATTATAATGTATTTATTTGTGTATACTTATTTCTCCGCCTGAAAGGTGTCGGGTCTTAATTGAGTACATTCCAGACGGTCTAACCATGTTGATTTTTCAAATCGTTTAAATGATGCGTCGGTCAGATGCAATCTGAACTATGTTTATAAAACTTTAGACCGGCAGCTGAGAGAAGGAACGTAATTTATTAATTATTTAAATATTTAAACCTCACACGTATTTGTTTCCCCTCGTTATTACGTATACCTTCACAAAGGCAACATGTTCGACTGCCAACATTTTGATCGTTCTCATTTAGAGCTTATTCTGTAACTATTGGTACCTTATACATTGCATATTTATATTTGATGGCACTGTTATTGTAACCCCTTTAAGTTATTTGTTAAGGAGTCTTTATCATGTCTATTGTCTAGTAAGAATTTAATATATATCTATTAATATTAATTGATAATACTAGGAGCCTTGTTCTATTCGCGTCTGTTTTTGTCGCTTTTTATACCCGTTAACGATTTGAAAATTCTGTCTTGATGAAAAAAATACTTGTTACGGTTCGAAATGACAATTTTGATATTAGATTGTTAGCCACCGGTTTACGGTGGATATTCTCACTGCCTTTCTGACTAAATTACACTGTGTTCATTTTATATTACACGTACATAATAAAGAATACTTGCCTTACATAAAATTATGAATGAAAATACGATTTTCATCGATCCAGTTTCGACCGGACAGCACAATGTCTGCATTTATTTAGTGTCACAATATTTACCGTGAATTGTATCAATGTAGATCCTCAATAATAATCGTACATCGCCGTACTCAGAAGAAGTAGTTGATGTTAGCAGTTGAATGTAATTGTTGTGTACCTAACTTTATTCGGTCGCAAGTGTAACGAACTTCTGAAACGTTTTGGATATAATTATAATTTATGGAAATGTAATAGATCTAATGTTAATAGAAGTCGATTATATTGAAAGCATTGTTCGATATTTAGAAGAAATAGTTGAAAGCTGTGTTCATAGTATCCAATCAGTTTTATTACATCGCCGAGCCTTCATCAAAGGAACAGTATTATAATAAGTAAGCTTTCAATATGTTTGACTCACTAAATATTTAGTAATAGCCGAAGTATTCGCTAAATATGAACTGGTAGATTGTAATTGTTGTGAGGTACATTCAGTGTTATCTATAATGTTGACGATGCTTGGTTTTCACCATTGTTTGACGGCAGTTTTCATCCATGATAGCTTGTGAGTTTTATATTAAAAGACGCTAGACGTCTCACCATTGTTATTCCACAGAATGGGAAAATTAAAGCATCAATAACAGTTTAATTATATTTGCTAAGCAAGCTTTCTTATCTACATTGGACTATTTTGTTGGTTAGATAATAGTTTGCATTTATTATATAAAAATGTTTAAAAATCATGACAAAAATGTAGGTAAAGACTTGTGGAAAAAATTCTGATCTGACCCCTACGATTCTGTTCACGAATTATCGTAAATTACATTTTAGTTCGCATTAAGTAACTGTAATTTATTGTAACTATGATGAATATTTTTTTATGTTGCATAGAAAATAAATATTAAGAAATTAATTTGGTGTGTTTTTATTTTATCTTTGTTTAAATGAAGATTTTAATTTGCTTAAACATTATTGAGTAAGTTGTATAACGAACATTAATTATGTAATAAGTATGATTTCCACCAAACAGCTCGCATCACATCCCATCAGCAGATAGCGCACGAAGTAAAGTTCGCGTTACCGCGACAGTGTAGCCGTAGTGTTCCTGCCGGGGTCGCGGGAAGGTACAAAAGGGTTAACAGGCCCCTGACAACACAGGCAACGGAAGGGACACGGGTGGGTTTTAGTCAGTAAGAGTCTGACAAACCCTCCCGCTCCGCCCAGAGCGGGAGAAGTTATTTGATAATTTCACATAAAAAAAAGGGTAACAATGGCGCCGATTCCCTTGTTCACAAACTAAACTAAATTTAAGTTCAGTGCATCTTTTTCTTTCTATTTCATTAAGAAAAGGACAGAAGATAAATTTTAGTTTAGTCCTGTCAAACTGTCACTACTCTATACAAGTTTAGACGGGATTAAAAAATTGCCTACTAAAATTACGTCAATTTAAGTCAAGCGCTGATTAATTTGACAGGACTAAACTAAAATGTATCTTCTGTCCTTTTCTTAATGAAATAGAAAGAAAAAGATGCACTGAACTTAAATTTAATTTAGTTTGTCAACAAGGGAATCGGCACCAATGTTCTAAAAATATGACGACCTTTTTTGACACAGTGAATTTCTTTGCAGTTCTCACTAACCCAAAGAAGGTACTAACGACGACACTAATATGTACTTGTGATGTCATGATGATAGCCGTCCGCACTGCGTCGAAGAGCAGTCACCTCAGCGCCTTTGTGGACGGGAGTTCCATTTCAAGTGCTGGACCTGATTGGATGGCATTCATAGGATCCTTGGTAACAAATCAATTATTACCCTACGGCTACACTGTCGCGATAACGCGAACTACATTTCGCGCGCTCTCTGTTGTACAGCGAGACGTCGACCGGTGTGCGAGAGAGAGCGTGCGAAGTGGAGTTCGCGTTATCGCGACAGTGTACCCGTAGGGTTAGTGAAGTAGAAAGGTACAAGTAGGTATGTAGATAGAAGTAAAATGTATAGTAACCAGTAATTTCAATCGTTTATCCTTTTATGCTACGGATACACTGTCGCGATAACGCGTAATACATTTCGCTCCATCTCTCTCGCACCGCTCGACGTCTCGCTGTACAACAGGGATCGCGTCAAGTGAAGTTCGCGTTATCGCAAAAGTGTAGCCGTAGCATGACTGTTGCCCTACGGCTACATTGTCGCAATAACGCGAACTCCACTTCGCACGCTCTCGCACACCGGTCAACGTCTCGCTGTACAACAGAGAGCGTGCGAAATGTAGTTCGCGTTATCGAGACAGTGTAGCCGTAGCATGACTGTTACCCTACGGCTACATTGTCGCAATAACGCGAACTCCACTTCGCACGCTCTCGCACACCGGTCAACGTCTCGCTGTACAACAGAGAGCGCGCGAAATGTAGTTCGCGTTATCGCGACAGTGTAGCCGTAGCATGACTGTTACCCTACGGCTACATTGTCGCAATAACGCGAACTCCACTTCGCGCGCGCTCTCTCGCACACCGGTCAACGTCTCGCTGTACAACAGAGAGCGCGCGAAATGTAGTTCGCGTTATCGCGACAGTGTAGCCGTAGCATGACTGTTACCCTACGGCTACATTGTCGCAATAACGCGAACTCCACTTCGCGCGCGCTCTCTCGCACACCGGTCAACGTCTCGCTGTACAACAGAGAGCGCGCGAAATGTAGTTCGCGTTATCGCGACAGTGTAGCCGTAGCATGACTGTTACCCTACGGCTACATTGTCGCAATAACGCGAACTCCACTTCGCGCGCGCTCTCTCGCACACCGGTCAACGTCTCGCTGTACAACAGAGAGCGCGCGAAATGTAGTTCGCGTTATCGCGACAGTGTAGCCGTAGCATGACTGTTACCCTACGGCTACATTGTCGCAATAACGCGAACTCCACTTCGCGCGCGCTCTCTCGCACACCGGTCAACGTCTCGCTGTACAACAGAGAGCGCGCGAAATGTAGTTCGCGTTATCGCGACAGTGTAGCCGTAGCATGACTGTTACCCTACGGCTACATTGTCGCAATAACGCGAACTCCACTTCGCGCGCGCTCTCTCGCACACCGGTCAACGTCTCGCTGTACAACAGAGAGCGCGCGAAATGTAGTTCGCGTTATCGCGACAGTGTAGCCGTAGCATGACTGTTACCCTACGGCTACATTGTCGCAATAACGCGAACTCCACTTCGCGCGCGCTCTCTCGCACACCGGTCAACGTCTCGCTGTACAACAGAGAGCGCGCGAAATGTAGTTCGCGTTATCGCGACAGTGTAGCCGTAGCATGACTGTTACCCTACGGCTACATTGTCGCAATAACGCGAACTCCACTTCGCGCGCGCTCTCTCGCACACCGGTCAACGTCTCGCTGTACAACAGAGAGCGCGCGAAATATAGTTTGCGTTATCGCGACAGTTTAGCCGTAGGGTTAATAGTAGTGCCTACTTGCGAAAGCTACTGCAAGCAGCGGGGTAGGTAATTGCGGACAGCACACTGTCAGAAGCAGTGGGTTTCACTTGGACAGTTCAACGACATTAATTGCGTTATTTACCTTGTTGAGCAGACCAATTTTTCGAACATATGAAGCAATGGATTAGCACTACAGGTACTTCAAAATCATTCAGATTCTGATTCAAACTGTGTTACGCAATTAGGGTGCAGGTTTTCCCTAAAGACGACCACAATACCTTTTCTGGACGTCAATAGAAGTATTAGGTAATAGGATATTACTACTTTTCCTTAATTATTAAAAAAAACTCATTTGAATCTACTACCTACACTAAAAAAATTTCATACATCAACTCAAGTTCCTGTCGATCATTGGTGCCGATAAATCATTTCGAACACAAAGGTCCAATATCAAAATCCGAATACCGTCATATTACCACAGTCGGCCAATGTATAAAGTGGTGTACCATGTGCATGGGTGTACCGATCTCGCTAGTAGTAAGTAACGTTGCGTTCAGACTAAACAATGAGTCAACGGCAGGTAAAATATAAGTCTCGGTAATACGCGCCATTCATTCATCAGGTGCTAACAATACTTACAAAAACAACCTGTGGTTTTATGAACGCAAAACCTTTTTACTTTTAAGGCGCTGACAAGAAGCAACTGACCAAAATAGGCTTCTCTTAAGAAAGAAAATTGCCAAATCTGTATAGTTTGTGGTAGCGGAAAAAATATATACCTATTAATTTTGAACATATTTTCCAGAACTTGGTTGTTACCAAAACACGTTTTGAAAAAAAAATCTCGATACAAACTAACGTTAAACTAACCTCTTACCTTGAGTTCTAATCCAAAATATCTGCATTACATATCAACATACGTTACGTATTTAATTAATAACAGGAACGTCTTATTTGAATACAGAACTTGGTTGTTTTTTATTTTCGATAACTCCACTCAATTTTGAGTAAATAGATAATTGCTTCATATTTTGCAATAAATTACAAGCTTTGTGTCATCGCGCTTCTCTTTCTTTTCTATGCAATCTGACAGTGACCGCGGTTTAGGTGTTGTCAGCGTCTTAAAGGCGCTTACGAATACACGTCAGCCAAGAATATGATGAATATTCATACTCGCGATGATGCTTTTTGCTCTTGGACCCTTCATCCATAATTTACAGTCGCATCATTCCT
Source organism: Atethmia centrago (assembly GCA_905333075.3). Taxonomy (NCBI): domain Eukaryota; kingdom Metazoa; phylum Arthropoda; class Insecta; order Lepidoptera; family Noctuidae; genus Atethmia; species Atethmia centrago. Next base: position 6,823,543 of record HG995367.1, on the reverse strand, counting down.
TTCGCAGATTTATTGATAAAACGACGCCATTAACTTTGAGCAGCCGTTAATCTAATCAGCAGATGCTAATTTTGACCGGCCATAACATTGTATGTAAGCTGATTGTAAAGCATCCCACGTCTCCCGGATGATTTGCTATCAATGGACACATGCAAAATGTTGATCGTAAATTATATCGACGAGATATCAGTCGACCCATATGGGGCTGGCTGCGTCACCTCTATTTTATGAAAAGTTAAGTCCAAAATCCTTTGTGGTGGAACTTTTTGAAGCGCAAAACAAAGTTGTGTATTGAGTAAAGAGCCAGTGTAGGCAGTCTATGTCCGACCGTCGACAGGGCGGGACATCATCGAACGATTTGTATTTGTTGTCAAACGAGACGTCCCGAGTTCGCGAGTTGTGAAGTGACTTTTAAATTATGAACGTGCGTGCTGCAGTTTTATTTTAATAGGAACACGCCGATAATTACAGGTAAGATAAGTCCGTTCTTATAATCTGTATCATATCGCGAAATCCATCCAGGATGACAGAGGTCGGTAAATAAAAGATCGTTGATCCCACTTAAAACTTAATTGTTTAATCGATTCGGAATTCGAGTGGCGATCGTCTTTATTAATTACCCACATATGTACTAATATTTACTGATTACTGTATTCCTAATCACTTAGTTAATTGAGTGTGAGATGAGTTTAATCACTGAATAACTAAGAATTAAAAACTCCCGAAAATTGTTAAAAAGGCGCATTGAAAAAACAGGAGATTAAAGAAAGCATAAAAAAGTAAACATTGCTATCTGGTAAATGTAAACATCACGGGGTGTTATTAATAGAGGCCTAACTATGGGATCATATGTTAGGAGTACACTGCACACGCACGGTGCACCACGAGCCGAGCTAAGGCTGGCTATAAACTTGCTACTGACGGGTGTGATTTGTGAGGATAAATTGTAAAACCGGCTCTATGATCAATCTGACAACGTTGTAATCGTTAAATGAAATGGATACACGTTTTTAATAGTCCTGCTACTTACTCGACAAATATATGCGATTTATTCCCTCGTCTTTTCGCATTAGCTTAGTTAAAGTTAAAGTTAATCGTTATGTAGTTCATACGATTAATTAGATATTTTACTATAGATCTTAATTGCATGATCTAGATCCGAAACAGAACGTTTGAATTTGCATAATTATGTAGACTGTTTGCTCAAATAATGTCCAAAATGTATTATTCCCCACAAAGCAAAGTTCTTACATAAAAAATTCCTTCTAGTTCGAACATGATATCACCAAATATTTACTAAACTAATATCTATATCTAACTTTATGATAATTATCACGATTTAACTAATTTGGGTGCAGTACCTACAAATTAGCACAACAAATCTGCGTAAAAGTCACACGGAATAAATTTCCCAAATATAACAAAATTTTTTCAATAATTCATAAGACAGCCCTTTGCGTTTTAATCTTAAGACAATTTGATGCGTTTTTAAAGAAGTAACTTCTCAGTCGCACCATGAACAGCCTGCCTTACTCCGCGGCCGGACGGGGACGGCTGCGGACCGACAGCCGGACTTTATTTTTTTACTTTTTACACTGTTACCTGTTCCCTGAACGGGTATCGTATCGGCTGGCCCGCTGCCCGCTGGTTAGCTTAACAAGTGCACCCGCCAGAGGTGCCTTATCTTTGGAGAACACACTTTTAATATACCACTTGATGTTATTTATGTGACTGGGGGCTTGTTTATTTTTGGCACGAAAAGGTACAGATTCGGTTGAAAGGTCGAGATATAAAAAAAACACAAGAAACTTTGAAAATAAGTTTTTTTTTAGAAATGGCTACCTTCCACACTTCCTCTCCAAGCCAGAACGATAACAAACAAAAAACAATTTGCAACATCTTTCAGGCTCTAATCATCGAAATGTTTCAGACAAAAAATATAAAGTCATCTACATAGGCACAAAAAAATCTAATAAGACATAAATGGACCAATTTTTGGTATAAAAAATGGGATGCAACCAGAATTTTAAGAAGTTATATTCCACTCTGCAAAAAAAAAAACTCGGATTGAAAATACTACATTCGGGTGTTTCGCGAACATCCACGGTCATTCGCACGTCTTATCACAGGATGCACCCGTCTCATTCACTGAAACTGACAGTCGGAACTAAAACACGAGTATTACCCTTTTAACGTTATTTTTATACCAGACTAGCTGCGCCCCGCGGTTTCACTCGCATAAGTTTCGATGCCGTGGGTATATTGGGATAAAAAGTATCCTATGCCCTAACCCAGTTCATGGTCTACCCATGTGCCAAATTTCATCCAAATCGGTTGAGCTGTTTTAGCGTGATAGCGTAACAAACAAACTCACTTTTGCATTTTAATTAATTAAATTAGCTCCAAATAGAAATGGACGAATTTATTAAACTATTTGTTATTCAGTAAAAAGTTGCGATTATATTAAATACTGTCCTAGTTTGTTCAGTAAAATACGTTTTTTATCTACATTTCGACGATGAAGTGACAGAAACCGCTCTGCAGGTTGGTACGGAATAAACTCATTAAGGCGCTGACAAGACCCAATTGACCAAAATAGGCTTCTCTTAAGAAAGAAAATTGCCAAATCTGTATAGTTTGTGGTAGCGGAAAAAAAATATGTTAATTTTGAACATATTTCCCAGAACTTGGTTGTCACCAAAACACGTTTTGAAAAAAAAATCTCGATACAAACTAACGTTAAACTAACCTCTTACCTTGAGTTCTAATCCAAAATATCTGTATTAAATATCAACATAAATTACGTATTTAATTAATAACAAGTACGTCTTATTCTAATGCAGAACTTGGTTGTTTTTTATTTTCGATTACTCAACTCAATTCTGAGTAAATAGATAATTACTTCATATTTTGCAATAAATTACAAGCGTTTTGTCGTCGCGCTTCTCTTTCTTTTCTATGCAATCTGACAGTGACCGCGGTTTAGGTGTTGTCAGCGTCTTAATACGTCCACCAATACTGCTGATCGTGCCCGCCTGCTGGCTGTGGGCAAATGGGAGTCGGGCCTCTGGCTTCAGGCGCTACCGTCACCCAACATAGGCACCATGCTGGGTGACACCACATTCCGGCTCGCTACATGTTTGCGTCTGGGCGCTCCTTCGGGGGCTCCACATCGCTGTCAATGCGGTGAATTAGTCGACTGCCTCGGACATCATGGTCTATACTGCAGTAAGAGCGCTGGTGGAAGACACGGCAGCATTAACAACATCATCCGTCGGGCTCTTGTCACCACCGGGGTGCCAGCTGTTTTAGAACCCAATGGCTTGGCACGTGATGACGGGAAGAGGCCAGAGGCCAGACGGAATGACCATAATGCCGTGGAAGTTGGGTAGGCCTTTGGTGTGGGGTGCAACCTGTGTCGACACTCGCGCCTTCCCATCTTTCTAGCACGGCGGGCTGTGCTGGGGCGGCTGCTACAGGAGCAGAAAACCTCAAACGGCGCAAATATAACAACCTTAATGGGAGCTAAATATATGTTTGAGCCGTTTGGAGTTGAAACACTAGGGCCTTGGGGTCCGAGTGCTCATCGAGTATCGAAATACTCGATGAGCACTCGGACATCGCCAAACGGTTGGTAGAGTCTTCACGTGACCAGAGGGCTGGCCTTTTTTTTAGCTCAAAGAATCTGGATTGCCGTCCCGCGTGTCAATGCTGCCAGCCTTTTGGTCACTTTTCACATTGACAGCGATACGGACGAATTTTTGGTTGGCCAATGAGCTCTTCCGCATTTTTGTTATTTTTATTATATACCTACTTGTACATTTTGTAGGTATTTTTTTAAGATTAGTAATATCTATTTAAATTTAATGAAAAACTTTATTGAATGCAAATTAAAACACTGCAATTTCAATTTTTTTTTAACTAACTTAACTTAACTGACATTTTGGCGATTTTTTTTTTTTTTTTACGTAGTTAGACTTATTATAATCGTTTGCGTGAGCTAAAGCAGTTAACTTTAAATCTTTTTTTTTAACGATTTACTGATAACTGACAATAACTATTCAGCAAGTGTATACTGTAAAATAAAACGTTTCGTTTTTCGTTTCCTATAAAATTATGTTTTGGTAGATAAAGGTTCTTGTCACTTCATCGTCGATTTCACTCTATGAATAGTTCATCGCAGAGTCGAGATGACGAGGAACAATAACAGTGACTTGTAGTTATGGTAATCAATAAATTAAAAACTTGACAATAATGGTCAGTCCACAAGCGTATAACAATTTCGCTCTTGGTTATTAAGATAGTCTAAAATGACCTACATGACTGACAATTTGTACGTCAGTCGTGTCGCTAATAAAATCCCACTTGAGGTTAATTATATCTGCATGGACACCGCAAAAAGGTAACGTATAAGGTAACGTTGGATTGCGGTAACGTAAAATTACCCAGAATGTGTTGTTTGATTGCATTCAATGACGGGTTTATTAAACATATTTATGCCTACACATGAAATGAAATTTCATTCATTTCATTTCTTTGCATTCAATGCCAGGTATTTAAACATTTTTATGCCTACTGGCCTACACATCACATACCTATACCGGGATTTTTTCCTGATATGGCTTTTCTCAAAAACTTAGCACGCCATAATAATATTTGTTTGTCAAATGTGAAAAATACACATTACTAAAAATATTTAATTTTCGTATAACGTTTTGTTTTGCCGCTACGCCTGTTATGTTTTGTCAATACTCTTTATGCACAGACATGCACAGCGTGAAACAAGACAAATATTTGAAGTGCTTTTGGTTTGCGAAAGCTAACTCCGTCGTTAAGTAGGTATACTGTTATTCCTTTAGCCGTAGGAAAGAACAGAAATATTATTTATCAATTGTTTGGATCCACCTATGTAGATTTTAGTTGCTTTAAATGTACCTATTTTTTTTAATAACATATTTGATATTCCGCAATTTGCACTTCTATAATTGTTGCCGAGTTGACCGTAAATCCCAGGGGGGTAACCATGACCTCTTATAGCAGTATTACTTCAATATTACTTCAGCGTGAGAAAGAGATGGAGCTATAAGTCCTGTATAGCTCCATCACTTTCCCACTGGAAGTAATATTATAATAATACTGCTATAAGAGGTGATGGTTACCCCCCAGATCCACAGATTTCATGCTAATCCTACTTTTTTTTTTGGGTTGGAAATTATCAAATAACTTCTCCCGCTCTGGGCGGAGCGGGAGGGTGTGTCAGACTCTAACTGACTAAATACCCGTGTTCTTTCCGTTAAATTCCGTTGCCTGTGTTGCCAGGGGCCTCGGTAACCCTATCGAACTTTCCCGTGCTAAACCTACTATATAATTAAACAGGACCTAAACAAGAGATCCATTTTAATCGTAAACTGATACGAACTAGATGAGGAAAGTTTATTACTTTCTGAAGACAACAGAATATGATTAGGTAATGTCTATGTATCAGATGATACACCTGTGTCATATAACTGACCTGCACCAAGCTAAGCACGTGGCATGTCATATTGCAAACGAATTAGTAATCAATTAAGTTATAAGGTATATTGAATGGACCGCGCTAATTTGGGGTTATCGGTTATCTATCACGCAAATAAATATTGTAGTGTCGTTACAACACATTTGGATAAATGGCGCCCGAAATATTAGATTAACATTTTTTTAATAATAATAATTGTAAACATTATGTGGCCTTATGATAAAAATTCTCTATTTAATATAATAATTATGTTTGTAAACGCATTTTTTCTAGAACACGTAACTTATTTATAGAATTGTTTTGGTAAACTTTGTACTATTTAATTGGGTAGTAAAAGATAAATATCCAGCCAAAGTCATAACACCCTTAGGGCAAGAACCACAGACCGCACTTGTAACTTTACTTTGGTAAGTATGGAACACATAGGTTTTATACGAATATGAAGCTTATTTCACATAATGTCCATAGTTCATATAAGCAAATTTGACCAAGCGTTTAACTTTAATATTGTATAAATAATGTTCGAATGTTAACGCTCAAGTCAAAATCCGGCCTTCGAATCTCGCCCTTAGTTATGAAATATGATGTCGCAGGGTTGACAACGCCCTGCCCTATTAAAAAAATAAAACAAAGTTACAGAGGTCATCTAACATGATCTTTACTTTGTTTTGATTGTGAAAAAGTAATAGTTGAATCGTTTTCTAGGAGGTACATAACTTATTACGTGGTAATTTTCTAGCCATTTTTTTTACTTGATTGTGTGCATCTTGATTTATTTAAACTCAGCAGATACCTTTACCTAGTCTAAAGTTTGTTTTTTTAATCCGAGAGACTAATTTGACATTTCAAATTATTGTTGTTTGGTTTTTCAATATGGAGTTTGACATTTGCACCTGTCAATTTAGCCTCCAAGATTAAAAAAAAAAAAAAACCATTGTGTAAGTAGATAGTCAACCCTTTCAATGCGACCGGGGCAAATAACTAGCCGTGTCCGTTATGTTTCTGTATCTTTGTGCCTGTTCTAAATCTCGATAATATCCTAAGGCAGTAAATAGTTACCCGGAATGTAATCTATTAATGATTCGAGTGCGAGCTGAATTTGTAGCATTAAAGTGGCTATTCGATTTTATAGTCTACAATAATTTACAGAGGCATTTTCTAACCCGTTACCTTTTGTTATGACTTATGAGTTTTGACCTGCGGGGTAGTTGGTACACACAGTAGCAATGGGTTTAATTTTGACAGTTCATTACCATTTATTACCTTATTTACGTTGTTGAGCAGGCAAACTTTCCTTCCTCCCTCAAAATCATTCAGATTGTGATTGTAAAGCTACGGCTACACTGTCGCGATAATGCGAATTACACTTCGCGCGCTCTCTGTTGTACAGCGAGACGTCGTCAACCGGTGAACGAGAGAGAGCGCGCGAAGTGGAGTTCGCCTTATCGCGACAATGTAGCCCCAGCAATAGTGTGTCACGCAATTAGAATACTAGCTAGACTTAAGGTAAGTAACGTTAAATTTTCTCGTAACTCCACAAATTATAACATCACGTAGACAAAATTGTTGTGCACCCCTACTCTTAGAGCTATTGGAGTCTTCTTTTTTGTTAACACCTTTTATACGTATAATTTGACACCGGGAGCGAGTAAAAAAAACTAGTAGACATTACTTTTTGACAGGGGATATTTAATGAAGTTGTAGCTTTTTTACTTTCGACGGGCGTTTCTCACGATAATACCATTGTACGAGCACGTCCCAAACGGTCTCAATCAATTATGTTAGCTGTGATAATTTTGTTTTTCTTTGGTTTTTTTTTCTTTGTGGACGAGGAGATGTTTTGTATGGTCGACAAAACAAATTATACGCCACTTACACGCTTATTATTGGTCCGCGTTGGAACGCTTAATGGAATTATGACATATTATTTTAGGTGATAGCCCGTCGGATTGTTAATTAGACTAGGGAACGATTCGGCTTTACGCCGGCGGCGTTGGAATCGGACTAATCCAAGGTTTGAGACTCGACGTTTTTAATGAGTTTTATTAATCGAGATGATAAAATACAATAACATAAACTATTGTATTTCATGATCTCGATTAAAACGTTTATAGTTCATCTTTTATATTATTGTATTCAAGTTAGAGTTAATTCAGAATTTGAAACTTTTAAAGACATGATATTAAAGTTGATGTAGGGTTAACAACCTGCTATAGGTAGTACAATTTTGAAAACGTGTCGTCTTGTGCGAGACAATACAGTTTCAGTGAATGCGGTATCGGATCTAATGTCATGTTTGTTTACTTTAGAATAGAACCTATAGAGAAAAATCCCACGACCGCTAACTGATAGTCACTAAACGCAAATTAGCATGGCCAAATTCCAAATGGAATTTCCAATTATTATTTCACAACACAAATCTTTTATTTACACAATCATATATAAAACGCCTGGATCCTATCGTAGAAGTATCAATCAACTATTAGTCGGTGTAGTCTCTCCTGATTGCATCGCAACTTAGACAAACATTATCAATCGTGTCTGAAAAAGTTTTGGAAGACAAGTTGACGGGTAGCACTGCACAATCACCGGTGAGAAAACTGGCTTCACAGGTCTGGCTTACTCTGTCTATTCATACACAAATGAGAATATCGATCCTTGAAACGTTCAATGTGTCTGTCATCTCACCGGCTGTCATATTTTTTCATCTTTTAAACCCGAGCACAGCAGCGGCTTTTTGGCGACAGAAAAAAATCACAAGGACCTGTCAGCACAAAGTCAGTTCACCCAACTTCTACCACACCTAACAGTCCAGTACTATTTCCGCAGCATGTGGCGATCGGCTTCGATGGGCGCTCGACTGTGTGCCGGGCTGGCGCTAGCGATGTCGCTGGCGCTCGGCGCCGGTCGCCGCGACTACAAGGACCCCGAGGCGAGACACCACTCCGACCTGTCGCTGTGGATCGACGAGCGACAAGTGAGGATGTTCAGCGGTAAGATTTCTGGTGTCTTTGACCAGTAGCGTATTTTCCCTATGGCCAAAAGGGCCATGGCCCGGGGCGGCACACTACGGCAGACAACGAGGGGTAGCCTCTTCTAGCCTGCTGTCCCGTATTTTGTCGGTGCTTATATTTTCAAGGTCGCTTCGCTCCGTTACATCCTTTTCTCTTAATTGCAAAACTTTTATGTTAGTGTACAAATTAATTTCCATATCGTCAGTATCTGTATGAACGGTCAAAAGAAAATCTAACCTATCCGAGGCATTAAAATTAAATTAAAATGAAGGTTAAAATTTTCGAACTCGCTCTTCCATCCTTAATTTTCTTAATTCTGAAGATTATACGCATAATTCGACTAAGCAACTCTGTAAGAATTGTCGAAAGAAAATCTAATACGTGTCCGAGGCGGGGTGCTCGCTTCGCTCGCTCTGGTAGGTATCCTTAATTCTTTGAATTCTGAAGCTTATCTGCATAAGTGACTCGTATTCCCTTTAGGTCAAAAGAAAACCTAACCTATCCAAGATGCTAAATTTACATTTTCATGAGATGCTTTTGGAACGGAACATATTATTAGCATTACCGGTGAAATGTTCACGTGTTTCACGCATGCAAGTAATTTATTAAAAGTTGTGGTACAATTGCTATAATTATTCGTTTGGATGTACGTTGGTACCTAATTTAGAAGTTTGAATAAAGTTACGGTAAAACATTATTACAGTAGAAGGTATATTTAACTTCCCTAAAATCTTGTTGTATCCTCAAAGTTTAGTTAGGTACCTATTGAGAAATACGTGAAACATGTATTACGTATTTCTTAATAGGTAAGTGTAATTCCTAAGTGTAAATGAGATCATGTGATCATCACATTAATAATAGGAAAATAAAAAAATCCCAATAACTGAGATAAACAATATTAAGACGCTGACAACACCTAAACCGCGGTCACTGTTTTGACAGATTGCATAGAAAAGAAAGAGAAGCGCGATGACACAACGCTTGTAATTTATTGCAAAATATGAAGCAATTATCTATTTACTCAAAGTTGAGTTGAGTAATCGAAAATAAAAAAAACAACCAAGTTCTGCATTAAAATAAGACGTTCTTGTTATTAATTAAATATGTAACGTATGTTAATATTTAATACAGATATTTTGGATTAGAACTCAAGGTAAGAGGTTAGTTTTTTTTGTATCGAGATTTTTTTTCAAAACGTGTTTTGGTAACAACCAAGTTCTGGGTAATATGTTCAAAATTAACATTTATTTTTTCCGCTACCACAAACTATACAGATTTGGCAACTTAAGAGAAGTCAATTTTGGTCAATTGGGTCTTGTCAGCGCCTTAACTACCAACTACCCTATAAAAATCGGTTGCACGGATATCTATTGTCGGTTGATTCCTTCTACGTTGTTATCTAGAAGTCCGTCCACATTTACCACCTGCTTTTACCAGAATAAAAATACCAGATAGGCACATGTATTAATGTTACTAAGCAATTTTTTTGTTGACCTGGTGGCGTGTCCTAGCTGACATATGGCAAATAATTAATTTAATGTTTTGTGTTGCGTAATGTTAATTATTTTGCATACTATTGTACAGAATCTGGTTTTTCTAACTGAACAGACAGCTGTGCTGTGCTACTGGGAGGTTTGTTGCACCACTTCTTTATTTCCCAGCTAATAGCACTAGGAAGTGGTGAAGGGCGGGCGTTTTGGTGGACTGTCTTATGTAATTTTGACGTTCGAAAAGTGTTGATTCTCAGCCTAGTTTGAATAAATAACTTTTGATTTTGAAATTAAACTATCTCAATTCCAGGTATATCAATGCAAGTATTCGCAATAATAAACGGTCACGTATCTCCATACGTTTTAGACCCCAACTTCTCAAACAAACTACCAGTGATACCTTCAGAAGTCGGCTATGTGAACTTCACGTGGAAGTCCAAGAAGAGATACTACTATGACTTCGATATTTTGACGTCATCAGACCTGACTATACTGAAGCCGCCTGTACTGTCGATAAAGACTAGAGGACGGGTGCCTAAAACATCTAAAGGTAATTTTGAAATAGTTAAAACTGTTACCTACTAACAGAAAATGTTCAAAGTTATACCATTCCAACATGAAACTGGCAGAATATTCGACAACGACTCCAAAATGTGATTAGGTCATCCAAACATTTTTGTCGGTCACAGATAATTTGGCCAGGAAGTGTATCGTTTACCTTTTTAGCGACACCTATCCGGTCCACAAATAGGTAAATAATGTGTGGAAAAATAAATAACGTGTTTGTTCTACAGAATTCAGTATAATTCTGCCGTGTGTCGGCAATAACAGCGGTGTGGCCACATTTGAGATAGGGCTAGTGCTAAAAAATGGCCGCGGCTTGCCGCTAAAAGGCACCCCATTAAGATTACACCTAAAGAAGGAATGCGCACAGAGAGGTGTGTATTTAGAAAGGACAGGTATTGTATCGCCAACGCATTTTTAACACTTACACGCCTGTGTTTTTGTGGCTGTCTTGCTTTCGTACGTGTTTGTTTGATACTTACCTACTAATTAATTAATCCAACAAACTTGAGTCGTTGCTAAATTATTCAGAAAATTAACAACTCCCAAAACACAGGCGTTACGCTTATAACTTGATTTAAGACATAACTTATTTAATTACTCCTATCCAAACACTGCAAAACATCTATTAGAGTTCCTCAGCTTATTAATTCAATTTCTCATGCTTAGCGTTCGAAAAAACGAAGTGTAGCGAACTTGAGTACCAGAACCAAAGCACTAAAAATTGCATTTCATCTATTTCGAGCTCATATTGTTACGCTTACGCTACTAATAATACATTTACGGGTAGTTGGTATGAGCGAACGCTGTACCTCCACTTATTACCGTACCGTTCACAGCATACGTCACCTCTGTGTTTGTGCCCATACGTTCGGTCAGAACAATACAGCGATTGACATGTTTATTAGCGTTTTGTATTCGATTTTATGATGTTTTATTTAAGTTATATGTATGCAAAAACAATCGATAATTTAGAGGAAACAGTTGGATTCTTTCGTTTGGTAATAATTTAGATTAATAATAATGGTCGCACTTCGAAGTCATCATTTTATTACCACTACCTACTATTTGAGGTAACCTCCTCGGCTTGAGCTGGTTAGCTTATTATTTCATGAAAAAAATAACATACAAAACATCTCTCATCTCTCTCAAAGATGAGAGATTCCTCCCAGTGGTGTAGAACTGGGGCCAACCATCACCTCTTTTATCAGTATTATTTCAATGTTACTTCAGCGTGAGAAAGAGATGGAGGTATGAGTCCTGTACAGCACTTTCCCAAGTACCTAATATTATAATAATACTGCTATATGGTTGCCCGACTTGAGAATTTCGTGTTAGGAAAACCAATAACACTGCCAAGTCCAAGGGTCAAACCAAGGAATCTACGTTTTATCTCTAAGATTTTTACATTCAATCGCTGTACCTACTGTTTAGCGCTCACCCATTCATTAGTAGGTACTAATGCAGTGTGTTGAAGCTCTTACAGACAGGGGCGATATCGCGGGCGCGACAGGCATATTGTTGCCTGTCGCGCCCGCGATATCGCCTCAGTGTGCAGGAGCCGACACGCGCCGGGCCATATTAACCGAATGCATTATTTTCCGGGAGCCGCCGCGTGCGCTGGCCGGCTGATAACGGTGCCTCTGCTCACGGCATTGCGTTTTTTAGGTTCGTATCATATGCTTGCTTTCTCACTAATACCTACGTATTTTAAGGTAATATACATAATTATAATTGCGACATGTGCATCAGCAATTCATCACTGTACGCATTTATTTTGTTGCCTTTAATTAACTTTACAAGCCCATTTACACATCCGTTCTTACTCGCAAAGACCTTGTTTTTAGATGGGAAATTATCAAATAACTTTTCCCGTTCTGGGCGGAGCGGGAGGGTGTGTCAGACTCTTACTGAATAAAACCCACCCGTGCTCCTTCTGTTGTCTGTGTTGCCAGGGGCCTCGGTAACTCTTTTGAACTTCCACGCGACCCCGACTCGCAAAGGTCTAAAGAAGCGTCAAAGTGCGCTTAAATGCAATGTGTAAAAAGGGCACCCTTCCAAATCTGTCTAGTTCCTAATCTACTTTAAAAATTCAATTAGAATTCTTCTCCTTATCTTTTTATAGTTTGACATTGGAGTCCTCATATTACCCATCTTCCCTACCTACAGGTCCAGACCCAGAATGTGACAAAAAATGTGCGAACCAAGGATGGTGCAATAACGAGAAGATATGCCAATGTCCTGAAGGGTACATGGGACAGGACTGCAGGACTGCGCTATGTTACCCGCAGTGTATGAACGGAGGGAATTGTACCGCGCCCGGAGTGTGCTCATGTCCGCCTGGCTACCAGGGCCGGAACTGTGAAGGAGGTGGGTTGACAGTATTTGTTAGATTAGTCTACATTTGGAATTTTTGACATACAATCATGTTCTACAGGATACGTATGGGACTGTAGGACCATGTTACGTTATTTTACTGTTTCTTTACGCCTGGGTATCAAAGCCACAACTTAGAAGTAGGTAAGTATTTAAGTGTATTAATGTTGTGTGTGTAAATGTTTAATCTAGCTGCGTTTTCACTTAGCGTTCTGAACAATTCCGAGCGAGCAAGCATTTGTTCGCGCGGTAAATAAAAACACTTGAGCGAGCGAACATGTGGGTTCAGTGATGATCGGTTGGACACGGCGAACGAATGCTCGCTCGTTCATTCTTTCAGTGAAAACGACGTCACCGCGAGCGAGCAATTTGCACTGTAAAAGTAAATCAACGTCATGATCGTCCATATCTACCGAGTGAGAATCGGAACGCAGCTGCGCCAGCGAACGGTCCAGTGCGAGTTTTTGTTTAACTAGGTAGTGTTCGTTTTCTCGTTGTAGTGAAAACAGATGTTTTGTGCGAACATCGGCAGAAGCAAACATATGCTCCGGACAGAATATTCGCTCGGCAGGGTAGTGAAAACGCAGATTTACAATGATTTTCGAGAAAACTTGTGATGTGTTTTTCCATCCCATATCCCTGTCACGAAAGAAACTGAAAACGGTTTCATTCCGCCAGTTGTTAGTAAAAAATAAACAAGATTAATGATTATTTAGTGATACAACGATAACTGTATTTAATACACAATTTATTCAATTAACAAAAATATAGGTACAATGGTAGAGGAGGGTAAAAAGTAGTCTAGTTTTGTGAAAAGCCTAGACCATTTCCTGGTATTTGTTAGGTAGGTAACTATAACAATGACTAATAAAATAATACTTTTCGTTTATTTTTTCACCTTTTGACCGCCGCCACAGTCATGTATAGATGACAGACCAAAATGTGCCCAGCACGCCACGGTCGCGACAACATGACAGATTTTAAGCAATAATTCGTAGCTTGGCGCCGAGGGCACGTCTTTGCTTTTTTGACGTGGCGGTCAATAGGTTAATAAATGCTACATATAACACGTTTTTCCCGTAAACTTGATTATTTCATAGTTTTTTACTCGCCTACTTTGTATAAAACTAAAAATTATCTATTATGACACTCGGCACTAGTGCCACGGCAAAGTACGGTCAGCAATGAAAGTGGGTTCACACTGTAAGTTTTACATAACATCTAACAAAATAATGGTCGATACTTTGTTATTCAGCATTACAAAAGTTCAAGAATTTGTGTCATTTTTGTTAATATTGCGTTCACTTATGATAGACAAAAACTAAAGTGCTAGCGACTTTCCTTGCGGACTGTAACTTGAGGTAACTTATACTATTGTGACGACATTATTAACTAAGTTCTGTTGAACTAGCAAAAGTCACGATTTTAGTTAGTATTACTAGTGATCTAATCCCTATAATATCTAGCAGTTCGGGCTCTGAGCAAACATTTAAAGACTCCAGTCTATAAAAATCACGTTCAAATTGCAAAACTCTTTCTATGAGCTACATTAATTTATTGTTAGTACTCACGTGCATTATTTTCGAAGATGTTAGTTTCTTAATTCAGTTAGTAAACTTCACTTCATAAACAGGTGTCAGTACTTCATTAATAATATTCTACAGGGTGGCCCGTGAAACGAGGTCCAAAGCAAAATTTTAGAAGCCTCTCTCCAAGGGCTTCTCGAAACACCCCCGTGATTCAGCGATTATTTATAGTTTAGGAGTTAGACGGATTTTAATATTTTAGGGAAATTCTCACTTGACTTCACTTTTTTGTTTTCCTTTTTCTTTCTGTCTAAACATCACCCAAAATTACTAAAACTTAGCTCTATAATAAATTGTTCGACAAAACTCGTTCTAGATTTTCAGTCATTAAAAAAAAAAAGAGAAGCTTCCCGTAGTAGTTTTAAAAAAATCCACAGACCCCCAGGTTTACACAGCAATACAAATAATAAGTACTTTTCGGGACATTATTCCGAAAAATAGGGAGTTTGAACATGGTATGTAAGGGGAAAACCACCACTTTTTCATACTACTAAAGAATTGTTTGTGTTTCCGCTTGGAGTAATCCATTTATCATGTACTTCCGTGCATCCGATTCTAGAAGCATCTAAAAATTTTCTTTGGACCTCGTTTCGTGGCCCACAGTGTATGTATTGTATACCTATCAAACATCCTCTTTAATTTAAACCTGCTTCGAGATAGCAATCGCAGCTTTGCACCCAGCTTTTATGACTTCAGTCATGGCTTTATAAAACGGTGCCTGTTCTGCTCCATGGTTTATTCCCGTGTCGTGATGTTCCTGCTCCTCATTTCGGAAGTTGGTGATGGTTTGCAGGATCTCCTTGTCTATGCTAGGGTCCTCCATTAATGTTCGTAGCTGGTCGTTGTAGTGGTCCACTATGACTGTTTCTACGGCCACTGTGCACGCCATCGCCGCTTCTTTGCCTAGGAGAGCTGTGCCTGTAATTGATAAGGGGTGGGATGAGTCTTGGAGTAGCGAAGGGAGATAGCATAAAAAAGAAAAGCCTAAAAAAAATTGGTGTAAAATATTATAGGTACTATAATACAGGATGTACCAGAAAGGTATGGTCTAATTTCAGGGTGTGGTACAAACCATCAAACTGAACAATTTTGTCCGCGGGACCAACATTGCAATCGCAAAAAATATCTGCTGTCCCATACATTTGGGTCGAGTAAGTATTGAAGTTTTGTATGGGACAGTTGATGGTGTCTATGAGTTCCACAGATTGGCTCTACATTTTCTAGAAGATCGAACCTTGGCCTATCCTCACACTTTTTTTTTATTTTTGTTTATTAGCCATTATTGCCCCAGTGCTGGACAAAGGCCTCCCTAACCCTAATACTTGGGTAAAAAACATAAGAGGGCTTTTAAACACTTACCAGCGCCCAACACAAATCATCAACATTCCATATCGACATCAGCGCCGTGGGTCTGACCCTCTACTCATTGATCAGCTCTTCGAACTTGGCGCGATGCTTCTTCTCCTGATCCCACAAGTGTTGTATGATCGAACCTCGGTCCTTATAAATAAAAATCATATCAGGGCATTCTACACTTACCAGCGCCCAACATAAATCCAGCTACATTCCATATCGGCGTCAACGCCGTCGGCCGGACCCTGTACTCATTGATCAGCTCTTCAAACTTGGCGCGATGCTTCTTCTCCTGGTCCCACATATGTTGGATGAGGGGGCCCTCCGCGGTGCGACCGAGCACGGCCATCTGACCAGCGTAGATGCGGTCCGCACCCAGCTCGCCAGCATGGTCCACGCGGATGATTGAGTCTAGCTGGACAGGGGATTGAGTTGGGTTAAAATTGAGCTTGGTAATAAAGGAAGTTTCAGCTGTAATCCATAATAGACCTATATAAAGCATTTTACCAAAAAGTATTATATTCTCCTAGTTTTTAGACATGTTAAACTAGGTGTCCATCGTTGTACCTTTTGAATGGTCTCAACATAATATTTCTATCATAAATTCAATATGGCTGCAAATTTTTAATAAAAAAATTCATTTCTATGACATTGTATTGAACTTTTTTTACATTGTATTTCATAAAATCCTTGACATTATAATTAATAACCCTTGACGCTGTATTTGATAGTAGTTAACGTTTAAGGAAAACGTTGGTAAACCTTGACTTGTATGGTTTAATTTTGACATATTGTGCTAATATCTCAATTTTAATTCTTTGAACAAATATGTACGCTGGAAACAGCAGAATATTATGGACATCATATTACGTGTAACACCTTTGTAACAATAATATTCTAACAAATATTTTTATTTTATATCTTATTTATTAAATCAATAGTAACGAAAACTTGTTGGTTGCCTTTACCAAATAAAAATCCGACTTGCTGGGGCAGGTGTGGTAAATAGAATCGAAGGTTTCAAGTAAAAACATGTGTATTATCTGCCTACTTACATGAGGATTCTTCTTCCAATACGGCCTGCTACTAGAAGACACTGTGCTGTGTGCACAGCGTATCTGTTGCAGCAGCGGTGTTCGCAGCATCTTGCTTCACTTCTGTAACTGATTAATACAAAGCTATGTTACAAGGGAGTTTTTGTTGCAGGTATATGTGCGCAGAAATGTTTAAATGGCGGCAAATGTATACAAAAGGACACCTGCGAATGTCCTAAAGGGTATTATGGATTACGCTGTGAGTTTTGTAAGTATCCTTTTCCG
Source organism: Atethmia centrago (assembly GCA_905333075.3). NCBI lineage: Eukaryota > Metazoa > Arthropoda > Insecta > Lepidoptera > Noctuidae > Atethmia > Atethmia centrago. The sequence continues at coordinate 6,806,326 of HG995367.1, read as the reverse complement.
GCGTAAGAATGTTAAATTGTTGCAAGCTGCATTGTGTTGAAATAATAACTCGAAGGACCCAAATGTTGCTACAGCATCTGATTTGCACCCCAAACATGTAAAGACCAAACTAAACCATTCCCCTACTTGATGAACAGACTTTTCTCTTTGTGAAACCACATTAAACCTAACTAATTTCTTATTTTTCCAGCAAAATGCGTGATCCCCTGCCTGAACGGGGGTCGTTGTAAAGGCGTGAACAAGTGCCGCTGCCCGGTCGGCCTCGGCGGCAACCACTGCGAGGTGGGGCGCCGGGTCGGGGACTGCACGTGCCGGGGCGAGGCGTGCTCCGGGCCGCACACGTGCCGCCACGGCCGCTGTGTGGCGGGCGCTTGTGTGTGCGAGGCGGGCTGGAGGGGGCGCTGGTGCCATAGGTCCACAGGTATGTACCAGCACCTGTCCATGTCTATAGTTGAGCAGACTGCAAGTCTTCATTTATCTATTAAACTTTGTATGGACAATGATCATTTCCTGACTGGTATACACAAAGTATGGAAGAAAAAGACATGTTGCACCAACCCCAAATTAATTGGGATTAGGGCAGGAGAATGATATTTATGATGACACACATAGGTCGTTATTTTTGTGGCAGTGAGTAGGTATATTGCTAGACGGCGTAGATTCTGACGCCATTAAATGGAATTAACATTTTGACCGCCACAGTCATGTATACATGACAGACGAAAATGTGCCCAGCATGCCACGTTCACGACTACATGACAGATTTTAAGAAATAATTCGTAGCTTGGCGCCGAGGGCACGTTTTTGCTTTTTTGACGTGGCGGTCAATAGGTTAAACATCTCTTTACAATACCTATCTTTGCAATGTTACCTCCAACCATTAATACTTATAATAATCTTAAATATCAATACCAAGTTTAACCATTATTTGCTTTTTTTGCAGGATCATCAGAAGAATCGGGCGAATATAAAAGGCCACGATGAAACAAAAACAGATAGTTGACGAAACTACTTAATAATGATGTGATTTCTTTAATTTTATGAAAAATAAACTATACATACCTATTTTGTAACATTGATAAATTAGTCATTTAGATGTTAAGTTCTACGCCACCTAGTTTATGTATTTAGATTTAGTATGATGAAATAATATAAAAATATTAGAGATATACATTTTACTAGTTTTATTTAATAACATTTCCTTACAGGGGAATCACAAAGCATGATTATCTCTCAACAACTGTGTGTCAATTTTATCCCTGTGTAAATAGAGTTGATTTTAGAATAACTAGTGCTATTAAAAAAATTATTAGAAAACTGTACCGCAACTGAACATGAACTGCGGAAACATATGTCAGAGGATCCACCATAAGCCTGTTGTTAGTAGGCCTAAGTTGGTGGTAGGATGGATAAACGAAATAACTTCTGTTTACATGAATGTAAACTAAATTGTGAATGCAGATTATCTATCCTTGCCCTAGCTTAGATTCATTATCCACCAAAGCAATAGATGAAATATCTTGAACACCCAACAGGTTGTAAAGAAATAATTTGTGTGAGGTTCTATGCTAGGGAGTCATGTGTCAAAGATACCATCCTTACATACAAATTGAAAAAAAAACAGTATGCTTGAAAACACTGGCCAACTTAACCATAGGTCTATTCAACTATGTCAAAAAATACTGACATTCAGGTGAGATTCATGCTTGCCAAGTTATGATATTGCTTTGCTTGTTTAAAATGACTACTTACTAAGATTTGTTTTTAGATTAACACTTTCACCGCTAAGTACATAGAATACATACAAATTGGCATGCCATATAATGTTTATTGCAAATCTATAACAATTCAATCAACAGAAGTCATCTTTAGCTACATATAGCGACGACTCGGATGCGAGTTGTGGGCACACGAACGAATTATTTTTCGACCCATATGCTGGGTGCTTGGCATAGAAAGTGTTAACAGATGGGTTTTTAATAGGCAGTACACCTGTGGCCAGAACTCAGATATCACAAGTCCCCACTTGCCCAAAATCGGTAGCGCCCTAAGCCTAGGTTCGAGTCCCACTATGGGACGCCCTTAGCCTAACTTCGTGGAGCCCTGCAAATAAGCCATTAACAAAAAAAAAAACCTGTGGCCAGAAATTGTAAGCTACAGGGAGATTTGTAAGGAGAGGGGACGCATTAGCCCAGCAGTGGGAACCGATTGAATGTAGGCTAACAAAAAGAGAAAATTATTTAATGTGTTTTCTATATAACCTATCTGTATAGATTGAACAGATTAAATGACAATCAAAATAATATTTACAAACGAACGGGAGTATTATAAAGGGCCAAACCAAAACTTTGTCAAGTAACCAAAATCATCACTCACCTTATTTCTTTTATAAATGTACGGAAATATGTTACGCAATCTTCAAATATTATGAAAATAATAAAATCAACACATGAATTCACAAAACTTGTTTACAATCGTGAAACGTCAAATATAGTTACTGAAAATCTCACTAGATGGCACTACATTATGACGTGAAATGATCAATTTCTAAATTAAACTAGGGATTTTTCCTGAACATCATACAACTTAGGACGTCAGAATAAATAAATAGCAATATTTGGCTGCCAAAATTGGTGAGTATATTTCACAAAATAAGCTTTTATTTACTTACAAAGCTACGGATCCTTTCCCCCCTCAGGCAGAGGGGCGATTTCCCTTTCCATGCGAAAATCATACCGCGCAGACTCGTACAAAATGGCGACCCCTAGATACGAAGTTTATACGGTCCACATACCGCGCTTACCGATCGATACTAATGGAGGACTTGAATTTTTCGGGGACTCTCGTGCACTCCGTAAATTTTGTGAATTCAGTGTCTGGCCGAGTGCAAATGTCTTAAAAAGTGTTGTTTTGGACGGGTTACATCACAGCTAGTTTGCAAGACTTCTAATTGGATTGCAAAATGTGCTTCAAATCACGCAGGTGCGTACGCAGCCGTAGTTTCACCATTCTGTCTGAGCCTGCTCGAACGCGCGGCTCCCCTTCATGATGGCCATTCATTTTGGCTTATCCTTTACGCCGCCGCAAAGAGCTTGCGTCATGTCATGCGTCTTCGAAACTGACCCGTCGCGGGGCACCATGCACCGTATAAACAAAACATCAAACAAAATGCGTCATTGGTGTATGCGACTGCATTTATTTGCGCGTAAAAGGCAGAAAATTGTAAGTTGCAGTTAAAATTATGCACCTGTAAATGAAGATGGATTCCTGAAAACATAAATTGGTGCATTGGGCTTGTATTCTTGTCTGTTCGGGACTTCTATTAGTTTGTCGAGTTAGATATTTGGTGGATGTGGGAAATTCGAGTATTGATTTTTCACAGCTAGGTGCCTACACAATAGAATAGTCCAACATTTTGTACTTCGCTTTACTGTCTAAGTACATTTGGGGTCGCCAAACGACGAAAAAGCAGTTTTCCTAACATAGTTGATAAAATCCTAATATTTAAGCATAATTTCCAATAAGAAAATCTATTCTGTCTGACTATTCATAGACTCCATTCTGAAAATTCCCAAGTAATGGAAATAATAAAGGCATTAATTTCCTAAGACTGCTTTTGCTTAGTCAAGATAGATGGACCATGTAAAATAGTAATCAATTACAGTTCCATAAAATTTTTGGGTTTTAAAATCAATACAGACTGACCATGTTCAAGAATAGTAACATTATTTTAGCCCAGACAGACATTTAGGTTAGAGTTAAGGTCAGGGTTGGCTTATAAAATATTTAGGGCAGATTTAAGTTTCCCCAATTGAGCTACATAACAATGGGGATGTGAGATTTGTGACAGAAGGGAAGTCATTGACCTCTATTGATTTTCTAGAGCTACTGCTAGTTATGTGAGCATTGGTATTACTTAATTATTCTATGAGTCTGAGTGGAAGGCCTAGGCATACAGGTAGAGAAGAGATTTAAAATATCACTCATCATAATATTATGTTTAGTTATTCACAGATAGAATGAAATAGACACAGCTCTGACAATTACAAATAGTCTTCATCTTGGTATGCGTTGACTTAATAATGTTGGGAATAAATCAATAAAATGTGAGTCATGTCTTCATAAAGGGACATTCTGATTTAATTATTAAATTAATTTTATATTTTTGCAAATAAAATAATTTAACATAGGTGAACTTTTTTCTAACTAGAAAATAATTTGAAGAATTTTATGACCTATTCAAGAGCCTCTGAACTCAAATTAACTCACATTTTATTAATTAAAATTATTCCAAAATCTCCTTAATTTAAAATAATTTAACATAGGTGAACTTTTTTCTAACTAGAAAATAATTTGAAGAATTTTATGACCTATTCAAGAGCCTCTGAACTCAAATTAACTCACATTTTATTAATTAAAATTATTCCAAAATCTCCTTAATTTAATATACATATTTGTGTAAGTTATAAAACTGGAAGCAACCAAATTATTTACCAATCCTTCAAAAATATGTGAATATTATGTAAAGATTAAAAATAAACAACAAGCCATTATTGATCTTGTTACAGGCAACTACAACTTACAAGCTAATGCCCTTTAGTATCTAAGTAGAGAATGGTAACACAATTAGACACAATTAAAATACCATTCTTTAAGAAAAACATAATATTCTCAACATTAACATTCACTATTTATTACTGCTTACATAGACAGTCTTGAATCCTAAGAGCTTCAATACATTATAAAAAAAATACCTATCTAAATTTCTCCCGCATAGACAGAAGGTTAAAACTTGCACTGCATTTTACTGCAATATGAGTGCATCAGCATCATCTTATCTTAATTGTTTATTTTCCAGGCAATAACATTAAAACAATGAAATAATAAAGTTAAAATCTGTGATATTATTCTTGTTTGAAACCTAAATCTGTAACTTTTATAAGCCAAAAACATTCAAAGTTGGATGACTGCCTCTTTAGATGTTGTGTCCATTTAAAATAGTGATGAATTTTGACAGGTTTATTAATGACAGTACCTTGTGAGGCAATAATGGCCAGACTTTGCATTTCTGCAACATGAATGGCTTTCAACTTATAAAAAACAAGCAGACCATTCAAAGTGCACTTTTCAAATATTGCTAATATTTTAAGGTGCTATTTCTTTTGACCATGAACATGAACCTAGTACCACCAGTCAATACCATACTACTGATGAGCGAGAGGACCAGGGTTCGATTCCCAGGTCGCGTCCGAATTTTGGTTGTTGGTCAGGTTGTAACTCTGACAGTCAGGCTCTATTATCAGTGAAATAACATCAACAACGTTGTCACTTAGGTCATAAAGCTCATCAGTTGAAGAGCACCGACCGCGTCGCAGTAGCACGCCGCGACAGAAGTGCACAACCCAATGGTTCGTCATCTGGGCGGGCAGGACGAAGGCGACCCAGATTACGTCATGAATTCAGCCGTCAGCACTGAATCCATGGATATGGAGGGGGAGGTAAGATATTAGCGATAAGGCGACGATTTATGATTTAGTTGTGGACAGTTGAATCATTTGCCGAGGACTCGCCGAGCTTCATTGTCTCGATGCTTTTCTAGTTGGTCGCCAGTGAAGATTTTGGCGTCGAGGGAAATCAACTTGGCATATTATGAGAGCTGGCGGCGTCTGCCGTATGCCCAATAAGCTGTGAGCCACAATAACCATCGCCAGCAGGAGCCCTGACATCGCCAGAAGGCGTCGCGGTGTAACACGTAGAAGATTTCGGGATGAGTTGAGCAACAAAAGGAGCCGACTGTGGTCTACATTAGTATTAGACCAGAATAGCTGGAAATCATGGAGGAGGTTTTTGCTCTGCGGTTGGAAGACTCAGGCTAAAAGAAACCAGTTAATAGTAGGTATGACAATCATAAAAGGACGACATTAAAAGTACATTTTGGATCAAGGAAAGCTGCTTTTAACTGTGCAGCACATACAGTGAGGTGGTTTGGTTACCATTTCTTCTCCTTTACTTGCTACGAAAAAATTGCCGTCGGCGGGTCTAAATCAGCCGTGATAAAAGGTCAAACCAATTGGACGCGTCTTGTAGAGTGTCCTTGGAAGTCTGTTAGCTCGTCTCTAAGTAAGAAAATCGATAGCAAAGATTACACCGTCGCAACTACTCGCGGACTATCTCCTTCTGTAATCGGATTCAAATATGGCTTCAAGTCGCACCAAGTCTGTTAGAAACGTTACGAAGAACTTCTGGTGATTTCACAATAAAACTCTTAGAAAAATGTAAACTAGACTGACATTTTCAGTCTAGTTTACATTTTTCTAAGAGTTTCAGTTATCGCGAAATTATAATACTAGGAAGGTACGCTGCAGACGTACACTCGATATAGTTCAACATTACGTAATAACGCTACTGGTATTAATTGTGACTCTGGAGCAGAAAGTCGAACAAACGTGTCCTGAAGAACAATAGATAAATAACTTGGAACTGCATTTCTTAAAGGACACATCATTATTATTCATCATTTTCATTTCTTATGTGTTACACCTTTGCCCAACCCTTCGGGGAAACAAAGCATGATGTTGTTATGTTATGTACATTTCTTATTTTCATAATCCTGTCTTGTCACATTGTATATTCAACCACCATTTAGAATTGTTCAGTCCCACAAAAGCAGCAAACTATCAACAATAACCTAATTTAGTGTTGTTTCGAATCCCGAGAGACCGAGACTTCCAACAGACAGACTCACGTAACAGTCTGGCTGCTGGAGTTCAATAAACGTAGAATACGGAGCGAGTTCGCGGAATAGCATTTCCACGAATTTGTGCACCAGTTTGTACGCTCTGTGATATAACTGATATAGTATTTTGTAAATCACCTTTGTAGTTATATTACTGTTAAATAAAATAACTTAATAATAAAGGATAATTATATTCGATAACTTGACGGGCACGATTAGCGTAGCGCAGTGGTGGAGAGATTGACTGCTGCGTCTAGGTGTCGCGGTTCGATCTCATACGATAAGAATGTATATATATATATAAAGTATATAGTATATAAATCGGGAGTACCCTGGGATTTAAAAAGAATGAATAAAAATATGTGTAAATAAACAAACCAACTATACAGGAGTAATTCCTAGTGTAATCGTCAAAGATTTGTTACACGACAAATCAACAAATAATGAAAACTCTGCTGGGGAGTTTGTTGCGCCGCCATCTTCTTGCCAGCTAAAGCACTAGGAACTGGTGAAGGGCGGGCGTTTAGGTAGACAATCTTAATGTAATTTTGACGTTCAGAAAGTGCTGCCTCTCAGCCTAATTTGAATAAATGTCTTTTGAGTTTGACAGCTCAGTGAACCGATTGCTCCTGGTTGCTAACAGTGCAAATAATTCGCAGGACATGTCACAAGTAGACGGATGCGGGCTCAGCGGGGCCTCGGACGACGAAGACGACTGCGCGTCTTCGCCGGCCGGCTCCAACTACGATGACAGCGCCGATCTCATCAAGAACGCCATGAGCGATGAAGTTACCAAACAGCTGGCTGCCGCTGGTGAGTCTTGTTGGGTGGTATCATGGCCACCTGTCCCCTGGCTTTGACAGATTGATCAAATGTACAACTCTACAACGTGCGTGGCCAAAATTTGAAATACCGCCGTCATCTTGTTTTTAGGGTTCTGTACCTCAACAGGAAAAAACGGAACCCTCATAGGATCACTCGTATGTACGTATGTCTGTCCGTTCGTCTGTTGCTCCGAGTCTACTGGTGGACCGAGTAAGTTGAAATTTGGTCCACATATGAATTTATGTGACCCAAACACGGACGTGAAACGTAAATAAATGAATTTTTAATATGACGGTCACTTTTGGGGGCAAATAAGAAAATTTAAGAAGTTTTGCAAACTGGACATATCACATGAAAGGGCTTGTGAGGAATTCAGATATATATTTTTAATAATTTTAAAAAGAATACTTTTAAAGATATTTAAGTTTTTTTAAAATTGACCATTCCCCGTATAACGTAAGTAAAGGAATTTGAACATGGCGGTGTGTCATGGGCAAACTTTCGGTCCAGTAAATTGGCTGTGATAGACAGACACGAGTGATCCTGTAAGGATTTCGTTTTACCTTTTGTGGCACGGAACCCTAAAAAGAAGTATTATAAAAAGGTATTTAGCAAATTGTGTTCATTTACATTAAAAATACGCATTTTCAAAATCTCCCGTGAGATTAGGGGTTGGGGAGGGGGTTGAGGTAAATCTCACGACATCTCACCAAGGGGGCAGGAGATGTCGAAAAATGCCAAAATCGCCTCACGATATTAATGGACGCCCCGTTAGATGCGAAGGGAGCTTTAGTATGCATGGTCTTATTCACGTGTATGTGGTATTCGGTATTGAGATCTAAACTCATGTTTTCGGATAGTTCTGTTATAGGTGCATCAGGAAACGAGGAGTTCCGGCTCCTCAGCGCTACAATTTTTTTTATCCTTTTTTCTGAAGCACTGTATTAAATATGGATTTCAACTTACTCGAATCATTCTCTACTGATACTTGAGTGAAAGTTCTGGGTTACTTTTGGATTGTGATTCACGACCTTGTCGTGGGCTTCTCGTGGTAATGGATTCCGGTTGAATCGACAATAGTCGATAAAATCCACGTGAGTAAAGCCATACGGAAGAAGTTAAGTGTCCCTCGCCCTTGGTGAATCGGACTTCTACTATTTATGATATTTCATAGAGAGCGTGTTTAAGTTTTGCTCAAACGTTTTGAAATTTTTTGTCATGTTCGAGGATCGATCGTAGTACCGTCTCGACGGCACAGATTGCCGACTTTGATAATATTCGACTTCCATTTATTTAGTCCAATTTTTACAAATGCCGTCAACCAACAGGTCCGGTCGGCATGGCCGCCGCTGCCGCTATAGCCTCCTCAAAGAAGCGCAAGCGGCCGCACTCGTTCGAGACAAACCCTTCCGTCAGGAAGAGACATCAGAATAGATTACTTAGGAAACTCAGAGTAAGTTACGATTGTTAATTTTTTGTTGTATTAATTGTTATGGAGTTTTTATAGATTTTAACCATGTTTTTACTGGACCTTAGACTGTCTCTTATACTTAAATTTTACCCATCAAACTATAGCATAGCAATACTGCCTGATGTTACAAAATACCCCTACTGCAATACAATAATACTTTCAAAGACGAGGACTGGGTCCCATCATAGTCAGTCTAACAGACAGCTCCTGGACATTGGCCTCTTCAGTGGCTCGCCACAACTCGACGACATACCATTTATTAAATAGTAGGTACTATTGGCAGCTCTAGTATTTCAACAATTAAAGGCTATTAACTATACAACAATCAACTCTCCACAAACAGCAAACCATCGAAGAGTTCGCGACCCGCGTCGGGCAACAGGCTGTAGTCCTGGTGGCCACCCCCGGCAAGCCGAACACGTCGTACCGCGTGTTCGGCGCCAAGCCGCTAGAAGATGTGGTGCGTAACCTGCGCTGCATGATCATGGAGGAGTTGGAGAACGCGCTCGCCCAGCAGGTAAGTCGGCTTCAATATATGTGACGGGTTATTGATGTTGTTGGTGTTACTTGGTCTCTTGTATGGTTGCTCAAGCTGTTAAAATGGTGGTGGCCATTCTGTAATAAAAGAAAATGTTGGAGATTCTAAAATAATTTGTTTTAATTAGACTTCAGGCGCGTTTTTAAGTCAAAAATGACAAAGAAAGAGAATTTTATAATTGCACAATCGAAAATAAAGTTGGAGTATGGAGATGAATGGGCAGAAGCAACTGGTGACAGACTCGTGCAGATTGTATTAATGCTCGTTGATGTTGGAGTACAAACAAAGTTATCCTAATGAATTTATTCAATAAAAACCATTGGCTACTCCTAAAAAAAATGTTTCACTAATTGGTATATCTCCGTAGAATCAACATCATCAGATCCCCGAACATATATTGTTTTTCTTAAGCTTATTTAGCAAATTATTCTTATGAGTGAGTATTAAATTGTTTACATAACATCTAGCTATCCCTACTTATAACATGATCTTTTGGCTTCAATGAGATATCACTAGTAACTGAAGTTTCACTTACTAACGTAATTTAAAGAAGCCATTTGTTTTTTAGCACAACACCTAAAGAAAATAAATAATTTATCCAATACATACAAGCAAATAATTATACCTATTGAAAACTCGCTGAAGCTATTTTGATATTTTAATTCTTGTATATAAAAGCTTGCTATAAATGTTGTTTTCCCTCTCCCTATGATTCATTTAGAACATCGCCAAATAGAAAAACAAATATGCTCTCATTATCTACTTGTCCACATTTAAGCTCGAGAAATTAGAACTGACTATAGTTTATCACATAGTAGACTGCTAAGAGAGCTCTTAATAAAACATCAGTCTTATTGTCAAGGTGTTTACCTTAAGAACCGGGAAGGACCTGTTTGCTATCCGCCCTAAGACTTCGCGAAACCCAGAAACTTCGCGATAATGTTGGTACACAATTAATGTGTTGGTCAAGTCATTTGCGCGGTGATCTAAATGAGACTAAAACATACACGTTGATTTTTAAGTTATTAGTCGGTTTACAAACTGCGTGAACCTACACCGTGCAAATAATTTGTAAAATGTAAATGGCTTTAAACGCTTTAAAAGTTGTTATAAATTGAGTAAGCTTAAACTCCAAGACCAAGACCCAAAAGGTAAACGTGTATGTCCTACAGCAAAATAGTTGCTGCATTTCACGAGCGTTTGTCAATCAGGGAAAATAGTACAGGGAAACCAGTAAAGGTATGCGTGTCGGTAATCTGCTTGTTTCCGAATTAGCACGAACGGACAGAGGCAATGCTTTTAAGCTCTGTACTGCCGCGCTTTGTGGTAATGCACCATTATAGCTTGTTTGAAGTCTCAGATCGGCCTTTGTCACGTCTGTGTAGAATGGCATACAGTCAGTTGTTAATCTATAATTTTATTAGATCTCATCATAGCTCAAAACTCAAACTCAAAGCATTTATTTCAAATAAACCAATTACAGGCACTTTTGAATTGTCAAGGAAAGCGCTAGCGTTAGCGCTTTCATTTCCAAAAATAGACGATGATTTCCGAAGCGAATACTTTTCTTTGGAAAGCTGTTATTAAATTAAATCTCACTCACTCTGTCGACCTTTATCCCATTACATTTGGGACCGGCTCTCGTCTTTCTTTGCCAGACTTGAGATTTCTTTAGGTCATTGTTGATGACGGATATCGAAGTTAAATTCTTCATTGTAACTTAAACCTTATTCCAATCCAAGTAAAGCACACAATTGACGCACGCTCGTGTATTGCCCGTGTAGAGGTAGTGTGTGTCGTGTGTGTATGAAGTATATAACGAGTCAGTTCGGGCTGGGCGGCGGCCCGCAGGCGCCGGCCCCGCCGCAGGACGACCCGTCGCTGTTCGAGCTGCCGCCGCTCATCATCGACGGCATCCCCACGCCCGTCGAGAAGATGACGCAGGCGCAGCTGCGGGCCTTCATCCCGCTCATGCTCAAGTATTCGATGGGTGAGTTACACTTGTCAATATTTTCAATTTAATTTATTTGTCCTATGAGTCCACCAACATAGGACTCAGAAAAAATAAACGACGGAACGAGGAGTAATTTGTTATTTGATTTATCAAGCAATTGTTTAGTATACTTACAATATCTTGCTAGTTAGTAGTATATCTAGTAAGGACTACCTTACTGCGCTGTTTGAATGGAACGATGATTCATTCAGTCGAAAGACGTCCACTGCTGGACATCTATAGTCTGTTTTATTTTTAACAAACGAGTACTGAGTATGTCTCTCGCACATTTCCGATATTGACAGAGTGAGACGGGTACATTGGTCGGGGTGGAGCCAACGCCTTTTTTCTTTGTTCTTTGACTTTATGTTGATTACGTGGACCAATAGAAACGCGGTCAAAATTTTCGGTACTTGTTTGTTAAAAAAACAGACTAGTATTTTCCAGATACCTTCACCGGGTGGTCTATATTTCTATTAGAAAAAGTCCCTTAAAAATCCAGCAAAACGAAACAGTTCCTGATGTTGCTATATAATGGAAGAGACACTCCTCCATTATTATTATTCCAAAGCCATGAACTGCGTGTCCTTCCAAGGAAGTACTTGACGGTATAGTGTGTGCCGGCAGTGCGCGGCAAGCCGGGCTGGGGCCGCGAGTCCACGCGGCCGCCGTGGTGGCCCAAGGACCTGCCGTGGGCCAACGTGCGCATGGACGCGCGCACCGAGGACGAGAAGCAAAAGGTAAAGGTAACACTCGCATTAATACTTACACACACTTGTAACGTTTTCCTTTTTCAGGGTTTTTGTTTTGCTAAATATTTTGCCTTATCTTTCTAGCATCACGCCTGTAATCCCCGAAGGGTTAGGCAGAGGTGTACCACCCACTTTATGATATGTTACTGTAAAAGCCCGTATATTGGTAAATCTTAGGTTTTACTAATAAATCATAGGATTTACCAACGTGAGTTGGTAAATGTAAGGATTTTCTAATAAAGAAACAATTTTTCGGGCTTTCACCATTATAGTTTGGTACATGCTAGGTTTTACCACCGACCGACTAAGAAGCCGACAGGAGGATCCGATTGGGTTGAGCAGCGTTTGGAAAACTTCATCAAGTCTTCTCGTCGCCGATCCCGCAGTGTTTGAAGGCTAAGGTCTTCAACCAGTGCGTCATGCCCGTTATGACATACGGTGCCGAAACGTGGACACTGACAGTCGGGCTGGTCCACAAATTCAAGGTCGCTCAGCGCGCCATGGCCGCTCCATGGCTATGCTTAGAGTTTCTTTGAAGGATAAGATCAGAAATGAAGTTATCCGGAAGAGAACCGGAGTTACCGACATAGCTTGCAGAGTCAGCAAGCTGAAGTGGCAGTGGGTTGGCCATGTGTGTCGAAGGACCGATGGCCGGTGGAGCAGACGAGTCCTGGAGGGGAGACGGCGTATCGGCAAGCGTCATGTGGGACGCCCTCAGCTAGATGGACCGACGACCTTAAAAAGGTGGCTGGCGGTGGGTGGCGGTGTCCTCCGCCTTCCGCATCCAGTCTGGGTGGGTGTTGTGGCGTAACCTGGGAGAGGCCTATGTCCAGCAGTGGACTGTTATAGGCTGAGTTGATTGATTGATTGTTTGTTTGTTTGTTTGTTTGTTTCTTTGAGGTTTTACCAATGTTGGTTGGTAAATGTTGGGTTATTTGGAATAAAACAATGAATTAACAGACTCAGGTTTTACTGGAAAATCTTAGGATTTATCTAAGTTCTTTCTTTTACAGTAACATATATATAAATCTTCTGTACGACTGTATTTCACTGAACTCCTATACAGCTGGACCAAGTTTGATGATTTTTTTTTGTGTTTAAATGAGTCCCTGGATGGTTTAAATACGACCCGGTAGGTGGCGCTGCGTTCGGGCAGAACAACGTCTGTAGGTCGCTAATTAAGTTATAATTTATCACACAGATACTTTTTAATTCATGATTACAGCAGGTTAATATTTTTAAACGTCAAGGTCAGATCAAGTAAGTAGGAAAACGCCGACGTTATTCCACTTATTCTGGCAACACGTGGGAATAGAAGAAATGTCCTATCGGAGACGAATTTTGTCAAAACGAACTGCTTCCGCATATTAGCCTGTTGGCCACGCCACAATTGCGGCGATAAGTCTCCTCTTTGAGGAGTGGCTAGAGAGGCGCCACGGTGTCCTCACCTTCCGCCTGACGCAGGTCCTCACCTTCCGCCTGACGCAGGTCCTCACCGGACACTGCAGCTTCGGGAGGTTCCTGTGTCAGATAAGGCGGGAGGAAATGCCACCACTGCGTGAATCGCCCGGAGGACGCGGTGGAGCATACGGTGGAGGTCTGCCCGGCTTGGGCAGAGCACCGCCATGTGGAGGTGATCGGCGGCGGAAATCTCTCGCGTCCGGCCCTGGTTCAGACCGGGCCCGGGGTGACGGCGCATTGTGTTCCACGCGCGACTCAAAGAGATGTCGTCAGCACAAGTGTAGGGGTCCACTAGGGCCGATGCCTGCCGGGGTCGTGGGAAAGTTCGAAAGGGATACCGAGGCCCCTGGCAAAACAGGCAACGGAAGGAAAACGGGTGGGTTTTAGTCAGTAAGAGTCTGAGACACCCTCCAGTTATTTGATAATTTCCCACCCAAAAAAAAGGCTGTTTGAGTTATGCTAGCCCTAGGCAGAACAGTCTTGAGAGAACGCCGTACCTATTCATTGTGTAATGTTTGCAGATGTCATGGACGCACGCGCTGCGTCAGATAGTGATCAACTGCTACAAGTACCACGGGCGGGAGGATCTGTTGCCCGCATTTACTGAGGACGATGAGAAGGGACCTCCTACACTGCCTGTAAGTCACATTATCCTACATGTTAACTTTTATGGGGGCTACTAATAGGTAGTAGTCCACAATCATACATATTAAAAATTATCGTGTGCGTCAAATAGATTGTATAATTTGACATCACCGGGAATCGAACTGACGACCTCATGTTCGTCCACTAGAACATTCAAGGCTATCAACTAGTTACTGTGTGTCCGACCAAAAATGGATTTTCAGCCGAAAACGAAAAAAAGCTTCGGCTTTACTCTTATTTTCGGACGAAAACGAAAATGATTTAGAGGTTAAAAAAAAAACCCACACTGAAATCTCTTGTTTGTTTTTTACACCTAGGGAGAGAAAGCAAATAAAGGCTTTAAAAGAAATAAAACACTATAATTCAGAGATAATTAAATAATCACAGATTTCACAAACCTTCGTCAATTTGAGTGATAAAAAGTTCTTTACCTACATATCTAATGCCTGTATATGCATGTCGGAAATAAAAACAAAAGTCACGAACAAATAAAAGTAATTACTTGCCCATTAATTCATGCGCGTGAAGAAACAATAAAACATAACCTCGCTTCACAACTTCAAAACAAAATCGCGTCCGTTTAAGTCAGCGAGTGAAGCCACGAGCGGACCCGATTCACCCCGAACGAACCGAACGTCACCTAATATTGCCGAGCTTTAGGCCCGGTATCCACCAAAGCGGAGAGGAGAGGAGATGTGCTACTTAGCTGGCATGTTATTTCCACCAAAGCGGAGAGGAGATGGGTAGCGGAGAGGAGATGTGAGCTGTGCGTAGCGGAGATGTGAGCTGTGTGGTCGACGAAATCAGTCAAGTGCAGTCTACGAAAATAAAGACGCCATGTTTTTAAGTACTCAAAAGTGTATTCCGAAGACACGAATATTTTGCAAACTTAACTGAAAACATAAAAATACGGACGGTCAATCGACTGACGCTTTCGGGTGTGCGAGGCGTGGGGAGAAAGCAGCGGGGAAAGAAGCGCGCTAGCATGGGCGCCACCAGCCGGCCTATTCTGTATAGATCTCACCGTGAAACCTTAGGTGAAGTGAGCTGTAATTCTACCTAGTGCTGAGAATGACACTATAGACAGCTCACTTCACCTAAGTTTTCATGGTGATATTTTTACAGAATAGCAATGCTGGTCAGCGGAGCTGTGTGTAGTCACAGTCTGTCACACACATTTCCGCTCTACTCCGCGCCGCCTTGCTCGCTTGCGCACAGAATTCTATAGAAAAATGAGACGTCTTCTCTCCTCTCCGCTTGATCCATTTCCACCGAAGCTAAGCGGAGAGATGTGGAAATAACGAAATCTGGTTGGTTATTCAAAACACATCTTATCTTATCTCGTCTCCTCTCCTCTCCGCTTTGGTGGATACCGGGTCTTATGTAGTGGGCCAAATGACGCGCGACGATTCACAAACTTCTGATTTGCAGCTTCGGCTGGTTTATGGTCGAAAACGAAAAAATGGCCGAATCATTATTTTCGGCCATTTTCACTACTATTGACTGCATAATTAACTACTTCCTTCAAAATATTATGTTCATATAAGCTTGGATTAATACCTGTGTTTCGTCAACGGAAACAAAATTCCATACACAAAACTTTCAGTTGTAACACATAACTCATACAAATTGTCGATATGGGAATACAACTCGTGTGTTTGCTCCCTGAAGGCATAAAGTGCGTCACTGCGACATTCAGGTCGTCAAACAACAAGTTAAACACACGCTAACAATTGTGACAAATTTATTAGTGGATGGATAGTGACGTCATGCCGTTTTTATTCCATGTGTTACTAATCGAACATTAAATATTTGGTGGACCTCAAATATTATTACCATGACAATCAATAAATCCATTGAGGAGACCGACTTGTTTGCAAGTCGTGGGTAATGATGTGTAAGAAAAAGGAAAAAAAACGATTTTCGCAAGGTTTTTATAACAAAACTGCGTAAAATGTATGAAAGCTTTTGTGCTCAAAATAAAGTTTTAACAAGTTTTAAGTGTGCATAGGATGGGGTAGCTAGAAATCTAAACCTTCGTTTTCTCCTGGGATTTGGAGTTATCCAAGGACAAAATGAGGCTTACAAGATAGAGCTACCTCATCCTATGCGTGTGTGAAATAGACATCAGGGATAATGAAATGAAGGACAATTGACTAAACCATGGCCCATCGACCATTAAACTTTTAAATGCCTTAATTCTGCTAAAGCAACGTTTATATTTTTGGAATTGTATCTAAATTGTATTTACTGTTTATTAATGCTGTCTCACATGGAATGCTGCCTGGATTTGGTAACCCCTTTCAATTTATATTTGCAACGTATTTTACGCAAAACGAAAATGTTGTGTGGCTTAATGTAACTGTGAAACTTGCCACTTTTGATGATTTCGTAACCGCATCATCCATCGCCCTCGCCCCTCGCCCCCGCGCCCGCAGATCTCGGCCTGCATGCCGGCCGGCAGCTCGGCGGGCTCCGGCGGCGCGGCCGGCGCCGGGCGCGCCGCCCAGCAGGCGGTGCTGACGTCACAGCAAGTCTGCATCGATCAGATGACGCTCGCTGATGTTGATGTACGAATATATAAGGAGCCCCGTGCGCGATGGGATCTCCCATCGGCAAAAAATACGAACCTCCATGCAAACTTTCATCTCCTATTTGGCTCCTTTGGCGGATAAATTTTCAAAAATCCTTCCTTAGTGCTCACTTTCGTTATATTAGGAACTCTTGTGCTAAATTTAATGCTTCTTGACCCAGCGGTTTAGATTCTGCGGTATCTGTCACTGATTTAATGAATTTAAGATTTTTATTAAGTAGTCTAGCTGCTGCAGGCGGCTTCGCCCGCGTTGCTTTTTCTAAAATAAAGTACTAAGTTACTCCTACAACATCAGTTATATGCCAGTGAAAGTCCTGTCAAAATCGGTTCAGCCGTTTTGGAGATTAGTCGGTACAAACATACATACAGGCAGACTGACAAAATATTTAAATATTGTTTTTTTTTTGTAATAAGTATTGTATATACTTTTATATGCATTTAGTAAAGAGCTGTTATTTTGACATTACAAACAGACATTAAAATTGTATTTATTTATAAAGAAGGTTTATATTATATATATTTTTTTTTTTTAACTAAAGTAAAAGTAGCCTATGTTACTCTTTATTACATCAGCTATCTACCAGTGAAAGTACCGTCAAAATCGGTCCAGCCAGAGATTAGTCGGAACAAATAGACAGACGACTCATTATGTACCGTGTATACATCCATATGCATTTAGTAAAAAGCGGTTATTTTATTATTACAAACAGACACTCCAGTTTTATTTAATTGTATAGATTTCAACCAGGTACTTGGCAATGGCAAGTGTTTCGAAGTGCTTTTATATACATAGTTGTGTCAACTAACTAAAGCAATAACTAATACAAAGTGACACATTAAAATAATGCTTGCAAACCATACAAGCAATATTTTGTTTACACATTAATAATATAAATTGATATACTACTTTAGTGAAATACTGAAATATCTTACTTCAGTGAATTATGCATAAAAACTTGGCAACTACAAGCACCAAATTATGATGTTGCATAAAAGTGTGCAAATGCATTTATTTATGAAATCTACCATCTTCTTTATTTCTACTCAAAAATGTATTAACTGTGCTGTCTTTTGTATATTTATATTATGTATACTTATCATATTATATCGAGTGAGAATGTATTGTACATTTATATATATCGAGATCGCATCATACACCCTCCTTTTTTTTCAATAAAATTTGCCTAAGATGGCCGAAGACGATACTTTAGTTTACGTGTACGCTGACAGGGTGTGGCATCTTTCCAAAATGCACAACTAAAACAGAAAGAAGTATAATTAGTTGTTTCATACTAACACGAGACTAACAATACCTACTGAGCAACCTTACTAACCCCGACCTACTTCATCTATTGTTATATGTAGAGACTTCACTTTCAAAATCAAAATTCATTTATTCAAACTAGGCTGAAAATCAGCACTTTTCGAACGTCAATGTTACATAAGACAGTCCCCCAAAAATGCCCGCCCGTCACCACTTCCTAGTGCTTTAGCTGGGAAGAAGAAGTGGCGCAACAAACTCCCCAGCAGCACGTCTGTCTGTTTAGTTATATAAACTTGATTCTATACAAATCGTATGCAAAGTAATTAACATTACGAAACACAAAACATTGGATTAAATTACACACTTGTCATACGTTAGCTCCGAATAGCATTAAATTAACTATTTATGAATAATTTTTGTCTTATTTTTTATTATAATTATTCAAATTGTTTATTCAAACAACCCACAGTAACTTTTTCCTTGTCGAAAAACGAATATAATATAATAACTGTCGGTGTATTGTCTGTCGCGATCGGCGGTCTGTGGCGCTTTGTGAGTGCACCGTGCACGGATCAATCTAGCTAATCGCTAAGAACAGGTTTTTGCTGGGACAGTTCTTGTTGTTTTCGTATATTATTATTTTTTTGTTATTTTATTTAATTACTAAATAATTTATTAATTAATAAGTATAAAAAATATGTATTAGATATGTTGAAACTGTTTGTACTCCCCGCCACTTGTCCTTAAAGGTTCATTAGAAAACCAGCGTCAGACAGCTTCTGTCTGCCGGGGTCGCGGGAAGGTAATAAAGGGTCACCGAGGCCCCTGGCAACACAGGCAACAGGAAGGAATACGGGTGGGTTTTAGTCAGGTGGGTAAGAGTCTGACACACCCTCCCGCTCCGGCCAGAGCGGGAGAAGTTATTTGATGAATTACAATCAAAAAAAAAAAAGACTGCTTCTGTCTGACATTAATGCTGAAATTAACCTTTTTGGCGCAGCCGTGAGGCACACTTTTTATTATGTTATTTATATTTTGTGTTTTACGAACTTTTTTGACTTTCAAAAAGTCAAAAATCTTTGAGTATAACTAACATACTATCGACTACTTCCTACAGATGTCGCAGTACGCGCCAGCAGTGCTGCAGACCATCACGAACCCCGACGGCAGCGTGTCGCTGATCCAGGTGGACCCCAACAACCCCATCATCACGCTGCCAGACGGCACCACTGCGCAGGTGGTACGTACCATGGTAATATGCATTCTTATATGGTACCGCCACCAGCCGGGCGAGAAACCGAAAATGGCTTGTAGTGACAATATAAGCTAGTCAACTAGATAGCTGGGCTGCGCAGATGATTCATGCTAAAAAGAAAATACACTTATTTGCACTAAACATCTTGTATAAAGAAAAAGCTATAAGTTAAATGTAATAATACTTGCTGCGCCCTAACAGGCACATGTACTCATAGGTATTAGGCTAGCCTGTAACTGAGTGTACATTATGCAAATAAATAAAAGCACAAACAAACAAAAAAAACCTGAGTATATGCATCACATCCACGCAAAATGGCAATCACTCAGCCGGCTATTACCATGGTAATATTCATTTTTTTATGGTAGCATGCCATGGTGTCAATATTCAACCAGCAACTAGGCTATTTAACTGTGGCCACCAGACCTGGGTCGGGATCCAAGTCTAGCCAACCATCGTCCGGGGATCATGGTTGGCTAGACATAGGCTACGATAAGTAAGTAATAAGTGAGGCTTGTGGCTAAATAATAACAGCCGCACGGGTCAATCGATCAGGTTAAGCTACGCTTGCCATGGTTGGTCTGTGGATGGGTGATCATCTTTACATACCAAGACCCCTCCGTGCCTCGTAAAGCATGTTAAGCTGTTGGTCCTGGCTGCCATTCGTGGATTTTTGACAGTCGTTACGGGTCGTTAGATGCCCAAAAGTCTGACAACCAGTCTTACCAAGGGGTATTGAGTTACCCAGTAACTGGGTTGTGGAGGTCAGATAGGCAGTCGCTCCATGTAAAATACTGGTATTCAGCTGTATCCGGTAAGACTGGATGCCGACCCCAACGTAGTTGGGTAAAGGCAGGCAGATGATGAAGTAAATAAAAGAGTTGTGCTTATCTACTATGGTGAAACGTTACAGGGAAGTTTATATTTCTAGATTAGTAAAAATACTCTCAAAAATTGCCATAGTGTAGTTGGTCAAAAATGCTTGTGTTATCTTTGCATCAAATATAATTAAATCGTTTATAAATAAATATATATACATATCGACGCTTGAAAGGCAAAATTTACTAAGCGACATGGGCAAATTTGACTTTATATTATTAAAGTCAATTTTTCAAAAAAAAACATCATATAAATTCTGATTCAGATGATTACATAATTAAGATTTCCAAAACAGTAAGATTTACGCCTGTAGGATGATTACAAGAATTTATATGATTTTTTTCTGAAAAATTGTCTTTAATAATGTAAAGTAAAATTTGCCCTATGTCGCTTAGTAAATTTTG
This sequence comes from Atethmia centrago, assembly GCA_905333075.3. Classification (NCBI taxonomy): domain Eukaryota; kingdom Metazoa; phylum Arthropoda; class Insecta; order Lepidoptera; family Noctuidae; genus Atethmia; species Atethmia centrago. Next base: position 6,785,510 of record HG995367.1, on the reverse strand, counting down.
CCTTTCAAGCGTCCATATATAAAGAAAACATCTAATCACCCATGTTTGCACACATGCATAATTAGCTTCTCTTTTCACTACATTTCGCATAGGTACATATTTGTCTAGTTTTCGTTTAGTTTGTGGTCGACATACAACCTAATAATGAATTGCAAATAACGTAAGTCATTTTGAATTTCCCGGGCTACCCGGGCAATTTCACCTTAAGATAAGGTATGTATAGTCAGCCGCCCCACGTGCACGTGCCCCCAGATCCACAGCGGCGAGGGCGCACACCTGTCGGCGCTGGAGGGCGAGGGCGCGGTGGCCGTGGACCTCAACGCCGTGGCCGAGGCCACGCTCAACCACGACGGGCAGATCATACTCACCGGCGAGGACGGGCACAGTACGTGTTCTATATTTATCCTTGTTTCCATTGATATTCATCATCACTCATCATCATGGCAAGCAACGTGCCCTGCCCGCCACCTAAGTTTGACAAATCTTCGGGCGATGTCCGATTACCTTGGTTCTCCTGCGGATCTCTTCATTTCTGATTTGATGACGTAAACGTCCAATTGATATTATTTCTGCTTAATCAAATATGAACTTTATTCAGTGTAAATTAAGTTCATTGCAAAACGATTACTAGTATTGAAAAAGTCATAATTTTTTCTTTTAATTGTTGTGCAAACTGAACTCTATATGTTTGGAAACTACATTATGAACCCAGGCCCCCGCAACACAGGCAACAGGAAGGAATACGGGTGGATTTTAGTCAGTAAGAGTCTGACACAACCTCCCGCTCCGCCCAGAGCGGGAGAAGTTATAAAAAAAAAAGATACATTCATAACCCTACCAATATTTATACTCTACTGTCTTCTGTTATAACTAGAGATCGGATATTCGGATGCATATTCACCTAAAGTTGAGATGTTGGCGAATGTGGAATGCGCTTTTGTATCGAAAAAATCCCGCGTTTCCGGGATCACCAAGGTTTCTGACTATTGAATCAGATTAGTATTATAATCAGTACTACATATAACTTACTTTCAAATGTTGGCTTCTATGGAATGCACTATAGTAAAAAAAAAAAAACCCGCGATTCCGGAATCCACAAATTTTGTGTTTCTCCTGACTATATAAGCGGATGCATAATATCTACCTACCTAATATTGTAAAGTAGGTAGGTAAATACCAAACTGCCATAGCAAACCAATTTAATATACGATAACGGACTAAACGGACGGATTATATTTAGAATAATTGATGTAGGTACCTATTGAAACAAATAGTTAAAAATCATTGTGCTTAGTGAAATTCTGTTAAATTCCTTTTCTTCTCCACATAGCAAAAACAGTCCTTTTCTTCTCTACATAGCAAAAACAGTACATGTTAGCACCATTATATTAATAGAAAACGACGATAGGCATTTTGCGAGTTTGTGAGTGGGACGGCAAATTATACCTGCTTATGCGCAAGTAGCTACCCCGACAAATAGTTCTCTTAGTTTATTTAATTACAATAATTGCTTTCGTCGCTGTGCTTGCCATGCGTTCGGGTGTTTTTTTTTTGTTTTAACTAACACACACCACCCCTCCTCTTACACCCTACATATACAAATTTTAGAAGTCGCTTCTTTATTATACACCCGACTAGCTATGCATTCCCGGTATTCCTGGCATCCCGTGTTTTTTAAACAAATAAAAATATTTTAAGAAGCCGCTTCCATACTTTCATAGCTAAAAATTAACTTTAGGTAAATATGCATCCGAATATCCGATCTCTGGTTATAAAAGTATGCAGTAGGCCCATCTAATGTGAGGCTCATAAAGATTCTCACCATACACACAAAAAGTTTTTCATTCACCATTACAGGTAAGGAATAAAGCACACTGAAGTCAGTGTTCCTTGGAGTTTTCAAATCTCAAGTGACGAAGTTACTGTTAGACACGCGTGCACCCTTGTCGAACGCATCTCCACTTACCGTCAGGTGAAGATAATGGTCAAACGTGAGCCTCGAAGTATTTGATGATCAGTGCGTCTTGGTTGACTAACCACTTCTTCCAACTACATTTATACTGTAACTTACAGAATATGTTTATAACATTAATGCATAATAATAGGTTTTCCTGTTTAACTAGGATAATTTAAAATATGGCAACTTATGGTTGTATATTGTAACATTCCAGCCTACCCGGTGTCGGTGTCGGGGGTGATCACGGTGCCGGTGAGCGCGTCGGTGTACCAGTCCATGATCTCGTCCATGGCGACGCAGGACGGCGTGTGCATGGCGCCACTGGTGCAGGTGCGCCACGTGGCCGCCTAGCGCGGCCTGCTACTTGTGTCCTACACATTTTTATTTGCGTATGCCGCCTACATTTTGCTTGCCACGCTAAAATCTTTAACTTAGGGCAAATTTCACCGATGAAACTAAACGCGTACAGGATATCTAAACCGTGTTCAAGAGCTGTCAGTGTCAAATTTTGACACATTCCTTGAACGCGGTTTAGAAGTGCTGATCGCGTACGGTTTCATTGGTGCAGGTGCGGCCCAAGATCGATCCTATCGACCACGACGATGTCATCGCCTAGCCTTACATGCTAGCCTAGTACTTTGACACGTCTAAGCGCTAATGAGACACGATTTTAATTAGCGTATACCGCCTACATTTGCTTGCTACGCTAAAATAGTTTACTTACTAGCTATGCTATGCAAAAACTAACTTTTCAAATTTTTCGTATTCATTACCCTTGTTTTTTAGCACAGAAAAAGTGTAGTTAATAATTTAGGCATTTCTACTTTATATTTCTGCCGCGTTTGAAAGCAATAACTTTGCGTGGACCCCACCAGTAGATGCACTAATTAACTCTTTCCCTAAAGCATGTAATTATTATCCATGAACTAGCACGTTTTCCACGTTTCAATTTCTTGTAGGAGTTTTTGTTGCCTTATGTAGAACCAAGTAATTGGTTCGACATTTGAAAACAAAAAATAGGAATCCAATCTTGTATTGCCAAGAAGAAGGTAGAAAAAGTCGAAAGGTAAATAAATACCTAGACATGATAAGATTAATTTTAACGTGGCGATAGTATAAACATAACTGTTGTAAAAAAAGCTAGATGCAAAAGAAAACGGATACAATAATTTATTAAATTATTAATTTTAAGATAGATTAACTCCAAAAAATTCGTCCTCTAGTGCAATTTAATAAAACATGCTGCCAAAATGTTATATTTACCGAAAGAACTTTTTACTACGAGTATAAAATATATAAATAAAGAAATGTCGAAACCTAGAGTTCGAGAACGCGTGCCATTTCAGTTTCGTTGATCAATAATAAAATAAAATGTCCTAGTGACTTGTGATATTTTTGTATATTTATAAAATATATATAAAGGGTAAACGAGTATGTTTGTCGATCTCGCAGTGCTTAAAAGCTTTTATAGTTTAGTCCAATTGTTTCCCTAAAGGAACACTTTTAGAAAAAGGCCTGTCTTGACTGAAAATAGGCCTTTCAGTAGCCATATACTGTAAATGATGTGGCCGTCAGTTCGGCCAGTGCCAGACTGTTATTGACAAATGCAAGTAAAAAATGTTCTTTTGAACATTCAATAAAGTATTTTGTCAATTTTCTGACGAATTATGATAGTCTCTAGATAATTATTGCTTGTTTCGTTATGCCAATATTTTATTATGTATTATTTTGCGAGGCCTAGATCTTGTTTATTATAAAACGGCAATTTTTATTATTTAAATTGACAAGTAGAAAAATTATTTGTGTCAGATTTGTTACCAAAGTGTAATGTTTAGTGAGCTAGTTACTGCCAAATATGCATGGTTTTTGTGTAATTATTTATTGCCTTTTTGTAGTCGGTAAATACGCTTGCAAAAGATTCATATTTTATTTTTTGTTATGATCACAGTAGTGCATAACATAGCATTACCCTTGTACTCCCGCACTGGCTAAGCAGATGTGTATTAGGCCCATCTAATAAGAGGCTCACAAAACCAGCCCCATCCAATTGTCCCGAGGAGTGAGACAGGGGGATGTGATGTCCCTGAAACTGTTCACCAATGCGTTGGAGGACGTCTTCAAGACGGTGGACTGGATTGGACAGGGTATCACCGTGAACGGAGAGGAAATCTCATACCTTCGCTTTGCCAATGACATGCTCATAATGGCAGAGACGCTGGAACAGTTAGACCAAATTCATGCCTCCCACGTAAGTACGATGTTGTGTTTTTCAAATTCAAAAAAATGTTATTTAAAGTAGTTTTTTGAAATTGATAAATTTGCAACAGGATAATATAAAAAAATTAGACGCTTTTACGTGAGAAATACAAAATCGCAATTTTGTGGCTTACAACAACTTACGTGGGAGGCATCGAGATGCTGCACAGCCTAAATGGAGCGTCTCGGCGGGTTGGTCTCGGCATGAATTTGGACAAGACAAAGATCATGTACAATTCATACGTTTTGCCGAGGCCAATTCACGTCGAAGGCTCCTCGGAGTTGTGAAGGAGTATGTCTAGCTAGGGCAATTCGTCCAGCTCGCTAGACACAACTTTGAGTAAGAAGTCGACAGAAGGATCCGGTTGGGTTGGGCAGCGTTTGGAAGACTTCTCGCCAAGACCAAGGCTTCTCGTCGCCCTCAGTTTCTGAAGACTAAGGTCTTCAACCAGTGCGTCCTGCCCGTTATGACATACGGTGCCGAAACGTGGACACTGACAGTCGGGCTGGTCCACAAATTCAAGGTCGCTCAGCACGCTATGGAGCGGGCTGTGCTCGTAATTTCTTTGAAGGATAAAATCAGAAACGAAGTTATCCGGAAAAGAACTGGAGGTTAGCTTGCAGAGTAATCAAGCTGAAGTGGCAGTGGGCTGGCCATGTTTTTCGAATGACCGATGGCCGGTGGAGCAACCGAGACCTGGAGGGCAGACCGCGTATCGGCAAGCGTAGTGTGGGACGCCCCCCAGCTAGATGGACCGACGACCTTAAAAAGGTGGGTGGGACTGGGACAGGCTGGAGCCGGAGGACAAGGTGTTTTGGCGCAGCCTGGGAGAGGCATATGTCCAGCAGTGGATTGTTATAGGCTGAGTTGATTGATTGATTGGGAGGCGAGGCTGTTTCAGAAGAGCTATTTTAAGAAATGTATAAACCCCAGTGAATTAGAAAGCGTAATTACCAACTGCGAAATCAGGCCTAGTATTAATTTAGTCAGTGTTTGCACATAGTGCTTGTCTTATTCCACATTATATTTCGTTGCCTATGTTTTATGCTGACGTAATTATGTGAAGAATTTGAAATTTGTTTGTAAGAGATTTGTAAAGGTAAAGTTGCCACTCAGGCCAAGATCTATAAATGTTATTTAACACGTCTTTAGGTTGACGGAAAAGTTTTGAGTTTCCCGTCTCTTCTAGTACTCAAACCTCAGTCGGTCTGATACAGTTTTTTGATCCTCATAAGAAACATGACCATTGGCATCAAAAAATAATTGTGCAAATTGCCCATTTTCATGCCGACTGTACATTCTTTTCAAAATCTTTATGCAGAACAAACTGTCTCAAAAAGTTAAGAACGTTCTCCTAAAACCAATTTCGTGTAGTTACAACGGTTAACGTACCTGCCCTTACTGACCCATTTCAAAAATCTACGCTGTATAAGTCATGATGTATTAATTTGCTTAGCCCCATCAAAATATAGCGTGATGATAATCATTTAAAAGGTTAAATCTGTAACTATCTGAAATGTTCTAACTGATCGTTTCGTTCGTCTTTTTATAATGTGCTGTAAACTATAGAGGAATACAACCATAATGCAATATTGCTCATCCCCATAGCAAATAGCGTGCTAATATAATAATATAGCCTACCAACTGACCAGAGTTATAGGGAATATCTGTGCAAAATTTTAACAGAATTTATCATGTAGAATTTGTGTGGTACTAGAACATACATTCAGAAAAAAGAAGTGATGGCTGGCCGACAGTGACTGGACTAATAAGTCCCGTCACTGTCGCACAACTGTGAAACTAGGAGTGCAAGATAGAGACGGGAAGATCCGAACAAATCAAAACACGAGCTACGTAACGTTTATAGATTTTGGCCTGAGTGGAAAACTGGCTGAGCTAGTGTGTTATGCTATTAAAATTGTTTAAAAACAACATTACGGCAATTCAGACAACCATGGAAATATTTTTATCATCGCTATATATTTTTTATAATTTAAGAAATAATTCGTTTTACGTTGTGTATGTGTTGTGCATGATTTTAAAAGTAAAATATTTTTAAATAGATAAATAGATTATGCTTTATTGTATACCAAAAATATCGACGTTGGCTCCTGTTAAAAAGTATGACTGTATCATATGACTGAAGATGTTTCTTGTAGCCTTATTAACCTTTTGACCGCCACAGTCATGTAAGATGACATACCAAAATGTGCCCAGCACGCCACGGTCACGACTACATGACAGATTTTAAGGAATAATTCGCAGCTTGGCGCCGAGGGCACGTCTTTGCTTTTCTGACGTGGCGGTCAATAGGTTAAATGTGTATTTATTGCAATTTGCCATATACTGCCATAATAAAAGCGTGCCAAAGACTACGCAAATTCATTTAAAGTATATCACATATTGAATTATTACGTTACTTTCAGTTCATGTTTTGTTTTGTTGTTTTGTGCCTCAGAATATGTTTACATTGGCTTTTACCTAATTTAAGGTATTGCATGGGGTTGACATTTTCATATACAGTTCGTATATTTAGAAAAGTACAATTTCTGAGGCACGCCTTGTACATTTTGTTTTAAATGTTTTATTTTCAGTTGAAGCTCGTTATGTTTTGTGTTGTAGAATTGTTATAGTGTACTCTAATGCAACGCGGATAAAGTCATAATTTATTCGATTCAGTATTAAACTATACTAAACGTCAACATTCACGGCAGTCGCGATTACGACACGTGAGAGTAGGACGGTGAACGTTCGGTTCGGTTCGAACATCGAGTCTCGTCTCGCTCTCACGTTTTCTGACCGCAGTTGCCACGAACATTGGCTTTTAGTATAATCAGTGTTGCATCAGAGTAGGAATGGTTTTATTTTTTTATTTACGTGTGCGAGTGCCGTCGTAATAAATACGTGAATGTATCGTGTTGTTTTATTTGCACGAGGCGAGGCTTGATCACTATGTGTCTGCATGACAGGTGTGTATATTGCGTTTTATTGTTGAGTTGCTGCTTGATTTAGGGGACTTGCATAAAGCAGCCGGTTTCGCCGGTACAGATCGCTGCAGGTTGATATACGGAAACGGTTACAATATTTTACCTGTTTCTATATCTGTGAGCGCATAAGTTAATACGGGGCTATGTTACCGGTACCGACTCGTGTTTACCGGGAACCCGCGTCTTTATGCAAGCACCCTTACTCGTTAGGGATGCTACACACGGCATGATTCGACACAACCGACCGGTATAATCGAATATTTATTTATTTAAGCACAAATGTACAGAGATGGATTTACCAGTCAACCTTAGGGCTAAAAAATTTGTAATCCATTGCTAAACGAGAACGAATGCCGACACAATTTTATACAATTTGGCAAACTATGATTGTATTTTATTGTTTATACAGATTTTGTATAAAAAATAAATTTACAGAGGCGGACTTACCAGTCAACCTTAGCGCTTATATTTTGCTGCCCGGCTGCGCCGAATCATGCCGACCCGACTAAGTGATGTGCGTTCTCATTGAGACCACTTTTGAATGCGTCAGCCTTTAGTAAAAGTTCTCAAACAATTGTAAATTCAGCCTTTAGTTCGGTTAAAGGTGGTCTCTCAGTCGTGACTGATCAGGCATCCATTAACCAAATTTTAACTAGGTTTTGAGTTAATTGTACATTTTAACTAGGTATTGAGTTATGGATGCCTGATCAATCACGACTGAGGAAACACCTTTAACCGATTGTAACTTTTGAGTGGCTACTTTTACAAACTAAAGGCTGAATTTACAATTGTTTGAGAACTTTTACTAAAGGCTGACGCATTCAAAAGCTCAAAACTCAAATGTGTTCGCTCAATGGGAATGCACATGACTAAGTGTAGCACGCCGTAATGATGGACGTCGAATGACTGACCTGTGTAACGAATATGACGTCCATCCTGTTATTCACAAAACCACAGTCGGTTTATTTATTAATTTTGTACGAAAAATCTTACCTATTGTTGTTTTCTTTATTCTTTTTTAGTCTTTTCTTATGAATCGTAGATAAGCTATGAGAACAGTTCTGTGCTGTCTAGTATATGATACTCGTACATGATAAATCCAAAAGTCTGATTTTACACTATGAGCATTTTAAAAAAATGCTATTTATCGGAATAAGTAGGTATGTGATGCAGCCTCATGTCATTTGACATATACTTAGTCTGCTTTGTAGCATTTTTTAAAGAGATAAATGTTAAGCTAATTTGTTTTTAAATGTATTCTCCCCATTTCCTAACTTGAGGGCGATTACAGTCCAAGGGCCGATTCACACCGGGAAAGCAGCGCGGCGCGGCGAGCACTTTCAGTGTAAAATAATTTGAAACTTTATCTACATAATTAAAAGACCAGTATCGCTTGAAAAGCTCGAAAAGGCTGTGCGGTGCCGCGCGTCTTGTCAGCGGTACTGCCCGCGTCGCGTCGCTGCCGGCTTCTGCGGTTCCGGTGTGCATCGGCCCTTAAGATCCTGGTTTAAGGCTCTTAGAGACTGGGGCGATATCGCGGGCGCGACAGGCTTATTGCTGCCTGTCGCGCCCGCGATATCGCCTCAGTATGCAGGAGCCTTTATACCTAATTAGTTATAACGCAAGGGCCAGCAGTGCGTTGTCACTGCCTGCAAATTTCATTATTGTGTGGGTTGCAATAAAGCCGAAAATAAATAAACAACAATGTGGGTAACATCACGCCGAGGTGCATTTATAGCAAACCTGAAACTTGTGGGGCAGTGACTGCATCGACACTTGCGGCACAATTCCCGTATTTTGAGAACGTTTGGCTTCTAATCTAACTCATTCTGCCGAAAATATAATCAATTTACACACTTTTTAGATATTGATAGTCGCTAAGAGGAGATTGCGATTAGATTTTCAATGGTTTTAATAACGGGAATTGGCCTTCAGTTCTGCGCTGGCCCTATACGTGTAACCATACATACCACCAGAATACAAATTTATTTTACAAAATTTCCCCACGGTAACCACGGTGTGTTAGAAACAATCAATGAATACAAAGCGCTGTGTAATGTATGCTAAAGTTTCAACACCAGGTGGAACAGAATGGCGAGGGGCTGGAGACGATCTCGATGGGCGGCGGCGTGGCGCAGGTCATGCTGCAGGGCGGCGGCGAGGCGCAGGTGCTGCAGGTGCTCAGTCTCAAGGACGCCACCGTGCTCAGCAAGGCTATGGTCAGTACAGCGTGCTTACTAATGCTATCTAATGCCAACACAAATAGTCGGCTACACACACACCAGCCGATATATTCTGTAAATATCTGATCGTGTAAACTTAGATTACGATAACTTGAAGTGGGCTGCCTTTCCACCTGATACTAGAGGTGACACTGTTGACAAGCTACAGTCAACGTTAGAACCTACGCACAAATATGATGCAAACCGCATTTACTTTCGCGTCGTAGACTTGTACGCACAAATATAATTTAAAGGACAAGCTATTTGTACGTTTCGGCCTAGACGACGAACGGACTTAAAAACCGGACAAGTGCGAGTTGAACTCGCGTGATGAGGGTCCATACAATGAATATAATGGTGCCGATTCCCTTGTTCACAAACTAAACTAAATTTAAGTTCAGTGCATCCTTTTCTTTCTATTTATTTAAGAAAAGGACAGAAGATCAATTTTAGTTTAGTCCTGTCAAATTAATCAGCGCTTGACGTAAATTGACGTAATTTTAGTAGGAAAGTTTTTAATCACGTCTAAACTTGTATGGAGTAGTGACAGGCGCTGATTAATTTGACAGGACTAAACTAAAATTTATCTTCTGTCCTCTTCTTAATGAAATAGAAAGAAAAAGATGCACTGAACTTAAATTTAGTTTAGTTTGTGAACAAGGGAATCGGCGCCATTATCTACCATGTTTTTTGTCTTAAGAAAAATCTTAACATTGTATTTGAAAAACATGATCTCCCATACATTCCAACCGCAAATGTAAGTTTGTACCTACGCACAATATTGAGAGATTTATTATGTTATTTTAACATCAAACCGACTTCTTATAGGTGTTTCATGTAATCTATTAGTAAAGAACTACTTTATGTATTATTTTCAAAATTTTTGGCTCAGCAGTTTCAGAGATAAGGTCAATTTTCATCTATTTTCTTAATGAGTATAAAACGAATTATTTTAAAATTATAAAAATATTTGAGAATCTCGCCACAAGCCTTTTCATTTGATATGTCACACGGTACAGTTTGCAAAACGTTTTTTAATTTTCCCCCCAAAAGTGACCCTCATATTCAAAATTCAATTATTTACGTTACTACTCCGTGTTTGAATGACAGATATCATATTTCATTTCATATTATGTGTACCAAATTTCAATTTAATTGGTCCAGTAGATTCGGAGCAAATCGGCTGTCAGACGGACACACGAGTGATCTTGTAAGGCTTCCGTTATTTCCTTTTGAGGTACGGAACCCTAAAAATTGTCAGAACTACTATGACAGTTATCAGTTTTGAGACATTTATAACATTTATTTGTCGTTTCATGGAGAACCAACTTGTCAGTAAACGAAGAGTTCCTCAATTGTGCATTCTAGCTTATATCTATATTTATCTAGTAAATAATCATAATTGATTATCACTTATCCAGGCCATGCTTGTGCGGTACGGTACTCAAATACTTTAGTACTGTCCCTCGTAATCATTCACGTTATCATTAGTGATAACTACTTACTTATCTGGAGTATTAGAGCGACCTTATTCTGTTGCTTACAATGTTGTTATTACAGCAGGTTAAAGCCGAACGTGACGCGGTCGTCACAGATTCCTAGCTACTAACACTGGTGGCGAACAGCCCGCCGCCTGACGAAGCCCCGGACTGCCCCGAACTGATGAGCGACGCATAAGCCCGACAACACACCACACAACCTAACCAATGCGATTATTACAAGTATTTGACTTCGCACGCAGATCCAAATGCGTTTAATAATAATTCCAAAAGTTAATAATGAATACGCACCAAAGGTGGCGACCCGAATACACCACGCGGCTCGGAAGGCGAGACGTCCTCTCAGCTATTGTTATTCTAGAATAATTGACTCTAGTGTTACCGTCAGTGAAGTCGAACAAAAAATAAATTAACTAAAGTCGCCTTTGGCGCAACTACCGCGCGTTACACTCGCTGCGCTTCAAATTGGACGTTAAGTGTGCGGACCGGCCGGAACCCGGAACACTCACGTTAACGGATACCAATGATGTCCAGTGATTTCGGAGTGACTTTGAATTCTAGAAATAAATTTACCATTATTAGGCTTAAAATTTTGCCATGAAATGGGATTTAAATTATTTTAATTATTTCGATGTATGTACTTAACTTATTTATTTATTGATATGAAAAATAAGACTAATTTATTTTAGATGCAAATCTATGATAGGTGGGAAACAGATTTGTGCAATATATACCAGCCGCGTTTATTTTGTTAGATTCTTGTGCGGTACAAGTAGTCAAGGCGCACGTGCAAGGAGTATCATATAAACTTACGTTACGTAATAATCATATACATTCCTGTAATTTTATTGATGCGAGTTTGTTGTGTACATTTGTTGTTTATGTTTAATTTATCTTATGTTTGTTACAGCAACCTAATTATTTATTCTAGTCTAAACCAAGTCAAAGGAAATCTATTCTAGTCCGAGTGAAATATATTTAAGAACTTTACCGAAACTTTTCTAAATGTAAGTTTTGTAAAAATAAATGTAATTTAACTAGTCCTCTGTAATGTAAATTCATTCCTGCGCAGGGTTACTACATAGATGACGACGTTAGTATTTATCGGTGTTTAAAACCTTATAAATGTAAAGACTTATTTCAGTTTTGTGATGTCTGTACGAATCTAGCACCTGGTTTCTGCAAGGCTGTATTTGACACAAACATTTGCTACATGACAATCAAACTCGGGTCACTCGGGCAGCTAATCGCAACACTAGTGCTTGAGTTACACTGTGCGTTTGGGCGGACCGGCCGCTCCCGCCGCGTTTGTTCGGCACGGATCATTCGTTGCGAACAGTTTCGGTACAACAACCCCCCCCCCCAGCAGAGCGGCCAAGCCGTCTAACCGCACGGGTGAATATAATACTAGAGGAGAGTTAGGCTTCGTCCGTACGGGCGATTTTTTCATCGCACTGTATTTTCAACTCTCGGTATTGAGCCTAGCATTGAGAATCCAACAGAGGACGTCAAAAGTGCACTGTTGGATTTACTCTTAACTCTCGGCGCTAAACAGTGCGTTGAAACCCCAGTGCGTTAAAAACTCCCCGTGCGTACGAGGGCTTAAAAATTAGTTTGACAATGGTGCCGATTCCCTTGTTCACAAACTAAACTAAATTTAAGTTCAGTGCATCTTTTTCTTTCTATTTCATTAAGAAAAGGACAGATGATAAATTTTAGTTTAGTCATGTCAAATTAATCAGCGCCTGTCACTACTCCATACAAGTTTAGACGTGATTAAAAACTTGCCTACTAAAATTACGTCAATTTACGTCAAGCGCTTACTTATCAAAGTGAGCTCAGGGAATCTCGCCGGCCAGTTTTTATTGTTCAAGGGTTTCTCTAAATGTCGTAGATAGTCAAAGCTGTGAACTCGTCGCAAAAAATTGCGCCAAACTGTTGACCGCAAAATGCACGCACACTAGAGTGACATAATGGCGTGACGCGAGTGTAAGACGTAGCTGTCACGCACACCGGCCTATAAAAGTTTTCCAGTTTTAGTTATTTGCAGCGTTTAACTAAATTTAAGTTCAGTGCATCTTTTTCTTTCTATTTCATTAAGAAAAGGACAGATGATAAATTTTAGTTTAGTCATGTCAAATTAATCAGCGCCTGTCACTACTCCATACAAGTTTAGACGTGATTAAAAACTTGCCTACTAAAATTACGTCAATTTACGTCAAGCGCTGAAAAATTTGACAGGACTAAACTAAAATTTATCTTCTGTCCTTTTCTTAATGAAATAGAAAGAAGAAGATGCACTGAACTTAAATTTAGTTTAGTTTGTGAACAAGGGAATCGGTACCAGTGTGTTTTTAGTTCATACCTACTTATATCCTTTCAGAAACTTTGTGTAATCATTATGTTTCATAGTCAATATTGTCCAACATTCAACATCGGGATTTCTTTGCACTATATGCCTATGCATAATAGGTTTCCCAATGTAATTCAAATTAAATGTTAAGATTTATTGTCGGGACTAATAAGTAAGGTAGAGGTCATAGAAAAGTACAAAAGAGCTAATTATGATGTGCGAAATAAAATACTGTTTTTTATTTATGGCACGAGCGAATAGAACCTATTTACTTATATTTGTTTTATTTTGTCCATATTTTATTTTTGTTTAATTTACCAAAGAACGTTTATGTTTTGTCCTCTATGATAGCATGATATAGCACAATTTTGTTGTTAAGTACAATTTGTGATTGTAAATAATGGTATGACTGTGTGAATATGGCAATCATTAAAGTATTTACGTACATTTTCTTGTTTTTTTTTTTTTTTTTTCGGTTTACCTATCTCCGTTGTTTTGTCCAGCTCGTCCCACCAACTTCTACGGCCAGTGGCCCAAATTAGCACGGGATCACAAACACTGGAAGTCATGGGAGGCCTTTGCCCAGTAGTGGGATAGCCGTATAAAAAATTGTGAACAAGTCTGAATACTTACGAATATGAACTTTAGTTGTACCTATACAAAAAATGTTAATTTTCGTATTACCTTTATGTAAGACGCTTACTTATCAAAGTGAGCTCAGGGAATCTCGCCGGCCAGTTTTTATTGTTCAAGGGTTTCTCTAAATGTCGTAGATAGTCAAAGCTGTGAACTCGTCGCAAAAAATTGCGCCAAACTGTTGACCGCAAAATGCACGCACACTAGAGTGACATAATGGCGTGACGCGAGTGTAAGACGTAGCTGTCACGCACACCGGCCTATAAAAGTTTTCCAGTTTTAGTTATTTGCAGCGTTTAACTAAATTTAAGTTCAGTGCATCTTTTTCTTTCTATTTCATTAAGAAAAGGACAGAAGATAAATTTTAGTTTAGTCCTGTCAAATTAATCAGCGCTTGACGTAATGTTAGTAGGCAAGTTTTTAATCACGTCTAAACTTGTATGGAGTAGTGACAGGCGCTGATTATCAGTATCATCATCTGTCTGCCTTTTCCCAACTACGTTGGGTTCGGCTTCTAGTCTAACCGGATGCAGTTGAATACCAGTATTTTACATGGAGCGACTGCCTATCTGACCTCCGCAACCCAATTACTGGGTAATACAAACCCCTTGGTAAGACTGGTTGTCAGACTTTCGGGCTTCTGACATAAATAATCAAAGTTTCTCAATGGATTACGCCGATTCCCACTTATTGAAAGCAAGAGGCTCAAACGCTGCAATACTATCAGGCTGATGGCGTTTTAATAAAGAAAGTTCCATATATAGGATTAGCTGTGATTTTGTAGTCTCCACATCACGTAACAATGCACATCAGGGTGATAACTGGCACTTTCATTTGGATGACATCTAACTATTGTGAAGTGAATAGTGGCGAGTTAGCGACATACCCTTCATTTCTTTCAATTGTAGTACCGAAGTGGTTAGTAACTTGCAGAAATAGAGTAACTGATGACCCACCCTGACTAATGGGCATTGTGGGAGAGACGTTTACGCTGTATGGCGAAATTAACCAATTACTTATTTACAACCTGTATTATTACATTGCTAGGCAAAGATCACCCCCACAGACTTTCATTCTTTCCTGGGTGCTGCCTTTTCTGACGGTATCTCCCATGAACGTCTCCAAGTCATAACGCCAGCGTTCCCTAGGCCTCCCTCGGCAGTCGATTGATATTGAGCGCGATCTAAATTATTCCAGTCCAGCAATCCGAGTGCGTAACTACAGCTTCCTCTTAAGTAGTAAAATATTGGCATAGGTAGAATAATTTCTACCTATGCCAATATTTTAGGCAGCCACAAAAACTTCGATAATATGAGCCGTTTACTAGTTTTATAGGTAGTTTCATTATTACAACATGTGTTAGCTGGACAGACGTCACCCTAGCTTCCTCATGCAGTACAGGCAAACCAGTGAGGTTAGGGGTTTGGACTATAGTCAGCAAAATAAGACGTTAAGGACAAGGAACAAGGAAGGCAAAAACTGAACGATAATACTTAAAAAATGTTGAAACTACTATCAAAAAACTGTGTAAGCTGGAGTTATGTCACCCCAGCTGCTAATGTCATATCTTCCGGACGAAAGAAAATATGATTGTGTAATAGTAAAATAAGGCTTATGTAAAGCCATTGGTGCCGATTCCCATGTTCACAAACTTAACTAAATTTAAGTTCAGTGCATCTTTTTCTATCTATTTCATTATGAAAAGGACAAAAGATAAATTTTAGTTTAGTCCTGTCAAATTAATCACCGCTGGAGTGACGCAACCATAGCTTACATAATTATGTTGTAATAATGAGACTCGGGACTTCGGAAGACATGACATGAGCAGCTTTAGGCTTAGCGTGACGCTTTCGATTTCTATATTTCTCAGTAGAAATCTGTCAACTCTTCCGTCGACAAAACGCTTCTCTACGGTTCTCGTGCTAAGCCTGCCTGCCCCAGTTTACACAGTTTTTTGATCGTAGTTTCAACAATTTTTAAGTACCTACTATCGTTAATTTCTTCCCTTCCTTGTGCTGCTATTAGGTATGCCTATTTTTCTAATATAATCAAAATCCTAACCTCACTGGTTTGCCTGTACTGCATGAGGAAGCTGGAGTGACGTCGCTCCAGCTAATACACAGTTAATGGCTCACATTGACGAAGTTTTAGTGTCTCCTAAATTAAGACTGGAAACTTTGATTAGGTACTGCAATTATGCCTTAAATATTGGCATAGGTAGAATTATTATATCACCTTTGAGGAAGCTGTAGTTACGGACATACACAACCCTGTGCCGTACCGGACCGCATATCGTCTACAACTCGACACTATTTTGATGATTTAAAAGTTGTTGAATTGTAATGATAATCTCCGCAGGAAACAGCAATAGGTACAAATGAATGACGCTAGATTAGCCGGTTAGTTACACGATTCTAGTTGGTGCTGGAATGGGCGCGCTGGATTAAATAGTAGATCGCCAGTACAGTTGCAGGTATCTCTCACTGGATTCAGTGCATGCCAATGCCGGTTTGGTTTATTCCAGTTGCCACCCAGCACTGGATTGGATTCACTGGACTACAATGCTACTGGAAGAATGAAAACCGTAACATAAACCAATGTAGGTATGAGTTAAAATAATAAGAGACATCGTTCTGACTGAGATGTCATTGTTCTTTCTACAATCGAACAAAGCCATGTTTAAACATTTTTAACCAATACAAAGGAGTTGTCTAACTATAGGTATCTACATAGACTGTGATTCTGCGCCCTGTACAATAGTAAATAATGCGTCAAATTAATTTTGTTGTCAAATTATAAAAATGTAACTGATACAAGTAAACAAGTTTCTTTAAAAAAAAAATCCTCATCTATTTTATTCATAAAATACTATGCACTTACAAAAAGAAAGTGTTGTAATGCTATAATATTTTTTATTGATAATACTAATAAGTACATGTACTACGAACAGACAAGGAATTGTATAAAAGGGATAACAGATGACATAGAAAATGAAACAACGTTCATTATTATATCATATTCTTCTAATGTTTACACATTAGATAAGCATGTCGGTTTTTTGAATGATGGCCCAAGAATATTTCTAATTGAAGACGCAGCTTCCCACAGTTAAAAGTAAAATAAAAACTCGACAACAAAACTATTATACAAATTTTCTACAGCTTAATTTGATATTTAACGGTGACCTTACATGTCATAAACATTCTCTAAAGCTAGTTCTGGTTTATCGTAGCCAAGCTCCTCTGGTGTTTCAATGCCAAGTTCACATAATGTGGGTTTAATTTCCTGGATGATGTAAGGGTAGATTTCGTTAACTTTGTTGCCGCACTTGTCTTTGCAAGCTTCAATGAACCTGACAGCGAGCGCATAGTCATTGACTCTCCTGCATGCATGCAACGCTGCCCTGATGATCCTTGGGTCGGGGACAAGGTCCATACCGCACAGGTCATTCATGCCCTTGCGGATTTCCCATCCGTCAATGTCTTTCCTGTTGAAGAAGCACTCATATCTGAAAACAAAATAAAGGAATGTTACATGAATTGTCTTTAATAACAAGGAATCTGAAAATAAATGGGATTTTCTTTATTTGTGTCTGAATCAAAAGAAAGCTTCAATAGACAAATTCAAACTTTGGAGTCAATATTTTTGTTTGTTCTAGAATATCCTTAATATTTAGAAATAGTAGTAGTACTTTGAAATTGAATACTACTTTGTGCATTGATGAGAAAACACATGAATGGTGAAAGAAAAAACTTGATCTAATGACTACAATTTTACTGTAGTAAGCTGGTATTTAGCAAATAGGTGTGTATTTCCCATTCCCCTCAGATGGAAGATTAAAGGAGGGTTTCTTATAGATGATTTGAGTGTTGAAGTAACATAACTTTTCCAGTTAATTTTCTTCCAACACATTATTGGCTAATTTCACATTCCAATAAGAAATATTTCAAGTTTGGCAGATACAGATGCACATTAAAAACAAAGCTTTCTTTTCCCACTAGATTAAGGGAAAACTGCTCAATGCCACCTGCAAGTTTTTACTTTTTTTAACTTATTTCATCTTACATAAAAATGTAATTGTCAAATAAATAAATAAACATTTTTATTGTTCTGATCAACACAAAACAGATTATGTCATAACATTTTTTTTAATAGTTTTACTACATAGAATTAGAAGAGAATACTTGCTCCCTATGTAAAAAATTGAATATGACAATTATCAACTAATAAGAAATTGTTATCATCACCACAATCTGTTTGGGACTACAAGAATGATGATTTAAGTCTGCCTAATTATTTAGGTAATATTATTATGTTAGACCATTAATCATACAGTGAATAATATTTATTGAAAGGATTACAATAGAACAGTGATGTGGCCTAGATAGCAAAAATCAATATTCAGACATTATTTTAGAGATCTCATCAAGCAAATACCTAAAGTGCTAAGCAATGCCATTCTAAGCAACACTTGCATCAAAAACAAGGAAAACAATTACTGAATACAGAGGTTATAAAAATTACTCATGATCATTTCACATCACAACCAATATGAAAATCTGTCGGGGATTTACTATTATAAGTATAAAATAACACCAAGCCAGAGGTACAATAGAAGATCACTAAAACATGCTGAAAGCTGTAAATCACCGACAAGATTGCCACAATTTTCAGTTACATAACGTCAAAAGTTCCGACAAGGGACTAACTTGCTATCAAATTCCTCATCGGATTCGACGACCGCGTGCGACCGCCGCAGAGGCACAGCGCTGACCCTTGCCGCCGGCACCAGGGTCCTTCTCAAGACATTGACCAGTGCACCAGAAGTTGATTTCAGCATTTTGATCAGACGTTACACGGGGACTTTGGCAAGGATAACAAATGGCTGCTCAACTATAGACTAAAAAACCTGAGTGCCAGTAGAGTAGAGGACTGTAGACGCAGAATTTGACGTTTTTAGTGATGCGCAAAACTATTGATTTTAGACATTTCATAGATTATTGTCAAAATATTTTAATCGATTACGCACAAAGCACTTACTACTTCCAAGTATAATGACACTTTTATTTTTTAAGTAGTCTTGGCTACATCTTGTACCAGAGAAAGATTTTATTGAAGGTTTTTTTTTTGTATTTTTTATTCCTCAGTATCTTCTTACTTTTATTTAATTAATATGGTATGAAGATTGCATTGTATTTATAAAACAGCAAACAGGGTAAATCCCTGTTTGCTGTTTCCACTTCTGAACTGAACGTACTCGCGGTCGTAGATTTTCAGGTAGGTATACACATAATCAGCTACGTACACTTGTCTTATCCGTCAGGGTATATATGTTCTGTGTGTCTTATCGAGAGCGAGGTACGTACACTCGTAGAGAGCGAGGTACGTAAACTTATAGAGGCAGCTACATACACTCGTAGAGAGAGAGGAACGTACACACTTGTAGAGGCAGCTACATACACTAGTAAAGAGAGTGCTACGTACTTTTATATTTTGAAATTAAATTACTGGATTTAATTTGTTCCTTCATATTAAATAAAACTAACGAAATATATGATAATTCTTTATTCATACTGTGTTGTCAGTTAACAAAAGAAATATACTGTTCACTATGAAAACAACAAGTTAAAAATTCATTATTTATTTTATTATGTCTAGTAATACAAAACCGGCTTACACTTATGATATAAATTTCTATTTGATATTACCTCTTTATGAACCTTGGTATTCATGATTACCTATGCAAGAAATAAGGCGCTTTGGTCCTTTTTACATTTTTCTTCGTCTCTTTTTCTTGTGGGCAGTGATGCTTTCCTGACCGCTATCTTCTTCAGAGCTGTCGGAAGAACTACTATCACTATCGCTACTGGAAGAACTACTATTAGATGAGCTGTCCGAAGCTACACCAGTGCCCTGGCTTATGTCCATGCCACTAGCGATCTTGTACAGCTCAGGTTCTTTGGTCTCCAATACTTTGATCCACTTTTTGGAGAGTTTAGGGCGGCCGCGCACGGTTTTGTGCCAGACGACCGGGAAGTTGGTGCGGCTGCAGAAGTTTTGAGTGACAGCCACCGTGTCATCCAAGTTGAGGACGACATGCCACCAGCCTCCCGGCACAAATACGGTTTCACCCGGTTTCTGCAGAATCTCTACCTGTAAGAGAGATTTAACACAATAATTACTTTTCTTTTTAACTAAATAATGATTCCAATGATAATGATTTCATGGTGCATCTTCAACTAAGACATGGGAGAGCTGTTGTACAACAACTATGTGTGTTGTGTAATGCAAAAATAGAATAATTTTAATGAAAAAAACTGTATACATACTGGTTTAAATTCTTTGGGCCAGGTTTCTAATTGAGTCTTAGGATAAATAAGTTTGAACCATGTGACAGCTTCGTCTCTTTGTTTCCCACCCATTGCTCCAGTCACCTTGATCAGTTCTCTAGGAGTCTGGGTCGGGAATAAGCACCATCTTTTATGACCAAAAACCAAAGAGTTCCAAGCACTTGTCCCTAGAGGGTCTATGTGGATGCCAGTCCCAGAACGCTGTGGTCCCATCACAAACCAGCGGTAAGGTGGTCTCCTTTCCTCACCGCAAAACTTGAATAAATCATCCCTAAAATACAAAGGGGCTTCATAGTCATCCAAAATTTTCTTTCTCCTCACATGCTCACCAAAACTACTATCAAAAATATAAAGCGGACTGTCATCAGTCGTTGTCCTCATGTATTCTACATAATACTTCATTTTCATCTTAACACTGTAACCCTCATTGTCTTCACCACATTTAAATTTCTGGTTCCTATACTTTTTGGCAAGTCTCTCTAAAGTCCATTTATGATTAGCCTTCCAATTTGTCTGTACATTAGTTATAACTACAGGTTTGTATATTTTTTCATATTTCTCTATAAATTCATCAGGTGTTACTTCATTTTCACTTATTCTGTCAACATTGTCATTACATTTGAGAAATTCGTCAAAGTTTGTAACATATTTCAAGGCTGTCCATTGATACTTGTCTGCTAATTCTGTAACAAAAAGTGACTATGATATAGCTTTTGTCTTGTTGAATTATGCTAAATATATTCTATCAACCTATGTGTATCACTGCTGGGCCTAAGTCCTAAGTCTCATCAAGCAAATTTTTCATTTATACAGATAAATAAAATTGGAGTGTCTGTTTGTAACATTTAAATAACCACTTTTTACTAAATGCATATGGATGTATACACAGTACATATACCAAAATAACAACTTTTTATTAGATGCTTATGAAAGTATATACGGTACTTGTAACAAAAAAAAAAAAATATTAAATTTTTGTCTGTCTGTTTGTTTGTTCTGGCTAATCTCTGAAACAACTGTACCGATTTTGAAGGGACTTTCATGGCACATAGCTGGTGTTATAAGGAGTAACATAGGCTATTTTTAGAAAAAGCCATGCTGGTGAAGCCGCGGGCAACAGCTAGTCCTACTATCCTACTAATCCTACTTCCTACTAATATTATAAATGCGAAAGTTTGTTAGAAAGAATGGATGGATGGATGTTGGTTACTCTTTCACGCAAAAAGTACTGAACGGATTTGGATGAAATTTGGCACACAGATAGTTTATAACCAGGAATAACACATAGGATACTTTTTATCCCGATATACCCATGGGGTCAAAACTTATGCGGGTGAAACTGCGGGGCACATCTAGTGAGTTATATAACTGTAATTAATATTTTATGTAAGCAATTAATATTCTATAATTTTGATTCATCATTGAAGTGATAGAATATTAATTAGTACAAGTGTTTACAATATTTGCAACTGTAAAACTATGATGATATCATACTCATTACATAATAATTGTTAGTCTTTTTATAACATAAAATTAATAACTATTATTAGTTTATAGTGTAAAGTAGTGTAAATGTTAAAAATCATTTCAAATAACTTGATAAACTGTTTGCAGAACTCAGTTTTTACATGAATGTTTATTAATGTACTTCTATCACATAATCTATTTGACTATCAAAATTGACAACTTTATTTCCAGGAAGTAGTGACGTGGCAAGTAGCGTCCAATCATGAAGTCAGAGAATTGCAAGTCTATGCAAGTTGCATGGATAAAATGCAAATATAATTGGAATGAAATTATTATTACATCTCTACAACTTACACTTGTTTTATATAATTTATTTATCATTATATATCATGGAAGATATATAAGCTAAAACAATTTGATTTACAAGAACTGATAAATTATTCATCGTACATGCATGCAATTTCATTCCTTACACTTCCCAAGGGTTTTTGATGAACAATTAAGTTTTAGTTGAGTGGGTTTGAAATGACTAGGTAATGATTTATTATTTGGTTTAGTTATATTGAGACAACCTGCGTTTTCTTGATACTGTATCTACTAAAAATCGTGATGCTATGTAAGTTAGCAATTAACATCAAGGCTAGGCTACAAGCTCGAAAGCCATCGTGATAACCGAATGCCACGCAAACGAAGATTATTCTAGAATTTGTCGGCTTTTGCTACTGAAAGCCTCAACGGGCTCTCGAGTTTGCTCATTGTAATAAAGAATCCTCATCAATACAAATATTTTAACTATAAGATGCTTGCCGAAAGTGTGCCAATTATCATGAAGCTTTGGGTACCGTTCACTTACCGGGTCTCGCTTTCCTTTTAACTTCCTTAATACGCTTTTTGGCTTTATGAGACAACTTATGCTCACTGTCCATTCTATGAATAATAAACTGTAGTTAAAAATCTATTAGATGCGATACCTAATTTGATAAAATAAACTATTGAACAGCGTTGAATCAGATTGACAAATTGATTGACAGGCAGCTGATGCTTTGCTGAGCCAAATTCTGTTGTCTATGTTTCTGTTTCTAGCTACTTAGCTAGTGATGTTGATAAGTATTCACTATTGTTTAACCGATTAAATGATATTTTTTCTGTTCTATGTCTAACAAGTTATTCAGTTACAAATCACCTGAAATAATTGAATAATGTAATCCTCAAAATGATTTAAACAAATTCCTGAAGTTTACTTTTTTTTTTTTATTTTTAAAACCAAAACTGTTTAGCAATATTTTTTACAGCTGGCAATGAAACATTTTCGTTTCGACGCATTGGCAAACTCACAAACTGATAATTTTAGAATTTCGCGTTTTTAACCGAAATAATTTGAACATTTCTGTTTTTTTCAGTTTTTACTTACTTTATACTCTAACAATTTTCAAATCAATCGCGTTCTTTTAGAAAATAATAATTTAAAGTGATTGATTTGACTCTTGTAGTGAAACAAATTTCAAACGTTCCAGTCTGAAGTGTGTAGCTAGCTCGATATAACTGTCAATCTGGGTGTAGAAATTTATTTTGTAATTTTCACCGGTACTCATGTGTAATTTCTCAATGTGTTAGACTATTTTTGAACAAAGGTTCTTTGAGAAATAATGTTATTTAGTGTATGTGGTGTCTAAATTTGTGCGAAAATGGATGACGGTACGGTGAAGATTCAGTCCGGAATTAACATCAACATAAAAAGAACAGATGGTAAGCGCTAACGTACTTAGAATATCTACAATTGGTGTGTATTTTCACTTATTTCGTTGGTGAACTTGCATTTGTCGGCGGTGCATTATGCTGCGGTCGATGACTTGAGGGTAACTTATGATTCATTTGATGAACTTGAGAGCTGCTTTTCCCTGAAGGCATTGGCACTAAAATGATTTGGTTTATTCGCTAGCCAATTACCTGGTACAATATTGTTCATGAAAGTGAGACCGAATTGTTTGGGTTTGTTCCTAACCAATTTGGAAAACTTATGTTTGTTCCACAATAAGAATTTCCTAAACTCGTAAGTTCTAATAGGAGATAATATGATTCATCATGACTTGCTAGTCATAATTGAACAGAAAATTTTAAAATGACATCCGTGACCTAGTCTTGTTATCAAATATTTAAAAAGTTGTGAAAAGCTGTTAACACTTTAGAAGGAATTCAGTTGTAAGCATATTTAATCCATCCTGAATACTAAAACTCAAATTTTCATTTTTAAAACCTCTTTAAAGTGCTTTAATATTAACGAAATGCACACTAACATAATCACTTTGTTGTTACTCGGTTATTCATGTAGCAACTTGTATTAATTTTGACACTAACCCCGACAGGATGAGGAAGACTATTATTTGTTTGCCAATCACATTTGGTACTAAGAAAGTAAGATAGTATCAATTTCCATGTCAGAAGCTAGCTTTATTGGTTCTTTGTTAAGAACCATAAAGCTAGTTAAACACAAAAATGGGCAAGGTGAATGGAAAAATAAGGCTTTTGAAATATAACTTTTCTCCCTATTTTGAGATAATATACAGAATGGAAAACATATCGGTCAGTGGGTCGTCTTAGGGGATCAACAGGGCCAGGGCCACAGGTTTAATACAAATAGAACTGAAGAGCAAACAAAGGCCTCTTGTCATATGGATAATTCATAACTGAAATTAACAATGTTTTCACCAATAGAAAGCTAATCAGGAAGTAACATGGGCTGTATTTGCTTATAAAATACAGACTATTATCAATATACAGTGTGCACTTCGAAAACTATTGATGATACATAAAAAGAATGTACTACATGTTTATAATACTCATCAATATCCACAAAAAAGTCTGTGGGGTATATGTGATTTAACTATTATAGTAAATTAAGGAACTAATAACAAAATTTATTTACATAATCAAATTACAAGATGGTTATTAACATTAACTAAATTAAATTAAAACTAAGTTAAACCTATAAAAGGCCCTTGAGGCATTGTACCGGGGATGCTGGCGGCATTTCCTCGAATCTCATGAATTACAATGCCGATGCGTTGCACGAGAAAGCTGCCAGGTTTTCGGTCACCAGTTACATCAACTAGACATGGTCAAATGGACGGTGGGACACTGCCAGTGTGTCTACACAGACAGCTTCCCACAACAGCATCCATCCAAACTCCCACAGAACCAAATACACACCATCAGGTCTTTTGCCATCAACTCTTATCATGTCACTCTCGATTATGTCATTAAGTGTTGCATGTCTTGAAAAGCGGCCTGAACTTTTTTGACAACAAAGTCCATGGTGACCCAGTCGGTCCACATCCGTGCCACAAGGGCATGTGTGTGGAGAGCATACCGTGACCCCAAGCCACAGACCAGTCGCCAGACGAAGCGAGGTCGGATCTAGGTAGGTACCGGTATATGGAGAAGGATGGGTATGTAGCCAATGACCGGCCTCTGGCTCCGACCGCCAAAAGTCGTGCGCGATCCGGACCTGAACTGCGGCTTAGAATCGATTTGTATGTTAAATCGCAATAAATATTGTCTCAGCTCCTTTGAGATTTTGCATTTTATAGTCAAATTTTTGAGAAAGGCTAAAGGCTATTTATCATCACGCTACGACCCTTGGGAGCCGAGCAAAAAAAAAAGTCAGAAAGACCACTAAGCGAAAACGAAGTAATAGCGCGGGCGGGCGATGTGATGCGACGCGGTGGGTTGGGGGCAGAAGATAGTAATGTTATACATATAAGTCCAGGTTTCCTCCAGTAAAAGTGTTTTACTTCACCAATGTCCAAGATAAACTAAATAGGACACATAAAAATGTTTTGCTTTTGGCAAGAATAGACAAACATGGAACATTATTTAAAGATGAAGCTGCAATTTAAAATTGCAGTTTCTTGCTTGATATTAAAGGTTATTGATAATATCAGTGGCCGCAACACATACATAAACTATAGACTTCCTGCAGAGGCCTCAAAAACTTGACTTTAGCCGCTTGGATCCATCAACTTACATCAAGCCTTAACTTACATTTTTTTTGATTGGAACTGAAGTACTTTTCTGTTCAAGCACATACTGAAAGAATATTATTGAAATATTATGGATATTTCAATTATATTCTTTTATACAAGGTGTTTTATTTGATATCCTATAACTCTAGGGTGACCGTATCAAAGAATCAAATGGCATATGAATTATTTTTCATATATCTTTTTTTTTTGTTTTTCTTACAAAATAATTCGGCAAAGTCACGATTACTAATAATAATGTATAAATAATATTAATAAATAAATAAATTTTATTTAATTTATTGATTTTATTAATGTAAAACACTCTTACGTGAAATATGACAATGTCGCATTTTTTAGCTTTAAATATGAATGATTGCTTTGAATGAAAATTAATTGCTTGTATTTATCAATGAAACTTAGATACCGACACACATCAAGAGTCTAGTGTTAGTATTATTATATCTTTAAAACTATGCATTTTTGGACCACATTTTCTAGGACTTTTTGTATTATTTTTACTATAACCCCAGAGTTATGGGATATAAAAAAAAACTGGTTGTAGGTATATATTATTAATACAATACAATTATTATGTTCTTTAAAAAAAAAACTAACCATTCTATGAATATAATCTTGATGCATATTACAATGATGCAATAAATGATTATATTATTCATACCATGCAATTTACTAGTTTTTTTACTAATGATGTGATTGTTTGAATAAGGTATAAGTCAACGACTGTTGACCAGGTATAGTGGATAAATAAAAAGACAAACAAAATCAATTCCTTATCATTAAATATTGGATCTATTTTAGGAAAATTGACTTTATTTATTTATATACTTTATTGAACACCAGATTATCCGTTACATAAAGAAAACAATTATACACTATAAAACATACAATGGGAGGCTTTTTGGGCTTTCTTCCTGAATTCAAATCTCATGCCTGGCGCCAACAACCTTGGCATTAATATCGGGTCATAAAACAGTTTCCGCATTTTCATCCTAAATTCCTTTTGAAAAAATATTCTTAAAAATCATGTCTGGCTGAGGAGTTTAAAATAATTTTAAATACAATGATGGCGTTGGGGCGGCAACTGTTCGGCCTTGTTGCATACCGCCAGCTCCATATACGGCACGACCAGCGCACGCGCCAACCGCAACGACAGCGCGGGACGATTGTGCGGCCATTAATTGCTTATTACGAGTTCAGTTTAAAAACAACAGTTAACTATTTGAGAAATAAATTATTTTCGTCCCGGACATCGGATTCCGACTGTAAATAAATATCGAAAATAATCGATTTATCTGCAGGATTTTTTCGAAGAATAGACACGGCTCTTTCTATATAAAGTGACATTTCGTTTCTCCTTTTTGACATCCCACCGTAGAAATTCTTCTACATAAAAAAGGACCTAGACAAAGATCGTTAGAAACGAAAGACAAGATGACAGATTGTAGAAGGATTTCTATGGTGAGATGTCAAAAATGGAGAAACGAAATGTCACTTTGTATAGAAAGAGCCGTGTCTATTCTTCGAAAAAATACAAAGAAATAGAAAGAAAGCGTCATGCTAAGCCTGCTGGTAATGCCTTACTGAAAAACTTTGCAAACCTGTCTACCAATTTGTCCTGGGTCTTTGGGTCACGTAATCCGTAACGGGAGTATAGCAAACTCTTAGAAAACTTCTTGCTTATACTACTTCGTGCTTAGTTAAATAAATGTTGTTATTCAATAACCAATCCTACATGTGGGCGTAAGCGCCAACCGCCACATGTCTTCTATTTCGGTTGGTTAAGAAACGATTTTTGGCTTAATTTGTGTCTTTTACATACAGAATAATTTGTGTCTTTATTGTTATTGAGTTATGGCCTACACAGAGTAACCGTTACTTTATTTAATTCAAAGTAACATAGATGTACCGTCGAAACGAAAAGAAGACCTCAAAGAAGTATAATTTATCTATTCGACCTTAATATTCTGCTGACCAGTCCCCAGCAAAGATTAGCTCTCCGTATAACCTGAAGGCGGCCCTCACTTTGCCAACGTTACAACTGATTAACTCCAAAATGGGTGCTAAAAATTTATATTACGTAAGTTAGCGATAATGTCGAGTCCAATGCGGAGAGCATACTGCACCACAGGAAGTCATCAATATTGCCCGTGTGCTGCTACGCATGGCAATAAATAGGCAAGGTTACGACCAACTTGTTCAAATAGCGTTTTGAATTTCTGATGGTGATTTTTGCACTCTTCAGCTTGTATTCTCTTACAGATTGGGGCGATATCGCGGGCGCGACTGGCATATTGCTGCCTGTCGCGCCCGCGATATCGCGCTTGTCTGCACGAGTCTTGAATTTGCAAGATCGATGTGGCATTTCAGTTTTAGATAAGGTGTGCAAGGC
Source organism: Atethmia centrago (assembly GCA_905333075.3). Lineage (NCBI taxonomy): Eukaryota > Metazoa > Arthropoda > Insecta > Lepidoptera > Noctuidae > Atethmia > Atethmia centrago. Next base: position 6,757,350 of record HG995367.1, on the reverse strand, counting down.
TCGCATTATCTGCAGGATTCGTTTTGTGGTACAGTTGTAACCAGATAAACAGACAGTTGGTCTATAACTAAACAGATATTATCTTTATGATGCAATCGGTCTTCAAAACTTCGATGGAGATATGAAATAAGTCGATTAAAATGAAATCAGACGGACTTTCAATCAAAATCAAAACTCAGCCTATAACAGTCCATTGCTGGACATAGGCCCTCTCCCAGGCTGCGCCACAACACCCTGTCCTTCGCCTTCCGCATCCAGTCTGTCCCAGCCACCTTTTTAAGGTCGTCGGTCCATCTAGCTGGGGGCGTCCCACACTACGCTTGCCGATACGCGGTCTCCACTCCAGGACTCGTCTGCTCCACCGGCCATCGGTCCTTCGACAAATATGGCCAGCCCATTGCCACTTCAGCTTGTTCACTCTGCAGGCTATGACTGTAACTCCGGTTCTCTTCCGGATAACTTCATTTCTGATCTTATCCTTCAAAGAAACTCCGAGCATAGCCCGCTCCATGGCACGCTGAGTGACTTTGAATTTGTGGACCAGCCCGACTGTCAGACAACGACTGTCGGACTTTCACATTCCAATATTTATTAAAAACGCTTTTTCGCTGTTACGAAATTTTCAGCTAAACATTTAGACTGTTTCATAATTGCTATTGTAAGAAACAATCATGCAGTAACAATTCATGAGAGAACATGTTCATTTTATGCTCACGTTCGTGTCAGGCCATTTCCTGGTCGCCCACGAGCCTGTCCAAGGTTGCGCCATTGATCTGAGGGCCTCTGTCCTTTATATAGAAATAACCGTAGAATTTCAAGATTTATCAAGGTAAACAAAGTTAAAATCCATAACGCGAAATTTGTCGAATTCGTTTCCTTTAGTCAAATGAGATTTAATAGCTGCTTTCTTCTGCCCATTAAAAAACATAAAGGTCTCGAGAAAGCCTAGTTGAAGTTCATTAATATTCCTTTTTGTTAAGGATTTCAATCTCGTCCGAGAAAGTAATCGTCTGTGTAAATTACTAAGAGCAAGGAGACTCGTCAGTTCTTAGTTTAAACGTTCTTCATTCAGTGGTTTCATTGAAACGGTAGGCTTTACTTGAACATCAAAGTGGGAAGCACTGACCTGTGTAAGCCTTCTTAAAAAAGGTTTTGATTGTGAGAACTGCCAAGCTATAGTCTGAATGTCTTTTAAGATACTATTTTAATGCATCATTTTATTGCTTATAATGTTCCTACTGCTGGGACACAGTCCTCTTCTCTGTGAGAGGGTGGATTTTGATGCGAATCTTCCAAACTGCCATTTTTATCAGAAAAATCTTTCGTCTTTAAGTATTAATTAATATTATGCCGTGTTTTTATTATCATATATCGGCAACAAAATAACCATCAAGGTCCCCGAATGGTACGCGTGGCAACGTTGCGAACAAGTAGTGAGTCACTACACAACGGCTTCCCTCGCTCGGCGCCTGACCGACATACGAAACGAGAAACCCGACGTAACAGTACTATCAACGTTTTTATACTTTAATCATAGACATCGCAATTGGACCTGTATCATGTCTCCTCCTGTGGCCCAATTTTCTAGAAAAGTTTACTTAGGATTTCCAGAGCCTTCCTGTTAGATTTATTGCTTGGCACCGATCTTGGTATTTGATCAGACTCTGCTTGTTTTGAGATTTTTTTGCCATCAGTTTTATGAGCTTTCGCTTGTTTCCTTTCTGCCAGGAACGAAAGTCACATGATTACAAAGTTCCTTCTTTCTTCATCTACATGAAGATGACAATGATTTATGAGGCGTTTCCGTCTTTCTCACCAACGCAGCATCAGAGCTTCTGATCAAGTTTAATAAGCACAGTATAACTGCTGTTCACTACAAGAATATATTCGCTTTGTTTTTACGTGGGTGTCTTAAGTTTCATTCTAGACCTGTTGTTATAATGCTATGCGCCGACGCTATTCAATCTATTCACGAATCATATTGTTGACTGTTGCATGCTTTTATATTGCTTCACAGTTTATGACGAATTAGGAGAATAACTCTTGCGCCTGTCAACAAGCATGCTATTGCCAATTAAATTGCCAAATGTGATAGTCATTGTTCTATATTTCTACAAATATGAGTGTTGGAGTAATTTTTAGCATAGTCTACGTACGATTCCGTAGGTTGATGTTGCTATGAAGCTCGGTAAAGACTAAAGATCGAATAAATTCTATTATAAACAACGCATTTGGTCATCATATTACTATGACAGGATTAAAGTTGATGTTCACCGGCAAAATATCAGGGTGTGTTAATATCATACTGCGATTTACCGTCTGACGTCGCAGGTACCTAGCTCTGATTGCTTTTCTGCTTCACTGGGCTACGTATCTTTCGGAGATGCGTGAATTCGGTACGGCGATATCTCATTTCTTCCAATGTTTACTATCTACTCTGGCATGCCCATACCAAGAGTTGTCTACATCTTCTTAAATTTATTTGCAGTCATTGACATTTTTATCTAAACTAGTTTGTCCACTAACCATCAATGTGTGTTGCATCAGTACAATATGGGTTACATTGTCCTATGCTCCAATCAGCTGCCCGTAGCAAACCAAACGAATTGATTCCGCGCGGTAATTCACGAATTGGACGTTAATCAGCGAAGTTCGGCTGATGATGTTGACCTCATTGGTAATAAACTTTTTATACTTTAATCATCTCTTTAATTAGTAGATTCTAGAATAACAACGGTAATTTATTTATTGGGTTACCCTTCTACCCAGAGACGAAAATTTTTGTCGTTGTCAAAAAATTTAACGAAAAGTTTACGCTTTGAATGGTTATCTTTTACTCTACGGACTGGTAACTTATTACGGCAATTATGTTCATTCATTGAACAACTACTGTTCCAGGGACTACTGGCTTGGCCAAGTCACATGTTAGCCGATCAGCTGGTAATTACGACAGTGTTTGCAACCACTGATTCAAGTAGAGATAAAAACCCACTTTCGATGGTACTGATGTCATCAGTAACTCATGTAGGCGTGGTTACTATTAACGGATTGGATTAATAAGCGGTAGTCTTACACCTAGTGGCCTAGAGACGTCCAAGTTATTATAAATGACAAAAAACATCAAGACTAAATATTGCCTGATTTTTTAGACCACTGAAAACGAAGTAGAATCTATCTCGGAAGATCTTATTTGGTCACGAAAGCGTTAGAGCCAATTAGCAGACTCTAATTAAGGAAACGATCTCAAAGACAGATTGTAAAAATAACAAGATTGCCAAACAAATCCGAGGCGCTTTTAGAAAGTAGCCCGTCAAATACTTTTTCCTGTAATCGATAAGCAATTGGGGCTGGGCAATTCAGGGCGACTCTATTTCAGGTCAATAGGAAACCAACATAGAAATAAAGCTAGTGTGTAATGAACTAATGATGAACTAGTTTATACCAAATTACGTTTATTTGATGAAACCCAGTTAGTTCATCAAATGTTATTGTTATATTTTTGTGGAGAAGACCCAAACTTAGAAACTGCTTAGACTTAGTCATATACTTTTGTAATGTTTGAGACTAGTTTTAGTTCTTGATAGACTGGCCCGCCCATTGATATCCTGAATTACTTCGGCAGTCTGATTCTTAACAGCACTTGACTAAAGTGACAATACTTAACTAACAAAAGAAAGATGAAGCCTAGACGCTCGTCGACAATAGCCAGATTACATTGCTTCTTTTAACTTTCTCTCAAACATTGTCATAATACTAGCTATATTGAATATAAACATATCCAACACGTAGAGCGGTTTGTGGTAATAACTTAGTATTTATTAGTTCTGCTGTCTTGCGGCTTTCTTCCAACTTTATCATTTGATATTCGATATCTTGTCCTTATTCGAGTATCGTAAGGGGTTTTATTGGAAAATCTTCACAATTACTTACGTCCCAATTACAGCCATATGTTCAGATTCTCATGTTCTGGGTGACTTAACTTGATACACTCTTGACAATGTTTTACGTCTTTGTAGAACTAGCCTTCGACTCCCACGTTCTGAGATGTTACGTCGGTTATGCTATGGTCATCGGAGAGCAGTACTTTGCTGGTATTGCGTTAATATGGTCCCGAATTTTCGATTATTTCATGTGGTGCAACGATTTCTTCTACCAGTTTTCGCATTTCTATGGAGATTTGGTAAGATAACCAATTTCTTTCCAAAAATATGCTCAAATGTGTAATTAAAGTATATTTACAAAATTGTTGTCATTCAAATAGTAAGGTCACAATATAAATATAGAATTGTATGTACCGTATGAATCGTAACTGACCTACAAGGTCGCGAAGACCAATCGTTTAGTATGACGATGTATAAATGGCATTCAGTCATTTGAAATGCTGACTGCCTTTATCTTAAATAGTAGTCCTCATGTTCAAATATTTACCAATGAACTCATCTTTTTAAAAAAATAATTTAACATTGTAATGTATTAAGATTACTTTTCTTTGATCTTTTTGTTGCTTGAGTAAGGATCTAGCGTGAATTTGACGCAGCATTCCATATTTCATGATCCCATCTGAGGCAAATTATGAATTGAAATATAATGAACATATTAAGTATTTATTTAAATAAACATATAAGTATATTAAATACACTTAATGCAATACCAAATATTTAAGAGAATAATTAAATAACAATGACATGAAATCTTATATAAATATAAATAAATAAATTAGTGATAATATATAATAAAACTGTTAAGAAAACAGATAAATAGGAAATATTTAAATATTTTGTAGTAAATAAAATCGCAAAGTTATAGCGCTCTTCCTCTCTCCTACTTACTTAAAATGTTGCTGTGCCTCACAGGGTTCATAATTGTTTCTATTTATTATTATTTACCCCCTGTGTACATTATGGATTACAGTAAAGATTAATTGAATAATAGACACCTATCAAAGTCCTTGGAAACTTCTTAAGAATTTACAACATTATGGAGTTGCTTCAGTTGTTAATAATATATTTAAAACTACATTATTACGCATTCTTATTTATACGATCCCTGGTCTAGATTTTCGAGCTTGTTTCAATCATGGTCTAATATTAAGTCTTCGTTCCCAATCCCAACACGTGTGTGACGTATCTTCAGTTCATCGACACAAGTAGTTATCCTCAATTGGCCGAAGTCGTTTGCAGGAACGATTATCATCTTGTGAAGTTGTGTCGTCCTATTTATTGGCGTTGAATCATCGTTTTTCGTCTTACTAACAAGATTTATTTGTCTCTTAATACATTATGGTTCTACGACTTCGCGTGTTTCATTTTTGTCACATTGCGATGAGATGTTTCACGACTATTTATGATATAAAATCTCTGTTTACGTTGGCTTTGTATTTTCTAACTACCTATATCTTATAATTTATCTGCACAATAACAACCCATGTTAACTGATTAAAGTTTATTGAATGGCGTTGGATTTACCGTTGGATTTATTGATTAACGATCAGGGTTATTGCAATTCTCAGTCAATAGACATCAGTTTCCTTTCTAACTGCACAGTTTGTGTTCTCTGAGCTTTTGTTGGACACTGAAATTAATTACAATTAGGAATCAGTTTTCTTGATCGTGATTGATGCTGTTGTGAATTTATTGTGTTTCTATCTAATAGACAGTTTATAATGGATATTGCAGTTACATTCTTTATGTGTATCTTATTCAAAGCTCCGTTCGTCTTAATGAACATGTGCACTGTGCTGTACAGTGTAATCTTACAACAATATATATAGTCAATGCTCAATTCAGCATAAAACCTTAGTAAGGTTTTGACTATAATCGGAATATTTGTACCGCAGCTTTATTTTTAATTGATTCCAAACAGTTTCTAGGGTCTTTTGTATTAAACAAAGCTCGCGCCATCTCTCGAGCCAGTCGACCATCTGAGCCAGGGTTTCGCAAGGCTCTCGCGTCGTGGGCGGCGTGTGGGTCGCGAAGTGGTTCTGTCTACTGATGTCATCGTGCGGCCTCTCGATTGCAGGACTTCATGCCCATAACTCGTAGTTGACGTTTAATTTAAACCTCTTTCAATTTCGCTTCAGATAATTGTGTTATATTGGTACTTGTAGACTGTGGCTAAATTTTAGCCCGGTTCTGAACAAAACCAGCATTGGTCAGCAGTACCACTCAAACTCTGTTGAGCGTGTTTTTGGTTAATTAGCCTCTAGAATCTGCTTTCTCTTATGAAATTTTATGAATAGTGATTGAAAGCAACCGAACTAATAGTCACGAATTTGTCGAGTATTTGCACAATTTTATCTCATCCTCGGAGAAGTAAACTTGCTGAAAATCAAACAGCTCATTCGGTCCAATCCAATGGCTTCGGATATTGCTTTTAAAGCGAGATTTTGTGTACATATTGTGTCAGGACAAAATGTTGAGATACATCGGCGTTGATTTAATTTTATTGCATTTAAATAAACTTTCTGCCTTCAATGCCGAATGACGTTTTAATATTTTTTCGTCTTTCGTGAATTCGTGATCGTAATGTTGGATACTATCGAATGCTTCATACTCGTATATCGGGCAGATTTCTTGTGCATCGATTATTTGATATCTTTTATGATATTAGCACACCAGGGGCCAAGAAAGCGTACAACCTAAAAACTAAGTCGTTTCGAAAGGTACAAGATGTTTAGATTTCATCATGTTTCGAACGATTTGTTTCGGCTTATTCGGATAAATGTGTTGTCTCCAACTAAATTGGTGTGATTGCCGAATTAATATATTGTTGGCCACGATTTACTGTGATGTTGATACATCTATTGTATATGTATTAGCTCATTATTTTGGTACCATCCGTAAATGTAGTTTTTGTTCGAATACATCCTGTTTACGTAATACTCGGTTTGTTTTTGGGTACTGAAGATAGTTTAAGGTGCAGGCTGAATTCTGTTTTAAAATTTACCTATTCAATACAATTGTCTGCTTCTAGTTTAATGTGCAGACTGAATTCTGTGTTAAAATTTACCTATTCAATACAATTGCCTGCTTCTACTGTCACCATACTTTGTAGAAGTATTAATAAACAATATTCAAAATATTCAAATCTATTTTCTCCATATCCAGTACCACCAATTTCAATTTCATTTCTATTTGCGAGCCTACTGTATGACGTGTGCTATAAGTCGCCTGATATGTTAGACTATTTGTTTTATTGCTTTTCTAAAGGGTCCGGTGTCATGAGCCTTTACGATGCTATTGACATTCCGAGCTTGTGTCAATAATTCATGTTTTATTACCTACATTTTGCTTATCTAGTCCAACATTTCAATCTTTGTTACAATCTCTACATGTATATCTTCATAAATGTTTGTTGTAAATTAATGTGCATAATATTTTGTGTCATGGTCAACAGAAAAATGATACCTTATATTTACTTAGTCTGTAATTGCAGGTCTTTTTACACTGTTTGTGTATCGTCATGGCTCTTTTTATTGCGATGTGAGATCTCCTGATGTCAATACAGGATTACTGTTACTCGATGTGTCAAAATTTATAATGTGCTAGGTTTAGTTGGACATTGCATCTTGAAACTACATATCGGGTCGCTGCCAACATTTCTACGTAGCTAATGATTAATTGATAAATTTCTGACTGCTTTAATTGAGTCAGCTGTTTCTTCATTCACCAAAGGAGGATGCGGTAACAGCTCGTCCTATTGTGTTCACAAGACAGAACAAGGAACTGTTTAGCGTTTACTGATTTTTGATCTTGACAACTGCGTGGGATATAAATAGCTGATCCATTTCTTTGCAGTTTCCAAAACATTGGAAACAGTGTTATCTTTAGCCCAATTCTAAACGCCTATTTGAATAATGATGCTTCCTCTAAATAACTAATGCGCTCGTTTTTATGAAAATTACCAAGAAAATGATGCTAATCTAAAGATTTATGGGCTGTTGAGCCAGTTACCATTCGTATGCGACCTTCAGAAGCTAACACAATTTCGGGACAGTTCACTTGAAGAAAACCTCAAGTTGGACAAATTGAACGATTTGGTTTTACATGATTTAGTATATGACATTATATAATGGTCACTCGCTAAGTAATGTTAAGAAGATCCTGGCCATAAAATCACAAGTTATTTACGAGTTTGACGCAATGTTGCCACTTTTTTGCGGATGTGGATATTGAATGAAGAATCACATTGTTTTGGAATATCGTTGCGTATTTTTATGATTGATGCCTCTAATTCCATGTACGTCAGGCTTTAATCAGATTGATGACAATGTAGATTCTAGAGTAGATTTTATGTAAGAAATAAAATAGGTATTGCTGTATTGTGTGTACAGTACCTTTAAAATTAGACCTTCACCTCAGTCAATGTTGAACTAAATTGCATCTAAGTAATAAAAATAAGTGTCATCTAACTCATTTTGGATACTAAAATTGAAAGCAATTAATCTCTTAAAGATGCCATTAATTTTCAACTGCCATTCCAAAATACTTTACTGTCTTGACCGAGATTCATGAGAAAAAATAATGGTTGATGGAGTCCGCATTTTGGTTCTCCAGCTAAAATTAATTTATCTAGATTTTGTTCAATGAACTTGCTCTAGTAACAAAGTGTTGCGGTCTGTCATTCATTATCATTTCTGAGAAATAAAATCAACAAGTCGTATGAAACTCAAAACTTGTATGTTTTAATTAAAGTGTTGTTTTGACTCAACAAAAATTAAGCTTGAATGAGTGTTTGCAAGCAATACAAATTGATTACTGGACAAACGAGTACCTATAGCGTAGCGTCAGATTAATTATATCTAGCTTCACTTTTGAAACACTTCAAATCAAACAGATCTGCAGTTTCAAGGAATCCTTATCAAGATCGATCATTATGTCTAAACTAAATTAACTTTTATAATTTTATTAGCTGCTCTACAATATCAGCAATATGTGCCGTCAGTGGGCTTGCGCGGGCGCCGGCCGTCTAGCCGGTTTGCGCCGGATCGTCTGACTCACACCGTCACTATACAATTTACAAAGGTACAGAAGCTGCATTACATGCAATATCAATGACCAAATCAAAATTGCGGAAACGTATAATATAACATGTTTGCGCCATCTTTTTTGCAGTGTGAGACAGATATGAATCTATACATGACGGATAGCACCATCCCCTTTTCGCAACGGATTAATGATGGCTTTGACGGCAAAGATCACTTGTAAGGTGTGCTTTTAATCTTGTTATCGTGTGACGTGTATTGTTTGAGCCTCGTCTTGACCTTCTCTACCTTCTTACTTTGTGTCGTAAACTCGTAACCTTCTAACGAGTACTGTGAAATAATAACTAAAATATGTGCTATTGATTTGCGACAGGTTTCCGATGCATTTATGAATAGTTCATGTAAGAATGGATAAACCATGTCTTTGTTTGCTAAAGATCGAATGCACCGTCTATGCGATGTGTAGGCATGGTTTACTAATGAAGCGTTAAAGCTAAGGACTTGAAGCGATTAATGATCTGTTACGTTTATCTTACTGATTGCTTAAGCTTATTGAAGTGTAAATGGGCGAAAATCAGCACTTTTTGACATTGAAGGCTCGTGCAGACTAGCGCGATATCGCGGTCGTGACAAGCAGCAATATGCCTGTCGCGCCCGCGATATCGCCTCAGTCTGCGGGAGCCTTTAACCAGAAAGAAGCGTTTAAAATAGTTTCAGGATCTACATACTACCATATTTACGTCGTACATAAATAAACTTTAGTATACTCCCATTTACAATTTGCATAATATGAAAATTGAGCTGTTCCATTCTTGTGTATTATTTAATCCAGTGTAACACGGGTATTCAGTTCTACCCACCCTCGGCTCATATACCAGTACGACTGGACACGAGGTCTTTGAACCCCCTGGCATTCGTCAGGGAACCTGTAGAAAAGCTAGTCTTACGCGGTTTGACTAACTACCAGTTATGGGAAGCATAAATGCGTACATATTTCTATTTGTTTTAAGGAAGTTTTAGTTGCTTGCCTTGGATAATATTAGAATTATGCATTTATATTAGTCATTTGTGCGTTTATCAAGACTCGGTTTTCTGATGTTTGTTTAAGGATTATCTGCTGTACTTGTATTCGTAGATCGGTAAATAATTGTGTATCTTTATTCCTTTTTTTTTCTTGAGCTGTAGTTAAAACCAGTCCTATACAGTATACAGCAATGCTATACAGGAGGAGGCGGGACGGTTGAGGGAAAGGCACATTTCGCGCCCTCTCGCCCCTAACCGCCGCAGGAGACGCCCTGGGCGTCGGGAATCCCGGGCGGATTTCCGGCCACCGTAGGCGCGGGCTTGCGAACGAATCCACTAGGGCCGATGCCTGCCGGAGTTGTGGAAAAATCCGGAAGGGATACCGAGGCCCCTGGCAACACAGGCAACGGAAGGAACACGGGTGGGTTTTAGTCAGTAAGAGTCTGACACATCCTCCCGCTCCGCCCAGAGCGGGAGAAGTTATTTGATAATTTCCCACCCAAAAAAAAAAGCAAGGCTATATAACATTTTCTAACAAAAAAAAAAAGACCAGCTGCCAAAAACTCACGGCTCCACGTTAACTACTGTTTACTAAAGGAAGAAAAAACAGCGTCAACAACCGAGGCGTTTAATGAAGCATCCAAGAGTAATATTGTTCACTTTATAGCAGAACGAAAGTTTATAGCAGAGCGGAACGTTTGTCCGTAAATAATGATGTATTAGACATCGTCTTCCACTATGTGGGCCACGGTCGACTCGCGAAATTACCACTGAGCTCATTACCGCTAGCCGTGATTGTACTTTTACTGTAGTGTTAAACATATTCAGGTGCAGACTGGCGACTTGCAAAGAATTTAATGTGACGATCGAACGCCCAAAGGTGTTTTGGACTCCATATTTTAAAATATGTATCTCGTTCATACTACATGCATGCATAAAGTGACCATACGTCCCGTTTTGAACGGGACTGTCCCTTTTCTGGGTTTCCTGTTCCGTTGTCCCCGGACAATGCTCCGGGACGCAAAATAGTCCCGTTTTCCGAAACCGCGCGAAAATTCCTCTGACAAATATAATTTAAAAAAATATGAGGAACTTTGCTTGGTGAACCGGTGATTGATTTGTTTTTTTCACAATTTGTTATAATAAAAATAATTATAATTAATCTGAATATAACTATAGTGAACATTCATTGTATTAAATTACACTTATTATAAATAAAGAACGTTAAACGTTGTGTTTATTTTCAAAGTTAACCTGCTAACTGACGTATATTATTAACCCATGTCCCGTTTTGAGTTAAAAAAAGGTCAGTTTAAGCATGCACCGTTGTCCAAGTCTGTATTATGTTAGTTCTCTTATCTACTCTGAATTTGTTTTGCACAAATTCTACTAACTAAATCTATACTACTTAAAATATTTGGTTACACAAATAATCAGCCTTGTTTGCATAACCGAATCTCGATAAATACTTCTAGTTCCGTAATTACGTGATAAATACTCCTAACTAATTACGTAAAACAAGAAGCTCTCAGCGATAAATAGATTCGTTAATTAGACACTGAAAGATCGTCTCCAAATTCAAGACTATTCTTGAATTAGAAGTCTATACTTTAGACGATTTTCTGGGCAATCACCAACTTGACGAAACTCGATTCAATCTTAACTTTGCTGCTAAGTAATGGTCGCTACATATATCAAGTTTCGAAGTACTTTGTTAAAGCTCGATTCAAACTTAATGGCGGATCTGAAGTGCGCTACTCGCTGCGCAGTACCGCACCCCTCACCCCCGCTGACACGTGTATTTGTTACTGCGCAGCTACTCGCCTCATGTTCCGAGCCGCCATAAAGTTTGAATCGGGCTGTACTACTTGTTGTTTTGCTAAACTGAGGAAAGTCTTCGATTCGGTGTTACGAATGTATTTGCCTGGATATAGTAATGTTTACACAAGGGTAACGGTATCGGCTTGCCGCCATTGCTTCTGATTAAACAAGCCGGCTAAACAAACTAAACATAGCGGAAATCGGATGTGTAAATAGTTTTCACGACAATAACTGCAGTGGTTTTCAACGCAGGCACTGATAAATTATTTCTCGAGGACTTGTTAAATTGCTACATTCACGGTTTTTCCGATGCGAGCTGTGGAGGTATGTGCGTTTATTTTGCGGAAAAAGGACTGACTAATAAGGAAAAAAATAAATATGTTCACATTTAGGTACGAGGTGCATTCAATAAGTACCTAGCCTCATCGCCAGAGGGCGCTGTAGTTTCAAAAGAGTTTTACCACAGTGTAGCACATTCTTTTTTAATTCTTTTTTCAAATTTTCATTCCAATCCCTTCATTTGTTTTAATTTGACAACTTATGGAAGCGAACGTGTCGATCGGTTTTACAAAAATGGAAAAAGAGCAATATCGTTCGGTGATTCGATTTCTATTTTTGGAAGGGAAAACGCGCATCGAAATCAAAGAGCGCTTGGACGCTGTGTACGGTGACTCTTCTCCATCGATGGCCACCGTCAAGAATTGGTTCAACGAGTTTGCACGTGGCCGTACGTCGGTTTTTGATGAACCACGTCCAGGTGCACCGAAAACAGCTGCCACGGAGGAAAACATTAAAAAAATCCATGATTTCGTATTGGCAGATCGCCGATTGAAGGTTCGGGAGCTAGCTGAGACTGTAGGCATTTCAGAAGGAACAGTGCATCATATTCTTCACGAGGAACTCGGCATGAGAAAGCTGTCGGCGCGATGGGTGCCGCGTTTACTCACACCAGAAAACAAGCGCAACCGTGAGACCACATCGGAGACGTGTTTGGCGCTGTTTAAGCGGAATCCAGCGGAGTTTTTGCGTCGTTTTGTGACCGTCGATGAAACCTGGATCCACTGGTACACACCAGAGACCAAGGAGCAATCAAAACAATGGATCCAGACCGGGGAACGTGCTCCAAAGAAGGCGAAAACTGTAAAATCGGCCGGAAAAGTTATGGCCACCGTTTTCTGGGATTCACAAGGTGTGATCTACATCGATTACCTCGAGAAGGGTAAAACAATTACAGGGCTTTACTATGCCGATTTATTGGGCCGATTCGACGCCGAATTAAGGAAAAAACGACCCCATCTGACGAAGAAAAAAGTGCTGTTTCACCACGACAACGCACCGGTTCACATGTCTGCCGTTGCCATGGCCAAATTGGTCGAATTCCGCTACGAATTGTTGCCCCATCCACCGTATTCTCCAGATTTGGCCCCTTGTGACTTCTTTCTGTTTCCTAATCTGAAAAAATCACTCGCCGGGAATAGATATGGATCGAATGAGGAGGTCATCGCCGCCACGGAGGCCTATTTTGCAGAGTTTGACAAAAACTATTTTTCGGACGGGTTAAAAAAGTTGGAGCATCGCTGGGCTAAGTGTATCGAACTAAAAGGAGACTTTGTTGAAAAATAAATTGCCACTTTTCCAAAATTTTCGTTTACTTTTTGTAGGCTAAGTATTTATTGAATGACCCTCGTATCATATGCCAGTAACATCTATGTACCTACATGACATTATTACAATCAAGTCAAATACTCGTGAGTATCTAATCTACCTTTCATCCTTACACTTAAAGGGTCGTGCAGACTGGGGCGATATCGCGGGTGCAACAGGCAGCAATATGCCTATTGCACCCGCGATATCGCCCAACGACTCATTCATGTTTCAGTTTTGACAATGAAGCCGCCCCGATTAAAATATTCTCTAATTTCGTGAACTCGTTTCCTTGTATCAGGTTTCGATGCCCCAATTCTGTATTTCAGTAAGTAACATAAACCGAACAACACTCTTAATGTTTTAATCTCCCATCTTAAAGTGAAGCTTTACAGAAGTTTCAACTTTGACCTCATTTTAATTCTTGAGTTGTAACCGATCCTGCACCATCTGATTCTGGTTCAATTTTATCAAATTATCTTCAGACGCTGTGTATGCCATACTAATGTCCTTTGTCGATAAAGAATTGTCCCTAAATGCTTCAGTTTGTAATTTTGTATAGTTTGCCGCAATGCTAACATGTCCATTGTTCCAGAAATTCTGATGCGGAAGTTTTGCGGCGAAAGTCGCTATTGACCCTAGGACTAGGAGCTGTTTGTTGTAGTCGGCCCATATACGGTAGTCGGCCCATATACGGAGTAGCTTCGCCTACTGTCGCCGAGATCTTTGACCTGTGTCGTCGGTTCGTCGCTAGTTTAACACTAATGCCTCGTTTGTTTAGCTTGTTAGATCTCGTTAGCGAAATATTTGTTGGCTTGCGTGCAAATTGGTTAAAGTGTTTGTTTGAATAAAATACGAGATACGAGGAGAATCATCTTCGATGTTGGACGTGAAGGCAACATTTCGGGAGCTCTACGCACTTTTCTAATCGTTCCTAGATTCTTCCACATTGGGTTTAGATTATAAAGTATCGCAGAACACGCTCCTCGTTTTATGTCTGTTTTATTTATAGCTTCAGCTTCTCATGTTCATAAAAGTTAAAGTGAAATTTCTTAAAGACAAGTAAATAATTAGTAAAAGCCTTGAAACTCAACACTTGAGTCACAACTGCCGACTAAAGTTTCATTACAATCATTACGCGAAGAAATTTCTTTGCCTTCCAAGTAAAGACGCCACGATTGTTCATTGAAACTCAATCTATTAAAATTATACAAATGAATGATTGCATTCACGCTTCTCTAGTAATTGCACGCCGCTTCGCCTTCTCTCCCTTGTTGCAATCTTGACCGTGGGAAGTACCGCGAGCTGGTTTCTTTTCTACTTTTACCTGTCATGTAATTATAGGTTAGAATGTTACATCGTGCTGCTTTGTGGCTTTGATGGTGGCAGTTTATGTTTAAATTGAGCTATGTTTAACATCAAGCTTGATTGTGAATGGAATGTTTCTGTTATTCTAAACTCCCTAGGTCAATTCTTTTCTTTCTTATATGTATTTACCTGTCTCCATAAGGAACCCCATTCGGCAGAAACCTGATTCCCTTCCTTCTTCTGAGGTCATATGCTGTTTGTAGATTCAAACACCAGAACTTAAAAGTATTTCAAGTATGTGACACTCTTCTGTGTTTATGATTATTGATTAGTCACAGTTTTAGCCTAGCGATAAGCATAATTTCCACGCGCTGATTTTGTTCTTTCATGGACTTGATTCTTTTGAATTCACTTGGAGGTAGCCAAATATGTCATCGCGGAAGTGGCTCGTCATATGCTACATTATTTTTTTCCGCTTTATCCATTAAGATTTTAACTAGTTTTGGTAATTAATGTAACATATAATTCTGTTGCTCATATGTCGGACTTGAGATTTTTTTTTCATTTGAAAGTAATTTCATAACATGCTACATCAAATGCTCCTCCAATTTTACTTTCCATAAAATCTAATCCTGGCACAGATTTTACGAGCATGTTAATAAGCCGGAATGGGCTAAGCAGAAAACCAGAAACTAAAACGAAATATGCTCACATAAGGAAACCCACCCGATTTATAATTAGCTAAGCGATGTGTTAACAGGTCAATGACACGCGGCCTGATGCCATACGAAATCGTCACTGGCCATGCGACCAGCGTATAATGATCTCTCATTTCCTCATACAACGGAACAAAGAAAGTTTTCTGTATTGTGGTCACAGGTACGCTTTTGGCACCACGCCACGTATTCCATGGTTTAGCTGGTGTTTCCTAGGATTTATTTGAGGATCGATCGCCGATCATGGATCTTGTACTATCGTTAAAGACACTTGAGTATTCAGTGCGTAAGGTAATGTTTCTGTGGGAACGAGGACTCAAACTCCAAAGTATTTATTTCAATTAAACGAATTACAGGCACTTTTGAATAGACAACGAGTCGGTCGGTCAGAAAGGCGAAGCTAGTTGCCCATTCCAAAGCGCAGTAGGTTCCTATTGAGAAGAACGGGTAAGAAACTCCACGGACACTCTTTTAAATCAGAGATAGACTACAAACGACATCCGGATCTTCGGTTTTGAAATGAAATGAAATGAAATGAAATGAAATTGTTTATTCTGTAAATAGGTTATGAGAATCACTTTTACACGTCATATAAAAAAAAAATAAAAAATAAGCTAGACGGAGTCGACATTTCCTATCTGACTACCCCTGAGAAGAAATGGCGAAACAAACTCAAGGGTCAAAGTCTCTTTTAAAGTCCAGACATAATCTTGGTCAGATCATGTGAGGACCATGTAGATCCATGTCTGAAATGGTATTTAGAGGAAAGAAGCACACAAATTTGAGTGGACCTGTCCAGTCAGTGCAAGCATTTGTCAGTAATCGTGTAGCTCAACTCAAAACTTAAGGAGCTCAACGACTCGACGAACAATACCAAGGAAAGGACATTTGGGTTGGTCGCTTAAAGTACTCAAAATGCCAGACCATCATTAAAAGTAAGAGAAAAAAACAAGAAATAAATAAAAATGACCCACATAGTGAATTCACAATAATTAAAGTAATATAATACTTTTCAAGATACATAAATATTCAAGTAATTTTGTTTATAATATTCATCAATGTCAATATGTATATAGTTGTATATAATGATGATTTTGCATAATTAAAATGTCAAGTTTTACGGTTTTATCACAAGGCTTATTAGAGCGAGCAGCTCAATCCCAAGGTATTTTGTCTTCTAAATAATCAGAAATTTTATAGTACCCTTTTTTACAAAGTTTGGTTTTAATACAGCTTTTAAATCGTTTAGTGGGTAAATTTCGAATATCAATAGGAAGTTTGTTGTAAAAGCGTATTCTACCCATGAACGAGTTGCCTACTCTGTGGAGGCGAGTGTGAAGTACAGCAAGATTATGTTTATTCCTGGTATTTAAACTGTGGATAACGACATTTTCTTAAAATTTGATATATTTTTGTGTACATACATAAGATTATCAAATATATATTGAGAGGCTACAGTCAGAATATCTATTTATTTGAATTTTTCTCGAAGGGAATCTCTTGGACCTAGGTTGTAAATGGCTCGAACAGCCCTTTTTTGTAAAACAAAGACGGTATTAATGTCCGCACAGGTTCCCCGGAGAAGAATCCCATATGACATGACTATGAAAATAACTAAAATAAACAATTCTGGCCGTATCTACATCGGTTATCTGTCGAATTTTTTTAACAGCATAGGCGGCCGAACTTAGCCTTCCTGACAATTTTTCTATGTGTGGGCGACATTGTAATTTAGCGTCATAGTTATTCCATGAAAAACTGTCGACTCAACAGGGTCCAACTCTATTCCATTAAGTTGAACATTGGTAGATAGCTGCCTGACATTTGGCATTGAAAATTTAATGAGTTTAGTCTTTTTTTCGTTCAGGAGAAGATTATTTACATTAAACCAATAGTCAACTTTAGAGAGTGCATCGTTAACATGTTCAAAGTTGACCAGCAGTCGTTTGATTTTAAAAATGAGGGAAGTGTCATCTGCGAACAACACAATCTTGTGATTATCCCTTATGTGATAGGTAAGTCATTTGTATAAATTAGAAACAACAATGGACCTAGAATTGAACCCTGCGGAACGCCCATAGTGACCGCAGATCCTGCAGATCTCTTGCCATTTATATCAACCCTCAGAATTCTATTGTTCAGATAAGAAGTCAGAAGGTCGAGAGCCCTGTCCCTCATACTAGTGGTGCAGTTTCCTGATGAGTGTATCATGATGAACGCAATCGAGGGACTTTGACAAGTCGCAGAAAATGCCAAGAGCATCCTGCGACACCTCCCAAGCCTCGAAAATGCTCTTCAGCAATTCCACGTGCGCCTCTGTAGTTGAACGACCCTTCGTAAAACCAAACTGTTTCAGATGAATGAAAATTATATGAATTGAAATGTCCTAACATTTGTTTTAAATTATTTTTTCAAAGATTTTGCTCAATGTAGGTAATATCGAAATGGCCGAAAATTCGTGGGATCAGTTGTGCTGCCAGATTTGAACAGTGGAATCACTTTGCTAAGTTTCATCAGATCAGGAAATATTAGGTTGGGGAAAAAGTCTTTTCGCATTATAGTATGTATGAACTTGTAATAAAATCTCTTTGGGTATACTATTTGTATCTGGCTGGTTTTGGTATCATTGAAAGTTTAAATTTTAAAGAATATAATTCCAAATTCAAATTAGGAAAATGTGTGATTTTCATTTGTTTTTCGTACCGTCAAGATGAGTGAATGAAGAAATTCGATACATTTTAAAATTTTACTACAAAAAAAGTAAAAATGCAACGCTAGCCGCGAAAAAAAATTGCGATGTGTATGGACCTAGTGCAGTGTCTGTGAGAGTAGCACAAATTTGGTTTAAGCGTTTTCAATCCGGAAATTTTGTTGTCAAATATGCACGTCGCTCAGGTCGCCCTATTACGGATAAAATGGATGCCATGTTTAAAAAGTGGAGCAAGATATATCAGTAGTTACGACGTAGCTGAAGAACTGGGAATTGACCACAAAACAGTTTTGGCGCATTTAACAAAAACCCAGTTTCTTTTACACAAAAAAGCTTGATATTTGGGTACCTCACGAGCTCACTGAAAGAAACCTAATGAACCGTGTACTCATTTGTGATTCTTTATTACGACGTAATGAAACCGAACCATTTTTGAAGAAGCTGATAACTGGTGATGAAAAGTTGACGTACGACAAGTATTTTGATCAGAAGTCCCAAAATTTCTATAGCAATGGGATCATGTCCTACAAGATGGCAAAAATATCGAACAAAATGGTACCCACATACTTTAGTTAAATGTAAATAAACTATATTAAAAAATGTTTTGAATTTTCTTAAAAAATGCGAAGAAACTTTTTCCTCAACCTATTATATCAGAATTATTGAAGACATTGTAAGTACTGATAATCCCCAAAGATCAGCAGTTTTTTTTTTACATCAAGTTCTTTAAAAGATTCCAAAATGTCTTTAGGGCTAACAACTGTGAATTTAAAGTGTTTATCACATTCTGGTATACATTCTTTTAGTATTGAGTAAGCAGAAGTAGGGGACGACGATGACTGAGTTTTGGTTGTTAAAAAGGGAATATTAGTAAAGAAGTTTTCAAACTCTGTTGCCACCTCCACGTCTGCCTTGATATCTACATCGTCGATTTTTAGATGAAAGTCACGATTCCGTACTGTCGTTCTTCTCGTTTCAGAATTAATAATATTCCAAGTTGTTTTAATTTTATTTCCAGATTTTATTTTATTTTTAACGTGTATGGCTTTTGCTGAGGAACAGGGTTTTTTCAAAGTTTTAGAATAATTCTTAACAAATTCTTTAAAAGTTTCATCATGGTTATATGTTTTTTCATGATAAAATTCATATAACCTTAACCTACTTTTGTAAATACCTGGTGTTGCCCAGTCACTAAATATAACGCGATCATAAACAGGCAATGTTTTTGAGGTGAATACCTTCCTAAATTCACAATTGATGAGGTTAAATAGTAAAGTATATGCTTGATCCGTGTCAGTGTGATAAGGCAAACAAAGCAAAGCTTTTCCATTAAATTATTTTTAAATTGATCTGTGCGAATTTTGTCACAGGAATAAAACTCACAAGTTTTCTTTGAACTCTGATTAATTTCTGAGGGTATTTTCTGATTATTTTTTGAAAATGACGACCCCGCTGCAATTTTAATTCTACAATAGCGGTATCCAGTTCATATTACATGTCAACCTTGTTAGTTTAGATCAATTCTTACTTATCGGGTATCGAATTAACTATTTATTAAGTAGCATGATTAGTAATATCACCTACGTCATGTGAAACGTCAGGCGTGTTGCGTTTGATGCAATAAACGGTTCTGAACACATGGTACTCGTAATACATCAGCTTTTTTCGTCTCTTGTTTTACAGTCCACTGCTCCTCATTCTAAGTAGCTATTAAATGCTTGTTACCTCAATTACACCCACTTTTGATGAGTGGATGCTACTGTGGGATAATCACTTAATTTTTGTTGTAGCTTCTTATCTGATTCTTCTTAATGCGATATATCATTCTCACCGTATTCATTTATTATGGTTACGGATTATAGTTATTATAAATTATTTAGGCCTGAATGTTTCGGAACTATGGCTTTCGCTGTAAAAAGGTCTATACCCCGTCAACCGATGCGTCAAATCATCGATTTTTAATTTCAGTCGTCATTATTTCCTTGTGGAGTATTTTGATTCTTACCCAAACAAACACGAATCATCGCTATGACGCGGATATTCCGCAAATCCTTGCGTGACTCACAGTCTTAAAACAGCTATCATTATTTCTGTAACGTCAACCCCAGAAACTGCACAGCTTATTTTTTCTTAACACGGCACAGCGCTAACGATTTCTTCTTCAACAGTGTATGCGACAGGCGCAGAAGGAACAATAGTGCTTACTACTGTGCTGTGTGCTTGTCACTGTTATCTCCGAACCGAATGCGTTTAGTTAGCGACGTGTTGCGTGCACCGTCTCATGCGATTGTAGTCATAATATCCAGTTTTTGCAATTTCTTTTGCCTGTGATTTATGTGTTCTAGTATTTTTTGCACTATTCGTTTGTTTATAGGTCATGTGCTGTCAAAACTTTTCTGGTAAATGAAAGGCTGACTTTAATGTCCATTTGTAATATACAAGTTTTCTTTAAAAAACCATGATTACGGCTGTCCATCGGCGTTCAGTATTTAACTAGATTTTTACCAAAGTAGCAACCAATACAAAATTAAACAATTTGCCGAAGTAAGCTAATGGACTTGCAGAGAAAACAAAATCCATTATCAGTTTTGGCACGTCCAGATGCCTTCCACCAAACATAAACCAATCGCCCTTGACCCAGTAATCGGGTAACGGTCATATCTCAATTAGGTCAGATGCAAGACTGTGATAAATTGAAACTACACGTCCTCCACCACTTGACTATTAAACTCTTTCTTATTCTTCGTGTGGTCTGTGACTAACCTGGTGTCAGTTTGCTGCCCATGGGCCTCTGACTTGGCTTCACATGCCGTCGAGAAATATCTCTCAGGCGTCACTAAATGAAATATCATTCAGGTTTTGCTCACGATGTTTTCTTTCGCCGTTTTTTACGCAAGTGATAATTATACAATACGCACATGAATCCGAAAAGTCAGAGGTGCGTGCCTTGGGTTGTAACTCGAGACTTGGCAGTCCGACGGTCACACTACTGCCTATCACTATTAAATTAATTACGTATTAATTAACAAGTTTACTCCGTTCCCGTACATTAATTCTGGGAGCAATTATCATGTAAATATTTATTACATGAAAGCAACTTGTATTTATTTATCACTGTAGGAAGTGAAAATCGATTAATGATGCGTATTATATCAGGTTCTTTGATATTAAAAGGTTCAAGTTCATTTATATTCATGCAATGTCTTAACGCTTTAGATAAACTTCAATTATTATAGCTATGCATAAAATTACGTTAGTTTCTTATCTATGAATGCTGTGCAGGTGTGTACTGCTATCAGTTCTGTTGCCAAAAGCTGTTGTACGAATGTACGATGTATGTACTTAATTTCGGGGCTTACATTTTTTTCCTCTTGTAATACTACCATACACGAAATATAATGCGAATTTTGGCGACGTCACTAATATTCTCCGCTCTACTAATAGTGGTCTCGCCCAGCAGTATAAAAATGCTAGTGTTGCTCCCCAACCGTTTTCCTGGCACTTCGCCAGGTCCCTTTTGCAAAGTAAAGAGGATGCAAGCATACGACTACTTCCTTGATTAAAGATATGGCTAGTTTTACGCGAAATTGTTAGCGTTTCTAATGAGTGTCTTGCTGTTTGCGTAGATATTTGCTGGTTTACAGCTATTGTTTAGTTTTTTGTACCGTCAATCAATATCCTGTCTTGTACTACAACAACATTCTCATGACATTAGCTGTTTGACATGTTAAAATAATGATAAATATTTTGATTTGAAATATCACTATTTTTCTCATGTAGAAAAGTCGTGTTAGCTGGTCAATGCCGTGATTCACTATTCTTCCCTCCCCGAAACTTAAGATTGGAGAAGAGTAGCTTCCTTCTCATCCAGATAGATATGAAAAGCAGTATCAGTGCTTCCAGTAGTCACTAACGCGAGCGATAGCAAGACAGACGTAGTTTCCTGCTCAACGCTGATTAAAAGACGCGATAAACGTTTATCTCGAGATAAACCGTCAATTAATAGCGATATGATTTAAACGTTCTGATTTATAGACAGCTATTGTTTAGTTTTTTCTCGTATTGGTGTCCTGTCATTGATTGCATCGCAATGGCACGTCCCCTGCGCCGGTATGAAAGTCGCTAATATCCGGACGTACCCACTTTCGCAGTTACTCCGATGAGTTACGAATGTTACGATACAAACTAGTTTTTGCAGTGTTTTGCTTCGTTTTATTTACAGCCATCGTTCAAAATTAAGGGGCTTACAGGAGCTAAAAGCAAGCTTTTTATAATTTTTATAATGCCTAAAAGTATTATAATCACCTGCAGTAAACAAAATCAGAAAAATATATGATGTTCTTCAGGATATATGCTAGGTAGATATTGGTGCCGATTCCCTTGTTCACAAACTAATCTAAATTTAAGTTCAGTGCATCTTTTTCTTTCTATTTCGTTAAGAAAAGGACAGAAGATACATTTTAGTTTAGTCCTGTCAAATTAATCAGCGCTTGACGTAAATTGACGTAATTTTAGTAGGCAAGTTTTTAATCACGTCTAAACTTGAATGGAGTAGTGACAGGCGCTGATTAATTTGACAGGACTAAAGTAAATTTTATCTGCTGTCCTTTTCTTAATGAAATAGAAAGAAAAAAGATGCACTGAACTTAAGTTTAGTTTTTTTTGTGAACAAGGGAATCGTCGCCATTGTGTTGAAAACATAATACAACTAATTTGATACGATAGAAAAAAAAAACACGAAGATACCCCAAAAAAATCTTTTAACGATTAAAAACCATAATTATATGACCGCGCTTTAGGTGTTGTGAGCCTCTTATTAGGCTTCAGAAAACTTACTGTTATGTTTTTTTTTTACTTTACTCTTTTTAGTTTTGGCGCACGAGGTTTCGCGGCGAAGATGATACTTTTCATCGCACATTTTTATAGTTATCCAAAACGCCTTTGGGTACTACAAATAATGTTTAGATTATCATAGCTATTTAAATAGTATCCATAGATCTTTCCTGTTTGTTTCCAACAATTAAAGGCCTTCTTTCATTGTTGGTACTTCACAGTCCTTTGATCGTATTCCTTTGAAGTAAACAACTGTTTACCTTACATTAGTGTGCATAAGGCACAAGACAGTAATTTGGAACTTCATTCTCGAGGCCAATTTTCGCAAGGCACCCCAAAATTGTTAGCCGTTTTGCAACCTAACCCATTTGTGCATAATCGGAGGTGTTGCCCAATATTTGCATAATTACACCCACTTGTTTTAGTTATTATGATGTTTGTGAACTAATGTCTATCCCTGATGTTTTGTTTACGACCTTGTGTTAGCATAATCAGCCTATAACGTTCCCACTGCTGGGATACAGGCCTCTTATTTGAAAGGGAGAGGCCATAATCCACTATGCTGGTCCAGTGCGGGTTGGTGGATGGTCTATGTGTATTATTTGTGTATTGAACAGCACGATTTCGCGGTGTCGTGACAATATCCATTCAAAGCGTGTCTATGATTAAAATTATTCATGTCCTATCGGTATAGAAAACATGACTGCGGCAATTCAGAATGACAATGCCAAGCTTGAATAGTTCTATTACTAATTGTGGTAGATGGCGCCATCTGTGAAAGTAGGTATGAAGTTTCAAAATAAACATACTTATTGCGGTTAGGATATTTTTATAGGAGGGGCTTGTGGCTAAGTAATAACAGCCGCACGGGTCGATCGATCAGGTTAAGCTACGCTTGCCGCGATTGGTCCGTGGATGGGTGACCATCTTTACATACCAAGACCCCTCCGTGCCTCAGAAAGCACGTCAAGCCGTTGGTCCTGGCTGTCATTTGTAAATCTTTGACAGTCGTTACCTGCGTCAGAAGCTCGAAAGTTTGACATCCAGTCTTACCAAGGGGTATCGTGTTACCCAGTAACTGGGTTGTGGAGGTCAGATAGGCAGTCGCTCCCTGTAAAATACTGGTATTCAGCTGTATCCGGTAAGACTGGAAGCCGACCCCAACATAGTTGGGAAAAGGCTGGGCAGATGATGAATGCGGTTAGGATATTTGACAGCAGTCGCGACACTTCGTACTAATGCACGAATAGTGCTAAAATATACACATGGTTCTAGAGCTTAAATGAAACAGCAAAATCCATCACAATATTTTACGTTTAATTAGTAGAAAAAGTCATCCTATTCGTTGCAAGACTAATCAGCGTTTAATACATTAATCAAGCTGTATATCGGATTGGACATCGCACAAATCACGCTACACTAATAAAATATTGATTGATTTAACGCAACAAATTAAATTATCAGGCGGGAGTGAAATCAGTCGTTGTTCGTACTTCTGGCGTCCTTGATAACTGCGGTTATCACTAGTCACGTTTTATGGGAAAATACGAACACCATACACGGAATTATTTCCTCTTAGGATCTCTTCAGCGAAGAATATCAATATTCTCAGAAAAATTGTTTCAATCCAAGTAAATATTTTCTTAACGTAAGTAAATGTACTCAGTCCAAGAAAACCTGTTTACTCAAATTGAGAATAATAAATACTTGGGTTTTATTCTTGACCTAAGCAAATATTTTTGATTCAAGACTATAATAATCTTAATTGAAGAAAATATTCTAAGAGAGAAATAATATTCTTAAAATTAAACTTAATAATTCTTCATTTAAGTATAGTCTTCGAAGAAGACAATAAAACTAGGACAAAATTGCTTCATTCAAGAATATATTGTTTTCCCCATATATGAATCAATATTTGTCTTGACCAAAAGGATATTGTCTTAATTTAAGACATCCTTTTTTCCGTGTAAGCAGCGAACAGGGGTACTACTTGAACAACAGAGGCTAAATTATATTGCATTATGTTGCGAATTCGAACGTTTCCTATGCTTTGGTAATGATCATATTTGGAACTACATATACCATGGAGCGTTAAGGCTCTTACAGACTAGGGCGACATCGCGGGCGCGACAGGCATATTGCTGCCTGTCGCGCCCGCGATATCGCCTCAGTATGCAGGAGCCTTTATTCTTGACACCTTATGGCGACATCAGTTCAGGAAGATCTGCCATTTCTGCACTAAAGGAATGAAGAATACTCAAGCTACTTCTGTGAAAAATTGTGAGATCGATGGGACCTCCCGAAAAAACACATGTAACCTAATTAGAGCTGGTCTATAAGGATGTATGTAGCTTCTGATCAAACAATAATTGAATTCGCTGTACAATAGGTCCAATGCACAGTCAACGTTTGTTCAAAAACGGGACCGGGGCGGCGGCGGACGTATCGTAAAGCATATTTCCAATAACGGTGTTTTGCTGGCTTTATTTCGGCGATTCGTTCCACTTTCGTTGGGTCCGTCGAGCGTAACCATGGTGACGGCAGTGTGTTCAATATCTGAAGCTACGTACTGCGAAATGGGGAAGTGAATGAATAATGTTTTTAGGGTTCCGTTCCTCAAAAGGAAAAAACGGATCCCTTATAGGTTCTCTCATGTGTCTGTCTGTCTGTCTGTCACAGCCAATTTGCTCCGAATCTACTGGACCGATACCCAAACACAGAGGTGTAAAGTAAATAAAAAAAAGTTTTGCAAACTGTACCGTGTGACATATCAAATGAAAGGGCTTGTTGTAAGGATTTCAGATATATAATTTTATAAGTACATAATCAGCCTATAATGTTCCCACTGCTGGGACACAGGCCTCCTCTCCGTGAGAGGGAGTGGGCCGTAATCCACCACGCGGGCCCAGTGCGGGTTGGTAGATGTCACATGTCTTCGAATTTTTGGTTCTAGGACATGCCGGTTTCCTCACGATGTTTTCCTTCACCGTTTTGAGAGCAGTGGTGATGTAATAATTTACACAAAGTAATAAGTAAATACGTATTTCTTTATAATTTTTACATAAATATTTTTAAAGAAATTAAAAAAAATAGACGAGAATGGACCATTCCTCCACCTTATCTTCGAAACGAAGAAACTGAGCCTAAATTAATAAATACAGAAAATTGTTCTTTACTTATAGATTACAGGAAAACCTATACGAAGTCTATGGTGTTAAAATAACATGGTAAATCTCTCAATATTGTGCATACAAACTTACATTTGCAGTTGGAATGTATGTGGGAACATATTTTTCAACTACAATGTTAAGTTTGTTCTTGGGATAAATTCATCCCATCTACGGTAACGGAACCCTCCATTGTGCGTGGTCCGACACACAGTTGGCCGATTTTTTTAGTATCTGTAGTTGTATCTATTTGTAGGAAGCGGTTCGATGTTGATTTAGACGTGTCAGTTGTCAGTCAACTGCTAATCAAAATTTTGTCCTGAAGACGGACGATGAAACTAAACTGCCTTCATAAATCTTTTCGCTGACATTTTAATTTTGAAGATGATACTTTGCATTTCTGTTTCTTAAAAGATACATAACAGCAATCAATGTATTGTTGTTTACATAATATAATTTAGTTTTTACAAGAACAGAACATGATTGTCACGTCTGCACGTGTTTTTTGTTTATTTTCTTAATTTACATATCATGGTTTATTTACATAATCAAATTACAAGATGGTTATTAACATCTAAATTAAATTAAAACTAAGTTAAACCTAAAAAAGGCCTTCGAGGCATTGTACCGAGGATGCTGGCGGCATTTCCTCGCTGAATTGCAATGCTGATGCGTTGCGCGAGAAAGCCTCCAGCTTTTCGATCACCAGTTACATCAACTAGACGTTTCGCGATTTCCGCAAATAACTTATACGCACTGGGACCCCACGAACCGAGGGTCTCGACGGCAAAGGGCACAAAGTTGTACTCTCTTCCAAGGCCAGTATATTTAAAAATTTTCAGATTTTCGGCATTTTCTGCCGCTGCATCCGCTTTAGAAATAGATTTGTTTTAATTTACATAACTAGTTGCGTTATGGTTTTGCTTTGTAATGAATGGCTGTTCGATACAAAATGTTTCGGGTATCTTTCTTTGTTATTCGTAGAAACAGATAAGTGCACCATCTCGCCTGCCGCGCAAATGTAACCATGTGCCGGGATCCAAAACAAATCTTGGACACTTTGCCGTTTTGCCAAGGCTCTGTAGGCGGTATATCGAAGCGCAACGAAGTAGATATTACATGCAAAATGGCTAGGTTTAAAAAACCCTTACGTGTCACAGTACCCAAGTCGTAATATTTAATAATTCTTGTACGATTATTATTTTTTTCTTATTGTGCATTTTCATCATTAGTATTGGCTACTCTTTTATGTAATTCAACTTGTTTCCTTTGTATGATCTTCTTGTAATGTATTTTGATTTATTTAGATTTTTTACCTTATCAAACTATGTACCTAGATTATAAGTGAATGATGTGGTCTCCTATAATTTAAAGCGCACACTTGTATTTGTCCCTATTCTATGTATACTTGCATGTAATTGTGTAGTTTCTGTTGGAGATCCAATAAATAAATAAACATAATTTGAATATAAAATCTGACATATTTTTTAGTTTCCCGTTACCACTCCTATATTTTCAAGGCACAATTTCATTGCATTGAATATTATTGGGTTTATCATCATTGACAGCCACAGCTGGGTTTAGGCCTGTCCTTTTGAGCCATGTTGCCCTGTTCTGAGCTTCTCACATCCAGGTCTTACCCGTTACGGGTCGAGTAAACGCCGTTGACCTTGGCCATACAAATGCGCGACGCACTCACGCCGCGCTGCGTTCGGTTTCAAACGGAATATTTATTTTTAGTCATGAAAATACGAATATTTGAATAAAATCACAGATATAGCCAATATAATAGCCTGTTTATACAAAAAAAATCATGGATATATCTTCAAGTAATTTGAAAGTAATATCGTTTTTTATGCTTTGGGTAGACATTATTTCCTGAATTGATTTCATAAACTATTTTACTAGAATACTTAAATATTCAAATATCGAATTAATGTGTATGCGTTCTAGTTTAACATACATTTTTTGCATAACAGATTTAAAAGTCATTAAAATCAGATATCAGATATCTGCGCCTTAAGGATCAAAACATTAAATATCCAATTGCAGCGCAGAGTCAACACAATTGACACTAAAAAACGTCATGCTTACATTGCTTACACATAAAATGCCTATGTGAAAGCATGAGTTATTACGATGTCAGTGTAGCTGTAGTGTGCCTGTCTGTGGTATTCCGCTCGGATAATTTATTACTGACTCAGTTGAAGGCTTCTACATACTGGCGCGACTTGTCGCGGGACGCGACGCGACACAAAGACACCGCGTGTAGCGCTACAAGCGGTGCCTTTGTGTCGCCACGCGTCGCGCGACAAGTCGCGCCAGTATGTAGGAGCCTTTATGCGTACGACCTTATCCCAATGCTCTGCGAACACAATGTAAACATAATCTGTTCTGCGTACGTCGCTTTTGTTCGATTTTCATTCAAAAAATCGCTTTCTAGGTACGTTTACTAGGTGACGATTAGTTTTGTGATCGATCTGTCGTTGTATAGCAGTAGTGAATCATGTTGAAATCCTGGTGAAGTACAAATAGAGTCCTGCAATAACTAAACATCACTTTTCTTTGATTTCATTTTCAACGGTCATTAGCACTCATCAAATCAAATCAAATCAAAAGTCATTTATTCAAATTAGGCTGAGGATCAGCACTTTTCGAACGTCAAAATTACATAAGACAGTCCCCCAAAACGCCCACCCTTCGCCACTTCCTAGTGCTTTAGCTGGGAAGAAGAAGTGGCCAACAAACTCCCCAGCAGCCAACCTGTCTGTTCAGTTAGAGAAAATAATGGATTCTATACAATAGTATGCAAAACAATTTACACCACGTGAAACACAAAACATTAAATTATTAGCCATAATATGTCAGCTAGCACACCACTATACAAAGAAAAATACCGAAAACTATTCTCAAGCAGAGATAAAAAACGTAAACAGAACTTAAAACCTATATAAAAGCCTTCAATTATAAAGGGCGTGTCCGCTTACATATATCTACAGCCGTAACAGTCACAAATGATGAACTAGGACCATCAAAGTAAAATAAATAAACAGTTAATTACTAATAACAAAACAAAACAATGGTCGGCAAGACGACCAGTCACCACAAGCAGTACGAACTTGCTGCCGGTTGTAAGAATAATATAATCAGTTATCGAGGTCGCTAGCTAACCACATATTGCAATACAACTCAACAAAAACATTGTAATGAGAAGATTATTTCAATAATAAACGAAAATCGAAATTTAAAATAAATTGACTTATACAGTCAAATAAAATAAACAATTATATGAACTCATATAACCTGTCACTAGGTAAGCTAATTCTGGAGAAAGAACATAAACATTGTCTTGAGTTAATCACAGCGACCAACAATTCTTATCGTTTAAGTAGTCGTTGATAGAATAGTATGCCCTTGAACAAAGTTTGGATTTTACTTTAGTTTTAAACGCATTAAACGGCAAATCTAGAAATGAAGAGGGTAGCTTGTTATAAAAAGTAATACCAAGCCCAACAAACGAGTTATGAACCTTGTGAAGCCGGTGAAATGGAGCACGTTATTTGTCCTTATTTCTGGTGTTAATATTGTGAATATCACTGTTTTTAATGTATAAGTGTATATTTTGCCTAATATATAAGATGTTGGCTAAGATGAATTGTGATGCCACCGTGAGAATACACCGTGGGATTTTTTTAAAGATACTGATCTTTAAAAAAATCCCTCAGAGAAACTCTGGCACCTAGCTGGTAAATTGCTCGAACAGCTCGTTTTTGAAGAACAAATATATTTTGAATGTCAGTGGCTTTGCCCCACAGCAGAATACCGTAGGACATAACGCTATGAAAATAACTAAAATATACTAACCGAGCTGTATCAACGTCAGTGTATTGTCTTACTTTCCTGACGGCGTAAGCGGCCGAACTAAGCCTTCCCGCTAGGCTTGATATATGAGGGCCCCACTGAAGTTTAGCATCTACTGTTATGCCCAGAAAAACTGCCGAGTCTACAGTATCAAGAACCTCTTTATCCAAGACGATGTTGGGTCCTAGATTTCTAACATTCGGTAAAGCGAACTTTATACATTTTGTTTTCTTAGCATTGAGAACTAAGTTATTTGTCGTAAACCAATCCGTGACAATTGAGAGTGCACTGTTTACGTCGTCAAAATCTTGGCTATTCCTTTCTACTTTAAAAATAAAAGAGATATCATCTGCAAACAGTACAACGTCACAGATACCCTTTAAATATAATGGTAAGTCATTAATATATACTAAGAATAAGAACGGACCCAGTATTGAGCCTTGTGGTACACCTAACTGTACTAGAAGCTCGGAAGACTTCACACCATTAACATCTACACTATTATGTAAATATGAACTTATTACTTTAAGAGCTTCATTTTGGACACCGTAATGATGTAGTTTACGCAAGAGCGTGTCATGTTGCACGCAATCAAAAGCTTTGGAGAGATCACAGAAAACTCCAATAGCATTTTGCGAGTTCTCCCATGCCTTAAATATGTAATTCAGCAGAGCAACGCCTGCATCTGTAGTCGAACGACCTTTTGTAAAGCCATATTGTTCATTATGAAGGAGGCTGTTTAAATTAAAATGTCTTAGCAACTGCTTGAGTATTAACATTTCAAATATTTTGCTAAATGCAGGTAAAATAGAAATAGGCCTGAAATTGCCAACATCTTTTTTATTACCTGATTTAAATAATGGTATGACTTTACTATTCTTCATGAGGTCAGGAAAAGTACCTAAATCAACACATTTATTAAAAGTAACTGCTAGATAGGGGGCTACGATGTTTATTATATTACTTAATAGTTTAATGGAGATACCCCAGTATCACACCACTCTCGAGGTTTCCCACTGTTGCAATTACGCAT
Source organism: Atethmia centrago (assembly GCA_905333075.3). NCBI lineage: Eukaryota > Metazoa > Arthropoda > Insecta > Lepidoptera > Noctuidae > Atethmia > Atethmia centrago. Next base: position 6,726,251 of record HG995367.1, on the reverse strand, counting down.
ATTTGGATCTCCCATATCTTTAAATTCAGCTTAGTTAATCTGTGGTTAAGCTTTTTCGACTCGATATGTGTCACTGTATGATTATGAACATCGTTAGTTTATAATCTATCTAGCGAGATTATAATATATGGAAAAATTGTCATCTGCAACAGCAATTTAACGCAATACTTTTTGATAGTTTATATTATAATCTATCCTAGGCAAACCGACAAATTGAGAACTGGTATCAAACTTGCATACGACGAACGCACTTTGCGGAAATTACCGATAGATTCTATTAAAAACTAACGAAGTTCATAATTACACGGTGACATACACACACTCTTGTTTCCGACGTTTAATATGAATTTTATGTTCTGTTTTATCTAATTCATGTTTTCTTTGTTTTTGTCATTCAGATACTCAATATTCAGTGAACTGTCTCAGTCGTCACTTCAAAGCAATGTACGAAACCAACATGTGTCGGTCGCCCTCAGGTCGACAGCCTTGACCCGATAATATTTCAGCGTTTACACCATTCTGGTCGTTGGCCTATTAATACATAATACCTTGTTTACCTATGAACTAACTGTTTTGACTTTCAACGGGTTATTTTCGTTTTTTTTTACATACATTCTCATGCCATTGGCTTAATATTTTCCACCATAAACATTTAATGATAAATCATTTTATTTCTGTAAGTAGGTTTGTACAAACACTTACACGTCAATCATATTTTTTTTAAACTAGCTGAGGTGTTTCCTGTCTGACTACTCTGAGAAGAAACGCCGAAACAAACTCAGAGGCCACAGTCTCTTAAAGCCCAGACATAATCTTGGTCAGATGATGTTCTTCCTTGTTTCTCTGTCATTTTAGTGAATATCTGAATACTTGCATTCTCAGGAGTGTGGTTATTTATTTATTTTGCTTTAACCAACAATTGTTTACACCGTTACAGTTATAAAATAATATTTTACTTAAACCTAAGCTTAGAACACTCGCAATAGCCTGATGCTAAGCTTAGGTCTTCAACTACCACTTATCCTTAGTATCCGATGACTCACATCTATCGAATAAGGCAATAACTCGATGCAAAGCGCTTTTAAATTTCCATAAACGATCTAGTCGATAAGAAATAGCTAGACAAAACTCAGCAATCACATAGGCACTTGTATCTAAGAGTAAATATAGGCTAGGGCTACTGTATCTGTTTTATCTTCAAAAGCAAAATCCAATCCGTGGCTGGTGCGTTTAAATCCTGCTGTGGCGATATACTTGCCTGATGAAAGCCTTCATACTACTCAATCAGATAACCCAACAAAGAACTACTTGATTCCGACCAAGGTCGGAAAACGAAATTAAAACTCCCTATTGTTTTACACGATACGTTTTGAAATTGTTGGTCGTTTTGTTTTTACTTACGTTAAGAAAGGGGCGCGCCGGGACCACAGGGAACTGGGGAAGGTCGGCGACCTTGTCCCGGCTCTATAATTAGCTCTATGTTTGCTTTGGCGTTTCACTGTCATTATTGTCCGTGGTCTTTGTAGGAATTGATGAGGATGCAGGGAGTACTATCAACTCATATCATTTCCTTTTGTCTGAAACATGCGATACCAGCGGTCCTAAAATTTCACTCACTTGTGAATAATTATGTCGAGGGTTCTTTTATCAAATTATGTACGTTCATTCGCGTTTTATGTTCGGTTGTGTGCCAAAAATCCGCAACGGTGACTGACAGTTGCGCCAATATTAACTTTCCTTGCTTGTTAAATTACATGTATAATTCGATATCTTGTGTGGCACCTATTTTAAAAGAAAATATTTTGGCATTCTTAGAAGCATCTGTCGTATTTGCCACATCTTTAGACAAAGTATTTAAAATGAGAATTCTTTACCAAATGTTTTATACAGATCCTGGATCCATTGCAAGCGGGCTGTAAAGTGTATATTTATATTCAGTAAACATAGACTGAAATTATATTAGAAAAACAACTGTTTCCTGCATTTTTATAAACCGCGCAGCCACACAAGGCAGTTTTGTTTTTGTATATTAATAATTGTCATTTGAATTCTTCAGAATGGCTCATGAATGTTTCGACATTTAACTGGGTTGAAGTACAGGATTTTTTTTAGTTTTAACACAAAATTGTATAATGTTTATCTGTTGTTGTAACCACAGAAAAAATAAAGAAGATTTGTTACTGTATTTGTAATCCATGAAATAATAAAAGGTTCTATACATAAACATTACCTAAAATAGTGACTACGTCTGGAAGGTCATTGCAATAATTGTTAATTTTTACCATTTCCAGGCCGGATCCATTCGGCGATCGTCTCCGGGGTCAATTTGGAGACGAGGTCGGTCACAGTGGAATGGTACGAGCGTGGCGAGACCAAGGGCAAGGAGGTGGAGATTGACGCCATCCTGGCTCTCAACCCGGAGCTCGCAGTCGGACCCCCCAGACACCACACACCACACCTACAGCCGATGCCCAACAAACTCGCCAGGGTAAGGGAAACACCTCTTCAGAACTTATGCGCGTCTGTTTCTTCGATAAGAAGTAGGTCTATGTTAGAGGTCGTTTTATTGTTCGTCAAGCGTGATCGAATAGTGGAAAATATTTTCATAATGCTTGCATTAGATTGTTTTTTACATCTCTTTGGAATTCATACGTGCCTAGAAAACATTTCGTCAAGTGAGATCGATTAGTAAATCTTAGCAACGAATATGCTAGAATTAATGTTAGAAACAGCTCTTTAGAACCAATGCTTGCCTAATACCACCTCCTTCGTTTAGAAATGAAACGTTTTTTTTTTTTCATTCGATTCATTTGTACGCAAACCGTGATAAATTAGTTCCACGGGTGGATTAGTTATGTGTTACCAATAGGATCATCTAAGTCGGTGATATATAACAAAATGATTATTCATTCATACACCCAGCCGTGTACTAATCTGTAATTACCACACATTGCATCATGACTGTTTTGAAATTAATATTTATTGCAATAAGTACATTATTACGTAGGTGATGCAGGAACGTGGCAGCCTTGCTTTCATTACAGTCCAATTTATTTTAGCCCCGTTAACTCTATTATAAACGTCAGTGCAATAAATTCTAGTTGTTAAGGTCTGCTCATATTGCTTGGCACGGATCGGCGACTTCAAGTTGCAACATAACATAGCCTATTTATTGTGAAGGTGATTACTAATCTTCTGAACCGCAGTAGTCGTAAATTCACAACATCGTGAAAATTATTATCCAACTTTGTTGTCTACTGAAATATTGTTGCAATCGAATTTCTGTATACAGACAGTAAATTTCTAATCTATGCGTGTATAGTAGAGTACATGGAATGTAGAAAAAGAAACGCAAGGTGTAAATTGCGATGTGACCAGACCTTAAAGCATTTCCTCACGGCAACAACAAAGGTCAAATCGACCTAATTTTTGCTGAAAGCCTGCAGTCGCTATTTGCTTGCTTTCGCCTACAGTTTGCGCCTCTAATCAATTGTTAACTTTAGCGATAAAGCTAAATGAAAGCTTTAGTTAGTTTTATCGATTAGTAAGGGCGTCCGAATCGCGTACCAAGCCGCGATCACTCTCATTGTTTGGGTTTTGGAGAACAGTTGCTAATAGACGCCACACCACAGTTGTGCTGACATATCCGCGTAAGGCGAATGTGCCCTCTGCCCATGACGCCACGACACCTGTCCCATCTAATTATTATAATATTCATTATGAACTTTTCAAAGTCGCTCATTTAGCAAAGCCGGTTTTTGTTGGGTGTGCAGTGTCGAAATAAACGAAATCCTGTCAAAGCGTGACAAATATTGCAACGGTGTCACGGCTGTCACACAACCGCTGGAGAAAATGTAGAAATGTTCCCATATATCTACAGTTGGCAGGTGACTATTTACAGGTAGCACGGTAGCGATCATCGCTTGACGAAATGTTTTTTTTTTTGTAAGATGCACCGTTGCCAAGGCGACGCAGTTGTTAGAGCACGCCGCTGTGTAATCACGATAAAGCTCGAACACTGTTTAGATATAGGTACAGCAGCGGTAGATAAGTGACATGCAATTAGCTAGATAATATCGATGTTCACGAAAACACCGGCTGATGGTCGCGTGCTTGACTAGTGGCCGGCTCTCGGTCCCACGATGATTGATGGTTAGACGTATAGATGACCTTCCAACTATTATGGGTACCTACGTTTGACGCAAGCCGGACACCGGTCGCATCGATTTTCCACAAGCTGTGCAAGCATTTCAGTTTCACTTTCAACTCGAACCTAGTCCATTAGGGACGCACCTCGTTTGTGACTCTTGTTTATAATAAGTGACGCAGGCGGAGGTGAAGCGCCGGAGCGTTCAGTAAGTTGTTGCACCGTGTTTTGTCATGTATCATTGGCACGTGTATGTTTGACATGGCCGCGAAGGACCCGTCCGGCTCGTCGTCGGACGAAGGCGGATTCCTGCGGGAGGGCGCCGAGGCCGACGCCGCGGCAGACTCCGGACACACGCTGCCCGTGCGCAACTCACGATCGGTACAGTTTACGCACTTACTAAACGCATCATTCGCACGCCGGAGCCCGACGCGCACGCAATGTGCTGCGCCACTCCGATACCACCTTATTTTTTATTTTCACTCTTTTTTCGATTACGTTGCTCCACGATCTATGATTTGCACACGAACGGCTTGTTATGGTGTTTTGTTTGACTGTAATGGATTGTGTTTTTGTCACGCCTGTATAACTTAGTCGACAATGTGTTACGGTTTGCGCAGAGGCTTCGGCGTAACAAAAACTCAGTCCAATCGTTATAATGTAGTTTGTATAATGTCAATGTACCTACTGTATATTTGTAGCACTCTTTCATTGGACGTTTTGGCCGACTCGGATTAATTTTGTAAAAAGTTGAACTAGAAATCCAGTTTTCAACCTGTGCTGCAGAGATGCAAAAATAGTGTTTATGGCTCATTTATCAGGTGTATACAATAAGTCTAATTTGGTCATCGTCAATGACTTCAACTGGTGATTCATCTTCCCACGCCGCTCTGAGTTGTCTTATCGGCTCTTAACGGACATTTTCTTACGTATATTGTAAATAATGACCAATTGCATTCGCCTGTTTCGGCGTAATTGAATCAGCTTGAGCTTTTTGGTTTTTATGTTTGAGAGCTACTACATAAACTAAATGGTTTGGACTTGCGAAATACTTTAAATTCGGTGGCTTGAATGTTAGTCATTTTACCATTTATTTTGTTGATTTGTATTAAAATGTTAATATTATGTATGACAACAAATTTTATTTTGAGTGTACTGTGTAATTTGAAACCTCAATTTGCTATGACTTTTGAAACGAGACTCCACTGAACGACGAAGAACGTACCTATAGTTATTTTGACAAAACTCTGTACAGAAACTGATCTACTACCACAACTACGCAATGTAATAGAAATCTACCACTTGCACTTTTCTAATTAAAACTAATTAATTAAAGACAAATTATAATACACACACAACGCTACTGACATTGAAGAAAGTCGTACCTTGCAAAGAGAATACGTAATGAACGACCAAGCTAACACTTATTACGGATTCCTTGCAAGGCCGACGCAGTTGGAAAACACTTCACGAATAATATGAACACGAACCATTCATACTTGATGCTAATTATTTTGAATTGTACAAGAGTGTTTGCAGATGACCCAATTTCATTCTCACTTGCAGCACTGATTTAGATGGCGCTCTTACTGATTGAACTGTAAAGCTTGGGTTTTCTAGAAAAGTGGTTCCGTCATATTATAACGGCTGTCATCTTTTCACAAAGAAGAGGAAATTGCCAATTACCATTACAATTGAAATTACCACGATTCTTTGGGACCACCCTAAGCCTGTCAACTGAAACCAAATACCTAGGCATCTTCTTGGACAAACAGTTGATTTGGGCAACACATACCAACTACATCATCACAAAAGCCAGCATATCTCTGTGGCAGTGCAAAAGACTGCTCGGCAGGAACTGGGGAATTAACCCCAAGACCTTCTGGCTATTCACCACGGTCATCCGGCCACTTAGTGATAATTGGCCACCAGACTAGTGAGCCGTATGTGAATACGGCTCCCTAGTCTGGTGGCCCAGAACAAACCGGAGCACAGCCCAAAAAGATCTCGAAAAACTGCAACGGTTTGCTTGTGTAGCAATCATGAGCTGTATGAGAACTACGCCTACTGCCGCCTTACAGGCAATGCTTGGACTGCCGGCCCTGCACCTCATTATGCAAGATGAGGCGGCCCTGGCCGCTTTTAGGCTTAACATAACAGGAACCCTGAGCAAAGACTCTAAGAGTCAAGCACATACGCATAAAGGAGGATGCGATCAAACGACCATCAATGATGGCATCACCCTGCGACAGAGCCCCGAAACTACACTGCTTTCAAAAGCACTACAACATAACACTCGCAGAGGAACGGTGTGACTACTTAGCCCGAATGAGATAACAGTATACACCGAAAGATCTAAGACTAACTCCGGAACCGGAGCCGGCGTTTTCTCACACGACCTTAACATAAACATATCCAGCCCGCTGGGAATGTTCAACACCGTCTACTAGGCAGAGTGTGTGGACAAACGGCGTATGCCATAGAAGCCAGGAGAGTCACGTACACTCATATACGTATACTCTCCGACAGCGCCTCAGTTCTCCAATCCTTAGGGAGAAAACATAGTACTTCGAGACTATCACAAGAATGTCACAATGCGCTAGAACGTATGATCCTGGGTAACGACGCAGCTGATGACCTAGCCAGGAAAGCATCCGACACGTCAGTCTGCGGACCGGAACCAATCGTACCCATCCCCTTCAACCAACTACGCAGGTCGCTACAGGAGCTCACCCACACAAGAGACACCGGAGAGCTGGTGGTCCTCGGCAGTCGGCACCGAGGTGCAGACAGTCTAAGAAGGCTATGTCATCCTTGGATATTAAGTTAACCAGACGCTTGTTACGCCTGGACAGGACCGGCCTGCGCCTGTTGACGGGGACCATCACGGGTCACTGCTCGCTAAACAAACACTTCCACACAATAGGCATAATGGACAGCCCTCTGTGCAGGGCTTGCATGGAGGCAAAGAAAACCGTTGCGCGTGTGCTCTATGAATGCACAGGCGTCACCCACATTAGAACAGAAACTCTCGGGGCACACAGATCACACACAGAGGTTCTAAACAGACCAGAAGATGTGATCAACTTCTGGAGGGAGGTGGACTGGTACGCACAATGGTCCACCTGAAGGACTAAGTGCGGAAAACAAACCCTCTAACATGGAACATAGAACGCCCGTCATAAAATTCTGTCATTATCACCAGTCTCTTTTTTTTTCGGGTGGGAAATTATCAAATAACTTCTCCCGCTCTGGGCGGAGTGGGAGGGTGTGTCTCTTACTGACTAAACCACTCGTGTCCCTTCCGTTGCCTGTGTTGCCAGGGGCCTCGGTAACCCTTTTGTAGTTTCCCGCGACCCCGGCAGTCCCACGACCCCGGCAGTCCCGCGACCCCGGCAAATTTTCACCAGCCTTAAGGTGTCAAAACACGCTCTGTAGTTGGACAGCCGTTATTTTAATTATTAAGAAAAACCAACAATAACACACAATACGCGGTTAACAATAGCTAATAAACTAGGTATATCAGTGCGTAACTAACTATACGTTATCCACATATTACATATTCGAATTGAAATTTTGAAGAGCACGAGTACAACATTACTAATTAATCGTACAAATTTATAAATCTTATTCTTATAATACTAAAATTTATACATATATAAAAAAACAATACGGTTAATAATCTGTCTATTTGATCATTTTAAATATACCAATGCAAATTTTGTTAGCTGACAAAGAGAATAAACCTAATTCTGAAAAAAAAGGGTATTATAATTTTTTGCTAAACGACGTTGAGGTGCTCGGACACCCGCGTTGGGGCGGCAGGAGGACACTGCTTATTGAGTGATCGTTCACCGCTTTATTAGATAACCAAAGCATAAGGTGTAGGGGTAATTATGACGAGTCTCTACTCCATAATCTTCCTAGGACCTAAGGAACATTGTGTATTAAACCTATCGTATGTACTAAGTGTTAGAACTATTAGAAACAAAACACCCAATGGGGGTTATTCAAGGCATTATAATGTGTATTTGCTAAGGTTCTGTTGAACGATATTAGTATCCTGGACAATGGCTCGCTTGATTACTTATTTATTATACAGCTCCAAAATTATATCAATCCTATTCATAAGTCGTTACAACTTATTTCAGCACTTGTAAATTACTTATGCACAATTCAGGTAACTACAATTTGTGACCCATTAATAAATGACAGCGACATGGATATTAATTATGGCATCATACAAAATGGTGACGTAACTAATAAAGTACTAGTTCGAAGTGAAGCAGAACATGTTTACTGAAAAATCAATAGTCAATCGAGTAGTGGCACGTTTAATGGACTGGGACTCTTTGGTTTCCAGTGAGTTTTCTACACCTGTAAGCATTTTATGTCGCAAAAGTGTGTTTGCATATAAATATTGCTTCATTGTCGGGTTCTGTAGAATGTTTTTGATTAATGAATTCCTGAAACGAAAAACCGCAGAAAGGCAGGAATCACACATAACAATTAATGATTTGTAATACTAGTATTTGGGATAAACAACTCCACACGAAGCTCCTACACGTGTAGGCATTACTATTCATTGTTCGTAACAATTGTAACAGGCATCCTGTTGTTACTGTAATCAGCTTGCGCCCCAGTACATAAGTAATACGGATAACATGACGACGATTTTGTACCGAGATCCCACTTCATCTTCTTTGTTGTTTGATGAATGTCGTATCATTGTTTGTTTAATCTAAGAGTGGAACTAACGAAACCTAATTTCTCAAAGAAATGAGTAATGTATCAAGAATTGACGGATTCGTCAGAGATATTATTGCAGTTGACGATGTAGTTTTCTACAAATATTTAACTTGGCAAATTAAAAACATTTACTTTAAGAATGGATTTAACAATTTCTACAGAAGAACGTCAGACGTTATAATCCCTTGATGACACTCTTCTAAAGACTAAACTAACCTCGCAAACTATAAACATGATCCTCGTGTCAGAAATGAAACGTTTATGTAGTATAGACCATGTCGCGTCTAAAGAATGCAGATAGTATTCTTTATAGGTGAATGTTACTTTGTATCCTCTGAATACCTAGTTTTATGATAGTATTGGTGGTTCACAGTTTATGTAGCTTTAATATTTGAATGGTCAGCAACATTTCGAAGCCATATTGAAGAACAAACTGACTGAATCTCTTCATATGAGCCATTACAGTAATTGAAGCATCAATATTATGTTATCTCAGATTAAAATATAAACCGGGAGTCGAAAAAGTCTGGAGACGAATGAAGTGTCTATACAATATTATGAAATTATTTACATAAATGTATATCTTATTAAACAGATTAAGCGTGCTGCGTTTAGATAAGATAATGTATTTTCCTTTATGAATCAATTCAAGTGATCTGGTATTTTACTTGAAAACATCCAAATCCAAGCCACTTTAAAACATAAAAAGAAAGATAATTAAGAGTCGAAATTTTTTGACTACGTACTTAAAAGGTAAAACTTATTTGATTACCAGAAGATATTTGGAAAGCATAATTGGCGGGAAACCTAATAGAAAGGACACACATTGATTCCATCGTAACTGTCCAATACAGTTAATTATAGTACCATTAAATAATTTTAACGTGTATCTTTCGATCATTTTGAACTAGCAAAATTATCGAAAGATAAAGATAATTCGGTATTGAAGTTGGATAAACACTCGTAGTCGTAAAGCACTATGAACTTATCTCACAAACTGTGGTCTTAAATTCGGATGAAAATGTTTGCGAATATCTTCAATCTTAGGAAGGCATAAAATGAAATATATGTGTTTTGGTACTGTTGTTAGATATGAAAGAAAAAGTTGTGATAAGAAAAGGCAAAAAAGCATTGTAATAATACCGAGGACGCTATAGGAAGATTTATACATAATTATATAGATGTGAAAAACTTTTGGGACTTCAAGCTTGATTCTTCAACCGTTACTAACTCGTGATTTTTCCAAGATAAGACAAAATCCTGTTCCCACTTCCATCCGTGGTTTTGCTTAACAGTTTAACTATTGAATAGTCTACCGTCGCGTCGTCTGGGAAATTGCCCGTGGAATCCACTCCGCTGGAAGAGATTAGCGTTACCGCGTTGGGCGCCATTCATTGCCTCGCCTTCCGAACCTGATAAATTGCTTCCCGCTACCCTCTAATTGCTTCGTACTTATTTCCGAAATTGAGATAAGTTATCTGTTTTCGAATTTCGAAGACCTTTAGGTAATCGTTGAGTGGATTTGGCAGGCAAGGTAGAACTTGAATTTATGTGAAAGGAAAGAAATATCTGAATTAAAGCTTTTACCCAATTTAGGAAATGTTATGTTAATGCACTCTACTGTATTTTATAGAATTTCTGTAGGTATTCAAATGTTATTATCTTCGTCTTGTTCTCTACGTTTTTAAGGCAAGAACCGACCGAAATCTCTGTTTATTACTCGTCGTTGAAAATCTTGATATTGAGGCTCTGAGGAAGATGTCATTACGTTTTCATGAAATTAGGTTTATATTGGTTTGTAATTTTTCATATGGACTACCTACCTACAGTAACGAGGCCCCCGTTTTCGATTCCCCAAATCCGACCCAATCCATCATGTGACGGCCTCCTACAAATATTTGTTTTCAATTTAGGGTTTCTTGTAACACGACATGAATCTGACGTGTGTATGTAACAAAATTTGCTTTGTTATTAATTGCCAGAAATGAATAGTAGTCTATAAAAAATATACTGAGCTTATTTGATTCGTAGAACTACTGGTTTATGTCATCTACTCTGTCATACTTCTCCGTAGTCTAAACACATAAATGAGAGCAAATAAAGATACAAATCTGTGCTGCAGTCGGATACACAGGAAGAGTGCCATCAAAGTCGGTTTATACTGCATTTCGCGAAGGAAGCGCCCGTCAGGTGCTGTGAATAAGGAAGTACGGAGCATCGCACCATTGGCCTGGATACATTTCTAGGCTCGTTTTGGATGTGCCTCGAGGCCCCGATAGTAGGTACGAAATGATGATGATAAAAATAATACCTTAGATATGCCTGATAAGGATTTGTTGCGGTTAGAACCATCTTGATAAGAACGTTCAAGCCATTATAATTGGTTACAATATTGTGAAAGTAGAAACACTCTATGTTCTCAATGAAAATGAAGTGGTCCTTAATTGATTAAAAAAATAAAAAAGCTAGAATTTCTTACAGCATTTGTAAATTCTCCCATCTTTTAGGTGGGCACTATAGAACACATCATGCTACCCTACTCCTTATTTTGAGGGTAAGAGCTTCAATCCGGTGGAAAAGCTAATCGGTGTTAATACACATTACAATTAAATTAATCGTTACTCCAAATTGATAGCATGCTAGCATGTGGGTAATGATGACAAAAGCATCGAACTATGAATGTTTGCTTTTTGCATATCACCATAGTAAGTATATCTTTCAGTAGCAGCAGACAATGGTGTTGGTCGATACTCACAATCATAAAGTTAGACACTGCTTTGGTTTGTAACTCGGTTAAGTGAAAACTCGGTTAGTGGGCCACGAATTAGCATTAATCAAGGGTAGTTTGTGATCTATTAGCTGATGGAGAAATATGTAAAGTACCTTTAGATATACTGGCGGTCTACCTTCAAATACACTGTTAAGATGCTCTGGAAATTGGATTTCCAGACGCTATATAGGTTAAAATCTTCCCCTGAGAGAAGGCAAATTATAGCTGATTTAAAATAATTTCAACTATAAATAACCCTGGGATAATGGATATGCAAGAATATGAAAATATAGAATTGGATGATCAATTTAATCAAGGTTCATTGTGCGTTTACCGGAAATCCTATACTTCCGGTAAACGCAATCAATGGTGTCAAAATTGATGCCAACATTGTATTTTATGTAGTCGAAAAGCAATTATTTTTCTGTGCCGCCCTTTTAGAATACCCTATCAAAGTTCAATATAATTTCCTATCGATTCATAGCCTTTCATGGGATCGAATGTGTGTCAACAAAGTTTAAAAATACCATTTATAAAGGTGTCTGCACCAATATTAATTACAAGGGCGTGGTAACGTCCCCTTTTCCCAAAGAGTAAAAAGAACTTGTTCCATGTCTGACTCTTCTCAACAAACATGGGAAGATGGAAGCGAATTACAGAATAACAGAAATGTCCGCATAAACGAATTCTTTTCAGATTACGAGAGGCTTATTCGAAAGCTGCTATATTTTTGTACTTGTATCACCAAAAGAAAATGTAATGTGAATGCGGTGCGGGTGTAGAAAACTTGAACACTATCTTGTTGTTGTTCACTATGCTGTTGTGTTATTTTGAAAGCTTCGAATGTAATGCTCATTTACGTTAATAGGGTTGTCTGTCTGTCAGCGGGCTGTATCTCACGAATAGGTAGACAGTTGAAAACAACAAATAATAAAAATAAAATAAAACATTAAAGGGGGTCCGTACAAGAAACGCGTTGTTTTCGGCGTTTATTGCTAAATATTGTACAGTGGTACGGAAACCTTCGTGTGTGAGTCCGACTCGCACTTGGCCGGTTTTTATTTTCTTAGTTGGGTGATATTGGTAGCTATTTTCGAAGTGTCTTTCGATTGTATTGTGATTTTTATTCCATGCGCCGGTTAATATCCGGATGATGTTAAATTTAAAGGAAGATTTGAGTTGACATCATTTTCTTTCAGATTATTCTTGAAATGTAAATATTTTCTCAAATCTTTCACACTCTTTAGTTTGAGGGTTGCAAATTACTTTGTAAATATACAGTACCTTTATTTTGTTTTCCGGTCCTGCAGCTTTTTATTATTATTTTGCATGTAAATACAATTTAGTACGAAGATGATTAATGTGTTGTTTCTGTTGTAGGATATGACGCGGCAATCCATACCAGTGGCGACAAAAGGTGAGTCCAAATTATTTTCTTGATAAAACCAACACCGACAATTTACCTACTTACCAGAGGGAAATGAGTAATGAGTGATAGCCGCGCTTATAAACATAAGCAATGAAAAAATAAGCTCTCTTAGAAGATTTACGAGACAGTTTTCTGCACCATTCCATTGCATTATCAGTTATAGAAATTACTTCATCTCCATGAATTATTATCTAATCTTCCAAATAACTCTTATTCAAGACAAACATTGAGTGTTTGTTAATAAAACAATGTTTAAAATGAAACAAACCCGTGTTTACTGGTTTTGCAACATCTTTACCAAAAGGACGAACAAATCTTGTTTATATTTAGTCATACAACTGTTTTGATGTCTGTGAATCATACTGCAATACGTGCAATGTATCCTTTATGCTATGTATCGTGTCTCTAATATAGACTACGTGTTGCCTAAAAAGCGTGTCGTGTACGCACGAACGAACAAAACATGGGGTACACGAACATCGAACACGGAACATTTGGTTCGTACGTGTGGACGTACGAACACAGTTCGATGTGTGTTCGAGCTCAACCGGCTGCTCACTTTAGTAGCCATGGATTCGCCGTTGGAAGTGGTACTCTGTTAGATAGGTGGTTGAGAATGATGCCCCCTCGCCGCCACGCGCTCACACCTCGAGTTCGGTACGAACAATGTTGCATCACATTTCTCCGAACACCGTCCACACAGAAAAACTAAATTGGATCGCCATGAACATTTTAGGCGAACATATTGTTTGATGTTCGTTCGTACGTTCACGCCTAAGGATTTAACCCAATCGGAACAAAGGATTTACAAAATGTCTCGACTGTTAAAATATCTTACTCATCCGCTCGGTCTATTCTTCGATCAATAAATTATTGATCGGAGGCTCTATTATAATGCTGATGAATGTATGAAACGGAACTTTGACGTCATTTTAATATATATTTAATGTCAATATTCTATCTACTGTTTCGCAAAATCGAGGTTTACTGACCTTGATGTAACGAAAAATATTTAAAGCAATTAGTTCACCCAAATAAGGATTTCCCAAAAACGTGCCCATAACATCACACTTGCGTAAACCTCCTTTTAAAGTGTTCTAACTGGCTTGAAACAAAAACAATGTCTTTCAAGAAGAAGTAAAGACGTTCTAATGAGGCGACGTTGCCCGGTCGTCACAATCTTAATAGCGATCTTGAACTGGCATGACGTGTCTCGCTTGACTATCATATAATTTCAGTTCCATTTTAGCTGATGATTCGTATTGTTCGTGATTTTCTTTGTGACTACTCTTGGATTAGTTTTGAGGTATATTTTTGGATCAAGTGTGGATTTCTCGTGTGCTGTGTGACTAGGTGTAGGTATTTTGTGTCTTTTCCGTTTTGAAACTCCTGAGGTTTCAAATTATGACCATGTATTTTGGTCAGTATTATGTTGGTAATTAAATTAGATAGAGAACTTCCATTATTATAGGTTGAACCACGGAAAAAGGACACGTTACGATGAAACCATGATGCTTGGAAATATGTAAACATGAGCATTGCTCTAAATAAATTTTTACCTCACAATTTTCCTCGTAAAATTCCGTCAAAATTCATTATAATAATATGTTCACAAATATTGGTAAGTAATGTATTGCTATGAGGGCAAAACACCGGCTTCGTTCACGTCACGCGATGGTTCATTAGGTCGTTATCTAACGCACATTACGTTATCCAAGAGAATGTCTGACTGCTGCCTAAATCATTAAAACGCTAAATCTAGAAAAGCTCCTTTACTTTTGGGTTCTTGTTCGAGAGCTGCTTCGTCATAAGCACAACTGAAATTGAACACATCATTATAATCTTCAACTGTTGACAAATAAAAGCGTTTTGAGGTTTCTAAGAAATAAACATGACATGAGTGTTGACATGAGTGATCTTTGATTACTTATCTCTGTCAGAGCGTCAGGGCAGCTGCGCTGAGGCTGGAGGTGTTTTGTAGCAAACAAAATCTTTGAAAATATTCTTCCGCTCCGCCCTCTTACTGACTAAAACCCACCCGTGTTCCTTCCGTTGCCTGTGTGTTGCCAGAGGCCACGGTATCCCTTTCGAACTTTCCCGCGACCCCGGCAGGCATCGGCCCTAGCGGACCCCTAATCACTTGGGTGGCTGACCAGACTTCTTAATTTATAGGTTTTTGGGAAATTATTTGTAGACCTGCAGGCATAGCACGAGCACCGTAGAGAAGCGTTTTGTCGACGGAAGAGTAGACAAAAATGACGTTTACGTGTAGACAGTTGACAGTTTTCTACCGAGAACTGTAGGCATGCGATTTCTATTCTACAGTAGCGTAGAAATAGAAAGCGTCATGCTAAGCCTGCTGGTCTTCGCCCTTTGACTTCTTATTTATAAACTCACGGATGACATAACTTCTCCTTTGATCGGTCTCTCTATAAGCCTTTTTTTTTTTTTTGAGGTTGGGAAATCATCAAATAACTTCTCCCGCTCTGTGCGGAGCGGGAGGGTGTGTCAGACTCTTACTGACTAAAACCCACCCGTATTCCTTCCTGTTGCCTGTGTTGCCAGGGGACTCGGTGACCCATAAGTACCTTCCCGCGACCCCGGCAAGCATCGGCCCTAGTGGACCCCTACATTTGTGCTGACATCTCTTTGAGGCGCGCGTGGAAAACGACGCGCCGTCGACCCGGGCCTGGTCCTTACCGGACGGTGAGCTACCCATTGCTCACCGTCCGCAAGCCCGCGCCTACGGTGGCTGGTAATCCGCCCGAGATTCCCGACGCCCACGGCGTCTCCTGCGGCGGCTAGGGGCGAGAGGGCGCGAAACGTGCCTTTCCCTCAACCGTCCCGCCTCCTCCTTCGCGAGCATTACTGCTTCGCAGAAGGAGGTGACGGCTGCCCATGCCCTCTCGCTCCGTACCATGGCCTGAACCAGAGCCGGACGCGAGAGGTCTCTACCGCCGATCGCCTCCACGAGGACACGCCGGTGCTCTGCCCAAGCCGGGCAGACCTCCACCGTATGCTCCACCGTGTCCTCTGGGCGATCCACACAGTGGTGACACCCGGACGTTTCCTCCCGCCTTATCCGACACAGGAACCTCCCGACGCTGCCGTGTCAGGTGAGGACCTGCGTCAGGCGGAAGGTGAGGACGCCGTGGCGCCTCTCCAGCCACTCCTCAAAGAGGGGACTTATCGCCGCAATCGTGGCGTGCCCAGCACTGGGTTGCGACAACCGTACTTTCCATGACGCCATGAGATCCCGCCGGAGCTCCGTTTGCTGTGCCGAGATTTCTCGCGGCAGCGGACTTACGCCCCGGCGTTTCGCCTCCTCGCGCCACTCCCATACGTGCGCGACTCTCTATAAGCCTAAGGATTAGATTCTTTGAGATGAATGCCTCGCTCGCACCGGCCATCGCCTATTTTAAAAACAGCAAAAAAAAAAATTGTGACCTGCTCCTGGGCGTAAAATTGACAGTGCTGATGCTGCATTTTCATCCCTGTCCACAACAAAAATAATAAGTATGAGTTGTATGAGAAAGAACGAAAGAAAAAATAATTATTTGGGACACGCAAGGGAAATACAAAAATAAAAAAAGTACATACAACTAACAAAATCATGAAATCATTAAAAAAATAACATAATAGTGAAAACAAAAACAAAATAGAAGACCTGTGCGAGGCCAAAAAGGCTCCTATCTCAGCATGATGCTGCGATATTTAATAAAAAAACAAATACCGCAGCGTTGTTCTTCTGATAGGGCCCGCTGTGATGTCACGGACACACCTACGGACACAAAATGAATCCCAATAGAGGATGCGGTAAAAACAATAATAAATAAAATAAAAAATAAATTAGAATAAATAAAAATAAGTAAATATAAACTATATTTCTTACGATATCTCATTAAATGTTACGTGCACACATCTTTATCACGCCAGAGTGAGACACAGCTACTTTGACGTTTGATTCGTTGTACATGAGCGTCGCTGCGTCTGGCTGGCGGGTTCAACGGTCGCGAGTCATTTGTTACAGGTGGGGCACGCGAAATTATTGTCACAAAGATTATATTTGTGTTGATATGGTACGAGGAAATAGTTATGAATGCAGGTGTTTCTTTTAAAAAAAGAAAATATATCATAATAGCACTCCACAAGCGCGAATAGGGGAAATATCGAAGATCTTTCCCGAGAGTAAACTTACGCATCCTACAACATGTCTTGAACTATACATTTTTTCTGCCACTACCCATAAATGTAATTTCGCCCCAGATAAAGCTTCGGCATCCTCTTTGCTTTAATTGCCTCTTTGGTCTAGTGGTCGCAAGCGCAACAGCTAAACATGAGTTCGATTCCCAGGTCTGGCAAAGTGTTATTGGGTTTTCCATCAGGAATTTCTCAGTAGCCCGGAGGTTACATTTGTGCTCGGTTAAGGCAATAGGCTCGCCTCCTATTAAATGGGCCTTCATGCATAATCAGCCTATAATGTTCCCAATGCTGTGAGACACAGGACTCCTCTCATCGAGAGGGAGTGGACTGTAACCTACCACGCGGGCTTAGTGCGGGTTGGTAGATGTCACATCTTTTTTTGGCTTTAGGATATCCTCACGATGTTTTCCTTCACCGTTTTGAGAGCAGTGGTAATGAAATTGTTTACACAAAGAAATGCCTGCTTGGGTTCGAACCCACGACAAACAACTCGTAAGTCGGGGCCATTACCGTTAATGGGCCTTCATATCGTAGCCGAATTTTGGGCCGAGTCCATTTAGATGGCCATCGACACTAAGAAGAAGAAATGGGCCTTTCAAACATGTTTGAGTAACTATAGGTACACCTCTGCCTAACCCTTCGGGGATTACAAGCGTGACGTTATAAAGCTTCCTAATCCCTGAATGTTAGACTCTTACCTATAGAAAAGTTACATTGACATAGCCTTCGTTAAATCCTTATGGGCCATAGTACCATTGTGACTTATCACTATTTATTGGTTACGACCAGCGGCGTTCCTACCGCCGTATCAGCCGTCAATGATACGGGGCCCCGAGGTGTGTAAGCAAAAATTCGTACAATATTATCCAAAACCTCAAATTCTTATAGATAAGGAATAGAGTAATGAATGAATACCTAAAGAAAATATGAAATTTAAGTAACTTGTTTCTAGCTTACTTCAACTACAAGGCTTCAAGCTACAGGCACGGTCCAACTCTCAAGCTCTTACAGTCATTCAGTAAAATCCCACAGAAACTCTAACCTGCGAGCCAGGATGCCCCAAGTTCGAGCTCGCTTCGCTCGCTCTTACATTCTCTCAGTTAAATGACAATGACAGCGTAACCTATCCAAGTCGGGATTCTCCAAATTTCTACCTGGCTTCGCTCGCTCTCGCATTTTAGTAAAATTCCAATGAAATCTTCACAAATATCGGTTCAGAATAGCTCGCCTCGCTCGCGCTTTGATTCTCTTAGTAAGGTTACTATGACAGCTTAAGGTCTCGCCTCAGGATGCTATTTTATTTATTTTGTAAATAAAATACCCTTCTTTTCAGCTTCGCTACAATCAAATAAAAAGGGCCCAACATATTTTAATACAGGGCCCCTTTACTCCTAGCTACGTCACTGGCTAAGCCCAAGGGGTCTATAAGTTGCAAAAGTGCAATATTAGAGATATTGCACTTTTGCAACTTATAGATCCCGAGTTGGCTTTACACTAGGGCTCCTACTCGTCGTGAAACAGCAGGAATTCAGCCTAGAGCTAATATAACCAAATGAGGTCGTAGTCCCAGAAATGAATCCAACTAATTAATTAAATAAAAAAATAATTGACACAGGAAAGAGCAGGTTGTAAAAATTCAGGAGTGAACACCGGGAGAGATGTGAACTTGTATGTATGGGACTTCTTATCCGCACGTATTCAGTTGAATTTTACATGGAGTATTTTTTTTTCTTTTAGAAGTTTTTAACGTCTCAAGAAGCAACGACATTATTCCGTAGCAGAGCAAAAATATTTACTAGTAGTTTTGCGAACAGTAGACTTTGCGGGCACAAACAATTTTGCAACAATTATTATACCACTAACGTTATTCAAAACTAGGTATTTACCATGTTTAATGTTTTTAAAAACATGGTAAAGAAGATTTATGAGTAAAAAATTGTAGACCAGCTAGAAAAATTAACAAATAGGTTTTAATTGGCAGAGGTAACGCTGCAGCCTAGTTTTGTGATGAGAAGGTGGTCCCAGGTGCTCTATTAATTCCTACCTAGTAGTTGTAGGGCCGATTTCAGTGGTAGTAATCTAAAAGTGAGCAATTTACTGCACTTTGAGGAGGTATTCTGCGCATCACGCCGAAGATCCTCATCGAATTTCTATGAGAAAAACTTGAAAGTTTCTCAACTAACCTTTCAAATAAAAAAAAACCATCGAAATCTGATCTCATAAGGCGGAGATATCCAGTAGGGGCCTTTTGCTCCTTTTCGGAGAAGGAGTGGAATGGAAATCTACATAACGTAAAACCAGTATACCAAGTTCCGTCCATCGGTTTTAAAATACGACCTGTAGAGAAGTACCAACAAACTGACAGGAAAGCAAATTTTGCCAGACTTGAAGCAGAGACGCTTCGCTCGCTCGGTCAAAAGATAACATTTATTTATTTAAGTCCCATATCTAGGTTAATTTCAGCAGTTCTATCAATATTTACTCAATCTTCTTTGTTCCTCATAGTCACGGTGTCATTGAACTGATAATTGTGTCACCTGCGGCGCGGGCGCATTTAATTTTGTTATTATACATTCATATTGGCTTTAGTAGGACAAAGTGTTTATTTTAACTGGTATGTCTGCTTTGTAATTATTTGTTCTGGATCATGGGAAAGTTGTGTGTTTTCTTATATAAACTAGAAAGTTAATCCAATATTTGGTAGAGTCGGTTGTATGGTGAAAAAGGTTTGGTGGAAGGGTCTTCTGAATGATGATCCAAAGCCAATGTCGGTAGCCATCCATTGGCTTGCCGTTTGTAGCCAATTTCAGTATCGTTCACATAAATGTCAGAAACCTTGTGAAAAGAAAGATAAGGTTAAACAACGGCTGCACTTCCTCCCACTAAAAGTGCACCTCACTAACATCAGGGGGTTGCACTCCAATCTCGATCCGGTCCATCACCACCTTGAGACCGAGAAGCCGCACCTGTTTTTCCTAACGGAGACGAAGATAACAACCCCGTCGGACGTGGCGTATCTCAACTACCCGGGTTACTCTCTTGAACACAAGTTCAAGAAGCAAGCTGGGGTCTGTGTGTACGTCCGCGATGACATTTGTTGTCATCGTCTCCGTTGCTTTGAGCACTCGGGTTTTTCTGCCATATGGCTACTTGTGGACTCTGGGGTGGAGAAATTTCTCTACATCGGCGTTTACCGATCGCACAGCGGTGACGAGGAGACAACAGCGCTCTTTAATTTCCTCGTGGAGACGACTGACGTCGCCCAGCAACGGTACCCAACAGCGAAGCTCGTTTTTCTGGGGGACTTCAATGCCCATCATAAAGAATGGTTGTTCCCGTACCAGAAAACTGACCATGCTGGGTTAGAGGCGCGCAAGTTTGCTATTACGTTAGATCTAACACAGATGGTGAATGTGGCAACGCGGGTACCGGATGTTGACGGCCATACACCCAATTGTTTGGACCTTCTGCTGGCATCTGATCCGGACAATAATTCAGTGTCGGTCTCAGCCCCGCTGGGAACGTCCGACCACTGTCTGGTGAAAACCGTATCGACCTGCTCTCCACCAGATGAGAGTCCTAGAGGCACGAGACGAGTGTGGCGATACGAGTCAGCGGACTGGGATGAGATGCGGCACTTTTTTGCGTCTTATCCATGGCGGCATGTGTGCTTCTCTTCGGGTGACCCCTCGTGCTGTGCAGA
The DNA here is from genome assembly GCA_905333075.3 of Atethmia centrago. Lineage (NCBI taxonomy): Eukaryota > Metazoa > Arthropoda > Insecta > Lepidoptera > Noctuidae > Atethmia > Atethmia centrago. Next base: position 6,705,250 of record HG995367.1, on the reverse strand, counting down.
CGAGGTTGCGGACGTTATTCGGCAGGGAATGGAGTATTTTATTCCATTCTCCGACATCCCACTCGGCCATAAATCCCGGCCTTGGTATAATGCAGAGTGCGCCCACGCTGAGGCCCGAAAAGAGTCTGCCTACCAAGCCTGGGTCAAGGCCCGCGACCACAAAGTTAGAGCTCGTAGGGTTCGCGCGAAGAAGAGAGCCTTTAACACTGCCGCTAAGTCCTGCAAGCGGGTTTTACGTGAGGCACGTTTTGGCCATGTCAGACGTATTGGGGCCAAGCTGGCATCGCACCCTCCGGGTAGTAAACAGTTTTGGTCCCTGTCTAAGGCGGCCGAAGCGAATTTCTGTCGTCCCACTTTACCTCCAATGCTGAAACCTGATGGGTCGCTGGCCCACTCCGCAAGAGAGAAAGCAAATTTATTTGCATCTCTCTTTGCAAGCAATTCACGTCTGCACGCTGGCTCCAAGCAACCACCTACAGTACCTCATTGTGACTCCACGATGCCGGAGATCGCAGTTCACATTAGAGAGGTCCGAAGAGTATTGTGCAGTCTAGACGTGAATAAGGCCAGCGGGCCTGACGGCATTCCGGCGAGAGTGTTGAGGCAGTGTGCGCCTGAACTGTCTCCTGTGTTGACACGTTTGTTCCGCCTCTCTCTTAAAAAAGGCACGGTACCAAAATCCTGGAAGCTTGCTAATGTACAACCAGTGCCCAAAAAGGGCGACCGTGCTGACCCTGCCCATTACCGTCCGATCGCCATTACCTCCATTCTATGCAAAGTTATGGAAAGGGTACTGAACAGTAAGTTGCTGACCTACCTCGAAGACAATGATCTCCTCAGTGACCGTCAATATGGCTTTCGCCGGGGACGGTCAACTGGTGATCTTCTTGTGTATGTCACGCACCGCTGGGGCGAAGCCATCGAGAAACATGGCGAAGCACTTGCTGTATCGCTTGATATCTCGAAGGCTTTCGACAGGGTCTGGCACGCTGGTCTGCTCAGCAAGCTTCCTGCTTATGGCATCCCAGCTGATTTTTGTAGCTGGATATCAGACTTCCTTAGTGAACGGTCGATCAGAGTAGTCGTTGACGGCTGCTCCTCTGACCTTATGGCTATTAATGCCGGAGTTCCTCAGGGGTCTGTTCTCTCTGCAACTCTTTTCCTGCTGCACATCAATGACCTACTACAGACTGGTATTGTTGGGTACGCGGACGACAGTACTGTTTCAGAGAGATACTTGTCCAGCGCAAAAACCAACGGGGCCGCAGTTCGTTCCTTGAGAGAGGCCTTGGTAGAGCGGACAGAGTTGACGTTAAGCCTTGTCTCCCAGTGGGGTGATGATAATCTGGTCACTTTTAACGCCACCAAAACACAAGCGTGTCTTTTTACCGCAAAAAGGAGTCGTTTCGACCTGACTCCTACTTTTCGGGGTACATCGGTTCCTGTAACTGATCGGCTCGAGCTCCTAGGCATGGAGTTGACATCTAACCTCAACTTCGGCGCCACCATCGAGTACAAAGCCCAGACTGCGGCCAAGAAACTGGGCATCCTAAATAAGGTGAAGCGATACTTTACGCCTGGACAGCTTTTGACCCTTTATAAAGCGCAGGTCCGATCCTGCATGGAGTATTGTAGCCACCTTTGGGATGGCTCGGCTAAATACCAACTTGCCGCGCTTGACTCGGTGGAACGCAGAGCTAAGAGGCTCATTGGCGACGTAAATCTGGTGGATGCCAAGCTTCACAGTTTAGCCCATCGTCGCAAGGTTGCCTGCTTGTCGGTCTTCTATAGATTGTACTTCGGAGAGTGTGCTCAGGAACTCCACGACCTCATTCCACCAGCCCCCTTCTATTATCGGTCATCTAGGCGCACTTCAGGTTACCATCCCTTCCTGGTGGCTATCCCACCAACTCGCACTAAGCGTTTCCAAACTTCTTTTATAATGCGCACAGCAAAGGAATGGAACTCTCTGCCTGCGTCGGTGTTTCCGAACGCATATAACCCTAATCTCTTCAAAGTGAGAGTGAACAGGCTTCTTCTGGGTAAGCTCGCTCCATCGTCGACTTTGTTTCTGTCGCCTCTGGCATAGACTAAGGTCAAGAGCAAACCCATCACAAATAAAAAAAAAAAAAAAAAAAAAATCCTACACATATCCCTTATCATTGATAAATAAATGACGCAGGTCCATTTATATCTACATTTTCATAATGAAACATAATCCAGATACCTTTCACTACATTGACGTAATGCGTCTTATCTGCGTTAATCTTAATATTTCAGATAACTGAATATAATATTAGCTTAGTTATTTTATGATTTAAAATTGTAATAACTTTTAGGGTGCTCGCACACTTTAGACTTTTTGTAGAGCCGATTATCGTGCCGATTCAAATTCTATACATTTATACGATCTACTTTTTGTAGGACATGTGCGTTGCACTATTTATTGCCATCAGCAGGCTTAGCATGACACTCTCTATTTCTTCGAAGAATAGACATGGCTCTTTCTATACATAGTGATATTTCGTTTCTCCATTTTTGACATCTCACCGTAGAAATCCTTCTACAATCTGTCATTTTGTCTTTCGTTTCTAACGATCTTTGTCTAGGTCCTTTTTTATGTAGAAGGATTTCTACGGTGGGATGTCAAAAAAGGAAATGTCAGAAACGAAATGTCGCTTTGTGTAGAAAAATCTGTGTCTATTCTTCGTAGAAATAGAAAGCGTCATGATAAGCCTGCTGCAGTACGTTCTATTTTCTCCTACAAAAATCGGTCACCGATTATCGGACGTGGGCGATTGGACCGATTTTAATAAAATCACTGCATATCATAAAACAAGAGTTTCATATAGTTCCCACCAATGGACGGAGTGATTCGTGAGGAAGGTTTAAGTGTATAATATTAATTTAGGTTTTGTGTAAATTGTCTGAAATATGACGACACTATTGTTGAAGATGGCGGAAAAAGTCATGCCGACTGGGAGCTTTACTGGCGTGCGCCGAGTAAACAGTGAAAGATATATAAAATTAATGTTCTACAGGATTGTAGGTACATCATAGAAAGTTAAAAAAGTCTGCGATAGCATATGTCTATCTTCTAAGGATGATCCACAGCAACCATCTTTCAGAATTTGATAAAAAAATCATTTCGTTCATTCATTCATATTTCCGAAGCTATTTTGACCGGTATATTATTAAGCCTTATGAACGCTAAGAGAAATGTGTGGTGTGACACGAATGGATAGAATAAGAAATGAGTACATAAGAGGAAGTCTGAAAGAGGCACCGGTGACTGGCAAAGTTGTGCGGAAATCGATTGTCATGGTATGTGATGCGGAGGAATCAGGAAAATGTCGTATAGAGAAGTATGGAAGAAAGGGACATGTTGCGCCGAACCTAAATAAATTGGGATAACGGCAGGAGAATGATGATGATTAATCCTTATCAAATTAAATAATATAATACGTTTCCGTGGAATAGTTACTGACATCCACGCGAGCTAAGTCGCGGGCAAAAGCTAGTATTTACATATTTCGCTAATGAGACCCGAGTACCTAACTACGAATTTTGGTCCCGGGGTTTTAGTATTCCGGTGTCGTTCAAAATTCACTTGTCCTTTGAGACCCCCGAGTGTTAGTTGGGTCCCCTCTGTTTGGCACAAAGTTGCTGACGTTTCGTAATGTTTGCATTTTGATGAACCGAAGGAGACTTTTTAGACATGCCATAAATACTAGCTCTTGTATCTATCTAAATACATTGTTTTTAGCATAACAATAGGAGTGGGACATTCGATAGCCGTCTTCGTGATTAATGGAATGAAAAATAAAATAAATAAGTAATGTATGACGCCTGAAATTCGATCTTAATTATTATAGACTTTATGCCGGTAGCACACTTCCGCCGCGAAACCATAGCAGCGAAACCGCAGTAGTTCAATTCAACTGGTTCCGCTACTCGCATCCAATTCGAGTAGCGGAACATGTCGCGAGCCAATTGAATTGAACTACTGCGGTTTCGCAGCGGAGCACAGTGGAACGAATGTATGGGAGCGGTTGGACGTAGACATGTCCGAAAAATAAGAGTAAAATTATGCCAAACTAATGATGCCATCTTATTCGATTACTTAATGCCTTCATAAATTGTGGTGATGAATTTCTTCATAACTCCCATATTTCGGGAGTAATTTGAGAAAATGTGAAATTTTACTATGAAAATGAGTGTATCGAGCTCTCTCCCTCCTGATTCCGGGCTTGTTTCAAGTAGCGGTCTCTAATATCGTAATGCTATTACTAAGAGCTATATTTAATACTAAGACACATAGTGCGCCAAATGTGCACTTTCTGGGATAAAAGGAAATGAAAATTTAAAAAAAAAAACGTTTTTTCCCCATTTGTATTTACTTTAAACCGCAGACAGACTTATTAAGAGGTCTATAAATATATTATATATATACAGAAATATATATTAACAAAAATATTCACAAGAACTGATGAGAGTATGACTTTTAAGTAAGTTGATAATAAATTACCTAGTTTCATTAAAAGTACAATAAATAATTAAGATGTAAGCTCTAATTTACTAAGTTACACATTTTAAAACAATAACATCATTTAATTATCTTCGTCATCATCATCATCATCAATTAATTCAAATTCAGAATCGATGTCCGCTAAATCATTTATGTTAACAAATTCGATATCACTTTTCTCAGAATCCGTAAGCTCATAAAATTCCTTAAAAGAAGATTTTTTTACAAACTTATTTCCTTTTGGACGGATACTTGTAACAAGTGGATCAGAAGACAGTAAAAGATTGTGCATAATATCTTCATTGCATGAGATACTGCTATGCTTTCGAGAATGCCCCTCTCTATATTTTCTAAAATCTTTATTTCTAGCCTCAGATGCCTCTTCGGATAGAAAACCAATGGGCACAATTGACATGTTCTGAACTATGTCTGGCCCATGCATTAAAATTTTATGAAGTGAAGAAGGCATATAATACCATGGGTATAACTCCACGTAAAGCTTAGCAGTATCAAAGCAGAACTCTCGGAATTTAGTTACGTTGATCTTCTCTCCTGATGAAATACACTGCAAGATCACACAGATTTTTCTTAAAAGCATAGCATCTATTCCGGTCAGTTCAGCAGATTTAGTGTAGTTTTCAAAAAATCTCCTTGCCGAGTTGCCATTGTTGGTGGATCCACTGCCTTGTTTCACAACATCGAGAAGTAAGCCCGTTTCTCTTCTTACAGCCTCTTGAACTCTTTTCTTCCTGTCATCAACTTGCCTTTTTGCTATATCACCCCTTACTTGCCATGATTTTATGTCTAATTTGTAGGAAATGTGTAATAAGCATTCCATTGAGCGAATCCAAGCGTGAAGGGTGCTTAAGCTATATTTATACATGTCCTCGTTTGCGTGTTTATCTTTGATTAACTCTAAATTATTCATTTCTTTAGGACAAGCCTTGCATATGTCACACACTGAAGCTGCTGTATTGGATATAATGGAATGAATTTTACCATCAATCATTGTCAACAGCAGTTGGTGTTTGACACTAATTCCATCAGTGATGGTGGATGGAGTTAAGGCTTCAATCTCTGCTTCGATTTCAGCCATCTCTCTCTGCACATTTTCTTTGGTTTCCTTTATAAACTTAAACAATATTGGCCGGCAAAATGAAGTGGAAGATGGTCGCTCGTTTTCCCAAATTGTTACACCTTTTGAGACGAGCCGCAGTGGTACAAGGCTAATCATAAAATTACTAGCAAGATCGATTTGCTCATCTTCACTCGTCCTTTGATGATAAATGCTTTGGCTAGATGATCCGTCAAAACCCCATTTGCTGGTCAATACGAGCTGTTGATTGGGATCAACAGGGGTTTCTAACGACCTAATAAGTCTTCTTGAGGTTAAATCCATCAAGGCTTGTAATTTGATTTTTGCAGAGCTCTCTGTAACTGTGAGATCTTCTTTGGCCGGATAGCACTTAATTTTTTCTTTAACCAACATGTAGTAACTCGGGTATTGAAGAGCTCCTTCTTGAGTGTTGAAATCCCGAAGAGTGTTATAGCGCCATTTCGATAAGTTCATCGATACATAAAGAGCCAATGCCTTCAAAGGGGATATTTCCCGTACCTGAATTGATTTACCTTCAATGAAGGCTTTGATTTTTGAGGCCTCTTCTGGATTCTCCGTCAAGTATTTCATAACATAAGCTGTATCGCTTTGTCCTGCCTTTTGAAGCGCCCTTTCGGCCGAAAACATAATTTCAGCGCTGCTACTGCTGCATGAAAGACTATCTTCAGTGCGTCTTCTTTTTTGCCGGTTACTAAGGTCCTCAAAAGATTTACGAGGACTAGGATGTGTACAAGTTGAAGCATCAGATTTAGCAGGAGAAATTATGGGCTCGATGACGTCACTTATATTTTCTGTAGAAGGTTCCATATTTTCATTCTGTAATTCCGGCCATTGAATTGCAGCCTGTAGCCAAATCTCATGTTTCTTCCGAAACTTATCTGTGCTTCTTCCAGACTGTGTCCATTTTGCATAAATGCGGTAGCAAAATCGACGACACCAGTCTTTTAAACTTGTTTCAGCACTTTCACATAACTGAACACAACTGTTATCTTTTAAAACACTGAACAAATAGTTAAAGTCGCGTAAATCTTTATGTGCGCGTGCGCATAAAGCAACGTGAATATCAAGATTTGTATTAAAATTTGGAAAATACATTGCGAGATTAGCTTGGATACAACGAGGTGTAAATCAACACTGATTTTAAAGTTACTAATAGTGACCTATTTATATAAAATCCAGGTATCCCAGGTATCCTTTGTTAAATATTGCAAGGTAATTAGTTATTGTGATAATTAGTAAATGATGCATGCTAAATTAGTGTATTAAGAGCCATTTAGTAATTAAATAATAGCAATGTTCTTATCAGTAATCATTAGTGCATCAGTTTTATATGTAAACCTTAAGTCCCTAATTATATATCCTAATTAGCTTATATCTTCTCTAATTGGCTGCTCAGAAATGTTATTGTAATAAGGTAAACCTTTAGAAAAACGGTTTTAATCAACAAAAAAACAAAAAATAAAAAAATTGTGTTATAAAATAAACATCACTCTTTATCACAGAAAGTGCACATTTGGCGCACTATGTGTCTTAGTATTAAATATAGCTCTTAGTATTAGCATTATGATATTAGAGACCTCTACTTGAAACAAGCCCGGAATCAGGAGGGAGAGAGCTCGATACACTCATTTTCATAGTAAAATTTCACATTTTCTCAAATTACTCCCGAAATATGGGAGTTATGAAGAAATTCATCACCACAAGTTATGAAGGCATTAAGTAATCGAATAAGATGGCATCATTAGTTTGGCATAATTTTACTCTTTTTTTTCGGACATGTCTACGTCCAACCGCTCCCATACATTCGTTCCACTGTGCGGAGGTGTACAACCGGCGCCATTCCATATTCGGCGCGTCCTTGTCCGAAACCTGACCTACACTCAGCACCTGTAATCCTATTACTACAGCATACAATATTTAGTTCATTGGCCGTCTGTGGAACATAATGGTCACCCCAATCGCGTGCCAGCTCGCATACCCCCGTGTTGCGTCAATCGATTGCGCAAGATTTATTTGGCAGCCAACGCGATCTGAAATATCCCAATTGACTGTGCTACTTCAGAAGTGATAGCACTGCAATTTTATCTTTTTTTTTTTTTGAGAGACGTATTTGATTTTCCTTTACGTAAATGTTTGGCACGGGGCTTTTTTACTTTTTCCGTTTGTCCAATTTATAAATATACACAGAACCTCTACCTAGAATAAATAAAATAAAAAATAAATTATTTAAAAAACAAAAAACCCGACTGCAAAAACACATAACTGAAAAGGGAAAAACAAGCATTATAATCTATATAATTTTGGTATCGCAGGCAGGGCAATCAAAAGTTACACCATATTTCAGGTTATTTGACTGTCCCCGCCTGCAAGACCAAAATTATATAGATTATAATGCTTGTTTTTCCGTTTTCAGTTATGTGTTTTTGCAGTCGGGTTTTTTGTTTTTTAAATATTTTTTTTTTTTGACGCTTTTTAGTTTTATTAATATATATATTTGAAAAATACTCATTACTAGCTTTTATTTGATACAAATTATGTTGCAATTAATAAAAAAAAAACTTCCTCTCCTTTTTTATATTTGCAGATGCAATTTATAAATATTATATAGCCTATGTCACTCCCACAATTAAGAAAAATCTAAAGACACCTCAAGCCGTTTAGGCTACAGAGCGTGCCAAAGAAATAGACATACATACATACATACATACATACATACATACATACATACATACATACATACATACATACATACATACATACATACATACATACATACATACATACATACATACATACATACATACATACATACATACATACATACATACATACATACATACATACATACATACATACATACACACATACATACATACATACATACATACATACATACATACATACATACATACTCTCAAAAAACATTACCCTCCTGAGGCTGTCGGGTAAAAATAAAATAATTATTTATTTCAGGAAATTATTCCCATATTAAGCACTACAAATTACATAGAGCAGAGACAGTCAACAGTCAATGACAGCCGAGACCAACGGGTCCCGGCTGTCATTTGTAGATCTTTGACGGTCGTTACAGGTCGTCAGAAGCTCAAAAGTCTGACAACCAGTTTTACCAAGGGGTATCGTGTTACCCAGTAACTGAGATCGAATTTCAGGCGTCATAAATTACTTATTTATTTTATTTTTCATTCCATTATCACGAAGACGGCTAGTCTTACCAAGGGGGTATCGTGTTACCCATTAACTGGGTTGTGGAGGTCAGATAGGCAGTCGCTCCATGTAAAATACTGGTATTCAGCTGTATCCGGTAAGGCTAGAAGCCGACCCCAACATAGTTGGGAAAAAGGCTAGGTAGATGATGATAGGCTTGGTATATGTAGTATAAGTTTCCAAGTTATTCTGAATCATCTTGCTGTGCTTATAATGAAATAATGTTTTACAAACCATCATCTGTATCTGCATCATCTGTATTAATTTCCTTTGCCGGTGGTACATATCATAGACATGTACCACACATCAGTTTCTGTTACAATCGTAACTTTTAATTGTAGTTATCCTACACCTTTATTAATTTAAACAGTAACAATTCAGCCAGGTGGGGTCATTGTCAAAACGTTACCGCTCTTGACATTGTGCTCCCGCGAAGGTCGTTGGTGTAATTTTAACGCGTTGTTGACCGACTTTGTGTACCAGCCTTGTAATCATGCAGATTGGATCATTCTCATTCAGCTTTGATTGAAGTTTGCCATTAAAAACTACTTTGGCATTCATACTTTTCATGATTGTATGAGTGATAGGAATACAAACTTTTTAGGCGTTGGTTCACGATTAGCAAAGTCGTTTCCAGGAAACGACAAAATGGACCTAGCCAAATCTAGGTACGTCCCAACGTTTCATAGCTAGCTTGTAAAATGCATAATGCACAAAAGTGACACATTGCTAGGCCTGGTAGTCCTTCCGCTGTTACCAACATGAATTGCAAGGTAGGACGGCAATAAAAACGAGTGCCAACACCGAAGTTTTGTTCAGCCAGAAAGCAAATGTTAAATTGATTGTGTGTGCATTACTTGTACAGTAATGTATGATTATATGAGTTTTATTGTTAATCAAATGATGCCATAAATTACAAACAAACACATTTTAAAATAGAAGACCTTGTCGCCTTATAGCCTCACTGAATTTTTTCAAGATTATGTCATAACTAACACCAGCCGATATTTCTAATGCAGGAAAAAATGAAAAGTAGAATGCAGAAGCGACCGGAGCGAACTCGAAAATTTTAGTCTCGGGTGGTTAAAATTAGGTTGTCTTATAACCGTTCTTACAGAAATAGGAGATATTTTGTTAAGTTTTACAGAAAAGTATGAGAATTAGCCTCGGAAAGGTAAGGTTTTCTTTTGACAATATTTACAGAAATAGGAGATACTTTGCCGTTGTACACTTATGCAGAAAGGTTTGAGTACGAGAAGAATATAAGATGCAAATATAGAGCGAGCGAAGCGAGATTGAATATTTTAGCACCCAGTTTCGGATAGGTAAAATTTTCTATTGAACGTTTATACAGAAATAGGAATTATTTTGTCAACATAATTATGCAGAAAAGTTTGAAAATGAAGATAATGTACGAAGTAAGAGCGAGTGTTGATTTCCCTCCGACCCCCAGGAGCGGGGGGGGGGGAATAAGACTAAACTTGTATTAACTTGTAAAACTTTTTTGCGATGGTCGCCGACGCCTAACGCCGCCACTGATCCGTGCTGTAAGCCAAATATTAGTCATCTCCGTATTGCATAATGCATTACTTTCTTCAGAGCAAAAAATAAAATGATTCATCCGATACTCCATCAATCACAGCGATCTCGGAAAAAAAATCTGAAGAGCCTAATTGCATGCAGATACTCCGTTTTATTGATGTGCATTTTGCCATTTACTAGTAGCAATTTATCTGAATGTTTCGAAATCGTCACGATTCCGTGACCATTTATAAAAGTCGTGTTGTAAATAAAATAGTGTCGTCATTCATCCACATCCGAGAATTCTTCGTTAATTAATTTCACAATTAGCGTCAGCCGGTACAATGGCGTGCTATGCCTATGCATTTATGTCGGGCGCCGGTGGTGGTTCACACAATTAGTGGACGTGTTATAATATATTTATCGCTCCCACCTCGCATGAGAATGCCACTGACAAGTGCAATGCACTGGCTTTTAAAGATTTTGTAGATACGGTTTGGTGTCATTGTACGACTCGTTTGTTAAGGCTTAGTATTTCATTTATGTGGCATGTTATACCTGTATGTATCTGACAAAAGCTGTTTGATGCCATCACCCGTTCCGAATATTATTCATCAGCAAAATCGGTTTAGAGAAAGACCTTGCTAAGTTTTCAGAGGACCAAGCCTATTGAAAATCGTGTCGTCGTTTGTTCAGACTGCACTTTATTGGAATGTGTAAGCTCACTTGGGAAATCGTATGAAGTATTTTTGTATATAAAAGTTTACATCCGGTCCCCATCAATGTCATGTAAGCATAAATAAAAGAAAACATTAAAATAATTTTGATTTCGATACTTTCTAATCTAATTGTCCACATCGATTACCAAATGCTAACCTTGTATTAAGAGGGTTCTTAGAATTCGACGCGCACTGAAATAGCTACCTGATGAAATTCCAAGCACGTCTCGAGCCCTAACTAAGTAAACCCTTTTATAGCGGAAAGCTTTCTATACGACAGATTGAGAGCATCTAGATACCACCCAGGAAAGTAAGGTTATTGTTGCAAAGGTCGTCGTAACTTTATGTCATACAAAGCTATTCTGGACTTGACCTTTGCCTTGTATCAAGTGCTATACCCCAGTTTCTTCCGCCGCAGGAAGTTTAGACCTAACATATGGCTTCCTAAAGCGACGTGTATAGCATTTTTCTTTGTTTATCTTCATAATGATACATGGAGGTGGCGTGTTGCTATTAAGCCGCTATATTTCGGGGTTGTATGAATTTTACATGGGGCGGTCAACGTGACTCCGTTAGTTCCATCGCTATAAGTGAGGGCCGGAGCACTGGCGCGCGGACAGTGCGCGACCGGCCGTGTACCACAACACTGGCTGGCACCGGTGTTCCAAATTCAAATTTAACCAATCACACAAATGGATTACACACAATAGTGCTGTTAACTTGACCTTGGGTTGGAAATTCAACTATTTTTGATATTATATTTTTCATCGAAATGCCAGTGTTGTACGAGCGATGCGTTCAGCCGAATCTTCAGGCGCGGCGGGCGACCGTAGGCCGTAAGTTCAACCCCCTTGTCTGTCTGTGATGGTGTTTGTGCAATACTAATCCTAAATGCATTGTGTTAAGGTTGTTTTGGTTATGAAGTGTGGAGGTATCCTGGGAATTGATTCCGAGCTGCAAGTGTCGCATACTGATGGTGCTATAGACGGAAATTTTCCCTTTTCGGAAAGTCGCTACTGGAGTATTATTATGTTAATCACTGAAGCTGTTGACATTACCAAGTTTGGTTTCTGAACGACCTTCTGGGGGATAAAGGTTGAGCTATAAATAAACTTTACCTTTGTCATGTCGATCGATTTAAGTAAATAAGCTGATTGATAAATAAGTGCTCACACCTACTTCCGATTTGTTATGCTGAAGGCACGTTCGTTACATTTTTGATGTGTGGCCTAATAATACACGGATCAATAAGTCAAAATAACTTTCTTTTGAACTGATCCAATAAAAAAAAATATAAAAAAAGACTATCTTTTGAGATATTGGAACTTTGGAAGATTCGTTCATCAAAGTGGGAATTTCCTAAAACTTTCTGAATTTTAATACCCCGATTATCTCAGTGTATATAAAGCCCACCCTGCTCATTTAAACTCATTAGGGACTCAATAAAAACTTCGAAAATGTCAATGTTGGAATATGTATCCTTCTTTGTTACCATATCTTGAAAGACGGAAGTTTATTCATACGAAGTTTTTGTGTGAGTTACAACATTCAAAATTTGTTCATGTCTAGTGGCAGTTGCAGCAAAAGTTGAGATTTTTACCCTCTCCGTAGTTTTACTACAATCGAAACTATTCGAAACGTTTTCAATAGTAGTATTTACCTCGTCAACTTCAGAAGTTCACGCTATAAACCAAAGTTTAACAGAAGTTCCTCTCATCCACAAACTCAAAACTTCCTAATTGCAGCTACAAACGCAATTGACAATAAAGTTCATTGATCACCGAATCTTTTTATTCCCCATCCCACGTGCAATAAATTCGTTAAAACACACTTTGTTTTTGATGTTATTATAAATTAAAGGATATCGCACCGTGATTCATTTGCGTAGGCGCTGGGTAACGACCCGTGAGACGGTGTCGGGACCCCTACTATCTACTATACTATATTAATTTATTATTGAGTTTTAATACACGTGGATATTGCCTTTGACTTTGTGTTCCTCCGCATTAATTGATATTGATAACAAAGTTATTCACTGTGATTCCTGAAGACACTCTTCAAGGCAAAAGTTAAACGTTACATGTTATTTGATTAAACGCCCTTTGAACGCCAGACTCAGGATACCTAAGTTATTATGCACCAATGGTGTATCACGCGACATTTAAGAGATACGATGAGGTCTTGGTCTACCAATCAACCTGCCTAGCCTTTTCCCAGCTTTGTTGGGTTCGGCTTCCAGTCTAACCTTAATCTTGGTCATTGAGGTCTTGGTCTACCACCAGACGAAAAATGATTTTGGCATTTCCTTAGCGACAGGGGAAATTTTACCATTTGTGTACTTGTGGTGTCCAAAAATGTTACCCAAACGAAGCTTGCATTAATATGTATAGCAAAAGTAGAAAGCTCAGACCAATGTAGTACCCGGACTGTTTTGAATAATTTAACTTCAGATCAAACTGAAGCTGGGTTTTACTTAGTCTAAGTGACTTTTTTTGTACGGTCACAAAGGTCGTGTGATCCATCATTGAGTTAATCAGTTAATCAAAATTTTGCATGCTCGGTCATTCTCTAATGCGATTCGTTGCACCCAGTCTTCATGTCGCCGGGTCATTAGAATGGTGTCGTTTATAACTAACCTTTAGGAGCAATTGAATAATGAGGTTTGACATGACGGTAATTGGCAAATATTTATTATGTTTCAAGTGAGCTGTTAGCGTCGCTGAATACTTTCAACCCATTAACCCATCTTACCCATCCTCATCTTTAGAAACTGTCATTTAGCAACTTCGTGAGATTTTCGGCCAGTATGGACGATTCTTATGAAACATTTTGGGCATATTAGACAAATTATAACAGGCCTCCTTGAGTTCTTCTACGATTTGTAATGGCCAGCGGAAGTGTGTGAAGTGAATCATAATACCTACTCGGACTTTTTTGAATACAACTTGCACTCATCGATCACAACGAACTCGGCTGGTCACTTAACCTGTGAACTAAATAGCGTAATGGGCACTGCTTCCCGTTCCAATTAACGCAAGAGAGATCCTTCTGTAACGTCTAGAAAACTAAATATATCTGATTTTAGCGTTGGCAAGTTTGTTTGTTCAAACATACGATACAGATCAGTCAGAAATATGATGCTCATGAAGTCCGATGAGCGTCTCGCTTTACGTACAGGGGGGCAACCATCACCTCTTATAGCAGTATTATTATAATATTACTTCCAGTGGGAAAATGATGGAGCTATACAGGACTTATAGCTCTATCTCTTTTTCACGCTGAAGTAATATTGAAGTAATACTGCTATAAGAGGTGATGGTTACCCCCCTGATATTCTCATTAGCAATCTTACAACCGTTATAAAGATACTTAGTGCCTCTAAAAACGCAAGGCTATCTATTCATGAGATTTTTAATTTGGATGGCTGTTCCAAATTGAAAATCTCGTGATTCGGATAGGTAATTTTGCCCAAGCATTGCTCGGGGTGCTCTTTCTTTCCTGATATTGTTCAAAGCATTGTGATTACGTTGTGATAGTGTCAGTACACTACAATTCTCCAGTAGCGATTTCTAGAAATGTTTAATTTCTCTGCGGCCATTGCCAGCTGTCATGTTAAAAAGCAGTTTCCACTAACGACGTTTGCTAACTTCCGTTCTACAGCGAGTCATTACATAAGTCGTCTTCACGTTCATGTAGAAAAACATTACATACGATGCTTAGTTATCGACCGTTGTATCAAGCACGCGTGGCCGATAAACTCGGTTGATAACATAAACAACGCTTTTAAGGGGAATTTAAGGGGAAAGGTACGATATCAGGGTGTAGGCCTAGTTAATTTAAGGATGGTCTGGTTCTGGACAGGATTTTAATATTGACAGACTAATGATTATGTTGCTGACCGATCATACTGGATCTCGATATGTTTATCTTGCGGTAACAGTTCATCAACTTGATGATGGCAAACCTGGAACAGTAACTAATTGATCTCTGCATCTCAATCTACCTTCAAATAATTTCAGAGACTTTTTAGAACTTTTTTTACCATGGAAGCAGTATCGATTGTGATAATGCTTTCATAGATTGTTTCTCGATTAATATCAGTTTCTGGTTTATAGCAGCGTTAAACGTCTGTATTAAGTTAGAGCTCCCATATGAAAACTAACACACTTCTGGACGAAAATTACTATAATAATAAAAATCCGTGTCGATAGCAACTTTTATGGTCAACTGCCGTGAACATTACGCGTGCTGGCTCGTAAACTAATTAATAACCACTGGTTATATCGTCTGATATTAATATGTTTAATGTTAGTAAACACTCGATTAAATAATATTAGAAATATTGCGTAAAGCATTTGCTCTCCGCGAAAGATTACGTCCCTGTTTGTTGGATTATCGCCAGTCTTATGGTTAGAGAACGAAAGGGGTGACAACATAATGTTTTTTAGATCATCAATTTCCCCATTTCCTTATCGCGATTCTTTCTCGTCACAATATTGTTCGAAGCCCTTCCGAGTTATAAGAGGGTTCACTTTGCTGATACAAATGATCTTGTCTAATCATGTTTTCTTCTCAGTTTCGAGGTTTAAATGCAGCAAAAATAACTGATCTTGATACACTTTTCAAAATGTCACATTGCTAACTCGCGAACTGGCCGCGATACACAGTCCCAAATCCATTCGAGCGAATTCGTTGGCAACAGTTGGCTTCAAAATATGCAACATAGAAGCGAATCCCAATTGATCAATGCAACGTCCCGTTGTCAAGATAACCGTTGTTATGCGCCAGTGTTTTTTTTTTATTTCTGCTCCATATTCAGGCAAAGCCACAATATTCTACAGGTTAGGGCATGTGACAGTTGACGTAATGCCGTTGTTAGGCGACCGTATTGTTATATTAACAGCTGTGGGGCGAAATTACGGAGTTTTTTCAAAAACATTACTAATGGAAATTGTATGTGTGGAAAGAGTGAATGCCACTAATGACTGAGTGAAGGTAATGAACAATTATGTATGGGGAAGTTTTCAGAAGTAGTCGGTAATCTGCTATGAGGTTATGCGAATCGATGACCCGGATCATAATATTGATGTACGGAATTTTCGTGAATCAGTTAATTTTTAGAACGTTGCAAGAGAGCATGGGAGTTTCGCAGTATTTGGTTAAGAAAGGTTTCAGTGTGTGTGTTCCTAAGTAACAAAAACAAAACAAATACAGCATGAAATTTTAATTATGCAGGCTACATTTTTGAAGAACATGTGTCCGAGGACATGACAATATAGTAGATTTTCTTAAAAACTTATACTAAGTAATCTGTTTTATATGCAAAATGTGAAGTTTATGCGAACGTGTAAGGAATTGCCTCGTGTTTCGTAGCCTATTTTATTAAATTCGCGTGTCCCATAGTTAAGCAAAAAAAAAAAACATTTAAACAAAATACCCAGGTGGGCTTTTAGATTGGATTGCCCCATTCAATTTTTACGGCTAATAATTGTTGTTTTGCTAAATTACTGTTCGTAGTTAGGCGTTACTTTCAACTAATTCGTGGCGTGGGTAGTTGATATATTATTTAGAAAACATGTGGTAGAATAATATTATAGCCAGTCTACAAGCTTTTATTAAAATGAAAGCTCTTTAAGATGATTCTGATTCCAAAGATACGCAAACGCCTAGTTTGAGGATCACCATCGAAACTGTTATGATGTACACTGTAATTGATTATTAATAAATAAAACATTGAAATTATTTTACTTTCAAAACGTGTCATTGGTCGACTGGTTTGTTTATTTGCATACCTTTGACGCCCAACTAAGGGAAAACCGACAGCTGATGCAAACAAAATTTCAAGTTCAACCCCGAATATTTTCTTAACTACGGAACTTTTCACCCTTCCTAACACCCCACTGCCAAGTTCACAACCCTTAACTGTCACAAGTCACAACTATCGATTAGCCACATAATAGCGCATGACGTCACTACACAGTAAATGTTTCATTAGTCGTGGGGACAATAATGGGGGCTATTATTTTGCAATTTAAGTCGATTGTCCAATGGATTGATGGAAGTAATCGATCTGGCAGTATCGAGTAGTTTTTTCATGGCAGTACACCGTAAGCCGTTGGCTTGCTTGCTTAGGTTTTTCTGCCGTGTTAGGTGGCTGGTCGCCTACTTCTTAAGTACTAACAGAGAATATGTGGCTGTTTGATAGCACATGGAGGATTATGATAATCCTGGGAATTATTTTTTTGAAAGGTTGCCGTTACTTTGAAGTTATGCGGTTTTGTGTTTGTCTTTGTTGCGACTTCTAATTGTTCTCATTCTCTAGCGGAGATTTGTAAGCTATTGTGGTGTTTTTTTGTAGACAAGACATTATCGCACCTCTAAAATTAACACACTGAAAGAAAATTATAACATTTGTATTTATTGGAAGTGATATAAATGTAATAGCCATCATAAACGGATACACAATTAATTGATAATCGCATCAGTGCTCAGTTCTTGAACGGATACGCTGCATTCAAATGAAACGACTCTGCGCGCCCTTTATACCTTACCGGGTCACCGATTACGACCACTTTTGATGCAAATGTCTATTTAAATAGTTTGTGAACTATTTCGTTTACCAATAAGGTGGATATGTGTTTTCACCTTCACACGCGGCCGTGCCGGGCGCGTGCGTCACGGTTCATTGCCTTGACTACGGAAAGAGATCCTAATATGGCGGGCGGCGCAGGATTACCTTGCGCCGACACAAACTGAACTCATTCCGAACAATCAGTTTATCAGAGCAGCACATATCATGTAATATAGATGTAGATAGACAAACAAACAAAAATATCGCCAAAAATGTGCTGTTCGTGGTTGAGATGTCGAAGGCGCGTCGCCGATTCGACTGAAAACAATGAACCGATGGAAGCTTTTGAGAAATCTGAAACGCCCGCTGAAGAGGCGTCAGAAGAGGAACAAAAGATGAAGTCACGTAAGGCCTGTTCATATCGCACCTCTATTGCGTTCCTAGATCGCTTAATGCACATTTTTGGTCACTTTCTTTTCCTCCGTTCTCGTCTAGATTTAAGTATTACGTCAGTATGATTCACAGACATATGTTAGGCATTGTATGAACGAATATAGACAAAGTAATGTCTTTGCATGACGGGTGTTTTTGCTTAGGATGTTTTAGTCGAAAATTGCGTGACTTCAAATTTTTATGAGCTACATTAAAGGCTTGAGATATTGCCTGTTAATAGCGTTGTTAAATATTAAAGTTTAAGCGTATCCGAAATGGATTTTGGATCAGTTTTTGATTTATATAGTTTAGAGTCTTGTAAAATTTATTGTGACACAAGGTCTTCTTGCGTATAGTCCTTTACAACATCGAAACAGGCTAAGGATTAACACACATTTCTATAGTTTTGCATATCACAAGCCATTTGTATTGTATGCGAAATATCTGCATACCATTTATAAACATGTGGGCGAAAATGCCAGTAACGCAATATTTCAAGCCTTACCTCATAGCGAGGCTTTCTTTAAAGGATTATCAACCTGAAATATTATAAACAACAAACCTACATTGTTTTTAAATCGTGCTGAGAAATCAAAAGTATTAATGTAGTAAAATCTTGATGTCAAATTAATCAGCGCTTGACGTAAATTGACGTAATTTTAGTAGGCAAGTTTTTAATCACGTCTAAACTTGTATGGAGTAGTGACAGGCGCTGATTAATTTGACAGGACTAAACTAAAATTTATCTTCTGTCCTTTTCTTAAAGAAATAGAAAGAAAAAGATGCACTGAACTTAAATTTAGTTTGTGAACAAGGGAATCGGCACCAGTATGATGTTTCAGTGCCGCTCATATTGCAAAAAAATGTGACATCCCACTGTCAGCATAAATATCTGACGGTAATGTTTGGCAGTAGAAATGTCAATAATAAGCGATTTATTTTTCTTGTTGGAAACTGAGCTGATGTCTGCTATTCTGTCAATCAAGAATCATCTGAAATTTATACTTACCTACTTTAAGATGGGTAATTGATACTGGCAGAATAGCCGACATCGACTCAGTTTTCAGCATTCTAAAAGGTGTCACATATTTTTAAAGTCAATGCAGCATCCTATATATCCGCGTCGCGTGTATTGGTCACACACAATAATCACATATATTTGCCGTCATTTTGACGACGGATATTAACGGATGAATCATGAAATCAGGTATTATTGCCGAGCTGTTCAATATATTTATGCTCGTGACTTAGCAGCATTCGAGTAGATTCTATCGAGTAAGTAGTTCACGTCTGCATTGCTTCGGAATCTTTATGTCTATCATAAAGATTCCGAAGCAATGCAGACGATAGATTATGATGCGAGTTCGTTTGCTCTATTATAACCTACACAACATTATCCTGCGGGGTAATTGAGTAACATACGTAAAATGGCAATTGATCGTAATGCCTTAAATTTTACCATACATCATCATCTGCCCGCCTATTCCCAACTATGTTAGGGTCGGCTTCCAGTCTTACCGGATACAGCTGAATACCAGTATTTTACATGGAGCGACTGCCTATCTGACCTCCACAACCCAGTCACTGGGTAACACGATACCCCTTGGTAAGAATGGTTGTCAGACTTTCGAGCTTCTGACGACCTGTAACGACTGTCAAAGATCTACAAATGACAGCCGGGACCAACGGCTTAACGTGCTTTTCGAGGCACGGGGGGTCTTGATATGTAAAGATGGTAACCCGATCGATCGACCCGTGCGGCTGTTATTACAAATTTTACCATACATAGGTTTGAAAAATAATTCGTCTGCTCAACAACGTACATAACGCGATGGACGTGGCTTGAAAGACATCGTCATCGATTGCCATTTTGTTACGCAATTACCTCGCTGGTCTAATATCAAGTCCTGCTCAGGTTCATATTCAACAATCATGTCATATTCCTTGTCATTGTCAACAGCGCCGTCCCGGGTGACACGCAACAACCAGATGCGGTTGTCGAACGCGGCCGGCGCGTACACGAACGGGCACGGCGGCGACACGACCGGCCGGCGCGGCGCCGAGAACGTGCCGCCGCCGATACAGCCACCACAGGCTACGGTTACCAACACTAGGATTACGCAGCAGGTGAGCGGATACAGATCCATTCAGTCTAGGATAAACTAGGATGTACCGGTATCTTGTAGCAAGAAAAAGGATGCCCAAGGGGTTCGAATTTAGTAGAAGAATCAATCTTGAGTTATTAACTGCTCATGGGTGAAGTGGCCTAAGGCTTGATCTTGATCAACAGCTCACGAAAGCCTATACAGGTTTTAATCACGTTGTCGAGAGTACGAAGTAGGTAATTTTTTCCAAACTTGCCCGATTCTTTCTCTGGCCTACAGTCTTTTATTGGAGAATACCCACGAAAAAGGTTTGCACCTGGATTTCTTTATTAAATAGTAATAATAAAGTTAGTTTACTGGTTAAACGAACGACTTTGCAAAAAAAAACTGTTGCAGTATATTCTCTTGTCTCATAGTGGCATATTGCAATAGTTGTGGCATCTCTATATCAGAAAAGACTCCAACCTCGTTATGACGTCCCTTTAATGACCCGCTACCTTATCCTACCCTTCCTACGTGGCCATCGTTTCCAGCAGCCCCCGTCAGGCGGTCGGTCGCGCGCCGGCAGTACGCCAAGCGCTGCGTCAGTGCCGCAGGGACTGCAGCAGCAGTCGCCCTACATGCCGCATCTGCAGCGGAGGATGCATAATGCTAAAGAGGTTCCTTTTGTCCTTTCCCTTTTCCCACATTTACTTAATCCTTCCTTCATCTTGGTATTGTAGCTTGGGCATAGTATCCTATAACCCCCTGTATCCTTTACTAATTAATGGATTTCTAATTTAAATTATTATTATTATTATAAGGTGGGTGTGGGAAAACTGCAGGGAAAGGTCCAAGCAGCTTTCAAAAAGGAAAAGGATGCATTCGCAAAGGGCATAGAATCTCAGTGGCATAAAACACCCGTTACCATTTGTTATTTTTTTAACTTGCTTCGCACACTGTTAATGGAATAATGGGTAGAGGAACCAAAAAAAAACAAGAATATCTGTAAGTTGAGAAAAAGGCAATAAAAAAAGAGCGAGTCTTACAGTAGTCGCATATGATGTGTAACATCTGACACCTCACTTTGGTAATAAGCAACCGAACAGCGACAGAAATTAACATCAGAATTAAAGAAACGAAGGGTTTCGTACCATTATCTATAAAACGGCAAAAAAATCATGTCTGTAATATTGGAGTCCCCTTAAATATTTATCTTATTCTGTATTTGTTGTTATAGCGGCAACAGAGATACATCATTTGGGAAAATTTCAACTGGCTATCACGGTCCGTCTGTCACAGCCAGGTGACAGACGGACAGACAGACAGATGGACAGTGGAATCTCAGTAACAGGGTCCCGTTTTACCCTTTAGGTACGGGACCCTAAAAAAAGCTAAATACTGAAATATTTATTCGAATATTTTATTCATTACTAGTGCTGTGCTCGCCCACTGGTCGAATACCCCCTTTATTTACAATCAATATAGTACGTACTAATTCCATGCTATTAAAAAAGTACTTACCTATTCCATGCTCAAGCTGTCACTTCCTGTCTACACACTTCCGTCCCTTTTCATGAAATCACTATCCCACAGAAAGCAAGAGGAAATAAATGTTATACATCAAAAATGTTGCGGCGTATTGTGAAACTGAAATATAATGGTATTAGACATCTTAACAACACCTTAAAATATATCACGTTACAATGAGATCTTTACCTCAAAATGTCTCGGCAACGTGACGCATTCGGAGACCATATTTCTGAACGTGGGAACTTAATGGAAATTTGCTGAAGTGATTATGATTGCAAAGGCCGGTAAACCACCTCACGAAGCCTCACCATATAGGTCCATTTCCCTGTTACCTATACTATCAAAGCTGTTGAATTCGAATCGTGATATTTTTTTTTAAACGCATAAATCCTATCATAAACAAGAGAAACCTGCTCCCTGACCATCAGTTTGGTTTCAGAGAGAAACACTCAACAATAGACCAAGTACATATATAATATATATTACCTAAATTATTGAAAGAACGCTTGAAGATAAAAAAATCTGTCTACAGTATTTTTAGATATGGCACAAGCTTTTGATAGAGTTTGGCATAAGGGTTCGATATACAAGCTAATACTTATGCTGCCCAATGATTTTGCCAAAATCTTGCAATCATACATTACAGATGATGAGATGTTTAGAGTAAGACACGAGGATGTTTCTCCGCGTTAAAAAATATTAAAACTGGCGTGCCTCAAGGTAGTGAGCTGGGTCCAATCTTCTACCTGTTGTACACGTATGATATACCAGAGCTGGAAAATAAAACTATTGTTATTCTTATTTGTACCTTTTGATTGCTTCCGTTTGGCATGAGCCATACGGAAGCAATCAAAAAGGTACAAATCGCTGTAAATAAAGTTAATTACTGGGCACAAAAATAGAGAATGAATCAGTCACTTCACATTGATTTCACCAACAGGAATTGTGATTACCACCTAATCTTCATAAATGGCCAACAAGTGATATACGCAAACACAGCCCAATATTTTGGCATAAAGCTTGACGCGAAACTGCACTGGAAAGCGCACGTTAAAAAGAAAAGACAGGAACTAGACATGCGTTTTAAAAACATGTATTGGTTAATTGGTCGGGATTCCTGCCTATCGATTCATAACAAAATTTTATTATATAAGCATATTCTTATGCCAATATGGGGCATATGGCATCCAACTGCAGGGCTGTACTAAACCTAACAACATCAAAATTGTTCAAACATTCCAGAATAAGGTGAGTATCTTATTCTGGAATGTTTGAATAATTTTGAGTATGGTTAATGCGCCATGGTATCTTATATACCATGGCGCATTAACCATACGAAATGACGACTTGCATCGTGACCTAAAAATGGAACCCGTCACCAACATAATCCACAAAGTCAAAGTTAGTCTTATAGGCTAGATTGTAATTAATTATTAAGAAAGGAGGTTCTTACTAATTTTGATAAAGGATAAAAAAAACTCAACATTGTTTCTATGTTCACGTGTCCTCTAGTTTGAAATAAAATGGCGTTGGGTGACTAGTATCTCCTTCCATATAATTTTTTTAAAGCTACTGTGGGGTTAAGGCAAGCCCAAAGATACGAATAATGCCTTCAGTTCACATTCTATAACTTAATCAGCCCCATCTTCTGTCGTGCTCTCTGTGCGATATCACCTACACTATGGAAAAAGACACTGCTAGGCCAATGCTAACGCTGTCGAGGTGGCCGAATTCTGGTAGAAGCATATAGACAATTATAGAAATGGAATTATTGATTCGCCGTAGAAGAAGCAGCAAATCCAGCCTGTGTCCCACCTTCTCACGAATATCTCGTCCGCAGTTCACAGCGAGCAGCGTGGCAGGTAGCGGCGGCGCGGCGCGGCCGGCCGGCGTGTCCAGCACCGTGTCCGTGCCGCACGCCGTCGCGTCCGGCGCCGTGCGACGCTCCAACGTCGTGAAGGAGGTGGAGCGGCTCAAGGAGAACCGCGAGAAGAGGCGGCAGAGACAGGCCGAGCTTAAAGAGGAGAAGGTAAGTTAAATAACACAGTATTCTAGCTATTGGAAATTAAATTTTGTGAAAAAGGCATATATTTTTAATAAAGCCAGAATTTCTTCTATGCAGTGACGCGCATGCAAAGGGCCCTTACGTATTAAGTGGGATGGGACTGGTCTCGAGTTGTCGTACTGCAATTCGGGACGTGAAATTGGGATGCTGTGAAAAAAAAAAACTACCATATTTAAAAAAAAAATAAACGATTTGTTTCGTGTTGTGAAAGTGTCACCGTCGAAGGATTTACCCCTTTGATCCTCAATAATATGTTGTCACTTCCAATCAAGTTTTAGGACCTCTAACTCGAATGTTATTTCTCAACTCCAGGAAGCCCTAATGAACATGGACCCCGGCAACCCCAACTGGGAGTTCCTAGCCATGATCCGCGAGTATCAGAATAGCATCGAGTTCCGGCCGCTCACCGGCAACGAGCCGGTGGAAGACCATCAGATCACCGTGTGCGTGCGGAAGAGGCCGCTTAATAAGAAGGAGCATGTGAAGAAGGAGGTTTGTTTCAATAATTATGTAATAGCAATATTAAATATGGTTTCATCATCACAAAGAAAGAAAGAAAGAAAGAATAACAGTTATTGAGCAGCAGGTCATAAAACACGAAATACTTACTAAAATAGAAAAGTCAATTGCTTTAAAAATATAATGTGCCTTACGGCTGTGCCAAAAAGGTCCATTTCGGTAGTAATGCCAGACAGTTGATCGTGGGTCTTTCAAGACCAGCCAAATTGTATTTATTCAGGATATTTTTACTGTGAATAAAGCTGTTTTTGCAGTCCGTGTAGTTGGAAACAATCAAAAGTGGTGAATAAATCTGGACAATTTATTTGTAAATATCTGGTAGCTTTACACTCGTATTAGACAAGGTTCGGTCGCTCTTACAACCTATCAGTTGGCACGTTAAGTTCATGAGCTCTTAACAAGCTGATTTCTTGTAACCAGTCTGAAATCAGAGGTAGTGAAATGATAATGAAAATGTATAACTGTCACCTTGGTTTAACAACTATATTCATTCTGTACATCCTAGGTGGACGTAATCAGCGTGCCCACAAAGGACCAGATGATAGTCCACGAGCCGAAGAACAAGGTGGATCTCACGAAGTACCTCGAGAACCAAAAGTTCCGCTTCGACTACGCCTTCGACGACACCTGTACCAACGAAGTTGTTTACAAGTTAGTATCGCAGCTTCATGTAGCAACTTTTATACTTAACTGAGTATCCACAATTATCTAAAGCTTTACAGACGCGCAGGCCTTAGCCTGGTCGAGTTCGGCGGCGGAGATCTCTCGCGGCCGGCTCTAGTCCAGGCCATGGTACGGAGCGAGAGGGCATGGGCAGCCGTCAACTCCTTCTGCGAAGCAGTAAACCTCGCGAAGGAGGAGGTGGGACGGTTGAGGGAAAGGCAAATGTCGCGCCCTCGCCCCTAGCTGCCGCAGTAGACGCCCTGGACGTCGGGAATCCCGGGCGGATTCTTGGCCACCGTAGGCGCGGGGTTGCGGACGGTGAGCAATGGGTAGCTCACCGTCCGATAAGGACCAGGCCCGGGGCGACGGCGCAATGTGTTCCACGCGCGCCTCAAAGAGATGTCAGCACAAGTGTAGGGGTCCACTAGGATTGATGCCTGCCGGGGTCGTGGGAAAGTCCAGAAGGGATACCGAGGTCCCTGGCTACACAGGCAACGGAAGGGACACGGATGGGTTTTAGTCAGTAAGAGTCTGACACACCCCGGGAGGGTGTGCCCTCCGCCCAGAGCGGAAGAAGTTTTTTGATAATTTCCCACCCAAAAAAAAACGCCTGTTCGAATATATTTCTTCAATATGACCCATTTCCTGCTTTTTTTTTTCCAATTTCTCACTCCAACAGCTCTTAAATCTTGGTTTACGCCGTGCAACTTCTTGAACTTAGGCCAGCCGTGACTTCTCAGATCGTCCGGTTTATTCTGAAATATATGTTTGGGTGCTCTGGTCTCGTCCGACTGAGTATTATTGGGGAATAACTAGATTGAAGATAGTTTTGATTTGTTTATTTCACAAAACTTACCTATAGCCACGTATAAGTGTAGCCAGAACTTTCTCCACATCTAAACCTACAAACGGAGAAATTAAGGTTCTCTCGGAATTGAAGTTATTGCCAAGTAGGTCTTGAAATAGAAATTGATCCTGAATTCGTATTTAAATAGCTTTTTCTGTTTTTCTTCTGAACGCCAGTGAAGTTATTGTTTATGTTTTTAACAGGGCTGTCTAGGCTTTTTGATTTCTATGATAAATTATTTTATTTCTGTATGAACGTCAAAAAGGTTTCTATAAAGTTAAAGATTACTTCGACGACAAAAAGGCTTGGGATTAATTAAGCTACTCCAATGTACCCCCAGGCAACAAACTAATTTTATACTAAATCTATTTTTATACTAAGTGTGACATTGATGATTTTTTATATATACAATGACATTAATATTTACTTTTTGAAGAATATATATTTTTTAAATTATTGTGAATGTGAAGACTATGTGGATTATTGTTTTTATTATTTCTCTCAGTTAGTTTTCATCTTGGTCTGGCAGTTTGAGTCATTTAAGCGGCCTACCCAAATGTCCTTTCTTTGGTATTGTTCGTCGAATCACTGAGCTCCTTAAGTTCTGAGTTGAGCTGCACGATTACTGACAAATGCGTGCACTGACTGGATAGGTCCACTCAATCTGTGTGGTTCTTTGCTCAAAAGACCATTTTAGACACCAATCTACATGGTCTTCCCATGATCTGACCAAGATTATGTCTGGACTTTAAAAGAGACTGTGACCTCTGAGTTTGTTTCGGCCTTTCTTCTCAGAGTAGTCAGATAGGAAACGGTGACCTCATCTAGTTTTTTTCTAAATTTGCTTGACGTGTAAAAGTGTTTGTACAAACCTACTTACAGAAAATAAAATCATTTCATTTCATTTCAACGTGTGATGCCTTCATTTAAGCCCAAAAGCCCAGTGTGCACTAAACATCATGTCGTTTAACGTTAGTAAAGGTAAAGTTTGACAGAGCAGGCGGTCATACAGTGGATAATTTGTAAAAATTTTGTTGTAATGTTTGCAGATATACGGCCAAGCCGTTAGTGCAGACGATATTCGAGGGCGGCATGGCGACGTGCTTCGCGTACGGACAGACCGGCTCCGGCAAGACGCATACCATGGGTGGCGACTTCCAGGTAATACTAATAATCATTTTTAGGGTTCCGTACGTCCTAATGAAAAAACGGAACCTTTATTGGATCACTCGCGTGTGTCTGTCTGTCCGTCTGTCACAGCCAATTTTCCTCAAATAGACCGATTGAGTTTATATTTGGTAGACATATGAATTTCCGCTACCCAAACATGAAATCACTTTTGGGATGCAAATAAGAAAAGTTAAAAATAGTTGTACCATGTGGCATATCAAATTGAAAGGGTCAGGGTCTCAATTTATTTAAATCTTTTTAAAATAAATAGTTTTAAAGCTATTTAAGAAAATAGATGACCATTCCCCCTTATCTCCAAAACTAATGAGCCTAAAATTTTGAAAAAATGACAGAAAGTAGTTATAGATTAGTGGACAACCTATAATAAGTCTATGGTCTTAAAATAACATGGTAAATCTCTCAATATCAAGAATAAATTCATCCCAACTACGCAACCCTTCATTGTGCCTGGTCCGCACACGCACTTGGCTAGTTTTTATTCTGAAGACTGAAAATATGTCTCACTTCTTTTATTTAAAAAAATATAAATTTAATAAATAAATGAATTGAAAATTAAAATAATTAGAATAAGTGTAACATGGATAAATACTTATCTAAGAGGAATTTAATGTCAACCTGGCTATCTTTATTCTGTTCCAGGGCAAAACTCAAGACTGCAAAAAAGGCATTTACGCGATGGCGGCGCGAGATGTGTTCGCGTACCTCAAGTCGCCCAAGTACAAGCCACTCAACCTCATAGTGTCCGCGTCCTTCTTCGAAATATACTCCGGCAAGGTAAACACAATCCACTACCACTCCACTACACACAACACAATCCACTATCTACTTTAAAACGAGTCTGAAAGATTTTAATGAGATTTGAAGCTACGTTATACGTGAGGAGCCACATGTATTTGATAGTCTGCTGAAAGGTGTAGCAATTGATTGCCATTACACGAAACCCTCGCTCTGTGTACATTCAGCGTATTGGTCTTTACTAATACCTCAAGTAACTTAACGGCGTAGTAACATCGCGTAGTGGAAAGTACAGGTTTTGTTACAAAGTGAAGGCACATAAAATGCACTTTTAGAATGTCCAAATTTACAAAAAAGTTGAATTGATTCTAGTTGCCCCTCCAAAAGGTAGTTTTGTATAGAGAAGAATGGGCAAGAAACTCCATTACTCTTTTAAAATGTTTTAGTGAAGACATTGCACCTAGAATAGAATACTATACCACAATAGGTAAAAATAATTAAAATTAAGCAATGATAGATAAATAAATTATGTGATGGATACATGGTTTGGTTTTGTGCCCTGGCGATGGCAATGTACTCGCACGCCATTACATGATACTTAACATAACTGGCGATATGTGATTGTTCTGTACAATACACCCCAATAAATACAAGCTTGATGCTATGCTACCATAGTTAGACTGTTTAGACATATTCAATCTCATGAATAGAGAGCTTTTGTGAGGAAAATTCTTCAGGATTCTCAGCTTCCCCAATTGACATTTTATCCGTGCTTTTAATAATATATTTGTTTTGTTTAAAGTAGTAACTACTTGTATTTTTTATATGTACATGTTTCTGTGGCGAAATAAACGTTTTTTCTCTCTTCCAAACTGACCTTTACTTGCTCCGCCGTGTGCAGGTGTTTGACCTGCTGGCGGACAAGGCGAAGCTGCGCGTTCTAGAGGACGGCAAGCAGCAGGTGCAGATCGTAGGGCTCACGGAGAAGGTCGTGGACAACGTGGACGAGGTGCTCAAGCTCATACAGCACGGGAACGCCGCCAGGACTTCTGGACAGGTACGACCAGTTACTGAGTAAGACGACAAGTACCCATATAGTTTGCTAAATTCATCTACTGCGGATAAGAATTACAATTGTTGCAAGAAACGGTATTAAGGAGAAGCGAACTCGGTCTCGAGCAGAGGCGTTACATTAATGAGGTCATTACAATAGTGAGGCTATTACATTAAAGTCTTTCTTGTTCTCTGTAAAGCCTGCGAAGCAAATGGCGATGTAGAGACATCAGTACCATGTTGATTTTGCATCGCCATTGGTTTTCTTCCGTTGATTCAGTGGTCTAAAATGTGTCTTTGTCTGAGATACGAAAGTTCGCCACCTTATTTCAAATTTTGTTGATAACTCCGCATTCTTATAACTCTTATTTTTATATTTTAGTTGAGATAATTGAAAACATTTAGCCCACTAATCCTGCTTGCCCCAGACGTCGGCGAACTCGAACTCGTCCCGCTCGCACGCCGTGTTCCAGATCGTGGTGCGCTCGCCCGGCATGCACCGCGTGCACGGCAAGTTCTCGCTCATCGACCTGGCCGGCAACGAGCGCGGCGCCGACACCTCGTCCGCCAACCGGCAGACGCGTGCGTACTGCTTTATTGGTTTTTTTTTTTAATATGCGCCCAGAATATACTGGGTTTGAGAGACGTCGACCCGCAAACTTAACCATGAATTCAGTTCACGATTCTAGGTCCACCAGTGTTGAAATTTTTCATCAGTTATTTAAAAAAAAAAAAAAATTGCTGTTTCATACAAAATTGCAATGCCTACACAAGCAAAATATTTGGAATAGCTTACACCGTGTATGCTTTAACATAACGGTGTGTTCGCCTCCAATCAACCAGTAAATGGAACGACTGCCTATCTGATCTCATTTCGCGTTTATAATTGATAAAAATTAATACATTTAGTGATTCTATAAAACATTGTTCCAAATATTAAAAAATATATCCTATTGGGATAGATTTTACATAGGGAAAACTTTTCAATGTGCAAGTAATTTGCATTAGAAAATTAACCACAACCTTGAGCAGCCTGTAACATTCCCACTGCTGGGACAGGCTTCCTCTCTGTGAGAAGAAGTGGGCCATAATCAAATACGCGGGCCCAGTGCGAGTTGGTAGATTTCACGTCTTCGAATTTTTGGTTCTTGTACATGCTGCTTTCCTCACGATATTTTTCTTCACTTTATTATAAAATTAAATCCAATAATGCCGCTTGACTACTTCTGGATGATATCAAATGTGTACCTAAGTTATTTCTAAGTCACCTGATGACATAATGTAAAGTTTTTCTCTCCTACAGGCATGGAAAGCGCAGAAATAAACAAGTCCCTGCTCGCACTAAAAGAATGTATCCGGGCGCTCGGCATGAAGGGCCAGAACCACTTGCCGTTCCGGGTGTCGAAGCTGACGCAGGTGCTGCGCGACAGCTTCATCGGCGACAAGTCGCGCACGTGCATGATCGCCATGCTGTCGCCGGCGCTGGCGTCGTGCGAGCACTCGCTCAACACGCTGCGCTACGCCGACCGCGTCAAGGAGCTGGGCACGCAGGACCCGCAGCGCCGCGCCGGCGAGCCCGACGTGGACATGGAGCCCGCGCACGACCTGGCGCAGCTGCGCTCGCTTAATGTGGGTTTCCCTTCTTTGAATGCATCTAAAATATCACGTTTTTCGTTTTGAATTGACTACCTCGTTAGTCTAGCGGCGCAAGTACTACTGCTGAGTTTGATTTCCGGGTTGGACAGTGTTATATTGAATTTTTCCATCTAGAATTTCTCAGTAGCAGCCCGGTTGATGGCAGTAAGCTCGTCCCCTATTACATGGGACTTAAACATAACTGACGGAATGTGGGTGTACTACAGGTACACCGCTGCCCAACCCTTCGGGGATACAAGGCGTGATGTTATTACATAATTGAATTGTGAAATACCCTTTGGCAAACATGTGTTGCTTCGTGACGTTATCAAATCGAAATTATCATGATCAGAACACGTCACAAAACTGCAACTTTAGCAATTAGGTATAGCTTATAAAAGACAAAACTACGTGTAACTTATAAAAGACAAAATCCATGACGCAATATTAACCAACTTCTATAATGGATTTTTCAACTTATTCGTCAGGAGGGCGACATGTCAGCGGAGATGTACACGTTCCACGAGGCCATCGACGAGATGCAGCGAGCGGAAGAGGAAGTACTCGACAACCACAAGGCAATCTCCGACTACCTGCAACACGCGCTGCAACGCTGCAACCAGCTGCTCGGCATCACGCGTGACGTGGACTACGACCAGGACGGTGAGTTGTTGTCTGCTAATGTTGTTACGTGCATCGAGTTGCTGCAACGATTTAATCATGGTCTGGCAGTTTGAGTAATTTATGCGATCTACCCAAATGTTCTTTTTTTAGTATTG
Organism: Atethmia centrago; assembly: GCA_905333075.3. Taxonomy (NCBI): domain Eukaryota; kingdom Metazoa; phylum Arthropoda; class Insecta; order Lepidoptera; family Noctuidae; genus Atethmia; species Atethmia centrago. The sequence continues at coordinate 6,674,033 of HG995367.1, read as the reverse complement.
TTCGTCACGTGGTTGAACTCCTTATGTTCTGAGTTAAAGCTGCACGATTACTGACAAATGCGTGTCAATCTGTGTGGTTTTTTCCTCAAAAAACCATTTCAGACACCAATCTACGTGGCCTTCACATGATGTGACCAAGATTGTCTGGACATTAAAAGAGAATGTAAACTCGTCACTTTGTTTCGGCCTTTCTTCTCGGAGTAGTCAGATAGGCCGACCTCATCTATTTTTATTAAAAAAAATATGATTGTCGTGTAAGTGTTTGTACAAACCTACTTATAGGAACAAAAATAATTTATCATTACCGTTTAACGAAGCAATTATCAGGGTATACTAAAAGTCCACTCCACCTTCGTATAGATCTTTCTAGACACTATCAAATTGCAAAGATCAGTAAGGTCAGAAGCTAGTGATATCGCATTTGCGTGCATCCTATGCTTCTGCGGTGACTGAATCCTTGGAGGCTTTTAGGCGCAGGAATATGATCCAATCAATCCCTGAAACTTGTTTATAATACCAATAAAAAGGGATAAAAGAACTATTCAAAGACGAGAAACCACCCTGTGTATTATTTTAATTAGATCTTGGCTAATTTAGCATAAGCACGAACATGTATTTTGCTTATTCACCGCTTGTAAGCTATCGCGTGCTGGCGTTTCTCTGTATGCATGCGTGTGTGTTACATTACTTGTTTGTCGTGTGGTTCCCGTGGGTGTGTGGTGCATACAGTCAGCGACAAAAATATCGAAACATTCGAAAATGTAACAACCAAGAAAATTATACTTGATGTCAAGGACCCAGGGGGTGTTTGACACAGTAGACGACAATAACAGTCATTAAAATAAAACAACGTGTGATAAGACAAGACGGACTGAATATTTATTCAATTATAGAAATACGACAAGTCACGTGTCAAGTACCACTAGATGGCAACATAAATATTTTGAAAAAGACAACGCTACCACTTATCAAAATAAACGAATAAATATAATAGACACAATATACTTAAAATCAAAAGTCATTTATTTAAACTAGGCTGAGAATCAGCACTTTTAGAACTTCAAAATTACATAAGACAGTCCCCCAAAACACCCACTCATCCTTCACCACTTCCTAGTGCTTTAGCTGGGAAGAAGAAGTGGCGCAACAAACAGCCCAGCAGCACAGCTGTCTGTTCAGTTAGAAAAAAAAGGATTCTATACAATACTATGCAAAATAATTTACACTACGCGCAACACAAAACATTAAATTATTAAAATTACTTCTCCCGCTCTGGGCGGGGCGGGAGGGTGGCCAGACTTACTGACTAAAACCCACCCGTATTCCTTCCGTTGCCTGTGTTGCCAGGTGCCTCGGTATCCCTTTTGGACTTCCACGCGACCCCGGCAGGCATCGGCCCTAGTGGACCGCTACACTTGTGCTGACATCTCTTTGAAGCGCGCGAGGAACACAACGCGCCGTCGACCCGGGCCTGGTCATTACCGGACGGTGAGCTATCCATTGCTCACCGTCCGCAAGCCCGCGCCTACGGTGGCTGGAAGGTAATCCGCCCGGGAATCCCGACGCCCAGGGCGTCTCCTGCGGCGGCTAGGGGCGAGAGGGTGCGAAATTTGCCTTTCTCTCAACCGACCCGCCTCCTCCTTCGCAAGCATTACTGCTTCGCAGAAGGAGGTGACGGCTGCCCATGCCCTATCGCTCCGTACCATGGCCTAAAGCAGGGCCGGACGCGAGAGATCGGCGGCAGACGTCGATCGTCTCTACGAGGACACGGCGGTGCTCTGCTCAAGCCGGGCAGATCTCCACCGCATGCTCCACCGTGTTCTCCTAGCGATCCACACAGTGGTGACACCGGGGCGTTTCCTCCCGCCTTATCCGACACTGGAACCTCCCGAAGTGCCGTGTCCGGTGAGGACCTGCGTCAGGCGGAAGGAGAGGACGCCGTGGCGCCTCTCTAGCCACTCTTCAAGGAGAGGCCGCAACTGTGGCGTGCCCAGCACTGGGTTGCGAAAATCGCACTCTCCATGTCGCCATGAGATCCCGCTGGAGCTCTGTCCGCTGTGCCGCGATTTCTCGCTACAGCGTAGTTACGCCCCGGCGTTTCGCCTCCTCGCGCCACTCCCATACGTGGGCGAGGACTTTTGCCTCCAGATCCCATGGTGGCAATCCGGCAAAGAGGCTCGCTGACTCACCGGAGACCGTGCGGTATCCCCGGACCAGCCGGATGGCCATGACCCTTTGGGCCGCGCTCAGCCGGTGGGCTGGCCGCAGCGCCAGGGAACGCGTCTACACAGGAGCCCAGTAAAGGGCCATGAACCGCACGACCCCCGCGTAGAGCCTCCGGTAGGAGGCGTTTTGACCTCCTAGATTGGGCAGTAGCCGCTTCAAAGCAGCCCCGGCCCGCTCTAGTTTGGAAGCGAAACGTCGGAAATGCTCCACGAAGTTCCACCGGCTGTCGAGGACGGGGCCCAGGTACTTTACCGTCGACTTGACGCCTATGTGAACCCCTCCTACCGTTATTTGGGACCCGACGGTGGCGCGTTCCGAGGACCATGAAAACACATGGCCTCGGAGTTCATGTGTTTTCACTTGTGCCGGGCCACCTCGAGTCCCAATTGCCAGATCCTTTCGACGATTGTCACAACCTGAAATGTCCTACAGACGCGTCCCCAGGACCGATCCGCACGACATCTCTAGTCGGTTCCCCACTCCCTGGTGACCGGGGTAGATAACGGCCCTGTCCGTCAGATAGGCCTCGACCACACGACAGAGGTAGCTCGGCATCCGGTAGTACCGGAAAGCCTCCCTGATGCAACTCCAGGGCAGGGTATTGAAGGCATTGGCGATGTCTAGAGACACCGGCTTCTTTATGAGGACCAGTTTCCCCGTCTTCCAACGAAGCGGGAACTGGCCCCGCTCCAAGCATGCGCTTAGGAGCCCCTTAGTCGAGGCCCGAGTGCCTCCAAGGCCAGGATCCAGGCTTTTCCAGGTAAGCCGTCTGGTCCTGGGGCGGTATTTTTGGCATTCAGCCTGCGTACCGCCACTCTCATCTTTACCTCGGGCACCTCCGGAGCATCATCGTCGTCGTCGGCGTTGTGGTCCGCATCGGTCACCGAGGAGCCATAGCTGGGGAGGTGTATTCCCCTCGCGAAGGCAACAGAGCGCTCACCACGTCCTCCACAAGCTGGGGCCGGAGACTACGTCAGCGGGGGAGCCCATGGGCGGAGTTTATCCCGCACCACCTTGTACGGGCGTCCCCACGGGTTCCTGTCCAGAGTCCCCAGCGACTCCTCGCGGGCCAATCCCCTGGCCCGCAGGATCTCCGCTTGGAGGGCGGTCTTCGCCGCTCTGTACCCCTAGTACAGCTCCGCCTGAATGGCTTCCGTATTCGGAGGTTTGATACGGAGCCTGCGGTGCCTGGTGTACCGGCGTCGCGCAGCAACGCACGCAGTGCGCAGAGCCGTCAGCTACTGCGACCACCAGTACACCTGGCGTGAGGCACGTCCAGGCCGGACCCGGGGCATTGCCACGTCAAATATTTCGGACATGGCCTCCCGGAACCACTCCGCCTTGTCGTTGATGTCAGCAGGCCTTTCCGGTGCTGACACCCAGGATCACGATCAAGGCTTCTAGGAGGAGCTCCCGGTCCAGCTGCTTCAGCTCCCACCGCGGGCCACTAGGGGCTTGTCGGACCGGCGAGCTCGAAGTCTGGGCGGAGACGTCAAACCGGATATACCGGTGATCGGAATAGGTCTCCTCCCCCTCCATAACGCGCCAGTCAACTACACGCGGCGACAGAGCGGGCCTGGCGAACGAGATGTCCACCACTGATTCACCCCGCATTCGCACACGCGTTGGGACTGAACCCCGGTTTAGGACGGCCAGGCCTGTCTCCAGAGCCCAGTCCTCCACCGTCCTGCCCCGTGTGTCCGTATGCCGGGAACCCTAAACCAAATTCTTGGCATGAAAGTCCCCGAGGACGAACACGGGGAGGGAACCGAACCCGATGACGACGACTCTCAACTCCGCAAGGGAGTTGTGGAACTCGGCAAGAGTTCAGTTTGGAGAGAAGTATACCCCTACCATGACAATTTCCCCGAACCGTGCTGCTACGCAACGTCGTCCTCTCTTGGCCTCGGGGGACGGAGTACGGGCGGCGGCTGACGAAATTAGGGTCACTGAGCCGCTCAGGTCCTCCACCCAGTCATCCTTGGGCGGGACAAAGTACGGCCCAACGACTACGGCGATGTTAATCGACCACTGTGCCATGCTCTGGAGCAACAGATCCTGAGCGGAGGCGCAGTAGTTGATGTTCGCTTGGAGGAGGCGTAATGGGGCCATTATTGGCACTCCATGTCAGCCCCCTCCCGAACCCCCTGTGAGGGTCCTGTCGCGGCAGCTACGGCGGTGGCGACTACGGTGGTGGAAGCGACGGCGGCAGTGGCGGCGGCTGCGGCGGTGATGGCCGTGGCGGCGGTGATGGCCGTGGCGGCGGTGATGGCCGTGGCGGCGGTGGCGGATGGCTTGCCCCTGGCCCTAGCTTTGGCGGGTGGGGCGCAGGCTTTTCCCTTGCATTTCGACGGTTGCAGTCAGGAGAAACGGTTCTCCCGCTGCTAGCTCGCTGGCAGGGTGAGTGCACAGCGAGCGCCGCCACTCTGCGCCCACTTGACCTGCCCTCTGTAAGCAGAGAGGGCAGTGGTCGACCGACGATCGAGCATCTAGCTCCCCGCCACGGTCAATACCCTCTCCGAAACATGGAGAGACTATTGGTCGTGCCCAGGGTGCACCAGCCCGACGACTGCTCTTTCACCCGAACGTATTCGCAGGGAAACAGCAGCAATCAGTGCGTGCGTGTACACATTTTAGGTCTGGGGCCCATAACCTAAAATTAAACAACGCGTGCTATGATTATTTAAATACAGAAATAAGACCAGCTAAGTGTAGGTAGTATACATTCTTACTACTAGATGGCAACACATATAAATATTTTAATAAAACACAACAGGCATTCTGACAAGATTTTTAACTGCATCAGATAAAGTTGGATTTTCTCATTTGTTCCCATCATATATTATCCTGATATTTTAGACACTGACTATATGTCAGTGTGTTTGCATGCATCTCTGAGTGCTGCATAGCATGTGTAAGCCCGCACGCACGTGCCGTGTTGCAGGCGCGCGCGTGCGGCCCCGCGGCGCCCGCGGCCCGCCACGGCCGCGCCCGCAGATTGGTTTGACTTTACAAACGTTGCATTATTGTCATGTTACTATATCACTGGTAGAGGTCGCGTTGCATTCTATTTAAAAAAACTTTTGGGTCCGTCCACAAGATTTTTAAGGTAGGAGGAGGAAGTAAGGTGGATTTTTGAGATGAGGCAGTAAGGGCAGCTACCTTAACCGTTGTAGCTACAGGAAAACGATTTTGAAGACCGCTCACAGATTTTGTACAGTCGATCCTGTTTCTTATAAGGATCAAAAACTTCTATTGGACCAACTGAGGTTTGAATACTAGACAACTCAAGTTTTTGTGAGAACTGCCCATCTTCTTGCAGACTGTATTTATTTTTTTCAAAATCTGTGAATGTAGATCAAAATATCTCAAAAGATAACGACATGACAGTCTCCTAAGACCATTTTCTTGTAGCGACAACGGTTAAGGTACCTGCCCTTACTGCCCCATCTCAAAAATCCATCCTGTATACCAAATCGTTTTGAAAACGGGTGAAAATTTAATAAAAAATCATGCAATTTATTACACAACGCACAAGATTGACAATGCAGACACGAGATAGATTTTTTAAAGCACAATATTAAATTTTCAGACAAAGACTTCTAGCGCACGATCACTCGCTGCCTAAATAGATCCGTGTCTTTTTTATTTCGTGCCAAATTTATTTTGTCTCTTGTCATAATTTATATGAAATAACGATTTTTGTCATAATGTGGACGAGACCGTAAAAGAGAAGCTAGTTTCATGGTTAACCACCGCGCCGATGATCTTGCTGCCAATATTGACGCTCATAGGGCTAATTGGTTCAATTATATGCTTATTCCTAACTAATATTATAATTGCGAAAGTGAGTTTTTTTTTATTGGTTTGTTTGTTAGGTACGCTTTGGCACATGGGTAGACCATGAGCGGGATTAGGTACTTTTTATCCCGATATTCTCACGGGATCGAGACTTATACGGGTGAAACCATGGGACGCAAACGCAACTAGTACCTATTTCATGTTTTTAAAACTTGTTGAGATGATTTTCGTCTCAAACCGACGGGTAAAAAAAAATGCAATAAGTATTTGCTTTACGCTGATTTAATAAAATTTTACTAAAAAACACAGCTTATTAAATCTTCATTAATTGAACCTAACACTATGTATCAACAAAACCTATGCTTAAATCTAAACTGTTATCTTCCCAGCATACGCGACCCAATGGGAGGAACTACTCAACGAGCAACTGGCAGTGCTAGCGCAGTCGCGCGACTTAGTCGCAGAGTTCCGCTCCAAAATGCAGCAGGAAGAGCACATCTCACGTCGCATACAGCCTTCCCGACACCACTAGTGTACCTCCCCCGCACTGAACGTAGCGTCGTTATAACATCCGTTAAACATGGTTAGACAACGTATTTTACCTTTTAAATGGACGAAAAGTAACAAGCAACTTGTCATTTCGGTCCAAAAGTGTTGAGACTTGGTTCAGACATTTTAACATCTTTGTTGATGAAATACTGTAAGCTATGTTTCATATTCAACGTAATATAAAACATAATAAGAAGCATGACCCCTAGCATGAACATTTGGACCGGATCGATGTATTTTACGACAGACAATTTCCGAAATACTCAATAGGTACTTGTCAAAAAAAGTTTGTCAATTCCTTGATGCCATACTTGTGTTCTAAATATTGCTTGCCTAGTGCTGTAGAATTTCTATACATAATTTTGTCGGTGACGATGGTATAATAACTGTGAGTATACTATGTTGCAAGACGTTCATGCTAGGGGTCCTGGCTCGGATAGACGTAATAGAAAGGTACCCTTTCTTATAGGACTTCACCAAAAGGAGTGGTTGCTTATTCAAAGTTTGTATTGATATGGCAAGGTACCTTCTGTCAGAATATGTCGAAACACACACCGATCACTAGTCGTTTCAATGTTTGCCTTAACTACGATAAAACAAGATGCAAGTCTTGTGAGTTGTATCAAAGAATAGAAGTCTTGTGTGCTCCGGTTGGAAATGTACAAAAATGGATTATTTTGAAAGTCAGTATAAAAATAGGATTTTTGAGGGCGGAGCTTAGAGACGAATGTAATGTAACAATTTTAAACTTTGATAAATAATTAAGAAAATAAGAATCTCGATGTTCGGTTGTCAGAAACCGAATTTTATTCCCTTCTTCGTATCGACGCTGCGCAGTGCGCCGGGAGGGCGCGGCACTGGCCCGCTGACCGACAACAGTGTATAAAGTAATCAGTATTGAGACAAATTCAATGTTTGGTGACCGTGTGTAGCTGGCCTACTGTATAATCGCTTCAATTTTGATTTGCCCCCGTTTGAACTGAGCGAGTTGTGACCACTTTGTTCGATATTATTGTAAAGCTTAGTATACCGAGGTATGTGCCGTCGTGTTGAAAACGAGAGACTGTTTATTAGTAGTGTTTGAAGCACAAAGGAAGGCCGTGCGGCCGGAGACTGTGCCACATGACTCGTTACTCGTTGACACGCTATTTTGACGTGTATTTTTAACTCAATAACGTCCAAAACGGCATGTCGGTCTGCGATGCGGTTTGAAACAAAACGTGCTATTACGAGTATCGATAGTAGAGATGTACCTTTAGTTTCTGTAATAGTTTATACAGTACTAAAGCCTATGAAGGTCCGAGTTCACTTATCGGCATTATACGTAATTTGTTTTGAGATTTTGCCCTAATACTTAGCTGATACTGTCCACGAGATCGTCAGTAAGTGAATTCACTCCTTAACTCGTGCTGAAGATATAAAACGATGTGTTAGACATCGGTAGATAAGTTTATCGATCGATACCTAACATCTAATTCAACCATGTAACGAAGGTGCGAGACATTACCCTATTAACGTTAAGTCACTTATTCTGGATGCATTTAACTTTCGCTAAAGGCCTATCGTCGAACTGTAGATATTTTTATATACCGGGACATTTGGAAGTACAAACGTGGCAGTGAGGCGGTCCCAGTGACTGTGAAGTAGTTCCTCATTGGCGTGACTAGATGGCAGTAGCGGGAATGTGCCGCCAAGATCTGAGGCTAACGACGAAATTAACGCTTCAACTCATCTGCTTTAAAGTTTCTAGCCTTGATTTTCAACTAGAGTCGTGAATCTAACTTCAATTTATTGTGTTAGGGGTCGTTTTTTAGACCAAAGCCACATTTTTGTCCTGTAAAACTGTTATGTACGTGTCGAAGGGTGCAGCCCTAGTTCGTTTTGTTCAACGCCCTAGTTGCGCCAATGTCTATAAACACGAATGTATCTGTCAAAATTCTGTCCTGTGTTTACATCTATAACTTGGCACTTTATTTACATACTTGGCCATGCTTGATATAAACCAAGTCCGGTCAAGTATTGCTATCATATTTCGAGCTTTTTAGGATGTTTCCAGTGTAACTTGGCCACTTAACCATTAAGCCAAGTTTGACAGTTTTGACGGATAAATACTGTGTTGCTGTGATTTGTTTTCATGACAAAATTGTTTATAATAATATGTTTGGCATAACGAAGTACTCGGAATGTTGTGAAATAGTTGTTTTAAAATTAGATGTTTTGAATGTAAACTGCGCTTTATAATACTTTGCGCACTGAAGGAAGATTGCTTTTGTCTTGGCCTTAATTGCACTTGCAATAAATAATTGTAGATTTTCACTGTTGTAAAAAAATATCTTCTTGAATTGACTTAATTTTCCCTTCTTTAACTTCTCTATTAAAATAAAAGTTAAAAACTGATCAAAACAAAAGTAATCTTTCTAAATTATAAACTAAAAAGAAAGAAAGTATTGATGGAAAATGTATAAATGTTGAGTATCATGTGATTGATTAACATATCTGTTGCATATAAAATAGCTTGTTATTCTGTCGTTGTGAACGTTACTATTGACCCAGTTTCCTGTTGATGACAATACAAGGGCTTCAAGTGTGCGTATTTACGGTGGAACATGTACGTTAATTCGCAAATCTACGTATTTTTAGAAGTAAACTAAAATCAATTACCTGTTCATGTGTCTTTTTATTCGATGTTCCTCCCGCCTCTTGGCTGAGACTCGCTTTTTTTTTAACCCATCTGTCATTCGTAGATCCTTAACAGTCGTAACCAGTAGTCAGAAGCCCAAAAGTCACAACCAGTCTTACCAAGGGGTATCTTGTTACCCAGTAACTGGGTTATGGCGGTCAGACAGGCAGTCGCCACATGTTAAACCACCCTGGTGTTCAGTTGCATCTGCTTAGACTGGTAGCCGACCCCAACATAATTGCGATAAGGCGAGGCAGATGATGATAACTTTTCTCTATACATATAAAATAAACATGGCGGCCATGGGGACTGTCGACAGAAGAATGATGAAAACTTAAAACTTTGGAATGTCGCCAATCTGGCGCAACACGTCACATTAGCATGTCGCTGACGTGCAGCCGTAAGTTATGTATGTAACAAAAATCGCTCACCGCGGCTAACGAAGTTTTCTCTTCAATCCGTAACTGCACGTGAAACTAAAGAACGTTGAACTACCGTGGTAAATGGGCACACGTGAAGCACACATTATTTTTCATTGATTAGGTAACTGCTTGAGTATATTCGGCTAGAAATGTAAAAGTTGGTTGTTTATGTCGTCATGGTGCACATCTGTAGGGATAATACCAAGAGCTGAGGAACATTCCATGTCTTGAGATTATAATTTAATTAATTTATTTACTTCAGACACAAGTGATCCATACTTTTGTTAGTATACCTAAGAATTATGTTAGTAACCAAAGCTTCAAATACACACCACAATATTTATACTATCAGCTCTTTTAACAGGGACATTCTTCCATTTATATCGTTATATGAACATAATTGTGGACTTTTGAAATTAGAAACAGTTTCGATTAGCGGTCGCATTTACTATGTGTTGATATATTCCTTACAGCTGTCCATTAACTTTGATTATGTACTAGTAATACAATCAGTTAGAAATATGTTGCTGATTTTATGACTTCAAACATTGGCGTGACTAAAGCGCTAAGTGAAAAATTATCAAGTTATATCATGTCTTGACGCACACGACAATTTATTTTTTAAATCTGTATTTCTTCATGTTTTTTTTTTACATATTACCTGATAATTCCTACTTATGGTGCTTGAATTCGATAGGCCTTCAAAACTTGAGCATGGTATAACTCGATAGGTCTAGTTCGTTAGATGTAGTGCCGAATCTTTTTGTTGATACTATTGTGAAAGAAGGACATGGAAACATCTCTTTCTGCTTATGACAATGCCTTTTTAAAATAACTGTTTAGGACGACTATGCATAGGCAGTGACTTGACTTTGAAGAAAGTGGGCGGGAGCAAAGCTCTTGCCCGCATTTTTAAACGTCTCTTTTTCACATGTTCTTGCGTTTCTGAGGAAAGTTAGTACTTGAACGGCTTGCGTTGTGATTTTAGATATGTGATGCCATGTGTAGTCTAATTTACCGCAGGAATGCAGATTTGTGTTTTAATAATGACGACTGCCAGTACTGAGGGCTGGTGAGATAAATTTCTACACACAGATATTTACTCCTACCATAAATATTGTAATTTATTTAAAAAAAAAAAACATCGTCATCACTTAAAAATCGTAAAAAAACTCATTTTTTGTGTATTGTTAATTAATAAAAATAGTAAAACTACTTAAAGACTATGTAACTATGTAAGTTTTTCAAGTCAGTACATTATAATATGTTTTCATTCCTTTTGTATGGGACTTATTTATTATGTTGTGATAGTATGTGCATATACCTAGTGCTCGTGTTCCTGTGACGCAGGCCGCGACCACACGCGTCACCTATCTTCCATTCTGTAATGGACGCATTGTTGGATAAACGTCACGTGCCATGGGCCCTAGGATGGAATATAGATAGCACGTTGTCCGCTCTATCAATATGCGTAAATTTTTTTGTTTGTAACTTAATAACCACAATTTGTAATATCTGCGAAAAAATAAATAAAAATAACCCGAACGTGTTTGTGGTTTAATATCTGCTCATCTGGTGCTAGGTCTAGAATTCGCTTTTAACCTTAACCTTAACCTTTTTTTGTCTGAAGGATCGACAAATAGGTATTCGCTTTTATTTCAAGTTAATTTTGATTTATTTTTTGTCGTAAATCGTCCCACAATTTAATGTGGTATCGACTGCTAGACGGAATCACTCGAATATTCGCACAAGGTGAACCTGAACAGTTGTCATTTGGAGCTAGTTACATTTACATCAGCAAATTATTTTTGTGGCTAAAGGCTTTCTTGTTTAAAATTACACAAGTGATATTTGGCCTCTTGTGTGAATATGCGAGTGCACGGAGCCACGCGCCCGGCCGCTGCCTGTACTGTGGCTACAACATTAGATAGCGCTTATTAATAAATAATTAAAACAAAACGAATCGGCCCTCTGTATCAGAGTGGCTGCTGCGCCGATGTTTGATCGTACTGAACAAAATCTCTCTTACTATAATTATTATACGTATATTTTTAATAATTGTATTATTATCGAGATTGTAACCGCGTTGGAATGAATTAGTTTTTGTATAGAAGCTTTTGAGTAAATGAACAAGTGTTGAATGCTGGTGCGGCGCATTCCCGCTCTAGTTGTCTAGTTAAATGCTTTATTATAAACTTTATTTTAACATCGCACATTATAATAAATTAATCAAAATTGTTTTGATGTTTTATTTTTGGTAACCTGCTCGAAATTACCTTTTTGACGAGTTAGTTTAGGCATCGTTTTATTTTGTATATTAATATTACATTCTAGGATATCTGCCACGCTTCTAAAATGACAAACAAACGTACGTTAACGTAACGTACGTAACGTTACTTACATCAAACATCAGCGAAGAATATTTTTAACCCCCGATGAAAAATAGGGGGCAGCTAATGAAAATAGCAAGTTAGTTGCAGTTATCCTTAGCTAAAGTGTTTTCCGTTATCCAAAAGCACACATTCATTATGCTAGGTATAAGCCTCGTCTGTTTGGAGTTTTCATTAAACGTCCCCCGACACGACGACGGCGACGCGTGGATAAAAATATTACCTACAACTTTATATTAAACTTAAGACGCTGACAACACCTAAACCGCGGTCACTGTCAGATTGCATAAAAAAGAAAGAGAAGCGCCATGACACAACGCTTGTAATTTATTTGTAAATATTAAGCAATTCTCTATTTACTCAAAATTCAAGTTGAGTAATCGAAAATAAAAAAGACCAAGTTCTGCATTCAAATAAGACATTCTTGTTATTAATTAAATATCAACATACGTGACGTATTTAATGTAGATGTTTTGGATTAGAACTCAAGGTAAGAGGTTAGTTTAACGTTAGTTTGTATCGAGATTTTTTTTTCAAAACGTGTTTTGGTAACAACCAAGTTCTGGGAAATATGTTCAAAATTTACATCTATTTTTTTCCATTACCACAAACTGTACAGATTTGGCAATTTTGTCTCTTAAGAGAAGCCTATTTTGGTCAATTGAGTCTTGTCAGCGCCTTAAAGGGCCAATTTTTGTTACTTTTTAGAGGTTTTTGTTTGTGTCGGGGTTTTTAATTTAACTTTTTGCTAAGAATTGTTCAACCATGATAGTTATTTGAAAAGGTAAATAAAACAACAAGGTAGTATTCAAAGTACCTACTTGGCATTTATATTTAACAGCAAGTTTGTACTGGTATCATGGAAATGCAATTAAATAGCACATAAATAAATAGTCGCACATAAATACTGGAAGACAACACAAACTGTACAAACTAGTCTTAAGTACATAATGAAATAATTACGTTAACACATACAATAATGTTACTTTCAATTTATTCAAGGCGGTTGTAAAAATAAGTGGGCCTAATTTACCAGACTACCTTTAAAGGCATGCTATGTATTTCCATAGGGAAATCCCTGTGCGGGATAATATATTTGTGTGGAATAACAATTCATTAGAAAATAAAATATGAAAATACAATTTCGTAACATAATTTTGACGTCATTTTTAGTTAGTAAATGTTCAATTTATAACCATGGCAAATAACAACAATAAAATTTTCAGAATCACCGAAAATAGCACGCTTGAGTTGAAATAATTTCTAATTATTTACTAATCTTTAGTCTACCTACCTCGTCACCTGACATTTTGTGCAATCCTAATCGAAATAAATAAATAATCAAATATCACAGTAAAATCCTTGTGATGTCATAACGTGAAGAACATTTTCTTTTTGTTAAGAACGCAAATATTTTAATTTAAATAATTTTGTAAATCTGTTGTTCCTGTAAATGTCTTATCATGTTATATATGTTTCCTTGAGTGAGTTGAGATTTTTTATGTGATTACGTAAATATAATACGCGAGCCAAAGAAACGAATGGAGTAATTACACTTTTGAACTAATCACGAACAAAAGAATAATTGATGTAATGAATGATTTAGACTTTTAGTTGCAATCTGGTGGTGACATTATTATTTTATGTCAGCCATAAATTTTGCTGTTTTTCATCAATTTGTGTGGAAGCGCGTGTTTCTTGTCCTTGCCAACGTAATCTCAACCCTACAACCATTATTTCAAGTACTGATATCATAAATGCGACAAACTGATAATCTCTAACCTATCCACAAGAACTCAATAGCATATAGATATATAAAGTTGATCTCTTTGGTTTTAGTTAATACCTATACACATTAATTTGTCATGGCCAATTACATTATCATAAGGCTCCCTTAAACAATGCCTCATTCGATATAACATTTTTTAGGAATTCGCGTGAGGAACTCATGATTAAAGCCCACGGTCGAGTCCGAAACCAGTCGGCTACCGCGATAAAATAAACTGGTGTATAAAGCCACAAATACTCTGAAATATCAATAATAAAACCCGCGAATGTTGCTTAAGACGTTGTGTTTAGGAGTCATTACGAAATTCATCTTCTAAAAACCCAACAATACAGCATGTATCAGAAAGGTGTGGTCAAATTTAAGGACAACTTTAAATGTGGTACAGATCATCAAACTGAGCAACTTCATCTATGGGACCAACATTGTAATCACAAAAAAAATATCAGCCGTCCCATACATCTGGGTCGAGTAGGTATTGAAGTTTTGTATGGGACGGATTAAAGTTGTTCAGTTTGATGGTCTGCGCCACACCCATAAATATGACCACACCATCTTTCTCAAGATTTACATAATTCAAATTCATTTATTGTTTGTCACAGGTGAAATATTCATATTGTACAAACTGCAGTTTCCGTGAGCGTATGGGCCACTAGTAACCGCCCGCCAGCAGGCGTCTAGAAACAATTGGAAGAAAACATTCCTAATAACATTATTTACAATTCGAAATGCACCACGAGATTATATTTACACAAAATATCGATTATAATACACAATTAAAACAAGGAGACATTCAATGAAACAAAATTTGTCTAAAGCCGGCCAGACATAGCTTCGAATATTTGAAGATGTTCAAACTTTGCACATAATTAATCTCAAATAATACTAGTACCACTCGTCTATATTGTCAAATACTCGTCCAGTATTTGTGTATTTCAAGAAGCTGAGTCTACGCCGGGGTCACATCTAATTCTAGAAATCTGATCTATTTAGTTTTACATAATGGAGCAAACGAACTATGAAACAAAGTGGCTGCGGCAACGGCAGCTAGTCCTTATTATATTAACTCAAGACATTCATGAACATTTCAATTATGATATTGGCTAGCCACTGGGTATTTATTAAACGTCAATTGATCAGACTTCTAAACTAGACATAATTATTATAATACCTACATAATTAAGGCTATATTCACGTTCCAATTTCTCACTGAATCTATAGGGCCAATCCCAACTATCCTAGCTCCGATACCACAACGAAAGGCCGTGATTGGGCACGACATTGTCCCATGTGTCGCTGTTACCGTCTTCAACCATAAGGTGGGTCTTCATCACAACATGTCGTCTTCGAATCCTTCTCCAGTAAGTATGTGCGGGTCTCCGATGGCGGGGACCATGTGGGAGTACTCGCTCGTGGCCCAGAGGTACAGGTTTAACGTTCGCTCTGTACATTGTGCTATGAATCTGAAACGGACATGTGTCAAATGTAGTGCTTGAGATTGTAAGCTTTTATGGGGTACAGAAGGTAGTATCAAGCTTCACTTATTATTGTTACACAACTACGCGACGGAGACGAACAGAAAATGATTTTATACCCATTTTACCGCAATGACGAGTGCTGTGGTTATCCTGCTAGGGCAAAAAGAATTATAGTAATTGTGCCAGGGTAACACTAAAGTCTGTTTTTTTAATCTCGGAGACTAATTTGACAGAAGCAAATGTCAAACTCCATATTGAAAAACCAAACAACAATCATTTGAAATGTCAAATTAGTCTCTGGGATTAAAAAAACGAACTTTACTTTGTTTAACTTCGCTCATGGCTGTGTTATGGAAAGCTTCTGTCCTACGTGTCGTTGATTCGATTACCGCATGGAACAAAATTATACCTAAATTCTGCTTTAAGCTAATGTTATATGTATTATGCTGTTGGTGTACATCATCTGTCTGCCTTTTCCCAACTACGTTGGGGTCGGCTTCCAGTCTAACCGGATGCAGCTGAATACCCGTATTTTACAAGCAGCGACTGCCTATCTGATCTCCACAACCCAGTTACTGGGTAATACGATACCCCTTGGTAAGACTGGTTGGCAGACTTTCAGGCTTCTGACGACCCGTAACGACTGTCAAAGATCCACGAATGACAGCCGGGACCAACGGCTTATCGTGCTTTCCGAGGCACGGTTTGAGCATAGAGAATTTAGGTCTGTAAACTCCCAACACTGGAAATTCCTTGTATCAAGTGTCGTCAGTCAAAGAAAGTATTCAACACGCTTGTTCATCCTGATGAATAGGTTGAAGTATGAAATCTATATCGAATCATGTGCCTATGAGTAGCAAGCAACTGTAACAACAATAATATAATGGTGCCGCTAACAATGCATTGTTGTCGCGATAAGAAATAGTAATAGTCATAGATGATTATATAAATATGAAAACAGAGTCAGCGAACTTGACACTCTATATATATTCTCTTGATCACTTAAAAGATGATAGATTAGCTTAGTAAATACGATGCAATTTGTTGAAGCTTATTGCTGATTGCTCATTATGAGTTTAGGACCATAGAGAGAGAGGGGCAGAGATTCTGACTGTGACATTGTAAATCTATGTTTAGACAAATGTTTGTTTAAGTATTTTAATGGATGAACTTTGTTACTTACTACAAATGTTGGGGAATTTCTCAAAAAATGTACTATAGATACCCTGGATTGATACGACAGAAGAAGCATTAGCGTAGCAACTAGGGTTGCCAACTTTCTTATATCAAATGTAGTATTTTCGAAGGCATTGCCTGAACAAGACAGCGAAAAAATAATTTGACGTTTATATTAGTGTTTCAATAATATTTTATTTTTTGAATGCATATTTTTTGGTACTTTGAGCCTTTAGTAACGGTTACTTCTTGTTTATAAATGTCTCATACATAATTAATAATTATTACACTCTAAATTAAGGTTACGACATACATTCAGCTTTTCTGAGATTAATACTGGCCCTATTGCGGTCATCTCGCCGTTTTGTATTGAAATGAAATTATAGTGGTCCTGCCTATATATGTATATTTTTAATATAGTATTTAGGCCTCTGATATAGCAGGATACTCTATTATATAGTAGGGTTGGCAACCCCAGTAGCAACACACTTGGCAAAAATTACACGACGAAAATTTCGCGTGCGTATGTTTTCTATGAAAATTAAGCTACGTAATTTCGGTCTATGTGTCTGTCATAGCTAGTTAAAAATATAGGTAAAAATATTCTTTAAAACAAGCCTTTAATGAACTTAATAGTAAGTACTAAATAAAACTTACGAAAATATTTTCTTAAAAGCTTGAGGCTTTATCAAGTTCACGCTTCAAGCTTATAAATATTAAAGTTCTTTTGTTTAAAAAGATTTTTGTTACCTGTATTTTATTTTGTACTTTTTAGCATTGGAATTTGTTTAAATATCTGTTCTATCACCTTCACTTGTTAGGAAGTTGTCAAGATAATCTAAATGGCCGAAACACAACAGGACTATCTTGTTTAGTTGAAATGTGCCCGTGACCACCTTCAGGCTCCATTATCAGACCCTGGATATATCTGGGACCAGTCCCTCTCAAGACGAATCAAACAAGCCCAAAATCGATAGGGTTGCGTCGTATTATTACAGAGTTCCCATGGCCACCTTCCTGTTCCATCATCAGATCAGCTCCATGTCATATTAATATTGCATTGTCATCCGATTTACATATGCATGCAAAATTTCAGCTCAATCGGAAACCGGGAAGTTGGTCAAATTTAAATTGCAAGATTTCGGCACAGACAGACCTCGGACAGGTGAAACTAAATTAAAGATTGTAATAAAAAAGCACTGCAGGCGTAAATACTATGAAATAATCTTTCCGTCGCGTAAATTAGGCAGATGTGTTGCTACATGAATCGTGGGCTATATGAATTAATTTTATTATTATTTTGAACGAAATCTTGATTTAAAATCTCACCTAACAAAAGGTCTGACATCGCCCTCATTGGCCGTCTGCAGGTGTTGATAGTACAGATGTCTATGCTGCTTAGCGATAATCACTGGTGGGTACCCGGCCTGCATCAGCAGTAGGTTCATGAGCAACCGGGATGTGCGACCGTTGCCATCTATGAACGGGTGGATGTGGACCAGCTTGTAGTGGGCTAGGGCTGCATATCTGAAATTTTGGGAATTCAATTGTTAGAGGGGTATTATAGCTGTGAAAAATCTATCATGATTTGCAGTTCATATAACAAAGTTGTCATGGATTTCTGCAAAGTAACATCTGATTCCATAACTTATAGCATTATGAATCTTCATCTCATAAAAGTCTCTAAACATGTTTATAAAATAGACCACTTCAGAAATAATATATTATTAATATACAATTATGTGTATATGGGAGTATTTCCAAAATAAAGATACTTTAATCACCTATTTTGGGTTCTGTACCAATATAACAGTAAAAAAAACAGGGAACCCTTATGGGATCACTTGTGTGTCTGTCTGTCCGTCTGTCACAGCTGATTTTCTCCGAATTTACTGGACTGATTAAATTGAAATTTGGTATACATAGGTCTTTCTGTGACCCAAACACGAATATGTAATGTAAATAAATTAATCTCGAATATGGGGTTCAGTTTTGGGGGAAAAATTAAAAAAATTGTCATGCATGTGTCATGCAAATTTTTTTATGAGGATCTCAAATAGGTAAATACCTATTTGAGATCCTCATAAAGAAATTCATTTAAATAAGATTATTATAATTATTTTTAAAGTTATTAAAGAAAATAGATGAAAGTTGACATTCCCTCTTTAAATTCGAAACCGCCGAGCCTAAAATTTTGAAAAAATACAGAGTATAGTTCTATTACAGTAAAAACTATATGAAGTCTATGGTAAAAGAACATGGTAAATCACTCAATATTGTGCAAACACATTTACATTTGCAGTTGGGATGTATGACGAAACATGTTTCTGAACTACAATGTTAAATTTGTTCTTGGGATAAAATCTACTATTAGAAAATTTAAGCATAATATTTATAAAATCTTGGAAATAAATATGTTCAGTGACTCAAGCTTTTACTTTCTGTTTGTTTACTGATTGATTACTATGCTTTGTTATTAATTAACATACAAGCAAAACTAGCTCACCTAACAGGATGTAAGTCCAAAGCATCTTCAGAATTCAACCATTCTAAAAACTGAATCATAAGCCTCTGTATCTCAGACGGTCCCGGCGGAATGTGTCCTCCAACATAAACTTGCGTTCTACGAAACTGACCACCCTCAATGGGATCTACGTGACCCAAAACTCTTTTATGGATCTCTAATATATCACCCATTGTGATGGACCGTAAACGGTACAATAATGTGGAGTTAATATACTTTAATGCTGCATCTAGACCTAAGATTTCATTATGCTCATCTATACTTTTGCCTGATACTGCTATTCTAGTTTCTAAGACACTTCTTGTCTGTTGTAAAGTCATGGTGTTTCCTTCAATGGCAACAGTGTGGTAGATATGTTGGAAGTATGCCTCTTTCTTTGCTCTTCGTAAAGCTGAGTTACTTTCTGGTATTGATGACAGTGCGTCCCTCTTGTCATCAATCTTTCTCAACATTTCTCTGTCTAAGTTCTCAACTATGCTGGCAGTGCGTTGTCTGTTCTCTAAGGCACCAGTGTGCTCCGGGTAATTAGTTAAGGCCAAGGTATACAGCTGGTCAGCTCGGACAACATCCTTTTTAGTCTCTTCCAAAAACTCTCCATAATGGTTGAGTATGTCGGCGTGTTTCGGAGATAGGGCGAATGCATGTTGAAACAATTTCAGTGCTTTTTCAGCTTTGCCTACCTTCTTCATTTCCAAAGCAGCGTTCAGGGAAACGACTGCTTCTGCATCGCGAGTCCGATCGAGCTGTCTCAGCGGTGAGGGATCCGGATTATGCTCAGAAATAGGCTCTAAATAGTTACCGTACAAACCATCTGGTATGGGCGCAAAGGGCTTCACGAATTTCACTTCATAATTTACCAATTTGTGCAATGATATCACAATAGCGAACGTACACACCACGCTTGATAATATTAGCACAGTTTTACATCTATCTACGATCATTTTTGAGTTAATTTTCCATTTACAGACGCACTTCATGTTTTCAGTTTCGTTTTGCCTACCTATAAACAACATGATTGCGTCGTTCACTAGAGCATATGTTCAGCGATAAAATCTCTGTAATGACTGTGAAAGTTTTAGATTTCATTGTGTATCGCAATAATATGACTAAACTAATGAAATAAAACCACGTAAGGTGCTATGACAATGACATTATAATTGGCATTTTGGCTGAATGAATGTGTCAAAGTCAAGCTGTTAAAATAATTAGTGTTGCTAGGGTAGAACGCCAATAACTACAAAATGTCGTTTGACGACAATCGTTGAACGTGCAACTTGAAGGAGAAGCGAATAGTTATAGCCCTAATTCCTCATTTGTGTAAACACAAAATTGTTTGATATTTAATTTTTGTTTGAATTTATTCATATAGTTTTATTTATTCGTATTTTTTTTATTGGTATTGAAATCCCTATTGCACGGAATTGTATCCATAGCGCTTCCACCTATATCATTATTAGTAGAATTTCATAAAAATTGGTATAGGGCAACATTAAAATCAATGTCAGATATGTCAGTGACAGTTTTGATAAATGCGTTTCGTTCTAAGCACTAGAAATAGGAAATATTTCGCTTTCGTGGTAGTGGTTGGTAAAGGCTAAACACGCGTTTTTGTCAGTGCTACGATTTTTTTTAGACTTTCCCTGAATCATTGTGTGAAACTTGATCGAGATTATTCTTAGTGTGTTGTGTTCTCTATGTAAGGTAGTTTTATTTGTTATTGTACATTTTTGTTCAAAATGAACTACAAAAAGCTGACCCGGACGCTCCTGATGAACAAAGAACTTTTCCCTGTATTAAGCGTTACCCTCCCCCATGAGGCTATGACACCCAAATACTTACGCAAGACCTCACTAAGAAAACCGAGACGTCAAATCGGAAAAGAGTCGCTATCTCGCCTGCCACTTCAAATTGCCAAAATGAAAATCAAAAGTCATTTATTCAAACTAGGCTGAGAATCAGCACTTTTCGAAGGTCAAAATTACATAAGACAGTCCCCCCAAAACGCCCACCCTTCACCACTTCCTAGTGCATTAGCTGGGAAGAAAAAGTGGCCACCAAACTCTCCAGCAGCACAGCTGTCTGTTCAGTTAAAAAAAAAAATGGATTTTAAGATTTTATATGAACTCATATATCCTGTCACTAGGTAAGCTAATTCTGGAGAAAGAACATAAACATTGTCTTGAGTTAATCACAGCGACCAAAAATCTTATCTTATAGGAATAGTATGCCTTTGAACAAAGTTTGGATTTTACTTTAGTTTTAAACGCATTAAAAGGCAAATCTATCAAAGAAGAGGGTAGCTTGTTATAAAAAGTA
Organism: Atethmia centrago; assembly: GCA_905333075.3. Classification (NCBI taxonomy): domain Eukaryota; kingdom Metazoa; phylum Arthropoda; class Insecta; order Lepidoptera; family Noctuidae; genus Atethmia; species Atethmia centrago. The sequence continues at coordinate 6,652,685 of HG995367.1, read as the reverse complement.
ATACCAAGCCCAACAAACGAGTTATGAACCTTGTGAAGCCGGTGAAATGGAGCACGTAATTTGTCCTTTCTGGTGTGAAATATTGTGAATATCACTGTTTTTAATGTATATGTGTATATATTGCCTAATATATAAGATGTTTGCGAAGATGAATTGAGATGCCACCGTGAGAATACCAGTATCTTTAAAAAAATCTCTCAGAGAAACTCTGGTAAATTGCTCGAACAGCTCGTTTTTGAAGAATAAATATATTTTGAATGTCAGCGGCTTTGCCCCTCAGCAGAATACCGTAGGACATAACGCTATGAAAATAACTAAAATATTCTAACCGAGCTGTATCAACGTCAGTGTATTGTCTTACTTTCCTGACGGCGTAAGCGGCAGAACTGAGCCTTCCCGCAAGGCTCGATATATGAGGGCTCCACTGAAGTTTGGCATCTACTGTTATGCCCAGAAAAACTGCCGAGTCTACAGTTTCAAGAACCTCTTTATCCAAGACGATGTTGGGTCCTAGATTTCTAACATTCGGTAAAGCGAACTTTATACATTTCGTTTTCTTAGCATTGAGAACTAAGTTATTTGTCGTAAACCAATCCATAACAATTGAGAGTGCACTGTTTACGTCGTCAAAATCTTGTCTATTCCTGTCTACTTTAAAAATAAGAGAGGTATCATCTGCAAACAGTAAAACGTCACAGATACCCTTTAAATATAATGGTAAGTCATTATATACACTAAGAATAAGAATGGACCCAGTATTGAGCCTTATGGTACACCTAACTGAACTAGAAGCCCGGAAGATTTCACACCATTAACATCTACACATTGCAACCTATTATGTAAATATGAACTTATTACTTTAAGAGCTTCATTTTGTACACCATAATGATGTAGTTTACGCAAAAGCGTGTCATGTTGCACGCAATCAAAAGCTTTGAAGAGATCACAGAAAACTCCAATAGCATTTTGCGAGTTCTCCCATGCATTAAATATGTATTTCAGCAGTGCCACTAGTGTTGCCCAAATGCAAGAACAAGACGAGACTTAGCCAGTCTTGGTCTTGGTCTTGCGCTCCCAGTCTTGGTCTTGGTCTTGGTCTTGCAGCAAGAGTCTTGCAAGTCTTGCAATTACCTATTAGTCTATTACTATTTATTAAAGTTTACTTTAAATCTTAGAAAAACGTATTAGAATTGGAACATTGTGAGCTTGAATTAACATAGCCATAGTAAAGATCAAGCAGATTAATAAATAACTGAAGATTTGATAAGAAATTCGAAAAATCAACTGACCTATATGTCGTTTTCCATGGAAGTAACTGTTTCTTAATAAACATTTATGATTTATAAGCTTACATTTGCTAAAACATGTAAAAAAAACAAATTAATTACAATAACTTGACTGTATTTTAAAGAACAATACTTATCTGTCTAGAAAGAGATTGAACCCTCAACTTATAAGAAATTTAATAAAAGAGTTTTACGATTTATCATTTATTTGAATAAAAAATAAAATACAACACAAATCAACAGCTTTATCATTAGGTTATGATACTTTATATCATTTTTTTTGACCAAGAATTAATACAAAGTAACCATCTGGCTGACTCATCACTTAACCTATTTCTATGTTTTCTAATTACTAATGATGCTTTAGAAAATAACCTCTCAGCAGGTACTGAAGTTGCAGGTATTGAGAGAAAATCACGGGCCATTTTCGATAAAATCGGATACTCTGTCTCATGCGTCCTCCACCAATCTAAAATGTCTTCCGAGCTGGCAGTTCTTGGTTTTCTCAGGTACTCCTCCAACTCGTCTATCACTAAGCCTTGAAGACAAGATCCAGATGACGTCGAGGGACATTCATAGAGTTTATCAAAGTCTATTACGTCTTCATCTTCATCACATACTTTATTTTCTTTTTCTGGTAATTCCAGAGATTTGTTCAGTGAGTGTAGACTTTTATATTCTTCATAAAGTTCATTGAACTTGCGCAGACTTTCTGTTTTAAGTTGCTTCCCCCACATTGTCAGGTCAAAAGTCTGAGCCTTATGCCTTGGGTCTAAAATTAAAGAAGTACAATAAATCCAGTTGCTCTTCTTGTAATGTTTAAGCATTTTGTCTCGAGCTGCTTGGAAAGCTAGAATGAGCCTTTCATCCACTTCAGATCGATTAGGTTTCTCATCTAACTGTTTTACCATGGATTCAATTTTATCTAGCAAGAGATTGAATGATACAATGACTAGCGGTAATGTAACATATTTGTCTCCACCAAGTTTTGTACTTAAAAGTTTAAAGTTTATTAGAAATTTATGTAATTTTTCGAGTACCTGCCATTCATTAGCTGTGATTTGAAAATCATTTAATTCGGTGACAGAACTGCACAATATGTCAATGCCCGCTCTCACTTTTAAACCAAATCCAATCATATCATGTGTGGAATTCCATCTCGTTGGACAGTCAAGAATGGCATTTAGATTTGATGGCACGCCAGCTGCTTCACAAGCAGACTGAAACTTCTTCTTCACTATCTCACTTCTTTTTATTTTACTGGAAATACTGCGTAACTTTGTTACAGATGTACGCGAGTCAGCAATATTTGGTGCAGATTCTTCATCTTCCTCATCCTCAGTTTCGTCTGCATAGTCTTCGTACTGCTGATCTTGCGCGTTAGTGTCAGACTCACAGTGTAATGCTAAGGTCTTTAATAAATCTTGTACACCAAGGTTTAAAATGTGAGCAAAGCACCGGAAATGTTGATTGTCTGAATCAAAGTGTGGCGGCAGCTGTTTGCCCAGTTCATACATAAATTTGGTATTTGCAGTTGCGTTGTCGACCGTGATACCTTGTATTTTATCAATTATGCCATATTCCAATAAACATTCATGGAAAATCGTTGCAATATCTTCCCCAGTATGTCGACCGCGTGATGGTATAAAATCAAGAACTACAGCTTGATACTTCCATTCGTTGTCTATATAATGAATAGTAACCCCGTAGTAACTCCTACCAGCAATTGACGTCCACCCATCAATGGTAAAAGACATTTTAGATGATAATTGTTGAAGTCGTTCCTTGAGATTCAATTGGAGCTCTTCAAATCGCTCTTTGACTTTCCTTCTAAGTGTAGACCTTTTAGGAAACACCATATTAGGGCAAATACGTCGAAAATATACTTGTGTAGCTTCGTCATCGAAAAATGAGAAGGGAAGATATTTTTTCACCACCCAATCAACTGTAGCTGTCGTGATGTTGTCACTGCTGTTTTCCGACTGAAACAAAACAATAAATCTTGTGTTATTATTTAAAACATACTAGGTTTGAGCGTATAAGAGGAGGAGGTTTGTTGTTGTTAAATCGAGAAAATCGTTAAATTGATATTTGTTATATTAAGGTTGCACTGTACTGTAATTTACCAAAATAAAGTACTTAGTTGTTACTGGCCGATTAAATGAAAATATGGGTGTTTATAAAAAATATTTAAGACGATAATTACATACTTAATATGTCGCACCCCTAGATGAAAACACCACTAACTCAAAAATACTTACGTAAGTTAATGGCGTTTTTGAAAGTATCGCATGAATAGCTACGCGGAGTTAAAATTCTTTTAACTGTTAAAAAAATATTCTTACCTGTCCACTTCTTCCAGCGGTTACTAAAAAGCTTGTGATATCTCCACTTAATTTTGGTTTAACAGGAAGAAATATTTCTGATTCCTTTTTGTGGAAAGATATTAGATGTTTCCTTAAGCCTGAAGTGTTTCTGTTTTTCATTTTTATTTCAATCTTTTTATGTTGGCACAATTTACAGAAGGCAGTTTGGGATGCATGAATTATTTCGAAAAACTCCTCAAATTTGCTTTTGGGTCTTTTAGATCTGTGACTCAAACTCTCGTTACTCGGACTAGAATAATTTGAATCTTCGTCACTCATATTAAATTGTACACGTGATACGTTTTTAGAAAACAACGAGAATTAGTAAAAACAATTATTAAGTTAGACTCGAAGCACAGCTCAATTGGAAATGACTGGAATTAAAATAATTCCTTTATTTATAGTACGTTTCCTTGCTTTCTACCGCGCCGCCTCGCCACGTGCCGGCTCTATGAAAAGGATGCCGCCGCAAATCAAACAATGCCGCGTGCGGCGTACAAACACACACTAAATATTACCTACTTGTACAGACGCGACGCGTGAATAAAATAGAATTAGTGCCAATCACTATTCTTTACATATAAGTGAATGTTTTGGCGTACATCTATACTAATATTATAAAGCTGAAGAGTTCGTTTGTATGTTTGATGACAGAAGTTTTAAAATAAATAAACAAGTCCTGAACGTCACTATACCTCCAAAGTTACTATTCCTCGTGGACGAAGTCGCGGGCACAGCTAGTAAATACTTACTCTCATCATCTCTCTCAGAGATATTCGGGCTGGTAAGTAATACAAAACTCTTATCGCAGGCTTTTTATTTTATTAGTAGGTAAGTACCTACGCTTTTTATATTATTTTATTAGTTTTGTAGAATTTTTTTACACGTTTCAAGTATATTTAAAAGTGGCTACAATATTTATTAAACGGGTGATATTTGAACACTTTTTTGCTATTTTTTCTTGTAAAAACTTAAGAAATATAATGACTAAATGTACAATAATAGTACCTAAGTAATTAGTTTAAAACCATATAAGTAATCAATATTTATTTATTTATTTATTTATTTATATATACTTTATTGTACACCACAAAAAATACATGACAAAAAATAAATCAAACACTACAAAATATACAATGGGCGGCCTTATCGCTTTCTGCGATCTCTTCCAGGCAACCATAGGATGGACAGTGATTTGCCTGGACATAAAGTGGGGCTGTCGTTGGTGTAAAAAATAAATAAATACAATATACTAAAATTGATACACAGATATATATATATAACCTAAATAATATATACATAAATACATACATATCAAATGTATAAGCAACGAAAATAAATGAAGACTATAGATAATTACAGTTACGAGAACAAGCTCACAGCGACAAGTAATGTTCCTTTACGAGTCTTTTAAATGCGTGTAACGATTGCGCGCGTTTTATTTGAACTGGCAAAGCATTCCACAAACGAGTGGCCTGGACAGTAAAGGATTTGTCGACGAACGTTGTGGAATGCATAGGCATTTTAAGCTTCAAGTTATCTGATGACCTTAAAAATTTCGTGTGGGAGTCGCCAAGAAACTGGAAACGTTCCTTGAGATAGAGAGGGGTGGAAGGGGAAAAGAGGACATTATACAAAAGGGAAAGAATATGAGCATTCCGGCGAAGGCGAATTGGTAACCACTTGAGCTTCACACGAAATTCGGAAACATGGTCAAATTTACGCAAACCGAATATGAACCTTATACAAAAATTTTGAAGCCGCTCAAGTTTATCAAGTTGGTCTTGGGTAAGGTCAAGATAGCAGGTATCAGCATAGTCAAGGATGGGTAGAAGAAGCGTTTGTGCAAGCGCAATCTTGGTGGCAGTCGGTAGAAAATTACGCAATCTCTTCAAAGCTGCAGCGGATGCATATAGCTTGCGGCTAACTTCCTGTAGCTGGGCAGTCCAAGAGAAGTTCTTATCAATCAATATTCCTAAGTTTTTAACTTTCTCACTGAAGGGAACAACTGAGTTGTCAAAAGAAACTTGGGGAAGAGTCGTCCAGTCGATCCTTGAGATCATCCTAGAACTGCCCACCACCACAACCTGCGTCTTTATGGGGTTGACCATAAGTCCATATCTCTTGCTCCATTCGCATATACGGGCCAAGTCACGATTAATCGTAAAGATAGCCTCGGACAGATTTCCCAAAGGAGCTCGCGAGTAAATTTGTAAATCATCTGCATAAAGATGGTAGAAAGAAATGAGTTCGTCAGAGATAGAGTTAATAAAAATTGCGAAAAGTAAAGGGGATAGAACGCCACCCTGAGGTACACCGGCAGAAGTATTACTCCAGGAAGACAAGGTCTCTCCAATGCAAATACGTTGCCGGCGACCGAACAAGTAAGTACGAAACCAGTCAATTACCGATGGAGATATGTTAAGGGAGCATAGGATGCCAAGCAAAACATCAAAATCAACAGTATTAAAAGCATTACTGAAATCTAGCAAAGCTAAGACCGTTAGATTACCGCTTTCCATGGCAGACCTTATATCATCCGTAATGTTCAGAAGCGCTGTAGTTGTGCTATGACCAGGACGGAAGCCAGACTGGAAGGGGTTGAGGAGATTATTTTTAGAGAGGAAAGTGCTTATTTGATTGTGAATTAAACGTTCAAGGACTTTGGATAGGAATGGTAAAACGGATATTGGACGGTATTCAGAAAAGGATGTGGGATTCGACTTTTTAGGTAAAGGAATTATTTGAGCATCTTTCCATGAGCATGGAAAGACACCACTTGATGCAGAAAAATTGAGGATGTGACAAATGACGGGAAGGATAACGTCCAGCACAGGGACTAACATATTACGGCTGATACAGTCACTTCCTACTGCATTGGAAGTAATCGATAGTATGCTCTTCTTAACATCACATGCGGAGAACTGACCAAAAACAAAAGGAGAATAACTGGGAGTCGGAAGTGAAGAAAGATAATTCAGTGTATTCAATTTTATTGTCCTATCAAAATTGGACGAAGCAGTAAAATGACTGTTCATTGCATTAATATCTATATCTTTTGTGATTGTCTCTTGTCGGGTTTTACCGACCCCCAATGATCTAAGAAATTTCCAAACTTTGGATGAAATATTATAATATATACTTACTAGAATGAATTAATATGACATCTACTACCTATCCTTACCATTTTATCCTAATCATAATACTACTTGCGTGATCAGTATAATGTATTCATTTTCATTCTAAGCACTCTGAAACTTATTTATTCTTTGGAACACCTGTAGGTACTCTTAAAAAAATTCGAAATTATTTTGCATGAGTATACCTACGCCCTATGGCGGCAATCAAATAGTGTCACAAATGTTATGATTTCGGCGTGGCGGCAACGATTGTTTTAGATTTCAAAAGAAGCCGCCGGCGCGTGTATCATAACCATGTACTTCCGAAAAGCGGCAAATTTCTTTGAGAAGTAAGTACAAAACCTTTGATGCCGCATTATCAAAGTGCCGATGGTTAAAACATAACTATGCATGCACTCAGTTTGATTTTAATAGATATTTTTTTATTCGCTATGTTTATGGTATTAGTCGTAATGCGCATAGGTCCAGTTTTTCATATTCTTTGATACAGTTTTTTGCGTCTCATAGAATTCCTAAGCGTACCTACCTATACACCGAACTGTTACACCTAACTACTCAGTGAAATAGAGCTAAGTCCTAGCTGCAAGACGCAAGAGTCTTGCAGGCTATGTCTTGTTCTTGCTCAAGTCTTGCACGGTCAGTCTTGGTCTTGGTCTTGCTAAAAATACGCGGTCTTGTTCTTGGTCTTGGTCTTGCAAAAACGCAAGAACAAGACCAAGACTGCAAGACCAAGACTGAATTTGGGCAACACTAAGTGCCACACCTGCATCTGTAGTCGAACGACGTTTTGTAAAGCCATATTGTTCATTATGAAGGAGGCTGTCTTAACAACTGCTTGAGTATTAACTTTTCAAATATTTTGCTAAATGCAGGTAAAATAGAAATAGGCCTGAAATTGCCAACGTCTTTTTTATTACCTGATTTAAATAATGGTATGACTTTACTACTTTTCATGAGGTCAGGAAAAGTTCCTAAATCAACACATTTATTAAAAGTAACAGCTAGATAGGGGGCTACGATGTTTATTATATTACATATTACTTAATAGTTTAATGGAGATACCCCAGTAATCACCAGTGTTTTTAGACTTAAGTGTGTTAAAAACGTTAAGGTGTTACATGTTACTAGGGCCGATGCCTGCCGGGGTCGCGGGAAGGTACTTATGGGTCACCGAGGCCCCCGCAACACAGGCAACAGGAAGGAATACGGGTGGGTTTTAGTCAGTAAGAGTCTGACACACCCTCCCGCTCCGCCCAGAGCGGGAGAAGTTATTTGATGATTTCCTACCCTCAAAAAAAAAAAAAAAAATAGGCACACTACTATGCAAAAGGTTTTCAGCTTTAGACGGCGACGAATTTAAGGAGCGAGTCGTAGTTATAGGTATGTTGGCAAAAAACTCATTGAATGCCTCAGCTACGTCTGCTGTTTTATTAACTAATTTGCTGTCGACCCGTTTCATTGTTTATAATTTTCAAAGAAGTTTTTAATTTATTATTGGATTTTTTTATTGTGTCGCTTAAAATTTAGATTTAGCAAAAACACAATTCTTTTTAAGTAATTTTGTATAATTTTTGACATACTCTAGAAAAGGAGTATCAAACCTGTATTTTTTTAAACCATATAACTCGTATAGTCTTGCTCTACTTTTATAAATACCTGGAGTAGTTAAATTCAGCGGGGGTGCTATTAATGTTAATGGTTTTGGTCTTGAAAGTAGATTGGTACTCTTTTTTGGACAACATCAAAAAGGGCTCCATAGATTTCATTAGGATTCACGTGTTCTACTATAGATGGTGTAATTCTATGAGTTATATTATTTTTAAACTTGTTGCAACGACTAGCTGTATAAGGCCTACATTCTATTTTATGCGGCTTTTTATGAAATGGCACAGGGAAGCTAGCTAATAAACCACAGTGCTAAATATATTATTAAGACATGTCGACGAAGATGCCGTAATCCTAGTAGGTTCAAAAAACAAGTTAATTAGATTATAGGACCTAAACAAATTGAGAAGTCTAATACTTAATGGAGTAACATCTAAAATATTAATATTAAAGAACGTAATCGGCAGACTTTCATATTATGATATAGCCAGGGATACGTCAGTATCATAAAAGTCATAGATAGAAATTAAGAACTTGTTATTTGATTGTTCCCAAAACGGCTTGGACATCGAAATATCTTGGATCCCTGGTTACTCGGGTATTGTTGGCATGGGTGAGTGCGCTGATTCATTAGCAAACTCCATACCACACAAAACCACAAACCACACCACGCCACATCAAATCCGGTTGATCGAAAGCTCATAACTACCATTTGCGAAATGTGGCACCATTTTGCAAATGGTAGTTATGAGCTTTCGATCGCCCAAGTTATTTGACTCGTGGGCAAAAATATGGACGAAGACCTCAAAAACCAAAGGCGTCTAATACGCAGCGATATAGCCCGACATCCAACGGAAACCTTGGTTTTTCAAATGCCCAAAATTGTACAAAAGAACTGTTTCGTCACTTTGTAAACTAAGATTCGGACATTGTTGTAGCCCAGTGTTTCTGAACAAGATCGAGGTTCGGGACAATTCAATATTCGAGTGTGATACTTTGAATCATTTATTATTTTTCGCCTGCTCTTTGAACACCAATTCCTTCGACCTCTATCATAAAAATTACAAATATAACATTCCTCTCCCAAATAACTTCCGTTCCCTTCTATCCCATTTCTCTCCCAAAACCATACAAAATTTAGCCACATTTCTAATTGAAAATAATTTAAAATTTTAACTGGTGCGTAAAATAATTAGGTAAATATTATATTTTATATATTTTTGTGTTGTATAAGTACCCTATTTTATTTAAGTTTGTAAATTAGAATACACGTTTTTACTAACCCTTGTTTTCGTCCTTGCATTATACAAACATTTATCTACCACAAAGTACAAAGTTCGACGGCCCGCCGCTCTGCGCTGCCATCTCAACGTGACGCTGGCAGAATAGTCGACTTCAGCTCAATTGCCAAGAAAAAAAAAGAAATATTGCAGTTAACTCAGATTTAAAAATCGCAATAATTTTATTTTAATACGTAATGTAGATTTTGGTTTCTGTTTTTATCTCAGATTATGATTTTGATTTTTACCACCTTATTTATAATTTTGTAGACATACGCATATTGTATTGCTGTCCTATCGCTTATTACTTAAAACACAAACCATGGTCGCTGCGAGTTACTTGAAGTGATTGCCCACTGGCAAAAGTGGATGATGATCACAGGTAGATTTGCAGAATGTAAATCTTCAGCTGAACTTACCTACTCGCATGGTTGTATCTCTAACTCAAATGGCGTTCGTTGGATTCTTGCATATCTTGGGCTGAGTGGGGCTGGGTGCTGGGTAGGTTTATTTAAACCTGGAGTAGTTACTCCCTGGTACTAAAAGCGCCATCAGTTTTTGGTGGTAGATCAAAAACTGATGGCGCTTTTGCGTATGACTATGATGAACATTAAAGTTTAGTGGATTTAAGAAAGTTATAACTTATAACGATACTCAGCAAACTACAAAAAAAATGCTCATGAACTCATATAACAGGGAGCCTGCCGTTTTGCCGAAAAGATTTTGCCAAAATTTCACTACCCAAACAAATTTAAGCAACCTTTTTTTATACCAATGCAATGTTTGGAATGATTTTAGTACGCTAATTTTCATTTGGTCAAATTTTTACTTGGCAGAATATTATCAAGGATAATGTCATTTAGGCATTTGGTCATTAATCAAATGATTTATTACAGCAAACAATATTTAGACAATAAACGTTAGAGAATGTGTTACTCCTACGAAACGAATAGATTATGTAGAAAAAATAAGAAAAAACAGAGATTATTTTTAGCAGGCTATTGCGAACCGAACTAGTTAGACGAGGTAGAAATTTTATTTTGCGTAAAATGAATAAATGTAATAATAAATGAATTCCAACTGAAATATTTGACTACATAAAAATTGGTAAAAGTACTAGTTGGTAAACAAGTTATTGTTTAAACGTTCACTTGCCAAACATTAGGTTTGCGTTACAATTATTTGTGAAAAGATTATTTGCTAAGTAATAATTTGGCAAATGAAATTATGCGGAAAATTGTTTGGGAAGTAATAATTTGGCAATTTCTTTTCGATGAAACAAGAGAGACCCCATATAACAACATGATTGTTGTAATAATGGTCCCATTATTATTTGTTTGATTTAATTATTCACAAGTAAGAAAGAACTTTGAATTTTGCAAAGATTAGTTTTCAATCAATTAATCAATCAAATTCGTGTTTGCCGTTGCCATAATTGCCTTTGCCAATTTGGTTTCCGTTCTGGAGTATCCACTGACAGCGCTATATTGAGTGTGAAGCACACTGCGAAATACTCCGCGGATCGCTACACTCCAGTTTACGCCCGTTTCCTTGATCTGACCAAGGCTTTTGATTTGGTTTCCTACGACATTTTATGGAGGAAGATGGAAGAGGTAAATTTGCCGGCAGAGGTTACAAATACTCTAAAATACTGGTATCGAAGCCAGGTCTATTAGTGTGAGGTGGGCTGGTGCCCTGTCTAGGCCGTATGGGTTGGAGTGCGGGGTGAGGCAGGGAGGGTTATGCTCGCCTACGCTATTCAAGCTATACGTGAATGACCTGATTGGCGCGCTTAGCAGCATGCGTGTCGGGTGTCATATTGATGGCGGGTGTGTTAATAACGTAAGCTACGCCGACGACATGGTGCTGCTGAGCGCGTCAATCTGCGGGCTCACTTGCGAGCAGTATACCAAACTACATGGTCGGACATATAATGTTAAGAAGAGGGTGGTCATGGTCTTTGGGGCCAGGGGTAAGTATCCAGAAGCTATACCTTCAGTGAAGTTGAGCGGTAGGCCCCTTGTGAAGGTAGACCAATTTAAATATCTGGGTCACTTATTGACCACTGGCCTCAAAGATGATGAGGATATTGACAAAGAGCGGAGGGCGCTTTGTGTGAGAGCTAACATGATTGCCCGCAGATTCAGGCGTGCCTCTAAAGAGGTTAAGCGCACTATATTTAGTGCTTACTGTAGGTACGTCTTTTTACTCTTGCAGTCTGTGGGCTTATTATACTCAGAAATCACAGCGCCCTTCGCGTTCAATACATTAAGGTGCAGATATATGATTATAGTGACTTTTAAATCTGTTATTACGCCTTCAATTAATGCAAGTAAGTTACGCAAAAAATGTATGTTAAACTAGACCGCATACACATCAATTATATCTGTGAATATTTTAGTATTGTAGTAAAATACTTTATGAAATAAATTCAGGAAGTAAGGTCTACCCAAATATAAAAATCGAAATTACTTCCAAACTACTAAAGATATTTTCATGTTTTTTTTTTGTATGAATAGACTATTTTGTTATCTATAATTCTATTTGTGATTTTTTTCAAATATTGATACTTTTATTACTAAAAATAAATATTCCCTATAAAATCGAACGGAAGCGGCAGTAGGGAAGGCGATTCTCTCAAAAAAAGATCGATCTTTAAATCGATTCGAATCGAAGTATGAAAAATCGATTCAGAGAGAAATCGAAGTCTAAAAAATCGATTTTTTCTCGACTTACGATAAAAGTTTGTTTTTATGACATATATGGATGTACAATTATAAAAATCATGAAAGACGCTGAAATAATCAATCTTTAATAATTTTTAATGAAGTAAGAATTACAACTATATTCAAATGTACCATGTATAAGAACCTCTACTTTAGATAAAATCTTTTATAATATCAAAAATTGAAAAATTATAAAATTTACGGTTCCCAGTATTTAAAGTCCAAGCTTTTCAGGAACAAGAGACAAACTTAATTGTTGCGTATCTTTTCCGTATTCAGGAGAACAGCATGGAGAAACTGAGCTCACGCCATCTCGCGAGTAAGTGCGTAATTAAATGAAAAGCTGTTTACATGTGTATAGTAATCCATCCATAAAATATGGTCTCGATAGCCCAAACAGTTGGACGAGGAGTCAATCCTCGTCCAACTACACATTCAACTCATTCTAAATAGTTGTATATTTCTTATCATAAAATAAAATAATCGAATTTCGATTTCAAGGGTAAAGTATCGATTCACCGGATCGATTCACTGCTAAATATCGATTTAAAAAATCGATTTATTTAGTCGAAATAATCGATTCTTCGATTAATCGATCTCAGATCGCCATCCCTAAGCGGCAGTGTACCGCTGACCACTGTCACGGGTAGACGCTGACACTTTGCGCGACCGCTGTGCTTACGTATTTTTTCGACAATATGGGTAGAACAACTAAAGTTCTGAAAGAGAAATGACGTATACACGAAAGAAACAGGATACTGAGGAGACTAAGTTTCTCATATATTATTATAATATAATGAGGTTAGCTAAATGTTATTTTGATAATAATTTGTGCGCGAGTATATCCATTATTTACGAGTAAGTTCAAACATAACTTTAGATCCGTATCTAATTTTTTTTTTTTTTTGGAGGATAGGAAATAATACGCATTCCCGAAACGAAAATGCGGAGAGCAAGTAAGTACCTACCTAATAAATTGTAGACTACCATTTATTATGGTTTTTTGAGGACAAACCCGTTACAGCAGGTATGAAACTTACCTAGCTTAAAAAAAAACAGGTGTAGTACATTAATAAGATTATGTTTTACTATTTTAGTTGTTGCGACCCGACGGAAGTAAATAATGATAAAAATAATGAAAGAACTGACAATGATTCCCAACATGAAAAAGCGGAGACAAAGTGAGTATTAAATTGTAGATTCTAGGCATACCATTTATTATGGTTTTATGGGGACAATACCGTTATAGTAGGTTAGAAACTTGTCTAGTTTAAATAAACAGGTGCAGCTCATTAATAAGATTATGTTTTAATATTTTAGTTGTTGAGACCCGACGGAAATAAATAATGATAAAAATAATGAAAGAACGGACAATGATTCCCCAACATGAAAATTCGGAGACAAAGTGAGTATTAAATAAATTGTAGATTCTAGGCATACCATTTATTATGGTTTTATGGGGACAATCCCGTTATATTAGGTTAGAAACTTGTCGAGTTTAAATAAACAGGTGCAGCTCATTAATAAGATTATATTTTAATATTTTGGTTTTTGCGACCCGACGGAAATAAATAATGACGAAAATAGTGAAAGAACTGACAATGGTTCGTTATTTATTATATACAATGTAGATTCACAGGTTTTTTTTTTATATTTCCAGGACCATCAACTGGAATGGAATCAATGATTTTGGTTGAAAGCAAAATACAGACAAAGAAGAGACAGAGAAACAGGAAGATCAAGACACTCGACAAGAGGAATATTTCGAAAAATTACTACATTTCTACGAAATGTAAAAAAAAATAATTAGTACAAACAAATTCCTTCCTCCCAAGGGGAAGGCAAAAAATATAGAAGGCCAGCTGCACGCTTCTTTTAAACCGCACCGTTGCCTTATCACATAATTTTTCAGCCTATCATTTATAGTCACGTCACACATGCTTCGCAAGGAGGCATTTCCACAGCATTTAGGGCCGATTTTTCAATCATCAGTTAACTTCTATCCGAGGAATAAATATGGCGCTTTGATATATTTTCTATACAAAAGCTGTCAAAACGTAATATATTCTTCACATAAAAGTTACCTGGCGATTGAAAAATCGGCCCTTATTCTACTTTTATGCTTCTTTTGCCACACCCAAAATTCATTCACTTCCATGCATAAGCTTAGACACCAGCACACCATTATGTCAAAACGTAACATATTCTTCACATAAAAGTTACCTGGCGATTGAAAAATCGGCCCTTATTCTACTTTTATGCTTCTTTTGCCACACCCAAAATTCATTCACTTCCATGCATAAGCTTAGACACCAGCACACCATTATGAACAGCCAGTCGAGCCTTTTTAGGCATCGACTAGTTGGTTACAATCGCATGTATAGTACCATTCACTTTATTTCCCGCATTTACTCTCCTTTCCACATCTTCATCAATCTTTCCATCCCTTGTAAACTGACTCCCCAAATATACTAACTTACTCTGGGGGGCGATTCTACTAACAACATTGTTCTAAAATGGCAATTGAACCTCAACTCAATCAGGGTTTTCAAGCGTTTTCATATTTTACTTATGAACAACGTATGATTCTTTTTAGGCACCTACCTGTGCTATTGTAGGCACCTACCTAGGTACGCACCGGAATATTAATATATTTGATGTTAGAACTAATATTATACGAAAATCATTGAATCGAAAATCTTATCACATCACATATCATACCGTGATACCTACATAATCAGCCTATAATGTTCCCACTGCTGGGACACAGGCCTCCTCTGTGTCAGAGGGAGTGGGCCGTAATCCACCACGCGGGCCCAGTGCGAGTTGGTAGATGTAACATGTCTCCGAATTTTTGGTTCTAGGACATGCCGGTTTCCTCACGATGTTTTCCTTCACCGTTTTGAGAGCAGTGGTGATGAAATAATTTACACAAAGTAAAGCGCCTGTCCGGGTTCTAACCTACGACCTACAACTCGTGAGTCGCGGCCGTTACCACTGGGCCACCACTGCTCTGATGCACCGTGATACCTACTGATCCTAAAATTATTTCTTTGTTTCAATGACATGCAACAGTGATCAGCGACTATTGACATGGCCACCATGCCATGTAGTATAGGAGTTAGTATAGTATTCCATTCCCGCTGTTTATTTTATAGTAAAGTAACTCTATCCGACATTTAAAATCCGTTTCGTTTTACGCGATTCGAACCGCCCAGACTGTTTCCTTTAAGAAAATCTGCTAATTTACAATTATTAAAATATATGGAAAAAATCATTTACTTTTCGTGGTAAATATAACGGAAAATAAGTTTATTATTCGTATAAACTTTATTTGTTATTCAACCATTTTTGTTATAGTAATATTATAAAGTTACTAATTAAACTATAGGTAACACTCATTCATTGCCATTCATTCCCGTAGTGATTGAGTTGGATTTCGACTTGGTTACAGTCAGTTACAGTTTCAGTTATTGTCATCAAAATTGTAGAATAGATTTATGGGGGACGAACGAGAGCCGAACGAAACCGAACCATTGATGAGACGGTACAGAGCGTATAACTTTGCAAATTAGTAGAATCGGCCCCCTGATCCATACAGCCCATTCCCTCTCTAAATCTTGCCTGCACATCTCATATTTTCTCATCTGTCACTAAAGAAATTAATTGTTTTATTTTGGAATTAAATTTATTTATTTAGATTTTTTGCTTTTCATTTCACTTTATATTGTTTCCATAGCTAAAGAGCTCGTTAGTCGCATCACAGCCGCATGGGCCAATCAATTAGGTTAAGCTATTCTTGCCGCGGTTGTTGGGTGAGCATCTTTACGTACCGAGACTCATCCGTGCCTCGTAAAGTCGCAAAAAAAAATCTGCCGCTCCCTACATTTATGTTCGCTTAATTCGTCAAAATGTAGGGAACAGCTGATTTTTTTTTCGCGATTTCATGTTTAGTCCAAGTTATTCATGTTGTGTCCAACATAGTAAAAGTTGTTTATAATGATGAGTACAATGACGAGAGAGGTTCATGTTGTTTAAAATTACACCCTGTTTAAATCAACTTATTCAATGCAAACTATTAAAATAATATAATATATTACAATCTTATTTTATTATCAGAATATTACCTTATTTATGAACACTACATAAAAAAAAATTGGATGGTGATAAAAAATCAGGCAGGACAGTCCACACAATCTGAAACGTATGGTTACCCTACGTTATGTGCGAACGGTTGCGGGGTCGCGGGGGGTGACGCAAGCTCCTCCCACTCGCTCAAGGTCGCTGGCATTTACCGTCCTCTTAACGCAGTCAGGGTGCTGATGGGGTTGCCCCGATACTGCAGCGCGTCAGGGATGTTTGCTGAAGCTCGCATTGACTGTTTCTACACTGTGATGCGGAAGCGGTGCGCATCCCTAGTTAGTGGGGTGCGGGGCAGCACCAACAGCATCCTGTCTATGGTAGCAAGCAGGCTAGATTGTGCGTTTGTGAACCACTGCTGCAGGGTATCGGCTGGGCCTATCACGTTGCAGCAGTGATGTCACATATTGGTGCCGATTCCCTTGTTCACAAACTAAACTAAATTTAAGTTCAGTGCATTTTTTTCTTTCAATTTCATTAAGAAAAGGACAGAAGATAAATTTTAGTTTAGACCTGTCACATTAAGCAGCGCTTGACGTAAATTGACGTAATTTTAGTAGGCAAGTTTTTAATCACGTCTAAATTTGTATGGAGTAGCGACAGGCGCTGATTAATTTGACAGGACTAAACTAAAATTTATCTTCTGTCCTTTTCTTAATGAAATAGAAAGAAAAAGATGCACTGAACTTAAATTTAGTATAGTTTGTGAACAAGGGAATCGGCACCAATGTGTATGTTAATGTTTTACCTACTAACATAGTTTGTAAGTATTTTGTTAGTAACACGTTGTGTCTTGTTACTTGAATTAAATGAATTATTATTATAATTATCGCCTTATGATATTAATTAAGTAGTGTCCGACCGAAAGTGGATTTTTATCCGAAAACGAAAAAGAAGCTTCGGCTTTAGTCTTATAGCCGGAAACAAAAATGATTTAGATCATAATTAGACATTCAAAAAATGTTAATATTTCCGCTGTACCTACACTGAAAGGTTTTTTGTACGTATAGGCTTTTAAAGAAATAAAACACGAAATAATTTAGAGATAATTCATAATTACAGATTTCACAAACCTTTGTCAATTTGAGTGAAAAAAAGTTCAATTCCTACATATCTAAAGCCATTATATGCATGTGGGAAATAAAAACAAAAAACAAAAACAACTAAAAGTAATAATTTGCCCATTAATTTATGCGCGTGAAGAAAAAATACAACATGTTGTATTTCACGCGCATAAATTCACATCTTCAAAACAAAATTGCGTCTTTAAACGGACTACGAAGTCAATGATATGTCATTTATTAATAGCTTAGTAAATTGCAGCTCAATTGAGTAGGCAACGCGATTGAGTTGGTACCTATTCGTAGAGAGAGGGAGGTACCAATATACCTACAACCCAAACCTACAGGTACTAGTCACCCTATAATGTTCCCACTGCTGGGACAAAGGCCTCCTCTCGGCTGTAACCTACCACAAGGGCCCGGTGCGGATTGTTAGATGTTGGTGCCGATTCCCTTGTTCACAAACTAAACTAAATTTAAGTTCAGTGCATCTTTATCTTTCTATTTCATTAAGAGAAGGACAGAAGATAAATTTTAGTTTAATCCTGTCAAATTAATCATCGCTTGACGTAAATTGACGCAATTTTAGTAGACAAGTTTTAAATCTTCTCTAAACTTGTATGGAGTAGTGACGGGCGCTGATTAATTTGACAGGACTAAACCAAAATTTATCTTCTGTCCTCTTCTTAATGAAATACAAAGAAAAAGATGCACTGAACTTAAATTTAGTTAACAAGGGAATTGGTACCGTTATCTTCGAATTTTTAGTTCTAGGACATGCCAGTTTCCTCACGATGTTTTCCTTCACCGTTTTGAAAGTCGTGGTGATGAAATAATTTACACAAAGTGCCTTCCTGGTCTCGTACCTACGACCGTAAGTCACGGTCATTTCCACTGGGCCACCACTTCTATCTACAGGTAAATAAGCCTAAATAAATAACACGGTAAGTTCATAATAGTCATTTATTTTTAAATTTAATACTTTTTCGTTCTCACGTCTCAAATAAATTATAATCCCACGTAGATACTCAGATCATTTACGAATAATAAGTAAACAGTAATCACTAACTCGTATTCACATTAATTGGTTAAATAAATTTATTTCTAACTAAACTTAGTAATTATAAAATTATGTTACTTAAAATTAGCTAAACAAACCCTCTGCCAATAAGTCATAAGCTGCTTGATGGTGAAAAGTAATCATTCAAACACGTTCAATAGCAATTGACTTGGTTAAATGCAATACTTTTAAGCTGGTTTCATGAACGCGCGATCCAGTTAAATGGCGATTTTACGATCACTGCGTCCGTTGCTGACTAGACAATCGAGTCGTCACAACGATAATTGGCGAGCATCGTCGCTAATGGCAAGTTCTGAAAGACAAATCCAACATTCTTAGAATGTAGGTAGTCTGCTACAATCGAATTTGATTCAACACCAAAAACGTCGTAAAGGTTGCGTGCTCGTAACTTCCTGCGTTCAAGGAGCATTTTAACGATTACTTGCGACGAAATGCTTGGCGAGAGTCTATACTACTTACTAATACAGTTAGCGCTAAACTATGGCAGTATTGCAGGAAATTAGAGAGCATACAACATGAGTTTCGTAAGATCAAGCAGCTTAGTGATGGGCTCGCTGCCTCAGACGGTTTATCGATGGAACTGCTAACGTTTGGCAAGATCGATTTGGTAGGTACTGCATCTATATTGTTAGTTGCTGGCAAGTTAGTGTTAATTTTTCTATAAATTCGATGTTACAATTTTAACTAAGAACTTTGAAAATGGTTTGTTTTAACCATAATACTATAATCGTTGCGTTTAGTCGCGTCTTCTACCGTCACTTAAACTAATTATACAATTTGGAACTATTCCCTCGCAACGTTTCTAGGAAACAATTCGTGCGACCAGCGCCTCACACACCTAAATACTTGTCGAGTCACTCTTTACGAATTATTAATACTATGTTTTTAATAAGAAGCGTACATAGTGAAAACAGACTTCACAGCCTGAATGGAACTAGGATAGTAATGTGTTTATGAAATGGATCCTTAATTTTTATCGGTGGTATCATGCTATGTAAACCTTGTTTTAGATTAACTTATCACTAAATACTAATTCGTGACAGCTATTGCTTTTGTCTAGACGTAAAAAGTGTTTGTTTCAGTTTTTAGACAGACTACAACAACATTTTTCATTAAATTGATTAGTATTGAGAAATACATCATTATGTTACAAAAATCTATACAAATCCAACTACATAAAATAGACGTTAACATTTCATAATTTTTTTTTAATAAAAAACCTCTGAAATTCAAGACATTTCTTAGCGGAAGTTTTAAATTTACACAGCATGCCAGCGGAACTTTTTGTGTTAATTCTTTCTCCAATAGCTCCTGTATGAGTCGATTAACGGCACATGGAATCCACTATGATCATGGTCGAGTATAGTGAGCAGCCTAGAGCTATCATGGTGCCCATGGCTATACTGGAGTGGTATGTCCTGAAGGTCTTCAGAACACGAAGGTAGCGGGGACAGTGTGCGAGTTCACCTAGGATTAGGCGACCGACCTGTAACAAGAGAAACATGAGTTAGTTGCAAAAATTCCATTATTGATTGATAGGAGAGACGAATATGAAGTTCTACTCGAAAGCTATCGATAACAAATGCAAGAAACACTTTATGTTCATGTGTGAATACGCAGGTAATAATTAATTAGATAAGACAATATAACTGTTGTTGAAGAACTAGAAAGGGTTCTTGACCTTGCTTTAAGGGCCAGTGATGGTCAAAGTCACGTGTAGAAACAATGATTTTATCTAACACATCGCCATTATAAAAATCCTCAAACAAATTAGAAGAAAACACATTTCCAAGAAAACTAAACCATTGCAAAATCGTCATATTGCATCACAATCAATCAATAAAATTCTTTATTTTCACGACGTGTGCATTTTATCATTTACTACGAACTAATTTCTGCAACAGTGCAAAAGTACGTGCAATGATTCACAAGCCATCTTGCAATGGCGTCAGGTGATCGTTGTCAAGTGAATAATTTTTAAATGAGTCTACGAAGTCGAAGTGAAGATCGTGCTGTTTTTAGGCCATCCTTGAACTTTGAATTCTGACTCTGTTCCGTATTCATTAGAAAGCATTACTCGTATATGTAAAGGGGTTCTATAATTTATGACAATGATAAGACGAGTTTTTTGTTTATGTCCGTCACCACTTCAATGGCTATTGTCGAGGTCTTAAATGATTGTCATTGCTACGATTGTATCGTTTTATGGTGGTCGTAAAAACACAGGATGAATCAGTATTTTTACGACTACCATGAAGCGATACAATCGATCCTGATCCAATTGTCTAAAACTTAGACTAGCGAAGAACCTCTAGGTTTGTCATATACAGGATTGAGCAAGATACCTACAAGGTTCCCAAAGCTTGCGGATCTTTGTCAAACAATTTCTATCAAATTAGACTGTAGGGATCGCGAAAATTTTCAAGATTTGAGCGGAGAACTTTGCCCTGGAGTGGGACAGAACAGGCTAGATTATTTTACTTGCTTACAGATACTTATTTTATACCTATAATTTTAAAGTTTACTTACTTCTTGTCCACCACCAGCTGCCTCTTCCATCTGTGTCTTGACATGCTTGGCGTGAAGCATGGGTCGCACGAGTCGCAAGCGCACATACGACTCGATGCTGAACACGGCTAGCAGCAGCGCTAGCTGGAACAACCAGAATAAGAAGGTTTAATATGAGTTTGAATTTAGAACTTGGAGTTGAGAAAAAAGGAGTTTTGGTAATTGTACTCATGGCCAGTTCCTATAGTTTGAAAGTGGATTGACATCCCGAATGCCAAATACTTTTTTTTTATAAATTCCTGAGGGTCACCGCAAACAGAGCAGCAAAATATTTGATTGATAATGAACTAAATCGCTAAAATATTTGATTGTTATTGAACTAAATCGCAACTAAAATAAAGTTCAATGTAGCCTGCAAGAATGATTTTCTGTGGCATGCTTGATCATTTTGCTGCTCTGTCTGTGCTGAACCTTACTGTTACTTAGACAGGTTAAATTCTGGAGTTCATTTCCATGTAAACGCTTGTCTGGAGGAATAGTTGCTAACCTATGAAAACTTGTACTTCGGTAATAACGAGGTATTCTAAGTCAGTGAGATATAAGGAATTCTATGGTTGGTGTGGTGACTGTTTTAGAATGCACCGCATTTTTTTTCAGGTTCAGATTTCAGTAATAATAATAAAAGTTTTATTGCACAAAGAGAAACACATACACATAGAGTTAGTCATATACTAAACATGATTGTACAGTCAGCGTCAAAAATATCGGGACGAACCCACTGTTCAAAATGATCTCAACAACTAAGAAAATTAATCTTTATCTCGATTTGATAAAATCTTATCAGAATGACAGTTGTCGTGTACCTACTTTCTTCTTTTGAAACATTTCTTATGTTATTAAGTTAATATTTAATTTTTATAGTTGTTTAGATCATTTTGAACAGTATGTTCGTCCCGATATTTTTGATGCTGACTGTACAAGTGGTGATCAAAATCAGGTTGAATCTCAGGGTTTGTATCTCAAGAGCCAAAATTCCTCTTAAACATAGATAAGTATCACTTAAATGCAATCAGGTTAAAGTGACTCAGTAATTACACGTATCAGTACCTATAGAGAAAGGTCTTCATGAGGTGATCATTAGGATATCTTCTGTATCGTCGTAAGACAAATTCTGCAACTAGTTAGTTAGCTTTCAGTGAATTTAGGAGTTTTAATTATGATAATTAATTGTAAGAGAGAAGATTTGAGCGGATTCCTTTTTCTAAGAGTAAGTATTTTAATTAGAAATGGAACATTTAAATTTAAACCTAACAATAGGCAGTAGAGCTGTTGTGGCCCAGTGGTAACGGCCGCGACTTACGAATTGTAGGTCGTGGGTTCGAACCCAGACAGGCGCTTTACTTTGTGTAAATTATTTCATCACCACTGCTCTCAAAACGGTGAAGGAAAACATCGTGAGGAAACCGGCATGTCCTAGAACCAAAAATTCGAAGACATGTGACATCTACCAACCCGCACTGGGCCCGTGTGGTGGATTACGGCCCACTCCCTCTCACAGAGAGGAGGCATGTGTCCCAGCAGTGGGAACATTATAGGCTGATTATGTATGTATGTATGTAATAGGGAATAGGTAACTAAGTAATGACAGTCTTTCATTCCCGAAAGGCTTGTACTTAAGCTGCCCAATGGCTAAATACAATTATATGTTTCTTTCCGCCTGGTTTTTTGCAAAACAAATTGAATTGCTTACTGACCTAACTTGTCACGTTATCAATTAAATGATTAACAATCTCTTTTGTAACTGTTATTTCCTTACATCCAGTTCCGACATAATAAAAATGGCGTTAATTTTTAATCCGTCTTTTATCCAGAATGAGTTCAAGCGAGTTAATCCGACCTTTTAAAACAACCTTGCATTTACTTCACATTACACAGCATCTTGTATTGATTTGATACAAAAAAATCAGGGATTTTGCGGTCTCTATGCAATTTAAAAGTATTGTGCCAATATGTTCAACATTCAACATTGCAATTTTAATATAATAATGTAACATGCGTGTTGTTGAAATGATTGCCAAAACTACTTATTTGTAACTACAACTTTTTTTCAATTCGGATAATTTCATGCACCAAAAATCATAAACCATTGTGTGCAATGGTATTTTTCTATGCTGTCTAATAATCTTGTGCCATAATGCTAATTGTATTGATTATCTGTTGGCATTCTTAATTTGAATATATTCTTCTTCTTCAGCTATATTAGTAAATCAAAATTGACCAATGAGAACCACCATTTATCATTTCTTTAATTTATTGGGCAAAGGCCATACTTATGATTTGGAAGTTTGCATGAAGGAATTTATATTATGCCTGATGTTATGTTTGCTCAATTACTGTACCCTGACATTAATAATAAATGACAATTATAACAAAAAAATGTATTTCATAAACATAGCACTTAAGTTTCAAGATATGGAAGGTCATAAATGTAAAAGTGCGCTTTTTATTGCCCTGGCCACTGATTAAAATCGTAATAATCATTTATCAAAGTTATTTGGTTAATTAAGTTTATTTCAGATAAGACAAGTCATTAACTGTCTACGCGTAATGCTAATAAAATAAATTGTAGGTACAATAACACTAAAAATACGTCAATGATATTGGTATCTATAAATAAGTACCTAATCGGTTCTGAAGGCTAGAGAGCTTTTGAATTTGGTACTCCTTTATGTAAAATTCGTAGGCATTCAGAGCTAAAATTACACAAATATTCAACCCCGGTAATTAAAATAGCCCATTTATTAATTCTACCGCGCAATAAATCATCCTAATTGATCGAACGTGTGAAGACCTCATAGATAGCGAGTCATATTCGTCTCCAGCATTTAATAATTTGATTTATCTTCCAAGCAAAAGGGAACACCAATTAAGCTCCCTATGTAGCTAATTGAGTTCGTTATACGCTTGATTGTTATGACCTATGGGGAATAAATTCCGTAGTAAACTACAGAATTTGATCGAACGTGTGAAGACCTCATAGATAGCGAGTCATATTCGTCTTCAGCATTTAATCATTTGATTTATCTTCCAAGCAAAAGGGAACACCAATTAAGCTCCCTTTGTAGCTAATTGAGTTCGTTATACACTTGATTGTTATGACCTATGGGGAATAAATTCCGTAGTTTAGTGCTAGTATAACAACTGGTCAGTTAAGTAGAAGTTGTGAAGTTACTTGTGTGGCGCACAGTGGAACGAATGTATGGGAGCGGTTGGACGTAGACATGTCCGAAAAATAAGAGTAAAATTATGCCAAACTAATGATGCCATCTTATTCGATTACTTAATGCCTTCATAAATTGTGGTGATGAATTTCTTCATAACTCCCATATTTCGGGAGTAATTTGAGAAAATGTGAAATTTTACTATGAAAATGAGTGTATCGAGCTCTCTCCCTCCTGATTCCGGGCTTGTTTCAAGTAGCGGTCTCTAATATCGTAATGCTATTACTAAGAGCTATATTTAATACTAAGACACATAGTGCGCCAAATGTGCACTTTCTGGGATAAAAGGAAATGAAAATTTAAAAAAAAAAACGTTTTTTCCCCATTTGTATTTACTTTAAACCGCAGACAGACTTATTAAGAGGTCTATAAATATATTATATATATACAGAAATATATATTAACAAAAATATTCACAAGAACTGATGAGAGTATGACTTTTAAGTAAGTTGATAATAAATTACCTAGTTTCATTAAAAGTACAATAAATAATTAAGATGTAAGCTCTAATTTACTAAGTTACACATTTTAAAACAATAACATCATTTAATTATCTTCGTCATCATCATCATCATCAATTAATTCAAATTCAGAATCGATGTCCGCTAAATCATTTATGTTAACAAATTCGATATCACTTTTCTCAGAATCCGTAAGCTCATAAAATTCCTTAAAAGAAGATTTTTTTACAAACTTATTTCCTTTTGGACGGATACTTGTAACAAGTGGATCAGAAGACAGTAAAAGATTGTGCATAATATCTTCATTGCATGAGATACTGCTATGCTTTCGAGAATGCCCCTCTCTATATTTTCTAAAATCTTTATTTCTAGCCTCAGATGCCTCTTCGGATAGAAAACCAATGGGCACAATTGACATGTTCTGAACTATGTCTGGCCCATGCATTAAAATTTTATGAAGTGAAGAAGGCATATAATACCATGGGTATAACTCCACGTAAAGCTTAGCAGTATCAAAGCAGAACTCTCGGAATTTAGTTACGTTGATCTTCTCTCCTGATGAAATACACTGCAAGATCACACAGATTTTTCTTAAAAGCATAGCATCTATTCCGGTCAGTTCAGCAGATTTAGTGTAGTTTTCAAAAAATCTCCTTGCCGAGTTGCCATTGTTGGTGGATCCACTGCCTTGTTTCACAACATCGAGAAGTAAGCCCGTTTCTCTTCTTACAGCCTCTTGAACTCTTTTCTTCCTGTCATCAACTTGCCTTTTTGCTATATCACCCCTTACTTGCCATGATTTTATGTCTAATTTGTAGGAAATGTGTAATAAGCATTCCATTGAGCGAATCCAAGCGTGAAGGGTGCTTAAGCTATATTTATACATGTCCTCGTTTGCGTGTTTATCTTTGATTAACTCTAAATTATTCATTTCTTTAGGACAAGCCTTGCATATGTCACACACTGAAGCTGCTGTATTGGATATAATGGAATGAATTTTACCATCAATCATTGTCAACAGCAGTTGGTGTTTGACACTAATTCCATCAGTGATGGTGGATGGAGTTAAGGCTTCAATCTCTGCTTCGATTTCAGCCATCTCTCTCTGCACATTTTCTTTGGTTTCCTTTATAAACTTAAACAATATTGGCCGGCAAAATGAAGTGGAAGATGGTCGCTCGTTTTCCCAAATTGTTACACCTTTTGAGACGAGCCGCAGTGGTACAAGACTAATCATAAAATTACTAGCAAGATCGATTTGCTCATCTTCACTCGTCCTTTGATGATAAATGCTTTGGCTAGATGATCCGTCAAAACCCCATTTGCTGGTCAATACGAGCTGTTGATTGGGATCAACAGGGGTTTCTAACGACCTAATAAGTCTTCTTGAGGTTAAATCCATCAAGGCTTGTAATTTGATTTTTGCAGAGCTCTCTGTAACTGTGAGATCTTCTTTGGCCGGATAGCACTTAATTTTTTCTTTAACCAACATGTAGTAACTCGGGTATTGAAGAGCTCCTTCTTGAGTGTTGAAATCCCGAAGAGTGTTATAGCGCCATTTCGATAAGTTCATCGATACATAAAGAGCCAATGCCTTCAAAGGGGATATTTCCCGTACCTGAATTGATTTACCTTCAATGAAGGCTTTGATTTTTGAGGCCTCTTCTGGATTCTCCGTCAAGTATTTCATAACATAAGCTGTATCGCTTTGTCCTGCCTTTTGAAGCGCCCTTTCGGCCGAAAACATAATTTCAGCGCTGCTACTGCTGCATGAAAGACTATCTTCAGTGCGTCTTCTTTTTTGCCGGTTACTAAGGTCCTCAAAAGATTTACGAGTACTAGGATGTGTACAAGTTGAAGCATCAGATTTAGCAGGAGAAATTATGGGCTCGATGACGTCACTTATATTTTCTGTAGAAGGTTCCATATTTTCATTCTGTAATTCCGGCCATTGAATTGCAGCCTGTAGCCAAATCTCATGTTTCTTCCGAAACTTATCTGTGCTTCTTCCAGACTGTGTCCATTTTGCATAAATGCGGTAGCAAAATCGACGACACCAGTCTTTTAAACTTGTTTCAGCACTTTCACATAACTGAACACAACTGTTATCTTTTAAAACACTGAACAAATAGTTAAAGTCGCGTAAATCTTTATGTGCGCGTGCGCATAAAGCAACGTGAATATCAAGATTTGTATTAAAATTTGGAAAATACATTGCGAGATTAGCTTGGATACAACGAGGTGTAAATCAACACTGATTTTAAAGTTACTAATGGTGACCTATTTATATAAAATCCAGGTATCCCAGGTATCCTTTGTTAAATATTGCAAGGTAATTAGTTATTGTGATAATTAGTAAATGATGCATGCTAAATTAGTGTATTAAGAGCCATTTAGTAATTAAATAATAGCAATGTTCTTATCAGTAATCATTAGTGCATCAGTTTTATATGTAAACCTTAAATCCCTAATTATATATCCTAATTAGCTTATATCTTCTCTAATTGGCTGCTCAGAAATGTTATTGTAATAAGGTAAACCTTTAGAAAAACGGTTTTAATCAACAAAATAAACAAAAAATAAAAAAATTGTGTTATAAAATAAACATCACTCTTTATCCCAGAAAGTGCACATTTGGCGCACTATGTGTCTTCGTATTAAATATAGCTCTTAGTATTAGCATTATGATATTAGAGACCTCTACTTGAAACAAGCCCGGAATCAGGAGGGAGAGAGCTCGATACACTCATTTTCATAGTAAAATTTCACATTTTCTCAAATTACTCCCGAAATATGGGAGTTATGAAGAAATTCATCACCACAAGTTATGAAGGCATTAAGTAATCGAATAAGATGGCATCATTAGTTTGGCATAATTTTACTCTTTTTTTTCGGACATGTCTACGTCCAACCGCTCCCATACATTCGTTCCACTGTGTGGCGGCATCTACATCGCCACATGCGAACTACGCATTAACACTGACGTCACGCAAAATCCTGCATCGCGCAAGCAGAGTTTACCGCGCAACTAGCATATATACAACATCCCGACACGGGCAGTTGCCCACCAGAGACGACACCCGTCTGGTCGGAGGATCCTCCCTTTTCTATGGAGGATGAGTGAACTTTAAACCCTGTACCCTATGCCTCTATACGTGCTTTGGAAGTGAGAAGGTAACAGTTTCTGAAAGTCTGCTGGATTTCTTTGAAATTGATTTTACAATGTGCCCTCATATGGATCATCGGGGATATTATGTTTAGAAAGCGGATTATGAGGTTGTGGTTAGCTTCCCTGAAATATACACGAACCGTTGCAAAACAGTAGTTACTGTAATAAAAAACAGGATTTTTTCTGTAAAGTTATAATGGTCAGATGAGTCCAAATTCACCCCACTTTGTAAGCTGCAAACACGAAAATATCACAATTGAACTATGTATTGCTGTTCGCAGAAAAAGTAAAAGTAAAGCACTTTTACTCTTATCATGATACCTACTTTTACCTCTCAAGTATGCAAATTTCAATAATCAGAACATAATAATTACAATTAATGTCAATGACAGTCACTCGAGCATAAATTGCACTTTACGCATTGGCGCCATTTAATTATTTACTTTATTATGATAAGCTTGAAGTTTATTGCAGACCTGCGACCTCTTGCTTATGTGTTATGTGTTTACAGCACTTTGTTGTAACTCGGTCAAGTATGAGCTAATTTTGTTTGCACAAGCTTGGTGTATGATGAAGGAACGTTTATCGTGTTTTGCTCTACCCGTGTAGAAATCGTTTGTCATTTGTTTTTAAGTATTTTGTAATTATATGGGTCACTGTATTCTTATTGGTCAATAAGGCCGTAAGTTAACTTACGCTTATTAACCATTCGCTAATCAATACCAGAAGATAATCCTACATATCTAGTGCTAACCCATAGGCGATTATTTGCTCCCAAGATATTAATCCGACTCCACAGACCTACAAAGAACTCCAATTCCCTTATGCCAAGTTTTTGACACTCACCTGTACCCAGGAGGTATGTTCGAACTGCGTGAGGCACTGCGTCCTGTAGTAGGCGAGGAGGGCCAGTAGACTGATGACAGCGTTGAATGCGTAGTACACGGGGAACAGCACTGTCTGGACGCGGCCGAACTCATGGCGTGGCAGGTTGAAGTACAGCACTATGCCTGTGGGAAGAAGAGATTATTTTGTTAGTTATGATAAGACACTTGAGGAATATTGTGAAAAAAAAAACCGGTTAGTTTGCTATTCGTCCAGATTAAAAACGAGAAGTCGTTATCAAAAAAAATAATGCATAATCGACCACGCGGGCCCAGTGCGGGTTGATAGATGTCACACGTCTTCGAATTTTTGGTTTTAGGACATGCCGGTTACCTCACGATGTTTTCCTTCTGAACCGTTGAAAAATATTGCATCTCTTGAAAATACTATTTTATTGGTCTTAAAAACACTGACATACGAAACTGCCGTGTCTTTGATTACCCAAAGTAAGTGGGATAACAAAAAGCGCGGTGTTCCGAAATTATAGACAAGCCATATTGAAAACCAGAGCATTATCTACGTGAACTGTGAAATATTCCATTCTTCTATTAAACGTATGACTTATCGAGAAGGTATTGTGATTGATAACGATCTGTGAAAGTACCTACTCGTAAACAATGTGTCACCCACTCAATCAACGTCAACAATGGAAAGTACCTTACACACCGATCCCACGTGTCATGGTCCCTATTACATAACGACTGCTCCAGACATCGTGCCAATGTCGGCGGCCGGCGGCATCGGGCACCACAAATATTTACTCGTGTGTGGATGAACCTTTATGCGCGACCCTGACTGAGGTTGACGATCCCCTACCTCATCATTGTGCCCTAGTAGCAGATGAAGCTTGATGGATTTATGACTTGTGACTGTTAGTGATTTAGTAAGAGGGTCATCGTTTCAGGGTTGTCTTTTATCATTTTTGAGTATCTAAACGTGTTGATTAGGAGCCTTATTAGTTTTATCTTAGTTTTTAATGTAGCTTTTATAGATTTTCACAACTTTCTATTGCTTTTTATCTCTATAAACGTTAAAGAATGTCGTAGTGACGATTGAAAACCGTACGATTGCTTTTATTTCTCCTAACGTTCCGGTTGTTTTTTCTTTCAAATGTTCCAATTGACCTTTCGTAACGTATAGGTACACTTGTAACAATATATTGTCCATTAATAATATTTGAATCTTAGACAAGAACAAATCAGTAAGGTCATTGCAATGGGTCGTGTCACCCAGAACGAGCTATGCCTGTGAACTCATGCACTCGGTGGTTAGCGCTCCAAATTGTTCTACTACAATTCACAAAGGATGTTGACTGTTTCGTGTTTCGTTTTATACAGGCTGCTCTGTTTAATACATGTGAACTGTTATGATTTATTTGGTGAATCAATCGATCAAATATCGCCTGTTTCTTTCTATGAATATTTATGAAATGCCTGAAGCTGCATAATTATAATATGAAACGAGGAACGAATTTTAATAATAAGTGATTTACTGACTGATTTATTATTTTTAGATCGAGCCCTTATTCGATATTCTCTTTATTAATTTCAATATTACAAATAGTTATAAGTAGATAAAATAAGTCTTTAACAAGATAAGATTTGTTTACGACAAAAAGGAAGCAGATTATTGAACTGTCAGCTACATAATGCTAATATCCAGTCAGCGATTTTAGTAACCATAACACATATTTATTCTGCTTAATCAAAATACGTCACATTACTTTAAGTGTTAATGTTTTTTTATTTTCAGACAACATAAATGTAAATTATATTTTTATGTTTCTAAATGCAAAAAAGGCTTGTAAGATATTTTGTAGCGAATTTGTGAAGTGTTAAAAGCAGGTTTTTAATTCAAAGTACCACTGTGCAACGGTAAGTTTGTATGCATTAAGCTTCGTTTTTTTTTCTCTGGCGCTAAAACTTGGCGGTAAAAATAAAAACTTAAAATATAATCTTGGAATTTTGTTCTACGAGTACAAACCGCTCGAATTTTGTTATCAAAATGACAATAATCTCTCTAGACTGGTTTGATCTTAAAATAAAAGAGGTTTTAAGTTGGTTCTTACGATAAAAAGAAAGGAACCTTCAAAATGACTTGAGACATGAGATGGCCAATTAGTTCTCAGTACGCAATTACTTAATTATTCATTGTAATACTCTGCAAAAAATGTTGCCCGACTCCCAAACTAATTTCATGAACGTGAAAACTAAGAATCAATGTACTTTCAACTTTTAACTTACACACAAAGGTTTCGAATTATTTGCTCATGGTTTGGTCATTTAAAATTAATGTTTGTGGCCATTAAAATTCTAAGAAGCATCATTTGGTTCTTGAGTGAAATTATATTTAATATATTCTTCGGTTCATTCAAGAACCAAATACTTGACAGGTGACTCCGCCCACCGATTCTGAGATTTTCAAATTTCTGAAGTCGTAGGTCGTACCTACCTTTGTAGTAGTTTAACATATTTCGGAACTAATGAATCTTTTAAGCTTTATTCTCTCTATCTTGTTGGGCTGTCTTATCAAGTTTTATAGTTTCGCCATCCCAGGGCGTTATGTGTTAAATCTCGAAATTTCAACCAAATTTTTTGTGCAATTGCAAAGCTAATTTATGAGACGCTAACACTGTTATTGTCTTGTCTTTCAACATCGTTTATTCGTGAAAGAAAGTTATAGGAGTATCATTTAAAGAAAGTTAAAGGAGTATCATTTAAAGAAAGTTATAGGAGTATCATTTAAAGAAATAGGAGTATCATTTAAGCTATTTAAGCCCCAATTAACGACGTTATAATTTTTTCACTTCGTAAAGCTTACACTAATCTTAGCTTATAAGTGTCATTATGACGATGCCACCTATTTTCACAAATAATGTATTGGAATCTTCATGGTGAGTAGGCAGTGTCAACAGTTTATTGTAAAACATCGTCAAATGATCTTATTGTTGATTTTCTAGTGGTTCCCATCGGTACCGGTTCAGCACCATAATTGCGTAACACACTTTCAGTTACACTCTGAATGATTTTGAAGGATATTGCTAATCCATTGCTTCTTATGTTAGAAAAAATTGTCAGGCCAACAACGTAAATAACGGAATGAATTTTGTTGAACTGTCAAAATGAAAACCATTGCTACTGTCTCGCAGATAATCTAAAAAAAAATCTAAGAAAAAAATCTAAGAGGACAATGTATGAGAAAACACCCGTCTGTAGTTTTATATTTTTCTTATACTAAATGTTACACCTGTCGTATATAAATAAATTACAAGCTTAACACGTACTCAACAATTTGCAATGATTCTAATTGCATTTGTTAATATTTAATTTTCCCATTGTGTCTGTCTTTGTACACCTTCAGATCTCTGGGTCAGAAGTGATTTTTGACAGTAAAAAACAAACAATTTGGAGACCTTAGAGCAAAAATATGAGAACATTTTTACTAAATTAATTATAAAAATATTTTATACCTATCTTTATTTAATGAATATTTTGGGATGCAGCTAATTTGAATACTTATTTAGTAATCGATAAGTCAACAGCAAGTTTAGGACAAATCAAATACCAAAACTTATCTAATATATAATATGATATGACAAAGGAGCGTTTGATATAGAAGTGCTAAATCGAAGACCGATATCAAGGTATTATTTTTCAAAAACCAAGATCTTCAAGAGATGTCCGTTCACATAATTTAATTGATAAATAATCGCTGATGTAATAATAAGAAACAAAGGAACGAAAACAATGGTCAACATGGAACAATAAACTCTGCCGACACGTGTAGGTAAGTGTGTAACAAACTGCAGACGGTGGAATAGCCGCTGGGAAATACGACAGTTTACGACACTCGTGATCAGCCATTTTATGTATTTGTTACTACAAAGTACTTCTTCGTGTAAACTGTAAAGTTTTATGATTGTTACTGATTTTAAGATTTTCCTTCGGATAATTTATTTGGTGTAATAACGTCCAGCTATGCACTATCTAACAGAAAGGGAACAGAAAGAGAACTGGGAAATACTGCAACAAATGGGCATAACGCTCCAAATTCATTCATCACCTACTAAACGTTTCAAAATTCTTAAAGAGTTTTCGAACAAAACCTCTTCCGAACAATTACAGTGTTCCGCCTTCTTCAAATACTACCTTCTTTCATAAAAACCGGTGTTTCTCAACGACAAGACAGTAACTTTTTTATTGGAACCTCGTTCCTTCACGTACGTAATGCGCATGCTCGGCAACGTGATAGAGTTCTTCGAATTTTGAACGAACGAGTTTCTGGATGCCGATTTTGAAATAAATCAAAGTAAAAAATGTTAATTTGATTTGTGAGGAAAATTTGCAATTTTGTAATGGATAAATTGTTTTGTTTTTCATTAATTATCTAGACTTCGTTTGAGACCTAGACCTAGAGACTAAATTAAAAGACATTTCTTGGCACTCTTCGCTTTTTTTTGTAAGCTCAATTGAGTAAGGGCATATTTTTAGAAAACCAAAAATAATTACAAACGTTAAATGACTTTTGGCAATCATTACAACTTTGTGATCATCTAATTGTCTGATCTCTTTGGGTATCATCGATGAACAGTTCTTACCTTCCTACGTTATTTTTAAACCAGCATGTTTTAGAAGTAAATCTTACCAGAGACAAGGGTCATCCAGACTTGTGCTCCGAAATGCGTAGCGACGGCGACGACGTATAATGCCCGCCATCCACGGAGATTACTGCTGGATCCAGGACGGCTGAGCCAGGCTAGGAGGACCACCACGGCGAGGGCCACATGAAGAGGCTGAGAGGTTTTGGTAGCGATTCTGTGGACAAGAGAAAAAAGAGATTTAGAATAGGTATTTAGATAAATTGGGATAAGGGCGAGAGAATGATGATATATGTAACGTTAACGTTAACGTGATATATAAGAAACGTTTACACGTCAAAATAAAATTTTGTTTTAAAACTAGATGAAGCCGAAGATTTCTATCAGACTACCTTGGGAAGAATTACCGTAACAAACTCAGAGGTCTCAGTCTCTTTGGTACATCATGCTCATTTTTTGTGGATTGGTGTAGCCCTAGATTTTTTGAGGGGGTTCTTCTCTCTCACTCTTTCTCAGGGATTAGACACAGTTGGTTATAAATAAATAAAGTCAACAATCAAAATATACCTAACAAGGAGACGGCAAGGGTGTGGGGTACTCGAATCGAACTGTGGTTCCGCGTGTAATTAGTACTCAGTAAGTGTATCCATAATTCCATAAGTCATTGCCGAGAAAAAAAATCCTAAAGTATGATTTTTTTTATTGTTTAATAACTCGTTATGAACAATTTCTTTTCAACTTTTTTAATGATCGAATTCAATAACTTGTAACTCTTTAAACATCAAACACATGGACATTTAAAATATTTATTGTATTTAATGATATACTGCTTTATAAAAAATAAATGGCAACGTTTAAATGAATTTTGGCTTTTGTATCTCTTCTATATACATTCCTCCGTCCTTTATAAGTTCTAATTATGAAAAAGTTATAAATTATTGAATTCGCGGTTCAATAATGTATAAAAGTCGAAAATACATTGTTTATAACGCCATATCATGTTAATAAAAAAAAAAACATACTTTAGGATATTTTTCTCGGCAATGACCAAGTAGTGCGCTCTACGGTTTGAGGATATGGATACACTTACTACTCGTAACTACTAATTACACGCGGGACCACAGTTCAGTTTGAATACCCCACACCCTTGCCGTCTCCTTGTAAGTGTAAAATGTGCCACGACAGTCTAATCAAACCGCAGTGTTTCATAACAGAACCAAGGTTGTTGCCAACTGCCGATAAATACCTGCTTATAGCGGTAATTATATGAAGTATCATACTTCACTGCTGAAGCCTTATTACAGGATGGAGAAAATAAAATAACATGCTACTGAACAACTAATTGTGTTCCTTAGGCAGATGCAACGTTTCACGAATGTGTGATTTCGTTTTTTTATGTGAAAATTGATCAGCTATCTTAGATTAGTTTAGGGATGGCGATTCTTTCCGAAAAATATCGATTCTTAAATCGATTCGAATCGAAATCTGATGAATCGATACATAAAAAAATCGTGGTTTCAAAAATCGATTTTCCAGAAATCGATCTTATTTGGATTTGCTTTTCGAGTTTTTAATTTCTTTATTAATGTTAAAAAATACGTTTGTAATACAAACTTATTTTTTTATTTATTTCTTTTGCCTATTTACGAGTGACGAAGGAAACTATGTACACAGTCATCTAGCGAGTTTTTGAGTAATTAAGTGAACAACAAATTCAACTAATTGTAAATAATTTACGGTTCAGGTGCTTATCAAAACAGAAAAATCGAATCTTAATTTTCTAGGGTGAAATATCGATTCACCGGATCGATTTCGTACTAGAAATCGATTTAAAAATCGATTTGTTTGGTCCAAGAAATCGATTCTTCGATTAATCGATCTCAGATCGCCATCCCTAGATTAGTTCGAGATGGTAAATGGTGATGGCTGGATGGATGACTAGACGAAAATTGCGGTTTTAATAAAATATGTACCTATTCTTTCAATGGAAAATATAGTTGCACGTGAAAAATTATCAAAAGCCATTATACTGCGCTACTTACCGACCGAATGTAATCGATTTTCACACGTGACCCAAGTAAAAAGAATGGTGGCATGAAAATTTAATTTAAAAATCGAAAAATAATTGCGTGTCATTTGTTACTCGTGCCGAAAAATATCTGCTATGTGTGACGCCGAGTCGTACGTCAAAATTATTTTCGAAATGAAACTTACGGACGAGAATTGCGAGTAAAATTTCAAGGACGCGTCACGTTTTGACATTTCGTTACATGAGAGAGAAGGGATATAACTCTGTCTCTCACACTACAGCTCTTTTATTCTTTATTATTTCAGAAGTTTACTTCTATCACGCGTACGGTGCAGCACGTGAAATAAAAAAAAAAATTTTTTGGGTGGGAAATTATCAAATAACTTCTACCGCTCTGGATCGGAGCGGGAGGGTGTGTCAGACCATTACTGACTAAAACCCACCCGTATTCCTTCCGTTGCCTGTGTTGCCAGGGGCCTCGGTAACCCTTTCGAACTTCCACGCGACTCCGGCAGGCATCGGCCCTAGTGGACCCCTACACTTGTGCTGAGATCTCTTTGGGGCGCGCGTGGGACACAACGCGCCGTCGACCTGGGCCTGGTCCTTATCGGACGGCGAGCTACCCATTGCTCACCACAAGCCCGCGCCTACGGTGGCCGGAAATCCGCCCGGGATTCCCGACGCCCCGGGCGTCTCCTGCGGCGGCTAGGGGCGAGAGGGCGCGAAATTTGCCTTGCCCTCAACCGTACCGCCTCCTCCTTCGCGAGCATTACTGCTTCGCAGAAGGAGGTGGCGGCTGCCCATGCCCTCCCGCTCCGTACCATTGCCTGAACCAGGGCCGGACGCGAGAGATCTCTGCCGCCGATTGCTTCCAAGAGGAGGTGCTCTGCCCAAGCCGGGCAGACCTCCACCGTAGGCTCCACCGTGTCCTTCGGGCGATCCACATAGTGGTGACACCCGGGCGTTTCCTCCCGCCTTATCCGACATAGGAACCTCGAAGCTGCCGTGTCCGGTAAGGACCTGCGTCATGCGGAAGGTTTTTTTACAAAATCTAGAGCAAGAAAGGAGGGCAGATCAATAAGTTTGAATTGCAAATCGTGCTAAGTTCAATTTTGTTTTTCTAAAGGCTAGCTTTTTAGGTAAAATTTTAAGTTAAACATTGTTTTCTATTATATGCACTTTATATTATAATATCTACAGTAAAGACGAGTGAATGTATTTTGTTTGCTACAATCATTTTATTATGATTATCATATTTGTGATATTAATCGCTTTCAACATTAAAATTAAACAATCATGCCAACCAAATTCGCGGTTCCTGAGAAAAATTTTCGTTTTGCGAATAAGGAAGTAGAGTACCTTGTGAAGTTGTGACTTTTATGTTTAAGCAAATGAATACTTATTGGATAACCATGAGAACCGCAGATGTCAATAAGTCCTTTAACCGATAAAGCCCCAATGGCTCCGAATAGGAGCCCTCGCGGCGCGCGATTTGAAAGTAGTTATCGAATAAAAATGTTTTTTTTGAGATTGAGAGATGACGTTATTGAGCCACGGGCCTGAGCGGTTAAATGATACATGTGCCACTGATTCAAGAACCAGCCTAATTAATAACGTGTGAAATGTATAACGTTGTTGTCGGAAACCCAATTGATAGTAAGGCGCCTGATTTAATTATGATAAAAGTGACGTTGCAACTGATAATAATCACAACGGATAATATTTGTTTAAGCATTAATCATCAGATCATCACATGTAGGTACACTCGTACAAAGAATATAAATATTTTAAACAAAAACAAGTTCATACACGCCTGTATTAGCTAGCTGCATGTTTCAAGTGATCATAATTATATGACTGATTGCTCCACTTGCTATGATCTCAACTGTAGAAGAAACAACACTCCAATTCAAAAGCACGTGACATTCATTAGCCAAGTGATTTGTTGTATTGTATGTTTATGAATAAGAAGACCTAGATTCAAATAATGCAATATGGAATTCACTTTTCATCAGTGTGTGAATCGGTTTATTATTCATGAATAATAATTATTTTCTTCATTGATTAAAGGTTTTTTGAACGAATATTGATAAATTAATTGTAATTAAGGTCATTTTATTTTCTATCTTTTGGTTGATTTATATGCTTTTAAAGTTTTGCAGCTATAAAAAAATATTTTACATCGTTGCAAATGTCACTGGTAAGTACAAGTACGAATGACTTCTAACATTTATCAGTAGTTACCTACATAAAACGAGTACTTATGTCTTATTCACATTTATAATTTTGTTTGTTAATTTTCATAAGAGCCAGTATTTTAGGTTTTTTGCACGTCATTACTGCAAGGTGGTTCCTAGTACGTGCGTATTTTTTTTAGTAAATGATTAATTGCTTTGAGCAAATTAGTGATTGACCTACCTATATCGATTATTTTTAGTAAAAATACCATCGTAATAGATGAAAGGAAATGATGATAAACAGGTTATTTCTCAAGCACATTAAACCTTTCCCTATTTTAATTAGGTAGGCTGAAATAATATTATAACTCCGTCTTTATGTGACAGGATAATATCAAACTTGATTGTGTATCGTGCCAATATTCTAGGAAAATATACTTGTTTTGTTAAATATTCGTTCCCTTTAAGATAAGATAAACGCTAATATTTATTTGGGATGATAAAACAAAAATATTTTTGAAATAAACGAGTGCAGAAAACGCCTGATTTTGGCGATCCGCCACGTCACGAGCTGGCTGCGTTATTTTTGCCCAAAACATACGTAACAAAGTAAACAATTGTTTTTGTTTATTTTGTGAATTGTCTTTTTAAACAACTGTTTTTTCTTTGTTATTTTTGGGTTCAAAAAACTTAGAAGGTTTACAGTTAACATAGTCTAAGGTGAATTTTATTTTCACTTTTCTGTTTCTGTATTAAACCCCATTTAACATTATACAAATTTATTAAATAACAGTGAGTTTATTATTGGACAGCGCAACTCTTACATTCATTGCCAAGATCTTTCACGTGGTTTGACCATAAACTGAAATGACACGACACTTTTACGACCGGAACAGTTGAACACATTTGGAAAATATGTTTAATATTTTAATGTGATGTACAGAAGAAATTACTAAATATAATTTACATATTTAGCGGTAATGAGGACACAAATCAAAACAATCGTAAATGTTTTGTTACTTTCAATTATTTACAGGCATTTGTTTTTTTAATTATCACGATCGTTTTCTTTGGCTCAATCGCTGTGAAATTACACTTTGTAATATCAGCATGACGTATATTGCTAATTTATCTCTTATCGATTAGGAATTAACGGTTGCCGACGTGCCTCCACCCACGTGCGTACTTTTAATTAGGTCGCCCATATGCAGAACTTGCCATTAAGTCAATTGATTGGTGTCATCGGCATATTTTGAGTATAGCTGGTTTCCTTGGCCGGTGATTATATGTATTTGGCGCGTAATCGAAATTCGAATTTTGATTTGGAAATATATAAAGCGACTAGAAGTAGATTTAAATGTTTTGTATTTTTTCGTTATTTCTACTTTAAATTACCTACCTACTAAACATATTTTTTTAGAACAGCTAATGTATTAGGCAGTGGCATGCAGTGGTTCTCCACAAAGGGCAGGCCATGCATACCGACACCAAACGCAACATCACAGCGCGGCTCTACAAACAAGAACTCACCACATTATTCAAGGTTTAAAAAACGATTTTCTAACGATGCAAACAGAAGAAAGATTCGGCCACCTCAAATATCATAACCAAGTGGGTGGGTGATAATTACAGAACACGTCACTTGCAAGATATCCGAAGTCATGAATTATCATATTTTTGGATTAATTCTCGTAATTCGGGCACACATCTACCTTTAGACACAACTTGAATTCTAGCATTAAACGACGATTGCGACTAACCTAACCTAACCAACACATTATCGAGGCAAACTTCACAACAGAACACCATTCTTAGGTAAAAAAACAAATAATAACACAACACATAATATTTACACTACTTTACGTTTCAAAACCAATTACTTATAACTTAATAAGATCTAAAAAAAGCAAAACATTCAAGATCACATATAAATTACGTGTCACTGTCACATGAAACAAACACTACCAATTAAAATTGTATCACTGTCATACCGTGTTCTTCCACAAAAGGGACTACCATATTTTGCCGGATAACACTGACACACTTTTTTTTTTTTTTGAGGGTAGGAAATCATCAAATAACTTCTCCAGGGGGTGTGTCAGACTCTTACTGACTAAAACCCACCCGTATTCCTTCCTGTTGCCTGGAATGTGTTGCCGAAACTTATTTTCCTAACTCCCCAAAAACCAAGCGAAATTTCCCAAATATGAGAAGAAAAATAAAAAATTATGAAGTTTTAATTATTTTTATAGGGCTTTTGCTATTCCTTACAATTTATAATTTTTTTGAAGGTATAAATTCACCCTTTTTTTAATTGTCTCTAGTAGTCTGGTAGTCATGAAGGAAACTTCCCCGCAATTCGGGGAATTGTCCAAAAATTGGGAACCCTGGTCTTCAATATTTTTCATTCATTAAATCTTCACTTTACACACAACCAATGGGGACCAAGCTCCTGCCGCAGGAGATACGCCCCTAATTTAAACCATTTCACTATTGTGTGCCGTTCATACACACGAAAATATACACGAGTGTGCGTAAATTTATGAACGGAATGTAGACGAAACGAATGCTTGCCTTTGCTTACGTATAACGTAAGCTCCGTCGAACTGTGAGTCACGTGGCGTCTGCGACAAGTTGCTATAAGTGTTTTAACAGGAGTTTAACTTTTTTTAAATATTTTTTATTATTGTATTACATAGTTAAAATAAATGCATTTGGCGTTGTTGGTAGGGTAGGCTAGGCCTAATTGCCTCTATGGACGGCACGCCCCTGGTACTTAAGAAGTTTTCTGTATGCGTTTTCCGTTATCGTAACATTTATTTATTTATTTATTTATTTATATATACTTTATTGTACACCACAAAAATACATGACAAAAAATAAATCAAACACTACAAAATATACAATGGGCGGCCTTATTGCTTTTGCTTGGGCATTTTGTTTGGAGACAAATATACTTTTATTTATATCATAATTGGTTTAATTCTAATTTACTCAAGGTAAGCTTAGATACATATTGTTTTATTAATTATATACCAATTATCAATACTTATGTCTCTTAAAAATAAAATTAATCTCACTCAGTTTTAAAATTTTATCGATGATATCGATATCGTTTTGAAACAAAGTTGCAGTCAATCGGCAGTCGATTTGCAAACAAAACACTGGCAGTAAAGAATAAAAATAAATTCATAAAAAGAACTTACGGCGGCCAACATTGTGAACAAAATGGCTTTTTAGATGGCGGTTCTGTTTGTTTCGGCGAGAATCGATTTGCAATGCAATTTTGAATTTGAACTTGCGAAATCGGACGATGGTCAACACTGGACCAGAAGGTATAAATTCAAAACCACATTTCATGAATGTTTTAAAATAATTTGTTCTAGTTTTTTATTGGACTAACAGTCGCGG
This sequence comes from Atethmia centrago, assembly GCA_905333075.3. Taxonomy (NCBI): domain Eukaryota; kingdom Metazoa; phylum Arthropoda; class Insecta; order Lepidoptera; family Noctuidae; genus Atethmia; species Atethmia centrago. Next base: position 6,611,482 of record HG995367.1, on the reverse strand, counting down.
TTTTTTTGTTGTAAGATGTAAGTGGGCGGACTGATATTTCATTCAATATCGCTTCATAGACTTCCTAGAGAGACGTGAGTGATTCGGAACTATTCGGAAGTTCTCTAGTCTAGATTGTAATTATGCAGTTCGTATTTTTTTTCTTCACAAGCCGTCTGTGACAAATTCTTTCCAGACAACTTTTAGGAGACACGCATCGTCTCTCTTTTAATAAATTAAACAAAACCTTTTTGCTTTTAAATACACAAGATTTCTTGCTGAAACCGTTGGTTACGCTTTTTGTTAAGACACCAATACTAAAATATATTTATAATCGATCGCAATTGTCTACAGATTTATTTCCGCTTAAGGGCATGCCATTGGAAAGAATAGACACACATTAAAATTGATGATCATACGATTTCGCATGGCAATATTTGTAAATTTTTACACTGGTCACATCTACATATGTTACAGTTATTTAGCAGTCTGTCCGTTTGTTTCAGTCTACCCGAGTCAGCTAGAACTTTGTTTGATCGTTGTTGTTGCTTTACAAATATCACAAAAAAAAACTAGAAGAGAAATGAAAATACTGCAATAATTATACAAAGGTTTAAGTAACATCTAAAAATGTATGGAAAAATTACCATTTTTCGTTTCAGTTTCATTCATCTACACGGCTGCCCCTCGCACCTAGGCTTGTGAACACAATATCAAATAAAACAAATAATTGTATGTCATTGAACTCTGTGAGTCAAAATCAAAATCAAAAGTCATTTATTCAAACTAGGCTGAGAATCAGCACTTTTCGAACGTCAAAATTACATAAGACAGTCCCCCAAAACGCCCACCCTTCACCACTTCCTAGTGCTTTAGCTGGGAAGAAGAAGTGATCAACAAACTCCACAGCAGCACAGCTGTCTGTTCAGTTAGAGGGAAAAAAATGGATTCTATACAACAGTATGCAAAACAATTTACATTACGTGCAACATAAAACATTAAATTATTAGCCATATGTCAGCTAGCACACCACTATACCAACAAAAAAAAAAGAAAAGGAAAACACCGAAAACTATTAATTCTCAAGCAGAGATAAAAACGTAAACAGAACTTAATGCCCAAATAAAAGCCTCCAAGCATAAAATGCGTGCCCGCTTACATATAGCTATAGTGTGAGTATAGTCATACATTATCTACAGTAAGTATTAAGACGCTGACAACACCTAAACCGCGGTCACTGTCAGATTGCATAGAAAAGAAAGAGAAGCGCGATGACACAACGCTTGTAATTTATTGCAAAATATGAAGCAATTATCAATTTACTCAAAATTGAGTTGAGTAATCGAAAATAAAAAACAACCAAGTTCTGCATTCAAATAAGACGTTCTTGTTATTAATTAAATACGTAACGTATGTTGATATTTAATACAGATATTTTGGATTAGAAATTTAGAACTCAAGGTAAGAGGTTAGTTTAACGTTAGTTTGTATGGAGATTTTTTTTCAAAACATGTTTTGGTAACAACCAATTTCTGGGAAATATGTTCAAAATTAACATATATTTTTTCCGCTACCACAAACTATACAGATCTGGCAATTTTTTTCTTAAGAGGAGCCTATTTAGGTCAATTGGGTCTTGTCAGCGGCTTAAGGCTCAAGGCGCGACGCGACTCTAGTAGAACAATTTCAATGAAAAATTTATGGAAATAGTTCTACCAGAATCGCGGCGCACCGTTGCGTCGCGCCTGTCTGCTAAGTACTAACTTAAGTATAAAAGACAGGACTTAATTTGCAAATGAAGTCCTGCCTTTACTGTAACCACTGTAAATATCAGTGCCTTGATTACATTTTCTATGTAATCAAGGCACTCATATTTTTATGCTGTGTAGGTACGTTTAAAAGGCTAAGAAGTGAAGGGTAACTTTGGATTTTCTAGTATCGACTTGAAATTTGAATCAAATGGGTTTCCAAGAATCAGAACCAATAATTTTGACCTAATTTAATGGTTCTGATTCTAAGAACACAAGGGGATTAAAGGTCGAATGGCTTAAAATTCGTGTTAGAATAACCACAGTGTCTGCCTGACTGTCGAAAATAATATTAGGAATGGGCACGATTTGTATAAATGAAAAGATCAAATATAATATCCAAAACTAAGTACCTATAATTTTTGATCCATTTATTCATTAAACTTCTCCTTATGTCGTCAAGGTATAAACCTTGTACGGAAGGCCAAGTAAAGCAAATACATATTAAATGATGATTAATGTAACTATGAGTGCCTACATCTAATAAATGTCTTTAATGACAGTCACTCATCCGTGGTGGGTACCGGTTAATTAATTACTGGCGGTAAGGTGAAAATTATGCCGCCATATTTTATTTTAAAGTTTGGTTCTACCGAACGTTAAATATTTATTAGTTTCCTACGCTATTATTTTATTGGCAACAGAATTTATTTTTTAAATATGTCACGACACGAAGTAACTTTAAAATGGAGCTCGAAAAGTATTATCGTTTTTTATTGCATTCTAAATATAAAATGGACAGAATTAGCCAGTTGTTCACTCAGTAGTTGCTAATTGAAGATAAAATAAAAAAAAGCTGCTAATCTGTTTGTTTCAACTGTAATATGTGGCGAGGAGATACAAGACTGATGATAAATAATTAATAAAAATACAATACTATTTCATGGGGTTAAACGTAAAAGTGGATTTTGTTTGGATTGGTGAGTCCTGATACATTTTGCTAAAGTAAACCTAAAGTGAAATAACACTCTTGAAAATATGTGTCCTTTCTGATAAAAATGTTTTTGTTTTGATAGCAAATTCTTCTATTCTTAGCAAAATATGTCTGTATCGGAAAATCATTATTAGTTTAGTAATGACGTCCATGTAGGTACGTCAGACATGTTTCCATGTCTTTACAAACATTTGCGTACAGTCTGATTCCGTATTAATTTAACTTTATTGAATAAACAACGTAAATTACCCTCACTTGCGCTAACGGATTTTGTTTAATTTGCTGAAGAATTGCGATAAAATATCTATTAAAAACATCCACTTAGAAAAATCAGAAACAATAATGCATTTGTGTGTAAAAAAAAACACTGTTTTACAATTTTGTCGGAATGCAACACAAATATGGCATACCTATAGATCTAAAAATAATATAAACCGGTAAATGTAGGGAAAAATAACAATGAAAACAAACAATTTCGATATTTTCACATTGCAGAATCTGTGTCATCTTGATGCAGAATATGGGCATCGTATAAAAATAACCACGACTTATAAAATAGCAGTCACCGCCTACTGTAATTATGTGCTGATATAATTATATCGTTGACAGTGCAGTACATTGGTTCAAGAATAAAATGGCTGCTATTGCCGCAAATAAGTCATTGGTGCCGATTCCCTTGTTTACAAACTAAACTAAATTTAAGTTCAGTGCATATTTTTCTTTCTATTTCATTAAGAAAAGGACAGAAGGTAAATTTTAGTTTAGTCCTGTCCAATTAATCAGCGCTTGACGTAAATTGACGTACTTTTAGTAGGCAAGTTTTTAATCACGTCTCAACTTGTATGAAGTAGAGACAGGCGCTGATTAATTTGATAGGACTAAACTAAAATGTATCTTCTGTCCTCTTCTTAATGAAATACAAAGAAAAAGATGCACTGAACTTAAATTTAGTTTAGTTTGTGAACAAGGGAATCGGCACCACTATTGGCCAGAATATTTATCCCATAGACGAAGAAGCTGTAATTACGTTACGTATTCTACCTAAGGCAAAGGTAATCAGCATGTCGGGTCAAATAACGCGTGCGACATGACCTTGTTACAGTGTCTACGTCAGACGCTACGTCGCGTCGTCATCTGCCACAGTCGTAACTCGTTCGAGACGCGCGTCGTCTCGCTCTCTCTCTCTCTCGTCGTGAGCGACTTACAAAGGTCACTTCGCGTGAAACTCTTGCAACTGATTCTGAGTTGAGATATTAATACTTATAATGGTTTATAATTTATAATGGTTGAATCTGAATCAAATAAAAAGTAAACTGTAATTATATCATAGAAATTGTTCTAACGGTGTTGCATCGCGCCTTTATATGTAAAGAAGGTTAACATCAATCACTAGTTGCAAGGCGATCCCCTCACACACCTTTATGTGTTGTTTAAATATTTGATTTCATACGTTTATTTACTTTGACAGTCACTTTACTCCATATAGTATAGTAAGCGAGTAAAATGACGAAGTGTGACGTAATATTTCGCTGTTGACAAGAGGAAGAGTCGTGATTCACCTCAATAAAGTCCTTGAGGTAAGAACCTTCATATAAACCAATTGGGCTGTAAAATTAAATAGGAACGAACATCGCAACAGATACATATATTTTTAATTAGATTGAAAAGTTTTTTCTATGTCTCTTGACGCTCATTGTCCAGAACTACAATCACTTTCTCATTCTTGTTTAAATTAATCTTAATGTTGCAAAATATGTACATTGCGGTTGATTAATTAACGTGTCACTTCAATTCTGACTTGTACTTCAATATCGTATAAATAAAAGGTAGGTAAGGGAAGAGAAAAAAAGAACGCTGCCTTATATGAAAACTTGTATGCTTCACACGGATTGTCTTACAAGGCGCCTCTGACATTCTTAATTGCACACTGCATATAATTATCCAAAGAATTATAGCTCTTAAAGCAATAAGGTAATGGCTACTATCGCAAATATATTTCGATCCTTAACGGGTGGGCCATGCCATTACTTTGGCCAATACATCAAGAATCGATAAATAATTTTTCCAATGCCACTTAAAACCTCCCGTTCGGATTCACATCCAATCCATACAAGATCTAGACCGTTGCATGCGTGTTCCAGTCGCTTATCGTAATTGCAACATTAAGATCTATAGCATATGGGCATTTTAGCCAGCCAGTTAGCGGAACCTACTTGCGTTTTGAACAGTAGCGTTTCAGTCAATTGAGTGCACATTAGCGCTTACAACTAGTAATTACAGCTAATAACTCATTTAGTACGACACCGTAGCATTGTTTTTAATTAAGTGCATTACAAAAAGCCACATAAAAAGTACCCTGATGCGTTTCCGATCGCATTAAAAAACTATAAATTCTTTACTGAGCAAATAACTCTTTTTTAATTTGTGTATGGAATTGCAGAGCTGTATCAACTACTTATTTTTCACGGTATATACGATAGTATTGATTTCTTCATTTTGTAACAAGTTATAACAGTTTTTTTTTACAACTTGTTTATGAGAGATTGAGATCTCATCATGAGAGAAAAAAGCACCGTCTAATTAAATTTAATTAAAATATAAGTAGTTTCGTTCTGAGAATGAAATGTAAAACATTTATCTTCGTCTGAAGACGGTCTAAATGCAGTCATGGCGCCGACACTTAGTCACTTGCAGCGGCTACAGCGCAGAATTTATCTTTTATGGGGCACAGAGAAAATGCGTTCCTGATAAAAATAACTGCTCGTATAGAATCTGTAAACCGAATTGCGCAAGCAGCAAATTATTGCTTTTTTGTGATAATGTATGTGAATACAAGTTTCTTATTGCATACATGATCAAATTTATCTGAATGGTTCCGGATGAATGGAATTTCTGCGAACTCTTTAGACCTTTAGAGAATAGCCCACTTGTAGAAAGTATTGTATGGACTATGGGAAAATACCATATTGTAGATCATTTATCGAATTCGTGCCAAATTCTCAACTTTTAATAGTGGTTTTCAGGCTGCAGACATTCACTCAAATGTGTCAAACGAATTTCAAGATGACTCTTTTGAAGTTTTTGTAATATACTTTCTGCCAATGTTATGATTTTAGAATTGCTCAAAATAAAATGAACATTACGTTTAAAAATACTATCAGTACCCTTGTCTTTTAAATAATTTGTTTCTAAATAATTGTGTCGGCTGCTGAGAATGCTCGTGTCGGCTGCTGAGAATCTTCTACAATTCATCGTAACTACACAGCTACACTTCACGACCTCGTTTTAAAATGTGTTGCTAACAAGCTGACAAGCTGCCAGGGATGTTGCAGTTCGTTGCAAAGTATTTACAGTTTGAATCGATTCTGTAAATCGGAGAAAGCAACATGAAAATCTAGCAGATTTTCGTGCTGCTTCCTCCAATTTACACTTTGAAGTTAAGTTAAGGCGCTGACAAGACCCAATTCATCAAAATTGGCTTATCTTAAGAAAAAAAATTGCCAAATCTGTGTAGTTTGTGGTAGCGGAAAAAATATATGTTAATTTTGAACATATTTCCCAGAACTTGGTTGTTACAAAGAAAAAAAAGAAAGAAAGAAAATACGTTTATTTGCGGTAAACATGACGCAAAGAAGGAACACAAATACAAAAAAGAAACAATTTGGGGGAGAATATGCGTCACGTCCACGCAAAATGGCCAACGCTCAGCATAATGCTGCAACTCTATGCGAGACAGAGCCCCAGCGCTGGTTTTCAGCGATAGCCGGCGTTGACGTTAAGACGTCGACCGGTGCAGCACACAGTGAGATTGTAATATGAATAACATAAAATACAAATATTTAAAAGAAAGAATAACATAAATACAAATATTTAAAATAGCAACATTCTGTACCGACGAGAACGACGTACGCGCCGCCGCCGGCCTAAATTAATCTGTGCGCACAGCTGTCAGAAAACTATTACCAAAACACGTTTTGAAAAATATATCTCGATACAAACTAACGTTAAACTAACCTCTTACCTTGAGTTCTAATCCAAAATATCTGCATTAAATATCAACATACGTTACGTATTTAATTAATAACAAGAACGTCTTATTTGAATGCAGAACTTGGTTGTTTTTTATTTTCGATTACTCAACTAAATGTTGAGTAAATAGATAATTGCTTCATATTTTGCAATAAATTACAAGCGTTGTGTCATCGCGCTTCTCTTTCTTTTCTATGCAATCTGACAGTGACCGCGGTTTAGGTGTTGTCAGCGTCTTAAATACCAGAAACAATGATGACTATTCCAACGAAACGAACAAGAAAACAATAAGTGATTTAGAAATTCCAATTTAGTTAGTATCGAATATAGAATATAGCATGAAGTCAGATATTTAGGCTATCTAAAAATATATATGATATAATATAATAGATGCAGGGGTAACTAGACTATCTATGACACATTCGTTACTAGATGAGGAAGACCAAGTTCAGTATTCACTTCTAAAGTCAATGTTATAAATAAAGAAGCCTCCTACACCGAGTCTGTAGCACGTCTAGCCACTAAATGGGATGCAGAAGACCTTGCAATCTTATTGGGTTATCCTTATCATGCAGTATTAGCAAAATATTTACGAATTCGCTCACTCGAGACAACGTGACATACCAGACTTAACGAAGTTGAGACGTCGATATAGTCTGATTGTCACTATCAATACTGTTGTAGACTTGTAGTTGACGTTTCATCATGTGCTGGATAAATCATTGTTCCTTGAATAAAAATTCAAACTAACTCACTAAGCTGATTATTGGGATTGGCTTTGCTTTAATAATAATCATTCGATTTATTTGTTTGTTTGTTTGTTTGATATTTTGTACTTTGTAAGAATGTAGAGATCAGTGCTCGTTTGTCATTTTTGCCAACATCATCAGAACGATAAAGCAGGTGCTATTCATTATCTTCGTATAATCCTTATTGCACTCCCACTTTCGCTCACATTACAGTCACGTTTGCAAAAATTTGATCACGGTCTTATGAACATGAGAAATACCTACATTGGTTTGCAGCAAGTTCTTAGAACTTCAACACTTCATGTTAAAAATGATGCCATATTTGAATCTCAGAACGGTGGCGTGGGAACTCAGGTGTGTCCACTGCTTCTAAGGAAGACGCATATATGTTTCTTATTTCAGGTGTCAACAGTCACAGGCATAGCTGCTCTGACGACTATGATTACTAAAAGAGACTTAATTGTATTATCTTTATCCGATTCTTCACCTATCGCAGGTCCTTCATCTTTCTCATCTCCAGCCTTTTGGCTCTTGCACCGGCTCACTCATCTCTAGCGAGTCATCAGATAAAAGGGGATAGCAATCATTATGACCGATTGATGTGAAGGCATACATACATATATTGATAGCACTATCTGTAAGCTTGTTTATCTGTCAGTTGATATTCGTATACGTGGGTGTCGGATTGATTAACGAATCGTTAAGTCGACGACTTACGATTGTGCGTTTGTAAACTCACATGTGGGTACATGCGATTATCCGTTTATCTTATAGTGATGTCGTTATTAGGTATCGATGGCGGAGTCTTGATAAGAGTGTTTACGTTGTTTCTTTAAGATTATCTTGATAGCAATAGTTCCAAAAACAATTGTGTATTACCGAGCGTTATTTGATCTTCGTTGTTGATATCTACATTATGCAGTTGTTGTCATTTATATTTACCTACAGCTTGCAGCTGGCGAGAGCAAATTATGATGACCAATATATAATGTCTGATCACTGGACAGGGATTTATAAAATGTACTAAATACTACTATATACTACTATATTACTATGTACTATGTGTGCGAGGCAAAAGCATGTGTGTCGTGCACTTTTCGGAGGCGTACAATTTTGATACCCCGAGTTATGGACGATATTTCTTAATTTCTTAGTAAAAATAGGCACAGCCCTACCCCAAAACCTACCCCTAGCTCTACAATTGCATGTAAACTCTACACAGATCATACTTCACAGCCAGGCAGTCTTATTCCAGAGGTAACTGTCAGGAATGGGCCGAAATCACTGCGTACACATTATACAAGTCGTTTGATGTATTTTTATCAACTTTTTATTTCAGGCATTAACCCATATAACTCAGTTTACATAATTATTACATAGATTGCATTAAAAATTAAATCACATTCCATTACATTACATTAACATTATTTTTTTTTAACAATTATTTTTAAAAGAGTAACCGTGGAGTTTCTTGCCGGCGCTTCTCCATAGGAAACGACCAATTGGAACCATGCACCTAGTTTCTGACGTTTCATAAGTGCCCATGTAGGTTTATGGGATATAAAAATATTTTGATTTTGATTATTAAAGAATTAGCTACTCAAAATCGCATTGATAATATTTATGCTGTGTAATACCTATTTATTGCATGTATTTAGGGTATCGGAAATCAATCGATGTTACAACAGATTTAACACTTGGAAAAAGTTTACTTGTGCATTTACAGCTGCACATTCGCATGCAAGGCTTTTCCGAAAATATTACTTATTCATTATTGTTTTTATTTGTTTGATGGGCTCGGTTAGTCCACTATCTTATCTACCCTGATTATCTGTATGTAGGCTACCTAATATATTGCCGTGTGAACTAGATAACAACTAAGAACTAAGTCAGTGCATTCTGATAAGCTTTTTTCTGATCATGTCAAAGGGTTTTTTATCGACTGTCTAATTAAATATAATCGCGAATTGGATTTTTCGCACAAATATCCTACTCAGTGTTATCGTATATTACGTACAGAAGTTTAAATGTTTCAGGCAGATGTTTTGCAGAGTGTTTTTGATACAAGTCGATGTGATTGTCAAGAACACTTGTCATGCGTGTGGATTTAGCTGATGGGCGATTTTTTTATAAACGATATTTTTTTTATTCGGCAGTTGTAGATACTGTGAAACTTCGTGTTTGCAGTTAATTGGTTGGAAAGCAACGAAGGTTGTCCGTGAGAGAAGGGGCGAGTTTAAGCTGTTTGAACAAGCGTTTAAAATGATTGATGATTGCAATGATTTGGTCTGATTACTTAGTAACTCGAAGGCGAACTTTAATAAGAAACTGTCTTACTTGTACTATGATTTTCGAATTAATTTAACTGGGATTTCGGAAAGTTTACGACTTATTTTTGAATTACAAAATGGGGATTGAAAAACGTTAAAAATAATTGTACCTGCCTATATTTTGCATGTCATAAACAAAATGATGTAATTTTCGGCTCTTCGTGTCGAACTTTGATGTGGGATCAAAGATTTAGATAGTTACAAAATCTAGCATATCTTTGTTTATTCACATTTGTACGACGACATGCATTGTCTGAAACAATTATCGATTACCTCGATTCTATTTTTGTTATGAAACGGTTAGAAATCAGACTGATAAGGTCGTACTAATCTGTGTTAGGTACGATTATATGTAGTGAACTAATAAATAACTAATTACATTAATAAAATTAGGGCCAAAGTACGCTTACACCAACAAAAAATGATTTTTTTGCGACTGATTTGTTAAACGTACAAGCGACTCGCCCTTGCTTCGCACGGTTTTTACGCCTTGACAAAACATCGAGATTCCAAATTCGATAAATCGATTTCGATAAATGTACTAAGTTTAATATTAACCTTCCGGAATAAATTATGAAATATAATATGTGAAAATCCCATCAAAATCCGTTGCGCAGTTTCAGTCAAACATCAATTTATATTATGCATAGAAATGTATACTTAGATATACGGTAGAATGCACTTTATTGCACTCATGTGCAATCTTGAAAATGAATGGAGCATGGTGCGTCTGAAGCAAGCATGGGGTTTGAATATAGAACTTTAATTTTAGTTTCGAAATGTATTTAGACTTTTTGACAAAACTAAAACAACTGTGCATTGATAAACATTCCTGTGACTGAACTTGTCGGGATGCCTGCCAAATGCAATGCAAGAATTTACAGTTTTGTCGTTAATAAAAGCATTCCGAGAGATTTAGCACTGAAATTTCGAGTACCTATCAATTTTTTTTTGTACCTGCGTAATATAACTCAAAAGCTTTCGTACATTTAAGACTTTAAAACTAATAAACTGGACATAATTAAATGTAATTATTGTTTCTCAATTGTTGTCTACATCAAAGGGATTTTACATGAAGAGTTTATAAAGACAATGGCTGCTAGCTTATCTATCATATCATGTAGTCTTAAGAATTGAACACGTGTTTGTCTAACGTGTAAACGTAGGTACAACGTTCGTTGTACGGTTTTAAGCTTATAGTGTGTCCAACGTCAAATATTTAAAATTTTCAAAATTCGAATGATTAGGCAATTGTTTTTTTAATTCAACTTTGAAGGAGAGAGAATCTGACATAGGCCATCAAGTACAATGAACTTCAAAAATGATAAGAACTGACTCTGAATCCTTATCTAGACTAAACACACTGGAGCTTAGTTTTTATGGTCTCAATGCACTTTGATTCAATTTCCTTTATCAAGGATAAATCCTTGTTATTGATGCTATCAGCAAAAAGCAGATCAATAACAAATCGATGTCAATTGGAGAGACAAGGAAAGCAGATTACAATCTAATGGGATAAACCTGAGAGAGAAGGAGATAGAAACCAACTATTGCTAAGACCTAAAAGTGTCAGTTTGACAAAACAGTGGTTTTTATTCTACGTGTTTATTTGTCAAGAAAAATGTAACACGATAAGATATTTAATTTAAACTATCATTGTTCTTCAGTCATGTCGGGGATCCAGATCTAATCAGTAGTAGATGAGATTAGGTTTGAAACTTTATTCTTTATCATATTTTCTTTCTCTATAAAGAGATGGAAGATTAGAGTAAATAAAACCCATGGGTGATAATGACTGAATATCTGTCTGTCTGTACATTTTGGGCCTACGTATATATAACATTAGTGAATGCCACTATCGAAATCTTGTTTTCTATCTGGGAATGCTTTTAAACTCGTCAGTTTTCAGTTCAAAGTTACAAAGCTTCCTTCCCATCATCCTCCCCAACTTCCTCTCCAACATAAGTCACAAGAACTACAAAGACACCGTACGTTATTTGGAACCGTTAATATTTTGCTATTTTGATTATTGTTCCATGAAAAACCGTGGACAATGCTACAATACAAATGTATATGCAAAAATCTTCCATTGTTTCAATATTTATTACTTATTATTATTTACGTAATGATGGGTTTACCGCTGAAATACCTACCTATCAATCGGTCATAGATTAATTTTGATATTAGAACAACTTCTATAAAATGCGTTAATTTTTTTCGCGCACTGCAATTTCGACGCTCTGCTTTACGCCGAGAGTTGGAAATCCAACAGTGTGGGGCTAATACTATTCTAGTACTTTTGTGTTCCTAGAGATAACACATCACTTTCTGTATTCGTGATACATCTTGTTGATACATAGAGAACAATATTATAACAGTATTACGTATATGAAGAAGTTTCCCTGGATCCCTCCAGTAAATAAAATCGAGAAATTTCCCAATTTCTCGATTTTATTTACTTGTATTTATTGTTTGTGTATTTTTCATCTGGTGAGCTTACGTATACTGTTTGACTGGTCAGGAAAATAAAGCTACATCAGTTTTTGTTTGAAAATTACATACTGGTTACTTTTTTGTAGGTATTCTAACAATTAAAGGCTCTAATTGGACAACCATGCTCAGAATACGTACAACTCCATTTTTTTCTTACGACACTGTTACAAAGTCGCAAAATGATCTTTGGCGTTGGTCTTTTAATTTGTGGCCTCAGTCACATCAGATACAGAATCCACTCTCTGTGTAGGTAAGTTATGCCCAAATGACAGATTGCCGATTCAGAACTCCAAGTCATCATGTATACAACATTTCTCCATCTTTAAGAAAACAACGGTCGTCACAAGATAAGTTTGATTGATATCGTTAAAACAGTGTATCGTATTGTTGCGAAATACTTATTTTTAGTCGCAATTTATCTCGTAAAACATCTAATATCTTAAGTAAAATCTAATTTTCATGCGCATTATTTACAGGGCTAATATTTTCATTCAGTGTTATTGTGGTAAGTAGTTTTTCACAATAGTCTATGAATTATATCGCCAAGACGAGCCAAGCGAAGCGCAAGGGTACTACCTACCTATTCTCGAAGAGCTTCGTCGTTTATTTGAATTCTCATAACTTGGGTTTGGGCCACATATTTTGACTTAAGTGTAGAGTTTGTGTGAAGTTAGGGCTTGTAGAGTTAGGGCGTGTAGAGTTAGAAGCTTGGCTCTACATGAGATGTGATAACTTTTTGACAGTGCGAGCCATGTGGTTTCGTCTTGGCAACATTTTACATGAAAATGTTTTTGGTGGGATTAGTCTTTCCATAGATGCTACAGTAAGAACAGAGCAAAGATCTTTATCAGACAGAATTACATCATCCGTTGCTAAGATAGGGACTGTATGTAGGTACAACCTGTTAAATCTATATTATCTTGCGACCTAGAAGATGATTCACGATTTTATTTGATAGATGTATTTCAAGTACTAAGCAAGTTTTGTAAATTAAATTTAAAATAAACTATTTCAGGTGAAGACAGGCTAGACTAAACATAAATATATCACGAAAGACCAATGAACTTGAAACAGGATCGCTATAAAAATACCTATACCTTATTATCATGATGCATATTATAAAGTTATGCAATGATAAAATGACATCACTTGCACACTCACATCACTTGCACGACGCCAGTTCAATTCAATTCAATAAATCTTTATTGCAATCCATAATGTACACACGGCTACAAATCAAGCTATACAATTCCAGTATAAACTGATCTCGCATACTACAGGATTTCCTTACAATTAAAGGTCAGCTTATACTGGAAATGTATAGCTTGATATGTAGCCGTGTGTACACATACAGGTGGTAAACCAGGGGGGTAACCATCACCTCTTATAGCAGTATTATTTCAATATTACTTCAGCGTGAGAAAGAGATGGAGCTATAAGTCCTGTATAGCTCCATCACTTTCCCACTGTGAAGTAATATTATAATAATACTGCTATAAGAGGTGATGGTTACCCCCCATGTCTAGTCTTTGACATGATTAAATAATATTTTGTATTACCAATAACGTAATACAAACGCCCGCCTCGTTGATCTAGTGGTTGCAAGCGCTACTGCTGAGCATGAGGTCCTGGGTTCGATTCCCGGGTCGGGCAAAGTGTTATTGGGTTTTTCTATATGGAATTTCTCAGTAGCAGCCCGGAGTCTGGATTTGTGCCCGGTTGATGGCAATAGGCTCGCCCCCTATTACATGGGACTTAAAAACATAACTGACGAAATGTGGGTGTACTACAGGTACACCTCTGCCCAGCCCTTCGGAGAAACAAGGCGTGATGTTATGTTATGTAGGTAATACAAAAGTCCCTATGTAATTACGCATATGTGGATGATAAGAATACATTTTTAATTTAATTTAAATATTTGTGGTGTAAGCTCTATTTTGCCTTGTAAGGTATATTTTAGCGTGTGACTAGTAATGTTCTCATCTTGACTCGCAGATTTATTCGATTTTTTTTTTTTGGTTTCGCCGCTGTCGGGTATAAAGAAGTCATTTGCCAATAATTCATACGCAAACCAGTTTAGAAATTCTTTCACCAAATATGCCAGTGTGATTTGCAATTTCACTCAAGGTACATATTAGGTAAGTACCTAAATGTTTAGAATCAGAGACTGCTTTTGTAAACATATAATATTTTAAAATGATTACAAAAGTAATTATTTTATACTGGAATCAATCTTATTTTTTCCATTTGCCTATTTTTAAGACTTATTATCTAAAGTACTATTTAATTGACTTGTATAATTTTGACTCTCTGTAGATTTTTATTTGTATCATCATGTTTTAAGAGAACTGAATCAGCATGTATATTTAGGTAGTCGTATTATTATTAAGTTACATTGCAGAGTCGCGTCACTAACTTTCATAATATAAATAAGCTTATGCGTGAAAATAAAACGAAAATATTAGTAATTTTTATTTTTCACGGAAAACTAGAACGCTTTAACTATCGCAGAACTTTATTGTAATTTTATGTTTTACAGTTCTATTTTATTTTTTAGGTCGCGTTTCCCGTAGTTTTGCAGACAAAGTCAGATTTTTACAGCTCAAAATATCACACGTTCTAAGTCTTGAGACCTGAAACACTTCCTGAATACTTTCTATTGTTGAGGCAATCGTAAGAACTGAAGGCACGAGCCTCTATTCATTGGATATTACCGACTAAACAATGCGTTTTATATAGTGCTTATTGAAAGTGTGGAGAGATGATTATTCTTTGCAGATTGGTTGCAATGACTCTGCAGATTGCAATAACATGATCGGGTATAAACACTGCAGTGGACAGTCTTACGTGCCTGCAGCCACGTTTTCAGACCACGTACACGATGTTATGAGTAAATGAGATCAGTTTAATCCGTCACAAATGCTACAAGGTCTTAGGAAATGGGTTGTAAATGGCGCGCGCCATAAAACTCTGCATGTTAACTTATGACTTTTACACTTAACGATTGCAGTGTTCTAGTTTGTTTTTAACGATTTCTTTGTTAAATCTTGTAGTAAATTAAATTGTTTTCAGGAAGATTTTATGGCTAGCAATGGCCCATTTACCTTTTGTTTTCAGTTTTGTTACATATAGTGTTGGAAACAGAATATGAATTAGCTTTGGCATGGCTCTAGTTTTCTCTTGCGTCATTTATCATTAAACCTGACTGATTCTTTATCTAAAAGTATATTTTTCTTATAAAGCATTATTGTCATAAACTATTTCCGGGACATATTATGTATATGTCGACCTCGTTCGTCCCGACTGGACATAGTCCAATAGTTTCTTCCGTGTTATCATTTAAATAAACCGGAACACTATGTTTTGTTTTCCTGTTTATATTGTTATAACTACAGAATACATATTAGGTACTGCTGTTTTATTGCGAGCACTGGTGGCCCAGTGGTAACGGCTGCGACTTACGAGTAGGTCGTAGGTTCGTACCCAGCCAGGCGCTTTACTTTGTCTAAATTATTTCATCACCACTGCTCTCAAAACGGTGAAGGAAAACATCGTGAGGAAACCGGCATGTCCTAGAACCAAAAATTCGAAGACATGTGACATCTACCAACCCGCACTGGGCCCGCGTGGTGGATTACGGCCCACTCCCTCTCACAGAGAGGAGGCCTGTGTCCCAGCAGTGGGAACATTATAGGCTGACTATGTGTACTGTTTTATTTTAAATTGTTTGCATATCTACTTATATAAACATTACGTTTGTGAAAACAAGTACGTAGTTGACAGCGTCTAGTCGATACAGAAATGGATCGAAAATATTGTTTATTATTGCATTGTTTGTTATTTATTTGTTTTAAGATTAACGAGGACGAGGGAATAATATGTTATAACAGGTAGTGTTAAACACATAAATGGTTCACGCACTTAAATAAGTGATAAGGTTTTTTGCCACAATTGTATAATCATTTAGCATTTTAAACTTGAAATGATAGTTGATCATATGTCTTTTTGTGGAGAAATGTTTAGAATTTATGTTTTAAAACAAGCAATAAAGCTTAGGTAATATAGCCTATATTCAACTACCTCATAATATATTACAAGGTTTATGAAAGTTGAGACTAAAGGCTCGTGTACACTGGCGCGCTATCACGGGCGCGACGGGCAGCGCGACACGTTATATGAAGTTTTCATAGAAATTGTGCTACTAATGTTGCGTCGCGCTGTCGCGTCGCGCCTGTCTGCGGGAACCTTGATAGATATATGTCCTCCATACATGGCTACCAATTAATATAATTTAACGACTATCTTTGATATGAGGCTATAAATTGTAGCTGGAATTGTTGCATCATGTAGTTACATTCTTAACTAATTGACTAAGTACCTACCTATGAGAGTTTTGTGGTTTATTGCAGTAGAGTGTTCAGAATGTTAGCTATTTAATTAAGGCCCGTCTCTACCGAATACAATAGTAATTAGCGGTGACTCTTAACTTTTCGCTATTTATGTATAGAATGGCTGAATGGTCAATTTGTCGCCATTTTTATATCAACCCGTGCCGTGACCAATTTTACAGTTTCAAGGTTCAAGTAGTCAAAATAAAACTAGGTTGGTAAAAGAGAAACTAGGGTTGATAGCTTTGGAAAAATAAATAATTGTAAGTAGTTACTTAATTACCTACCTATACCTAGTTTTATTTAATATTTTTTGTTTATTTAGTTTTTAAAATAAATAACGTTTAATAAATGGGAAGTTTTTAAGACGTAGTGTTATAGGTTTATCAGAATTACCATAATCATAAACGAGTCTTTTTAATCCCTAAAAAAGTAGCCACACAAAAAAGGGCTCTAAACTACAAAAGACTGATCTTATCTAATCCTATGCATTTTCCATGCATACCAGTCCACTTCAAAACGGAGCCAACATTTTTGTTGTTAAAATCTAATCGCCATTAAATATTTTATCTCCTAAACTCTTTGGCTCAGGAACAGCCCTGTAATATCCGTGGCACACAGACAGTTTGACCTCCGCTTTAGGCTAGACATTCTATTTGATACCTATAATTTGGTACTTCATAATAGAGAGATAAACACGTAGAGAGACTTTTTTTTTGAGCAGTCTCCCTTTTTTATAAAAGCAAAAGCGAGATCACTCTAAACCTATTTATTTTTTGCTTTCTCGATTTGTCTATCGAGCACGAGGCTTCTTAGGGTGCCTTCCTAGATAGAATAAATCTGTAGGAGACTTTTGTCCTAACTATCAACACAGACAATGTTTATAGTCCACACATGTCTTGTGATCTAAATAGCGGGATATAGGATAGCTCACTTATTCGACGTAGGTGCACTAATCAAGCATGACCTTAAAATATAATTTTGACATTGATAAAATTGAAGCATGTGATAAATTAGTTCATATTAACGTGTGTTAGTGTCAAATCTTTAAATTCATAGGTATTCATTCAGAATCTTACTGTTTGCGGTCACACCTACAATAAAAGCAATTATCACCAGTCTGAAACAACCGCTTAAAGGTCTATTCTTGGAAGTCTACTGACCTCATATACATCGCTAAACTGGGTAAATACTATCAGTATCTATCGAACAAAGTTCAGTCTATCAAACACTTTCTTGTCACTTGAAATACTGATAAGGATACTTTTTACAATGTGACGTTATCACTTAACATCGAAACAAGAGTTTCATTGTACTTTGGTTCTTATTATAAGAAATGCTCGCTAGTAAATTGTATAATTTCGCACGACCCATATCTACTTCCCTGTTTTGCGGTGCCACTGGTTCATATTACTGCTAGATCACGTTATCAAACACTCATATACCTATCTAAGTATAGGAAATACTAAATTCCGCTTTGAATAAGTGGGAATAAGTATGGAATTAATAAGAAGTACTGAAGTGAAACACTCAAATAATTATGTTAATTCTGTTTGAACGCCTCCCCTTACCACTTCCCACCTTTAAGTTATTTCGTATAAACTTGATTTATCTTCCAAGTGTGTTAGTTAGAGACCATTAGATTCTAAGACATAATTTAAAACTTTAATCAGTTTGAATACACTCATTGTTCTTAAGTTATCTTTATCGTTATTTGGGTAAGTCCTGTTTTAAAATGGATTGAGTGTGGTTTCAAATTCAAGTGGCTGAAGATATGAATCTAGGAAGTTAGGCAGGAATATCTGTCATAGCTGTCAATAAGGTGATGTTAGTTGTGTTATCGTCTAAAACGATAGGTACATTATCTTTGATTGGCACAGCATTTTTTTATGTATAGAAATTGCGCAGTTAGATATTTGCCACAAGTATGAAGAACAGTCTAAAGATTTCTTATGAGTTCGCTTCTGTTTTGCTATTTTACAAATATCCATTGTTATTTTCAATTTCAGGAGTTATAAAGAATCTTGTTTAGTTTAAAAAACTATTAAAAATAATAAAATTGAAAGCTACATTCCGTTTGCGGTTAAGTTTGTGAGCTCGTTTTTTTATGGTTGGGAAATTATCAAATAACTTCTCCGGAGCGGGAGGGTGTGTCAGACTCTTACTGACTAAAACCCACCCGTGTTCCTTCCGCTGCCTGTGTTGCCAGGGGCTTCGGTATCCTTTCGGACTTTCCCGCGACCCCGGCAGTTGTTGAGCTCCCTAGGTGTTCGATTAGCCCGAAACACAGACGTTTCTGCTTTACTGTACGTATAGAATTATTTTTTTTATGAATGCCCGACATAATTAAGTAGGCTATAGTTTTTATTAAGTCTCACGTGATTAGTATTTTAATAACGACGTGTAGACATTCTTGGAAAAGCCTATTGTATAATTAAACGAAAATATTGTAGAGGCTAATATTCTGTGTAAGTTTATGGAGAGAATCTATTAAAACTGGAGGCAATAAAAGCAGAAGTGCATTAACATTGAAACTCAGCAAATCTTCCTAATCATTTTCAACCGAAAATTATCGTATTATTTAGGGGTACTCTGATGCATCATCATTATCACCATTATAAGTAAAAGCAAGTTGTATGTATAAAGTAAGAGGTCAAATGGATTAAAGATAAGGACTTTGTACCGATCACGACGTTTAAGATTGAAAAGATCACGTCGAACTGAAAGGTTTGTGATAGCATCACGAGTTACTGATAACGTACTCGTAGGTATCAAGCATTGCGCTGAAGAGTATTTTTTATCGATAGCATGACGCGAGTGAATTAACTAGTTTCATTAACGGGAATTTCTAATTAATTTAAGGAATCGTCTATTGAATCATTCAAGATTGATTTCTGAAATATAGCCTGTGGGTAAGAGTTTGCTTTCCAAATACATCAGTAAGTTGCTGTGGAAAAAAAAAAAATATTTACAGTCTGCAGTGTATTTTAAGTTAGAAAAAAAAATCTATTGCTAAATCGGAAGTTCCTAACGAAAGAACATTTTTACCCTCGGAAAATTGTATCGACAGTTTCTGTCGCGTGTCAATCACGACAATCGGAAACTCTATAGCTACACGTAATCATTTTCCACCCGCTGCTGTCAAATTGGAACTTGGGCCAAAATTTTTTTTTAACCACCACATGCAGATACACTGAATAAATAGATTAATGCTTCTGCCAGCGCAAGGCCTTTTCTAGAAGAGAATGTTATGAACATAACCTAACAAAAAAGAAAGTCAGTACTCACACGTATGCTTTCGTCTCCTGCAGATGGACTAGGCCCTGCTTGAACAGGTCGTATGCAACCTTTGAGTACTTTGTGGACATAGCCAGAAGGTCTGGCTGGTATTCCACTTCCTTCTGCTTCTCCGAATTGTTGGGATCGGTAACAATGTTGTGCTTCTTCTTCATTCTCTCTAACGTACGCGACGGTTTCGGCGGCACAGGCGCCGCCGGTGCTGTTACGATCACATCACGGGTACACATGTTACACATTTTTTCTCAACAAACACGCTCTACGCTCACAGACCGTTTGCCTGGCGCGCGCACCGTTCGCGTATATAAGTCGATGATTTCGTATCCCCCCACCCCGAGCGTGTGACGCAAGGTGTGCAGCGGGCGCCTCTGACTGATGACGCGGAATCGTTGAATAAAACACGCAGAGAAGTAGCATACATATCGAACAAAATACTAGGAAAGATAAAACAAGACAAATCAATAAATTAATTTTAAATTGCATTTCGGTCGATAAGACCTTACTGTTTCTGAAATATCGATTGATTTGTCTTGATTTTCTTGTCAGTGCAGTCCGCGGACGGGTGTTTTATTAAAAAAAGACTAGTTTTATTTTCACATTAGTTTACATTACCGCTTTTTACATATTTACAAAACATAATATGTACACGTAAATCTTACTTGTTTGAAACGGTTTTATTGATTGGAATATATCGCAACCATCAAATGGGTCCTCTTGGCAAGTAAAACATTAATTTCTAATTCTGCTTCCTTTCTAAGGAAAATAACATAACATCACGTACTTTTCCCCGCAGAGGTGTACCTATTAGTACACCCACATGTCGCCAGTTATGTTTAACTCCCGCGTGATAGACAAATCAAGTTTATAGACATTTTATTCGGTTGCCTGTAGAGTGTTTTATAAGAGAACTGGTTACAAATGGTAAAATTGGAGACGGAAAAGTTTTTCTTGTCTAGACCGAGACGTGGTCTCAAAAGTGCGCCATGGTGACTCAAGCAGTTAAAGGCATATCTTAAAAAATAAACAGAATACTGTTGCTAGTTGCGACACTTTGGGTTTTCTTTTATGATTGATTATTGTATATTATATAAGTAGGTACTTACTTGTGGAATATTTGATTAAATTTCTTTACGCTTAAAACGATCATTTTTAATGATTTCTCGCGAGTTGTGTTTGAGATAACGTGACATTGAGCACTGACTGCTCGCTTATATAGCCATATAAGCGAGCAGTCAGTGCCATATAAATGTAAAGCTAGTAAAGTTAGTTGCCTCAGCAGGCTTAGTACGAGAACCGTAGAGAAGCGTTTTATCGGCGGAAGAGTAGACAAAAATATATTTCCATGTAGAACATTTGAACATGTGGGGCTTGTGGCAAAGTAATAACAGCCGCACGGGTCAATCGATCAGGTTAAGCTACGCTTGCCGCGGTTGGTCCATGGATGGGTGACCATCTTTACATACCAAGACCCCTCCGTGCCTCGGAAAGCACGTAAAGCCGTTGGTCCCGGCTGCCGTTCGTGGATCTTTGACAGTCGTTACGAGTCGTCAGAAGCCCAAAAGTCTGACAACCAGTCTTACCATGGGGTATCGTGTTACCCAGTAACTGGGTTGTGGAGGTCAGATAGGCAGTCGCTCCATGTGAAATACTGGTATTCAGCTGCTTCATAGACTGGAAGCCGACCCCAACGTAGTTGGGAAAAGGCAGGCAGGTGATGATGATGTAGAAGAACATTTGCGGTAGACAAGCGATTTCTATTATAGATTATAATTATTATATTTCTATTATATTATACTAGTAGAGTAGAAGTAGAAAGTTCTAAGCCTGTGGTTTCGTCCTAAGCCCAGGCTTTCAGATGGTCGGACGCGATCAAGAAGAACAAGACTGTATAACTTGGAGATGTGTCGTAAGTGGTCGCGATCCTCAGTAGTGCTAGCGAGGGAACGATGCACAAGAATAAAGACAATTTTAGATTAGGCTTGTACCCGACGTATTTAGGTAATTATACTGAATTTAATTTGAAAAAGATGTAATATAATTTATATATTAATCTAGATTTGTTTTTGATCAGTCGCATTTCTAGTCTAAATCATTACTGTGCGTGGTTTGATACCTACGCACTTGTATAAAAAAAAACAAATTCAAAATATTTAATTTCACATAAACCTACATGGGCAATTATGAAACGTCAGAAGCTAGGTGCACGGTTCCAATTGGTCGTTTCCTATGGAGAAGAGCCGGCAAGAAACTCCACGGTTACTTTTTTAAAATAATTTTTACAATGTTTTCAAATCACAGTGTTAATAGGTATGGGAGGATAGTGTAGGCCTGTCAAGAAGTACCACGTATTTAAAAAAAGATAAATGGTCTACAAATCTAGTCTATTAAGCCTACAACGTTCTCACATTCACAAAATATAAAATAATCTATGTAAAATATTAATAAAATAATAAAAATAAAAACCAATTTAAACCAAATGACATGTTTGCCATTACAACTGTAACAAGTCTGAATTAATATACTGTCCACAAAAACTACTAATAAATAGTTGGAGAAATTAATGAAAATTTTATGTCAAAAAGTATGTATAAAACAAAAATAAAAAATAAACATCGTAATTTGGGAGCAGTTAATTGACATTTACATAGTTTTATGCCGTTTATGAGGTACCAGGGAAGCCACATGTGCAGAAGGAATTATTACCAAACTTATTTGTCTTCAACGTAGTCTTTAATTTTATAATATGCATTTTTGATAAGAACACGTTTGATGTGGGTTTTGAACTTTCCATCGCAAAGTTCTGTAACCGACTTTGGCAACTTGTTATAAAAGCGGATACTGCTGATATCGATATGTCATAGTTGGTAATGTCCTGAACAAAGAATACATACGTCCCATTAATACAAACTGTATGCAGGTGCCGTTCGGGGACTGAATATTGATAAATTGTTCCACCGAACCGCACTTATCAAAATTCTGTTTCAGTGCGGTTAGTGCACGGAAAAAAAGTATGTCTTAAATTAAGACAATATCCTTTTGGTCAAGACAAATATTGATTCATATATAGGGAAAACAATATAATCTTGAATGAAGTAAAATTTTGTCCTAGTTTTATTGTCTTCTTCGAAGACATTATACTTAAATGAAGAATTATTAAGTTTAATTTTAAGAATATTATTTCTCTCTTAGAATATTTTCTTCAATTAAGCTTATTATAGTCTTGAATCAAAAATATTTGCTTAGGTCAAGAATAAAAACCAAGTATTTATTATTCTTAATTTGAGTAAACAGGTTTTCTTGGACTGAGTACATTTACTTACGTTAAGAAAATATTTATTTGGATTGAAACAATTTTTCTGAGAATATTGATATTCTTCGCTGAAGAGATCCTTTTTTTCCGTGTGGAAGTGCTCATATCAGGTGTGGTTCGGACAAGTGTTGTTGAAATCAGTGCTCTGAGTGGAACACCTCGTCTTAGTGGTATTGCAAAAGAAAAGTGGGGTTTATAATCCATGTCTGGAATGAACTGATTGTTACACTTTCAAAGATTCAATATTTATTATATTTCACTTTGGGTGATTATGTAATTTTGTAGAATCAGATCTTCGATTAATTGTTATTTAATTATGCTATCTAGTAAGTTGTTGGGTAAAAGGGTTTTTAGGGTACTTTCATACAGGCGCGAGGAGGTGAAACGCCGGGGCGTTACTCCGCTGCCGCGAGAAATCGCGGCACAGCGGACGGAGCTCCGGCGGGATCTCATGGCGACATGGAGAGTACGGTTGTCACAACCCAGTGCTGGGCACGCCACAATTGCGGCGATAAGTCCCCTCTTTGAGGAGTGGCTAGAGAGGCGCCACGGCGCCCTCACCTTCCGCCTGACGCAGGTCCTCACCGGACACGACAGCTTCGGGAGGTTCCTGTGTCGGATAAGGCGGGAGGAAACGCCGTCTGTCACCACTGTGTGGATCTCCCGGAGGATACGGTGGAGCATACGGTGGAGGTCTGCCCGGCTTGGGTAGAGCACCGCCGTGTCCTCTTGGAGGCGATCGGCGGCCCTGGTTCAGGCCATAGTACGGAGCGAGAGGGCATGGGCAGCCGTCACCTCCTTCTGCGAAGCAGTAATGCTCGCGAAGGAGGAGGCGTCCGGGCCGGTTGAAGGAAAGGCAAATTTCGCACCCTCTCACCCCTAGCCGCCGCAGGAGACGCCCTGGGCGTCGGGAATCCCGGGCGGATTTCCGGCCACCGTAGGAGTGGGCTTGCGGACGGTGAGCAATGGGTAGCTCACCGTCCGGTAAGGACCAGGCCCGGGTGGACGGCGCGTTGTATTCCACGCGCGCCTCAAAAAGATGTCGTCAGTGTAGGGGTCTACTAGGGCCGATGCCTGCCGGGGTCGCGGGAAGGTACTAAGGGTTACCGAGGCCCCAGGCAACGGAAAGAATACGGGTGGGTTTTAGTCACTAAGAGTCTGACACACCCTCCCGCTCCGCCCAGAGCTGGAGAAGTTATTTGATGACTTCCCACCCAAAAAAAACAAAGGGTACTTCCATAGGGTATTATTTTCATACTTGTGTAGATTGGTGATCTCCGTACCTGTGTTATAATTACGCATATCTTTATTCTGGCATAACTGCATTTTAAAACACCACGTAAATATTCCATGGACTCTTTGTCGACCAGACTACGTTTCTTCCATATCCTACTAATTTTAACCACTCGGTCGCCGTCTTTAGCATATAGCAGAAGCTCTTGATTAGCTGGTAGGTAAAACAGTATCTATATTACGTGTACAGCCAGGGCGGATCGGAACATGAGGCGAGTCACTGCGCATTAACGAATTCACGTGTCAGCGGGGGTTAGGGGTGCGGTACTGCGCAGCGAGTAGCGCACTTCAAGCCACCGTTAAATTTGACTCGTACTATACTGTCCATGCTATTGTAGGAGCGTTGACAGAAGTTAATAAGTAAAGTTACCACAGAGTCTTCGCAGCATTTCATTTCTCTCCGTACACACAACCCAAAGACATTACATACACGCACACAAAACTATGTATAGTTTTTGATTGTGTCCTACGAAAACAACACCCAACACCGTCTTCTGTCAGAACGCTTAAAGGTGCGTTTTTACTGACGCGGAGCTAGACGGAGTGGAGAGGAGCGGACCGAGAATTGGCCAATCACAGTGCTCGAAATCTCCAGTCCGCAGATTTGTGAGTGGAAACGCACCTTAACGTGCTGGCAATTCACAAAGTATGTACACCATATAGGTATCTCTAATGATAAAGGTCTGCCAAGGACGGCCCGTTCCGTAGCCAGTACTGTAAACAGTTTCTGGGAAGCGTATCTACTACCTATATCTAAGGAGAACAACGCACGAAAAGATCAGTGACCGCACATCGTGGAGAACTTGACCTGCTTATCTGAGAGGCCTATTAAATGCCGGATAATCTTATCTACATGATAAATTATCGGATGGTTTATATAACACAAGGTTGCGGGTTTTCAGGAAATATACAAGGTGTCGTTTTGCATCCTCGTCAAATTTCAGGAGGCTGCTATGAAGAACATATATAATCAAATAAAATTACGATACCTGCTCAATAATTAATACATACTTGTTTTTTTAGTTATTTAAGTTTGACAGTATTTTAGAATACACCACTTTCACACAACAGAATAACCCCGTTGCGTATGCGAAGTGTGTGTGTAAAAGGGCAGTTACATTGCGGTCTCACACGGGCTGCGTTTTTACATGCGTGTCCCACACATGCCAATTTCCGAAAATTAGAATAAGAAAATAAAAAAGAAACCTACTTATTTTATTATTGATTCTCGAGCAGGTATCGTAATTTTATTTATTTAATTAATTATTATTTAATTATCGTAATTGACATTCATAGCAGCCTCCTGAAATTTGACGAGGATGCAAAAAGACACCTTGTATATAAATGTCTTCACTGAGTTACGCCTACTGCGTAGCATATTACCGATAACCGACATATAAAATGTTAGTCAACTAGGATCGTCATCTGTTTGTGTGCAAAATATCGATAACGGTAAAAATATTGACGAAGACTTTGAAAACAGTCAACGTTTATGAGTAATCTCGCATAAGATCTTCCTCTGACTATTGACTCCTCGATGCAATGTATCAAGAGTAGGTGATACAAAGCAGTTCTCAACCTCTCTATTCATGTCTAATGTACTACATAACATTACATCACGCCTTGTTTCCACGAAGGGTTGGCTAGAGGTGTACCTGTAGTACACCCACATTTCGCCAGTTATGTTTAAGTCCCATGTAATAGAGGGCGAGCCTATTGCCATCAACCGGGCACAAATCCAGACTCCGGGCTGTTACTGAGAAATTTCAGATAGAAAATCCCAATAACACTTTGCCCGACTCGGGAATCGAACCCAAGACCTCATGCTCAGCAATAGCGCTTGCGACAACCAGACCAACGAGGCAGTCTAGTGTACTAAAACTGATAATTTTAAGCCAGACATAGAAATAACTCGTATGTAATTCCAGTGGGCCCAGTATATGCCTAGTTCAATTCCTACGACTGCCAGCTTACGAGCAGCAATTAGATTGACAATCAGATACCGAACTTCTCACAGCCAAAATAGAGTCAGAGAGAGTCAAGATCAGAGTATTAATTAGGTAGTTAAGGGTCGTGTTGACCTTGGCCATACAAAATAAATGTGCGTCACGCTCACCGCGCCGCCCGCCGCTCGTTTTCATAGGGAATATGAAATCGAAATCGTTTTTTAGTAACGAAAATATGAATATTTTAAAATAATCACAAATAGAATTATTATTAAAAATTTATAAAAAAACAATAGAATTATTGATAGATGGACTTCGTCATAGTTGCGTATGTATTTATTATTTTAAATTACACTGTAATTTTGTTTTAAATTCTATTTATATTTATTTTAGAAGTATGTATGTATGTATGTATGTATGTATGTTAGTATATTCACATATTATTTGTTTTGTAATTCGATTTTTCTTCTACTCTTACACACGGTGCCTACATCTCTTTATGTACATTCCTATCGCAGGTATGCTGGAAGAGATTTCTTTAGAAATAAGCATCACCTTTGTACGTATTTTTCTGTTCTATTCTTCTTTTCTGTTTTTATATGTGTGTACATAAATGGTTATATAAAAAAAAAAAATTATGGTCATACAAAAAAAAAAAAATATCTTAAGTAGTTTGAAAGTAATATAATGATTTTTTTATGCCTTGGGTAGACAATATTTCCTGAATTTATTTCATAAAGATTTTTACTACAATACTTAAATATTCACATATAGAATTGGTGTGTATGCGTTCTAGTTTATCATACATTTTTTGCATAATTTACTTGCATTATATGAAGGCGTAATAACAGATTTAAAAATCACTAAAATCATAAAGCTTAAAGTCAAAATCATCAAAATCAAAATATTTTATTTCACATAAACCTACATGGGCACTTATGAAACGTCAGAAGCTAGGTGCACGGTCCCAGTTGGTCGTCGTCCTATGGAGAAGCCGGCAAGAAACTCCACGGTTAAAAAATAAGCAATGTTTAAATATTACAGTATTAATAGGTATGGGAGGACAGTGTAGGCCTGTCAAGAAGTACCAGGTACTTAACAAAAAATAAATGGTTTACAAATTAATCTAGTCTATCAAGCCTACAACGTTCTCACATTCACAAAATATAAAATAATCTATGTAAAATATTAATAAAATAATAAAAACCTATTTAAACCAAATGCCATGTTTGCCATTACAACTGTAACAAGTCTTAATTAGTATCCTGTCCACAAGAGCCACAAATAAATAGTTAACCAAAGGTATTTACATTTTAACAGTGGCCCCAGGCGGCTGCATTAAGTACAGTCGGTTCTTTTTTGTAGTGCTCAAGATGTAAACAGAGATCAGCAGGCTTAGCACGAGAACCGTAGAACGTAGTACTATTATGTATTCTGTGCCGTAGATAAGCGTTTGGTCGACAAAAATTACGTTTCCGTATCGGTTTTCTACCGAGAAATTGAGACAAGCGATTTCTATTCTAAAGAAGAGAGTAGAAATAGAAGGCGTCATGCTAAGCCTGTAAAGAAGCTATACAACTGACATGTTCCTTAAATTGCAACTTTCTTGTAAGCTAGATGATCTAAAAATGCTGTAATAAAAAAATAAAAAAAATTGATTCCAAATTAGATTGGATTTTTTTTTGTCTGTGAAATCTTAAAATAACTTCTCCCACTCTGGGCGGAGCGGGAGGGTGTGTCAGTCTCTTACTGACTAAAACCCACCCGTATTCCATCCATTGCCTGTGTTGCCAGGAGCCTCGGTAACCCTTTTGTACCTTCCCGCGGCCCTAGTGGACCCCTACACTTGTGCTGATGACATCTCTTTGAGGAGCGCGTGGAATACAACCGCCGTCGACCCGGGCCTGGTCCTTACCGGACGGTGAGCTACCCATTGCTCACCGTCCGCAAGCCCGCGCCTACGGTGGCCGGAAATGCGCCCGGATTCCCAACGCCCAGGGCGTCTCCTGCGGCGGCTAGGGGCGAGAGGCTGCCCATTCTATATTTAGCAGGGTTTTTTAAATACTTCGTGATCTTAAATCATCATTTCAGCCGAAAGACGCTCAATGCTGTACAAAGGCCCTGCTTGGATTTGTCCGAACTTTATTAACGAGCATTGACAATAATTAAGCTTCTTCAGTTTTCAGTCAAGTTGTTGACACACGCGGCAGGAATATTAAAGTAAGGTAATAACAAGATCGTTCGGTATACCGTAGTTCGCGTGAAAACCGGTGCTTCACACGACAATCAAGCGACAGTTCAGTGGCTGCTACAGTGAGGACAATACTGTAAGACAACATGTTTACCCGATTGTGTGGTGTTTTGAAATTTTTTCGGTTACATGACCTATTTTTCTTTTTAGCGTGTCGTTGGCAATCTAAATGACATATTTCAATATAATATATATAGTAGCCATACTCAGAAGACATTAGTCAACATATTTAACTGGCTGTTACCCTCTTATTATTTGATATTTTGTATACAGAAGTTGGTGTACCTTTATAAATAAATAGATAAAAATTCAGTTTAAAAGTCAGTCTCAGTTTAGGTAGGACTGCAATAATAAAAAAAAAACTGGTTATTAATAATTTGCATTAATCATCACCATACGTATTCTTTGGTAAACAAAGAAAAAACCAAGAATCCGCTGTAATTGGCATTTATCGTCTATACTTCTACAGAATACAAACATGGGTTTCTCAGTTTAAAATTCCGTAAAAAAACAATATAAGTCCCCTATTTATTAAGTCGATATCGATTTTTTGGAATATCCAGCATCTACTTATTCTGAGAACAGACCTGTAAATTTTATTCTACTACAGGTGACTCAGTATGCTCACGTAGATAAACGTTTAAGAGTAATCAATTTGTTATCTATTATTAATGAGTCACGTACTGATAATACTTTCTAACTGCCCTATTGCCCTAGATGTCAAATGGACAGCCATGGACCTTGGGTTTAAGCCAAGGACTTTTGTGGCCGGATATATCACAATTGTCTGGCCGGATATAAATAGTGATAGTATCGTCGCATAGATCGCATCATGTTCTAGCCGTAAGGTCCTATAGCTATCTCTTTCTCTCGTATCAGTATCAACTATAGTAGACTTACAGTAGACTTTGCAGTGGTAAAATCACTAGCCAGGAAGCAAGTGTGGAAGCTGAGGCGAGCCAAAGTGTGTGCTAGGTCATGTTTTGACCTTAAGGTTCGCTGAAGGTTTAGCATGACGCTTTCTATTTCTACGAAATAGACACAGCACCTTCTATACAAAGTCTCATTTCGTTTCACCATTTTCGACATCGCACCGTAGAAATCCTTCTACATAAAAAAGGACCTAGACAAAGATCGTTAGAAACGAAAGACAAAATGACAGATTGTAGAAGTATTTCTACGGTGCGATGTCAAAAATGGAGAAACGAAATGTCACTTTGAAAGAGCTGCGTCTATTTCGTAGAAATAGAAAGCGTCATGCTTAGCCTGCTGGACTTACATATGTGTCATCACACTTTTCGGATACAGCTGGTGAGGGTGACGGATGCTACTACCCAGTTTTTAATAAAGTCAGAAGAAGAGGCTTCGTTATTATCTGCTGGTTTTTCATCGCAAAACCCTTGAAGGTTTAAAGCGGTTATGTCGAGTTCTTCTAAAATAATCGTCATCAATAAACCGAGAAATACCACGTGTTAACACTACCTAATTACTTTATTGTTGTTAACTGACCTTTTAACACAGTGAACGATTTATTAACTGACTGACAATTCTTCCAGTTATGCAGATGATAACCTTTGGGGTTATAGACGACAACCCTCGTATGCGTTTCGTACTATATTCAATTAGTAATTTATTAGAAGGGAAATTACTTGAGATGGCTTAATTATGTGAGGTGGGTGGCAGGACTTTTTTTTTAGGTGGCAAATCATCAGATAACTTCTCCCGCTCTAGGCGGAGCGGGAGGGTGTGTCAGACTCTTACTGACTAAAACCCACCCGTATTCCTTCCGTTGCCTGTGTTGTACAGGGGCCTCGGTAACCCTTTTGTACCTTCCCACGACCCTGGCAGGCATCGGCCCTAGTGGATCTCTACACGGGTGCTTGGACTAAACTACATATAAACAGAAACTAGGTTTCGTTGTCCGGGAAAGAAGAAAAACATAACATCACGCCTGCATTTCCTAGAAGGGTTGAGCAGAAGTGTACACCCATATTTCGTTAATTATGTTTAATTCCCATGAAATAGGAACCTATTGCCATACACCTGGCAAAATTCCGGACTCCGGGCAGCTAAAGAGATGAAAAATCCCAATAACACTGCTTGACCTGGGAATTGAACCCAAGGACCTCAAGCTCAGCAGTAGCGCTTGTGACCATTAGACCAACGAGGCAGTCAGGCAGAAGAAAGGAGAAAAAAGAGGTACTGAATAATACAGTACGAGTAGAGTTAGTTTTTAGGTTTAAGTAAAATTGTAGCTGTTTGACCCACAATGCCATACATACCTACATGCGGCCAAGGAATTACCGAAAAGATGAGCTTTTATCATTTTTAGATATTAAAGGGCAAATGATCTTGCAGGTGCACTGTTGCGTACCAAATTTTTAGCCGACAGCGGCGAAGCCGAAAAAGGAGGGCTATGTGTTTGACCTGTATGTATGTCCGTCCCTATGTTCCCTCGTAAGTACTAAACGACTGAACCGATTTTGATGAATTATATGTCGTTAGATTCGTCTTTATAGCGAGTGTCACTGTGTATATTAAAATTATAAAAAACTAAATGGCGGATTTTTGGCGCCAAAAACTATACAAAAAAAAAAACTCCCTTATCTATCGAGTAGGGTATCAAAATGATGGGTTGATTACATAAATATATACAAATTATATGTTTAAAGGTAATTTGGTATGAGAAATTATAAAAAGCAATCCCGAACTTTTGGAGTGAGTGAGTAAGAGGTCCTTATCACCCGGTCATAAGTGGGTAAATAACCTAATCTACCGTCTTATAATCCTAACTAACAAGTGTAAAATAAAAAAAATGGAAACAAGATTTATATTAGGTTGGGGAAAAAGTCTTTTCGCATTATAGTATGCATGAACTTGTAATAAAATCTCTTTGGGTATACTATTTGTATCTGGCTGGTTTGGTATCATTGAAAGTTTAAATTTTAAAGAACATAAATCCAAATTCAAATTAGGAAAATGTGTGATTTTCATTTGTTTTTCGTACCGTCAAGATGAGTGAATCTAATGAAGAAATTCGATACATTTTAAAATTTTACTACAAAAAAGGTAAAAATGCAACGCAAGCCGCGAAAAAAATTTGCGATGTTTATGGACCTAGTGCAGTGTCTGTGAGAGTAGCACAAATTTGGTTTAAGCGTTTTCAATCCGGAAATGTTGATGTCAAAGATGCACGTCGCTCTGGTCGCCCTATTACGGATAAAATGGATGCCATTTTTGAAAAAGTGGAGCAAGATATATACTGATGTGCATATCAGTAGTTACGACGTAGCTGAAGAACTGGGAATTGACCACAAAACAGTTTTGGCGCATTTGAAAAAAAACTGGGTACACAAAAAAGCTCGACATTTGGGTACCTCACGAGCTCACTGAAAGAAACCTAATGAACCGTGTACTCATTTGTGATTCTTCATTACGACGTAATGAAACCGAACCATTTTTGAAGAAGCTGATAACTGGTGATGAAAAGCGGATCACGTACGACAAGAACGTGCGAAAAAGGTCGTGGTCAAAGGCCGGTCAGGCTTCACAGACTGTGGCGAAACCCGGGATAACTCGCAACAAGGTGATGCTGTGTGTGTGGTGGGATTGGAAGGGCATTATTCATTATGAGCTGTTACCACCAGGCAGGACCATCGATTCTGAACTCTACTGCGAACAACTGATGAGTTGAAGAAAGTGGCCGGAATTAATCAACAGAAGGGGTGTGGTTTTTCATCATGATAACGCTAGACCTCACACATCTTTAGCCACTCAGCAAAAATTAAGAGAGTTTTGCGGGGAGGTGTTAATGCATCCGCCGTATAGTCCTGACCTTGCACCTTCAGATTTCCACCTGTTTCGGTCTCTTCAGAATTCTTTAGGCAGTGTCAGGTTAACATCACGAGAGGACTGCCAAAACCACTTGTCGCGGTATTTTGATCAGAAGTCCCAAAATTTCTATAGCAATGGGATCATGTCCCTACCTACAAGATGGCAAAAAGTTATCGAACAAAATGGTACCTACATACTTTAGTTAAATGTAAATAAACTATATTAAAATATGTTTTGAATTTTCTTAGAAAATGCGAAGAAACTTTTTCCCCAACCTATTATAACTTAGTACTACAATCTCTTGCATTCGGAGGCATAACAATAAAGACCTATTGCCTCCGACTGTATGAGATTGTCTATAGTATAAGTTATATAAATCTTGTGTCCATCTTTTTTAAAGTTCACTTATTTTAAGGTAGCGTTGAGAGTGTTTCAAAAGTATAAGACAAAGTGCACATACATAATCAGCCTATAATGTTCCCACTGCTGGGAGACAGGCCTCCTCTCGGTGAGAGGGAGTTGGCCGTAATCCACCACTCGGACCCAGTGCGGGTTGGTAGATGTCACATGTCTTCGAATTTTTGGTTCTAGGACATGCCGGTTTCCTCACGATGTTTTCCTTCACTGTTTTGAGAGCAGTGGTAAAGAAATAATTTACACAAAGTAAAGCGCCTGTCTGTGTTTGATCCTACGACTCGTAAGTCGCGGCCACTTGGCCACGGCTACTCTGCTCTAAAGTGCACATGATCTTTATAAAATCCAATAATATCTTAGGAAATCTGCCGAATCTCGAGACGTCACATGCCTTTATCAGATACATAACTAAGTATCTAAAATGTCATGATATCGACAATGGATTGGGAGATAAGTTGAAGACTTTACTATCTGTTTATGTAGCCGACAACTACGGGGGGGGGGGGGGGGGGGGGATGAAGGTTTCGGTCACATCACGGAGGCTATTTGAGGCTATTAACACCGAGTTCCGAAAGTCGAGTATCTGAAAAGTAAAATTGTTGTCGAATCTAATCCTGTTATTGACTGTTGTTATTGAAAAACTCTTTTGATGGCCCCTTCGGCTATCTCAGATTGTGACCTCCAAGGTCTCCAATAGAATAATATTTCCGACTAACTGTTGCAAGCGGCTTCGCCCGCGTGGCTTTTTCTAAAAAAAAGCCTACGTTACTCCTTATTACATCAGCTATCTGCCAGTGAAAGTCCCGTCAAAATCGGTTCAGCCGTTTCAGGGATTAGCCGGAACAAACAGACAAAAATTGTAAAAAATGTTATTTTGGTACCGTGTGTACGTGTACATCCATATGCATCTAGTAAAAAGCGGTTATTTTAATATTACAAACAGACACTCCAATTTTCAGTCTTTGAGCAATGATTGAATGCGAAGCTCGCCGTCCGATAAGGACCAGGCCCGGTTGGAAGGAGCGTTGTGTTACACGCGCGCCTCAAAGAGATGTCAGCACAACTGATGGAATCCGCTAGGGCCGATGCCTGCCGAGGTCGCAGAAAGGAATACCGTGGTCACTGGCAACACACAGGCAACAGAAGGAACACGGGTAGGTTTTAGTCAGTAAGAGTCTGCACGTCCTTCCGCTCCGCCCAGAGCGGGAGAAGTTATTTGATAATATCAGACCCAAAAAAAAGGTCTCCCATAGAATAATATTTCCGATACACAAATGCACGTCGGCTTTGTGCAGTCGGTTTGACTACCACCTAGCTGACCGGCTAGGCTAATAGCATCAGCTATTCTCATACAGTTGGTACCGAAACGAGAGAAGAAAAGTTAAACGTAAGTTCCTGAACAATGCCACCATGTGAGAAAACTGAACAATAAGAGCTGTTCACCAAATTAATACATTATAAACAAATGGAAGTCATGCACGTGAGCCATTACCAATTTATTTGTAAATCTTCGGTCACGTTGCTTCTGATCATTTCCTTATTGTGATTGTCTCAGTAATAAGCAGGGTTAAATGATATTACTGAGTTTGATTAAAATTAAGCAAAAGATCATGATTTGAATCAATTTATGTTTCTTGGGATTTTCATTTCAATATTTTAATTCAAAGAAACAAAATATAAAAATCACTCAAATATTTTTGTTTTAGAAAAAATAATAATATTAGGTACAATGACCCTATCAAATAAATATCAATCTATCAAACACAGACTTCTGATATTTATAGAAACAGGAAAGAAACTTTAAAATAAAGCGTGGGATGGGTTTTAATTACATATTTAAATAATTCTCTAACATACGAATATTTGAGCAGTAGCCTCAACTTGACCTACGGCTTACCTCTGCACTACGTCATCATCGTCAGCTGGGCACGTTCTCAGAAGCCGACGGTGTCGTTGTCTCCGTAGGTACTTTGGGAAGTACTGGCCCCGTCTGCGCTTTTGCCGATTTCAAGGACCATCCCTATGCCTGTACAACGATTGGATTGGATTTCTACGAAATAAATTATGTTTATTGATGACGTAGTGGTGACGTAATGGTGACATGTTTTAGGAGATGTGTTATCAGCATCTCCTAAAACATGGAATCAATGGATCATTAGTGGTTATTTTAGAGTTTACTTATAGTGGTAAGGGAAATGACTTGTGGTACCTAATCTGCGGATGTTTATGTTTTTGGTTGATAAATATCTGGGGATACCTACCCCTGATAGGCCAATATTCTTCAACATTTGGGGCCCCAAATTAGGATATCTTTTAGAACTAAAGTAATAAATCACTTACCTGTCGCGTTTTAGAATGATAATAGCATTGCCCTTCCCCTAATATCTTTCCGTAGGAAGCCGAACAATAAACTATGTAAGGTTTTTCGTTTCATGTTGAAGATCACAATAGATATTGATTCAGGACGTTAACGGGCTTTGTTTCAGTTTTTTAAATAAAAAATGTTCGTGGATCAATGACCGCTATCGCCATGCTAAAACGGCTTATTGGTTGATTCACACGAATTTACTCGCCTGAAACGGGAGAATCGACACTATTAAATAAAATGATTTTACCGTAGGCGATTCGCCCGAATTTTTTTTCTTAGTGGGCGAATGGACAACTCCAGAAATACATAGTAGGCACTTGGAACAATTTGAATTTTATGCAATAAAGTTATGAAAAAGTACACCAGGAACTACATTTACCAATTATTTTTGTACAAATCTATATTGTATTCAGCAAATGTTCATGAAATATTTTGTATGCCATTTGCCCAATATGTATTTCTGGAGTTGTTGATTCACCCGTAACTAAATTAACTTCGTGCGAATCGACTACAGAAAAACGATATTTAAAAGGATTCGCCTGTTTCGGGTGAGTAAATTCATGCGAATTGACCAATAAGCCGCTAAAACGCGACAACAATAGACTAAAATACCTACAGAACCAACATAAAATCAGCCACACGGTCAACCACTGTCTATATGTAGTTGCTGAATTACCTATTTTAATTAAACACGTATGAAATCTTCTACTTATCATGCCAGCATATTGGACATAGGCCTCCTCTCTGTGAGAGGGAGTGGCCCGTAATCCACCACGCAGGCCCAGTGCGGGTTGGTGGATATCACATGTCTACGAATTTTATGTCTAAGCTTTTGAGCGGTTTCCTCACGATGTTTTCCTTCACCATTTTGAGGGCTGGTGATAAAATAATTTCCACAAAGTGCCACCTTGGGTTCGAACCCACGACCTACAACAATTCATAAGTCGCGGCCTTTACCACTGGGCTACCACTGCTCTCATATCTATGTATGACTGTATACAGATTGTCTCTCATCTCATCTTAGGACAGGTGGGTACCTATGTATTTCAATCATAAGAAAGTACAAAGTTTTCTCTTTCAACGACATACTGAGACAGGTCTGTTTTATAATTGACACAGGTATTCATGCACGAGTAAATTACTAGACCAATTATAAGTTTAATTAATGAGGTGCTTGTCAATCGATTTGACCGGTTTAATGTTTAAATGTAGTACTATTAACTAGTATTATTTATACGATTTTAATCGGCCTATAAACATAAATTATAATTATGAAAACAAGTCCTGTGTATCTTAAGCTTCCCAAATATCTGTGGATGATGGAATCTCCTAACATTATCTTAGACGGGCCGTAAATTACTATAAAGGTTTGAACTTAGTTTATTAGAAATCGGCGTGCTGTGCTGGCGCTGCTGCTGCGGCTGCAGAGAACCTCAAACGGCGTAAGTATAATAACCTTGTTGGTCATTATATTTTCAAGCCGTTATGGGTTGAAACCCTCGGGCCGTGGGGTCCGAGTGCTCACGAAACGAAAAACGAAATTTTAACGAAATCTCCAAACGGCTGGTTGTGACCCAAGAGTTGGCTTTAACCTTGTCTAGAGGCTAAGTATTGCCATACAACGTGGCAATGCTGCCAGCCTCTTGGGTACATTACCAGTCGACAGCGATGTGGATGAATGTTTCGACGCCCTATTTTAGTTTGTGTATAGGTTTAGTTATTTTTATTAATTAATTAGGTATATTTATTTTTTATATACATTTTATTTTACATGTCAATTGACAAGAACATGAATGCTCAAAATAAATACGAGGGCTGCACTAAAAGTATCGGGAATGGAATATATCCACTGTTCCTGTCATATTAAAATCTTTTTAATTGAAAACTTCTTGGTTTTAAAAATCGAATACCATTTATTTATTTAAAAAAAGATTCTCGGTCTTGTCACAAGGTTTTGTCAAACTTGTTTAGTCGTTGAGAAAATGGAATTGACTCGAGAAAATTCAAGAGCGATGATTTATTATGACTTTCGAAGTGGTTTAACACAAAAACAGTGTGTTGACTGACTGATTTCTGCATTTGGTGATGAAGCCCCATCCAAAACCACAATTTATCGCTGGTTTGATGAATTTCAACGTGGACGTGTCAAGCTCAGTGATGATCCCCGTCAAGGTCGTCCAAAAACTGCAGTCACCCAAGAAAACGTTGATGCTGTGCGTAAGCTGATTGAGGAAGATCGACATGTGACATACCGCGAAATTCAGGCAACTTTAGACATTGGCATGAGTCAAATACAAATAATCTTGCATGAACAATTAGGTGTAAAAAAGTTGTTTTCCCGATGGATACCGCATTCGCTCTGTGAAGAGCAAAAAGCAGCTCGCGTTACTTGGTGCGTCAGAACTCTCGAAAGATTCCACGCAGGATCTTCAAATGCTGTATACAACATCGTATCAGGTGACAAATCCTGGATATACGCGTACGAACCCGAAACAAAAAACCAGTCACGAGTTTGGGTGTTCGAAAATGAGTTAAAGCCAACAAAAATTGTTCGTTCACGGAGTGTTGCAAAAAAAATGGTGGCCACGTTTGTCTCCAAAATCGGCCATGTTACAACTATTCCTCTTGAGGGACAAAGAACGGTTAATGCAGAATGATATGCTAGCATTTGTTTGCCACAGATCGTTTCTTAACTCCGTAAAGAGAACTGCAAGCGCCGCATCATCCTCCATCACGACAATGCGAGTTCTCACACCGCGCACAGAAAAAAAGAGTTTTTAGAGTAAGAAAACATAGAATTATTAGACTATCCGCCGTACAGCCCCGACCTAAGCCCTAATGATTTCTATACTTTCCCTAAAATAAAGAATAAATTGTGTGGACAGAGATTTTCATCACCTGAAGAAGCTGTGGACGCCTACAAAACGGCCATTTTGGAGACCCCAACTTCCGAATGGAATGGTTGCTTCAATGATTGGTTCCATCGTATGGAAAAATGTGTCAAATTTCGCGGAGAATACTTAGAAAAGCAATGAATACTTTTTAAATAGTAATGTTGTGTCACTTTCTTGATTCCCGAAATTTTCAGTGCCGCCCTCGTAGTTCTACCATAAAAAAAGGGGTTCCCTACTTGTTTTCGAAAGTTGATGATTCGATTTTTATTATATCGAACACGGTGTGTCGATAATTCAGTTGTACGATGTTTTATTCCGTCGATGCGTTATTGGTGCGATGTAACGTTTGTGCGAAAAATCCTGTTACGAAAAACCCTACAACGATTGCTCATTTGTTCGGTAATTTATATTACTTCGAAAGTATGTAGGTTTGAAAAGCCTACTGTTGTCCGTGACATTTAATTAATAATCTTATGTTGCATTATAGACGTTAAGGAAATACATTAAATACCATACATATCTTCACGTCAACTTTCCTAAATTGAGGAAGACAGGTAACAAATTCACCACGTTTAGCTGTGGCATGGGCCAAAGATAACGTGGACAATATCAGTGATCGGTTGCTAGCCAATCGCCTGATACCCTCAAAAGCCAAAACTGTCATACCTCAATCGTCTATTTCGATATGCAGCATGGAAAAGAAAGCAACTAGGGCATTCTAAGTTTTTTTTTAATCCTCGCCCACTACGGAAGCAAAAACGTCATATTTTTGCTTCCGTACTGCTTCCGTTTTGCTACACAATACCTAAAATACTCATTTAATAATGATTTATTTTAATAAAAAATCATACAACAACAAAATAATAAAAAAGATATAAACTTGAACATAATCAGCATAGATCAAGAAATAAACAAAACATTAGGTAATCGTAAATAAAACAATTTATTTTTTTACCTTTTTATTAATCAAAACAGTTTACAAATATTTTTTGAACAATTAAACATACCACACAAACCATCGCGGATTTAACAGTGGTATGGCATATTATATTACTATAAATATTAGAGTTTCTATGTATTATTAACGAAACTTTAAAAAAAAAAGTGAAAATGAAAAAAAATACATAATAACATTGTAATTACAATTCTATGTGATTTGAAATGGCTCTTAAAAAAGGAAGAAGTTCCATATTATTACGGTTTGCACAAATCTTCGCAATAGAATCGGATACTCTTTTTCTTTTTTTCTTGGGCGGAGTCTTATCAACGCTAGCCTGTGCTTTTTCAACAGCGTGATTTGTGCTTATTTGCTCTTTTATAAGGCTCCGTATAGTCGCATATAAGCCATGGCGGTTATTGTTTTGTAAGTAGTTCCACCGTCTATGCCAAGCCTCCACATTATTCTGGGTCCTTGGCAGGCCGAGTTCATTTATTCTATGTATGGACCATAACTGTGGTGGAAACAATGGAGGGGTTTGTGAGATACATAGTTTTGTACCTTTTGTTCGCGATTTTTTCCCACCATGTACGTAATACGTCTCAAACCAATATATGATAGTTTCTGCTTCTTATGGCAAAACCTTTTCTTTAAGAAGTTTAAAGGCGTCCGGTATCTCTTCAGGAGTAAGATATGCCAAAGCTACTATGTGGCGAAGTTCAAGAGAGAACTTGCTGTCATTACCGTACTTTGAAGCTAAACCTGATTTCTGTATTTGCCGCCACAAATTTTGCGCTAAATGGAAAAGGCAACCTGTATGAGTAGCTTCAGGGAAATATATCTTGACGACATTGATAACAGCCGTTTCAAAATCAGTAAGTATATGTTGGGGGTTCAATTCACATTGCGATTCTTCAGCATATGCCAAAAGTTCTTTGAACATCATCATATAAGTTTCTTCAGTCTTATCTCCCAAAAAGCAATACACCAAAGGCACAATTTTTCTGCTATCGACATCACTCCCCACCATCCCGTGTATACTATAGATTTGGGTAAAAAGTCCAGGACATGTACAAAATGTTCCGTCCATTATCCATAGAAATGAATCACGTAAAAGTCTGATATTTCGCTGAGTGCAAAATATAAGCAAGCATTTATTATCATTGTATTTTGTTTGTCGTGCCAAAAATGATTCTCCTTCAACCATGTATTCTGCAGGTATATCAATTTCCTCCAAAGTAGAAGGTTCTTTCGGAAATGTTTTTTTTCTTGCTCTATAGACAATTTGACGTAAAGCATTTTTATTGGGAAGAGAACACGCACTTGTGCTTGGTACAGCTTCCAAATTATTTCGGATGATCACTGTAGGACCATTATTGCTAGTAGTGGCATCCCTCTTCAATTTATTTTTAAGAATTATTGAATCCTGCAAGCCGGCATTTGGGGCGTGTGAATGTTCACTCATACCTTTGATTAGGGTGTGTTCATTATTTTCTTTGACCTCCGTTATCATATGGCTTTTGCACTGTTTTTTGTTTTTGAACACACAACACCAATAATGTTTTTTATCCACATGTTTATTTAACATAAATTCATATCCATCAATAAGTATTATATCGTTTCCGCATTTAGATTTTTCCGTTTTGATAACACTATCAGCCATAGTTGCAATAGGAACTGCACTTAACAATTATTCACAAATTAATGATTGACTAGAGCAAAATATGACACGTTTAGATACACATGTCAGTACTATTTACTCCTACCCACATAGCTTTACTTTTACAAACATAAAACTATTATGGTAACACTCTCAAACGTAATGACAAAGTACCCAATAATCTTTTAAATAAGTAGATGTCATATACATACTAATTCATAATAAATATAAATATTTTTACAAAACATGAAACAAAAATATTTAATATCGTAATTTTTAAAGCAGACGCGCCTGCCGCGAAAAGTTAAGGAAATGTTCAAAAAGATGCAAAAAATTTTTTTCTGAAAAATCATAGGATTAAGTACTGTAGGTATGCCAATTTATTTTAGGATTTTGTTTTTTAGAATAAAATTTACAGTAGGTAACATAGATAAAACATTTTTTTGTATATATTTTAATTTAAGTTATTTAGGTATAGATAGATTAGGATTATTTTAATATATATATTTACTTGATGTAAATAATAAACAAGAATTATACATTTTTTTCAATAAAAGGAATGTATTTTCTTAACTTCTATAATGCAACATAAGATTATTAATTAAATGTCACGGACAACAGTAGGCTTTTCAAACCTACATACTTTCGAAGTAATATAAATTACCGAACAAATGAGCAATCGTTGTAGGGTTTTTCGTAACAGGATTTTTCGCACAAACGTTACATCGCACCAATAACGCATCGACGGAATAAAACATCGTACAACTGAATTATCGACACGCCGTGTTCGATATAATAAAAATCGAATCATCAACTTTCGAAAACAAGTAGGGAACCCAAAAAAAGTTTGATAGATTGGCAATCAATCGGAAAACTACTGGATGTTTTGATGATGGCCTGATGACCTTCCCTATAAATGGAAATATCTTTAGCAGAAAATATTTTTATCAGTGCTTCCTCGCTTACAAAATAAACCATACCTTCTTTTTTCAATATACCTAAGTTCCACATAACTTGGGTGATGAAAATTACACCAGGGCTAAACCGTGTCCAAGCTTTCCCCTTTCCTCGTTTAATTCATATTTAGTATAACCTTGATTTATCTGATTCTATGAAATTCCCTTAAATTTTCCACAACATACTCATGTCACGTGTAACGGCTTTTATAGAACAATGGCTTTGGTCACGTCACGTAGTAACGAGATCACTCTAGCTAGAGAATCCTTGCAGTCTATTGAAGTCTATATAAGATTCATCCAGTTAAGGATGAATCATAAATAGACTTCAATATAATCGTGGATAAGCTGTTACTGTAGGACTTATATGTTCTAAGTGTATTATATCCTCCAGAAAACTAGATGGTTTTAGATTATTATTATCTATTTATGTGAAGCAAAAACTTTGTACCTACTACCCCTTTTTATGAAAATTACGCGGCCGGAGGAGTATCAAATTTGGCACGGTTACATTTTGTATGGAGAAGGATTGCAGAAAGCTAATATTTTTGTATATGCATTAGAAATAATTTAAATGAATAAAGACGGTACGGTTGTGCACAATTTCTGAGCAATAACCTAACAAAAAGTACTAGGCATGTATGGATTCAAGATAGTTTCAGTCATTAGGATTTGGATGAAATTGGGCACAAAAGTACTAGGCTTGCATGGATATTTATGTGTATACAGGGTGAAATTGAATTCATGGGCATCCTCTTGAGGGCTCATTGTACTCATGACACCTCCCTTAAGAGGATGCCCATGACTTCAATTTCATCCTGTAGATGTAGAGAATACGTGGCCAATGGCGGCGCTAGAGTATCTCATACATATTAAATATGTGGTCGGCGACCACTAGTGATATTCAATTCCGAAAGGTTCATCTCCACTAGTTTTTAGTATATTATGCAACAAATAGTCATGTTACATTTAAAGATGTCCGGGGTCGCGGGAAGGTACCAAAGGGTTACCGAGGCCCCTGGCAACACTGGCTACTGAAGGAATACGGGTGGGTTTTAGTCAGTAAGAGTCTGACACACCCTCCCGCTCCGCCCAGAGCGGGAGAAGTTATTTGATGAATTCCCACCCAAAAAAAAGGCTGCAAAATCACCAAACATGCATTAACATTTCATAGAAACGTCACCTCTACAATTTCTACTTTAAATTAAACTGATGACAATTTAATCAAAATGTATCACAATGTATTCGTCGTCACCTGAAAGTAGTAAAGTCACAGTAAATCGTAAAGTAAGTAATGGTCCATTATAGAAGTAAGTTCATGGTCAATATGGTCACTGACGTCAATATGTACACCAGCACAGTCATAGCATAATACCTTACCGCAAAGTTCAAAAGCAAAGAACAATTGCAACTTTGAAAAAACCGGCCAAGTGCGTGTCAGACCACGCATAATGAAGGCTTGCCGTAGTTGGGAAGTTGGGATGAATTTATCCCAAAAACAAACTTAACATTGTAGTTGAAAAACATGTTCTCCCATACATCGATATATGCCACGGTCAATTCTCCAACTGCACATTTAAGTTGGTCGACTATTACTCGTTAACTTGTAAAGCCCACTTAGCTGTGATAGTTATCCTTTTATTTTTATTATATGTACTACTGCCATACACTTTCACATCTCCATAAACAATACACATACTTGACTCTAACTAAAATTAGCACTTTAATGCTTAATATTACGCAAACGGATTCTTGAATTGAAAAGTGGTGTTCACAGACCCGCAATATTTTGAACGGCCTGTCCACCGATATCCCACACCATGGGCTAGATGAGAAAAAAAAATATCATCCCC
Source organism: Atethmia centrago (assembly GCA_905333075.3). Classification (NCBI taxonomy): domain Eukaryota; kingdom Metazoa; phylum Arthropoda; class Insecta; order Lepidoptera; family Noctuidae; genus Atethmia; species Atethmia centrago. The sequence continues at coordinate 6,567,759 of HG995367.1, read as the reverse complement.
ACATTACGTGCACGGGAAGTACCCAAAAAAATATTTTTTTCAAGATTTTATTTTAGCACTTTGTCTGCGTGATGAATATGTATACCTATGCCAAATTACTGCTGACTAAGCGTCTCGGAGCTACAGCGGGGACAGACAGACAGACAGACACAGACAGACAGACACAGACAGACAGACAGACACAGACAGACAGACACAGACAGACAGACACAGACAGATGGACATGGCGAAACTACAAGGGTTCCTTGTTTACTACGGAACCCTAAAAAGACTTATTCCACAATAGTATGGCTTCGAAAACACCATATAATATCTATCTTTAATACTAACAAGATGACAATCAAATAGCACTGAATGTTTGAAATTAACCGGATTAGATATTTACGTTATGAATTATGATACTGTTTCAATTCTAGAATTAGTTCTTATCGGTCATCTAGACAGCCTGTTTTAAATTAACCCCGAAGGGTTAGGCAGAAGGCTACCAATAGTACACCCACATTTCGCCAGTTATGTTTTAAGTCCCATGTAATAGGAACCCATAGCCATCCACGAATCCAGACTACGGGCTGCTACTGAGAAATTCCAAATGGAAAAACCCAATAACATTTTACCCGACCCGGGAATCGAACCCAGGACCTCATGCTCAGCAGTAGCGCTTGCTAGATCAACGAGGCAGTCAATCTATTAATCAATACTGGAGAAAATTGCTTCTGAATCATGTGTACGTATTTGCTCCTAACTGTACACACAGGTTTTCTTTTTGTATCAGTGTGATACGTCTTTTCCCGTATCTTCGAATTTAGTGACGTGCCTTCGGATGTTTTGGGATTTTACCACGAATATTGCGGTTGCATTCACTGACGCACATGTATTCATTTATTCGAAAAACACTTCGGAGAAAAGTTTCGGTTCTAGTTCTGGCTATTACAGCTAGTATTTAACAAATAAGAAATCTTTCAACATAACGGACATTCAAAAAAAAAATCTTTTTATGCATTTCTCCTGCATTGTGGTTCCACAAATATGAATTCTGCTTCCTCATAAACATTTATAACAAATTCAAATAAATTCAAATTCAAATAATTAATTTTCTCTTCACAAATAATGACGTAACAAATATATAAAACAAGCTTAAAAACTACGTGATAAAGTTTATGAGAGACTAGTGTCTGCACTAGGAAAACCTGTATAGCAGATCACCAGGGTCCCACCGGACGGAGTTTAAATATGATTATACAAATAAAAAATGTACAGTAAAAGTGAAGGAGCTGCGTGCATAACAAAATAAATCAAATGTACATAATAATACAAACCTAAAAACTAAATCAAAGTGAAAACTATACAACACAATAAAAGAGAAATGGAAAAATGTGAGAAATATTATGAGTAAATTAGAGGGACGGACTATTTTGGATAACATGATCTTCACAGTTCAATCGCGTGTGGCAATAATACGCTAGGGGCTTTACCATAGGTAGTGTAACGGTGAGTATTTGTGCACTATGCCTGATCCGATGTTAGTTTTTTTGATAGTATTAGGCCGAAATCTATAAACAAGTAATGTTTAGTTCGTAGTTTGGCTAAGCGTTTCCTGTCACTGAAAGGGCGGATCCAGGGCGGGATCTAGGTCGACCACAGATAATTTTTCTAATCTCATTGGCCAAACGCGTTCAATTCAGAGAAGCAGAATTGCATCATCCATGTTCCAGGTTGGTACGTGTAAAAACAGTTGAGCTAGGTTGTATGCTACCAAGTTCTACAAGCGGTGGTTGGAAATAGCCGCGTAAGTGCTTGTGTTAACGTATATGTGTATGTATGTCATTTTTTTGTATTAACATTTTTTTATATTATGTTTTTTATGGATCATGTGGTCTGTGATAAAGACTTTTATTTGTTATTATTTATTAGACAGTACACATGCCACACCCACTAGCTATGTATTTGCTAATACATACATTTTCTCTGAAGTTAAAATCAACCTAAAAGTACGTAAATACGTATCTAGTCAATCAAATCATAGAAAGTTACGTATTTTTTTTTTTAATGTATTACGGCGATTTATTTTCAATAAAAGCTAATACATTTTGTCAGATCAAATTTTATTTTTTATCGATTAAAAAAAGTTAGTAGGTAGGATATTCTAAACCCTAGTTATTTTTAGTTTTTCCGGTTCAATCTCATAAAAATGTATGTCAACGAAAAAAAAAAACGTAAAATGTATGTATTCGAAATGCATCCATTTGTCTATATAAATCTGTTACATCATGCCTCATATGAATCATTAGATTATGTATTGTATATTCATGTTATACAAACAATTTGAATCACTTTTTTCTTGAATACTGTCGAGTGAAAAAGGTTAGGCAGTCGCTCCATGTAAAATACTGGTATTGAGCTGTACCGGTAAGACTGGAAGCCGACCTCAACATAGTTGGGAAAGGGCAGGCAGATGATGATGAATTTCGAGTGAAAAATAATCTAAAAACTATAATTTTATGACTAGCATTTGTTCGCCACCTCGTCTCCATACAAAGTGAAAGGGTTACTGAAAAAAAATCTGCTGTCTCATACAATAGTGCAATACCTACACTGTCAAAAAGTATGGAACAGCTGTTTAAAAAAAAAATAACCAATGCATTTCAACACTAGTGGGTCTGGAATCATGTGCTGAATTCATGGTAACAGTTTGCGCGTCGTCCCTTCCATCATGTGCCTATATCTTTAATCTGTAATTAAGTAAAGGCTCCTGCAGACTGGGGCGATACCGCGGGCGCGACGGGCTTATTCCTGGTTGTCGCGCCCGCAATATCGCTCTAGTCTGCACGAGCCTTAAGTTGTCGCAAGTATTCTTCTAAACCTTCTTTTTCTCCTTCTTCTTTCTAGTGATCAGAGATTTTAAATTAGGGCGGACGTGCGAGTTTCCATGTTTCATTTAGTTTGCAAAATCGGTCGGAGATTACGAATTGGGGCCACCAGAGCACTTCTTTATAAGGCTAACTAAAGGAATGTATTTTGGGTGTAACTTTTAATGTTGAAATGTCTTGTGACTGGAATTTGATAGCCTACAGGATTTACATCATTTAAAGGTTGAATAACCTTTAAATGATGTAAATCCTGTAGGGTGGTAGCTCCCGTGTTCTGCTTGTCGCCAAAATAGATGTGGTGGTTTGGAGTTAGTTTGTGCACACATACATCATACATAATCAGCCTATAACGTTCCCACTGCTGGGACACACGCCTTTTCTCTGTGAGAGGGAGTGGGTCGTAATCCACCACGCGGGCCCAGTGCGGGTTGGTAGATGTCACATATCTTCGAGTTGTTGGTTCTAGGACATGCCGGTTTCCTCACGGTGTTTTCCTTCACCGTTTTGAGAGCAGTGGTGATGAAATAATTTACACAAAGTAAAGCGCCTGCCTGGGTTCGAACCTACGACGTACAACTCGTAAGTCGCGGACGTTACCACTGGGCCACCACTGCTCTCGTTAGTTTGTGCAACGAGCTCTAATAAGTCAAAATTCAAAATATTTTATTTCACATACCTAAACCCTGATGGGCACTTATGAAACGTCAGAAGCTAGGTCCACGGTTCCAATTGGTCGTTTCCTATGGAGAAGAGCCGGCAAGAATCTCTGCGGTTACTCTTTGAAAAATAATTGGCTTTAACAATTTTATCAAATTACTGTGTGAATAGGCATGGAAGAACAGTGTAACCCTGTGAAGACGATGTACCTATAATAATATTACTATACCACAATTGTTAGGATAGGTATGTCGCGTTGGACCCCCGGGGTCGCGTAAAACACGATACAAATTTGATTGAAATTGTTACCAACCACTTGAAGTAATCATCATTGATTTGTAATCCCCCATTTGCTCACGGAGTCTACATTATTTCTTTAGAATTATCGGTAGTAAGCTTGTGTAGTACTTAAGTAAAATCTTTTCTAAAATAATTATTACAAACTGTATATAATTTAATTAAGCTTGCATAAACATACAGGTTAACAATACTATTCGTTTTGCAGTAAAACTTTATTGTGTAATTTTATGATGGTAATAAAACTTTCGATTTCCATCGTGTGGTGTGGCGGGTCAACTTTGTTTAGGACACTTCACTCGATCTCAGTAACCCTAAGGTACTAAGGATTTCATCGATTTTTACGATAACACGTGTGATCAAATAAAGTCGAGTTCTTTTTCTGTGGAGAAATCTTCATGGATACCCTCCATCTGGAGAGAACGGAGGGTAATGTCAGTCTCCTACAGACTAAAACTCCACTGTACCTTCTACTAACATGAGTCGGGCCCGGGAGGTACTTGTACATTCACCACACCCCCGACTGGTCAGCCCGCCATGCCTATAGCGGGCCCCATCACCAAGTGCAGCCGGTCCCTCGACCGCACGTCCTCCCATAGAGGCACAAATGGTACACTGCGTGACCTCTTTGAACCTAACTGTTCGAGCGACTACACAGCCCCAATTTAGGCGCCCGCAGGCCCCTCCTTATGGTGGCCGGAGATCGTTAAGTGTCCTTCGACGCCCGGCTGCTCTTCTGGTGTGGGTGGAATGAGAGGAATGCTCTTTCTCCCTCTCCACCGCCTCCTTTGCATGCATCACAGACCTCGCAAAAAAAGCCGACCAAGTATCGTGACGAGGGCCCCCTAAAGACGACCCACTGACCGGCACAGCGCTATTGGGCCCAACCTGAGCACTCCTCCAAAAGTTGAGTACCTAAATGTGTAAGCAACAGACGATTGACATTGCATTTTTTGTCGATCGCCACCGTAGATCAGACAAACAGGTTTTGTTATATTTTATCGAGCAATAAAAACGATCAGTATAAGTTAAAAATTTGCTCGATTTTACTCTTGACATTTATCGATAGTTAACAGGCGACAGTGGTGCCGATTCTCTTGTCACAAAATTCTCTAAACTAGACTAAGAATCACCAACAGTTTGTTTATTCCAGTCAAACGACGTTTCTCATTCGAAATTGACTACAGTGACACAACTCAAGAATATTATGTAATAATAATAGGTTATTCAATTTAGTGAAAATGGCAATTTTACTATTCTGAATTTGTTGTTTTTCAAATAAAATTTTGATTGTCAAACTAAATCAGACTATTTTAGTCGCAAGTAAAAAGGTGTGGAATAAAATTTGCTATCATGAACGAAAATTTACAAAGCACATTTCTCTTCTAGTTCTTGAAAATTTGGATGCTTGAGTTTGGAAAATCTTAAATCATTATGGAAGCTTATCATTAAGATTGCGGTTGTTGTCGATTTGGCTGAAAGGTAAATAATAAAAATACTGTTATTAGAATACAATACGAAATTCATTCGTGAAAACTTAAAGGGATTTTTGTTCTGAACATCTAAGTAATTTAATAAAAATCCATTCCGAGATGCTGAGAAAAGATAAACATAAGAAATAAAAGATTGCGAGAACTTTTCAACCCATTCCAAAGGGCTGAAGAAAGAATAAAAAAAAATATTTATACTCCCTAAAACTAGAGTTTGCTGAGACTTGACAAACAGACACTTTCAAGATATCAAGCTTGATAGGGCTTTCCTACGGCGACGAGAATACCGGAGATTTTCAATTTACTGAACTAAAAACCGGATAATCTTTTCTCGAGATCACTTTTTTGTTAGTAAATTAGCTTTGTAACTCTGTAATAAATGGCAAGATAAACATGATACTTGAATTATTTTTTAAAATGCTGTAGTTTGCCAAATTTAATAAAATTAAAGGTTTTTCTTATTGAAAACACACATACACATATTAAAAACGAATACAGATTATTGCAACTGATTTAAAAAAAATATAAACAACAATATATTTTTACGCCGTACTCCCTGTATTTCATTTAAAAAAATGTTGATAAACAATTCAAGATAATTATGTGATTTTAAATTGTTTTTTTTTGAACTTCGGGTCATTTCAAAATTGTTTTAAGTTTATTGAAAGCTGACAAAAAAAAAATTGTGATAGTTTAGTTTAGTTCGGTGTACAAGAGAATCGGCACCAAAGACTATTGATAAAATTGAGTAAATCTGTGGGAAGCTAATTGTCGAAAGGAAGTCCCTAACTGTGGACCGTATTTTGAATCACAATCAAATCTTAATGCATGTTTGTGTTCACGATGTTTTCGTCACATGAAATGAACACATTGGTTACAGTGTTTGAAACAACAAATTAGTGGTAGCCCCTGGCAACACAGGCAACGGAAGGAATACGGGTGGGTTTTAGTCAGTAAGTCCGACACACCCTCCCGCTCCGCCCAGAGCGGGAGAAGTTATTTGATGATTTCCCACACAAAAAAGAAAGTGGTAGCGGGTACAGAAACCTCTGAACTAAACGATAAATCATTTCTGGCAAATGTTTACAATATTAATTTGTCAAATATGTATTTTAAACAGAATTAGATAAACATTCACGAATACGATGTGCATAAACAATATTATAGGTCAGAGTTACATGTGTTTCCTCTCAAAGGCTTGTCATTCGATAATTCATTAGAACTGCAACAGTTTATGGTATGGCGGAAATATTTGTAGTACGTGGTTCGTTGAAATTTTGGCCATGGTAGTCGGCAGCTTGATTTGTGCTCTTTGATGATCATTTCAGAATATAAACATACGTAAACTAACACCTTCACCCATGGGATAGGCAGAAACTACAAAACGCCACCTACTACGATCCTTACATACTACTTTTGCTTCATTTTCGTTTATACATCTGAGTACTTTAATGTTATTCGCGTATATTTGTCAGAGAATAGTATTTTTTATTAGCAAATCGATTGGTAATATTGTTTTATGATGCATCAAATCAAAAAACAAAGGAGTTAAGTATAGGTCCTTAACTCCATTGTGTAGGCCTTGACTTTGAACTTGAAATCTTAGAAGAATACGTAATGATGTATCTTTTATAACTCCATTATTAAACTAGGGATTGTCTGTTTTGCGGTTTCAGGCCAACTTTATATTTTGCGTGAAACTTGGTGTTTTGATTGAACATTATTCTAAGATTAGACTGATTCATGTGGAATTAAGGAAAAACATGCGCATATTATGATCGAATGGACTTCGTATTTTGTATGGGTGAGTGGAGTTTATTGTGAATGGGAGAACTCAGCGTGCACTTAATGATTAAGTTAATGTGCACCAGGGGCGGCCCCTTGGCGTAGCTTTTGCTGCAGTGGTCCGAAAATGACTCAGAATGACTGAATCGTCCTAAGGTTTGTGGGATTTGTATTTCCAGATATATCTTTGATAATAATTATCTCTAAATATAACACTGTCACAAATGCTGACACAGTGTAATGTCTGGAAATAATAAATTACCCATTTCGACCTGTTGGTGTGCTTGTGTAATTCAGAGAATATGATAGCAGTAAGGAGATACTGCTATTCAGTTATCTGGCAATCTCAACTAACTGAGATTATACAAGGTGTTGTTTTGGATCTGCAAAACATTTTAAGAGGTAATTATGTTACTGATTCTCGACCCGAATCAACGATAAAATGGGCAGGTATTTTTTTTTCATTTTATTCTTATTTACGGAAATCGGTAAGTGTGAACTCCCCCTTTTAAAACGCGGCCAGTCTGTACGTGTCCTTAAACTGCGCTTTCACACACACACAAACAAATGCAACCGATATTTCTTTCATAGATCTTAGATAGGGTTATTAAGAGAGTTATTCTGAAAAACAATAAAATTAAAAAATCTAGAATAAAAAATATTATTGATTAGGTATTGACTTTGTTATATGATTATTTACGAGTTTCATAACAACCTCCTGAAATGTTTTGCAGGTTCAAAACTGCATCTTGTATAAAGTCTGCAATGCTTGGCGAATATGGAAGATAGATAATACAGGGCTTTCGTTACAGCAGATATGAGGATCCTATGGAACAAGAGGTGTAGAGACTTACGAGTTTATAAAAAAAAAACCGGCAAAGTACGATTTGAACCACGCACAATGTAGGGTTCCGTAGTTGGGATGAATTTATTCCAAAAACAAGCTTAACATTTTAGTTGGAAAACATTTTCATACATCGATATACGTCACGGGCAATTCTCGAACTGCAAATGTAAGTTGGTCGACTATTACCCGTTAACTTGTAAAGCCTAGTTAGTTGTGATAGTTTTCCTATTAATTTCGTTTATACTACTGCCATGAATTTATTCACATATCCAAAAACAACCATTTAGTGGTTTATCCAACGATACCACACACCATGGGATAGACAAGAAATACCATGCCCCTTTACGTGCAAGATAAGTAGGTACACTAAAAAAATATTTTTCAAGATTTTATCATATCATTTTGTCGGAGTGATAAATATGTAGGTATACCCAAATTACAGCTTTCTAGTACTAAGCGTCTCCGAACTAAGCCGGGGGGGGGGGGACTGACAGACAGACGGACACGGCGAAACTATAAAGGTTCCTTGTTGACTTCGGAACCCTAAAAAGAAGAGCCAAGACCAATACAAAAGACAAAATGGGTGGCGCAACCTTTGGACTCCTTGGTAAGGTAACTAAAGTCTCTTTAAATTGATCGTGCATCAATCAACCGATCAAAACAGAGAATGCAGCCAAAATGAATAGAATGCCCACTTGCCTAGCCAACAAGGAGCCAATTGTGGAAAATAGGTCAATGTATCTCCGAAGACAATTTAGTGATCCACATGCTCGCTATTTAGACCACGGTACATTGTGTCGGTAATTTATTGGTATTGGAAAATTTGGGAATTGAGTTATGTGTTCATAGTTATCGAATAAAAACTATTGCGTGACTAAAAGAGGTCTTCAAATTGGTTCACTAGCACTTTGCCAGCGATTTCGCCCGCCACATATTCAATATCCTGAAGGAATTGGGTTGGTTTGGGTTTGGCGAGTCAGTGAGTGAGTCAGGACTTTTCTTTTTATATGTCATGATTTCTGTTTATTTGTCTAGCTTTAAGTCTCTTATTACAAAAACAATATTTATTTGACCCAGGTTTAGAAACAGTATATAAAAAAACCGGCCAAGTGCGTGTCCACGCACAATAAAGGGTTCCGTAGTTAGGAAGTTGGTATGAATTTATCCCAAAAACTAACTTAACATTGTAGTAGAATGTGATATGTTCTCCATCAATAATAATAATAGTAATAATAAAATAATAATAATAATCGTTTATTTGCTTAGAAAGTAGGTACATAAAATAAAGGTGTTTACAAAGATATATGCCACAATCAATTCTCCAACTGCAAATTAAAGTTGGTCGACTATTAATCGTTAACTTGTAAAGCCCACTTAGCTGTGATAGTTTTCCTTTTAATTTCATTATATGTAGGTACTACTGCTATGATTTTTTTCACATCTCCATAAACAACTATTTAGCTTGCAGGGAGGGGGGGATACACTTGACTCTAACAACAATTAGCACTTTTATGCTTAATATTACGCAAGCGGATCCTTGAATCGAAAAGTGGTGTTCACAGACCCGAATTATTATTGAACGACCTATCCAACGATACCCGAGATGGCACCGGAAATCGGTAGACGAGACAAAAAATATCATCCTCACATTACGTGCAAGGAAGGTACCCAAAAAAATTTTTTTTCTTAGCACTTTGTCGGCGTGATTAATATGTATACCTATGCCAAATTACAGCTTTCTAGTACTAAGCGTCTCTGAGCTACAGCGGGGACAGACAGACAGACAGACGGAAATAGCGAAACTATAAGGGTTCCTTGTTTACTACGGAACCCTAAAAAAACGAAAAACTTAGCATAAATGCTAGACAACTAGTGCCTGACGCTGGTTGTCAACTGGACATTAAAGAATGTTCCATTGTAGCCTTTTAATTTCAATTAGAAACTATTCCATTGTATGGTTTATATTTCCACGGAAATCATGTGAAACACCAAATATACATGTAGGTAGATAAAGGTTCCAGACGAAGAAGAAGAAGGTATCGCAAATTTTCAAGGTGCTTTGGGGTTTCCGATGACTTTCTTGACGAGGATTTTAGTGAAATACCTGTTTCTAAGAAACTATTTTAGTGTTTTGTCTCAGGCGATATTCCGATAATCTGACCAAAGTCTGTGAGGTCACGTTTCGCGATTGAAAGGAAAAAAGGATATTTGGCATAGTTGGTGATTATTTACAAAATAAACAGTAGGTTTTACTCTGCGTTTCAAGAAACTTACTTTTTTCGAACTACGAATTGACAGCATTACAAATAAACATAGTAATTCATCACCACTGCCCTCAAAACGGCGAAGGAAAACATCGTGAGGAAACCGGCATGTCCTAGAACCAAAAATTTGAAGACATGAGACATCTATGTACCAACCCGCACTAGGCCCGCGTGTTGGATTACGGCCCACTCCCTCTCACAGAGAGGAGGCCTGTGTTTCAGCAGTGGGAACGTTATAGGCTGATTATGCTATAGTAATTCGAAAAGGTAATATGTTCCTGCGAGTTGCGAAAGAAGTGTAATTATAAAATTGCTTAACCCTTTCGGTCCAAGAAAGAACATTATAGTCTACTCGTCGTCGTGTCGTACTCCTCAGTTATCTAGTTATTCTAGTCTAGTGTATAGTTAGTTGGTGTATTTTTATGGTGTAGGTACATACTGATACCGATTCCCTTGTTCACAAACTAAACTAAATTTAAGTTCAGTGCATCTTTTTCTTTCTATTTCATTAAGAAGAAGACAGAAGATAAATTTTAGTTTAGTCCTGTCAAATTAATCAGCGGCTGTCACTACTCCATAGAAGTCTAGACGTGATTAAAAACTTGATAGTAAAATTACGTCAATTTATGTCAAGCGCTGATTAATTTGACAGGACTAAACTAAAATTTATCTTCTGTCCTTTTCTTAATGAAATAGAAAGAAAAAGATGCACTTAACTTAAATTTAGTTTAGTTTGTGAATAAGGGAATCGGCACCAATAAAATAAAGAGTAATCTATTCTATGGTCTAGACAAGAATCAAATATTATTTATTGTTGCTGCGGGTGGTTAAAAAATAATATAGCACCTAGCTTCTAACGTTTCATATGTGGCCATGTAGTTTTAAGTGAAATATAGTGATTTCTTGATTTTTAAAACAAAATTGGTCAAAATTAAAAAGGTCCTTAATTACACTTTCATAAGATACTTTTGAACCACACCATACATTGATTAATGGTCATCATCTGCCTGCCTTTTCCCAAGTATTTTGGGGTCGGCTTCCTTCCAGTCTAACCGGATGCAGCTGAATATCAGTATTTTACATGGAGCGACTGCCTATCTGACCTCCACAACCCATTTACTGGGTAACACGATACCCCTTGGTAAGACTGGTTGTCAGAGTTTCGGGCTTCTGACGATCCGTAACAACTATGACAGCCGGGACCAACGGCTTAACGTCCTTTCCGAGGCACGGAGGGGTCTTGGTATGTAAAGATGGTCACCCATCCACGGACCAACCGCAGCAAGCGTAGCTTAACCTGATCGATCGACCCATGCGGCTGTTATTACTTGGCCACAAATATTACCATTAATCAATGTGCCCAAGGAGGGGCTCCTTGGGCACATTGATTAATGGTAATATTTATAATTAGTTATTTTTGTGAGTAGGTAAGTTTTTACAAACACTTTAACACGTGAATTGCCGATGTAGAATTTTGAAAGCACCGTTTTTCAATTGGGCTGTAGTAGTTACTGAACCGTGTGTTTCCAAACTTGAAGCTACGCACTCTTGCGCACGTAGACATAAAAATAACACCAAATATATTTCTAATGCATGTGCCTTAAGTTCGTTCACTTATCAACGTCAACTGTTGGCTTAGCGATAAACCAATCTCCTCTTAAAAGGTTTTGATAATAATAATGTTACTATGTCGACCTGAGGAAGTGTTGATTAGGGAATATAACAAAAGTGAAGAATTTATGGATAGATTAGTAATGAGTAAGAGTGACAGAGGGAGAGAGCTTTAGAAGATAACAATAAAACTGGAAGTTCTGACTCAGTATTAAGAGCGTGTATTCAAATTGGACAACTGGGGGGCAACCATCACCTCTTATATCAGTATTATTTCAATATTACTTCAGCGTGAGAAAGAGATGGAGCTATAAGTCCTGTACAGCTCCATCACTTTCCCACTCTGAAGTAATATTATAATAATACTGCTATTGGTTACCCCCTTCCTTGTTTACAAACTAAACTAAATTTAAGTTCAGTTCATCTTTTTCTTTCTGTTTCATTAAGAAAAGGACAGAAGATAAATTTTAGTTTAGTCCTGTCAAATTAAGACAGCTAAATATTTATTTCGCTGTTTAATAAATATATATAAAGATAAATTTGGCAATTTTACTGTATGGAAATATGATATAACGCTGACTAGTGAACTAAAATATTGATTATGAAATGCAATAATTACCTAATATCGTAACACCGAATGTTTAGTTTTAGATGTAAAAAAAGTATTTGGAAACTTTGTAAATGCCCTTTTTAAACCTAAACAGGTTACAAAATCTAATTCAGTATTATAATTGAAATTCATTATTAACATTTTAGGTCACGAATTGGCAATATGTCATATTTATTAACAAATTAATAAAACCGGTTAATATTTGACAGCTATTTGCGACGTTGCCAACTTTTAGAATACACTTTAATATAATACCAAAACAATATTTTTTCTTGATACAACCTTGTGTACTGTGGTAAACAAACTACTGAGCAGTTTCTGAATTGGAAAGCTTAGGTGCAATAAATATTACTGTTGATGTCACTTGACATTCAACAACTCTGGGTAGGTACCTGGAATACATTGTATGTGTATTGAGAGTTACAAGGAAAATCTGTCAGTTATTGGCGCTGTGCCAATTAGAAAGCACATTTTTCTTGATTCGGTTTAGGAGATAAAGAGAAGCTAGTCAATCGCTGTGTCTCGTCATGTTCCTTGCAACGCCATTTATTAACCCTGTGCCCTTCTGGTTAGGCGGATCATCCACAACGCTACTCAAAAGTAACGTGTTACAAACAGCAAATTTAAAAAAAACGTAGGGAAATTTGAATTTCGCGGGCTACCCCAGCGGATCCACCTTATAAGGTAGGTTGAGGCGCTGATAAGACCCAATTGACCAAAATAGGCTTCGCTTAAGAAAAAAAATTGCCAAATCTGTACAGTTTGTGGTAGCGGAAAAAATATATGTTAATTTTGAACATATTTTCCAGAACCTGGTTGGTACCAAAACACGTTTGGAAAATAAAATCTCGATACAAACTAACGTTAAACTAACCTCTTACTTTGAGTTCTAATCCAAAATATCTGTATCAAATATCAACATACGTTACGTATTTAATTAATAACAGGAACGTCTTATTTGAATGCAGAACTTGGTTGTTTTTTATTTTCGATTACTCAAATAAATTTTGAGTAAATAGATAATTACTTCATATTTTGCAATAAATTACACGCGTTGTGTCATCGCGCTTCTCTTTCTTTTCTATAGAATTTGACAGTGACCGAGGTTTAGGTTAGGTTTCATAATAATATCAAGTATTTTAGACACAGATACTAAGCTTAAATAGCACGTGTGTCACATGAAACGCCCAGCAACACCGCTTATTGGGTTAATTCTCAGCATAGTGATTATACGACATATTATTATTTGTTTTAATATAGGGTACAATAATGATTAATCTTGCCTTATCTCTCTACAAAATGTGGTATTATTATGGCACAGTTTATGTAGTATAATATTTAGCAATAACCTTGGATTTGCTTCGTCAAGAGATCTGAATACTGGTTTCCTTAAAAAAGTGAGTATTTAAATCAAATAAAACGTCACTTTACCAATGTTTACGTCATAAGTCATGGTCCGCGTAGGTATATGAACGGTTCTGTGTGTAGAATAACGTGTGAAGACACAGCTAATTGCAGTCTTCTTCAAACTGTCAAAGTTTTTATGGCTAACAGTTAGATTTTTGTGCGATATTTTGCAAATATTGAATGTATTAATACACGTCTGCCCATCCCTCCGGGGAATTCAGGAATGGTGTTATATGGTTTTGCAGCATATATACTGTGTGCATTTTAGCCTTTGTCAAATATATATGTATATAATATATATATTTTATTTCTTTACGGCTCCCTCCCAACTACTTCGGTACTTCAGCCAACCAGATTATAAATAGTTACTTAAGGGTAGGGTAATCGCCGTTGTCCTCGGCCACACAAAAATGTGCGTCGCGCTCACGCCGCGCCGCCGTCGCATATATATTTTTAGTAACGAAAATACGAAAATTTAAAAAAAATCACAGATAGAATTCTAGATAATACATTAGTATATATAAACTTATAAAATCATAAAAATATCTTTAGTAGTTTGAAAATAATATCGTTATTAATGCTTTGGATATACATTACTTTTTGAATTTATTTCATAAAGTATTTTACTACAATACTTAAATATTCACTTATAAAATTGATGTGTATGCATTCTATGTAGTTTACCATACATTTTTTGCATAACTTTTTTGCATTATATGAAGGCGTAATTACAGATTTAAAAGTCACTAAAATCATATAAATAAATACAGACTGCTGCTGGGGAGTTTGTTGCGCCACTTCTTCTTCTCAGCGAAAGCACTAGGAAGTGGTGAAGTGCCCTTTACCACTTCCTAGTGCTATAACGTTGGGGGACTGTCTTATGTAATTTTGACGTTCGAAAAGTGCTGATTCTCAGCCTAGATTGAATAAATGACTTTTGATTTTGATTATAACACACACATTTATAACAGTCGGAATCTAAGTAGGCATACTCGTATACCATGCTCGGATAACATAAAAAATAAAGCCTTAATTTAGAAAAAATATCATCCCAAGTTCGGGTCGCGGGAAAGTCCGGAAGGGATACCGAGGCCCCTGGCAACACAGGCAACGGAAAGAATACGGGTGGGTTTTAGTCAGTAAGAGTCTGACACACCCTCCCGCTCCGCCCAGAGTGGGAAAAGTTATTTGATAATTAACCGACCAAAAAAAAGTCGTTATTATCAATGAGGATAATCAATTGGTAACCGATAGTGTAGATACCGATACTTACTACTAAACAATACCGTTCAACTGATAAGAAATACCTACTAAATAACTTATTTATTTAACCATTTATGTATACACATATATTAACAGAAAAGAAAAAAAAAAACAGAAAAACACATACATAGGAGATGCTTATTTCTAGATTTTATTAGAAATCTCTTCCAGCATACCTGCGATTGGAAAGTAGATAAAGAGATGTAGACACCGTGTGTCACAGCAGAAGAGAAAATAGAATAAATAAAATCGAAACAATTTACAAACAAATAATATTATAATAATATACTGTACATATGTACTACCATGTATTTAATGTGAACTGTAAAACTTGATGCAAATAAATTATTATTAATATGTCAATATACTAACACACATACATACAGACTTCTAAAATAAATATCATTAGAATATATGTAAATTAAAATAATAAATACATACGCAACTATGACGACGTGGAAAGAAAATGTTCTTTCACTCTTCTTATAAATACTGCAACAGTTTGGCAGTCCCTATAGTCCGGCGGAAGTGAATTCCACAACCGAACCGCGTGCACTGGGAAGGACCTACTATGTGGCTAATTCATAACAGCTGCTCTTGATCAGGTTGAGTTACGCTTGCCGCGGTTGGTCCGTGTATGGGTGACCATCTTTAAATACTAAGAAAACTCCGTGCCTCGGAAAGTACGTTAAGCCGTTGGTCCCCACTGTCATTCGTGTATCTTTGACAGTCGTTACGGGTCGTCAGAAGCCCGAAAGTCTGACAACCATTGTTATCAAAGGCATATCGTATTATCGCAGTAACTGGGTTGTGGAGGTCAGATAGGCAGTCGCTACCCGTAAAATACTGGTTTTCAGCTGTGATAAGTATCGCTACAAGTTGTATGTAAAAAACGTATGTTGTCGGTACCTAATTAGTACTAATTACCATAGGTACAGGAAACGCAGCAACTTATCCTGTTTTCAACCCTACTTGGCTTGAAAACAGGATAAAATAACCTTTTTTTGACACAAGGAAATAGGTTCAACTTCACAATCAATGGGAATTTTCAAAGTTTTGAATGGAATATTATTATTCCATTCAAAACTTTGAAAATTCCCATTCCCAATTCTACGAGGAATACAGGCGTGAGGTTATCCTCACGCCTGTATTCCTCTTAGACTTGGGCAGTAGGTACCTATAGACAACACCCACATTTCTCCAGTGTTAACAACTGCTGGCAACACCAAGTACCTACTCATCCGCTGTGTATGACGTATCGTGCAGTGATGTACCTGTAGTAGACCCACATTTCTCCAGTGTTAACGACTGCTGGCAACACCAAGTACCTACTCATCCGCTGTGTATGTCCTATGACGTATCGTGCAGTGATGTACCTATACTACACCCACATTTCGCCAGTGTTAACGACTGCTGGCAACACCAAGTACTCATCCGCTGTGTATGACGTATCGTGCAGTGATGTACCAATAGTACACCCACATTTCTCCAGTGTTAACGACTGCTGGCAACACCAAGTACCTACTCATCCGTTGTGTATGACGTATCGTGCAGTGATGTACCTATAGAACACCCACATTTCTCCAGTGTTAACGACTGCTGGCAACACCAAGTACTCATCCGTTGTGTATACCGTATTGTGCAATGCTTGATATGTATCACACATTAGTTTTTGCCCACGGCTTCACCCGCATGGAGATCGGAAATTATCCCACGGAAACGTGCTCGGGAGCACGTTTCCGTGGGATAATTTCCGATCTATTTAACGCGTATGCCAGTAACGCTCCCAGACGGCATGATTTTTCCGACATCTTCAACAATCATCGTCATATTTCAGACAATTTACACAGAAGGTTAATGAATTTTATATCTAAATCATCTTCATGAATCACTCCGCCCATTGGTGAAAACCGTATGAAAATCCGTTCGGTAGTTTTTGAGTTTATCGCGTTCAGACAGACAGACACGGCGGGGGAAATTGATTCGAATATTTAACATTAACGATTAAATAGTTCATTCAATATTATATACAACTTCCAATAATTACTTGATTGTATTTCGAATAAAATTGTAAAAGTATAAATAAAACATAATTGTGATAGACTTCCACGAAACGCACCCTGCGTTTCGTGGAAGTCTGAAAGTGACACCGGTGGCTGAAAAGTTGTGCGGAAATCGGTTGTCATGGTATGTTCATGTGATGCGGAGGAATGAGGAAAATGTCGTGAGGAAAGTCTTGAGTATGAATGGCGTTGGCTATAAGAGTAGAGGAAGACCAAAGAAACGATGGATGGACTGTGTGATAGATGATATGGCTAGAAAGCGGGTGACTGCCGAGATGACGACTAATAGAGAAGTATCCAGGAAGAAAGCGACATGTTGCGCCGACCCCTAATAAATTGGGATAAGGGCAGGAGAATGATGATGAGGGTGCGTTTCCTCTGACGCGGACCTGGACGGAGTGGAGGGGAGCGGATCGTAAATTGGCCAATTACAGTGCTCGAAATTTCCACTCCTCAGATATCGAACAATGTGATTGGCCAATTCACGGTCCGCTTCTCTCCACTCCGCGTGAACGAGCGCCAGTGAACGTGACTCTGTTCAAAAACATACCGTTGTGATAAAAGTATTAATCTGTTAAGCCCCGCACGACACCGATTCGGAGTCAAACAATAGAAAATAAATTGTGTCTCATTAGCTGTCCTTGACCAATTAAAGGTTTTTTATTCAGCCAAACTCGTGCTTCGATACACCAGTTATGTTTAAGTCCCATGCCATTAAATAGTCGGCGAGCCAATAATAATTATTTAATCAGGCACTTGAGTTAATCAATCCTTATCCGTTCACATAATCTGTTCCTAGGGCAAGCCTATTTGTATTGTTAACAAAGCGGAAACTAATCGATAACAGATTAACTATTGTGATAAGAAAAATACCAACAGCGTAACATTACCAAATAACAAGAAATAAGAAATTGATAATTATGTTACGTTATGTAAACATATAAATGTTTTAGTTAATATAACTTATCTAATGGTTCTAAATACATTGATCAATTAAAGGCGCGACGCGATTCTAGTTAACTCTAGTAGAACAATTTCTATGAAAACTTCATGGAAATTGTTCTACCAAAATCGTATCGCACCGACGCGTCGCGCCTGTCTGCAGGCGCCTTCAAGTATTCCACCACTTGATACAGTCGCCAGCACACCAAGTTACCACAAACTGTCAAATTTCTCCAAATTATTTTAAACCTTAAAATGATGATGTTGTTAAATGATGTGTTAAATTAAGGGTAAGGTTAAGGGTGGTGAAGATATAAAACGGCAGATGTTCTGAGAGGAAATAATAATAATGAAAAATATTAAAAGATAACATAATAGATTATAAATAGAATAGGTACAGAAGTACATAAATAGGTTACAAACATATAATACATACATATTTACTACTATATATTACAATACATTATACATTCAATACATTACACACAAATTCAAGGAAAAAGATACTTAATTAATAAATAAATAAATAAAGATAATTAAATGATGTAAAAATACGAGTAGCAGATTAATGTCAGAACAAATCGATCAAAGACCAAACCACAAAGCAAAACAAAATATAATTAAATTAAGTAAAAATGAAGTTATGTCTGAAGAAAAAACTAAAAGTAAGTATATTCTCATAGTGTATAATTAAATTAGTGAATAGTTTTATTTTGTTTTTATGTATTTTGTTTTCTCTTTTACCTTACACACGTTGTCTACATCTCTATGTCTACTGTCCTATTGCAGGTATGCTGGAAGAGATTTCATTAGAAATAAGCATCACCTTTGTACGTTTTTTTCTGTTCCTTTCTTTTTGTCTGTTTATATGTGTGTACATAAACAATTAAATAAATAAATAAAATTATAATATATAGTTATATAAAATGACAACTCAAGCACCAGCAATAAGCCTGCTACAACAATGTCCAACGTAGATCGTACGTACGTTATGAAGTTATGACATTGTGGTGTCCCAAATATGCAAAATAAAAAACAGTACCTAAGTAGTTAGGTTAGTGCTGTGCTGTTTAGCAAGAGCTCCCGTTCTTGCACAAGAGCGTAAAACTTACTCTCTGACGGACTGTCTTTTTTTTTGGTGGAAAATTATCAAATAACTTCTCCCGCTCTGGGCGGAGCGGGAGTGTGTGTCAGACTCTTACTGACTAAACCCCACTCGTATTCCTTCCGTTGCCAGTGTTGCCAGGGGCCTCGGTAACCCTATTGTACCTTCCCGCGACCCAGGCAGGCAGGGACGGTTTCAGTCTGACAATAAACTTCTCACATTTATATTTCTTATCGTAACTAATATTAGAAATGCGAAAGTGAGTTTGTTTGTTTGTTACGCTTTCACGCTAAAACGGCTGAACGGATTTGATTGAAAGGCGAACGGCAGGCTTGTATGGGACTGTCGTACAGCTAATAAAGTTTCGTGTTTTGGGATATTTTTTGTTTTAGTTGGTAGTTAATACGATAGACAAGCCTTTTTTTAATTCTTGGATTTTTAGAACTTGGGACGTCCCAAGTTCTAACCAGTTTTATTTTTTTAAGGTTAATTACTAGTGTACCAATGTAGATTGTTACTTATAGGCACATAGACATTGTTTCGGTAATAAAGTATATGTTCTAGTGTGCTATTTATGTAGTGTTTTACTTACTATCAAGTAGGTAAATTGAGATGAAGATCGTACCTACTCAGCGGAGTGCATTAGGAGATACCTATGTCCAGCAGCTGACTGCAACAGTTTGATAATGATGAAGTCCTGATGGGGTTTTGAGTGTAGGTAAATAAAACAATACAGTTAATAGTTTTTTTTAAGTACATTTATTTTATTTATAATTAATTAATTCGTAAATTACTTCATCTAATAAGGGGGCAGGTCGGGTAATACCCTCATGGCGAGCATAGTTTAAATACCAACATAACTGCGTTTAGTTTACGACTAAATTACGTGTAGTTATTAAAATCCCCTTTTTTTTAATATTATTAATTAATTCGAACTTCTAAAAATAGTACACTTACATGAAAATAAATGGCTTAGTTGCCTTAATATGTGGTACAAATTCTATAACAAAACAACAAAAAAAGTAAGCTGTACGAAACCTGCCGTTCACCTTTGGCCATGTCCAGCGGGACAGTTGCGTAACACATAAAATTACAAATAATCGCAATGGGTTTTTATTTTGACAGTTCACCCACGTCCAATGCGTTATTTACATTGTTGAGCAGATACATTTATCAAACCGATGAAGCAATGGATTAGCAATGGATTAGTGAAGTAAAGTGAATGAAATCGTTTATTCTGTAAATAGGATATCAGAATCACTTTTACACGTCATATAAAAAAATAAGCTAGTGAAGTCGACATTTTCTATCTGACTACCCCTGAGAAGAAATGGCGAAACAAACTCATGGATCAAAGTCTCTTTTAAAGTCCTGACATAATCTTGGTCAGATGATGTGAGGACCATGTGGATCCATGCCTGATTCATAGTGAGTTACACAATTAGGGTGCTGGGTTAGGACATACGATACTTTTTTATTCCGGCAGTATGTTCCCGTGGGATACTTTCCGACCTCCACGCGGAGGTAGTTAGGAATAAGTTAGATTGCTACTTCGTATATCCAGGAATTGCGGTGTGTTAGTTTTTCCTAACTATAGGCTTTAGAAGTCGAATTAATTCGTTTAAATTAAATTCCTTTTTTCAGACATAATATTTTTTTTTCCATATAATGGTAGTAACAAAGGTCTTAAAAACTATATTAGTATTAGTATTGTAGCATTCCCGAATAATTTCACAAAAATATATAAATAAAATCCAATAAAAAGTTTAGCAGTCCATTGTTCCGCTAGCATTCCTGAAAGGTATCTTGCTTGACAACAGGGCCCATACCACAAAACTGTACAATTACAATTTACAAATTTGTAAACTTTACAAGTCCGTGTACCACAAAACTCCAAGCCACACAAATTGTGACAGTAAAACCTTACAAATGTTAAAATTGTAGTGACAAGTCTACAATTTATGTCCAAACGCCTCTTGCCGGAGGCTCTACGCGGAGGAGGTGCGGTCCATGGCCCTTTACGGGGCACCTGTGTGGGGGCGCTCCCTGGCGCGGCGGCCAGCCCGCTGGTTGTGCGCGGCCCAAAGGGTCATGGTCATCCGGCTGGTCCGGGGATACCGCACGGTCTCCGGTGAGGCGGCGAGCCTCCTTGCCGGGTTTCCGCCATGGGATCTGGAGGCAAAAGTCCTCGTGCACGTATGGGAATGGCGTGAGGAGGCGAAATGTCGGGGCGTAACTCCGCTGCACAAGAAATCACGGCAAATGATAGCAGGTGAGGATGAGGTGAGCAATGGGTAGTTCACCGTCCGGTAAGAACCAGGCCCGGGTCGACGGTGTGTTGGGTTCCACGCGCGCCTCAAAGAGATGTCGTCAGCACAAGAGTAGGGGTCCACTAGGGCCGATGCCTGCCGGGGTCGTGGGAAAGTCCGAAAGGGATACCGAGGCTCCTGGCAACACATGTAACGGAAGGAACACGGGTGGGTTTTAGTCAGTAAGAGTCTGACACAGCCCTCCCGTTCCGCCCTGAGCGGGAGAGGTTATTTGATAATTTCCCACACAAAAAAAAATATCTACAATTTATACATAGCCCTCATGCTTTGTGTAACGGTTTAAAAAAAGTTAAAGAGTTGTAGATTATAACTTGTAACTCATACATTTGTCATTTCTGTTTTATGAAATGTTTTCTACAATTTAGGTGACAGTTTACTTTATTAACATCTGACAAG
Source organism: Atethmia centrago (assembly GCA_905333075.3). NCBI lineage: Eukaryota > Metazoa > Arthropoda > Insecta > Lepidoptera > Noctuidae > Atethmia > Atethmia centrago. Next base: position 6,545,825 of record HG995367.1, on the reverse strand, counting down.
ATAGGTAAGAATCTCCATCCATGTACAGGAGACATCCTGTACCTGGATGGAGATTCTTACTTAAACGCTAGCAATGCTGACTTTTTTTTTGGTTGGGAAATTATCAAATAACTTCTCCCGCTCTGGGCGGAGCGGGAGGGTGTGTCAGACTCTTACTGACTAAAACCCACCCGTATTCCTTCCGTTACCTGTGTTGCCAGGGGCGGCGGTGACCCTTTAGTACCTCCTCGCGACCCCGGCAGAGCAATGTTGACTTGAGGACAAATATTGAAAATGTATGATGCTGCAAATGTTTAGCTCAGATCCCCTGTAGCTTATCCTTTTATCACCCTTTCAACACCTTACGTCAAAGAGGGACAGGTCACATGCCCGGGTGTCCATTAATAATACTATCTTTAAATAAACAATTATTTCTGTCCGTCAGTTGGTCACGTCGTGTTGCCGGTCATGTGAGTATGTCACGTGGGTGTTCAAGACGCCACAATGGAAATAAACTTCTAGCCTCTAGGTACTGTTATAAACGATGTGTGTGTCAGCGGTAACAGAGTTATTGTGATTAAGAAAGTGGAGAAAATGAAAGATAATGGTGCCGATTCCCTTGTTCACAAACTTAACTAAATTTAAGTTCAGTGCATCTCTTTCTTTCTATTTCATTAAGAAGAGGACAGAAGATAAATTTTAGTTTAGTCCTGTCAAATTAATCAGCGCCTGTTATTACTTCATACAAGTTTAGACGTGATTAAAAACTTGCCTACTAAAATTACGTCAACTTACGTCAAGCGGTGATTAATTTGACAGGACTAAACTATAATTTATCTTCTGTCCTTTTCTTAATGAAATAGAAAGAAAAAGATGCAATGAACTTAAATTTAGGTTAGTTTGTAAACAAGGGAATCGGCACCATTTTAGGATTTGGATGCAGCAATGATTTGCGTTATTGTAGATAACCCGGATCACTTTTCTTCTACTTCGTCGCTAGGGTATCTACCATTATTTTGAATGATTGGCATATCCACGCGAGAAAAGGTATTTAAATGGGTAAATAAAGATAAATTACCTATTTAAAGAGCTTTTCTTTTATATGGAGAGTAGTGGTGGCCCAGTGGTAACGACGAGTTTGTAGGTTCGAGCCCCGACAGGCGCTTTACTTTGTGTAAACTAAATAGTTTACACAAAGTAAAGCGCCTGTCGGGGCTCGAACCTCTGCTCTCAAACCAGTGAAGAAAAACATTGTGAGGAAACCGGCAACCAAAAATTCGAAGACATATTATGTGACATCTACAAACCCCACTGGGCCCGCGTGGTGGATTAAGGCCCACTCCCTCTCACAGAGAGGAGGCCTGTGTCCCAGTAGTGGGAACATTATAGGCTGATTATGTGTGAATAAATATATTTTGAATTGCAGTTCTGAAAAGGCGGGCGATGACCACTGTCGGTGGGCTGTCGTCAACTTTGCTAAGTCAGTTTTTACAATAACCTGCCTATTCGCATTTGATCTGAGGAAGGATTTTAAAGGAACCATGTTTTCGAAATCATCTGAACAAAATGTGTTTTTTCAAGATAATTCATTGATTGTGGAAAACGATTTAGCAACATACTTGGTACGGCTAAGGCCACGTCCATTAGGAAGTGAAAAGAGCGTGAAGATCGTTTTGTGTTAGGATTACCTAACCGAAAACGATCTTCACGCTCTTTTGTACAAATATGTCGTATTCGCGCGATCAAGTAAGACGCGTTGGACCTCATAACTCATCTTAGAGATTATAACATGCAAAAGATCGCGTCGATCGCATACTCGCGCGACGGTCGCTTTCGGTTAGGACGGGGTATCGTTCTCGCGAAATACAAAACCGTTAATATTCTAATATTTCGTGCCATTTAATAAAAAAACATTATCACTATCCAAAACACAAAGTTCGATGACATAAACGTTTCGTAAACTCGACAAAGTCATCAAAAAGAGTAAACAGTTTAGCTTCTTACATAATGGTGGTCGCGTGCCAAAACCAGTTTCGTTTACAAATCATGTGAGCTTTTATAAAAACAAAGATTTGGCGTTCCGTACGTAAGCATGAATGGCGTGTGCTCATATTATGTACGATTCGTATTACACGTCTAGGGACCACTATAGGATAATATTAGCACTCCCGTATTTGGAGCTCAGTCTGGATAGTTTAGCCAGGGCTTCTCTCTCATAGAAACACAAGGTAAATTGCTAAAAGATTTTTCTATTTTGTCAAGAGTAGCGCATATCATTATGATTTTTTTTTACATACAGATATTTCATCATCATCATCATCATCTGCCTAGCCTTTTTCCCAACTATGTTGGGGTCCGCTTACAGTCTTAACGGATACAGCTGAATACCAGTATTTACATGGAGCGACTGCGTATCTGACCTACACAACCCAGTTACTGGGTAACACGATACCCCTTGTTAAGACTGGTTGTCAGACTTTCGAGCTTCTGACGACCCGTAACGACTGTCAAAGATCTACAAATAACAGCCAGGATCAACGGCTTAACGTGCTTTTCGAGGCACGGAGGGGTCTTGGTATGTAAAGATGGTCACCCATCCACGGACCAACCCCCCGACCCTTGCTCGACGAAGCGCCAGCCCGCGCCGCAGCTGAGCCTGTAGTTTTAAATTCCCCGTATTATAATAATATAGTTCAGATCCAGCCTGTCCCACCTTGCTGTCCTCCCCCCAGCGACGCCCTAAGCCGAGGTCCGTACCCCACAGGGGGTGCCCTTAGCGTGCAGTCGCTTAGTAATGTAAGTAATTTGCCCCTGGCTGGAGGCTTTGAGTCCGCTTAAGGCAGCCACAGGATAGTCCGGTTCAGTAGTCACAACCTCTCAAGGTCAATTACGAGATGCCATACATAAAAAAAAAATATAAACCACGGACCAACCGCGGTAAGCGTAGCTTAACCTTATCGATCGACCCGTACGGCTGTCATTAGTTAGCCACAAGCCCCTCTTGTTTTAGACAGCAATGTTCATAATTATGTTATGTGTACGTACAACATAATTACCCATTACGTCTGTAGTTTCGCTCCCTAATTAAATTTGACTCTGTATAGTGTATACTGTTCCAACGGTATCTGATGAAAGTGTTAACAAAACCTGGGAATTAATAATACATTCATCTGTATTTAGAAGGTTTATATTTTTTATCCCGTCAGTCGTTCATCACTTTTTCTAACAGTTATTATTTGAATAACATTAATAACTTCTGTGTGTACTACAAGTACACATCTGCCCAACCCTTCTGGGAAACAAGGCGTGATATTATGTATGTATATGTGTAGGTAATAATAAATTGTAATTGGAAAATCATCGACGACACAAAGTTTCTGCTATAGGCAGAAATGTTCTCCTCAGCTTATTTCTTGGTAAGTATAATCAAACTGCAATCACGTCCACCAAGCGTGAATATGGCGGTATCCCTTGACCGTAGTCGTTGAGACGCCTATATTACAGCTGAAGACGTTTTAGGGCTGATGTGTGAACGTGAACATAACGTAGACGTTTCAATGTTGATACGTGCACATAAACAATTAAGTTGACATGACATCACGAGATACAGTCACTTGAGTACAACAATATTCAATTCATAGCCTCACCTACCAGAAAAACGATAAAAATGTGGAGGAATCATATTATTTAACCAAAACATGTTTATGAAATATTGAAAACAGGTAAAATTCGTATGTTGATAAGAAGATATGTTTGGCGACATTGTCACGTATTACGCGAAACTGCAGCAGTTACAACAGGATAAGGTGGATCCGCAACTGTAGCCCGCGAAATTAAAATGTTTTTAAGTTTTTTTGCAATTTGCAGGTCTGTGTCAGGTTGTATCTTGATCAAAATATAATTCGCGAACAAAACAAATATGTGTTTACAGAATTATAATCATTAAAATCATTAATACATCTCTCTACGGTAGCTTTGTTCAGCCAATAAATCTAAATGCTCTCACAGAGCCCCTGCTTAGATATTACTCGTACCTACAACTACGACTTCAGTTACTTGTAAGGTAATTATGTGCTTAAAATTCAGCAGTTCGAAAGTATGCATGTATGCTCTGCTGGATATAAAGACTTAACTCAAGATTGTAATGTGTGTCCCAAACCACTTGATTTAAGGCTTGAAGCAGCGAAAGGCCTCGAACTGACCATTAACAGGCGCAAACAAAAATTGCAAATTTTCAAAATGCAATTGTGAATGCATTAGGAAAACGAATCCCCTCGGTAAAGTTACTTATTTTTCCTTTCAGGTATTCCAAAACTGCATCACAATCATCATCATCATCATTTCAGCCGAAAGATGTCCACTGCTGGAGATGGGCTCCCCGCGTCGCCACATTGACCGGTTCTGTCCAAAATTGCATACCGTTACACATTTCGTACTTGACTTCAAATAAACAATTTTCCTGTAAACATTCGTCCTAACCGATATCTATTCTGCGAAAATAATACAAACAAATATACTACGACTACTCATAAGCATGTAGGAAATAATAAATAGTTCTAAAAATATTTGTGACTCACAGAGGTTGTAAATAAAGATGCAACATAAATGACTAAATTTAGATGCGATCGCGTCGCAATCGCAGATCGTATGTTTTACTGTCAAAACAATTCTTGGTAATAACTGAGATAATCGTAGGTGTTTTTGGCTTGACCTCCTTTCATGGTGTTATTTCTTTTGAAGGCGTATGACCTGTACTCAAAGGCGGATCCATGTATCGAGTCAGGGGGGTCACATGTCGCGGGAAGGTACTTATGGGTCACCGAGTCCCCTGGCAACACCAACAGGAAGGAATACGGGTGGGTTTTAGTCAGTAAGAGTCTGACACACCCTCCCGCTCCGCCCAGAGCGGGAGAAATTATTTGATGATTTCCCGTACTAAAAAAAAAAAAAATGGGGTTCACATAGTCGAGGTCCAGTCTGGCCCTGCATTCTCGACATAGATAGCGATCGCTTTACGACCGAATTCAGTCGCAATGTCCTGATGGGATCCCTAGACGATCAAAATTGCTTGATAAGATTGTTATTTTATCGTGCTTGTCAAGCAATTTTGACTGTTCCCAATTGTAAATTGCTTGATTGATTGTAAATTTTAGTCGTAGGACACTCATGGTATCATTTACAGCGTATATAGTTCATGCTAATTCCATGGCCGCATGGGTGTCACCGTCACGTCGGGTGATCGGGAAGCGCGGCCGTGAACGATTGGCGCTTCAGGCGGCGCGGCTCGGTAAAATCAAACTTGGAATCGTGCGAACCATATTTATTCGCAATGCACGAGCTGCTGCATCATATAGTTATAATAACAGCACATTGTCGTATTATGCGTGTCGTTCCTGTGTGTTTGCCATCATACGAACTATTTATTTTAATACATTTATCAACGAGATTAGACAAAATATCAGTTGTCGACCTAGACCCAGCCCGGGGGCGGTTCATGACCCCTATGACCCCCCCGGATCATCTCGTGCTTGAACTCGTTATTTCAGGTGTTTAATATTGACCTACTGTTGCCCCAAAACCTTAACTAATATTCATCTTAGTGTAATTTTCTTGGCATATTGAACTAAAGGAAGCTGAAGCTTTGTTTGAATATAAATACCTCCTGATGTCTTTGTCTCCTGTTATCCTTAGTTGACGTTAAATAATTTACCAAGGAGCATTGCTCACATATCACGGAAAAGTAGGCCCCAAGTTTGCACAAAGTATCCTTCTTGATATAAAGTAACTAAACTCAAAGTCTAGCTGGTTAACTAAGCTGGTTAATGACCTACAAACACCGTTCTAATAATATTAGCGACGCCAGCCGACCTTCCATTCATACTTATAAACACATGTATATTTGCTGCTACAGTGACGTAGAAGCAGTGCCTACGTGATCGACAAAGGTCGGTGCACCCAGTGCAAATATCAAAACCATGTCACCGTAGTATAATCTTAAGTCGCTAATCCTGCCACGCATAAACCCACTCTCTCTTGATGTACTAAAGTTGATTTTCGGTCGTGGATATTATGTTTCTCAGATCTTTGGGTATGTAAAGAGTTTTGCATCATTGTAATGAGAGTCTTCCCGGATCGCAGTATGTCATCTGATCACATTTCTTAACTGGCAACTGTTGGGGTGCGTCGGATTGTGAGGCCGACTATTTTGATTGTTATGACTAACAGACGGATTGAGATTAATGCTGTTAGTCATAGATACAAAGGTTTCAGGGATTTTAAGAAGAGATAGGAACACAACTCGTGTTTCTGCACCAACATCCATCATCTCATTCATCGTCATCTCTGCTTTGACATCATTTACCTGGATCAACTTGTCTTGAACAAGGCGAAAATAGAATGTAGACATGATAACACATTACTTTTATTTACCTGTGATGCTACGTTCTGTCTTTACATAACATTATTTAGTTGCACCTAGGGACTTAGGGTTGCCATCCGAAATAGACTATTGTACTCTATTTCGCGTAGGCTTACTTTATAACGTACAAAAGCAATAGAGAAAATTGAATTGAATAGGTTGCTGGAATTCGATTTGATTACACTTCAGCGTCGTAGATAGAGGTTGTCAAAGAAAACCTAACTTATCCGGTGCTATAATTTTCTTAAATACTGGTTATTTTCTCATCAAAATCGAATAGTGGGACAGATTGAACATCAAAATTGTGAACATCTCACATTGATACACCCACTGGTGATACAGCTTGGTGACTTCTTTGCCCACAAATGCTTGGCAGTTTAGAAGATAATGAAGCAAATACCTGTCCCGTTTGCAGGAATTGGCTCTCAGCCACTGAGCCAACGACAACGGATGCGTCCAACAAGGCAATGACAACGGGTACAGATTTCAATGGGTTAATAGCGACTGTACTATTTATTACTGAGCGATTACTAAACAATTGCGACCGCAACCGCAGTGATTTAACATTAGAGTAACTACAAACCACAATGTATAAGGAAATAAATGTGAGGGATACCTGGATATACCTACTGATATTTTATACTTTTTACAGCAATTTTAACAAGGACACTAATAAGTCTGAATTTGTTGGAAGTGAAACTGCATAATCAGCCTATAATGTTCCCACTGCTGGGACACAAGCCTCCTCTCCGTGAGAGGGAGTGGGCCGTAATTCACCACGCGGGCCCAGTGCGGGTTGGTAGATATCACATGTCTTCGAATTTTTTTGGTTCTAGGACATGCCGGTTTCCTCACGATGTTTTCCTTCACCGTTTTGAGAACAGTTGTGATGAAATAATTTACACAAATTAAAGCGCCTGTCTGGGTTCGAACCTACGACCTACAACTGGTAAGTCGCAGCCGTTACCACTGGCTCACCACTGCTCTCATTGCAACTGCGTTTATGTGCAAATCTTGAAAACATCCAACGTGTGTATGAATATTATCGTCTTTTCGTACAAAAAATAATCATTTACAGGATCCAGAAAGCTTAATTGTTTGTGCTAGTAGAGGCTAACATAAAGGTGATGAACTCGTTAGAAACGAGAATTATTAGTCCATATAATTATTACTCATTGATCGATTCCATGAGAATTGTAACTGGGGTTGGGCGTGAGACGGTAAGATTTCATAATTTTTTCCGAAATTTCGACCATCTTCAGCGTTCCATATTTTTTAATTGCAAAGAAAAATGGCTACCATTTCTGTTGGACATCGAAGAAATGCGTGCAACATACTTTAAAAGTTGCAATATGATAACATATTATCAGCATTGCCATACAAAACGTGGCAATGCTGCCAGCCTTTTGGGCACTTTTCCTATTGACAGCGATGCGCAATAATTTTTTGATGCCCTATGATTCTTTCCCCTCCCTTTTAGGGTTCCGTACCTCAAAAGGAAAAAAACGGAAACCTTGTATGACCACTCGTGTGTCTGTCTGTCTGTCGGTCTGTCCGTCTGTTACAGCTGATTTGCTTCGAATCTACTGGACCGATTTGGTACACATATGAATTTCTGTGACCCAAACATGAACGTGTAACGTAAATAAATGAATTTTGAATATGAGGTTCATATAAAATGAAAGTACTTACGATGAGGATTTCGGTTACTTTTTATAATGTTTGAATTATTACTTTTAAAGTTATTCAAGAAAATAAATGAAAACTGACCATTCCCCCAATAGCTCTGACTGAATTGCTACGCCTAAAATTTTGAAGAAAACGAAGTTCTATACTTATAGATTACAGGAAATCCTATAAGAAGTCTATGGTCTTAAAATAACAATCATGGTAAATCACTCAATATTGTGCGTACAAATTTACATTTGCAGTTGGACTGTAGCAGGGAACAGGAACATGCCATTTAAACTACAATGTTAACTTTGTTCTTGGGATAAATTCATCCCAATTTCAAAACCCTTCATTGTGCGTGGTCTGAAACGCACTTGCCCGGTTTTTATATACGAGTACCTACGTGTGCATGTTATTTAATTTTTTAATTTTTTTTGAATTGACATAACTCAGGACCCGGGCCTAAGGCTTACGAGGGGCCGAAGCCAACTCGCAGAGGTCCGTTAGATGTTTTTAATTAAATAAAGCACCAATCGATGACTATCCCTGTATGCTCTTTGCAAGTGCACTCAAGGACAACCCCCAGTTGGTGTAGGACTATAGCAGGATATGGAAAAAAATATATGGACTATGGGTTTGGGTGGCTAAAGTGGAATAGTTGTCAAGAACTATGGAAGGACTATGACCCCCGCCTGATCAATGTTAACCTCAATGATGGGTCCTAGGAAACTGTCGCTAGCACCAAGTTAGGTAGCGACAAGGGGGCAATACTTCCTAAGGTGCTTGAGGAGTGGTATTCCACGGCTATCAGGACAATCCCAGAGCCCAAAAGATGGTCTAGATTCCTACCAGTATCTTACTGGAATACTTCCTTCCTCCGAGCACGTTTACTCTTGCGAATCTCCATTCAAGCCGGTCAATAAAGGCAAGAAAGAGGTGTGAGCGCTGTTCCTCGTCAGTGTTCATTCTGGCCGGTCAGTAAAGGCAAGCCAGAGATGAGGAACAAGACTTCTCCCGGGAGATAGGGTCCGTGGCTTACTGCCCAACAGCTCGCCATATGCTGCCCTGCGGGTTTCTGTATCTCTCTTGGTCTGGATCCTTACCCTAGACCTGTTTCGGCAAAGTTAATTTTACCGGCACTAACCTAGAGCACATAGGAGCGCGCAAGCCCCACCACACGACGTTAATGTAAAGATACGACACGGTGGGGTTATTATTATTTTAATACTGTTAGCTTAAATATTTAAAAAATAAGTCATCCAAAATATTCTGGGAAATTAATTGCTGTAGATTTATTTGTGTCTTTTTATAAATAAATAGCGTCGTAATTAAAGGGTCGGTCGGTATTACGTGTCGATACGATCTCCAAGGGTTTTTAATGTGACTTGTGCTCTTTATATGGTGCTTTTTTCTTGGAATCGCTTGTACGGGTATCGAAATAAATATTAAGGTGAAGTTATTTGGTATCTTTAGTAAGATGATTTTTGTAATTTGATGACTTTTTCTTTACCATTCTCTCCCTTTTAAGGCGCCACCTCCAAGGGTGACACTCTATAATAGGAGTATAATAGAATCAATCTCCACACAGCGATGTCGTCGCGGCGATCATTTGAAGGGAGAGCGTGACTATCGCCGCGATTCCCTCGTCCCGTCCGTGGAGATGGCGCATGTATATTATATTGTATATTATAACAGTTAATGCCGAAATTATACATATTCACCTTATGAATAAAGAGAAAAATTTAATTCGAAATTTTCTTACAATTGAAAATACTCATTTCACCCATTATATTTACTTAGTTTAAGACTTTATTATAATATCTTTGGATGATACTGGTCGAAAAAAAATCAACCAAAATTATATAGGACAGTTCTATTTTCGATTCAAAAATCTTTCGAATTTACATTACCGTAAAACGGAGTGGATTTTTTTTTTTTTGGTTCGGAAATCATCAAATAACTTCTCCCGCTCTGGGCGGAGCGGGAGGGTGTGTCAGACTCTTACTGACTAAAACCCACCCATATTCCTTCCTGTTGCCTGTGTTGCCAGGGGCCTCGGTGACCCATAAGTACCTTCCCGCGACCCCGGCAGGCATCGGCCCTAGTGGACCCCTACTTTTGTGCTGACGACATCTCTTATAGGCGCGCGTGGAATACGACGCGCCGTCGACCCGGGCCTGGTCCTTACCGGACGGTGAGCTACCCATTGCTCACCGTCCGCAAGCCCGCGCCTACGGTGGCTGGAAATCCGCCCGAGATTCCCTACGCCCAGGGCGTCTCCTGCGGCGGCTAGGGGCGAGAGGGCGCGAGACGTGCCTTTCCCTATACCGTCCCGCCTCCTCCTTCGCGAGCATTACTGCTTCGCAGAAGGAGGTGACGGCTGCCCATGCCCTCTCGCTCCGTACCATGGCCTGAACCAGGGCCGGACGCGAGAGGTCTCTGCCGCCGATCGCCTCCACGAGGACACCGCGGTGCTCTGCCCAACCCGGGCAGACCTCCACCGTATGCTCCACCGTGTCCTCCGGGCGATCCACACAGTGGTGACATCCGGACGTTTCCTCCCGCCTTATCCGACACAGGAACCTCCCGAAGCTGTCGTGTCCGGTGAGGACCTGCGTCAGGCGGAAGGTGAGGACGCCGTGGCGCCTCTCCAGCCACTCCTCAAAGAGGAACCTCAAAACGGAGTGGATAGGGAATCAGGGATGCAGGGGTGAATCGGGACGAAACTTTAAAATGGATTTTAACGTTGAAACAATATAGTTTGTAGTGTTTGTTTGTAGTTTGTAGTGAGCAGTGGTGGCCCAGTGGTAACGGCCACGACTTACGAGTTGTACGTCGTAGGTTCGAACTCGGACAGGCTTTACTTTGTGTAAATTATTTCATCACCACTGCTCTCAAAAACGGTGAAGGAAAACATCGTGAGGAAACCGGCATGTCCTAGAACCAAAAATTCGAAGACATGTGACATCTACCAAACCGCACTGGGCCCGCGTGGTGGATTACGGCCCACTCCCTCTTGCAGAGAGGAGGCCTGTGTCCCAGCAGTGGGAACATTATAGGCTGATTATGTATGTAATATAGTTTGTTGCCAAAAAGGACTCTAAGGTGTTTACTGTATAATAGTTAACGACTAACTTTCCTTGTTGGCAGCAAACTTTTATATATTCATCTCGTTTTACGGTACGTTTACGTCACGCGTTCGTGCCTCTGAACATTAGACACATCCCCTTAAATCAAACAACAATATGTTTTTCATATCGTCATACATAGGAAATTCTGTAATACACCTATTTATTACACGCGACACGACAGACGACAATGATAATTCATAATAACATCATAATGATGATAATATAATCATCATAGCGAGCACAATATTGACTGACCACACTATTTAGTATCATGTGCACGGAGATGATAATGATAACATGCGCGACGTCACGTGACGTCACGTGCAAGTGATAACTCTGTTGTTGTTTGCACATAATAAAATATGTAGATAAGGTACCTATCATTTGTGGGTTGTTAGCAGAACTTTAAAACAAGAAGAATAGGACCTGCTTATGAATGACTGCAACTGGAAGACACGTCAATAAAGTATGATAAAATAAATAAATTCGTGTACGTTCTATAAGTTCGTATAATTTGTATATAGTTCGTATAAAAACGAATTTAAAAATTATAAAGTAAGTAATTATTTTACTTTATAATTATTAAATTTGTTAAAATGTACCCGGAGTTATTCTGAGAGATTCTGGCGTTCAACGGGTTAAAAAGCTTATGAAATGTTTCCAAAAGTACCAGGCACAGAAATATAATAGTTTTGCCCTTCATTCCTAGGACAGCATTTTAAGATAAGAATAGTTATGCAATGTGTGGTCGCATATTTAATGCTTTAGCTGACAGTGTTAAAAACTTACCAGCAAATAAATTTACAAGGCGTCCCAATCTGTCAAGATGTTTTAGGTGAATAGAATTTATACTCAGTAAGCGAGATATTAAATAACAGATTGAAAAAAAAATAACAATCATACTATCATATCATGTTTTTTTTAGAACCGCCATAACGTCTATTCTATGCTATTTTAAGGTTATTATACATTATATACCGGACACCCTATATAGTCAGAGACATTACAGTGTTCCTGTTTAGAGAATAATACTTATAGTTATAATAATAATAATAATAACTCTTTATTTCAGATTACAGGATCCATAATGTGTTAGTATTGCCTTAACCTAGTGTTAGTGAAAAATAAATTAAAACAAAAGTGACATCACAAATAAGAAACAATTAATTTTGCACATGTACATCTGTACGCACATGTCTCCCAGCCCAGTGCCTAGTAAACGGCCCAGATATTTTGTCTGCCAGTGTACCTAAAATATTGTTCGGACTACCTCGGAATCGCCGCAGCATAGATGCACTTCGCTTGCGCATGATGGCATAAAAGTCATCCAGTCTCGCTTCAGCAAACATGCTTGATGCGCTGCAAAACCGAGGAAACTGCAAACTGCTTGTTATCTATCGGCGCCATTGAAGACAAAAATTCCAGACAATTTTTTTTAAGCAAAACTGCACCCATTTGTCACATACTTACCTACTGTATATTGTGGTATCAGGTAAACACATTGATGTTATTACTTCGGTTAGCTCATCAGAATTCGGACAGCACAAATGACGTCGTCAATCCGAATAAAAGTCGATCAAGATTCTTCAAACAGCACCGAACACTTTCGACACTACAGCAAAATCTGACCTTGACCTCGTTTCGTCCGCTGTTTGATCTGACATCATTAGCGATGGTCGACATGGAGTCAACGAGTGTCAATCAGTACCGTGCCTACGTGACACGGGGCTACCTGCGGCTAGATGTGGTGACGTGATAGGCCTTAGGAAGTCAGCTATTGCGTCTAAGTACTGTTTTGATTGTGTAACTGTTTGTGGTGTACGTGTTCTAGAAGTTTTTAGGATCTACCTACTGCGTTTTTATTAGACCAGGATAAGGGGAGAACTATTTCTACCAAGGTATGCCTAGGTGAACATATCTATGTACACTGATGTACACTGATGACGAAATGTTATAAATTGAACAATATTCTAATATTTTTTGTTCGTTTCTAAAAATTAAATAAAATAATAAAATTCGTGTTCGCGATCTAAATGCTGTATTTTTAAGGTTTTATACCTCAAAAGGTAAAAACGAAACCCTTATAGGGTCACTCGTGTGTCTGTCTGTCTGTATGTCCGTCTGTCACAGCCGATATGCTCCGCATCTACTGGACCGATTGAGTTGAAAGTTGGTCGCGTAACGTAAATAAATAAATAAATGAATTTGGATATGAGGGTCACTTTTGGGGGCAAATTAGAAAGTTAAAAAAAAAGTTTTGCAAACTGTACCTTGTGTCATATCAAATGAAAGGGCTTATCGTGATGGTATCAAATATTTTATGTAAAAATAAAGGTTTTAAAGCTATTTAAGAAAATATATGAAAATTGACTTTGTCATCCTCATTATCGTCCCATGAATTCTCCGTTATGAAATACTGCCGCTCTTATTATGCCAATTATTCATTTTAATTAACACAGGGTTCTGGTTTAAGAAAATATCTCTTCTGGGGAGTAAATATACGTTATATACTCTAGTATATAACGTATCTTTAGCGATGGACGATTCTTAACAGCCGTCTACGGCTGTTAAGAATCGGCCATCGCTATTGATATGCAATATTTTAGTAATCAAACAATTTTATTAATCAAAGAATCGTAATCTGTTGGTGACGTGGCCAACTTTCAGACTTCACCCTCGTAATATTATTGCTAGCATATACACTCAAACGTCTTTTTAGGATTGCTCGGATGTAAACATTTTACAGGAAAAATGAAAATTAAACATTAATTTTTACATAGTTTTCGGAAACTAATTAGAGACACTCACTGCGGTACTACGTAGGTCGGTAATGTGTAATTAATTGGCAATGCCGTTCCTTTTACGTCCATATAATTATGTAAGCCAAACAATCGTAGACCATCTTACGTGCCCTCCTGAATTCAATCACGTACACCTCCTTCGATTCAGTCACCAACAGTTTATATTTACGATGAAGTGGAATTCTTTCGACCATTCGGACGACTACAAGAGACAAAACATTCACGTTGTTTACAGGCCGGCTGTAAACATAGCCTCGGTCGGCATGATTTTCATGCAAGTGAGAAATGAATTGGAAGAGAGGATCGCGTTTTATTTATGTGTTTTGGGAAGATTGTTTATGCCTGATGATAAATAGATTACATAGTAACATTTTAAAAATTAAGACTTGGGAAATACATCTTAACTAGAATGATGGATAAGAAGGCTATTATCATGCAGAGAGAACCAGAACTTTAAAAAAAAGGTGGCAATTTTGCCACCTATTTTTTAAAGTCTTCAAAGTTCTGGCGGTTCTGGTTCTTGTTCCACATTGGCAATACACAATAGGTACTCGTTAGCTTAAGGGCTTTATTAAAGTTAATAGACTTGACGAGAAAGCAATATACAGGGTGACATTGAAAACATGCGACAAATCGAAATGGGAGATTGTACTCATCATTATGAACAACTTTTATTAAGGGACCAAAGCTACAATCCCAAAAAAAAAAACTGCTGTCCCCTACATTTATGTTCGCAATACCTCATCAAAATGTAGGAAAAGCAGATTTTTTTTTTGGGATTACAGCTTTGGTCCCTTAGTAAAAGTTGTTAATAATGATGTATACAATGTCCCATTTCAGTTTGTCGCAAGTTTTCAATTTCAACCTGTATATATCTCTTCTATACGATAGGCGTAAACCATTATCGCATGTAAGTCGGGGTAAACTTTATTTTTTTTACAAACACGCTAACCAGCTGGTATTCTTCCATTCCTTGGGACACATAATACGTAGTACAAAACATCAAACGAAAATATCTTAATAATAGTGAAACCCACATCTGCATACCTGCAGTATTTCCCGAGATAAGACACACAAATAGTTACTGCACGTGCCTGAGAACGTTGTTAAAGCATACTTGTATACGTAATGTTCAAGTTGTTAGATGCAACGCTATCAGAGATTTAGATAAATCTGTTCCACATGTGTTTGCGCAGGATTTACTGCTTCACGCTAGTTTGACGTGGGTCTGACGCAGGCACGGGCTATACGGTAGCGTTATAGCTCACGCCATGATCAAAGTATTGCCAGTCTCTTCCAGCTTCTTTATGTGACCAACGTTCTGCAGAAAGGCTGTTATTTTGTTTGTGAAGTCTGAAAGATGAGTTATTTTTTCAACCTGCTTAGTATTTCTGTCCTTATTAAAAGTGAGCGTTCTGAACATATACAACAATTTGGAAGTTGCCAAATTGTAAATAAGTACCTATACTTGGAACATGTCTAGCTTACAACCAGGATTACACATATACATAACATACATAATCAGCCTATAATGTTCCCACTGCTGGGACACAGGCCTCCTCTCTGTGAGAGGGAGTGGGCCGTAATCCACCACGCGGACCCAGTGCGGGTTGGTAGATGTCACAGGTCTTCGATTTTTTGGTTCTAGGACGACTAAGAGTATTTATCAATTATTCGAACAAACAGTGTTATCACCAAGAGACTTACAAGGCACCGTTACAAACGATTGTTAAATACACAAGATAGTGCAGTAATGACGCCTGTTTGACGATCACTAGGTATCCATAGGTTGCCGATGTCGTTGTGCAAGACTGTCTGTGTTTGCACAGATTGATGATTTGCTATACTTATTATTGTAATTTTTGTAGTGTTTCTTTCTTTATCACATACGCTTAACAGACTGTCCTGCTTAACTGAAGTTAACAAAGATTGGCTTAGCTGTCCGGTACGCATCTTTGCCGTCCACTCTCTTAATATAACCCGTTATTAAAACCATTAGCCGCTCGAGGAAAACAGCATAATCAGGCAATAATGGTCACAGGCCTCCTCTCTGATAGAGGCCGTAATCCACCACGCAAGCCTATTGCCGGTTCATGGATGTCACAATATGTCTGCAAATTTTCTAGGACATGCCGGTTTCCCCACGATGTTTCCTTCACCGTTTTGAGAGCAGTGGTGATGAAATAATTTACACAAAGTAAAGCGCCTGTCCGGGTGCGAACCTACGACCTACAACTCGTAAGTCGCGGCCGTTATCACTGGGCCACCACTGCTCTCACTCACACTTATGAAAAGTCTAAATTATGACAAGATTCCATCTATTTCCAATATCCATTAGTTTCTTCAAGGAGTGTGAGTCTCGACCTTTGCTTATCTCTAGGTTTTAATAAGACTTGCATAATCAATTCGGCTGGTTTCTGCTAAATGCCTGCCTGACTCCTTTATATTTTCCAGTCGATGGATAAACTATTATACGCTGTTATTTCAGTCAAAGCCAATGGGTTTTAATAAGCGCCTGATAGCGTTAGCTTGATTAATAACGGAACATGTGTAGGGTGAGTGTAACTATTATCGGCATAAGAATCTTGACGAATTAAATAAAAAATCAATGATTCATTGGTGACGATACTGCATTATCAATGATAATTTGGGAGTAATTATAATCAGACATAATATCATGCACGATAACAATAAAAATGATAAACACTTACATAATCGTAAAATATTCCTAGTATTCTAAAAATAGTAAATGAAATAGACGCATTTCGTAATTTCAGCCTTGAACTATAAGGTAAAACGTTATGTTAATTACCCGCTTGATGGATTGCTCATCACGTGAGGAAATACCATACGTATACAAACATACCTACAATGCATTTCATCGTAGTATTATGACCAATATCTTGGCGCTTTATAACAGCTCTTGTTAGAAAATACTTACATTGAGCTCCTTTAACTTTAAGTTGAGCTACACAGAGTTACAAACGGCGGTACTGAAGTGGGCTACTCCCTGCGGAGTACCTCATCCCGTAGGCTGTTTTTCCATCAGAGATGTGCTATGCAGCTATACTGCGAAGATGTGAAGGCTAAGCTACGAAACTATGTGACCGTTTCCACTAATGCTAAGCTGTGTAGCGGAGCCAGTAAGATGTGCTATGATGCGTCGTCGTGAGCTAGCTGTGCGAGGAAGATGCGCAGCTCGAGCTCTGCGATACGTCGGCAGTAGGGAAGTCACGGGGAGCGACTGTTTCGCGGTGAGGGGAGTGGCGCTCGATATCAAACGCATCCATAGCATGCATTCTTCCATATAAAAAAATAGCTTAGTTGAACTCGTTTCTACCAGTACTATGCTATGTGGACCAATGGGTATGATTGGTGGATATCATAGCACGTAGCTTAACACATCTCTGTGGAAAAAGCAGCCTTTCTCAGATGGTTAATGACTAACTTAATTTGTTACTTGTACTATTCGTCTCTTGTTCAGAGCCGCCATAAAGTTTGCATCTTGCTGTACCCGATAACTGACACCTGCGTACACTATATGGACAGGTCCACTTAAACCTGTGCAGTACTTTCTTCGAGAGACCACCTCAGACCTCAGAGACCTACTGCCGGGGTCGCGAGAAAGCCCAAAAGGGTTACCGAGGCCCATGGCAACACAGGCAACGGAAGGAATACGGGTGGGTTTTAGACAGTAAGAGTCTGAAACACCCTCGCTAAATAACTGGCTTCGCCCAGAGCGGGAGAAGTTATTTGATAATTTCCCACCCAAAAAAAAAAGACATTAACTACAAGGTCCTTATAAATCTGACGATTACAATGTAATTGTATGGACTTGAAAAGAGACTTTGGCCTCAGAGTTTGTTTCACTGTTTCTTATCAGAGTAGTCGGCTAGAAAACATCGACCTCATCGAGTTTCATCAAAAAATTACGTGAAAAAGTGATTATTTGCCAATTTTTACAAATAAATATCACTTATCGTATCATAGAGAGACTGACTACAAATAATAGCAACACTTTCTCATTTCACATAGTAACCACTGTATCTGCTGATAAAGACATTGTGCGGTTCTTTTACGAACTCCTTCAGATGTATCGTAAGCAAATAAGGAACATAATAATACGTTTTAAAGTATTTCCTCCTTTTATTATGGCTCCCTGTTTTTCCAGAGCTTGCCAAGTATGTCAAGTTCAGTACTTACAAGGAAAGAAAGAAAGAATAACATTTATTTGGACAGTTCGTAAAACACAAAATAAAAAAGTGAAAATAATGTTTTAACAATAATAGTGTGTGGCTCACGGCTGCGCCAAAAAGGTTAATTTCAGCATTAATGTCAGACAGAAGCTGTCTGAAGCTGGGGTTGGGGACGCAAGGGGGAATCCCTTGCGTCCCCAACCCCAGCGTCTGCGTCCTTCTTCTCAGCTTCAGCTTCTCCCCAGCTTCTTCTATAAGCGGCTGATTTCATTAAGTAAGTAAGTAAGTTCTTGGCACATTACACAGGTGTTGGGTTTTTGGTGATTCCTGAGAACAGCATCAACAACATCATCACGTTTTAGGCACGTTCACACTGCAGCACAATCTTGGTGCTGGTGGGTCCATAAAAAAAAATACATAAAAATAAATCAAATCAGAAAGCCCATAAACGTATGGGCTTTCTGATTTGATTGATGTGGTTTTAACAACTTTAGAGGAACTGTACATTATTAAAAGGTTCTGTAGTAATATTTATGGGTATTATGGACGATTTGGTAAAAGTAATGATATACAAATCTAGTACTGCTAAGAATGGGCGTTTCCAGTCATTAGGTAGCTTATGTTATCGACCTGCATAATAATATCATTAATTCGCGGTTAAAGTCAATCTCACAGCGGATAAGTTTTATTATCAAGAGCATTGTCTAAAAATTCACAACAGCATCAAGATCTTCCCTTCCGTTACTGAAATAAAAAAATCATAGAATGGCATGAAACGAGCACGGAACTCCACGATTGGAGTTTGTATATTTCAACAGTTTATAAAAAAAGTAACATAGCGGACATTGAAAAACAAAAAAAAATAATGTAGGCGAAAAAATAAATATGTTCTTCAGTGAAAAGAAATCTTGAGAACACGGAAAGAAAGAGGACTCCCTCAGTTTATTACAAGGAAAATCGTAAACAAATTAAATACCTATTGTATGCAAGGAAAGCCAGTGACTATGGTGTTACACATTGGTTACACAATATTAATATATTGTTTAGGTACAAACAGCATGTCATCTTGAATATCCCAGGATTGAAACCTGTCTAGAAACACGTCCACAGACAGTTTTGTATCCCAGCATTTCAAGATGGAACTGCTTGCAAGGACTGAATAAGTGGATCTATTTTTGTACATTTTAAAAATTAAAATCGTCATTAGTCTGTCTGTGTGAACGCGTTGTAATTCTAAACTGCACAACGGATTTTTATGCAGTGTTTGCTCTTGCTGTTCGTAGAGGCTCTTAAAGGAGAAGGAGATCTCTATCTAGATAACGGGGACATAAGTGCCCTTTATCTTATTCGACGCCAGGGTCAAAAGCAAAGATCCAGTTTTCATCAGTTTTCAAAACTGGATCTTTAATTGAAACATTGTGATGAAATGATGTTTCTACTCACTATGAGAAGAGATTTTACCTTATAGTAGGATATTTGCGTAGGTATGCGTAGTAACTTATCTAAACATAACGCCGCATCTAAACATATTATAACTACCTTACGATCTATAGGTACTCGTATGTGTATTAATATGATTGGAATGCAACAGTGCATAATGCTGAGGAGTTGAAGAATCTGTTATATTTTCCTTTATTGTTATCTTTTGAGGCGCACAGATGTCATAACATGGTTGTATCTACCTAGACATGTGACAGACAAAGTTGACATCATAATCAGACATTCACATACAATATTATTTCTTCAATAGTTCAGAAGTCACGAGTTTTACTAGAACGTATAGTTTCTAAGAACACCAGGTTCATTTCGAATTAGCAGAACTTAATCAGCACAGGCTGACCTATATTTAGGCCAAAGAATCAGAACTGCCACGTTGGTCGGCAAGACATCTTTGGCCTAAAAGTAGGCCAGCGTTTTGGGCACTTTTCCCATTGACATCGATGCGTATGATTTTTTTTCCCGGTGAGCTCTTACCCTTTTTTATTTACTTGTGCATAATGGTTATATATTTTATTCATCATCATCTGCCTAGCCTTTTCCCAACTACGTTGGGGTCGGCTTCCAGTCTAGCAGTTGAATACCAGTATTTTACATGGAACGACTGCCTATCTGACCTCCACAACCCAGTTACTGGGTAACACGATACTCCTTGGTAAGACTGGTTGTCAGACTTTTGGGCTTCTGACGACCCGTAACGACTGTCAAAGATCCACGAATGGCAGCCGGGACCTACGGCTTTACTTGCTTTCCGAGGCACGGAGTGGTCTTGCAGTGGCGGTACCTTCATATAAGCCCAAAAGCCCGGCCATGCCTTACTAAAATGCTCGATAGAGATTTTATTGTACCTAACCAGTAGTTTATGAGAAAATTGCGATGATACATACGTAGATACGTAGGTACCTACATACTCAGTCGAAAACTGAACTTTCTTTTTTTGAAATCGGTTAAAATTTTATTGGGCTTGCGTTATTTTGAAACCCTAGGCACGCCACTGTGGTCTTGGTATGTAGAGATGGTCACCCATCCACGGACCAACTGTGGCAAGCGTAGCTTAACCTGTTTGACCCGTGCGGCTGTTATTATTTAGCCACAAGCCCCACATATATTTTAGTGTTAGCTTATGAATTGTATTGTCAATGCATGGTTGGTTGTTAGTAAAACTTCACTTTGTGGTCGCGAAAATATTCTCCCATACACCAGCACAATAGTTGCTTTATTTAATTGCGACATAATTATACAAAATATAAACAGCATTTTCTTAAATAATCCCAGTACCTACAACAGGTGCTCCCTCCTTCCATCCTTTATACATTTAAACGATCTGATAGGCGTGAAATTGTCACCTTGTTATTAAAGAAAATGATTTAGATTGAAGCGCCAATTAACCAGGCTTGGAAATGGATGGGTTACCGCTTTCTTCCGTGTTTTAGATATTATACTGTCAGTTCTATTTGATGTGCATCTGTAGCATTTGTTTTGCAAATGAGGACTGATTGCGATTGGTTGAGGACCTTATATGGTGGGTTGTTATTGGTGGAGACGGGCTATCAAAATGTTGTATGATTTTATCTTAAGATTTATTATGTTTGAATCGCCTTTTTGTAGAAGCTTCATGTAGATCTGTTTGTGCCTTGATGAGATGCAAGGTTGGGTAGCTAACCCAAAGATATGATACAAATTATTATTAGATACAAATAATAAATCGAGAATAAAAGTAATCACAGAATTTAAATTCAACATTGATTTATTACTTTATTATTTTTAGGAAAATGTATACTTTTACAATGTTTGTAAATATGTGAGCATCATGTACCTATCACATAATTAATTTATCTGTCATTGCTTTATTTTTCATTCTTTTTTTACCTATTTTGGTATAGTAATTTTATTCTAGGTCTTCACATATAATTTTAAAGTACCTATACAAAATTTTGTAAAACATTTTAAAAGAGTAACGGTGGAGTTTCTTGCTCATTTTTGTTCATACGAAACTTACCTTTTGGAAGGGGCAACTAGAATCAATTCTATTTTTTTTTGTAAATTTTGACGTTCAAAAGTGCCTTTTATGTGCCTATTTGAAATAAATCATTTGACTTTGACTTTATGTTATACGCAGATGTCTTAAATCAACATAAATACGTACATTCTAAAGATAAGC
The DNA here is from genome assembly GCA_905333075.3 of Atethmia centrago. Classification (NCBI taxonomy): domain Eukaryota; kingdom Metazoa; phylum Arthropoda; class Insecta; order Lepidoptera; family Noctuidae; genus Atethmia; species Atethmia centrago. The sequence continues at coordinate 6,523,971 of HG995367.1, read as the reverse complement.
ATAAGTACATAAAGTTAAAAGGTTCTTTTTTGTTTTTAGTTCAGAGCGGAAAAAAATCATGTTAAACATTGTTACGTAAAATAAGAAAACAAAGCATAAATCTTGAAAAAATGTTAGAAAATATCAACACACTACGAGAACATGAAACCATCAAGGCATCGTGTGAACAAAATGGCTAATAACGATTTCCAGCCTATAAATAATCTAACATACTGGCATTTATCTACATCTTTAAAGATTTTGGTGTAGTGAACGCGTTGCTATAGGAAGCGATAGAGTATTACAGCAAGGTACAGCCACCAAGCAACCAAACGAAAAGATGACATCGAAAAAGACTTACTTGAAAAGTCTTTTTCGCAAAACTTTCAGTGGACAACACAGTGATATTATTGGACACTTTCAGAATATTAAATACACTATAAACATACTTACCAAATAGGTAAATGTTAAAGTCTTTATCTCTCATGAAGTTTACGAGCATAGCTCGGGTGGAGCTGATAAGATAGTCAGTCAGCAAGGTTGATGACGCAGCTGACTGTCCAGGGTGCGCCAGACATACCCTACATACATGAAATGATAAACAAAATATTTCGTTTTCCATAAACCTACATAGGCACTTATCAAACGTCAGAAGCTAGGTGCACGGTGCCAATTGGTGGTTTTCTAAGAGCCGGAAAGAAACTCTGCGATAACACTTTAAAAAATAATTGGCTTAACATAATGTAGGCTCTTTGAATGCGGGATGCGTTAAAAGAGCACAAAACAAAAATACAATTAACATAAACAAATCAAGATATAAACAAAAGGAGTAAGTATGTGTGTGTGTGTGTTTTGTAGTGTGTCTCCAAAAGTCCAGAAAGTATGAGTGAATATGCGTTGGTGAAAAAGCCAGTCAACCCATCAATTGTAAAAGTCTCTCAGGTTTTTCGTAGGTGAGACACTTTAGCCAGTCACTTACAGCGATCCTGCATTGCTGTCGGGTAAGTAGGCATATATCTAGAACAGCATTGAGTTTATTGTAAAACCGTGAACCCAGTATCCAGTAATGCCGCTGAGCAAGAAATTCAAAGTCAACGTCAAATTAGTTATTTCAAATAGGCACATAAAGGGCACTTTTGAACGTCAAAATTACAAGAAAATAGAATTGATTCTTCTTCGTATGGAGAAGAATGGGCAAGAAACTCCACCGTTACTCTTTTAAAAATGTTTTACAATATTTTGTATAGAAACATTTATATGATTATAATTATATGTGAAGACGATGCATCTAGAATAAAATTACTATACCAAAATAGGTAAACAGAAGTAAACATGAAGCAATGATAGATAAATTAATTCTGTGATAGATACATGGTGTTCACATATTTGCAAACTTTGTAAAAGTACTTATACGTTTTCCTATTAAAATTAAAGTATATATTTAGGTCAGTGTGTGAGTTGAGGTAATCGCAGAATGTAAAATTAATGTCATAAAAATAATAAATATACATATACAATGCAACCAATTTGATTTTGTCTAAAGAGCAGTTCTATGTCTCTCCGTGCTCATAGGTAATAAAACAAAACTGACCTAACTGTTGTGTAGGTTGACTGGTCGAAAATGCCTATGGCATTAAGTCCGCCTCTGTACATTTGTGTGCTTAAAGTATTAAATAAAAAATAAATAACTGTTTTGTTATAACTTCACAAATGCTATTAAAGTTACTATTATGTCTATAAGCATATCTGAATTTATTAACAAGAGCCTTAAACGATCCACCCAATTCAAAATAATTTTGTCTGAGATCGCACCCGGCCGTGGCCGTATATTTTGTACTTATCGACATTGTTACTTATCGACTTCACACTGCACTTAAAAGTCACACAAACGAACCAGCCAGGGAGCTGTTAAATAATAAAGAAAACATAACAAGGCTGAAATGCTGGCAAATATTAAAACTAGATCAGAGAGATCAGGAACTACTTTTCAGATTATAGAGAGAGCATTCAATGGATGATACCTCTCACAAAATTATTTAATTTCACCAAATAATCTGATAATGGTGCCGTTTCCCTTGTTCACAAAGTAAACTAAATTTAAGCTCAGTGCATCTTTTACTTTCTATTTGAGAAAAGGACGAAAAATTTTAGTTTAGTCCTGTCAAATTAATCAGCGCCTGTCACTACTCCATGATTAAAAACTTGCCTACTAACATTATGTCAATGAATTTACGTCAAGCGCTGATTAATTTGACAGGATTAAACTAACATTTATCTTCTATTCTTTTCTTAATGAAATAGAAAGAAAAATATGCACTTAACTTAAATTAAGTTTAGTATGTGAACAAGGGAATCGGCACCTTTGGCTAATAAAACCGATTGCAGATGAAGAAGACCAGAGAAAAAAATCCTATAAGCACATCCAAAATATTTTTGTCCAAGACCGCAGTCTGCCGAGGCCGTATATTTTGGCTTGTGTAGGCTACAAATCTACCTACTTCATTATAAACTATCGACTTCACTTTAAGGCATACAGGCGTGATGCGATACCGGGACGCAACTTTAGTAGAACATTTTCTATGAAAACTTCATGGAAATTGTTCTAACAGAATCGTGTCGCACCTGTCTGCGGGAGCTTTTATTCGGTTCGGTTTAAACAGTGTATTTTTATAAAGAACAAAAAGAGTTCACTTAAAATAATGAGATATACAAATAAATTATGCAGTTATAACATCAGTTAACATAATGAATGACTCCGTTAGTAATTTTATTAGTAGTCAGTACGTCAGTATAACTTTCAAACATACTGACAGCCGAAACGCCCGGCTAAGGGCTAGGCACAGCCACCGCGAGGGTTGTAAGTCATGCGCGTGGTGTTCTAGTTGACCCTCATAATTTAGAGATGGTTCTATGGTTAACACTTCCGAGTGGGTGTTTGTCAATGAGAGATTTGTGACCATACCTAAACGCGACCCACGAGATAACATTCCTCTTGAGGAATTCTGGATAGGAAAAGTTGTAGTTGACCAATCTATACATATTATGCAGAGGTGAAATTTGACAAATGTCGGGGTAACATTCGGAACTACTCATCCGATTTCAAAAAATCTTTCTCTAATAGAAAGTTACGCTATTGTCGAGTGCCATAGTATTTGTAAATATACGTGAACGAGTCGCGGGCAGCTAGTATTTATATACATACATCATCTTAAACCGATTTATTTGTAGCATAGCCTAATGTTATAGGTAAATCATTTATCAAAATAATTTTGCAGTGGGTAATATACGTAATAAATGTCTATTCCTTCGCATTATTAATGCAAAAATTCAAATATTTTACTTCACGTAGACCTACATGGGCATTTAAGAAAAGTCAGAAGCTAGGTGTAAGATTCCAATTGGTCGTTTCCTATGGTCAAAACCGGCAATAAACTCTTTTGAGAAGAAGCAATTGGCCTTGATTATTTCATTAATTACATTTCCATGTATTTGACGGCGCGTGCAGCAAGTAGCGCCGTCTAGTTTTTTTTACGAAGTTACTAGGAATCACCGAAGAGGTCGGATAAGAGTGACACTGGCTGAACTGAAACGGTTAAAGATTTGGTCCATTGAAGCTGTAGGCAGCTAAGATTAGATAGAAAAACTTTATACAATTTATAGCTACGTCACTGACACTGAGGGATGCCTCAGTGTCAGTGACGTAGCTATACATTGACGAGATGCTTGACGATTCAAGTTGTAATTGAAACAACTGAAAACCTGAAAAGGAGTCATTGTTCTCATCATTATGGACACGTTTTACTATTGTCGCAAACATGAAGTTGAGAAAAATAAATCAGCAGCTCCATACACTTATGTTCATATTACTCGACAAAATGTAGGGAACACCTGATTTTATTTTCGATATTTCAGGGCTGATCCCGTATGTCTTTCATAATGATGATTACACTTACCACCTTTCAGAAAACCTGAAAAGTGGTCATATTCCGAAATGAAAGAACTCACACTGCACTGCACTGCTGTGTCTACCGAGATGACGACTAAGGAAATATGGAAGAAACGGACATGTTGCGCTAACCGCAAATTAATTGGAATACGGTTAGGAGAATTATGATGACTCACTTACACTGCACGTATTTAGAATCAAGGTGACCCAACAGCGCCAGGTCTGTCGTATGTAGGGTCAATGACCATTAGAGCTGGCAAAAGTACCAAACCCCCAGCCAGATTGGCAAGAATTTCACTGTCATGGCGGACCTAATTTTAAATATATTCTGAAAGAAGTAAAAACATAATGCTGTGATCTATAAATTATTATATTTTAAATATCACCGTAGGCGTCTGCCTTTACAATTACAGTTTCAATAGTAGAGGACAATTCCATTTATTCTCATAATCACAAACTTATATATCTACTATATCTATTATAAAATCTACTATATCCTGTAACGTCAATTAAGGCTCCAATCGTATTTACTATCATTAAATCTTCATTTGCCTTTTACTCAGTCAGTAACATGACCTTACATTGAACCTACCAGTTATTGAGAACTTTCACATCTATCTAGGTACTCTAACTAGCTAGTCATGTACTACTATGTATCAGTTTATAAACTATACATAAGGAGTATTAGCATATTTTCTAAACTCACGCTAACTAAACCGAATGACTGTAAAATAAAATAACAATCAAATTATCCTAAACGGTTCATTTGACAATCAAATTCATGATTTTTTATTCTAAAAATAACTCCAACTTTTTCTTTTCCTTCCACAGAGCCAGAAAAGGACAGCAACACCTCAATATATTGCAAGAATAACAAAAAATACACTAAATTAATTACAAGAATATTTTACTATTTAAACATAAAACGCGTTGAAGTCTTTTCTTAGACACACGCCATCGCAAGTTCTCAAGCAAAATGTATTTTTAGTCTCTGGTCATCGATCTTAAATATCATTCGTCGTTATAATCGCAAATTTTATTGCGAATCATCGACTAAACGAGTCGTCCGGCCCGGCTAGAATGGGAACGCGCTCATTTCGCGTTGCATACGAGATAAAAGTACGTTTCCATTGTTTGTTGCGATACGGGAAATAGCAAGGTTGATTTGTGAAAGTGATTTTTGTAATTGGTTGAGTAATATTTAAAGCTTACGTCGAAGGTGTTTCTTTATTTATTTATTATGGCACTCCAACAACTAATTCACAAAAAACATTAACAGTGAACATTGTCTTATCAGATAATTACTACAGCGAAATGGTCACTTAAAGGTGTGCACAGCACTTACTTAGTTTGTCTATTTGATTTAACTAAGTAATTACATATATAACGATAATCATAAAATCAAATAAAATAATAATAATACAACTACATTAATTAATTAATAATATAATATAATACAGTCAAATTAATCCAATAAAATAAAATAATTACATTAATTAAAAACTTTGAGTGGTAGCAATATAACATAGAACAACTAATGAATGATGGTATTCAAATAAGAAGTTGCCGCGGCCGTAAACGATGATTGTGAAATTGAGCTAGGGTTTTGGAGAAGATGTCAATGCTATTGGTGCGAGAGTGGCTTTCTTTTATAAGTCCTCATCAAATGGTTCAATGGCGCTGATCGCTCGAGGTTAGTTCGAGCTGTAAATGTTGCAAACACATCTAATTTAGGGTCGGGCTTGGGTTTATAGAACGGGAAACAGGCACATTTAAGTCTTCGAGAAGTTTTGGAACCTGGATCAGTTCAGTGACAATATTGAAGAGCATAATTTGATCAATCTATTTTCTGCGGTTTTCAAGGGATGTAAGGTTAAAGTGACTTAATCTTTCAAGGTAATTAGTTGTGTTGGGGCAGCTCTTCGATCTTTAATTTGGGACGTTCAAATGTAATATATCATTGTGTTTAAAACTATAAAATATTTTAAAACTATAAACATCAGTTACTGAGTACGTGGTAAATATCATAAAAACATTAATTGCCAAATAAATATTTTCCTAAAACAGACAAGCATGTCATTAATACGTGTGTTTCTTACGGGCAATCTAAACAAACCAGCAACCTAATGGATAACACGCTCTCAATTACAATTCTATTCATGTTGTCAATTGAAAAAAATATACTCATTGCGTTATTTACGATATCGAGCACACAAACATTACAAATACAAAATGAAGCAATGTATTATGAATCCAAACAACTGCCCGAATTCCCGTATCGTACAACAAAGTGCACGCACACCGAGGGTGGCGTACGTGCTCTCGCGCACGTTGTGGCGCCGGCTCCTATTCCACGACGGCTGGGAGTTAAGGCGATGTTATCTGACACCACGAGTATTGGTATTGCTACGATGCCCTGAGATACCACTTATCACCAGTAGTTAAGTCATTAATTTGTTGTGTGATGGAAGAATTCGTATGGCAACTAATTGGTAATCATCTGGCGCAATTTGTTGTTTTCATGACATTTGACTTTGGTTACTAAGGCTACTGACTAGATATCAATAATTGTTATAAACTGTTCAAAAGCGGACATTGCCTGTAGAACGTTAAGTGAGGAGGGAAAGGGATCGAGCTGAATGCCATGATGGCCATTAATTCACAGATTGATTAATAGATTAATACTGTTGCTATGCCGAGAATCAAGTGGCACGCTTGAAGAGAGCTTGTAATACTACTATAGATACAAGTCAATTCAAAATGATATGCATAACTCTGATATCTGTAATAGATAAACATATCTTCATAGACAGCATTTAACATATGTAGATAGACAATGATACAAAATGATCCTCATTCATTAATCATGGTGATGAATCTAAATACGAAGTTGTTTAGTTGTGGCCTTCGTCGTGTAATTTGTACTAACTAAATATAATGATCAGAATTATTGCAATGTATATGGGTACCTACCAGATGCAGGCTGTTGCCAAGGAGTGAATGCCCGGAGGAAGTAGCCAATTAATTATTCCGCTAGGCATAGAACGCGATATCTCGCAAGTGTGGTTAACTGGTACCAAAACTATACAGGTATTTGGTGCTTGTATTCTCCTACCCCGGTCCCAAATGTATGCCAGAAAGTCCGAGGTGTAACAGGGATCATGCTGGCTCGGTCAAGAGGATCCAGATCCAAAGATACCTCTCCAGGCGGATCTAGCGCTTCAACTTCAAGTCGGGAGATGTTTGAGTTTCACTATTTTGTTTTAATTGATTTAGGTAATTATGATTACATGCTCACTGCGTTTTGATTGCTCACATCGATTGATCTGATTTTATTATTTAGTTTCAGCTGATCTCACGTGTATTTCAAAGTTTCTGTTTGTTACTTGCTTATTATTAATTTTGAAATTTAAAGTGGTCAATGTTGGCGCCTACAGCCACACAGGGATACGCCTGGGCTATTGCGTTTGCGGTTGCGTTATTGAGCGGCTGATTAAAATAATGCTATAGTTAAACATGCAGAAGAACATTTATACGACTGTTATGCGACTGTTGACAGATTGTCAAAGATAACTGTACCAACTGGCAGTAATAAAAACATGTTATTGTTATTTTTCAGGGAAGTTATACCTACGTATGAGAATAACAGCAAATAATTTCTCGTAGTCGAGATAAGAACAACATCTCATACGGACATAAAGCCCCACTTTATGTAAAAATGTATGTAATGTAATGCATGTCGTTGGTGCAAAAAATAAATACAATATACTAGAATAGATACACAGACACATACATATACTAAATAATATATATACATAAATACATACATATTCAATGTATAAGTAACGAAAAAAAATTTAGACTATAGATAATTATTACAGTTACGAGAACAAGATCACAACGACAAGTAAGGGCGCCGATTCCCTTGTTCACAAACTAAACTTAATTTAAGTTCAGTGCATCTTTTTCTTTCTATTTCATTAAGAAAAGGACAGAAGATAAATTTTAGTTTAGTCCTGTCAAATTAATCAGCGCCTGTCACTACTCCATACAAGTTTAGACGTGATTAAAAACTTGCCTACTAAAATGAAGTCAATTTACGTCAAGCGCTGATTAATTTGACAGGACTAAACTAAAATGTATCTTCTGTCCTTTTCTTAATGAAATAGAAAGAAAAAGATGCACTGAACTTAAATTTAGTTTAGTTTGTGAACAAGGGAATCGGCACCAATGTTCCTTTACGAGTCTTAAATACGATTAACGACTGCGCGCGTTTTATTTGAACTGGCAATACGTTCCACAAACGAGCGGCCAGGACAGTAAAGGATTTATTATATTTAGGTACCTATATTGCTAATCCATTGCTACATTCACATGTTCGAAAACAATATTAGTTTGCTCAACGACGTAAAAAACGCAATGAATACTGTTAAACTGTCAACATAAAACTCATTGCTACTGATAGTTTGTTACGGCATTCCTCCGCAGATCGGCAGTTCCATTATGGATGGGGGATTGGGAGTTCCCGGGCATCTTTCGAACACCCTGGTAAAATACTCTATGAACTAACGTAGGTACCTGCTAACACCCGCTGTGGTGCCGATTCCCTTGTTCACAAACTAAACTAAATTTAAGTTCAGTGCATCTTTTTCTTTCTATTTCATTAAGAAAAGGACAGAAGATAAATTTTAGTTTAGTCCTGTCAAATTAATCAGCGCCTGTCACTACTCCATACACGTTTAGACGTGATTAAAAACTTGCCTACTAAAATTACGTCAATTTACGTCAAGCGCGGATTAATTTGACAGGACTAAACTAAAATTTATCTTCTGTCCTTTTCTTAATGAAATAGAAAGAAAAAGATGCACTGAACTTAAATTTAGTTTAGTTTGTGAACAAGGGAATCGGCACCACTGATTACCTTAACTTACAGTCAAGACCAGTCCTATACTTACTTGATGTATCTTAATTAACTTGCTAATTATGTTACACAACTCGAGTATCGAGTTATGTTCTAAGATTATATTAATCGTTTTGTGCTCTCAAGATTTTAATGTTCTGTGGAGTTTAAATAGCTTGTATGTTGGATTTGAATAGCTTTATTTGCTTGTGGGTTGTTGATTAAGAAGATTGCTCTGCAAAATTACTGTTACTGCATTAACATTGCATCGACTAGTAGCTGATACTTAAATGTACAATAAACAACAATAATGTGTATGTGTGTCAACAGTATATCAGTGATAACAACTTGAAATTGACAGCGCGGTTGCGCCCAGCAGTAAGGGTGACTTTCGTGGTCATAGTGTGCGGTTGACTGTACGTCTTGCGTACCCTCGACAGTCAGTTTTGCATGTGGGTGAACTTGGCAGATCATTTCCCAGCAGAGCATAAAAAAATGTGAGTTCTGTTCGCATGCGGTTTAGTTGGGATCCTGTCGTTTTGCCGAAAAGATATTGCCAAAATTTCACTACCCAAACAAATTTTAGCAAACTTTTTTTACCAATGCAATGTTTGGAATGATACGCACATTATCATTTTGTCAAATTTTTACTTGGCAGAATATTATCAAAGATAATGTCATTTAGGCATTTGGTCTTTAATCAAATGATTTATTACAGCAAACAATCTTTAGAAAATAAACGTTAGAGAAGTTTAAGTGCTGGAATTTGTCTGAAACAAGTCAAATTTATGTTTACTATGGAACTAGTTAGAGTAGGTTAACTATAAAAAAAAAAATGGTTAGGTTGGTTAGGTTAAAACTGCGACCTCCTACGCACGAGCCGAGCGAGCGAAGCGAGCGGTGCCGCGGCAGCGGCCAGCGAGTGCCAGAAATGAATAGATACTCTATTCATTTCTGGCACTCACTGGCCGCTGGAAAAATATATGGAAAAAAACCGAACTAGTTAGACGAAGTAGAATATAAATATTTGACTACATAAAAATTGGTAATAATACTAGTTGGTAAACAAGTTATTGTTTAAACGTTCACTTGCCAAACATTAGGTTTGCGTTACAATTACTTGTGAGATTTTTTGATAAATAATTTGGCAAATTAAATTATGCGGAATATTGCTTTGGAAGTGGGTAGTATTTAAACGCAAATCAAAAAATATCCTTTTTCTATGCAATAAGATTACGAATTCCCATTAAAATTACTGATTGCACAGCAAAATATTCAACTCAAAATATCACTAAACACACTACAATTTATTTTCGCAGTGTACAGCGATTTTTCCTAAAGCAAAAGCTTTTTTATCAATGCACAGCTAATAATCTTAATGCACATTATACATGTTAACTCTTTTTCTTTTAAATATAGCTTCTATTTTTATATTATGTACAGCAGTTTTTCTAAATAAAACAGCATTTTATTAGTCACAGTCGTTACGGGGACAGCGGGACGTGATTAAATTTATTTCCCGTTGTCCCCATAACGTACATATAAGTAAAATGTAGCAGCTTAATAATCAGTTGTTAGCTTTGTTTTAATTTAAACTGGCATCGAATTTTTGTTTTGGTAATAGAGGGCATCTGGCGCTCGGCGGTCGCTGCCGCGACACGCTCGCTTCGCTCGCTCGCCTTCGCGCGTTAATGGTCACTGTTCTAACCTAACCTAACCCAACAACTGAAAAATTTGCGGTGCAGTCAGTATTTATGCTATGTATGTAGTATTTTTGTACAAAAATAAATTTAACTGTATTGCATTATGAGGAAAAAAGTAATGTTATATTGATGTATAATTTCGAATTATCTGCAGTTTGAGTTTTGTTAAACATTTAGTTTATTTGTAGTGAAGTAAGTTATTAGATGTAAATAAGAATATAAATGATGCTTATTTTTTTTTTTATCCCTCTGACTGAAGCACTGTATTTAATATCGATTTCAACTTATTCAAATCTTTACCCATGCTTTGCTGATACTTGAGTGAGAGTTCTGGGTTATCATTTAATGTTTTCTAATAGTTCTTTTATTGATGCATCAGGAAACGAGGACTTTCTGCCCCCCAGTGTTACTTAAATTCTTTTTTGATCCCTCTAACTCAAACACTGTGTGAAATCTCAATTTCTTCTAACCTATTTTTTTCACAAGGCTCTGCGTATACTTTTGTGAGACTTCTGCTTTCATTTAGTTTTTTTTCTGTTACTTTAATCTTGGCTACCAATTATGGCCCGAATAATTTACGAAAATCCAGAAATTACGGCATTCACAGCTGTTTTATCAAAATGATTGTCTTTTTCGAGTAACATGTCAATATTATTGTTTTTATTTATTTAGGACGACAGAAATATTTCCGAAAAGTTTAAGGAACTATAGGAGTCACTATTGTGCGCCTAAATCAGTTGCAACATTTAAATTTTGGGAATAATGATCAGCTAACGGAAGTAAGCAGAGCATATTTTCATTCGACTTTTTTCAGGCAAATATGCAAAACTATTTTTTTTAAGTATAAGGAACTCTAGAACTCAGCCGCGTACTCTAGAACTCCCTTGTTTCATCGAAAATAAATTGCCAAATTATCACTTCCAAAACAATATACCGCATAATTTCATTTAAGTATAAGGAACTCTAGAACTCAGCCGCATGCGAATAGAACTAACATTATTTGTTGCTCTGCTGGGAAATGATCTGCCAAGTTCACCCACATCAGTTTTGCTACTATCATAGCCAGTCAGCAAGACTGGCTAATATTTGTAATACATCTTCAACACTATTCTCATCATCTTCGTAACAAGGCTGATACTTTTAGTTTTCTGTTCGTTGGTACATTGGCGTGTGCTAGCTGGCATATTATGCGAAATAATTTGATGTAATGTTTTATGTTTCTGTGTTTCGTAATGTGTATTACTTTGCATACTATTGTAAAGAATCAAGTTCTTCTAACTTAACAGACAGCTGCTGGGATGTTTGTTGCGGCACTTCTTCTGTCCAGCTAAAGCACTAGGAAATCGTTTTGCGCGGGACTGTCTCATGTAATTTTGACGTTGAAAAAGTGCTGATCTCAGCCTAATTTGAATAAATGAATTGTGATTTTCAGTACGATTTAGCTAACTGTTGATAAAATGCATATAGATGTATATCCTAGACTCTTTCAATAATCGATTTATCGATTAAAAAGAGGAAATTATGAAATTTCCATTCACTTAGAGTATAATTAATAGAAATGTCCAAGCTTTAATAACTTTATGACTATGCAGATGCTTCTGCGCAATTACTGTGGCTTGTAGAGGGCAAGATAAGTTTTATCTTACGTTTAACGTCATGTTAATGTATCTGTGATGTTTGTATTTCAATTAAGAAAGTCTTAAAACTAATAACAGATTCGTTTGCAAATAGTATGACAGATAAGACTTTACGTATACACCATAGGATGTTACAGCACCATGTAAAGTCCAGAAATACAATAAATAAGCGGCCAATTGCGTGTCGGACCACGCACAATGTAGGGTTCCGTAAACATAACATTGTAGTTGAAACACATGTTCTCCTATATACAGGTTGAAATTGAAAACTTGCGACAAACTGAAATGTTACATTGTATACATCATTATTAACAACTTTTACTAAGGGATCAAAGCTGTAATCCCAAAAAAAAAAATCTGCTTTTCCTACATTTTGATGAGGTATTGCGAACATAAATGTAGGGGACAGCAGTTTTTTTTTGGGATTGTAGCTTTGGTCCCTTAGTAAAAGTTGTTCATAATGATGATTACAAACTTCCATTTCGATTTGTCGCATGTTTTTAATGTCACCCTGTATACGTCGATATACGTCACGAGTTTCGAGATAATTCTCCAACTGCAAAGGTAAGTTTGTTATCGCAATAATATTTTTTTTTGTGATAAAACTACAAATTCACGTTTTTCGGAGTTTTTCCTTTACTTGTGCTGTGAGAGCTTCCTTCTTGCTAAACTTCATGAGTCTATGTCAACGGGAAGTACCCTATAAGTTTTGATTTATTTGCGAGTGTCAAAATACGTCGCACAAATGGCCGTATTTTTATTGCGTTGACTCAAAAGCTTGATTTTTTAGATCTCCAAGGGACGGTCCCTTACTGGGTATGTCCGGTATGTCAGGTACACCTACGAATTTAATATTAATTTTAATTTGATACCTCCAGGCGTTCCTGAGAAAAAGGATCCGGACATACTGACATACAGACAGTCGGACGAACAACGAAGTGATCCTATAAGGATTCCGTTTTTTCTTTTGAGGTAAGGAACCTTAAAAAAGATCCAACGGAGTACCAAATAGTTACAGTCAGGGAAATAAGTTGATCCGTATATTCAAATCATAACTGAGCTATTTCATAGAACTATCTTAAGTTCTATGAAATACGAGTAGCTATAACACGACAAATTGACGTATGGCGACAATTTTCCTAACGATAAATTTCCCTGACTGGACCTACTTGGTACTCCGTTGGATCTTTATTGTGTTGCTTTTCTAATTGATTGTAGTTTTCGGGATTTATGAAGGCACTTACTGGACCCAAACACTATAACACGGATATTACAATCGACACGAAAAGAAGAAGATCTAGTAGGTATATCATGACTAACGAGAAAGACATTGGTCAAATTACTATAATAGGGATGATGCATGGGTCAAAAAAAAAGAAATCCTGTATAGTCCATCAATGGGATAATAAAAAAATATTAGACACGTATTTTTTGCTTTATCATATGAATAAAAAAATACTTAGATAAAATGCATTAAAGTTGGGGAGTGGGGGGCTCACTACGTCACAATTCGGTATAAAATCTAGCACGGTGTGACGTCATGTCATCCCGATGATCCCATCTTCTCTACCCTCTCTACCCTCTTCCAGGGAAAGCAGTAAGGCCGCGAGTACAGTGCACAAATACAAACCGACATTCGGCCCTCGCCGCCGAGGTCCCTCGCGAAGACCCCGACGTAACCGTCCCCCCGACCCTTGCTCGACGAAGTGCCAGCCCACGCCGTAGCTGAGCCCGTAGCTTTAAATTCCCCTGATAATAATAATTATCCAGTTCAGATCCAGCCTGTCCCACCTTGCTATCCTCCCCCCAGCGACGCCCTAAGCCGAGGTCCGTACCCCATAGGGGGTGCCCTTAGCGTGCAGTCGCTTAGTATAAGAAATTCGTCCCTGGCCGGAGGCTTTAAGTCCGCTTAAGGCAGCCACAGGATAGAAAAAAAAAACGTCTTGTCACCTTTTAAGTCAATATTTCGCCGTAATCTTTTATTCACGTAAAAAAAAGAAAAAAACGTGTCCTATATTTTTTTTAATAAACTTGGTATATGACGGGCAAAAAAAAAAATTGTATTCATCCCTATTATCGTTACGTAGATTTATTTGCTCATATTATGTGTTTCATATCGTTGTCGCCATTTACACTAACGATTAGGCATTCTAGCAGTTCTAAGTAACCTATTTTTAGACCATTCAAAGACGTGTCCAATATAATCTGCTAATTAGAAACATTTTCCAGTAAATGTCTCTCAATAGGACCAATTCTGAGTACATTTAAGATACATCTAGTATCTGCCAAATTCATTGTAACAGTTTGAAGTAAATATTGAATGGTGAAAACAGTTGTCAGTCGTTATGAGCAAGTTTTTCCCCTCTACTTAACGACGTATAAGTCAAAATAGCTGTGTGGCATGGTTTTAAGAATTGTGTAGTGGCTGGCAATTAAGGAAAGACAACCTCCACCCGACGTCTGTGTTTCAAAAGAAACCACATATGGTATGGTGGTGGTATGGTTTCTGTATGCTTATAAAATTAAAGTGCAATCATCAATCCGTCTGCAAAACGTTTTATTATCGTTAATAAAACAAACCCCCAGGTACATTAACCTCGCTAACGAGACGCGGCCAACATAAGAGAAGATGATGGCAATATCCTATATGAAAGTCATTGGGTCGTCTAATAATGATGGCAAAACTGGCAATGGCATTTGTTGAGACCTTTTTGTTGATTTGTTTGAAGGAATGTGTCTATGTGATTTCTATAGGTAGTGATTAAGGTTTATTGATTGGACGAAAACGTCAGATAAGAAAATATGTTTTAAGTTTTAAATATTTGTATTATTTTTATATGATTTTTATATATGAATATACTGCCTTTTTTATGGGAAATCATCAAATGACTTCTCCCGCTCTGGGCGGAGCGGGAGGGTGTGTCAGACTCTTACTGACTAAAACCCACCCGTATTCCTTCCTGTTGCCTGTGTTGCCAGGGGCCTCGGTGACCCTTTAGTACCTTATCGCGACCCCGGCAGGCATCGGCCCTAGTGGACCCCTACTTTTGTGTTGACGACATCTCTTTGAGGCGCGCGTGGAATACAACGTGCCGTCGACCTGGGCCTGGTCCTTACCGGACGGTGAGCTACCCACTGCTCACCGTCCGCAAGCCCGCGCCTACGGTGGCCGGAAATTCGCCCGGGATTCCCGACGCCTAGGGCGTCTCCTGCGGCGGCTAGGGGCGAGAGGGCGCGAAATTTGCCTTTTCCTCAACCGTCCCGCCTCCTCCTTCGCGAGCATTACTGCTTCCCTAGAGTGTAATTTAGAATGAATATACTGCCTGCTGATTTATACTCGTAGTACAGAATTTTTATTTACTTTAACGTCGAATATTGTGGCATTACAGGTTCATGAAGTTAAAACAGCCCTTCTACTGTTGTTTTTATTTCGTCATTGTCAATAAAACAAACCCGCAGGCACAAAACATATGAGAAGATATATGATGGCAATATCCTATGTGAAGGTCATTGGGTGGTCTAATAATGATGGCAAAACTAGCAATGACGAAATAAAAACAATAGCAGAAGGGCTGTTTAAAATTCATGAACCTGTAATGGTGGCATTCTCATGGTAAGATTGACGCACTTTGAATTTAAGTTAAGTTAGCGTTTAATACGGACATGAACCTTATTTTAATCAAATCACGTTCATATTCATCTAAGTGAATGTGAACAAGCGGTTAATACAAACTCTATACAGCAGTAACGTTACGTAACAAATAAAGTTGAGAATAAGAAAAAGTAAAGTCAAAATGCAATCTGCGAATCCTGAAAGGAGCTTTTCTTAGTTCATCTTCATATAAAGAACCATTACGATTGAAAACTAATTGAATTGGTTACCAATAAAGCGGTAATTTTACTTAGCTTTGTTTGTGAGTATGCAATAAAGAAATAAATATAGAAATTCTGCGGTTTTGCGTATTATAATTACTAGAAATACATTGCGGTTTTTGGAGGACATTGTCAATTAAATGGTCATATATTATTATAACTTATTCATAAAAATGTGATGGATTTTGGTGAGGGATTATAAGAATTGGGAATTACATAGATAATGTGAAGGGATGTTTATAGAGAACCATATTATCTACACTTATATTATATTTATGGTCCGTATGGTTTCCCCGAGCTATGGTAGCCCAGTGGAAACGGCCGCGACTTATTAGTTGTGGGTCATAGATTTGAACTCACACTGGCACTTTACTTTGTGTAAATGATTTGATCATCACTGCTCTCAAAACGGTGTAAGAAAACATCATGAGGAAACCGTCATGTTCTAAAACCGAAAATTTGAAGACATTTTGTGACATCCATCAACCGGCAATAGGCTTGGGTGGTGGATTACGGCCTCTATCAGAGAGGAGGCCTGGGACCCAGCACTGGGAACATTATAGCCTAATTATGCTGTTTTCCTCGAGCGGCTAATGGTTTGAATAAGGGGTTTTATTAAGAGAGTGGACGGCAAAGATGCGTACCAGACAGCTAAGCCAATCTTTGTTAAGTATATTGTGATAAACAAATTTCTGCAGGACGGGCGTTTATGTGATAAAGAAAGAAACACTACAAAAATTACAATAATAAGTATAGCAAATGATCAATCTGTGCAAACACAGACAGTCTTGCACAACGTCATCGGCAACCTATGGATACCTAGTGATCGTCAAACAGGCGTCATTACTGCACTATCTTGTGTGTTTAACAATCGTTTGTAACGGTGCCTTGTAAGTCTGTTGGTGATAATACTGTTTGTTCGAATATTTGATAAATACTCTTGTTCTCTTCGAGTGGTAACGTAATTGTATCATAATAATCATCATAATCAGCCTATAATGTTGCCACTGCTGGGACACAGGCCTCCTCTCTGTGAGAGGGAGTGGGCCGTAATCCACCACGCGGGTTGGTAGATGTCACATGTCTTCGAATTTTTGGTTCTAGGACATGCCGGTTTCCTCACGATGTTTTCCTTCACCGTTTTGAGAGCAGTGGTGATGAAATAATTTACACAAAGTAAAGCACCTGTCCGGGTTCGAACCTACGCCCTACAACTCATAAGTCTCGGCTGTTACCACTGGGCCACCACTGCTCTCCCGTAATTGTATAGTTTTGTCTAATCACTGTTTGCCTCCTTGCAACAAACTATAATTCATAAATGATTTTATTTCTGTAAGTAGGTTTGTACAAACACTTTTACACGTTAATTTTTAAAATTAGATGAGGTCGGCGTTTCCTATCTAAATACTCTGAGAAGAAAGGCCGAAACAAACTCAGAAGTCACAGTCTCTTTTTTCCCATTATTTTAATTTAACACTAGCTTTTACCCACGGCTTCGCCCGCGTGGTTGTCGGAAAGTATCCTGTGTTACAGGTTATAGACCTTGTTCACATTTTCACTCTTTTTTAAAACGACTCACACGTCACCTATAGTAAAATCCGGTAACTGAGGATAAGATAAAATATTGTCATTCATAGGGGTTAAGACTGTTTTTTTTAATTTATACTTAAATTACTTCTTTATATACTACATTAGAGGTTCTGCCCTCAGGTGCTAACACAACCAGGCTGCTTGATAAGCTCACTCTCGAGCAGGCTGCGTGTAACTGGCCGTGCGAGAAGCAGTCTCCTCTAAGATCAGTTCCCGCTGTTTTCAGTGACTGACCCTGACACTTATTAAACTTACCTTAAGGGGGAACTGTAGCCTTTTAAACTCGAATGGGTACCCCGAAGGTATAAATATATACACCGCGGCATATACACCGATTCACTCGCACAGCTTATATAGTGGGATCCGAGGAGCGGCGCGTGGATTGATATATGATTGCTGGAGGATAAAAAATCCTAGAACCTGACTATAGTAACGGAATATATAACGGCACGGAAAATTACCTACTTGCATGTCAAATTTGAAGGCAAACTATAAAGCGAAAATATAAATCCTCTTTATTCCCTATGCCGTGGGAATTTGGAAAAAAATGTTACTTATATAATTACAGGTGCAGAAAACTATAAGGAAAATTTATATATGTGATCCCTTAGTAAAGTTATTGTTCTTTGAATTACTAGTGTCTTCGGCAATGGCGAAAGTCGGGCTTAGTGATTCCGGGTTTTCCATACAAACATTCATATTTTACCCTCTTATGGGATGATTTTTCAAAAACGCTGATCTGATACATGTAATTATTAATTACCAACCAAAAGGCCAAATTATTATTATTACACTCTAGAACCTGGAAGAAATGTTGGTGATAATACGATTACTGTTTGATATGTATAGATAGTTTTTATTTTGACCATTTTTATTTGTTAACTGTTGCATCAACAATAAATAGTAAATTATTCTATTATATCCTAAACTAACCAATGCGTTAGCTTCCACACAGCTTCAACACAGTATAATAAGATAAGTTAAAGATTTATTTCTCCCCACAATATACAAGGTGTTGTTTTGGTCCTGCTAAACATTTTAGGAGGTAATTATGTTAGTGATTCTCGACTTGAATCAACAAAAAAAAAAAAAATAAAAAAAAAAAGAAATAAAAAAATAAAAAGAAAAGAAAAAATTTGAAAATCTAAAATAAAAAGTATTATTGATTATTGACTTGGTATCGTATTGTTGTACGATTATTTACGAGTTTCATAACAACCTCCTGAAATGTTTTGCAGGTTCAAAACAACAGCTTGTATAAGTACGAGTACATTATCAAATGATCAAGAACAATACATAAATAGTTTGAATTATACTGTGTAAAGCCTGTATTTCAGCACACCATGTCTCCACCCCTTCAGGAGCAGTTACATTTATTTAAGATTATGCACTCCTACATAAATGCGGTAAGTTATAATAAATGAAAAAAAAAAACGGCCAAGTGCGTGGCGAACCACACACAATGAAGGGTTCCGTAGTTGGGATTATTGGGATGAAGTTATCCCAAAAACAAACTTAACATTGTAGTTTAAAAACATGTATTTTTCCAGGATTTTTAAGCCCTGCACGACACCGATTCGGAGTCAAACAATAGAAAATCAATTGTGTCTCATTAGCTGTCCTTGACCAATGAATATGTATACCTATGCCAAATTGCAGCTAAGCCTAGTACTAAGCCTCGGAACTAAAGCAGGGACAGACAGACGGACATGGCGAAACTATAAGGGTTCCCTTTTTACTACGGAACCCGAAAAAGACATATTACATTATTGATTATTACCTATTCTAGGGATAGTATATGTGTATGTGTGTGTTGTGTGTGCGTGGTGTATGTGGTGTATGTTTTTGTGAGTGTGCGTGTGGGTGGGCGTGTGTGTTAAGAAATATGATAGGAAAGGTGCACATGCACAAGATGAGTTGAAGCTAATATTCCACTTAAGGAACTAAAAAAATATTTTCTTAGAAAAATAAAAGAGACATCATCATCATATCTTATTTAACAGGATCACAGCCTCACATAGGTCTCTCATTTCGATTGCAGCACAGACCGTTCGGAGAGACCGGTAAATACCTAATGGTTGTAAAGTTATTGAGTAGGTATTCCAGTTATAAATACTTAAATACTATCATAATCCACCATTTAACACTGGCTTCATATATTTTGTTGTTAATGAGAGCACTATTGGTTGGCGAATTTAATTATGGTCGAAGTTTTGATTTGATACGTCTCGTTTACTTTGATCTCAGACGTCACAGTTATATCGAAAGGTCAAATCTCAAAGGGCCTAATCAAAAACTATCCATAGTTTCATAGATTCATATCAACGTCATTTACGTCATTCTATCTGTCATCTCATCCTACAAGAAAATACTGTATTAATAAAAGTAAGTACACTCGTAAGTTTCTAAAATGATCAAGAAAAGTATACAGGCTGACGTTATCGTCCTGGGATGTACTCTCCCGGGTATGGTGGCCGCGCACAAACTGATGAGGAAGTTCGGCAACACCATGGACATCGTGCTCTTAGACCTGAGCGTACCATCAACAGCCACGTTCAGCCACAGATTACGCTCTAAAGGCAATGTGGCCTTCTCGGAAGTTCCTCATGATGAGTCTGACTCAGACTCTGAATATGTTCGACGTCGTGATCGTGATGACTACACCGCCAGGCAGCTACTTGACAACGTAGCCAGATTGTACCTTCTTCAATACGCCAAAGATTTTAGAGTGCCCCTACCAGACTCGATCATTTATCCAGAAGGAGTAGAAAATTACGAAACAACAACAATATACCGAGACGAGTCAGATCCTAAACTATCACCAGAAGCGTCACTGGAAAGGATTCCTTTACAGAAGCTCTTCGAATATCCTAACGGAAGCACTGTCCAGTTTCTAAACAACGTGCACGACTTTGAGTACTTGAACTTATTCGAGAAATTTGAATTAAATCAGTATCAAACGTTCTTAGATAGAAGTATGACAGATCTGTTCCAAACTAGCATCATTAACATAGCGGAGGAGAGAAAGATGTTGTTGTACTACGATCAAACAACCATGGAGAAACATATTTGCGAGACTCTCCTCTTCTCTACTTCTAGGGAAATAATGAGGATTATCGTAAGATTAGTTTGTGGAGCTCCAGCTAACAGTGTGTCACTCCTGTTCTATCTCCATCAATGTTATAGAACAAGTAGTGCTAAGAACCACCTCGGCGGATTAAACACAAGGTTTCGAGAAAAACTTCTAGGAAACTGTAGAAAACGCCTCTCGAGCAAACTTAGAAAAAGTGTAGCTGATATCACATTAAAAGCTATATCCATCAAAGGCATTCGCACATATTCTGAGCGGGTCATCTTAGAAACTATAAAAGGCGAGACTACTTACATTTGCAATTTGCTAGCGATGGCTCTGAGACCGGACCAACTACACAACATCCAAGTAGAGGATAAACTGCTGTCAGAAGAAACTATTAAAATAACTAAAGATATGAAACCTGGTCGCGCAATAAAATTTCACATACAATACGCTGATAACTTTTGGAGTAGACAGGGATATAGCGGTGATATATTCAGTATGCGTGGCCCCATCATCTGGGCGATGGAGAGACCCAGAATGTCGACTACAGGCAGCTTGGAGAAACACTCAGGGTTAATTGGTTATCTAATGCTGCGAGACGATAATAAAGAAAGTAAAGACGCCGTCTTGGAGCAACTGGTGAAACTGTTTGGGAGTGAAGCGGCTGATCCTGTCGCTTACAGAGAGACGCCTATAGCTGATGTGTTTGTACCATGCTGCGGGGATTACGTTGCTCTGCGAAGGTTGACGAACAAAGGAAGTCCGAAGTTCTTAGAATGGGGAGCTCTGGATATTTTCGGTGATGGGGACGTGGCTTCTGCGCTGGAAGCCGGACATTCTGCGTACTTGCACCTGATGGGCTGTTTGCGACCTCAAGCTCAAACGTTCGATGATGTTATCGCGTGTGAGTGGCCGACGTTTCTTAGCGAAGGTCCGTTTGACAGGTGGATGTCACAGTTCAACGTGTACAGTGGTATTAAAATAACCATGTTTGCTGCTGCATTGTGCATCGGGGTCCAGCTCGTGCGCTCATACATGCGCAAGTAACGGTGAGAGTCAACTATCGCACCTTTCGTAATTCTTTTACATACTTGTTTTGGTTCGAATATAAATGTGTTTTGCAACTAATTTGTATTTGGTTTCTTCTGAATTTAATTGAAATAAAGATTTCTGTAGAAATGCATTCAACCAAGGTGGCAATCCAATTAATGTTGTAAATGATTTTATTTCTGTAAGTAGGTTTGTACAAACACTTTTACACGTACATCATATTTTTAGGCTGTACCTCAAAAGGAAAAAACGGAACGCTTATAGGATCACTCGTGTGTCTGTCTGTCTGTTTGTATGTCCGTCTGTTACAGCCAAACTGCTCCGAATCTACTGGATCCACTGACCCCCAATAAACAAGTACGTTGGGCCAAATATACTATGAGAAATTACAGTTTATGACGCTAAGTAAGGACTGCGACACGCCGCGCGCGGCGGAGGGGGAAGCGCCGTCATTTTGGGGTAATTTTGTTGCGTATCTGTTGAGATTCACAAATTAACTGACAAATTGACTACGAAGTATGTATTTTCTATGGCTGACTACACGGCTATTAAATCGGAACTCGACCAAATTGTTAAAGATTGCATAGCATCAAGTGTAGACGAACTATTTAGAGATGAATATATTTGAAAATGCTATGTGACATGAATAAAAACAATGTACTGATGTGTCACTTGTCGTAAAAAAGATAATATGTGTTTGTGTTGTGTTAAATTATAAATCGTGCTAAATACCTAATAAATATCAAAAGGACTCATATCATAGGGCTAAAATAGATTGTTCAATTACAATAAAGTAAATTAGTTGTGAATGCAAATCATCACTTACTTAGTAAATCTCTGCTTACTTAACGGAACTCAATCGACTACCCAATAAAAGGTAAGTCGAGTTATCCGCAACAGGTTATGGGCCCAGAAAAGTAAAAAAAAGAGATTAGCCGAAATGGAAAATTTTACTTCAAAATTGCAAATAGGCAATCTAGAGGGGAAAGACAATTGGGCCACATGGAAATATAAAATTTCAATAATGCTACGAGGTGTAGATGGCGCAATGGAAGCAGCCGAAGGAACCCTCGAAAAGCCCTTAACCCTGGCCCAAGGAGCTGGTGACGCTGAAGTCGGCACCTATAATTTGACTATGGCTAAATATAGGAAGGCTGAATGTAGCGCTCTGCTCATATTAACAACTAATATGTCCGAGGATACACTTAAAAAAGTAATGCGATTTGAAACGGCTAAAGAAGTCTGGCAGGAGCTACACAGATTATATGATGGACAGTCTGATGACAGAGCATACAATTTGTGTGCAGAATTCTTCAGTTTTCAACGTCATAATGAGGATGACGTATCTACCCACATGTCAAAACTGAAAAACATCTGGACAAATTTAAATACAGAAATCACAAGGAAAGATGTCACTGTCAAGCTGCCAGAATTATTCCTGATTTGCAAAATCCTAGACACGCTAGATGATAAATATTTTGCTTTCAAATCGAGCTGGTTATTACTGAACCAAAGTGAACGGACAGTGGACAATTTAACGAGTCACTTGTGCGCATTTGAAAGAGCGCTCGGTAGTAAAGAGCACATAAAGCAGGAGGCCTTAGCGGCAACACGCACGGAACACAAGAGCAAGCAAAGCATTGAGAAAGAGCTCATCTGTAACTACTGTTCCGGTAAAGGACACAAAGTACGGAAGTGCAAAAAGTGGATAAAGGATGGGAGACCGCCCAAACCCACACCAGGCACATCAGCAGCTGGTTCATCGTCAAAGCAAGTGCAACACATGTCTCTGTTAGTGAATGCCTGTTCCACTGGACGAACTCAAGACAGGGAAAGCTGGTTCGTTGACAATGGAGCCACAACTCACATTGCAGTATGGAGAGATTATTTCCAGGAGTTTCACGAATTTGATTCAGACCATACCATATCGACTGCGGACGGGAGCGTCATACCCGCGATAGGGAAAGGCACCGTTGAGGTGGAATCAAATGTCAGTGGCAAGAGGGAGCAAATAACACTTAACGATGTGTGGTTAGTACCATCACTAACATCAGCAACAGCTGTAGGAGAGCTGATTCACACCGATGTTTGCGGTCCCTTCGTAGATAGCATCTCAAAATACAAATATTACGTACTCTTTAAGGATGACTACTCTGGCTACCGCATGGTCTACTTCATTAGAAACAAGTTTGAAGTTAAGAATAAACTTCTTCAAATGTTGCAAGAAGCCAAGAACGCTGGATACACAATTAAGACGATTCTTAGCGATAATGGAGGAGAGTTGGACAATAAGGAAGTACAAGATATTTTACAGAAATATGGCATTCAACACCGGCTGACAATGTCTTACACTCCTGAGCAAAATGGGTGTAGTGAGCGCGAAAACCGTACCTTAGTTGAAGCTGCCAGATCTATGATGCATGCAAGAGGAGAACTACCGCAAGTGCTCTGGGCAGAACTTGTCAATACTGCCGCGTACGTACTTAACAGAACAGGTCCATCGAGAGTTGAGGGTAAGGTACCTTACGAGCTCTGGCATGGAAAAAAACCCAAGATATGTCACTTAAGAGTTATCGGAAGTGAATGCTTTGCTCACGTTCCAAAACAAAAACGAAAGAAGCTCAGCAAAAAGGCAATAAAAGGCAAGCTTATAGGCTATGAAAACGATGATGGTTACCGTATTTGGGACGGAAATAAAACGCAAAGGTCGAGGGACATAACGTTCCAAACTGACGTCGAGTTCCGGATCTGTACAAGAATTCCTACAACTTCAGAGGAAGATATCCAAACGTTTACGCAAGAAGCTGTGCCTGAAAGTGCTATAGAGCAGCAGGAAATTAATCATGAACATCCTCTAGAGGGCGATAGAGAAAATGATGATGTACATGTTTCGGGAGATAGTAACAAAACCAGAGAGGATGAGAGTGGTAACGAAGAGTTTGTTGACGCTGACGAGGAGTTAGAGATAGTCGAACCACCGTTGTTGGACGCAAGATCTCGATACAACTTACGCGATCGAACTTGCCTCTCGCGTCCTAAGAAGTTTGAAGACTATGTGTGTTTCGTAGGCACAGAATATTTTCCCGAGACATATAAAGAAGCTATTGAAAGGGATGACAGCGAAGAGTGGGTCAAGGCAATGACGAGTGAAATTAACTCTCTAAAGCAAAATGATGTATGGACACTCTGTAAGCTACCTAAAGAAAGAAAGGCACTCCCTTGCAAGTGGGTCTTTCGTATCAAGCGAAACCCAGACAGCAGTATTGACAAATATAAGGCTAGGCTAGTAGTAAAAGGTTTCAAGCAACGGAAAGGAATCGATTACGAACAGACTTATAGTCCAGTTGCTAGAATGGCCACCATCAGAGCCTTATTAAGTGTCGCAGCCAAAGAAAAATTATATTTGACGCAGTTTGACGTTTCAACAGCATTCCTCAACGGCAAGCTAAAGAAAGAAATCTACATGCAACAGCAGGATGGATTCAATGACGGAACTTCAAATGTATGTCGACTTAAAAGGAGTTTATACGGACTCAAGCAGGCTCCCAGATGCTGGAACTCATGCTTCGAGGAGACTTTATTAGAGAAAGGTTTTCAGCAAAATGCAGCTGATTGTTGCCTATTTACGAAGAACATTGGTAACAAGAAAATCTTGATAACTCTGTACGTGGATGATGGGCTTGTAGCCGCTACAGATAAAGATTTGGCAAACCAATTCCTTAAAGAATTAGGGAATACTCTGAAGATCACAAGCAAGCCAGCATCTTATTACCTAGGATTTGAGATAGCACAGTCGAAAGATGGCTCCATTACAATTACACAAGAGTCGTATGCCAAAAAGATACTGGAACATTTTAGTATGTCCGAATGTAATCCAGTTTCAACGCCAATAGAAACGACTTCTCAAGCAGGGAAAGTTAACGGTTCACCCTTGTTTGATAGAACAACGTTTGATATAATATTACTAAATCGAACAACGTTTAAGAAAATCATCACTTTGTATAATATCGTTTGACAGAATTTTCAGTTCATCGAATATTTATTTGCTATAACAACATTTGCACTGATCAAAAGGTATAATGTTCATTTGATGTAATGTTCAGATGGTATAACCATGTATTTTATCGAATATTCAATTGGTGTAATGTAATGCAGAAAAGAAAACATTGTAAATTTGCTTTTAAATATTTGCATTTTTTAAATTTTGAAAAAGAAAAAGACTAATCTTAAATTAAATGCGATCGCTTTAAGTAAATCTATTTCTGTGTAAGTTTCAAAATAATGGTTAGGTTTGGTTAGGTTAGGTTAAAACTGTGACCTCCTACGCACGAGCCGAGCGAGCGAAGCGAGCGGTGCCGCGGCAGCGGCCGGCGAGTGCCAGAAACGAATAGATTATATAGAAAAAAATATATAAAAAAAGAGATTATTTTTAGCAGGCTATTGAGAACGATCGTATCGAATATTCAGTTCATTAAGAACTGAATATTCGATACGATCTTTCGACTAAATCATTATTAGTGTAGTGAAACATTAGTTTAAATAAAATTAGTGCATTTGAAAATTCGGCGAAATGAAATTAGTTCAAATGAAATTAGTTCAAATAAATAATTACGCTAAATAAAAATTTACCAATGAATTATTCGGTCAAATGAATAATTCTTCGAAATGACTTTATTGCAACTAAAATTCGATTTAGTAATATTATATCAAACGTTGTTCTATCAAACAAGGGTGAACCAAAGTTAACAAGCAAAAAGAAGATAACTTTCCATACAGAGAGGCAGTAGGTGCTTTAGCGTACTTAATGACAGGGACGCGACCTGATATAGCGTATGCAGTTGGATTAGTTTCAAGAAATCTGGAAAACCCGACTCATGAAGATTGGCTACGTGTTAAGCGGATTATGCGCTACATAAAAGGAACTTGTTCTTTTGGTATAACATATAAAGCAGAACATGATTCCAACCTAATACAAGGTTATAGTGATGCGGATCATGGAGGAGACCAGCAAACAGGACGCTCTACTACAGGAGTTGCATGTCTCTTTGCTGGAGGAATAGTATCATGGTTAAGTTAACGACAATCTTCAGTCGCGATTTCAACTACCGAAGCTGAAATAGTAGCAGCAAGTGAAGGCGCTCGTGAACTTGTGTGGCTCCAGAGAGTATTCAGCTCACTTACTAACATGGACGGAGTACCCACATTAAAAGTAGACAATGAAGCCGCCATACGTCTTGCATACAATCCAGAATTTCATAAGCGGACCAAGCATATCCGAGTGAGACATTTCTTCGTCAGAGAAACTGTACAAGACGGACTTGTGGATGTACAAAAGACCGGCACTGCTACTCAATTGGCAGATATTATGACCAAGGCAGTTCCTAGGCCAAGACTTGTTATAATCCGAGATGCCCTGGGTATACAATGCCATACACTTAATCAATGAGGGAAAGTGTTAAAGGTTGCATAGCATCAAGTGTAGACGAACTCTTTAGAGATGAATATATTTGAAAATGCTATGTGACATGAATAAAAACAATGTACTGATGTGTCACTTGTCGTAAAAAAGATAATATGTGTTTGTGTTGTGTTAAATTATAAATCGTGCTAAATACCTAATAAATATCAAAAGGACTCATATCATAGGGCTAAAATAGATTGTTCAATTACAATAAAGTAAATTAGTTGTGAATGCAAATCATCACTTACTTAGTAAATCTCTGCTTACTTAACGGAACTCAATCGACTACTCAATAAAAGGTAAGTCGAGTTATCCGCAACACAAATCAATTGGACTTAGTTTTTACTTCGTTGAATAGTGCTGTTGAAATCTTTTATAATAAATTGTATGAGCTTATAGATAATTATATCCCAATTAAATAAGTTAGACAATCATCGCATCCGCCTTGGTACGATTCGACTTTGGTCAAAGTACTAAAAGAGAAATTAAATATCATCGCAAGTTCAAAACATACGGTAATATGTCTGACTTTCACTCTTTTTCTATTTTACGGAATAGAGCAGTTAACTAGGAGAAAACTTGTTTCAATACATACATGGATAGAATTGAATCGTCGATCATTGAGAACCCAAAATCTTTTTAGTCGTATGTGAAGAGCAAGAGAAACTCCGGGACTTGTCCAAAAGTAATGCGTTATGGTGATGTGACTGCGAGTACAGGTGAAGAGATCAGCAATTTGTTCGCAGCCTATTTCCATTCAACTTTTCAGGAACCCGATCCTTTGCCCGCCGCTACTTCTAGTGGCAGTAGCGTTGAACATAATGCGTCATGCTCAATTTATGTGTCTCACTCTCAACCTTTCCATATCTGGTGGTCGTGATCAAATGCCTCCAGTATTTATTGTAAATTTTGCCGACAGCCTAGTTGTGCCACTGTGTATTTTATTCAAGCGGTCACTTTCAGAAGGCATAGGTCACAGGGACAGTCTGGAAATCTGCATTCGTTACTCCAGTTTTCAAAAAAGGTAATAAGTCGGATATCTCTAATTATCGACCATTATCTAAGATATGTCTGTTCTCCAAAATCCTAGAACGCATTCTGTTTATTGACGTATACGATGCTATGAAATGTAACTTTGGTGGTGAGCAGCACGGCTTTCTCAGGAAGCGATCCACTACATCTAACTTAATCTTGTCCCACGAGTTTATATCCAAGGGTATGGAAAAGCGTGCTCAAGTTGACGTTATTTACACTGATTACAGTAAATTTTTTGATCGTATTGACCACGCACTGCTCATGGATGGAGAAGTTATTGAAGGCTGGAATACATGGTGATTTGTATCGTTGGTTCTCCTCTTACATTGATAACAGAACGCTGGCTGTGGTGCTTCAGGGGTGCATCTGAATGGTATTGTCCCCTCGGGAATTCCTCAGGGTTCTATTTTATTTACTCCCTATTATTTACTCTCTTTATTGCTGACGTGAAACATTGTTTTAAAACTTGTTATATTTTACTTTATGCTGACGATATGAAGATTCATAAAACTATCCGAAAAATATCTGATATGCACCTGTTACAAGCTGATTTGAATAGGTTTGAAGAATACTGTAGACTAACAGACTTGAATTGAATGTTTCAAAATGTTTTCACATGATTTTTTACGCGCCAGAAGTCGATAGTTGATTCCACATACAAACTGTACAATATCAGTATAGGCAAAGTCAATAGTATTAGGGATCTTGAGATTATACAAGACAGCAAGCTGCTCTTTGATCAGCATATTGATAGCATAGTAAATAAAGCGTCGAGAGCACTTGGATTCATAATGAGAACCTCTGCATGTTTCCAATCACTAAAACCGATCAAAGTCTTGTATTGTTCGTTCGTACGCAACCACCTTGAGTATGCATCACAAGTCAGGAACCCTTAGTAGGAGATCTACAAGTCTCGTATTGAGGGCATTCAGAGAAAATTTCTTAAGTACCTAGATTACAGGGCGAAGCAAGTCTGTTGATTACACTCACCGATGTAGGTACCATTTTATACCGCTTGACCGTAGAAGTCATATTAATGATATACTCGTATGTTACTTGTTTAATATCGCAAATGGTTCAATTGACTGTCCTGAACTTGTTTCAAAATTAACGTACTAATCAGATAGGGCTGCGACAGTGACCACTTCTACATGTACCTTATGCAAACACTGATAAGGTACAGTTGTAATGCATACTTTATTAGAGCCAGTCGCAGTTTTAACGAGATTTGTTGTGAACAAGGCATTGACCATTTCTGCACCAATGCAAGCACGATAAGGAAGCTTTTAGCAAAGTAATTTTTTGTACAAGAGACACCTGCCTGCGCATGATCCGTTTATTGTCTGGATTGGCTTGAAATTTGGACAAATTAGTTTAAGTTAAGTTAGTTATACAGATAAGATGTAACTTATGGACTATGAGGGAGTACCTATTCATCTTGTATCTATCTGTGGGTGCTTGTAATTAGCAATTTAGTTGTACATTACTGTTGTTATAATGTTACTAATCTGTAAGACTTCCGAAAATAAATAAAATAAAAATAAAATAAGTATCGAGATTTCCATTTAGTATAACTTTTGACTCGGAGAAGGTACGACGTTCGTTCAAGTTTCAATCGTCAGCTCTCGTCAAAATCTAACGATTATATATAAAACATTAGTGTAAAATTGTGACTTTGAATACAATAAGGTGTAAAATAAAAAAAAAAATATATAATGCCAAATACAGAGATCGTATACGGTTGGAAAGGGCTTCTCAAGAGCAATCGAATGGTACCAATATTACCCGTTACGAGACGTATTTACGTCCAACACACGGCCGTATCCATGACACAGCCACACCCCATTTTTCCTTCAGTAGGTAGATAAAGCTCACGAAGAATACAACTGCCATTTGATTTACTAGGTTAGAGCTAAATTGAAACATAATAGCTCATTAGTTTTTGGTTCACATTGCGAACTTCAACAGTTCGCAAAGTGAACCAAATGCTAATGACTCCAGCTCTAGTTGTATAACAAGTGTTGTTGGGCGAGGAGATCCTTGCTCAAATATTTAAGTTTGAAAGATAAGTTGTTAGCCTATCCCCGTATTTAAAGCTCACTGATTTGACTGTCCATGAGCAGTGGTGGCCCAGTGGTAACGGCCGCGACTTACGAGTTGTAGGTCGTTAGTTCGAACCTAGACAGGCGCTTTACTTTGTGTAAATTATTTCATCACCACTGCTCTCAAAACGGTGAAGGAAAACATCGTGAG
Organism: Atethmia centrago; assembly: GCA_905333075.3. Taxonomy (NCBI): domain Eukaryota; kingdom Metazoa; phylum Arthropoda; class Insecta; order Lepidoptera; family Noctuidae; genus Atethmia; species Atethmia centrago. The sequence goes on along the minus strand of HG995367.1, from coordinate 6,493,468 downwards.
GAAACCGGCATGTCCTAGAACCAAAAATTCGAAGACATGTGACATCTATCAACCCGCACTGGGCCCGCGTGGTGGATTACGGCCCACTCCTGAGCACTCCTCGAGAGGACGCCTGTGTCCCAGCAGTGGGAACATTATAGGCTGATTATGTTATCTGGCATTCATGCGCTATAACTTTACTAGCACGCTATCCTTAACATCCAGTTGCATAAATAACATTTTTTAATCAAAGGCTGTGTCCTATCTCTAATATTTATTTCCATGGACGCTCACGTTGCTATCAGCACCGAAATGGTGAAAATCAAATGTCTTCATTTTGACCTCTAATATACAAGTACGCTAGACTTACATAATATAGTCTAGCGTACTTGTATATTAGAGGTCTGGACCGATTAAGTTGAAATTTGGTATATATATATAAATTTCTGAGCACGGGCGTGTATCGTAAATAAATCAAAATTTTGAATATGAGGGTCACTTTTGGGGTGCGGATAAGAAAAAAAATGAGCAAACTGTACCGTGTGACGTATAAAATGAAACGGCTCATTGTGAGGGTCTCAAATATATTTATTAATATATGTATAATAAAAAATAAAATAAAATACATTCAGAATACCAGAAATGTCAAAGGTTTAAAAATAAAAATTGTCAGATAAATACATGTCATAGACCAATCAAATGAATTAAATTCAAATATTGGTCCAAATTAAAATAAAATTATATAGATGTCAAATAAAATTATTATAGCATGTCACATTACCTATTTGTATTGTCATATTATTCAGTGCCAATAAAATACACTTACTATAAGTATCTACCAATATTTTTATCCTGTAGTTTGTTCTTGAGATAAAAATCATAGTAGATAATATATTCATTGTATGGAACCCTCAGGTAGGTCCTCTTGTAGGTCGGAGTTTCCTGTCTGCCTACTCTGAGAAGAAAGGCCGAAACAGACTCAGAGGTCACATTCTCTTTTAAAGTCCAGACATAATCTAATAATCTTGGTCAGATCATGTGAAGACCATGTAGATTGTTGTCTGAAATGGTCTTCCAGTCAAGGCATGTATTTGCAGCTCAACTCAGAACTAAACGATTCAACGAACAATACTAAAGAAAGGAGATTTGGATAGGCCGCAAAAAATTCTCAAACTGCCAGACCATGTTAAAAACTAACTGACAAAAAAATACCAAAACTAAACAATGACCCACATAGTCTTCACATTTATAATAATTAAAATAACAAAACTTCACAGACTAAATATTAATTTAATTGCATAAATAAAATTCATCAATTTAAATCTGTATATAACAATCTCGACATAATCTTAGTCAGATCATATGAGGACCATCTAGGATGGTGTCTGACATAGCCTTTTGAGGAAAGAACCACACAGATTTGAGTGGACCTGCCCAGTCAGTGCACGCATTTGTCAGTTTGCACAAATGTTTTACTTACTCGCAATCCTATCGTTAAACGATATTTTACGAAAAAAAGAAATCTTGGGACGAGTTATCATATAATTTATCTCATTGTTTACAGTAATTTTTCTCCCTCATACTCGTAGCAATCAAATAAAAATAATAATTCATTTATTTTGCAAGTAACAAGGACTCATTAAAACACAGAAATTTAAAATATAGCACAAATGAAATGATACACACAAAATACATTAAACATTACAACAGGTACCACATTAATATGTTTTGTGTGGTTATTCCACACAAAACATATTTATACTGACATACGACCACTGTAGGTGACGTGCAAGTCACTGCAGCGTCTGATGTATGGACAGTCGAGCCTGTCGGCTATCATCACCAGCACGCTGTTGGAGCTGCCGCGAACTCTGCGTACCAGGGACGCGCAGCGCTTACGCATCGTTGCATAAAAGCAGTCGACGCTAGCGACGGCGAACATGCCCGAGGCACTACAGTTTCGCGGCAGCCCCATCAGCGCTCTGAATGCGTTGTTATATTGGATGCGGAGAGTTTCATATGTTTTTTGAGTGTGATTCACCCACAGGCTGCACGTGTACAGAGAGGTACAATAAGAGCCCTGAAAAGGGTCTGCTTAACCGACCCTGAACAACGCGCAAACCTGCGAGCTATCATGTTACCCCTTACAGCCAAAGCCCTCCGCTCCCTCTCGATATCAGCATCATCTCTGAGACCGGCTGTTACTACATGCCCCAAGTATTTGAAAACGTCTACTCTGACCAGTGGAACCCCGTACAGTTTGATGGGAGGTACTGCTATAGGACATTTAGAGCCGGCCTCAAAAACCATGAACTGACTTTTCGTCACATTATATTTAAGACCATGTTCTTGTGCATATGTCTCACAAATCCGCAACAATGTTCTAATGCCACAGACTGATGCGCTCAGCAGCACTATGTCGTCCGCATAGCTAAGATTATTTAGGCAAACTCCATCAATATGACAACCGACATGATGACTGCTGAGCGCAACAATCAGAGCGTTCACATACAGGTTAAAAAGTGCTGGGGAGCTCAATCCCCCCTGCCTCACCCCGCACTCCAACCCATATGGTTCTGAAAGTGAACCGGCCCACTTAACACTATTGATCTGGCCCCCATACCAACATTTAAATAAATTTATAAGTTCCTTGGGAAAATTAATCTCCTTCAACTTCTTCCAAAGAATGTCATAGGAGACCAGATCAAAAGCCCTGGACAAGTCGAAGAAGCACGCGTACACAGGAGTATGCCTGTCTGTATAGTACCTGACGGCATGCTTGAGACACAATATAGCACTTTCTGTGGAGAGTCCTGGCCGAAAACCGAACTGGTTATCGTGCAGATGTAGATATTCATTTAACCGTGTATCAAGCAAACCGTCAAGCACCTTCGCAATGTTAGTCGCTAATGAGATGGGCCTATAATTATTTTTATCTGACAGGTCCCCCGTTTTATTTTTAACAACTGGCACTACTACTGTTCTAGCAAGGTCAGAGGGTAAGAAAGCATGACTGATACAGAGGTTAAAAAGCATTGCTAATACTCTCGGTAGGTGTTGTCCAGCCTGCTGAAGATGCTCAATGCTGAGACCGTCATGGCCAGGGGACTTGCCTCTGGACATTGACTTAACAGCACATGCTACATTTTTGGAGTTAATTCTAGTACCCACTTGACCATGACAAGTCTCAACACTAAGCACTCCCAGTGAAGGCGACCCTAAGGGGGATTTCACATGAAAATGTTCCCGAAAGAGATCAGCAATGCCTTTAGGGTTACTCACACCATTGACGCCCACTGGGAGGCTAGGCCAAAGTGCCATTTTATTAGTACCTTTCCAAAAATTACGGAAGTCTTTTTTAGAGTGATATGAAGCAAGGATATCCATTTTAATCTGGTGCTGATGGTCTTGGCACCATTTAAGCCTTGACTTAAACATCCTTCTACTCTGGCACATCTCGTTATAAGCAGGGCCGGCAGAAGGCCCCCCGCATCGTTGCCAATTATGAAACTTCAACCGGGCCACCCTGTACGCCTCATTTACATGCCTGTTCCAACCAACGACGCATCGCGACTTTCCCCTTTGTCGCACACCTCCTCGACTCACAGTCGCAGACTCACTGAGGGCAGACACAATATCCCCATACAACTTATCAATAACAGATCTGTGATTTGGGTCGTTACAATATATATCTGCACAGTAAATAAATTCAGTAGGAAAATCTATTAATTTTAATTTTCGCGATCAAACCTACCGAAGGGATTATACAGTCATGTATTAAAGATCACCCTGAAATATACCACAACCCCGCTAGCCCACCCGCTATATACTGATCTAAATGTGAGAATAGTATTTTATGCAGGAAGAGCAATATCAGGAGGCATATTGACGGACCGAAACACCAAGGTGCTGCTAGAAAAGTGAATGATGCATTTATCTTGATTTAATATAATTCCTTAACAAACCCTGAAACCCCCAGCCCTGTAACATACCCTGGTCACGAGTAAATCAACAAGCGTTTAAAACATTTTTACTTAAATACGTGTGTTGTAATTGTACAAAATTAAATATTAGGATAGTTTATTTGGACATTGTTTTATTTTTAAATTGCTTCAATTCATCACCATGTTCATAATCAAATACTTTGGATATATCTAGATGAAACTATCTATTATTTAGGTCGTTATATTGTAAATTTTCTTGTAAAACCTTTACATGTGGTAACAAATAAACCATATTTAATAGCTTGCAAAATGTTAGCAAAGGTGGATGGAGAGACAATAGCTCAATTTGTGACTGGTTGCGTAGAAAATATGTGTGAAGAATTTTATTTGAACTATTTGCCAAATATGATACGAGTACCTGTTACCTGTTTAGCACACGCTCTTAACCGCGTTGCAGAACAAATGCAGGCACAATATGCGGACGTTGATACGTTAATTTAAAATGTAAAAAAAAACATAAAGGCTCCTATAGAGTAAAATTATTAAAGGAAAATTTTCCGAGCCTGCCATTGCCACCCGAGCCCGTCATAACAAGATGGGGTATATGGCTAGAAGCAGCTTCGTATTATGCTAAATATTACGAAAAAATTAAAACCATTGATAGACTTCTTAGAAGCAAACAGTGCTGGAAAAAGAAAATTTAAAAACTGATTAAGATTATATTGACGAATATTTTAAAATAATACAGATTTCTTTAAAATAATTACAAAAGTCTAACTTATCGTTAGCGCAATCTTTCCACATATTTGACGAAGCAAGGACTATTCTAAGCAGGTGTTCATCAGAACCAATTAAAATAAAATTAGAAAACGTTATAAACAGAAATCCCGATCTAAATGCATTAAGAGACATTTTCATGGTCAAATCCTTAAGTTATAAGTACATATATATATAGAAATATGTATCTATAACTTCAGTTGATGTTGAAAGGTCCTTCTCTACCTATAAATGGATTTTAAGTACAAAAAGAAATCGTTTGAAGATAGATAATATGGAAAAACTCCTTATAGTTTATTTCAATTCTCCGAAAGAAGATAAGTCTTGCGATATATAAAGAAAACTCCGTTCCTGATGAAAACAGACATAGACATAGATTTACACATTGTAGATTGGAAAATACACATTCAAAAAGTAAGGATGAAATTATACAAGTTTTCATACGCTCTCCAAGAAATAAAGAAAGCAACAGACCTCAAAACAGCACTAGTATCATATTACGCTTACATATTTGCATGGCTAAAATATGGAGTTATCCTATGGGGAAATAGTACAGACGCGCCTACATTATTCACTCTACAGAAAAAAAATATTAGAATTTTAATAAACATTAAAGATACAGACTCCTGTAAACCCCACTTTAAAGACCTAAAAATATTAACTTCTACATACTTGAAATTTGTAAATTTGTACGAAAGTATCCGCAATTCTATACCAAAAGAGGAGATATCCAAACAAAAATTGCACTTAGACATGAAAGATTAAACATACCCACTTCAAGATTAAAAATGCACAATATAATATTCTGGACATATCAATAATATAAATTAAAATATTATATCTTTATCAACAAATTAACACAATTTCTGATAATCAAAAGCACACGTAAGACGAATACTTATACGACCCTCATCACTGTTATACATTTACGCGATAAATTTCAACAACAACAAAAACTATTTTTAACATGATAAATACCAACATTTCATTTTAAATTTCACTTCGAACTAAAATTTATTTTAAAACTCTAAAATACTGCTATTTTATAATGAATATGCTTATTAGTGCATAATTAATAATAATTACATTCTACAAGACTCAATAAAATTCTAAATATTTAGTCTAATATAATAACCGTGCAATATATAATATAAAAAATATATAAATATAACTTAAAACCTTAATATAAAAAGTTTGCAAAATATCTGTATTCGTTTTGTTTTTAACCTTAAAAAGTAGGATCACGTTTCTAATTTTCGCAAGATACTCAAGTAGCTCCCTATTCGACTCCGCAGGGACTCTCGGATATTGTGTCTGCTATTTAACCTCCTTCACAATCCTAAAACGCCATCCTATTTGCGGGAGCGTTTTTCCTCCGCTCGTCCTTCAGTTGCGCCTTGCAGGTCTTAATCTTAGAAACCTTCTTAAGTCCCCTCCCCACTGCACCGATTTCTACTCCTACTCCTTCACTGTTCACGCGGTCCGGTTGTGGAATTCACTTCCGCCGGATATTAGGAACTGCCAAACTATTGCAGTATTTAAAAGAAGAGTGACAGAACACCTTTCCACTTCGACATAGTTGCGTATGTATTTATTGCTTTAAATTACAGTGTAGTTTTTTTTTATATATTCTAGTGATATTTATTTTAGATGTATGTATGTATGTATGTATGTATGTATGTATGTATGTATGTATGTATGTATGTATGTATGTATGTATGTATGTATATATGTATGTTTATTCCCATATTATTTGTTTTGTAAATTGTTTCGATTTTATGTATTCTATTTTCTCTTCTACTCTTACACACGGTGTCTACATCTCTGTATCTACTTTCCTATCGCAGGTATGCTGGAAGAGATTTCTTTAGAAATAAGCATCACCTTTGTACGTATTTTTCTGTTCTGTTATTTTTTCTGTTTTTATATGTGTGTACATAAATGGTTAAATAAAAAAATAAAAAATACTTATATAAAAGCAAATTATACTATTTTAATTTAATTTCTTTTTCTTAACAAAGAGCGCCTACATCCTCTCTCCTATTAAATATTAACTTTGCTGTGCCCAACAGGGTCCATAATTGATTCGATGTACCAACTATTATGTGTACACATTAAGGAATGCAATAAAATATTCAGTATTGAAACTGTAGCAATTCCTGGTAAAGGGACTTTCAACATCAACGGATACAATATTCTGTCTGAGTTTTAAGATTGGTGACAATCTTAATTATTGAGGTTGATTTCAGTTTACGTTTAGTTTCAAAGTTTGTACAAAATGAATAAATGGTATGAGCTATAAATTTGTTTGTTTTTTACCTTTACCTTGTTAGTAATAATTATTAAAGCTGAAAGGTAAATTACATTAGCTTCCGCGCTTACTTACATCGTTCAAACGAAAATAGGGGATAACCTGTATTTTTTGAAAACTATAAAAATCGGGTAGTGCATTCAGTTTTTTTTTTAAAGAAACCGGAAATTAATTCGATAGTTATTTTACTTTATTAATTTTAGTTGTAGTCTTTTTTTAGTTTCAGAACTAATGTCCTGAAATCCGGGATATTAGTTCTGAAAAAACATTTTGTCGTAAGGCCACTTTATAATAATAATAATAAGCTGGCAACACCAACGTCAACACGTCAAGAAATTCGGTTCATATTATTTAAACATGAGTAATTTTAGAAGCAGTTTTATTTTATTTTATTTAATCCCTACAACAAGCCTTGAACCAAAATAATCACGACATAAATTAAAAAATAGCAAAATGAACCATAACATATACACATTAATCAAAAACTGCAGAATGGATGGTGACATGACAGATGTCACCTCGCGATAAAATATCATGAATACGGATAAGAAATCGAAAAAATGTTGACTAGAGCAGCTTCAAAACGAGCATGCCCACCACCTCCGGACTCTTCGCTCAGCTCCGCCTCGCCGCCGCCGGTATCCAGCCCCATTGTGAGCGCAGTGATTGCACCGGCCGCGGTAGTTGCGTCGAGCTCGAGCGACGAGTATTTTTCCCCGCCGACGTCGCCAACACCTGTACGTCGGCAAGGGAGAGGCTGGCCACCGAAGAGCTTGGGACTTAGGGGCCATCCGGCCCCGAGCCGGGTCCCCGCTGCCGGTGGTTGTGTGCAGCGCATGAGATGGACTCAGTCTATTAACGAGAACGTCATGCGCGCATATTATGGGTCTACAGAGGGGGGAACTAACCTCACTGCGTACCGTGTTAGGATGCTGTCTCTGTTTCAGGAACTAGAGCCAACTGTCAACGTCTCGGCCCAACGATTATCGGATCATCCAACCGCACCTGCGGGTCATCCAACGCAATCGTAGGTTGGACGATGCCGTACTTGATAGGCTGCGTTTAGAGGTACTGAGCAACCATATCGTATCGACTCCGGCACAAACCGCGGCACATGCCCAAATTATTGATGTAATCCCGCCGCGGTCCGATCACAGTGTTGAAGAGGAGGATGATAGGGCTGCCACAGTAAGTAGCCAGTGCAACGCCCGGTTCAGGAGCGCACTGGAAGATGCGTTTCGCGAGTATAGGTCCACTCCAACCGAACTTAGACCCCGACTACCACGCCTACCTATGCACAAGAAAAATAGGGCGCTGGTGTGTGCCTTGGACTCGCTGCTTAAGGATTTTTTCGAGAGCAGCGAGGATCTCGTTGATACACACTCGATCCTGTATTTCGCGGCTGTTGCGGCATGTCGTTTAGCGAACGTTAAGTTCCCAAACTGTGACGGAGCTACTCGACTAAAACCAGCCGTACCGGCTTGGCAGTACAGGATCCAGCGTCGTATCGATGGGACCAGGGTACTCATCGGCAAACTATATTGCTTCAGGGAGGGCAATACACGACCACGAGTGATGCGCTTTGTGAGGCGGGCATTCTCGGAGACTGGAACCAGCCATCGAGAATACATATCCCGTGTCACAGAGCGCATCGACTTCGTGAAGCAGAAAGTTTGTGCATGGGCGAGTCGTATTCGGCGGTATAAGCGGAGAGTTGATCGATACACGCAAAATCGCATGTTCCAGAGCGATGAAAGGTGGGTATATAGAGCTTGGGAGCGACCTGAGCAAAATGTGACAGACATGTGCCGCCCGGATGATGCCGACACGAGTGCATTTTGGCGCAGCATCTAGTCGGTGCCTGTCTGTCACGCTGAGGCTGACTGGATGCGGGATGTCGAGCGAGTGTGTAGAACTATACCAGAAATGGAAGTTGTAGTCATTACGCCATCAGACATAGCCAGTGCGGTCCGTCCGTTACCGAATTGGAAATCACCGGGATCGGACGGACTGCACAACTTTTGGCTGAAACGGCTAACTAGTTCACACACTTGCCTGGCATCTCAGTTCCAGTCATCCTTAGAATCTGGGTCGCTACCGCAGTCTCTAACAACAGGCGTTACCCACCTGCTCCATAAGTCAGGTAGTCCCGCGGAACCCAAGAATTATAGACCGATCACATGTTTGTCGACGGTCTATAAACTTCTTACATCCATTTTGAGAACGAAAATTAATACTCACATTAACAATAATTCAATTATGTTAGCCTCTCAAAATGTTTGTAGGAACGGGTCCCGCGGTACTAAGGAGCTACTCCTTATCGACATGGCCATTAGCCAACAGGTTCGTAGATCCCGCAAGGATCTGTCGACTTGCTGGATAGATTACAAGAAGGCCTACGACTCGGTGCCACATACGTAGCTCATGAGGGTGCTGGAGTTGTACAAGATAGATGCAACTCTACGCACCTTCCTTGAGTCGTGTATGGGGCAACGGAGGACGGTCCTTCGCTATCCAGGATGTCGACAGATCCAGGGAAATGATGAGCCTGTATGGATTAAAAGGGGAATATTTCAGGACGACAGTTTGAGTCCACTTTGGTTCTGCTTAGCCCTTAACCCTCTAAGCACATTGCTGGAGGACAACCGATAGCCTAGACTTCAGGTCTAGGCTATCGGTTGAGGAGAGGTGGTCAGGTCATATCTCACCTCCTCTACATGGATGACTTGAAACTCTTTGCCTCCAACAAATTACGACTGATGGAGCTACTGAAGGTAACCGAAACTTTCAGTGGCGCCATCGGAATGGAATTTGGTGTGGACAAATGTGCAATCATGCATGTGAAGCGAGGGGAAATTATGGAATCCGAGGGAATTCAACTTTCGGATTCCATACACCTTAGATCCCTCTCTTCATCCGAAAGCTATAAGTATTTGGGTATGTCGGAAGCGTTAGGCATCAACGTTACTGACATGAAACAATCGTTGAAGGAGCGCTTTTTTGGTCGCCTGAAGAAGGTAGTAATTAGTCTTCTTTCAGGCGGAAACAAGGTGCGCGCCTTCAATGGTTGTGTCATGCCGGTTTTGATGTACTCTTTCGGCATACTCAAATGGACTCAGACCGAACTCGACGCCCTGGATAGGAGGGTCCGTACACTGTTGACCGCAAACCGGATGCATCACCCACGATCATCGGTGATGAGACTGTACATCCCGCGGAAGTGCGGAGGTCGAGGCTTTTTAAATGCAAAGACCCTCCACAACCGCGAGATATGCAGTCTCAGGGAATATTTTTTGAAAACCGAAGTGTGTATGCACCGTGATGTGGTTGCAGTGGACAGGGGACTCACCCCACTTTACATGGCTGATTGTCGTAACGGCCAATGGCCTGATGGCCGAAAGCCTAAACCAACATCACTCGAGGCTCTCGTTAGGTGGCTGGATCAAGGGCCTGATTCAGAAGGCAGTACTCCTCGATACGGCTCGCATTGTGAGGAGGTTCCTATCTCTGGAGCCCTAACCACCGGTAGCTTGGACCCTGCTCCCGACACCGGCGGAACACTATTTTTTATATTTTTAAATGTTTTTTTATACCTTTTAAGAAATATTTAAAAATATACTAAGTAAAAAAAAATTAATAAACGAAATAATAATAATAATAATCTTTATTACTAGAACAAGGGGTACAGTAAATCTCCTTAAAACAAATTTGGTCGTATGCAATGTGTACTTAGTCGCCAAAGGAGTGTGCTTTGGCACTCGTGCTAGGATTACCCTGTATCACGAATGCCATCACCTTCCTCAGGACCAACATGGATAGTTCTTTAAACAATGATTAAATTTTAAATAAAAAATTGAATAAATTCTAAACAATACAAAATTACAATTAACATAAACAAATAAAGATATAAACAAACGGAGTAAGTGTGTGTGTGTGTGTATATATGTGTTGGGTGTGTGTGTGTGTGTGTGTGTGTTTTGTATTGTGTGTCCAAAAGTTCAGAAGGTATGAGTGAATACAACGGTAGAGGCAACTGCAGCCGTCGACCGTGGACGGCTGCAGTTGCTTCTGCCGTTAACGTGTGTTGGCTAAAACAGCGATAACACAACTGAACAAAATATGGAAAAAATATTGCCAATCGGACAAAGAAACACTTTTTTTTGGGTGGGAAATTATCAAATAACTTCTCCCGCACTGTGCGGAGCGGGAGGGTGTGTCATACTCTTACTGACTAAAACCCACCCGTGATCCTTCCGTTGCCTGTGTTGCCAGGGGCCTCGGTAGCCCTTATGGAGTTTCCCACCACCCCGGCAGACAAAGAAACACTTGGTCCGCACACTTGTCTTCTCCATCTTTCTCTATGGGGCAGAGACTTGGACGATCAAGTCTACCGACAGGCAAAGAATTGGCGCCTTGGTGCTGGCGCCGCCTATTAAGGATACCATGTACAGCCCACCGGACAAATGTCTCGATCTTTAAACAACTCAAATTAGAGAAAGCACAACAACTGTCGTCAATCTGCCTGCAGCGTGTAGTGAGATACTCGTACATCGGCCACATTGCCCGCAGAGGTAACAACTACATGGAATGTCTGATAGTGACTGGAAAAATAGAGAACAAACAACCTAGAGGCCGACGCCGAAAAAGGTGGTCGGATGAAGTTATTGGCGATACCTATCAGCCTCGCACTCAACCGGGCCACAGATCGTAAAGACGCGATTCCATTAGGCAAGTCTTGCATGCAAGTATGACGTCACGTTTGCGTACAGGTTGCTTGCATTGGAAACATGTTTTCGATAGTGGGTAGTAGGTTTTACTTGCATACAAGTGGAGATGTTCAACAATTGAGTAGGACATAATTTGTACAGCGAGAGATACCATGCGCATTCGCAATTCGAAACGTTTCACTATCGTTTGTGCGTTCAATTTGCGTCACTTGAATAAAAAAATGTACAAGTTCAAACTACCTCATACAAGTTGTAGCTTGTATGAAGGTTTGTTCAAGTTGTATGCAATTTGCAACTTGCGTACAAGGAACGTGCCTAATGGAATCGCGCATTTACAGATGGAGAAAGACTGTTGACAATTTGGTACTGAGTCACGATTCTCAGTAGAGAGAGTTGTGACATGAAATCTGGTAACGAAGATTTTAAGAATCCAATACTATTGTTTGTGGTGTCTTTAAAGCAATTATGTGTGGTGATGAAAAATGGATTAGTTTACCAACTTTTAAACTAATCCATTTAATGTTATTTAAATTATATTTCAACCCGCACTGGGACCGCGTAGTGGATTATAGCCCACACCCTCTCGCAGAGAGGAGGCCTGTGTCCCAGCAGTGGGAACATTATAGGCATATTATGTTAAGTATATTCCGCATATTTTCTTACTCTTTTTCCTTTCTTACTTTTTTTTTGTCTACAATAATGTCACCCTTTTTTTTTGGATTGGGAAATTATCAAATAACTTCTCCTGCTCTGGGCGGAGCGGTAGGGTGTGTCAGACTCTTAGTGACTAAAACCCACCCGTGTTCCATCTGTTGCCTGTGTTGCCAGGGGCTTCGGTAACCCTTTCGAACTTTCCAAAGGATTCGGCCAGGACTAGAGTTGAGACACCCTATTTCTATGGAATGGCTAAGTATTTTATGGAAATTAAAATCATACACATGCCTAAAACAATACACAATAACCATTACCTAATCTATTGTAAACATGTTAGCCGCACCTACCTACCTAATTTATTCATTTTTTTACTAGCTGCTACTCCTTATAACTTCAGCTATCTGCCAGTGAAAGTCCCGTCAAAATTAGTGCAGCCGTTTCGAAGTAACAAACAAATAGACATTTTTTTATCAGAACCGTATAAAATATCCTTTTTTATGTATGTTGACCGATTTCTCCGTCAATTGTAGTCCGATTTTGATTTTTTTTTTGTTTGTAAGGGTATGCTCCCAAAGTTGTCCCATTGTCACGAAGTCATAATCTGATAAGGCTATCCTATGGAGATCGAGGGAAACCCTTACATTTTATAGACACACCTATAGCGATTTAAGTATTTTTTACAGTAACTTGTGCATTTGACCTCGCCTTGCACCATTTGGTGAAGTGAAACTGATGATGAAGACCACAGATGGCCTCGGAACTACTTAATAAAAACTATTTAACGGGTTGTGACTCGATTAGTTTCTTTAATATGGTTGCTAAGCCATTTGTGCTCGTCACAATGCATATGGTCAGTGGCAGTTCTCCTGGTTCTTACCTGGAGAACTCCACAATAATTAACGTCCCTGCATCGGGAAAAGCAATATTTTGTAAAAGGTGATGAGCAGTTGACATTAGGCTATTTCAACTTAGATAAAATACAAACTGACCCACTAAAAGGTGTAAAATCAAACTGTTTTGCTACAAAAAAAAAAAAAGAGTTCGAAAAAAACCAACAAAGTGAAAAATAACTTTAAATTCGGAAGTCGGTGGCAAAAACTAAAATACAGATCTAAAGACACCGACAACAAACATCCGAAATGAGGAAGTCGGTTAACAAGCTGTTATTTTGACATTACAAACCGACACTTCAATTTATTTATTTGTATAGATTTATTTCAGGCAACTAGGACCCGTAGAAATACAATAAACCCGTTCAAAGAATACTTATAAAAATAAAATAAATAACTTTTGACTAATACGTTACCTAAGGTTTCACTAGTAACTAGGTACATAAAACTCATATAGTTAGTTCCCGCAGTCACCATCTTAAGGACATTTGTACATATTCAAACTGCGTCCCGTTTGCCTTTGCCCGTGGCCTATATTAGGGACTGTTTAAAATCGTGCGACCTTCTCACTATAGACAAGAGCAGGGTCAGACAATCGGGTCAAGTTTGACGATAGTGTGAGTCAGAAGAATCAACACTTCCTGCCGGCCGATGATCTGATACAAAGACAGATTGGTGCGGTCCGTTCGGTGCTGAGATTAGACCGTACGAATTAAATTCTGCGCCACTTTATGCGCACAGACGGTCGAAGCAGAATACAATGTTGTCCGTTGTCAGCATAAAAAAATATTGCCAAATAAGCCGGGAATTTGATTCTTACGGTCATTTCCCAGCGGCAACTTAACCCAAAATATTCTATTTGAGGAACACCATTGTCTTTCACAGGCTTAGCATGAGAACCGTAGAGAACCGTTTTGTCGACGGAAGAGTAGACAAAAATGCCATTGTCCGTGTAGACAGTTTACAGTTTTCTATCGAGAAATGTAGACAATCGATTTCTATTCTACAGTAAAGTAGATATATAAACTGTCATGCTAAGCCTGCTGCAGTCGGCCCTGGTCCAGGCCATGGAACGGAGTGAGAGGGCATGGGCAGCCGGCACCACCTTCTGCGAAGCAGTAATGCTCGCGGAGGAGGCGGGACGGAAATTGAGGAAAGGCAAATTTCGCGCCCTCTCGCTCCTAGCCGCCGCAGGAGACGCCCTGGGCGTTGGGAATCCCAGGCGGATTTCCGGCCATCCTACACGCGGGCTTGCGGATGGTGAGCAATGGGTAGCTCGCCGTCCGATAAGGACCAGGCCCGGGTCGACGGCGCGTTGAATTCCACGAGCGTCTCAAAGAGATGTCAGCATAAGTGTAGGGGTCCACTAGGGCCGGTGCCTGCCGGGGTCGCAGAAAAGTCCGAAAGGGTTACCGAGGCCCCTGGCAACACAGGCAACGGAAGGAACACGGGTGGGTTTTAGGAGGCTGTAAGAGTCTGACATACCCTCCTGCTCCGCCCAGAGCGGGAGAAGTTGTTTGATAATTTCCTGCCCAAAAAAAAAGCCTGCTGCAATAGGATAAACTGCATATCATATTGTGTTAATTTCCTGAATGATTTTGCTTAGCAAGTTGTGGTCAGTGTGTTGCTGTACGTAAAACAATTGGCTAGGTTTATTACTTCAATCAATCTTATCCGCTGTTGCCCTGCGCCTGAAGTTTTTTTAAACTTCAGGCGCTACTTAAGTATAATTATCAATATTTAAAACTATAGATATTTATATAAGTGAACATTTTTATGGAGATTTTTGTTCTACGTACGGTTGTACGTGATTGTACCATATCTAATATTTTGCGCCGGTTAGTTTGGGACCACCGTAAAGATATATAATTAATTAGTACTTTTAAATTTTCACTGAATTTAATATGTTACATCTTTTGTACCTACTACATTTTATGCACATTAACAATTTTGATTTTGATTAATACCTACGACGAAATGACGATACGCCTGCACGAAATAATGGCACAACTGTTCGAACTAATGTTTTTGCTAAAAGGTTTTGCTCAGGCACTTTACATCCCGAGAAAATAACTTAAATTCAATAAAAGTTAATTGACAATAGACTCACAGGTCCCCCTTCCTATAACTTGCGACTTTCACTTAGTGAAATGTGGAAAACAATATATGTGCCTATTTCTTCCAAAAATCAAGTGGGATGTTAGACAATGCAATTCATCGAAATCGAGTAAAACTAATGTTTTTTTGTCATATTTCCGTTAAATAGTTTTGTCATTTCAATTTCCTACACTGAATTTAATATCAATCTAGGAACATGTTCATTTAACTTTATTACTTCGTATTTTTTCAATCAATTGTCAACCTCTAAGTACCGGAAATACCTACTTCCGCGACAAAAACACAAAATGGCGGATTCGGAAGAGGAAACGTTTTGTTTTTATTTATTAGACACGCCTCGACGATCTCTAAATGCGACAAACATAGAGGAATAGTTCGTATTATTTGAATAAGATACTGTTGTAGACTTGTTTATTATGGATCTTAGCAAAAGAAATTGTGGACTTTCAGCAAGTTATCATTCCACAGGTGTGGTATAAGATAGCCCTAAGTTAAACGGTGTAGCAGGAGATAGCTTTAATAGTGAAGAGTTTTATTCCAGGTGAAAATTGAAACCTTTTCTATTTGAGCTATATTTCCCATCATATAAACGTTCTTCGTACCCTAAATAACAAAACGACTGGTTCAGTTCAGTCACTAATTGCTAATAAGTTTCCCACGGCTAGGCTTACTGTTGCCGAGCCGCTTTCCTATGTTCAGTCTGAAATCGTTAATGGTGTGCATTAATCCGGCTCTTGTGAAATGAAACAAAATGGTTTATTGTCCAGATATATATCCAACTTACAATAAATACATATAAAATCACCTACAATAAAATTGTACACATTCAAATTACACGCTGAATGCATGTGAGAAATGCTGCTGAAGTTTAATTTGGAAAACTCTCGAGATGCCGCCAGCTGGTGTGGATGTAGACATTTAACGCTATTAAAGGTTTATCACTTTTCATTCTGCTCCATATTACTTTACCAGATTAATTACAACAAGCCTTAACGCTGCTTGAATCAGTTGCAGTAGGTATCTGTTGTGCCATCAGCATAACATAATTTCAGTCCACACTATCGATCGAAGTCGATCGACACAAGTCGAACGAACGCGTGATCACCACCAATCAACTCTATAATTCATCCATCTCACATAAAACTGGCACAAAATAAACTAAATTAAATAAACGGCGACATTCCAACACGTAACAATATGGAACGACCAATATATCTTGACTTTTCGGAGCGGCGCTGCTGTCTGTGGCAACTGTTAAATTAAACGTCAGATTCCATACATTTTCCAATTTGATTCCAAGTTTCGCCACGGTCTATAGAATTTAACACAGTGGGTCAGTATCAACACGCTATTCACAATGGCCAGGCATAAAAATTAGGCACACCGACCCAGGTTGTGCAAATACTTTCCTTTCGACACAGCCAAATAGATCATATTGTATAACAATTAAATATGGCGTACATTAATATTGTTTGTATTATAATAATACGACTGGTTTCTCTTACAGTGTGGTCCCGTTTAAGTGTAGCCTGTAGACTCCTCTAACTTTGTCGTAAACGTTGAGCATGAGAAGAATATGCTGACTAAAATATTTCATTACTTCAACACGAGAGTCTCTGGAGTACTATAGTGAGTATCCTAACATCGTTAGGTATTGAAAAGAAGGTGGACTGGGAAGATCAGATGGAGGGGCTTGTGGCTAAGTAATAACAGCCGCACGGGTCGATCCATCAGGTTAAGCTACGCTTGCCGCGGTTGGTCCGTAGATGGGTGCCCATCTTTACATACCAAGAACCCTCCGTGCCTCGGAAAGCACGTTAAGCCGTTGGTCCCGGCTGTCATTGGTAGATCTTTGACAGTCGTTACGGGTCGTCAGAAGCTCGAAAGTCTGACAACCAGTCTTACCAAGGGGTATCGTGTTACCCAGTAACTGGGTTGTGTTAACAAAGACTGGAACAACAAACCAGCATCGGAGTCTACAGCAGTATAGCTGAACATAGGTCACAGCCGTATCTGGTCAGAACGAGAGAATTCCTCAAGAGTGTGGAAAAGGACTTAGGCCTTTACTTAGGCAAAATCTCAATTCGGTATCTGTGTATTACACGGGTACCGAATTGAGAATTTGTCTAAGTAATGCTAAAGTAGAGTAGACAAGTTCTTACAATTTAGAAACCGGGACTAATACGAATAACAGTGATTCTTTACCTTCGTCCTATCGCACTATCACTTATATGACTCAGACCAAGGTTCTTCAACTGACGAGATGGCCCTAAATGAACTATTGAAGGTCTCTTCAATAGTTCACTTAGCCCCAAGTTCCTGACCTGTGTTCCATTTTCCTGCTACCATGATCACAATTACGGAAGCTATGGTGTGGCCGTGTTCTATTTGCAGCATGATGATTATCACGATAGCCATAGACATACGTTATTTATACGCATGTATTCGTTCATTTACAGCCAATAAGCGTACGACACAACATGGCGCTACGCAGTAAATTGTCATAACAATTGTCATCAGGATATCATAATTGCCAACTGCGGTTGTCATGTGAATACAAGTAATTCTTCCGGGTAGCATAATTTATTTACACTTAGTTCTTACAATGGTGGACTGGTACAAAGGACAGACTCAAATCGAAATGGTACAACCGAAGCATAGATAATATACTCGTAATACTACGTTCGAAAGTCGAACGCCAGTCAAATTAATTGATTCTCACAATCCATTTTTTTCGCAAACAAGAGAATTCTTAATAAGTACAGTCAATATCTATGCATTCACTTGGTCACAGGGATAATGGATTGGATAGCAAAATTTCAGTCTAGGATACTATAGGTACACTATTATTTCAAGTCTGACACGTCTTTAAAGATGGTGAAGCATCTAGAGGTCAGAAACAAAGCTACCAACAATCAACCTTCAAAATAAAAGAATCGCTGCACGTGGATGATCTTAAAGAAAGAGAGACACATACTTAAACTCTCGCCTTCTTCCCATTGGGTTAGGAAAAACTATAGAACGCCATCTGCTACGCTTCTTACATATTCCTTTTGCTTCGTTTACGTTCATACATCTGCAAGCTTAGCATGACACTCTCTATTTCTTCGAAGAATAGACACGGTTCTTTCCATACAAAGTGACATTTCGTTTCTCCTTTTTTGACATCCCACCGTAGAAATCTTTCTACATAAAAAAGGACCTAGACAAAGATCGTTAGAAACGAAAGACAAGATGGCAGATTGTAGAAGAAACTTTGCGGTGAGATGTCAAAAACTGAGAAACGAAATGTCACTTTGTATAGAAAGAGGCGTGTCTAGTCTTCGGAGAAATAGAAAGCGTCATGCTAAGCCTGCTGGTCATACACGCACGCCTGTTGCGAGTACCTACTAGATACGCACTTGTCCTTTCTGAACAACATCACCAATCAATTCAGTATATATGTCCGCGTAGGGCCGGCGCCCTCCCGGCGTTTCCACTCACTTCTGCCTTGTTAATCCCTTTTGTTAATCGCCGCTTTTGCAAGAAAGAAAGACATTATCAGAAAACCACAATCCTCTAAGCTGCTACTTCTGAACCTCCTGACAACCTAACCATGCCCATAAAAGCTGTAATGAATGTTATGTATAAATTACGCGTAAGTTCTATTGTATCATGTATTATTAGTATCGTGTTATTCAAAACACACAATTTCGAGACAAGACCAAGTGTCATGCTTATATTTCAGGGAAATTGCGTTGCGCTGGCGCCGCTGGCAATAATAGCAAACAAACCAGAAAAAGTCAACAATACTGTGGAATGATAACATTCTGGTGTAGCGTTGCGTGTACCTCTAGGTAGTAAGTATCTACCCTGTATATCCACCTTACTCTGGATAACTTGTTAAATGACAAAATTTTCATTATGGCTGCAGCTTTTTTTTTTCGGGTGGGAAATTATCAAATAACTTCTCCCGCTCTGGACGGAGCGGGAGGGTGTGTCAGGCTCATACTGACTAAAACCCACCCGTATTCCTTCCGTTGCCTGTGTTGCCAGGGGCCTCGGTAACCCTTTCGAACTTGCACGCGACCCCGGCAGGCATCAGCCCTAGTGGACCCCTACACTTGTACTGACATCTCTTTGAGGCGCGCGTGGAATACATCGCGCCGTCGACCCGGGCCTGGTCCTTATCGGACGGCGAGCTACCCATTGCTCACCGTACGCAAGCCCGATGTCTGCAGCTTAACTTTTTCTCACAGGAAATCTCGTAGGTAATCTAGATTTGCTGTTTAGAGGAATATAATTCTCAGAGGAGTTCTCAGGCCAGTGGTTACAGCCATTTAGTAAGTGTAAATTGAGGATACAAATAAAATGTTGTTGCTCAATGTTCAAATGACCAGACACAAACCCTTAATTTCCTCTTATCGTATCAAAAGGAAATCTTCCAACAAGTATTATCAAATGAAAGTGAAAACATTACTGACATGTCGTCACTCAATTACACAGTGGTAATGGCCGCGACTTACGAGTTGTAGGGCGTAGGTTCGAACCCGGACAGGCGCTATACTTTGTGTAAATTATTTCATCACCACTGCTCTCAAATACGGTGAAGGAAAACATCGTGAGGAAACCGGCATGTAGAACCAAAAATCGAAGACATGTGACATCTACCAACCCGCACTGGGCCCGCGTGGTGGATTACGGCCCACTCCCTCTCACAGAGAGGGGGCCTGTGTCCCAGCAGTGGGAACATTATAGGCTAATTATGTTATGTATGTATTATGTATCATAGAACTACGACCTACTAATTAACGCAAATAAGGTAGATAAGCCATTTTGCACATTTATAATTACAAAAGAAAAAATAACAAGCAGACATAATTTCCCACGTGACTGCACCTAGTCCATTATCAGTGATAATCAAGTTTTGAGGCTGTTATTCAATTGATTGTTACGAATAATTAGTTGCGCGTGCGACGCGGACGGTGCAACTACTCTAGTGGAGCGCGGTGGCCAAGACAACGATGATGGAAAGATCAGAAGACCAACTTTGAATAATTAGAGAATTCCATGCACATGTACAAACTGAATAATATGCTGCGGCAAATTGACAACTCGAGCAGAAATCTACTAATCGACGATACTGGCAAAACCAATAAAAAAACCGGCCAAAGGCGAGTAGGACTCGCGCACGAAGGGTTCCGTACCATTATCTATAAAAAAAAGACAAAAAAAATCATGTCTGTTGTATGGGAGCCCCCTTAAATATTTATGTTATTGTGTTTTTAGGTATTTGTTGTTATAGCGGCAACAGAAATGCATCATCTGTGAAAATTTCAACTGTCTAACTATCACGGTTCATGAGATACAGCCTGGTGACAGACGGACAGCGGAGTCTTAGTAATCCCTATTACTAAGACTCCGCTGTCCGTCTGTCTATCCGTCTCGCCCATAGTCCCGTTTTATCCTTTGAGTACAGAACCCTAAAAACCGGCCAAGTGCGTGTCGGACCACGCACAACGAAGGATTCCGTAGTTGGGATGAATTTATCTCAAAAACAAACTTAAAATTGCAGTTGAACATCGATATATGTATCTCACGGTCAATTCTCCAACTGCAAATAAGTTAAGTAAGTCGGTCGACTATTAATACTCAATTCTTTATTGCATTCCTTATGTATTACATAGATGGTATAAAAAATAAAAGACCAATATGGATATCTTGTAAATACTCGATAACTTGTAAAGCACTTGTACTTAGCTGTCATAGTTTTCTTTTTAATTTCGTTATATATATACTTCTGCCCTGAATTTTTTCACACATACAGAAACAACGATTTTGCTGGCAGGGGGAGGGACACTTGATTCTAACAAAAAGCTTACTATTACGCAAAGGGATCCCTGAATCAAAAAAATGTTTTCACAGACCCGCAATATTTTTGAACGGCCTATCCAATGATACCGATAGGATAGACAAGAAAAATAATATCATCCCCATTTTACGTGAAAGGGATCCTAAAAACTTTTTCGGCGTTTTCAGCTTGATTAATATGTATACCCATGCCAAATTACAGCTTTTTAGTGCCAAGAATCTCTGAGCTAAGCCGGGGACAGACATACAGACAGACGGACATGGCAAAACTATAGGGGTTCCTTGTTGACTACGAAACCCTCAAAATGCACAAAAATCAGACTTCAATGTCTTGACTATAAAAGACTGGTTCTTCTCTTTGGCCAACATCCTTGCTCACCATGCTGTCATCAGGCTTTTATGTCCAGCATCTGATTGTGATGCTGATGTGGTTTGTTGTAACAAAGCCAACTTTCATGAAGTTGAAAGTTGACTTTGTTGAGTGGCTGACGCCATTCTGTACATTCCAGAGTAGGTACCTTGGTTAACTCAGATTGTGCCTACATCTGCTGCTTTACAATCTAGCTGTCGACGAGTGTGACGATCATCACGTAACTTGTGAATGGAGGTGGTTCTTCTGCACTATCTGTAATGTTGATGGATGCACTTAAGTATGGGCTAGATGTGTGAGGACGTGCGCATCATATAGAGGTCGTAGGCGTGACGCTGACGTGACGGGACCTATTTGATAACAAGGACAAGTATGACAGTAGAATTGTCATAGAATTTGACGATATTGATGCAAGTGTTTGGGTAAAGGCAGAGTTCTTGTTCTTACGTGACAATGGTATCTCATTGTCATTTATTCAAAAATCTGTGTGCATTGTTATGCACAGAGATTTTTGAATAAATGAATACCTGAACTGCATTGAGATCGTTCCTTGTAGCAAGTGTTTGGACACAGTCATGAAACCAGCAAGTGGACGGGGTGGGTCCCTATTGATATTGTGTACACTACACACTTACTGTAGTTAGAATAGTGTTTCTACAAAACTATTAAGACACTAACAATAACAAAATAATAAATTCATGTTACTGGACCAATATCTGACCCAGTAAAGCGATGGGAATAACTTGACCCATAATTAATGTAATGACCTGCAAATAAAGTAATGGCAGGCCGAGCTGATAATGGTGAAAATCAACCAAGTTTGTAAGTAACTACATATTCAAAGTACATACTACATAATAGGAAAATCATTGACCACCATGGAAGGAGCATAACGTGCACGTGAAGAACGAAAAGGTAATGGTCTGTTGACCGTGACCTCGACACTCCAAAACAGCTGACAGTGACAATAGCGAAATATCTAGAAATATCGAACTTATATACAAGTGTAGAAAAGTTAACGATTTCTTGAAAGGTTTCACAGTAATCAAGGTATTACTCTACGTGACTATCATTGACAGTATTTGTGACTGTAGGTATTGTTATTGTGCTGCGGCATCGAGTTTCAATCCTGCATGGAATAAAAAATACTTCATAACGCACAGATAGTTGTTCCGGGTACATCTAAGTAAAGGCTATAAGAACTTCATGATACAAGAGAACAACATATTTTTTCCATCAATAGCTTTAGTATGTGGATGATAAGTGTCATAGGCTCTGTTGATTTTTAACCATCATGTCTTAGCAGATAGAAACTAACGAGGTGTTCCATGCTGTACCTATGACAAAATATTGGGAGTTACGTAGAGCAGCTACGGAAAGTATATTTTCTTAGAGTGATGCTATCAACAGATGCTGCTGGTATTATTGGTTATTATGTTTACAGCAGTGCCTAATGAGGATGTGATTAAATATTACCTAGAACAGACACGGGGAAAGTGAAATTAGCAATAAAAGGTGATTATACAGCGCATGGTTATGAAGACATAACGTCTTCTGCTTCAGTCTACGTCCCTCCTATCCATTTTAACCTTTTTCTGACAATTGGGGCGTCAAGTAATTTATATGTTATGCCTAAAGTCTGTTTTTAATCTCGGAGACTAAATTGACACATGCAAATGTCAAACTCCAAATTGAAAAACGAACAACAATCATTTGAAATGTCAAATTAGTCTCTGGGATTAAAAAACGAACCATAGAATGTATGCTCTAGAACTCTAGTCACAATAGTGTACTATTAGCCTTATGGCTAATAGTACACTATATATCTACATATATTGCTGTGTTTACAGACTTCTGCAAGAAGATGACCATTACAAATTTCCAATGGAGCCACAAGTGTCAATGTTCTAATTACTTCGTTCTATTAACTTTTATAGTCACCACAAATGATAAAAACACTAGCAACCACTAAAAAGGTCACCTTGTGTTGACCATGGTTTTTACGAACTATCTGTGGTTCACCAATCAACTGAAACTATGGGAATATAGATAACAAACAATGAGGCTGATTGTGTTGTTTATAAGACTTGTATCAACGGGCAACAACTTACCTCTGGTGTCAAAAAAAACATTGTGATTGGATTGAGTATCTACTGGTTGCTGAACTTCCTATTTGATCAAAGAACATACAGGATGTAAGGGACATCGACGCGCTAATTGTTACCAAGAAATCAGTAAATGGTAGTAGAAAAGTTAGAACGGTTATTAAAAAAAATAGCTGTTCCATAAATTTTGACCTAAATTAAAATCAAAATATTTTATTTCACATAAACCTACAAGGGCACGGCTTATGAAACGTCAAAAGCTAGGTGCATGGTTCCAATTGGTCGTTGCCTGAACTGAGCTGGCAAGAAATGCCACGGTTACTCTTTTAAAAATAATTCGTGTCTGTCTGGATATTGATGCGGTTTTCACAATAATTTAGAGTTGGGATTCCCAAACTATTTTGGGCAAGAGACCAGTTTTCCAAAATGAACTGATACCTCAGACCCCCTAGCCAAATTACTTTAAAAATCCTATCTCTAGTTTTTTTTTCCAATATTGTTAATACAAAGCTACGTAAAAATACTTAAGTAGGTAATATTTTTTTGAAAAAAACATTAATATCGCAATTTAAAGATAAAAAAAAATATGTTAATTAATACGGGTCGATTTTTAGACCTCGTCGACCTCCAAAATCAGTTTTCGTTTATGTCGACCTCTTGGAAACCGATTCCGACCCCTAGGGGACGATATCGACCACTTTGAGAATCCCTGATTTAGAGCAGTTGTTCCGGAAGGTTTATGTGCATAAAACATTAATATTTCATTTCTTGATGTTTTGACATGTAGCCATTGCACCCGTGAGAAGTAGAGACAGGTCGCTAGTAAATTACCTATAATAATGGGTTGCGTTGAAGTTGCCGGTTGCCAGTAGTATCTACATTCTTATGTACGAGTATGTTGAGTAACAGGGCTGTTACTAAGCTTGCTAAAAGACTTTCCGAATGAACCTTACCTTTTGTGCTTTCTTGAAGAGATCCTTCCCATAGATGAGACCCAAAAACCTTTACTGGGCCAGTCTGTTAAGGTTCTCCGAACCCACGTAGGAACCCGTGTTGGTCATTAAGTCATAAGGTAAACCCCATAACATTACAGTTAAGCGAAGTTTACCAAATTCATTAAGAAACCGAGACACACCAACACGATACTATCTAGATTACTTGTAATTGAGACTAAATTACGTACCTTCATTTACAATGTTGAAACATAGTTTTTGGAAAACATCAACATCAATTATTTAAAAAACAAAAACCCGACTGCAAAAATACAACAAAAACAAAAAAACCGGACAATCAAAAGTTACACCATATTTTATAGATTATAATGCTTGTTTTTCCCTTTTCAGTTATGTGTTTTTGCAGTCGGGTTTTTTGTTTTTTAAATAATTTATTTTATTTCAAGCTTTTTAGTTTTATTAATATTATATATTTGAAAATGACTCATTACTAGCTTTTATTTGATACCAATATTGTTGCAATTAATTAAAAAACAAAAACTTCCCCTCCTTTTTTTGTATTGCAGATGCAATTTATAAATATTATATAGCCTATGTCACTCCCACAATTAAGACGAATCTAACGACACCTCATATGTTAAAATCCATCAAGTCGTTTAGGCTACAGAGCGTGCCAAAGAAATAGACATACATACATACATACATACATACATACATACATACATACATACATACATACATACTCTCGAAAAACATTACCCTTCCTGAGGCAGTCGGGTAAAAACCATCAACATAATCAGCATGTAGGTTTTTAATCGATCCCCAAATAATTCCCATTTTGATTTCATAAAAATACCCATCGATACGCATAAACTTACAGCATGTATCACCAAGGTGTGGTCATATTTATAATAAGGATGTGATCAAACTGAACAACTTTATCATTATCAACATCGTAATCGAGAAAAAATAACCAGCTGTCCCATAGGTTCCATGATATCTTGTACGCGCCACACCCTTAAATTTGGCAAAACCACACCAAACTGATACATGTGCTGTATACCTAATCACTGATCGTCTTATTGTGATGTGCCATACTTTAGTAAGTAATTGAAACTAACTAGTATGATGTAACCAACTGGTTTTTAAAAAGACCAGAACGCTAGAAGTAGATCATTAAGTAAAAAGGTGATCATCATTTGAAGATCCAAATGTTCTTAGAGGATCAATTTAATATTCCCCAAAGTTAGCTTACACTACATCAACAGTCGCATCTTTACTTTCCATGAGGAACTTTGCCCATGAGTAACTGTACTTAAATATCTCTCGATTAGTAAAACTCTGTTACAAATAGTCGACTTTTCTACTTCTGTATGTCTTTGATATTAAATGGCGGACACAGATTTTTAGTAATCGAGAGATATTTAAGTACAGTACTCATGTGTAAAGTTACTCATGCAAAGTTAAGATGCCACTGTTGACCGGTACCACATTTTAAATTATTTTAGGAAGAGCCACGTATTGATATATATATTTAAAACCTTTATCCTTTAAATAAATATATCAATACGTGGGTCATATTCAAAACAATTGTACGTAACGGATAGGAAACGGATATGAATATTATTTGATTGTAACAGAAAAATAACAGAAAGGAATTATTAGGGCAAGTTTAAAAAGCACACGTTTTTAAAATAAATAATTAACGTTGAGCTAATTAGAATATCTGCAATAGTAGAATACCATCAACACTATCTCTTCCCGTACATACCTATTACAGTTCATCTACTTAGATTAGGTAAAACAGTGCTACCAGTACAAAGCCGGGGCGGGTCGCTTGGTAGCATAATGAAACAACATTTTGCTGATCATATTTTAGTATAATTGTCATAAATCATAGAACAAATTCGAAAAGCAGTTCAAATTTCTGCATAATTATAACAATTAAGAGTTCTGTATGTATGGTATTTTCGACGGTAGCTAACTTTTTTACTAGGTGAGTAAGCAATTATAGTAGGTATTAACAATTTAGATTCTGTTCAAGGATAAGGGCAGGAGAATGATTAATGAAAAAGATTTATTTAAAAATACTCATAAGATACAATTTTTCATGCATAAAACGATTTTTATTTTTCTTTGACGTTTGTCAAAATATGACGAGTAGTTTAGGAATAACTCGAGGAAAAGATGAACATACATACATACCGTTGGTCCTCCGAAGGCTTTAGCAACGGTTCTACATCGGCGTGTGATGTTGAGTATCAGGTTGTCTATTGACACCTGGGGAATATTGCTCCATACTCTGGAAAGATGTGCGAAAAGCTATTCTTCCGTGTTAAAATTTTTGGAAAAGTCATTGAACGCTCTTCTCCCGAGCAAACCCCACTCATGCTCTAAGGGATTGAGATCAGCGGACTGATCAGGCCACTCTAACAGCGTGATATTGCATTCATCACCAGCCTGTCTGAGTGTGCACGAGCGTTATATTGCATGAACACGAAATTTTGGCCATACTGTTGTCGGTGAGGGATGACCATAGATTGCACAATCTTGTCACAATATAGTTCCGAATTTAAATTGCCCCTAAAATCCAAAGTGCGACTCATCAGAATAAACATTACCCTCCTGAGGCAGTCGGGTAAAAAGAACACGAGCCCACTGAGTGTCAGTCCAGTGCAAATACATACATGCGTTAGCTCACAATAATCGACACCCTCGATTACGCGAGTCGCGTCGAAGAGCTGGAACTCTAAGCAGGCTGCGAGCGTGAAAATTAACTTCATGCAATTTTCTCCTGGCGGTTTGGTTACTGATGACCACTTGGTGCCGAGACTGGAGTCTTCCTGTCAGCTGGCAAGCCCCAATTTGAGGCTGCCTCCTCGCAGCATTTTGCAGAAAGCGTTCTTGTCTCTGTGCAGTGACCCTGTACCTTTCTCGGTGACGTTCAGGAACATCTCCTGTAGCCCTGAAATGCGCTCACAATCGGCAAATAATGCTTCGCTGCGCGTCGCGCGTCGGCAGTTTCACGTTGACTGCGCCCTGCTTCCACCATACACACAGCCCTAAGCATCTCTTTCCGCGTTAAGGCTTCTACATACTGGCGCGACTTGTCGCGCGACGCGACGTGACACAAAGACACCGCGTGTAGCGCTACAAGCGGTGCCTTTGTGTCGCGACGCGTCGCGCAACAAGTCGCGCCAGTATGTAGGAGCCTTTAATTGACGACGTGACATAACGCTCCAGAGTCACAACAGTTACAAGAAAACCGCGAAAATAATTTACACAAGAAAAACATATTCTTATAGACCGGAATATCTGAAGATATACGTTTCAAAACGTCGTATGCAGCAGCCAAGTGAAGTTTTCCTCCTTATTCCGAAATGCTTTTGCTTGTAGGTTTTTAAAGCAGGTTCAACCGACACATTGACACATTTTTGTGGACAGGAAAGAGTTTTCTTAAATGAGTTGATTTATAGTTGGCTTGTTCCCTAGATTTGGTCGAATAGTTTAGATGTACTCCTTTCCTAGTTACTTAATAAATCATTTCTTTCCTACACAATCCACCCATCTTTTCTTTGGTCTGATAGCGCCACGTTTATAGACACCACTTTCTTTTTTTCAGTAATAATATAATGTTACAATATATATTTTTAATCATGACAACGTTCACCTCGCTCGATCTAGGTCGTGACATATCTGGTAGAACTCGACCGATAATAAATGAAATATGTTTGTGTTACGTTGTATGTTGTAATAATAACCTCGTAAAACCAAAATTGAATGAAATATGTTAATAGTTTTACCAAAAACAAGTTAAAGTTACCTTTTTTTAGGGTTCCGTACTCAACAAGGAACCCTTATGGTTTCGCCATGTCTGTTTCGCCGTCTGTCTGTTTGGCCGCGGCTTCGCTCAGAGACTCTTAGTACTCGTACCTATATATGTATTAATCACGCCGATAAAATGATAAAACAAAATATTGAAAAATAAAAATGTGTAAAAATATCATCGCCACTTTACGCTGTAGGGGGAGGTATTATCTCTTGCGCGTCAAGTGGTGATTATATATTTTTTTCTGGTTTATCCCATGGTGTGGGATATCGTTGCAAAGGCCGTTCAAAAATATTGCGGGTCTGTGATAACCATTTTTAGATTCAGGCATCCGTATTCGTAATGTTAAGCTTTAAAGTGCTATGTTTGTTAGACTCAAGTGTCCCCCTCTGCCAGCCACATAGTTGTTTTTGGATAAGTGAAAAAAATCATGGCAGTAGTGTCTCAAGGACAACTCCAAAAAAATTAACTACTTGTGTTTAAGGCGGGAAATAAAACTCCCACTACCATTTCACCGATCAGACTTGGAGGAATTCCGGCAAGTACGGTCGCCAAATTCAAGTGACTGGGGCATTGGGTCACTGAGGACCTCTCTGATGATTTGGACATTGAGAAGGAGCGTAGGGCATTGGCAGTGAGATGCAATATGCTGGCGCGCAGGTTTGCAAGGCGCACAAAAAAAATACTATATTTAAGGCGTACCGCCAGACATTGTACACCTGCAGCCTGTGGGTCCGCTATATGCTTTCAGTGCCCCACGGAACCTCTACAGTAATGGGTTTTGGATGCTGATGGGCTTGCCGCGATACTGTAGTGCATCAGGGATGTTTGCGGAGACCAGCACCGACTGCTTTAGAGCAATAGTGCGCAAGAGAGTGGCCTTCCAGATGCGTCGTATGCGGGTCAGCACCAACGACCTTCGAAATACCATAACGGAAAGGGTTGAGTGTCCTATTGTGGGGCACTGGAATAAGGTACACAGTTCTGGTGGTGTCCTTTTTAATGTAAGATAAATGGAGAACATGAATAAGTAGGTATAAGGTACTAACATAGTTTTAAGCTTTACTAACAATTTTATATGGAATTCTGTTCTGAAATAAATGAATAAATAAAAATAAATAACAAAGTTAAAATGAAAACTATCACAGCTAAGTAGGCTTTGTAAGTTAACGAGTAATAGTCGACCAATTTACATTTGCAGTTGGAGAATTGACCGTGACGTACATCGATGTATGGGAGAACATGTTTTTCAACTACAATGTTAAGTTTGTTTTTGGGATAAATTCATCCCAACTACGGAACGCTTCATTGTGCGTGGTTAGATACGCACTTGATTTGTTTGCTTTTATTTTAATCTGCATCCTCCGGTCAATCTGGCTATGACTGATGATAATCTTTTGAATAAGTACTGACGTAATGTCAAATACGTATTTAACGTTACATCAGACCACATCAAATCAAAGCGTAATTACTAATTAGCAATGCTTTAATTACTGTTTGTAATTAAAAATAAATTGAAGTTTTTTTTGTCATAACCACGGGCACATTACACATTACACTTATACATTAGTAACCTGATGAATTCAATTCATATTTTGACAAAAATAAAGAGGAAAATACGAAACTAATCCATGGACTCAAAACTCTTCATTATAGCACAAACAGGTTAAGAATAGAAGCTTTATTACGTACCTGCTTAGTTGCGCGGAAAAGACTTATGGATGAATTTTATGATTATAATTCTATTAATAAATATTTGATACGGCCGCGAATCATTATTTAGATTAACATACGACTTGACACTGACTTGCAAATTGCAAAAAACGTATGAATATTTTAATTTCGCGGGCTACCCTGACGCTTTCGCCGTAAGATAAGACATTTATTAGGTACTTCTAAAAAAGGACCATGCGTATAAATGACCACGAAGACTTTCATTAGTAGGTAGATATCTCTTTGCCGCCACCGACGACGCCGTGAAAGTGGCGAAGTTTTGGGCCAACGAAATTTGGAATACTGTTGGGCCGGTGACACGAAGACGAAGAAGAATGACATGCTTTTTGGGTGTGAAATCCTCAAATAACTTCTCCTGCTCTGGGCGGAGCGGGAGGGTGTGTCAGACTCTTACTAACTAAAACCCACCCATATGCCTTCCTGTTGCCTGTGTTGCCAGGGGCCTCGGTGACCCTTTAGTACCTTCCCGCGAAGAATGACAGGCTGACAGCACCACATAGTTCTACACAGGGTAATCACCCTGTGTAGGGGCAGTGTATGGTAACTTAATGTGCTAGCGACTGTACAACTTGTACAAACTGCCCTGTACTAGTTTTTGACGCAACTCCTTTGTAGTGCTTGATTATGAGATAGTTAAATAGAAAATCAATAGATTTAATAAATTTATTAAATAAATGGTATGTACGAGGTTGTGGTGACAAAATACGAGATTTCAGACCATGACTGTACAAGGACACGCCGTCGGCGTCTGGCAACACCCGGTTCTACTCCTTTGAAGTCCTTTGATCATTCATAAAAGCCTCGTGTCGGCTTAGCGCGCCTTCATGCTGCCGCCCGCTTCAATGGCAGGAAATACTACGTAGAAACTAGCGTAATGGATGTTAAAAAATAAGAAGGAGCCAGTATTTATTACATGTGTCAAGTAATTCTATTTTTGTAATCAGTGAAAAGGGTATTTGTCCCAATGAATATTTTTCTTAAAAAAAAAAAATATCGCCCGATTACTCTTTTTCCTATTTTGTCAAAAATATTCGAAAAATGTATGCTCTACACACACACACACATGTAATATTTTCCCTTTTGAGCAATATCCTGAGTATTATAACCTAAATAATAATCACGTGACAACAGGACTTTTTTTCCAACTGTCACAAGCTTTTGACTTTGTAGCACATGACGTTTTATTAAAAACGTTAGAAAGCATTGGAATAAGAGGACTAGCACTGCAGTGGATTTCTTCTTATTTAAGTGATCGGAAACAATACGTTGTGATAGATAAGGTACATGAAAACTTACTTTATTCCTATTCTTCTGACCCCAGGGAAAATAAATGCTGCATCCCTAAAGGTAGCGTCTTAAGACCTATTTTGTATTATATATAAACGACATACCACTAGTGACTAATCATAAATTTAAATTATTTGCAGATGATTTTTCAATTATCTTGAAGTCTGATAAGAAGTATAAATCAATATCTGATCATGAAATGGACATTGATAATACTATTGACAATATTTTAGGATGGCTACAGACAAATAAATAAATAAATTACTTAGACAAATAAAATTGTAAGCAATTTAATATCTAAACATGCTAAATATAATTATAATCTTAATATTCATAGACTGAATGAAGTTACACAAACCAAATACAATTGGGTGTACTCATAGATCATGACTTAAATTGGAAAGTACATCTAGATAATTTGTGCAATAGGATCAATAAATTTGCTTATGCTCTCAGGCAAGTTACAAATGAGACAAATAGAAAAACGGCAATTACTCTATACCACGCATATATAGAATCCATTTTAGGGTACGGGCTTAGTATATTGGGGAACAGTACGGATAAGGATAGAGGGATAAGATATTGGCCAAAAAAATGGTTCAGGGCCATTTGTGGACTCCGTTCTGATGAGTCCTGCAAACCGTTTTATTAAAACATAGGCTACTTCCCTCACTTTACATATTTGGCAGTTTTGGACTCGCTTAGTTTCAGGAGCGTTCATTAATTTCATCGTTCGTAAATTATATGAAACACTTACAGGGCTTTAATTTGTATGCATTAGCTTTTTTTATTTGATTGCACAAATAAGAAAAGATAAAACAACTATTTTATTAAATCTAATTATCAAAACGCAATTATTTGCAATATTTAAACGCAGAACCTGGGACGGTAGCTATGGAGTTACCATGCTCACCAGAATATGGTACTTCTATAATTATGCTAATTAGCGGGATTACGACGAGAACTATTATGATACTTTTACTACCTCGGAGTATTACAGGCTAATATGTTTTAATTATTGCTGTGATAACTCAGTTCTGTTCCATCAAATCTGAGATATTTTGGATAAGCAGACTTCTAGAAACACAAGCACTGCTTATTTGTATTTGCAATATGTTTTATTAGCTTATTGGTAACAATAGCTAAATCAATTCACTATGTATACATTTTTTTTGGAGAATTTAGCTTTCAAGGCAACATTAAAATCAAATCAGAAATGTCTTAAATTTCACATTTTAATGTCACTGCTCTGTCGTGTCTCGAGGTGTCGTTGTAAATAGTTGTAAATTGGTTTTTTTACCTACTAGTTTTATTTGTTTTATGGTGAACTATAGAACACGTTCCGTGTGGTGCCGGACGAAAAGAATAGCACCATCCCATTTCTTCCCGTGGGTGTCATAAAAGGCGCCTAAGGGACTTACTAGAGAATGGGTAGCAGCGTTCTCTATGCATTTAAACACCATACTGCGATCGCCAACCCGCCATTGCCAATGACAAAAAAATGACAAGCTCTAAAATAATACGGGCCCTAGTACCCGGCGGCCCACCTAACCTTGGCTACGGTAGCGGTCAAGGCTACGGTGAGGCAAGGGGTGCTAAGAATCCCCGGAAGAGATCCGGCTACCACAACCACCGAAAACTGGACCTGGCAACTTACAACACGCGTACACTCCGGACCGACGAGAAGATCATCGAACTCGAGGAAGAATTTAGCAGGTTACGATGGGGTATAGTAGGATTATCTGAAGTCCGAAGAGAGGGGGAGGACTCGATAATCCTCAAATCCGCGAACGTGCTCTATTTCCGGGAGAGCGACCAATAGTCCCAAGGTGGTGTCGGGTTTATTGTCCACAAGTCCCTTGTGAGCAACGTGGTGAAGATCGAGTGTGTCGACCAGGGTGGCGTACCTTATACTCAGAATATCCAAAAGATATTCGCTGAAGGTCGTACAGGTTTACACCCCGACCTTGTCACACCCCGACGATGAAGTGGAGACCATGTATGAGGATATTTCCAGAGCCATGCATGACTCTAAAACTCACTTCACCGTTGTCATGGGTGACTTCAACGCGAAACTGGGGAAACGAAACGATGATGAGCTGCGAGTGGGGCAATTTGGAGTTGGACGTCGGAACCACCGAGGCCACCTACTAGCCAGTTTTATGGAGAAGGAAGGCCTCTTTATGATGAACTCCTTCTTCAGAAAACGTGAGCACAGGAAGTGGACCTGGCAGGGCCCTGATGGTGCAACAAAAAATGAGATTGACTTCATTATGTCGACGAAGAAGCAAGTATTCAATGATGACTCTGTGATCAACGCGGTGTAAACCGGAAGTGATCACCGAATGGTAAGAGACACATTGAACTTAAATATCAGGCTGGAAAGATCTCGATTGGTGAAGTCTCCGCTCCGCCCAGCACCGATCCAAGTCCAAAACCCCGAGAGCTTTCAGCTCGAACTTCAGAATCGTTTCGAGTGCCTAGGAAGCTCCGTGGACGATTATAACGATGGGTTCGTGAAAACTGTCCATACGGTCGGGTCTAAGATCTTCAAGACCCGCCTTACAAATAGAAACAAGAAAATCTGTGATCCTATTATACAGCTCATGGAGGAGAGGCGCGAGATGATCCTGCAGTCTTCAGTCGATGCGCTCAATTACCGCCAGCTCAATAGACGGATTTCAAAGTCCTTAAAAAGCGACCTTCGCCGCTTTAATACAGACCGCAATAAGGACGAGATAGAGCGGAATAAGGGCTCCAAGGTCTTTACAAGAGATCTGTCTATTGGGCAGAGCCAGCTTGTGAAACTGAAGACCAATGATGGCAGGATCGTATCCGCCAAACATGAGCTGTTGAGAGAGATCGAGAGTTTCTATGGACAGTTATACACGTCAACAGGTAACCCTGGTATGAATCTGGCAAACGACCCAAGAGCTAGATTGACCCGACACTACACTGAAGACATTCCGGACGTCAGCTTGTACGAGATTAGGATGGCTCTGAAGCAGCTCAAAAACAACAAGGTGCCGGGTGATGACGGAATTACGGCCGAACTTCTGAGGGCCGGTGGAAAACCCATTCTCAAGGCCCTCCAGAAGCTGTTTGGTTCCTTCATACACGAGGGCAAAACGCCACAGGCATGGAACAGAGGTGTGGTGATACTGTTCTTTAAGAAGGGCGACAATACCCTCGTTAATTTGTCAAGGACGGCTAATGAGACACAATAGATTTTCTATTGTTTGACTCCGAATCGGTGTCGTGCGGGGCTTGACCGCTTAAGAATTATAGGCCCATGTCACTTCTGAGCCATGTCTACAAGCTGTTTACAAGAGTCATCACGAACCGTCTCGCGCGCAGGTTTGACGACTTCCAGCCTCCCGAACAAGCCGGACTCCGTAAAGGCTTTAGCACTGTAGACCACATACATACGCTGCGGCAGGTTATACAGAAGACCGAAGAGTATAACCTGCCTCTCTGCTTAGCGTTTGTGGACTACGAAAAAGCCTTCGATTCGATCGAGACATGGGCTGCACTGCAGTCGCTTCAACGGTGCCAGATCGACTATCGGTACATCGAGGTGCTTAAGTGTCTGTACGAAAACGCCACTATGTCAGTCTGACTCCAGGACCAGACCTCGAAACCTATCCTTCTGCAGCGAGGTGTGAGGCAGGGAGACGTAATCTCTCCGAAACTGTTCACCGCTGCACTGGAAGATGTCTTCAAGGTTCTGGACTGGAAAGGGCCAGGCATCAACATCAATGGCGAGTACATCAATCACCTTCGGTTTGCCGACGATATGTCATGGCTATGGAGGACCTCAGTACAATGCTCGATGACCTCAGTAGAGCTTCCGAAAGAGTGGGTCTTAAAATGAACATGGACAAGACAAAGGTCATGTTAAATGCCCATGTTACACCCACTCTCATGAAGATCGGAGACGCTACGCTCGAAGTTGTGGACGAGTATGTTTACCTAGGAAAAACTGTCCAATTAGGTAGGTCCAACTTCGAGAAAGAGGTCAATCGTCGATTCCGACTCGCTGGGCAGCGTTCGGGAAGCTACGCAATATCTTCTCGTCCCACATACCGCAGTGTCTCAAGACCAAAGTCTTTGACCAGTGCGTGTTGCCAGTGATGACCTATGGCACTGAAACGTGGTCGCTTACAATGGGCCTTATTAAAAGGCTAAAAATCACTCAAAGGGCAATGGAGAGGGCTATGCTTGGAGTTTCCCTACGTGATCGAATCAGAAATAGATTACGAGGATTGTACGTAAACCAGGTGTGCAGAGAAGATCGAGTCTAAAGCAATGCCATAGGTTACAGTTTTTTTTTTTGGTGGGAAATTATCAAATAACTTCTCTGGGCGGAGCGGGTGGGTGTGTCCGACTCCTACTGACTAAAACCCACCCGTGTCCCTTCAGTTGCCATAAAAAAAAAGAAAACAATTAAAAATAAATTTAAAAAAGTTTTGGTAGGAATAAGCAGACCAAAATAGTAAGACAACATTATGGGATGTGCGGTCTTCCCAGCCTTCCCAGGTTTTAAATTCCATATTCGCCTTTGAACTTTGCATAAATATAATAAACTATTAGGTATTGGCATAGGCACGACTGACAAAATCAAAATCAAGTCATTTATTCAAACTAGGCTGAGAATCAGCACTTTTCGAACGTCAAAATTACATAAGACAGTCCCCCAAAACGCCCACCCTTCACCACTTCCTAGTGCTTTAGCTGGGAAGAAGAAGTGGTCAACAAACTACAGCGTAATACATACTAATTGATCAGGTATTGAAAATAGTGTTGGAGCTGCTGAAGATTTTAAAAACTCTCTTTGCATTGTATAAATTCAATCTCTTAGTATTGCATAGCTTCACAGCACATTGTTATGTGAGTACTATGTACTATAAAGCTGCCATTTACTGGATACGTCTTTCATTGACTTGAATGTGCCCTGGTGGCTGGGAGTATGTCGTGCTCACTCTAATGTCTCGCTGATGGTGGCGCGTGTGTTGGATCATTTAGCTCCCTTCAAAATGGTTGAGCTGAATGGTGCTGATCCACGCGTCATGTTCGTGAACGGGCGCCGTCAGTAGAGACTGGTCATCTCTTAGCTGCCACGGTTTATTTTAACTTTAATTTTTTAATTGCTTTTGTTTTTGTTGTAATCTTTTATTACGGACGCTTTTACTTTTTGCATCGTTCTCACACGTATAATTTCAAAATGAATGATGTAAACAATATTTTGTAACCATAATACGTTGATTTAAAAGAGTGTCCTTGGAGTTTCTTGCCCGTTCTTCTCCATAGGTACCTACTACGCTTTGGAATGGGCAACTAGCTTCATATTTCTGACTGACTGACCGAACCCTTGACAATTCAAAAGTGCCTGTAATTGGTTTATTTGAAATAAATGCTTTGAGTTTTTTGAGTATCAATACTGTCAGCATTGTCAAAAGTTTTTGAGAGACTAGTTCATGATAAAGTATACCCTCTGCTGCATAATACTATCATTCAACAATAACATGGATTCGTCAAACGAAGGTCAACTACAACTAATATTCGGAACCGATTTCCGGAAAGCTTTTGACAAGGTTGATCATCAGCTTCTCTTGCATAAGATTACATTCAATGGTATACGTGGAGATCTTCTGAGATGGTTTTCTTATTACGTTTTTAATAGGACTCAGAGGGTTGTGATAAACGGTTTAATTTCTAACACCCTAGGTGTTACTTCGGGAGTGCCTCAGGGTTCCATTTTAGGACCTCTTTTATTCATCATATTTATTAATGACATCAATACATATTTTCAAAATTCAAAATTATTGCTATACGCAGACGATCTCAAAATTTTTAAGCCTGTTAAAAAATTGCACGATTGTCTACTCTTACAGGAAGACTTGGACAGGTTCTCTGCGTACTGTTCAATTAATAAATTACAACTTAGCTTATCTAAATGTTGCTGTATAAGTTTTACTAAAAACAAAAATATTATCACGCATCCTTATACTTTAAATAATGTAATTTTAACTAGAAAAACACTAGTGCGCGATCTTGGAGTTCTATTGGATGATAAATTACATCTTGTCGTTCATATTGATAAAATTATAAACAATGCCTTCCGTATGTACGGTTTTGTAATGATATCAGCCACAGAATTTGTCCGCCCATATACTTCGCATCTTATAGTGATCTTCTGAATAGGTATAAGCTACATAAACTTAAGACCAGACTTATTATTTTAGAGACAATGTTTCTTCTTTATATGTAATAACGCAAGTGATTGTATGGATATCACTAATAAGATTAGCTACGTAGTACCTAGAACCGCGCACGACCTCTATATGCAGTATCTTCTAGTCGTACAAACGCAGGCTTACGAGCACCCCTACGTCGTCTTACTGGTCAATATAATAATCTCTTCCAAAATGTTGACATCTTCGCTTTTCCAGCTGATCAATTTAGGGCCTTGTTCATGGAACTATTTTGGATATTGCTCCGTAATATGTTTGAGTCTTAGAATGTATCTTCATAATTTCTTGTTTTTCTTTTTATTTGCATGACTGTTTAATGTTTAGTTTTATCATTAACACATAATGTAATTTAATTGTACCAATCTAAATGTAAGCGCACATCGCATTAATTTTATAATTTGTCTTTATAATATGTGGAAAATGTAGTGCGTTAAACATTTACTCACTCTGTAGCTCAAATTGTGTGTAATACTTTAATGTGTAACCGTTTATTTTCCAAAAAAATAAATAAATAAATAGATGTCCAATGTGTAGAGGGCTTAATACACAAAGTCAGCCTACTAGTGCCACTTTTGCCTTCAGTAGCCATTATTGGAACTATTCATTTACGCCATATTTGAATGCCATATACTATTTACTTACTGCATAATATTATACTCTTTAGTCACGAGGTCTGTATAAATGGAGGGCATTTAAACAACGTTTTCCTGGCGAAACCCCAAATTAAAAAAAATATGCTACGATTACCTTTTTTCTTAATTTGACCAAGATCTATATTTTGAGAGTATTTGTAACAATGTACGCGAAGTCTAAGTGTGAGTCCCAGAGTACATGAAGTCCTGCCATTTTCATTATGTGTACAGTGATAAGAATTTGTTCAAAAACACATATGAAGTAATCTCTCGACCATCAAGGGATTAACACAGACTTGTATTAAAAGATAATCCCAAACTAGCCAAGTATCCTAAAAATAATACTAACATTAAAAACACACTATATAAATGGCTGAATGGACATTAGTTTTGTGACTTGTGTTGATCATATAAATATGTATGTACCTACAGGTACATTAATAAAAATGTTTATGATGTATAATACGAATGACTATTATTGTATTACCAATTAATCTAATACATTCTATAGTTCACCTTTAACTTGTTTATTCATTATTTTGCATGCAATTGTAATTCCGTAAAAGTCTGTCTATTGCTTCCTATACACTTGAAAAGGTTTTTTTCTTAGCTGTTTTAAATCACTTGACTGACTGACTGCCTCGTTGGTCTGGTTGCAAGCGCTACTGCTGAGCATGAGGTCATGGGTTAGATTCCCGGGTCGGGCAAAGTGTTATATTGGGTTTTTCTTTCTGGAATTTCTCATTAGCAGCCCGGAGTCTAGATTTGTGGCCGGTTGATGGCAATAGGCTCGCCCCCTATTACATGGGACTTAAACATAACTGGTGAAATGTGGGTGTACTACAGGTACACCTCTGCCCAACCCTTCGGGGAAACAAGGCGTGATGTTATGTTTTAAAAACAACTAAGTGTTCTTCTTTCTATTCTAAAGATAATTTATCTAATACGTTTTGGATGTAGTTCCCTTACACGTAAAATGGGGATTATATAATTTATTATCGTCTGTCGCATGGTGTGGGGTATGGCTGGATAGGCCATTCAAAAATATTGCGGGTTTTAGAAACAATTTTTCGATTTAGGGATTCGTTTGCGTAAACAAAATTGAGCACTTTAAAGCTTCATCTTTAAAGTGCTCAATTTTGTTAGAGTCTAACTTAACGAGTAATAGTCGAATTGGAGAATTGAACGTGACGCATGTTTTTGAACTACAAAGTTAGGTTTGTTTTTGAGATAAATTCATCCCAACTACGGAACCTTTCCTTGTGCGTAGTCCGATAGGCACTTGGCCGGTTTTTACTATATGATGAAGGGGTATTTGAAAAAGTAGCCTGGTGCCATTGATTCAATGTTTACAGACTTGTGGGTTAGAACGTTTTTGCATAACTACGTCCATATGAATAAATATATATTTTTTGGTACCAGGTGTGTAATCCCATGTCCAGTCTCTCGCTAGCTATTGTAAGGGCACGTTTCACGGCGCGTTATTCTTCAATCGATTGATAACACAATGGACTGAAAATATTCGTTTGATGTACTACCAAACGGTAACTGATTCATCGAATTGGTGGATTTCACTAACACGGGCTATTTCGATGACCAGTGCCTGGGTGAGTCCTGGCAACAGACATGCCACGAAATGATGACGTACCATCTGGAGGAGCCGCCCGGGTTTGACTAATTTCGCCAGGAGGAGATTACTCGACGAGTGGCGATTTTTGGCAAAAAGAGCCACCCAAGCGTAGTGATTCTTTCGAGAAGGAGCCCGGCGAATGTGGCAATTCACCCTAGAAGCTCCCCGAGTGTGACGATGTTCCCCAGGAGGAGGCGTGGGCGCAACCACTGTCACCACCAACCACGCCATCATCACTGAGTCCCAGCACTACCTACACAAACCGCACTATGTCGTGCATGCCGCTGAGCGATTCGAATGAACCTACGGGTATGTCACCGGAAGAAACTGGTATGTCACCGCAAATGCATAGTATGTCACCACAGGAGATGCCTGGCCCAGTCCCAGTGGCGGAAGCGCAGTCGCGCCAATCGTACGCAATTGATCAGAAAAAGGGGTATCACTGCGATATCCCGAATTGCAACAAGGTCTTCACAGCGAAATTTTCCCTTAAAAGGCACATGAAGTTCCACACAGGCGAAAAGCCCTTTCTGTGCACGGCGAAAGGCTGCAAGTGGCGGTTCGCGCACTTGGCCTGTTTAAACCGCCACATCCGCAGCAAGCACACTGCCAGCAAACAATTCCACTGCTGCCACTGCGATAAATCCTTCGCGCGCTCAGACTACCGTGCGAGACACGAGATTGTACATTGCACCGTAGGACGCGAGCTGCAACGCAAAAACAAATGAAACGCGCACTCTCCATTATATTTTTTTACGTGATTCCGTTTATTATAGGTTGTTGTGAGTTGTGAACACGGAATTGATTGTAGTATGATGTTGCATCGTAACCGAGTCAACAGTTACTGCAACAAAAGCTTCACATTTTTTTTACGACTTTTTTTTCGGGAAACCATGAGTGAAAGACCTTCCAACGGAGATACATTTCAACGGCAGCTATATTTTACGCGAGAGGTTCCAAGAATCATCCCACGACGCCGACGTCACACCGAGCACAACCTTTGTTAAAGGGTTAGTGGATTATGATATAGTAGATTAAACAACAACTGAAAAAAAAAGGGAATTTAATTAAGGGCCGTGATGATTTTTTTTCACGAGTTGTTGTACTCTCCTTTTTACCATTGACTGCGAGAAAATAAATAGTACTGTAGTAGTTATATTTGTCAAATTTTATTATATAATCGGTAATAAGAGAACTAAGGGTTAAATATAAAAAATAAAAATGTGTAGTGAAATTAAAACACTTTCCGAAATTCACTGTTAATTCTTGTTTGGTTTTGAAAAGGTCGTATTCGATAAGACTTGGGTATTTGTGCAAAGTCGCCGTATTTTGTAGTTGTTGTTGCTGAGAAAGCTGTAATGTAGTCGTGTCACAAGGTTTCCATTTGGATGTTAAAGGGCGTCAACAGTAGACGGTTTGAGATTTATACTGTCAACTATACGGCTGTGTCTTTTGGCTTTGTTTTCGATCGAATCCTCGATATAGCTTTCTGCTACTGTGCTGGACCTCCACCCTAGTTTCAGTTCTGTATGATCAGTACCTGAATATGCTAAATGGGTGGCAGAGCTTCTACTGAAGCAATGTCCTGTGTACTGTTAGGGATTTGATAGAAGTGGCAATCTCTTTTGGCATCGCACTTATTTTGTTGAGTCCAATAGATTGCAGGTTATTGCCCCAAAGTATTGTATGAAAATCATCCTGTCGGTTTTTGTAATATGTGGGCAATAAATCTTGATATTTTTCGACGATTTTTATATATTTTAACGAACGTTCTGTCAAATTTTCGGTTCAGTTAAAACGATCAGTAATCAATTTTCTCAGTGTTTTTGGATGTCGTTCATAGTTATCTTTAATAATTAATTGCTGCGACAGCCCCATTCACGTCAAAAATTAGCACAACCTGTGAATATTAATTTAAAAAATATTTATTTACAGGAAAACTGTCCCTTTTCTCGGTCACCTGTCCCGTTGTCCCCAGACAAAGCTGCGGGACGCAAAATAGTCCCGTTTTCCGAAACTGCGCGAAAATTCCGCTGACAAATATAAATATAATAAAAAAATATGTTACATATAATTTAATAATTACCTACTGTCAGAGGAACTGCCTTATTATTTTTATTAAGCTGGTGAACCGGTGATTGATATACCTATGGTTTTTCACAGTTTGTTATAATAAAAATAATTATAATTAATCTGAATATAATTATAGTGAACATTAAT
This sequence comes from Atethmia centrago, assembly GCA_905333075.3. NCBI lineage: Eukaryota > Metazoa > Arthropoda > Insecta > Lepidoptera > Noctuidae > Atethmia > Atethmia centrago. The sequence continues at coordinate 6,451,204 of HG995367.1, read as the reverse complement.
TGTATCAAGTTACACTTTTTCTAAAAACAACACACACTTTTTCTATTTTTTTTACATTAAACGTTGTGTTCATTTTCAATGTTAACCTGCTAACTGACGTATATAAACCCATGTCCCCTTTTGAGTTAAAAAATAAATGGTCAGTTTATGTATACAATACAAATAAAGGACAATGGCCGCAACTCGTTTAAATGTTACCCATTACCTCGGCTGCTCCATTTCAAAACCTAGTAAGGGACAGTTTTTTTACCAAATCGTTTTATTGCATAATCTTGCTAATCTAAATTAGATTAGCAAGATTATGCAATAAAATGATATGCAGTAAAAAGTGTCCCTTACTAGGTTTTGAAATGGGGCAGCCGACCTATTATAGGTTGAAATAATCAACACAAGATGTTGTTAAAGAACTAACAAAACAATGTCTTTAAGTTCTCAGTTTTGTTTTTTAGCAAATATCTGTTCGATTGATTCATGAAATGCAAACTTATTTATCGAGGGTCTGAAAAATCTTTAGCCATTAGTCAGGGCTAGGCTTTAAATGTTCGCGGCAAGATAGCTGAAGATTGAACATTTTATTCGGCAGATTGCACAAAAGCGCCACCTGACGTGGCTTTTCCGTACTTCAATTAATTAGTATGTTAACATTTGGAGACTTGTAAATGGCTGTTGGATAAAACAATAATATTTAGTTGAATACGAGGGCGGCACTGAAAATTTCGGGAATCAAGGAAGTGACACAACATTACTATTTAAAAATGTATTTATTGCTTTTCGAAGTATTCTCCGCGAAATTTGACACGATGACATGACGTTTGACACGATTTCCATACGATGGAACCAATCATTGAAGCAACCATTCCATTCGGAAGTTGGGGTCTCCAAAATGGCCGTTTCGTAGGCGTCCACAGCTTCTTCAGGTGATGAAAATCTCTGTCCACGCAATTTATTCTTTATTTTAGGGAAAGTATAGAAATCATTAGGGCTTAGGTCGGATAGTCTAATAATTCTATGTTTTCTTGCTCTAAAAACTCTTTTGTTCTGTGCGCGGTGTGAGAACTCGCATTGTCGTGATGGAGGATGATGCGGCGGTTGCAGTTCTCTTTACGGAGTTCAGAAACGACTGTGGCAAACAAATGCTAGCATACCATTCTGCATTAACCGTTCTTTGTCCCTCAAGAGGAATAGTCGTAACATGGCCGGTTTTGGAGACAAACGTGGCCACCATTTGTTTTGCAACACTCCGTGAACGAACAATTTTTGTTGGCTTTAACTCATTTTCGAACACCCAAACTCGTGACTGGTTTTTTGTTTCGGGTTCGTACGCGTATATCCAGGATTCGTCACCTGATACGATGTTGTATACAGCATTTGAGGATCCTGCGTGGAATCTTTCGAGAGTTCTGACGCACCAAGTAACGCGAGCCGCTTTTTGCTCTTCACAGAGCGAATGCGGTATCCATCGGGAAAACAACTTTTTTACACCTAATTGTTCATGCAAGATTATTTGTATTTGACTCATGCCAATGTCTAAAGTTGCTTGAATTTCGCGGTATGTCACATGTCGATCTTCCTCAATCAGCTTACGCACAGCATCAACGTTTTCGACTGCAGTTTTTGGACGACCTTGACGGGGATCATCACTGAGCTTGACACGTCCACGTTAAAATTCAGCAAACCAGCGATAAATTGTAGTTTTGGATGGGGTTTCATCACCAAATGCAGAAATCATCCGGTCAACACACTGTTTTTGTGTTAAACCACTTCGAAAGTCATAATAAATCATCGCTCTTGAATTTTCTCGAGTCAATTCCATTTTCTCAACGACTAAACAAGTTTGATAAAACCTTGTGACAAGACCGAGAATCTTTTTTTTAATACATAAATGGTATTCGATTTTTAAAACCAAGGAGTTTTCAATTGAAAAGATTTTAATATGACAGGAACAGCGGAAGTATTCCATTCCCGATACTTTTACAGCCCTCGTATAACTAGCACAATAGAATCGTGTGGTAATGTTTTAAACATTGACTATTTTACAAAACTTTGGTCCTCTATACATTGAATTATTTGTCACATTGCTGTAAAAGCTATAACATCGTTTATATAACTGTCGTTTTCAACCATAAGAGGAATCATCGATACTTATTTGCTAATTATAGATTTCTCAAACTTGTTATATAAGTAGGCTCAATTCTAATATATTGTAATCATTAATACTATATAAGTAGGTTAGGTATATTAAACTCTACAATGGTTGTCCATATTGTAATATTGTAAAACTGAATAGTTAGGTTATTCAAAGGTTATATTTTAGAGACTGAAATTCAAAATTATGTTACATATATAAAGAATGACTAGTAATCATTTTCTAAATGGCTTCTAAAAAGCATAAAAAACACAAAAAAAAAAATAGTTGTTTTACCTTAAAGTACCTAAAGTATGTATTTATTCGAAGTCGGTTCTGAGTAGTTTTGTAAAGGACTTCGTCGTACATAATTATATCACTGTGGTGACTTTATACTGTCATATCACCTTAATTAAATTGTCAAATTGTGACACTGATGTTCTGGCTAAAAAGTTGTGCCTTTTTTGTATATTTTTTCTTATCTTTTCTGACTATCTAGAATATTATATTTGTGCTATTGTTGCTATTCCAAGGCTAAAATTATGGTTGTGGGCTCCAACCAATCGTTATCTTACAAATTTGCCTGTTCTCCTTTGATAATGTTAGTACGTGGGTATATCAATTTTGATGTAAAACATAATATATATGTAGGTACTTTTACCCACTTTTTTGATGTTTGTAATAAATGTGGAATTTAATGTAGGTACTTAATTTATTTTGTGTCTGTTTATTGATCCACGCAAAACGGCCAACACTCAGCATAACGCTGCGACCCTATGCGAGACAGAGCCCCAGCGCTGGTTTTCAGCGACAGCCGGCGTTGACGGGATGACGTCGACCGGTGCAGCACACAGTGAGATTGTAATATGAAAAAAAGAAATTATAATTCCTTCGTTTTTGTGCAGAATTAACTCGGGTGTCATTTTTGAATATAAGTAGTAATAACTAATAGAAGCGATATCCGGCAAAAAATCTGGCACCTGCAAATTGTAATCCCTAAGTCTATGAAAGCCGATTTTCAGCGCACCGTGGCCGGCCGGGGTTTTTATTATTCATAGTAAATAGGTACATTTCTATGTATTTGTAAGCCACTTTGAATGTCGGATGTGTCTATATTACTTATGTCTATAACAGCTTTGTATGTCTAACGAATAAACGTATCGTAACGTGTCTTTATGTATGTATATTTATTTCCTACGTACCTACACTGCGCTCATCACCCAGAGATAAATAATACCAGCCTATTATTGTCCCAGTGCAGGGCAAAGGTCTCTTTTCAAACAGAGTAGGTAGTCATGAGCACTGCTCACCACTCTTGCTCTGGACGGTTTGGCGATTCAGGACTTATATTAACTGTAAAGTCCAGTACGCTAATTGCGTAACAAACTATCAATTACAATATGAATGATTTTGAAGTACTAGTAAAAGTACAGTGAAGTACTAGTAAAGTAGGTACTAGTAAAAAATAGTGATGCGAACGGCACAATACGGGCGCCATCGGGGAAGTGCAGGGGAAGCGGGCGGGGAGTCGCATTCCTAGCAGGTCCCAACTTATCGCGCACGAGTAGTATATTGCTAATCCAATGCTTCTTATGTTCCAAAAAAAAGCGGCTCTCGTTGGGCAGCTGGATTAAGGGCTTGATTCAGAGAGCGGTACTTCTGGACACGACTCGCATTGTTAGGAGGTTCCACTCTCTGGAGCCCTGACAGCCGGTAGCTTTTTTTTCTTTTTTTTTTTTGGATGGGAAATCATCCAGTAACTTCTCCCGCTCTGAGCGGAGCGGGAGGGTGTGTCAGACTCTTACTGACTAAAACCTACCCGTATTCCTTCCGTTGCCTGTGTTGCCAGGGGCCTCGGTGACCCTTTAGTACCTTCCCGCGACCCCAGCAGGACAGCCGGTAGCTTGGACCCTGTTCCTGATACCGATGGGCTACCATCTTTTTATATTTTTAAATATTTTTATATTCTAATATTTAAAAATATAATTTATGTGTATATAGTAAAATAATAATTAATGATGTTGATCTGTCAAAATGAAACCCATTTTTACTGATAGTGTGTTACGCAATCACCTCGCAGGTTTCTTCACGACGTTTGATGACACCCAGAGATAATCAGCAAAATCTCCGGTACACGCGGCTTTATTCCACCTGCCCTAAACCGGAACTCGAAACACAGCGATGCAGTTAAACAGCAGAAATAGGAAGAATGCAAGAATACTTCAACATCATCATTCATTTGAAAAACGTCCACTGCTGGACACAGGTCCCCTTTTTTTGTTTCTGGTGGGAAATTATGAAATAACTTCTCCCGCTCTGGGCGGAGGGGGAAGGTGTGTCAGAGTCTTACTGACTAAAACCCACCCGTGTTCCTCCCGTTGCCTGTGTTTCCACGGGCTCAGTATCCCTTTCGGACTTTCCCACGACCCCGGCAGGCATCGGCCCTAGTGGACCCCTACAATTGTGCCGACCCGAGCCCTGGTCCTTATCGGACGGCGAGCTACCCATTGCTCACCGTCTGCAAGCCCGCGCCTAAGGTGGGATCCGCCCGGGATTCCCGATTCCCAGGGCGTCTCCTGCGGCGGCTAGGGGCGAGAGGGCGCGAAACTTGCCTTGCCCTCAACCGTCCCGCCTTCACCTAAACCGGTCTTGTGCTTCTCGCATTCAGTAGATTTCCGCGACCTTCACCAACAGTGCTATTTTGTAATAATCACACCGTAAAAACTTAGGTGAAGTTAGCTTGAAGTGAGCTGTCAATGGTGTCATCCCCAGCCAGGTCCGGGTTTAAGGCGGAGCAAAAGGGGCCCCAGCCCCGGGCCTCCACAGAATTGGGGCCTCCACAAATTGATTTAAAACAAAAAAGTTCACATTTGCAAGGAAACTTTTTTAGAAGATGAAAATTGACATTGCACTACATTGACGTGACACAAAATCGCCTATCAAACTTATTCCTACTGAGTATTGAAAGTGGTTTACTCCGACAACTGGATTTCACCGAAATTATCAATGTTTGATGCAAAAAGCTCGCAAAGTTCCATTCGCCTAACATTTATCTTTTTTCTTCTGTATATTTTTGTACAAGAGATTGAAAAGTGTGAATATATTTTTTTCGTCTGTTCCAAATAATTTTCGGTGCCTCCACTTATTTGTTGCCCCGGGGTATCCACACCTATTAATGCGGCCCTGTCCCCAGCACAAAGTGGCATTAAAGCTCACTTCAACTAAGGTTTTGTGGCGGCCATTTACATCGCCACATGCGAACTACGCAGCACACAGACGTCACGCAAAATTCTGCATCGCGCAAGCAGAGTTTACCGCGCAACTAGCACATATACAACATCTCGACATCAACCGTTGCCCACCAGACACGACACCCGTCTGGTCGGAGGATCCTCCCTTTTCTATGGAGGATGAGTAACTTTACACCCTGTTCCTCATGCCTCCATAGTTTCATGGTGAGATTTATGCAGAGTAGACCGGCAGGTCGTCGGTCCACCTAATTCACGGTGCGCCGGTGAAAAACACAAGTAGGTAAAACAGAATACATCTGAATACTTCTTCTTCAGGATGGCAACCAGTCTATTATCATTTAAAGTGACGGCGCGGGAATATATTCGTAAGAAGTTGGCAAAATCATCCCAGCGCTGATTCGTGTTCTCCACTACCAATCGTTATTTCTCCTGACACTATTATTTTGTTTATTTGTATGTATGTATTAGTATATATTTTTTTTATTTTCGAGTTATGTATCCCTTATGTCGCACCAGCCTTGTTTTGTCTCTGCATCACCCTAAGGTTTACTGCAATGACTATATAGCCTGACTGATAGAAAATGTCTCAGACATTAAGTCCGCCTTTGTACAGTTTTTTTTTACTTGTGCATAAAGTTTTAATAAATAAATACTTAATACAAAAAAATATAAAAATATGCAGAGTCGAAATGGAACCATGCAGTACTCGCTGCAACACGAAACAGATGGGACATTCTGATGGAGCCCTTTGAGACTATTTCACGACTCACTTGGCCTGACAAAAAAGAAAATGCTTCCTAATCTGCATGGTCCTTTATGTCTGGACTTTAAAAGAGACTGTGACATCGGAGTTTGTTTTGGTATTTCTGTTGTATGTAATCAGTTAAGAAACATTGTCCTCAGCTAAAAGTTAGTCATGCAAAACAAAAGATCAAGACGGAAAGAAAACCAGTTCTGCATATAGATAGGCTGCACTAGGAGCCTAGACTGATGGGGGGCGAGTCAACGTGTTACGATCAGGTCACCCAGGCGTAGTCCACACACGCTGCTACCGGATCACCACCAGCAATGCTATTCTGTAACCTTCTCACCGTGAAAACTTAAGTGAATTGAACGTGGAGTGAACTGTCAGTGTCATCCCACCTGATACTAGGGATGGACCAAGGATTACATTTACAATCATAATCGAGATTTTAATCATATTTTTATGCTAATTCTATTGATAATTCAAAGCTAGTGTATAGTTTGTTATTATGAACCATTTGTTACCTGATTAAATAAACGCAATCCCATGACCCAACCGCGAAGTGTTTTGAAGAAGCGTTTTGAAGAAGTTTTAAAGATAATAAAACAATATTCATAAAATCACCGTCATCAATACCGTAACAAAATTCTACGTTTCAAATGACACTCGCGCAGCGAGTGTCAGCGAGTGGCGCGGGCGGGCGGCTAGGCTCACTTCATCCAGCCCAAGTGAAGTGGTGTTGCTATGGCAACGAGAATCGAGTGAAGTGGTAAGATCACGACACTCGCGCGTCGCGCTTACCGACTCACTCCACCTAGCCGATTCACTTCGGCGCGGGTGGTTACTATGGTTACGAGAATCGGGTGAAGTGATAAGATCATGCCGCGCCTGCGCGTGAGGCGCTGTTATTAATATCAAATTGTTTTTTTTTTTAAATTTGCCGTTTTTTTATTTTTAAATGCGTGTGAAACAAAAATTTGGTTTTACCACCTCTATATCAAAATCCGAAATGGCGGCTACAAACATTTTTTGTCGTTTTCATGGTTTTCGGGGGAGTTAAATCAGATAGTGAGGTCAAATCTAAAAAGCAAGATGGCGGCTGCGAAAACTATTCAGATTTTTCATTATGGGTGTCGGTTTCATGGTTTTCGGGGGTATTAAAACCGATAGTGTGGTCAAAATTAAAAAGCATGATGGCGGCTGCGAAAATATTCAGATTTTTCATCATGGGTATCGTTTTCATGGTTTTCGGGGGTGTTAAAGCCGATAGTAAGATCAAAATTAAAAACTGAGATGGCAGCGAAAATGACCAAAATGTTTCATTTAAAAAAAACTAAATTGAGTTTCTGAGTGAATTTATGTTTTGCTATTTTATTAAAAAAACCCTAAATACTAGTTTTGAAATAATACAAAATTATCAATAGAATTAGCATATTTTTTTTTTATTAAAATCTCTATTATGATTATAAATGTCCTTGGTCAATCCCTAGCAGCAGTGGGATGACACTGACATCTCACTCCACGCAAGTTTTCAGGGTGAGATTTTTACAGAATCGACATGCTGCATCGCCGTTGAGACGCCGCACTATGGAAAATCGAGGTCTGTTTCAGATCAAAAGTCGATAACTTCTTTATTTTTCAAGAAAGACATGTGAATTTTTGCACATGCATAGATTATTAAATAAGGCTTGAGATAAACAGATGCTATTATTTTACTAAAGTATAAATATTAAATATAAAAATAAAATGAAAACTTTTGCAAATGCTCTTTTTTTATTTCCTTTACACTGTTTATATTGTGAATAAAAATGTATAATTACATTAGTTTATTATAAAACAATAGTTTTTTTTCAAACTAAATTTTGAAAAAAAAGTAAATTTGATATTTAATATCAGCGCGTTAGGCGCCTGCGCGTGAGGCGCTGTTATTAAATATCAAATTGACTTTTTTTTCAAACTTGCCGTTTTTTACATATTTAAATGCGCGGCAACCAAAAATTTGGTTTTATCACCTTTATATCAAAATCCAAGATGGCGGCTGCAAAATGTTTCATCATGGGTGTCGTTTTCATGGTTTTCAGGGTTTTAAAGCCGATAGTGAGGTCAAATCTAAAAAGCAAGATAGCGGCTACGGTAATTTTAAATTTTTTCATCATGGGTGTCGTTTTCGTGGTTTTCAGGGGTGTTAAAGCCGATAGTGAAGTCAAAATTAAAAACCAAGTTGGCGGCGGCGGAAACTTTAAAAATTTTCATCATGGGTGTCGTTTTCATGGTGTTCGGGGGTGATAAAGCCGATAATGAGGTCAAATTTAAAACTCAACGTAGCGGCTGCGAATATGTTAAATTCTTCATCATTGGTGTCGGTTTCAAGCAAGATGGCGGCTGCGAGAATTACCAAATCTTTTGGAATAAAAAAAATAAAATTGATTTTCTAACTGAATTTCTGTTTTGCTATTTTATTTAAAAAAAATCCCTAAATAGAAACGTTTCAACACTTAAATACTCGTTTTGAAATAATATAAAATGATCAATAGAATTAGCATAAAAATATTATTAAAATCTCGATTATGATTATAAATGTATCATGTATATGATCTTTGGTCACTCCCTAGCATCAGTGGGATGACATTGACAACTCACTCCACGCGAGTTTTCACGGTGAGATTTTTACAGAATCGACATGCTGAAAGTTGTAGTCATTTTGAAATTCAGCGAAGGTACTTAACAGTCAAACGTCTGTTTAGTTTTATTACGAATTTGTAATAGCGATATTAAGTGAACTCACTATTTATATATTATTTGATAAATAAGGGTAGTGTGCATTTTGTTGATTAAAGTTGTACCTACTTATCGCGAAATGAGTGCAAACGGTAGATAGTACGCCCTATTATCAATAAATAATTTATATTTAAATAAAATATACCGCAAACTAATCAGTAGTCTATTCACATTAGAAATCGCAAAAGATAGAGGTTTTTGTGTTCCTGACTTGTGTCATACTTTTCACGATAACTTCAGAAAACGTACGTATCCGCCGCTAATTTTCACGCTACAAAACAACATCAAATGTAGAGCATCGGGAGACATCGGTAACTGTCAAAAGTCTCGAAGAAGTTAAAAACTGTTTTTTTCCCCTCACTATTACATATAACACGTTATGTTTTTTTTTTTATAGAAATATAATCATAAAACCTACAACATTATAATTGCTTTAAAATCTACATGCTTTTTAGAAATGTATAACACTTTATATCTATTACCGCAAATTTTAGAAAGAAATCAATTTTAAAATATCGAAGCGAACAGACCTGAAAAATTTTTTTTTAGAATTGACACTTTGTCGTATAAAAAAAAATATTACAAATTTAATTCAAGCAAAACGACTACATTATATTAAAGTTCTACTCTTTTACTATTAAAAAAAATAAAGTGCGTCAGTAACGACGTCAGTAATAGTTTTTACGAATTAAAAACGATTTTTGATATGCCATTGTTCTACCATTTTCCATAGTGCGCCGGGACGCGGCGCTCACCGTAGCGCAATCCACGCCAGGCACGGCCGGCGGTACGCGGAGTCTCATAGGCTAACTGTAGACCCAGGAATAACGCCAAAATTTGGCCTTTTCTGACTGAAATCCAATAAATCCCGTATATAGGGTGATCATACGCCGAGAGCGGTATGGTGATTCACTTCGTTTGAAGAGGACATTATAGAACTTAAACTTAATAGAGGTGTGTATGACTGTGCACCTCGACTTTACAAAAACAAACATGCCAAATAGGAGTAGAAGTTTTTTCTTTATTAAATATATTTCACCATAATCAATTTTACTTGTCACTTTTCGAGGGAAACCAGATGACTGACGGGCAAAACAAACCGAATTTTTGACACTGGGGGGGTGTCAAAAATTCGGTTTTGCCAATGGTTTTGCCCGTCAGTCATCTGGTTTCCTTCCAACAATCAGATTTGAAATAAATTAAAAAGAATTAAGAATAAAACAAGCTTGACCGTTTTTGCGTGACAGGAGTCTACTTTTTTTTTTTGGTTGGGAAATCATCAAATAACTTCTCCCGCTCTGGGTGGAGCGGGAGGGCGTGTCAGACTCTTACAGACTAAAACCCACCCGTATTCCTTCCGTTGCCCGTGTTGCGGGGGCCTCGGTGACCCATTAGTACCTGCCCGCGACCCTGGCAGGCATCGGCCCTAGTGGACCCCTACATTGTGCTGACGAGAACCTCGGCTTATTTGTAATTATTTTATTTAGAAATTGTTTTTTTTTTCTCTTTTTACTATGGGCGCGTTTTTTTATTTTACATCGTCCTCACATTTAGTTATAATTTCAACATTATTTTTGTACTAATCTTTATGTATCAATTTAATTTAAAAGAGTGTCCATGGAGTTTCTTGCCCGTTCTTCTCCATAGGTACCTACTACGCTTTGGAATGGGCAACTAGCTTCATATTTCTAACTGACCGACTCCTTGACAATTCAAAAGTGCCTGTAAATGGTTTAATTGAAATAAATGCTTTGAGTTTGAGTTTGAGTTTAAGTTCTTTGAGGCGCGCGTGGAATACGACGCGCCGTCGACCCGTGTCTGATCCTTACCGGACGGTGAGCTACCCATTGCTCACCGTCCGCAAGCCCCCGCCTACGGTGGCCGGAAATCCGCCCGGGATTCCCGACGCCCAGGGCGTCTCCTGCGGCGACTAGGGGCGAGAAGGCGCGAAACTTGCCTTTTCCTCAACCGTCCCGCCTCCTCCTTCGCGAGCATTACTGCTTTGCAGAAGGAGGTGACGGCTGCCCATGCCTTCTCACTCTGTACCATGGCCTGAACCAGGGCCGGACGCGAGAGATCTCTGCCGCCGGACGCGAGGGATCTCTGCCGCCGATCGCCTCCACAAGGACACAACGGTGCTCTGTCCAAGCCGGGCAGACCTCCACCGTATGCTTCACCGTGTCCTCCGGGCGATCCACACAGTGGTGACACCCGGGCGTTTCCTCCCGCCTTATCCGACACAGGAACCTCCCAAAGCTGCCGTGTCCGGTGAGGACCTGCGTCAGGCGGAAGGTGAGGATGCCGTGGCGCCTCTCTAGCCACTCCTCAAAGAGGGGACTTATCGCCGCAATCGTGGCGTGCCCAGCACTGGGTTGTGACAACCGTAAAAGGAGTCTACTTGGCAGAGGAAACGACTCAACACCCGCTTTCGAGCAAAAAAAATCGAAGTAGGGATAACATCACTATACGAGTATAAGCGTAAAATCCCGACAAATCCCGACATGGTATACATCAATAAAGTTACGAGTAGAGAACATCACTATAGAGGTGACAACTCTATGGGTGAGGAGTAAAGGTCCTGAGAAAAAAAGGAATAAAATATATTCACCGATAACCTTTTTTTTTGGGTGGGAAATTATCAAATGACTTCTCCCGCTCTGGCTGGAGTGGGAAGGTGTGTCAAACTCTTACTGACTAAAACCCACCCGTGTAAGGAACACGGGTGGGTTTTTGCCTTTGCCTGTGTTGCCAGGAGCCACGGTATCCCTTTCGGACTTTCCCGCGACCCCGGCAGGCATCGGCCCTAGCGGACCCCTACACTTGTCCTGACATCTCTTTGAGGCGCGCGTGGAACACAACGCGCCGTCGACCCAGGCCTGGTCCTCATCGGACGGCGAGCTATCCAGTGGCCGGAAATCCGCCTGGGATTCCTGCGGCGGCTAGGGGCCTGAGGGCGCGAAGTTTTCTCTCCCTCACCAATCCCGCCTCCTCCTTCGCGAGCAGAAAAGACCTCCACCGTATGCTCCACCATGTCCTCCGGGCGAATCACACAGTGGTGACACTCGGGCGTTTCCTCCCGCCTTATCCGGCACAGGAACCTTCCGAAGCAGCCGTGTCCGGTGAGGACCTGCGTTAGGCGGTATCCACCTATAACCTAGGGACAAATTAGGCTAACCTAGTAGCTAACCTACATAAAGCTAATAAACGCCCGCGCCGCATCGCTGCGCCAGTGCCCCGCACCCCTCTTCACATCTGCAATTACATATTGAGATTGTAAAAACTTTGGTATTAGGCCGAATTTTCATTGGCTTATTGGAAAATCTATTAAGAGGACGGTAAATACCAGCAACCTTGAGCGGTTGGGAGGAGCTTGCGTCACCCCCCGCGACCCCGCAACCATACGGCCACTTATAAGTAATAAACGTAGGTATTGAATGAGCCTGAGCAATTATTCACATGACGTAATTACATAAAAATGGAAAAAAAAAGTTCTAAAGGTATATCTTTTGGATAGATATTGCTTTAAGGAAATAAAACCATATTAAAAAATAAAAATTAGCAGACCAATTTTTCAGTAGAAGTTATAGCGCAAAATGTTATTGTCGTATGTGTATCTCTGAAAACGAAAAAATGTTGGATGCCTTTACTTACATACTTATTCTAACTAGTACATACGTGCGTATACAGTATTTTAGTCTGATGAAATATTCTCAGAGAGTTCTATGTAACTGTGTTAGCGATTTTCATGTTTAGGTAAAAATACCTAACTTCTCGTAGGTAATAAAAGTTGGCTTATTGTACGTAATCTGTACCTAATTTCATCACATGCCAAATTTCAAAGGGGGGAGAATTTTTGGGTTACATAAGCCCCGTTAATCGGGCTATTAAGAAAAACAACTGACACAGTGTGCTACAAATAAATGCCGTCCTACAAAATGCGCTTAGTGTCTTACGTGTACGATAAGAAAACAACGTTTTGAACTAGTTCTGGAAAAACCGGCCAAGTGCGTTTTGGACCACGCACAATGAAGGGTTCCGTAGTTGGGATTACTTGGGATGAATTTATTCCAAACACAAATTTAACATTGAAATTGAAAAACATGTTACGATCAATTCTCCAACCCCAAATTTAAGTTGGTCGACTTTTACTCATTAACTTGTAAAGCCCACTTAGCTGTAATAGTTTTCCATTTAATTTAATTATATGTACTACTACCATGATTTTTTTCACATCTCCATAAACAACCATTTAGCTGGCAGGGGGGGACGGGACACTTGACTCTAACACAAATTAGTATTTTAATGCTTAATATTACGCAAACGGATCCTTCAATCGAAAAATGGTGTTCGCAGACCCGCAATATTTTTGAACAGCCTATCCAACGATACCCCATATCATGGGATAGACGAGAAGAAAAAATATCATCCCCACATTACGTGCAAGGGAGGTACCCTAAAAAAATTTTTTTTATGATTTTATTCTAGCACTTTGTTGGCGTGATTAATATGTATACCTATGTATAAAATTACAGCTTTCTAGTACTAAGCGTCTCTGAAATACAGTGCGGACAGACAGACAGACGCACATGCCGAAACTATAAGGGTTCCTTGTTTACTACGGAACCCTAAAAACGTTAAGATATTGTTGAACACATTTTTAATTAACTTTAAGTATACATAAAGCTATTTAGTTTTTTGATGTAAACATGTAGAATAGAATGACGTAGGTCTATAAAGCGTTCACGACGATGGAATTATATTTTTACTTCTTAGTAAATAATGAAGTTTAGGTAATTTTTATTAAGTCTCATATAGTATGTCGATAAAAATCTTGTTTGCTTGTTGTAAAATACTAGGAAAATTGGTGATAATATAGACAGAGTTATACAAGTGTTTGAAAGCAGTGCACGTATTTTTGAGGTCAAGTGTCCAGCCTCGGACTATCGTGTTACAGCATTACAATTCTGACAAGCAACATAATGTAAAAAATCATTGCCAGACACCTTTTATAAATAAAATTACACAAGCCCTTCTCTTCGCATATTGACACAACATAGGACCTAAAGGAAAAGGTACGTCATTGTACAGGAACATGTAAGTTTGATTTTATTTTCTCAACTTATTATAGGTACCTACTTATTACAAAAGTTGCTGTCAAATAAAAAAGTCTTATAATCTTCTAAAGATTTTTAATCGAGGTGTGTGATTATGATTAGTGTTTATAAAAATATTTACTGATTACCGGTTAAGATGAAGTATCTGAAACTCGATATAATTATGGGAGAAAACGACTACTATCCGCTATACCTCTAAACATTTATTTTCATTTTTTTTCTACACTAACAGGAAATCAAGAAATAGTTACGTTACCGCGCATTCCCGCTGCTGAAAGCGTTCCGTTATCTAGGTATCCGGAGATAGACATTTTTTTTGTTCTAAAATGATCAATTCTCTTCATGATCAGTCTTCCTTCTTTATTCTTTTCAGAAGAAATAAACTTCCTATTTAGTACTTATTGTCATATTGTTCAAGATGAGCTCGGGTGACCACGCGACCACGGATCGCACAATGCATCTCGCCTTCACCCCGGCTAACGTTCCAATTCCGACATTGAAACAAAACGTTTTTTCACGTTGCGAATCTACCGCTACAATTCGACCAATTTAAATATTCCACTTGCAGTTCTTAGTTTAGTAAAGTGCAGTGTGCTCTCATAATGTGTCGTGTGTAGCATTGTTTTGTCGGGCAAACAAAACGTTAGGTTTACTTCGCAGAACGTCAGTCGTTGCGCCGCAGCTGAGATTGACAACCAGTGTTGACGTGCGCGCATTTTAATCTAGATCGGCTACGAAATGTCATCTAATATAATTAGCGATAAATATGCAAACGATACGAAGTTGAACAGTTTTAGTGCGTTTACTGATAAGAATTTGGCGCCAATAAACGGGAGGTATAGATCGAAAAGTTTGTCGAGTGATAAGTTGAACAAAACGAATGCGGATCGAGCGGCGATATTGGAAGACGTTGAGGACCATCATGTTTCAGAAAAGTCTGAGACTCCAGGCTGTCTAGTCGGCAACAAAGTCTCGGAGCAAGGAGGTCACATAACTATGAACGGGTGAGTTTATTGTTTACAAAATACTGGTGACATAAATAAGAATTCTAAACCATCTCCTTGATGACCTCTGACACTATTTTGACTTGCGATGTGTGTTTGTTTACATACCTTTAAAAAGTGCTGACAGTTCTTCACGATATTCGTTTGTTTACAATACGTAATTCATTTTTAAAATTATATTTTTTGGGATTTCTAGTATCAAATTAAAATTTTAAATTGTCACTTATTAACTTATTGATAAAACAGTAAACTTGCTTCCTTTATCATAAACTTCAGATGTGAGTTCAGAGTTAATTCCTTAAAATATTTGGTAAGTCATGTAAGTACATAATTTATTATTTATACTCATCATTTAATGCTGTAATATGCTAAGTAAGTAGGTGTTACATATCATAATTATTTCTGGTTTTAAATCTATTTAAAGATGAATTGTTTTACAAAGGCATTGTTTTGCAAAGACTGTTTCAATTTCAAATATTATGTTAATGTAAAGCTCTAGCCATGTAAGTGACATTAATTAAACAAATTAATTAAATTTAAAATTACCATTTAGTAAATAGCCAATAATATTATTGTTTAACATGTCAAGACGTCCACATGTCAAGCATGTTCAACTAGGTAATCACCTATTATCTGTAGACAATACATAATTAGGGATAAGTATTAATCATTACTTAAACAACCACAACAATAGTAAACAACAACATCTACATTAATAAATATTCTTACAATATTTTCATTTAATTTTGTCTGAGGTAAAACCGTTTCTGTCAAATTATTTTTAAGTTTAGTTTATGTATGAATTGAAATAAATAAAAAACTAATAGTTTAATTTAGATATTATTAGTAAGACAGAAGTGCAATAGTTATGCCATTGAGATAAACCAGATTCTGTTAAACTTTATCTCGGTGGAGCTGCATCCCGCACGTATTGTCTATTATCTAAAACCATCAAATGTTATCAGACATAATCATTTTTTATTACCTAATACATCAGTGTAGTACTTGCAGTTGTCAGTCAATATTATAAATGAGTGATTATCATACTATTAACAATACATTACTGAAACTTTGCTGAAATAAGTTTTAAAATGAATTATTGATTAAATTGTCAGTAAGGTTTCCGGTAATATAAATAAAAAAGCTATACATAATGAAAAAAAATATTTTCATTTTAATTATGAATCATCACTCAAGAATCATTACTGAAGGTACTTAGAGTATTCATTTATTTTTCAAAGAATAGTGTTAAATAAGTGACCTTCAAAACAACAAATCTATTGAAATGTACACGGTTGTACGCTTTTGAGTAGTGCCAATGCACCTTACATTGACACTCCTCAGTTCCATTCACCTTGTCAAAACAGACGACCATGTTTGTAGACAAATACTGGTATAAGTTGTTTTTCGTACTCATCAAATAGATAATGCACTTCACACTTGTTAAGATGCACTTATACCGTCAAAATCGTCATTCAAAGTAATAGTCTTATCAGATAATTCAAATCAATTACATTTAATTAATAGTACATAATTGACAGATAAACAATTACTATTTATGTTATCTTTTACCGACAAGTGGTCTCGTTATTATGGATTATGCAGGTACCTACTTTAATGACCTTTGAGTAGGCCTTCACTACTTGATTCTTTTTCATATCTGTCAAATTGTTTTAAAATTGATTAAAAATATTTTTTTTATTTAGTCTTTGGTTGAAATCAGTCATTTACCTACCTAATTATTGTACCATAAAATTGGCATGTGGAAATTATCAAATTGTATTAATAAATTAGTCAAGCAAGAAAAAGAAATTATTCATTAATGCGAGTTAATGGATCACAAAATTGTATAAACACAGTATTTATAATTGTTTGGGGAAATTTTTGATAATAGTCTATACTAGCTTCTGCCAGCAGCTTTGCCCGCGTGGCTTTTTCTAAAATAAAAGCCTAAGTTACTTCATAGAACATCAGCTATCTGCCAGTGAGTCCCGTCAAAATCGTCCAGCCGTTTCGGAGATTAGCCGAAACGGACAGACAGAAATATAAAATACATTTTCTTTTTTATAAGTACCGTTTAGACTTTCATGTACTGCATTTAGTAAAAAGCTATTATTTTGACATTTCAAACGGACACTTCAATTTTATTTACTTGTATAGATTGGGTCTGAAGTAACTAATTGTTATAAATTTATAATCAATAGGTTTCAAGGCCATTACTCATTTAAAGAACATTGACCAATTTCCGTACTGAAGGTACTTAGAGTATTCATTTATTTTTCAAAGAATAGTGTTAAATAAGTGACCTTCAAAACAACAAATCTATTGAAATGTACACGGTTGTACGCTTTTGAGTAGTGCCAATGCACCTTACATTGACACTCCTCAGTTCCATTCACCTTGTCAAAACAGACGACCATGTTTGTAGACAAATACTGGTATAAGTTGTTTTTCGTACTCATCAAATAGATAATGCACTTCACACTTGTTAAGATGCACTTATACCGTCAAAATCGTCATTCAAAGTAATAGTCTTATCAGATAATTCAAATCAATTACATTTAATTAATAGTACATAATTGACAGATAAACAATTACTATTTATGTTATCTTTTACCGACAAGTGGTCTCGTTATTATGGATTATGCAGGTACCTACTTTAATGACCTTTGAGTAGGCCTTCACTGCTTGATTCTTTTTCATATCTGTCAAATTGTTTTAAAATTGATTAAAAATATTTTTTTTATTTAGTCTTTGGTTGAAATCAGTCATTTACCTACCTAATTATTGTACCATAAAATTGGCATGTGGAAATTATCAAATTGTATTAATAAATTAGTCAAGCAAGAAAAAGAAATTATTCATTAATGCGAGTTAATGGATCACAAAATTGTATAAACACAGTATTTATAATTGTTTGGGGAAATGTTTGATAATAGTCTATACTAGCTTCTGCCAGCAGCTTTGCCCGCGTGGCTTTTTCTAAAATAAAAGCCTAAGTTACTTTCATAGAACATCAGCTATCTGCCAGTGAGTCCCGTCAAAATCGTCCAGCCGTTTCGGAGATTAGCCGAAACGGACAGACAGAAATATAAAATACATTTTCTTTTTTATAAGTACCGTTTAGACTTTCATGTACTGCATTTAGTAAAAAGCTATTATTTTGACATTTCAAACAGACACTTCAATTTTATTTACTTGTATAGATTGGGTCTGAAGTAACTAATTGTTATAAATTTATAATCAATAGGTTTCAAGGCCATTACTCATTTAAAGAACATTGACCAATTTCCGTCGGGTAGATAGATACCCAATTATGCACTAGAACAAGTGGTGCGATAAAATAAAAAAGGAAAAAAGGAACAGCAAGGTAAATAATAAGGGTGAATAAAAACGGTGAAAAAAATTTTTTTTTTCCTTTTTCTGCTATTATTATTAGGTACCTATTTTCTTTCTTCCTGTTCTTGAAGTGAAAACTTCTTTAGGCGCATTGAGCGATTTTTGATACGAGAAAAACTTATGGGTTCGCGTCGCCGTCATGATAACCGTCATGTGACTTGTTGTGCCAGACTGATTTTTGTATGTTTGTTTGTAATGGATAAACTCATAAAATACTTTACCGATTTTAAAAATTCGGTCGCCTATAGAATATATACACCATCAGTGTCAATTTTATAAAAAAAAATAGAGATCCCTACGAAAATTGCAATAATGTAACCAGTGGCGTAGCGTGTATTTCTGCCGCCCGCACAGTGGAACGAATGTATGGGAGCGGTTGGACGTAGACATGTCCGAAAAATAAGAGTAAAATTATGCCAAACTAATGATGCCATCTTATTCGATTACTTAATGCCTTCATAAATTGTGGTGATGAATTTCTTCATAACTCCCATATTTCGGGAGTAATTTGAGAAAATGTGAAATTTTACTATGAAAATGAGTGTATCGAGCTCTCTCCCTCCTGATTCCGGGCTTGTTTCAAGTAGCGGTCTCTAATATCGTAATGCTATTACTAAGAGCTATATTTAATACTAAGACACATAGTGCGCCAAATGTGCACTTTCTGGGATAAAAGGAAATGAAAATTTAAAAAAAAAAACGTTTTTTCCCCATTTGTATTTACTTTAAACCGCAGACAGACTTATTAAGAGGTCTATAAATATATTATATATATACAGAAATATATATTAACAAAAATATTCACAAGAACTGATGAGAGTATGACTTTTAAGTAAGTTGATAATAAATTACCTAGTTTCATTAAAAGTACAATAAATAATTAAGATGTAAGCTCTAATTTACTAAGTTACACATTTTAAAACAATAACATCATTTAATTATCTTCGTCATCATCATCATCATCAATTAATTCAAATTCAGAATCGATGTCCGCTAAATCATTTATGTTAACAAATTCGATATCACTTTTCTCAGAATCCGTAAGCTCATAAAATTCCTTAAAAGAAGATTTTTTTACAAACTTATTTCCTTTTGGACGGATACTTGTAACAAGTGGATCAGAAGACAGTAAAAGATTGTGCATAATATCTTCATTGCATGAGATACTGCTATGCTTTCGAGAATGCCCCTCTCTATATTTTCTAAAATCTTTATTTCTAGCCTCAGATGCCTCTTCGGATAGAAAACCAATGGGCACAATTGACATGTTCTGAACTATGTCTGGCCCATGCATTAAAATTTTATGAAGTGAAGAAGGCATATAATACCATGGGTATAACTCCACGTAAAGCTTAGCAGTATCAAAGCAGAACTCTCGGAATTTAGTTACGTTGATCTTCTCTCCTGATGAAATACACTGCAAGATCACACAGATTTTTCTTAAAAGCATAGCATCTATTCCGGTCAGTTCAGCAGATTTAGTGTAGTTTTCAAAAAATCTCCTTGCCGAGTTGCCATTGTTGGTGGATCCACTGCCTTGTTTCACAACATCGAGAAGTAAGCCCGTTTCTCTTCTTACAGCCTCTTGAACTCTTTTCTTCCTGTCATCAACTTGCCTTTTTGCTATATCACCCCTTACTTGCCATGATTTTATGTCTAATTTGTAGGAAATGTGTAATAAGCATTCCATTGAGCGAATCCAAGCGTGAAGGGTGCTTAAGCTATATTTATACATGTCCTCGTTTGCGTGTTTATCTTTGATTAACTCTAAATTATTCATTTCTTTAGGACAAGCCTTGCATATGTCACACACTGAAGCTGCTGTATTGGATATAATGGAATGAATTTTACCATCAATCATTGTCAACAGCAGTTGGTGTTTGACACTAATTCCATCAGTGATGGTGGATGGAGTTAAGGCTTCAATCTCTGCTTCGATTTCAGCCATCTCTCTCTGCACATTTTCTTTGGTTTCCTTTATAAACTTAAACAATATTGGCCGGCAAAATGAAGTGGAAGATGGTCGCTCGTTTTCCCAAATTGTTACACCTTTTGAGACGAGCCGCAGTGGTACAAGACTAATCATAAAATTACTAGCAAGATCGATTTGCTCATCTTCACTCGTCCTTTGATGATAAATGCTTTGGCTAGATGATCCGTCAAAACCCCATTTGCTGGTCAATACGAGCTGTTGATTGGGATCAACAGGGGTTTCTAACGACCTAATAAGTCTTCTTGAGGTTAAATCCATCAAGGCTTGTAATTTGATTTTTGCAGAGCTCTCTGTAACTGTGAGATCTTCTTTGGCCGGATAGCACTTAATTTTTTCTTTAACCAACATGTAGTAACTCGGGTATTGAAGAGCTCCTTCTTGAGTGTTGAAATCCCGAAGAGTGTTATAGCGCCATTTCGATAAGTTCATCGATACATAAAGAGCCAATGCCTTCAAAGGGGATATTTCCCGTACCTGAATTGATTTACCTTCAATGAAGGCTTTGATTTTTGAGGCCTCTTCTGGATTCTCCGTCAAGTATTTCATAACATAAGCTGTATCGCTTTGTCCTGCCTTTTGAAGCGCCCTTTCGGCCGAAAACATAATTTCAGCGCTGCTACTGCTGCATGAAAGACTATCTTCAGTGCGTCTTCTTTTTTGCCGGTTACTAAGGTCCTCAAAAGATTTACGAGGACTAGGATGTGTACAAGTTGAAGCATCAGATTTAGCAGGAGAAATTATGGGCTCGATGACGTCACTTATATTTTCTGTAGAAGGTTCCATATTTTCATTCTGTAATTCCGGCCATTGAATTGCAGCCTGTAGCCAAATCTCATGTTTCTTCCGAAACTTATCTGTGCTTCTTCCAGACTGTGTCCATTTTGCATAAATGCGGTAGCAAAATCGACGACACCAGTCTTTTAAACTTGTTTCAGCACTTTCACATAACTGAACACAACTGTTATCTTTTAAAACACTGAACAAATAGTTAAAGTCGCGTAAATCTTTATGTGCGCGTGCGCATAAAGCAACGTGAATATCAAGATTTGTATTAAAATTTGGAAAATACATTGCGAGATTAGCTTGGATACAACGAGGTGTAAATCAACACTGATTTTAAAGTTACTAATAGTGACCTATTTATATAAAATCCAGGTATCCCAGGTATCCTTTGTTAAATATTGCAAGGTAATTAGTTATTGTGATAATTAGTAAATGATGCATGCTAAATTAGTGTATTAAGAGCCATTTAGTAATTAAATAATAGCAATGTTCTTATCAGTAATCATTAGTGCATCAGTTTTATATGTAAACCTTAAGTCCCTAATTATATATCCTAATTAGCTTATATCTTCTCTAATTGGCTGCTCAGAAATGTTATTGTAATAAGGTAAACCTTTAGAAAAACGGTTTTAATCAACAAAATAAACAAAAAATAAAAAAATTGTGTTATAAAATAAACATCACTCTTTGTCCCAGAAAGTGCACATTTGGCGCACTATGTGTCTTAGTATTAAATATAGCTCTTAGTATTAGCATTATGATATTAGAGACCGCTACTTGAAACAAGCCCGGAATCAGGAGGGAGAGAGCTCGATACACTCATTTTCATAGTAAAATTTCACATTTTCTCAAATTACTCCCGAAATATGGGAGTTATGAAGAAATTCATCACCACAAGTTATGAAGGCATTAAGTAATCGAATAAGATGGCATCATTAGTTTGGCATAATTTTACTCTTTTTTTTCGGACATGTCTACGTCCAACCGCTCCCATACATTCGTTCCACTGTGGCCCGGGGCCAATACAAAATTTGTTGTGCATTATTTGGCGTGCGAAGCTATGTGATACATAAAATAATGTAGTACTCATCATTGCCCACAAAAAAGTCCGCGAGGCTAACTAATATAGTTAAGTCACATTAAGTGTTTTTGTTCAAATTGGTCAAGCAAAACACGGGTAGACTCGACAGACGATGACATTCGTATCATGATATTAATGCTTGTCCAACTAAATGGTTTCATATTCAAGGTTGATTATGTAGGTACGTATAAATTCCTCTTTAAATTATTCTAATCTGACCTTTCGTTTAGAAGTTACGACGAGTATAAAAATGCTAAAAGGAAGAAAAATGCCGCGGTGTGAGCGAAAAGCCCTACGCTTAGTCTATTAGTTACCTACACATTTTATTTTTTGTGGATAAACATTATGATTTACTACTTTTAATCCCGGTAATACGTGCCCTTGGGATATTTTCCGACATCCACGCGGGTGAAGCCGCGGGCAAAAGCTAGTAAAATTATAAATGCTTATGAGAATTTAAAATTCATGCCTAGAAGATACAGGTAGACCGCGACATAGGATACTTTTTATCCCAGTAGTACCTGCCCGTGCCGTGGGAGAATTTCCGACCATCACGCGGGCGAAGCCAAGGACAAAAGTTTGAATAAAGGCTCCTACATACTAGCGCGACTTGTCGCGCGACGCGACGCGACACAAAGACACCGCGTGTAGCGCTACAAGCGGTGCCTTTGTGTCGCACGCGTCGCGCGACAAGTCGCGCCAGTATGTAGGAGCCTTAATTCAAAATAAAGCGGCCAAGTGCGAGTCAGACTCGCACTTTATAATCTCTATATAATAAAAATATTAGATTTGCTACATATCGAGCTATATATTTCCAGGATAAGCTAAACTCTCTATATATTCCGTACAATGAGAGGTCAGCCTATACTGGAAATGTATAGTTTGATATTATTATGTAGCCGTGTGTACGTAACTTTGATCGTTATTTATTTTATGGTTTCCATTATTAATATTTTAGTTTCACAGTACGATACAGATATATACGAGTATTATGTATGAATTTTAAATAATATTAAGACGCTGACAACACCTAAACCGCGGTCCCTGTCAGATTGCATAGAACAGAAATAGAAGCGCGATGACACAACGCTTGTAATTTATTGCAAAATATGAAGTAATTATCTATTTACTCAAAATTGAGTTGAGTAATCGAAAATAAAAAACAACCAAGTTCTGTATTCAAATAAGACGTTCTTGTTATTAATTAAATACGTAACGTATGTTGATATTTGATACAAATATTTTGGATTAGAACTCAATGTAAGAGGTTAGTTTAACGTTAGTTTGTATCGAGATTTTGTTTTCAAAACGTGTTTTGGTAACAACCAAGTTCTGGGAAATATGTTCAAAATTAACATATATTTTTTCCGCTACCACAAACTATACAGATTTGGCAATTTTTTTTCTTAAGAGAAGCCTATTTTTGTCAATTGGGTCTTGTCAGCCCCTTAAGTACTGTACAAATTACTTTAAAAAAAGACTAAATAACTTGGATGATTATTACTTAAGTATCCATCTTATGTCTATGATAAAAATCATAATTTAGTTTCATTGTCACCTCGCTTCATTGACATAAAAATAATAAGGACAAGCCATATTTAAGCCATATTATTGGGCTATAAATTGTGAAGGTAAACTAGTTGCCTAGTTTGTGATTAAGGGGATAAGTCAAATTTAAATATGTAGTTAAATTTAGGTTTCGATGTCAATGTAATGTTTCAATCATGTTTATAATAAACTGTAACAAGAATTTGACGCCATTAAAGTATCAAATTTTCAGAACAATATATGTATAATAACTACTATGCTTATCGATGACCCAGTTTTTGAATTGTAAATGTGTTTGTTTTGTAATGTTAGTAATGAAATAGAAATGACAACTTACTACAATCGAAGTATCCTAACCCAAGTAATGTTGTATCAAAAGACCGATCCTTTTAATGATATACTCACCCTTAGGTGCCATAGGGCCCAAACAAAGTGACCTTATATCAGCGATGGCGATGATGGAAATGTCAAAAATGTGTGAGACTGACATAAACTACTGAAAAGCAATGACGTTAAAAGTCGTTCTAGAAATAAAAAGCAGTTTGAAAGCGATTGCAACTGGTCAATGCCCTTTAAGGTCTAAGCAAAAAGGACATTATATTTCGTTTAAAGGTATCGTTAAGAGGCTGACAACAGCTAAAGCGCGGTCACTGTAGGACTGCATAGAAAAGAAAGAGAAGCGCGATGACACAACGCTGGTAATTTATTGCAAATTATGAAGCAATTATCTGTTTACAAAAAAACTGTAGGTTGGATAAAAAATTAAAACACAGTTACGTTAATATGTTGTTTTTAGAATAATCTGACAAAAAATCAGAATGATTGCAGATGTATTAATATGGTTTTCAGTCGTTAAAAGAAATGTTTAATAATGCTTAAGAATGCTTCGTGATTTTTGTCTATCCAAATTAGTTGTATTATGTGTTCAATACACTATCTAACTAACATAATTATATCCTAAAGAATATCATATATTTTTCTGATTTTGTTTATGGATCATAAAACTTTTTAAATTAAATTTTAAGCTTTATAAAACTTGCGTTTAGCTCCTGTAGTCCCCTTAAGCAGTAAGACAGAGTGTAAGAACAAAGGCGTGATGTAGCCCCATTTCGAAGTACTAACATGCTAGTTCTGAACTAGGCTAATAATTAATTTTTACACGACTGCCCAAAAAAGAGTGTAATGTGTTTAGGTTTTATGTATGTACTAGATGCGCCCCGCGGTATCACGCGCATAAGTTTTGACCCCGTGGGTATATCGGGATAAAAAGTATCCTATGTGTTATTCCTGGTTATGAACTATCTGTGTGCCAAATTTCATCCAAATCCGTTTAGTACTTTTTGCGTGAAAGAGTAACAAACATCCATCCATCCATCCTTACAAACTTTCGCATTTATAATATTAGTAGGGATGTATGTGTTTCTTTGTGCCACCATAACTTTTTAAATATCGGTTGCTAAACAGCTATTGGTAGCTTTCTGATCGTTATAGATGGTTCAAATAAACTCTTTAGCTATTTTTTTCCGACATCTTCAACAATCATCGTAATGTAGCCAATTTGCACAAAACCTTAATGCGTTTGGAAGATTTAAGGGGACTACAGGACCTAAACGCAACTTTTATAAGTTTTATAATGCCTTAAAGTATATGATCCACTGCAGTAAACAAAATCAGAAAAATATATGATATTCTTAAGGATATATGCTAGGTAGATAGTGTGATGAAAACATAATATAACTAATTTGATACGATAGAAAAAAATCACGAAGATACCTCTAAAAATTTCTTTTAACGATTAAAAACCATACTAATATACATGCAATCATTCTGATTTTTTGTCAGATTATTCTACAAGCAACATATTAGCATAATAGTGTTTTATTTCTTTTATATAATCTATAGCTTTTTTGTAAATCGATAATTGCTTCATATTTTGCAATAAATTACCAGCGTTGTGTCATCGCGCTTCTCTTTCTTTTCTAAGCAGCCCGACAGTGACCGCGCTTTAGGTATTGTCGGCCTCTTAAGTTTATCGCGTTCAGACAGACAGACGCGGCGGGAGGACTTGGTTTTATGTAGTGATATGAAATGGAAACTCATCTAGAAGATTAAAAAACTCGTTATGATTTTGGATTTATTTGCGAAGTAAAAAGTTTACCATCGGGAGTAAGTAATACTGTATTGATCGAAGGCTCATGCTCATTCTATATACCCCCCATACACAATGAAATGTATGGGGGGTGAATTGTGCCGGTATCAGTAGGCATGGGCGCCAGCAAGTTTATTTTCAGGGGGGTGGCTGGCATCTTCAGCTTCACAAAGCTAAATTATTTTTGGAGTTCACCTCAGATATGTTAGGTTATCGTTTGTCCATTCACAGAAGGAGTAACTTTGTCGACTTTGCACAGAAGCTTTAGAATTCACAGGAACATTTTAGGATCTCGCCTCGAATAGGTTAAGTTCTGTGTTATTGTATTAGGCGTTTTCGGATATTTTTATAGTTCTGAATGTTTGTACACCTATATTTTAATTTGAAGCCAGGGAGGTGCAAGTGCACCCCCTTGCACCCCGCTCCCGGCGCGCGGCGCCCATGTCAGTAGGCCCTGAGTAAGAACTGGTAAGAACACACGGTCCTCCATTCGTCTGTTCATATTTTTTTATGATAAAACGTTCACGTTCTTTCCATGATTTCATGACCTAATTCGCTTTCAGGGGTATTAGTTCAGCAAACTGGATTTATATCTTGGTAAAAAGAAAAGTTCAGTTACTCGTTAGCCTAATTCAAAACTACGCCTAAGCCTCTCAATATTCGTCACCACTCTTCAGTTTTGTAATCTGTAGTAAATTAACCTCCAAAAATTCTCATAACGTTGACGAACGGAGTCCTTAATATTATTTAGAGAACGATATTATTGATATAATTTACGGTTTGATATGTATGAATCATCGTTTGTACCTCTTGCGTACCTGACTGAACACCACTGGTCGGTCGACCAAGCTAATTAAGTGGAGTAGAGGCCATGGCCATAGCTAGGTATTTGAAATCACTTTGATGATTAAAAGCCTATTGTCGATTTCACCAATAATAGTTTATTTTTTATTAGGGAATAAAACACAACGTAATTCAAATTCAAATGCTTTATTGCGAACTAAGTGTACAGAATGTTGAAGATGTTAATTATGGGTAGGTTCTTAGAACTTAGGTGCCTGTTAAAGGCTCGTGCAGACTAGCGCGACATCGCGGGCGCGACAGCCAGAAATATGCCTGTCGCGTCCGCGATATCGCCTCAGTCTGCACGAGCCTTGAGGCATTGCAATTTAAATGGTTATAAATATAAGGAAAATAAAAATGTACATGCTCAATATTACCCTTTTACAGTTTACATTATATTATATGAATTATCATTATTGATACATTTTATATTATCTCATACTATTCTACTACTACTCTTACTTAATATTCTTATAATTTAAATGTCATTAAAAAAAGGAACGTATAAAGGAACATCACATGAACCTCAATAGGTTTGTTCTACGTCAGTATAATCTATACATATAAGGCCGTAGCTGGTAATCCCACTTTTACCAACAATGATAACAAATGTGTATGCTTATGCTTATGCTGATTTTGTGTAGCATTGCGACTGCTGACAACGAGGTGTTTGCAGCCCTAAGATATCTAGGTGATGGAAAATTAGAGGGATTTTTCGGATTCGGACATAAGTTGTGAAGATCATAAGATAAGACCTGACTTTGTTCAATAGGACCTTAGCCATCATTGCCTTACTGTGAGTGTAATTATCATATGTCCAACGCCTTTGGCGTCCATTCAACAAGTCTTATGGTTTTTTATGTATACAGGTTGAAATTGAAAACTTGCGACAAACTGAAATGGGACATTGTATACATCATTATTAACAACTTTTACTAAGGGACCAAAGCTGTAATCCCAAAAAAAAAATCTGCTTTTCCTACATTTTGATGAGGTATTGCGAACATAAATGTAGGGGACAGCAGTTTTTTTTTGGGATTGTAGCTTTGGTCCCTTAGTAAAAGTTGTTCATAATGATGAGTACAATCTCCCATTTCGATTTGTCGCATGTTTTCAATGTCACCCTGTATAATTGCATCTTGTCTTGTGCGACACATACGATTTGATTTGACAATAGTCGTGCGCCGACCGATACGCCAAAACAGTTTCAATGATGATAAATTGGTATATCCATCAACCCTGCGTTGAACGTTCTATTGTTAGGTCGTACCATAGATAACCCACTCGCAGTCTCACATAACATTTTATTGTTTTCATAAGATGTAAGAATCAGCGACTAAACTATACATCGCTGGTCTTCTGGATTCAGTCTTCTGGACCAACCAAGGACCAACTATTGCATTAGGTTCATTCTTGATTCTCTTTCCACGCACGTTTAGTTGACACAATACCTTAGAATCAACGTAATTGATTTGTTTTATCCCTGACTCGCTTCTGCCCGCAGCCGCGTGAAATTTCGGCCCCCGACCCACGCGTCGCATCCCGCTAGCCCGCGGTATTACTTCGTATTACCTTAGCGTTCTTTCTAACTTTTTTCTTTGTGGTCGGCTCTTTAGAATCGTAGCGTTATGTTTAAATAGCCTATAGAACCTTCCTCAAGAATGGGGCTATCAAATGCAACAATATTCTTTCAAATCCGACAGGTAATTCTAGAGATTATTTACATAATCAGCCTATAATGTTCCCACTGCTGGGACACAGGCCTCCTCTCTGTGAGAGGGAGTGGGTAATCGTAAGCGTAAGCGTAATCCACCACGCGGGCCCAGTGAGGGTTGGTACTTAGATGTCACATGTCTTCGAATTTTTTGGTTCTAGGACATGCCGGTTTCCTCACGATGTTTTCCTTCACCGTTTTGAAAGCAGTGGTGATGAAATAATTTACACAAAGTAAAGCGCCTGTCCGGGTGCGAACCTACGATCTACAACTCGTTAGTCGCGGCTGTTACCACTGGGCCACCACTGCTCTCATATATTATTTATTGTACACCACAAAAATACATCACAAAAAAAATAATCAAACACTACAAAATATACAATGGGCGGTTATAGCGCATTCAAACAAATAAACTCTTCAGCTATTTTTTTCTGGACATCTTCAATAATCATCGTAATATTTCAGTCAATTTACACAGAACCTTAATGAATTATACATCTAAACCTTCCTCATAAATCACTCCGTCTACTGGTGAAAACCGTATGAAAATCCGTTCGGTAGTTTTTGAGTTTATCGCGTTCAGACAGACAGACACGGCGGAACTAGGTTTTATAATATGTAGTGATGTAAAATGGAAACTCATCTAGATTCTGGAGGATATAAAAACTCATTATGATTCTCGATTTCTATGTGAAGTAGAAAGTTTACCATCGGAAGTAAGTAATACTGCTCATGCGCATTCTATATGTGTATGGGGCGTGAATTGTGCCGGTATCAGTAGGTACGTGTGCGGTTGCTCCGACCGCAATGCTTGACTGTCGTAAATATTTGCACTTTATTGGCAAAGATAAAGTTACCTACTAGGAATAACTGCATGATATAACAGCTATTCATATCATTGCGATAGGAAAAGTAAAAATTCCATAATCTTTTGCAAATTAGCTCTAGAGTGGCGTCCTAACTAATATCATAAATGCGAAATGAGTTTGTTTGTTATGCTTTCACGCTAAAACGGCTGAGCAGATTTGGCACATGAGTAGATCATGACTTGGGGTAGGACATAGGATACTTTTTATCACGGTAGTACCTACGTTCCTGTGGGATAATCTTCGACAGCCACGCGGGTGAAGCCGCGGGCAAAAGCAAGTTAGAATATAAATATCTGAATCTCAATCTCACTCATAGCCTCGCGTTTGAGTTATCATCGAATCAATCTGCCTAAGCTTCCCATCTCTTTTGGGGTCAGCTTCCAGTCTAACCGGATGCAGCTGAATACTAGTATTTTAAAAAGAAAGAAAAATATATTTATTTGTCACAGAAAACAAAAAATTCTGTGACAAATAAATCTAAGCGTTTCTGTGATAAATAAATCTATTTTTATTTTTTTAATATATTTATTTTTTCATAGCTTTTTAGTGCAGTGAGCAGTGGTGGCCCAGTGGTAACGGCCGCGACTTACGAGTTGTAGGTCGTAGGTTCGAACCCAGACAGGCGCTTTACTTTGTGTAAATTATTTCATCACCACTGCTCTCAAAACGGTGAAGGAAAACATCGTGCGGAAACCGGCATGTCCTAGAACCAAAAATTCGAAGACATCTGACATCTACCAACACGCACTGGGCCCGCGTGGTGTATTACGGCCCACTCCATCTCACAGAGAGGAGGCCTGTGTCCCAGCAGTGGGAACAATATAGGCTGATTATGTATAGCTTTTTAGCTATGGTACCTACTTCAAAAAATATTAAAACAAAACAAATTTCAGTACTTAAATAGTCGGCAACTACACGTCATGACTGTGACAAGAAGGCTTCCACTCAGCATAAAGCTGTGCTATGAGGGATCCACAGCATAGCGCTGATTTTCAGTGGTGGATCGAGTGGAGCTCGGTTTTACATGGAGCGACTGCCTATCTGACCTCCACAACCCAGTTACTGGGTACACGATACCCCTTGGTAAGCCTGATTGTCAGGCTTTTGGGCTTTTGACTACCCGTAACGACTGTCAAAGATTACGAATGACAGCCGGGACCGACGGATTAACATGCTTTCCAAGGCACGGAGGGGTCTTGATATGTTATGGATGGTCACCCATCCACGGACTGACCGCACAAGCGTAGTAAGGTGGCAAGCGTAGTTTTACTCGTAAAGGTACGCTTGCCGCGGTCCTTGAGTTATCATACTTTTACCATTTAAACTGTTATAATTCTTAAAGTAAGTACAGATTTTTATGTTCTACCTTGCTGAAATGTCTCGAAAATGGTTTTTGTTTAATTTTTATCTTAAGGCGCTGACAAGACCCAATTGACCAAAATAGGCTTCTCTTAAGAAAAGTCTGTATAGTTTGTGGTAGCGGAAAAAATGTATGTTAATTTTGAACATATTTCCCAGAACTTGATTGTTACCAAAACACGTTTTGAAAAAAAATCTCGATACAAACTACCGTTAAACTAACTTCTTACCTTGAGTTCTAATACAAAGTATCTGCATTAAATATCAATAAACGTTACGTATTTATTAATAACAAGAACGCCTTTTTTGAATGCAGAACTTGGTTGTTTTTTTTTTATTTTCGATTACTCAACTCAATTTTGAGTAAAAAGATTATTGCTTCATGTGTATTTTGCAATAAATTACAAGCGTTGTGTCATCGCGCTTCTCTTTCTTTTCTATGCAATCTGACAGTTACCGCAACTTAGGTGTTCTTAGCGTCTTAACAGAATCACATGTGACGTAATTATTTAACCAACTGAGTCTAGGATAATGTACGGTGACAATCAAATTTTCATATGTTTTACGCACGTACTCAGGTGAGGTCATAAGACAGCTGTTTGTTCGTCTTCTTGTTCTTTTAAAAAATTACACAACACAGACCGTTTCGAATAGGGTTCGTTTACTTTAAAAACTATAATAATATTGAATGGTACATTTTGGACGGTGATAATGTTCGTGAAAATTGAATTTTCACGCGAATACATCATTGGTGTGAAAAATATTGTCCATTTAAGTAGTTTTTGCATATTAACACCTACAGTCTAAACTACAGAACTAATATTAATGGAATAGTAATGGAGTTCATCTTAAATGGAAATCTAAAATGGCGGCACACCTTTTACGGCAATGTAAAAATCATGCATCAAATTGCTGAATCATTTATTTTTTTGTATTTACCAAGAAATGCTCTCTCATTATATCATCGTAATCAGAATGCCTCTACTATATTTGCCCATTTGTCGTAGATTTCATCAACTTCTGTCATGTGAGATTCGACTCAATGCCACAGTGCATTAAGATAAGTCTTTCTATGGTATTTCAAAACTGTATTAGAATACTTCATTGTAGCTGTCCGCAGCTTATAGGGAGAATTTAATTCTTCATCACTCCAGAATGTCTAGCGCCCCTTCTATTCTACGACTTGAGACTCGTCCTGAGGACGGAGTTTTTTACCCACCCCACCCCAACGAGGCCAACAACAGACCCTTAAATAATCAGTTCTAATGTCATAACTATGAGTTTAATGAAATATTCGGGCTATCGCGATGTGTACTTTGAACTTCATTGAGAACATTAGATACTATTCTATGAGACACGAATATGATAGTTAATATTTACATACATACATTTACATACATACATTACATATATTTCATCTATTTGTATTATTGTTTCTGCTAAAGAAATCAGTTTATTAATATCACGTCATGGACGCGAGTAGATTGTAATTGATTCGTCCTTTCTTTATCTTGACTTTTTTTTTCGTTGGGAAATTATCAAATAACTTCTTCCGCTCTGGCCGGAGCGGGAGGGTGTGTCAGACTCTTTCTCGGCCTCGGTAACTCTTTCGGACTTTCCCACGACCCCGGCAGGCATCGGCCCTAGTGGACCCCTACACTTGTGCTGACATCTCTTTGAGGGCTTACTACACTCTTAATTTTGCAGTCACGTGATTCGGTACTCTTGAAAACAATATTGTCAATGTTGGACAGAAATAGGGATTGGCCCGCGATTATTTTGTTACACGTGAAGTTAGCTATGTTACGCCCCGCAATAGTGTTGTTCAAATTATTAATAAACCGGTAATAGGGCTTTAAAATGATTTATCCTCTAAATAACAAGGCTAATAAATAAATATGTTATAAATCACGGCATCTACGGCATTAAGTCCGCCTCTGTAAATTTGCGTGCTTAAAATATTAAATAAATAATAATAAATATTTGTTTAACTGATTAATTGTATTAAACTCATTTTGGGAGTATGAAAATGATTAAAATTATAAAATTCACCATGGCTGCATGCGGTAGAGTCGTTGCCTATACTACAAAAAAAACTTTGCTTTGACGCGTATTGCAAAGAGATGTCGTCAGCCCAAATGTAGGGGTCCACTAGGGCCGATGCCTGCCGGGGTCGCGGGAAGGTACTAAAGGGTCACCGAGGCCCCTGGCAACACAGGCAATAGGAAGGAATACGGGTGGGTTTAAAAAAACAATAAAGTGCTAATTTTTGTTAGAGTCAAGCGTGTCCCCCCTGCCAGCTAAATGGTTGTTTATGGAGATTTGAAAAAAATCATGGCAATAGTACATTTAATGAAATTAAAAGGAAAACTATCACGGCTAAGTGGGCTTTACAACTTAACGAGTAATAGTCGACCAACTTAAATTTGCAGTTGGAGAATTGAACGTGGCATATATCGATGTATGGGAGAACATGTTTTTCAACTACAATGTTATGTTTGTTTTTGAGAAAAATTCATCCCAGCTTCCCAACTACGGAACCCTTCATTGTGCGTGGTCCGACACGAACTTGGCCGGTTTTTTATTGGTAGATGTCTGAAATTGAACATGAAGCCGTTCTTTCATTAATTAAAGTTGACGAGTTAGAACATGGTCACGATCACGCCTCATCAATTAAAATAGCATACGTTTCACACAATTAGATAAACGTGCGAAGTGTGGTAGGCGCTAATTACACATTGATTACGTTTCCACACGATTATTATTCTGCAACTTGAGGAATAGAAGTCGCAAATCAGGTATGTGGCGGCATCTACATCGCCACATGCGAACTACGCAACGCACTAACGTCACGCAAAAATCCTGCATCGCGCAAGCAGAGTTTATCGCGCAAGCAGAGTTTATCGCGCAACTAGCATATACACAACATCCCGACATCAACCGTCGGGCACTTGCCCACCAGACACGACACCCGTCTGGTCGGAGGATCCTACCTTTTCTATGGAGGATGAGTGAACTTTACACCCTGTTCCTCATGCCTCCATAATTTTGGACACTCATTGTTCGTAGGAATAAATCAAACCCTAGACTAATCCAAACTTTCGTGTCTGCTGTTTATTTAATTTTGCTTGAGGGTATACTATTTCAAGCTGTTTATTAAAGGCGATAAAAGTTTGAGCATGTGCTTAGGATGTTAAAAAGAGATTGAGGAAAATAACTGTAAAGTTTTGAAGAGTAAGAAAGTACTAGCTGTAGTAACTCAATTCTATTGAATGATTAAGTTAGGTAGTAAGAAACAGTAACAAATCGATATTGTTACTGATAGAACAGTGGAATGTTAAAATCTATCCTCCTGCGACCCTGAATTTATAGGACCGACGTTGTATTATGCATCATGCTGGTTATTTTTTTATTTTTTTCTTTCCTCAACCGCCAAACGACTGACATAGGTATATAAGTGAACATGTCTCCCCTTCGTAACCTGTCTGAAAGTCAGTAGAAAATTAAAATCGTCGATTATTTGTATAATCTGGGCATTCGAGTGATAAGATAGGCAACATTGTGAGTTAAAAATATGATTGTGTTTGCTCAAGTCTGCGGCTATGCTCGATTTGAGGTCCCTGCGATTAAAGGAGTTAAATACTACTACGGAACTAATGGTAGAAAGTGATCTGGAGAAGGACATAGGCTTTTCATCCTGGATCGCAGACGAAGTCGCGGGCAACAGCTAGTACTACAAAATGCTTACGATAAATGATAAAAAGATACAAAAGTAAATTAATTTTAGAATGTGTGAATCATCTTCTAAAAGCAATATTAAAATTACCTGATTACCGATCTCATGATTGTTCATTGTGTCACCAACTAAGTACAAAAAAAAAAATAGAATAACAATCTAACCTGAATCTGCTTAGTCAAATATTTTGCGACAATTCAGAGAATTTGATGCCATGTATTACGATATCTTAGTACATGCGTACTCAATGCATTTGATACTATAGCAACTTTAACCTCTTCTTTCTTCTTTAAAATCAGTTGATATACATCAATATTTACATACGGTTACCGCCGTAACATTACATTATCAGTCGGTAGTTGCACTATCTACCTCCAATTTGTGCAGGGAGCGGCTCATTCGATGTTCGAGATAACGTGGCGATAGCTTTAATAGCTATTAGATTCAAATTAGTACTCACGCGGTTACGCTACTAATATGACAGGTTGACGTTTCACTGATTCTTGATCGTCTATACATTTTTGGAATTGTGTTTAATAGTGCAGTGGAGTGATTTTTCTCGAGCAAAATGACTGACACGAAGCCTTTGCTGCAGTAAGTTTTTGTTTTTAAGTTAATTATTATGTACAATGTTACAATTCTGTTGACTGTTAAATGAAATATAATATGCACTGAGCATGGAATCGTTGACTTCATTTCTTGAAACAACAATACAAAAATGTGTTTTATTTTATACTCAACATCAGAGTACATTTTTCAATTTGTATAGATTAATTTATTATTGTGGATTTATAGAAGAAGTATTCAATAGAAAGAGAATAAACTCGGACTGCATTCTTTGAATCGATATCATCAATTCGTAACCAAGAAATTGTTTGTTTTGTCATCCTCACTTGTTCTCTTTAATGAAAGTATCACAATGTCAATTTGCCAGTACGTGTTGGTACGTTAAACCTTATACAATAGCCTAAGCCAGCTTGACATCATTCTCCAACTGGCCACCACTCATTTTGCTAGACGGGAGGGAGACCTTCGTCATTTACGAAAATGCTCATAGAAACATTAATGGATGTTAGCAAGGCAGCACACACGCGTTCACACGCTCAACGCTCACGCTCACGCTCATGTCGCGTTTCGACACGTTCATTTGTTTACCCGTTTAATGACCTCACCAAGTTTACTGTTCAATCTCTAAGTAATGTCTATTAGATAAGTGTCGTATTTACACTACACAATATCTAAATGTTACCTGTGAAATTATTGTAGTTGTTAGCTTCTTGTTGCTTGTTGAATCTTGGCTTACATACATAAACTTACGCCTTCTTCCCATGGGGGTAGGCAGAAACTATAGAACGCCACCTGCTCTGCACCTTACATACTCCTTTTGCTTCGCCTACGTTCACACATCATACACGCACGCCGGTTGCGAGTACTACGTACCTGAAGAATATTTCTGAAGAACATCACCAATTATATGTCCTAAAAAAACCTGTGAACCCCTTGATAATATAGAACAAAGTACTAATTTATGGTTAAAAGGTAATATGCATATTATAATTAGGTGAACAATAACACGCGACCTTAGTGTAAGCTTAGTTTTAACAACGTTGTTGATAACAATTTCTTGTTATCTTATGTTAGGATAGTATTATTTAGCTGATTTTATTTCCTTGTGAGCGTTTACTTGGCCAGGAACAACAATCGTGAATATAATATCTGCGGGCAAAGTTACATGTTTGAGACTTGATTTTGTGGGACAAACTGCTGTGGCTTTGTATTTCACCAATAAGCCAACTTTAAACACAAGAGGGTTCTAGACTAGTACCGTTACCGTACCTTAGGTTTGCAACACTCTCAAGATTATACTTAAATAAATGTGTGACGTCATCATCATCGACACCCTCCTCCTGCCCTTATTCCACTTATCTGGTCAACGTAGCATGCAGCTTGTTTCATACATCTCGATTACACCTCTGCACCTCATTCACTGTGTTTTTTTGCATAATTACTCAACTACGACAAAACCAAAGGAGGTCATGTCAGATTGCATAGAAAAGAAAGAGAAGCGCGATGACACAACGCTTGTAATTTATTGCAAAATGTGAAGCAATTCTCTATTTACTCAAAATTGAGTAGAGTAATCCAAAATAAAAAACGACCAAGTTCTGCATTCAAATAAGACATTCTTGTTATTAATTAAATACGTAACGTATGTTGATATTTAATGCAAATATTTTAGATTAAAACTCAAGGTAAGAGGTTAGTTTAACGTTAGTTTGTATCGAGATTTTATTTTCAAAACGTGTTACGGTAACAACCAAGTTCTGGGAATTATGTTCAAAATTAACATATATTTTTTCCGCTACCACAATCTACACAGATTTGGCAATTTTTTATCCTAAGAGAAGCCTATTTTGGTCAATTGGGTCTTGTCAGCGCCTTAAGAGCGTGTACGTTGTACGGCATACAAATTTCATACAAATTTTCAAGTCCTTATTTTTCGAAATGACTGAACCGATTTTAATGAAACTTCACACACATAAGCAGGATACATAGGTCTAAAATGAAAGTCGAAAACATTTTCGAAATGTCTTATTTAAAAAAAAAGATAATTGGAAATTTCTGTTTGTATCGAAATTTTAAAATTGCTATAATTTAACTGTGACATTATATTTCAAAAATGTTTTCTATTAACTTTTTAAACCTATTTATCCTGCTACTTACCCTTGGATTACAGATTCATAGGGAAAATATAAAAAGGTTTAACCGTTCGTCGCAACGTAGATCTATGCGAGACACAGTGGCTTTTTAATTGTTTCTGTAATTACCGGCGGCATACAAAATGTTAAACAATATAGTGTGCCAATAGGCGTGGATTAAAATACTATATTGCTACACGTACTCGTACCTAGTACGTATAACTTTTACTTTGACTTATTTATTAGTCTTATTAGTTTTCTCATACTAAAAAACACGAATCAGAAGTAGGTAGTTCTACGCAAGGAACAGCAGAGTTTTGAGTGATGCGGGTAGGGTGCATTTCGACGGTTGTAGCATGTTTACTTGGCCTACCCCACAGTGCAGAACAAAAGCAAGAAAAGAAAAGAAATTAATATTTTGTTTTGTTTACTTTTTTAAACTAACGTGCTAGCAGAGATTTTATGTAGACTATAACCCCTACAGCTACAGCTTATTATGCTGATAACGCTTTAAAGCCCAATCCTTTGCAAACGCAATCATTCGTTGCACCTTCGCAACAAACAGGCGGGTCGTGAACTCAACATGGAATGGTATGGGGTGCCAACTACCCATAGTGGGAACTATGGGTAGTTGGCACCCCATGCCATTCGATACCCTGGTATCCCAAAATACCTTGGTATCACACTGTATTTTTTTGCAATTTGATCTAAGTTAGATTTGTTCCATGAGATTAATGCAAATATTTTAGATTAAAACTCAAGGTAAGAGGTTAGTTTAACGTTAGTTTGTATCGAGATTTTATTTTCAAAACGTGTTTCGGTAACAACCAAGTTCTGGGAATTATGTTCAAAATTAACATATATTTTTTCCGCTACCACAATCTACACAGATTTGGCAATTTTTTATCCTAAGAGAAGCCTATTTTGGTCAATTGGGTCTTGTCAGCGCCTTAAGAGCGTGTACGTTGTACGGCATACAAATTTTCAAGTCCTTATTTTTCGAAATGACTGAACCGATTTTAATGAAACTTCACACACATAAGCAGGATACATAGGTCTAAAATGAAAGTAGAAAACATTTTCGAAATGTCTTATTTAAAAAAAAAGATAATTGGAAATTTCTGTTTGTATCGAAATTTTAAAATTGCTATAATTTAACTGTGATATTTCAAAAATGTTTTCTATTAACTTTTTAAACCTATTTATCCTGCTACTTACCCTTGGATTACAGATTCATAGGGAAAATATAAAAAGGTTTAACCGTTCGTCGCAACGTAGATCTATGCGAGACACAGTGGCTTTTTAATTGTTTCTGTAATTACCGGCGGCATACAAAATGTTAAACAATATAGTGTGCCAATAGGCGTGGATTAAAATACTATATTGCTACACGTACTCGTACCTAGTACGTATAACTTTTACTTTGACTTATTTATTAGTCTTATTAGTTTTCTCATACTAAAAAACACGAATCAGAAGTAGGTAGTTCTACGCAAGGAACAGCAGAGTTTTGAGTGATGCGGGTAGGGTGCATTTCGACGGTTGTAGCATGTTTACTTGGCCTACCCCACAGTGCAGAACAAAAGCAAGAAAAGAAAAGAAATTAATATTTTGTTTTGTTTACTTTTTTAAACTAACGTGCTAGCAGAGATTTTATGTAGACTATAACCCCTACAGCTACAGCTTATTATGCTGATAACGCTTTAAAGCCCAATCCTTTGCAAACGCAATCATTCGTTGCACCTTCGCAACAAACAGGCGGGTCGTGAACTCAACATGGAATGGTATGGGGTGCCAACTACCCATAGTGGGAACTATGGGTAGTTGGCACCCCATGCCATTCGATACCCTGGTATCCCAAAATACCTTGGTATCACACTGTATTTTTTTGCAATTTGATCTAAGTTAGATTTGTTCCATGAGATTAATGCAAATATTTTAGATTAAAACTCAAGGTAAGAGGTTAGTTTAACGTTAGTTTGTATCGAGATTTTATTTTCAAAACGTGTTTCGGTAACAACCAAGTTCTGGGAATTATGTTCAAAATTAACATATATTTTTTCCGCTACCACAATCTACACAGATTTGGCAATTTTTTATCCTAAGAGAAGCCTATTTTGGTCAATTGGGTCTTGTCAGCGCCTTAAGAGCGTGTACGTTGTACGGCATACAAATTTCATACAAATTTTCAAGTCCTTATTTTTCGAAATGACTGAACCGATTTTAATGAAACTTCACACACATAAGCAGGATACATAGGTCTAAAATGAAAGTAGAAAACATTTTCGAAATGTCTTATTTAAAAAAAAAGATAATTGGAAATTTCTGTTTGTATCGAAATTTTAAAATTGCTATAATTTAACTGTGATATTTCAAAAATGTTTTCTATTAACTTTTTAAACCTATTTATCCTGCTACTTACCCTTGGATTACAGATTCATAGGGAAAATATAAAAAGGTTTAACCGTTCGTCGCAACGTAGATCTATGCGAGACACAGTGGCTTTTTAATTGTTTCTGTAATTACCGGCGGCATACAAAATGTTAAACAATATAGTGTGCCAATAGGCGTGGATTAAAATACTATATTGCTACACGTACTCGTACCTAGTACGTATAACTTTTACTTTGACTTATTTATTAGTCTTATTAGTTTTCTCATACTAAAAAACACGAATCAGAAGTAGGTAGTTCTACGCAAGGAACAGCAGAGTTTTGAGTGATGCGGGTAGGGTGCATTTCGACGGTTGTAGCATGTTTACTTGGCCTACCCCACAGTGCAGAACAAAAGCAAGAAAAGAAAAGAAATTAATATTTTGTTTTGTTTACTTTTTTAAACTAACGTGCTAGCAGAGATTTTATGTAGACTATAACCCCTACAGCTACAGCTTATTATGCTGATAACGCAAACGCAATCATTCGTTGCACCTTCGCAACAAACAGGCGGGTCGTGAACTCAACATGGAATGGTATGGGGTGCCAACTACCCATAGTGGGAACTATGGGTAGTTGGCTCCCCATGCCATTCGATACCCCGGTATCCCAAAATACCTTGGTATCACACTGTATTTTTTTGCAATTTGCAGGGCAGGGTCAGGTTCAGGTCAGGGTCCACACAGGCAACGGAAGGAACACGGGTGGGTTTTAGTCAGTAAGAGTCTGACACACCCTCCCGCTCCCGCTCCCGCTCCGCTCAGAGCGGGAGAAGTTATTTGATAATTTCCCATCCCAAAAAAAAAGGTTCAGGTTGTATCTTGATCAAAACGTGGTTCGCGACTTCTTTACATCATTATGTTATTATATAAGAATCATTAATACATCTTTCTAAGTTAGATTTGTTCCATGAGATTAACAAAGGTGTATTAATAAGTCTAATGATTATAATTCTATAAATACATATTTGTTACGGTCATGAATCATGTTTTGATCGGGGTCTGACCTGCGAATTGCAAATAATCGTAAGAAAATTTGAATTTCGCGGGCTACCACTGCAGATCCACCTTAACTACAAAAATAATTGTGAAAACGTAAAACAGAAAGTGCATACCAGAAACCACTTACTTAGACGCCTATCATCCACCAAATGGGGCATCTCCTCAAGTCCTGCGAACAACTAGAATGGCTCTATCTCCGCTAGTGAATATGCATGTCCATTATGGGCCCGATCTGCCCATGTTAAATTAGTGGATACAGCACCAAAAAAGACGTTCCGCACCCGGTCCTCTCTCTGTGATTTTTTTCAAATATTCATATTTACGTTACTAAAAATAAATATTCCCTATGAAACCGAAGGGCGGCGCGGCGTGATCGTGACGTACATTTGTATGGACATGGTTAACGGCGATTACCCCGACCCTTAACTTTGACCGCCACGTCAAAAAAGCAAAAACGTGACCACGGCGCCAAACTACGAATTATTCCTTCAAATCT
Organism: Atethmia centrago; assembly: GCA_905333075.3. NCBI lineage: Eukaryota > Metazoa > Arthropoda > Insecta > Lepidoptera > Noctuidae > Atethmia > Atethmia centrago. The sequence continues at coordinate 6,410,085 of HG995367.1, read as the reverse complement.
GTCATGTAGTCTTGACCGTGGCGTGCTGGGCACATTTTGGTTTGTCAACTATGCATGACTGTGGCGGTCAAAAGGTTAAAATCCGCATAAGTTTTAAGCAACTAAGCAGCCGATGGCAATCCCTCCACAGCAAGATGTGACCTTTGGCAAGAACTTCTTAAACCTCCTGATTCATTTATTGGTCTATATCTAAAACCTTAAATAAGTCGACCGCAGCAAAGACAATCCACAGGGGGTTCACGGTGCGTATGCGGTCTCTCCACAGACAGTGTTTTTACTGACTGTACCTACTTGTGACCCTTTTATAAATAAACTATTATTACATTAATGGCCCACCTTCCATCTAGCGCCGCACATGCCCTGTCACCTGTACACGTGAGGACCTAATGGCCGCGTCAGCAAACGTTATTAGCGTTGTTGAATTTTGGTGCAAATTAATAATTTGAATATGTATTTTGAGTTATTATTGCCATCGACACGCTAAGAAGATTTGATCCTATGTAACATGATTTTACTATGCTATATATTATATGTATAGCTGTATGTTCCCATATAATTATTAAACGACTCGTCGTTTGTTTTAACCCTTTGACCGCCACGTCAAAAATACAAAAACGTGCCCTCGGCGCCAAGCTACGAATTATTCCATATAAATCTGTCATGTAGTCGTGACCGTGGCGTGCTGGGCACATTTTGGTTTGTCATCTATACATGACTGTGGCGGTCAAAAGGTAAAATTTACATTTATCTCTCTCGACCATAATGAACTTAATACATATGATTGAACTGTCAAAAACGATAGTGATTGTCTTAATACAATGCTGTAGGTACTGCTATAATTTGTGATCAATGCCTGGCCTGTGGAGGCTACAATGACCGTTCATTGGAATACGAGTTTACAATACATCATGGAAATTGGTGTATTATGATATCATATAGGTAGCCTGCAGACGTCATAGTCATACAGAAGAACGTCTTACGTATATGTGATATTTGCTTGTTATTGTGTGAATTGATGGCTGTAAACGAAGTTTCTCAGCACCTCAACTTACATATCAGTCAACATTATTTTGTGAAACATCCCCAGAACCGGTAGACTGAGTCTCACGGTGATTGTTTATATTCAGTCGCATTTTTGTGGAAGGCTTGTATCCAATTTTACATCTCTTAGTATTATGGCTTTTTTTTTGGGTTTGTTATCATCAAATAACTTCTCCCGCTCTGGGCGGAGCGGGAGGGTGTGTCAGACTCTTACTGACTAAAACCCATCCGTATTCCTTCCGTTGCCTGTGTTGCCAGGGGCTTCGGTAACCCTTTAGTACCTTCCCGCGACCCCGGCTAGTTTTATGGCTAAGGCTACAACTGTTACAAACATGAATAGTCATGCATATGAATAGCAAATAGACACAAAAATATATAACCAGTGACTTAGCCTTACCCTAAAACATTGACATCTCTGTTAATGTTTTAGTACCAATCGTAAAGATACAATAACAATACAACACAACGCTGATGCAGCAACATTTCTCTAGTCTACACAAACTCCCATTGCTCAGAAATGCTACAAAAATAATATCTCCATTATTATGATAACAGCACTTACGTCCATTGTCTGTAAAATGGTACAATTTGTGGCCACGTGTGCTGCGTTGCTCACATGTTGGTAACATGAGGTCACATGACGTGAACACTGTACAAGTGTTCAATACACGCTCCCACGACTCCCACTATCCGCAAGAGACACTATTTATGCGTTTCCTACAATATTTATGTAATACGCATTCGCGTGATTTTTTTGTTAGAGTTCAAGATGATTTCATCTTGTTTTCCTGTCGTTGTGTTTGTTTATGTCACCGTAAGATTATGAGCACCGTTATTTTATAATCTATCTAGTGAGATTCGAAAAATTTTGAACTGTTACAATATAACGCATTCATTTTCGGTAGTTTATAATCGATCAATGTCAAATCGTCAAATTATGAACGAACCTGCACTCATCGACAGGGTTCAGTCTGACCCGTAAAATTGTGAACCGTCCCTGGGGTCCTACTCTCTAATTCAAACAACGAAGATACGGGCCCGTCCCAAAGTAGTTCGAAACTTTGGAGTGAACCCTACACCCGATTAATTAGTTTTTTGGACGAACAATAATACGTCGGGAGTAGGGACAACTGTCAAATCGTAGTGTCATTAATTCCTAAGAATGACGATAAGATTAATTCGATCTAGGTCGGGCACCAAACTAATCTTATGTCCGTAGGTGAAACTACGGATTTCGTGCTTACGGAGTAGACTCCTTGATTGGCAGGTTTGTGCGGTAGCCGAATTGGACGCAGTAACTAAGCCTGACCAAATGGGTTAGGTTAGTTCAGAACCAACCGCGCCTTCATATAAGATATATGAAGGCGCGGCTGCCCGCATATAAGCCGTAGCTGCGAAACAGTGGTCAACTTTCACCATTATCATTGGCTTGAATTCAATGTTTTTTTAGAAAACCGTAGTACTTAATGCTTTTCTTTTATGGAAAGAGTTTTACCTGTCAGCTGTTCAGTTGTCTGTCAAGCGTGTCCCCGAAAAATCACTTCACATATAATTCGCTTGATGATTTGCATGACAGTCATCGTAACAAAATAACCGTGTAGCTATTCATTATCATCATCATCGTCGGCAGCCTTGTTCCACCCACTGCTGAGTATAATAAGCCTCCTCTCTTTTGTGCCATGCTTCCCTGGTCTGTGCAAGTCTGAACTAGGTTACCCGCGATCTTCTGAATGTCATCCGCCGATCTACCTCATTCCGCCCATCTTCTTTCTCTGGCATCCACTGCGTTAGCTAGCTCGAGAATATTTGCTCGTAGTGAATACATTTCTCTATTCATTATTCCTAGTGTTGCCCAAATGCAAGAACAAGACGAGACTTAGCCAGTCTTGGTCTTGGTCTTGCGCCAATACACCTGGTCTTGGTCTTGGTCTTGGTCTTGCGCTCCCAGTCTTGGTCTTGGTCTTGGTCTTGCAGCAAGAGTCTTGCAAGTCTTGCAATTACCTATTAGTCTATTACTATTTATTAAAGTTTACTTTAAATCTTAGAAAAACGTATTAGAATTGGAACATTGTGAGCTTGAATTAACATAGCCATAGTAAAGATCAAGCAGATTAATAAATAACTGAAGATTTGATAAGAAATTCGAAAAATCAACTGACCTATATGTCGTTTTCCATGGAAGTAACTGTTTCTTAATAAACATTTATGATTTATAAGCTTACATTTGCTAAAACATGTAAAAAAACAAATTAATTACAATAACTTGACTGTATTTTAAAGAACAATACTTATCTGTCTAGAAAGAGATTGAACCCTCAACTTATAAGAAATTTAATAAAAGAGTTTTACGATTTATCATTTATTTGAATAAAAAATAAAATACAACACAAATTCAACAGCTTTATCATTAGGTTATGATACTTTATATCAATTTTTTTGACCAAGAATTAATACAAAGTAACCATCTGGCTGACTCATCACTTAACCTATTTCTATGTTTTCTAATTACTAATGATGCTTTAGAAAATAACCTCTCAGCAGGTACTGAAGTTGCAGGTATTGAGAGAAAATCACGGGCCATTTTCGATAAAATCAGATACTCTGTCTCATGCGTCCTCCACCAATCTAAAATGTCTTCCGAGCTGGCAGTTCTTGGTTTTCTCAGGTACTCCTCCAACTCGTCTATCACTAAGCCTTGAAGACAAGATCCAGATGACGTCGAGGGACATTCATAGAGTTTATCAAAGTCTATTACGTCTTCATCTTCATCACATACTTTATTTTCTTTTTCTGGTAATTCCAGAGATTTGTTCAGTGAGTGTAGACTTTTATATTCTTCATAAAGTTCATTGAACTTGCGCAGACTTTCTGTTTTAAGTTGCTTCCCCCACATTGTCAGGTCAAAAGTCTGAGCCTTATGCCTTGGGTCTAAAATTAAAGAAGTACAATAAATCCAGTTGCTCTTCTTGTAATGTTTAAGCATTTTGTCTCGAGCTGCTTGGAAAGGTAGAATGAGCCTTTCATCCACTTCAGATCGATTAGGTTTCTCATCTAACTGTTTTACCATGGATTCAATTTTATCTAGCAAGAGATTGAATGATACAATGACTAGCGGTAATGTAACATATTTGTCTCCACCAACTTTTGTACTTAAAAGTTTAAAGTTTATTAGAAATTTATGTAATTTTTCGAGTACCTGCCAATCATTAGCTGTGATTTGAAAATCATTTAATTCGGTGACAGAACTGCACAATATGTCAATGCCCGCTCTCACTTTTAAACCAAATCCAATCATATCATGTGTGGAATTCCATCTCGTTGGACAGTCAAGAATGGCATTTAGATTTGATGGCACGCCAGCTGCTTCACAAGCAGACTGAAACTTCTTCTTCACTATCTCACTTCTTTTTATTTTACTGGAAATACTGCGTAACTTTGTTACAGATGTACGCGAGTCAGCAATATTTGGTGCAGATTCTTCATCTTCCTCATCCTCAGTTTCGTCTGCATAGTCTTCGTACTGCTGATCTTGCGCGTTAGTGTCAGACTCACAGTGTAATGCTAAGGTCTTTAATAAATCTTGTACACCAAGGTTTAAAATGTGAGCAAAGCACCGGAAATGTTGATTGTCTGAATCAAAGTGTGGTGGCAGCTGTTTGCCCAGTTCATACATAAATTTGGTATTTGCAGTTGCGTTGTCGACCGTGATACCTTGTATTTTATCAATTATGCCATATTCCAATAAACATTCATGGAAAATCGTTGCAATATCTTCCCCAGTATGTCGACCGCGTGATGGTATAAAATCAAGAACTACAGATTGATACTACTAACTACTCAGTGAAATAGCGCTAAGTCCTAGCTGCAAGACGCAAGAGTCTTGCAGGCTATGTCTTGTTCTTGCTCAAGTCTTGCACGGTCAGTCTTGGTCTTGGTCTTGCTAAAAATACGCGGTCTTGTTCTTGGTCTTGGTCTTGCAAAAACGCAAGAACAAGACCAAGACTGCAAGACCAAGACTGAATTTGGGCAACACTAATTATTCCACAAACATGATAGATAGCAAACACTTTTTGACAACCGAGCTATTAAAAGCAATGACTGCACAATGACGTTCTAATTGAAGGTCACTGTTCAAAGGAACTGTCAAAATAGCAGATTACCGCATACGTCAGTCATTCATTTGACATTATGTACGAGATTACCATTCCATGCCATTTCTTTCAATGGAGTGTCAGTGGTTGATCATTGGAAAGTCATAATGACGCCATTATATTAGTAGATTACCAAACTTGTCAAAATCAACAATTATGAAATCAATGATAGACCATTCTGACACTATTGTAATAGCAGACTTGAGGCCCAAGGCCTGCCTGCTATTACAGATAGTGACAAATTGTTACAAATACACATTCCAATCACGACAAACATCCTATACTACAACTTTGCCTTATCTAAATCACGTGCACGAATCGTTTCCCGTTTTGCCCTGAACAAGGTCGCAAGTGGCATTTTGTTAGTGGGTCGTTAAACCCGACGGCCCGTAAAAAGCAGTAATCTATCGATAACTAACACTAACGTCGATTACGGTAAGTAATTGATAAAAATGTGAAATACGACGAATCGCGCAGGTAGTAGCTACTCGTATATTTTTAAATTGGTTTTAGATTGTTGATTTGTATGTGGAAGGAAATTCGGTGCTTGTTCGCGGGCTTTGCGGACCACAATTTTCTTTTGAAAAATTGGCAGGGGCACGGTATCTTTAGTTTATTAAGTAGCAGTAGACTGGTCCTTGTTTCAGCAACAAGTTTAAGAAAACGCTGGCTTGTATCAGGGGGTCTACTCCCTAAGCACGAAATCCGTAGTTTCGGCCAAAGTTACGGGCGTCTCCTATTCCGTATCACTTACGGACATAATCAGATTGGTTCGAGGCACGAATTAAGAATGAATGACAAAACGATTTGACAGTTGTCCCTGATCCCGATGTGTTTTTGCCCGTCCGAAAAATTTAATTTGTCACTTGGTTTGACGGATCAACTACTTTTGGACGGGCCCGTATCTTCGTTGACGAACTTAGAGAGTAGACCCCCTGAAACTGTAGGAAAACTAAGAATAACCTCGTTTTTGTATTCAGTAAAAATTGCTTCAAGAAATAATAACATGAACAATAATCAGAAAACGTGGTTATCTTCTTATCAACGAACGTCGTAAATACATAAGGAAATGGGTCATAACTTCATAAGAGTAACATGTACCGTATCACTTTCTGTGAGTTTTAAAACGAATTTCTAATAAGAAACTTCTTTGGACTGGCCCAACCACTGCTCAACTTTTGTCCTGTCCATTGGCCAAATCCATTATTTCAATGCAAGGATTGTGAGGGTCTTACTTAATAATACTGGTTTTCTTTGCATCTGTGCATTTTCCTGTGGAGGTTACGATTTTGGTATCGACGCTGTCAGTAAATAATGGAGTAGATGCTACTGCTTCAGTTGCCAACATGAATGGAACCATAGATTTAGTATATACTTCGCTAGTAAATACTAAATCTATGAATGGAACATACATATACTTAAATATTGATACCAGGCAACTCAGAAAGTTTTGTGAAAAAAAAAATATGTATGAGAGACTGGCCAGTTATAATCTATTTTGAAAATATGATTATTTGTAAGTAAAAATAGATACGTTCCGATTTCAAAATTTCCCTCCACATTGTTTGCGAGCTAATTTAAATTATCGTGTCTCATTAAAAAATGGATCTGCACCGGGAAAATTTTCGCGCTATGATTTTTTTACGATTTCAAGTGTCGCCTGAAATCGGATGAATCGTACGATAGACTTCAAATGGCATTCATGGATGAAGGCCCATCTAAGTCAACCGTGTATCGTTGGTATAACGAATTCAAGCGCGGTCGACTAACTTTGGGGGTATGAAGAAAGAAGTGGCCGCCCTTTGACGGCTGTTACGGAAGAAAACGTGCTAGCAGTGAAAAATTTAATCCATGGCAATAGGCGAGTTTCTTATCAAGAGATTCAGCTCATACTGCAGGTTGGATCGGGAAGCCTTCACGAAATTCTACACGTGCATTTTCGCGTAAGGACGACAGTTTCACGCTGTGGGCCGCACAATCTCACCGATATACGATCCAGAAAAGAAGCACCAGTCGACGGTTTGTGTGTTTCACAACAAATCAACGTATACCAAAGTGAAGCGATCTAGAAGCGAAGATTTTGATCGCGAGCTTTTTCAATTTGACTGGCTACTTGGTGTCAATTCTTTTACGGAACCAAAGAAGCATCAACCCTGACTGCTGACTGAACCAATTTTTTTCTCTGTTGTGAGCAACAAGCGACCAAACACGGGGCTCTACGGGCTACTGCTCCACCACGACACCGCGCTCAAAACGAGGGACTTCCTGGACAGCACGCCGGTCAAACTCCTGGGTCACCCTACTTACAGACCTGACCTAGCACCGTGTGACTTCTTTTTATTCCCGAAAATAAAAAATCAGCTCAAAGGGATACAATTTTCGTTGCCGGGAAGATGCGCTGTCAGCATTCGAGCAGGCTGTAAACGAGGTGTCTGCGGCGGACTGGAAAAAGTGTTTCGAAAACTGGTTCAGACGCATGAAACTTTGTATAGAGGCTAGTGGAGAGTACTATAGAAAGATTTAATAAAAAAAGCATTCTGAGTGTCCCACGTATATGTCCTTTTAGGTTTTTAAGTCTTTTTTATAACTAGCAGATATCGTCAGATTCACACAAATGAACTTTAAAAGGCTGTAATCTCACGATTGCTGTTAAGAACGATAAGGTATATAGTTTACAATACTATATCGTGTATATTAGCCATGATAACACATGTTTTGTATGTAAATACATCGCTTTACATTGACAATTTAATACTAATTATCTATAGATATATATAGGAGATAAATAGATAGGAGTATATTATGTAAGGTGCTTATATAATTTATACAAAGACAATCCGTGTTTGCTCTATTAACCTAGATTGAGCGAATTTTAAGTTAATAATTATTGGAACACTAATTCTTGTTTCAACATAATTATGCTACATAATAAATTATAATCATAAGTATATTCCCATTGAAACAGGCTAGCTGCTGTCTCGTCTAAAAGAGCACAGAGGGGTGTATGTAGGTACAAATATAGTTTTTTCGATGCTATTGCCTGTAAAAATATAGTTAAAGGCGAAAAATTATAAAAAAAATATATGTAGTAGGTATGTTTTCAAAAATATTTAGCGCCCATTAGAAGCTGATGTTGCTGTTATGGGAAGAAGAAATTATACATTTTTTTTTTTATATTAGATAAATCTGAATAACTGAGCAACTTGTTGCCCTTTTTCAGCAGTAGAACTACCAAAAAAATTGGTCACAGCAATATCCAGAATTTTATTAAACTGATGTCCTAATTTTATTTAATACAAATTGTTAAGTTTAATTCAATTTTTCATCGAAAATATAGTAGTTTCGCCTACTATATTTTTTTTAAATGTAGTATTTAGGTCTCTAATATAGCAAGATACTATATTATATAGTAGGGTTGGCAACCCTAGGTGTATAACAAGGTTCCTGGCGACCAAAAATCGTATGGAATAAGGTTTCCCTTATATTGTTTATTCAATTTCTTTAATTGAAGATGAAGACTTAAGTACACCTCTTCTGATTTAATGAAACAGTATTAAATGTTATAGAACTCTAAAGTTTGGAAATAAGAACACAGACTAGGTCAAGGCACAGCAAGGTGGTACTAACCGGAAAAATGTAATATCGCTTCCATTTGATAAAAAAAAAAAAACCAAACCACAGATGATGTCCAGAAAACATGTTTTGATAGCAGCTCTTGATAACAATAGGGTAGGTATAGCAATAGGTATAAATAGTAACGAACAAAACAACAGTGTGCCTGATGACTTGATAGCGAGTGATGATAGCAAACGTGATGTTATGCGGAGATTGGCCAGCTGCATAAACGGGATAATCTGCTTGTTTGCCAGTTACTACTGATTCTCTATTGTCTGTGTACTCAAAATGGGACGATTACGGAAATATCTCACCACATGGAAGAAAAATGTGAACTAGAAATTTAGGCACATTCAATTAAACTAGATGAAATGCATGGAAAAATGTATGGAATGCATTTTATGTTCTATGGATTGCATCGATGCAATAACTTTAATTCGCGAATTAGTATTGTTTTGTGGATCTATTTCTGATTTTTGGTGTCGACCACGAACATGGAATTTTTAAAAGTAATCAATGGGATCCTATTTCTGGCAATATTGAAATGGATTTTCCCAGCTACAATAAACAGAGTATGTTATGGTTGCTGAAATGAGATAATAGAATTGTTTACACTCTACTCTCATTTACCGTAAGTACGATAATTTGGTTTGTTAGTGATGTTTGTTTACCTTATCATTCCGGTCGATCGTCTGTTTTGTCTAGTGGCAATCGACATCACTGCTTTTCATCAGGACTTAAAATTGTGGCAATATACTCATTAGGTTACTTCTATATCTACGCTCACTTCTTAGACTCATCGAATCTCATTAATTGCGATCGGTTCGCTGTTTTTAATATCTTTTTCAAATTGGGTTGACTTCGGAATTAACTAGGTCCTCGAACCTTCGTCTATACGCCATCATCCACTTTGCAAAATTCATAAAACAAATATCATTTTCATCATAAAATTGGTAATGGCTTCAAAATTGAAACTTGTTTACTAAACCGAAGAAGATAAACTGGAATTCGCACATTAAAATGACTGACACGCTGAACCCGACACAAAATTATTCAATCAAATAAATAAAATTGAAGTGCTTGTTTGTAATGTTAAAATAAATAAGGAAGTATGTATTATAAAAAAAAACTATTATATTTAAGTCACGATACCCGTTTTTGTTCAAATTAGTCAATCAAAACACAGGTAAAAGTGAAAGATGATGCGCGATGATCTCTGAAACGGCCAGTCGGATTTGAAAACTTATTTTTGCATTTTATAGCCCAATTCTTGAGAAAGGTTAAAAGCTTAGACTCTTGGGAGCTGAGCAAAAAGTAAAAAAGTCAGAAAGAACGCTAAACAAAGTAATAGCGCGTGCGGACGATAGATGGGATGCGACGCGATGACTCGGGCGCAGAAATTTCATTTCGAGTCATGGACAGAAGCTAGTCTCATATAAAAATGCAGTAGTATAATAGATATAGTATACGAGTACATAGTAGGCGTGAATTTGATCCTAAACGATAATTGATTCAAAATGCTCTACGGGTCAAAGCACACATTTCAACAATGCAAACTAGCATGAAGCGCTACCAACTGAATTCCGTTATTCCGCACAGCTGTCTAGTTCCCGGGTTTTTCAATTAAATGCTTTTCACCTTCAGACAATTGACCTCAAGTCCCACGTCCTACTTCATAGAACTAATTCAATTTAAAATTATAAGCTATATCACGATGCATAGGTGCGATATTATAATATATACAATATCGATGTGGAGTGGACTATTGCCATCGAGAATTTTATGACGACGCATAACAAGTCCAACTGATTTTTAAAATCTTTAATCTTAATATTGTGAGGTACCAGGACAACGTCTTCTACGCGTGTAGACAACTGCAAGAACAATTTGTTCATTTACCTATGATATGGCAAATTCCAGCTGCTGTACAAGCGGAGGACCCGTTTTTACATTATTTTGGTGGCAATTCTTTATTAGACTGAGACATATACCTACGGTCAAGTCTTTTAATTATTATCGGCGTAGTCCAATTTAAGGGTGAAGATTTTATGGATAAGATTAAGATGCCCATTTGCGTTGTAATATTCTCAATGTACACCAAATCCAATAATTTTATTTTCATAAATCTACATGCACACTTATGAAACGCCAGAAGCTAGGCAAGAAACTCGAATTATAATTAAAAAAATAATTGCTTTTACAATGTACTCAAAGTCTTCTCTTTCTTTTCCAGGTTCAAAGAGGGCAAAGTATCGTACGGCACAGACAGCCCAGCGCGGGGTCGCCGGGTCATCTTCTGTGTGCATGGCAACCCATCCACAGGGTGCTGTGCGGTCATAGAAACCACTACTGATGGAGACAACGGGGACGGACATAATGGGAGCATATCAGAGGTTGAAAGTAAGCATGGGACTGGGGTTGATTGAATTGAAACCTTAAATTGTAAGGCAGAGATCGTAAATTTGATTAATGAGGCAGTTAAAACTGCAGAGGGTTTGGTAGATGAACTGCAAGCATAGGTTGTCATGAATATTTGTGATACTCGAGTTTGGCTAACCGAAGTTAAAAATAAGTAATTACGAATTATGAAAAGCCTGAATACTTTAAACTGCAGTTTTTTTTAAATCTACCGTACACCAAGTATAAATATTGTGAGATAAATGTCAACTGTTACAAAGCAATTTCATGGTCGCGAAAATATTGTAAGATTTAAGATAAACGTGTAACAAAATCAGTACATAACATTTAAAGCTTTATTTGTTGTTCGATGTGTTCCACTCGAGTAGTTTTTTATAGACTTAAATCCTCATTCCTTTGCTTTGATTTTAGTTACGTACCTATATTATATTTCTTTCGATGTGGTATATTCCTTCCCACTCCGTTCCCTTTATTCTTGTTATATTCATTTCACTGGGTCTTGCTAATCTTTAAAGGTCAGATTACTGCTCTTTAATATCAGTTTACTTAACACCTGGCCTGTTTGAGCCACCCATGAGTTTTCTCTATCAAACTTGTTTACCCTGTGTTTTCATCCCCGCTAATAATTTTGCAAATAGTACCTCTCATTATAAGGGGCTTGTGATTAACCAAACTCATTTCTAGATTTAAAATAATATTTTTAATGGAATAATTTTTTGTGCAGAGTGAATGATTGAAGATTGAATATGTTTTTTGTAACTCTGTTTTTTTTTTGTCTTCTATAATCCTATCTTTCGTTTTGCTATATTCAAGTAAGTTGTACTCATCGCAAGCAGTTTTACCTTTCCTCCTTTTGTTAATATATTTCTCTATTTCTAATTGTTTTTATTTCTCAGAAATTACCATTATTTCTACAACAATAACTGACGTCAATGTGTGTTTAAACAGTGTTATGTTTACTATTCTAAGCTCTCGTTTGATAAGTGTTAGTAATAATGATGTTGATTGTTATAGTAAAACAGCAGAATTCAAGCAAAGACTATTTATTTTTTATAAAGATGAACAAAGATACATTAGGTGACAAATTCATTTTGTTACTGACTGGCATGGCACCGGACCCAATCCCAAAAGGTGTTCTGTTGTTCAGTCCTGATGCTATGGACCTATTCCTCAGTTAGCCACTCTCTGCCTCTGTCCAAAAGCGTTTTGTTAGTCCTGCATCATACAACAAACATCTGGCTTTTTCAACCACAGTTCGGTTAAGCCGCTCACATAGTTTTGTTCTGGAGTGTACGGACAAGTTTTTTGATGATTTATTCCAGCATCCAAATCAAATATCAAATTCCTTACTGCAGAATTCCATCTCGTTGTCTATCCTAAACACTTTCAGCTTTCTAGCTGTCTGGTTCTCTATTAGTGATTTGTAAGACTTAAAAAAAAGAAAATACGTCATCTTTAGTTTTCAGAAAGTAAACATGCCATCCGACTGTAGTCCTCTAAAAAATGACAAAAAGTATTTCTATTTGGACTTAAGTTCACAAATATCTGCGTAAACAATATCGAGTAGCTCTATGCCTCTGTTACCCGTATTAATAAACGGTACCCTGGCCAGCTTCCCCTCACAGGACACAATACAATTTTACTGACCTGCGCCCTATTAGTGAATGATATTCCATGAACAGTACCGTCCCTTATCAGGTTAAGATATTTGCTTTTTATATGGCCAAAGCTTCTTCTATGCTTCTTCTATCGCCTGACACCGATGTGAACCACAAACAATCAACTTGCTTGATTTTTAGTTTGGTGCTCTCCTCCTGTCAAATCTGCACTGATTGCATCTCCAATGGTATTTTGTTGCTTTATCAATCGGCTAACACAATGATAATAAGTTTGTTGCCAAGTTTTGCACGTACATAACTCTTCTGTAACTGGAATCTCGCACTCTGTATCTCCAACAACTGTAGTTATTTGCACATCTCCACAACCTTTGACGGGAATTATTGATTTATCAGCGATAAAAATCTCCTCAACATGTTTTTTTAAGGTTGAACAACCAGTGTTTCTTGGACCTTTGATGGCAACTGGCACCGCTATCAACGTACCAATTAGTTTGACTAAAGTTTCCACTTAGAAATACGGCAGTAAATGCATGAGATTCCTTCTTTTTTGGTACATTTTAGCATGTATCTATAAAATGTCCCATCTGCTTACATTTATAACATTTGACGTTTGGTTTGAAATTTGATGTTGACAGTTGGTTGTTTCGTTTTTTAGGTTGCCAACCTTTCGTCGGGAACGCGTTTTGTGTGGAACCAGAGGCAATGTCTCTTCCGTCTTCCATATCTAGCAACTTGGAGTTGAAGGTGTCGGCCGTTAATTCAATGCCAGAGTGTTCAACCGCCATGATCATGGGTTCGAATTTCTCAGGCAATCCCACCAGCAATAAGAAGCCAATCCACTCGTCACTGATGTCGAATCCTGTATTATTTAATATTTGACTCGTGTCTAATATTGAAGAGACAGATTCACAATTTTCTCGACAATGCGATGCGTCGCGTGAAGCCATTGTCATCAAACAGCTTTCTTAACTTCGTTCACAATTGTTTTGCAGTAACTTCGCTTTTGATATGCACAAATAAACTGGGATCAATAATCAAAATTATTTTTACTTTTGCTTTCGCGTCGTTTGGATCATCTTCTTTTGTGACGAATTATTGCATGCCTACCAAAATCAAAAAGTTTTCCACGGCGAAAGCCTGCCCAATCTTCATAGTTTTTTTCTTCCTTTTAGTTTTGATAGGTATACTTGCTATGAGATTAGTAGACATTTTTCACAATTTTTTTACTAAACCTCGAATAAAAATGGGCACGGCCCATAACCTACAATGATATAGCAGAATTCAGTCAAAGACATTTTTTTTTAAAGCATGAACAAAGATACGTTAGGTACAACCTCATTTTGCTACATTCAATCAACAATTGTTTCAGGACATTGCCACAAATCGAGGAACGAAGAAATCGACAAACGGGCGAGAAGAAAGTTGATCATAGCCAGCATACTGTGTGTTGTATTTATGATAGGTGAAATTGTTGGTGAGTAAAAGTTCAAAACTTCTTGGATATAAACTATGTACGGTAGGTCGCATGTGAGTATTAACAAAAACAGTAAAAGCTGTCTTCATATTCTATTGAAACTCTATACAACCCTAGGCCAGCTATAGATCTAAGTGTGGATACCGCACATTTGCCGTCACACTAAGACCTTCTTAGTGTGACGGCAAAGGTGCGGTCGACTGTACCTAGGTGAAATAATTTTATGTAAAAAATCTTCTAAAGGCCGCAGACAGGCGTGACGCGACGCGATTCTGCTAGAACAACTTGCAATGAAGTTTTCGTATAAATTATTCTATCAGACCCGCGTCGCGCTATCGCGTCGCTTCTATCTGCGGGAGCCTTAATGAGGTGACGAGATCTTTGTAAAAAGTAAGTCTGGGAAAGATCTATTTCTGCCGCCAAGCAGCCTTGTTGTGTCCCATTACATGGTACCGGTGGTTATTTCAAAATTGTCTTGAACTTTCAAAATATTTCGCCCTCACCGGTAGTCGTATGGCCTAGATCTATAAAGCCTAGATCATAGTACCTTTCCGAATATAACCTTATTTATAACAAGTTAAAGAGCATATTTCTATAAGCGGCTGTGATCTAGCGTTCCATATGAATAAGATTCATTATCGTATGAAATACTTACTGTACTTAGCCTGAGAACAATCTAAGTTCGCTCTATATCGTCGCCGTGCAGTAAAAACCTCGTAAAGAAAAATTTATTGTTTTTCTTTTTATTAATTTGTTTGGTAGTAAATCTCGTAATGCATATATTATTATGTTTAGAACAAACTTGCTCTAAGACGCTTCTAATACCGTTCATTGATGATAATGAACCACGAAGAACGTCAATGACGGCCATTTTGCAGACACTTTTTATCTTCCCCTGTATATTCACTGCACGGCGATGATATGTAGATCTCAGCCTAAGAACTGTTCATCTGATGGGCGCTCGGCTACTTTTCTTCCTCGACATTGTGCTCCTGCCCCTATTCCAATTTTAATTTGGGGTCTGCGCAGCGTGTCTTCTTCCATACGTAACTAAAGTTGAATTATTAATTCACTGGAGGAAGCTGTCAGGGCTGTCACTTTGTTAAATATTATGGAAATATTTATTGTATTCTAAGACTGTTACACTTATTATACACTAGATGCGCCCCACGGTTTCACCCGCATAAGTTTTGACCCCGTGGATATCGGGATAAAAAGTATACCCACGGTATACTTTTTAGCCCGATAGTATCCTATGTATTATTCCTGGTTATAAACTATCTGTGTGCCAAATATCATCCAAATCCGTTTAGTACTTTTTGCGTGAAAGAGTAACAAACATCCATCCATGTCGCGGGAAGGTACTTATGGGTCACCGAGGCCCCCGCAACACAGGCAACAGGAAGGAATACGGGTGGGTTTTAGTCAGTAAGAGTCTGACACACCCTCCCGCTCCGCCCAGAGCGGGAGAAGTTATTTGATGATTTCCCACCATCAAAAAAAAAAAAAAACATCCATCCATCCATCCTTACAAACTTTCGCATTTATAATGTTAGTAGGATAGGATTTATATGCATTTATATAAATCAATTAAACTGAACGATCACCATTACAATAAATATGTCCATTTCATTACACAAAGTGACAGCTAGCACATGCCAGATTACTCCAGTGAATAAATACAATAATTCGACTTTATAGACGTCATCTCTGTACTTTAGACTTATTGGATCACCCGATAAGTTTAATTTGCCACAGGCCAGCATACGTCACATCTTGACAATACATAATTACATCCATTAAATAACGTAATAAAAAGTACGTTTTCCAAAACAATGGCTTGCATAATTGTCTTTAGGTTCTTACGTTCAATGAATTTCAAATAAGTGCCAGTGGCCGTGTAATCTGAATGTGGGTTATCGAAAATAGCGCGTGTCGAATTTTCTTATTGTTTACATGAAACATGATTACAATATCAAAGGTCTTTATGTAATTATTACGCTGTATAGACTAATAATAGTTCTATGTCGGTCATGGCTTACATATAACACAAATATGATCTAGCAATAACGCATTGTATAATGAGCCTCGTACTATTTTGAAGTTGGGAAAAAAGTAGGGAAAATACTTAGCATAATTTAGTATGCTTTTGACAACCTTGCTTTTGGAAACAAAGTTACTAATGAATAATTTGAATTTCATCTAGTTTATACCTTTCAAATTGGAGACGCATCAATAATTGTTGACAGTAGTTGACTTCCCCTATTGATCTTATATGCTCCAGAGTCCTAAAGGTAGATCTTCTTAACATATCGTTCACTTTTCAGGTGGTTACTTATCCAACAGTTTAGCGATAGCCACAGACGCTGCCCACCTCCTCACAGACTTCGCTAGTTTTATGATATCGCTGTTCTCACTATGGGTGTCGAGCAGGCCTGCTACGAGACGGTAAGTAAAATCAAAGCTTAATTTTGTTCAATTTGAAAAACATTTAAGCGTTTCTGTTCTAGAATAGAATATAATACTCTTTATTATGTATCATAAAAATTACAGATATAAATGTAGAAATTTTACATAGGGTGACACAATGGGCGGTGTTATCGCTAAAAGCGATAAGACCGCCCATTCCCAGACAGCTGTCAATTCAATTTATTTGTACAAGTCCTCAAGTGCAAACGATCTGATAAAATACTAGTTCAAATAAGCATGTTTTGGGACTTGGAGATGGGCTTGTAAGGAGTCATTCCACTACCAAACTGTATGGGGAGCGCTGATTATTTTTTCTCGGTTATGATGTAGGTGCCATGGAAAAAGGTAATTCCACCGAATGTCCATGCAAAGTATTACCACATTAGTTTGGTTGTTTTATGCTAAGACTCAGAATTGAGTCTCGTTTACTTGTGATAAGCAAGCTACCATTTTAGGTGGAAGTGGCAAATGTATCGGCCTTTCGGAATCTAAATGCCATTCATGATCTTAACTTGAAAATGTTTTAATAAGCTACCAAATGACACAAAATACTTAAACTTGACACAATTTAAACGTAAACGAAATAAATTTTTAATAGACGAATGCTATTATACCTACCATTGACGAATTCCTAGTTGACAAAATTTCATGTGACTGACATTTTATGTATTTATATTTTTTCTTGTAATGTTTAACTTAATTTTTAATATTGTAGTTTAACAATGCATGCCTTAATGGATAGATTTTTGAGTTACTATAAAATATTTTTAAGACCCTGTTTTATCAGCAAAAATCGCATTAGTAAAAACTTTGACTTTGAGTAGATGTACTTGCCCAATAATAGTACCAGAAATCAAGAAGTTATTCTTCATTTACACAAACCTCAATGTCTATTCCAGGATGCCATTCGGCTGGTACCGTGCAGAAGTCATAGGCGCCCTGACGTCCGTGCTACTGATCTGGGTGGTGACCGGCATACTTGTGTACATGGCAGTACAGAGGGTCATATACCAGGAATTCGAGATCAACGCCATTGTAATGCTCATCACCTCCGCTGTGGGCGTCGCTGTTAACCTTGTGTGAGTCATCTGAGATACAGTGGGAACTAGAACCCGAGCTGTACACCTAAATCTATACATATAAAAAAATAGTAACGAAGAATGTTTGTCCGTTTGTCTGGATGTATATTCCGGATAGGCGCAAAAACGGCTGAATAGATTTGGATGAAATTTGGCACACATATATGTAGTTTATAACCGAATTAACACATAGGGTACTTTTAATCCGGATACCCACGCGGGCAAAGCCACGGGCAAAAGTTAGTAGTTAATAAACTTTTCTGTCAATAGTGCTGACGTCATGTATGAGATTCATTTTCCAACAGCATTCGGCGAACGGTAAGGCCGACTACTATTCATGTTAGTATATGAGGTTAAATAGTAGCCGTACTTAGTAGTCTACTGCTGCATATAGGTCTTACCACAGTCTATACATCATACAGTCGTCCTTACGAAGACGTCTGGACAGGGCAAAAGTGCGGGGCGTGAGGGGAGAAGACGGGAGAAGCGCGATCCTGAACTGCTTACGCTACCGTGTTAGCAGTTCGGGAGACAACTTTCAGGGCTGTTGTATTACTTGGGACAACCCTAGCTGTCGCGACAATACCTATACGTTGTCGGCATTTACCACGAGAGCTGCAACACCCAGCTCTTCGGCTTCCGCATCGGTTTTGAAAAATGAATGACCACTCACATCATGTCGCCATTGAATGAATTAATTAATGACCCACTGGCATTTCAGCTTGCTACCATTGCAAGCTATGTATGTCGGTGACGCGGTCAGCATAGCTGACGTCTGATCGTTCCATACAAGATATTATGTGTCACAATCGTCATTTCAGCCTAAAATCACCCATTGCTTGGTATATTGCTTAAGAAGGCAGCATACTTTCAGGTTCTGTGCGTCCTTTAGCCCACATACGGGTGATTTATTATCGCGCACTGGATTTTCAACGCACTGCATTGTGCCGAGAGTTGAAAATCCAACAGTTTATTTTTGACGCACTGAGATGCACTCGCCCGTGTCAACCCATCGTTATTTAGTTACCTGGTCAGAAAATTCTAAGCACTGGCTCAGAGAGTCGACTCTAAGGTAGCAGTTATAAGAAGCAGTTTCCTTTGCATGAAATTAGCGTATATATTTGTGTATGTTCCAGCATGGGCCTGACGCTGCACCAGCACGGACACAGCCACGGCGGCGCGCACGGGCACTCGCACGGGGGCAGCAACCCGGTGCTCAACAATAAGGTAAAGGTTACAAGAAGAGGCTTATCGCGTCCTTTTGAGGTTTTTAGATATTTTAATTTGAGGTCCCATGAGCACAGGTCGCGCGAAAAGCGAGAAAACACAGAATAAAAGTTAAAATAGCAATGCGTTTCGTGCAATACATCGCCGTGGCCTTTGATCGTGTGGTTACTTGAGATTACATTCCATATAAATTAAGTGGACGAATTGGCCTCTTGTTGCTTCTATTTTGTACATGGCTTTTAAGTAAGCAACGCCAAATATAATCTAAACTGAAGCATACTCCGAAAATCTTATCACTCCCGGTTATATTCCACTTACAGAAAGAACGCGGCGACTCAGACGCAGAAAGCTCAACATCCCACTCGCACGAACAACATCAAGAGAACATCAACGTGAGGGCAGCATTCATACACGTGCTCGGAGACTTCATACAGAGCTTCGGAGTGCTCATAGCGGCCATTGTGATTTACTTTAAGGTGAGACACAATACGACACATGTCTCTTTGTACATATAATTATAATCTATAACGTGAGAGCAGCATTCATACACGTGCTCGGAGACTTCATACAGAGCTTCGGAGTGCTCATAGCGGCCATTGTGATTTACTTTAAGGTGAGACACAATACGACACATGTCTCTTTGTACATATAATTATAATCTATAACGTGAGAGCAGCATTCATACACGTGCTCGGAGACTTCATACAGAGCTTCGGAGTGCTCATAGCGGCCATTGTGATTTACTTTAAGGTGAGACACAATACGACACATGTCTCTTTGTACATATAATTATAATCTATAACGTGAGAGCAGCATTCATACACGTGCTCGGAGACTTCATACAGAGCTTCGGAGTGCTCATAGCGGCCATTGTGATTTACTTTAAGGTGAGACACAATACGACACATGTCTCTTTGTACATATAATTATAATCTATAACGTGAGAGCAGCATTCATACACGTGCTCGGAGACTTCATACAGAGCTTCGGAGTGCTCATAGCGGCCATTGTGATTTACTTTAAGGTGAGACACAATACGACACTTGTCACTTATATAATTATAATCTATAACGTGAGAGCAGCATTCATACACGTGCTCGGAGACTTCCTGCAAAGCTTCGGAGTGCTGACAGCGGCCATTGTTATTTACTTTGAGGTGAGATTCAACACCACACATGTCACTTATAATGTCAGGGCAGCATTCATACACGTGCTTGGAGAATTCCTGCAGAGCTTCGGACTGCTCATAGCAGCCATTGTTATGTACTTTGGGTGACAGGTAATACGGGCTGGTGCCCGCAACTCCACTTCAAAACGCATATTTTGCGTACGTACGTACGCGTTTTCAATTGGATTGATCCAAAAATCGTGTTTAACCGAATGGTATTGAAAAACTGTCTTGATATTTTGGTAAAGCATCACCCTATTTCTAGTAAAATTGCGACGTTTTATGCATACCTCAAACAAGTCTATAAAAATACGTCATAATATTTTTGACATATATTATATGTGTTTTTTTTTTCCACAGCCGAGTTGGAGTCTAGTAGACCCGATCTGCACATTCCTGTTCTCCGTGTTGGTGCTCATCACTACGTTCAACATCATTAAGGACACCCTGCTGGTGCTCATGGAGGGATCGCCCAGAGGCGTTGACTTCCAGGTAACTTTATTATCTCCTATCAAATTTTTATACCCTGTCCTGATTATATGTCCAAAAACCATAGTTAGGATAAAACTAGAGCTTGTCTTTTTGAGTCTGTCTAGAAACTACCTATATTTTTTATTATATGTTTTCTATGTCTAGTTTCTCAATAACAATACACCTTGACTGCAGTATTATTTAGCTTTCTAATAAACGGTAGGAAATAAAATTGGGACTTTTGAAACATATTTTGCACATAAAAATAATTAAACATAATTTAAATATTTTAACCTATTGTGGTAAACTAATTTTATTCTAGATGCATTGTCTTCACATATAATTATATAATTAATACATACAAAATATAGTAAAAAATTAAAAAAATAGTAATGGTGCAGATTCTTGTATATTCTTCTCCATACGAAACTACCTTTTGGAAGGGGCGACTAGAATCAATTCTATTTTTTGACGATCAAAAGTACCAGGTATCTATTAGGTACCTATTTGAAATAAATCATATAACCTATAATCATAATAATTATTTTTGTCAGAATAGGGTACATTATATTGTCTTAAGTTTATACAATCATTACAGGATGGAGATTGTTAGGTTAGTATCAACATTATTGATTGCCTAATTACGAGTTAAAATTACAATTTGAGTTATGTCAGTTAAAAATAATATCCTACATACACAATTTATTGAAATCAAAAATTCAAAATCAAAAGTCATTTATTCAAACTAGGATGAAAATCAGCACTTTTCGAACGTCAAAGTTACATAAGACAGTCTCCCAAAAACGCCTGCCCTTCACCACTTCCTAGTGTTTTAGCTGGGAAGAAGAAGTGGCGCAACAAACTCCCCAGCAGCACATCTGTCTGTTTAGTTATATAAACTTGATTCTGTACAAATCGTATGCAAACTAATTAACATTACGAAACACAATACATTAGATTAAATTAAATACTTGCCATATGTTAGCTAGCACAAGCCAGTATACCAAGGCATACATTATTATCGAGGATGTCAAAGTATCATTTAATGTCAGAGTATCAAAGAGTTAGATGTCAAAGTAAAGAAAAAAAAAATACTATTCAATTAGGATGTCAGAGTATCATTCAAATAGTTTACATTATAATAACATTTATTACATAGTCTTTCAGTTTCTTTTAAAATCCATTTAAATGTAACCCTGATGGATTTTGGAATTTTGTTATAAACTTGCGGGGCTATGCAGAATATGCTTTTCCACATTAAAGCTGTTTTGGCTCGCCGTCCGCGTAACATATCATTCCGTCTGGGTGGGGAAACAAGTGTGCATTTTACTGTACAACTTGTCTTATTGTGCAGATTAGCCACTGCCATTTGAGATTTGTAATGATTCAATCTATACTAATATAATAAAACTGAAGAGTTTGTTTGTTTGACGCGCTAATATATAGAACTACCAATCGGATTTGAAAAAAAAAATTGCCTATGGTAGCTCAATACAGAAATAAAATTATTTATCTATTCTTGAGGAAGGTTATAGGCTATTTTTAACGTCACGCTACGACCCTTAGGAGCCGATAAAGAAATAAATCAGAAAGAACTAGCGCAAACGAAGTAATAGCGCGGGCGGGAAATGTTGCTGTTTTTAGTATATTGTGGTGTCTCACGACTTCCTCGCGAACGTAGTCGCGGACAGAAGCTATTAAATATAAGGGTATCTACTTTAAGGACAGAAAGCCTATACCCAGTGGAAAATGATGAAGAAAATGGAGGTTTTTTGAGTTATTTTACGGTTCCTGTGTCAATAAATACCTAATGTGTTCGTCCACAGGACGTAGCGAACACGTTCCTGTCGCTCCCCGGCGTGGTGCGCATACACAACCTGCGCATGTGGGCGTTGTCTCTGGACAAGACTGCCTTGTCCGCGCATCTGGCTATCCGTTAGTAACACTTATATTATTTTATTGACTTGCAGTACTTGGACCTCTGAAAATGGCAGATTACAAAACACCATAATTATAACTATTAGCAAATAAAGAGGATTCGTTATCTAAGACCTCGATCACACGTACCACGACCACACCACAACGATACCATGTGGACGGGCGCTAATTCGTATGAAAATGAATAGTCTATTATCATGGACCACATTTGGTCGTCGAAATCAACCGTGTGGGCGACAGCGGCCACAGCCAGGCCACGTCGGCGCCGCGGACACAACGCAGCCACAACGTTGTGTCACGGCCGGAGTCGATCTGTCTTCAAACACTACCCACAACGTAACCACATCTCAACTACTAGCGACTCAACGAACTCAACTGCAAGAAACTGCAGCGACACTATTCACACATAACCACGGCCGCACTAAACTTTGTCGCTGCGATGTGATGTGGATGTGGTACGTGTGTACAGGCCCTTAATCCTCCGGAAATAAATCCTATTCAATGTAATCTGCTGTGCTCCGATTGGCTGAACTAATTGAGTGTCATAAGATTTAATAACTTCACTGGTCACAGGTGGAATTGATTAGGCATTGAGAAAACGGTTACCGGTGTCAGTCAGTAAGTTTTTAAAAAACGGTACCCTCCTTTTGGCCGCCGCCACAGTAGGGTAAATCAAAATACTGCTGACCTTCTACAGTCACCGTTTACAACATTCACCAAAAGACCATATATGACGAAGTCTACACGACATGAAGTAAATTGGTTGGAACCTAGCAAACTCAATAGACAAATACTATAATCCCTATTTCTAATCCACAGGTACCGGAGTAAGTCCCCAAAAAGTTCTGGAAGAGGCAACTAGATTAGTCCACGACAAATACAACTTCTTCGAGATGACGCTACAGATTGAAGAGTTCAACGACGGCATGGAGGACTGCAGCCAGTGCAAGATGCCGCAAACCTGAATGTTGGTACACAACTGCTTTTGTAAATAGATCGTGTAACAGTTGGCGTGGTTAGGTTGGTAATGGAACAAAGAGGTTGTCAGTGCAAAAAGTTTTTGGTGCTATAACGGTGCTGTAATAGAAAAGTTGAGTAAGTAGCAATTTAAGGCACATTTTTCCAATAAATCTATTGGAAAATATAGTGATTTTGCTTGTTAAAAAATATTGTTAATAATGAAAAATCCCTGCGAGTGTAAGTTGTTATCAAAATAGCTGCAGACTGTTCAAGACTAAGGGGGCGTCCATTAATTTTGTATTAATCACGTACAATTTCCGAGAGATGTCGTGAGATTTTACGTATTTTTAGTGTATATACGTTAATCTGTGCTTGATTGCGTTGGATTTATTTAAATAAACATAATTTGCTTAATTATTTTAAAATACATATTTTTGTAATAATTGCCCAGCATTCTCGCAATTTTAGTGAAAAAAAACGTGATTTACCAAGACCCCGCTCTCCCACGTGAGATTGGGTGAGATTCTGCTCAACCACCCCCGGGGTCCTAAACACCTCACGTAATTAATGGACGGACGCCCCCTAACTCTAAATAATTTATGCCTTATTTTGGATAATATTAAGATATAAGGGAGATATTAAGATAAACCATTTATTTGCCTTACCAGTCACGCTAACTTCGTAAAAAGTTCCAACTAGTTAGTATTAAGCGCCGGCGCACACTGTGCCACAGTATTTATTATAGTTAAAACACAACCACCTCGAGCGTAGTATCTTTTACGTAGCATAGATTTGTTAAAAATATATGAGGATATTAAGTATTTTTGTCAACCTAGCTGTCCTAGCATTATTAATGCATTATTTTAGCACACAAACATCGCCACAACTTTGTAAACGATTCGTGTGCTTAGGCCTTTATTATATTTGCTTTTGTTTTTGTTGCATTCATATTTTAATTGGACACACAATAACGCGATTCTAAAAAAGGAACTGAGCATTTAACCTTAAATAAGAGCTAAAATCGGCTAACAGTCTAAAATACGATCAGTTTTGTTTGTATTTTGATCAAAATAAAACTGTCTTTACATACATAAATACATACATACATACATAAACTCATGCCTTCTTCCCATGGGGGTAGGCAGAAACTACAGAACGTCACCTGCTACGACACATACTCCTTTTGCCTCTAAAACAAATTGGTTGTCTGTATAGTCGGTGTACGCACGATAATTTTATGTGATAACGAGAGATGCGTCACAAGCCGAACGCTTAGGCCGATCGTGCCTCTCTATCGCTAGTTCCGCTCTCTCGCTTGCACGCTCGGCGTTCATCGATTTATAAGACGTTATCACGTCAAAAACTGTATTTTTCTAACAAACTGGAAAGCAATATAAAGTGCTACAATTATATAAGTATATTTAATAATTGTGAGGCTACAGCCAAAAATGTATCAAAGAAGAGGCTATTTTGTAACTTTATAAATACTTTGTTCCAATATATAAATTAATGATGATATTAAGATTGGATATTATCACGTTTTACCCGAAGACAATAAAGATATTGTAAAGAATTGAGGGTATTTTAGCACTAAAATATCATTTGAAAAAATAATAGAAAGGTAAATATTATATAAACAACATAGGTACCATAAAGATATTTTTTATTGCAAAGAAACGTGTTTCAACGAGTTTTAACACATTGTCCAATAAAATCCGAATTTATAAGTAAAAGTTTATGTAACTATACTTATTTATAGAAAATACAATGTTAATTGTATATAGCGTAATATTTATTAGTAAGTAAACTTTAGCTGAATTGTCATGGTTCAATCGTGTAAACAGTTAAATAATTTTAAGTTGTTCCAGTACGGATAAAGAGAAATCAATAAATGAATACATTTTGAAAACCAGTTATTTCTTTTTTTTAATGGTAATACACAGATCGCCTTGCGTATATCTGTGTACCATTTTTTACCATTACTTATTAACGCCGATATACGCATAGGAAACGACCAATTGGAACCGTGCACCTAGCTTCTGGCGTTTCATAAGTGCATAAGAAACGATCAATTGGAACCGTGCACCTAGCTTCTGACGTTTCATAAGTGCATAAGAAACGATCAATTGGAACCGTGCACCTAGCTGCTGACGTTTCATAAGTGCATAGGAAACGACCAATTGGAACCGTGCACCTAGCTTCTGACGTTTCATAAGTGCATAGGAAACGATCAATTGGAACCGTGCACCTAGCTTCTGACGTTTCATAAGTGCATAGGAAATGACCAATTAGAACCGTGCACCTAGCTTCTGATTTTTCATAAGTGCATAGGAAAAGACCAATTGGAACCGTGCACCTAGCTTCTGACGATTCATAAGTGCATAAGAAACGATCAATTGGAACCGTGCACCTAGCTTCTGACGTTTCATAAGTGCATAGGAAACGACCAATTGGAACCGTGCACCTAGCTTCTGACGTTTCATAAGTGCATAGGAAATGACCAATTGGAACCGTGCACCTAGGTTCTGACGTTTCATAAGTGCATAGGTAACGATCAATTGGAACCGTGCACCTAGCTTCTGACGTTTCATAAGTGCATAGGAAACGACCATTTGGAACCGTGCAGCTAGCTTCTGACGTTTCATAAGTGCATAGGAAACGACCAATTGCAACCGTGCACCTAGCTTCTGACGTTTCATAAGTGCATAGGAAACGATCAATTGGAACCGTGCACCTAGCTTTCGGCGTTTCATAAGTGCCCATGTAGGTTTATGTGAAATAAAATATTTTGATTTTGATTTTTCATACAGGCAATGAAATCGTCAAATATGTCCTAACCGCAGAAGGCACATATTTTTCCGCTTGTGGTTTATATTTTAAAAGCATTTAATAATAATTATACCCAAGTACATTTTACAAACAGATTACAGCCCACGGATCTCACAGAGAGGAGGCCTGTGTCCGAGCAGTGGGAATATGACATGACATGACTGATTATGACATTTTACAAAAATCTTACATTAAGAACAAAGATTCAGTTCTCTCACATTCAGGGGGTAACCATCACCTCTTAACACGTTAGCTGTCTAGTGTACCGAATACAATACACGCCGCGTGGGCCCATCACGTCCGTGAACTGTAAACGGTACACTCGCCCCTGTCTCTTTGAGCTCTAACTTCATGGACTTGTGTGTAAGTTGCTCTATTTGTCAGGACTTGTCAACAGTATCGATTTGAGACAATATTACAAAAATTGATTTGGCCAATGGGGTTATAGAAAAAATTTGTATGGGGACGGTGAACGTGTTAAAGCAGTATTATTTCAATATTACTTCAGCGTGAGAAAGAGATGGAGCTATAAGTCCTATATAGCTCCATCACTTTCCCACTGTAATAATATTATAACAATACTGCTATAAGATGTGATGGCTACCCCCCAGTTGTTATATCTTATCACCGCCATGAGTAAGATGAAGTGGTTGAACGCATGGACGCTTTTTTACCGCTCACTGAAATTTCTACACTCGCCTTATCGCCGAGAGTTCAAAATCCAACAGTGTGCGTTTTTAACGCGCTAAAGATTCTCTTATAACGCTCTGTTGGATTCTCAACGTTCGGCTCCACGCCAAGAGTTAAAAATTAAGTGTGCGGTAAAGAAGCGTGTAAAACCGCTAATAGTTTTTCTTCTTAATTAAACTGCTCTAAAACACACTGATATTTGTAAATAATACTAATCAGTACTATAAGTATAGTCTGCGAAGTTATTCGGCAAGCATCCAGTCCTGGCCACGTTGGTGAAGTATCTAGCAGAGAGGCGCGGTGTTCGAGTCAGATTCGGCGAGTTGTAGTCCACTTCGTAAAGGCCGAAACGCTCGCTGAAAAAGAAAAAAAAACGATTAGCAATTTTCTGGTTGGATGTCTCTGCTTGGGTTATTTCTTTAAGTCTGTTGCGCACTACCACTGCAGGCTTAGTACGAGAACCGTAGAGAGGGGTTTTGTCGACGGAAGAGAACAAAAATGACGTTTCAGTATAGACATTATTGACAGTTTTCTACCGAGAAATGTAGACAAGCGAATTCTATTCTAGAGTAGAGTAGAAATAGCGTCATGCTAAGCCTGCTGGTGTACGTATGGGAGTGGCGCGAGGAGGTGAAACGCCGGGGCGTAAGTCCGCTGCCGCGAGAAATCGCGGCACAGCGGACGGAGCTCCGGCGGGATCTCATGGCGTCATGGAAAGTACGGTTGTCGCAACCCAGTGCTGGGCACGCCACGATTTCGGCGATAAGTCCCCTCTTTGAGGAGTGGCTGGAGAGGCGCCACGGCGTCCTCACCTTCCGCCTGACGCAGGTCCTCACCGGACACGGCAGCTTCGGGAGGTTCCTGTGTCGGATAAGGCGGGAGGAAACGTCCGGGTGTCACCACTGTGTGGATCGCCCGGAGGACACGGTGGAGCATACGGTGGAGGTCTGCCCGGCTTGGGCAGAGCACCGCCGTGTCCTCGTGGAGGCGATCGGCGGTAGAGACCTCTCGCGTCCGGCCCTGGTTCAGGCCATGGTACGGAGCGAGAGGGCATGGGCAGCCGTCACCTCCTGCGAAGCAGTAATGCTCGCGAAGGAGGAGGCGGGACGGTTGAGGGAAAGGCAAGTTTCGCGCCCTCTTGCCCCTAGCCGCCGCAGGAGACGCCCAGGGCGTCGGGCATCCCGGGCGGATTTCCGGCCACCGTAGGCGCGGGCTTGCGGACGGTGAGCAATGGGTAGCTCACCGTCCGGTAAGGACCAGGCCCGGGTCGACGGCGCGTCGTATTCCACGCGCGCCTCAAAGAGATGTCGTCAGCACAAAGTAGGGGTCCACTAGGGCCGATGCCTGCCGGGGTCGCGGGAAGGTACTTATGGGTCACCGAGGCCCCCGCAACACAGGCAACAGGAAGGAACACGGGTGGGTTTTAGTCAGTAAGAGTCTGACACACCCTCCCGCTCCGCCCAGAGCGGGAGAAGTTATTTGATGATTTCCCACCCTCAAAAAAAAAAAAAAGCCTGCTGGTGTGCAATAAAGAAATGCAACATAATTTTCCCTACACAAGGCTTAAACTTTTGAGTACACGGCACAGTCATAAGTTTCCAGCTTGAAGTACCAATAAATTTAGTAACAAGCCATTACGCTGGCTCCGATTGTCGAGCATAGTAACAGAATACCAGATATTACGTGTCCTTCACCACATAGTCCTCACCTTTGAAAACTTCATGAAAATCAATTTAGAGAACCTCAAAAAAAAGTCAAGAAATAGTTACCAAGGTTAAAAAAATTGTCCCATTATGATTCCGAAGTTATAGCTAAGGTGAGGATTGAGGGGTGAACGTCTCCACACAATCCTCACCTCAGTGCAAGCAAACAGCTGGGACTATCGACTTGGGATCAATTCCAAAAAATAGTCAAGAAATAGTCGTGACGCTATGGTCAGTCCCCATTGACTCCGAATAGGAGTTTCACTCCTCCAACCGTCAGTCCCCACTGACACCTATTTGAGGTCTTTGGGGCGCGCGGTTTGCAACTCTATTGTAACGGATGAGCACCTTATTGCGTTATAATAGAGTTGCAAACCGCGTGGCCCAAGACTCCTATTCGGTGTCAGTGGGAACTGAAGGGTTCGGGAGTGCGACTCCTATTCGGAATCAATGGGGAGTTACCGGTTATAATCCCCGAGTATCCAGTGTAGTAGCACAACGCTATGCTCTATGCTCGACAATTTCTGCACTCGGCTTGCAAAAGACAGACTACTACAGATC
This sequence comes from Atethmia centrago, assembly GCA_905333075.3. Taxonomy (NCBI): domain Eukaryota; kingdom Metazoa; phylum Arthropoda; class Insecta; order Lepidoptera; family Noctuidae; genus Atethmia; species Atethmia centrago. The sequence continues at coordinate 6,380,672 of HG995367.1, read as the reverse complement.
AAAACACGCGAAAGATCAAGACTTGCAGAACCACCCGATTACTAAATTCCATACTTTAATTAATTTAGTTTTTACTTAATTTCTTTTAATATTCTACTTACGAGAATCCCCTTGTCCATTCAAAGTTATCCATTAGACTCCAGTAAGTATACCCTATGACCAAACAGCCGTCCTTATAGACAGCTGTGTGCAAAGCACGCAGGTACGCGTCGATGTAGTTGACTCTGTTCGTGTCGCGCAGACCTGGCTCGAAGGACACGCCGTTCTCAGTCACCAAGGTCTTGGGGTTTCTGTAGGTCAGTCTCACGTAGTTCAGGGCTTTCCGGAAGCCCCAGGGTACTACCTGCGAAAGGAGTTATGATAAATAGGAGGACCTAGTCAAAAGGTACGATCCATATCTACCAATATAAATGCGAATGTAACTGTCAGTCTGTTATCTTTTCACGCTTAAACCATTGAACCAATCGTTATGAAAGATAGATAGGTACCTGGGACCTGGAGAAGGACATAGGCTGCTTTTCATCCTCGATATTTGTATAAATATTAAGAAATACACAAAGTGGCTGGCAACAGCTAGCTGATTAATTAAAAACATCTTGACAACCTCATCCACATTTCATTCACATCAGCCTATAGTCATTCACATCAGACTATAGTCTACGGCTGGATATAGGCCTCACCAACTGCCCACTGAGCTAAATTTTTACCCACTCTCATCCACCGGCCACCTTCAAATTATAGGTCTACATAAGTGTGTTCTAGACTGCGGTGCCTTACCTTTAACCACGTCGAATTAGTCTTCGGCCAATCTTCCTTCTGATGAATTTTAACGTTCACATCATCCTCGTATGACGGCTGGCTCTTAATCTTCCTCGATCCTTGCTGAACAAGATACGTGGTATAATGGTTCAATCCTAGGAAGTCGTAGGCTCCTCTGATCATATTTACTTCTTGAGGAGTAAAGTAGGGAAGTCTTGAACGAGGGAAGCCTTGCCGCTTGGAGTTGGCGTCAATGACGCTTCGCATAATAGGAGGGTAGTCGCCGGTTTTGGTGAAGATTGGGTTCGCGAACCAACCGAACTGGAGAAATAAAAATGGATTGTGTCATTCATCGGTCTATTGAATCTGCATCTGTAATGTACCATTTGACAAAAGAGTGTATGAAAAATAAACATTTGGTTTGAAAGTTAAATTAACAAGGAAAAATCGGCCTTCCCTCATGTCAACTTTCAGAAAGGTAAACTGGTTTTATAAAACGTAAACACTTGAAAATGCAGCACTAACAGTCTCCTTCAAGTCATACTTCTCAGCAATTGTTGAGAAGTATGACTCGGCAGTCATGAAGTCTTTCGTTCGGATTCTGGTCGCATAGCGTGGCAGTCTATCCTGAACTCAAGCGAGAGGTTTCATGACTACACACCTTGTATTCTACCTTTTTGTATTGTCTGTACTAACATAGTTTGTAAGATAATTTATTTTTTGTGACTAACAATTATGGACTTTGTCTGAATAAATAATTTTATTATTAATATTATTAATTATGAATTGATAAATAAAAATGCCAAGGCACGCGATTAACTCACGTTGAATTGCCTAGCTGTTTCGGCGGCTTTCTGATCCTCTGCAGACGTCGTAGCTGGCTCTAACCAACTGAACGCTATCGTGATGCCCATATGACCTGGAACATGGAAAGAGACATTTAAAATGTTCCTGCGTTGGTCCCATCATCCCCAGTCAAACTTTTAGCCAAATATATCTTCGATTTTCATTGTACGGTTTCCTCATTGTTTTCGTGGTCTCTGAGCATGGGCTCCTGGGTTCGATACTCAGGTCGGTCATAGTATTATAGGGTTTGTCCTTTAGGAAACTCTCAATAGCAGCCCGGAGTTTGTGACCGATAACCGTAATAGGCTCACAGACACTAGATCCGATAGGGGATCGGATCTAAACATAACTGGCGAAATGTGGGTGTGCTGAACCTCTGCCAATCAAAATCAAAAGTCATTTATTCAAACTAGGCTGAGATTCAGCACTTTTCGAGCATCAAAATAATTTTGACGTTCGAAAAGTAATTATTACAGTCATATGACAGTCCCCCAAAACACCCGCCCTTCACCACTTCCTAGTGCTTTAGCTGGGAAGAAGTGGCGCAACAAAAGTATAGTTAGAAAAAAAAATGTATTCTATACAATAATAGTATGCAAAATAATTTGCACTACGCGGAACACAAAACATTGAAAGCCTCCAAGCATAAAGGGCGTGCCCGCTTACATATAGGTATAGCTGTAACTCAGTCATAAATGATGAACTAGGACCACCGAAGTAAAATAAAGAAACAGTTAATTACTAATAACAATAACAAAACCATGGTCAGCAAGACGACGAGCAGCCGTTCACGAGCATAACGCACAGGTCAGCCATAACCCCCTCGCCATATCCTTCGGAGAATACAGGTGTGAGTTATGTACCTCCAATATTCTTTCGATACTCCTTTTCAAACATGCGGTAGACCATGCCGTGAGCTCTAAGCACGTTGTGGCCACACATATAGTCTTCGAAGCCACTGGATCTGCCTCCAGGAGCGTCGTCACCACCGTAACCGCCTTGGCAAAATGACACCGGTTCGTTGAACGTGATCCAGATCTTGACTTGGTCTCCGAAATTTTTGAGGAGAACCTGCGGTTTAAAAAAAAAACAAAAAAATAAACTGTATTGTTAAAAATGACAGCCCACATTTTTTTATTTATGTCTTAAACCTCGGACTACTGAATGATCTTCAAGGTCGCTCAGCGCGCTACGGACCGGGCTATACTCGGAGTTTCTTTGAAGGATAAGATTAGAATTAATGTAATTATCGGAAAAAGAACTGGAGTTACCGAAATATCTTGCAGAGTAAGCTAGCGGATGTGGCAGCGGGCGTACCTACATGATTGTCGATTGCAAATTATTTACTGATCAGACATTTGATATAATTGCAGATAATATACAAGGCAGTACTTACACGGGCATAATCGACGAAGTAATCTGCCATAATCGGGTTGGTCCATCCGCCGAGGTCCTGCAGACAATGCGGCAGGTCCCAGTGGTACATCGTCACGACCGGCGTGATGCGGTTGCGTTGCAGCTCGTCCAGCAACTCCTTGTAGTATCTGATGCCATCCTCGTTTACATAGCTGGGGAGAAGAAAGTGAAGCAGTTCCTAATATGCTGTTGTAATTACGAAAACTATTATCTAGCTAGAACTTCTCTTGAGTAACATGGCTAGGTAACTCAAGTGAATACAAAAAATCGCTTGTGCACAGCACACCTTCCTTCAATCAAACCCTCCTGGAAGATAAATGTTTACAGATAGATAGAAAAACTTTATCCACAAAAAAATGGGATGTCTTTCTGTAAGCTACGTGCGATGACATCACGGAGGACCGACACGCCGGTGGTAGCCAGTAGCCATAACGTTCGTTGCCGCCGTCGCAGCTGTCCGTCGCGGGCGGCGTGCGAGCGAGACCGCGCCTGTGTATTTACGAACACATTGTTCAGCCGTCGTCGGTGACTGACGGTATTTCAACTACTCACTTGCTTAACCCATTGGGCAATATCCTCGGCCAGGACATGGAGAATCGGTAAAAGCTGAGTCCTAGCTGCGTCATCAGCCTTACATCTTCCTTCACCTTGTAGTAGGATTCATCAGCGACGTCCCCGTTCTGGTGGTCGAAAATCCGGTCAGGGTGTTCGTGGGTATACCTGTCCCATATGCTCTCGCCTTTACCTGGAAAATGAAGGTCGTAGTCACAATTTTGACGGGTGATGAGGTGCGTACTTATAAATGGATGTTATAGTTGGTCGGTAATTGGCGACAGTAAGAGAATTTGGGCCAACGAAGGTGTGACTGAGGTGGGGTTGTGACTTTGTAACTGGTGTTACAGTTCAACTGCAGGTAACAGGGTCAATGGAGTCAAAAAAAGGTGACAGTTGCAACTACAGGTGACTGTGTGTCTCTGTGTTACTGAACGACTGTACGGTGACGGAGAGGTAACACGCGACGGTGTCAACAAAAGGTGTCTGTGGTGTGGTGTGGTGGTGTGGTGTGGTGTGGTGGTGTGGTGGTGTGGTGTGGTGGTGTGGTGGTGTGGTGTGGTATTTTGGGTAATTTCGGATCACTGAGTGTTACTGACGTAAAGGGGTAAGCGGCTAAGCGTTAGTAAGCGAAGGTGTGACTTAAGCCCCATTTACACTGTAGCGTACCGTAAAATTGAAGTAACAAATGGCTTGAATCGTCTAAGCACAGTTTATTAGACGGTGCGACGGAGTCAATAAACAATAAATAATAATAATTTATTGTTGCTTCAACTTATGGTATGCCATTGTTAAAAATTAAATCGCACCGTGCATACCAGGCTTAAAGCTGCGTCCTAACCAACGCGATCGTCGCGCGAGTATGCGATCGTCACGTTCATTTTGTTCGGCGAACCCGAACGCGTAGTCACTTCGCGTCGACAGAGGGTGCCTTCCGGTTTTCCAAACAAATGAGTGACATATGAACGAGACATCCGCGTATTTGACCGAACGATCTTTTTGGTTAAGACGCGGGGTATGTTAGTGTTCATTGGCTCTTCACTGGCAGTTGTCTTCACAGACAGTGAAGCAGAATGTAGAAAAAACCGAGATCTAAACCTTTTTTTAACTGAAAATTAGATAGGTACCTGACACATTCCAAGCCCCTTCGATCTGGTACGAAGCTGTTGACACTCCGAACGCGAATCCATTGGTGAAGCACACTTGCGAATCTAATACATTGTGATAGCTTGAACTCACACTGAAAAATAAAAGTTGCTTTGAGTGGAGGTTAATACTTGCGAGTCATGAGTTTATAATGATAACGATGATTATTTGAAACGTTTCTACATTTTTTATTTATTTATTAAATGTTATTTATTTATTTTTTTATATTCAACTAGGTCTTGCCCGCGGCTTCGCCTGCGTGGGGGTCGGAAATTACCACACGGAAACGTAATGCCAGGAAACGATGCCTGCCGGGGTTGCGGGAAGGTATAAAAGCGTTTCCGAGGCCCCTGCGACACAGGCAATGGAAGGGACACGGGTGGGCTTTAGTCAGTAAGAGTCTGACACATCCTCCCGCTCCGCCCAGAGCGGGTGAAGTTATTTGATGATTTCCCACCCAAATAAAAAAAGCCATAGCGGCATCGGTCTCAATCTTTCCCACCACAGCTCCAATCTGCTTTGGACCAGCACAATGTCATCGGCGAACAGCATACACCAGGGAGCCTCATCCTGGATATCCAACGTAAGAGCATCTATTATCACCACGAAGAGGTAAGGGCTGAGTGCCGACCCTTGGTACAAGCCGTCAGCCACATTGAAGTTGCCAGTAGTGCCTAGTGTAGACCGGACTTGGGTACTGCAGCGACTGTATATCGCTCAAATCAACAGCACATACTTCCATGGCACATATTTCTTGTTAAGGGCCCACCACAAAACTTCACGAGGTACTCGGTCGTATGCCTCTTAGAGGTCAACGATACCATGTGCAAGTTTTTATGCGCACCTCCGTATTTTTCTGTCGTTTCATAATATATTTTACTGCACTCCTAATATACCTCGCCGTTTCACTCCATACATTCATTTACACTTCGGTCAATCATCCCCCATATCTATCATTTTATCCACTGGATAACCGAAGCGACTTGAATGACCGAAGTGTAAATCCATCACTCGCTCTTTAAATTTTTTCGCACTTTCATTCTTCTCCAGCGTATGCCATTTTATTTTAGGGTAGATCGCTCTTTATTTATATTGAGTTTTATTTCTGCGACCATTTCCATAATATTAGGATGTCAGTCTGTGCTGTGAGACTAAGTCTTCTCTTGGTAGCACTTTTCAGTCTTTGATGTGCTTTAATTTTTTGTTGCATCGTACTAGAAAGTAATCAATTTGCGTCTTGTGCCTTCGTGCGTAAGTAGGTGTCCATTGTTCTTCTGGAACTAAGTGTTGGCTACTGCCAGGTCAAATGCGGTAGCGGATTGCAGCAATATCTCTCCGTTATTAAGGTTACAAAATCCCCATCGTCTATGCATTCTACCATAAACCCCTTTCATTCTTCCCACATGCCCTTTAAAATCACCACCAACTATCAATTCGTCGGGCACCGGGATGTTCATCAAAACTGTCAAAGTCCTCGCAAAACTTCTGTTTCACCCTTTCACCTGCGATGCATACACACTAATTACATTCAGCATTACATTTTCTAACGTAACTTTTACAACTATCAAACTATGTATCATTCATTCTCTTTACCCCATCACGCCTTCTTTCAAATTACTGTCTAATACTATTTCCACGCCATTTATTTTATTGCCACTCCCGTAGACAAACTTGTATAAACACCAATTTCCATCGCTTTCGTACCTTTGTTTCTTGCAAACACGCCACATTTATTTGACTTATTTTGAATACATTCGCTAACTCTCTGGCTCTTCCAGTGATCGTCCTAACATTCCAACTTGGATACCTCAATCTCACTTCCCGACCTCGCTTCTTACGTTGCGGGGGCAACGTAAGAAGCAAGCTCGGGGGGCCCGGGATGGTGCAATAACCTTTCTCCACTTCCCGCAGGAGCCGGGTGCTGCCCCTGCTCGTCGTCTGTGGGGTACGCCCTAGCCCTATCGCACATCATATCGTTTTTACTCATCATGTTGCTTAAGGTTTTGGCACAGTTTTACAATCGGCCGCCAGCCTGACACCAACCCTCTTTGGGAATGCGATTGTTGATAGTTTACCCGCCAACGCGCGGATGACCCACAGCTTTATTGTGTGCACTGGACTTGCGCTCCCTTAGTCACCTCCTACGACACTCACAGGACGAGATGGGGTGATCTATTCTTTCTCCGGGACCGATACGGATGTTTTATTTTGTTCCACCACCGGTGGGACAAAGTGGATTTTTTTTAAATATTGATGTCCACTTTGTCCCACTTTGTTGACTATAATTTTAATAATGGTTTGATTACGATTTTACTCACTTTTTTGTTTAAGGATTGCCCGACAAGTATCGAACTCGAATAGCGTGCTACCCCACGCCGTGTCAGTAAAGTACCTAAGGAAACTAGTTGGACCCGAAAAAACAGTTGTAAAAAACTGTAAATCATCATCATCTACCTACCTTTTTCCAACTATGTTGGGGTCAGCTTCCAGTCTAACCGGATAAATACCAGTAAAGTACTTATTCAGCTGCATAAAACATAAATACCTATTAATTAGCATGGAGGTAATATCAACTACTTATTGTTTTATGTATCAAATTCATTGAAATGTATTACGTATTTTTCTTTAGAACAATTGACTGATTGTTTTGTAAACAATGTTGTCTCTATCTTGCTGGAGGCGAGTCTGTGTCTTGATAGTTAATACAATTATTGGTTCACCCTCTGGCTAAACTTAATCCAGAATTTATAACCTAAATAAGGTAGAGACATTGGCTGTAGCAATTAAACCTTAACTAGACATTAATTAGAGATCACAACCATAGCAAGTAGGTACCTAATAGGTAATTGAAACTAACTTACGAGCTTAAAAGTTAAAATAAAATAAACCCTTATTCATCCCTTAACCCAAACTATATTCATCTGAAAAAAAAATTGGAATTACAGTCTGGCCGTCGAGAGAATATATGTTGTGGACAATTTATAGTTGTAATAAGGATCATATTCACAAAACACGTATTCGTTAGTGTGAAACTGGCAGGTCTCAAGAACGCATTCTCTCAACGGTCGGACTGTAATACAAAATACAAAAGAAACATCGTTCAACTAAAATTCTTAAAATAAAATTGTTCCTAATCGAATAGCAAAAGAAAAACTACATACCCATGTAACAAAACGAGGTTTATAAAACAGAGCAAATACATAGGAGTCATTATTTCGTTATCACAACAGCCCGGTCGGTGGCGCACTGTTGTCCAGCGCAATGCGAATAGATAGCGCGTTGGCATTGCACTAATAATAAACAGATGAGTTACAGGGTGCTCCGAATTGCAAGGTTGCAGTGCTCTGCACAACAATGGAAATATTATTGTGTGCGACATACGCGTGTATTAATCGTTCCAAGTATTGTAAACAAAATCATACTACACAGCGATTTGCAAGTCTGCCAGTGTTGTGCCGTAACTATACTTATTTTTTGCTTAGAAAAAGTTGTCCTTTCAGTAAATTAATTACAAATGCAATACCGTACAAGGATATAACGTTTACGCATAGCGCCGCAGCGGCAGCGTTTTTCACCGCCGCAGTATCACTCGCCGCCACTGCGCCGCGTCAGTTAAGACGCTGACAACAGCTAAAGCGCGGACTCTGTCGGACTGCAGAGAAAAGAAAGAGAAGCGCGATGACACAATGTTTGGAATGTATTGCAAAATATGAAACAATTATCTATTTACTTAAAAACGACAAGTAATCGAAAATAAAAAACAACCAAGTTCTGCATAAAAATAAGAAGTTCTTGTTATTAATTATTAATTAAATACCAACGTACAGTGATATTTAATATAGATATTTTGTATTGGAACTCAAGGTAACCACCAAGTTCTGTGAAACATGTTCAACATGTATTTTTTTCGCTTCCGCAAACTATATAGATTTGTCTATTTTTTTTATACAAGCCTACTTTGATCGTTTCCCTCTTGTCAGCGCCTTAAGCGTCCATACAAAGCGAAGGGTAGGTAACTAACATAGTCACCCTTGGATTTGTAAGGGCGTGGTCAGAAGTCACAGGATTCAGGGGTAGGTAGGTACAAGGTACAATGTAATTTCACCGATAATCAAACTTTTCAATGAATTGAATTAAAAATATAACGAATAAAGCAAAATTACTACAACTTAACTTCCGGAGTCTGCAATCAGCTACAACTAAGCAAGGTCGATACCAAATACCTACCACGCCATACTTTTGTTATTTTTTTTTTTAACTATGTTGCAACATCCTGTACAATTTTATCAGTAGCCGGCAAAGTCAACGACTGTTTTCATTCATATAGCTAATTGGATATTATTTCTACTCGCACAATGCAGTTATAAATTAAATCATATTGTCATATTCTAAATTGTTTTAATACCACTTTGAAAATGGTCCGTAGCTATTGTGCACTGTAGGTATCTATGGGTTCAATTAACACACAAACAATAAAATAAAATGAAAAAAACCGACTGCGTAAAAACTGAACTTTAAAAATATGAAACAACATTACCTGTATCTACAGGATGTCCCATAAATAATGGATACACTTGAAATAACATAATTATAATAGACTTTATGGCCGTTCTAAAAAAAATACAAAAAAAATGTATCTCAAGTAGTACCTAAAATTTTTAACCAACTTTTTTTACCTTATTTTACATTCTTCTTCACCACAACCACAAATGAAATACATTTCATCGATTATTTGTTGTTTTAATATTGTACGTTGACTATGTCGACAGAGAGGCAGTAAATAATGTGATTAGGAATTGCACAGTATTTAAAAAAAAAACAGTACCTATCTTTGCTGTTTCTTTTGTATTTTATTTTAGAACGGTCATAACGTCTACTGTATGCTATTTCAAGGTTATTACTCTTTACGGGACACCCTGTATAAACAATATCATGCAGTCGGAGGCAATAGGTCTTTATTGTTAAATTTAAGAAGATGACTCCGACTGCATGAGATTCTTTATATGTATAAAAAAAAACATTTATTTCGGGTAATTAGGCCCATAGAAGAAAATTTCCAAAATATAAAATTCACACTAATAATACCATAAAATAGAATAAAATAATAAAATTCATAATAAATGTCAAAAAAATTCAAAATAAAATTAAAATTAAAATAAAATTAGATAGCATTAAAATTAAAAATAAAATAAAATAACGATACTTTGGATACATACAAATACACACACAAGCTTAAATAACGCCTGCCAAACGGCCTTGCCTGAACATGCCTGCTGCAGCAATGCAGCATGTAGGGGCAGTCCAGTCAGCAATCATCACTAGGATTGCGTTGGAGCTGGCCCGCACTGTGCGTACCAGAGAAATGCTCCGCCTGCGCATAGTCGCGTGAAAACAGGCGGTGCGCTCCTCCGCGGACACGCCCGAGGCGCTGCAGAACCGAGGCAGCCCCATCACAATCCTAAATTATTATTATAGAGAACGCGGAGGTCGCTATAGCACTTCTTTGTGTAACGAGCCCACAGGCTGCATGTGTAAAGAGAAGTACAATATGCTCTAAAAAGTGTGACTTTTACCCTCCCTGAACACCTAGCAAACCGACGTGCTATCATGTTGGCTCTTATTGAGAGTGACCTCCGCTCTCTCTCAATATCCTCATTATCACTTAGGTCAGGCGTAAGAATATGTCCCAAGTATTTAAATTTATTCACCTTCTCCAGAGGTGTCCCGTTCAGTCTAACTGACGGAACATTCTGGGTACTTACTGCACCGACTACAAAAACCATGAACTGGCTTTTTGCCACATTATATCGCAAATCATGATCACGAGCATACTCTCATATATAGATGTAGGTTTCCATCTTTATAACCAATGTGTTTGTCCCAACATTACAATGGTAAATATGACAAAACACCTTGGTGTTATAATAGATGAAACACTTTCGTTCAAACAACACATAGAAGCTTTAAATAATAAAATTCGCAAGTTGATATTTGTTTTTAAAAAGTTACGCCATATTGCTGACCCAAAAATAGTTAGACAAGTTTACTTTGCTCTATGTCAATCGTTATTAACTTACTGTATTACCACATGGGGTGGAGCGGGTAAAACAAGGTTACTAACCATCGAGAGAGCTCAGGGGGGTAACCATCACCTCTTATATCAGTATTAATTCAATATTACTTCAGTGTGAGAAAGAGATGGAGTCCTGTATAGCTCCATCACTTTCCCACTGTGAAGTAATATTATAATAATAATGCTTTAAGAGGTGATGGATACCCCCCAGGGCAATTCTCAAAGTGTCTACTTTCCGCCCATTCCTTTTTCCTACCAACCTCCTATACAAATCTTGTGAAGTATTAACAGTTCGACAACTATTTATAATTAGCATTGTATTAAAACAACACACAGCCATACCCTACAGCACTGAATATTCTAATAAAATACGTAAAGATATAGTCTGCCACAAAATACAACAAAACATGCTTTTATATCCAAATTTTACCTGTACCTTGGTCCTCTCCTCTATAATAGACTAAACTTGAAAGCAAACATTTACTCCCTGAATTACAGAAATTGTAAGAGAACTCTTAAGGAGGCTCTCCAAAGTACATATTAATAAGTCATACGAAGATACATAGAATTTATTAACTGTGTTAAAGTAAATATGTATACTCACCTACGATAAGTATTTACTTATCAAATTTAGAAACTAAGAGATAAGCTACTCAACATAATCATAATTTAGTGTTATTTTTGTGTATATTGTCTACTTTTAATTTATTTATTAATTTTATAAGACTATTTTAAGCACTTTTCGCCTGAAACACAGGATTACCTAGTTCAGGTTCGTAAGTGTTAGGAGTATAATTTATATTTAAGAAAAACTGTACTAATTTTTATGCCTTATAATTTTTTTGAATAAATATTATTATTATTATTATCTTTTTAAAGTTCACTTGTACGCAGATGGGTTTTTTGATTTTATTATTTTACTTTTTTTCACTTTTTAAATATATATTTTTACGTTAATAAGACCTATTATAAGAACTTTATCACAGCTTTATTAAAAGTTTTGAAAACTTAAGTCACAATCTTTGATCAATAATAGCACGTCACAATGGTTGCTAACCAACTTTAAACCGTTATAGATCCTAAATGGTCATTCAAAATTAAAAATTATTAGAAAACCTATGATTTTCAAAGACCTATTCAATTATACCCCACTTGACATAGATCGTCTCCATTTTTTTATTTTTCATATTAAGACATTTGGTTGTCGCCATAATAGATTTTGATTACTGTAATATTATGTCTTTTGTGACACTCACAAGATTATAGCTGCATTGACACAATTAAAGTACGCTTGGACAAAGTAGATTTGGCGGTTACTTAGACGTTTTTTTGATCGTGACAACACTGATCAAAGCACACTTGGATGACGGCGTCCAATCAAAGATCTAGGACCACGTTCAACTTTTCAAAAGATGCTCTGTCAAATCTACTTTATACAAGCGTACTTGGATTGTGTCAACGCGGCTTATGAGTTTATGACAAATCGATTGACGTAAGAATCATCAAAATCGGCCCACGCATTCGGTATCTATTGCGCCACGAAGGAACAAACACACATAGGCTGATAAACACATTACACCTTTGCGGGGTCAGTGACAGGTCGGCCCAAGTCATCTCGGCCTGAATTATTTACCAGTTAATGCGTTAGTCGTCAAAACGCCTAAAAAAGTTGTGTGTACCGTCGGCATGAAAAGTATCGACCTCTTAAAATATTAAAGAGTTTTTAATTTATGTAGGTACATATTTATTTTGATGAATAAATATTACATTTATTCATTATTTATTATTACTCACTTGCACAAAGTTGTGGATCTTTTTCACTTGGCGACTACATTTTAATTTGGTTTATTCATTAGAAAATGCCCAAATTGAACACACATTTGAAGCTAGGTGTTTACGATGTTTTAGGTAAACGTGACCGGCGTGTAATAAACTTACACTGATTTTTATTAATTAGCAGTTATAAGTTCTGGCCTGAGAAGGCCCTTCGCCCGACATTGTCAACAGTAACTGAATTTCCTATTCATTTGAAATGCACAAAAATTGCAAATATAGGTACATCGCAAGAGAGAGAAATAAAACAATTGTCATCAGTATCACTAAACCGGTTCAATGTGAGCCAAGGGCACGGTAAACTTTTCGCAGAAATCGCCTTCTTGTCTTTTATGTTCTTGTCTATTGTAAATTTTATGTGCAAGGGTAGATAGAAAGCATTTCTATAGTCATCACTTCATCAGATAATCGATTCTTAGCAAAGGAACGCTTGTCTTTTTAGTCTATAATTAAAAAAATACAAATGAACTTAGGCTATTTATAGTATAATGATTGTAAATACTGGGCTCCTAAATACTGGCGCGACTTGTCGCGCGATGCGACGCGACACAAAGACACCGCGTGTAGCGCTTCAAGCGGTGCCTTTGTGTCGCGACGCGTCGCGCGACAAGTCGCGCCAGTATGTAGGAGCCTTAAAGGGCGTTGTAAATAATTATGTTTTCCTGATTTGTAGGTAAATAAAAAAACAAAATTAAAAATTAAAAAATATCAAGCGATCCTTACAGTAGGTTGCCGCATATGATGTGTAACATCTGACAACTCATCTTGGTAATAAACAACTCACCAGCGACAGAAAATAACATCAGAATTTAAAAAAGCTAAATACTGAAATATTTATTTTAATATTTGTTCATTACTAGTGGTCGCCCACTGGTGGAAATTCGACCCCGTCGACTTACTATCTATATAATACTTACTAATTCCATGCTATTCAAAAGTACTTAGGTACTTATTCCATGTTCAAGTGGTCACTTCCTCACACACTTCCGTAACTTTTCACGAAATTACTCAAACCACAGAAAGCGAGAGGAAAGATTAAATTAAAAGGAAACAACAAAAATTAAATTCGTAATTATTTATTTTATAGTATCTATTTACTGCCTGACCGTACAAATGTATGTGAAAATCTGGTAAAGTGAAATATCTGGTATTATTATTCGGGCTTAGTTGTCTCGGCCCGAGCTGTCGGTGACCCCCTTTGCGTCGCGCAGTCGGGTAAAAATAACACAAACACACAAAACACAAACACCATTCATTAACACAAACATAATAATAATTATGTATTACCTATTTCTATTTGTGTTATCTTATATGCCATATTAATTCTACATAGCATGACTTAGGTAAAAGATTACCTGTTTATTAAAGGGCTGATTTTTCAGTACCTATGTATTAAGTTAACTTTTAACTGAGAAATTAATATTGCGGTTTGAATATGAAGCTAGTATTTTTCTGTTTAAGGTTTAATTGTTATTACTTAATTCAGTTACTAAACAGCAGGCTAGTTATTAGGGCACTGTCACAGTATTTAATCGTTACATTAGTTATTTACGAATAATAACATCATTATGCTCCTGACACCCTTATCCCAATTTAATAATATATATATATCATCACTATTTATCTTGTGATTTATCTACCAAATAATAACACACTTTTGTTCATAGCACATTTAGTTTCACTACTCACCACAAGATGGCACTATTTTAAAGAGCAACGCTCGATAATTTTCTAGAACCACATAACCGATGGCGATGCACCTCGCGTATTCTAGAGCCGGCCGTACAGTCGTTCGCTTTGGAGCGAAGTGTAGCACTTTCTCGAAACTGATGCAACCCACCGATAAAAGGTGGCGCTGTCGTCGCTCAAATATAAATACGGGGAACGGATGGGGGACCCGGCAGTTGTTTACGAAGCAAGTGAACTGTTCAAACTAAAACTAACAAACAAGCAAAGAGTACTAAAATGTCGACGATTCCTTACTTCTACGATCTTAAAAGGCCGTTTCGCATGGTGGAGAGAGATTTCTACAGACCTGAGAATTTCTTCGGATATTCACCATTTAATCAGCTGATGCCTCGTGACTTCTTCGACCCATCATTCCTCAAGTCTTGGGAAAACGCCTTCCAACCATGGGAGAACTTCATGAAGCCAATGGAACAGCTCTCATCAGCGATGAACCAGCTTGCGCCCAACAGCGTCGGCAAAATCACATCGGGCGACGAGAAGTTCCAAGTCAATGTGGATGTCCAACATTTTGCACCTGAAGAAATAAACGTGAAAGTGATGAATGGACAGGTGATCGTTGAGGGAAAGCATGAGGAGAAGCAGGATGACCATGGTTATATTTCCAGACAGTTTGTAAGGCGGTATGCTCTTCCACAAGGATGCTTGCCTGACACTGTAGAGTCAAAATTATCGTCTGACGGTGTTTTGACCGTCACAGCACTTAAAGTCCTAGCCATGCCTTCAACTGGAGAGAAGATAGTGCCAATCACACACACTGGACCAATCAAGAAGCAGCTACGGATTCCAGAACCAATTACGGGTTAAGGAAAGTGAATTTGTAAATAATCGTTGTATTATTTTCCTTGTAAGACTCAGTTGAATCTATGCTATAAATAGCCTATTTTTATTTTTTGATAAACGTATTATACATATAACGATATCCCTTTTGTTTTATTTAATTCTATCTATATCTTAATACGGCTACATTGTCGCGATAAACGGTTTACGGAGATGTAAAAAAATTAATGGCAGTAGTACGTATAATGAAATTAAAAGGAAAACTACCACAGCTAAGTGCTTTACAAGTTAACGAGTAATAGTCGTTCAACTTAAATTTTCAGTTGGTGAATTGACCGTGACCGACCGTGACTTATATCGATGTAAGGGAGAACATGTTTTTGGGATAGTGCATGTCTGACCACGCACAATGAAGGGTTCCGTAGTTGGGATGAATTTATCCCAAATCTCACAAAAAAGAAGAGGTTTTTTTGAAAAACAACCAACTTTGGCTGGAAGGTACATTCGAAATTCCAGTCACAACGGCAAATCGTCCAGGTCGCCCTTGTAAATCGTTTGGGGAATCTAGCGAAAGGACCAAAAGAAGAAAAACGGAAGGTATCCGATCTAATGTAGAAGATGGTGTAATACCTAAGGCAGCTCAAGTTGAATTAAGTAAATCGGGAAAACGTGATGCTTCCCACGTGCTCAAAGATATTATGAGCTCTCCGACCCATGCAACGAAATACAAAAAAGCTTATGATTCGTCTAAATGTGAAAAACCATCGCGTCTAAACCCCATGGAAGCATTAAAAATGTTTATAGATGCAGACTTAACAAGAGGACAGTATGAAAATATAAGAAACACGAACAATAAGTTCTTTCCATGTTATAGCTTAATCCAAGAAGCAAAAAAAGAGTGTTATCCTCCTCCAGAAACGTGCACGGTAACGAGTACCTGCGCCGAAATCCAACTGCAATTGTCTTCGTTTCTGCCTGAAACATTAAACATGCTTCTGTCTGCTACAAACCCAACAGAATCAGAAAGTAAGAACGAGGAGGTGAATTGATTTGAAAAAGTATGTATTGTTATTGGTAAATTAATTAAGTAATGTACTCGTATGAATATGTAAATATATAGTGTGTGTATATAAGTGTATGTAAGATTATGTAAATATATAGTGTAATGTAGATAAGTGTACGTAAGGATATGTAAATATATGGCCTATTTTCACCATTTTTTTTTTAATTTTTGTTTTTTTTGCTTTTTTTATGAAACTATAAAAGTTATTGTTCGTATATATTTCGCTTGTTTTATTTCCGTCATTTTAAACCAAAAAACCCGTACTAATATTTTTGGCCGGCTAGATTAATGAAATACTCCTATGTGCAACGTTTTGGGCAGGGCGACAGCTAGGGTTACCCCAAGTTAACAATATTTATTAATATTCATTTATTTCTTTTAGATCAACATCGTAATCAACATTGTTATTAAGTATAAAGAATAATTAACAATTATCAAAAAAGGATACTTCCAATTTCCAAGCCTTGTTGATAGAAAAATACCTGCATAGAGTATTGATCCGTAACTAAATATAAGTAAGGAGCGGAATCACGTCGAGCGTCGACGGAGTGAGTAGCTGAGTAAAATAGTAAAATACTTTGAAACCTTGCGAGTATTTCGAGTCGGCAGTTGATCGGCGTACTTGCAAGTAATAAAAACCTGATATACAAACGGAAAATCTAGTTGCGTAAATACGCACCTTCCCTATTAAATAACCAATTTTTATTTGTTTACCGTTATCCGTGCGCGGGAATTGATGAAATCGCAGTTCTTTATTAATGTAAGATGACGACTTGCAATCTTACACTACACACGACGTATGCACCATTTTAATAGTATTATACATAAAATTAAAACAATAATAAATTCAACACCATAGCCCTGAAAGTTGTCTCCCGAACTATTAACACGGTAGCGTAAGCAGATCGGGAGCGCGCTTCCCCCGTCTTGCCCCTCACGCCCCGCACGATTGCCTTGTCTTTGTGCAATTGTCTGTGTGATTGTTGTCGGACGACTGTATGATGTTTAGACTGTGCAGAAATGTGAACAAAAAATAACTTACAAAAGGTACTTACATCTCTAGGTATTTGTTTCATGACGTCATCCGTTAACTTCATTTCAAATCCTTGGTCGTAATCCTTTCTTTTATTTTTGGCTATCCCGTGTTTTTTATAAGTACTTACCTACCTAAACTGCTTTACTCCGGTCAACGGCGGCAAAAATTTTCAATGGTTCATTGTGTTTTTCTACGTGTTTTCTCGAAATGGAAAGTAGTAAGTAAATTATGTAATAAATTATAACACATTTGTAGCAGTGTACCCATCACAGCACTGTTTTATAAAGCTGTATCTGTATCATGTAACGGTAGCGTTTACCCACAGATTTAGAGTGGGCTAGATACCGCATGTTCATTAGATATAGTATAAAAACTTGTTGGATGTCGCTACGTGGCTAGCGGTCCCGGGGCTCAGCCCATCTGCCGCGGAAGCTACACGGTAGCCCGCTAATACGGGCCCCTCATTTTATTTGCCTATAGCGGCGATGATATTTCTGTAGGCGCGTCAAGACGCTTGTATGTCATATCAGCGTCGCTTTCTTCAGAACACCACGGCGCACAGTGGGCTGAAATTCGACTTTCATAGACATGTTCATTTCATTTTTTAAATGTCATGTTTTTTACTCTGATATGCTTCGGAAGACTCCTAACATGCCTAAAAACATAAAATTTATTGAATATTAGTGACAATGACTAGTGTAGATTTTTTATTTTTTTAAATTGTATGGAGTTGGCATAAAAATCAGCGATAACTCAGCTATCGTATAATTGCGCCTTATTTCTTCGTAGGTTATTATTTTATGATTTATTTATAATTTTTCGACATACATACTTCGTAACGCGCGCACAGATGCGCTTTATTTTTTTAAAAGCATTCATTTTTTATCATTTTATTATTAAAATGTTATGATATATTTCGTGCTTTGATCAAAGCTTAACATAATATTACGTACCTTACATAACATAACATAATCAGCTTATAATGTTCCCACTGCTGGGACACAGGCCTCCTCTCTGTGAGAGGGAGTGGGCCGTAATCCACCACGTGGGCCCAGTGCGGGTTGGTAGATGTCACATGTCTTCGAATTTTTGGTTCTAGGACATGCCGGTTTCCTCACGATGTTTTCTTCACCGTTTTGAGAGCAGTGGTGATGAAATAATTTACACAAAGTAAAGCGCCTGTCTGGGTTCGAACCCACGACCTACAATTCGTAAGTCACGGCCGTTACCACTGGGCCACCACCGCTCTCACGTACCTTAGCTATATGTAAATTATAATTTTTTAATATCAGAGACTGAAAATCGGAATTGTAAAGTATTTTTTTTATCCAATAAATATTTTTATTTACTTACTATATTTCATGCGTATATTAAAGCTGAACTTATTCCAATTTTAGAGACTCAAAACCGCAATTAAAAAATCTTTAATATAGCTTTATTTTTTGATGCAATTTTAAAAGTTTCAACGGTGTACAGGTAAAAACGAACTTAACATAATTTTTAATTGAAGGATCTGGAGAAAATACTCAAAAACCACATTCATATGCTTAAATTAATTAAAAAAAAAAAAGTGACGCTAATAATTGTAAACATAAAAAAAACTAAATAATAATAAAGTATTTCAATAATTATAATCTATTCCGAGTCACTATCACTAAAATCAGATTCGGAGTCAGATTCAAAATCCAAATTATATTATTTATTATTATTATCCAAATATCATGGTCAGATTCTGGAAGATTCAACAGACTCCTGCTTTTTTCTTTTTTGCTTCCATAGTAGGCCTTGTCGTTGAGATAAGTGGATCTGAAGAAAGCGGAAGGAAATCGTTCAAACACACTGCTTTTTTTACGGGAATGGTGTTTCCTAAATCTTCTGAAATCTTTATTGCGAGCCTCCGATGCCTCTTCGGAAATACTCCCAATTGGTACGATTGCGTTATGAGCAATAATCTCGGCTCCATGAATCAGTATTTTGTGCACAGTAACAGGCATATTGTACCAACCATATAAAGTCACGAACCTCTCAGCAGTCTGCGATGTATATTCCTTGATTTTTTCAACATTTATGTGTTCGTCTGAGGTTATGGTCTGTAAAATTACAGCAAATCTGCGGATTAGTTCTTCGTCCAGCCCCGTTATGTTAGAAGTTTTTTCAGGGAACTGAAAAAATCTTCTAGCGGTTGAGGGAAAGGCAAGTTTCGCGCCCTCACGCCCCTAGCCGCCGCAGGAGACGCCCAGGGCATCGGGAATCCCGGGCGGATTTCCAGCCACCGTAGGCGCGGGCTTGCGGACGGTGAGCAATGGGTAGCTCACCGTCCGGTAAGGACCAGGCCCGGGTCGACGGCGCGTCGTATTCCACGCGCGCCTCAAAGAGATGTCGTCAGCACAAAGTAGGGGTCCACTAGGGCCGATGCCTGCCGGGGTCGCGGGAAGGTACTTATGGGTCACCGAGGCCCCCGCAACACAGGCAACAGGAAGGAATACGGGTGGGTTTTAGTCAGTAAGAGTCTGACACACCCTCCCGCTCCGCCCAGAGCGGGAGAAGTTATTTGATGATTTCCCACCCAAAAAAAAAAAAAAAGCACCTTTAGCAGCCCATTTCTTGAAGTCCAACCTGTATGCGATATGCAAGATACACTCCATCATATTTATTAGAGCATGGAGAGATGATAGTCCAAGTTCCATCATGTTTTCTGCTATTTGCTTATATTTCACATCTGCCAACTTGTTCATCTGAGATGGTTTTGTTTAACAAAGGTAGCATGTCGTTGACGATTTAGCTTCTGAAAGATGTGCGCATATTTTACCGTCAACAATTGTAAGCTTATGCTTACAATGGTTGGTTGGTTGCTTGTGTTTAATTGTTTTACTATCGCACTCAGTTAGTGTGAGAGATTCTATTTCGCATTTTATTCTACTTCCTTTTTCTTTACCACTACTTCATTTTCATGGACAAAGGTAAGCTGCACTGGGCGACAAAATGCTGCTGAGCAAGGTTTTGGATTCTCCCACACTGTCTCCCCTTCACAGGTCATCTTTAATGGGGCCAATGATGTCATGAAGATACTGGAGTCATTATATGAAGAATCCATTTTCTGCTTGTACCTGCTCTGGCTTGACGCACCATCAAAACTCCACTTGCTGATCAACTGAAACTGTTTATTTTGAACACTTTCCGGCAAAGTCTTCAAAATTCTTTTCCCTGTTAAGTCCAAAAGAGCTTGTAGAGTAATTCTAGCTGATTAGTCTGTAACTGTTATGACGTTTATTGGTTCAGGTGGATAACAGTCGTGTTTTTCTTTCTGCACACGGTAATAGGAAGAGTGAATATTCTTTAAACCCACTCGGATTGCTGACTCTCTCAATGTTATATATTGCCAATTTGAAAGATTAAGTGTAATTAATAAACCAAGTGCTTTCTGGGGCGTAAACGACGTCATCTCTTAGTTAGGTTTCTTAATGAGTTCTTGGAATTTTTCGATAACTTCTGGGTGCTTGAGCAGATGTTGTATCACGACAGCAAAGTTTTCTTGACCGGTTTCATTTTTGATATAGCTGCATGTAAAAGTTCACTGGATTCGCCTATTCAGAACTTCGTCTCTTCTTCTGTTTAGCTCCCAAATCCTCAAAAGGTATTCGAGAGATGTATTTTCTTTTTGTCATAGTCCCAACTGTTGTCGATGATGATGGACTCAAAGTAGAGGTACTAGCAATTTCTTTGAGGATCTGTTTTTCTTTGATACAACTAGGCCAGTCAACATCAGCTGCAAACCAACTACCATAATCTTGTTTGAAAATTTCCGTTTTTCGGTGGGCTGATTTCAAACGCTTTACTTTGCGAATCTTCGACAAAATTATCTTAAGGTCATTTGATCTTCTTCACTTAAATTGTAACTGGATCGAGATAATACAGTCTCAAATAATAAATGTGTTTGCGAATCTTCGACAAAATTATCTTAAGGTCATTTGATCTTCTTCACTTAAATTGTAACTGGATCGAGATAATACAGTCTCAAATAATAAATAGTAGTCACCTTTTTTCAGAACTTTGTAAAATAACAAACAAGTCCAGGTTAGTTACAATACTTTCCATGTTGAAATAATAATGAACGTGTCACTTTTAATGCGTAAAGCATACTAATTTAATATTATCTATGCACTTCTATATACCGGCTGATTTTTTTTACCGTCTCGAAAAACATAGGGTATAGTAGGTGAATTTTTTGTTTTTTTTTATTTCTTCAACCTGTAAAGAAATTGATTTATCAATAAATACTACCCATTTGAAGTAAACTTTTCATACTAAAACAATAAAAACAGAAGAATAAATCAATGAAAAAATATCGAAACCCTACTAAATGCGCAGAATTTATCAATGAATTCGTAGATCCGTTCTTTTGCAGCCGATAGGTACTCGCCGCACTTGCCGTCGGCTTCTTTGATATCAGCAGGCGCACGAGCCGCTCGCTCGCACATCCCCGCCCGCCCGCGTCCCGCACTTCTGTCTACGATTAGTCACGGCAGCGTGATGTCACGCTGTTTATTTCCGCGTATGCACCGATCGTCCGCCCGGTGATAGTTATCGTATGTAAACATGTACGAATATTCTAATGTACAGTACCTCGCAATGGTGCGATTTTATATCCTGTCTGGTGAAAACATAGCCAGTGCGAGGCGAATGTACGCAGAAGAAGAACATCTTCAGTCGCTGCGAAGGAACGGTATCCCTGCTCCTCAAATTCCCAGCACTTCCCTTACGGACGTATCAGCGGTTACTAATCATTTAAATAACCCTCCTTTTTGCTGCGCCGCAGTCGGGTAACAAACGGGTCATCTCGACCTTGGACGGTTTAGTTAGTGATGGCACAGTGATGGGTAACGGCACTCCCTTTTACAAATCCATTAATACAATGTATTAATGATTTGATTACTTACATAATAAACACCAATTACCTAATTTAAAATCGACTTCGCCTAATATATCATAACCTCACTTTATGTCAATTTCTATGAAATAATAAGTTAGTAGCTAATGATAATCTAACTAATACCTATTACAAGAAAGAGTGGTTAACTTAAAACCTTAGAAATACCTACAGATTAATGTATTACTAATCATTCCATTTAGTCAGTGATTGTGTAAGAATACTACCTAAACAGGTTTGTTTAAATTTTGCAAAACAGATCAGGCCAACTCACCATGGATAAATAATCATTGTCTCTGAAAGGTACCTACCTAAAGACCGCTGTAAACATTTCAGGTAGCGGTAGCGGTTTTTAGGTAGGTACCTTTCAGAGACAAAGATTATTTATCCGTGGTGAGTTGATCTGTTTTGCAAAATTTAAATAAACCTGTTTGGAAACGGCAACACTGTGTGCGTTTCGCTCGCACGTTTACTTTCATTCATGCGCGATTGCAGCCTACGCCGCGCGCCGCTTCCTTTACTATTATTAGTTTTACGCACGGGCCGTAGGATGGATAGTTTTCATGATTTTTTTAGGAAATTCCGAATCTTGTCAATTTCAATGGTACAAAGCAAATATTCTCAGGTATGGCTTCTGTTCCTCTTACACAACACACGCTAATATTCTCGAGACGGTAAAAAATGTCATCCGGTATAAGATGAAGAAGAAATGTGCGACTAATATACTAATCTCAATAATTATATTGGTACTATTAGCTAATTAGTGGCTAACTGTCTGGTATATATTTATTAGATCTATTAATCAAAACAAATTACTAAAAACATTAAATATTAGCATTACTTGATAAGTTGATGTCATTTAGCGTTAAGAATAAAGACTTTAGTTACGTGTACTCATTGTCTAAGTTTAGAAAGTATAGTAGCTGGACCAGTATTGGGCAAAATGTAATCTAACTACTGATTACTAACTACGACTACATAAAGTAGTTAGTAATCATAACTACAAACTACATAAAAAAATCGAAAAATGTAGTTAAAAATTATGACTACTAACTACTAATTGTAGTTGCAATCACGATTACTTGATTACTTTTTATAACTACAGATTTAAAATAATGTTGCGTCATTAAAAAAGCTAACACGCGCGATAGTCGTTCATTTAGGTACATGATCGACTATCGCGCGTGTTTCGACTTGTCGTAAATACCCGTTTTAATGACATTATTGATTTTTCTACCGCCAAAGCACAAAATGCAGCGATCGCTGCAATATCTTTACCATGCTTTAAAACCAAATGGTTTACTTGCATTCCCATAGAAGAGCATCAAAGGTTGAAAACCTTTTTCAAAGCAGCTATTGCAAAAGAAGTTTCGGAAAATGCTTAATTCAGTTCAGCAATAAATAAACAAAACAAATATTACTTTTTTCAATTTGATCGCTCTTCTTCAGATACTGAGGAAGATGTATGCCGAGTCCAGAGGTCAGAAGCAGATCTGATTGTTTCTTGTTATTTATCAGATATGGATCGAGAACTAAATTGTCTTCATAGATACCCATAAGTGGAAAAAGTATTCATAAAATACAATACTCCATTACCTTCTTCGGCTCCAGTGGAAAGACTGTTTTCATACGCAACTATCATACATAAACCATCCCAAATCCCACAGGCTATCGGATGAAATGTTCGAAAAACGTGTACTAAAAGCTAATTTAAATGCTTAACCCAATCAACGTTTTTAGTTTATTTATTTGATTCGCAAATAATTTGACTTGTGTTGATGTTTGGTGAGTAGTTTTATTTTTTTGATTAAGTACATTGCAATAAAAAGTAATTAAGATCTGATAAGTATAGGTACATAATATCTACGGCTTTAATCCTTGCATTTGATTATTCATGAAAATAAACATAGGTACCTATGTGCAATAAACTGATTATTTTTTTAAGCAGCCATATTCCAAAACATATATTACTACACATTACATGTTTATTTAGTTGCAAAATATAAGTTCATAAAACTTAAGTAATCAGTAATTATAACTACTAGATTGCAGCAATCAAATTAACAACTACTTAATGTAGTTCGATTACTGTAGTTAAGTTACATGTAATCATAACTACATGTAGTTAACTACTTTTAATCGTAATTAGTAACCAGATTACAAAATTGTAGTTAACTACGCCCTACACTGAGCTGTACACAGTTATTTAAGGCCGGGTGGACCAAGCGAAATCAACCTACACGCAGAGCGAGCCGTGCCGAAGCGTCGCGTCGCCGTCGTCGCCGTCGGCCGCGTGAACTCATAAATGAACTTAAAGTCGAGCGAAATGTCACAGTACAGAGAAGCGTGTCGTGTAGGCAGAAGGTCAACTTATTTTATTAAATTGTAAAAAAATAAAAAAAAAATACGAGAGTTGATTCGTTAATCGCGAAAACCTAAGACATTTCTATGTAATAAATTATTTTAAATATATATTGTAAATGCAAAATGCTCTAAGTCATATTTCATTAAGTTATTCAACATTTTAGTTTCTTATCAGATTAAGCTGTGTGTTTTTGATCGTACTTAGCTACTTAGATAAACTCTTGCAATAAAAATATTCCTCTTAGCAAATGGCAAAAGCAATGACGATAAATGTTATTTTTCTTAGTATGATGTTTACAGTTGAGTTAAGAAAAAAAAACAACATGGAAGTACTTATAACATTTAAGAATACGATGTGAAAATAAAAAAAAAAACACAAAATTATTATCAATTATAAATCCGTATGTAATTTTCGTAGTATTGAGTAAATAATCAAAGGTAATCTTTGTTTTTAATTAAATAACACTACTTTACAACATTTAAAACCCATAAATGAAACTAATATGTATTAATAGTATAATTAGCCCTATGTTGGACAGTGAAGTGAAAAAAAATAGTATGTCAAGTTTTTATGATATGATTACTTTTTATTTCACAATGTTTGCATATTTAGGTGTCGATATATCTTTTTAATACTGATTTGTCACTGAAATAATAAAAAATTGTGCATGACTAACATGTCTGTGGCTCCTAAGATACAAGTATTTATTTACTTAGTTTAGGAGTCCACCTGTTCATTTATATTTCCATTGTTCACCGTTTGTACAATTACTGTTTTATGCTTAAACAATGTTACTATGTGTTAAATGTATGTATGTACAAATAAATAACTTTTATTATTATTATTATTATGTTTATTTATTTTTTTACATATTAAATATATTTTTAAATATTTCTTGAAAAAAGGTATAAAAAAAAAAACATTTAAAAATATAAAAAATAGTGGTCCGCCGGTGTCGGGAGCAGAGTCCAAGCTACCGGTGGTTAGGACTCCAGAGACAGGAACCTCCTCACAATGCGGGCCGTATCGAGGAGTACTGCCTTTTGAATCAGGCCCTTGATCCAGCCGCCTAACGAGAGCCTCGAGAGATGATGGTTGAGGCTTTCAGCCATCAGGCCATTGGCCGTAACGACAATCGGCACAATGACAGCCGAGTCAACATTCCACATGTCAACAACCTCGTGTGCTAAGTCGAGATATTTTATTTGCTTCTCTTTCTCAGCTTTCACGAGGTTTTCGTCATGTGGAATGGTAACATCGACTATCATTGCGCGGCGCGCTAATCGATCTATCACCACTATATCAGGCTTATTGGCGACAATAGTCCTGTCAGTAATGATAGACCGATCCCAGTACAACGTGACATGGTCATTTTCGAGAACTGGGTCGGGCGCATACTTGTAATACGGTACCTCAGAGTTCACAAGTTTATATTTCAAAGCAAGTTGCTGGTGAATAATCCTAGCCACTTGGTTATGTCTGTGCAAGTACTCGCCGTTAGCCAGACGAGAACAACCAGAGATAATATGTCTGATAGACTCACCCGGACGGTGGCATGCCCGACACACGTCAACCGTCCCGTCCTTCATAATATGTCTCCGGTAGTTATTCGTCAAGATAACTTCGTCCATAATTGCACAGACGAAACCTTCAGTTTCCCCGAAAAGGTCCCCAAAACGTAGCCAGGATACGGACGCTAAAAAATCTACATCTGGCTCATGAAGAGCCCGATAGAAGCGCCCGTGTAGCTCCTTGTTTTGCCATATCTCCTTGCGGTCATCCGTTGTAAGTATTACAGGTTTGCACCAGTTCTCTTTAGCCATGGAAAGTGGGGTGAGCCCCTTGTCCACTGCGACCACATCACGGTGCATACCCACTTCGGTTTTCAAAAAATATTCCCTGAGACTGCATATCTCGCGGTTGTGGAGGGTCTTCGCATTTAAAAAGCCTCGACCCCCGCACTTCCGCGGGATGTACAGTCTCATCACCGATGATCGTGGGTGATGCATCCGGTTTGCGGTCAACAGTGTACGGACCCTCCTATCCAGGGCGTCGAGTTCGGTCTGAGTCCATTTGAGTATGCCGAAAGAGTACATCAAAACCGGCATGACCCAACCGTTGAAGGCACGCACCTTGTTTCCGCCTGAAAGAGGACTAATCAATACCTTCTTCAGACGGCCAAAAAAGCGCTCCTTCAATGATTGCTTCATGTCAGTAACGTTGATGCCTAACGCTTCCGACATACCCAAATACTTATAGCTTTCGGGTGAGGAGAGGGATCTAAGGTGTATGGAATCCGAAAGTTGAATTCCCTCGGATTCCATTATCTCCCCTCGCTTTACATGCATGACTGCACATTTGTCCACACCAAACTCCATTCTGATGGCGCTACTGAAAGTTTCAGTTACCTTCAGTAGCTCCATCAGTTGCAATTTGTTGGGGGCAAAGATTTTCAAGTCATCCATGTAGAGGAGGTGAGATATGACCTGACCACCTCTCCTCAACTGATAGCCTAGACCTGAATCCTCCAGCAGCGTGCTTAGAGGATTCAGGGCTAAGCAGAACCAAAGTGGACTTAAACTGTCACCCTGAAATATTCCCCGTTTAATCCATACAGGCTCATCATTCCCCTGGATCTGTCGACACCCCGGATAGCGAAGGACTGTCCTCCATTGCCCCATACACGATTCAAGGAAGGTGCGTAGAGTCGTATCTATTTTGTACAACTCCAGCACCCTCATGAGCCATGTATGTGGCACCGAGTCGTAGGCCTTCTTATAATCTATCCAGCAAGTCGACAGATCCTTGCGGAATCGACGAACCTGTTGGCTAATGGCCATGTCGATGAGAAGTAGCTCCTTAGTGCCACGGGACCCGTTCCTACATCCATTTTGAGAGGCTGACATAATCGAATTACTGTCAATGTGTGTGTTAATTTTCGCTCTCAAAATGGATGTAAGAAGTTTATAGACCGTCGATAAACACGTGATCGGTCTATAATTCTTGGGTTCCGCGGGACTACCTGACTTATGGAGCAGGTGGGTAATGCCTGTCGTCAGAAACTGTGGTAGCGACCCCGACTCTAAGGATGACTGGAACTGAGATGCCAGGCAAGTGTGTGAACTAGTTAGCCATTTCAGCCAAAAGTTGTGCAGTCCGTCCGGTCCTGGTGATTTCCAGTTCGGTAACGGACGGACCGCTCTAGCTATATCTGATGGCGTGATAATGACTACTTCCATTTCTGGTATAGTTTCACACACTCGCTCGACATCCCGCATCCAGTCAGCCTCAGCATGGCAGACAGGTACCGACCAGATGCTGCGCCAGAACGCAGTCGTGGTGGCATCATCGGGGCGGCACACGTCTGTCTCGTTTTGTTCAGGTCGCTCCCAAGATCTATATACCCACCTCTCATCGCTCTGGAAAATGCGATTTTGCGTGCATCGATCAACCCGCCGCTTATACCGCCGAATACGGCTCGCCCATGCACAAACTTTCTGCTTCAGGAAGTCGATGCGCTCTGTGACACGAGACATGTATTCTCGAGGGCTGATTCCAGTCCCCGAGAATGCCCGCCTTACAAAGCGCATCACTCGTGGTCGTGTATTTCCCTCCCTGAAGCAGTATAGTTTGCCTATGAGTACCCTGGCCCCATCAATACGACGCTCGATCCTGCATTGCCAGGCTGGTACGGCTGGTTTTGGTCGCGTAGCTCCGTCACAGTTTGGGAACTTCACGTTCGCTAAACGACATGCCGCAACAGCCGCGCAATATAGGATCGAGTGTGTATCAACGAGATCCTCGCTGCTCTCGAAGAAATCCTTAAGCAGCGAGTCCAAGGCACATACCAGCGCCCTATTTTTCTTGTGCATGGGTAGGCGTGGTAGTCAGGGTCTAAGTTCGGTCGGAGTGGACCTATACTCGCGAAACGCATCTTCCAGTGCGCTCCTCAATCGGACGTTGCACTGGCTACTTACTGTGGCAACCCTATCATCCTCCTCTTCAACATCGTGATTGGACCGCGGCGGGATAGCATCAATGATTGGCGCATGTGTCGCGGTTTGTGCTGGAGTTGAGACGATATGGTTGCTCAGTACCTCTGAGCGCAGCCTATCAAGTGCGGCATCATCCAACCTGTGATTGCGTTGGATGACCCGCACTTGATCCGATAGACGTTGGGCCGAGACGTTGACGGTTGGCTCTAGTTCCTGGAACAGAGACAGCATCCTAACACGGTACGCAGTGAGGTTAGTTCCCCCCTCTGTAGACCCGTAATATGCGCGCATGACGTTCTCGTTCATAGACTGAGTCCATCTCATGCGCTGCACACAACCACCGGCAGCGAGGACCCGGCTCGGGGCTAGTTGGCCCCTAAGTCCCAAGCTCTTCGGTGGCCGGCCTCTCCCCTCCTCTCTTATTATTATTATTATTATGTTTTTATTATCGAGTTATCCTACTGTTATGACTCTACTATGTATTATGTACAGGTAAACTAAGGGCCTGTGCACACCACGTTTTTTAAGCGCACCGTTGACGCGCGTTTGTAGTGATACAGAATAGAATAGAATAGAATACTCTTTATTATATTATACACCATAAAAATTACAGATACAAATGTTGAAATTACAGACGCGATACGCAAGCGAGTCAGACGCAGCCTGTAGACCTTCTGTAGGATAAAACCGCGTCGTCGACGTACGTTTCTAAAACGTGCGTCAACGGCGCGTTTAAAAAACGTGATGTGTACGGGCCCTAAAATGTGAAAAAACGTATATAAAAATCGTAGGTCAAAATTGATTACTTATGTTGATAAGATAATACTATGAATAGACCTACTAGAAAAAGGTAAGTATATCCGTAAGAAAGAACAGAGAGTAATAAAACCGAGAAATAACAAAGCACACAGCGTGGCGGCGTGGCGCGCGGCGCACTTCTATTGTTATAATTTATAATAATATGTAGGTACGATAAATAGAGTTATGCCGTATGCGGCACTCTCTTATTGCGATTTCTTACAGACATAGTGAACAAGTTTCGGAGATAAAGGTAAAGTACCTACATAATTAAAATTTTAGATAAACCTCCTTTTTTATTTTTATTCCCCATATAGTTCACGTAAAAAACCAAACAAACAAAAAAAAAAAACAAACTGACTTCTTACACTATGCTAAATGACAGAATAGTTCAATAAATTGGCGGGACAGCCGTGCGCTAGGAAATCGGACATAGGTCGTACCTCGTCAAGGCCTGGCGGGCGACTGAAGCGACGTACGGTACGTAAGCCGCTATATTATATAATATTTTATTATTAAAAGAATTAAACTAATTTGCAAAACGTAACCACACATATACTACTACACTATATGTTATTAACTATTCTTATTTTTTTTTTGAAAGAATGCATTCGTATACTTCAAGAATAATAAGAGAAACATAAAAAAATAATCGAATTAGCCTCCTCTTCCTATTATTTTTTTTTTGATCTAGTGAAGTTTTCAATATCATATTTTGAATCACAAATAGTCAAAATACAATATACATTTTTTTTGGCTTTAAGCAATTACTATTTCTTTGTTTATTATTGAATCAGAGTGATGTAAAATTGGGAATACCTCGCCCTAATGAATATTAATTACAATATTAAGTTTGTTGTTACCCGTCCAGTGTTGCATGCAATAAACACATTTATTAAATAAAAAAAATATGTTTTAAATTCCGATTTTTAGTTTCTGATATTAAAAAATGATAATTTACTTATAGCTAAGGTACGTAATATTTTGTTTAGCTTCGATCAAAGCACGTAAAAGCATAACATTTAAAAAATAAAATTATAAAAGAAAATGATTTTTTAAAAATAAAGCGTACCAGTGCGCGCGTTATGAAGTATGTCAAAAAATCATAAATAAATCATAAAATAATAACCTACGAAGAAATAAGGCGCAATTATGCAAAAGCTGAGTTATCGCTGATTTTAATGCCAACTCCAAACAAAAGAAAAAATCTACGCTAGTAATGTTTACTAATATTAAATAAATTGTATGTTTTTAGGCATATTAGGAGTCTTCCGAAGCACATAAGAGCAAAAAACATGACACTTAAAAAATCAAATGAATATGACTATGAAAGTCGAATTTCAGACAGTCAACCCTAGATGGATAGTGGGTTAAAACCCATTCTTCCCATTTGGGTTAAAACTTGGTGATTAGGGTTTTAATCTGGTTTTAACCCATTTTCGCCCATTTTACTGGGTGAAAATGGGTATTGTTCATTATTTAATAGTGGGAATTAGAATTCCATACCTATCAGCTTGTCAAAAATAAAAGCCTGAATACAAAATCAGACATTTATAATTTTTTTGAAAAATTACATCAAATTAGTAGGCGGTTTGATCATCATCATCACTTGCATTAGAAGCACGGTCACAATCAAAACATTGAAAATTGTTAATGCCTGACGTAGATGGTTCAGGGCTAATTGTACCTGGCGGCGTGGTTTGCATATTATATCTCCGAGATTCCATATGTATTGGTGGTAAATCAGGCACGCAGTCCTTAGTTATCACTTAAATTACCAACGTGCTTGTGCAACATATTCCAATTGTATGTTATACTCGTATATGTTAGTTTTGCTGCTCACTCCGTAGTGAGTCTATTTCTTTTTTTACGGTGTATGCTACTATGAGCACTAAAGGCCCGCTGTACAGCAGCAGGTAACGTATGATAGGCCGTTCAAAAATATTGTGGGTGTGTGAACACCACTTTTCGATTCCAGGATCGGCTTGCGTAATATTAAGCATTAAAGTGCTAATTTTTGTTAGAGTTTAGTGCCCCCCCCCTGCCAGCTAAATGGTTGTCCATAAACAACACAGATGTGAAAACATTCATGGCAGTAGTAAATTTAATGAAATTAAAAAGGAAAACTATCACAGCTAAGTGGGATTTACAAGTTAAGGAATAATAGTCGACCAACTTAAATTTACAATTGGAGAATTGATCGTGGCATATGTCGATGTATGGGAGAACATGATTTTCAACTACATTGTTAAGTTTGTTTTTGGGATAAATAAATCCCAACTTCCCAACTACAGAACCCTTCGTTGTGCGTGGTCCAACACGCACTTGGCCGATTTTTATTAGGTAATATAAAAATACCTTATGAATATTTTTTTTTATTTCCTTCTAATTTCAATATTGCATCAGAAATAGATTGATTGATTGATTCATAGTCGATTAATTTCCCAAAAAAAATCATCCAACAGCGATTTTTCTTCTGATTTTTCGTCTGTAGATAAAAGTGATGTTTTTTTTTACAACTAAGGTCTGCAAGGCTACTTCAGTGTTTTCGATATTTTTAGAGCTGCATGTCGATTCTGTAAAAATCTCACCGTGAAAACTCGCGTGGTGAGCTGTCAGTGTCATCCCACTGATGCTAGAGTGACCAAGCATTACATTTATAATCATATATTTAATAATATTTTTATGCTAATTCTATTGATCTTTTTATATTATTTCAAAACTAGTATTTAAGTGTCGAAACGTTACTATTTAGGGCTTTTTTTAATTAAAATAGCAAAACAGAAATTCAGTCAGAAACTTAGTTTTGTTTTTTTTATTCCAAAAGGTTTTGTAATTTTTGCAGCCACCATCTTGCTTTTTAAATTTGACCTCACTATCGGCTTTAGCACCCCTGAAAACCATGAAAACGAAACCCATCATGAAAATTTGAACATTTTCGCAGCCGCCATCTTGCTTTTTAGATTTGACCTCACTATTGGTTTTAACACCCCCGAAATCGCAGCTGCCATCTTGCTTTATAGATTTGACCACAGTATCGGCTGTAACACCCCGAAAACCATGAAAACGACACCCATGATGAAAAATGTTTGTAGCCGCCATTTTGGATTTTGATATAAAGGTGGTAAAACCAAATTTTAATTTGTCGCGCATTTAAAAACAAAAAACGCCTAATTTACGCTAAATTAAAAAAAACTCATCTTGATATTAATAATAGCGCCGCACGCGCAAGCGCGGCGTTATCTTATCACTTCACCCGATTCTCGTAACCATAGTAACCACCCGCGCCCGAAGTGAATCGGCTAGGTGAAGTGAGTCGGTAAGCGCGACGCGCGAGTGTCGTGATCTTATCACTTCACTCTATTCTCGTTGCCATAGCAACACCACTTCACTTGGGCTGGATGGAGTGAGCCTAGCTGCCGCCGGCCGCGCGGTGTTGTTTTTTGTTATAGTATTGATGACGGTGATTTTATGAATATTATTTTATTATTGGCAACGCGTAGGTCGGTATTTTACCTACCCAAAATAAAATATTAGAAAGGTACTTATTAAATAATCCGCACGTTTTTTATTCAAATGGCTTATGTACACAGACACACACATCGTTTAGTTAGGTTTCCACATAGTTTGTGAGAGGATAAATTCTATAGTCCGTCAGCCAGGCGGCTGATGGACTACTAAGTGATCGGAGTGCTAAGTGTGCCTACACTTAGCACTCCGATCACTTGATACACTCGGTTATCTCTTCATATTGAATAGATTTGGGTTAATAACAACGCTAAATAACGTCGCACAGTCTTTACTCGACTCAATCCACTATCGCTTCTTCAAAACACATCGCGGTTGGGTTATGGGATTGCGTTTATTTAATCATTGAACTGATTTTAGCATTAAAATATTATTAAAAGCTCGATTATGATTGTAAATGTAATCCTTGGTCCATCCCTAGTTTCAGATGACAGTTCACTCCACGTTCACTTCACTTAAGTTTACACGGTGAGAAGGTTACAGAATAGCACTGCTGATCGCCAACTTAAAGACACAGACAAGCAAGAAGCTTCTGCCGAAAACCCCCATCTAGGTATGTGCATCTTTTGATTTGCAACAAGTCATGTTCTTACCCATTACAAAAGAAGGAGCAATATTTTATAAAAGACAGCTTTCAGTGTATAACTTCACAATTTACAATATAGCAAATCGAGATTGTTATTGCTTCACATGGCCTGAAAAAGTAAGTAGACGCGGGTCTTCAGAAATTGCTACCGCTGTATCTATGTTCCTTCATGAACATGACGTTGCAGGTTCTAAGTCAATAAGCTTGTGTGCGGATGGATGTACACGGCAAAATAAAATCCCGATAGTCGCATATACTGCATTAATAACGTTACACATCTGCAAACTTGATTGATTTGTGCCCGGTTGATGGTAATAGGCTCGCCCCCTATTACAAAGGACTTAAAAATAACTGGCGAAATGTGGGTGTACTACAGGTACACCTCTGCCCAACCCTTCGGGAAAACAAGGCGTGATGTTATGTTTATGTTACATCTGCAAACTATAACTTTAAGATTCTTTGCTCCAAGCCACGGACAGAATGAGGGAGACTGCACGTAGTGCCATAAGTTACGCCGTGCAAAAAGCTGGAGATATATTCCTACCATCCCAATTGTATCCTATTATTCAAATGGCTAGATCTTCACAACCATACATTCTTCGACCCTTGCAATACTCTGATTTTAAAGACTATAAAATGTTAAACATAATACACAGGTTCAGTGACGAAGAATCCGAACTTATAAGTAATTTGATGTTTTAAAAATATGAATAAGTCAACAATTTTGTGATCTCATTATAATAACTTAGAATAAATATTTTTGATTGTATTGAGTATAGTTTTTTAATTAAAACAACGCATATTATCATAATGCATCGAGACGTAACTCTAACGGAATATTAGATAAACGGTATGTCTTGGTGATAAAGAGGCGCGACGAAAAGGCGTATATTTTTTCTCGGCTTTTCCTATGAAAACCTGGCATTGTAAATTGGTATATTTGTATTAATTTTGTAGTCCTGTTTCCATAGTACACCTACGCATTTGATTTTTTGAAATTATTGTAATATATTTTATTAATATCATCAAAATAAGCTCGTCATCGGGAGAAAAAATACGTTTTTTGGCTCTCCTGTAAAATTTTCTTATTTGAGGTTCGCCCCTTTGCGGTGTTGGCGACGAAATGTGTGGCGTGCTTTTTCTACCCGAAAGTAGCCTTCAGGAAGGTCTTTAGTTCCGACCACAATGAAAATGACTTAAGGCTGCATGCAACCTGTGGTTTACCTTCTAGCTGTGAAATAACATATTTACATAGCACAGTTTGTTGAACTAGAGAAGCCAAAGACATGGCATTCTCACAATTTGTAAGAAATGCAGGGAGGGTTTCCCTGTCACCATTATAAGGCTTTATAAAATTTGTTAGAAAAGATAGTGTAATTTTGTCGTCGGACATTTCCTTTGATTTATGTAACTCTTGTATAACAGACATAAAAGATTATGATGTGTCGGACAAAATTAAGTACACAGTCAAATAACGATGTTAGGATAACAAGAAATAGAAAAGACAAAACAATTAAAGTCAGTGAAGATAGAAAAGCAGTAGTGTTAAACTATTTAAAATTATATGTAGGTATATAAAATACAGAGACGAATTCAGAGACACTTTGAATTAGAAAAAATGGTAGTTCACAAGAAACACTCACAGTGACACGATAATTGCTGACACCTGCATTATCGGGTGCGCAGTAGGAACTCGGAGTCCGGAGTCACGTTGCGCTGTGACGTATCGGATTTGAACTTTCACACAGTTGGCTGACTGTGGAATTTCTTGAGTTTGAAGGTTGGTGAGTTAGACCTGGGGCTGCTGGTGATGTTGATGCCGTCTGGATCGGACTTACACTACACAGTCGAGGCTGGCTCTCGTCCAAGTGTCGATGTGGCTGGAGCGGGTTTAAGCTGCAGTGCTGAGGCTGACCGTCGTCCAATTACTGATGTGGCTGGAGCGGGCTCAAGCTAAAGGGCTGAGGCTGACCGTCGTCCAACTAGTGACGCATTCTTGACCTTGGGTCAAGTCTCACTGTCGGTCAATTGAACGGGGGGCTGTAGGTTCGGAATACCAGTGTCTGTTTGACTCAACGTCGTAAGACTTCGTCTCTGGTATCCCACTTCTGACACCAATTTGTTATTAAGCCGACCCCGTTTGTCTTTTAAAAAAAAAACAATAATTCTACTGGAACCACTTTAATTCACCAAAGTACAAAACACAGACTCAAGTTCATTGAGTACTTATATTTTGGCATTGTCCCTCTTAATTGCTTCTTTAATCTGGGCACACTAGATTACGCGACAGCGTCCAAAATCTAACTAACTAAATTATACATATTATTTCTGTGCACTGGGTAAAAATGCAACATCAGTACTTTAGTAAAGGAAAAATACTGTTTATAAGTAAAAGCTGACTTAGGCTTTATTGCCTTGTAATAAGGGTTATAACAGTACGCTGTAAATGCTTTTTACAATTTCATGGTCAGAATTTTATTTTTATGCGTGTCTTATATTAAAATCATTAAAAAGAATTCAGTCTGATAATGCCAATGGTATCATGGTTGTCCCACACTGGCCAACCCAGCCGTGGTACTCATTATTTAAAAGTCTTTTAGTCTCCGAAATGTTTATAATCAGGGCTAGTGATAATTTAATTTTATCTACCGATTTCAGTCGCCTCCACATGCGCAACAGCATTACCTGGTTGCGCCTGGTTGGTTACATCTTATCCGCGAGGCGATGATAAGAATGGGTATAGTATATATAGTACTTAACTCTCACTCGAAGAACTCTTATAAACAATATGAAGGGTGCTCTATAAAAAGTGATTCATTTATTGTAACGAGAATAAATTCAACATGTATGAGGTATCCAATTATGAACTTCCTAACAATTGCGTAAACTGGTGGTGCCCAATACGGAACTTTAAATTCATACCGGTCCGCTTTGAGTTTAATTACAAAAGAAAACATTTCCGGGAATGAAGATATAATCTCTATAGGAGTATTTCGTTCTAGACCCCCTCTTCCTAAGTATAACGAAACCTGCAGGCTTAGCATGACGCTTTGTATTTCTTCGAAGAATAGACACGGCTCTTTCTATACAAAGTGACATTTCTATTAGAGTTGAGTTTTGGAGCGGGCTCGCTGGCGGGATATTCTTGAGACGGTGCGTAGTTGTCGGCGCAGTAAACACACAGTACTTTCTTCAGAGTGAACACGACAGGGTAAATAAAACACTTCTTCTTTATTTTTCTTCTGATGTTTCTTCTGATACTGCTGGATTCGGAATGCCTGACCATATACCGGCTGATTTTTTTTATCGTCTCGAAAAACATAGGGTATATATAGTAGGTGAACGGAGTAGAAGCCTATAGCATAGTCAATTTTTTTTTATCTTCAACCCGGGTGCGTATGATTTGAATTTCGATATTTTTTCATCGATTTATTCTTTTTTTTCTGTTTTTATTGTTTTAGTATGAAAAGTTTACTTCAAACGTGTAGTATTTATTGATAAATCAATTTCTTTACAGGTTGAAGAAAAAAAAAAACAAATTGACTATGCCATAGGCTTCTTCTCCGTTCACCTACTATACCCTATGTTTTTCGAGACGATAAAAAAAAACAGCCGGTATATTTTTTTTTTGATACTGGCTTTTATGCAGTGCTCCCTCGGGGGTCCTCGACTGCTTTACCGGGCTTTAGTGGGGCCAGAAGAGCCTCTCACAGTTATATTAGAGTTTAGGTAGCACAGCTAAGAGCGTCCCATAGTGGGACTCGAACCTAGGCTTAGGGCGCTACCGATTACTGAGCAAGCGGGGACTTGTTGAATCTGTGTTATATTATTATTGGGGATATTATTTGATTTAACTTGTTCCGCGTGGGCGGGCGGGTTCAAGGGACGGGGGGAGTATCTTTTAATCTAATCTAATCTGCTCGCTGAGATACTCGCCATCGAGTACGGGAGGTCAGTGTGGTGTGTTTTTGTTGATGTTGATTTAACTTAATACTCTCTTGGTAGAGAGTGATGTCGTCATCTTTGTCGGTTAATGCGTGTTTTGGGCGTCGTATGCGTGAAATGCGTGAGGGAGTGTAACTGGCAGCTGCTGCCACTAGTGGATTAATGTGCGTGGTAGCAGAATCGAAAAAGCGTTTGCTTGTTTTTTTAAGAAATTGCCAGATGGTTGGCAATTTTAAATCAACATGTAATTGATCATTGCGTACAAACTAGGGGCTGCCCGTGGCTTTTCGCATGAATCGATTTTGAAGGACTTGCATTTTTTTTAGTAGTGACGGCTTGGCGTGTGCGAACACGACGCCCGCATATGTCACAATGCACAGTGGTTACGCGCCCTAAGAGAGGCGGTCATAGGGTTTCGCGAAGGTAATGACTGTCGTTATCAATACTAAATATTATCATTATGCTTTTTTGTAATACTTCATGTTATAATAAAATGAAAAAACCGAATTAATGTTAAAAAACTTATTTTATTAGAATAAATAATGCATTTATTGTACTTGACGAAATACTTACTAAAATACAATAAAGGAATTGGAACTTAATAACTAATAAACTTAAATATATACATTTTTATAATAAAAATAAAGTAAATACCTAATTATTACCTAACTACAAATACAGAAATGGACAAAAAATATTTGATGACTAATTACATGTGTTTACTTCCGATGCCAAAAAAGGAATGTTGCGAACATTGGGAAGTCGCTACGCCCCCGTAAGGGGGCGCGGCTAGCGGAACCGGGGCGTCGCCCCTCGGCCGCGGAAGTGATTCGTTGGCCCGTAAATACGGGCCCCTCATTGTGAGTGTCATTTTATAAATGACGCCTAGATGATTGGGCGCGTTTACTAGTAACGCGCCCATGTGAGTGATTGCTATTGTGTTACTGTAGGCGCATCACGACGCTAATACTGTTAGCGCCGCTTTCTTCACGACACCCCGGCGGTCAACCCCCGCCAGGTGAGACCCCCGGTTACCCGGGGGAGGCCCAGTGAAGGCGACCAGCGACGTAGGTGCCGACTCGACGCTCCTACAGTATAGGTGTATAGTTCCCGCCCGCCCCGCTTTCAGATCAAGCCGATTACGGTCCGGGCTAAGGAACTGTCGTGCGTGTGTGGGCGGCATTGTAATTGCGTAACACCGCCCAGTGTCTACACATATCGCACAGCCCGCGCTGTACGTATGTGTGTGAGTTTAACTGCCTGTTTAGTGGTGGATGTCTGTGTTTATTACGTGACGCGCCTATATTAACTTAGCACACGCCACGCAATAGATGTATGTTATCTGTAGAGTAATATTGAGTCGAGTAAGCCGCGTGTAACCTGGATGCAGCTTACTCGAGGCGTCCAGTCCGGTGCGATGGGGTCAGTCATCCGCTACCAGGTCGCGGGGCAGGTGTCTCGCGTCAGGGGGGCGCGTATGCCATGGCGCTATCTGTTTGACGTGTGGCCAGTCAGATGCGTCGGCACGCGCGAACATTCCTTTCGCGAGACGCCGCACGTACTCATCCAGGCCCTCGATCCTGAGGTCCCTCCGGATGACATCGTTCCTCACAAAGTGAGGGGCGTCCACTATGGTCCGCAGCGCCAGATTTTGTTGCGCGCGGAGCAGCTTGCGATTCGTCTCACTTGTGAGGGCGAACCATGCCGGGGCGGCGTACGTCAAGATAGGGCGCACGTACAGCTTGTACACGCCCATCTTGACGCGCACCGGGATGCGGGATGAGAGCACCGGCCTGAGTAGGTTGCGGGCTACCCTACTTTGGGCGGCGACCTTGCGGACGTGTGTCCCCATCGAGAGCCGACGGTCGATAGTGACACCCAGGTATTTGACCCGGGGCGACCATTCGACGTCGGCTCCTTGTAGCTTCAGGGGTGGTGGGAGGGGCGCAGATCCAGTAACCAGCGCCTGCTGCCTCTGGTAAGACTACCCACGTTAACCGACAGCCGCCACTTCGACAGCCACTCGGGAAGCAAGTCGAGGGCGCGCTGCATCTTGACGGCCGCGTACTTTGCATTCAGCGAAGTTGTAATGTACGCGGCATCGTCAGCATACAGCGCGAGCGTCGAGTCTGTCGTGGTGGGGATGTCGTCGGTGTAACGCGAGTAACACGCCGGCGATACGCAGCTGCCCTGCGGTACGCCGGCCAGCACCGGGCGGGCGCTAGATAGAGCCCCATCGACCACCACCCTAAATGTCCTGTTAGAAAGAAACGTAGAGACCACCTATACAACGCGACGGGGCGCGTCGGTCGTGGCCAGTTTGTATAGTAGGCCCTCGTGCCATACGCGGTCGAAGGCCTTCTCCATGTCGAGGAATACTGCCACCGAGTATTCCTTCTTGTTGATTGCGGCTGCGAGGTGGTGCAGTACCCTCGACCGCTGGAGCGTCGTGCTATGTTCCGCCCGGAACCCAAACTGCTCCGGACGCGGCGCTATATGGGGTTGGAGATGTCGTAGCAGGAGTGCTTCGAACACCTTGGAGACTGTCGGCAGCAGAGTGATCGGCCGATAGCTCTCCGGCTTCAGTATGTTCTTTCCCGCCTTGGGCAACATAATGACGCGCCCTTCCTTCCACGAAGCGGGAAAGGTCCCCGTGCGCAGTATCCCCGTGTACAGGCGCGCCAGGGCCGCAACCACACGGTGCGGCAGGTGGCGCAGCGCTGTGTTGGTGATACCGTCAGCACCGGGGGCCTTCCTAGGCTTCGTTCTTAGGATGGCGCGTCTGACTGTGCCAGGCGAGAAGAAGATTGGGTCCTCATCGGGAGCTATCGGCGTTGCGAAATAGTCCCCTAGGTGTTTCTCGACTGCTGCGACATGTTCGATGTCGTCAGTCGGGTTGGGGCGGAACTGACGCTCCAGGTGCTCGGCGAAGACCTCCGCCCGGTCCTCCGCTACAAACTTGAGCGCCCCGTCGCTGTTGAGTAGAGGGCGCACCGGGGCTGGGGTATTCGTTAATTGGCGTCACAACTTGTGAATCGACGGCCAACTGTCAGTAGTGGCGTCGATTCGCTCCTCCCAGCCCGCGGCGGTGTGCGCCTGTAGTTCGGCCTTCACCTTCTTCGCGAGACGGTTGAGCTGAGTCTTCATGGTTGGACATCTCAGCTGTTGCCACTGCTTGCGTAGGCGCCTCTTCGCGGCGATCATTGCAGTGATGCGGGCCGGCAGGGGCGGCAATAGCCCTCTCCCCTGCGGCTGCGTAGTGCGAGTCGCCGCTTCTAGGGCGCTTTGGATGCAAGCAGTGACGTCCATCGCCGTCTGGTCTACGTCCGCGGAGGTGACGATAGGCCGAGTCGGCGCGGTGGTCTCTACTATCTCCCTAAAGGCGTCCCAATCCGTGGATCGACGTGGCGCTTGGGGCTTCAGTCGGGTCGGTACCGATAGGACGACGAGTACAGGTTGGTGGTCCGACTGTAACTCGTCGTCTATGACTTGTTGTGTGGCCTGGCAGTGTAGCCCTCGGTGGACTACGATGTCCAGCACATCCGGCATGTACCGGGAGGCCTCGGGGTAGTGGGTAGGCGTCTCCGGGCCGGACACCGTGTAGCCGAAGGCTTCCGCATCCGCAAAGAGTCGTCTCCCCTCGGTATTCATCAAGTACGAATTCCACGCTGGGTGTTTGCAATTAAAATCCCCGGCGAGGAGTGTGGCGTGTTGCGTCTTGTTTAACAAGGCCCGCAGCTCTGTCAGGTCCAGTTGGGCCGCGGGCGGCTTGTAGCACGCATAAATGTTCAAGTCCTCGCCGGCTATGTGTAGCTGGACACCCAGCGCGTAAAATGTGCTGAGTGACGGCAAGGGGACTTCTTGATGGACGACCCTTCGCTTTACTAGTACCGCCAGACCACGGTATCTAATATGGAGAGCCGACCGTTCATCTTTCTTTCAAACGAGATATCCCGGGAACCTAATCCTGTCCTCGGGTCCCAGGAGTGTCTCGCTTATTATCGCCACGTCGATATCTTGTTCCCGAAGGAGATGGCGGAGGGGGGCGACCTTATCCCTAAGGCCGCGGGCGTTCCAGTGGATCACCCTTAACGACCTAGCCATGGTAGAGCGACAACAGTGTGGCCAGGCCGTCAAGGATGACCGTCTCAATGTCCTGGCCCTGCTTGATGGCCTTTATAAGGTCCATCAATAGCTGTATGGCACAGGCTGTAAATTCTCTTTTTTCCTTGGTTGGTAGCGATGCGCCGGTAGCGCCGCCATTCGTCTTTGTGGGGAACTTTTTTAGTTCCATCTGTTGCCGCCGCGCTGTGCTGGCGCTAGCGTCAACAGATAGTTCAGTGTTTCCCCGCGGCGCTATGCCGGCGCCAGCGGTAGTCCCCACGCTAATCTTAGCAGCCTGTGCCCTCTCTGTAGCAGGGCCAGCCTTAGGGATTTCTTCCTCCTTCGCCTGAGGGGGGGGTGCTTCTTGCGCTTTCCCTTCCCCCCGCGTTTGGTCTTCCTTCGCCCTGAGGAGGCGGCTTGTCTGTCCGTAGGACCGTTGGCCGCCGCCTTCAGCGTCGTGCCTTGGGCCTCTATTGGCGTCTGTATTGGCCTTTCAGTGGCCATTTGGGGCCGGCGTGTTTTGGCCGTGATGGCGGCGGTCCCCGCTCGCCTGTTATGGATCTCCTGCTGGAAGACGGGGCACCTGATGTTGCACGCGGGGTGCGGGCCACCACAGTTAACGCATGTGGCCGGCTCCTCCCGCGGGCGTGGACAATCACGCGCCGCGTGTTCCCCTCCACATCGTACACAGGCGAGCGGCCGGTGGCACTGGTGTGAGCTGTGCCGGAAGCGCTGGCACCGGTGGCACTGAGCGGGCCCACGCTTTCCTCTCCAAGCCTCGATCTTGACACCACGCATGTACATGAACACGGTGGTGTCATAGATGGCCCGGCCATCTGGGGTCTTCTTTAAAACCGCGTGGAATACGCAGCCGGGTCGTCCCTGAGCGCCTTTAATATGACGCACGTACTCCGGCTGGTATCCCAGCGTCCGGAGCTCCTCCTCGATCTCCTTGGGGTCCGTGTCTGCTGGCAGTCCCCGTATGGCGATCTTTAGGTTTTTGTCCGCTGGCAGCGAGTACGCAAACCACGAGACACCGCTCTCTCTTTCCAGGCCGGTAAGGTATTTTTGGACCAGCCTGTACTCGTCTTCTGTGTCGGGGGTGAATCTCACCCCCGTCCCATAAGGGCGAGCATTTGGGGGCCGGCCCAATTTGGCGCTTATCGCCCGGAAATGAGCGGCCCAATTTGGTAGCTTCTCGACTACCAGCGGAGGGTAGCGTAGCTTTTTCTTCGGCTTTCCCTTCGCCGACGTCGCCGTCGGCGCGTCGCCAGGGGTTGGGGCAGCAGGGCGGGCATTTGAGCCCACTTTGTGTGCAGAGGGGGGCAGGGTGGTACTTACCCCCGCAGTCTGAGTCAGTGGCGGCGAGCGGCGCGCCGCGTCGGCAAAGGTAGGCGAGGCAGGCACCCCCCGACCCCGCGACGCGCTTTCGCGCTGGGGCCGCGGTGAGTCGAGGCAGTGCCGCTTCGCTTCTTCAGCCACGGCGTCGCCAGAGCTCCTCCTGCGTCGCTGGGGTCTGGCATCGAGCTGGAATTCGAAGTCGAACCCCAGCGACGGTGTCGGTGATGCCAGAAGCCTGGCGGCTGTTTCGGTTCCCGCGGTGGGCCGCTGTCCGGATCGCGGGGTCGTGTCCGGAGACACGTCATCGCGACCGGACGCGGCCGAGCCCACAGACGCTAGCGACATGCTCGACCCCATACGCGAGGAGCATGCCGATAGCACTGCAGGTGAGTCGCAGGCCGAGTTCCTGGGGGGTGCCGGTGATTGGGGCACCCTCGGTGTAGACGTTGTTGCCGGCCGAGAATGTGAGCCGGTGTTGGCTGGCCGCTCCCGCTCAGCCGTCACTGGGCCCGCCAGCAAGAGGCGGGGGCCGGTTGCAGCGGTGCGCGGAGCTGGCACAGCTTTTCTCGCGCACCCGGAAGGCGCGGGCGGCGACGCGAACCGCGGCGGAGGTGCGGCGGTGCGGGCGGGGGGTGCGCGGGGGCGCGCGGTTGGTGTCGGCATCGGTGCGCGGTCCGTAATTGCCTGCAGCGTGTCGGCACGCGCGGCGGGCGCAGCGGTGCGCACAGGGGCAGGCGGGGCAGGCGCGCGCGCGGGCAACACAATTGACGCGCGCGCTGGCGGAGCGCGACCGGTCCAGTTTGCGGCAGACCCCGGGGCCTGGATGCTTACCGGGCGGAACGCAGCGGGGCGGACGGCTACCGCGTGCTGCCGGCTCGACGACGGTGCCGGCGCAACGCGCGCAGGCGCCGATGACGTCGGTGGGCCGGCCGCTACCGCGGCAGTCGCTCCTCCCCTCTTCTGGAGGGTATGTCTCCCCTCCTCTCCTCCTCTTCTGGGGGAAACAGTGGGTGCTGGCGTGGTATATGAAGGTCCGGCCGGCGGCACACCGGACGCCGCGTCGCCGATATTGGGCAACGACGACGCCCGGTCCAACGCCGGACGGTTCTCCGGCGACCCGGCATCGCGGCCCAGCGAGCCGCGCTTGCCGGGTTTCGGCATCGCCACGGGGCGTGGCCTCCGCGACCGCTGGTGTAGGGACACCTGGCGGCACGGTGGGCTCCCCCTGTGTCCGCACAGGTACCTGGTAGAGCGCCTGTACGTACACAAGGAGAACTAACTTTTTGCGGTCCGCG
This sequence comes from Atethmia centrago, assembly GCA_905333075.3. NCBI lineage: Eukaryota > Metazoa > Arthropoda > Insecta > Lepidoptera > Noctuidae > Atethmia > Atethmia centrago. Next base: position 6,336,538 of record HG995367.1, on the reverse strand, counting down.
CGGATTAAAAAGATTAAAACTTGTATGGGATGACCTTAGTGTAGCCACTTCCATGTTGCGAACAATAGATTGCAAAACCTTTTATACCCTCAGGTAGTATGACAACTAGTGGGTAACTGAACCAGATATAATGGCTTAGCTCAGTCATTGCCATTGGAAGCCTATGACCTACTAACGGGACCACAGTGCAATGGGGCGAATACACGTGGTGTAAATTCGCACCTTTGACTTAAAGGCTAGTTTACTACGTGTATTAACCGCTCAGGCCCGTGGCTCAATAACGTCATCTCTCAATCTCAAAAAAAACATTTTTATTCGATAACTACTTTCAAATCGCGCGCCGCGAGGGCTCCTATTCGGAGCCATTGGGGCTTTATCGGTTAATAAGATAATGGAGGCGACCGAGCGCGAAGGCAGCACGGTTGCGTACTGTCTTTATGTGCTCGTTGAAGCGGAGGTAGTGGTCGAGAGTTACCCCTAGATATTTGGCCTTTAGGACCCAAGGGATCTGTTGGCCTGACATAGTGATGGGTCGGGTATAGGTGTGTAAGTGGCTGTTTATTTTGCCTTGTTAGACAAAAAGTACAGCTGTACTTTTTGATGCATTAATTTCTATCTGCCATTTCTTAAACCATTGCTCTAGAGCGTTGACTGCTGATTGGAGGTGTCTATGGATGTACTCAGTGCTGCGACTTGAGTAATAAATTGCAGTGTCGTCAGCGAATAGGGCCAACTGACACTTGTTATGCTTGGGGATGTCGTTTGTGGAGAGCGAGAAGAGGTAGGGGGAGAGCACGGAGCCTTGTGGAACACCAGGTCGAATCGGGTGGGGGGAAAGGGACTCTCCTATTCGGTAGCGAAAGGTACGATTTCATAAATAGTCCCGTATGATGAGCACGAGACGGTCAGGCACATTAAGTGTGTATAGCTTATAGATTAAGCCATTGTGCCAAACTTTATCAAATGCCTTCGCTACATCAAGGAAGAGTGCGCCAGTCTTGTTTCCCTTTTGGTATCCTACGCTTATATGTTCGATTATGCGATGGATTTGGCGGACACAGCAGTGTTTGGTTCGGAATCCAAACTGCTCATCAGGTAAGAGTTTGTTGGATTCGGCAAAATCCATTAAACTTTTAACGATTAGTCGTTCATATAGTTTTCCCATTGTGTTCAGGAGAATGATGGGACGGTAACTGGACGGTTCAGCTTTAGGTTTGCCGGGTTTATGAAAGCCTATAACTACGGCTTCTTTTCATACTTGTGGAAAGAGATTGTCGTTCAACAGAGTGTAACGTAATAGTCCTTATGACAGCAATCTTCAATTGCTGTCATAAGGACTACGTAATTGGGCCGGGAAGAGTTTAATTACTCGGTTGTTGATGCCGTCTGCGCCAGGTGCTTTCCTGGGTTTCAGGTTCCTAACAAGGGAGAGTACTTCGTCTGGGGTTCCTGGAGGTAGGGGTTTTTCTGGGTCCTCGATGGGGGGGGAAAGCTGCCCTGCGTTCACTATGTCGCACTGTGTTTGGTCGGCTGGCAGTAGGCTTAGCGAGCATTGGGCTTCTAGGCTGTTGGCCAAGCATTCGGCCTTTTCATCGTCCTCAAAGGCTAGGCTTTGATCGGGACGGAGGAGAAGGGGGATGTCTGTGATAGTATCGGACTTGAGCTTTTTGGTTAGTTGCCAGAAAACTTGATGGGAGGGCTTAATGGTGCTCATTAGCTCATCCCAGCGTTCGTCCCGCATTTCTTTCATGCGTGACTTTACAATACGCTGTAAGCCACGCATGCGAATGCGGTTGTCGGCATTTGGGAAAGAGTCATAAGCACGGATGGCTGCATTCTTCTCCGTCAACAGTGCGCGCACATCGGCTGGCAGTTGGCTGGCAGCGATGGTCGTTCATCGCTGGTTCCCGCCGTGAACTTTCGTTCACTGCCGCTTGCACGTGACCGGTGAGTGAGTCGATCGCGCCTAGTGCGTCTGTGACTGAGTCTATGTATTTGTTCGGGGAATTTGTCGAGGTGGGCTGACGTTGTCGATTTAAGGCGTTTTTCCACCTTTGACCAATCGGTAACGAGTTTCGTTATAGAGGGCTGACCAGTATCATGGGGTCCTGAGCGGGATGATAACATTAAGATGACTGGTCTGTGATCGGAATCTAATTATTGTAGCGTTTCTATTGAGCATAAACGTAAGTTTATATTCTTTAATAGCGCTATGTCGAGAATATCGGGATTGTGATTGACGTTGGCGGGAAAGTGAGTGTGCGTCAGTGGTGCTATAACGTCGAAGTTGTATTTGGTAGATAAGCGTGACAGCACATTACGTCTCGGGTTGGTAATCCGAGAGTTCCAAATAGGACTTTTAGCATTTAAATCGCCTGCTATGATGACAGAGTTGTCCAGATATATTAATATGTTGATATCTGAATCGATCGGGTTTAATGGTGAGTTTGATGGGGGTAAATATGCCGATACTATTGTGATGGTAGGATGACCGATCATACGTAGTCGACAGATTGATGCCTCTACTTGCGAAAGGGGGGGGGGGGGGGGTGTCAATGGGTATGCAGTGTAGGGAATTTTTATAATATATGAAGGTGCCGCCCCCTTGCTTACCGGGCCTATCATTGCGAACCAGACGGTAGTTCGCCATTTTAGGTGTTCGGTGTGAAGGTTTGAGGAAGGTTTCTTGAATTAGGAAAACGTCAAGTTGATGATCACGAACAAATGTCGTAATCTCATCTCGTTGACCTGTGATGCTGTTAGCGTTAAAATAACCTATTTTAAGGGAACGGGGTTTGACTCTGCTACTTGTGTTTCGTGTATCCATTAAGGAGTGAAATTAATGTAGAATGATGACAAGTCGGAGTATTCCGACATAAGGGCCATATTGGCCTGTATGTTGTAATGTTGCCTTTAGCTGCGATGAGCTTGGCGTGTAATTCTTTGCTTCGGGCAATGATGGTGGGGTTAAAAAAGCGCGCTAGCCCGTCGAATGTGCTAGGGCTGTAAGGGGCCTGTGTGGGCGCGTATGATGGCGCAGTCGTTGCTGGCTTGGGGGCCAGCTTTTTGGTGGGCGCGGGGCCGCGAATAGGGGTTGTTTGCTGGGTCGCAAACATTCCCATTGGGGCTATGATGGGGTGAGTCATCAGCTGAGGAATGGCTGATGGAGGTAGGATGGGGTGAGCCATCAGTTGAGGGGGTCTGCCTGTGTGGGCTTAAGGGCGGGGAACGCTTGAACGTGGTTGAGTATGTTCCACGGCCAAGGTCGCTGCGGTCTCAGGATATCAGGGAGTGTATTGCTCTGGGGGAGTCTAGGTAGCTGTTGAGGCTTGGGGCGCGGGGCTCGGGGGCACCCACGATAGCTCGCAGGGTGTCCGGTTTCACCGCATAACACGCAGCTTGGAGGCTCTGTGCACAAAGTCACGTCCTTAGTATGAGCGCAGTCCACCGTTGCGTGGTCTCCTAGGCACTTAACGCACCTGGCTCGCGCGAAGCAGTTTCTCTGCGCATGCCCGTAAAGTTGGCAATTGTGACATTGCCCGGGGAGTCTATTTTTAAAAGGTTTTTCAACCTTGAAACCGGTCAGTTGGCATATCGACTTGATGTCGATAATTGCCTTGCCGGCCTGAATATTTTCGAGTACCACTATGATCATATCATAGGGTGCTCCATTGCGACCGCAGTGCATGCGGTGCACTTCGATCAGAGGGAAATTTTGGGCTCGTATCTCCTCTGAAATCTAGTCTATTTTGATTTCTTTCGGAATGCGTTTGATAACGCATCTGAATTGTCGGTCCTCGCTAAGAGCGTAGGTGTGGAATTCCACCTTACGCTCTTTTAGGAGCTTGGTCAGCGACCGGAAGTCGGCTGAAGAAGGTACTTGTACCTTGATTCCCACCGCTGTGGGGCGGGCGTGGGTGTAATTTATGCGCTCGATGGCGCAGGCCCTGTAAAACGTCCCTTAGGGTGCGTTTCCACTGACGCGGGGCTGGGCGGAGTGGAGAGGAGCGGACCGTGAATTGGCTAATCACAGTGCTCGAAATCTGCGGAGCGGAGATTTCGAGCATAGCTCCTTTCCGCCCCGCTCCGTGTCAGTGGAAACCCGGCCTTACAATGTTTTTCTTAATTTTCCAATCTAGGAATGGACCTATTCTATATACAAAAAACTGTATCAAAAAACCTTAATTTAAACCTTAAAATAGCGAAATTCTGTAACGGTTCTCGTTACGGTAAAGTTTCTCAATACTTAAGCTTACGCATTGCCATGGTACAAGTGGCGCCTCCTGGCATTAGGAATGCGCAACAATTCAATGTCTACTTAATACATAATTTCTGACCTAATATAACACAGTAATAATCTAAAAAATTGAGTTGTAGCGGTTAGAACGATTAGTTTCTTAATTATATCTCTTAAAACTAATTGTAAACACTACACACAACACATTACATAACCTAACATAATTCCTCGTTCGACATGTCAGCTGTCATATTTACGTTTTGTTCGTCATAGACAACAAACGAGGAATTATTGTCTATACCATGGTTAGCACATTATATATTATTCACAACAATTACTTATTTACTATATTTATAACACACAAAATATCTATGGACATATTACAATATATATTACAATTATTATTACACACAGTTATTTACACTCCACAACTTTATATATGTAAACCGAATGCACGTCCAGATTGGGGAACGAAACACACATTCGGGCACGGTCGGAAATCTTCGGAACCGATCGTGTCCGGACCGTGATGTGCATTATTTTGAACCCACTGGGAGAGGTCAACGACCCCAGTGTTCGACCTTGCCTCAAGGCGAATGCGCGCTCGGTATAGCGACACGCATAGCTTCCAGAACTTTTGAGAACGCTAGTCTCACCCAGTCAGCTCCAACTATTTTATATGTTCTGTTTTACTTGTGCAAATTGTCCATAGTCCTTATTGTTGTTTTTGTACCTGTAATTGTTTTAAAGAAGTGCCGTGGTAGGCAGTAATACAAGTCGTTTTACTAAATAATAGTTTATTATTTAATCTACCCCGTAACACTTCATTGGTGACCCCGAGAAGAACACAGAAGCCTGACGATACAATCATCATGTCAACCGGAGCAGCAGAAGCAACGACTGGAGGAGCGTCGGCAGAGAAACAGGACGTCTGCAGAGTGAGCGTCAGATTGCCGCCATTCTGGCCAGAGGAGCCAGCACTTTGGTTCGCCCAGGTTGAAGGTCAGTTCACGATCGCCGGTATTACGGCCGACAGCACAAAATTCTATACCGTCGTGGGCCAGCTTGATCACCGATATATGGTGGAGGCGCGGGACATTATCGAAAACCCGCCAGCCCAGGACAAGTACGTAAAGCTAAAGGCCGAGCTAATACGTAGGCTCTCCGACTCACGCGAAAAAAGGGTGCAACAAATCCTCACCCACGAGGAGCTAGGCGACCGTAAACCCTCTCAATTTTTAAGGCACCTTCAAACCCTGGCTGGACCAAATGTGCCAGAGGCGTTTCTGTCCACGTTGTGGGCGAGTAGGCTGCCAACCAACATCCAGACGGTTATCGCGTCACAGCCTAATCTTGCCCTCCAGTCTGTCGCAGATTTAGCCGACCGCGTGCACGAGATCGCGCCTGCGCCCGCCCCGGCGCTCACATCACCTCCCGCCGTGGCAAGCACGAGCACCTGCAGCGAGATCAGCGAGCTGAAGCAATGTATAGCTGAGTTAACAAAACAGGTAGCGGCGCTTCAAACACGTGGTCAGGTACATCACCACTCGCGATCCTCTGACAGGTTCAGGCGTGGTGGCAGACAACGGACCCCTAGTCGGCGCGGCCGCTCGCGCTCCAGAGGCCCGTGGAACGACGATCACTGCTGGTACCACAATAGTTTTGGAAACAAGGCCACGCGGTGCACAACGCCGTGTACGTTCGCGGGAAATGCCACCGGCAGCCGGAAGTAGCGGCAAATGGCTGCCCCAACAAACCACGCCGCCTATTTGTCACAGATCGGTCCACTAAAACCACGTTTCTAGTGGACACAGGGTCCGATCTTTGTGTGTACCCACGTACAGCACTACAGCAGCGGCGCAGCAAGACGACGTACCAACTTTACGCGGCCAACGGAACCGCCATCAACACATACGGTTGGGTCGAGCTCCATTTAAACTTAGGGCTCCGCCGTGTGTACTCATGGAAGTTCGTGGTCGCTGACGTCACAAAACCCATCATAGGCGCCGATTTTCTGGCGCATTATAACATATTGGTCGATTTAAATCATTACCGCCTCATCGACGGGCTAACCCAGCTGTCCTCCACGGCGTCTCTAGCAACCGGTTCGGCAGCTGACATTGCCTCAGTGAAGTCGGTTGGTGGCAACACGAAGTACCATGAGCTTCTTCGGCAGTACCCGGAGATCACACGGCCTGCGGGAAAACAAAGGCAGGTTAGTCACGGTACTGTGCACCACATCCGCACCACACCAGGGCCGCCCATTTTCAGTCGCCCTCGCCGTCTCGCACCAGACAAGCTCAAGGTCGCTCAGAAGGAGTTCGAGGCGATGCTAGCGAGCGGCACGGCACGACCGTCTGAGAGTTCACGGTCCTCACCACTTCACCTCGCTCCCAAGAAGGACAACAGCTGGCGGCCTTGTGGAGACTACAGAGCACTGAATGCCCGCACTGTCCCGGACAGGTACCCCATCCCGCACATACAGGACTTCTCACATCAGCTGGCTGGCAGCAGAATATACAGTAAAATTGACCTAATTAAAGCGTACAACCAAATACCTGTCCAGTCAGCAGATATCCACAAGACAGCAATCACCACACCGTTCGGGCTGTATGAGTTCCCGTATATGACGTTTGGTCTCAGGAACGCAGCGCAGACATTCCAGCGTTTCATGGATGAGGTGCTCCGTGGACTGCCGTTCTGCTACTGTTATTTAGATGACATTCTCCTGTTCTCAGAGACGGCAGCCCAGCACACCGAGCATCTGCACCAGCTCCTGAAGCGGTTATCAGACTACGGCATCCTAGTTAACTCTGCTAAGTGTGAGTTTGGCCAGACCTCCATCACCTTTCTAGGGCATGAGTTGTCCGCAGAAGGTGTTCGTCCCCTGCCGGAGAAGGTCCAGGCGATCCAGGACTACCCAGCTCCCAAGACCGTCAAGGAGATGCGTCGCTTCCTGGGTATGTTCAATTTTTATCGCCGCTTTGTACCAGAAGCCGCTCGCTTGCAGTCACCACTAAACATTGTCCTCTCAGGGCCTAAAACCAAAGGAAATCAGCCAATTAGCTTGTCAGAGGAAATGCTACATGCTTTTAATGCTTGCAAACATGGTTTGTCCCAGGCTGCCTTGCTAGCACACCCAGACCCCAATGCTGAGCTTGCTATATTTACAGACGCATCAGATACCTCAATAGGCGCAGTACTGCAGCAGAAGGCAGGTCATTCATGGCGACCGCTGGCATTTTTCTCCAGGCGTTTATCAGCATCACAGAAAAAGTACAGCCCGTATGACAGGGAGCTCTTAGCCATCTACGACGCAGTCCGATACTTCCGGCACATGGTTGAAGGTAGACACTTCACCATTTACACGGATCACAAACCCCTGTCATACGCGTACGCGCACAGTAGGGAGAATTGCTCACCGAGGCAGTTTCGTTACCTGGACTACATAGCCCAGTTCACCACGGACATCCAGTTTGTAGCAGGCAAGGACAATGTTGTGGCGGATGCACTGTCACGAGTAGAGGCGATAACACTTCCAACACTTGATTACACGGCTCTGGCACATTCCCAGGAAAGCGATCCTGAGCTTCAAGGCCTCCTGGCAAGCAACAGCACATCGCTCAAGATGGAAAGAGTGCGCTTCCCCGACTCAGGGGCGGAGCTGCACTGCGATGTCTCCACCAGTAACACCCGCCCTTATGTTACAGAACCCTTCAGAAGGCAGGTGTTCCAGAAGCTTCATCAGCTGAGCCACCCTGGCAGGCAGGCCACGGTCAAATTGATTTCCGCACGCTTCGTTTGGCCTGGCCTGAAGAAGGACTGCAGGGCCTGGACCAGAGAGTGTATAGAGTGCCAGAGAAACAAGATCACGCGGCACATATCCTCTCCCACCTCTCCTTTCCCTGTTCCTTCCCAACGTTTTTCCCATGTCCACATGGACATAGTAGGGCCACTAACAGTATCTAATAATTTCAGGTATTGCCTCACCGTCATCGACCGCTTTACTCGCTGGCCTGAGGCATATCCTATCACCGACATCACGGCTGAGACATGCGCCCGCACCTTCATCGCTGGCTGGGTGTCTCGCTTCGGCTGCCCACATCGCATCACTACCGACAGGGGCAAGCAGTTTGAGAGCAAGCTGTTCAGCTCCATCGCAGCACTCCTCGGTAGCCAGCATCGGCCAACCACGGCGTACCACCCAGCCTGCAATGGCATGGTCGAACGCCTACACCGCCAGATGAAGGCGGCAATCCGATGCCACACGGACACCAACTGGTCCGAGGCTCTTCCTCTGGTGCTGCTGGGCATCCGCAGCGCCTGGAAGGAGGACATAAAGGGGTCAGCAGCCGAGTTAGTTTACGGGGAGCCCCTCAGACTCCCAGGGGAGTTCATAAGCCCTTCACTCACCGGCACCGTAGACTACACCGACTTCGCGGCGCGACTCCGACTTCTGATGGCGAAGCTGTCACCAGAACCGGCGAGTCGACACGGCGAGAAGCCGTTCTATGTGCCCAGCAGTCTAGCTGCGGCAACCCACGTCTTCCTTCGTCATGACGCCGTGCGCCGACCACTCGACCCACCTTACACCGGGCCATTCAAGGTGCTAAAAAGGGGCGACAAAACTTTTAAAATTGAGGTTAAGGGGATAGAGACAACAGTCACTGTAGATAGGTTGAAGCCCGCTTACCTCAACAACGACATCAACAGCACTCCCAGCTCGACGACAACATCAACGGGGGCAAACACGCTTCCGCCGCCAAACATCACCGTCGAGAAAAAAACCCGCACCGGTCGCACTGTACGATTTCCTGATTACTATCGCCCGTAATTAGTAACCACGGTCTCAGGGGGGGAGTAGTGTAGCGGTTAGAACGATTAGTTTCTTAATTATATCTCTTAAAACTAATTGTAAACACTACACACAACACATTACATAACCTAACATAATTCCTCGTTCGACATGTCAGCTGTCATATTTACGTTTTGTTCGTCATAGACAACAAACGAGGAATTATTGTCTATACCATGGTTAGCACATTATATATTATTCACAACAATTACTTATTTACTATATTTATAACACACAAAATATCTATGGACATATTACAATATATATTACAATTATTATTACACACAGTTATTTACACTCCACAACTTTATATATGTAAACCGAATGCACGTCCAGATTGGGGAACGAAACACACATTCGGGCACGGTCGGAAATCTTCGGAACCGATCGTGTCCGGACCGTGATGTGCATTATTTTGAACCCACTGGGAGAGGTCAACGACCCCAGTGTTCGACCTTGCCTCAAGGCGAATGCGCGCTCGGTATAGCGACACGCATAGCTTCCAGAACTTTTGAGAACGCTAGTCTCACCCAGTCAGCTCCAACTATTTTATATGTTCTGTTTTACTTGTGCAAATTGTCCATAGTCCTTATTGTTGTTTTTGTACCTGTAATTGTTTTAAAGAAGTGCCGTGGTAGGCAGTAATACAAGTCGTTTTACTAAATAATAGTTTATTATTTAATCTACCCCGTAACACTTCAGAGTAACTAAATAATGGAATTACGTATCGTCGCTAACATTCTCCCCCACGCAGCACGCCATCCTTTTGAAGCGACGATGCAGCAGGAACCAGCACCATGATCCGTCGAGTTGTTCGGCGAAGTATTCCTCCTGATGTCCGCTCCACACGATCTCCCCAGTAGAAAGTGGTTTGGTGTCAGACTTTCTTCGTCTTCTGGGTCCATACTAACTGGGGTGAGAGGCCTCGAATTAACTATGACTTCGTTCGACCTCGGTCATTAGTGTATGAAGTACTTCTTCTGGTGGGCTTCTTTCGTTGAGAACTACTGCCAATCGATAAGGGCTTCTTCCGCAGCCTTCATTGCCATCACCTTTTGCTTGCTCCTTTCTTCCAACATGTTACCTTCTAGTTTGAAGTCTTCAAATGGCCACTTTTCTTCTGGTTGACGGAGAAATGTCGGGCTTTGAGCCATCTGGCATTGTGGTCAAATTCAATTGGGGTTCCCCTCGTGGCGTCATTTGCTGGGTTTTCTTTGGTTGGTACCCATATCCATTCTTCTGGCTTAGACCTTTCTTCAATTTCTGCCAGTCGATTGGCCACGAAGGTTTTGAATTTCCTTGGCTCTGCTTTTATCCACTGCAGTACGGTGCTAGACCAGTAGGTTTTCTTTGTTATTTCAAGCTCCGTCTCTTCTTCAACTGTGGCTGCTAGTATGCTACCGAGTAAGGCTGCTTGTAGCTCTAACCTTGGAATTGAAACTGGTTTAGTTGGCGTTACTCTTGCTTTGCCGGCGATCATGGAGATGTGCACTCTCCCTCTAGGCTCGACCGTTCTCCAGTAGACCACCGCCGCGTAGGCCTCTTCACTTGCGTCGGTGAACGTATGTAGTTGTTCTTTTCTGCCGCGGGGTGAGATGCACCCAGGAATCTGCAATCTTGTTAATGTCGACACTTCTTCCAAGTATTTCATCCAGGCTTCTCTTTGTGGTTCATTAATTACTTCATCCCAGTCTATTTTCTTTCGCCAAATATCTTGAATTAATTTCTTTCCTTGTATTAAGACTGGGGTTGCAAAACCCATTGGGTCAAATGTAGACATTACGGCGCTCGTAACTTCTCTCTTCGTTGGAGTTCTTCTACCATCTAGCAGGTCCTTTGTTGTATTACGCAGTCCAACATTGAAGGCTAGCGCGTCTTCCTTTACCAGCCATCTTAGTCCCAGTCTTTTCTTCCTTTGTAAGTTGCAGACAATCTTCTTTATTGATGTCTTCTACGTCTGGTAGTATCCTCGAATTGTTACTGGCCCAACCCTTCAGATGAAAGTTTGCTCTCACATGGATCTCTTTTACTTCCTTTGATATCTTCTTCGCTTCAGCTGTAGACGCAAAACTCGTTGGTAATCATCCATGTAATGGTTTCTTTTTATCGCTTTCACTGCTTCGGGACGAGTCTCCTTGAAGTCTTCTGCGTTCTTGTTCATCACATATATCGCTGTTGCTGGTGACGATGCTGCTCCAAAGATGATTGACGACATCCTGTACTTTTCAGGCTTGCCCGTTCTTTGATTTCCACGCCACAGGAACCTGAGACTATCTCGGTCATCTCTGATGATCCGAATGAACATATCTTGGATGTCAGCCATGACGGCGACTGGCCCCTCTCTGAAGCGTAGTAGTACGCCAAATAGGGACTGTAATAACCTGACCTGATAGCAAGGCGTCGTTGAGGCTCTTCCCTTCATACTTGGCAGCTGCGTCGAATACTATCCTTGGCTTCTTCTTGATTGGGTGCACGACAGCAAAGTGGGGTCAGTAATATATTCTTCCCTTCTTCAAAGTTTCTGGAGCCTTCTCTGCATATCCTTTTTCAATTAAACTCTGGATCTGCTTCTCATAGTTCTCCTTAGCAAGAAGCTAAAGAGAACTATGAGAAGCAGATCCAGCCATCCATCTTGATTCAACTTCTTTTCAATGTTGATTAGTCGTCGGATTGCTTGACTGTAGTTGTTGGGTAGGCTATCGTCTTCCTTTTTACACAAGAGTCCTGTTTCAAACTGACCGCTCGGCAGTTTCTTTCTTTTCGTAGTCTTCTCGAAGATTTGTAATGCTCTTCTATCGCTGTCATTTGTTGGTGACCGATTTTTAATTCCAAGAGACTCCAACTGAAAATGTTCTCGGACGATTTCTTCTTTGCTTTCTTCTTCGGTGAAAGATCTACCATAGTGAGTGAAGTTCACTAAGGCATTTGCTCCTGTTTCACATCCATGTAACACCCACCCTAGTTTGATGAGGCAGGCTACAGGATCAGATGGCTTGCCTTTCTTCAGTCTTGTTACTATGAGCCCCAGTTGTCTTGGCCTATCAGTAGCTTGGGTCTCTCTGTGACGTAGAAAAGTTGACCAAACCTTTAGATGTTGGCAATTGTTCACGGTGTCTTTATTTATGCTTTGTTCAGACAGCTTCAGGTCGTCGATTGTTCTTACTACGATCGTTTTCTTGTCTCCTCTATAAGCCCCTTTTATCTTCAACTGGATGTTTTGTGAACTATCCTTTCTTATCATCTTTCCAACGACTGTCTCAAATGTGAGTTGTTCTTTTTGCCCTTCAGCTCCAATCTTCTCAGCTATTGATGTGTCTAAGAGTGTGATTGTTGATCCTTCATCTAACAATGCTAGTTCGTGCGCTTGGCCCTTTGGTCCATAAAGGTCTACTGGGATCATTTTTAGGTATGCCTTCTCTTCCCCTTTAGCGTTGTGGATTGAGGTGACCTTTTCTTCTGACGCGCTTCTCTTGTTTTCTTTGTTCGTTTCCTTTTCTATCGCCGACTGGTGGTTTGTCAGAGTTTAGGATAGTATGATGCCATCTTCTACACTGCTTGCAAACTGGAGCTTTTCAGTTGATTCTTGAGTGCTTGAATCGGAGGCACTTGAAACATATCTTTGCCTTCTTGATCATGTCCTATTTTGCATCTAGGTTAGCTTCTTTGAACTTCTTGCATTCTATTACAAAATTTTCCTCTTCAGAAATCGGACATGTCTTCTTATATTTTTCTTGCGGCGCTTCTTGTACCGTATGTACGGGTTTCCTTATTCCCTTCTTTTGCTCCGGAGGCACTTTGGGTGGAGCAAAATCTCCGCACATGTCGGCTTCTGTTTCCAGGAATGCTTCGACCAGTAATAGTTCTTGAATTTCTTCATCTCTTCTGCTTCTGTGGTAGGCAAACCAACGGAACTTCATGGACGTTGGCATCTTGTCTACTATGGTTTTTAATGTTTCAGGAGAGCTGAGGTATTGTGGTTTCTTCAAGGCCTTGATTTTCTCGATGGCGTTCTTCACTTTGCTTGCGAATACGCATATGTCACTTGAGTTCTCACCAACTTTTGACAGGTTTTTCAGCTTCTCTAGTTCTGCTAAAGCCAGTGCTCCAGGTCTTCCGTATCTTGCCTCTAGTGCCTTGATTACTTCGCGTGGGTCTTCAGCAGTGAATAGGAGGCTTTTGACGGCTTCTCTCGCTTTTCCTTGGATTGCTCTTCTTAGGCGCGCTAGGTTTTGTGTGTTACTGAAGGAATCGGCCATCTCTTCATATGATCTCTTGAAAGCTAAATCATTCTTCGCAGGTTTCGTTGAAGTGAGGGAGTTCAAGGTACTTTGGTGAAACGATGTCACGTGACTTTTCGGATAACTTAAGTATGACTGAAGCTAACTCCTGGATGTCACTCTTTTTTTCTTTTGTCTCGATCGGCCTTTGATCCTTATTAGGCCTGACCCCGGTTTCGATTAACCACTTCTCGACTTCTTGAGTTCGTTCATATAGCTCTTCTCCGGCACCATCTTCTTCTTCTGACTCTACAGTTAAAAGTTCTAGTTCAGCTTGAGCCACTCTTGACCGCGCTTTCGCCAATTCCAGTTCCCTTAGTGCTAGTGTCATTCTTGCTTGCGCTTCTGCTTTCTTCCTATGTAACGAGCGAACAGAATGTGTGTCTATATCGCGGGTCGACTTCTTAGGGTAAAGGCGCTGCAGACTGTCTTCTTTTGACGTTGGTTGACTTCCATCTTTCAGGCGCATTTTTACTGCGATACTTCTTTCTAAGTTCTGCAGCGTTGAACGACTTTCTGCATGGCGTGCGGGATCTGACACTTCGATTTCCTTTTCAATGGTGCTCGAGGGAGCGGTGCGAGTTGTTTCCCCCGGTGTTGATTCCTCTCCTACAGCGTCCTTGGAATGGTGTGTGGGTGGCTGACGCACTTGTACACTACTCGGTGGCGACCTCTTTGTAAGTGTCGATCGATTTGAAATTAACGTATTCGAAGTCGCAGTACTCGTGGATTTACTCGGCGTATTCTGACTCCAGTCCGTAGTACTTTCACTCGTAGCCTTTGACTGCGCCGACGCTGCTCTCGTAGTAGGCATTTCCTCAGTTTCTTGAACCCGATCCGGCTAACAAAGAACCACTATTAGAGTTGAGTTTTGGACTCGCTAGCGGGATATTCTTGAGGAGGTGCGTAGTTGCAGTTGCAGTAAACACACAGTACTTTCTTCAGAGTGAACACGACAGAGTAAATAAAAAACTTCTCACGCCGCGGATGCGGGACGAGAGCACAGGTTTAAGCAGGTTGCGGGCGACCATACCCTGCACGGCAACCTTGCGGACATGTGGCCCCATAGTGAGCCGACGGTCGATGGTGACTCCCAGGTATTTGACCCGGGGTGACCAATAGATGTCGGCTCCTTGTAGTTTCAAGGGCGGTGGGAAGCGCGCTGATCCTGTGACCATCGCTTGCGTCTTACCCACGTTCACCGAGAGCCGCCATTTCGACAGCCACTCCAGAAGTAGATCGAGCGCGCGCTGCATTTTGACCGTCGCGTACTTCGCATTCGATTAATGCGTGTGATGTACGCGGCGTCGTCGGCATACAGCGCGAGCATCGCATTGGGAGTGGTGGGAATCGTGTCGTCGACGGTGTAACGTGAGTAACACGTCGGCGACACGCAGCTGCCCTGCGGCACGCCGACGTAGACAGCGCGCCATCGACCACCATCCTGAAGGTCCTGAGGGATAAAAAACTAGAGACCACCATTACAACGCGACGGGGCGCGTCTGAGGTGGCCAGTTTATATACTCGTATTAGGCCCTCGTGCCACACACGGTCGAAGGCCTTCTCCATGTCGAAGGTTGCCTAACCATAGAAACTTGCCCCTTTTTTATAGAAAGACCTAACCAATCACAACACTTCAATTTTGCACACGGCACTAACCTTTTCTCTGCCAACCAATCCAGAGCGCTTTAAGTTTGTACACGGCACTAATGTGACTTTTGTATGGGAAACTTATTTTGGCAATTTTCTATGGTAAAACGTCCCTTAGGGTGCGTTTCCACTGACGTGGAGCGGACCGTGAATTGGCCAATCACAGTGCTCAAAATCTGCGGAGCGGAGATTTCGAGCATAGTGATTGGTCAATTCGTGCACCGCTAAGCTCCTCTCCGCCCCGCTACGCGTCAGTGGAAACCCGGCCTTACAATGTTTTTCTTAATTTTCCAATATAGGAATGGACCTATTTTAACTATGTAGAAATCCTTCTACAATCTGTCATCTTGTCTTTCGTTTCTAACGATCTTTGTCTAGGACGTTTTTTTATGTAGAAGCATTTCTACGGTGGGATGTCAAAAAAGAGAAACGAAATCAACGAAAACGAAATAACGAAAAATAGAAAGCGTCATGCTAAGCCTGCTGGGACACATCTTTGTTATTAAATTATCTGGAAAAATGGTACCCTAATGGAGAAATAAGCCTCGTTAGCTCTCGTAATTGCATATAGGGTGCAAACATTATCAAAAATTAAAATGTGTAATATTGAAAAGTTTCTCAAAGAAATCAGAATTCCCGACCTTTTAAAAACATCTAGATATGGTGCATCTCAACCCATACTCGTTATTCCGTGTTTTGAAAACTATAATTGATTACCTCGAAATAACTGAAGGACTTCGCATCAAAACGGATACTTTATTTATCAGTTATAAAAGGCCTCATAAGTCGGTAGGTGCACAAACTTTATTTAGATGGATAAAACATACCCTAAGTTTAAGCGGAATTTATACTTCCACTTTCACTGCGCATAGCACTCGGCATGCTGCCACATCTGCTGCGCAAAGATTAGGTGTTAATACTGATCAAATTAGAAAAGCTGCTGCTAGGAGCTCTAGCTCCCAAACATTTGCACAATTTTATAGTGGACCGGTTAACATTGACTCTAGTTATTGTTTTGGTATGGCGGTTATGAATGATTCCATTAACAAGTAAACCTTTTAGTTTCTTAATTACAGCAATTTAAAAATTAAGTGATTTTAATTTTTGTTTTGTTATAACTACATTGCAACCATGTATTTTATTTAATTATATTTTACGATTTATATCTCTAAAAGTCTACATGTGTATAAAATGCTAATCTTGAGGACGAAGCCTGAAGTATAATTAGAGATTAAACGAACTTACCGGTGACTGAAGTTCGTTCCTAATTATATGAAGGCTTCGTCCGAAGAAATTAGCAACCCTCCCGGGTGGGAGGGTTGCTAATCTCTTCCACCCAGTGGGTACTCATTCAGTCTCTACACTTATCAATCGTAATATGTTAAGTGAATAGGCTTAACTCTAAACTATACGGAATGCGGGCGCAGGAATCAAGTGGACCAATCTACCCACAAAAAAAAAGTTTTTTAATTATGAAAATACAGAAGAAATCAAAATATTCTCAAAATAGTGTAGTATGGTGTGTACTACGCGTTACTACAGGTGTATAAAATGCTAATCACTTCGGACGAAGCCTTCATATAATAAGGATTGAACTTTACTCCCAGGTAAGTTCGTTTAATCTCTAAATAATCCTCAAACCATAGACAGTGATAGTGACTGTGAGAACGTTATTATAAATGCTCAATATATTATTAAAGCTGCTGTCGACAGTGTCATGCGAAACTGAGTCTTTAGTTAAGAAAATACATATCAAAATCTTTTTGAATTTATCGTGTTCAGGCAGACATATAGACGCGGCGGGGGACTTTGGGTATATAATATGTAAGGATAACACTGTCTAACAGCGTGTTTTTTATTTTACACAGAAAAGATGCCCTTTTGATCATCAAACCAGAGAACTTGAGCAAAACGGTCCTGTATTAGGTAATTCCGCTACGCTACTTACTTCGATTGTTTATGTATACAAGATAGTTATGAATACACCTCACCCGTCTGCTCAGCAAGCTCAGCGGTCTGTGTCCACCGGATGAGCCATGTAACGCATTGTAAGACTGAATAAAACTCGCCTCCAAATCGGCAGTACGTATTTTCATTTTTTTATCTTCAGTAAAAATCCAGAATACAAAGTTTAGAAAGGTTCTCACGCTCCGAAACCAAAAGTGGCGCAGCTGGTAGAATTTTCTCCTAGAAATCCTTAGTTTTCGCGTTTTCTCGACGTCCAAATTCGTCCAAATAAAATTAGGTGGCAAATCTACGATAACAGAGGAAATCCTTCGAACCAAAGAAATATTCTTTTGTATCGCGTGAGTATAGAAATCGTCGAGTATGGGAGTCGCGGACGGTTGGTGAGTAAATCTTTCACCAATCCTTTGTTCCCCTAATCCTGCTATATTTTTCATTATTTTTAAATGTTATTTTCGAGTTCAAAACTTGCTCATTATAACAGTGTTTAGTGTTTTTTTTTTTTTTTGTGTATGGCATCTCTTAGTTGACCTTGAGAGGTCGTGACTACTTAACCGGACTTTCCTGTGGCTGCCTTAAGCGAACTCAAAGCCTCCAGCCAGGGGCGAATTTCTTATAGTACTAAGCGACTGCACGCTAAGGGCACCCCCTGTGGGGTACGGACCTCGGCTTAGGGCGTCGCTGGGGGGAGGACAGCAAGATGGGACAGGCTGGATCTGGTTAATATTATTATTATTAATCGGGGAATTTAAAGCTACAGGCTCAGCTGCGGCGCGGGCTGGCACTTCGTCGAGCAAGGGTCGGGGGGGAGTTTAGTGTTTAGTTTGATAACTGTATATGTGCAGTACGGGGCACATTTGTGTGCTGGGTTGGTGAAGAATACAGCTGTTTTCCTTGTAGATCTTCTTTATTTCAGAGTGTTCTTCTTACTGCTATTTCCCGCCGACTGTGTCGACACCCAAAAAGGCTACGGAATTTATTCAAAACATTGTAGGCCCTGTGATTGGTCAGCCAATCAGATCACAGGACTTTTAGCCAATGAGCGCGAAGTGGATGTCGGCGCAGTAAGCTTAACTATGACGAAACTTTACCGTAACGAGAGCCATACGACAATTTTCTCGTTTTTCCTTATGTTTTCTTATTTTAATATACTATAATTTTATGTTTTTAGTCTCTACAACTAATAAACTATACAAGAAAAATATAAACAAGATATAAAACATAATAAAATAGGCAATCTAATACTAAACACTTAAACTCGGTAAAGTATAATGAAAACTATATAAAAAAAATAATAACGTTAACTATTATGTACTGTCCTATCAGTTCGTGTTATCACTATACACTTTTACTGTTCACTTGTCCCGCACAGTATAAAATAATTATGGTCAAATCTCTATTCAATTCTTAGAACATACGAGTAACATAGAGTAGGTAGTGTCAATGTTAGCGAGTTAACAATTTTAACATTAAGTTTAATATTCTAATCTTGATTTATTGAATTCAGTAAAATAAACTGTATTAACTGTAAACTCAATGAAAAGTGTAGTAAGTAAAAGTAAACTTAAGAAAAAGATTTTGTGTTTCTTTCAAGATTTCAGATTTCATACCGCTTACTTTTTTTGTTGTTTTGTTATAGAATTTGTACCACATATTTAGGCAACTAAGCCATTTATTTTCACTTAAGTGTAAAATTTTTAGAAGTTCGGATTAATTAATAATATAAAAAAAAATGATTTTAATAACTACACGTAATTTAGTCGTAAACTAAACGCAGTTATGTTGGTATTTAAGCTATGCTCGCTATGAGGGTATTACCCGACCTGCCCCCTTCTTAGATGAAGTAATATTAAAAATTAATTAATTATAAATAAAATAAATGTTCTTAAAAAAAACTATTAACTGTATTGTTTTATTTAACTACACTCAAAACCCCATCAGCAGGGATAACATGACAAGCGCGAGAACGCTCTCTTTCTCGATTTGTCGAAATTTGTCTACGATTCTGACGTCATCCGAACGCCTAACATGACCGCTAAGCTCGAGTAATTTCGAGAAAGGCACTTTGATAGTTCTTTATCTCGTGACGAGAGACCGATGTAGCAAATTATTAAAAACATCATTTTTATTATAGCAACATCGGCTCATTCATTAAATTTTACGCATGGAATTAGTATGTACTATAATAATTTTACATCCACCTCTATTAATTTATGTTGTAATTTTTTGTGTAACCGACTTTTTTGATTAAAATTTAATATTTTTCTATGGCATGTCGAAATTAAAATACAAAATGACGAAAATGAAAATGAGTGAGCCATTTTTGTTAGGGGAAATATCTGTGGGTTCGCGTCACCAATATGTTAACCACGTCACCGACATACTAACCACGTCACCGACATACTAGCCGCGTCACCGACATATGAACAGCATCCCTTGAATATGCAATCTGCGTCACCAACATGCTAACCGAGTCACCGACATGCTCAATGCGTCATCAACATGCTCAATGCGTCACCAACACGCTAACCAAGTTACCGACATGCTAACAGCGTGCCCGACCTGCTAGCAGCGTGCCCGACGTGCTGGCAGCGTCACCGACATGCTAACAGCGTCACCGACATGCTAACAGCGAGCCCGACCTGCTAGCAGCGTGACCGAAATGCTAGCAGATTTACGAAATGCCAATCGACTTACGCCGTGATAACCGCGTCACCGACATTCTGAAAGCACTTGTTGACATGCAATTTGAGTCACCAACATGCACACCGCGTCACCGACATCCTAACCACGTCACCGACATGCAGGCTGCGGCACCAACATGCTACCTAAGTCACCGACATGCTAATGTAACGTGTGCATCAGACTGGCGTCGCGCAGCAGCCTGCAGTGTACGTACATGTATACGCATATATATACTCACATATGTTATTCCAAAGGTTTAAGTTTTCATTTCTGTCACCAGTCCCCATGAATGCCATATTTTTTTGTATTATAATTTTGTCTACTCTTCTCGTCGTCAAAATCGAGGACGACTAAATGACAGCAGAATCGAAGATTATCTCGTGTTGAATTGTCAAAATTCGAGATAACTTAGGTGCCATGTTAGGGTTTGTCGAGAAAATATCGAGTTTGACAGAACGAGTCGAGTATTTTGTATGGCAGCGCTGTCAGAAAACGAGAAAATTGACAGAAATAGACAAAAATTACTCACGCGAGAGTGAGTAATTGTCGCGTGTGTCATATTAGCCCTGCTGGACTTCATCATTATCAAACTGTTGCAGTCAGCTGCTGGACATATGTAGGTATATCCTAATGCACTCCGCTGAGTAGGTACGATCCTCATCTCAATTTACCTACTTGATAGTAAGTAAAATACTACAAAAATAGCGACAAGCAATCTAGAACATGTACTTTATTACCGAAACAATGTTTATGTGCCTATAAGTAAATCTACATTGGTATACTAGTACATAACCCTAAAAAATAAAACTAGTTATAACTTTTACGTCCCAAGTTCTAAAAATCCAAGATTTTAAAAAGGGCGTGTCTATCGTAATAACTACTAATTAAAACAAAAAAATATCCCAAAACACGAAATCTTATTAGCTGTACGAAAGTCCCATTCAAGCCTGCCGTTCGCTTTTTTTTTTCTAAATTTATCCAGTATTCCCGATTATTTTTGTGCTTTAATTATGTGTTTGTTGTATTTTAAGTGTGTGTAGTGAATTTCAATAAGATTGTTTTAAAGCGAGTTGCAAACTCTGAAAAGTTCATTACTCTATAATCATGACGATGACAACAACCGTTGCAGTTGAACCAATACCAAACGAAATTGTACAATTATTCCCGCTGTATAATGGTGATAAAAGATATTTAAACCTTTATTTGAGAAAATTTCTATATGTGGTTGATCGATGTAAGGGCAGTGTGGAACAAAATCTTTATGTTTTCAATGTTTTAACGAGAAAAATGTAACTCGGTGCCCGGTGAGTTAACAGAAATGATTAGAAAACTGGATGTTGATGATTTCTATTGGTGTTGTACTACTCACCACCGTTCTTACTTATAGGTTATAAGCTGTTAGGGAAAGATTCAATTAAACAAGTACCTTCTTACACAATACAATGTTTATTGCAACATACCTAATTTAAGTTACACAATAAAGCTACACAATAAATAATGTGGCTTACCACATACTTTCCCCAAACACTTGGGCATCCACACCAATACAACCAGTCTCGGATCTAGTCGTATCGATGTGTACACCTGCAATGAGTCTATAACAATAACTCAGACGCTATAGCGAGTACGTGAGGTGAACCACTTAATAGTTACTAGCTCAATCACACAAGTACCGACCTATCAAGGTTGTGCTAACAACGGAAACATAACGATTATGCAAAGCAACCCGAGACACAACGATTTATGACAACTGGTCTTATTACCTAGTCCGTACAATAGGCCGAACTCTCTCATAGATTGAATTATTACATTACAGATATACTCGGTGATCTCTCAGTATAACCCTTTCATTTGACGGGGCTACGACCCTTGGCATCAAACACTGTGAAAGAGGATGCAGCTGCGCTCTTATCGGAACGTGAAGATATTATTACATGGCCCGCGTTAAAAGATTTGCTGATTCAACATTATGGAGACCCTCGTAGTGAAGCATGTATTAATATTGAATTAAAATCTTTAAAAAATTATTCAGGTGAAAGCTTTGTAGACTTTTGTAATAGAATCCAAAATGTTCGCTCGTCATTAATGTCGAAGGTGAATATAATTTATTGATGATGTGGAATTAAGACGTGCTAAATCTAATATAAATGAAAATCTTTTAAATAACTACACACGCCCTTTTTAAATTTAAATCTAATCTAAATTTAAATCTAATCTAAATCTAAATTTAAATCTAATCTAAATCTAATCTACTACAATACGGCTCTAAATGTATTTTTGTACAACCTTCCTGAAAATATGGTGCTTAATGTTAGGCTTAAATTGCCTACAACCTTAGAAGCAGCTTTAAGCATCGTACTTGAAGAAGTCAATTTCATCATCTGCCTAGCCTTTTTCCAACTATGTTGGGGTCGGTTTCCAGTCTTACCGGATACAGCTGATTACCAGTATTTTACATGGAGCGACTGCCTATCTGACTTCCACAACACAGTTACTGGGTAACACGATACCCCTTGGTAAGACTGGTTGTGAGACTTTCGAGCTTCTGACGACCCGTAACGACTGTCAAAGATCTACAAATGATAGCCGGGACCAACAAGATGAAGAAGAAGAAGAAATCAAATCAAATTGAAGAAGTCAATTTCATAGATCAATATAACATGCATAACCGCATTCATGTAATCGTCAAGTTTTTGGATCAAGTTCAAGGTCGTCGATAACCCAACCAGTTGGGAACAAACCCACCTTTTCAGTCTAAATATAATTTAAATAATCCCCAAAATACACAAATTAGGTTACCTGAAACTATGGGTAAAGGTCAACCATTCAAGCCAGTCTTCGAGTATCGTCCTCAACCGGGTTTGCAACTGCAACAGTTTGGTTATAGGCCTGCTCAACAGACCGGATATAGGCCACCTGTACAGTTTGGCTGTATTGCAGTTTGCTGCAAAATCAAGATAGTGACGTGTCTATAAGAACGGCCCAACCTAAGCAGCAACAAGGTTGTAGTTTAAATTAACTTACTATGAACAATTACGAATATGTGTTCGATCCCCATTGTGACGAATTTTACCATTATAAAACTCGTATAACCAATGACTATAACTATTCAAATGACATTATAACTATGACAACGTAAGTTGCACAAAAAATCCTAACGTACCTGATGAGAAATTAGAACCAACAATTGACAGTCGGAAGTGGATTTTCATGCAAATGCCTCGTTGGACGACAAGAAATCTTAGAACTAAATTGTGATCCTTCCCTACATTTATTTAGAAGAAATAGACGCAAAAATGATAATTGACACAAGCAGCATGAGATCAATCATTAGCCCTCAAAAGGCTTATGAATTTTACAGGGAATATATTAGAAAAGAACCTTTTCAAGTAATACGCTTCTATTAGACACGATGAAGTAATAGAAATCCCTCCCTTAACTACTTTTGTAACTAACGCGTGGCATACATTCTATCTATATGACGTTGACGCACAATATGACGGACTTATTGGTAAGGACCTTTTATTACAATTAGACGCAGCAATTCATCAACGATAACAATATCAGATACAAGTCGAACGACAAAAACTCCTAGTTCTATAGAGTTTACAGACGAAAACATTAATGAATACCCTGTTCCTGATGCTAGTAAATCAGATACAATTCATTTTGCCTTAAACGAGGCCACTGGAATACTAATTTTACACGAAGCTATAGACATTAAGTCAAATTAAAATTTTGTATTCTCGTGGCTCAAAAATGAAATGCAAGTGATGTCTCGCGTGATAAACAGAAAGAGATAATTAAAAGTTTTCTTACCAACAGATAACGCGGTATTGATAAAATAATTTTTGAAACAATACATTAAAGCAAAATTTAAGTATTTCTTTTATTTTGAAGAAAATGAACATCGTTTATTATTTGGTAATATAATAATTCAGCTTTTTAGTAAAGAATTGATAAATTTTTATTAATGCACAGAATGTGTAATTTATGTAGAAGATGAAGGAGAACAGAAAACTGTAATGATGTTGGCACGTGTATCATGAAGGAAACACGTGCCATCGCGGCATAAAAGAGACCTTAGTTAGGCTTTGTCTGAATTATTATTGGGATAGAATGCAGGCAGTAGCGGCAGTTATAAATAATTACGAGGCATGCCAGAAAATTAAATATGATAGAAAGTCCATTAAACCTAATTGACAGCTGACACAAACACAGAATGCTCCGTTTCAGGAACTATTTATAGATATTTTTAGTATTAAATTCTAATGAAGTATTTTTCATATTCAAATTCAAATTCATTTATTTGCGAGAATGTAGGTTTACATTGTATGATCTTAAAACTATAATGGCCCTTTACATTCTACCATTACTTATGGTGTGCAAATATTTAGTTTTGTCCTACACAATGCTAATTAAATAAAAAAGAAAATACAGCAACAACAAATAAGGTTCATGCATTAGGACTTTCATGGAAAAAAAAAAAATAATTAATGAACTCAAAGCTATACCTATGTCAGTTCAAGAGATAAAATATAATGTCAGATTAACCCTTAATAAATATGATTGTAAATGGTAATTGATAATGTCATAACTAATAAGATGTCCAATGTATTAATTCACAAATTTTTGAACATGAATTAATAAAAAATATGGTACATACCCATATTTATTTCAGTTTCTTTCTCCGCAATCTGACATGTATTCACTGAGATTGTAAAAGCACTTTTCTTTTAACCATTGCGTTACCTTTTTTTTAAACATGGTCAAAGGTAAATCTTTAAAGGAGTCCGGTAATTTGTTATATACCTTAACAGCATTTATGTACGAGTTCCTCTTATACAATTCGAGCCTGCATTGCGGTAAACAGAGCTCATGTTTAAATTTATTTTTATTTCTAGGAGCTACATTTCGTTTACTTACATCTTTATGTTTAGTAAAATGTTCGGGATGTTGTTTTACAAAAAGGCATAATTCTCTAATGTACATACACGGTAATGGCAGAACATTATACTTTTTAAACAAGGGCTTACAACTATCCATATACCAGGCTCCACAAATTGCACGTACGCATTTTTTTTGTACTCTGAACGCTTTTAAAATATCCACCGAATTACCCCACAACAAGAGTCCATAAGCGAGTACGGACGAAACGTATCCGTGATATGCACAAAGAGCAGCTTCTGTTGATACCGTGGCTCTTAATCTTTTTATTGCATAGACAAATCTGTCAAGTCTATCGCAAACACAATCGATGTGCATTTTCCAGTCGCAATTCTGATCCAAATTTATACCCAAAAATTTAGTACTAGCAACTTGTTCGATGATAGTATCATTATATTTAACATTTAGCGTCAATGGCGTTCTTTTATGTGCATACTGCGTTCCTAAAAAGATAAGTTCCAACCCAGGGTCTGAGTTTAATAACGAGTTGATGAAGGAACTTTAAGGAACTTTAATATTAAGCTTAAATAAAGTCGAACTTCATATTGGCACACCTAATAACCCCAACTCAATGGGTCTGATAGAACGATTTCACTCCGCCATAATTGAAATATACAGATTATCGAAGTATGAAAAACGATGTATCTATGCGGCATCTATAATGATGTATACGGTTATGGCATATAACCATTCCATTCACTCTACTAACGAACTCACTACATTCGAAGTTGTTTTCGGACATACTGATACAAATAACCCGTATAGCATAGAGTTAGAAAAACAATATTTCCAAAAAATGGTTAAGGATCATGCAAAACGAACCAGAGTTATGTATGTGACAAATAAAATGGTAGAAATAAAAGAAAGGCATAGGGAAAGGAAAGTCCGTAAATCTGAAGTTGAGTTTAATGAAGGTGAAATTATTTTTGCAAGGGTAAAAGTAAAGACAAATCAAGATACGTTAAAGCAAAAGTACGGTTAAGCTGAAATAAATATTTTACAAAT
Source organism: Atethmia centrago (assembly GCA_905333075.3). NCBI lineage: Eukaryota > Metazoa > Arthropoda > Insecta > Lepidoptera > Noctuidae > Atethmia > Atethmia centrago. The sequence goes on along the minus strand of HG995367.1, from coordinate 6,310,917 downwards.
ACAAATAGGAGAAATAATTACTAAAACCCCTATTAAAAATATAAAACGCCCTCCGCAGGTGGTGTGGCATCCTGTTGGTAGTGATGTCCACGCTGGCCCTTCATCTGCAAAATCTTGAAGGAAACCCAGGTATATTCCCGGTAAAAGAAGGTGTAGTGCACATTCAAACATGTGTAAACTTATCGATTGGAATGCATCATATTCTCAAGAATTTACAAGTATGAAAATGCATACAGAGTTTATACGCGATATAACTATAGAAAAATACCGACAGCTAGTTCCGCAGAAACGTTCTAAAAGAGGACTTATAAATCTATCTTATGGTTCTATTATTAATAACTTGTAACCTAGATCACGATGGTGCCGTTAGATACGAAGAACGTATTTCCAAGTTAAATCATAATCAAATAATTACTTCAAAAAAATAACAATAGTCTCCAAGATGTTTGATAGTTTCATTAATGTAACTGAAACAATAAATCAGAATACTGTAAACTTTCATAATCGCCTAACAAAGATTGATCTAGTTTTGAAAGATTTATCTGCTAAGCAATACAACTGGATTTTTTTAACTTACTTTACGGGATTATTTTCTGTATTCACGAGTAATTTTCGTACTATCTTTGCTAAGCTAAGTGAAATCGAAACAGCATTAGCGTTAAGTAAATTATCGATACTACATCAACCAATTGTGAACTCTAAAGAATTATTTTATCACTCAGAATTAATATCTAACTCTGGAAACTTAGTGTATCCCCCACTAGAAACAAATTTATTGAAAATACAGGAGACTATTTGTGTAAAATCATTTATTAAAAATAATCAGCTAACATTTATTATGGAAATTCCACTTACGGATAACTCATCGTATAACTATTTTAAGATAATATATTACTTACCAATGTTTCACGAATCTGAAAATAAGCTATTAGTTATTATTCCTAAATATCCGTTCACAGGTAAGTTCTTATGAACTAACCGACAATAATCACCAGTAGGGTGATAGGAATAAAATACTTACCGCTAATAAAACCATGTCGACCACTCTCTACTGGCGATCAGTTATTATGCACTGCGGATAATCAAGCCTTAGTTCATAAGAACTTACCTGTGAACGGATAAGGCTTGATTATCCGCAGTATTTTATTCCTATCACCCTACTGGTGATAGGAATAAAATACTTACCGGTAATAAAACCATGTCGACCACTCTCTACTGGCGATCAGTTCTTATGCACTGCGGATAATAAAGCCTTAGTTCATAAGAACTTACCTGTGAACAGTTGAGGAAATTCTAAGACGACCAAATTGAGATGGTCTGGGTCCAACAAGTCAACGCAACTAGCTGGCTCCTCTATAGTAGATTGAGAACTACACTGACTAAGCAATGCGATGAAGAGATCAGTAAACAACTTATATTCGGCACTTACCTGGTGACAATTGACGAGCCTTGTGACCTGAAAATCTATGGAATTCACGTTCAGCGTCGTATTTTTGTTGAGTTGACAGATATGGAGAAGATTCATTGTCAAGTTACCCCAGTTGCACGTGAATGTCACTCTCTCCAAATCAAGTGTAGTTAATATTTGAAGAGCGGCTAGAGAGGCGCCATGGCGTCCTCACCTTCCGCCTGACACAGGTTCTCACCGGACACGGCAGCTTCGGAAGGTTCCTGTGTCGGATAAGGCGGGAGGAAACGCCCGGGCGATCCACACAGTGGTGACAACAACTGTGTGAATCGCCCGGAGGACACGGTGGAGCAAACGGTGGATGTCTGCCCGGCTTGGGCAGAGCACCGCCGTGTCCTCGTGGAAGCGATCGGCGGCAGAGATTTCTCGCGTCCGGCCCTGGTTCAGGCCATGTTACGGAGCGAGAGGGTATGGGCAGCCGTCACCTCCTTCTGCGAAACAGTAATGCTTGCGAAGGAGGAGGCGGGATGGTTGAAGGAAAGGCAAATTTCGCGCCCCTAGCCGTCGCAGGAGACGCCCTGGGCGTCGGGAGTCCCGGGCGGATTTCCGGCCACCGTAGGCGTGGGCTCTATTTATGTTGAATCTAGTGACTATATTGCATGTTGTAAGGACTACAGGAATCAATAATTATAGCGATTCAAAATGCAATGTTCCCCGTGCATATAGTTTGGCGGCCAGTCGTTTGCCCCGCAACGTGGCAATAACTTGTGTTCTGATAGCTGTGATGTGAGAAACGCCAGGTACAATTTCAAAACCAACTTCGTTCAAGGAACCGCCAGCGCACGCGGTAGCGCACCACGTAGTAACAAATAGTCCCCCGGTACACGTGCGTACAAGGCCGCTACCGTTAAGATATAGGAGGAATTCATCCATTAGGAGGAATTCATCCATTAGGAGGAATTCATCCATTAGGAAGAATTCATCTTTATTTTGTTTCGTAATTCATGCATCAATTAATTAATTTGTACGGACAAACGTACATTTATTTTATATACATAATTAATCTTTGATGACATAGCATTACATAGTTCATGCGCGACCTACATTTAATATTTCATCATTTCATGTAAATTGTGTATGATCAGTGAATTAAAGACACTCGCTAGTAAAGGTCGTTTTCTCTTGACAACATCCACCTCTGAGTAGCTGACATCTATCTCATCTCAGTATTGACATTTTCTTGTATCGTGGTCACACAACCCATACATTTTGGTCCTTCGAGCCGGATAGTTGATCTACGGAGTTAAGAATTCGCGAATCCCGGTTTTGACAAACATTGACAAGTGACATTATAGATTCTAGCAAGTGACATTGTAGATTCTAGCAAGTGACATTATAGATTAGTAAAGTGACATTGAAGTGCAGTGCCGTGATATTCATATTGAGTCAACAGCAGACTCTAATTGATTGACGGCTCAATTCCACAGTATCTCCACCTCATCAGGACAATCTCAAGTAAGATCGTTCCATTTATTTTTGTGTTCCGGTATTTGACAAGTTTTTCTAACAATCGAGATGGAAGCGCAAACTCTCTATACTCGTCAGAAAGATATTATTTCCACAATCCAGACTATAAAAATCAACTTTAAAAAGGATAGTGCGAGCAGGAAGACTCCGGAGTATATAACGTCGAGAGTAAATACCCTACATAATATTTGGGGTGAATTTGAAATGAATCATCAGAAGCTTGTCGGCTATGATGATAGTACGAGTGAATATTTCGTCAAGAACATCTACGATGACACCAAGCGCACGTATGAAGAAGTACTGCACTTGTTGACTTCATACCGCGGACAGGAAAACAAAGGTACGCAACCAGATGAAAAGCTTAATGCTTTAATCAGTGAGCAGAAAACAAACTTTAGAGCGTTCCAGCGGTATATCCAAAACCTTGACATGGAACAGATGAGTAACAAATGGGAAATAGAAGATGAATTACGTAACCTGCAATTGAGATGGAATAACATTGACACTCTGCATTGGAAAATTGACAACATATTGGAAGGGTCAGATATGTTCTATGAAAAAGAATATACTGACTACGAATCCAGATTTAAAAATAGCAAACGAGAACTGAGCAACAAGCTGTCGTCTGCAATACATCTACACCATTCCACCCCACAGTTGGAGGTACCAGTCTTCACGGGAAATTACACCCAATGGCCTACTTTCCTCGACTTGTTTAAAGGTGGTATACATGACAATAAGTTATTAACAAAGGCTCAGAAGATGCAACATCTTAAGGGCAAACTAAAGGGAGAAGCTGAACGGTTAGTGCAACATCTGCATGTATCAGCCGAAAACTATGACACCGCTTGGGAAATTCTTAACCACAGATATAACAATCAGCAAGTTTTATTCACCAAACAAATTGAAATATTTCTCAATCAACCCGTTGTACAGAAAAAAAATTCTTACGAGTTAAGGAGACTACATGACATTACTATGGAATGCATTCACGCCATCCATAATTTAGGAATTGACACCGCGACTTGGGATCCTATACTGGTTCATCTGCTGGTAAAGAAACTTGACACGCACACATACAGCGATTACATGGAAAGTAGGAAAGAACCTCGTAAATTACCAGTATTTGAGGAAGGTATATCATTCTTAGAGGCTAAATTTACAGCTTTGGAACCTGTAAAGAAACATGACAAGAATACATCAACAGCTAATAACCCAGGTTGTTCTAAATCATCACCTTACAAGGAAAAATCATCATATGTGTCTGGGAAGAAAACAGCATTTACTAGAACACCCAATGCGTTTCATTGTGTTTTGTGCAATACCAATCATGCGTTATACCAATGTAGCAAATTTGAATCTATGTCACCAGAAGTTAAATTAGCAACAGTTTCGAAACATAATGTGTGCAAAAATTGTCTATTTGTACATGAAAAAAATATCTGCAATTCTACAAAACGCTGTAGGGAGTGCAACGCAGCACACAATACATTATTGCATGAAGCGTGCGTCAGGCCCGATGTGACCTCAAATTCTACAAAGCTATCCACACCAAGAAGACAGCAACAGGCGCGTCAGCAAAATGTGAATCACTTAGCGGATATCAGTAACGAGATATTACTCACCACGGTTCAAATGCGGGTGTTATGCAAAGACGGACAGTATATCAATTTGTCAGCGCTTCTCGATCAGGGTTCACAAATATCCTTGATTACAGAGAATGCGGCACGGAGACTAGGATTACCCAGACAGCACTTTGATGGTGCGATTTCTGGCATCGGTACGTTATCAAACAAATGTAAAGGAAAAATGAATCTTCAATGCAAATCGATTCATGACGATTATACTTTTAATACTGATGTTTTGATTATGCCAAAACTGATCAAACATCTGCCAAACAATTCATTTGATACTGCTCACTACACGCATATCAATAACCTTCCACTTGCAGATCCTGAATTTAACATATCGAAGCTGATTGACATTTTATTAGATGCAAAAATATATTCGGAAATAATAATGAATGGACTCGTAAAGGGTTCCCCACAAGAACCCATTGCACAACAGACAAAAATGGGTTGGATTCTGTCAGGAAACATTACACCATCATTTAATTGTCATGTCGTCATTAATAATATAGAAGATATTGCCAGTTATTGGGAGATAGAAGACATTCCATCTGACGCTGAAATGAAAAACCTTAAACAGCAAGATCAATTCTGCGAAAATTTATTTATGACAATAACGCGACGCTTACCTAGTGGAAGATATGAAGTACGGTTGCCAATGAAGGAAGGTTTTGAATGTAAGCTGGGAAATACCAAACCACAAGCAGTGGCTCAGTTTAAACAGCAGGAAAAGAGGTTCCAAAAAGATTTATCGACGAGTACATTAATATGGGACACATGAAGAAATGTGTTACTAAGGCAAAATCAAGCTGCATACTTCCACATCATGGAGTAATTAAAAATGACTCTATAACAACCAAACTTAGAGTTGTATTTAATGGGTCAAGCAAAACTACATCAGGGTTCAGTCTGAATGATCTGATGGAATGGCCCGAAGCTCCAACAAGATATCCTGTCTCTTCTTCTGAGATGGCGGATATACAAAATTGCATTTACTGCAGACTGCGAAAAGATGTACCGTATGGTGCTGGTTCAAGAGGATCAGCAACACCTGCAAAAAATTGTCTGGCGGGACCAACCATCGAAACCGCTAGAAGAATATCAACTCTGTACAGTAACGTATGGTACAAAAGCAGCGCCATATTTAGCAATGAGGACGATAAAACAGTTGGCAAGCGATGACGCGCAGAGATATCCTCTTGCAGCCAAACTTTTGGAAAATGATTTATTTGTTGACGACCTATTAAGCGGAGCTCATACATTAGAGCAAGCCAAAAAATACAAGCAGAAGTAATTGACATGTTGAATGGAGCAGGATTTAATTTAAGAAAATGGTCGAGTAACACACCGGAGCTATTAATGCATTTGACAGAAAACCAATTAAATCCATCGGTACTAGACTTCAAGAATGCTGACTCCACTAAAACACTAGGACTTAGATGGAGTCCGGTTACTGACACATTTACCTATCAAAACAAAATTGACCTTGCAATCGATACATATACAAAACGTACTATGTTGTCTGACATATCCAAGATTTTTGACCCACTTGGTTGGTTATCGCCTATAACATTAAAAGCAAAGCTCATATTTCAACGCGTGTGGTCCATCGATATAAACTGGAATGACACAGTTCCTCAAGAAATCCAGGAAGAGTGGAAGTTACTGAGGGATGACTTGGACAATATCAACCGGTTTGAGATACCGAGATGGATTGGTACATCAGAAACTGACATCGAAATACATGGATTTTGTGATGCTTCAGAAAAGGCATACGCATGTGTCATCTATGCCAAAACCCAAAATGAGTTTCAACAGACTTCCATACAACTCATAGCAGCTAAAACAAAATTAGCGCCTGCCAAGAAAAAACTGACATTACCACGTTTAGAGCTTTGTGGAGCCCTATTATTGACAAAACTTGTCGCAAAGGTCTTACAAACTATTGCGATAAATAAAATTCATGCACAGGTGTATGCGTGGACAGATTCAATGGTGGTGCTTGGATGGTTGCATGGGAATCCGTCACGTTGGAACGTGTTCGTGGCGAATCGTACACAACAAATTACAGAAGTTATTCCTGCAATACAATGGAGACATACAAAATCATCTGACAATGCAGCAGACTGCGCAACTAGAGGCCTAACCCCTTCCCAGCTGAGGGAGCATTCATTGTGGTGGAAGGGTCCTACGTGGCTAAAGGATGACGTTAAAGAAAATACTTTTAACATAGCAGACCCAGAGAATGAGAGAAAAAAAGATCATAAAGTAATGACTACAATCAAACTGTCAACTAATTGAAAACATATTAGAAAAATACAGCTCAATTACTCACGCGGCACGTGCCTTGTCTTGGGTATCGCGTTTCATAACAAACACTGGATATCGTGTGAATAAAAAGACAAAGTGTGAGTCACAAACGACTAACGATAATATTTACTTGACATCGTGTGAAATAGAAAATGCATACAACATATTTATACGGATGACACAAGTTGAAGAATACCATGATGACATTGCACAAATACAACGAACAGGATCGGTAAAGATCAGTAGTAGTCTACTAAAGCTAAATCCGTTCTTGGATAAACAAGGCATTTTGAGAGTTGGTGGGAGACTGGAATATTCGACCTGGCAAGCGAGACCAAACATCCCATCATACTTCCAAAAACATCAAGACTGACAGAATTACTTATTAACCAGGCACATAAAACAACACTTCATGGAGGTCCTAGACTCACCTTAATGTATTTACGACAGAAGTTCTGGATCATAAGCGGATATGTGACAGTCAAGAAACATATTCGTCGTTGCATAACGTGTTGTCGATTTAGCAACATACAACAAAATCAAATGATGGCTAATCTACCAGAACCTCGAGTGACACCTTCACGTCCGTTTACTCACACCGGTGTTGACTTCACTGGACATGTGAACGTGAAGGCTAATAAAGGCAGAGGCATAAAAATAACAAAAGGATACATTGCAGTATTTGTGTGCTTTTCAACCAAAGCAGTACACTTGGAGCTCGTATCTGACCTGAGCACTCCAACATTCCTAGCCGCCTTTAAGAGGATGTGTTCTAGAAGAGGCGTTCCCAAACATGTGTATAGTGACAATGGGACGAACTTTATTGGAGCTTCCCGTGTTATCAAGAAAGAATATCGAGAAGCCTTACAAATGATCAATGCAGATTTCCTAAATGACATAGCTGACATGAACATAACTTGGCACTTCAATTCACCAGCGTGGCCTAGTGCAGGTGGGTTATGGGAAGCTGCTGTAAAAAGTATGAAGCATCACCTTAAAAGGATTCTTGGAGAACAAAAATTGACGTATGAGGAATTTTCTACACTTTTGACTCAGATCGAAGCTTGTTTGAATTCGAGACCTCTCTACGCTATTACAGAAAATCCAGAAGATGAATATCTTACACCAGGACACTTTTTAACTGGTGGACCCATTTTGTCCTCACCTCTGACTGTTTATGACACATGCAGCATAAAGACAAAATGGCAATTGACAGAACATATGCATCAACAATTCTGGAAAAAATGGTCTTCAGATTATTTACAACAATTGCAATCAAGACACAAATGGAATATTCTCAAAAAGTACCTTTGCATCAACGACATAGTGCTTACAAAAGAAGATAACATACCACCTTCTAAATGGGTTCTCGGGCGAGTGATAGAATTGCATCCTGGAAAAGACGGGTATGTGCGAGTTGTGACTGTAAAAACCAAGTCAGGTACAATGAAAAGACAAATTATTAAATTGTCTCCTCTTCCCGTACATGAAGAGGAGACGATATGTAAATCTGACAAAACTCAAGAATCTCACAAAACAAAACCTAGAGCTGCGAGAAAAATCAAGCGGAATTTCCTCGTGACCACTCTTCTACTACTGTTGACATTTGTGACTCCTTCTCTTCAACAAACTGTACATGTGACCTCATTTAACAATACGAACTCCCTGTACTTTGACAAAGTCGCTGACATAAGTATTGTGCAAGACCAATGGAAAATGGTGGTTTTCTATAATATGACCTCCTATTGTCAGAGCATTGTTGACATAGAGTATTTCCTTCGGAAAATAAACAAACCATGCAGAGATGAACCTATGCTCACATCTATTGCATCACAACTGTACCATCAGCTGGAAGAAATAACACATCGTAACAATTTATTGACCAACATACAAACATTAAGAAAGAAAAGAGGTCTGATTAATGGAATTGGATACGTTGCAAATAGTTTATTTTGAGTCTTGGACGAACGATTTGCCAAAAAGTATGAAAAAGACATCAAACTTATACAAATTAGAAAAGATCACTTATTTTCGTTGTTCAAAAATCAAACGTCAATAATGGAGGCAGAAAACAACATCATAAAAAGAAATGAAGCTATAATGAATAAAAACTTTATCGCTATCAATGAACATATGCAACGTACAGATAGTACAATCCACGAAGGAGCGCCCCACTATTCCTCCTAACCGTTTATAGTATATGTGTGCAAGCTTCCGTCAATGTTTGAGTGTTATCGGTACACACTAATAACCTATGAGTGCACACGCACACTACAATGAATAGACTAATCAGGAGAGACCGTCATGGTCAAAGTGAAAGATGCTCTACTTCAATTTTAAATTTTTTACCCGACCGCAAGGAAAAGGTTATGTTAATTTAATTTTTAGGTGTGGATATTTTATGTGATTATTAATTAATATCGATAATATTACTATTTTTATAATAGGAGGTAATAATAGACATAAATGAAATACGGAAATAGTTTTATTGAACTTTATTGAGAAATGAAAATCGTCAATCACTCGTTCCAGAAATATCTGATTCAGAGTCTGATGTATCACCGACATTTACAATAAAACTAAAATCAAGATCACAATGTCTCATGTATTCGTCTTCTATTTTTTCCACGTGCTGACAAGTATTGAACCAGACATCTTTATTTACTCGATCAAATGCTTCATTTAAAATGGGCATAATCGAAGTGTAATTTTGATTGATATTGCGGCTAGCAACGTCGTTTTTTACAATACCCCAAATGTTTTCGATTGAGTTTAAATCTGGATGATAAGGTGGCAGCCGAAGCACCGTGAATCCATGTTCTTTCAATAATTCGTCAACTTTGTACTTGCGGAAGTTTTCTTTGTTTTTTAATATAAGGTCATAAAGTTAAGTTTTTTTGTAGCTTGGTTCAAAATGGATATTTTTTGCATTCAGCCAAGTCTGCATGACTAATTTGTTGGAGTTGGATGTTGTTATTTTTTCCGAACTAGTATTGTGATAGGCTGCATTATCCAAGACTACCACGGCATCATTTGGGAGATTTGGTATTAGTTTCTCCTTTAGCCACTTTAAGTAATTTTCTGTGTTCATGTTATCGTGGTAGTCTCCGGATTTAATCTCTGCTCTGTATGTCAACAACGCATTTGGTACGAAACCCTCTGCACTTCCGCCATGTACTATAATTATGCGCACTCCTTTTGTTAAGTTTTGTTTTATTGCTGTTTTAGAACTTTTTTCGGCCCAAGACTTTTTTTGCGCGTGGTTGCTAAAATCATATGATTCATCTGTGTAGACTATAGGTCTACCTGCATTGCGAAAAGACTTTACCTGTTTTAAATATTTCAATCTTAGCATTTGAATATCATGTTTTTCGGTTAGCACCTTCCTGTTATTCTCAGTTTTTCTCCATTTATAACCAAGTTTAAGTAACAATGTTCTTAGAGTTGTTATACATCCATCAAATTGTATACGGTCTTTCAAAGCAATATTAAGTCGTGATAATGTTGGAAATTGACGATGTTCTATATGATAGTTTTGGCTTTGGACGCTTCTTCTACCCATCCTTAACTATGCTGATACCAGCTATCTTGACCTTACCCAAGACCAACTTGATAAACTTGAGCGGCTTCAAAATTTTTGTATAAGGTTCATATTCGGTTTGCGTAAATTTGACCATGTTTCCGAATTTCGTGTGAAGCTCAAGTGGTTACCAATTCGCCTTCGCCGGAATGCTCATATTCTTTCCCTTTTGTATAATGTCCTCTTTTCCCTTTCCACCCCTCTCTATCTCAAGGAACGTTTCCAGTTTCTTGGCGACTCCCACACGAAATTTTTAAGGTCATCAGATAACTTGAAGCTTAAAATGCCTATGCATTCCACAACGTTCGTCGACAAATCCTTTACTGTCCAGGCCACTCGTTTGTGGAATGCTTTGCCAGTTCAAATAAAACGCGCGCAATCGTTACTCGCATTTAAAAGACTCGTAAAGGAACATTACTTGTCGCTGTGAGCTTGTTCTCGTAACTGTAATTATCTATAGTCTTCATTTATTTTCGTTGCTTATACATTAAATATGTATGTATTTATGTATATATTATTTAGGATATATATATATATATCTGTGTATCAATTTTAGTATATTGTATTTATTTATTTTTTTTTACACCAACGACAGCCCCACTTTATGTCCAGGCAAATCTCTGTCCATCCTATGGTTGCCTGGAAGAGATCGCAGAAAGCGATAAGGCCGCCCATTGTATATTTTGTAGTGTTTGATTTATTTTTTGTCATGTATTTTTTGTGGTGTACAATAAAGTATAAATAAATAAATAAATAAATAGTTCTTCGGACTACACCAATATCAAATTCGTCTAAATTAATTTTTCGTGGTCTTACCCTTCTCTTCTTCATAGGTGATGTAAAAATAGAAGCACTTCTGTATACTAAATTCGAATGCGACGTACTCGCTTCATTTTCAGACTCAATATCCGCTTCCGTAGTCGGCTCTGTTGTACGCTCCGCACTTGGGGCTATAGGAACTATCGCATCCTTTTCCATAGTTATATTCGATTCCATAGCAGGTACTGTAGTTTGCTTCATTGTATTAGTATATTCCTTTCTTTCGCGTAGAATTCTAGTCACTGTGCTTTCAGATACTCCAACAGCCTGTGCGGTTCTCCATCGCGCATCAGTGAGTTTTTCTGCATAATTTTTACTTGCTTCTTTTTTCATAAAATCATAAACTTTAGAAATAATTTCTCTTGTCTAAAATAAAAAAAATATCAAATAGTTTTACTTATTTTTAAAAATGAAATAAACACTACTATTACTAAAATTTGCTATTTATTAAAATTAAATTACTTTCGTTAGCTTATTTCATGTGTTTTAGTAACTGCAAACTTCTTTACATACCTGGCTTTTAAGAACAACACGCTGAGATTTTCTCGACATTTTAAAAATATATAAAGTAGAGCAACTTTCGTGACGAGTCTGGATTTTCGCAGCATAGAGTGTAGTATTCGTGTGCATCGAACCGCTGACGGTTCGCGACTGCCGCTCGGAGCAAACTCCCCGCACCCCGCGATCCCCTCAACCGAAAATTGGTGGGGCGCGTCTTCGTGAATTGCACTATCTATATCACATCTGACATGAACCAATTTCAAAACGAGATTTAAACCACGTTTCAAAAAATGTACTTGTTGACAGCACTTATGTCGGCTGATATTATAATCTCCCACATACAACGCTTACAGGATGACTTAATTGATACCGTAACTGACATCTACCATGGCAGAATAAATTTACATTTATTGTCTCCGGATCAAATTCAACAACAACTCAACATAATCTCCAGTCAAATACACGGTGAACTCAAAATACCAGGAAATAACGTCAGAGATTTATATGGGCTAATGCAAATCAAAGCTAGGGTGACAAGCAAACTGTTGATAATGGAAATCAGGATTCCTCTCTTGAACCATGATAAATTTGAACTTGACAGCATCATCACTATTCCATTGCAAAAAGGAACCAATACTGTGTATACTCAAACTGAATCAAAGTACATCGCAGTCAATGTTAACAAGGATACAGTTATACCCATGATCATGCATGCTGAGAATGAACTTATCTGCTCATTAAATCATCCCATTTACACATTAAAAATGGGTGAATCCATTTGTAAAATCAAATATGCACAAAATAATGACAATAACTACTGCCATACTGAAATCAAGGAATGCACTTACAACTGGATCAAATTACACACTCAAGACTCATGGCTATTCTCGTGTTGCGAGGAATGCTCAGTCCGCATTTTATGCCCAGACGGCCTAGCGACTAAACAATTAATTGGTAGTGGAGTCATTACCATAACACGCCTTTCACAACACAACCTTGACCGGTTGTGTTTTGAAAGGCGATATGTTTACAATACATAGTCATCATAAGTATATGAATCAGATGTTCATACAACCCACTATGGAAAGACCTCCGAACATATCTCAATTAAACAACATTTTGAATACATCTGTAACTACACAAGACATCATTATGATTGCCAACCATACAGCAGAATTCCATGAGATCAAGCAGCAGATTTCCAATTTGAAAAAACAACAATTGGAAGAAAGCCCACTAGATGATACTCCACATTATTATATAATTTACAGCATATTATTTATCGTATCCCTGACCGTTCTTATTGCCATTGGATACAAGGTGAACCAATGGCGAATGAGGAAACAGACACGAAGACCTTCAGGCGACGCCACATCAGTTCCTGAGCCTGGGGTCGGAGTAGCAGCATCGATGACAAGACAGGAGAGTGATGTGAATACTCGTATCAGTGTCACCAGAAATCAGCCGATCTCACCTCCAGTGCAAAAGTACAACCCAAACAATAGTGAGGCGTTCTCACCAATGATGTGCAAAACATACAGTGTGATAAATGTTAATAAGGCTACATCGCCAATGATGAACAGAACAGTTAGCTTCAGTGCGGTTAATGACAACTAATAATAGTGATAAGAGCACCAACATTAATCAGTGCACCTTACTAACATAAACACATGTGTGTTATTACAGTTATACTTAAATCTTTGTTTACATTTATATGTTTATAATTAAATCTTTGTTTACGGTTAGACATTATTGTACAAAATTAATTTGTTTTTCTTTTGTGTTGGGAGTATGTACGGACAAACGTACATTTATTTTATATACATAATTAATCTTTGATGACATAGCATTACATAGTTCATGCGCGACCTACATTTAATATTTCATCATTTCATGTAAATTGTGTATGATCAGTGAATTAAAGACACTCGCTAGTAAAGGTCGTTTTCTCTTGACAACATCCACCTCTGAGTAGCTGACATCTATCTCATCTCAGTATTGACATTTTCTTGTATCGTGGTCACACAACCCGTACATAATTAATTATTCAATGTAGGCCATCGCAAGGAGCCAAGGCGGGCCAGACAACTATTGTAGATTAGTGAATTTACAAGCGATATACAATACGTAAACGGGCCAGAAAATATTGTAGCGGATGCATTAGCGCGTGTCGAATTAGCGATCAGCATGTCGATTCTGTAAAAATCTCACCGTGAAAACTCGCGTGGAGTGAGTTGTCAGTGTCATCTCACTGATGCTATGGAGTGACCAAGCATTACATTACATTTATAATCATAATCGAGATTGTAATAATATTTTTATGCTAATTCTATTGTTCATTTTATAATATTATTTAAAAACTAGTATTTAAGTGTTGAAACGTTTATCTATTTAGGGATTTTTAAATCACTAAATAGTTAAAAATAGCAAAACCGAAATTCAGTCAGAAACTCAATTTTGTTTTTTTTATTATTTTTTTTTTTTTCAATTTTATTTTTAACTATTTAAGGATTTTTAAATCCCTAAATAGTTAAAAATAGCAAAGAAACTCAATTTTGTTTTTTTTTATTCCAAAAGGTTTGGCAATTTTCGCAGCCCCCATCATGCTTTTTAGATTTGAGTGAGGTCAAATTAGACCTTATTTAACAGGCAAGTTTAGAAAATTGGCATATGAAAGGGACCTTTTTAAAAGTCATATGAGATTTTTAGGCGTACAAAGAATTAGACTATCTACGTAATACCCACAGAGCAATGGGTTAGTAGAAAGGTGGCATCGTTCATTGAAAAACGCACTAACAGCACGTTTGCTAGGTAGTTTGTATTGGGTAGACGAACTGCAAACAGTTATGTTAGGGCTTCGTGCAGCGTGCAGAAGTGACACAGGTTTCAGTGTCGCAGAGATGGTACATGGCGAAACTGTTTTCCACGTGGAAAATCAACCTAATAAGGTTGTTTTTGAAAAATAACCTAATAAGGTTGTTTTTTCCTGGTAGAAAACAAACAGGCTAACGACTCGAGTGTAGGATGGCTTCGGTAAGCAATAAACAAGCTTCGACCCGCACCAAGAGCGATTATTCACGTAATATTTTTGTAAGTAATGATTTAAAGAAGTGTACTCGTACTCGTGTTTTTGTAAGAAATGAGATGATGAAAAAGTCTCTTTGTCCTACCTATAATGGCCCATATAGAGTTTTAAGTAGAAATGACAAAATTTTTAGATTTAAGTTGGCAAATAGAGAAAGCGATTTATCGATAGACTTAAACCACCTTATACGTTACCGGACGACGATAACAATTTTGACACGGATTGTACACAGAAATGTTTAGAAAAGAATAAAAAAAAAGTCGTGGATAAATCGCTTCCGCCTATAGAATCTACCACACGCAGTGGCTGGCGTGTAAAGGCTCGTGCAGAGTAGCACAATATCGCGGCCGCGATGATGCTCCGGTCTGCACAAGCCTTGAAGCCACCGATGCGATTTTTGCTGCCATAGTTTATTGGAAATAGAGCTTTGCAATGTTAAAGTCATTGTGCCAAGACGCTGACAATGCCTAAACCACGGTCACTGTCAGATTGCATAGAAAAGAAAGAGAAGCGCGATGACACAACGCTTGTAATTTGTTGCAAAGTATGAAGCAATTGTCTTTTTACTCAAAATTGAGTTTAATAATCGAAAATAAAAAAACAACCAAGTTCTGCAATCAAATAAGACGTTCTTGTTATTAATTAAATACGTAACGTACATATGTTGATATTTAATACAGATATTGTGGATTAGAACTCAAGGTAAGGGGTTAGTTTAACGTTTTTATATCGAGATTTTCTTTCAAAACGTGTTTTGGTAACAACCAAGTTCTGGGAAATATGTTAAAAATTAACATATATTTTTCCCCTACTATACAGATTTGGCAATTTTTTTCTTAAGAGAAGGCTATTTTGGTCAATAGGGTCTTGTCAGCGCTTTAGCCGAAAAATACGCTAAGTACCGGTCGTTTATATAATAGAAATACAAAATATGCCACAGTGATTACAGTGAATAATAGGCAGTTATATAATTATAATGAGTGTAACTTGGGAATTTAAAGTTAAGTGAACCTTGTACTGAATGAATGTCTATGCAATGATTCTGATTCCATAAAATGCTGTTGATAACAATTCTGAGTAAAGTAATATACTATACGTTAATATACTAACAATGTATGTATTTACGCATACATAAGTATGACGGCCGCCAACGATATGAATAAACAGATTATTTCATGTACAGTAAGGTCACGTAAGGTTACAGAAATCGTGTAAATTGTATATTGTTAGAACTTTCGGGTTATTCATATTTTGCCGTTCGATTGTAGGTCATTCTGCAAAGTTTGTATTGTTCGTGCCAAGCCACAATGATGCCAAGAGAGGACAGCAGAATATAAATCAAACAATTGTTATATTTTTTTTAAAGGGGAGAGGTATGTAGGGTCTATTGCATCAATAATGCTAGCGATGCAAAATGCAATGTTCCCCGCGCACATAGTTTGGCGGCCAGTCGTTGGCATCGCGCCGTGGCAATAACTTGTGTTCTGATAGCTGATGTAAGAAACGCCTGCAAGCTTAGCCAAGTTGACAATCTACAATCGATAACGCTAGTAGAAAACTAATCAAATGTATGGGAATGACATCATCTCAACGATAAGTCACGTGGTCAGAACAAACAAATAGAAAATTCGTAGCCAAGTTTACAACTTATCTAATCGTTCAAAATGATAGAATGAAATGCGAGCGTTTCTACAATGTTGATCGCTACATCCCCTAAAAATGATAGCCAAGTTACAGTTTTGACAAGCGCTAACGAAACGATGTCGAAATTTTTGTACGATAGCCAAGCGATCGCCGCGACCCAAGAGTAAACGATAAAAAAATGGCGTCTTTATTGATACAGCTGTGTTGAAAGTGTTGAGACCGAGAAGTGTTTTATTTATTTACCAAAATTTTGGATATTTACCATTTAGCATTTAAAATGCATACTTTAAATATGTTGTGGAGCGCTCATAATGAAGAAGTGTGGCTAAGGCGCCGAAAAAGAGACAAATCGTCAGTGCATGGAGACAATACGCGAAATGCCGGAAACTTTGTGCAGCAATTTCGGCTAGACAAAACGACTTTCCAAGCCCTTTGTCAAGAACTTCGACAAAAAACTTCGTTGAAAGGAACCAGCGAGATTCCTCTAAAAGTTAAGGTAAGTGCTTATTAATCAAAATCAAAATATTTTTATTTCACATAAACCTACATGGGCACTTATGAAACGTCAGAAGCTAGGTGCACGGTTCCAATGGGTCGTTTCCTATGGAGAAGAGCCGGCAAGAAACTCCACGGTTACTCTTTTAATAATAATTGGCTTTTACAACGTTTTCAAATTAGTGTTTAATAGGTATGGGAGGACAGTGTAGGCCTGTCGAGACGTACCAGGTACTTTACAAAAAAAGAAAAAGGTCTACAGAATATCTAGTCTATTAAAAAAAAAAAACTTTTATTTCAGACCACTTAGTCCAACATGTTAGTAACAGAAAAACTTACGATCTATGTTAGTAATCTCAAACATATAATGAAAACACTAATGTATTCATCAACCTGCACCTCTCACATGCAGATTGATGAAACGACAGAGCACAGCTGAGTCTAACCTGTCCGCTATCATTTTCAGTATTCTGTTTCTACTCCCCCGTATAGCCTGCATAACGGACGCCGATTTCTTACGCATGATGGCAAAAAAATCATCTATATGGGCGTCCGCAAACCTGCCTGAAGCACTATAATACCGGGGTAGCCGCAACAGAGCCCTGAAAATGTTATTATATTGGACTCGGAGGGCATTGTAAGTGCTCTGCGTGTACTTGACCCATAGTCCACTCGTGTAGAAACTTTGACAATAAGCTTTAAATAATGTCAGTTTTACCTCAGTTGTACAACGAGTGAATCTATGAGCTAGCATATTTCCACGCACTGACAATGCCCTCCGTTCCCGGTCAATATCCAGGTCATCTTTTAACTTGTTCGTCACAATGTGGCCAAGGTACTTAAACTGGGACACACGGTTCAAAGGTACTCCATTTAAATAAATAGGAGGCACACTATTGGGGCTTTTATTGTTTCCGACAAAGACCATAAATTCGCTCTTTTTGTCATTGTACTTTAAACCGTGTCTCTCAGCATACTCTTCACATACACTCACTAGCTCTCTTAACCCACTGATTGATGGGCTGAGCAACACCATGTCGTCCGCGTAGCTTATGTTATTAACACTAACGCCATCTATGCGGCATCCGCCATGCATGCTGCTCAGTCCCTCAGTCAGTTTGTTTACATATAAATTGAAAAACCGTGGAGATGTTAAACCTCCCTGCCTCACACCCGAATTCAATTCATACTCATCTGAATACTCATTTGCCCATTTTACTACATTTTTCTGGTTACTGTACCAGTATGACAAAATCTCAATTACTTCAGAAGAGACGCCTTCTTCTTTCAGCTTATCCCACAGTAGGTCATAGGATACTAGATCAAAAGCCTTGGATAGATCTAGGAAGCAAGCATATATAGGCGTTTTTCTTTTAAGGTAATAATCAACGGTATGTTTAAGTGTCAATATGGCACTTTCCGTTGACAACCCCGCTTGAAAACCAAACTGGGCATCCTGTAACTGTATGTGTCCACCAAGGCGTTGTATTCCTGCATATTTTAGGTGTTCCACACTGAGTCCATCATGCCCTGGTGATTTTCCCCTTTTCATATTGTCAATAGCACTTCTCACCTCCTGAGAGGTAATTCTAATTGGTTGTGTAACATTACATTTGTTAGTGCCTTTGGTTTTATACACTTTCAGAGGTGAGTCTACCCTAAAATGCTCTTTAAAAATATTGGCGATCTCTTTGGGTTCACTGGTGCCACTCACACAATCAGGTAGGCCCGGCTTGCCATTTAGTTTTTTAGTACTTAGCCAGAACTTATTAAATTGCTTAGCAGAGTGTTGTGTAGCCAACATATCCATTTTGACCTGTTCTTCGTGTTTTTGACAATATTTAAGCCTTGATTTAAATATTTTGCGACTTAACTACATTTTGTCATAGACAGGTCCAGTTTTAGGCTTACCATTCCACACATACATTTGGTATTCAAGCCTAGCCTGCCTGTGCGACTCGGCAACATGTTTATTCCAACCTAGTATTTGTTTAGCTTTCACATGTGTCATCGCGCTTTTATTATTACTATCTATTGAGGCTTGCGTGATCACGTTTACAATATTATTATATAATTTATTCAAGACCGATTTGTGACCTTCAATACTACACATATTATCCGCACATTCACTTAATTCACTAGGGTGTATTAGTTTTAATAAGCCTACAACATTCTCACATTCACAAGGTACACACAAATCTGTGTAAAATATTAATAAAATAATAAAAATAAAAACCCATTTAAACCAAATGAAGTTTGCCATTACAACAAGTCTGAAATCAAAATTTTAGGTATATAATGTCAAACAGTGAAAAAAATATGTCAAAAAGAAAATTTGTATAAAAAAAAAATAATAATAATAATAAACATCGTAATTTGGGAGCAGTTAATAGACATTTACATAGTTATGCCGTTTATGAGGTACCAGGGAAGCCACATGTGCAGAAGGAATTATTGCCAAACTTCCTTGTCTTCAACGTAGTCTTTAATCTTATAATATGCGTTTTTGGTAAGGACTCAGACAAAAAATTGCACAGTATCAGTATACTATGCAATTTTTTTATTACATTTCTATCATTTGATTTCCTCAATGTTTGTGTTTTTGTAGGTGTTGTGCGCTCTTAATTTCCTAGCCACAGGATCCTATCAGCGAATTGTTGGCGTCACTCAGCATCTTGCCCAACGCACAGCTAGCCGGGCATTAGACAAGTTGTTGATGCTTTGAACCACCCTGCTGTCATGGCAAAATGAATTGTGTTTCCGAAAACACGACAAGACAGAGCATTCATAAGACAAGAGTGAGTACTTAACAAATAATTTAACAATATTAAAATTATTAAGTGCATGTAATGTAATTCAAATTAAGAATTATTGTTTCAGGTTCCAAAGATTTGGCCTGTCTAGTGTAATTGGGTGCATAGGTTGTACCCACGTAGCTTTGGTAAAGCGCAATGATGAAGAGCATCTTTTTTACAATAGAAAAGGGTATCATTCATTAAATGTTCAAATGGTAGATATATTATAATACCTATTTATTTATACTGTATGGCATGTTAAAGCTAGATAAATCAGTTCTTAATAATAGTTTTATTTTCAGATTTGTGATAGTAATCTCCTAATTTTAAATATGAATGCAAAGTTTGGTGGAGCTACACATGATTCACATAAGTCTTCTAGTAGAGTTGAATCATACATCCGTGAACTTCATCAAAATAATGAACAAGTATGACTATTACGTAAGTATTTATAATAGTAAAAAGATCTAATCTATAGGAGTTTTCTTGTGTTTTGTCTACAGAAACAAATGTTTCAGGTGACTCTGGATATCCACAACGCCCTTGGCTTATGATACCTATCCTCAATTCAGTTCAAGGTACTATTGAAGAACGATACACTCAAAAGTATGTGCAAGCCCGTAACTACATTGAGTGCTGTTTTGGATTACGTAAAGCACAACATCTCCATCGGATCGGAAACATGAGGATGATACTGAAGGACCCTTCCTTCAGTATCATCCTCATGTAGCTAGCAATATTACAATGGCATGTTGTGTGATACACAACATAGCTTTGAAAGCTGGCTTACCACCACCAGAACCACTTCCTGCTGCACATGACGATGGGGATGATATAACCATGCAAGATCCCACACCCACTGCGAATCTGGGTAGCCAAAGTGAAATAATCCAAGGAAGAGCCATGCTGAGTTGTTTATTGAATAGGTTATAATAAGATCATTTTAAGCTGTAATAAGATATTATTTTACATTTCTTAGTTATAAATTAAACTTTTTATGTACTCTATATTTTTAATTATTATATAAATATGAATAATAAGTTATTGATAGTATTTTTGAAATTACCCAGTTAATTTTATTTTGAATGTAATGTACTTAGATAATAAATTATTAATAAAACAGCTTGATTATTACATATCAGTTGATTATTGTTTTTTTTATTAAAACACTGACATTAATAATAATTTGGGGGTGGCGTGCATGGTATGTAAGCAGGAAGGATTTTCTAGTTATCCAATACCTACTTGGTATTTACAATTCACTACCTACATTTTAGGTATTATTGTTATCAAATACTTTACATTAAATCAATAACCTAGTTACTGTACATAAATATTGGCTTTATTCTTACATTTCCAGTCAAAATTAAAATAAGTTTTGTTTAATACTATAAAAAGATCAAATTATAATATACTGATTAAAAGAAAAAAAATGATACATACACTTTGTTCATAAACATTTTAGAGAAAGGAAAAGTAAAGTGGATTGGAATAGCAAACAACTGAAATAAAAATTAATTGTTACTCTGATATTGTAGGCAATTTGAAATGTTCATTCCACAGCTGAAATCACTATAACTACATAAGGACATCTGTCGAAGGTAGTGATGATATTCTCAACTGTGGTAAAATTCTATCAAATTGTCTACAGTACCAGCCAAACGACTTAAAATTTTATTTTGGTTTTCTTCCATTTCAATATTCTTCTCGATTCCCTTTCCATCTCCCTCTCATGATAACTTTTTTGCCGGTCTGACTCTAGTTGTAGCCGGCGATGCTCGACAGCCACAAACTTCGCTCGCGGTCTTTTTTTTTTAGTTATGGCATCTCGTAGTTGACCTTGAGAGGTCGTGACTACTTAACCGGACTTTTCTGTGGCTGCCTTAAGCGAACTCAAAGTCTCCAGCCAGGGGTGAATTTCTTACATTACTAAGCGACTGCACGCTAAGGGCACCCCCTGTGGGGTACGGACCTCGGCTTAGGGCGTCGCTGGGGGGAGGACAGCAAGGTGGGACAGGCTGGATCTGATCAGAATTATTATTATTCGGGGAATTTAAAACTACAGGCTCAGCTGCGGCGCGGGCTGGCGCTTCATCGAGCAAGGGTCGGGGGGGACAATTACGTCGGGGTTTACGCGAGGGACCTCGGCGGCGAGGTCGGAACGTAGGTCGGTGTGTTTTGTGCACTGTACTCGTGGCCTTCCTGGAGGAGGGTAATATGGTCATCGGTGTCGGTGAGAGTATGCCTTGGACGGCAAATAGAGCTAATGGTGGAGGGCCTATAACTGGCTGCACAACCAGAGGGTTGCGGTGGGTGGCGGCGGAGTCGAAGAATCGCTTCGTGATGCGCTTCATGAACTGCTTGTTCGCTCGTGGCTCGTTCGAAGCGTTTATATACAGCGTGTGCTCGCTCGAAGCAGTCGGCGACGCCGCGGGCGACGGGCTTGCTCTATGCCGCACAGTGGAACGAATGTATGGGAGCGGTTGGACGTAGACATGTCCGAAAAATAAGAGTAAAATTATGCCAAACTAATGATGCCATCTTATTCGATTACTTAATGCCTTCATAAATTGTGGTGATGAATTTCTTCATAACTCCCATATTTCGGGAGTAATTTGAGAAAATGTGAAATTTTACTATGAAAATGAGTGTATCGAGCTCTCTCCCTCCTGATTCCGGGCTTGTTTCAAGTAGCGGTCTCTAATATCGTAATGCTATTACTAAGAGCTATATTTAATACTAAGACACATAGTGCGCCAAATGTGCACTTTCTGGTATAAAAGGAAATGAAAATTTAAAAAAAAAACGTTTTTTCCCCATTTGTATTTACTTTAAACCGCAGACAGACTTATTAAGAGGTCTATAAATATATTATATATATACAGAAATATATATTAACAAAAATATTCACAAGAACTGATGAGAGTATGACTTTTAAGTAAGTTGATAATAAATTACCTAGTTTCATTAAAAGTACAATAAATAATTAAGATGTAAGCTCTAATTTACTAAGTTACACATTTTAAAACAATAACATCATTTAATTATCTTCGTCATCATCATCATCATCAATTAATTCAAATTCAGAATCGATGTCCGCTAAATCATTTATGTTAACAAATTCGATATCACTTTTCTCAGAATCCGTAAGCTCATAAAATTCCTTAAAAGAAGATTTTTTTACAAACTTATTTCCTTTTGGACGGATACTTGTAACAAGTGGATCAGAAGACAGTAAAAGATTGTGCATAATATCTTCATTGCATGAGATACTGCTATGCTTTCGAGAATGCCCCTCTCTATATTTTCTAAAATCTTTATTTCTAGCCTCAGATGCCTCTTCGGATAGAAAACCAATGGGCACAATTGACATGTTCTGAACTATGTCTGGCCCATGCATTAAAATTTTATGAAGTGAAGAAGGCATATAATACCATGGGTATAACTCCACGTAAAGCTTAGCAGTATCAAAGCAGAACTCTCGGAATTTAGTTACGTTGATCTTCTCTCCTGATGAAATACACTGCAAGATCACACAGATTTTTCTTAAAAGCATAGCATCTATTCCGGTCAGTTCAGCAGATTTAGTGTAGTTTTCAAAAAATCTCCTTGCCGAGTTGCCATTGTTGGTGGATCCACTGCCTTGTTTCACAACATCGAGAAGTAAGCCCGTTTCTCTTCTTACAGCCTCTTGAACTCTTTTCTTCCTGTCATCAACTTGCCTTTTTGCTATATCACCCCTTACTTGCCATGATTTTATGTCTAATTTGTAGGAAATGTGTAATAAGCATTCCATTGAGCGAATCCAAGCGTGAAGGGTGCTTAAGCTATATTTATACATGTCCTCGTTTGCGTGTTTATCTTTGATTAACTCTAAATTATTCATTTCTTTAGGACAAGCCTTGCATATGTCACACACTGAAGCTGCTGTATTGGATATAATGGAATGAATTTTACCATCAATCATTGACAACAGCAGTTGGTGTTTGACACTAATTCCATCAGTGATGGTGGATGGAGTTAAGGCTTCAATCTCTGCTTCGATTTCAGCCATCTCTCTCTGCACATTTTCTTTGGTTTCCTTTATAAACTTAAACAATATTGGCCGGCAAAATGAAGTGGAAGATGGTCGCTCGTTTTCCCAAATTGTTACACCTTTTGAGACGAGCCGCAGTGGTACAAGACTAATCATAAAATTACTAGCAAGATCGATTTGCTCATCTTCACTCGTCCTTTGATGATAAATGCTTTGGCTAGATGATCCGTCAAAACCCCATTTGCTGGTCAATACGAGCTGTTGATTGGGATCAACAGGGGTTTCTAACGACCTAATAAGTCTTCTTGAGGTTAAATCCATCAAGGCTTGTAATTTGATTTTTGCAGAGCTCTCTGTAACTGTGAGATCTTCTTTGGCCGGATAGCACTTAATTTTTTCTTTAACCAACATGTAGTAACTCGGGTATTGAAGAGCTCCTTCTTGAGTGTTGAAATCCCGAAGAGTGTTATAGCGCCATTTCGATAAGTTCATCGATACATAAAGAGCCAATGCCTTCAAAGGGGATATTTCCCGTACCTGAATTGATTTACCTTCAATGAAGGCTTTGATTTTTGAGGCCTCTTCTGGATTCTCCGTCAAGTATTTCATAACATAAGCTGTATCGCTTTGTCCTGCCTTTTGAAGCGCCCTTTCGGCCGAAAACATAATTTCAGCGCTGCTACTGCTGCATGAAAGACTATCTTCAGTGCGTCTTCTTTTTTGCCGGTTACTAAGGTACTCAAAAGATTTACGTGGACTAGGATGTGTACAAGTTGAAGCATCAGATTTAGCAGGAGAAATTATGGGCTCGATGACGTCACTTATATTTTCTGTAGAAGGTTCCATATTTTCATTCTGTAATTCCGGCCATTGAATTGCAGCCTGTAGCCAAATCTCATGTTTCTTCCGAAACTTATCTGTGCTTCTTCCAGACTGTGTCCATTTTGCATAAATGCGGTAGCAAAATCGACGACACCAGTCTTTTAAACTTGTTTCAGCACTTTCACATAACTGAACACAACTGTTATCTTTTAAAACACTGAACAAATAGTTAAAGTCGCGTAAATCTTTATGTGCGCGTGCGCATAAAGCAACGTGAATATCAAGATTTGTATTAAAATTTGGAAAATACATTGCGAGATTAGCTTGGATACAACGAGGTGTAAATCAACATTGATTTTAAAGTTACTAATAGTGACCTATTTATATAAAATCCAGGTATCCCAGGTATCCTTTGTTAAATATTGCAAGGTAATTAGTTATTGTGATAATTAGTAAATGATGCATGCTAAATTAGTGTATTAAGAGCCATTTAGTAATTAAATAATAGCAATGTTCTTATCAGTAATCATTAGTGCATCAGTTTTATATGTAAACCTTAAGTCCCTAATTATATATCCTAATTAGCTTATATCTTCTCTAATTGGCTGCTCAGAAATGTTATTGTAATAAGGTAAACCTTTAGAAAAACGGTTTTAATCAACAAAATAAACAAAAAATAAAAAAATTGTGTTATAAAATAAACATCACTCTTTATCCCAGAAAGTGCACATTTGGCGCACTATGTGTCTTAGTATTAAATATAGCTCTTAGTATTAGCATTATGATATTAGAGACCGCTACTTGAAACAAGCCTGGAATCAGGAGGGAGAGAGCTCGATACACTCATTTTCATAGTAAAATTTCACATTTTCTCAAATTACTCCCGAAATATGGGAGTTATGAAGAAATTCATCACCACAAGTTATGAAGGCATTAAGTAATCGAATAAGATGGCATCATTAGTTTGGCATAATTTTACTCTTTTTTTTCGGACATGTCTACGTCCAACCGCTCCCATACATTCGTTCCACTGTGTGCCGCCGCCGCTGCGGAGCCCCCCGTGTCGTGGACGTGGTAGGCAACGTCGCTGACGCAGTGCCGGGCGGCGGCGTTAGCAATGGTGGTGGAGGATGGCATGGAAGTTCTTCAGAGGGAGGTGGCAGTGATGGAGATGCTGTTGTTGCTGAGAATAAATAATTACAGTCATATATTAAAATGTGCACAAATTAGTTATTTAGCCAAAACACTATCTTAAAAAATAAAATAAAAGGTACCTTGTATAGAATCAGAAGGAATAAAATCCACCATAATTTCATCTGTAGCAGAAATTGGGATGGATAGACAGTATGCACAGAATATCTGGTCGGTGGTGGTTGATAGTTTGTCTCTGATAGTGGGGCCTGAAAAATATGAAGAATTTAAATTAGAAAAATTACACTTGTTTATAAAAATAATAAGCAAAGAAAAAAAACTAACATCAAAGCCTCTCTCCTCAATTCCCGCTTTACCTATGATGGCAGTCAAACCCATTATGCCAACACCCTCTCTTCTAAAGCAGTGAGTTTGTCTGCTGCTTGGACCACCACCAGTACCAGAAGCCTCACGACGTATTGCCAAGGCTTTTTCTTGGTTTTGGTTTTCCAGTCTGTCCATACCTGAACATAATTGTATGTTATTTTTTGTCATGCATTTGCATGTTTTTATTAATCATTTTCTAGTCTATGAAGTAAGCTGATTTTTGTATGTAATTTATCTTGTAGAATACCAAATGTTAGAGTGGTTTTTGTGAGAATCTTACTTTTTTCCATTTGTTCAAAGGCTTATTACTCCTCCACCAATGGAGTTAAGTAACTCCCAGTTCCTGCCACAGACGGTCAGCTTTTATTCAGCCTTGAGGCCCCTTGCTGGGGCCTCGTTATATCGCCATGGCTAGAACCTATGTTAAAACTATTTCAGAGAAATAAAGGGTCTATTGATTAAGGTAAACGGTCAAACACAATTGTTTTGTTTGTTTCGTAGCAATATTAGTTCATGTCGCGTATCACGTCATTGTTTATATTTCAAACTTCAAGTGCCCGAGTATCATAGATTCTTAAATCACGAAGAAAGATATTTAAGAAATAACTCTTAATTTACGTACCTTTCCATGAATTCCAATAAAGCTGCAAACTATTCTGGGCTTGCTCGAGATCTAGATTCCATTCTTTAGAAGATATCACTTCATAATTATAATTATCTCATTCATATGCAGGACCATATCATAACATTTCGAGACAGTAATGTTTAAAATTACATTCCGCATTGTGATATTATAATAAACAAATTTTAAAAAGAACTTCACTTATTTATAACGTAAAACAATTATTCCTTCCTTAACAATTCAAAATAAAAGTTCAATCCGCGCACAAAGTACCAGGGGGGGCACACTCAGTACTGTTGTCAATTTGCATAGACGACAGCGACATCTGGAGTTTGATGGGTAAAAAAATTTGGCAGCCATCTTGTCTTGTTTGTCAAGTTGTCAAACAAATGTCATTGTAGCCATTCGGCCATTGTCAAGTCAAACAACTCCGGATTTGAGCTTCCTGAGTTGAGATAATTCTGATAAAATTGTTACTTATTACTGTTATTTGTGTTATTAAGTTTTGTTTTTATTTCATAGTATTGTTATCACTTCGTTTTTCGTTGCTCAGTTTTGTTATTTTGTTAATATGAGTGAACTGGGAAGAAAATATTGTATTTTTGGCTGTGATGCTTTAGGTAAGTGTTTATTACCGTACCGTATTACCTTTAATATAGGCAAGAAAAAGTTTTATGTTATTCCTTAATTTCAATTTATTTTGCCATGTTCTGATATTCATGAATTTCGTTCCATTTTCAGTTGCATACGGTGTACCCCTTCACCGGTTCCCAAACCCTGACAACCGCCCTGATCTGTTCGCTGCTTGGATAGCGGCTGTTGGCAGCAAGGTTGGTGACCGTGACCATACAAAGATTTACAAGAACAAAAGAATATGTGATCACCATTTTGATCCCACATTCAAGACAACTGGAGGTCGTCTTATTTGTTCAGCAATACCAACAGTTAATCTGAATCGTAAGTAGAATTAAATTAGCTTAATATTTGTGAGAAAGCAATATTTTATAATAATACTAAATTGATTCAGATGTATCAATCGATTGGTTGTGCTCGTCACATAAGTAACTTATATGTATTCTGAAAATTGTGGAATAGACAGATTTGGGATTATTTTCGCATTTGAACCAAATCTCTGTAAGACTACTGAGCTGTACAAGTGAGTTGTCAACTTAACCTGCCTTATGTGACGCAGCAAAACTTTGATTGTGATTATGGACTTACAGTTTATCTGATGATTCAGTTGGGACATTGTTTTGCTAACAGAGACAGATTTAACTATTCTTTTATTTACTCATTGGTGGGTTTTCATTGATATCAAAATAATGGCAATTTTGTTACTTTACTTTAATTCTCAAATAAAAAATAATTAAAAGACTTATTTCTCAAAATTTCAAAGGTACAGAAAAAAGTCAACTAGGTAGATATAGTATAATATAAGTTAGGTACTGAAATAAAAATAAATAAATTATGTAGTAAAAATGGAATGTATCTTAGTTATATCACACAGACTGATGTTACATCAATACACCACATTGTGAACACACATTGTTTTATTTGATTGGCTGATGATAAGGATGGGCAAATTAGCAAACCAAAATACTAGCCGAATTTGTTTAATGAAAAAAAGTAATTCAGCTGATAATAATATTGCAATGTTATGTTACAGGTATTCAGCAAACAATCAGTACCGTTGTGGAGACAGACCATAGCTACTGTCCGCCTAGAAGACAATCTGGTCATGCTGGACCTATGGTTGATATCACTAACTTGGTCAGATCATCGGTTCAAAATAAAAACCTACCTGGTCCATCCAGATCTCTGGACCCTCATCTGCTGTGGATTCTACAGAATTCTCGGGGTCATCTGCATCTACCTCTTTGACGTCAAGTGAAAAGTGCCATGCTCACATACCATTGACGAAATTTGATGCAGGTACTTTGTTCTTTTTTATCATTATTATTATAAATGTGAACTGGTCTGTGTTTGTTTTTGCATTCACACAGTACTACCTAACTTGTTTAATTTAGCTTTTGCATACATAATCTCTTTTCCCAGCAGAGGTATGTTTTAAGCTGTTGATACATCTAACATGATGTATATTGTTAAGTTTATCCAAACTCAATCTCTCAATCTGACTAGCCTTTTCCCAATTATGTTGGGGTTGGCTTGCAGTCTAACCAGATGCAGCTGAATACCAGTATTTTAAATAAAAAACGACTGCCTATCTGACCTCCACAACATTACTGGTTTATACCCTCTGGTAAGACTGGTTGTCAGACTTGTGGGCTTCTGATTATCCATAACGACTGTCAAAGATTTACGAATGATAGCCGAAACTGAAGGCTCAGCATGCTTTCCAAGGCACGGAGAGGTTGGTGTGGCAAGTTATTACCCCTTACATTTTTTTCATTGTGGACGGTTTATAAGGTGTCTGTAGTCTGTCTTAGGCTTAGATTGCAGCCGCGGATATTGTGTGTCGCGGGATTTAGAGAATCCTGCGGCTAGTGACAGCTAATGATGGCTGTCAGACGTCATAGTGCACCGGCGCCGAACGGAAGCATTTCGTCTCACCGCAAACCACGTTTTTTCAATCTCAATTCATCGCGCCCGCAAAAACCGCAAACTTTATTACGTTATCCCGTAATCCTTGGGGATATACTGTGTTAAGTTTTCAAAATTAAAAATAATAACCCGCGTCCGATTAAATACAAAATATAGACTTTCAAGTGAGCAGTGTACGGGCAAGCAAGGTGGCCACCTGTCCAGAAGGATTCTTCAAGACTTTCGCCAGGAGAAGCACAGGTACCGCTTTGCATTATTTGCTGGAGTTAGGCTACAAACGCCACCTGACCGTCACCAATTCCTCTTTGAAAGTTTGCTCAAAAAAGGCAAATTGAATTATTATGCATTCCACATAATAACTTTTCTGTCGTCCTCGACCCGCAAGGATACACGGCTATTTACACGCCTGTCCCTCCATACTTATGGTCCATTCGAGCCTGGATAGGTATCAGTTAAATAAGTACAAGTCATTGCAAGTACTTACGATAATTTACAGCAATTAATATTAGATAGTGCCTTATAATGGCAACTCAAAAACAAGAAACTAAATTAGCTCAGCTTATTGCTAAAAAAGAAGTAATTTTTGAGCGAGTTAATCGCTTGTATAATTCTTCCAAAAGTATATCTAATTATGATTCACGCTCGGACGAGTTATTCCTAGCGCAGTCTGAATCTATTGGTGAATCTTGCAGCAAGTTTGAAACAATAATTGACCAGATCAATGAGTTGCAATTTGAAATTGATGAAACCCCACCCGACTATGGGAGTCTAAGTTCTATTGAAGACTTATATTCAACTATTAAATACAAACGTAATCTCATACTTTCAAACAATAAAACATTAACATCAGATCAGAAGAGAGGTAGTGGCATAAAATTACCACCAATCGAATTACCATCATTTGACGGTGGAACTGAAAACTGGCCCATTTTTTATGAAATATTCCGCAGTAATGTTCATTTAAATACTGATCTGACGGATTCGCAGCGTGTGCAGTATTTAATAAGTAAATTAACTCATGATGCCTTAAAACTAACTGCAGGCATTGTTCCCACAGGAGATACATACAGTGTTATGTGGATCATTCACAATTTAAAAATATAAATTCACCGCAAGCTCGTTTCGAATTTATTAAAAAGAAACGCGGCTGTGTTAATTGCTTAAGTCTATCCCACTCTTTGGTTAAATGTAAATCACGGAGTGTTTGTAAAACTTGTAAAAAAACACATCATTCATTGTTACATTTCTCCGAAGTAAAAAGTGATTCAACGCCGAGCGAGCCTGCCGCTACGTCTGTCTCGCTTAGTGCCGCCGCTAAAATATGTTTACCGACAGAGACAACTACTTTGTTAGCTACCGCGCAGATATACGTATATGATAGCAGCGGCCGAGATAAGCTTGTTGTCAGGTGTTTAATAGACAATGGATCGCAAAATAATTTAATTACTGTGGACTGTTGTAAACGTTTGAACTTACCCATAATTAAATTACGCAATTCGTCTTTACAAGGTGTTGGTACGACCTCACGACCTGTACACGGCTTTATTTATCTCAATATAGAATCTCGGATTAATCCTCACAATAAGTATTATATACACGCATTAGTTGTTGATTGCATTACAGATAGACTTCCCGCTAGTTTTATCAGATTAAATGACGATATGTCATATTTAAATAATTTACCGCTTGCTGACTCAACCTGGAATGTACCTGGTGGAATCGATGTTGTGCTTGGAGCACAGCTGTTCCCTTTTATTTATTTAGGTGATAGGGTTGACTCAGGCACCCGCGCACCCCCAGCTATACTGACTAGTTTCGGATATGTACTGATGGGTGATATTGATTGTCATAGTAGTGACGTAACACACATGACATCTTCGTTTACCGCGCTTGCTAGCATTGACGTCGAGTCAAGTTTGCAGAAGTTTTTTGAGCTAGAGGAAATTCCATCTCAGCGTTTTATTAGTCCGGACGAATTAGAGTGTGAAAATAATTTTAATTCTTCAGTTTTATTTAAAGACGGTAGATATTTTGTCGATTTACCTTTCGCGCGCAATCCCTCCGAATTAGGCAATTCACGCGGTGTCGCTCATCGGCGGCTACTTGCGCTCGAGCGTAAATTCACGTGCGTGCCAACCCTACGCGAGGATTACAATAAAACTATCACCGATTATATAACTCAGGGGTATTTATCGGAGGTACCCGACTCTGAATTAACAGAAGAGGGTTACTACATACCGCATCACGCCGTTATTAGACCGGACAAAGACAGCATTCGAGTGGTTTTGGACGCTAGTGCCAAAACACACTCGGGGTTGTCACTCAATGACATTCTGCATGTCGGACCTAATTTACAGGCCGACTTGTTTTTATTATTACTCGATTTTCGTACCCTCCCTGTCGCAATGACAGCGGATATAAAACAAATGTTCCTACGGATCGGTGTAAATGAGCACCACCGCAAATATTTACGAATTTTATATCGATTCAACAAAAATGAACCTATACGTACTTTTCACTTTAACCGCGTTCCCTTTGGATTAAAGCCTAGTCCTTATTTAGCGATGCGCACAATACGCAATTTAGCGTGTGAGCATGGCGACCGCTATCCTGAGGCTTCTAAATTAGTAGAAACTCAGTTTTTTATGGACGATTATGTCTATTCTGTTCCTGATGAACAGATTGCTATACAATTATCCCGCGATTTAATTGAGTTATTTAAGTTAGGATCCTTTGACCTGGTCAAATGGGCTACTAACTCACCCGCTTTGTTGGAGATTCTCCCAGAGTCTCACCGCTTACCAGTTAATTTTTCTGGCATGGATAATGATAAACATAATTTCAAAATCCTTGGATTAACCTGGGAACCCGCTGATGATTATTTTTCTTTGACAACAGTCGCTGTAGATGATAAATGCACTAAGCGTGCGATTCTATCGCTAGTTGCCCGCTTGTTCGACGTACTTGGCCTCGTAGCACCCGTCGTGTTGTACGCGAAAATCCTAATTAAGGAACTTTGGTTAGCTAAAATAGGTTGGGATGAGGTTCCTCCGGACTCCATCACCAATCGGTTTTCCGTTTTTTTGCGCGATTTCCCCTCACTCTCTTCTCTAAAGGTTCCTCGCCACATTGGCGTCTTTAGAGAAGCTGTAGTGAATATCGTAGCCTTTTGCGACGCCAGCTTTAGTGGTTCTGGTTTTTGTATTTATTTACACATAACTGACTCTAAAGGCAATATCAGCGTTCGGCTTTTATGTGCAAAGTCCAAAGTTTCCCCCGCTAAAATAACAACGCTAGCTCGATTAGAACTTGTCGCCGCTTTACTTCTGTCTAAGCTTGTTCGCGTGGTCAAAGATAAACATTCCGCTCGTGTACCTATTGCAGGTGTCTACACTTTCTCGGACTCCACCATAGCTCTTTCGTGGATCCACTCATCTCCCCATAGATGGTCTATTTTTGTCAGTAATCGCATTGCTAAAATACAGGAAAACCTACCTGCCGCTAGTTTTAATCACGTGTCCGGAAAGGAGAATCCTAGCGATTGTCTCTCCCGCGGCATGCTGCCATCTGATTTAATTGAACACTCGTTATGGTGGAACGGTCCTACTTGGCTCCATCGACCCATTAGCGAGTGGCCTTTAAAATTCTCTCCTACTGAATGTGAAACATTGCCAGAGTTTAAATCAAAGGTTTTTCTTGTAGAAACATCAAATACTGAACCGCGTATTTTAGATACAATAGCTGACCGTGTTTGTTCATGGAATAAATTGTTACGTGTATTTATGTACATTCTTAAATTTACGAACAGACTACTTAGTCATAGCTCTGTTAAAAATATACAAACCGCCGAAAATTTCATTATTCGAATAGTTCAAAATACGCATTTTTCTAACGATTTAAATTTAATTAAAGCAGGCGAACTTCCATCTAAGAAGTTGCGCTGTTTGTCTGTCTTTATTGATAGCTACGGAATCTTACGTATTGGGGGCAGATTGTCTAAATCTAACTTACCATATGAAGCCAAGCATCCCGCGCTTTTACCTAAACGTGACCGCGTAGTTGATCTAATTATTGATCACTATCACAATACGTACTGCCACACGGGCCCCGGATTATTGATGTCTATTATAAGGCAGCGGTTTTGGATATTAGATGGACGAACAGTCATACGTTCCCGCTGTCGGAAATGCAACACTTGTTTCCGTCTAAATCCTACGCATCTAACACCCAAAATGGCTGAACTTCCTGGATACCGTGTCCGTGATACTAAAGCCTTTGTGCAGACTGGAGTAGATTTCGCCGGGCCGCTTGCTTACACACCTATTCGCCGTAGAGGTCAACGTTCGCAAAAACTTTATATATGTTTGTTCATATGTATGGTAACTAAAGCCATACATATCGAACTCGTATCGGACCTTACATCCGAGGCTTTCTTATCCGCATTTAAAAGATTTATTTCTCGCCGCGGTCCAGTGTCTGTCATGTACTCAGACAATGGTACCAATTTTGTTGGCGCTAAGGCGCAACTTGATGATATTTATTCTTTCTTATTGAACTCGTCTGTTCAAACAGATATTAAAAATGAGCTTCTAAAATCTCGCATTGAGTGGACAAGAATACCGCCGCGAGCTCCGCACTTCGGAGGTATTTGGGAGTCGAACATTAAGAGTGTTAAAACTCACTTGTATAGAGTCATAGGAAAGCAGCTTCTCACTTACGAGGAACTCTCTACCGTACTGGTACAAATCGAGTGCCTTTTAAATTCTCGACCGCTTAGTGTTCTCTCATCAGACCCGCATCCGGACGTGCTCACGCCTGCGCATTTTCTAATGTCCAGTCCACTTAAGCATTTGCCTTCTTCTGAATTGACAGAAGAAAACATAAATTTAACAAACCGCAAAAGGCTTTTGGATCAGCTTGTGTTATCCTACTGGAACAAATGGCGAGTTGAGTACTTGCACACGTTGCAAGTTCGCCAGAAATGGTGCACTCCCGATCGCCCTATAGAGATTGGTACTGTCGTTCTCTTGGGTCAAGATAACGTACCACCATTGACTTGGCCATTGGGCATCATAGTGGAAGTTTTTCCGGGATCGGATGGTGTAATTCGAGTAGCTTCAGTAAAAACCGCGTCAGGTACATATAAACGTCCTGTCACCAAGTTATATCCTTTGCCAACCCAATAGAACTATATTATTTCGTAGTTTAATTTAGTTTATAATTTACAATAGTATATTTTGTCAATGGTACGCCATTACATAGTTATAATTTAGCTTAGTAATTCAACTTTGTCTTAATTTAATCAAACTGCAATTTCATTCTTTGGAATCTGATAATTAATTTCGAACGCCGTTTCCTAGTAATGGTGTTTTGAACTGCTGCTTGGGATTCTCTTGATGCTTTCAGACTGCCAGATATATAAACATCATCTCATCCTCCCAACCGCACCAGCTTTTCAGCGTATAGATTATCATCTTTGAAAGCTCGGGACCTTTCAAGGCGGGGAGTATGGTGTGGCAAGTTATTGCCCCTTACATTTTTTGATTGTGGACGGTTTATAAGGTGTCTGTAGTCTGTCTTAGGCTTAGATTGCAGCCGCGGATATTGTGTGTCGCGGGATTTAGAGAATCCTGCGGCTAGTGACAGCTAATGATGGCTGTCAGACGTCATAGTGCACCGGCGCCGAACGGAAGCATTTCGTCTCACCGCAAACCACGTTTTTTCAATCTCAATTCATCGCGCCCGCAAAAACCGCAAACTTTATTACGTTATCCCGTAATCCTTGGGGATATACTGTGTTAAGTTTTCAAAATTAAAAATAATAACCCGCGTCCGATTAAATACAAAATATAGACTTTCAAGTGAGCAGTGTACGGGCAAGCAAGGTGGCCACCTGTCCAGAAGGATTCTTCAAGACTTTCGCCAGGAGAAGCACAGGTACCGCTTTGCATTATTTGCTGGAGTTAGGCTACAAACGCCACCTGACCGTCACCAATTCCTCTTTGAAAGTTTGCTCAAAAAAGGCAAATTGAATTATTATGCATTCCACATAATAACTTTTCTGTCGTCCTCGACCCGCAAGGATACACGGCTATTTACACGCCTGTCCCTCCAGAGGTCTTAATAAAAATGGGGGTTAGGCAGGCCTAGCATGATCAGAAACATCACAAGATGAGGCCGTTGAGGCTACAAAAATAGATCGACTTCATAAGAAGTTAATCTGTAAATAATTACAGATTAACTTACCATCCATTACACATATTTCATAGAATTTTGCAAATGCTTAGTCTCTTGCGTGAGCAATTTTATCTAATATACCTGAACATCTTAAGTATGTATGTTTTTTAATTTAATCTTTCAGGAAAAACTTTCGAATATCTGCAGAAAAAGGCTGAAACGCAGTGTGCCAGAAAAGCAAGACAAATGCAAAATGAAGTTAGGAGATTGCGCCAAAAACCAAAACTTTCAAGTTGCGCATTAAGCAAGTTCAAAACAAAAGTGCTAACAGGGATTTTGAAAAACTATCTCGGAACATGTCCGAGGCAGCTAAATTGTTCACCCGAATGCAATGCATAGAAGGACGGAAGAAAAAGAAGGGGCATAGATTTACTCAGGAAGAAAAGATTTTATCGCTTTCAATTTTTAAGAAAAGCCCTAAAGCCTACAAGTTAATGTGTAAACATTTTACATTTCCATCAAAAAAAGTCTTGAAGTCATTGCTTGCTCAAGTGAAATTGACACCAGGCATAAATGAAATAGTTTTCAAAGAATTAAAGTCCACAGTGTCGAAAATGTTGCAACAAGATCGTCTGTGTACGTTAGTGTTTGATGAAATATCCATATCTCCCCAAATCCATTACAATGTAAACACAGACGATCTTGTAGGTTTTGAGAACTATGGGAACTGTAAGACGCAAAATTTTGCCAATCACGTTTTGGTGTTTATTGTCAAAGGGGTAAGGAAAAATTACAAACAACCAGTAGCTTTCTACTTTATGCAAACGTTGAAAACGTCAAAACTTAAAGAAATTTTAGTAGATGTTATAGCTAATGTACAAGCTGCTGGTCTAAAGATAATCGCAACTGTATGCGACCAAAGTTCGGCAAATGTAAGCACTATAAATATATAAATAGCTTAATCTCCGACGCTAAAACTGCATATTTCCAAGCAGGTAAAGAATGGCGGAAGGATATCATTAACGTTAACAATCATGATATAATCCCGCTGTTTGATGTTCCCCACTTGTTAAAAGGAATAAGAAATAATTTATTAAATAAAGAAATGCATTATATGCACGAAAATATGTTAAAGATAGTAAAGTGGGAATACTTTCAGCGGGTTTTTGAAGCCGACATGTCGCATGGCGAGTTGCGTGTGCTGCCCAACTTGACCATTGAACATATAGATCCCGGCAAAATTAAAAAAATGAGGGTGAAAAATGCGGCTCAAGTATTAAGTTACAGTATGGCAGTTGCTACTGATAATGTAATTGCAAGAGGAGACTGTCCCTCAGAATGTCGGGATCTAATACCATTTGTATTATTAATTGACAAATTATTTGATTCATTTAACGCGTCATCTTTTACGACGCCTAATGGTAAAATATACAGAGCTGCTGTAAAGCGAAATTCTCCTCATCACATGGCAAGATGCGTTAAAAATGTTAAAAACCGCCAAATCTATGGTGAAAAAAGGTGATGAGATAATGGAAAAGTCTATACCAACTTTAAATAATTTAATTAGAACAATCGAAGGTTTTAAATCGATTTGGCAATTATTATCAAAATAATATTCCTTTGACGCAATGCTGACACGCAATTTTAACCAAGACCCACTTGAAAATTTCTTTGGAAGTGTTCGTAGTTTGGGTGCTCGAAATGTTATGCCCAACTGTGTGGGATTCGAGGGAGCATTTAAAACTTTATTATTAAATAATTTTAGCACAAATCATTCTGTAGGCTCCAATTGCGAAGAGGACTTCAATGAATGTCTACAATCCCTCTCCTTTTTACTTAAAAATAAAGAAAAAAGTAATGCTCCCTTGCAATCCCAAAGTATTGTAATTGATCAGCCTCTGAATGTTATGCAAAATAAATAATAAAGAAATATTTCTGATACAGGGGCTGCTCAAAGAACTTATGTCTGTGGGTGGGCCTTGACGAAGTGTTTACAAAAAGTCGTCAAAGGTTGTAAGAATTGTAAAAGCAAGCTACTAGGCAATTCGGATAATGAAATGTACAAATACATACGTGCCAGAGAATATTGTCAAAATAAGAAGTAGCTTTGCTATCCCTCCAAGTGCCTAGTAGCTTGTTTTCAGGAAATACAAGAAACGACTGTTGCATTTTTAAATAATGATTGCCACAAAAAAAACATCAAAGAAAGAATAAAAACCTTCATTGATCTATTCACCGATTTTAGTTTTATGGATTGCGAAATGCACAAAGAAAAATTAAAACAATGTTTTGTTAACACAACCATAAATATAATTATATATAGTTGGTGCAGGTCTATTAATAGAATACTGGAAGGTAAAATCATCTACGAAGGTGGGGATACCACAAAAACAGCAGCTCAAGTATATCACAACAAGCATAAAACGAATAAATATTAATTTGTTTCATACCAATAAAAAGACATTATTCTGAACTTCATACGTGTTTTTTTTAATTAGGGCAAAACCCTGATTGTGACTATAATACATACTCGCTCAACAGATTGTCCTGAATTTCTAAGTTTCTGTTGCTTTTTGTATTCGATAGTGAAACGAGTACTTTATAAATTAGAGAAAAATACTAGGACAACAAGTTGAGTGAGATGTCCGTAAATTGGATTGAATAGGATTATATCCCTATAGTAAGTATGCATACCTATAAGTAGGTATATATTAGATCCTTAGTTCATCCACCAAACTCAAGGTGGCAGCGCTTTCCATACATGCAAATTTTACCACAGAGTTTTTACTCTTTCCCTATATAATTACTTTACTCTTTGACAAAGTACACAACTGTGACTATGAATGACGTTAGTTTGACGTTTGTAAGAACGTTCACCATAGACTAAAGTATAGGTTTTTTCTAAATACGTTGTAGAACGGGCGATCGACTGTGTTAAAAATTAAGTGGCAACATTCATTAGTTCCTGTTTTTGACATAGAAAAGTGTGTGGCGCTAGACGTATTGAGATAGAATCATTATTAGAAAAAATCGCATTTGAATATTTTCCCTCCCCGAAGTCCGAATGTAAAGGAACATAATATTTGCTCTGTAATCATCTAATGTATATATAAGTCAGCCTGTGGCATATTCATTAAAATGTACCAGTAGTGTACTCTGTGTCAAAATGTGCTCTGTGTAGTCTGTGGTCTATCTGTGACACCTGTCAACGTCAACAATAAAAAAGCCCGTCATCATGTCGCATCTGCCGTGTTTGATTCCATCCAATAAATCTATCCTAATCAGGGTGATCCCCACGAACTTTCAATAGGTTATGGGCCCAGACATTGCTTTACGGCCTAACGGTCGTGGTGGATCGAAATTGTGAAGAAAGCGGCCGGTAAAGGTCGAGAAAAAAGGGGTGGCGAACGGCGTGCGTGAAAGGTATCCCTCCCAAGTAGTAAAACGACGGTTTAGGGCTCCGTCGATGGCCGGTCAAGGCCAAGAACAAAGGTACCTACAATGCGACGGATAGCGACTCCGTCGGTGGCCGGAAAAGGTCAAGAAAAAAGGGCTGCGCGCGTCACGAGCGTGAGACCAGTAAAGCTACTGTTATTGTGGTAAAGCAATATTACGATGATGGATTCTGTCGGAAATATGGTGAACGGACCAGGCTGCCAGCAGCTAGAAGGTGTAGAGAATTGGACCACATGGTCATTCAAAATTAAGGTCATCCTTAAGGCGGCGGATCTCCTGAGTGTCGTAGAGGGCACATCCAAAGTCCCTCCGGTAAAAGATGAAGAGCGCGAGAAATGGATACTGAAAGATGCAAAAGCGCAAGGTATGTTGGTTACACGCATATCTGAGAAGGTCATACCTCAAATAGTAAGCTGCAAAACAGCAAAAGAAATATGGGATAAACTACATACAATATATGAACAACGCGGAGACCTGTCGGTGCACATATTCCAACAGAAATTCTTTTCAAT
This sequence comes from Atethmia centrago, assembly GCA_905333075.3. NCBI lineage: Eukaryota > Metazoa > Arthropoda > Insecta > Lepidoptera > Noctuidae > Atethmia > Atethmia centrago. Next base: position 6,271,420 of record HG995367.1, on the reverse strand, counting down.
GAAATTTGAAGACAAAGAAACTGTATCACAGTTCTTGGGACGGTTCGAGAGTCTCCTGAGTAAATTGAAAAATCTCAATGCTGAAGTGAGTCAAACCATAGCGATCACCAAGATAACATCATCTCTACCATCACAGTTTCAACATTTTGTGTCTGCATGGGAATCGGTGCCAGCAGAGAAGCGGACCATGGATGAGCTAGCAGCGAGGTTGCTGATTGAGGAACAGCGTGCTACTTCCAAAAATGGAGAGAAGTCTGCAGCGCTGGTGTCCAAGTCTGCAAAAAAGTGCTTTCAGTGCGGTAAAATGGGACATATATATATATAAAGGTAATAATTACTGTAATTATTGTATGAAAAATAATCACAAAAGTGTAGATTGTTGGTTTAAAAACAATAAGAATAATAATAAGAAAGATAATGTAAAGAAAAGTCAGAGTAATGCATTTTCTGTGTCTGTGTTGTCATTATCGTTTTACATTCAGTTTATTAGGTTTCATATTGTTTTCAATACAAGGATATTAGTTGAAATGAGATTGAGCAACGCCATAATCATAATTGTGCTACGCGAGTATTCAGTGAATTGTTTGTTTATATAAGTTCATAATAAGAAAGGCACATGTTATGTAGTAAGATCGCATCGTCTAGAATCTAGATAAACTACAGTCCACAGTAACAGAAGGCATATCAATAATCTAGTTATAAGTGCTGTTATGATGTGTAAACACACAAATTGCTTCTCTCTTGTTAACTAGGAATTAAAGTTATTATAATTATGTGTTTATTTCTATATTATGGGTATATTATTTGTGTGTATGTTTATTTTAAGCCACTAAAATTATGTATGTTTAGGCTGCTTTAGTCTAATTTAAGATTTCCTGTAAGTATGCTGTTTTACACAGTGTCTACTTCTGTCATCCAACTCTCCTGTCGCAGGTATGCTGAAAGAAATCTCTTAAGATATAAGCAGTTCCTTTGTGATCTTCCATCTTTATATATTTTACTTTATTAAGTGTTTAGTATGTACATAAATATTTACATAATATCATTTATTTACATAACCAAATTACAAGATCATTATTAACATTAACTAAATTAAATTAAAACTAAGTTAGGCTTAAAAAAGGCCCTCGGGGCATTGTACCGAGGATGCTGGCGGCATTTCCTCGCTGAATTGCAATGCTGATGCGTTGCGCGAGAAAGCCGCCAGCTTTTCGGTCACCAGTTACATCAACTAGACGTTTCGCGATTTCCGCAAATAACTTATGCGCACTGGGACCCCACGGACCGAGGGTCTCGACGCCAAAGGGCACAAAGTTGTACATAAATAAATAAAATGTATTCCTTTGTATCACATAAAAAAAAATTTGCTAATACATTTTTCCTACTGAGCCTGCTGCCTCCCAAGGTTCAATTTCTTGATGTCGGGACCGGGGAGGCGTCGGTTGTGTATGGTCTGCACGCCGCGGCTGGAGAAATGGTAAGCATTTATTACTATATGATTTATTTAATTCCTATAGTCATCAGAGTATATTTTTTAATGTCAATTTTAACCACCTAAAATAGAATTTTCATTATCATCAGTATAGTACCTGCAGCAAATGTGGTACTTTAAATAAGTATAGCGGTATGATTTATTTATAATACAATAAAATATCAGAGTCTGAGCCAATTAAAATTAACCACATGGGCCAACATAATTCCTGTATTTTGAGGGCAATGAGTTGCAACATTTTTAATTCCATGCCCATGCCTGTCTTTGTCCAATTTATTTGCTCCATAATTTGTTTATCAAAAGAGTGTGTGAAATAATGAATACTTACTAGGAGGATTGATGTGTTCAAATCAAGTAGAGGCAGTGTCTTTTTATATTCTTTAGTTCCTTTAATGCCTTAGCAATTGCAGGGTCGCATAGCTCATCTACTGAGTTGTAGAATACCTATATCAGATTAATAAAATTCACTTGCTTATGTGTACCTATTCAATTTCTATTTTTTTACCTATGTTGTCCCCTGGTGGGCAAAGGTCTCCCCGTACTTTTCAGTATTCCTTATGTTGTGCTTGGTGACGACGCCCGTCTTCAGGCACCCACTGTGTGTCGACGACCTTATAATTATTATGACTAAGTTAAAGAGGTACTATGTTGGCATACCTGCAGACCACCACTCATTCTTGTAAGGTTAACCACCAGAGTGATAATCTAGTTGATCTAGATCGCATAACCATGACTTGTGGAGTTGAGGAATCCATTTAGTTTCGAATAATTTTAGAAAAACGGTTTCCAGTACTTGTTCCAGTCCTATTACTATCGCATTCACGATTATAAATCTCACTAATAATTGTCACTGACATACTAATTCAAAGTAGATAATAAATTCAAACATTCCTTTGTTTATTTACGGCATATTGCAGATAATTTTGAAACTTTGAAAGACAGATGTAATAAACAAAATGTAGATTTTTGTTGCGAAACGTCCCATAGACACACATGATGAAGTTTAGTAATCTTTGTCTGTGGGTGGTTTCAAAATTATTAATTATTAGGTGCGCAATCACCGGCGTTTATATTAATAAAATATTTTAATTTAAATAATAGAATTAACAAGAATATAAGTGTAACAGTGCTAACATGGATTGTCAATTTAGGAATGCAATAAAGCAGCGCGCGAAATTCAAATTTTGTTGCGAAACGTCCCATAGACACACACACATTTCCACCATTGATGATGAAGATCTTTGTCTAACCATGGTTTGGAAATTAATTAAAATAGTTACTAAAATTGAAAATGACAAAAGAATTCAAAGTAGGCCGCACTAAATTCAAACATTCAATTGTTTGATTAGAGCATAAATTGCAGTTATTTTTTAATTTGGAACGTTGCGGCGTGAGCCACCAGTGTTGCCAACAAGAATTTAAAATTTGGTTGACATTGTTGAGATTTTGTCGCCCTATATCACAGACTACAATATAATATAGGGTACCCTATATTAAAACACCGGTACTTTGTTTCAATGATAATATACACAGATTAGTTAAAACTTACATGCTTACGCACGACTATGGTTGCGTGGTTTTATTTTTAAAGGTGTAGCAATAAAATAAAAAAAAATAGTTACATCCACAGACCGAAAATATCTAAGTATGTGGCGACCTATGGAACTAACATGAAATGAACACTGGATTTGACAATTATTTGACATCTTCCAGCAATCTTGGTGTTTGTTCATTTGTTTTTGTGTAATAATTCATCTGAATTATAATAAAATTACTATTGAACTTTTATTTCCAATAAATGTTCGATGAAAACTCGAAAAATTAATACCGCTAATAAATAATTAAAATTAATTTGTCTTCAAATCCGTCAGCCTTTGAACAGTAATTTCTCGTTTCCACACGAACAAACTACTATTGTACTAAAAGAAAAATAAACGGTATAAATAATAAATGGTAGCCCGCGAAATTCATTTTTTCTTACGAGTTTTGCAATTTGCAGGTCAGTGACAGGTTGTATCTTGATCAAAATATGATTCGCGACCAAAATAAATATGTATTTAGAGACATGGGACGGTACGCGAATTCGTAATGCCGAAACTATTTATTGGTATGGTTACCAATACCAGGTTTTGAAACTATTTTAACCTCTTGACTGCCACAATCATGTATAGATGACAGAGCAAAATGTGCCCAGCACGCCACGGTCACGACTACATGACAGATTTTAAGGAATAATTCGTAGCTTGGTGCCGAGGGCACGTCATTGCTTTTTTGACGTGGCGGTCAATAGGTTAACTATCTATGTATTGGTATTGGAATGGCGTTGAAACTGCATAAGTACTTAACTAATTATTTTGATGACTATGTGTCAGTGATGCCAAGCATCGAGTTCGCTTATGGCATTGGAATGGTTTTGAAACAATTTTTTTATTAGGTAACTATGAACTGAGCTTTGGTTCAATATTTGAAAGTTGGTCGGTATTCAAAATAACCGTCCATTGTATATTTTGTAGTGTTTGATTTATTTTTTCACATTCATCCATTTCTATTTTTCAGAATTATAATCATTAGAATACATCTTTCTTTAGATTTGCAATTGGCGTTTCAGTACTACATACTTAGTCTGTGGTTCCACCATAAACAATATTTATGATTATGCTGTCAAATTTGGGCGGTTTTCGTAAGTTTTCGACATAGCAGTTTTCCGCTATTTCATTTTTGTTTTGTGGTTTAGTTGCTGATCGAGTAAAGTTTGCGTTGATTTATTTCAGTTCATATAAACAAATGAATGTTGAATTTAGTGTCTACTTTGAATTAGTATATCAGTTACAATTATTAGTGTGATATAATCGTGAATGCGATAATAGTAGGACTGGGAACAGTTTTTCTAAAATTATTCGAAACTAAATGGATACCTCAACTTCGCAAGTCAGTTATGCGAACTAGATCAATTAGATCATCAGTCTGGTGGTTAGCTTTACAAGAATGAGTGGTGGTCAGCAAGTAGGTATGCAAAAATAGTACCTAATTAACTTAGTCATAATAATTATAAGGTCGTCGACATACAGTGGGTGCCTGAAGACGGGCGTCGTCACCAAGGCACAACATAGGGAAAACTAAAAAGTATGGGGAGACCTTCGCCGACCTGGCGGCAATATAGGTGAAAAAGTAAAAATAGAATAGGTACACATAGGCAAGAGAATTTTATTAATCTGATATCCACTCAGCAGATGAGCCTATGGGACCCTGCAATTGCTAAGGTATTAAAGAAACTAAATACTATAAAAAGACACCACCTCTACTTGATTTGAACACATCAATCCTACCTAGTAAGTATTCATTATTTCACACACTATTTTTGATAAATAAATTATGGAGCAAATAAATTGATCATGGACAGGCATGGGCATGGAATTAAGAAATGTTGAAACTCCCCTCAAAATATAGGAATAATATTGGCCCACATGGTTCATTTTAATTGGCTCAGACTATAATGATGATAATGACAATTTTATTTTAGGTGGTTAAAATTGACATTAAAAAATATACTCAGATGAGTGTAGGAATTAAATAAATCAAATAGTAATAAACGCTTACTATTATTTCCAGCCATGGCAGCGTGCAGACCACACAAATCCGATGCCCCTCCGGTACCAACATCAAGAAGTTGAACCTTGGGAGGCAGCTTGCTCAGTAGGAATAATGTATTAGCAATTTTTTTTTATGTGATACAAAGTAATACATTTTATTTATTTATGTACATACATTTAGTATGTACATAAATAAATAAAATGTATTACTTAATAATGTAAAATACATGAAGATGGCTTTCAGCTGACCTGTGACCGGAGAGTTGGATGACAGACATAGACACTGTGTAATGTGTAAAACAGCATACTTACAGGAAAACTTAAATTAGACTAAAGCAACCTAAACATACATAATTTTATTGGCTCAAAATAAACATACACACATATAATATACCCATAATATAAAAATAAATACATGAATTATAACAATTATAATTTCTAGTTAACAAGAGAGAAGCAATTTGTGTGTTTACACATCTCAGCACCTATAACTAGATTATTGATATGCCTTCTGTTACAGTGACTGTGGTTTATCTAGATTCTAGACGATGGTATCTTACTACATATGTGCCATGTATTTTGAACTTAGTTAAACAAACGATTCACTGAATACTTGCGTAGCACAAAGTATAATTATGGCGTTGCTCAATCTCATTTCAACTATATCCATGTGTTGACAACAAAATGAAACCTACTAAACTGACTTTTTAAATATATAAAAACAGTTGGAATATCTAAAAGCATGGAAATAAAGAGTAGGTAAGTTGTCTCTGAACTCAAATACGGCAATGCTTGAAGTCAGGTTATTTACATGATGGGTGCATGGATAATGATAGCGTATTCGCGCAAGCCCGTGGATCATCTCACTTTACTCGATTCTCGTTACAGATATTCTATTTCACGAAGTCCGTTCGGCTTTGATTGTAGTAGTGACGTATCCCGACAAGCGCGCTTGTGTGTGTAAAAGCAGGTAACGTTAGAAAAAAAATCTGATATATATTCAAGTCGAGATTTAATAATCTAAATAAAATTTTGGTTTTAAAAGTATATACATTTTGTAAATAAATTAGATTAGGTTGCAATAAATACAAAAATATTAAGAATATGTAGGCATTTAATTAAGCATTGGTGTTACAGAATGGAAACGTAACAAGTAGGACTATTCAGTATTTTCAATCACTATCAGATAAATTTTCGATTTCCGATTCCGTTTTGCTGTCGACAGGATCATCTTGTACATTGATTATAAATTCAAAATCGAGATCAAAATATTTCAAGTAGTCTTTTTCAATTTTTTAATGTCTCGTAAATGAGACAAATCACAGTTGAGTTCCATTAATGATTTTGTAAATTCATATTCTTCTCGCAGAAAATGATAAAGACTAGCTATCATGTTTCGACCCTAAAACAAAATGTAATCAAAATAATTAAGTAATATAAACATGTTATAACACAAAAAAACATTCATTTTATAAATACTTCTATTGCTATATTAAGTATCTTTGTATAACATTTTAATTGAAAACGTATAAATAAATATTACCTCACTATGGACAACTCTTCTTCGTTTTGTTGGCATGCTGACCTTACTCCGTGAAACAATTTGGCGCGAACTAAAAACCACTACTGATCCGGACCGTGTCCCGATCCATGCTCAGTGTTGCCAGATCTGCAGAGTCAAGATCTGTATAGAGGATAGTAAAAATCTGTATGTAATCTGTATTTAGTAAATGAATAAAAATCTGTATTAATCTGTGTGTGTCGTTTGTATTCTGTATGAATAATTTTTAAGTAACATTTTGATTTGGAGCATATAAGAAAAATAAATAAAATTAATGGTTAATTGTATATATTTTTATTTAGTTTAGTTAACAAATTAGTATCAACATTTAGCTCATAACAAGGCTTATTATTCAGCAGTTGCTTGGTATGCAATAACCCTTCAATCGTAGTCGTTTCTAGCCGATTTCGTTGTTTCATTTTAATAAGGTTGATGGAAGAAAAAATCCGCTCCACAGCTGCACTGGAATGAGGTAGACAGAGGAGTGCGGACACAAATTTTGACAACACAGGGTATAAAACCGTAGTATCGTCACCAGGTTTCTTTTCTTGAATAATCTTGCTCCAATATTGTTCTAGATCTTCACCAGCTTGTTCTGAATGAAGAGTCAAATTATTTCTTAGGTGTCTCCACTCTGTATCTAAATTTTGGATTTCTTCGGTCACGATTAAGTTTGGAAAATGAAGGGCGACATTTAACAATGACGCTATCTTTCGTGATTTTATAACGTCTGGATTTAAAAATTCTAATTCTTTTATTAATTCGTTATTAAAATTGTACCGGCTTTTAATTTGTCTGGCGCCTTCTATATAAAAATCAAGACATCGTAGTCTAAAAGTTTTAATATGTTCTGAATCAAGGTCCGTGACTGTGGCTATGGAGGTGTGTGCGTTACCCCAGCAAAATAATGTTGAAAATAGTCATTTAAATCTTACAGATAATTAGTTGCCCAGCTTCTGTAATTGTTGCGCACATTTTTAAATTTGTTGCACTTATAGTTTTTTAGTTATTTCACAAAAACATTTCCTGCTGGGGTAACGTTTCAAACGTTACCGCAGCCAGACATTTTTTTTTTAATGGGAGTATTGAAACAAATATTAGCTATATAATTAGTTGTCTAGACGAGGTAAATGTTGCACCTTATTTTGTATTTGTTCTTTTTTCGGCTCCGAAGTTATTCGAGATCCTGCTGGAGTAACGTTTGTGGTTTTGCTGGATCTCTGAAAAGGTTAAGCGGATTCTTATCATCTTTTGTACATAACTTCTTAGAAATTAGTTGTAATTAGTTGTGCAATAAAAAAACCAAAATAATGCACCGTTTAAAGGTTATTTAATTAAATATAAAAACACTTCAATAGGTCCTAACACTCTAAATAAGAACTCTAAAGGCTTATTTTAAACGTTGTTTTGTAGCTTGTAACCGCCTTCAAATGTATGTGAAGTTTCATTAGTATCCTGTAATTATCTCGTTAATTATTGTATGTACTACGCTGAAATTTTACAGGTATAAAACTGAACTAAGCAACTAATTATTGATATAAAATTCAGTTTATATATCCACATACAAGTTTATCGGTGGCCAAAAAACTCCGCGCGCATATTGACCGTGAACGTGGAGAACTGAATATCATCATAATTTGTTAGTTACTTACAGGATACTAATGAAACTTCACATACATTTGAAAGCAGTTACAAGCTACAAAATAACGTTTAAAGAAAGTCTTTAGAGCTCTTATTTAGAGTGCAGGGACCTATTGAAGTGTTTTTATATTTAATTAAATAACCTTTAAACGGTGCATTATTGTGTTTTTTTATTGCACAACTAATTACAACTAATTCCTAAGAAGTTATGAACAAAAGATGATAAGAATCCGCTTAACCGTTTCAGAGATCCAGTAAAACCACAAACGTTACTCCAGCAGGATCTCGAATAACTTCGCAGCCGAAGAAAGAACAAATACAAAATAAGGTGCAACATTTACCTCGTCTAGACAACTAATTATATAGCTAATATTTGTTTCAATACTCCCATTTAAAAAAAAAATGTCTGGTTGCGGTAACGTTTGAAACGTTACCCCAGCAGGAAATGTTTTTGTGAAATAACAAAAAAAACTATAAGTGCAACAAATTTAAAAATGTGCGCAACAATTACAGAAGCTGGGCAACTAATTATCTGTAAGATTTAAATGCCTATTTTCGACATTATTTTGCTGGGGTAACGCACACTATGGAGGTTGCGACTTTTGTACCTAAGTAAATCTGTTCGATCGGTACAAACCGTCTTGGGTTGTCAAACTGGATTGCTCCGAGGTCTGTTGACATTAGATAAGAGTTATGAATATAATTATCCAATAATTAACGAAATGCGGTTTTCTTATTTTCATGGAGTTTATGGATTTCTGGACGCTGGGACTGCATTAGTTTGTTGAAATTATTAAACATTTCTAGGGCATATTCCAAAAACTCTAAGTACATTTTATTATATGGATTTTTCAGCATGTGTAGAATGTTATCAGATGTCTGTAATCGATCTGTGAAACTGTGTTCAGTGAAATAAAGTATAAGTGCCTGGTATTGCTCCAAAAGTCTGACTACAGCTGATCGCAGAGAAAGCCACCTGGTCTGGCAGGGATGTAAAATCTTATGAGGTTTAAGATCTAGAAATTCCTGAAACTCTTTGAGGATACCACTCCGCTTTGGGCTATTTTGAAAATAGTTGTACACGTCTCTTATCAGGCTCTCTGGTTCTCGTGGCAGCTTTGTGCATGCATATGATGCACAGAGATGGAATGTGTGACATATACATTTTATCACAAATAAATTGGTTATGTCCGCAAGTAATCTTGTAGCTAGTGAATTGTACTGCCCCATCATGGTGCTAGCACCATCAGCAGCAAATCCCACTAAATTTTCTTTATAAGGAATACAATTGTCTGTAAAGACTTTCACAATGTGTTGGTAGAGCGTTTCAGCAGTCCCGTCATGAATCGGTACTAAACCGAGAAATGCATCGGTAATTTTGTTATCTTCGTAAAAGCGAACAATAAGGCACAAGTGTTTAATACATCCTCTGTCTGTGCTTTCGTCAACTAATAATGAAATTTATTGTTTTTTATATAATTTATAATATTTTCTTTATCAGTCGCCCCTGTAACCGAAGTTAAAATTTTTGTTGTCTTTGTTCTGCCACAATTAATAGATTTTGCGATTTCCGAGTCTGGGCATACTTTTTGGATTAACTGGGGCAAATGTTCCATGACATTCATCGCCAAATTATGCTCTGCTACGAAAGATGCTAGCAGGATATCTGCCGTCTTTGTAGAATTGATATTTTTCTGTACGAAACTTTTCATCGACTTTTGCGTGCTACTCGAACTAGGAACAGAGTTTGTATGTTTCGTAGTTTTTTTGTGGCGATATAAATCGTTTTTACCACCACATCCTATTGATAGATCAGATAAACAATACTTGCAAAACGCATATGTATCTCCTTTCTTGCTAGGTGCAAGCCAAGTGCTGAAACCCGATTCTTCCATCCATTCTCGATTCAATTTCTGCAGTATCCGTGTCTTTTTCGGTGCACTAGCCATAATATAACTCCGTCTATAGCACACTCACTATGTTTTAAATGAAAACAACTCTCGTTATCTATCAAACACAAAAAAAATCGATGAAACTCAGTCACACACAGAACTTGCAGAACGAACGAATAAAGGAATCCATTCGTCTGTCTATGTACACATTTTGAAGGAAATCCCCGAACATAGTATTACAATCGCTTACGAGTAAAAGTGTTCATCGATGTTGCCATTTAATTTTGAAAACTACTAAATCTGTAAAAAAAATAAGCAAATGACCAAAATCCGTATAAAAATAACTCCTTATTTTTTATCGGTATGACATGTTAAAAATCTGTATGAATACCGAGAAATCTGTATATATGGCAATAATCTATGTCCCGATCGACACTGAGCGCTCTCGAGGTTACGCACACAAAAACAATGTGCATGTGCACGCTTGACAACATTCATAGCCAAACGGACTTCGTGACATAGAACATCTGTACCTACCATAGAAACCACGCGGTGGTTTCCAAGGTAACGAGTCTGCAAGCCACGAGAACCTGGCCGTGATCTAGGTGGAACCGTTGAATTTTGTAATAGGTAGTATGATGGTGATTATGATTTATTTAATGAATATTGTTTTAAATATTAGAAACGTTTAGTTAAGTAAGTTCCTAGGTATCTACAATCAAATATTAGATGATGATCCGCACATCTTTCATTTAATTAAATGATAAATATAGTTCGCGTCAAATAACTTTGCCGCTCTGAAGCTAGGCTTTCCGAACGACCGCGCAGGTACCATCGAGTAAAAAAATGTTCGCTTACGAAAAAATATTCCAAGTGTAATGTTTAATAGGTTTTATTTTTATTTGCAACATTATGCACGCATATGGTGAATTATATGCAGAAGGAGAAGGATAAACCTTCTCTTTCTGCATATAATTAACCACATTATGAATTATTTATCCCGCCTGACGGCGTAAAACAAGTGTTCCGTTTCGGCATATCTTTCACAAAACTCAAATTGCGACGTCAACCAGTAACAATAACAAGGCAAAGGCAACAATAACAAAACCAATAAGAAATAACAAAAACAACAAACTAAAAACAATGTAAATGCGTAACACTTTTGGCATCGACAGCCTACCGTACTGTGCGAGCGGAACACAAGCAAGCATCGTACGTATACGAACGAGTGACTGAGACAGACACAGAACGCTGTTGCCCGCCCTTTGCTGCGCTAGCCGCGCATGCGCGGTGCTGTTTTATTTGTAAGATAGACTACTGCGCAGTTATTTGTAGCCTACTTCAGAGCGGCAAAGTTATTTGACGCGAACTATACACAAATCGTCTATTAGCGTATCTCATCACGTTGGTTGTCGGTTTGCATTTAAGTCATCAGCTGATGATCTGAAAATAGGTTCATACTGAATAACAAACTGTGTAGGTAGGTAACTACCTATGCGCAGGCTACGAGAAGATGCATGAAGAAGCTGTACCTAATGGACGTTGGTATTGCATTCTTTTAATGTTCTTAGTGCGCCTGTGTGACGCGTTATAGGCTCCTTCAAACAGGCGCGACACGCGACGCGACACAAAGACACCGCGTGTAGCGCTACAAGCGGTGCCTTTGTGTCGCGTCGCGTGTCGCGCTTGTTTGTAAGAGTCTTATAGGCTAAATAATATTATGTAACAAAATGTAGGTATTGGTACTAAAAGGATTTAGACAAAAATATGTAGGTATCTAAACGCATTGAAATAAATGGATACTAATTATTCTCACTGAACTAGAATGGGTACGATTAGGCTTATGCCCGGTTTACATTATTCCAGTCCAGCGATCTAGTCCAGTACTGGATTGCTTACTGGAAAAATGTAAACCGGCACTGGAATGAACTGAATCCAGTAAGCATTCCAGTCCAGTAACTGGATTCGCGGTCTACTTTTGAATCCAGTGCGACCAATCCAGTGCAACTGGAATAATGTAGACGGCCAATCCAGTGCCATTCCAGTGCTGACGAAGTACACACGTGTTGGTTGTTTTTGCGGACTTTTTTTGCAAAGAAAAAGGATTTAACAATGGTGAAGAAGTTATCTGAAGACGAAACTGTAAAGTTTGTCACTATATACAGAGAAAATCCGTGTTTATGGGATATAACATCAGAACATTATAAAAACAAACCTATGCGCCAAACTGCTTTGCAAAATCTGTGCATTGGTATGGAAATTGAAGGATTCACACCGGAAGATGTGAAAAACAAAATAAAAAGCATTCGTTCGACATACTACCTTGAACTAGACAAGATTAAGAAATCATCCACATCTGGTGCTAGTGGCAATGTTTACCAACCCAAAGTGAAATGGTTCGCCGAATTCAATTCATTTATTAAAAATGTGATGGTGAAGCGTAAAACACAGGTATTTATTTTAAGATTTTTATTTATTTTTATTTTAGTAGCATATTATTTGTTAAAACACACAAATTTATCAATGTATCATATGATTTTGCCATGGTACTTTTCCTTCGTTCACAAAATAATTAGTAAATTGAGTTCTTTTTTCCCTGGCATGTGTTGCTTTGTTGTTACTGCCCTGCTGTATGATACTATCTAAAGAGGTTAAGCCGGGTATTCATTAGGCAACATTTGTTTATAAACACTGTTTATAAACAGTTTATAAACAGTGTTTCACAATGTTTCATCATCTCTGTAAACAGTTTATATACAAAGGTGATGCAACATTGTTTATTAAACATGTTGCCATGCTCCCCACTTCGAGTGGAGAGCAAGACGAAACGTCTAGTTTATAAGCAAAAGTCAATAGGTGTGGACGTGTGTTGCGCGAGTTTATAAACATGGAAGTAGTGTGGTCCAACAACCAGGTTTCGATGCTCATAGAGCTTTACCAACAGCGTAATATACTTTGGGATGCTTCAAATAAAGATTATAAAGATAAATTAAAAAAAAATGATGCTTGGGCCGACATTGCTGCAGAATTGAATATGTCGCAAAAGGAAGTGGAAACAAAGATGCATATTCTACGCTCACAATTTTCTCGTGAAAAGAAAAAACTTAAGTCATCAAAAAGAACTGGAAGCGGTGCCGAGGAAGTGATTAAAAGCAGATGGCAGTGGTATGATCCGCTACAATTTTTATTACGTGGTGCAACGACATCTGGAACATCGGATACAATGGGAACGGTGAGTACCTACATTTTTATATTATTTGCTAAGTTGATAATATTAATGTAATTTTTTCATCTTTTCAAGGTAACGGGTTAGTAAATTTTAAATCAAACACAAAACTCTAAATTATAATCAGAACTTTATTTGGAAAAAAACAGGTAGGTACATAGGTACCTACTATTTTAAGTATTATGCATGAGAATTTTGCCACGGCACACTACCTTCTGGACTAATGAAATATTCAGCAAATTGATCTCTTACAACCGTAGCAGCTAGTGGGGGATGTCTTGCAATAGGTTGTAAATCCAACATGCTGTTGTGAGGGCCGATTTCTCTTCGCCAAAAACCTTCTATAATGTTTATATTCTGAGTCTTCATAATCGAATGTTCCTGGTGGAGTATATATAGCCCGAGACTGTTTATTGCGCCTCAAAAAGTTATGCAAATATACACATGTCATTGTTACAATTTCACAAGTAGCAGGCTTAAGAGGTATGGCTTTTCTGAAAACGCGAAAGACAGCACATAATATGCCAAACACATTTTCTACTATCCTTCTTGATCTGGAAAGACGGTAGTTGTAAATGCGCTTTATAGTTCCACGATTGTGAATACCAGGATAAGGCTTCATAATTGGGCTTCAGTCATCGTGTGAGCCACATTAGCGTAGTACGCGTTACGGTTACATAAATAGATCGTCAACCTTTTTACCGTTCCGTAATATTTAAACGAGTTCATTAGCATAATAAAATAATTTTATTCGTCATGAAAACTTGTGCGGTATGCAATGATCAGTTCAACGACGGGGTCCAGTGTCCGAGTTGCAAAAAACATTTGGATTTCTCTTGTGCCAGCATTTCCGAAAGTGGATGGAGGAAATTGGGTGCGGACCGAAGATCGCAATGGAGATGTCCTGCATGCAGAGTATCGTCGCCGGCGTTACACTCTCCACAACCTGCTGCTTCACTGGACACAGTGCTAAGCGAAATACGTGAAATGAAGCAGCAGTTACTTGACCTGCCGACATTAATCCACGACCTTAGGTCGATCAAAGAGGAGTTGTCCGAGCTTAAAAAGAGCTATGACTTCTCTAGCGGTCGACTGGACGACTTCGATACTCGGATCGGCACTCTTGAGACAAAAACCTCTGAGCTGGGGAAGCTTCAGGACACAGTTTCTTCATTGCAAACAGAAGTTGCTTCAATGAAGCTCGAGCTTTCTTCACACGACCAGCGATCCAGGCTTAACAATGTGGAGATAAAAGGAGTCCCCCTGATGAAAGACGAGAATATATTTTCGGTGGTGGAGTCCATCAGCCGCAAAATAAAGTATAGTTGTGATAAGACCCTGATCAACTACATCTCTAGAGTACCTATACAGAACTCCAAGGATAAATTAGTGGTTGTGAGTTTCCTGAATCGGTATGTAAAGGAGGATTTTGTTGCAGCTGCGCGTACTGTGAAGGATCTGTCCACCACTGATCTAGGTTTCCAAGGAGCACCACACCGAATATATATAAATGATCACTTGAGTGTGGAATCCAAAAAGCTCCTAAATAAAACCAAATCTACCGCTAAGGAGAAAGGCTATGAATTTGTATGGGTGAAACATAGCAAAATTCATGTGCGCAAAGACGTTAATTGCAAACCCTTTATAGTTCGTAAAGAAACGGATTTAAACAAAATTATTTAAACCGCTACTACGTGCATTTTGGATTAATTGGACTTTGTTTATTTCTAATCTTATGTTTTAGTTTTAAAATACATCTAAGTTTGATTTTACTTTTGTCTGTTAGTTATCGTAAAAGGTTTAACGCCTCTGCGTCGTTAATGAGCTTCCATTGTTCTCGCTATCGCGCTGTCTGTGTTGGGGATCTAACGCATGCTAATATATTTATCTCGCTTGCGCAGGCGCGTGTCTTCTATTGGTGCTTGCTTGCTCGCACAGTTGTTTACTGCTTAGAATCGAATGAGTTGTACGTTGTTGCTGTTTTAACATATTTTTACCCACTTCTCAAATATTTATTGCTATTATACGTATTCAATTATTATTTCGAAATGAATTGTGTGCTGACATTCCATTATAACGACGCTTATCCCATTTTAGTTGAATATATTGGTAATGGCAGATAATGGTGGACAGCGTCTTACTATTTACTACCAAAACGTACGCGGATTGCGAACAAAAACAGACTCGTTTTACCGTCAGGTCTCATTAAATTCTTATGATATTATTGTTTTAACGGAAACGTGGCTGATCGATGGTATGTTAAATTCCGATTTGTTTGATGACCGATATTTAGTGTGGCGCCGCGACCGAAACTATTCTGTGACTGGACAAACCCGTGGTGGTGGTGTACTTATTGCGACGCGTAGGGAGTTATCTGTTACCCCGCAACCTCTCCTTCACTCCTCAGCGGAGGATCTCTGGATTACCTTACGACTTAAAAAACTGAACTCACGAGATTATGTGAACTTATATATTTGCACAGTGTACTTATGTAAACAGAACAAAGGCTTTTCGTTTTCGAATCAACTCAATAATTTCCTAACAAAATTGAACCATACGACCTTCAGTAATACCTCCGAAGTGTTTTTAGTTTTAGGTGATTTTAATATGAGTGGAATCTCGTGGGCTCCATCTAATAATAACTCGTTAGTCCCAGTGAACCCCGCCACAAGTGATGAATGTATGCTAGCTGATGAGTTATCTATGCAGGACCTTGGACAATATAACGGCGTGCTCAATAGGTATGGGAAATTGTTGGATTTAGTCCTCTCAAATAAAGTATTCAAGTGTTAGTGAGTGTGTTGACCCTCTAGTGACTATTGATCCTTATCATCCCGCTTTGTTAACTAATATCGATATCTTCGAATTACCTCCACTCGACCATGCACCGAGGTTACGGTATATTTATAGCAAAGGCGATTTTAATTCTGTAAATAATGAGATTTATGCCGTTAACTGGGAGCGCCAGTTCTCTTCTCGGTCTTTGGATGATTCAATTGCATACTTTATAGAAACTATAAAAGAAATTCAGAACAGGTATATACCGCAAAAGCTTGTGCGCAATAAATCATACCCAATATGGTACAGTGCTTCGCTTATTAGAACCATTAGAGAAAAATATAAATATCTAAAGAAATTCAAAACTTATGGTAATAAATCCGATGAATTATCTTTTAAATACTTGCGTGACAGAGTTAAAACTATGGAAGCTTCGTGTTATAGCTCTTACCTCAATGAAACGGAAAAATCAATAAAAAATAACCCTAAACACTTTTGGACCTTTGTTCAAAATCGCTACAAAACGAATACTATTCCTAGTTCACTGAACTACAACGATGAATTATTGCTCACCGGTGATCGCATTTGTGGGGCCTTTTCCTCTTATTTTTTATCAACCTTTCTTGACTCCACCTCGACTAATTATCCCAATTCAGACTTTGTTCCCTCCTCTGACATTGTTAAACCCCCGTCTGATATTTGTCATATAGAAGTAAAAATCGACACTGTTACTGATTTACTCCGCAAGTTGGATCCGTCAAAAGGTGCTGGCCCTGATAATATATCATCCAAATTTCTCATTGAATGTGCTTCTTCCATTGCCTTACCTATCTCAATTTTGTTTTCCAAATCTTTAGCTCAAGGTGTTGTCCCCAGAGTGTGGAAATCCGCCTTTATTACACCCGTTCATAAAAAGGGATCTAAAACCGAAGTTACTAATTATAGGCCTATATCTAAACTGTGCATTATTGCTAAAATATTTGAGCGGATTATTTACAACCAGTTATATCCCGCCCTCTCTAACTCATTTAGCTCATTCCAGCATGGTTTTTTGAGAGGGCGATCTACAACTTCAAATCTCATTTTGTTTAATGATTTCATTACCGATACTATGGATGAAGGTAAGCAGGTTGATGTCGTTTACACTGACTATAGTAAAGCATTTGATCGGATTGACCACGTCACCCTGATTAAGAAGCTAAATTATATGGGTATTCGTGGAGACCTCCTGAGGTGGTTTTCATCTTACATAGACAACAGGTCGCAAGCAGTAGTGCTCAATAATTATATGTCCAGCTGGGTATGTGTGCCCAGTGGAGTGCCTCAGGGCTCGTTGCTCGGTCCTTTATTATTTGTGATCTATGTGAACGACATCGACCTGTGCCTGAAATCATCCAAATTATTAGGTTTCGCCGATGATATGAAAATCTTTGCCAAGATCTCATCGCCTGAAGATGGGATAGCACTTCAGGCTGACTTGTACCGTCTTGAAGAGTATTGTCGGGTTAACAAACTCGACTTAAATCCATCAAAGTGCTCAGTAATTACTTACACTAGGAAACGGGCAGTCCTGACCACAACTTATACCTTGTCGGGCCAAACCTTGCCAAGGTGTGACAGTATTCGTGATCTGGGAGTTCACCATGACAATAAGCTAGTTTTCGAAACACATATCGACGCCATTGTAAAAAAAGCCTCTAAACTGCTTGGATTCATAATGCGCCTTTCTAAGTGCTTTAAAAATGTCAAGACATTAAAAATTTTGTACTGCACTTTTGTAAGAAGTCAGCTGGAGTATGCATCTCAGATATGGAACCCGCGTTACAATAAGTACATCGACCGTATTGAAAACATACAAAAACGATTCATTAAATTTATCTGTTATCATCAAAAGATTCCATACCATTCGATTGATTATCTCCGACTCTGTAAAAAATACCATCTATTACCACTCAAAGACCGACGTGAGATTGCCGACTGTCTGTTTCTGTTAAAAATATTTAGTGATAACATTGACAACCCTGAGTTATTATCAAAATTTTATTTTAATGTACCAGGTAAATTATTTCGTTTCAATCCGCCCTTACGTGTACCTCATACTTATACGAACTATAGGCAGAACAGTTATATTGTGCGTGTGAGTAAGCAGTTCAATATGATATGTAAGCGGCATGATTTGGATCCTTTCACAACGAGTGTGACATCAGCGAGAAGGTGCTTAAGCCTCAAGTTTTTCAAATAGCCTACAATTTGAGTTTATTACCCCATTTTCTTGATTATTTTATTATAACTTGTTATTTTAATTTTACTGTAAACAAAGCGACTTTTGATAACCACTTTCTAAACCTCTGTATGTACAACTGTCGTTGTCTAATAGACATACCTATACTTTATTAACCTTAAATTAATCATTGTACTGACGTGTGTTCACATAATTTCTAGCCTATTTCTATACGTGAGGACTTGTAATTGGCTTTCTGTTGTCTATGTTTGTTTATGTTAAGTTTTTATATAGCTGTAAGTCTTCCATAGTGTCATAAATAAATAAATAAATAAATAATATTTTCGGATAAGGCAAATGCGCTGTCCCCTACTATTACATAAGGTAGATTCGGACCATTTGGTAAAATTGGTTGTGGCTGTGGAATATTCAAATTGTTTTGAGTAATTGCATCGTAAAATGGAGTTTCTTGAAATACTCCACTGTCGGAAGATCTGCCTTTAGCACCACAATTCGCATATAATAAGTTGTAATCTGCATCAACTATTGCCAGTAGTACAATGCTGAATTGTTCTTTATAGTTGAAAAAATCACTGCCAGAGTTAAATGGTGCTTCAATAACAATATGTTTTCCATCAATGGAGCCGATACAATGAGGGAAATTCCATAATAATTCGAACTGGCGAGCCTTGTTTTTCCATTCTTGTTCAGTACTTGGAACCTGTAACCAATTTAAAACAATGATTTACAGGATGGCAGTGCCTCAACGCAGCCGTCAAATACACCGCCAACTGTGCCGCCGCCACCGCCAACATCACAACTGCCACTGCCACCGCCGCCACCGCCACCGCCACTTCCACAGTCAAACAACTCCAAAAAGAGGAAGTGTGACGAGAATCTCAATGAAATGTATGAAATTATGAAAAGTGCCAAAAAGAAGATGGAGGAACCTAAAGACGAATTTGAAATTTATGGCCAGTATGTGGCATCTGAATTGAAAAATGTGAAAAACCAAAGAGCACTGTTACAGGCCAAGTATTACATAAATAATATATTGCTACAAGCGAGAATGGGCAATTTCGATAGTAATTATTTTGGTGGATATCAAGGCTATGGAGATGGATGGCTCGGCTATGGCGACGGATACCGCACCACATCATCAACGTCGACATATGCTGATGCATCTACACCAACGCAGACACCAGAACCCCAAGTCCATACTGCTACTGGTGACGAGTTGCGCTTTAGTAATCTTGACGAAATAGTTTCCCAGTTGGAAGATGACACACAATAAATAAATTGATGTGATTTGATTTAAATATTTGATAAATACCTACTTGAGTGATTTGAATTTATTTTATTTTACTCACCTTTACATAGTCCTTTAAAACTTTTGTCAATTCCTGACAAACTTCTCGTATAATCTTGCTGATTAATTGTTTTGATACTTTAAAAGTATATGACAGTGAGCCATATGAGTCACCTGTTGCAAGAAACCTTAAAGTTATAGCTAGTCTTCTCTGGGGCTCAATAGGATGCCGAAATTTCGTTTCCTGTTTTGTTATGGCTGGTCCAATCAATCTCAGTAAAATTTCAAAATCTGATGTTGACATTCTCGTGAAATTTTGAAAAGACCCATCAAATCCACGAAGGTCATGAAATACATAACTTCTATTTAAAAGATAATTTCGAATCCACCACCTTTTCTTCTTTTTTTTTCTAGTAGCACTCTTATGTAATATTATATAAGCTGCACAGAGCATCACTACCTCCTCGGGCGACATCCTGGCAACAACTGAGAAGTGTGGACTGCCAAGTTTCAGAAACAGTGTTTACGGTAAACTTGTTAATAAACCCGTCATAAACAGTTTATTAACAAATGTTGCCTAATGAATACCCGGCTTTATTTCGGATCTCCATGTTCCATTAATCAAATGATGGTCGTTGTGATCGTCATGGTCTACACAAGAAGTAGTCATATAATTGCTTGACTTTTTTCTCAACCAATTGTCTATAGAGCAAGCTGCATACACAATGTGATCCACAGTATGTAACTTAGTTGAAATAGCTTTTTCGAAAATTCTGAATCGACTTACTAATATTCCAAAAGCGTTTTCTACAATGCGTCTAGCACGGGACAGCCTGTAATTATTATATTTTTTGTTCAAAAGTTAAATTAGCCCCAGGATATGGTTTCATTAAGTATGTTTTTAGTGGAAATGCTGCATCAGCCACAATCACTCCATCTTCTGGAATAAAACTGCCATTTTCTAATTCAGTAAAAATGGAACAGTTTTTGAAAATACCACCATCCGAAGCGCTTCCATTTGCGCCCACATTGATATACGTAAAACAGTAATCATGGTCAACAAGAGCCATCAATACTATGCTGTTTTCTTTTTTATAATTAAAGTTCGTACTTCCATATTCATAGGAGCCAGTAATTTGTATGTGTTTTCCGTCTAACGCTCCGTAGCACAAAGGAAAGTTCCACTTATTCCGAAAGCCTTCCTCGACTTGTTTCCATTGTTCCGCAGTGGGTATCTACAAAAAGAAAGTAAAAATATTTTATTTTCAGGAAAATACTGATGATGCTCAAAATAAAGAAAATACTGACAATACTCAACCTAGTGACCAATGTGGGACCAACCCTACCCATTCAAACCCAGAAGTAAGTCTATCAGAACCGCGAAAGAAAAGAAGTAAAATTTCACAGCTGTCTACAATAGTCAGTAGCATGAAAGATATGCAATACGATTTATCCAAATCAGAAACAGTGGAAGATGAATTCTACATCTTCGGGAAACACATTGCGAAGCAATTAAGAACCCTTTCTACAGAACAGGCTATCCTAGGCCAAGAAGAAATACAGAGTGTGATAACAAGATGTCGACTACACGATTTGAATAGTCCTATAAAACCGAATAGACCAAATTACAATTATGCGTCAAGACCAAGCACGAGTAGTAGTACTTATATGCCACTGAATAGTCCAGCGTCTGTAGATACACAAACCACCGAGGACTCGTTAAATGTAGTAAGCGATGAATACATTAATATAATCATGAATGCTTTCAATAATGCTTAATTTGTCATAGATATGATACTTAATAAAAAAAATATTACCTTGATGTGGTCTTTTAATGCCCTTTTAATTTCTTGACAGACTTCTGGTATAATTTTTGAAATAGTTGGTTTTGGCAATCGAAACATACGACTGAGGCTTCTGTAACTATCTCCAGTACTTAAAAAGAAAGAGTGACTTCTAATTTTAATTTTGCGGGTATAGCATCTCTGAACAACGTATTCTTACGCTGGATATTAATCGAAACTAATGATAACAGTTCTTCAAAGTTTTCTGCTGTCATTCTCAGTGCCAGTCTATATTCATTGGGATCTTCTATCTTCAGTTGTTGCAAAAGTATTGCTGACCCTCCTTTTTGATCTCTTTCGCTGATCCAATTTCTCACCCAAATCCGTTCCTTTTTTTTTAGTTCCTTATCAACCTCATTAATAACTTCTTGTAGCAAGAGTGATTGAGCACGTTTGAAACATTTTCGAAACTGATCTCTTCTTGAAATCATTGTCACTATAGTGTTCACACTTCAACGGCTTCTAAATAACTGGAATAATGTAGACGTTACAGATCCAGTCCAGCACTGGACTGGAATCTCGCTAGATCACTGGACTGGAATAATGTAAACCGGGCATTATGGACATGGCTGTCAAATATGATGGAAAATGAAAAAAAAGTAATGTGAATAATGACAGCTCCTAAAGCGCAGACGCGGCATTTTCACTCCACCCTATTCTCGTAACCATAGCAACATCACTTCACTTCGGCTGGGTGAAGTGAGCCAAGCTGCCAGCCGCTGGAGCGCGCGCTGCGCGAGTGTCAGTTAAACTTTTAAATTTTGTAATAGTATTGATATCGATGATTTGATGAATATT
The DNA here is from genome assembly GCA_905333075.3 of Atethmia centrago. NCBI lineage: Eukaryota > Metazoa > Arthropoda > Insecta > Lepidoptera > Noctuidae > Atethmia > Atethmia centrago. The sequence goes on along the minus strand of HG995367.1, from coordinate 6,249,068 downwards.
CTTTTATTTTGGGAACGAACAAATATTTTACTGTAGCTATGTTATATTTTTTATGTAGCTACAATAAAATATTTGTTCGTTGGTATTGCGTTTTCTTAATGTTCTTAGTGCGCATACGTGAAGCGTTACAGGTTAACTGGTAAGTACCTAGTTAATAAAAACAACTGTTTAATTATTATTGAAAACAAAATGTAGGCACTGGTATTAAAAGGATTTAAACAAAAATACATATCTAAAAGCATTGAAACAAATAGACACTAAATGTCGTCTCTGAACTAGAATAGATACGAATAGGCTTGTGGACAATATGGATATGGCCGTCAATAATGAAAAAAAAAGTGAATAATGGCGCCTAGTGTTTGCGCGGCATTTTCACTCCACTTGATTCTCGTTACCATAGCAACATCACTTCACTTCGGCTGGGTGAAGTGATATGTTGACAGCACATAACGCACGTCCGTAGCGTGGTCACTCCACGCGATTCTCGTAGCCATGGCAACAGCACTTCGGCGAGGTGAAGTGAACCGGTGCGCGCGCTGCCCGAATGTCAGTTGAACTGTTGAATTTTCTTTATTATTGATGACTATGATCCGATAAATATTGTTTCCGTACGTATTTTTGTTTAAATTACTTAAAAGGTGCTACGTAAAAAATAAATCATAGCGAACTCGGCGGGCATAAGAAAGTGACAGAGTCAATTACTTTCACAATACGAAAAAAGAGAGCGCAACAATGCGCTGGAATCAAAACAAAACAATATAAGGGATATAAATAATATAAAATAAATAATAATAATATAATAATCGCAATCCCAGGGATTGCGATAATTTAATCAGTTAACAATTAATGGTTGATAATAACAATCTAATGTCTATGCGCATTTTCTGTGGTAGCCAGCTTAGATAAGTCTAGAATGTTTTATTTTATTTATTGTACGTGCGTGACGCGCTCGTGCCTCAGGTTATTAAGGACTAGTCTAGGAAAAAAAACAACATTGAGTTTCTGACTGAATTTCTGTTTTACTATTTTATTTAAAAACCCGTAGTCGGTCATTCTTCCATACAAACGTAGTGTGGTCATTACTCCTCTGTTTGACAATGGTGCCGATTCCCTTGTTGACAAACTAAACTAAATTTAAGTTCAGTGCATCTTTTTCTTTCTATTTCATTAAGAAGAGGACAGAAGATAAATTTTAGTTTAGTCCTGTCATATTAATCAGCGCCTGTCACTACTCTATACAAGTTTAGACGTGATTAGAAACTTGCCTACTAAAATTACGTCAATTTACGTCAAGCGCTGATTAATTTGACAGGACTAAACTAAAATTGATCTTCTGTCCTTTTCTTAATGAAATAGAAAGAAAAAGATGCACTGAACTTAAATTTAGTTTAGTTTGTGAACAAGGGAATCGGCACCAATGTAGGTTCAAAACTAAAAATAATATCAATTTGTCTCGTCATTATCTAGCCCTGTATGGAAGCAGAATTGCAAAAAAAATATATTGGTTTGGAAGTTATGAGCGTCGAAACTTCCATATTTCAACGCTAATTTTAACTCATCTTTAAGCGTAAATAAATAACTATGTAGTATGAAACTGGCAAAATAAAAACCACACAGGGATAGATAATTTATTCAAAAGTTCAAATAATTTTATTTTGAGTAGATATAATAAGTAGTTTTTTCATTATATCAATACGCCCAAAGGTCTGTTCATAAAATTTTACACGGTCGTTTTCGTTATAAATCATCGTGCATTTCACTGGAATATACCTCCCCGCGCGGTGTGCGGAGGGGAGGCGCACGCACACACCCGCGCGCCGGTCGGCTTGTGAGTCGGCTATTGCTTACGTCACGCGTGCTGTGATTGTTACTGACTAGACTACTTGTGTGCTATCTATCGTATCTGTTTACAACATTGACCACTGGCTTGATTTTGGATTCCGATTTTGATACCTTTCACGATTGACTTCGCATGTGTATATTCTTTGAATTTGTCGTGTATCATATTGACCGTGGCATTGCAATTTGGATTTAGATTTTGATACATCGTACGCTCGTAGGTACCAAACGCGTGACAAATGCGAGTATTCTTGGTACCTCAACACGAGATTATTGAACCCGCGTAGTGACAAAGGTCATTGATTAATGATTTGGTATTGAATTTAGCAATTTTTTTTTTTTGTGTAGGAAATTATCAATCAATCAATATATCATTTATTCTCTCTTCACAATAAGTGGTCTTAAAAATAGTGCAAACTTAATACTGTAAAACTTTTCCCACCTTTGTGAGAGACTGGTGCCTGAGGTAGGTTTTAGAAATAAAATCTGTGTTACAGGTCACCAGGACCCTCACTTCGGTAAGATATTTGTAGAAATGACCAGGAGATAACAATATCAGATAAAACGAAAAAGTACAAAGAACAAAGACATCTACTAAATCAAAAATAGCACAATGAGCAGAGATAATCAGAAATATCCAAGTGTATTGATTAAAATGATATGTGTGCGTATGAGGTGTATGCATGACTGTGCGAATTGAGGATGATTGTTAGTGAGGGAGTAGATGTGTGATTGGCGAGTGTTCAGTTTAGTGTGACTGTGTTGCGAGATATGGGTGGGTAACAGCTATGAAGGGAAGTTAGGGCTTTGACCTTATTTGGGTACTATCAATAAGTTTTCGGTTTTTTGGTAATCAAGCGATTTGAGATATTTTTTTAAGGCTTTATTGCAACTAGATTTTGTTTTAGGATATATATTAAGTGATTTATTTATTTTGTTTTAAAGGTGTTGTCCGAGAAAGCAGAAGAATTTGTGGGAAAGTGATGAATGCAATCGATAGGAAGCACATATTCTATCTCTGCGGCGACTACCAACGGGTAGGTTTGGGTCATACGGTAGCTGGGAGTGTTTTTTAAGAACCGTGCGCAATATGAAAGTTTGTCTTACCGTCAGAACATCCCACTTTTTATAAAGCTCTACTGTTGGGAAATCGTAGGGTAGGCCGGCCACTAACCTTAAGAATAGCACGCTGCGCTCGTTCTAGTACCAATAAGTGGGTTTTTGCTGCACCACCCCAAGATGTGATGCAGTATTCAATTTGCGAGTGGCATAAAGCATAGTAAACCATAAGGATAGTCTTACGGTCAGCCACATGCTTGAGATTTTTAAATATGTATATTAGTTTTCTAAGTCTAGTCACTAGGAGATCTATATGTATTTTAAATGTCAAATGTTGATCAATGTTTATACCAAGATATTTGATACTATCAGCTCTTTCGAGGGAAGGGCATTGACAATTTGAGGATGAATTGGCAGAACCACATGTATGTGCTGTAATGTTGAAATAGGGCGGTGGCAAGAGATTACTTCTGTGTGCAAATGCTATGTACTTAGTTTTAGAAACATTAAGCGTCAAGACGTTATTCTGGAGCCAATTACAAACAATGTTTAAACCCGATTGTGCAGCGTTAAAGGCATCATCCCAACTATCACCAATGAAAAATAAGGCGGTGTCATCAGCAAAAGAAATAATTTTACCGTTATGTAGAGAGAGTTGGCAGAGGTCATTGATGTACACAAGAAAGATAGGGGGGGTTATTATGCTTCCCTGAGGAACACCATAAACAATAGGTAGCGTGTCACTCAGACTATTATTTACTTTAACCCGTTGCATTCTGCCAGTAAGGTAGTCCTCCACCTGCTGGGGTCGCGGGAAGGTACTAATGGGTCACCGAGGCCCCCGCAACACAGGCAACAAGAAGGAATACGGGTGGGTTTTAGTCAGTAAGAGTCTGACACACCCTCCCGCTCCGCCCAGAGCGGGAGAAGTTATTTGATGATTTCCCACCCAAAAAAAAAAAAAAGGTAGTCCTCCAACAATTTAAACGGAATTCCTCTTACGCCGAGTTGATTTAGTTTGCTTAAGAGATGCGGAATAGACACTGTATCAAATGCCTTCGCAAGGTCAAGGAACACTGTAATGCACTTTCTACCTTCATCGAGATTAGTAACAGTAGAGTGTAGCAGTTCGTTGACTGCATCATCAGTACTTCTACCGGCTCGAAAACCGAATTGTGCGGGAGATAGCAGTTGGTTAGTCTAAGTAGTTCCAAGACCTTGGAAAGAGCTGGTAAAATGGAAATGGGGCGGTAATTATTTACACAGTCTTTTTTCCCGGCTTTATATATCGGTTTGATAAGTGCTGTTTTAAATGACTTGGGAAAGATCCCCGATGAGATAGCTAGGTTACATATACGTGTAACAAGAGGCGTGAGGAGATTTGCGTATCTCTTAATCATTTTACTGCTTATCAGATCAGCTCCTACCGCACAATTTTCTTTTAGATTATTATTAATTAGAAGGTGAATCTCGTCCTCGTCGGTTGGCAGAAATACGAGCGAATTTGAAGTGTTGGATGCGGTACAGTCGTGATCACGACCAGAAGCAATTGTATTTCGGGAAATCTTTTCAGCAAGATTAGCACCAACATTTGCAAAGAAGCTATTAATGCGATTAATGTCCCCATTAGGATCGACCGAAGATAGAAGAGATGATGAGTAGTCTGGTCTCATGTTCGAGCCACTAATACTCTTAATAACTTTCCATAGCTGTTTTTTATTGCCCTTGGCATTTTCGATCTCCTGTTTTTCGTACGTTCGTTTTGCTTTTTTTAATATACTGTTGCAGAAGTTTCTGTAGCGTCTGTAAATAATTTTAATATTATCATTCTCAGGGTTACGCTTAGACTTTTTATATAGATTATCCCGATTTCTAATACAACGAATTAGACCTTTAGTAATCCATGGTTTAGAGATCAACTGCCTTTTGGTTGTTTTAATTGTAGAAGTGTTGTGTTTAATGGCTGCTGATAATTGCGATACTAGTAGATCGGTAGCTACATTTACATCCTGACATTCTATAACAGGTTGAAAATTAGTGTTTTGCATCATGGTATCAAGTTGAACAAAGTCTACGGAACCCGAAATTTTATTCAAGTATTTTAAGCGCGATTTTGGTTTACACCTAACAGCAACACTCTCGTGGTCAGTGATAGACGTTTCAAAGACGAAACACGTTACGTCCATTTTATTACATTTCAGCATCATATGGTCAAGGGATGTGCGTCCATGTGTAGGCAACGTGTGACCCGGTAGCATACCATGGCTGGCTAACATGTTAAGATAGTCAAAAGCCCGTTTATCAGGACTGTTCGGAACAATATTAATATTGATATCACCACAGAAGATAATGTTTTTAAACGATTTGAGTTCAGTAAGAAGTGCATCGATTGATTCAATAAATGCTGTAGTGTTTGTTTGACTGGGTGGGCGATATATTCCTATGATGCAGGTTTCTGGACCTAGTTTTAATAGAAGACAATTGGCGTCAGCAATATTAGGTTCTTCACAAGTTACATGAAGGTTTTTATTATAGTATATGATAACTCCTTCATTTTGGGTATTGTTCGTGGAGTTCGAAGAGTAGTTATAGTTGTCGAGAGCGGGAATACATTTTGCAGAAGAAAGCCAGCATTCAGATAACACCAGAATGTCCCAGGGTATCTTAGAACGTTGCAGAAGGGTGACGAAGTTTGACATGTTACAGGTTATGCTACGAATGTTCTGAGACAGGATATTAATAGTACGATTGGTGATACGAATATGATTTATTGCGTTGTCTATGTCACAGGCGATAGTTTTAGCTACTTTTATGGAATCCAGATCCAGGCTTATGGTTTCAAAATCTTGCATTAGGCGTCGATAGTTGGTTTAATGCTAACGCAGCCACGTTTAGTACGTGACCTATGAAACTGGATTTTAATAGAGACAAAACCTAAATCTGGAGGGACTGTAGCCAACATCTCTGATGTTTGACATACCGCCAGGAACAGACAACGCAATTGAGAACTCATTTTAAGGGATATTTCTCGCATAGGAAACGAATGTAGTGGTTTTGTGTAATGGATGTTGTGTGTTATAGTTGTTACTTGGGTTACTCTGCACGTTGAACAAACTAAAATAACATAAAATATAAAATAAAAATGGGCAAAAACTAGTAAAAATAAAAATTGTAAACAAATGCATGCTAAGAAAATGTAAACATAAAAACAACAACGTGCAACTAAATGTAGTCACATCGTAAACTTAATTAGTTCAGATTCTTCTTCAATACGAGTTGGGGTCGATCCCTCTTCTTTTTTAATATAGATCTTTCCATATGAAGTCCAAGCTGCTACGAGCTTTTTAGCTTTTACGTTTTCACGAGCTAGGTAGAAAAGTTGTTTAGTTTTACCAGTTAAATAGTCCGATATGTATATCTGACGCGGTTCTCCGTGTAGTTTAATATGCTCCGTGTTTAACTGAGGTTCCTTACTTTCCCGTCTAGATTTATTAAAGGACTTGAGTTTAGCAATCAGTGATTCTTTCCTAAGTATTGAAGAGAAGTCCACAATAATAGCTTCTGCTTTGGAACGGAATATGTCCTTTATCTCGGATTGCTGGATGGGAGTCTCTGGATCCAATGTTAAGACAATTTGTTTTAAGTTTTGTATCACATCTTCCTTAGATTCTTGCTCAAGTTTAGGCAAGTTTCGTATTTCTATTGCTGACGAGCGAGCACTTTTTTCCACGTAGTCTAACCTTTTTTCTAAAGATGCTACTTTCTTTTTATATTCGACATTTTCCTGTTCCAGATAGTTAATTTTTAAAAGTAGTTCCTCATGCTTTCCTGTTAAAGCCTCTACCGATTGCTTGATATCCTGGTTTTGGGTTATAATACTAGCGAGAGAGTTGTTTAGTAATTCAAACTTGCTTTCCTGTTGAGATAAGATTTGTGACAACATATTTTTTATTTCGGAAGGTTGTTCGTTTACCTCATCAAAAGTGCGCTTCTGGCGTTTAGTAATGTTAAAATAATTATCAACTGAGTCGGTGACGTGCGAAATGTTTAGCGCCGAATCTGAGTTGTAGTGAATTGTATCGTTTGGCGTGTTTAGTTGGGGCATAGGGCGCGGTGGGGAGCGTTGTACTGACATTTTAGCTCCTGGGCGCTTTCCTGACCAGGCGCGCGCGAGCGTACCGTCGTGATCGTAATTTGCGTAGGCGCTCAGAAGGCGCAGCTTCGGGGGCTCAGCAGTGATCTCTATATCTTCAAACAATAAGATAAGCTTTACGTACCTGCAAGTACCAGGCAATCACGAAGAAGGCAAGTCAAAATATGTTTGGTGGTGGCGGGGCTCAACTGACGCTGGTCGCGATCGACCGATTGGTAGAATACTGCTTTCCGTCCAGAATAACTAGACCTCCGTGTGTCTTTTTCTTGTGTATATGTCTGTCGCACTCAGGGCTTTACAATTAGTTGCGCACACGGAAAGGATAGAGTAAACTATGTTAATGACTTTCCGTATTTCTTTAATGAGTTTACGCGCGTAGGCGGGGTCAACAAATGATAGTAAGTAGGCGGGACTCACGCACACGCCGAGTTGTTGACGCGTATGAAGACTACGCTGGAGTCTTCGTATTCTTGTAGATATATGCACTCCTGGTATTTAGCACTTTATTTTTGGTGATTTTTTTATTAAATATTAATAATGAAATGAAATATGGTCACTTAAAAGACGTCTGAACTGCTCAGAGATTCGAAGGGAAGGGGATTATCACATAACTTCACCCGCTCTGGGCGGAGCAGGAAGGGTGTGTCAGATTCTTACTGACTAAAACCCACTCGTATTCCTTCCGTTGCTTGTGTGTTGCCAGAGGCCATGGTATCCCTTTCCGACTTTCCCGCGACCCCGGCAGTCAATTGATTGATTTACTTGGCGTTTGTATTTGGACTTATTGCGTCAGTGAAGTGATCCTTCAGTAGTGTAAGTACAAGAAACAATGGGTAAGTGGAATTTTTTCTTGACTCTTATTATTATATATAATTATATTTTCTACAATTCACGGGGGTGCTTGATGTACCTAACTTTTTAACTTAATAGTTACCTAATAAAAACCCACCAAAAACATAAATGTGAAAAACTATTTTTTTATAACCAACTTCTAAAAACACTAAATAGTACAAAAAAAATTGTCAAGTACAGATTGCAATAAAATAAAACTTTCAGAAGCCGGCTCCAAGCTATTCTAATGATATGTTATATATTGTGTTGTGTTATTTGAAGTCGGTTTTTATATAGAATAGAAATCTCAAATAAATCGGTAAAAACATCGACGAATCCATAACCTCCTCCTTTTTTGAAGTCAGCTAAAAAGCAGTCCAAGTTCGGTATAAATGACGTACGGGGTTGTCAGCATCGTGCGTCATTTGGGTTTCTGGCTGTTCAAGGGTGCCTTATTAGTTATTAGACATGCAAAATTGCAAATATGCAGGTGTAGTGGTTTTCAGGGTTCCGTAGTAAACAAGGAACCCTTATAGTTTCGCCATGTCCGTCTGTCTGTCTGTCTGTCTGTCTGTCCCCGCTGTAGCTCAGAGGCGCTTAGTACTAGAAAGCTGTAATTTGGCATCGGTATACACATTAATCACGCCGACAAATTAGTAAAATAAAATCTTGAAAATATGTTTTTAGGCCACCGCCCTTGCACGTATGGGATGATATTTTTTTTCTCGTCTATCCCATGGTGTGGGGTATCGTTGGATAGGCCGTTCAAAAATATTACGGGTCTGTGAACACCACTTTTCGATTCAAGGAAAAGGCAAATTTTTGTTAGAGTCAAGTCCCCCCCCCCTTGCCAGCTAAATGGTTGTTAATGGAGATGTGAAAAATTTAATGACAGTAATACATATACATATTATAATCAAATTAAAAGAAAAACTATCACAGCTAAGTAGGCTTTACAAGTTAACGAGTAATAGTCGACCAACTTAAATTTGCAGTTGGAGAATTGATTGTGGGATATATCGATGTATGGGAGAACATGTTTTGCAACTGCAATGCTAAGTTTGTTTTTGGGATAAATTCAAACCAACTTCCTTCTCAACTACGGAACCCTTCATTGTGCGTGGTCCGATACGCACTTGGCCGGTTTTTGAATTATGAAGGGTCAAAAGAAGCTCGAAATGGTTCGTGTAATTACACTGCCGGTGTGTCGCCCTTTTCTTTTCCGAATTTAGTTAACATACTTCCGTTTGTCTAGAGCAAGCACTGGTTTGATTTTTTACAGAATAATTTTAGTCTCTGTCACAATTTAATTATGTTTGGTTTTTGTGCAACAGAGCCCAATAAGGATTGATGGATGAGTAAGAAGACCAGCATATGGCCAAATATCGCTCGCAAAAAGAAGTTCGGAGTAAAAGGGAGATTTTCAAATACAAATAAAGGAAATGTTCCTGCTGCACTGACTACGTCCGGATCGTAAATATTCCGGTGGATTTTTATTTTTTTATTTTTATACTACATTTTTTATTCAATGTGTTCTACGGTAGTACCTACCGTGACTTTTGTTGATAACTATAACTATACTGCAAGACCGTTATAAAACGCCATTGTAAAGAAACAAATTCTATTATCAATAAAAATATTTTAAAAATAACTGTATGTTTTATTCGATGAACAAGTTTTATAAGAAATAAAGTAGTAACCCTAACGTATTAGCGCTCACATCGAGTCGTGCTGTTGACAAAGCAAAGCTATCTCGACTACCTACATAGGTATGTGTACTTTTCTTTCACAGGGAACGCTTGGTACACACGGCTATACATCAACCTATACAGTATAAGCTGATCTCGCATTGTATAGGATTTCCGTACATTGCGAGATCAGCGTAAACTGGAAGTGTATAGCTTGATGTGTATCCGGGCGTACGTACGTATTATCTATCTATAAGTCAAAGTCAAATTATTTATTTCAAATAGGCACATAAAAGGCACTTTTGAACGTCAAGATTTACAAAAAAAAATAATTGATTCTAGTTGCCCTTCCAAAAGGTAGTTTCGTATGGAGAAGAATGTGCAAGAAACTCCATCGTTACGCTTTTAAAATGTTAACAAAATTTTGTACATTTTAAAATTATACGTGAAGACGATGCACCTAGAATAAAATTACTATACCAAAATAGGTAAAAAAAGAATGAAAAATAAAGCAATGACAGATAAATTAATTATGTGATAGGTACATGATGCTCACATATTTACAAACATTGTAAAAGTATACGTTTTGCTAAAAATAATAAATAAAGTAATAGGTCAGTGTGTGAGTTAAAGTAATCACAGAATTTAAATTCAACATTGATTTATTATTTGTATCAAATAATAAATTGTACAATTAAAATAGCAACCAGTTTGACTTTGTCTAGACTCTAGATTGTACTATGGAGCTGGAACAGCATATATCCAAGCATTCTTATCTTGGATATAATCCTCTAATATGTATTATGTATACTAATAGGTATTATGTATAAAGAGTAAAATTTATTTGTAAGTTTGTATGTATCTCTGGAACTACCAGTCGGATTTGAAGGTTATAGGCTATTCAAAATCACGCTATGACCCTTAGGAGCCGAGCAAAAAGAAAAAAGTCGGAAAGAAAGATAAGCGAAAACGAAGTAATAGCGCGGGCGGCGGCGGCGGCGGGGTAACAAGAAATTTCACGCGGATGATGTCGCGGGCAGGATCTAGTATTAGAATAAGTTCACTATGCACGTACCTACTAAATTTTCAACTAAGTCGTTTGACCCTACCTAATTGTACCATAAAATATGAGTTGCACACAGTGACTATCATGTAATTTTGTCATACTTAGGTAGGTTTATGTTTGAATTCAAGCATGTCCGTCATCATCACCGCGCCAAAATATTACGTAGGTACAGAATGTTCGCTCCTTTGATCTTGAAGAAAGCCGCCTTGTTACACGACTGCCCAAAAAAAGAACCAACAATATCCGATTTTAAAAATAATATACTTTTAATTTTATTGTAAGCGATGTAGGCGCGCCGTCGCCGTCCGACCTTCAATGAAATCGCGCATGTATGCGTCATTAGCGTTGGTAGACAGTATACGGGAGAGTGTATCCGTGCGCGCACTAGCTTCTTACTGCTCATCACAGTGTTCGTCCCTTTCGCACATGATGTTGGATGAAATAGCATGCATTTTGACCACGCCCATCAACGAGTTCGAGCCGGCGACAAGTGTGTTCTTAATAGTATTATTTAGAGACTTTAATACTAGCTTTGAAATAATATAAAATGATCAATCGAATTAGCATAAAAATATTATTAAAATCTCGATTATGATTGTAAATGTAATTCTTGGTCCATCCCTAGCATCAGTAGAATGACACTGACAGCTCACTCCACGCAATAATTCACGGTGAGATTTTTACAGAATCGACACGCAGTTTGCTTTTCCGTAGTATGATTACGAGTATCATACTTTTCTTTTAAATTCGATTTAGTCTTAGGTAATCCATCGTAACAAGCAGCACAAAGACTAAATTGGTCTTTTTTTGGTCGGTGAAAAGCCAAATTAATGGATTTGAACATCTTTTTATATGTTGGCAAACCTGGAGCCTCTAGAATGGTATTTCAAGTTCGTTAAGTAGCATACGGTGCATTTTTTGATGCGTAAATCAGAATCCAAATATTCTTTCGTTGGATTTGCCCGACAGTAATGCGATTTAACTCTAGGAAAACGATTTATATGTTCACGTACCATGTTATTAATTTTGTTGTCTCTTTGTTTAAGTCTTTTCACACGACCATCACGAGTGTCTTGAAAAAGAATTCCTGACTGATTAGGCTTAGCCAAAGAATTTCGAACATTTTTTTCTGAAACCGCAAGTGTATTCAAAAATAATGTTTTACACACTGGGTATTTTTTCCCTTCGACAGCTGATAAGTGATCTCTTTCGTCTTGAAAGTCTACCTTCGGGTATTAGCTTTCGTTGTTTCGGCTCACATTCAATAATGTGTCGTAGAATAAAATCCCTTTTTAGCGAAGTTCACCTATGCTATAAAAATCGGCAAAAATGACTTTTCTGTCAATCTCTGTGAAGCGAAAACAATATATTGGATCTAAAACATCAGCTAAAAACTTCGCTGAAACAGTTAGGAACTTCACGAGTTTGTGACCTGAATTCGTCAGTGTTCCTATGTGTTTCTATGTCATCTAAAACAGATATGGGACTTATTCTAGCTGAATGTACCTGTTCTTTTAACAATATGTCTATGCATAGTGCAAGATACCTTTTCTGAGAAATGTTTGGAACACAAAAATAGGAAACACGTATTGCAAGAATTGAAAATATCATTTCCACAATGAGGTACTTCACATGACAGTAACATAGGATGATCCACAGTTATTTCCTGGTAGTCTTGTAAAACCGTAGGTGACAAATCTCTTTCAGTGGGCTGCGACGAAAGGGCGAAACTGAACTAGGGGTTTCTGCATTACTCGCGAGATGTCGCCGCTATAGGGCGAACTTCGAGTTTCGTTTTTTCGTTAAATTTCCCTAGAACTGATTTGAGATACGCTGTCAATCTTTTTCGTTTCTATTAGTCTTAGAGCTTCGCTCTTTTGTGACGACATAGAGCTCGACAAATGGAGCATTTTTGAATACTTAACTAATTTTTGACCGTTTGTATGAGGTTCGCCCCTTTGCGGTGTTGGCGACGATTTATTATCAGATCTGCAACACTAAGCAATTATCTAATGAGGATGCCACTATTTATTCTTTAAGGGTGGAGTCAATATTGACTCGTATACAGTCAAACATACATTATAGTTGCAAAAATGACAAGGAACTGTCTGGCAGAATAGCAACCATGGAGGACCTTGCCCTAAACACCTTTATGTTAGGGTTAAACCCTTCCATATCCGCTATAGTCCGTTGCAAAAATCCCTCGAATCTCAATGAAGCTATACAGTATGCTATTGATGAAGAAAAATTATATAACTTATCTAGATCTAATCTAAAATCTCCTAAGCAATGTTGTTTGCTACTTGCAACAATCCGGGTCATAATTCATCAGAATGTTTTAAAAATAAAAAACATAATCGAGAGTATAAGATTTTCAATAATTCACCGTCTCCTAATTCTAATACTATTTTCGAAGGTAACCCTAAAACCTGCAATTATTGTAAAAATGTTGGTCACGTAATCAAAGAGTGTCGCAAGCTTCAATATAATATGAAGCAACGGCAAGCCGCTGACCATGCACAACGTGACCGTAACTCGGCACCTACTAACTCCAATGGCGCGCCTACACACACGTGTGAAAGTACGGCTAAAATTAATGATGATAATTTAAACTAAGCGAGATTTTGGTACCGTGTCTGCCAAAATCGAACGGAGTTCTAAATTACACGACCTATGCTAATTCTTATACTAGTTCTACTAAATCCGCATCTCATCCAAAGGAGATGAGTTCTACTAAATTCGCATCTCATCCAAAAGAGATGAGTTCTACTAAATTCGCATCTCATCTAAAAGAGACGAGTTCTACTAGATTCGCATCTCATCCCAAAGAGATGAGTCCTGCCAAATCTTCATCTCAGTCACTTAAACTGAGTTCTACTACGCCTAGTGATAAAACAAAATGTCACTTATGTACCGAAAAATTACAAGCATCTTATACTAATTCTAATTCTAAACCTATATACGAAATTAATGACTACTGCAAAAAGGTAGCTTTACTTCATACTTATCTACATACTAATCACGCTCGTGAACAGTTGTTTCCTTATTGATACAGGATCAACTATAAGTATTGTTAAAGAGTCCTGTTTACAAAAAAATCCAAGTCTGGCTACTGAAACTGTCAAATTAAAAGGCATTAATAGTTCAGAAACTCCAGTTGAAACTCAAGGTACCATCCAAATGGAGTTCAACTTATCGGGTAATATACATAAGTACAAGTTTCACGTCACTAAAGATGACATCAATCTTATTAATTATGATGGAATAATCGGTACCGATTTTTGCAGTTATTTTAAAACAAACATCGATTACTCTTCAAAATCAATTTCCATATTAAATCATTCCATTCCTATTATTTATACTCAACCTTCATACAATATTCCAGCTCGATCTGATGTAGTTATCGAGTGCACTGTATCAAATTACTCTCCTAAACTTTATCCCAACGATGAAGCTCTCATACTAGATCATATCTTACGTGAAGGCGTGTATGTCGCTAATTGCATTGTCTCAATTAAACCGAATGGGAAAACAAACGTGACCATATTAAACACTACGGAGTGTGACAATGAAATAAGAGATTATCACGTAACAGCGACGCCCCTTTAACTTGATTGTTCATTAATTAACTCTTATAATATTAATGCTATTTCTTGTTCGAAAAGTGATCGTATAAATAAAGTACTAAATCTTATTTGCTCGCGCAAGTTTTAGAAATAAGTTAAATTATAATATTTCCGACCGCAGTTTTGAGCTATATTTCCTTCCCTCCCAATTCCCATACAACAGAACGAGAGGCACGCTCGTCACACGCCGAATCAGAGGCGCTTCCTCCGCGGCGAGGGCCAATCACCGCATAATTATATCTACTGTGGTTTGAAAAAAACATTCTCGCATCAGTGTGTGTTGTTCTACTGCAACCGCTCACGTTCCGCGCCCCGCTCCGCAAATAATCAGAGTGTGTTGTTCTACTGCAACCGCTCACGTTCCGCGCCCCGCTCCGCAAATAATCAGAGTGTGTGTGTTCTACTGCCACCGCTCACATACCGCGCCGCTCCGCAAATGGTCCGCTACTATATCAAAACTCTAAACTCTCTCTATTTATAAGTGTTGGCCGACACAAGTGTAACATTTAAAAACAAGTGATAGTGCATCACAGTGAATGGAAGAAAGTCGTGAACACGTGGGACGTCTGCTAAGACTGCCCCTTGAGTCAACGTGCTTCGTCCAGAAGGTTCTCAAGTAAGTCCATCCATCCCTCTTTCTTACTCATAATCTCATATTCCCCTTTTGCTCAACTCAACTAAACGCTCCATACTTTCCACTATTGCCCGTCTGTGGGATGTTCTCGGTCTTGTGGCTCCTGTAGTTTTATTCGCGAAATTACTCATAAAAGAATTATGGAAATTAAATACAGATTGGGATGAAACTCCACCCGATTCAATAGAATCGAAATAGATTTTTGAAAGAGAAGTACAATAGTACTTCTCTTTCAAAAATTTTAAGTGCAATTAGTGAGTTCCTAAGACATGAAGTAACTTACCTTGGCCATATTATCACCGATAAAGGTGTATCTGAAAAGCTCAGTGCTGTATCACAGTTTCCAGTTCCTAAAAACCCTAAAAATATTAAGTCTTTTCTAGGCCTAATAGGCTATTATCGCCATTTCATTGAAAACTTTTTAAGTTGACTAAACCACTTACGTCTTCATTAAAAAAGGATGTTGTGTTCCACTGGGACACAGAACCACAACATGCATTCGATATTCTAAAAGAAAAAATAATTACTGCTCCTCTTCTACAGTACCCTGAATTCTCACAGCCTTTTAACCGCTCAGGCCCCTGGCTCAATGACGTCATCTCTCCCGCGCATTTCACGGCTCACAAAAAACTTTTATATTCGAACTGTACTTTCAAATCGCGCGCCGCGAGGGCTCCTATTCGGAGCCATTGGGGCGTTATCGGTGTTACTACTGATGCAAGTAACTTTGCCGTTGACGCAATACTATCTCAGGGTCCCGTCGGCAAGGATAAGCCGATCGCTTACGCGTCGCGCACTCTTAAATAAACCTGAAGGTAATTACTCAACTACGGAAAAAGAATTATTAGCTATTATATTCGCTGTTAAAACTTTTCGACCATATTTATATGGTAATAGATTCAAAATAATTACAGATCATATGCCCCTCGTGTGGCTATTTAATGTAAAAGATCCGGGTAGTAGACTCATTCGCTGGCGCCTCAAACTTGAGGAATACGATTATGAAATCGTTTATGAACAAGTTCGTCTCAATTCTAACGCCGATGCGCTATCCCGTTGCCCTATTAATGCTATTGACGTCAACAATTTAAATAATTTAAAACCCATGCCCTATTAAAACTGCTTATTCAGCCATGGAGAAAAACAATGCAAATCACGAAAGGCGTGTAAATTTTGTCATAAGGCACACCACACACTTATGCATGAAGCTGAATCTGAACTATCTAGCAACAAACAAGCAACAAGGGAAGAAAACCCATCGTCCACCCCTTCCACTTCCTATGGGGTCAACAACATAACGAACGTAGGAAAGGAAGTGTTGCTGACAACTGTACTTTTGAAAGTCAAAACAATTGATGGAAACTTCATCAACTTGAGAGGGCTACTTGACCAAGGCTCCCAAGTGAGCCTAATAACAGAAAACGCGGCACAGCGCCTCCGCTTACAGCGACATAAAGTGAGCGCTGTTGTATCGGGTGTTCGAACCCTTAGCGGAAACTGCAAAGAGGCAGTGAACTTAGTATGCCAGTCAATACATTCAGACTACAAATTTAACTTTGAAGCATTAATTATGAAAAAAAACTCATTAGCAATTTACTTACCGCATCGTTTTCTGTCAGCAACTGGGACTATTTGGAAAACTTAAAACTAGCGGATCCACAGCTCAACTTGTCAGGCCCGGTCGATCTGCTCTTGGGTGCGGACATCTATTCAGAACTTATCCTAAACGGCGTCATCAGGAGTGATGAGAAATACCCAGTAGCTCAACAAACAAAAGTGGGCTGGATTCTATGCGGGAATGTAAAGACATTCAACTGCTTGGTGACACTTAACAATTTCGAAAACATGGCAAGATTTTGGGAAACCGAGGAAATTCCAGACAAGTCTTCATCAACTAGTGAGGAACAACACTGCGAGGAATATTACAATGCAACTACTACAAGATTGGCGAACGGACAATATGTGGTACAAATGCCTATAAAGATAAAGATAAAGATAATTTTATTTTGCAAATATGGGTAACATGAGATGATGACAAAAAAAATTAAGAGTTCAGCCATATTTTACCACATAGGCATGCAAAAAAATTAAAACATTCAACTTATAACTAAATATTTAAATACAATTTTAAAATATTACACCTCAAACTAGGTACAGAAAATAATATATTTATATAAACTAGCTTAAAAATACTTTCTCAATTAGGAACTCCTTAATATTATAATATGTTTTCGCCACTAAAAAGCTTCGGAGTCTCTTTTTAAATAATGAAAGCGGAAGCTCTTTCCATGTCTTTGGCAATTTGTTATAAATGACTGGAGCCATGCAGTAGACACTTTTGCGCATAAGTTCTGTCTTGGCTGACTCCAGACATAGCACACTATTATCGCGTCTATTTCGGGGTACTACATCTGATAGACGTCTAAAACGACTCGGATTTGTCTTTACAAACACAGCTACTTCTAATATGTACAGACCCTGGCCTATGAAGCCTAACTACGAAACAAACTTAAAAAAACGCAAGGTCACAAACATTTGCACAGTTCCTTCAAGTGGAAAGGAAAATGCTAAAAAACAAAGAACTCAGTTACGAGTACAAGCGTTTTATGAACGAATACATCGCTATGGGACACATGAAACCTGTCACAGGAGAAAGTAGGGGCCAAGTCTATCTACCTCACCATGGCGTGTTGAGAGCTGAGTCCACTGCAACAAATCTCAACGATCACATGTACTGCGGTCCTAACTTACAAAAGGATATGCTGACACTACTAATTAATTGGAGAACGTACAGATACGTCTACTAATTAATTGGAGAACGTACAGATACGTCTTTATGGCAGATGTAGAAAAACTTTACCGGTTCATCTGGCTGAACGAAAAACAACAACATCTGCAAACTATAATCTGGAGATCTTCCCCTAACAAGCCTCTACAAGATTGGCAGTTGGGCACAGTAACTTATGGAACGAAAAGTGCATCTTATCTGGCAATGCGCACTCTACATAAACTCGCAGAAGATGAAAAAGATACCTATTCGGAAGCTGGAAACATCCTGAAAAACTATTTCTACATGGATGATTTGGTTTACGGGCAGGATACTATCGACGCATCGAAAACACTGGTCACACAGCTAATTAACATGCTGAAAAAGGGAGGATTTAACTAGAGAAAATGTTAAACGAACGAACCGATTATCTTGGAATACTTGCGAGATGATCAAAAGAGCCGCAATACGAACATTGACTTTAGCCCAGAACAAACAACAAACTCAAAAATATTGGGCATGAGGTGTAATCAAGACAACGATAGCTTCACATACCAATGGGATCTACCAATCCAGAAGAACC
Source organism: Atethmia centrago (assembly GCA_905333075.3). Lineage (NCBI taxonomy): Eukaryota > Metazoa > Arthropoda > Insecta > Lepidoptera > Noctuidae > Atethmia > Atethmia centrago. Next base: position 6,230,822 of record HG995367.1, on the reverse strand, counting down.
AAACAAAACGCGTACTACTGAGCGAAATAAGCAAGCTATACGACCCACTTGGATTACTATCGCCATTTACAATAAAAACCAAGCTTCTGTTCCAGAAAATCTGGATAAGCAAAATCAACTGGGATGAAAGCTTACCCGACAATCTCGCTACGGAATGGGAAACTATGAGAAAGATATCCCATTGCTAAACAAACTTTCCATACCACGATGGTTACAATCACAAGAAAATAACCTAGAGATACACGGATTTTGCGAAGCAAGCGAAAAAGCTTACGCCTGCGTCATTTATAGCCGAGTGAGAAATCAAGCCGGCGAATACAAGACTACACTAATTACGGCAAAAACAAAGGTTGCACCAATCAGCAATAGGATAACTGTACCTAGAATGGAACTTTGCGGGGCCGTTTTACTCGCCAAACTGCTAGTAAAGGTCCAGAACACTCTCTGCAATAAAAACTTCAACTCATAGATTTTAAACTTTGGTGGAATGGGCCAGATTGGTTAAAAACAAACATGCCAACAATCCATCAAGACAATCGCCTGACCTACACAACAAATACTGAGTTGCAAGAAATGAACTGCTGCGCAGTCACATACAAGCGTTGCGAAATAATTGACACATTACGGTATAAAAACAGTAATTATAAACGCATAATACGCGTGCTTGGATGGATTTTACGACTGAGCAACGTTCGTAAGCAAAAACGCTCATTAAACTCAACGAATAACTTAGCCGACTGCGGTAACGAAAAGGTGGTTATGTGTTTGTCACCACAAGACATTATGGAAGCAACAGAATTGGTCATCAAGAGCGTTCAAAATTAAAACTATGGCGACGAAATTGAATGTTTAAAGAAAAATCGACCAATACCAACAAAAAGCTACTTGCTGAAGTTAACCCCATTTCTTGACGACAGTGGAATACTGCGCGTGAAGGGGCGACTAGGCTACTCAACTTTATCTCCCGAAGCTAAACATCCTATTATTCTTCCGGCTACAGGAAGACTAATGGAGCTTATTATTCAAGAGGCTCATCGCGACACTCTCCATGGAGGCGCCCGGCTCACTTTGGCCCATTTACGTCAACAGTTTTGGGTCATTGGAGGTAGCAGAACAGTCAAGAAGAAGCTTCGACAATGCGTCCGATGTCATCGTTTCAAACCGAACCGAAACATCCAACTGTAGGCAGACTTGCCAAAGGAGCGTGTAACTCCATCAAGACCGTTCATAAACACGGGCGTCGACTATACCAGACAGGATGATGTGAAAATCAACAAAGGAAGAGGAGTTAAAACTTGCAAGGCTTACATAGCAATTTTCATATGCATGGTGACCAAAGCTGTGCATTTGGAATTGGTGTCGGATCTGACTACGCAAACGTTCCTCGCCGCATTCAAAAGGATGTGTGCCCGCAGGGGTACACCCCGACATGTATTCTCCGACAATGGAACAAATTTTGTGGGCGCAGCAAAACTACTTCAAGAGGAATTTGAACAACACAATACGTTTAAGATTTCTGAATTCTTCGATGAGATGAGCCACTTACAAATTGAGTGGCATTTCATTTTCAATTTTTTTTAAAACAAATGTTAGGACATTTCAATTCATGTAATTTATTTCATCTGAAACAGTTTGGTTTTACGAAGGGTCGTTCAACTACAGACGCGGGCGTGGAATTGCTGAAGAGCATTTTCGAGGCTTGGGAGGAGTCGCAGGATGCTCTTGGCATTTTCTGCGACTTGTCTAAGGCCTTCGATTGCGTCCATCATGATACTCTCATCAGGAAACTGCACCACTATGGTATGAGGGACAGGGCTCTCGACCTTCTGACTTCCTATCTTAATAATAGAATTCAGAGGGTTGATATAAATGGCAAGAGATCTGCAGGATCTGCGGTCACTATGGGCGTTCCGCAGGGTTCAATTCTAGGTCCATTCTTGTTTCTAATCTATATAAATGACTTACCTTATCACATAAGGGATAATCACAAGATTGTATTGTTCGCAGATGACACTTCCCTCATTTTTAAAATCAAACGACTGCTGGTCAACTTTGAACATGTTAACGATGCACTCTCTAAAGTTGTCCATTGGTTTAATGTAAATAATCTTCTCCTGAACGAAAAAAAGACTAAACTTATTAAATTTTCAACGCCAAATGTCAGGCAGCTAACTACCAATGTTCAACTTAATGGAATAGAGTTGGACCCTGTTGAGTCGACAGTTTTTCTTGGAATAACTATTGACGCTAAATTACAATGGCGCCCACACATAGAAAAATTGTCAGGAAGGTTAAGTTCGGCCGTGTCGAATTTTTTTAACAGCATTAAAAAAATTCGACAGATAACCGATGTAGATACGGCCAGAATTGTTTATTTTAGTTATTTTCATAGTCTTATGTCATATGGGATTCTTCTCTGGGGAACCTGTGCGGACATTAATACCGTCTTTGTTTTACACAAAAGGGCTGTTCGAGCCATTTACAACCTAGGTCCAAGTGATTCCCTTCGAGAAAAATTCAAAGAAATAGATATTCTGACTGTAGCCTCTCAATATATATTTGATAATCTTATGTATGTACACAAAAATATATCAAATTTTAAGAAAATGTCCGATATCCACAGTTTAAATACCAGGAATAAACATAATCTTGCTGTACTTCACACTCGCCTCCACAGAGTAGGCAACTCGTTCATGGGTCAATGTATACGCTTTTACAACAAACTTCCTATTGCTATTCGAAATTTACCCATTAAACGATTTAAAAGCTGTATTAAAACCAAACTTTGTAAAAAAGGGTACTATAAAATTTCAGATTATTTAGAAGACAAAAAAGCTTGGGATTGAGCTGCTCGCTCTGATAAGCTTTGTGCTAAAACCATAAAATTTGATATTTAAATTATGCAAAATCATCATTATATACAACTATATGTACATATTGACATTGATGAATATTATAAGCAAAATTAAGTGAATATTTATGTACCTTGAAAAGTATTATATTACTTTAATTATTGTGAATGTGAGCACTATGTGGGTCATTTTTATTTATTTCTTGTTGTTTTTTTTTCTCTTAGTTTTAATGATGGTCTGGCATTTTGAGTTCTTTATGCGGCCAACCCAATTGTCCTTTCCTTGGTATTGTTCGTCGAGTCGTTGAGCTTCTTAAGTTTTGAGTTGAGCTACACGATTACTGACAAATGCTTGCACTGACTGGACAGGTCCACTCAAATTTGTGTGGTTCTTTCCTCAAAAGACCATTTCAGACATAGATCTACATGGTCCTCACATGATCTGACCAAGATTATGTCTGGACTTTAAAAGAGACTTTGACCCTTGAGTTTGTTTCGCCATTTCTTCTCAGGGGTAATCAGATAGGAAATGTCGACTCCATCTAGCTTATTTTTTAATATGACGTGTAAAAGTGATTCTCATATCCTATTTACAGAATAAACAATTTCATTTCATTTCATTTCATTTCAATGCACCACTTTGGCCGAAAGCTGGAGGCCTGTGGGAGGCTGCCGTCAAAGCCATGAAATATCACCTACATCGAGTACTGGGGGAACAGAAGCTTACTTTCGAACAATTCACTACTTTACTAAATCAAATTGAAGCCTGTCTTAACTCTCGTCCGCTGTGCCCATTAACACAGGATGTCGAAGACTTGGAATATCTAACTCCCGGTCACTTCGTCATTCGCGGCCCCCTTTTTTTCTAACTAAAATCTACAAATAACTTCTACCGCTCTGGGCGGAGCGGGAGGGTGTGTCAGACTCTTACTGACTAAAACCCACCCGTATTCCTTCCTGTTGCCTGTGTTGCAAGGGGCCTCGGTGACCCATAAGTACCTTCCCGCGACCCCGGCAGGCATCGGCCCTAGTGGACCCCTACTTTTGTGCTGACGACATCTCTTTGAGGCGCGCGTGGAATACGACGCGCCGTCGACCCGGGCTTGGTCCTTACCGGACGGTGAGCTACCCATTGCTCACCTTCCGCAAGCCCGCGCCTACGGTGGCTGGAAATCCGCCCGAGATACCCGACGCCCAGGGCGTCTCCTGCGGCGGCTAGGGGCGAGAGGGCGCGAAACGTGCCTTTCCCTCAACCGTCCCGTCTCCTCCTTCGCAAGCATTACTGCTTCGCAGAAGGAGGTGACGGCTATATATCAGTTTTATAATGGTTTCGATTGGAGACTTGCTGCGTTGTAGCTCTTTTATTTCGAAGAAAATTATGTTATTTTCCTCTTGTGTTCTTCCATAAACTTGATTTTGTCATGTAGGATCTTGACTTCAGCCTTCAGAGTTTTATTTTCTTCTACAAGATCAGTTAGTTTTTCGTTGATGTTTTCTGATAAGTTTTTGGTGACTGCTTCGGTTATCTCCCTTGTGTGCGCTGCCATTTCCTCCTTCAATTTTCCCCAGAGATTTTCCATTTGGGGTATGTATCCATGTTAGGGGTAGTTTCTTGATTTTGTATGGCAATACTAGCCAGTATTGCCATACAAAATCAAGAAACTAGGTTGGTAACGGTCCGATTCAGTAGGAACGCTGAATCGGACCGTTACCAATCGCTTATTATGATTATAGGTATATTGTATCCATGGTAGACATTTTTATGGAAATACGTCTGGCTTATTTATTCCCCTTAAGGCACTGACAAGACCCAATTGAACAAAATAGGCTTCGCTTAAGAAAAAAAATGCCAAATCTGTATAGTTTGTGGTACCTAGCGGAAAAAATATATGTTAATTTTGAACATATTTCCCAGAACTTGGTTGTTACCAAAACACGTTTTGAAAACAAAATCTCGATACAAACTAACGTTAAACTAACCTCCTACTTTGAGTTCTAATCCAAAATATCTGTATCAAATATCAACATCGGAGTTACCGACATAGCCTGCAGAGTCAGCAAGCTGAAGTGGCAGTGGGCTGGCCATGTGTGTCGAAGGACCGATGGCCGGTGGAGCAGACGAGTCCTGGAGTGGAGACCGCGTATCGGCAAGCGTAGTGTGGGACGCCCCCCAGCTAGATGGACCGATGACCTTAAAAGGGTGGCTGGGACAGACTGGATGTGGAAGGCGGAGGACAGGGTGTTGTGGCGCAGTCTGGGAGAGGCCTATGTCCAGCAGTGGACTGCTATAGGCTGAGTTGATTGATTGAAATATCAACATACGTTACGTATTTCATTAATAACAAGAACGTCTTATTTGAATGCAGAACTTGGTTGTTTTTTATTTTCGATTACTCAACTCGATTTTGAGTAAATAGATAAATACTTTTGCAATAAATTACAAGCGTTGTGTCATCGCGCTTCTCTTTCTTTTCTATGGAATTTGACTGTGACCGCGGTTTAGGTGTTGTAATCGTCTTAAGAAAGTTGATGCCAGTTCAGTTATTAAAGCAACGGATTCTAATATATTTTTCAATTTTGATGTGCCTCGAGCTATTCATATAATCATAATCATAATCATTTATTTTTGCAAAAGGTATTGGCACAGTGTCGGTGTTAAAATAAGTAATTAAGTTCCTAATACATAGTCAGACATTTGACATGCAAAACATTACAATATTTATATCCAATGAGATGCTTTAAATGTAAATTTATATTATTCATAAATTATACAATATATTCAACATTAATTATCGTCACATTAATTTTAAACATATTATTTAGCATGCATTATACATTAGAATTTAGAATTGAATATAATCGTTTTTGCAGCAGCCATACTTTTTATGCTATAAATGTTAATTTCTATTATCCATAAAATTTTACAATACATTCAAACATTAATCATCGTCACAATAATTTAAGACAGATTATTTAGCATTATTTATAAATTAATTCATAGAATAAAATCGTTTTTGCAGCAGCCATAATTTTTATGCTATAAATGTTTAGAGCGTACACGCGGTCCGAGCGCTGTTTGGCTCAAAAACGTGATTTTTCAAACCAGATTGTCCAACGACTACTTATCTTACAAACATACCAATTACTGGTACTTTTAGAAAATATTGTTGTCTAGTTTGTTAGTTAAGCACTTTTTTCGATTAATAAAGTGTTTGGGAATGCCATCAAGATAACTGAACAGGCGTTTTCTTGATTTCACTTTCAGTGTCAATTTCGAAGCTAAAAATATCTGAAATTCCTGACAAATTTCGCATAAAAAAATAATTTTTAACTAACTGCAAAGATCCTTAGGAAAATTGTTAGTATAACAGATTTTTTGTTTTCGACTACATACTTATGAAATTAAAATCCAAACAATGTGATTTTTTTCTGAAATTACAGTCTAGAAAATGATTATTTTTACCAATATATCTTACTTAATTGAATATAATTAATATTTACTATAATAGAAGAACTTCTTCTTTATAATATACACTTTAAAATTTTAACTAAATTATGTCTATTATTTTTCTATAAATATTTTAAAACTACTATAAAACTCTGCGTGCGAATCGATTCAAATCAGTCGGCTGCGAGCTCTTCCAGAGAGAGAACACGTCGCTGAGCGCTCTGCCTGACCCTTGTTGACCTTTTCCATGCGTATACAAGGATAGTGCAAGCTTATAGTGTGATCGTCAAATCTTAATACTTTGAAAAGTAAAATATTTTGTTTTTGATGACCGATAATATATTATAGTGTGATCGTAAGTACTCTGGTAAGTATTTTCGAAAGTGAAAACTTCTTTAGGCGCGTTGAGCAATTTTTGGTAGGGGATAACTTATGGGTTCATGTCACCGACATGCCCTGCCGACATGCTGTCGTAGGATTAATTGAAGTTTTAATTTGGAAAATTTGATTTTATTATCTTTTAATTTGGCCAAAATGAAAATCCAAGATAGCGGCTGCGAAAATATTCACATTATTCGTCATGGATATCGTTTTCATAGTATTCGAAGGTGCTAAAGCCGATAGTGAGTTCAAAATGAAAATCCAAGATGGCGGCAGCGAAAATATTCACATTTTTCGTCATGGGTATCGTTTTCATAGTTTTCGAAGGTGCTAAAGCCGATAGTGAGTTCAAAATGTAAATCTAAGATGACGGCTGCGAAAATGTTCAATTTTTTCATAATGGGTATCGTTTTCATGGTTATTGGTGGCCTATATTTTTTTGATGAACGGCATTATTTTAATAGAAACAAATTTATGTTACAGACGGAATGGGAAACAAAACGAAGGGATTTTTATTTTTTAAAATTTTGAAAACATGGCTTAGGCAAGGGCTAAAAGGTTGGGATATTTACGTTATATGAACTTCCACTCGCGAGGGGGTTGTGGCTAAGTGATAACAGCCGCACGGGTCGATCGATCAGGTTAAGCTACGCTTGCCGCGGTTGGTCCGTGGATGGATGACCATCTTTACATACCAAGACCCCTTCGTGCCTCGGAAAGCACGTTAAGTCATTGGTCCCGGCTGTCATTTGTAGATCTTTGACAGTCCTTACGGGTCGTCAGAAGCTCGAAAGTCTGACAACCAGTCTTACCAAGGGGTATCGTGTTACCCAGTAACTGGGTTGTGGAAGTCAGATAGGCAGTCGCTCCATGTAAAATAGTGGTATTCAGCTGTATCCGATAATACTGGAAGCCGACCCCAACATACTTGGGAAAAGGCTAGGCAGATGATGATGAACTACCACTCACGGCTTTCACCTAGGTGAAATGTACTTTAAATTTCGACTATTTAAAAGCAAATTTACGAGTAGGTTTTGTCAGACCAAAAAAGATTTAAATTGAAGAACAGTCGAGTAAATCCAATGATGCATTAAACTATGATGAATACGATGATACAGGTCATGTAACTGACGTTCGGTTGACCATGCTTATTAGGTAGATTTTAATTTTGGCATTTATTTTTTTTCAGATAAAATCAAATTTATTTTCAATATTAAAAAAAACGTTTGCAAGGCGCTGAAGTATATAATCAAGATCTTCTTTGTTTTTTAGCTTTAAAGGGAGAGCTAAAAATTGCAACATAACAGCTGCCGAATATTAGAACACTTTGTCAATTGCTCTGCACGTTTCCTATGACTACTAGCACTGCCGAGTAATCTTTCTCCACCTTACGCCGATTTAAGTCATATCTTCGCAGCAGGATGACAGAAAAGCATTTGAATGGACTGGCTTTAATGCCTAACCATCAAGACGGCGACAAAAATGAACGCTAATGAAGTGCTGGACATCTTTAGCGGGAAACAACATAAAACTGCCTGTATTAATCATGTATTTTTTTTATTGTTTTCATATTTTAATAAATCTTTATGTAAATTTATGTATTATTTTTGCCTGTCTGCCCCTTGTGGGGGCACAAGGGGCAGAAATAAATCCTGGATCCACCCTTGGTTGCCAGAGATGATCGACCCAAGAAAAAGTCGCTCAATGCCAATCTTAATAGATATGTGCGATTTTAAAATTAAATACTTACTTTAAACTTCGCTTGTTAAAATTTATTTCAACAATTAGAAAAAAAATAAATCATAAATAAATAAAAGTATCAAAATGATTCGTGCAAACGGTTAAGCGCTCACGCACACAGAGAAACCATTGTAGTGTGTCGCAGTGTGTGCCATTTGATAGATCGCGCAGATTTTGACTTGCGCTAAATTGAACGCGCGCTCTTAATTTATATTATTCATAAATTTTACAATACATTCAACATTAATTGCCGTCACAATAATTTAAAACAGATTATTTAGCATTATTTATAAATTCATTCATAGAATAACATCGTTTTTGCAGCAGCCATAATTTTAACTTTATAAAAAATAAATTATTAGGTAACTCTTTAAAATTCTTTGGTATTTTGTTATAGATAAGTCCACACATATGATAACAGTTCTTTTTATACAGAGAAGTCTTTGGTGCTCTAGGCAGAACTATTCTATCTGGATCTCTTACTTTTCGAGGGTAACGGTCTTGAGCCTTTTTAAACAGGTCCAAGTGCTGTCGGACAAATTTAACAGTTTAAGTGGAGTTTAAATTTAAGTTAGGAGTTTTAATTTAAAAAAAAACAATGGTTTACAAGATTCCCATCGTGGAATGCCACAAATGGCTCGAATGCATTTTTTTTGTACCCTAAAGGCTTTATCTGCGTCTGTTGAATTACCCCATAGTATGAGGACGTATTGTAAAGTCGATGCAACGCAGCCGTGATACGCAGTCAACATCGTACTCTGCGATAAGGTCTTTCGCAGTGTGTAGAGAACATAAACGAATTTGTTTAATTTGTTACATACTTTTTCTACGTGTGGTTTTCAGGAGAAGTAGTCTTCCAATGTAACTCCCAGAAAAGTAGTTTCCTCTGTTTCTAATAGAGGTTGTCCATTATAGTGAATGTTAAGTTTTTCTCGGTTGCGACCATATGTCCTAAATTGTACAATTTTTGTTTTATTTATATTCACATGCAAATTATTAAATCTTAACCAAGAAATTGTTGATTCAATTTTATTGTTAATATCAATTCTGTAATTATTTATGTCAGTATTAACTTCGTCTTTACGACAACGCTCCTGTTTTTCGCAGTAATAAGTTTTTAAACTTCCTTAGATCATTTCATGTCGATTCTCCGACATATACCCCTCTAGCTAATACAGTTGAACGCTGTAAGCAAAACGTTGTTACTTGTTTAAGTATTTTAGTCGGGGAGAACCAAAGAAATTGGTTTAAAATGTTACCTAAACTTAAGCTTTATCTTAACCCATGTATCAATTTTAGCTACTGATTATACACCAACTTTTCTCATTTTTGGCAGGGATATTCTAGTAGTGCCAATTGTCAGACTCACAGTGCAGATTTAAATCAGAGTCGGGGCAAACACGCCTCGAATCTTTCTTCCTTCGCCAAAGCTTGTGCATAGGTATATAATAAAAATCGGTCGGTTATTACCCTTAACGTTGGAGACACTGCATGGAGACGAAACTTCTCTAGGTCTCCAGGAATTAATTACTTTTCTGGTAAGCTCGCTCCCCGCTTTTTTAAATCTCGTGTCACTAGAGTTATTTCAAGAACCACCACCTATATTCTCCAGGACTGTGATTCCGGACAATATCATATAAAAGATATCCTCAAATGATTCCTGTTAACTTCTAAATCAGTTGTCTCATTTATATGAACCGAATTGAATCTTTAGTTGTTCATATAATTCCCTTCCCCTTAAATAATAATGTTTGATATAAACATTATCTCCAAACAATAGAGTTATTTTCTTGCTAATACTTTTTTTCCAATTTTCATGATTCATAATGGAATATAATTTTTGTACCCAATAATTTGGAAGTTTTAGTAGCAAGGGAGACCCCCTTGCTACTAAAAAGTCCAAATTATTAACATAAACAAAATTGTTAATTTTAAAATATATTTTACGGTATTAAATTACTTTACTTATTATTTAGTCACATCTATCGGTTATTCACTATTGACGACAAATATAAAATAAATATGGTTTGTCATGTCCTTACAACTTCTTGTCTAGGCATACAGGTGGTATTACTTGTGTTGTGTTTAGTGGTGGAACTTTATCGACAAACACTTGTCGATGTTATGGAATTGTGTTTTTTGTATTTAGTGATGGGAGATTGTCGATAGTAACTTGTCGATGTTATGGAATTATACAGGTCGTCCCACGACTTTTCCACATGGAGGGAAAGTATCTTGAATACTGTAGATAGAAAAATATAATGTCTGAAGATTCATTTTTATTTTAGAAACAATACGAACTGCATTGAATTTTTTTAAGTAATTGCCTGTCTGCACCAGGAATTCAACCCGCTAAATGTGAAAAAAAAGACCTATAATTTTACTGTACCGATCAAAAGGCTCAATCATTTAGATTTATGTCTTCTAAAAGGAAGACCACACAATTTAACATTTATTTAAAATTATAAGGTACGTTTAACTGCAATTTACAATCAATTTAATTTATTAAATGCTCAAAATGTCCCTTTCCTGTTGTATACAAATTGTAACTCTTTTAATAATTTCGCTTCTTTATTTTTTCATAGTGAATATGGTTTTTTCATAGTTTAAAACAATTCATTATTCTAACAAAATTTATAATTTTAAATTAAATGTTAAATTTCATGGTCTTTTTTAAACTACTACGCCAAAATTATTGTATAAATTAATTTTTTTAATCACTGTACACCGTATTCCAATGGTGCCATGAAGTGTGAATTTGATTAACGGGACTTTGAATTCAAGAGTCGACATCTTTCATTGCTCTATTCAGACATGTATTTTCTCTCCAGGAAAAATAATAATAATACATGACTATGAATACCAGATATATTTTATAAGTAAAATAACAAAAATAAATGATACCATAATACTTAATCATTCGTTATTTATTTATTTAACCATTTATGTATACACATATAAAAACAGAAAATAAGAACAGAACAGATAAATACGTACAAAGGTGATGCTTATTTCTAAAGAAATATCTTCCAGCATACCTGCGATAGGAAAGTAAATAAAGAGATGCAGACACCGTGTGTAAGAGTAATATTACATTAATGAACAATTTTTTAAGCGAGTAAAGAAATAAGCAATATTAAATATAATTAAATAATAAATGAATGGACAGACCTGCATATAAAATATTAATAGAATAAGTGAATGAATAGAAATATCAATACATAGGTATAAATACATAGGGATATAAAATAATTCTAACTTAATAACAAGGAAAATTAATAAAGCGCTCCTCCTCTCTCTACTTATTTAAAAATTTGCTGTGCCGGACAGGGTCCATAATTGTTTCTATTATTATTTTTTTATTTACCACCTAAAATTGTACATTATGGATTGCAATAAACGATTTGATTTGATTTGGTATGCGAATTCTCTAATTTTTTCCATTCTCTTTTTAAGAACAGGGTGTTTGTGGCTTGAAATAAAAAAATGTACAGAAAATTTCGAAGTGTCGCTGAGATCGATGTCTTGAAGCTATAAAAAGCGCTTTTCCTTTTTTTTGCTTTTTGCCAAATACCAGCTTTAATGAAAGACTTCAACTGCCTGAGCTTGGCAGGCAATATGGGCACAGGATGGAAAAATACAGAATCCAAAACCTTTATTTAACGTTTTAAAAATTTGGTGTAGGTACCTAATTACATTTTGATCCTAGTTGTCAAATATTTGGACTGAACCCACATATGACCGTACACGTAACACAATTCGTGGCCAACCACGAATTGTGTTACGAACGAAGAAATAAAGAATGAATGCATACATTGCATACATCCAAATGTATGCAATGTATGTATTTGTAGGGGCGCTGACGCAGTTGTTTTATATTCCTCGCATGCGCAGCGCCCGGCGAAGCGAGTTCGCCCGAAACCGCCTTCCGCTATACACGCGCCGCAAATACAACTTTGTAATATCAACCCTAGTAAAGACTTATATAGCATACAACATCTATTTATTTCTCTCCGTACACACTACCCTGGAACACTCACAAAATATTCATTCTTCATTTCTAAAACGATGTGGAGATCATCAGGACCCATATTCTTATCAATCAATCAATCAATCAATCAATCAACTCAGCCTATAGCAGTCCACTGCTGGACATAGGCCTCTCCCAGACTGCACCACAACACCCTGTCCTTCGCCTTCCGCATCCAGTCTGTCCCAGCCACCTTTTTAAGGTCATCGGTCCATCTAGCTGGGGGGCGTCCCACACTACGCTTGCCGATACGCGGTCTCCACTCCAGGACTCATCTGCTCCACCGGCCATCGGTCCTTCGACACACATGGCCAGCCCACTGCCACTTCAGCTTGCTGACTCGGCAGACTATGTCGGTAACTCCGGTTCTCTTCCGGATAACTTCATTTCTGATCTTATCCTTCAAAGAAACTCCGAGCATAGCCCGCTCCATGGCGCGTTGAGCGACCTTTAATTTGTGGACCAGCCCGACTGTCAGTGTCCACGTTTCGGCACCGTATGTAATAACGGGCAGGACGCACTGGTTGAAGACCTTAGTCTTCAAACACTGCGGGATTGGCGACGAGAAGACTTGACGAAGTTTTCCAAACGCTGCCCAACCCAATCGGATCCTCCTGTCGGCTTCTTACTCAAAGTTGTGTCTACCGAGCTGGATAACTTGTCCTAGGTAGACGTACTCCTTCACAACTTCGAGAAGCGACCCTTCGATGTGGATTGGACTCGGCAAGACGTGCGAATTGTACATGACTTTCGTCTTGTCCAAATTCATGCCGAGGCCAACCCGCCGAGAGGCTCCATTTAGGCTGTGCAGCATCTGGTCCAACTGTTCCAGCGTCTCTGCCATTATGACGATGTCATCGGCAAAACGAAGGTGTGAGATGTACATTGATACCCTGCCCAGTCCAGTCCAGCGTCTTAAACACGTCCTCCAACGCATTGGTGAAAAGTTTCGGGGATATCACATCCCCTTGTCTCACCCCCCTGAGCAGTTGGATAGGGCTGGTTTTTTCATCCTGGATTTGGACAGTCATCGTTGCAGCGTCATACAAACACCTCAACACTTCGATGTAACGCCAGTCAATTCGACATCATTGCAGAGAGGCCAGAACTGCCCATATTTCGACGGAGTCGAAGGCTTTTTCGTAGTCCACAAATGCCATACACAGCGGCTGGTTGTACTCTTCGGTCTTCTGTACAATCTGCCGAACAGTATGGTTGTGGTCCACGGTACTGAAGCCTTTTCGAAAACCAGCTTGTTCTGGTGGCTGGAACTCGTCAAGTCTCCTGGCGAGACGGTTCGTGACGACCCTCGAAAACAGCTTATAAACGTGGCTCAGAAGTGAGATGGGTCTATAGTTCTTCAGCAAGGTTTTGTCGCCTTTTTTGAAGAACAGAACCACCGCACCTCTGCTCCACGCCTCCGGCGTTGTGCCTTCTTGGATGACGGAGTTGAAGAGACTCGCTAGCTCTTTCAGGACTGGAGCCCCGCCCGCTTTAAGGAGCTCTGTCGTTATTCCGTCATCACCAGGTGCCTTGTTGTTCTTTAGTTGCTCGAGAGCCGCCCTAATCTCGCACTGGTCCGGTCAATCCGGAATGGGGAGAATATTATTCTTATGCAAAACATTAATTATTTATACTGAGTATTTGCATAATAACGTGCATGAAAGCCTCATACTCGTACATAATAAGCAGTCCATAAGATAATAATGATCTGGGCGAAAAGTTCCGTCTATGTATTTATTTATTTACTTTATTTATTTAACAGTTTATGTACACACATATAAACAGACAAGAAGAAAGGAACAGAAAAATACGTACAAAGGTGATGCTTATTTCTAATGAAATCTCTATGTCTTAATGCTAAGCGCATAAAGAGTTGTTCTTTTATCGCTAAAGCTTTAAGAAAGAACCAAGTTTACGGGCCTCAGTCACGAAACAGAGTTTTTGTTACAGCTATTCAAAATTCATAAACAATCTTTAGTACATCCACACTTTACCTAATGAAAATATAAATACAGTCTTTATGTAGACAGTGACCAAGAGGTTACTGTCTACATAAAGACTGTATTTATATTTTCATTTCATTTTTACTGAAGACAGTAAAGCGACTCTTATCATCCAAGTTAAAAACTATAAGCATGAGTCATTGTGTGTCCTGATCTTACAACTTTCACAGACTCAGTACTACTAGGGCTTGACTTTAATTCACTGGTTTTCTCACTTTCATTATTGTGACCGTTACGACTTACTTCTGGTGGTCGGATATCACTACAGTTTGCTTCCCCGGATATTTTGAACATTCCATTTTGTTTATCTTCCTTTGGTTCCTCGTTTAGGTCTATGCGTTTTTTGGGAGAATTATTCATGAAGTATGTCTGGTTTTGCTCTGCATTGCTGTTTTCTGTGCTGTTGGGTGGACTAACGGTCTTGTGTTTATAAGCGGGATGAGTTTCGAAGGGTAAGTCCCTACCGCTGCTTGAAGACTCGTCAGTTAGTGTGACGGTACACACCAGCCTGTCTGCTACAGTACTGAATACTGTGTTCAGTTTCAAAAGCGCTGAGTGGTCGGATGGAGGAGATTTTTTATCGTTAACTGCTGCAGCGTCCTGCAGGGCTCCTATTCTTCGAGATATTACTGCTCCGAGTCCACATCGTTCGTGGAGCTTTTTTAATTGGTTGCAGATTTTGATAAACTCCTCCTTTAGGAGAAAAGAAAATTAGGTTAAATATTTGATTTTTGTACTTACCTACAAAAATAAATGATGCTAATATCTAGTACCTACACAACAGATATTGTAATAATATTTAAAACAACCTGTTGTAAATTAAACAAAACACTTGATTTACAGCCTAGATTCAGACTACAATGCCAGGCGTTTTCGGCCTAGCTAAAATATTAAATTTCTCGTCTAACCTGTCTGGCAAATTCTAGAAATAGAAAAACAATTTAATCTTACAGATTCCCGACTGAAACTTCAGCAAATCATTTGAAATGAACAATTAAGTAATCAGATGCTGGACGTAAGGACGGTTCTCACCGTGAGCATTCACTTCAGGATCTGCTTGATTTGCAAACATTCGCTGCGCGAACAATTTTTAACGTAACGAACATTCTTGCGCGAAAAACACATTCATTTGGGAGCAAAGCGATTATTTAAAATTAGTTTTCGTGTTTGGATTCACGTACCTCACCAAACTGTGAATTTTCGAATGTTTACAAAACGTGGTGCGTACGATCCTTGGAATCTAATCACCATAATGTTTTATCAATATGAAATAAATATCAAAGTCCAACTTGCATAGGTAGTTAGTAGTATCCAATAATTTACTACGCATATAATGTGGCCCATCGGATTATCCATTGGTCCTAATTATATGTATAATACAAAGATTAAATAAAAAACATTCATACATTACCGGCTCACTTAGCTAAAAAAATTAAAGCACCATACAATAAGCGTAATGCTCACCTCAAGTTCCCTCTCAGTCATATTGTCGCAGAATCTGGCACTGCAATTGGTCAACATAGTGTCGGTAGACTCTGCTTTTCTCGCTCTGAACGTGACTGTCATCTCTCGCTCGTCTTTACCGTGCCCCTTATAAACCATGTAGACCTGGAAATAGAAATAGTGAAGTTAACAAATTGATATGTTCATCCGAGTATTTTGTGAAGAATCACAAAAGTTTCTAGAGTCCTCAAAGTACCAGTTTAATTAAGTTTAGTTTAAGGTGACCGTGTTATAATTTTCCAAAATTTTAGGAAAAAAATATATTTAACCAACCGTGCCACTTGGGACATAGGGTGTACGTATAGAACCTAGCTAATGACCCCCCAAATCTCTGGAAAATTGTGTCGGTCCATGCGCCAAACATCCTGCATACGCTTTTGAGTATATTATGCTTACAAAGTATTTAGGCTCTAATCAAACAATTTATGCATGTAACGTTTGAAATAGCATTGGCCAAGTTACTTCGGATGCAATTTATCGATACTTAAAACTAGGTACGTACAGGAGAGAAAACTTTGGTTAAAATAAATGCTTTCGCTTAAAGGTTAAGCTTGATTCCTAGCTAGTAGAATAATCCTACCCAGTAATTTAAGTACCCACTAATACCGAAAAAAGTATTATCCACAAAAAACAACATCCTCACTTCCATCACGATAGCCTTTCAATCGAGATTCTGATGAAGCAACTTTACCTAACAGTTTACCTGCCAATTGAAATTCTGAGGCGAAACTAATTTCGTTGGGAATTCCTGAGCAATCGGTTTAAAACTTCGTCCACTTAAAAATATAAAATGAATCAATACAAACTTTCACAGGGTTTTTTTTCATTAGTTACTCTCTCGTACGTGGGTACGTAGAGAGAAAGTTGGAAGTTTTGAGTTTAGAACTACATACTTTGAAGAATATAGAGAGATACACTTTTTGAACAAAATTCATTTTGATTTCTTATCTTTATTAGTTGTTTTGGGTGACTTTGTGGTACAATATGGTGTAGCTTGTTTGTTGGTGAAGTTACCTTTATGTGTTGAAATAAATGTTATTGTACCAATGACAGAGATTTAAAAAAAAATACATTGCCGGCTCACTTACATAGAACACTTAAAGCACCATACAATAAGAGTAACGCTTACCTCAAGTTCCCTCTCAGTCATATTGTCGCAGAATCTCGTGCTGTGACTGGTCGTCATAGTGTAGGTAGACTCTGCTGGTCTCGATGTGAACGTGCCTGTTTTTTCTCGCTCGTCTATAACGTGCCCCTTATAAACCATGTGGCTACTTAACTATTACGTGATGTTATGTTTTGAGTGACTTTATGGTGCTCCAATATCCATAATCCAGCTTGTTTGTTGGTGAAGTTACCTTTGTGTGTTGAAATAAAAGTTATTGTACCATTGACTAAATACGTTTTAACGGGCGATATCGAGGACACGACGATTGATAAACGCATTTAGTGATTTCTGGTACGAGACTTAGTTTAATTTAATCACTAGTTTTAGCTGCACTCCGGCTTTTAGCCGTAATAATATAAATATGGTAGAACTTTACTTTATCATCCCTCGATTTAAGAGGTTGAAGTGAAGGGAAAGTTGCGGAACCTCCCACTTTTTGAGATATGATTTTTTAAATATTCTAACCTAACTTTCGAATTGACATCAGTTTAAAGGTCGGAAGAGGTGGGGGTGACGAATAAAATGAAGGGGGAAGTAGCAGCCCGTCTGTGCCCCGCCCTTGAATCGGATAATGGATTTTCAACACTTAAATTGTATATTTATAATAAAACCAAAACCAAATTGGGGACTTAACGATGACTGACTGACTATGTGAAGTGACAGTGACAGACAAAATGGCGTCGTTTTACGTTTGGTTTCACATATCGGAATTGGTAGGTAAATTATGCCTAAGTGTTAATTTAATAGCATTTATGTAAATCAGCGAAATATATGTAGTATAATTCAATATGCATAAAAACTATCTAAATCACTATACAAGGTGTCGTTTTGACCTCGTCAAATTCAAAGAGGTAACTATGCTAATGATTCTCGACACAAATCGATAATAAAATAAGTAGGTAATGTTTCTTTTTTTTCTAATTTTCAGAAACGGGCATGTGTCGGACACGCTTTTTAAAACGCGGCCCGTGTGATACCGCACTGTAACTGTCCTTTTACACACTCACTACCGCATACGCAACGGGGTGATTCTGTTCTGTGAAAGTGGTGTATTCTAAAATACTGTCAAACTTAAATAACTAAAAAACAAGTATGTATTAATTATTGAGCAGGTATCGTGATTTTATTTGATTATGTCTTTCATAGCAGCCTCCTGAAATTTGACGAGGATGCAAAACGACACCTTGTGTATACGTAATTATTGTATCATTAATATGAAATAAAACATTTCAGTTCGTTGACCTTACGTAAAACTAAACGTTAATGAAAATTAACGGTGAGACAAAAAAACAAAACTGACAAAACATTACAAAATTTTTACGATTTTGTTTTTTTTTTCTCGTGAACTAATTATCTCCACAACTCGAAACTTTACGTGAAGACTTCTAATAAAATAATCTTACTATAAAAAAATATGGACACGCAACTCGAGGGATGATAAACTAATGCTTAGCCCAGAATTTCAGTGTGAGGTATTTTCCAATTAGAGCAATAATTTTGAAAAGCAATCATTGTTCTCGTGTGGAATGTAATACCTGTCAAATCAAACGATGAGTTTACAGGCTACATTATAAAACTATCTGTATCAAGTCTTTTTGACGGTTCAATGTTTTTAAACCTGTGGTCCGGAACTAAGTTTCTTTCAGCAGCGTCCTATTCTTTGCTAGTGACTGCTAAGTCAGTCCTTATGCAAATGTTCACTCCAAAAGAAATGACTGACAGAACCCAGGACATCTCCTGGGTTCGATTCCCAAGTCGGGCAAAGTGTTACTGGGTTTTTGCCATCAGGATTTCTCAGTAGCAGCCCGGATGCTGAATTTAGTGGCCGGTTGATGACTGTAGGCTCGCCCCATATTGCATGAGACTTATAAATAAGTGAAATGGGGATTACAGGCGTGAATATTATGTTATGTTTTTTTCTTCATAACTTATTAGTTAGTATTTTCTGAACTCTGCTAACCGCTTATCATACCAAAGCAAATAGTATCATTCAAAGATCAGCCTGGCAATTGCGTAACGCACATAAAATGACGATTGGTCGTAATCGGTTTCATTTTGACAGTTCACCCACGTCCATTGCGTAATTGACGTTGTTGAGCAGATGAAGCTTTCAAACCGATGAAGCAATGGATTAGCAATATGCTTCAAAACTATAGGATTGTGATTCAGACTGTATTACGCAATTAGATTGCTGGTTTAATACTTACATCTTGTAAATATATCACTTGGGTTATATCTTCTTAATGCTTAGCCATTACTTTGCTATAAGTAACGATGGATTTACTTATCTCATTATGTTTCTATTCTTACTTGATATTGACGTATCTAATTTATGTCTAAGTAAAACATCTTACTTAGGAAAACTATTGACAACGTAATACCGCAAGTCTTCGGTACTTACAGCATCTATAATTTAAGTTTTACCCAATAATATTAAGTATCCGATGATAAGCAAGGTGGAAGTTCAAGTCAGGTGTCACTTTTGAATTGTCAAGGAGTCGGTCAGTTAGAAATATACCCAGAATATAAGCCCATTCCAAAGCGTAGTAGGAACCTATGGAGATGAACGGGCAAGAAACTCCATCTACACTCTTTTTAAATTATATTGTTACATAAAGATTAGTATACCTAAATAATGTTGAATTTTGAAACACGGGATAGCGAAAAAACAATTTTCTCAATTGTAGGTATTTATTGTATAAATTATAATCGAACAAAGTATCGGCTTAGGCTAGGTTCTAGATCAGAATAATCCCACCAAATGCGCTGCGCGACCTATTTATAAGATTACTCCCACTCTAAATCGAGGAGGGGATCGCCGCTCAGTAACGCCCATCGCGTTAAGTTGGCAAGCGCACGTGACGTGCTAGTCAATTGACTTCCTCTTTGCTGTGGCTGCCGTGGCGTACTAGGTTGTCATGGCTATAGCTTTGGCTGAGGCTGTGGCTGTGGCTTTGGCTGCATCAAGACGACACGGCATGGCATGGCTTTGGCATGGCTGGCAATCGGGTGACCGTTACAATTTATAACTAAATGTGAGGTCGATGTAAAAAAACGCGTCCATAGTAGCAAAATAAACAAAAAATACAATTTCAAAATAAAATAATTCATAATAAGCCGAGGCAGCTAAGAGATGACTATTCCTAACTGACGGACCCATTCAAGATCATGACGCATGAATCAGCATCATTCAGCTCAAATATTTTGAAGGAAGCTAAATGATTCAACGCGCGCGCCACCGTCAGTGAGACATCTGAGTGAGGATAAAATACTCTCAGCCGCCAGGGCACATTCAAGTCATGAATGACATATTAACCGGTAAATGGTAGCTCTATTATACATAGTACTCACACCTGTGCTATGCAATTATATAATACAAAGGAGATTGTATTTATACAATGCAAAGATAGTCTTACAATGATCAGCAGCTTAGAGTTAATTAATATTTTATTTTATTTATTTATTTCTAAAACACTTAACCTATTACATTTTGGTTTTAGCCTCACAATGAAAACCTCTCAGGGTTTATCGGTGTGCGGCGAGACGTTCAAATAAATTTTACAATAAAGTTACTTACATACTGCAGTGATACAATAATTTTAAAATGATAATGTAAAATAGTGGGTACATTAATACATACATACATTAGTAGTGTATAATTGGGGCATCTGGATCACTTCGCTTCGCTCAGATCGTGATCCAGATCGCCCCAATTATACATCGGCAGGTAGCCGGCTTCTCACCATTCATACACTACCTAGTTTGTGATAGAACCTTCACACACTGCAATGAAATGAAACTTATTATTTGAAATTTCTTTCAAATTGATTAAATAAATGAACTTCGCTGAACCCGCTTTCAATTTTTCAGCATCAATCTGCATCTCGTTCACTCGAGAGAATATTAGTTCTCTATTACCACTTTTAAAGACAAGTTCTTGAATGTTTGTATGTAAGTAATTTATATTAATTGTTACTTATTTACTTTACTTATTTGTGATCGAACCTTCACACTGTAATGAAGTCGAATGCTGTGGTGGTATTTAGAAAGCGTGTGTAAAATAAGTTCATGAATGTCTTCTAAATTTTAATCTGATTCATACAAAATCCGTAGCACGCTTGAACTTCAAAATAACTTTACAAATGTCTTTTAAACTAGGCTTCACTGAATCATGTATCGCAGATGATATCATAATGATTTAGTGGTAAAAAAGATAACTTACCGACATTGTAGACTGCACGATTACGTACGTACTGAACACTGCAGTTTTGAAAAACGAATGTTGTTTCGAATAAGTGTGAGCAATTTATATAAAAGTAGCGTAAAAAAAAAGTGTTCATAAGGTTGAAAATAATGGTTTCGTTTTGGATATTTCTTTTACTATACAAAAATGGTTAAATGAAATTTAACTCTTGCGATGATCTGACACCTGCACTTGCATTGTTTACGTTGCATTCTTAGGAATGCAACGTGAAACAGACATTCCAACTTAATGTATTATTAGTAAGTTGGAATGTCTGTTTGTCCTATTTCATTTACTGATACACTTACCCGATGATAGAAACGAATAAAAATAAGGCAAGTGAAGTCAGGATAATATGAGGGATATTTTATGGATAGACTTATTTGCTAGCCTAAGCAATTTTATAGAGCAACTAATACTTATACGAATACATAATTACAGATTTTTGTTCGTTCTAAAAGTATTTTAATACTTCGTTATTAACTTAGTCTTTAACGTGACGCCATACATTTTTTTTTACATCTTACATATTGTATAAATCATAAATCTTAATCAATCTGTACTAAAGTAATAAAATTGTGAGGTGACATCGGGTTATTCAATTAGTATATCAATTTAGTTTATCTTTGCAATATTTTTCTCCCATGTTTGCGTTTAGCGTTTTTGAGCATGCATCAATGCATTATGGAAAGGTATTTAAATCGTTGAAAGAAATTGTGGAGCACTACTGCACCCTCATCCTTCGAAGGATCCAACGCAAGGTTCTAAACTGCGAGGAATCATCGAATTTATCTTCAGAAAATGTAAGTGTTTTCCTGTTATTTTTTTTACCTGTATACGTTTAAGGGTAGGCAGAAGTGTACTTTTTGCACGAAATAAATAGACGCAGTTGTCATCCATTATTTTTTTTTTCAAACCCGAGTCCATTGTATTGATATTACTTATGTATCTTATTATCTATCAATAAGTTATGTAAGTTTAATACATTATATCTAATCAAATATTTCTATGATTTCAGGTCCAAAACATCCCAGCTAGCGGATGACCTTTTCCTATCAGAGGACGAGTCTCCAAGCATGGAGGTCCCTGAGACGGTTCCTGAGGCCGTTTCAGTGGAGGTATCACCTAAGAAAAAGCAAAGCAGGCCACCAGTCGCGGCTCCATCGACATCCAAGCCGTCTAAACATCACAAGAAACCACGAATAAATCCTCTTAAGTTGCCGGACCTGCCCACAGCAGCTGATTTATTCGGGAGCGATGACAGCGAGGATGAAGAGCAGCCAAGCATTTCATCAGCACAAAGGGGTAAAAAAACGCCTATCTATTCTTATATTAGCAGTAGAATTGCGAACGGCTATAGCAGACAAGCGCACACTGCTAAAAGTGGTTCGCACTATGTGGAAGTAAAGGTTTATAAATGTAACGATATAGATAAAGTGTTGATTTATATATGGCAGCATTCTGTAATTACAGTCAAAAATCAAACCAATGTAGACACTGAGTCATGGGCGCACTTAACCAAATTTATTAGCGCCACACGTAAGGAATTTAGTGGGATTACAAAAACATTTATTAGTAATAATTATTATTAAAAAGTTACATAACACAATACTTACCTATAGTTTAATCAATGTAATATTTTCTTTAATTAATGGAAGTAATAGTAATCTTATTAATCATTTACTGTACTCAAATAGTTTTAAAGATTTGTCCTAAATCAAATGTCAACAATGTCGTTTCTTGTTTTTTTTTTTCAGTTGAACCATCGCACATTGAATCCACCAATGAAATTTTAATGAAATGTTATAAATGCTTTATTGAAATACCGAAACATAAATTTAATTATCATATGAGAACTAACTTGCACAAATCAAACTGTTTATTGAGAACTGAAATTGATAATATTAAAATAATAGCGACTGCTTTTAAAAACAGAATTGTTACATATCGCTTAAGTCCCGCTCAGGAAATAGATTATCTTACACCTGAAGCGTTCTTGAAGTTAAACCTATGAAACCATTAACTAATGAACAAAAAACTAATTTAGAAAAGGTTACCGAATGTTATATATGTAAAGAATTATTATTTGGAGATAAAGTTTGAGATCATGATCATGTGACATCTGAATACAGAGGTGCAGCACATTCCATGTGTAATTTGAGATACAAAATATGTCCATTTGTACCTATTGTTTTTCATAATTTAGGAGGTTTATGACAGCCATTTATTCATTAAAGAATTAGCAAAATATAAAGGTCGTATTAAGATAATACCAAAGTCTAAAGAAAAATACACATCTATAACTAAATTTATTCAGCCAAGAAATACAGCACGCCCTATTCAAATGAAGTTTATTGATTCATATAAGTTCCTAAGTTCAATTCTAGATCAATTAAGTAAAAGCTTGAATGTTCAAGATTTTATCAATCTATAAACTATAGTTACCGATAAGGAAACTTTGCATTTATTAAAAAGTAAAGGTGTTTATCCATATGACTATATGGACTCATGGTCAAAGTATGAGAATAAACAATTGCCTCCCAAAGAATGTTTTTATAATTCAATTCAATTAGAGCATATTTCCGATTATGATTACAGACATGCACAAGCTGTATGGCAAGCATTTAATATACAATCACTTGGAGAATACACAGATTTGTAGTTAAAATGCGATGTGTTATTATTGTGTGATATTTTTGATAATTTTAGAAATACAAGTTTACAACATTACTCTCTTGATCCAGCATATTATATATCTGCTCCTAGCTTAAGCTGGGATGCCATGCTATTATATACTGGCATCCGACTTGAGTTAATAAGTGATTTGGAAATATACCAATTGTTAGAGAAGGGTATACGTGGTGGATTAGCCCAATGTTCTTTTCGACATGCTAAGGCCAACAATAAGTATGTTCCACATTTTGATGACACAAAACCATCTAGCTACATAATTTATGGTTACGCAATGACAAGAAAAATGCCAGTATCAGAATTTATTTTCTTAAGTCAGAGCGATCTCTTAAATTTCGATTTATTGAAAATTCCGAATGATGGTGAGTATGGATATATTTTAGAAGTAGACTTAGAGTACCCAGATTATCTGCATAACGTTCATAAGGCTTTACCTTTCGCATGTGAAAAGTTTATTCTCCAAACGGAAAATCTGTGAAATTAATAGCTAATTTGTATGATAAAAACAAGTATGTCATTTATTTCGTTAATTTAAGAGAATGTATACATCATGGTCTAATTTTAAAGAAAATTCATCGTATACTTAAATTCAGACAATAATCATTTCTTCGAAAGTACATTTATTTAAATATTTGTCTACGACAAGCTTAAGCTAAGTCTCTAAGGCTCTAAGTCGCCCTTTGAGAGAGACTTTTTTAAACTTCTAATCAATTCCGTATTCGGTAAAACTATAGAAAATAAACGAAAGCAAGTAGACGTGAAATTAATAACAAAATGGAAAGAATCAAGTAATACAACAAACAAGTGCATTGGTGCGGAAAAAATAATTTCAAAACCCAATTTGAAGAGTATTTCTAAAGTTTCTGAAAATTTTGTAGCTGCCCAATTAAGTCCAGAGAAATTAATATTAGATAAGCCAATTTACATTGGATTCACGGTGCTTGAATTTGCTAAACAGCATTTATATAATTTTCATTAACCATATTTATTTATTTTTAATACAAAATAAATAAATATGGTTATATTAAAAATAAATATGGCGACGATGTAAATATCTGTTACACAGATACCGATAGTCTTTTGTACTTCATAAATACAGATGACTTTTACAAAGATCTTAAGTATGACATTTCACGTTTTGATACGAGTAACTTTGAAGAAGATAATCCGTTTGGAATACCGAAAATAAATGCCAGTATTCCAGGATTATTTAAAGATGAACTTGGTGGAACAATTATTACCGAATTTGTTGGTTTAAGAGCAAAACTGTACTGTCTAAAAGCGTAAAAACTACAATAAAAAAAGCGAAAGGTGTAACCAAGCACATAACCAAACGTCTTAAAATGTTAGACTACTATGAAACATTAGTTGATAATAAAGTTGTCAAATACAAAATGAACATGATAAAATCTATTAAACATCTCATATATTCACAAAAAGTTAATAAAGTTGTTTTAAACAGTAATGATGATAAAAGACAAATACTTGCTAATCAGATTGAAACATTACCTTGGGGGTATTGTGACACTTTATTCTAATAGTAAGATTTGTTCATAATAATTGATTTACTCCTGTATAATTTCTATTTTAAAAGTTTTAAGTAAGAAGGTGTATATTATTCTAATACTACGATTTGATCATATTAATTTATTTACTCCTGTATAATTTATATTTCATAAGTATTTATTTTGTGAGAAAGTTTATATTAAAAGGTTATAATAATATTGTTATTTAATCAATATTTCTGAGAAATTCAATTTAGTATTTGTTTTATTTCTAACCCTTGACAATATCATACATCACCTCATCGTTGAATTAAACATCTATAATAATATACTTTTTTTATTAAAACATAAATAGTACGATGTAAGTATTTAGATAATTACTTATAATTCAAGAGAGACTCTGGTAAGCATTATAAATACAAGTACATTTGATTTTTCTTGCAGATACAACCATGAAGTGGGTCAAACAACCAGTATCGTTAGAAGTAAAAAATATTGAGGTAAAGGAAAATAAGCCACACACTAAGCATAGTGTACTTCTTCCAAATAATATAAGATGCATATTATGTGGTCCTTCAAATTGTGGAAAAACTAACGTCATGATTAGTTTGTTACTCCATGAAAACGGTTTAAAGTTTAAAAATGTTTACTTGTATTCCAAGACTAGCTTTCAACCAAAATATATATTTCTTAAACTGATCTTAGAAAGAGTTCCGGGAGTAAAACATTTTATATTTAATTTTGACGATGATGTCATTCATCCTAACGATGCATTACAAAATTCTGTTATTATTTTTGATGATGTGGTTTGTGAAAAGCAAATTAATATACGAAATTATTTCACAATGGGTAGACATAGAGATTTAGATTGTTTTTATTTATCTCAGACGTATTCAAAAATACCAAAGCAGTTATTACGCGATAATGTGAACTTTTGGATAATTTTCAAGCAAGATGAAATTAACCTTAAGCATATTATATTCAATGAAGTTCTGATATGGATTGGTCTAAGTTCAAAGATATGTGTTATAAGATCTGGTTGCACCCCTATGATTTTTTGATTATTAATAAGGATTGTGAATTAAACAAAGGCAATCTTTCGACAATTTTATATATTTTGAGTGATGATTATATAAATTAAAAAAGCAAAAAAAAAAAAACCATTTGCATGCTGGTAAGTATAAGTCGTATAATGGATCACCAGATTACAGATCAATTAATAAAGTCTGCGGACGCTATAAATAATAAACTAAAACAAATGAAAGATGAGGAGTTTAATACCAACACACATCTGAAGTATTTTTTTAAGCCTCTCGCAGACCCACTCAATGCGTTAATAGCTAATAAACAAACTAACCAAACTGGAAAAATTAACATAGATTCAAAAATATTTTCACAAGATCAATCTTATGGTACGTACAATCATGAATCTTCTGGTGAATCAAACTCATTAGATATATTTTATTCAGAAGACGAAGAATTCAACTTTTCCTGTTGACAACGATGCGGACGAATTTTTTGACGCCCTGTGATATTTTGCCCTCCCTTTTTACATAATTGTACATATTATTATTATTAATTGTAAGCTAGATATTATTATAATAAAGTTAGGATATATTTTGAACTAAAAAAAAAAAAAACAAAAAAGGGGAAGAAAATAATACGTCTGAATCAGAAAATGTTAATAATGTCTCGTTGAAAAAAGAGGATATCTATGAAATTTACGATGATATGAATATACCATTTGGAGTACGTAGTGAGAATAATAAGCATATGATTGGAAATACAATAGTAAATTTTTCTACCACTTATGAGAACTCTGGTAAAGTATACAATATTTATTACCTTTAGTTTGTACATAAACACTTAAATTTATACAACTATGCTTTACAAACAGCGTAAGTGTTTTCGATAAACTCTGGCACCCAATGTAAGATTTAACTTGTGTTTAGGGTGCCAGCGTCCTCGCCTGCCAATTGAGCATAAAGTAGCAGTAGTTGTTACACAATATAATATTTATATTATGTACTAAAACCAATCACTTATTTCTAACTTAACTATTTTGTTTGCCATTTTAACATTAAATTACTTATGTATAAAAACTGTGTGAATGGGTAAGTGTGCATGTGTGTAACTTTACCAAATCATAATAATTATGCTAGATTATTGGCTTATTTAATCTAATCTAAGCGATCGATATTTGCAGTAGATCTTCAGTCTGATAATAATTTAGAGTTAGTAGCCACTTCGTAACCTCGGTCTTACATTTACTTTGGCACATGGGAGCAATGGTGCAGACTATATTTATTTTGTTGTAGAGGTGGTTTGACAGCACAACGTAATTCCGCTGGGCGAGAGCAGTTCTACATCCATGCGTTAAGCATATTTCATAGTGTCTGCGCTTTTTAGTAGCATGGGGCTCGTACACCACTGAGGGATGCCTACGTAGAGTTGTGCCAAGAACAAAAAGCTGTCTGACAGTGAGGACCTGGCATTCGGTGTATAGTGCCGAGGTGGGATATCGAAAGGGTTTCGAGGTCATAACCTTGAGGACAGCTCTCTGAGCACGTTCCAAAGGGAGGAGGGTTCTCTTGGGGGCTCCACCCCACACAGTGATGCAGTAGTTTATTATGCTTTGGCATAGGGCATAATAAACGGACTTGATAGTATTTAAATTTGCAGAGTGCCTTAACTTTTTAAAAATAAATATGCATTTGCGGACTCGTGATAGGAGGGTACTAATCTGAGGTTTCCAGCTCAATGAGCTATCGATGTAGACTCCTAGATACTTGACAGACTCAGATCTTGAGAGTTGAGGGCAAGCGCATTGTGTAGAGGATGAACCAAGTGAACAAGTATGCGCTTTAAGCACCATTGAGTCATTCGAAGGGAGTTTGGTAGGTTGTAAGGAGAAAGGTAGGAATACTGTTTTTCTGAGATTCAAGGTTAAGATGTTATTCGACAACCATTTCATCACGGAGTTGAGAGCGTGTTCCGCGTAAATTACAGTCTCTGGCCAATCACTACCATGAATAAGTAAGGCCGTATCATCGGCGTAAGTAAAAATCGAGCAGTTTGTTAAAGACATTTTGCATAGATTATTAATATAAATAAGGAACAAAGTAGGTCCTAAAATTGAGCCTTGAGGAACGCCATAGGTCAATGATTTGGTGTCACTAATAACATTATTTATTTTAACGCACTGAGTCCTATCACACAGGTAATCCTGGAAGATTTTGAGAGTATGTCCTCGAATGCCCGTGGCTTCGAGCTTATATAAAAGGTGGGGAACAGACACAGTGTCAAAGGCCTTGGAGAGATCTAAGAAAACAGCCAAACATTTCATTTTACTGTCTAGCTTAGATACTACATGATCTACCAAGGCGGCAACAGCACTTTCAGTCGACCTGCCACCCCTAAAACCGTACTGATTGTTGCTTAATATTTTGTGTGACTCAAGAAAGTTTACGAGTCTTTTATTGAGGATTTTTTCTAGTATCTTGGAGATGGCAGGGAGGACCGAAATTGGTCTGTAATTATCTACACCGTGTCTGTCCCCATTTTTGAAGATAGGATGAACAACAGCTCTTTTGAAAATTCCAGGAAAACAACCAGTCGAAATGGAGCGATTGCAAATATGTGTAATGGGTGGGACAAGCACGGGCATACATGATTTTAGCAGTCTCGATGATATGCCGTCCCAGCCCACAGCAGCATCTGTACGTAACACAACAATGAGATTCGAGACTTCCACTTCATCTGTGGGTAGTAGTACTAGCGAGTTAAGAGGGAGAGCATCGAGTGAATATTCCGGAATGCACGTGGCCGATGAGAATTTGGCAGCGAGTTTCTTGCCAACATCGGCAAAAAACTCGTTGACTTTATTTACTGAAAGCTTCTCACTCGGGGACATACTTAGCAGTTCGTTAGGAGATGTTGTGTTGAGACTAGACCCAGTTATATTTTTAATGATTTTCCATGTCGCTTTAGGATTGTTTTTTGCCATTTCGAACTCGTCTTTTTCATATGCATGTTTTAAGTTTTTGAGTAGTTTGTTGCAGAAATTACGGTACCGCTTGTATGTGATAGAAAGAATGTAGTTTTCAGGTTCTGCCTCTACCCTTTGAGCCATATTATCTCTCTTTCGGATACATCGAAGCAGACCATTTGTAATCCAGGGTTTTAGAATTCTGCGTTTGGAAGATATGTACACCGATTTGGAGTAATTAGTGATGACAGTGCTAAGAAGCGAGACCAAAGAATCAGCGGCAACGTTTGCGTCCTGGATACTCAATATCCAACTGAAGTCCTTAGATAAGACATCATTTATTACAGCTGTATAGTCCACAACTATGCGGTTATGTTTGGGGGTAGGATGAGACTTTAGATGACGAATGTTTAACAGTGTGGGTCTGTGATCAGTAATACAAGTATCGAACACTAGAGTCGTGCTTTTATAATCGGATCTTAACATTATGTGATCAATACAAGAGTTGATGCGAGTCGGGAATACATGTGTTGGAAGGAGGCCATGTGAAGCAAGAAGGTTTAGGTACTGATTGACTTGTAGGGAGACAGCATTTGGAGCAATATCAATATTTAAGTCCCCCATTATCACTAAATTTTTTTGAGCAGAGAGCTGAGTAAGTGTAATGTCTAAACTGTCAATGAAATTATCGAGATTTCTTACGGAAGGGGAACGATATACTGCCATAATTAAGATATTGTGAGACTGTAAATTGCAGGTCAAACAGCTAGCATCATGCATTGGAGGTTCGGTGACGATATGAGGTAAATCTGATTTTACATATAATATAACACCATCGTTTTGATTAATGAGATTTTTTGTTTGATAGGAAACATATCCTTGTAGTGGTGGAGCTGCTGAGACCCTGAGCCAGCACTCTGATAGAATTAAAACATCACAAGTAAGTTTAATTCTAGCCAGAAATACTAAGAAACTATCAAAGTTACAGTTTACACTGCGTATATTAAGGTGTATTATGTTTAGTGCCTGCACGTTATCGCTTATGAAACGCGTGCATGCCTCAGGTTCACAGAAGTGTGAGTCTCTTAAACCAAAAGAGTCAATATCATTTAGTGTGTCGGAATCGAATATTGATAAGTGTTAGTATGTGCATATTGTTGTCAGACATGACTGAGTGTAGTTTTAATTTAAGTATATTAGGTAGTCTTGATTTGTACATTACAGGTGTGTGATATAGAATTGTGTAAGTCAATAAGATGAATATAAGCACGTTCACGAGATGTATTTTGAATTTATGATAACAAGTTGTTAAATTATTGTATATTTTACAAGGTATAAGAGAGAACGAAGTATGATACATGGGCTGATTAATACAGGACGCATTATGTAAAATTACTAATATAAAAATTAATGATTCTAGGTAAGAAGTTGTACAGGTAAAATAGTAAAAAACAAATTTGTAAAGTGGTCGGGGTTTTAGTATACAAAACTGTAAGGTTCTAATAAAAAATAAGGATATGCAATAAAAATAAAAATTAAAAGTTTTGCATTTATAATGCGGGGGTGGGTAGTTTTTTAAGGCAAGAAGTTGTTTTGACAATAATAGAATCCATACCCTCTCGTTCGCGGAGAAAAATCTTTCCGTTTTGCGACCAACAGAACTTATATTTGTTTGTTATGGCAAACGAGCGTGCCTCGAAGAACAGTTGTCTCTGGGTACGAGGCAGGTGATCGCCGATATATATTGGTTTAACCACACCGGGAACACCAACGTGTCCCGTGTTTAATTTTTCAGTCGGTGGCAGACCCTTATTGAATAGACGGCAGGCATCCAGCAGCTGATTTTTCGAGGGGACGGTTAGGAATTCTGCTACTATAGGTCTATTTGACCCTTTTTTTCCCGGTAGGCGATATACGTCACGCAACTGAGGCGGGTTAACGGACGGCTGGATGGTCTCACAGGTTTTCAAAACAATTGACATTAGGTCATTAACTGTTTCCTTCTCAGTTGCTGGTACATTCCTTATCTCGACGCAGGATGATCGCGAGCTCAGCTGTATATCTTCTACTTTTTTTTCGAGATCCATTATGTAATTGCGTTGTTCACTATTTTCTTTTTCCAGTTTTTGCAGTGATAACTTAATGGAATCATAATCCTTGCTCAGAAATTCTATGCTTTTTAATGTTTCAGCGTTGGTTTTTTGAATCTCTGCGTTCTGTAGCTTGATTTGCGTTAACTCCGACGTTAATTTCCCAAGCAGAGCATCCTGCTCGGTTTTCCAGGAGGTGAATAAATTCAAAATTTTGTCCTCGAAATTTTTCCACTCGCACTCCGGAGAGAAGTCAGGGCGAAGACGCTTGGATCGCGAAGTTATGTTTGAGGTTTCAGGCTCACTTGGGTTACTAAACATGTCCGGAGTTGAGAAAATAGGTGGATTGTCCTTCTCGCGAGCAGGAGTAGCAGGGGGCGATCTCACAGTCCTTGGCATCGTTGCTGTATACTTTTCGCTCAAATTGATACCGGTGCACGCAAAACAAAACAACAGTAATAGCGCTAAACTCGTTTCGTAGCCGATCAACACGTAGCACTGCTGCTTGGTGTCTCGTAGCACTCGTAGCTGCACGTAGACGATAGCTGGTGACGCGTACTCGCGTAGCGGTCCGGTTGACGTAGCACTGGAGGTAGGGATGCGGTGATTCGCGACTATGCGTCAGCGCAGTTTGTCTCAGCGGCACGCGTCACAGGCTTGCCGCGCAGAGAAGAGGCGGTTCAAAACCGAGTCACACAAGCCCAATCACGATGGACTTTTTAAGGATTGTAAGCTACGGTGGTGACACTAATATGGCTATCACTTTCGTGGGGAGTGGCTTGGTCGTAAAAGTGCCCCAGGAAGGAACGAGAATTGGAATTTTGGTATTAAACCAATCACAATTTAAATGATTAGATTTTAGCACGAGTAGTTAACACACGTCTATTCACTGTGAACCACGGCGAGAACTCCAATTACTTTATTTCAACTCGAGAAACTGAGGTATGTGATCTTTTGGACAAATAGAAAAAATATGAAATCTAGAGACAGTTTAATATTTGACCATGGTAAATTAACTAATGTTACTCTTTTTTTAAATTCGAATTATTATCCATACGAATCCGTTAATTCAAAATTTTCTGAAGATAAGTATTGTATATTATATGAAATGTATACAAAATTTCGTCAGTCTTATTATAACACTCGGTGTGAACCAATGCTTGATCGGTTTGAATTTAAAGAAAAGGCACCTTTATTTGTAATTGATTGCTCAAGACAGAACGAGGCTTTGAAGACTGTGGCTATAGATGTGAGACTAGAAATAGAAAGTTCTGAAGATATTCCAGAAAATACATCTGCTTATTGTCTAATCATCAACGATCGTCTGATTGAATATAAACCTCTGAGTAGTATTGTAAGGAAATTAACATGAACGCTATAGTTGATGTGCAAGGGTTTAAGATGGAAAATAACGAGTTTATTGTCAAAGAAATAGCAATCGCATGCGCCAATCGAATTGTGGTATTGTTAATCAAACCACCATACCCATTTTACAATCTTACGAAAAAAGAAATATTACAAGTAAGTTGGATAGAGAGAAACAGAAACATTTTCTGGAAAGAAGGTTATATACTCGTACCATACTTAAACTTACACCAATACATTGTGCCTTGTTTGAAAGATAAAATCATTTATGTAAAAGGCTGTGAAAAAGTTTTGTGGTTAAGAAACATTGTGAAACATGACAAAATGTATAATTTAGAAAATAAAAACTGTCCTAGTTTAAAAAATATATTTGATGATTATGGAATGTCTAGTAATAATATATTTAACGTGTGTTTCATTCAAATGTATGTGCTTTAAATAATGTTACATGTTTAAAGCAGTGGATTGAGAATAAAGGTATTTTTAACTAAATTAATGTTTTTTTTTATTTACCAAATCACAACCTCTATAAAGTATGGTAGTGAGTAAAGCTTACAAAACAGTTTTATTTTGGGATTAAGTGTATGATAATTGGATTTTGTAGATATTATAATTTAGATTGATAGTTAAATAAAAAAAGTATTTTTTGATACTTTTGAATGTTTTAGTTTTTTAATGTATTGAATTAAATGAAATCATATTAAAATACATCCCATTTGAAGCCATATACACTACTCTATATTTGTGCAAAATTTCACAACAAAATGTTTAGAAATAAAAAGGTTATCGATTTTAGATCCGAAACAGACCTCAATTACTAATAGTGCGGCGCCGCGCCATGACATCAAATTCTATGGAAACTGTGTGGAGCAATCTCCACATGGCGGCGAAAAATTGATGGCACTGCCAGCCCATCACCGCGATTCTCTCGCCCGTGGAGATGGCGCCAAATAGGTGGTTCCTAAAGTTGGTGTACTTTAGCAACCGTGGAGATGGCGCTTAATAGGTGGTTCCTAAAGTTGATGTACTTGAGCAACCGTGGACATGGCGCCTAATAGGTGGTTCCTAAAGTTGGTGTACTTGAGCAACCGTGGAGATGGCGCCTAATAGGTGGTTCCTAAAGTTGGTGTACTTTAGCAACCGTGGAGATGGCGCTTAATAGGTGGTTCCTAAAGTTGATGTACTATCGGCCCAAGTTAAGCATGCTCACTTAAGAAAATATTCCTGCGAGAGCGCAGCTAGTGAAAAACCACACCCCTTCCTAGTTTCCCCCAATTAGAGACAATATGCATTTGTGTGAGTAATGAGCGAGTAACATAAAATAACAAACATTAGCTAGAGCGCGGCAGTGCCAATTTGCTCTCGCTAATTGTTGACGCTTCCCTTAAATTCCTATCGCCATTTCATTTTACGACCTGTTTATTTCTATCGGACTGATTGCCTGCCTAACTGTGACCTCTGCTTGTATACCGGACTGTGATCGAAAGCCTCTTCTTGACCCTAGCTTGTATCCTGGACTGTGTGTGTATTGTGTGTGGGCTGTGACTAACGTGGTGCAACCATGACGACCCGAAACCTGATTCAGGAAGAAAGGAATCAAATTATTGTTTTGCATAGACAAGGGTTAAATATATCCCAAATAGCAGTGGAGTTGAACATGCAAGTAAGTTATGTTTTTGTATTCAGATAGAGGGAGAGATATAGAAATAAATAAAGTGATAGTAATATTATTATTTCATAGTTTGCATTTTTCCTTATATTGCAATTTAAAAACAAATTCCATGAAAAATATTGGTATTCAGCTGCATCCGGTTAGACTGGAAGCCGACCCCAACATAGTTGGGAAAAGGCTAGGCAGATTTATATATAAAAATAATAAAATTATTATAACTTTCAGATGGATTCTTTTTAAAAGTCTCATAAGATATTACCTACTTATAGTAATGCATTCAAATAAGATTGTTCTTTTTATTTATTTTTGCTTTCAAAGACGTTGTTGGAGCCTTTTATGACCCGATAATAAATCCTAAACCAAAACAACCTAAACAATGGTGCCTTATCTCACAGCGTCGTTGCCGCATTTTAATTAGAAAAACCAGAGCGCATTCGTCGCATTTCTAGAGGCTTGATCATTATATTTCAAACTACAATTTTTTTTCGCCCAAGCACAAGATAATTGTTTTTTATAATTATTTTTAACATTTATTTTATCATAATACTGCAGATGGAAAGTAATTGACAATAATGTAAATTTTTGTTAGTAGTGCTCGTAAATACTTACCAAAAAAACTTAAAAAAAATTGCACACATAGTTTTAAATACTAACGATTTAGTGCTTGGCTGGCCGATAAAATAGCAAGTACTTACTATTTTTTCGGCCAAGCACTAGATCGTTGGTATTTAACCACGAAAAACCTTTAGAAATGCCACGTTGCCAGCCCGCACGGGATAAACACTTTTAAATAGTAGAGATAGAGGAAAAATTTGCTTGGGACAGTTTCATACAATGTTGGAATTTACGCTATGCCATTTTTCTTACTCATAGGTATACGAGGTGTAAATTGCAATATCTGAAAACCTCTTAAGGGGTCATTGTACTAATCATTATGAACAACTTTTACTACGGGACCAAACCTGAAATCGCGAAAAAAAAACAGCTGTTCCCTACATTTATGTTCGCGTAACTCGTCAAAATGTATGGACCAGCTGCATTTTTATCGCGATTTCAGGTTTGGTTCTCATAGTAAAAGTTGTTTATAATGATGAGTAATGACCCCTTAAGAGATTTTCAGTTATTGCATTTACAACTTGTATTTTAAAATATAGTTATGAATGTTATAACTACTTAAATTAGTTATAGAAAAGTTAAGAGTTTATTTATCATGAAGTCAACCAAAATGCACACCTTAAGTATTTCAATACTTATAATTTTTATTTATAGTGTACTAGTTGTGCCCTTTGAATAAGACTTTTGTAGTGTACTCGTATTATTATACTTAGTTCCTATATTATGTAAAAAATCGATGCTGATTGTTTTTTTTTTTTTTTTTTCATTAGAGAACAACGGTGCGCCGCTGGGTGCGAAGATATGAAGAAGGAGAAATTACAGAACGCGTTCGTGCACCTCGACCCCGGGCTATAAACGAAAACGAGTTAAATAATATGATAGCCACGTATGAAGAGAACCCGTTCACACCCACTCGCAGTTTCGCACAAGAATACGAAGTTTCGATGCAAACTATTAGAAACGAGTTGCATCGAGCTGGAGTCCATCACAGACGTCCCGCAAAAAAAAATATTTTGACGCAGGAGCAGAAAGCTGCTCGCGTGCGATTCGCTCGTGACTACAGGGACTTCGATTTCTCTTACGCCATATTTTCTGATGAAAAGTGCTTTAGGTCTAGCCAACAAGGTCGTCGGAATTTATGGCGTGTAGATAACACAAGATACGAACCTCGAAATGTGAACCCAAATGCAGAATCGGGAAGAATTGTAGTGAACATGTGGGGCTGGATGAGTGCTGCTGGACCAGGCGAGCTCGCTTTTATACCAGGGAGGGCAAACGGCCAAACGTATTTAGAGGTGCTACAAACCATCATGGTACCCACAGTGCGCACGGTGTATCCACAACTGGACGTGCCAGAATTTTATTTTTTCCAGGACAATTGCCCGATACACCGTGCGCGGGTTGTTCAAGAGTGGTTGCGAGGGCAACCACAAATTAAAACAGTGCCATGGCCCTCCCGATCGCCAGACTTAAACCCTATTGAAAATTTGTGGGGTTTAATGGTCCAGAGATGGGATAGTAGAGCAGAAAGAACGAAGGAAGCACTTGTCACACATTACGAACAAGTTTGGGACACATTCAGAGGTTCGAATTTGTGCGAAGTCCTGGCTAGGTCCATGCGTAGCCGTTGCGATGCTGTGATAGATGCGGGAGGAGCAGCGACGAAATATTAAGTTAATATAATTTTTAACATGCACTATGTTAATTAACGAAAGGCGTTCCCGTTAACCCGCAATAGTCCAAACATGCTACAATTAATATTACTATTTAAAAATTCGCGAAAAAAAATCAGCTGCTCCCTACATTTTGTTAAGCTAGGTATGCGAACATAAATGTAATGAACAGCAGATTTTTTTTCGTGAATTTTCGAATGGTCATATTTTGGTAGCATGTGGACGCTATACTATTGCGGGTTAACGGGAACGCCTTTCGTTAATTAACATACTGTATAATTACATTATACAGGGTTATTTTTCTAACACCTGGTAGGACTATATTAGTACAACCACTTTTGATCTATGACTTTTTAGAATACCAAAAGTAAACTTTCAAGTTTTTGTTGTAATATTTGTAATAACACTTTTTAGATCTGTATTTTGTAGTAAGTACCGCTGCGACCCTGCATTCGCAACGCACTGTTTGTTTATTTAACTACTTACATATTTTGGTACCGCGTAGAGTTGTTCAAATTTAGAGCGATCAAAATAAATATTTTTAATTGTATTATGAAATTATTTTTTTATGAATTATTAAAAGTCATACAACAAAAGTTGTTATTTATGATGTTAGTATTATAGTCCTACGAGCTTATTAGTGTTTTATCATCAAATGACTTCTCCCGCTCTGGGCGGAGCGGAAGGTCGTGTCAAACTTTTACTGACTAAAACCCACCCGTGTTCCTTCAGTTGCCTGTGCCAGGGCCATGGTATCTCTTTCGAACAACCCGCGACTCCGGCGGCTTGCAAATAACCCTGTATAGCTATTTTTATTAGGTTTATTTTTATTATTCCAATTTGTATTATATTACTTCGTTGATTAATGTCACAGGGTAGACTGTAGACCGTAATCATAGTTTAAAATATTGCCAACGATTTTGAAGTCTTCTTGTAAAATTATTGATGTCAATTTAGTGTCATGTTGCCTTTATTGGTGGATTTGTTGTTTTATTTACAATCAATGTTGTCATAAGCCCCGATCTCGTTAGTTTGTTATTTTACA
Source organism: Atethmia centrago (assembly GCA_905333075.3). Lineage (NCBI taxonomy): Eukaryota > Metazoa > Arthropoda > Insecta > Lepidoptera > Noctuidae > Atethmia > Atethmia centrago. The sequence goes on along the minus strand of HG995367.1, from coordinate 6,192,808 downwards.
TATTCAGTAGTGTCATCATATCCGTCCACCTCATAAATAATTGATCTCATTTGCTTGATAAACCTAGTCTGTAGTGTAATGTAATTATTGCAAATTATAAAAATTATTAAGATTCTTAAATTGTACTAATCTTAAAACTTTTCAATTTCATTAGAACTGCACGAGCAATATTCTCCTAATCTTATTTACTGACAGGCTTTTTGCCTGTTGTTGTTGTGTTGTCTGTTTGTCATTGTTGTGTTGATTTCATATTTTGAACTTTACGATATAAGTGTAGATAAATACAGTTTATAAATGATATTATGAGTAAGAATCTTTTCACTTATAATATTTTGCACTTTGATGATAATTTCTGTGTAATTTTTTGTTATAATATGTTAATTTCTGGATGAATCTTTAATGTTTTGAAAAAGTCTATTAAAAATAAATTAAGTTACTTATATTGTTTTTTTTTTCTACAACAGCAAATCCTTAAAATTGTTCTCAAGTAGATTTTAACTAACTGTTTATTTTTTCACACTGAGATTACAGCCGATAGTTTCATACAAAAAGCACTTACTATACATCTTTTATTATACAGATAAGATTTAAATATCAACCTAAATAAATCTTTAATCCTGCATAATGTTAAATGAACACAAACTAAAAATATATATTTCACTAGTACCCAACATTTTATTTCAATCCTTTCACTCTCACTGCTGCCAAGGCACAAATTATAGTTCAGTTTAATTACTTGATAAGCTTCTGAATTTTAAAGTGGCGTAGGAACTGAATCATTGTTAGATTTGTCAAAAAAAAACTTGACATGCATGATTTCGCTTAAAATCATGAATTGTCAAACTATGACTAGAGCATGAATTATAAAAGAGTAAAGTGTTGGTTTGATTATAATCCAGTCTTAAAGTGCTCATCCTGCACGGCATGCCTGGGCATTTTAATTGCAACGATACCTTGTTCGTTATACAGGCTGAAATTTAATTCATGGGTATCCTCTTAAGGGGTCATTGTACTCGTCATTATGAACAACTTTGACTATGGGAACAAATATGAAATCGAGAAAAAAAAATTGCTGTTCCCTACATTTTGTCGAGTTATGCAAACATAAATGTAGGGAACAGCTGATTTTTTTTTCGCGATTTCAGGTATGGTCTCATAGTTGAAGTTGTTCATAATGATGAGTACAATGACCCCGTAAAAGGATGCCCATGAATTCAATTTCACCCTGTATTATTTTAATGAATAAAAGGTAATATTACAATTACCTACTGTTAAAAGTATTAAACCAAATACAAGGAACAACTGCAAAACATTTGAGATAATCCTAAGGTAATAAAAAAACGTATGGCCCTTGTATTAAGCCGTCCTCTATTGTTTAACCGAATTTCCAGACATTCCCACTAAATAACAATGGGTCTTAGATAATGAACTTATTTTTATTTCAGTTGCAAGAGTTGTGCGGCTTGCGGCCTTGCGTTAGCTACAAACAAAAAGCTCTGATAACATTGTATGAACTGCGCAGAGTATTGGTTCAAATATTACTGTAATTTTCAAGTATTCCCAAATTGCCCAAGTATAAACAAACACATAGAAATTTAGATAGTTATTTACTTTTAATAAAGTCGATTAAACACAAAAAATTTCAATATAAACATTTGATACCTTCATGCAGTGCCGGTCAACGCACCTATACGTAACGTATTCAGGGAGCCGTGAGATAAAAGGTAAACAAACCATAAATGTCCGTTCAATCGATTTTGAATGCTATTGTGTTGGTGGCATGACAAATGGCAGCTGCAGTAAACAGTTGGTATTGTAACCATTTTTTTGCCTTTAATGCCATCCATAAGCCTACGGAATAGAAGTCAAAATCGGTGGAACGGACTGTAATAAAACGGTTCGTTTCAATGTCTCATCTTATTGTGAAGGGAATATGGTGCGGTTGCTGCGGCATGCGGCATCACATAGGATATGGTGAAAATTGGAGAGGCAGTGAAAGTGTTCATAAATAACCTATATCTATAGACCCGATAGAGAGAGGAAAATATTAAAGTGGATTAATACATATAAATTGTAGTTTATTAGTTATTACAAATTATTTTTGTAAATACTGCAATATCAATAATACATTTTCTAAACCAAACAAACAGAAGATATGAGTACTAAAATTAATTCTTGTCAATAATAAAATAACAATTCAATTCAATAACAAAGAGCTCACGCCGCCGCCGAGCCGCGCTGGCCGTGCCCATTAAAAACTCGTCTCTTAGCAGAAACAAGTGAGCATAGTACGCTCCTAGTGTGAGTGTCACACATTCTATACATGATTATACTAATACGAACACCACTAAAATACGCTTTGTGCATCCTATTGGTCAAAACTCGTGCATTGTGCGATCGAGTCGTGAGTCGTGCTATGCGATTATCGCCTTTAAGGTGAGCATGCGGAACTTTGGCCGATAGTACTTGAGCAACCTTGGAGATGGCGCCTAATAGGTGGTTCCTAAAGTTGGTGTACTTTAGCAACCGTGGAGATGGCGCTTAATAGGTGGTTCCTAAAGTTGATGTACTTTAGCAACCGTGGAGATGGCGCCTAATAGGTGGTTCCTAAAGTTGATGTACTTTAGCAACCATGGAGATGGCGCCTTTTTTTTTTTTGAGGATGGGAAATCATCAAATAACTTCTCCCGCTCTGGGCGGAGCGGGAGGGTGTGTCAGACTCTTACTGACTAAAACCCACCCGTATTCCTTCTTGTTGCCTGTGTTGCGGGGGCCTCGGTGACCCATAAGTACCTTCGCGCGACCCCGGCAGGCATCGGCCCTAGTGGACCCCTACTATGTGCTGACGACATCTCATTGAGGCGCGCGTGGAATACAACGCGCCGTCGACCCGGGCCTGGTCCTTACCGGACGGTGAGCTACCCATTGCTCACCGTCCGCAAGCCCGCGCCTACGGTGGCCGGAAATCCGCCCGGGATTCCCGACGCCCTGGGCGTCTCCTGCGGCGGCTGGATGGCGCCTAATAGGTGGTTCCTAAAGTTGATGTACTTTAGGAACCGCCTATTAGGCGCCATCTCCACGGGCGAAAGAACCGATACCTAATGACTTGCACTAAACCTATTTAGTTCAAGTCATTAGATATCGGTTACACAACGTTATAGAGCTCAATACAAAAACCAACTAGCTATTTGTTAATTGTCTCTCAACAAACAACAAAAACCGAGGGAAATAAATTGAATTAACGCGCAAAGTTAAACTCGCTCGTTACGGGCATCGCTAATAAATTTTATCACTTAACTTTTGATATGCCACATACAAATAATTACATGTTTTGGTAAACATAATTATTTTTAAACGTTGTTGTTGTTTTAATGTTTTAGATGTTTGTTTTCAACCTCAAATGTTTTAATAAAATTAGGATTGAGTGAATAATGCTCGATTTAAAACTTAGTTTTAGTAGAGATCTAGTGGTCGCAAGCGCTACTGCTGAGCATGAGTTCCTGGGTTTGATTCCCAGCTCGGGCATAGTGTTATTGGGTTTTTCTATCTGGAATTTTCCAGTAGCAGCCCGGTGTCTGGATATTATTATGTGCCCGGTTGATGGCGTTAGGCTATTACTTGGGACTTAAACATAACTGGCGAAATGTAGGTATTGTAGAATTATCATTATACATTTGTTTTTGTATGTGATCTTCATTCTTAACACTACATATTCAACCTCTCTTATGGACTTCTCCTGGCACTCATGTTTCCTATCGTTTGCATATTAGTACGAAAATTCTTTAAAATTTTTGACATTAGTGGAACGTCAGAAAAATTCTTGCTGATATATCAGATCAGGTCGTGTTTTTTTGAAATATTTTTTTTTCAATACTGAATCGGAATTGTTACACTTAAATTGTATGTGTTAAAGGCATTCTCATAATTCTGACAATATATAATATATTATTTGCTGTTTTTTCTACCTGCCGACGAATAGACTCGTCGGGAGTATCAAAATTGAGTCCCACGATTAAGTGAAAAAATAAATAGGGTTCAGTTCTGGGCAGTTCCTACCTTATAAAACGCCCAGGCCGAATACCACAACGCAGCTCTACACAGCGGCCTCAACACCACTTCGCTGCTGTGAATAAGCTGAGCATAATTTTGGTGGCCCGTGATACCGCGACCGTTAAGCCGTACTGCTCGACCCTGCTGTTCCGGCTACAAAGACAGGATTTTCCGGATAAACATTTTTTTTTTATTTTGCGGCTAAATTTATGGGCTTCTTGAACGTACCTAGGGGGGTTGATTGCAATCATCCTGTTTAGGTCATTATCATCAACCAACTTTTTTAAAACGTACCTGAATCTGATATTTATTTTATGGAATCACATTGTCATTTTTATTTTCAAAATATTTTATTTTCATGCTACGTACGTACGTAGCGTTTCACTAATATCACATTACAGCAAGGGTTCCCAAACATATTTTGTCTACTGTCATTGTTATTTTTTAGCGCCCCCATTATTTCTCCTACTTAAAAACTACTATAACTTCAAAATAAATTAATTATTGTGAGCTATGTTAGCGGAGATTAAACATTCATTCTAAACGAATGTTTTACTATAACCCGGAAGAGTTAACTTGAGACCTGAGCGCAGTAGGTAGTACACTCCTCACCTTCCGCCTGACGCAGGTCCTCACCGGACACGGCAGCTTCGGGAGGTTCCTGTGTCGGATAGGGTGGGAGGAAACGTCCGGGTGTCAGCACTGTGTGGATCGCCCGGAGGACACGGTGGAGCATACGGTGGAGGTCTGCCCGGCTTGGGCAGAGCACCGCCGTGTCCTCGTGGAGGCGATCGGCGGCAGAGACCTCTCGCGTCCGGCCCTGCAGGGCTAACATGACAAGCGCGAGAACGCTCTCTTTCTCGATTTGTCGAAATTTGTCTACGATTCTGACGTCATCCGAATGCCTAACATGACCGCTAAGCGTGAGTAAACTCGAGAAAGGCACTTTGACAGTTCTTTATCTCGCGACGAGAAACCGATGTAGCAAATTATTAAAAACAAATCATTTTTATTTTAGCAACATCGGCTCATTCGATAAATTTTACGCATGGAATTAGTATGTACTATAATGATTTTACATCCACCTCTATTAATTTATGTTGTAATTTTTTGTGTAACCGACCTTTTTTATTAAAATTTAATATTTTTCTATGGCATGCCGAAATTAAAATACAAAATGACGGAAACGAAAATGCGTGAGTCATTTTTGTTAGGGGAAAAACCTGTGGGTTCGCGTCACCAATATGTTAACCGCGTCACCGACATACTAACCACGTCACCGACATCCTAGCCGCGTCACCGACATATGAACAGCATCCCTTGAATATGCAATCTGCGTCACCAACATGCTAACTGAGTCACCGACATGCTCAATGCGTCATCAATATGCTGAACGCGTCACCAACACGCTAACCGAGTAACCGACATACTAACCGAGTCACCGACATGCTCAATGCGTCATCAATATGCTCAACGCATCACCAACACGCTAACCGAGTCACCGACATGCTAACCTAGTCACCGACATGCTCAATGCGTCATCAATATGCTCAATGCGTCACCAACACGCTAACCGAGTCACCGACATGCTAACAGCGTGCCCTACCTGCTAGCAGAGTCAACGACATGCTAACAGCGTCACCGAAATGCTAGCAGATTTACGAAATGCCAATCGACTTACGCCGTGATAATCGCGTCACCGACATTCTGAAAGCACTTATTGACATGCAATTTGCGTCACCAACATGCACACCGCGTCACCGACATCCTAACCACGTCACCGACATGCAGACTGCGGAACCAATATGCTACTCAAGTCACCGACATGCTAATGTAACGTGTGCATCAGACTGGCGTCGCGGACCGGCCTGTGTACGTACATGTATACGCATATATATACTTATATATGTTATTCCAAAGTTTTAAGTTTTCATTTCTGTCACCAGTCCCCATGAATGCCATATTTTTTTGTATTATAATTTTGTCTACTCTTCTCGTCGTCAAAATCGAGGACGACTAAATGACAGCAAAATCGAAGATTATCTCGTGTTGAATTGTCAAAATACGAGATAACTTAGGTGCCATGTTAGGGTTTGTCGAGAAAATATCGAGTTTGACAGAACGAGTCGAGTATTTTGTATGGCAGCGCTGTCAGAAAACGAGAAAATTGACAGAAATAGACAAAAATTACTCACGCGAGAGTGAGTAATTGTCGCGTGTGTCATGTTAGCCCTGCTGGTTCAGGCCATGGTACGGAGCGAGAGGGCATGGGCAGCCGCCACCTCCTTCTGCGAAGCAGTAATGCTCGCAAAGAAGGAGGCGGGGTCTGGAGGACCAGGCCTGGGTCGACGGCGCGTTGTATTCCACGCGCGCCTCAGAGATGTCGTCAGCACATATAGTAGGGGTCCACTAGGGCCGATGCCTGCCGGGGTCGCGGGAAGGTACTTATGCAACCTTAATTTAAGAAAAATTGTGATGTTCACATTCCCATACAGCCAAAGTTTGCTACAGGAAGAAAACATCTTTAGGTCTGAAATTAATATGACTTTGCATAATTTGACTTATAATAATAATTTATTCCAATTAATTGACACTAACAACTATGTTGGTAATCATTTATATTTGACAAAAGATAGATTTTTTATGAATAGGTATTATCTTTCAAAGTACTGTAAAAGACAGATAGCTGTGTCGCTATCTTACTATTTTTCTATTACAGCCAAGAATTTGGCTAAACAAATTGCTTCTATTGAGCAATGCAATGATGACATTTTAAATAAATCAGCCAATAATTTGGTATCAAACATTGACATTGATAATAATTTAAATTAGAAATTAAGACAATAGAGGAAATCTCTAGCAATGTACAGAACTGCAAAAATAAATCAAATAAAAGTTTAAAATCAGTCAATAGTATCAACCTGGTGCATCAGAATATTCAAGGATTTATAAACAAAGATTTAGAGGTAGAGTTATTTATGAATGTTAACAGTATTGATATTCTTTGTATAACAGAACATTGGCTTAAAAGCCACCAGTTCTTGTTCAATTTTAACAATCACCAGGTTGGTAGTTCGTTCAGCAGAGTAAATGCTATACACGGTGGCTCATTAATTTTAGTAAGTAATCAGCTTAAATTTAAGGACCGTAAGGATATTGTGAGCCTATCTGTTGAGCGGACAGTTGAAATAGCCTGTGTAGAATTGGAGCAGTTTATTGTATTAAGTGTGTACAGACCCCCTTCAGGATTGTATGACTGCTTTGAAAAGGTAATGGATGAAGTGTTACATAAGATTTGTGACTCAAACAAGTCTATTATCACTTGTGGTGATTTTAATGTTAATTTATTAGAAAACTCAGGTTCTTGTAGTAAAATAATAAGTCTGTTTCAGTCCTACAATCTTGTAAATCTATTTCTAGAGCCCACAAGAATAAGCCCTACGAGTGCCACATGCCTAGATAATATTTATACAGATATTATACCAAGCCACAAAGAAATTATAAATTTACTAGACTCAGATCATTGTGGGCAAAAGATTACTATTCAAAACCAAAAGAATAAAGTGGCTAAAAAAGATATCATTGTTAACCCTAAAACTGCAAGTCGCTTGGAAGCTTTTAAAGTTAAACTCATAAATAAATTACCAGTTTTGTCTATTCCTGCTGATCCTAATCATCTATATGATGATTTCTTTAATATATACTGTAAACAATTTCATTCCATTTTTATTCCCAAGACTATCTCGATTAATAATAACGCATCTTTCAGTGATTGGGCTACCATTGGTATTCATAAAAGTAGAACACGGCTTTATGAGCTGTACAATGAAAGGGCATACATAAACACTGCTGAATTTAATTTATATGTTAGAAACTATTCAAAATTATTTAAAAAAGTTTGTTGTATGGCCAAGTCGCGTCATTTGAGTTCGAAGATTAAAAATAGTAGTAATGTAATCAAAACGACTTGGAATATTATTAATAGTGAAACGGGAAGGTCTAGTAACCGAAATACTGACTATAGCCTGTCAATTAATGACAAAATAATAAAATCAGACTCGCAAGTCGCCGCGGCCTTTAAAATTTCTTTTCAGATATTCCCGTTTCAACTACTAAATCCCTAAACTCATCACCTTCTGTTGCTGAGTCTTTAGGAATTTCATTTTGAACATATTACCTGTAGAGACATAATTAAAACCTTTCACACTTTAAATGTAAAAAAGACTGCAGATCTGTGGGGTAATTCTGTAGAAGTTGCTAAGTCAATTATTGACATTGTAGCTCCTACTTTATCTCCTATCTTTAATAATTGCATTGACTGTGGGGAGTTTCCTGACCTTATGAAAAATAGTAAAATAATACCTTTGTTTAAATCAGGTAGTACATCAGACCCCACCAATTATAGACCTATTTCAGTACTACCTACCTTTAGTAAAATTTTTGAAAAAATAATTTTAGTCCAATTACAAAGATTTTTTAATAAACATAAATTATTGCACAATAAACAGTTCGGTTTTACAAGGGGTCGTTCGACTACTGATGCCGGTGTGGAACTTTTAGGACATATTTATAATGCATGGGAAGATAAACGCGATGCATTGGGCATCTTTTGTGATTTGTCCAAGGCATTCGATTGCGTTCTTCACGAAACGTTAATCAGGAAACTCCGCCACTACGGGATCCGGAACACCGCTCTGGATCTTCTTACTTCATACTTGAGTAATAGGATTCAGAGCGTTGACGTTAATGGGAAAAGATCTTCCGGATCTATAGTAACAATGGGAGTCCCACAGGGCTCAATTCTTGGTCCTTTCTTGTTTCTTATTTATATTAATGATTTGCCATACCTCATAAAGGATAATCATGATATAGTGTTGTTTGCGGATGACACTTCACTTTTGTTTAAACTTAAACGTCAGCAGCTGGTTACTGACGATGTCAATAGTGCGATCTCAAAAGTAGTTCACTGGTTCAATGTTAATAATTTACTTCTTAATGAAAAAAAAACCAAATGCATTAAGTTTACGCTACCTCACGTTAAGCAGGTGAAAACTAACGTATTGATAAAGGGCGAAGAATTGAACCCTGAAGATAGCACAGTATTCTTGGGCTTAACTTTGGATGCTAAGCTTCAGTGGGGTCCACATATAGATAAATTGTCGAAAAAGCTAAGCTCCGCAGCATACGCTGTTAGAAAAATTCGTAATTTAACTGATATAGAGACAGCCCGTTTAGTGTACTTTAGCTATTTTCATAGTGTAATGTCGTACGGTATTCTGTTGTGGGGAAATGCCGCTGACATTCAGACTATCTTCGTTTTGCAGAAAAGAGCTGTTCGGTCAATTTATAGATTAAGTCCGAGACACTCTCTCAGAGAGAAATTTAAGGAGATTAATGTAATGACTGTGCCCTCCCAGTATATTTTTGAAAATCTTTTATATGCCCATAAAAATATAAAATTGTTTAAAAAATACAGTGATATCCATAATATAAATACTAGGAACAAACACAAATTTGTTGTACCTACAACAAGGCTCAAGAAAATAGGTGGCTCATTCAGATGTCAATGTATACGTTTTTATAATAAACTTCCAAGCCACGTTCAAGATCTAAGCCTTAATAAATTCAAATCATTTATTAAAAGTAAGTTGTGCCAGAAAGCCTTTTATACTATTAAAGATTATATTGAGGACAAAAAGGCTTGGGATTAAGCTGCTCCAATTATTGCATACTGAAACTTTTATTTTATTTATATACCATTTTGACATATTTACTTTGTGGAGTTCAATATACTGTTTGGAACTTAATATTTACTTGTAAAGTATTATATTGTTTTCAATTATTGTGAATGTGAAGCCTATGTGGGTCATTATTGTTTTTTTTTTTTTTTTTCTCATTTAGTATTAATCATGGTCTGGCAGTTTGAGTAATTTATGCGGCCTACCCAAATGTTCTTTCTTTGGTATTGTTCGTCGAATCGTTGAGCTCCTTAAGTTCTGATTTGAGCAGCACGATTACTGACAAATGCGTGCACTGACTGGACAGGTCCACTCAATCTGTGTGGTTCTTTCCTCAAAAGGACTATTTCGGATACCAATCTACATGGCCTTCACATGATCTGACCAAGATTATGTCTGGACTTTAAAAGAGACCGTGACCTCTGAGTTTGTTTCGGCCTTTCTTCTCAGAGTAGTCAGATAGGAAACGCCGACCTCATCTAGCTTTATTTAAAAAATATGATTGACGTGTAAAAGTGTTTGTACAAACCTACTTACAGAAAATAAATCATTTATCATTTATCATTTATGGGTCACCGAGGCCCCCGCAACACAGGCAACAGGAAGGAATACGGGTGGGTTTTAGTCAGTAAGAGTCTGACACACCCTCCCGCTCCGCCCAGAGCGGGAGAAGTTATTTGATGATTTCCCACCCTCAAAAAAAAAAAAAAAAGTAGGTAGTACACAACGGCGCTCAGGTCTCAAGTTAACTCTTACGGGCTACACCTGCCAATGAGAATGATTATTGAAACGCAGTGGCGGTACCTTCATATAAGCCCAAAAGCCCGGCCTTACTAAAATGCTCGATAGAGAATCAATATCAAACCCGAACTATTTAAAAGTTCGCGCGCATAATTCTTATCAAAATAACACAAAGTATCTACCTAAGCTACACTACTACACATCGCGATTGTTCGCGCGCAGAGTTTCGCATTTGTAGCATCTACATATAGCTATCTCGCTTACACGCACCGGCTTTTACCGGGCTTTCAAATACTATATCCGTCACTTTCGCACTTATAGCGATGTGCCGTATAACGAGTTTGACCTTGTGCATAGAACAAATCAATCACTATGGCAGATTTAAGCAGAGCTTTCGGTATGAAGTTGCACGCGTATGCGTGACCTTGTCAGGTTTCCAACTCTGCAGTGTTGCCGTTTTAGCCACGTTGTGAGATCTTGGAGATTTTTAACGAGTTTGGAAACTTTTTTAACATTTAGCAACAATAAAAACTAGCGACTTTTTAAAATAACGAAATTAAATATTCAAGCAATATCTTAAAAATAAAAAAATTGCGACATCTAGCTAGATTTTTCATATACCTGGCGACTTTTTTTGCCTAAATGACCACACTGAGTAGTTCCCGACATCCGAGGGTGCAACTAACTTCAGTTTCATTTGATTGACTGGAAAAAGGTTTTGTTGTTAAAGTTTTTTGTGTGTTTTCTTAGATTTCCTCAGTGATACAATTGTTTTGGTGACTTACCTACAACAATGGAGGTAATTGTACCTTGTGAGGATTTAAAATGCGTTCAAGTTTTGATTGGCGAAGATAAGGTAAAATCTTTAAACTTTGCTCAGAAAAAGCAGTTAATTTCTTCATTAAAACTTACGCCTAATCTGTGATATGTTCATTATATTCAATCTAGCACTAGCATGCCTTCAGTGTGCTTTGGTTACCTCATTCACCGCACGACAAGCAAGAGTGAAATTGAAGAAAGAAGAGGAAAGAAGAAGATGGATGGATGAATTCACTTTTAATTTATTGTACCTAACCAGTAGTTTATGAGAAAATTGCGATGATACATACGTAGGTACCTACATACTCAGTCGAAAACTGAACTTTCTTTTTTTGAAATCGGTTAAAATTTTATTGGGCTTGCGTTATTTTGAAACCCTAGGCACGCCACTGTTGAAACGCTACTTTAAACTATTCAGACAGAGTATCTTTTATTCAAAATAAAACAAACAATCGATTCTAATATAAAAACGAATGTGAAGGATGAATTTGATGTTGTTCAATAAGTTTGTTGATATCAGGTTCCAATTTACTCAAGAACAGCCGCAAGTCGCCACGTTCAGTAACATGCAAACGATTTCTCTTTTTAGTAAGCAGCGCGGCAGCGTTGCCACAGCACTAAATCCACGTTCACACAAATATGACGATGGGAATGCTATCAAGAATCGTTGAACGATTGACCACAATCCAGGGTACAATTGCGGGATCGGTTTTTGTAGCCAAAATTCTTGCAAGCCTTTTTTGAACTTGATTTTTATTTCCTCGTGCGTTGTCAATTCTATAAGTTCTTCTTCCAGCTGAGGTGATATTGCTGTGTTGACATTTGAAAACGGATCCAACACCCAGTCTGGTATTTCCAAGTTCAAAATGTCTTGGTATCGTTCGGTGAAGTCAATGTGGAGATTTTCCAAATGTTGGCAGTAGGCAAATAAGTCGTCGTTACTGATAAATTCGAAAAATTGTGAGACTTACGTCTGCCCATATTGTTTTTGCGTAGAAGCAGTTTGGCTGCGAAAGCAGCAACAACATTTTTTGTTTTAATTAAATTTTGTTCATCGCCTTGTAGTTGGAGATTCATGTCGTTGAACAATTATACAGGTCAGGTATGTAAGCTATATCATTCTTTGATGTAGCTTGTTGCGCAATTCTCACAGAGTCAAACAGGTTGTAAAATCGAGTCAGACAATTGCCTCTTGATAGCTAACGAAACAACAAACGGTTGAAATCTTCGTCATTAGTAACACAAATCTGATGAAATAATCTATCATTCAAAGAGCTGTTACGGATTTTATTGACTGATTTGATGACATACTGCAGTGATTGAAATAGTCGTTCAGTTAAATTTCTAGCAACCAAATGTTTTCTATGAATAACGCAATGTAGCAACTGATATAATAGTTTTCAAGGGAATCTCTTTCTCATCACAAAACTTTTCCAATGTATTGAATATGGTTTCGCCTTTTGTATCGATCTCTAAATTTCTAGCAAACAATAGTTCTTCACATATTTTCTCATCTTTAATAAACCTCACGTATGTCAGCAACAATGCTTGATTAGTTGGTAAAGTGGACTCATCGAGCTGAATTGAGAATTGACTAGTCCTCAGATGATTGCACAATGATTCTTCAATGTTTTCAGCCATTTCATCAATTCGTCTTTGCACAGACTCATCACTCAAAGGAATTTTTCGGATAATATCTGCGGCCGGTTTATGAAGGACAGTAGTTGTTACTTCCTTTATTGCTGGCAAAATTAACTCTTCTCTGATGTTGTGTGGTTTGCCTTTTTGAGCAATTAACAAAGAAATATTGTAGGAACCTCGAAGTCCGTCGTCATCTTGCTTAGCAGCCGCCGAAAGGAGTTTTGCTACACTTTGCTGAGTATTATGCTTCTTCTCTAGGTCTTGAAAATATGCTACATTCTTGTCTTTCTTATTTGGATGCATTTTATTCAAATGATCTTGCATTCTTGAAGGCTTCATTGCTTTATTCAAAAATGTTTTTAGACATAGAAGGCACAAAGGCGACGTTGGGTATGTGGGATTTTCAATTAATCCAAATTTAATATATCCCGCACAGTATTGCCGTCTCTTCCATTTTACTTCCGACATTGTTTTGTTTTGAGAAATACGTAAGTAAGTGTTGAACTTAAGTACTGCTTATCTATTAAGTGCGAAACCGCAAATGAAAATAAAATAAATATTACGTTGTTTATATAGGATTGCATAAGCAGCACGCACCGACAGGAATAAGACAAACATGCATAAACTCGTTTATCTCATTCGACGCTCAATCTTACTCAATAAGTAAGAACAAGTTTTCTATGAACCAGCCGATTGATACAGGAATGCACAAATCGGGTTATTTAACAAAAACTTCTATCGGCCTATTATCGGTCTATTATCTACGAAAATTACCCATCTAGGAACACTAATAACTATTAAAATGCGAAAGTGTGTCTGTTGCCTTTTTATTTGTTTGTTTGTGTCTACTTTCATTTCGAAACAGAGCGACCGATTAACATGATTTTTATTTTATTTATTCAATAAAACAGGACAGATATATGAACTACGCGGAGAGAAATATCGAACCGAGTTAATTTGAACAATCTCTTATTAATATTTGTTGATGCTCACAAGTTGTAGTCGAGAGTCGAAAGCTTAGTCGGTCTCTAAGAGTCCTCCTCGATGAAATTACAAATCGCCCCGCAAGCCAACCCGCAAGCCAACCTACACAACCCCAGGGTGGGGTCGTCTTGGCGGTGTCTTTAGACATCACCAATGCCTGACGAACAGGGCCGTTATCTACCCCGGTCACCAGGGAGTGTGGAACCGGCAAGAGATGTCGTGCGGTGTCCCACAGGGATCGGTCCTGGGGCCACATCTGTGGGACATCAGATACGACTGGGTGCTGCGCGCCGACCTCCCTAGCAGCGTCAGCGTAGTGTGCTACGCTGACGACACGTTGGTCCTGACGCAGGGGAGGTCGTACCAGGCGGCGGCCAAATTAGCGGCACGCGGGGTTGCGACAATCGTCGAAAGAATCCGGCAATTGGGACTCGAGGTGGCCCTGCACAAGTCCGAGGTCATGTGTTTTCATGGTCCTCGGAACGCGCCACCGTTGGGGTCCCAAATAACGGTGGGAGGGGTTTCCATCGGCGTCGAGTCGACGATGAAGTACCTGGGACTCGTCCTCGACAGCCAGTGGAACTTCGTGGAGCATTTTCGACGTTTGGCTCCCAAACTGGAGCGGGCAGGCGCTGCATTGAAGTGGCTCCTGCCCAATCTAGGGGGTCCAAACGCCTCCTGCTGGAGGCTCTATGCGGGGGTCGTGCGGTCCATGGCCCTCTACGGGGCTCCTGTATGGGCGCGCTCTCTGGCGCTGCGGCCAGCCCGCCGGTTGAGCGATGCCCAAAGGGTCATGCCCATCCGGATGGTCCGGGGATACCGCACGGTCTCCTGTGAGGCAGCGAGCCTCCTTGCCGGATTGCCGCCATGGGATCTGGAGGCAAAAGTCCTCGCGCACGTATGGGAGTGGTGCGAGGAGGCGAAACGCCGGGGCGTAAGCCCGCTGCCGCGAGAAGTTGCGGCACAGCGGACGGAGCTCCGGCGGGATCTCATGGCGTCATGGAAAGTACGGTTGCCGCAACCCAGTGCTGGGCACGCCACGATTGTGGCGATAAGTCCCCTCTTTGAGGAATGGCTAGAGAGGCGCCACGGCGTCCTCACCTTCTGCCTGACGCAGGTCTTCACCGGACACGGCAGCTTCGGGAGATTCATGTGTCGGATAAGGCGGGAGGAAACGCCCGGGTGTCAGCACTGTGTGGATCGCCCGGAGGACACGGTGGAGCATACGGTGGAGGTCTGCCCGGCTTGGGCAGAGCACCGCCGTGTCTTCGTGGAGGCGATCGGCGGCAGAGATCTCTCGCGTCCCGCCCTGTTTCAGGCCATGGTACGGAGCGAGAGGGCATGGGCAGCCGTCACCTCCTTCTGCGAAGCATTAATGCTCGCGAAGGAGGAGGCAGGATGGTTGAGGGAAAGGCATGTTTCGCGCCCTCTCGCCCCTAGCCGCCGCAGGAGACGCCTTGGGCGTCGGGAATCCCGGGCGGATTTCCGGCCACCGTAGGCGCGGGCTTGCGGACGGTGAGCAATGGGTAGCACACCGTCCGGTAATGACCAGGCCTGGGTCGACGGCGCGTTGTATTCCACGCGCGCCTCAAAGAGATGTCGTCAGCACAAAGGTAGGGGTCCACTAGGGCCGATGCCTGCCGGGGTCGCGGGAAGGTACTTATGGGTCACCAAGGCCCCTGCTACACAGGCAACAGGAAGGAATACGGGTGGGTTTTAGTCAGTAAGAGTCTGACACACCCTCCCGCTCCGCCCAGAGCGGGAGAAGTTATTTAATGATTTCCCACCCTCAAAAAAAAAAAAAACGCCCCCATTTTTTTCTGAGCCTCTTACCGCCCCCTCTTAGGCCTGCAACGCCCACAAGAAGGCGTTATCACCCACTTTGTGAAAGGCTGCACTACAGTGTGCAATAGATACATCTCTGCTCAAACCTTCGAGAAACAAGGTGATGATATGTTTATAAAATCTGTGACTTTTATTTTTCATGATCGAGATTTTTGTTCAAGAATAAGAGCCTTATAGTTTAGAACGTAAAGCTCCATTTACACGGTGCAAGTTTATTGCATACCTTACAAATTGAAGGGCAACTAACTGGCACCGTCTAAACAACAGGTATAATATTGTTGTGATATATGTGTTAACAGCACTTACAATAAAATTACACGTGCAATAAAATCACATTCAACTCTACAAGTGCGAATGAATGAAACAAGTTAAAAAAATCTTGTTATGACTTTCAATAAAAAAAATATTAAATATTTGGCAGCGCAAATACGGGCAATACTTGAATCAATTGTACAAGGACGTGGAACTCTGTATTAGGACGAGGAAAAACTTGCATACAATAATAGCATTGCAATAAAATTGCCTTGGTGTAAGTCGCATGCAATTTGCAAAACTTGTATTCAATTATTGTATGCTATTGTAGAGTATTAACACGCGTGTAAACACTTGCATGCAATTCTTGAATGGCAATAAAATTTAACGAGCTTTATGAAATGCGATTATTGCTCTTGAACGTTCCAGAAACTTGCACTGTGTAAATGGAGCTAGAGTTATAAAGAAAAAATGTTGCTGTTTTCAGAATAAATCTTTCCTCAAGAAATAATGGCCATGATATGACCACATGTAATATTATTTGCATTTTTGCCATTGCGGCTGTGGAAAAAATGTAGACATATATACGAAGGTCCCACTTCTCGGTGAGTGGTGTAAGGTCTTATTACCTAATTTTGTGTTGTCTCCTGTATCCTATACTAATCCTACTAATATTATAAATGTAAAAGAAATATGTTTCAATGTTTGGATGTTTGTTACTCAATCACGCAAAATCGGCCGAACAGATTTGGATTAAAGGAGATCTTTCATTTTTGGCCAACACTTGTACTTATAAAAAATAAGAAAATAATTAATCCATGACTAAATATGTACACGAACTTATGAAGTACGGTAGGTACTCGTAAATAATCTATAATAGTAAGTACATTTTATTTTTATTTTTTTTACACTTGTGGGTACAAGAAAAAGTGAGTACAATTAGCAATTGCACATTGTTAATAACACAATATTGTTTTATTTTTTTTTAATTTTAATTATTAGGGGTTCAAAATTATGAGATTGTTTAGTACCTAAATGTAATTTTTATTTTTAATAACTAATGTTTTATTAACAAGTAAAAATTTAAAATTAATATAGTACTTGTAATATGTACAATATAATAAAATATTCGCAAAAATCACATAAAACACATAGAAGGCAGACCTACACACATGATTATTCAAAAGCACAAAAAGTGTAGAAGCACAAACATGTAAGCATAACACGGTGTCATGACAATTTTTATCGTTGGACGACTGTATTTTCTTATTGTTCCCACTGTGTTGTGACCACAATAATCAATTGTGCCGTGTGAAGGAGTTCATTAAAAATATAAAGTGTAATTGAAAAAAACAAGTGGGTACAATACTGAAAAAAAAAAAAAAACAACAGCTAAATGGTGCCGGTCCAGGCGAATGGTCCTAGTGAATGTAATGTTTCAAATTGTATCATTACAGGTTGCGCACTGTAATGCTCGCGCGGTTCTCCTCACTTACTGATCTGCTTACTGATCTTACTGCTCGAATCTGAACTGTTATATTACAGGCGAATGCCTCCCCGGTGGAGCGCCTTTACGTGAACATGGATGTATGAAGCAGCTGACTTTTCTTTTCGCGTTATTAAGTTTGTACCAATAATGAAAGTTGTTCATAATGACACGTAGAATGACCACTTTCAGGTTTTTGTTATTTCAATAAAACCTCCTATAACAAGTCTCAATTCTCAAAAAATTAAAAAAAAATATTATAGTTTTCAAATTTGGCTGAGAATCAGCACTTTTTTAACGTGAAAATTGCATAAGACATTCCCCTAAAACACCCGCCCTTCACCACTTCCTAGAGCTTTAGCTGGGAAGAAGTGGCGCAGCAAACTAGTAGATATCTGATAGTCGGATAGTCGTACTCTTCAGTGCGGGGGGCACTGAAGAGTACGACTATCCGACTATCTGTGGTCACGACACACTTGGAACCATGTAGTAGACTGAAAATACAAGTGCAGAACCAACACAGAAGTACATACCTATATACAGTCTGACTGCAAACTTAGCCTGCCTACCTTACTCCCAAAACTGAAGAAGAGAAGGAGCGTCATCGTCAGCTGCGTGTGGCAGAAGAAGATGATGTACAGGAGGTCCGGGTTCGCTGGGGACTGGAGGAATAACCTGGAAAGATATATAGAAATACAGTGGTGTTAGAAGATTCGTAGGTACAGGTACGAGCATAAATACCGTACACTTAAGCAGGATTTAGAAGCGACAGTCGGGTTTCCTTTACCGTTTTGAGGGCAGTGGTGATGAAATTATTTACATAAAGTAAAGCGCCTGCTTGGGTTCAAACCCATGACCTTACAACTCGTAAGTCGGGGCCATTACCACTGGGCTACCACTGCTTAAGGGCAGTAACATGACGATAATGACCTACATCTAGTCTTGTTAATGATTGCAAATGCATTATGTACTGTATAAAAACAACTATGAAATCAAATCATTTTTTTTTCTTTGTTGAAACAGGTAAAACCGATGTATTGTTAAATACTTACTAGTCAATAAATAAAACGATTCCAATACGAAACAGATATTCAGCGAATTTTTGATATATCGAATATTAATAAGTAATAATAATACGACTACATTAAATTGTCAGAACAATACAGTATCACAATACAAAATGACTTACTGAACAACAAGGCAACCTACTTTCTATTGCCTTGAAGATAAGCAATTGACACTAAAACTTTAGCCATTCCCAGATTGCCCGGAAAAATCCGAACTTGACTGATTTTAAAACTATGCACTAGGACTTGGCCTGAAATGGCAACACAATCATTGTTCCACGCGGCTCTGCAATATCAAAAGTTTACCAACTTCTCTTCTAAATTGATTTACTAGTGTTCTATTTTCTCGACTAATCCATATTAGTCCTAACGAATATTATAAATGCGAAGTGAGTTTATTATTTATTCAAATTAAATCAAATCCAAATATTTTTATTCCACATAAACCTACATGGGCACTTATGAAACGTGGAAGCTAGGTGCACGGTTCCAATTGGTGGTTTCCTATGGAGAAGAGCCGGCAAGAAACTCCACGGTTACTCTTTTAAAAATAATTGGCTTTTACAATATTTACAAATTACAGTGTTAATAGGTATGGAAGGACAGTGTAGGCCTGTCATGAGTGCGGTCCATGGCCCACTACGGGGCTCCTGTATAGGCGCGCTCTCTGGCGCTGCGGCCAGCCTGCCGGTTGAGCGCGGCCCAAAGAGTCATGGCCATCCGGATGGTCCGGGGATACCGCACGGTCTCCTGTGAGGCAGCGAGCCTCCTTGCCGGATTGCCGCCATGGGATCTGGAGGCAAAAGTCCTCGCACACGTATGGGAGTGGCATAGGAGGCGAAACGCCAGGGCGTAACTCCACTGCCGTGAGAAATCGCGGCACAACGGACAGAGCTCCGGCGGGATCTCATGGCGACATGGAGAGTACGGTTGTCTCAACACAGTGCTGGGCACGCCACGATTATGGCGATAAGTCCCCTCTTTGAGGAGTGGCTAGAGAGACGCCCCGGCGTCCTCACCTTCCGCCTGACGCAGGTCCTAACCGGACACGGCAGCTTCGGGAGGTTCCTGTGTCTGATAAGGCGGGAGGAAACGCCTGGGTGTCACCATTGTGTGGATCGCCCGGAGGACACGGTGGAGCATACGGTGGAGGTCTGCCCGGCTTGGGCAGAGCACCGCCGTGTCCTCGTGGAGGCGATCGGCGGCAGAGATCTCTCGCGTCACAGGCCATGGTACAGAGCGAGAGGGCATGGGCAGCCGTCACGTCCTTCTGCGAAGCAGTAATGCTCGCGAAGGAGGAGGCGGGACGGTTGAGGGAAAGGCATGTTTCGCGCCCTCTCGCCCCTAGCCGCCGCAGGAGACGCCCTGGGCGTCGGGAATCTCGGGCGGATTTCCGGCCACCGTAGGTGCGGGCTTGCGGACGGTGAGCAATGGGTAGCTCACCGTCCGGTGAGGACCAGGCCCGGGTCGACGGCGCGTTGTATTCCACTCGCGCCTCAAATGTCGTCAGCACAAAGGTAGGGGTCAACTAGGGCCGATGCCTGCCGGGGTCGCGGGAAGGTACTTATGTCACCGAGGCCCCTGCAACACAGGCAACGGAAGGAATACGGGTGGGTTTTAGTCAGTAAGAGTCATGCAGTACCAGGTACTTAACAAAAAAAAAAGAAAAAGTTCTACAAAATATCTAGTCTATTAAGCCTACAACATTCTCACATTCACAAGGTACACAAGAATCTATGTAAAATATTAATAAAATAATAAAAATAAAAACCTATTTAAACCAATTGATAAGTTTGCCATTACAACAAGTCTGAATTAATATCTTGTCCACAAAAGCCACTAGTAAATAGTAGTAAATATTTATGTATTTAATACTTTTGACAAATGTTCAGACACGGACTAAATGCCATAGGCATTTTCTACCAGACAACCTTTGGGTGAAGCAGAGACAGACAGTGGTAGGTGCAATAACGAAAACTGTGGAATAAATATTTATTAAAATATAAGTATATACATACATATACCTATTATAAACATTAAATATAACACATATACCTAATTATACATAAATATAAGACCAAATAAATACACGAATACTAAACAGATAAGACAAACAATGGGAAAACATTACTGTTGTGATGATACTGCCAGCTTCTTACGAACGTGCTCGCGAACTTTAACTTTAAAGGATAATCGATTCAAGCTAAAACGGCCGAATGGATTTGGATGAAATTTGGCACATGGGCAGAAAATGTGCTTTTCGGGTTCTCTCCGAGCTATAAAATTCTTGAAATAGAATATTAATCAACAGCGAAAATAAAATCTAATTCTTGACAGTGGCAACTTCAAATGACCAATGACAAATTCAACCAGACTGAATCAAGTACCCAGCCTATTATGTACCCGTAGTCCTTCAAGAACTTAAATTGTACCCAAATTTAATCTTCCCATCAAAATCAAAATCAAAATATTTTTATTTCACATAAACCTACATGGGCACTTATGAAACGTCAGAAGCTAGGTGCACGGTTCCAATTGGTCGTTTCCTATGGAGAAGAGCCGGCAAGAAACTCCACGGTTACTCTTTTAAAAATAATTGGCTTTTACCATGTTTTCAAATTACACAAATTAGGTATGGGAGAACAGTGTAGGCCTGTCGAGAAGTACTTAACAAAAAAAAGAGAAAAGGAAACGGTCTAAAGAAAAAAAGATCTAGTCTATTAAGCCTACAACGTTCTCACATTCACAACGTACACAAGAATCCATGTAAAATAATATTAATAATATTAAGTCTGAAATATTAATTGTAGGTATATAATGTCAAATAGTGAAAATATAATGTCAAAAATGTATGTCTAAAAAATAATAATAATAAACATCGTAATTTGGGAGCAGTTAATAGATATTTCCATAGTTATGCCGTTTCTGATGTACCAGGGAAGACACATGTGCAGAAGAATTTAAACTCTAAACCCTGAACAAAGAGTCAATTATCCAAGAAATCTAGTCCAGTCTAATGCTAAATCTTTTTTAATTTGCCGCCGTAACAGAATTGGATTTTTCTGAACACACTTAGACGGTTCATAAATGTTCCAATAAAATTCTGTTGAAGTGCAAACCTTGTGAGATGCAAATTGCTCCTGGATCGAATTTTGATTTATTTATTTATTTAAACATTTATGTACACACATATATAAAATGACAAGAAGAAAAGAACCGAAAAATACGTACAAAGGTGATGCTTATTTCTAAAGAAATCTCTTCCAGCATACCTGCGATAGGAAAGTACGTAGATAAAGAGATGTAGACACCGTGTGTAAGAGCAGAAGAGAATGATGATCACCCGTGTTCCTTCCGTCGGCGACACAGGCAACGGAAGGAACACCGTGGATAGGCCGTTCAAAAATATTGTGGGTCTACAAAAAACTATTTTCGATTCAGGGATCCGTTTGCGTAATATTAAGCTTTAAAGTACAAATTTTTGTTAGAGTCATGTTCCCCCCTCCCATTCCTCCATGTGAAGATATGTGAAAAAAATAATGGCAGTAGTACATATTATAACGAAATGAAAAGGAAAACTATCACAGGTAAGTAGCTTTATAAGTTAACGAGTAATAGTCGACCAACTCACATTTGTAGCCAGATAAGTCATGAAAATGACTTATCTGGCATTGTGTCAATCTATTTTGGTTTATTGTGTCACGTCTTGGGGCGGGGCAGCAAAATCTCACTACATTCAGATCGAACGTGCGCAGAGAGCGGTTCTTAAGGTGTGCTGTTTCAAGCACTGTATCCCACCGTCAAGCTCTATGAATATTGTCAAGTCCTTACGGTTAGGCAATTGTTTGTACTGGCCACTGCTATTAAACAACATGCTATTTCCAACTATTCTCAGCAAACCAATCGCCATAAGCATATTGTTGCCTTAGCTACTCCTCTTAAAACTTCGTTTAGTCTTTCCCTGCACTCTTTGAACAAACATAATTTTAAAACCGCTCTACAAGCCTACAGAGCCAAACATATACTGCCACAGAAACTCTCTTTGACGTATTAGTTTAATCAGACTCACCCACTAACACTCCCCAACAAACACGCATGTACACACACACACACACACACACACACACACACAAACTTACATACATAAAAACTTTCCAACATACTTTTAGTTTTTAATCGATTTTAGTTATTTATTTTTACTTTAATAATGCTCACTGATTTTTTGTAAATTTTATTACTTGCTGTGTTATCAGATGTAAGCTATCAAATATGCAACCATAAACACGGTGGGGACCAGGTGACCTGTATTACAGGTGTTACTACCTACCACAGGCACCAGCGATCCACAACCAAAAATCGTTAGCTATTTCTTGTGTGTAAATATTGTTTGTATTTTTTATTATTGTTTTGGCTTGTGGTGAGAAATAAACACTTTTTATTATTAATATTTTATTATTTGTAGTTAGAGAATTGCCGTATATCGATGTATAGGAGAACATGTTTTTCAACTACAATGTTAAGTTTGTTTTTGGGATAAATTCATCCCAGCTACGGAACCCTTTATTGTGCGTGGTCTGACACGCACTTGTCCAGTTTTTTAATAGTATAACCCGAGTGTTATCAAACATTTATATGTTAACGATAAGTTTATAAGGAATAGTTTTATGCTATGCATTACATACACTAGGTCCTACTGATGTAGGTAAGAACCTACTTTTGTTTTGAAAAATATATTTGTGCAGCTAGGGAAATTATAAAGAATAACAGTTGTGATTTTAATGTACGGACTATTTAAGTTGGTATTGTCCCCGTCACGAGAACTCCTTAAATGTCACATGATACACCATTGGTGCATAAGCAATGTCACTCCCACACTCGCACATTTATCGATGAAATTTTACGTTTATTTACACTTTCAACAAAGTCTGGCTATATTATTCGACTAATCGATTCATACTTGACCGGTTTTAGTAACATTTTAGTGGGAACACCACCAAATTGAACGAAAAATAAAACAAAACGTATCGCATCTGTGGTTGTCACGCGACGACGCCATATTGTCGCCAAAATGTAAACATTGCGCGGCCTTGTGAATAATTCGCACTGAATGTAAAAAGAAAACGCGGAGTAATCTTACAAGAATCTTAAACAGAATTACTAAGAAATTAGTGTAGATTCCGTATTGGATGTTAGTTTTTCGAAAATTGATAAATATTTCAGTAAAAAATTAACGAAAAATTTGTAATGTACTAATTTTGACCTTGTCGCCGCCGTGTTTAGTAATGTTTTTATGATAAATATTTTTACAAACTAGCTTATTTATCTACGAACATAATTTGGCTAATAGCTGCTGATATTATTGCGTATTGTTATCATAATCGTATTTTCAAGAGTAAAAGTCGGCGATTCCCCCGTACCATGAGACTGCGTTCATAGTACGCGGGTATACAAGGTGGCTAGTGTAATCCGATAGTTTTACGACCGGCACGCGTGCGCGCGGCACCATTTTTCTTTCGTTGCGTAAACAAAGAGTTTTTATGGTGTTTTGAATAGTTTCAAGTGGCATGAGTTCTGTTATCATATGTTTGTGTTGCCTACGCATATTCTGTTATCGTATTCAAGTGGTTTTATAGTGAATGAGTGTGTGAATTTGATATATTGTGATAAAGTTTCAAGGTTGTGCGAGTGAAAATTATCAAGATGAAAACATATCACATCACAGCGAGATAAAGTGAGTTATTTTTGATTTTTTGTTGTCACACATAGTTACTCGTAGTTTAACTAATAACGAAGCCAGGAAGGTATGATATATACCGTGTTAATGCCTACCCCTTAAAAAAAAGTACATTTGACATTTAAAGACATAAAGAACTTCTACCAAGTTACGTAGCGACATTTTAATCAACAACAGATAATCCCAAATTCAATGAACTCAAAGTAACATATGTGTTATACGAAACTAATGAGCAATTTCACTTGATCGGGTTATATTTAGCGATATAAAGCGCTGTCGTCTAATGTTTTATAAGGGTGAACTTGGCAGATCATTTCCCAGTAGAGCATAAAAAAAGTGAGTTCTATTCGCATCGGCAGAGATCTCTCGCGTCCGGCCCTGGTTCAGGCCATGGTACGGAGCGAGAGGGCATGGGAAGCCGTCACCTCCTTCTGCGAAGCAGTAATGCTCGCGAAGGAGGAGGTGGGACGGTTGAGGGAAAGGCATGTTTCGCGCCCTCTCGCCCCTAGCCGCCGCAGGAGATGCCCGGTAAGGACCAGGCCCGGGTCGACGGCACGTTGTATTCCACGCGCGCCTCAAAGAGATGTCGTCAGCACAAAGGTAGAGGTCCACTAGGGCCGATGCCTGCCGGGGTCGCGGGAAGGTACTTATGGGTCACCGAGACCCCGCAACACAGGCAACAGGAAGGAATACGGGTGGGTTTTAGTCAGTAAGAGTCTGACACACCCTCCTGCTCCGCCCAGAGCGGGAGAAGTTATTTGAAGATTTCCCACTCAAAAAAAAAAAAATGCGGCTGAGTTCTAGAGTTCCCTATACTTAAAAAAAATTGTTCTGTCATATTTGCCTGAAAAAAGTCGAATGAAAATATGTTCTGCTAACTTCCGTAAGCAGACCATTTTTCCCAAAATTTAAATTTTAAAACTGATTTAGGCGCACAATGGTGACATCTATAGTTCCTTGTAATATTCCGAAATAATTCTGTTGACCTAAATAAATAAAAAATAAAAACAATAATATTGACATTTTACTCGAAAAAGACAATCATTTTGATAAAACAGCCGCGAATGGCGTAATTTCTGGATTATCTTAGATTCTTTGGGCCATAATTGGTAGCCAAGATCCAAGTAACAGAAAAAAACTAAATGAAAGCAGAAGTCTCACAAAAGTATTCAGAAATAAGGATCAAAAAAGAATATATTAGTAGTACAGAGAACGCAGAACTCTTCGTTTCCTGATGAACCTATAGATACTAGATAGATACGATACTCAAGTATCAGCAGAGCATGGGTAAAGGTTTGAGTAGGTGAAAATCAAGATTTAATTTAGTGTTTCAGTATGAAGGAACAAACAAAATTGTATGTAGCACTGAGGTGACAGAACTCTTCATTTCCTGATGCACCTATGATAGAACTATCGGAAAACATGCAAAAGTTACCCACAACTCTCACTCAAGTATCAGCAGAGCATGGTTGAAAAGTTAGATTAGTAGAAATCGAGATATAATACAGTGTTTCAGTAAGGATCTTAAATTATTTCAGAAGAACTGAGGAGCCAGAACTCCTCGTTTTCTGATGCAACTGTAACCGTTCTATTTGAAAACATGCAAAAGTAACCCAGAACTCTCACTCAAGTATCAGCAGAGCATGGGTAAATGTTTGAGTAGGTGAAAATCAAGATTTAATTTAGTGTTTCAGTATGAAGGAACAAACAAAATTGTATGTAGCACTGAGGTGACAGAACTCTTTACTTCCTGATGCACCTATGATAGAACTATCGGAAAACATGCAAAAATAGCACAGGACTCTCACTCAAGTATCAGCAGAGCATGGGTAAAGATTTGATTAAGTAGAAATCGATATTTAATCCAGAGCTTCAGAATGAAGGATCAAAAAAGAATATATGAGTAGTACAGAGAACCCAGAACTCTGTGTTTCCTGATGAAACTATAACAGAACTATCCGAAAACCTGCAAAAGAAACCCAGGACTCTCACTCAAGTATCAGCAGAGCATGGGTAAAAGTTTGAGTAGGTGAAAATCAAGATTTAATTTAATGTTTTAGTAAGAAGGAACAAACAAAATTGTAGGTAACACTAAGGTGACAGAACTTTTCATTTCCTAGTGCACCTATAATAGACCTATCGGAAAACATGCAAAAGTAACCCACAACTCTCACTCAAGTATCAGCAGAGCACGGCTTAAAAGTTAGATTAGTAGAAATCGAGATATAATACAGTGTTTCAGTAAGAAGGATCTTAAAATTTTTCAGAAGAACTGAGGAGCCAGGACTTTCTTTTTCTGATGCAACTATAACATTCCTATTTGAAAACATACAAAAGTAACCCAGCACTCTCACTCAAGTATCAGCAGAGCATGGGAAAAGGTTTGAGTAGTTGAAAATCAAGATTTAATTTAGTGTTTCAGTAGAAAGGAAAAAACAAAATTGTATGTAGCACTGAGGTGACAGAACTCTTCGTTTCCTGATGCACCTATGATAGAACTATCGGAACACATGCAAAAGTAACCCACAACTCTCACTCAAGTATCAGCAGAGCATGGTTGAAAAGTTAGATTAGTAGAAATCGAGATATAATGCAGTGTTTCAGTAAGTAGGATCCTAAAAATTTTCAGAAGAACTGAGGAGCCGAAACTCCTCTTTTTCTGATGCAACTGTAGCAGTTCTATTTGAAAACATGCAAAAATAACCCAGAACTCTCACTCAAGTATCAGCAGAGCATGGGTAAAGATTTGATTAAGTAGAAATCGATATTTAATCCAGAGCTTCAGAATTAAGGATCAAAAAAGAATATATGAGTAGTACAGAGAACCCAGAAGTCTTCGTTTCCTGATGAAACTATAACAGAACTATCCGGAAACCTGCAACAGTAACCTAGGACTCTCACTCAAGTATCAGCAGCGCATGAGCAAACGTTTGAGTAGGTGAAAATGAAGATTTAATTTAGTGTTTCAGTAAGAAGGAACAAACAAAATTGTAGGTAACACTAAGGTGACAGAACTTTTCATTTCCTGATTCACCTAAAATAGAACTATCGGGAAACATGCAAAAGTAATCCACGACTCTCACTCAAGTATCAGCAGAGCATGGCTGAAAAGTTAGATTAGTAGAAATCGAGATATAATACAGTGTTTCAGTAAGAAGGAACTTAAAAAATTCATAAGATTTGAGGAGCCGGAACTCTTCGTTTTCTGATGCAACTGTAGCAGTTCTATTTGAAAACATGCAAAACTAACCCAGAACTCTCACTCAAGTATCAGCAGAGCATGGGTAAATGTTTGAGTAGGTGAAAATCAAGATTTAATTTAGTGTTTCAGTAGGCGTGGGTAATATCGCTTTTACACTGTATCAAATCGTATATATGTATCGGTTTGGAATATCGAATATCGCATCTATTTATTACAATACCTATATATCTGAATCTGTGTGGAACTCTGAAACGAAAGTGGTACTGTGATTTTTAGGTTTCGGTTTTGTTCGATTTCTGTACATCATTGTATTTTATTTGTAACTGTGTACTCGAAATCAGTGAATGTATGGTTTGGTATTGTTGATAATATGACATTCTGAAATGAAACTAGTACAGTCGTTTCAGTTTTTCGGATATATTTTTATTAATTATTTATACAGGTACATTATTTTATCAGTGAATTGAACTTTCATTCTTACTTTTCTCAAGTTTAGGACTGACTGCTTTACTGATAAGCGAATCATAAGAAAACAAATAATGTATTCGGTAAAACTCTATGCTCCTGTATATAGTGTTTAATATTTGTATTAGACATTAGCGTATCACACTTCTATTTCGCTCCTTCACTTATACCTACATCACTCCCGCGCGCATCGCAATCGCACACAGTACCGCAGTATTACAAGTACCCAAATCAGTTAGAACCGAATACCGAATATCATAGTGCGATACGATATTGTGTTTTGTTCTGTGACGCAAACTAACATCGACGCATTAGGTACGCGGGTACCTGATATATAGATACAGTGCCGTCCGATATAAAAGGTACTGGATATTGTGCCGATACATAAGTATTGTATCTATATACGATTTGTATCGCCCACTCCTATGTTTCAGTAAGAAGGAACAAAAAGAATTGTAGGTAGCACTGAGGTGAGAGAACTCTTCATTTCCTGATGCAACTATAATGGTACTATCCGAAAACATGCAAAAGTAACCCAGGATTCTCACTCAAGTATCAGCAGAGCATGGGTAAATATTTGATAAAGTAAAAATCGATATTTAATACAGAGCTTCAGAAAGAAGGATCAAAAAAGAATATATGAGTAGTACAGAGAACCTAGAACTCTTCGTTTCCTGATGAAAATATAAAAGAACTATCGGAAAACCTGCAAAAGTAACCCAGGACACTCACTCAAGTATCAACAGAGTATGGGTAAAGGTTTGAGTAGGTGAAAATCAAAATTTAATTTAGTGTTTCGGTAAGAAGGAACAAACAAAATTGTAGATAGCACTAAGGTGACAGAACTCTTCATTTCCTGATGCACCTATAATAGAACTATCGGAAAACATGCAAAAGTAACCCACAACTCTCACTCAAGTATCAGCAGAGCAAGGGTAAAATTATGAGTAGGTGAAAATCAAAATTTAATTTAGTGTTTCAGAAACACTAAATTAAATCTTGATTTTCCCCTACTCAAACCTTTACCCAAGCTCTGCTGATATTAGAGTGAGAGTCGTGGGTTACTTTTGCATGTTTTCAAATAGAACTGCTACAGTTGCATCAGAAGACGAGGAGTTCCAGCTCCTCAGTTCTTCTGAAAAAATTTAAGATCCTTCTTACTGAAACACTGTATTATATCTCGATTTCTACTAATATAACTTTTCAACCATGCTCTGTTGATTCTTGAGTGAGAGTTGTGGGTTACTTTTTCATGTTTTCCGATAGTTCTATGATAGTGTGACTGTCTGTCATGTCTTCTAATTAATAACAAAATATTTTATTCTAAATTCTTATTTTAACATTGTCTCACGATATTAGGCTCTTACAAATACATTAAATCTCTATTTTATGTGCTGACAGCTCGACATGTTACCGTAATTAATAACAAAACATCCTATTTCTTTGGAATTGTGAAACCTTTTAGAAATGCATTCCATTTATATTTTATGGGAAACAATCTTCAGACAATTGACAACGGACGGGTCGAAAGCAATAATTCAACAAATTCTAAAGATACGACTAAAGTATTCGATTTCTTATCGCAGAGGACAATACTAGTGCCAGCATCTGCTTGGGATAAATTGAGTTCGGGCTAAACCCAAACAGGCCCTTAAAACAATTGAGAAATGGTACAAAAAAGGAGAAAAACCTATTCTGAGTATTCGGTTGGCATGGGAAAAAAAGACCACGCTCCGGTCGTTTTGGAGATGGAACAGAGGACGAAAAGGGTAGGGCTGAGGAGAGTCGGTGATGAGCCGCGACAGGGGATGGCCGTGATAACTAGGCTAAGGTTAAGTTAGGGAGTTCGTGAAAAGACCACGAGGAAGAGCGGTTGAATTAGACTTGACTAGGAGAGATAGAACTAGGTCGATAATAATGACACAATGTCACTTTGGAGAGATCGCGATAGTGAAAGTGTTATCAGTTTAATTAATACGTTAAATTGTAATAATGAGTGTAGATTTAGACTAGGTTATATTAGTCAAGTATAATGTAAGTTGTGTGTAGGGCACGCGAATCTCAGTGAGTGTATCTGTGAACGATTGGGTGAGTGTTTACTATTGAGAAATGGTACAAAAAAGGAGAAAAATAATAAATAATCCCCTTATTCCTTTCTATGACGATCGAGGTATCCTACACCAGCGTTTGGTTTTAGGGACTCGGAGATAGCCTTCCATTGGGTGTGACATTTAACAAGAGACGGTAGAATTCTCTACTAACAGACTATAGACAACCACAACCAAGACATGACACTTACGGCAGTCACACCGCTTATGGATGGTTGAACCGAATGAATACTCGCAACTCGTTAGGGCCAATTTGAGCTATGATGCCACTTTGTAATTGTTTACAAACACAAACAAACCAAATGCTAGTGATGGTTACCTTATCCCTATGGACTGACTAACTGCAGGATATTTTACATTGCCCTTGATGTATGCAGACTCTTAGGGAGAGGGGTAGGCTACACCAAGTTTCCTAAATTGGATTGATAGTTCGTTGTAAGGAACGCTAGGGATTGTGTCTCGTTAAACCACATCCGGCTTTCGGGCCTCTCACAAATTATCATTAGCGAGACACGATATTTGGATGCCGAGATAGAAACGCTCCGTTGCTCGACACAGTCGCACGGTTGCCGATTACATTGAAAGCATCCTCTAAATGGGGGAGATTAAGAGAGTGAGAAGTGACGATTTGGAATAACCACTTCGGCGTATAGCAGGAGCAATTGTGAAGAATTCTACTACCGACTGACGATGCGGTACGCTTGTGCAAGTTTTGTGTTGTCTTTGTAACGGGTGATTAGGCCGTTATAAGGGGTTCATTACATTAGTGCGCGCCCAGTGATTACTGGAACGTGTCTCGCTCAATGACAGTTGAACTTCGCAGTACTCTGCCTTAGGATTGAGTAAGACACGACTAGAGCTTAGTGAGCGTGGCCTGTTAGAATCGTAGTAGTGTCCTTAGTGTCCTTAGTGTTCAGGTCTAACAATACACGCACGACGCTGTACTACTCATATATTCTTTTTTGATCCTTCTTCCTGACGCTCTGTATTATTTATCGATTTTTACTCAATTAAATCTT
Organism: Atethmia centrago; assembly: GCA_905333075.3. NCBI lineage: Eukaryota > Metazoa > Arthropoda > Insecta > Lepidoptera > Noctuidae > Atethmia > Atethmia centrago. The sequence goes on along the minus strand of HG995367.1, from coordinate 6,161,657 downwards.
TACCCATGCTCTGCTGATACTTGAGTGAGAGTCCTGGGTTATTTTTGCATGTTTTCGGATAGTACCATTATAGTTCCACCAGGAAATGAAGAATTCTCTCACCTCAGTGCTACCTACAATTCTTTTTGTTCCTTCTTACTGAAACACTAAATTAAATCTTGATTGTCCCCTACTCAAACCTTTACCCAAGCTCTGCTGATATTAGAGTGAGAGTCGTGGGTTACTTTTGCATGTTTTCAAATAGAACTGCTACAGTTGCATCAGAAAACGAGGAGTTCCAGCTCCTTAGTTCTTCTGAAAAATTTTAAGATGCTTCTTACTGAAACACTGTATTATATCTCGATTTCTACTAATCTAACTTTTCAACCATGCTCTGCTGATACTTGAGTGAGAGTTGTGGGTTAGTTTTTCATGTTTTTCGATAGTTCTATTATAGGTGCATTAGGAAATGAAAAGTTCTGTCACCTGAGTGCTACCTACAATTTTGTTTGTTCCTTCTTACTGAAACACTAAATTAAATCTTGATTTTCACCTACTCAAACCTTTACCCATGCTCTGCTGATACTTGAGTGAGAGTCCTGGGTTACTTTTGCAGGTTTTCCGATAGTTATGTTATATTTTCATCAGGAAACGAAGAGTTCTGGGTTCTCTGTACTACTCATATATTCTTTTTTGATCCTTCTTTCTGAAGCTCTGCATTAAATATCGATTTTTACTTAATCAAATCTTTACCCATGCTCTGCTGATACTTGAGTGAGAGTCCTAGGTTACTTTTGCATGTTTTCGGATAGTACCATTATAGTTGCATCAGGAAATGAACAGTTCTCTTACCTCAGTGCTACCTACAATTCTTTTTGTTCCTTCTTACTGAAACACTAAATTAAATCTTGATTTTCCCCTACTCAAACCTTTACCCATGCTCTGCTGATACTTGAGTGAGAGTTCTGGGTAACTCTTGCATGTTTTCATATAGAACTGCTACAGTTGCATCAGAAAACGAAGAGTTCCGGCTTCTCAGTTCTTCTGAATTTTTTTAAGATCCTTCTTACTGAATCACTGTATTATATCTCGATTTCTACTAATCTAACTTTTCAACCAGTCTCTGCTAATTCTTGAGTGAGAGTTGTGGGATACTTTTTCATGTTTTCCGATAGTTCTATCATAGGTGCATTAGGAAATGAAGAGTTCTGTCACCTCAGTGCTACCTACAATTTTATTTGTTCCTTCTTACTGAAACACTAAATTAAATTAAATCTCACAAAAAAAAAACTCTTAAAAATTCGAATGCGTCTGTTTGTTTGTGGTGTTTTCGCGGATTAGGTTATATTGTTTGTTATTGTTGATATTGTTAATTACTGTATAAGGAATTGTTAGTTTTTTACTACCTATAATGGATCCAGGACCCAGTACAACCAAGGAAATTATTTCGCCACGAAAAAAAGTCAAAAGGTATGTGCTTATATGACTGATTGCGTCAAAAGAGAGTAATGGTTTTTCGAGTGTATAAATTTTGTTATTTGTACATTTGTATAATATTTTTAACAGGTAACGAGCTTTACGGTTTATGATAAAAACATGGTTATTAACGTATGTGAAAGAAACTTGGCCGTCTGATCAATATCCGTACAAAACAGAAATTGCAAAGAAAACAGCAAATATTCTTGGAATTGGCATAGCGTCTGCGTATAATATTTTAAGAGAGTACAAATCCGAGGAGGGAATAAAGTCACCACTTAAAACTAAAGTGAGAACTAAATATTTTGAAAAGGTGACTTCGATAAAAGTGCGATCAGGAAAAAAAATCACAGTTTCTTTTAAAGAGGTGAATTGCATACAATACCAAAAGTTCTTCAGGCAGTCAATGATGATGTTGAATTACCAAATTTTAGCGAAACAACTCAGGCGGCTAATGAAGAATTTGCACTTTACGTATATAAAACGACAGATAAATAATACGCTCATGGATAGAGACGATATTATAATATGTAGGCGAACATACTTGAGAAAAATCAAAGAATACAGACAGCAAAAGAGACAGATATATTACATGGATGAGACATGGGTGAATGCAGGTTAGTCTCAACAATAACTCTTATACATTTATTATTATAATACAATATATCCTATAATATGTTGTTATATATAATTATAGTTATTTGATTGAGTTAATGACGGTATTATTTTCATTAACAGGCCTTTCCTAGAAGGACTTAGTATACCAATACTAAGCAACCCAACATCAAAGGGTAGACGATTAATCATCACACACATAGGAAGTGAAAATGGTTTTGTAGATGGAGGCGAAAATATATTTGAATCTAAGAAGACATGAGATTAACATGGATCAATGGACGCTACACATTTCGAACAATGGTTTAAAACGGTGCTACCTAAACTTGGAGAAAATGCTGTGGTGGTAATGGACAATGCACCATATCATTCAAGGCGTCTTGAAAATACCCCTACTACTGCCTGGAAAAAAGGAGATATACAAAACTGGCTTTTAACTAAAAATATATCTTTTGATCAAAATTAAAGTTAAACCGAATTGCTGCAAAAGGTTAAAATCATTAAAGATAATTTTAAAAGTTATGCAGTGGATGAGCTCGCAAAAAAATATAAGGTGGAAGGCTTCCGCCTTATCATTTCGAGCTTAATCCAATTGAGCTTGTTTGGGCCGATGTTATGGGATATGATGCTCGCCACAACACAAATTTTAAATTTGAGGAGGTGAAGTCGTTGCTACAACAAGGACTGCAGCAGATTACTGTTGAAAGGTGAAAGCGTTGTGTGGAGCACGTCATCAAGGAAGAAAATAAATTTTATGGCAAAATTGATGAAAGGATAGATATCACGGTAGACAATTTTGTTATCCATGTAACTGATTCTGAAACAGAATATTTAGAATCGTCTGAAGACAGTTATTAGACGTGTGTGTTATTCTTATATAATTATATCCCTGTAAGAAAAACAACAGTCAAAACTGTTTTTATTTTATTTTACCCAAAGGTTGCGAACCCCTGAATGTGTGTTTACAAAATTTATAGCTTCTCGTGACGGGGACTTATAAAAGTATAAATGGATCATTTATACTTTTATAAGTCCCCGTCTTAGTCGTCTCATCTCGTCGCCTTTTTTATAAGTCTCTGCAGTAAACAAAATCAGAAAACAAGTGTGTTGTTAACATAATATTACGAATTTTATACGATAGTAAAAAATCACGAATATACATCTAAAAAAAATAATTGACAAATAAAAACCATACTAATATACATGCAATCATTCTGATTTTTAGTCATATTATTCTAAAAGCAACATATTAGCATAATAGTGTTTGGTCGTATTTTATATAGGTAGGCGTAATATTTTTACACATTGCGGAGACCACAGTCAGGATCCGTCGTATTGCGTGGGTATTAAAAGATCGCTCGCTGTCACGAAGTAGTATTTGTTTGAAAAGATTCCATATCAACTTATATGATTTTGTATCCAATCAATAGATTTTTTGTAAATATATAATTGCTTCATAAAAAAATCATAAATTTTGAAATCTTAGACAAATCATTCGAACAACTTAATTTCACCGCTATTATATCAATTCAAGACCCAAACGTTGCCACAGATTATCTTGTGAACCAAATGTCAAAAGCTATTTCGGAGAACACAACCATCTCGAAATAGCCAGCGAGAAACAGGATACTCAAACCTTGGATAACCCCAGGTTTGTTGAGGTGCATTCGCAACGGAGATAAACTTAATAAAAAGCTTAAAAGATTAAAGGCACCAAGTAATGAAATCCTCCTTGCAAACTTATAAACGTTACAGAAACTTCTGTACAAAACTCGTAAAAAAAGCCAATAGCAGTACGACAGTGAACAACTAAAAAAAGCAGGACAAAACACAAAGGCGCTCTGGACCGCTATAAACAACATAACCTATTCTACCAAATCAAGACACCCATCTACTCAACTACTACTTCATGCACATTCTCAAATTGATTCCTGTAACAAAGTTTTTTCGTTAACATCGGTAAGGAGCTCGCGGATAAGATAAGCAGAAATTCTATACAACCTTCACAAACAGCCTCGCCACATACTCCTATCAGCCTGTCTTCTTTTGTCCTCGAAGCAACTGATAATGATGAGATTCTGAATACTATACATTCTCTAAGATCTAGTGCAGCGACTGGCTTCGACGGCATTTCATCTCTCATCTTGAAAGATACTCAGTTACTCTGGCACCAATTTTATGCCATGTTTTTAATCTTTCATTTCAGACCTCCGACTTTCCCACGTTATTCAAAAGAGCCCTTTCAATAACAGCCGTTATTGACCCCATTTTCAAGGTTGGTGATGGGAATTTAGTGAACAACTATAGACCGATTGCAGTGCTAAGTGCTCTTTCCAAAGTAATGGAACGTCTCATTAATAAGAGACTGAGAGATTATTTAGAGCACTTCAATCTTATTTCATTAATTTGGATTTCGCACGAAAAAGTACGCCTCTTATGCTGTTCACGTATTAACCACTTTTATTGTTTCAAACCTTAATAACAACAAAAATGTACTCACAGTATTCCTAGACCTCGCGAAAGCGTTCCTATTAACATCCTTCTACAAAAACTCGAAAACATAGGTGTCAGAGGCCCACTACTGGCCGCCGCCGGTACTCCGTCCCTCGAGGCCATCAAGAGAGGACGGGGCTGCGTAGCAGCACGGTTCGGGGAGATTGTCGTGGTAGGGGTCTACTTCTCTCCGAACCGAACTCTTGCCGAGTTCCACAACTCCCTTGCGGAGTTGAGAGACGTCGTCGTCGGGTTTGGTTCCCTCCCCGTGTTCGTCCTCGGGGACTTCAATGCCAATAATTTGGCTTGGGGTTCCCGGTTAACGGACACACGGGGCAGGATGGTGGAGGACTGGGCTCTGGAGACAGGCCTGGTCGTCCTAAACCGGGGTTCTGTCCCCACGTGTGTGCGGATGCGGGGTGAATCAGTGGTGGACATCTCGTTCGCCAGCCCCGCTCTGTCGCCGCGTGTAGTTGACTGGCGTGTCATGGAGGGGGTGGAGACCTATTCCGATCACCGGTATATCCGGTTCGACGTCTCTGCCCAGACCTCGGACGCGCCGGTCCGACGGGCCCCGAGTGGTCCGCGGTGGGCGCTGAAGCAGCTGGACCGGGAGCTCCTCCTGGAAGCCTCGATCGTGCAGGCCTGGGTGTCACCACCGGACAGGCCTGCCGACATCAACGACGAGGCGGAGTGGTTCCGGGAGGCCATGTCCGAAATATGTGACGTGGCAATGCCCCGGGTCCAGCCTGGACGTGCCTCGCACCAGGTGTACTGGTGGTCGCAGGAGCTGACGGCTCTGCGCACTGCGTGCGTGGCTGCGCGACGCCGGTACACCAGGCACCGCAGGCTCCGTATCAAACCTCCGGATACGGAAGCCATTCAGGCGGAGCTGTACGAGGGGTACAGAGCGGCGAAGACCGCCCTCCAAGCGGAGATCCTGCGGGCCAGGGGGTTGGCCCGCGAGGAGTCGCTGGGGACTCTGGAAAGGGACCCGTGGGGACGCCCGTACAAAGTGGTGCGGGATAAACTCCGCCCATGGGCTCCCCCGCTGACGCAGAGTCTCCGGCCCCAGCTTGTGGAGGACGTGGTGAGCGCTCTGTTCCCTTCCCGAGGGGAACACACCTCCCCGCCTATGGCTCCGCCTACTGCGGTGCCCGATGCGGACCACACCGTCCACGACGACGATGACGATGCTCCGGAGGTGACCGAGGTAGAAATGAGAGCGGCGGTACGCAGGCTTAATGCCAAAAATACCGCCCCAGGACCCGACGGCTTACCTGGGAAGGCCTGGGTCCTGGCCTTGGAGGCTCTCGGGCCTCGACTTAGGGGGCTCCTAAGCGCATGCATGGAGAGGGGCCAGTTCCCGCTTCGCTGGAAGACGGGGAAACTGGTCCTCATAAAGAAGGCAGGGCGCCCTGCGGACTCTCCGTCCGCTTATCGGCCCATCGTGCTGCTCGACGAGGTGGGCAAGCTCTTCGAAAGAGTCATTGCAGACCGCCTCGTCGGCCAGCTGGTGCAGGTGGGGCCGGATTTGGCGGAGAGCCAGTTTGGTTTCCGCAGTGGGCGCTCTACGGTGGACGCCATCATGCGTGTGCGAGCCCTGACGACGGAGAATGTTGTTGCCCAGGGTGGGGTCGTCTTGGCGGTGTCTCTAGACATCGCCAATGCCTTCAATACCCTGCCCTGGAGTTGCATCAGGGAGGCACTCCGGTATCACCGGATGCCGACCTACCTCTGTCGTGTGATCGAGGCCTATTTGACGGACAGGGCCGTCATCTACCCCGGTCACCAGGGAGTGTGGAACCGGCAAGAGATGTCGTGCGGTGTCCCACAGGGATCGGTCCTGGGGCCGCATCTGTGGGACATCGGATACGACTGGGTGCTGCGCGCCGACCTCCCTAGCGGCGTCAGCGTAGTGTGCTACGCTGACGACACGTTGGTCCTGGCGCAGGGGAGGTCGCACCAGGCAGCGGCCGAATTAGCGGCACGCGGGGTTGCGACAATCGTCGAAAGGATCCGGCAATTCGGACTCGACGTGGCCCTGCACAAGTCCGAGGCCATGTGTTTTCATGGCCCTCGGAACGCGCCACCGTTGGGGTCCCAAATAACGGTAGGAGGGGTTTCTATCGGCGTCGAGTCGATGATGAAGTACCTGGGACTCGTCCTCGACAGCCGGTGGAACTTCGTGGAGCATTTCCGACGTTTGGCTCCCAAACTGGAGTGGGCGGGCGCTGCATTGAAGCGGCTCCTGCCCAATCTAGGGGGTCCAAACGCCTCCTGCCGGAGGCTCTACGCGGGGGTCGTGCGGTCCATGGCCCTCTACGGGGCTCCTGTATGGGCGCGCTCTCTGGCGCTGCGGCCAGCCCGCCGGTTGAGCGCGGCCCAAAGGGTCATGGCCATCCGGATGGTCCGAGGATACCGCACGGTCTCCTGTGAGGCAGCGAGCTTCCTTGCCGGATTGCCGCCATGGGATCTGGAGGCAAAAGTCCTCGCGCACGTATGGGAGTGGCGCGAGGAGGCGAAACGCCGGGGCGTAAGTCCGCTGCCGCGAGAAATCGCGGCACAGCGGACGGAGCTCCGACGGGATCTCATGGAGTCATGGAAGATACGGTTGTCGCAACCCAGTGCTGGGCACGCCACGATTGCGGCGATAAGTCCCCTCTTTGTGGAGTGGCTGGAGAGGCGCCACGGCGTCCTCACCTTCCGCCTGACGCAGGTCCTCACCGGACACGGCAGCTTCGGGAGGTTCCTGTGTCGGATAAGGCGGGAGGAAACGTCTGGGTGTCACCACTGTGTGGATCGCCTGGAGGACACGGTGGAGCATACGGTGGAGGTCTGCCCGGCTTGGGCAGAGCACCGCCGTGTCCTCGTGGAGGCGATCGGCGGCAGAGACCTCTCGCGTATGGCCCTGGTTCAGGCCATGGTACGGAGCGAGAGGGCATGGGCAGCCGTCACCTCCTTCTGCGAAGCAGTAATGCTCGCGAAGGAGGAGGCGGGACGGTTGAGGGAAAGGCAAGTTTCGCGCCCTCTCGCCCCTAGCCGCCGCAGGAGACGCCCAGGGCGTCTCCTGCGGCGGATTTCCGGCCACCGTAGGCGCGGGCTTGCGGACGGTGAGCAATGGGTAGCTCACCGTCCGGTAAGGACCAGGCCCGGGTCGACGGCGCGTTGTATTCCACGCGCGCCTCAAAGAGATGTCGTCAGCACATAGCAGGGGTCCACTAGGGCCGATGCCTGCCGGGGTCGCGGGAAGGTACTTATGGGTCACCGAGGCCTCCGCAACACAGGCAACAAGAAGGAATACGGGTGGGTTTTAGCCAGTAAGAGTCTGACACACCCTCCCGCTCCGCCCAGAGCGGGAGAAGTTATTTGATGATTTCCCACCCTCAAAAAAAAAAAAAAAAAGAGGCCCACTACTTCAATTTTTCCAAAGTTACCTCACAGGTCGAAATTATGTAAGTAACGAGCTTCCTATTGAGTATAGAGTGCCACAAGGGAGTATTATTGGTCCAACACTATTTCTTATTTTTATCAATAACCTTTGCAACCTCATTATCCCAAATTATAAATTGTTACATACGATGATGATACTGCAATAACCTTCTTCGCAGACTCCTGGTCAGAACTATAAAGTAAAGCACGAAGTGGTCTCACATCCACCCTTGACTGGATTTTGTCTCACACCCTAACACTGAACACTAACAAAACTAAATACCTACATCACTTTCTATTAGCTCAACATCTCAGCTATAAACCGTATAAAACTCGTAGCTCATACTTGTCTCTCTTGTACTACACAAAATTGTAACTGCTCTCAAATTGACTCTGTTATTAATATTAAATACTTGGGTATAATTTTAGACAATACTCTAAACTTTAAAGCTCATATGGAAGCATTGAGGAGCAGAATGCGTAAGTTGATATATATTTTTAAAATACTTAGACACGTAGCTAACCAAATTTATTTTCGGCAATGTCTATTACGCACTTTGTCAGTAGCTTATATCTTACTGCATTTCTTGTTGGGGTGGGACTTCTAAACAATATTTCCATTGGAAATTGCACACAGAGCGATACTAAAGATTGAAACTTTCCGACCAATTTTATTTTCTACCACCCAGTTATATTAAGAGTGCAAAGTTCTTAACTTACGACAGTTGTTTATTTTGCGTTCAATCTTGTTACAACACCACACAACTCCCTATGTTAAACTTATATAGCGTCGCAAAGATTTAATTTATTCCCTTCCAAAGACCCGTTACTCCTTTACAAAAAGATTTTTCTTTTATCTTGGCCCGTTTATGTACAACCAAATTAATTCAAATATTTCAATATATTGTTTATCCGATTATGAATGTAAATCAGCAGTTCGCTCCTTCCTATTAAATAAAACGTATCATGAAACAGAATCATTTCTTCACCGTCGTAAAATAGGTACATACTTTATATAGCTATAGATACACCACTATATAAACGCACCACACCCATAACATTCACCACATACACCATACATACACCCTCACATCTGTTACATAAACTTTCACCACACAATACTTCATCCACATTCCATAATCGATGTAGTTTATATTTCTGTTTTGTAATTAATAAAATATAACACTAGTTTATTGTCCACCCCAGAGGGATATACCACTGTTTCTCTTTACTAAAGGCTATTATGTAGCCTATCTAAGAGGACAGTACCTCAACCATTTAGTATAGTATTCTAGTGATTATTTGTTTATGTGTTTATTGTATTATACTACAGCACTATTTATTTATTTAGTTTTATTATTATTTTCTTTTATTTCACTATTTACACATACAATTATATTTTAAAATATTAGAATATAAAAACATTAAAAAATATAAAAAAGGTAGCTCACCGGTATCGGGAACACAGTCCAAGCTACTGGCGGTCAGGGCACCAGAGAGAGGAACCTCCTGACAATGCGAGTTGTATCCAGAAGTACCGCTTTCTGAATCAAGCCCTTGATCCAGCTGCCCAACGAGAGCCTCCTTGGGTGTTGGTCGAGGCTCTTGGCAACTAAGCCATTGGCTGATACGACTATCGGCACAACGATTGCAGAATCCACATCCCTCATGTCGACAACCTCGCGAGCCAAGTCAAGATACTTGATTTGTTTATTTTTCTCGGCTTTCACGACGTTCACGTCATGAGGGACTGTTATGTCAGAAATCATTATGCGCCGCTCTATTCGATCCACCACCACTATATCAGGCTTATTGGCAACAATCATCCTGTCAGTGATGATGGATCGATCACAGTACAATGTGATATTTGTTTATTATAATTATTTTGCAATAAATTACCAGCGTTGGGTCATCGCGCTTTTCTTTCTTTTCTATGCAGTCCGACAAAGACCACGTTTTAGCTGTTGTAATTTCCCCAACTTAACAAAAACTTAACAAATTATTACGTCAAACACAACAATAGTTATTGTTTATTTGCATATTGCATCAAAGTACGTGTTACCTCTGTGAAACAAATTGCTTAAAGGGCGAGAGAGAAGCGAGACAGCCACAATAGTTTAATGACTTCTGGGCTCTAAACTTTCACTCGTTTGCTCCCTAACCTTCGCAAACTATCTCGTTTCTAAAGGACATGACCAGTTCCTGCCTTCGAATTCGGGAACATGTGCAGCATTACAGCTTTTACACTAAGATTTTAAAATAAATACCTAATTTATCATGGTTATATTATTCCGATTAAAGCCCAGGTTAAAATATCTGAAAAAAAACAGAATTTTAATTGATTCTGCTTTTCTCATAAATGCACTTCCTGATTTTGACGTTTCATTGTATCCATAATCATCCGGTAACCGTAATAACCTACACCTAATATGGGAACAATAAATTAAGAACGAGTTATTTTCGATCAAGTGAATTTTAATGACAAGGAATATGTCTCATAATCAGCCTATAATATTCCCACTGTTGGGACACAGGCCTCCTCTCTGTCAGAGGGAGTGATCCACCACGCGGGCCCAGTGCGGGTTGGTAGATGTCACATGTCTTCGAATTTTTGGTTTTAGGACATGCCGGTTTTCCTCACGATGTTTTCCTTCACCGTTTTGAGAGCAGTGGTGATGACATAATTTACGCAAAGTAAAGCTCCAGTCGGGGTTCGAACCTACGACCTACAACTCGTAAGTCGCGGCTGTTATCACTGGGCCACCACTGCTCTCATGTTTTGTTAATAATTATTTTATTTATTGACAAGCCTACAACTTAGATTAGGTTTTTATTGACGCGTTTGTGTAATTCTAAGATCGAACGCCCTAACTTTTTAAATAATCGCTGCCTATAAAGGAGTGTTATTTCTTTGACAATACATCTGACATTAGTAGCGGACAAGTGTAGGGTTCAGTGGGGCTACAATCTTTTTCATAAAATTGATAATTCAATTGATTCGAGTGAAAGCGTGAAAAATCAAATAGATTTTTGAATTTATATTTTATTTTACCGGTTTGAACTGCGTTTAATTAATATTAAGTATAGCTTTATTTATATTTATAACAAGTGAAGATTTATTTTGAATTAAATAGTCGACATTTTGTTATTTTTGTTGTAAAAGTGAGGGATTTTTGCCCTTTCACTGCCCTAATGTCATTCCATACTGAAATATGATAATTGAGTGAAAAATATGATTCTTTGGTTGAGTTGTTAGCTAGTAAAAGCAACTGATTTCGATTTTAGTGTGATACGATATTAATCTATGGTGATACGTTCGAGAAAAAATCAATTATTGATCTCAGGTTGCCATTCACATCCCTATTTACATATTCGGTCTTGTCGTCACGTCAGGTTTCATTGCAGTTCCCGACCCACGTTGTGTTTATGCGATCGTTGTTTAAGGTGCGATTATTGTGTTATATTTTTAACGACCAGTGCTATTCTTTACGGACTGACATCTTCAAAACCTGGTTACCATTGCTATTCTCAAAGGATTCATCTGTTTGCCCTAAGATTCGGTTAAATGGATATTATGATGAGATGCCTAAACTGTGGCATATCCGTATGGCGGATTCAAAGGCATATTATGTCAACGTTAACCTTGCCCCTGCAAGCGAGACTTGCCCGATGGTTGCACAATCAGGTATGTACCTATACCACATTGAAATACTATTTAGCAACAAGACAGCTATAAAGTCTGACACGGCGGTTCGATTACATGTGAGCCATCAAAACTTAACAAAGCAGCGTTTATTTGGTGGATTGCACGAGCCAGCCTTGTTAATAGTCAATCTATTATGATTATTGCTACACATCGCTGGATAGGACACTCGATAAAAGTGTGTAATATAAGTAGGTAAAAATTGGGGTTTCCAGATCAGATAAGATCTGGAAACCCACAATTTTCACTCATTCATCATTTCATTCATTTAATTTATACGTGTAGTATGGTGAGAGTAAATTTGAATCTGAATCATACAAATCTATTCAAATAGTAAAGAAGATCTGTAAATAGGTCTCCCCCAGCTCTGTATCTATTCGACCTCAGTTATCATTTTTCATCTGATTGGAAAATAAATTTATTTCAAACTGATTTAAATAATAGGAATTTCATCTTCCGGTAGAATCTGGTAGCATAGAATGTCTTCTGAATCAGGTATTACTAAATCACGTATTATGGTCCTCGTTGATGATGTGCCAGTTTGCCGACACTTTGTTGAACCCGCTTTCAATTTTTCATGACCAATCTGCATTTCGTTAACTCGGGAGAATGTTAGCTCTCTATTACCACTTTTAAAGACAAGTTCTTGAATGGTTCCCGAATTTAATGCATCATGCATGTTTAGAAAGAATAAATCTTCTTGCGATGTATCTCTGACTTGAGGTTTTGATGAATCTACGCTCGAGTTTTTATGAGCGGGGTGTATATCACGGACAAATATAGCTTCACCATTAACGTTCTGAATAATAATTTTACAAATGCCTTCAGAAGTATATTTCACTGAATCTGTTTTCATTGTAGTTAATGTCATTTATTTTAAAATTGTTTAATTTTGTTTATGATCCAACCTTTTAGGTGCAATTGTAGGAATCGAATGTTGCATAAAATTACTGTAAGTAATTTATAGTTACTTAGGCTCCATTGCTAATTGCATTTAGTAGCTTATTCAGGAAACAATCAATCTGTCCTCCTCCACTTTAGAATAATTTTATATTTCTGTTTCTTTTAAAAATAGACGTTTTGATTTGTCAACATAATCCGTTCCTTTCACAGCGTTCAAATAAAAACATTGAGGAAATTGTATAGTATGTTGCATCCAAGGATCATCGTAAATCTCCCAATCTTCTATAACTCCTCCACATGAGAAACATGCTGCTTTATCATTTACACCATTTCCAGAATAAAAAAATCCAGCGTCAGCCATTTCCATTACCAATCTTCTCCTTGAAGCAGCCGTTGCCCAATAGTAATTAAATGAAAATTCACGCATTTTAAATGCACTATACAGGTCATATCGAGGATTGTATTTATTTTGACACATGTTCTGTATACTCATTTACTAGTTCTTGATCCAGGTAATTATAAATGTATAATGACATCGCACAGCTGTTACTAGCAACTTATAATGATTAGCATTGGATGGCATTGGTAGGGATAGGAAACTGTCACCTATTACCCAACTGTGCAAAATTAAACAAGAAAATATTTATTTTAAAAGTTTATTATCTATACACCATTTATTTAAACTTATTACATTTTTTAAAGCACATATTTCATCATGATAAATACAACTTAACATATCATGAGAATGTTCATATTTATTATACAAGCTTAATAAATTAGGACAACCTTCATCTTCTAAATTTTTGATATTATTATTATTCGAAATAGTTTTTAACCATAACACTTTTTCTAAACCTTTGGTGTAAACACTTTTATCTCTTAAAATATCTACAATCAAATTCTGATGATTTGAGTAAGGCACAAATCCGTCTCTCCAGTATATCTTTCTATTACGTTCAATCCAACTGACTTGCCGTTTCTCTGGTTTTGTCAAATCGGAAAATGGAAATGGTGGTTCAATTAAAAACACCTGATTTTTTTTATTCCATAATACAGCAATTTCTTTAATAATAAATTCATTTGTTTCTGTTTTAAAACCTTGAATATCTACAATGGCAGTCATGATAACCTGCGCACTATATTACTCAAAGGTTTATATTCCACAAGGCGATCGTTAATGATTAAACAATATCCAGTTGTGTTATCCGGTATTGCCGCTGAACATTCAATCTCTAGCCGGACATCTACAGGGCCTGTTTTCAAACTATCGTTTTGTCTTGAACAGTCTATGATAAAGAGAGGAGCCTTCTCCTTGAAACCTACCAAATCAAGCAAGGGGTCTGCAGGACAGTTGTAATACGACTGACGAAATTTCACATACATTTCATATAATATATTGTATTTGTTCTCCGAAAAATTTAAGCCTAGAGGCTCGTAAGGGTAATACTGTGAATTCAAAAATAGTGTTACGTTGGTAACCTCACAGTGATCAAACAGAGAACTGTCTTTGGTTTTGTTATTTTTTCTGTTGGTTTGCATGCAAAAAATTACATATCGAGGTTTCTCTAATTGCGATGCAGTCTTAACTGACCAAGAATGTTTTGTAGTTTTAGGGAGCAAAGGATACTCATATAAATCCCAATTTCGAAACGCCATCTGAATAGGTTTATCTCTTTCCAAGTGTTTTAGTAGTGTCAGTCGTTCGCGGTCTGACACTTTTATATGTGGTACACGCCATTGCAATCTTTGTATGTCTATTTGAAAATGCGCAATATCATCAGTGGGTATGATACTGTTTAAGATAGAGTTACTTCTATTCAGAATAAGTTCATGTTTACAATTTATCACAATTTTATTGTAATCCTCCGCAAATCCTAAAATCTTATTAAGAGGTACAATAACACTAAAATGACCATCATTTTTTAGTCCATGTATGTTCCAACCCCACAGAGCAGCAACTTTATTTTCTCCATCATTCATTGAAACGTATGACTTTATTGTCGACGTTATTCCAGAATTTTTAATGCGATCTATTTCAATTCCATTTATTTCGTATCTGATATCTTGAAACAAAAACATAACAGGGTTGTTACTGAACGTAATATTTTTCTTAATCGGTTTTCCATCTTTGTCGAAGAACTTTGCTTGGCCCTCGACGTAAATTGAACTGGCTGACGGTAACACGTATATGTCTTGTTGGTGTATGGGGATTCTGATTTCATCGTTTTCTCTAAAGCTGTTAGTGTAGGGATTGTATGAGTGGACTTCATAGCTTTCAATAGAACTATCGAAGTGGGGTAATTCCGTAATTTGTAGTATATTCATACTTTAAATCCTAGAGCTTTAAGAAAATCTTTATTTGCTTCACTCAATACCTTCACTTTTTTCTTACGTCTATGCACCTTAATGGTCGTAGATGGAATAAGACGTTTGATTTTCACTGGAGTGTTTTTATAATATACTATCATTTTGTTTTTCTTAAATGAAGGCGTAATTGAATATGTTCTTCACCAAAGTTAATACAGTTACCAAGTTGATCTACAATCTTAATAGATATAGATGAAATTAGATTTTTGTTTACTGGAAAGTAAACAACGTTTTGCGGTATTTCTAAGTACCGGTGACCTGGAGCAGTATCTGATACAAATTCGTGGATAAAATGAGTTGGTAATCCGTTGTAGTATGAACCGTGAACAAGATCACACTCGATTCTGATTACAGACAGATTGCTATTAATGATGGTCACATTTGGTCTAGAATTTAATATTGAAAAGTATAGCAAACCGCACTCGTATTGATCAGATAAATGTAGAGGTGGTTGAAAATACGAAACCAATTCAGATTTATTTCCAGAGATGGTAACCGTAGTAGACATGCTTTCATACTGAAGTCATAAAGAAGATCATGCTCATTTTATTCCTTGACTACACCAAAAACTCTTTAAGAAATCCAAACATAGATGTCCACAATTAAAGGGGTTATCATGTTGTATATTCTCATAATTATATCGGACTTTAGACCCTACGTATTTTATAAATTCCTTGGGGGGTTTAAGATTTCCGTAACTGTCGAAATACTCAATATAATCATTACATTTTGCATAGGCTACCCAATGAGAACCAGGGTTTTTAGAACTATCTAAATTAATAACTCCGCATTCTTTTATACAAGGGCATTTAGGGAGCTGATCTCTCATAAATACACCTCTAAAATAAGGGATACTATTTCCATATTTCAAAATGTCAAAGTTAGTTAAGGCTCGTTTGGGTAGCCGATATTTTAGTTTTTTTCTTTCGATACAAAAATTCCAAGCCCATCTTTATGCGGTTTAAGGTGTAATCCTTTCCCAATGCAAAGCGTTTCCATTTTTTCATTGTGTCTCCTCGATTCATCGAACAACTTTTTGGCCATCTTGAATTCGTTAATGGTTTTAGCAATACCAGCTGCACCACCTGCTAAAGCCCCTGCTGCTGATAATCCCGCAAAAATAGGAATTAACGGCAATACTCCACCAGTTTTTGGTATAGGAATAACACGAGGAAGTTTAATAGATGAATCATCTGCAAATTCTCTGGCAGCGGCGATAGCCAATTCTATAGCAATTTTTTTACTTTTTGTTTTCAATTTTTTCATGTGTCTCTTGGTTTTACAAATAACATTTTTTAATTTACTTTTTAACCCGTTTCCAGGTGTAAATTTTCGATGGCAGTTTGTTCTACTACTACTACTTTTCAGACCAGAACCAGTTTTAATTTTTGTCGACATAGCCCGGGTTACTAAGCGTGCTGCAAATTTTTCACCTACACTCGCATCCGAAGCAACTGCTCGTTTTTTAGCCATATTTAACAAAATTAAATCAGCGTCGTGTCGATCCTTTAAGTTTGATGATTTATGATAGGCAATGTCGTGATCTTTGCAATATTCGTCTAATTTATTAATTCCGTTATCTCCTTGTGTAAGCCTTTTAATTAATTTTGTACCAGGACCACAATAATTGTATCCCGGTAAGTGTAATTCAAAAGGTAAGTGATTTATAATCCAATTGAGAAGACTACTCTCTCCAATACACATTATAAGACTGATTAATCTGGATTGAACACTTTATTAAATACTTATAATTTGAATTGTCGTTAGTTAATGTTTTATTATTTATGATAATATATTTGATTTATCAATCCAACTATTTTCAGCTGAAGGCAAACCTAACCATTTGACTAAAACCCTGTTACCTTTTCTTCTAAGAACTTTCTCCACTAGATACACATTGGGATGTTTAGTTTTTTGAAGCTCTTGCCCATAAAATGCACCTAAAATAGGTTGACCTTTGATTGTATCTTCTATTAAGTAGGTGATAGGAGTTGTATTTTGTATCATTCGAATTTTAAATATTTCTGTAGACCAATTGGGAGTGTAACCTTTTTCAAATGTTCCTTTGTACTTACTGATACGCACATAATCACCAATTTTATATTTGCTTCTAATATTATGATTTTTTACCAATCTTGAATACCTTTCTAATATATGTTTTTTATTAATGTTATCCACATTAGCAGGAACTTCATCAATTGTCCGATGATAAGTGTGATTGTATTTGTAAATAACATTATTAAGCGTGCTATCTATCCAATTGTAGCTGCCTCTTAAACTAAATTCCTTATAGACTTTCGATTTCAATGTCCTGATAAATCGTTCAACTATTGATGCCTTTTTGGTTGAGAAGGTTGAATAATGATTAATGTGATAAGTTTTCATAAGCTTTTGAAATTGATTATTGTAAAATTCTGTTCCATTATCCGTTTGCAGATTTTTCGGAACACGCCCTTCATCCAATAATTTCTTAAAAGAGTTACATACATCATCTTTGGTTTTACTTTTTAGAGGAAAAATCCAAGCATATTTCGAGAATGTGTCAATAATAGCAAGAATAAATCTGTAATTTTGATTTTGCTTTGAAATTGATTGCATATCGATTAAGTCTGCTTGCCACAGGTCATCTATATCTTTCATAATAACAAATCTTCGTGGAAAGTTCACCCTCGCATTTTTATGAATTTCGTTTACCACGTCGGTTTTGCTCATGTTCACAACAGTACATTTGTTTTGACTCCGTCTATAATACTGAATGAAAATTTTATCATGATGAGTATTTATTCCTTAATTATGCCAGCTTCTTTCAACTCTTCAAGTATCGATAAAATTTCATTATCATGGTTGGTGTTGCCAGCATCACTGGAAGCAACTAATAGTTTCAATCTCTCAACCAGTTCGTTAGAGTCATCCCAATATACCAAGTCAGTGTTATTTTTGTATTCCTTTAGGGTTGGTAAGCTTCCTCCAGTGTGAATATTTTCATTTAACGATTCGGAAAATAATGGTTTGATTACTTCACGATATTTTATTCCCTTGTCCCCTCTTATTTGCCCACCAGGATTAAAATCTCTCTTATGAGCATTTGTATAATTCAGCATGTCCTTATATACAAGTCTATCTTTACTCGATATTAATTTTAAATGAGGTTTTCTTCGAAGTAAAAGTTCTTTCAAGCCAGGGGTTAAATTATAGGATTTGTCATCGATTTTAATTAAAATGGCACTGTTGTCATTCAAACTATCAATTTTAGAAAATGAGACTACTGAATTACCCATTAGCAATGTTTTGTTTACACTTCTTATTCCAAACGGTATATTTACACCATCATAAATATCATGGATATCACGACCCTCTAGCGAAATTTCGAAATCATCGGGTATTTCTTTTATAGGGGACTTTTTAATCACTTGTGCAGAATTCAGTTTTGGATCGTAGCAGTCTTCAAACTTTGTAGATGAACTAGTATTAATTTCATCCAATTCGATGTCATCAGAATTTTGGAGTGTTGTATTTTGTAAGTGCTTTATTTTTTCCATTGATATATTCGAATCGACTAGTGCTTTAAGGGGATCTGTGACGGTTTTTAGCACTTTATCAAGTGACAAGTTCATGGAGTGTTCCTGGTTCTTCATTTGTTTTATTTTATTCTTTATAGAGTCTACAGACTTCACTAATTCTATTTTGATATTCTTTTCCATGTTTTAAACAAGTGTACTCAGCCAAAGAAAATATAATACTAAGTTACATTAATATGTTATTGATTTATATAATTAAATATTTTCGCTCAAAATTTAAAAAAACTATCTAAATTCTGTCTGTACCTTCCATTGTTTAATGAAGAGTCTTTGGAAATAGTAACAAAGTTATATGGCTCTCTCCAAACTGTATTACAAATATTCTTGAACTGATTCCATGACATATCAGAACTAACATGCTCTTCATAAATATGTTTCAAGTTTACATCGTCTTGTTTAAATATTATCAGAAAGTTTGCATTATCACGCAGTAACTGTTTCGGAATTTTAGAGTATGTTTGACATAAATAAAAACAATCGATTTGTTTATGTCTACCCATAGAGAAGTAATTACGAATGTTTATTTGATTTTCACATGCCACATCATCGAAAATAAATACAGAATGGGTTAGTGCTGCATCCGGGGCTATGACTTCTTTATTATCATTAAATTCATGAAACTTAACCTGATGCACTCTCTTTATAACTTCTCGTAAGAACCTGTATTTTGGTTGAAAGTTAGTTTTTGAGTACAGATAAAGATTTTGAAATTTTAGACCATTCTCATGTAACAATAAACTAAGCACTACATTTGTTTTTCCACAATTCGAGGGACCACATATAATACAACGAATCGTATTTGGTAACAGAATGCTATGCCTAATGTGGTTATCAGAGTCACCCAGATTTATATGATTAACATTAAGTGATGTGTGTTGTTTGATCAACTTCATTTTGACTAATAATACAATTTTACCCATACATAGATATATAAAGCCTAAGTATAATAAGCTAGTATGGTATTTATGTTCATGACTAGTGATCTTATAGATTAATAAAATTAAGAACACTGAAAGGCCATAACAAGAATAAAAAATCATGCATCAGTTATAAATGGTTTATTCAGATAATTTTAAGTTACGAAAATCAGCACTACCACTAACTAAATTAATAATGTATGCTTTTTCTTTACTAATTATAAACTAAGATTATAATAACATTACAATTTATTCATAAATACTTTATATTTATAAACTACTTCTCAAAATAAAATTTCACAGTGACCCCAAGGTAAAGTTTCAATTAGGTTCGTGAGTATTTGTCTCTTATCATCATTTCTATTTAATACTACTTTATGAATTTCTTGAGAGTACAGTACATGCTTGAGTGATTTAATTATATTCATTTTACATTTGAAATTGACATTATTTGTTAAAGCTTTACTGTAATGAGATAATTTTAATCGATTAGTAACAGCTTTAGATATTCCTTTTGCTTTTGTGATGCGAGCTTTTGAAGTGATTATACAATATAGTTTAGCTCTCAATCCTACAAATTCGGTTATGATGTCACCCCCTAGTTCATCTTTAAATAGTCCTGGAATTTTAGTATTTACTCTTGGCATGCTGTAACAATTATCAGTCTGGAAATTACTTGTATCAAATTTTGCGAAATCATTTTTTATGTCTTCATATATATCCTCTGTATTTATAAAATAAAGAAGGCTGTCTGTGTCTGTATAACACAGTCTTGCGCGAGTTTTATATTTATTTTTAATAAAGTTGTAGTGAAATTTATACAAATGTTCCTTTGCAAATTCTAGAACTGTAAACCCAATGTAGATAGGGCGATCTAAAATGATTTTTTCAGGAGTTAATTGAATAGCAACAAAATTTTCAGAAAAGATCGCAATACTTTTCAGATTTGGTTTAGCAATTAATTTTTCTGCACCGTGGTGCTTGTTAGTTTTATTATTGTAATCATCCCACATGGTAACTAATTTAACGTTAACCTGTTTGCGTCTATTTTCAATCGTTTTCCCAAATATAGCATTATTAAGGAGTTTGAAAAAGTCTTTCTCAAATACGGTTGTTGAAGCTTGACGCAATGTAGTATTCAAGTCAATATATTTTTTTAAATAATTTTCTTGTCTAAAAGTTAAAATACGGTGAATTTTTTTCAAAATTAGTCCATTCATTATACATGCCTTTAAATGAACGTAATGTATGACATAGCTGAATTTGTCGTATAAATTTGCAATTAATTTAGGTGTTTTGCCTCCAGGAGGTGTGAACCTCTCGGGCGCAAAAGGTAAATCACTATGCGTATTATGTAAACTCTCAGGATATAATAAATCAACTTCTAAAATATATCCATATTCAGAATCATCTGATATTGATAACACATTTATTGTTTTCATCTCATCGATTGTCAAAAAACGGAAATCTGAAATAGGCATTTTCTTTGTCATTGCGTAACCATATAAATTGTTACAGTCAAGATAAATCAAATAAGTTGATTTTTGAGAAGCATCATAATTTGGTAAATATTTATTATTAGCTTGAGCATGGCGAAGAGAACATTGTGCCAAGCCTCCACGTATTCCCTTTTCCAAAAATTCATACACTTCTAAACTATGAATTAATTCCAATTTAACGCCTGTGTACAGTAGCATCGCATCCCAGCTTAAACTAGGTGCAGTAATATAATACGCTGGATCAAGTTGATAATGATCCAGACAAGTCTGTCTAAATTTTTCGAATACGTCAGAAAGAAGTAATACGTCGGTCTTTAAATATAAATCTGTATATTCTCCAAGTGATTTAATATTAAATGACTGCCAAACAGATTGTGCGTGTACGTATTCATTATCGCTAATATGTTGACAATTCAAACTGTTATAGAAACAAACTTTCGATGGAAGTTGAGTCTCGTTATATTTTGAGTATGCATTTATATAATCATAGGGATAAATTCCTTTTTGTCGTAGCAACTTTAACTGATTATAACTTATATCTGGAAATTGTTTTGATAAATTAACAAAATCGGGTTCATCCAAATTATTTACTAATGTGCTTAAACTTGAATTAAGAAATTGATAAGAATCTATGAACTTAACTTGAAAAACCCTTGATTTTAATGCATTCTTAGTATGGAGTACTTTTGTGAATGACATATATCTTTCTTTGGTTTTCGGAATAATTTTAAAAGCACCTTCATACTTCGATAATTCTTTTATAAATAGGTGAGAGTCATAGCCGGATAGGTTATGAAAAATAACAGGCACGAAAGGGCAAACTCTTAACATTAAATTACAATGAGGGTGTGCTGCGCCACGGTATTGTGATGTAATGTGATCATGATCCATTACTTTATCGTCAAAGAGCAAATAATTACAGATATGACATGTAGCGGCTTTTTTATAATGGTTTTCTTGGTCCGTAGTTAAAGGTGCCATAGGTATTTTATTTAATAAGATACTGTAAATGTACTCCAAATCTCTTATTAAATATTTTATAAATACTTCTACACAATCAGCTCCTCTATAAGTAACATACTTATTCAGATCCGTGTTGTGTGAACAACAAATATAGTAACCAAAACATGAAGGTTCGTGAACCTTATAGGTACGAGTATTTTCAGTTACATTTACGTTGCAGTTTAGTAAAAGACTTTCAAAATCGGCGTATATAACGAAATTAATTTTTTGTTTTCTTTCGAAGTTCTTAAATTGAAGAATACTATTCTTTTCAGGTAACATTGTCATAATCTTAGGACACTTATTATGGGCACTATATTTTGTTTCACTCGTGAAAACTTGTAAGCATGTCTCACATAGGTACATTTTACCTTTATGTTTAGTTATTTGACGTTTGATCAATCTCAATAGATTTTTAATTAAGCAATAATGCCCGTTACCTTTCTGTTCAAAGTACAATAAATTGACATGCTGGTTTTTTCTTAAACTTGTCAAATATAAAGGACCAGTGACCATGTTTTTATTATCTAATCCATATATATTAATACTTAAGTCAGGATTTAAATTTTCAAATATTTTAATATCTTTACATGATGGGGGAATGGAGAGACCATCTATATTTAAAACTTTTGAAAAATGTGGGTATGAACTAGTTCTGCAAACATTCATTTGGGTGGGGTATAATGCAGCGACAATACTCCATAAAAAGCAGTTGTTATCGCTGTTTTTAATATTCAAACAACTTCTAGTTTTTTTTATTACTTGCGGCAAATCTATATAGGTGCCACCTTTCAAAGGAGAGTATTTGTTAATGTTAATTTCTAGATGACTTATAAAGAAACAAGACCAACCAGATTCTCGATGTTGGAACTCTGAGAGCTTTCTGTCAAATGTATTTATTGTTTTCAAATATAATTCATTTATATCTGTATTATTGTTATATACAATTTCATATTTTGTGTTAAACGATTTAAGCTGTTGCTCATCAGATTTTGGAAGAGTGAAGTAAGCAAAAAGCTCAAAGTTTAATTTAACACAATTATGTGTTATCAAACAATCGTTAATTAGTCTTATGACCTTGTGCCGATTATCCATTAGGAATTCCTCAGGTATTAGGTATTCCATTGATGGATTTAGTCTGTAACTTATTATTCTCTTTTTAAAAGCCGTGGCTATTATATCGATATTTTCAATTTCAGTTTTTAGTATGCAATTAGATTTATGCAAATTCGTTCTCAAATGATACTGATATTCAATTTTAGGTATTTCAATGTGACATTTTTGACATATTATTATTTTATCGTTGTTATTTGTTCTGATTCCGGGTCTAGGTGTAACTGTAAGAAAGAAAAAATCAATGAATATTCAATCAAATTTTATGTAATATGAATTATTATCAATACTTAATTTCTATAACCGATTACATGATTTAATTATATGCATAAGTAAGAACCGCCTAAGGTTGCTATTACATTATAATAGATTTACATCCTAGATCTAAATATTTATTCTTATTAATTTGTAAATTACAAAAAGAATAATAATATCGAATTATTAGAAGAGAGTAATACAAAAAATAACTGTGAATAGGCATGTAGTTATACTAGGATAAGTACCTACTTTTTTATTTAAGTACTATTTCAATAATAGTTACTTACAAATGTTGGTGGGTACTTAGCATACTCTTTTCGAGTAGCTATAATAAAATTAGACAAATGTTGCCAAGCATCTGTATTGTCAAAGGTTTGATTTTTAAGCGTGACAATTGCTTGGCGCCACCTATTCATTGGAGGAACTTTCTCTATTTCATCGCACCGGTATATTTTCAAATCAATATAGTGCGTTCCCGGCTTGTTTTCGTGGGTTTGGCGCGAATGACCGTTTGCAAGGCGTCGTGTTATATATGAAGCTAACGGTGTTTTACCAGTAATTGCAGGGACCTCTTTCTCGTCGTCGTCGCTATCGGTTCCAAACAGATCGTATACCGTGCTCTTCCTTGGAGCGATCGGTTTGATATACGGCTTCTTTGAAGCTGATGGACGGGGCGACGGCACGGCAGGCGTCGCGGATGTGGACGGCCCTGGTATCGGACTTGCTCTCGATGTTGACGACCACGAGCCTCGTGCCAGCTCCATCGTGCGAGTTGATGCTTGCTTCCTTTTTCGGCCGTCATTCTTCTTTTTTGGAACCTGAGGTTCCTCGTCGACGTCGGAGGGAAAAAGGGTCTCAGCGTTTTCGTGCGACCTGAAATGGAGTGAAGCAAATAAATATTAATACAATCAAATAATGATTCAAGCGCACATCCCACTTTGACATATCAGGTACAGGTAAGTACACTACTCTAATTAATTATTATTATTATTTTATTATTATCTATCCATCGAAAATAATCTAAATACAAATACATCTTTTTAGAATACTGAAACATAGTCATCACTGAAATAATACTCTATTAAACCACAATACTATATCGCGCTAGATTAACTGTACAACATAAATAGAAGAGCAGATTGATTGCTATTAGGAATAACTCATTGCTCGATTCGGAGAATCGAACCCCTTAGTGCTTCGCTATTGCTGTAACTACTAACACTACATAAAAATACTACTGCGATAGTAAAAATAAGATAATGTAATGTTATTAAAGAACTACTTACATTTTCCTTATTGCAGGTCGATTCTTGGTAAGTACTTGATGTTAATCTGGAGCTCCTGGTAGCTGAAGTGATGCTCCTAATTCACTGTCCAATATTTAAATAGCCGGGATCCACGTGAGGTTTTTCCATATATGTAATTCACGCGTGAACCTAAAATCCTGACTCAGGAATTCTTCACGGGACAAATGCTTTGCAATCATAACCCAAATCTACAAATCTCAACCTTATTATTATGATATCTAAAGTGTACATTAATATTTGACTAGGTATAGTAACTACAGTCCAAGTCTTACATACTAGTTAAATACCACGACTTCGTTTATATTATATTTATTTTATTACAACATTACATTATTATTAGTTTATTGTATACTAATACACCACAGTAAAAGAGTTACCCAACTGTGTCAAGCAAAATACGGTGACATTACCGGTCAACATTACCTTTCTTTTGGTGATTTAAAAGTTATAATTTTGAAGAATAAGATAATAATATCAGGCAAAACCACGCGTAATAATAGTACTATGTCGATATTGCGATTTTGTTTTGATCCATCTCCATATATAGAATTAGAACTTACATTGCAAATTAGACATACTACTTCCATACGATGGTTTTGCTTGCCGAATTTTCTCAATAAAATGTATAGAAAAATTACAATAAACAAACGTACAGTAGTGTTTATTTTATCAATATTATAGTAAACAATAACGATGTCTTGAGGTTTCAATTTCATCATACCATTTTTGTCCTTGATACATCTAACAAAAAAATGTGCGACTTTGAACTCTATAGGTTAAAATGAAATTATATATAAATTGAAAAAATATATTAAAATCAATCATTCAATTATCTGCTCCTGCTGAGTTCTGAGTCGTGACTGAAAAGGGTATCATTGCGTAATGTCGGTAAGTGTTAATATTTTCTTTAAAATATTAGTTAATTTTAATCCAAATTTAAAACGTATTAGTTGATTGATTATATTATTATAGATACATAATACGTCTTTGAAATCAGAGTTTTCGTATCAAAAGTATGTTTGTATTTGTAGGTATACCTAATACAACACGACTTTAATGGCATTCTGTATTTTTATTTTAAGGACTCCGAAAACGACCTCTTCAACTTCATTCCTATGAATACTGTGGTAGGACAGAAATACGAAAAACAACTAAATCTGGAGGGCCCCAGCAACAAACAGCTCAAGAGATGTTCAACAGCTGCATTCACCTGTTTAAAAAAACTTACGCGTGGTGCTAAAGTGATCAGGATCGAAGTTTATGATGTGGAAAATTTTCCTGATTCCATAAATTCGCTATGTAATTGTGATGCCGAATTGTGCGTGCAGCATGTAGTTAAAAACGTTTTAATGGACGATATTTATAAATCGGTTAAAGAAATTGCTGTAAAAGTATCAAATAATATGTCGTAAATAAATAATAATCCTTATTAAATTATAAAGTATTTTTATTTAACCTTTCACATAAGCACCCACACCTAATAGTTCTTTTACATCACGAAGCGATGTCATGTGACTTTTAAGTCTATGAGGTTAAAGTTGAAAGTCGAATAATTCACATCGGTTCGTGAGATAAAAGAACTCTACCTACATTATAAAACACATAAAAATAGTTGATGTAGGTATGCACTCTCTAATACAAATATCAATACTTCACCTACATAACCCAGATCAACATTATCTTCACGCCTGTAATTCCTAATGGGGTAGGTAACTTATACACTTATTAGGCCTCCCCCTACGATGGAAAGCGAGCCTGTTATCAATAATAAATTGGTCATCATTTTATATAGGTAGGTACTCGGCCTCTACCTGTATTTGTTTAATTTTTTTATTCGCAACAGAACATCATAGTTACATTTTGTCCAATCGATGCAGTGACGTATATCAGAAATCCGATATAAGACGACATCGGAGAATGTGCGACCGCATTCAACTATCAGAATTCAAATGTGCGGCATAGATGGTATTGGGAATTATTAAATACACAGTAATTGAAAAGTTGATAGATCGTTAAGATCTAATCTGAATATATAAATAGTGAATAATATAAAATTGAATGAATGAAATGATGAATGAGTGAAAATTGCGGGTTTACAGATCTTATCTGATCTGTAAACCCCAATTTTTACCTACTAATATACATAGGTACAAGTCTGAATTTTCATAGAATTTCATATAACAGGTTTTTTTATCACCCATGTTACAACTTATTGAATACCGAACAGGCTGGCAATGAGAGATTGCTAGGTCATATAATAGTAGGTCGTGGGTGTGGTCTCTCAGTCAGAAGACTGCGCTTCTATATGATTCCTGCAGACAGCCCGTTACTACCCATTATTTTCCATGATAATTATCAGGTAAGATATTTGATCATCTAATTGCAGGTATTTACTATTTGTATGGTTAGTTGAAGAAAGTATAACTTTTTATGTTCTGCTGTTCATGATGTGAACTTATCTTGGTGCTGTAATTCCACGTGATTGGTAACAACCACAATACTATGCTGTATTTGTCACATTCAGTCTATAGGTGGATGACCAATTATCAACATTATAATAGTATTTAAAATCAATATTAATAAGTAATTGTATTTTTAGGATGCGGTAACCATCTATGCGTGTCGAGCCTGTTGGACTCGAGCAAATCGTCAGTTAATTCAGGATTCATCAAGGGGCTTACAAGATAATGTGGCGCCAGCCATGCCCCATGGATCATTAACACCAGTGTCTCCACCACCACCACCGCCACCACAACAACCAATACCATTACCACCACGAGCACATACTAGCATCAGCTGATGGTATAAGTTGACCAAATTACAAGCGTGCCAGCAGTACTTCCCAGTAGCCACTGCACACTGTATATTTAATAGATGTGTCAATCGTACTTTGCATTTAATACCTATGTTTACACATAATCAGCCTATAATGTTCCCACTGCTAGGACACAGGCCTCCTCTCTGTGAGAGGGAGTGGGCCGTAATCCACCACGCGGGCCCAGTGCGGGTTGGTAGATGTCACATGTCTTCGATTTTTTAGTTCGAAGGACATGCCGGTTTCCTCACGATGTTTTCCTTCTCCGTTTTGAGGGCAGTGGTGATGAAATAATTTACACAAAGTAAAGCGCCTGTCCGGGTTCGAACCTACGACATACAACTCGTAAGTCGCAGCCGTTACCACTGGGCCACCACTGCTCTCAACAATTTCTATGTGCCACGCAGTTACAAAGTTTGTCAGACACGTTTATTTTCTAATGAGTGGCACTTTTTACCACAAAATACTGCTCTTTTGTCTACATTAGAAGGCATGTCAGTCAAAAAATATATTTTACCTTTATATTAATCGATCGTGAACCTAGTGGCGATTCGCCATTAGATGCAATATTAGGTTATTATTGTAACTATATAGTAGGTCGTCTGTTGTTGCCATGTCATGACACTAGTCTGGTATCTTGGCAGGTCTAGGCACCAAGACTATGTAATCACACCAGCATAATTTATAGAAAATGTTTTGGTTTCCATTGAAGAGCATTTAATGTGTTTTTGTTACTTTTATGAATTTATTGTAATTATTTATAAGTTCCCCGGACTCCAAACCCACTAACAAGTGGTCTCCACTTGTTAGTGATAAACCATCTAATTGTACTTTGTTTATATTGTCCGTCTTTCCTACATCTTTTTTTATTTATGAATATTAAAAACAATTTATTCAGTCAAATAAGAGTTTAATTATTCAGTGTAATCCTCATCCTTTCACAAATAATATAAGCCTTAACGACCCGCATACTCGTTTGCCCCCTTCATGGTATAAAACCTAGCGCCTCGATGGCTTGTTGAATAGTAGAAAATCATTCTTAAACTCGATAACCACACTGCCTAGCGCCATCTCTTATCGAAAAACAGAGTTATTTAATGAAAAATTATCTTTTTTCTCAGTTTCCTGACCTTTTAGACTTGTGAAACTTTTTTATTTGTAAACTATAGAAAGCAACAATTGCAAAAATAAAACAATATTTGCTGCACATTGATTTTGGCAACTAGGCAGGCGCTCACCGTCCCACTGGTCATGTCCTTTTGTATTTTTATAACGCTTTTATTAACTACGTAATCGCCTGCTCAATAAAAGAAGCATCGTCAAAAACACGTTGAACTCAAATTCATAACAAGACGATTCAACGAGTGAAAATATACAGCGTGTATCAAAAACGTCTGGTCATACTCGTATTAGTGATGTGATATACTATTAAATGTAGCGCACAACTCAATGGTAGAAGATAGTCCCGCTCTATCCCCTGTGGTGACTAGACATGCCCTTGGAGTCGTCGTGTACTTACTAATAATTCGGTAGTTGTACTCTAAACCCAAAACCCCTAACCAGGGATTCTGAACAACTTTCTATATGGACAGATGTTTCTTTTTTTGCGATAACAATGTTGGTCCCATGGAGAAACTTGTTCAGTTTCATGGTCAGTACCACAGTCCTTTCTATATGGACAGATGTTTCTTTTTTTGCGATAACAATGTTGGTCCCATGGAGAAACTTGTTCAGTTTCATGGTCTGTACCACACTCTTAAATATGACCATACATTTCTGATACACATTGTGTATGAATATGAATAATAATTATAGATATGAATATAACCATCAAAGCACAAGGATTTTAAGAAATATGATGTACTTCAGGCTTTATTATTTCCTAGCTTATATTAAAAGTAACTTAACAAACAAAATAATAAACATAATATTACTAGCTCTTGCCCGCGACTTCGTCTGCCATCCAGGATAAAAAATAGCCTATGTCCCTCTCCAAGTCTCATGGTCTACCCATGTGCCAAATTTCATTCAAATCCGTTCTGCCGTTTTAACGCGAAAGCGAAACAAACAAACAAACTCACGTTCGCATTTATAATATTAGTAAGGATGTGTATCTGTTTTTAAGAAGTGATCCTTAAATTCTTCTCCTTATTTCCTCTAGTCCTTCTACCACAAAAAAATCACACTACAGAAAGGGATAGACTTACATGGATATTTTGAGGAAGACGGAGAGGAGACATTCGTTGTAGATGGCCATGGAGATGAACAAGCTCTCGTTGAACTCTGAGGGCACCTCCTGCACCATGATACAGAGTCTGATACCCCACATCAGGAATATCACCTCCACTGTTGGAAAAAACATACAGGTTTAATCAATAGTATATGTAGGGAGAGGTCGAATCATTCTTTGTACATCGATTCCCGTTATCCCGACATAACGGGAATCGACGTAGACTTAAAATGACAAGCCAAGTAATCGTAATTCGATTGGTAATCTCATTTATTTTATAACCGACTTCAAAACGGAGGAGGTTCTACGTGTTCGCTTCGATAATACGTATCTTATCCGCTTATTCTATGTGCATGATGTTATAATTAGTTCCTGTCACTATTATTTGCATAGCAGGTAGTGGTATTCGATTTTGTGTTGGGTAGGTCCCACAACAGAAAAGTGAAAAAAAAACCGGCCAAGTGTGTGTCGGACCACACACATTGAAGGGTCCCGTAGTTGGGAAGTTGGGATGAATTTATCCCAAAACAAACTTAATATTGTAGTTGAAAAACATGTTCTGCCATACACCGATATATGCCACGGTCAATTCTCCAACTGCAAATTTAAATTGGACGACTATTACTCGCTAACCCGTAAAGCCTAGTTAGCTGTGATAGTTTTCCTTTTAATTATATGTGCTACTGCCATGAATTTTTCCTTACTAATTTAGCTGGCAGGGGGTGCTAATTTCGCTAGACTGGTGCCCCCCGAACTTCACTCAAACAAAAATTAGCACTTTAATGCTTAATATTACGCAAGCGGATCCTTGAATCGAAAAGTGATGTTTACAGACCCGCAATATTTTTGAACGGCTTATCCAACGATACCCGACACCATGGATTAAACGAGAAAAATATTATCATCCCCACATTACGTGCAAGGGAGGTAGGTACCGCTTTTTTTTTTTTTAATTTTTGTTTTAGCACTGTCGGCGTGATTAGCATGTATGCCAAATTGCAGCTTTCCAGCACTAAGCATCTGTGAGCTACAGTGGGGACAGACAAACGGACATGGTGAAACTATAAGGGTTTACTACGGAACCCTAAAAACCCGGTTGTTTTTTTTTTTTTTTGTAAAAAGTTTTTATAAAGTCAACCATTGCAGATTCACACCTCGACACCGCACGGTGCAGTGGGCTGAAAATCGGCTTTCATAGACTTAGGAATTTCAATTTGAAAGTGCCGGATTTTTTGCCGGATATAGCTTCTATTGGTCATTACTATATACTAAAATGACACCCGAGTTAATTCTGCTCAAAAACGAAGGAATAATATTGTTTTTTTGACGAAAAATTTGTATGAAGCTAGTATGAAAAATCGAATTATTTCTTAAACGGAAAGTTAACCACGAATATACTTACAGATAATTATAGTGCTAATTATTTATGGTTGTTTTGTCACCGATTTGCCGAAAAATATTATGCTGTTTTTTTTAATCGTCAAAATATTTTTTTATAATAAATATCTGAAGATCATCTTATCTGGAAGAGAACTGGGCTTACCAACATAGCCTGAGTAAGCAAGCTGAAGTGGCAGTGGGCTGGCCATGTTTGTCGAAGGACCGCTGGCCGCTGGCAGACGAGTCCTGGTGTGGAGACCGCGTATCGGCAAGCGTAGTGTGGGACGCCCCCTAGCTTGATCGACCGACGACCTTAAAAAGGTGGCCGGGACAGACTGGATGCGGAAGGCGGAGGACAGGGTATTGTGGCGCAGCCTGGGAGAGGCCTATGTGGACATAGGTCTCGCAGTGGACTGTTATAGGCTGAGTTGATTGAAACATCTGAAATTTGCTGCATGCATTGCCTGTGCGCTAGGTCTAAAAGCATGAGATTTTGCTCAACAGTGACCACTAAGGAAGATTTTTGAAAATTTCTGCCACTAATGGCTTTTAATATGAGATGAAACTTTGTATGGAAGTTCGTCATTTCTGCCAATGGGAAATCCCATAGGGCGCACGGCTTGTTATAAATAAATTACTTACGTGTAGTAAAAGCATGGTCCCACCAATCGGTGTTACAAAGGTAGGCCTTCAGGTCGTCCTTCGTCCTCCCAACGATGACAGCTGGTGGTGCGACCAGCGTCCGTATGGCCAGCAACACACACGCCACGCCGACAATCACGCCGATCCGACGTAAAAGGTACATGTCTGATATCTTCACTGCCTTTGCTGACCGCACTTGGAATATTACTGATATTCTGATGAAGAGAAAAAGAGCTCAATCTAAAGCTAATATTATAAATGAAAACGTAACTTTGTCTCTCTGTATGTCGGCCTCTGTGTCTGTCCGTTTCTTTTTCAGCGCTGAGAAGATAATGGAAAATTTGTCCGCGATGATAGAACGTATGGAAATCCCGGCAGTATGTTTGTCTCACGTTTATGTTATTGCATCTATTGACATAATCTTCTTATTATAATGTATTTTTGTTAAGTTGTATTGCAATATGTGGTTAGCTAGCGACCTCGATAACTGATTATGTTATTCTTACAACCGGCAGCAATTTCGTCATGCTCCCTTAGATGTCACTGCTTGCGGTAGCGTTGGGGGTCGGGTTGCCTCCTTCCCTCAAATATGGCGAGGGGGTAATGGCTGATTTTTGCATTATGCTCGTGAACGGGTGCTGCTTGTGGTGACTGGTCGTCTTGCTGACCATTGTTTTGTTATTAGTAATTAACTGTTCATTTATTTTACTTTGATGGTCCTAGTTCATCATTTGTGACTGTTACAGCTATAGCTATATGGAAGCGGGCACGCCCTTTATACTTGGAGGTTTTTATTTAGGTATTAAGTAATTCTGTTTACGTTTTTATCTCTGCTTGAGAATAGTTTTCGGTCTTTTTCTTTCCTTTTTTTTTTGTTGGTATAGTCGTGTGCTAGCTGACATATGGCTAATAATTTAATGTTCTGTGTTGCACGTGGTGTAAATTGTTTTTGCATACTGTTATATAGAATCCTTTTTTTTCTTCTCTAATTGAACAGACAGCTGTGCTGCTGGGGAGTTTGTTGCGCCACTTCTTCTTCCCAGCTAAAGCACTAGGTAGTGGTGAAGGGTGGGCGTTTTGGGGGACTGTCTTATGTAATGTATATATGTCTGACGTTCAAAAAGTGCTGATTCTCAGCCTAGTTTGAATAAATGACTTTTGATTTTGATTTTGATTGCAAACATTTTCATTACGTTATTGCATACATTTTCATACGTTTTATCCAAAAAATGTCCATCGTCTGCTCAGCGGCTTCATGTATTGACTTGGTTTGTTACTAAGTGGTGAGAAAAAATCTTGAATACTATCGTGACTGTCTGTCATGTCTCCTAATTAATAACAAAATATCGAATTCTAAATTCTTATTTCAACATCGTCATCGTCATCGGTAGCATTGTATTGGCAGTGATATGGCGGGGTCCTTATAATTTTGTGGCCATGTTCCTGGCAACTCATCGATGGCGTATCTTGGCCTCACAGGTTTATTTTGTTTTACTAATTGTAACAGTTCCACTTTCAGTAAACTCATGTCAGCATACACACCATTACTTTGTAGCCATGCCACTAGATCCACCTTTTTGTTAGCTTGTGTGGGAGGTTTGTCTATTTAGATTGAGTGATAGGGAGCATTGTCCATAATTATTGTACACTCTTCTGTAAGATAAGGGTCATAAACCACTCTATAAATTTTTTGGCATTCATTTCTTCGTGGTACTCTTTTGTACTTTTTGATTCAAATGCCAACAAGCAATTTTTGGTAAAAATCTAGTATCGTTTGGCAGGAGAAGGGGGGGTGGGAGTGGGGGAGGAGATTGGGGGGTGGTGCACCTTGCCCCCTGGCACCACTCCCATAAAAAGGTAACGCACCGTTCTTGAGAAAAACAAATTATTGTAACGTAACCTCAAAACTCTTAGTCGCTTAAAAAGCCGTAGTATGAGCCCAGCTTCGCGGGGGAGATTGGGGGAGGGGTGCTCCCTGCCCCCTGGCACCACTCCCATGAAAAGGTAACGCACCGTTCTTGAGAAAAACAAATTATTGTAACCTAACCTCAAAACACTTAAAGTCGATTAAAAGGCGTAGTATGAGGCCCGTTTCGCGGGCCTCTATGGTTTAAAAAAAAATAACCTCGAAGGGGATAGCGGGGTCTGAGTTCGCTCGCTCCGCTCGCTCACTAGACCCCGCCATCCCCTTCGAACCTAACCTGTCCGAGTCGGGGTGCCCCAAGTCCCGAGCTCGCTTCGCTCGCTCTTGCATCCTAAGTTCTTCTAGTAACAGTAGTAACATTGCCTTTTGTACACATATACGATCAGTGGAAGTACAAACACAGAGAAAACATTCACGCAACTCGAGGAGAAACGGAACGATCGAAAACAAATGACAGTATCACATGACGCAAATGGCATACCTGTTTTATTGTTTACGTTCCGTGTTATCGAATTTGCCCGACATTTTATACCATGGACGGACTACAAATACTGATACTGGATACTGGATACTGACTACAGATGCTGGGGCAGATTTGGTTGTCAATCGCCCATTTTAAACGTTTCGTTTTTCGCTTCTTATCGGATTTGAGGTTAGAAACATTTTTTTATTAATTTCTCGAAAAATATGCATTACCTTTTAATAAGAGTGTAACGTTATAATCGGGGACCCAAACCCTACCAACTTTAGCCCCTTTTACCCCCCAACTCCTGCCAAACGATACTAGATCCAACCCCAATTTTTAATAAAACCGTCCCCGGCAGATCCAGCATGACAAATAATGAGGCGTCCACCCTTTCCTATTGGGACTTTTGAGCTGGATGCTTGCGAATCATCCGTGCAAGATCCGTGGTACAGTATGATTGGCATTTAACCATGTCTTATCAATAAATATCACTTTGTCCCAGTTGCTTATTTTATTAATTTCTCTTAAAAATGATACTCTTTGTAGTATTATGTCATATCTTTCCATCATAATTTTCCGTTTGTCGGTTTTTTGTATCTAAACCATATATTCTTTAAAATTGTTCTTAAAGATGTTGCACTGCCATCGTATAAGTTTGCAGATTTAAGGGACACAAGTAATTTACTCACCCTGCCGGGGTCGCGCGATTGTACTAAAGGGTTACCGAGGCCCCTGGCAATATAGGCAACGGAAGGAACACGGGTGGGTTTTAGTCAGTAAGAGTCTGACACACCCTCTCGCTCCGCCCAGAGCGGGAGAAGTTATTTGATGAGATCCCACCCAAAAAAAAAAAAATTTACTCACGGTGGGGTACTCTTGTCTTGTGTAGTAGCCATAAACATGGTTTCTAATAGCATCAGCATCAAAATTATCGATACCTGTCACAGGTTTTACTTTTTTTCGCTTTTTGAGTGTGTGAAGTAAATTGTCTTCACAACCAGAGGGCCCGTGCTTTTCTGTTATAATTTTCCCACTGTTTTTGTGCCAATCCCAAGCGCTTGTGCGACTCGTTCTTGTACTTTGGTAACTTCTAGAAGGGGCCCTCTATTTGCTGATTCTCGTTCAAAGTATTCGTGCAACTTCACAACCAAGTCACGAGCCTGACTGTTAAGAATACGTTATCTTTTAGACATGTTGACGAGTTTACAAAATAACACCAAAATCACGTAATGCGTAATCAAAGTCAGGAGTTAGCAAGCCAAGGTCAACAAATATAACAGAAACAGTCCAAAAGTAATATCCGGGTCTAAAATTATAACAATAACACAAGAACTTCAAAAATAGCGTGAGAATACGCGGAGCATTGACGAATCAATGACGTTTGAGATAGAAAATGGAGGATATTTTTTTTTTCAATATCATGGGGTGGACTCCGGGCTTTTTAACCAAATCATTTCATATAATATCAAAATATCATATGATTTCAAGTACCGGTCCTAATTCCGGGCTTAATAAAGGCCCGTTAGATTTTTGTGATACCTGTATAAATAATTAGGTCTGTGTGACTTTGGAATGGGCTTAACACTCATATTTTCCTGCTGGTGTCGCAGGAAGGTACTAATGGGTCATCGAGGCCCCCGCAACACAGGCAACGGAAGGAATACGGGTGGGTTTTAGTCAGTAAGAGTCTGACACACCCTCCCGCTCCGCCCAGAGCGGGAGAAGTTATTTGATGATTTTCCATCCAACAAAAAAAAACACTCATATTTTGGGATTATATTTAGGCATAGCGATAATAAATTACGTAAGATGTCCATGTTGTTGAAATCAAAGACCAAAGAAATAGATTGTTTGCCAAATATCTTCAAGCATTCTTAACTTCTTTCGTTAAGTTTACATGGTATGTTACAACAAAATTGGCCCTATACCTACTATATTGTTCTTAATGACCCTTATCTTGTGTTCTCCAAAATATTAAATACAGCAAGCTTATCAGGTCCGGTGGCTTTAATGGGAATTAATGAAATGTGACAAAATCTGTCACTTTTTATTTACAATCAAATCTGCCATCACTAAACTAGATATATTTGGATTTTTTTTTAATTAGAACTATATTCAATGGGAACCACTTACCTCCAAGTCTTCAACATGAGAGCTCCATACGTGAGACAGAACCCGACCTCCCTCAGCCAGACCCTGGCAGTGCAGGTCAGGACCGTGGGTCTTCCATACATGACCAGGGTGGTGCAGTAGATGAGAAGAGCTCCCAAGACTATGACCCTGAGGAGAGCTGGGCTAGCAGCTCTTACAACCTTGGAATAAAAGATGGAAATGAAGCATCAAAACGACAACAAAGATTTTTTTTTTTATTGAAAACTTCTTTAGTCGCGTTGAGTGACTATTGGTGGGGCAAAACTGCTACTGTGTGCGTCAGATTGTCGACACGCAGTGGCCTGTGTACAAGTGTACGCATATATTATATGAGTATATGTTATTCTAAAGTTTTAAGTTTTCCTTTCTGTCGGCAATTGTTTTTTTTTAACGGCAAATCAGTAATATTGTAAAAGAAATACAAAAGGTAGCCTGCCCTGCACTACCCAAATGCTGTAGTTCGGAGGAGGTGGCACAACGAAAGAAAGGCAAGTGTTGGTCCAGTACATAACAATTTGTACAATATTTGATAGCCCTCAACTAGATATGTTACTGTTATGACTGGTTTGTATCTTATTTAAAACATAGGGAACAAATAGTTGAAATCGAACATTACACAACAACAAAAATGAAATAGAATTAAGAGCGTTTACGTCTAGCGCGGGACGTCAAGCAGGCTTAACTGAAGCAGGCTTAACTGTGTGCGTAGAGGGAGCGTTCACTCTCTTTATAGCTAGACTTACCCACTTTGATCCCTTCGCTTTAGAGCAATAATCGTGATAGCAAAATTAAATAAAATTTAAATTTAACTTCAATTTAATTATACTTATGATTAGTACACACATACATAAACTCATGCCTTCTTCCCATGGGGGTAGGCAGAAACTTTAGAACGCCACCTGCTACGCTTCTTACATACTCCTTTTGATCTGAAGTTATGTACTAAAAAAATATGTATATATATATTGTATGTCGGCGCATCACATATGCGCGTGATTCACCGCGGAATGGCGCGGGGTGTCGGGGTACCGAACCCGTACGCGACGGCCGCTGCACGTCCTTCACACCACTCAGCTCACAGACGCG
The DNA here is from genome assembly GCA_905333075.3 of Atethmia centrago. Lineage (NCBI taxonomy): Eukaryota > Metazoa > Arthropoda > Insecta > Lepidoptera > Noctuidae > Atethmia > Atethmia centrago. Next base: position 6,124,321 of record HG995367.1, on the reverse strand, counting down.
CGCCACAACGGGCATTCCTTTGTACTGTCTTCTGACGTTGTTCATGTAAATTATGGTATTACACCTATTTTAATACAGTCCACTTCTTTTATTTTAAAGTCCAATTGAGCCCATTCAATGGTCCTTCGATTGCGCAAAAATAATACCAGTTTTGCCGTAATTAACGCCGTCGGTCGTCGTGTTCACCTGTGCGGACTTTGATCACTCGCGATCACCACGCGGTACGACGACGAAGAAAAGAACAAAGAAGTCGTTCCCGAGGCAGCCTGCATCGTCATCGTGGGAGCTGATGTCATTCTTTGGGAGTATAATACTGTATTTGAGTGAGTCCGTTCCAATTAGTTATATTTCTGCTTTCTTTTTCTTGCCGAAAATCGTTGTCCATCTTCCTATCTTTTAGTTTTCATACAGTGTTTTCTACGGCACTGCTTGTTAAAATCTGCATATTTTGTATCGAAAACGCTTGGTCATTAGCTAATTCGCACTTTGTTAACGCGTGTTGAGTCGTTGACCTTGACTCGATTCTCGATCCCATTCATTAACGCACAGCTGTTTTGCAGTTTTTATCTATTAAGTTCATTAGCATCAGTGCGTCCACCTGTTATAATACATTACAATGGCAGATAACTTAAAAACATCGATAAAGAAACGTAGTTCAATTAAATCGAAGCTTACTATTTACAACAACTATGTAAATTTAGTAAAAAGTAGTTCCGCAATATCTGAGTTGCAACGTTTAGATTTAGAGGAGCGTTTTAATAAATTCGAAACCTTACACACCGAATTTGATGCCTTACAGACCCACATCGAAGTGCTTTCCGATGACGACGAGTCTGCGTTGGTTGAGCGTGAGGACTTTGACCGCCAGTTCTTCAACCTGGTGGCACTCACGCGCAGCCTGCTCGGTGTTTCGGCCAACGGTGCTGCGTCGGAGGCGGGCTTCAGAGATGCTGACTCAGGTGCACATGTTTCATTTAGGAATTCTTTTGTTCGTTTGCCTAAAATAGATTTGCCACATTTTGATGGGAACTACCAATGCTGGCTTGAGTTTAGGGATACCTTTGGGTCATTGATTCACGAAAATTCTAGTATAAGTAACATCAACAAGTTCCACTACCTGCGAGCTTCACTCCAGGGAAATGCGGCTTTAATTATTAAAAACATTGACTTTAAAGCCGATCATTACATTCTGGCATGGGACCTGTTGTGCGAACGTTACAATAACAACCGACTTCTAGTGAAAACTCATTTTCAGGCTTTATTTGATGTCGAACCCATTATAAAAGAGACAAGTGTTTCCATCAGAACCTTGTTGATAGTATTAATAAAAATGTTAGGGCACTAACTTCACTAAAAAGGCCCACTCAATATTGGGACGATATTATTATTTATTTTATGGTTAAAAAATTAGATTTAACAACAAGTCGTGACTGGGAAGAACATAGAAACAATACGTTTAAAGATGATCCTACTTTAACTCAATTTTGTTCTTTTTTAAGCAGGAAAGCGGACTGGTTGGAATCAGTGGAGTCAAATATTAGTTCTTCTGAAACGAATGCTATAGTCGCCTTAAATAATAGTCATTCAAATAAAACTGATTCTAAGCATAACCAAACAAATAAAAAACAAGATAATATTAATAAAAACAGTAAATGTCCACTTTGCTCCCAAGGACATACATTATTTAAGTGTGAATCTTTTAGAAGCTTGTCAATAGAAAATCGGATACAAAAAGCAATTGAATTTAATGTTTGTATTAATTGCTTACGCTTTGGACATAATTCTAAGAAATGTAGATTTTCACATTGCAAATATTGCAAAACAAAGCACAATACGCTTTTGCATTTGGAAAGTAACGAGTCCAAACTTGTTTCCAATCCATTGCCTTCTGCCATGTCTTCTGCACTGCCTTCTGCTTCCCCTTCTTCAAATGTTGTGCTTTCAGCCAATTCCATGCAGCTTGCTACTTCTGCGCATGTTTTACTGTCCACAGCTATGGTGAAAGTGACTGGCGTGACGGGTAAGAAGTACACTGTGCGCCTACTGCTGGACAACGGCAGTACAGCGAACTTTGTTACGCAGAGCTTAACAGACAAGCTGGGTTTGTTACGACGCGGTACGAGCACCAAGGTAACGGGTATTAATAATCACATATCCACCAGTACACAGTCTTGTCACCTATCAATAGAGTCTTTATGCTGTGCCTTCACTGTAGATATCGAGTGTCACATTTTGCCTGAAATCACAAAGGTTCTACCGTCTTCATTCGTCCATATCAATCACGTCCCTATTCCTTCAGGTCTTAAGCTAGCAGACCCGAACTTTAACGTTCCGTCGGTCGTAGACATCCTGGTAGGGGCTGAAGTTTTCTGGAATGTCTTAGGTAGCAGAACGATAGACTTAGGGAAAAACCTACCTAAATTATGCGAGACCAAGTTAGGATGGTTAGTTTCAGGTAGTATTTCGCACCGATCATGTTTTTCCGCTAATCATTTTTGCCATCATTCCAATGTCACTCCCGACCTCACTCAATTTTGGGAGCTTGACAACGTCGCTTCAAAACATTCACTCTCACTTGAGGAGAGAATGTGTGAGCAGTCTTTTGCTCAAACCACCGTTCGTAATGATGGTGGGGGATTCGTCGTCACTATGCCTTTAAAAGGGGATCCTAGTACATTAGGTAATTCTTTTACAAATGCTAGGAATCGTTTCTTTTCCCTTGAACGGCGATTTAAACGCGATCCAATCTTTCATAAAAAATATAATGAGTTTATGAGTGAATATGAGCGCCTAGGTCATATGACGGTAGACTCAGACTGTACTCCATCACCAGAAAACTCCATGAGTAAATATTACATTCCACATCATGGAGTCATTCGCAGTTCCAGCACCACTACACAACTACGCGTAGTATTCGACGCATCAGCTTCTACCAGTTCGGGGGTGTCACTTAACGACATTCAGATGGTCGGTCCCGTAGTTCAAGACGATCTGTTTTCCATTTTAACACGTTTTCGTCAGCATAGGTACGTAGTCTCTGGTGACGTGGAAAAAATGTACAGGGCCATAGAGTTAAATCTAGTCCAACGACCTCTTCAAAAAATAATTTTCAGGTTTGAACCTTCAGAACCTCTTAGGACCTACACTTTAAACACGGTTACATATGGTACCGCTTCTGCACCCTATTTAGCCACTAAGTGTCTTGTAAGTCTGGCTGATAACATTGAGGACAGTCGTGCCCAGTGTGCCATACGACGTGATTTCTACGTCGATGACTTTCTTAGTGGAGGGGATACCATAGCTGAAACTGTTGACATACCAAAAAAGGTACATTCTGTTCTATCATCTGCAAAATTTAATTTACGTAAATGGCGATCAAATAATCCTCAAATTCTCAAAGAAATTGCACATAATAACGAGTTAAATAATACTTTACATTTTTCTGACCAAAGTCCAAACTCATCTCAATCTAAGACTTTAGGTCTCAACTGGGTTTGTGACTCTGATTCACTTACTTATACTATAAATATCACCTCCACTACAAAAGTCACCAAACGTCATGTTCTTTCTGTTATCAGTCAAATCTTTGACCCACTAGGTCTCGTAGGGCCGTGCGTGGTCGAAGCAAAGATAATTATGCAGCGTCTATGGCTAGATAAATATGACTGGGATGACGAAGTATCGCACGACATCAGAAACCTTTGGTCTACATTTGAAGGCACAATAACAGCATTAAACAACCTGAAAATTCCTCGTTGGGTTTTGCGTGAAGACTCGATTACGCATGAAGTACACGTCTTTACCGATGCGTCCGAGAGGGCGTACGGCGCTTGTGTGTACATTCGGTCTTGTGGCAGTGGATCAACAGGCGTACAACTTCTAGTCTCTAGAAATCGTGTAGCGCCTATCAAACCAACGACGATACCGAGGCTTGAACTTTGTGGAGCTTTGTTAGGTGCAAGGTTGTGTACTAAGGTTCAGGAATCGCTTACCATGCCCATTCATAAATGTAGATTCTGGTGCGACTCAACCATAGTCCTGGGTTGGCTCTCTACTCCGTCAAATCAATTAAAACCATTTGTCAGAAACAGAGTCAACGAGATACAGGAAATTACATGTGGTCATACCTGGAGCTACGTACCGTCGAAGGACAACCCGGCGGATCTTGTTTCCCGTGGTCTCAGGGCAGACGTCATTATGGACACACCTCTGTGGTGGTCTGGACCCTCATTTTTACACCAAAGTAAAAATGAGTGGCCCAAAATGCCAAACAACGGGAAAGATAGTCTGCCGGAAGTAGTGACTCATTTCATTGGTAGTGATAGTGACAATCATTCAAGTAGTAATCATCCAGACGTAACCATTCATTCATCAATCATTCACGATTTATTGGTAAAGTATTCTAGCTTAACAAAAATACAAAATATAATTACTACTATTATAATGTTCAACGCTTTATTTACAATGTAAAAAATAAAAATAATTTGCATGGTAATTTTTCAGTAAAAGAATTAGAAAACTCATTAAACATAATTATACATTATTCACAGCTTGAAATGTTTCCGGAGGAGTATAATTTGTTAAAGTCTGGACAAAAATTACCACGCAAAAGTAGATTGCTTCCTCTGACACCGTTCATTGACAATCATAACCTCATTCGCGTGGGCGGGAGGCTCGATAACTCCCCCTACGACTTTAGCGTGAAACATCCTATTGTTTTATGCAGTAAGCACATACTTACAAAACACATATTTCAAATGCAACATTTAAAGCTTGTACATGCTGGTCCACAGTTGTTATTGTCACATATACGACAAACTTATTGGCCTCTAGGTGGCAGAAACTTATCTAGATTTGTCGTGAATAAATGTCTTAAATGTTTCAGACATAAGGCTCAACACGTACAGCCTATAATGGGTCAACTACCTAGCTCAAGAACACATCTTGAGTTTCCTTTTTTGAATAGTTATGTTGACTATGCTGGGCCAGTATTGGTGGCCAATCGTAAAGGCCGTGGATGCAAACTTACAAAATCCTATATGTGCATCTTTGTTTGCTCGGCAGTGAAAGCCGTACATTTGGAGCTCGTCACCGACCTCACCACTGAGGCCTACATGGCCGCTCTAAATCGATTCGTGGCGCGTCGTGGCAAGCCTCGAAGCATCACGTCCGATAACGGGACTAACTTTGTAGGCGCATCAAACGAGATGTATAGGTTCTTGCAATCATCAAATGTTGCATCTGAAATGGCACAGCAAGGTATCGAATTCATTTTCACGCCTGCATACAGCCCTCATTTTAATTCATTAGCTGAAGCTGCTGTAAAATCATGTAAGCATCATTTAAAACGGTTATTGCATCTTACTCATTTCACCTTCGAAGAGATGGCTACCTGTCTCACTCACATAGAGGCGGTTCTTAATTCACGCCCTCTTACTCCTCTTTCTTCAGACCCTAACGATTTTTCGGCACTCACTCCCTATCACTTCCTAATTGGACGGCCATTCTTATCAGTACCACATCCTCAGGTGACTGAAGCCAACATCACGCGGCTGGATCGCTGGAAGAGAATCCAGCACATCAGGCAGCATTTCTGGCGACGGTTTCATAATGAGTATACTTCTCTGCTGCAGGCCAAATCCAAGTGGTTTCATTCCAGAGGTGAAGTGAAGCCGGGTTCCTTGGTCTTGATAAAGGACAAAACAACGCCACCTCTGCTCTGGTCCCTGGGCCGGGTCACGAAGACCTATCCTGGCGTAGACGGGGTCACGAGAGTGGCCGAACTGAAGACGAAGCGGGGCACCATTCGCCGTGCCTTCAACTGCATCTGCCCCCTTCCAGTCGAAAATTGAAGACTTCCCTTCAACCCGGGGAATATGTCGGCGCATCACATATGCGCGTGATTCACCGCGGAATGGCGCGGGGTGTCGGGGTACCGAACCCGTACGCGACGGCCGCTGCACGTCCTTCACACCACTCAGCTCACAGACGCGCGCCACAACGGGCATTCCTTTGTACTGTCTTCTGACGTTGTTCATGTAAATTATGGTATTACACCTATTTTAATACAGTCCACTTCTTTTATTTTAAAGTCCAATTGAGCCCATTCAATGGGAACTTGCTGAACTTGTTTTACATGAAACAGTTTATTTATACGCATCTTATTGTGTTTATTTTACATTAAACAATTATTTATTATAATTATTTATTTCTGTAATTACATCTATAACTATTCGATGTATCCATGGTTCCAGAAAATGAGGCTGACGTAGGACTTTTCTTCATTTTGGATTTCAATTCTTTCCGTTCTTCTCTCATCATTTGACGTTTCTTTACCTTTTTATATACGAAGTTCTTTAGGTTTTTTTGGGTGTGAAATTATCAAATAACTTCTCCCGCTTCCGGCGGAGCGGGAGGGTGTGTTGTCCTCTTACTGACTAAACCCCACCCGTGTTCCTTCCCTTGCTTGTATTGTCAGGGGCCTCGGTAACCCTTTCGGACTTTCCCGCGACCCCGACAGGCATCGGCCCTAGTAGACCCCTACACTTAGCTGACGACATCTCTTTGAGGCGCGCGTGGAACACAACGCGACGTTGACCCGGGCCTGGTCCTTATTGGACGGCGAGCTACCCATTGCTCACCATCCGCAAGCCCGCGCCTATCTTCAACGAGGCTTGCGGTAGGAATTTAATGATAGAAATCATCACGTAAGGAAAAAGCGTTATGCCTCCGCCATGCGACTTTCTCTCTCACTCTAGGTCTTTTCATAAGAGTGTGAATGTGTGCGAGTATCACGTAACGTGTAAGGAACTTCATTTCCGACGCGGGTCTCCCGACCGGACGTTTTTTTACAAGCGTTTATTTAGTTTCACCTGTCCTGGTGTCTGTAATCAAATCTTGCATGTTTTTGACCAACTTTCCGGTTTCCGATCAAAATCGAATCGGTTCGATCGGTTACCAATGCAATACTATTATGACGTGGATCTGATGATGGATCCGGAAGGTGGCCATGGGAATTCTGTAATAAAACAACTTAATTGCATCGAATTTGGAATCAGACCCTAGGGTCTGATGATTAAGTTGGTCGACTATTATATGAAATAAATACATATCTATAATAATATATATTTTTTTTTAACATTACATAGTTTGTTAAAATATAGGTACGCTTTATTTCTTCGAGCAATTGGACAAGCATGCAATAAAATATTATAAATGTAAATTAGATATAAATTACTTAACTAGTTATTTAACATCATAAATACTAAAAAGTAAAAAATATATAAAAGATTTATGTTGTTTCTTTTTTAAACAAGGTTAAATAGGAGAACTAAAAAGTAAAAAATAATTTATTCCGATTGAAAATAAGCCATTCTAGACTTCTTAACCTTTAAACGATAATGAGGCTACTTTGTCTAAGTCAAAATCATTCCATATAATATTATATATTTTCAGACCTTGAAACTTCATACCATAATATTCAATCTTTGTGTACTTATCACAGTCTCATGTTTTCAAATAAAAGCGTATTATGTACTGTTGGAAAACTTAAGCATGCTCAGTTAAGAAAATATTTCTGGGGCAAGCGCAGCTAGTGACAGACCACACCCCTTCCTAGTTTCGTCCAGGGCGTGTAACAATAAATAATAACAGACATACATTATGACACAAGTGTGCTATATTGGTCACTACACTCGAGTCGGTATTATTCGCGATAATGGAGCCGAGTGTGTAATGAAAGTAATGCACATCATGCGCTTCATACGACGGGATTCAACTTCAGAGCAAAAAAATAGACTAGTTATTGTTATTAGTCATAGGCCGCTGGGTATTTCTCTCTAGATTTTGGTGGCAACAGGCTTTAGTATTTATAGAAAAATAACTACCTTTGCTATAATAATGTTAATAAATTACTAAATTCATAGAACCAACAGAGCATAGCCATGTGTCGGAGAGACGTAAATATTAAAGTGGATAGAATAGAGATAATTTGTTGTTTGATATTTTTTATTCCCAATTATTATATTTATGTGGAAAGATGATACTAATTTAATATAGCAATACCAATAATACATTTTCTAAACCAAACAGAAGATATAAGTATGAAATTAGTTCTTGTCAACAATAATAATTCGTAAAGAGCTCTCGCTGGCCGTACCCATTCAAAAATGATCTCACAAACAAGTGAGCATAACACAGCTAGTTAGCATAGCTAGTGTGACTGTCACACGTCTATACATAACTACATTAATACGAACATCACTAAAATACGCTTTGTGCATCCCGTTGGTCAAAACGCTTGCATCGGGTGATCGAGTCGTGAGCAGTGCTTTACTATTATTGCCTTAGAAGTGAGCATGCGGAAGTTTAGTCGATAGTACATTTCAACAGCAAGAGAGAAAAAAGTTGCGCGTGTGGATTAAGTGCTCCTTTTTCAAAATTATTTATATTTTTACGAAATCAAGGAAGATTTTAGAAAATAATTGTGAAAAATTCATGGGAAGATAAAATAATTGTGAAATCTATAAGAGTGAGGATGTAACTCAAAGATCTAATATATGGTATGAAGTTCCAAGGGTTGAAAATACAATATGTAAAAAAACCCTGTTGTTCCTTTTAGAGACGTATACATTTACCTACAAGCACAACATTGGTGAAATAATAATTTAAAAAAAAATAAGCATTGGCTAGTCGAGAGGTCAAAATCAAATAACTATTAAAATCGACACATTCATAAAATTGTTTAGAGTATCTCATTTAACAAGTACATTTTTATTTCACTAAATAACTTACGAGTTCGGCGGCTTTCTTTAATGCGGGTAAAGATGCAGCCAAAAACTGCCGCGGCGCACGTGCCCTGGGTTGGTACCACGTGCCTACCTACCTCTTTACCCCGCCACTCGTCACTTTCCCACAAAATTTCAACAAAGTTGGTTCGGTAATAAAAAACGGTAAAGGTAAATAGGGTGCAAAGGTAGTTATTTTCTATAAATATTTTAAGAACTACTATAAAACTCGCAACGCGCAAATGGTTTCAAATTATTCGATGACGTCGACAAGGCTGAATGCTTAGCCGATAGTCTTGAGGCTCAATATACACCCAGCTCTCAACCAGTAGATCAACCTCACCTGTCCCAGGTGAACATGGAATTAGAACGTAGAGCCACTCCCACCCGTTGAAGATCCTGATTAGCCTCTGTCTCTCGTCACTCCATACGAAGTGCACGATATCATCAGGGTCTAAAGCGCCGTAAAGCCGGTGCTCAGACGGAATCACCAATAGGGTACTCCATCTGTTCCCCGCTCACCTCATTATGTTCATGGCCATCATCTTCAATGGTGCCCTGAGCAATAACATCTTTCAACCAGAGTGGAAAAAAACCACCGTCATCGGCATACCCATCCTTGGTAAGCCGAAAACGGAGCCCACGAGCTACCGCCCCATTAGTTTGCTCAATGTTCTCGGCAAAGTTTATGAGAGGTTTATTTATAAGCGCCTCAGAGATTATGCCGAAACAAAGGGCCTCATCCCCAACCAGCAGTTTAGTTTTAGAGCCCAACATTCTTGCGTCTAACAGGTCCACCGCATCATAGAACACATAGACGTTGGCTTCCAACGTAATTTTATGACTGGTGCTGAATACAGCGCCAGTCATAGCCAGCGCCAGCTCTTCGACATAGCGAATGCGTTCGACAAGGTCTGGCACAACCGCTTATTATATAAGCCCTACAAACTCGGCGTGCCCGATCGTCTCGTGCTCATCTTGAGAGACTTTTCGTAGTCCGTCCATTACTTAGAAGTTGTTACAATAAATCGATCATCTCGCTCGGAAGTGACCCGATTCCTGCCAGATCGTGAACAGCACGTGAACAAACCAGTCTCCCGATAGCGTTTGTAAACTCTATGAACAGACGACAAGCTTAGATGCAATCTTTTAGCCACAACACGCTGACTAAGTCCAGAATCCAGCAATGCCACTACTTGGGCGGCTTCTGCGGGCAAAGTATCCATATGTTTTAGGACAAAAACTTTTTCAGACGTCCCAAAGTCACAGTACACACACAGTATGCAGAACATAGAGCAAAAAGTTTTAAGATAAGCGCACATTTTTAGTTTTTAAAGGTGAAATGTACTCCAACTCTAAACACACATTTGTCTCAAAACAGTGAATCATTTCATTTATAGGATAAACAAATGAAATTCTAATTTTGAATTTTGAATTTTCGCTTATCACTGTAATGGCCAAACTGCCAGCTATACAATCTTGTGATTTTTTTCATGGCATGAAAACTCTTTTTTGTTAAATTAGGACAGAAACCATAAAAACGGGAGTGTTTCGATTTTTCTGATGAGAAGTGTAGTTGCGACGTACCCAATCAGCAGTACGTTCTTTTAAGTTTTTCCTTGCAAGATTCAGAGTTTCATGCTAGTTAAGCTGATATTCTGACTTCAAATCATTGACATGGCGACACGAAACTTGAATGGTATCCATGCGATCATCGGGATCAAAAGAGGGTAGATAAGAAATTTTGATAATATCTTATCAAAAATTCTTATACGTGGCAATGGATGTAAAACTTGTGACTTAGGAGCAGTATTTGTAGCTTGAAGAAATGTACTCATAATTTCCTTCATCATAGATTTCATAAAGTCAATAGAAATAAGGTTACGGCCCTGATTTTCCAGTCTAGGAGTAGTCGACCTTCAAGGAGGTCTGCTCTGACTGGAGCTGGGGCCAGGTTGGTTGTCCAAGTTCTCTTGCAGCTGCCCTCTAGCTCGTGCGCCGTGGATTGGAGAAGCCGATTCTTCGTTAGTAGTGGCATCAGGGGTTTCAGGCACCTTGGTAGAGTCGTTGTGCTCATAATTTGTCATCGTATCTGACGCTCAAACAAACAATAAAAAAGTGTGGCAATATGGGCACTCGATTTCACTTCATATTTCACACTTCTGATGTGGTATAAAAATAGATGGAACAAAACGAATGCATAACATTATAATTATTATTGAAGCAATACAGTAATTACTTGCACAACGAAATGATGTAGCAAAATTATTACATCAAAACAATATAGTATATTAATAACAATAATCACCAGCATTTTGTGGGCAGCAACATAATATATACAACATACATAAAAAGAGAAATTTAAAATAAAATATACCTGACCATTCAGAATGGTCTTGCCGAGTCTGTGGTCGACTGAAGTCTGACCGGTCGAACTTGTTGGATGTCGCTACGCCCCCGTAAGGGGGCGTGGGCAGCGGATCCGGGGCTTCGCCCCTCGTCCGCGGACGCGGTACGGTGGCTCGCCAAGGGCTGCGAGCCCCTCATTGTGTTGGCCAATTTAAATTTTAGTTTGACCGGTGTGGTATTTTGCTACACAAAACCACATTTTTATGTTATAATTATAAATTTACCTTTGTTATAATCTCTATACTGTTTTCCTTGCTTCAAACATGAAATCATATTATGTCTCTAACTTTCTTACATATGTTTGAACACCACAGCTGAAAAGCAAACCCACAATGATCTGTTTCTAACACTGAAAACTGTATTTTATATTATTAATTTTCTTTTGTTGTTAAATCTTAGAAAATTTTTAATCATTGACATCTTTCATCATAAATTGTATAAATTGTATGATCGCATGTCAAGATTTTTTTTCTCATAGTGGCCATGATAAAGCTAGGTCCACACTTAATTTAAGCTATGTACTCATGTAAACCGTTTTCATTGATTCTGACAGGCATTCAAACTAATAATTTGAATAATGCTTCCCAGAAACGTCTAGAAATTTGGCCAGAATCTATAAAAGCGGTCATCGGACCTGACAAGGGTTCAGTTCGGCTCAGTCTAGTTCAGTTCAAGTCAGTCTAGTCTAATTCTAGTTCAGTTCGACTCAGTCTAGTACAATCGAGTTCAGTTTAGTTCTGCTAAGTTTCAGTCTGTTCACTTCTTGTAAAACTATATACTAATTATTGTAACGTGTGAAAATATAATCATTTGACGAAACTCATAGTGTGTGTGATTTGTGATTCACTCTACATAGCCTCCGGCCCTCTCACTTCCGCCTTTAGGAGATTTCTAAGGCCGAAGGCGTTATAGTCGCGTGGCTTGGGACGCCATAGCTGACCGCTCCTGTGTGTCATGGGACGTCCAGACACTCGCCTCGTGGAGCATGAGGTGCTGTAGGGCGTCTCCGCTGTTAGCCATATCGCCGAGATTAAGACAACGCCACCCTCTTATTAATCCACTCCAGGACGGAGAGCCCTTCCATTACTAGGGCATTCTATCAACGTGGCGTTACGACACTTACACCAATTCTCTTGCTAGTGTGAATCAAATCGCACCAACTACACACAAGAATACCCCTAAATTAGGTACCATAAAACACGAAAGTTACGGAAGTTACGAGGTCGAAAAATTACGTTAATATTTTAAATAAATCGAAATGCAACGTTTCTCCCACATGTTTAATCTTTTTTATGTCTTAATGAAATTTAAGTCTGTATGTCTTCTCTTTTTGTGTAGAATTTCGGGTAACTATGTAGAAATTTACAGATTTCAAAGACGTAGAAGCCCGGTATGGTTATTATTTTTTGTTCCCGGAAGTGGGGCTTACAGATATCCGTTTGTTCAATATTGTCTAGAATTCTAATAAGTTTTTTTTTGTAGAATTAATAGTGTGGGTGAGTCTGTACTATTACCCCATAATGACACCGTATTTAACTATCCGTATTTATTTAAGTTATATGCGTAATATGTTACTAACGCAGTATTTATGTCTGTAGTATTTTTGAGTAATTAATTTGTTTTTAAAATATTTTTTGATGGATATTAAGGGGTTCGAAAAATACTGTTTTCTAGCCAAACAGCGCGCGGACGATGTAAACGCTGTTAATCAGATCCGACAGCAAACAAATCACCGCCTCACTCTCGTGATAAGGAAGCGTAATGGAGTGTTTCTTATTTCTCGTTTACGTCAATGACCTTCCAGCCATGTGTCCTGTTTGTGGATGACATATCTGTAATTACTTCGATGCGAAAAGAACTCCAATTTAAATAATATATTAAATTCAATACTTCACTCTACAATAAATTAGTTGACTGAACATAACCTAGAAATCAACTTCAGAAAAACTAAAATAATTTAATTCCACCCTCGCCAAAAAATACCAATAAATGTAAACTTTAGCTTTAAAAATGATAAATTAGAAGCAATTGATAAATTCACCCTACTAGGCCTACACACACAAAATTGGAAGTCACACATTCAGAAAGTAAGAGAAAAAGTATCTAAATTTTCATACACCCTCCGCTAGATCAAAAAACTACAGACCTTAAAACTGCACTAGTAAAGTACTACGCGTACGAAATACGGTGTCATCTTATGGGGCACCAGCACTGACGCGCCCACGCAATTTGCTCTACAAAAATATAATAATTAGAATCTTAGTAAATATTGAAGTCATAGATAGCTGTAAACTCCACTTTCAGGAACTAAAGATTTTATCCTTACCCCGGCAGATACATGTATTCGAAGTTTGTAAGTCGTACGTAATACCCAGAATTCTTTACAAAAAGATAGGACATACAAACGAAAATTATTTTAAGACATAAGAATAGACTAAACTTACGACGAGACTTATATCACGACTAAAAATGCACTCCAATAGTACCTTTGTCATGTCCATAAAAAAATATAATAAGTTACCCGAAATAATAAAGAATTTAAATAAATGTTTCATCTTTATCAATAAATTGAAGTTTTCCTTTGTAAGCAAATGCTACTATAGTATAAGCAAATACTTATTACTTATGACGGGATAAACCGAATTATTTAATTTATTAGGTAACATTGTTGAAATAACTGCAGGATAACTGCAGGATACAAATACTGAACTGAAGGAACACGGGGGTCCCTGCAAATAATAAAACGCCCATCATGGCTATAATGAGACTCAAAGTTTTTCCGTCACACATTGCCTCAAACTCATATCCAATTTCACCCACTCATAAAATTTACCTAGCACATCACCATCCCAAATGTAACACAGTCAAATTGTTCGTCAGACAATCATGAATACTTATCCCTTACTTCTTCAAGTTCCTCTAGGAGAGGGGACGGGGGACGGACGGACAGTTCCTACAGCAATCATGGAAGCCATAAGTTGAAGGTATCTTTCCGTCACTGCCAAAATCATAATAAGTTTTTCCTTTCGACGTGATTGCTCGAGGTAGCGTGTTGTGAACAAAATTTGTGGTGGCATAAGAAATTCTGGATTAGCCTTAGAGTTGAGGGAATTGGGGAAAAGGTAATGCCTTTCATTCTTTTCTGTCTTGTTTGGAATCTTTGGAGTGTACCTTATTGTAGCAGGTAAGCGTACCGTTATCGAAACGGGATCAGTAATGTCAGATGAATGTTGTATGTAATGGATGTTAAAGTGCACGAAGTAGAAAAAAGGCTGTTTTTCCATTCCGATCAATTGAACGAATCAACCAGTTGATCAAAGTGGAAGTCGATTCAGGCATATGTTCCTATCGAATCTACTAGTTGATGCAATACATTTTTTACTAGAGTTTCTTTCCTTTTTGTTCCTATCGAATCAATTTTTATTTTAAAATAATAAAACCAAGATAAACTTTTTGGCTGAATTCGTCTCATCCATTTTATTTTTTAACTGTTAAATGTCAAAAAGAAAAAGGCACATTGAAAAAATAAGCCTATAATAACGAGGACATCACAGAGTAGGTGCTTCACTGCCGCACACAGAGACGTCATTTTACTTTAATGTCAATTATAGCAAAACCTAAGGTACTTAACATCATAAAGATATAGACTATTATTCAATGACAAAATTAGTAAATCAGAGATTAGCGTTAATGGGCGCCTCTGAGTGCGGCAGTAAGTGCATTATCTTAATTTTTCGAGAGCGTGTCCAATAGTGATCTCTTGAGATAAATGTTGAATCATGGTCTGTCTAATGTAGTCATCTCGGATAATATATTTTTGCTTTCGCTGTTTTGGAATCTGAATGTCGATGAATGTCTCATTATCAACAATTACATTTAATAGACGTAACAATGTTACGTTGTTTTTATTTATACATTTATTAAGACTGGAGTGGAATGATTCCAAGACATTGTTAGTTCGGTGACGTTGCCCAAAGTCGCTGATTCTATCAAGACGTTTTTTAAGTAACTTTTGAACATATGCCATAAATTCACACATTTTAAAATTAATAGCTTCATATTCTGATTGTATGTATTGCCACCCATCTAACATTGATTCTTTAGGAAGAAGTGGCAAAACTGCACACAGTCCTATAATACGTTTTTTATCCTTGCTGTTGTATTTTTGTTTTTTTCCCATGCGCCACATGTTCCGGGTCCAGTGATAATAGCAACTTATTATTTGTGCGTTTGGGTAAAATTTTAGTAAACCATTCCATAGGGCAATCTCGAAGTCGCAATGCATCGTTTTAATTTCTAAGTCGGGAAATGTTTTTTTAATCAAGCGGAATACCTTGATGTAAGTTGTCTGTTTTTTATTGGGCATCAAAACATAAATTAATGGTCTTGTATTAGTCGTAAATTCAGTACTGCCGAAGTCATCATGAATGCTCAATAGCTGATAAAAAGGGTTAGGACAACTGTAAAAAGTGGCATCCACAAAAAAATATTTTGTTGTCTTTAGAAGTCCTCTCGACTCTTTTGAGCAAAAATACACAATACAAGTTTCCTCATCAACGTATTCGCACAATAAAAAATCAGTAAACTTTTTTGGTATTTCAACCTCTTGGAAATTCTTAAAAACAGTTTTTTTTTAACACCAGCTGCTTTGTTTCTAGCTTTGTAAAGTCCACTTTTTAAACTAGAGAAACTCGGTATATTAGAAACAAAGTTAAGATCTTGATTTTTCATATCAATTTTTGTTCTTTTGTAAATGGTTGGAATTGGAATATCAGTTTCTATCGCTTTTCGTTTGAGAGCACTTTTTCTTTTAGTAGAATATTTATAAAGGTATCCAATAAACATGTATGACCTTTCTTGGCTATAACGTTGTTATCCTGTAAGTAAAAAGTCCGCTTATCAGTTTTCTATTGCAATTCTGTAACACTTGGAATCAAATAGGAGTAGCCGCATTGGCGGAAAAAATTCGTGCGGTAAAATCTGTGATTTGATTTTTCCTATCTCTACTAACAAAACCAGTAGTCTAGATATTACATTATAATGGTGTAAATTTTACTAACTTTCTCAGTAATGCTTCCGTTACACTTCGGGTTCTTTTTATGGTTTATACATCTTAAAAAAGTAGCACCACTTTTATACATTCGGACTTTTGTATATTGATAATTTTCGTACAGAAAGACTTTGCCACCATTTTTTTCAATGACCTCCATGGCAATACGTAATAATTAAACGTTTAAGAATTATGAATTCAGCGGACAATTATTATTATACCATGGATCAGAATAGAAAATTTTATCTTATTATTTATAATATTTTCTATGACAATGTCAATGCTTAATACAAAGAACATTTTATCTATCATTCACAAGTGGACAGTTCTTAAGAATAATACTTATAGAAAAGGTTTTACCTATATCACTCGACTAAGTTGTTTAGATAGGAACAAACAAGGAGAATAACAAATTTTCCTATCGGATCAACTAAATGGTTGATTCGTTGGGAACAAAAAATAGTAGATCCGTTTCAGTTGATCGGTTTAGTTGATCGGAGTGGAAAACTCGAAAAAAGGGTAGTGTTACAGTGCACTATTGTATCTGGAAACCACTGCAAGAGTTGTAGTAAGTCAACTTGATGTAATGTCAACTTGGCGCGTAAAAAGTAAACTGAAGGCGAATTCCCGTACTTAAAAAAAACGTTAAAATCAAGTCGCAATCTCATCTCAGCGACGATCAGTATCAAAAAAATGTAAAAGAGGAGGTTTTTGACAAATAGACACTGACATTATTCTAATGTTCTTAAAAATAAGTGAGCTGCGCCCCACCGGTGTACTGTTCCTGAATAAGCGTGATATATTTGATAGAGTGAGGCCACACAGATGTCACCGATACGTTGTATCGTCGCACTGCTATGATTTCAACGCACCGAGTGCCACACGGGCACTGCGGTGTCGCAACGCAACGCCGCTAACTGCGATGTCGCAGCGTCTCGGTGTTCAGTATGGCAGTTTTCTTTAGTACAAGCAACATTGCATCGCACCGCAAAATCCTTCTCCGCTTCGTTTCTCTGGTCTCCTTGGGCCGTGAGCGTGCGTTGCGTCGTTGCACGTCGTCGCAACGCACCGTGTGGCAGTGTGTAGGACGATGCAGCGTCACCGTTCAGGCATCGCAAGATTGTTAATTTGTTCCTCTATTAGTACATACTTATTTCGAGATAATAATACTTATTAAAACAATCATAATATCAGTTGCAACTTACCCTGATATGCCCATATTTTATAGTGAAATAAACGATGAAAGGCAGACAGGATATCACCAGGCAGGCCAGTGCAAAGATGGTGCTCCTTACGACCCAGTTCAGGGCTGCCACGCACGGGGAGCCGTCTAGGCAGGCTTCACACCCCTCGGCACAGGGCTGGCACTCGAAGGCACCAGGGATGGAAAAGAGGCTGCGTTGGAGCTGGTGGGAGACAAATTTCGTGCTAGAATGTATTTATTTTACCAGATTGAAGTGAATGAAGCTTTTGCTACAGCCGAATAAAGGCGGTGAGTGTATAAATTAAGAAATATATAAATAGGTTTTGGTTCTTGCAACTGAGAGCGCATGTTTCTAACGTTATATAGGGTAAAGAAAATTTGTATACGCAACTCCAGCCCATTTTATGTCTGAATTTCTACTAAGAGATTATTTCAGAAAAATGAGCAGCAGCGTTCTTCCAGCCACGCCATTATAACGATCACGGTTATGTCAGCCAAGCATTATTATTATGTCAATAGGGCTCTTGGGACCATTTATTTTGAGCTGCACGCTTGAAATTTTACAAAAGGATATTTTACCTAAACACCTGAGCATAATTTATCCATCTTTCTCTTGCTTATACCGTCGTAAGCAAGTTGTTGAAACATTTATTTTACTCAAATAAACATATATGAAGTATTTCTAGTACTTACTGCGAACGACGGGAGAGGAATGTGCAAAAGAGAGCTCCACGTGATTTATTATTTTAACTCGCTTTTACCCGCGGCTTTAGCTTTTGCGTTAATTTTGACAATTAGAATTTGACAATCAATTCGGGTTGTACTCTGCTTGTTGTTTGAACGATGCAATCATGGGCTCAGTTGAGTACGTAAATCCTGGTACAAATTATGAAATTCCCCATGAGTATGCCTTTCTAAGTACACAGTATTAGTTCCACTTCTCTGCTTTATACACTTCTTCAATATTTCATATTTAAGATATGAATTTTCCAACAACATTAGCTTCCGTCCGTCCATGACAAATGTTTAATGCTAACTGAACTGAACGGCGGCGGAGGGCGCGGAGGGGACTGTTCGCGCGCACGTAGGACAGAGTAGCCGCATCGCTCCGCATCGCATTA
The DNA here is from genome assembly GCA_905333075.3 of Atethmia centrago. NCBI lineage: Eukaryota > Metazoa > Arthropoda > Insecta > Lepidoptera > Noctuidae > Atethmia > Atethmia centrago. The sequence goes on along the minus strand of HG995367.1, from coordinate 6,105,751 downwards.
AATTCGCATCGGATCGTTTCGCAATCGCGTTCGCGTTGAGTCGTCCACGTAGGAAATGGCGTTACTGACTAAAACCCACCCGTGTTCCTTCCATTGCCTATGTTGCCAGGGGCCTCAAAACCCCTTTTGGACTTTCCCGCGAATAGTAAATTGGCTTGATATTAATAATTTAATAATAAATTTTATCAAAAACCAGTACAACAAATGACTATAGAAAATTACGGACAAAAGTGTGACCAAGTAAAAATGGCAAAATTTTTAGGAATATTGATATACAGTCAGTTAACACGGAAACCCCCAGCCAAAGAGGTGTGTAGAAAACTAAGGACTTTTGCATATGTGCTTACCATGGTTTGGTGGCATCAATTCTGCGATTCGGAATGGTATTCTGGGGTAATTGTGGTATAAGAGAACAAGTATTTAAAACCCAAAAACGATTTATAAGGGCAATGTGTGGCCTGAAAATGGCAGACAGCTGTGTACCTATGTTTAAGTCCCTATAAATGTTAACATTTCCGGCATTTGTATATTTTGCCACTTTTGTTAGAAAAAATAAGAGTTACTTTCTAACAGTGTCAGAAACTAGAACAGGGTAACCCTGTTAGAAGCCAATATAGGTGCCTAAAACAGAATGGTAGTTTCAGCATTACGGTGGTGTAAGGTCTTTTCGGCATGGGTCCCACCATATTTTACGAAATACCAGACATCATAAGAAATGTTCCAATCCTAATGTTCAAAAAGAAACTGACAGCCTTATTACTTTATTACTTAATTAATGTTTTTTTTAAATGACTCCACTTTAGATTTATTAGTTGACACTGTATATTTCCTTATTATTATTATGCTCGCTGTAAATTTATTCTATCTATATCATTTTTTTTTTTTGCCAATTTTCAATGTTTGCATGCCATATTTAGGGTAGCTTGTATAGGATCACAAATTTTGTAAACACGTTTATTTTATGTACCTACTTTCTAAGCAAATGAACTATTATTAGTATTATTATTATTTTTACGCCTCTTAACATTTATCGGGATCCTGGGGTCCCAGACTTTTGAAAAGCATACGAGGGGCCGAAGCCAACTCGCAGACGCCCTTTCGACGTTTTTTAATGAAATGAGGTACCAACCGACGATTATCCCTGTTCACACAATGCAAGTGCACCTAAGGAAACCCCCAGTTGGTATAAGACTATTGCGAAATATGGAAAAAAAGTTATTGGATTATGCGTTTGGATAGCAAAAGTGAACTAGTTATCTAGAACTATGGAAAGACTATGGCCCCTACTTGACCAATGTTTTATATAAAATACACAGACAAAATGGCACGGGGTGACTTGCACACTCAATAATGGGCCACTGAAAATGGTCGCTAGCACATAGTGTCGTAGTGACAAGGGGCAACATATTCTGAGGTGCTTGCGAGGAGTGGAGAGGTATTCTACGGCTTTCAAAACAATCCCAGAGCCCGGAAGATGGTCAAGATCCCAATAAGCTCTTACTGGGATACTTCCTTCCTCCGAGTACATCTGCTCTTGCGAATCTCCACCCAAGCCGGCCAATAAAGGCAAGAATGAGGTGGGAGCTCTGTTCCTCGTAAGTTTTCAATCTAGCCGGCCAATAAAGGTAAGCCAGAGATGAGGAACAAGACTTCTCCCAGGAAATACGGTCCGTGGGGTTGCTACTGCCCAACAGCTCGCCACATGCTAACCTGCGGGTTTCTGCATCTCTTTTCGTCTGGCTCCTTACCCTAGACCCGTTCCGGTAAAGTAAACTCTACCGGCACAGACCTAGAGTTCACGACGTCAACGTACACGGCGGTGGGATTATTATTATTATATTGAGTTGTTTATTTTTCTTCTCTTCGGAGAGAGTTTACGACCTTAGATACGGGCCGGAACCAAGTTTGTAAGGGAAAATTTAAATTGACAAGGTGGATAATAAATGTAGAAGAAGTCAGGAACTTTCGGGTGATGCAATAGGTATTGAGAATGGTGGCTTTTTGGAGAATGTAAAGTGTGTGAGAAGTGTGTAAGTTTAGACTGTGTGAGAGCCTTCGACACTACACCGGTAGATGAAAGTACTACAGGGTTGATATCTACAGTCTGTGCTTTCCATAGGGTTTTTATTTCTATGGCGAAGTCTTGGTACTTCCTAAGATTTTTAGATATTGTAGTTTGAATGCTGTACGAGTTAGCTATAGCTATATCTATTAAGTAAACTGTTTTATTTATTTTGTCATGAACGGTTATATCAAGTCTTTTACAATGTATAGTTTTGTCTGTAATTATTGTTCGGTCTCGTTATTCTATTTAAAAGCATCACAAAACTGGCATTATTTGTTCACCAAATCAACAACAGCTAAAGTGTGATTTTTGTAATCAATTAAAAGATCGTATTTTCAAATCCGGAATTACTAAATACGGACCAACTGTGACGCATAAAAAGTCATCGGCTTTCGGTTTACATTTCTGCAAGAGTGGTCTTTCTCGCCTGCGACTGTTCTGGAGTTTCTGTTGCTCTAATGGCTGCTTGCCGCTGGGCTTGTTTTCTTAGACAGAACTGTGTTTGACAGGCGTCTCCGTTGCTCTCTGGCAGGTCGCTTGGCCCTGCAGTCTTTATTAGCTTTGAAGATGAAAATGGAAAATGTCTCATCAACTCTCAAAGCTGCATGTCGCTCCGCTTGTTCTTGCCTTCTTAATTCGGCATGAACGGAGGATTTTTAGGAATTAGCAATTTTCGCTGCTTGGTCTCGTGATAATCTCCTACCTAAGTTGGAACAACGTTTGCAAGGCATTTTAAAATAGAAAAAATACAAAGAAGCCCAACCTAATAGAAACACACAAAGGAATCTGACCCAATAACAAAAGTCAAACTAACGAACTAACTAAACTACAGAATCCACGCTGCATAGCCTGGTTTCCAAAATTGATTGCGCAATGGACTACAAATGCTCAGCACTGGCCGCTTTCATTGACATTGAGGGCGCCTTTGACAAAACAATGTTCAATAGCATCAACATGGCCCTTGACAGACACAACATAGACCCGACCATAAGTGGCTGGATCTCAAACATGCTTAAACTGAGAGCTGTACAAGTCACAATGAACGAAACTACTAGGGCCATAGTGGTGAAGGGCTGCCCACAAGGGGGCATCCTCTCTCTGCTTTTATGGAACCTGGTTGTCGACAGCCTCATCAAAACACTCAACGCTAAAGGTTACTTTACCGTAGGCTACGCGGATGAATAATAAATGGCACCCACGAAAATACCCTATGCAACCTTATGCTCCAAGCATTAAAAATAGTAGAGGACTGGTGCAATAAGCACCAACTATCAGTGAACGCTACAAACACCGAATTGATTCTATTTACAAAGAAGAAGAAATTGCCAATTCTACAGCTACCACGATTTTTTGGGACCACTCTAAGCCTGTCAACTGAAACCATATACCTAGGCATCTTCTTGGACAAACAGTTGAATTGGGCAAGACATACCAATTTAATTATCACAAAAGCCAGCATATCTCGGTGACAGTGCAAAAGACTGCTCGGTAGGAACCCAGTTCCTGCCGAGCAGTCTTTTGAATTAACCCCAAGATTACCTACTGGCTATTTACCACGGTCATCCAGCCAATTATCCCATATGGCTCACTGGTCTGGTGGCCCAAGACAAACCTGAAAACAGCCCAAAAAGATCTCCAAAAACTGCAACGTTTTGCTTGTGTAGCAATCACGAGTTGTATGAGAACTACGCCCACTGCCGCTTTACAGCCATTCAAAATCAAAATCAAAAGTCATTTATTCAAACTAGGCTGAAAATCAGCACTTTTCGAACGTCAAAGTTACATAAGACAGTCCCCCAAAAATGCCCGCCCTTCACCACTTCCTAGTGCTTTAGCTGGGAAGAAGAAGTGGTGGAACAAACTCCCCAGCAGCACGTCTGTCTGTTTAGTTATATAAACTTGATTCTATACAAATCGTATGCAAAGTAATTAGTATTACGAAACACCAAACATTGGATTAAATTACACACTTGCCATACGAGTACGTTAGCTAGCACGCGCCAGTATACCAACAAAACAATGAACAAACTGTACTCAAGCAGATAAAAATTTACAACATAAAAAAACGTAAATAGAACTTAATACCTAAATAAAAGCCTCCAGGCATAAAGGGCGTGCCCGCTTACATAAGGCAATTGCTGTAGCTCGAAGTGAGAAATGATAAACTAGCCCCATCGAAGTAAAATAAGTAAACAATTACTAATAACAATTAAAACCATGATCAGCAAGACGACCACAAGCAGCACCCGTTCACGAGCATAACGCAAAGATCAGCCATCACCCCTCTCGCCATATTGGAGGGAAGGAGGCAACCCGACCCCCGACGCTACCGCAGGCAGTGACATCTAAGGGAGCATGACGAGCTTGCTGCCAGTTGCTTAGGCAAGAATAGTATAATCAATAGTCGAGGACGCTAGCTAACCATTTATTGCAATACAACTCATAAACCACACATTGTAATGAGTAGATTATGTCACTTATAAATTAAAATTTAACTAAATTAAATTACATTGACTTATACAGTCAAATAAAAAAATAATCAATTATATGAACTCATATAACCTGTCAGTAGGTACGCTAATTCTGGAGAAAGAACATAAACATTGTCTTGAGTTAATCACAGCGAAAAACTATTCTTATCGTTTAAGTAGTCCTTGATACAATAGTATGCCTTTGAACAAAGGGTGGATTTTACTTTAGTTTTAAACGCATTAAAAGGCAAATCTGGCAAAGAAGAGGGCAGCATGTTATAAAAAGTTATACCAAGCCCAACAAATGAGTTATGTACTTTATGAAGCCGGTGAAATGGAGCTCGTAATTTGTCCTTATTTCTGGTGTTAATATTGTGAATATCACTATTTTTAGTGTATAAGTGTATATTTTGCCTAATATATAAGATGTTGGCGAAGATGAATTGTGATGCCACCGTGAGAATACCGACATCTTTAAAAAAATCTCTCAGACATGCTTGAGCTGCCGCCTCTGTAGCTCATCGTGTGAGAGGAGGCGGCCCGGGCCGCTTTTAGGCTTACCATAACAGGAACCCTGAGTAAAGACTCTAGAGTCAAACACATACGCATAAAGGAGGATGCGATCAAACGACGACGAGTGATGGCATCACCCTGCGACAGAATCCCGAAACTACACTGCTATCAAAAGCACTACAACATAACACTCACATAGGAACGGTGTGACTACGGATCAAAGACCAACTCCGGAACCGGAGCCGGCGTTTTCTCACACGACCTTAACATAAACATATCCAGCCCGCTGGGAATTTTCAACACCGTCTACCAGGCAGAAGAGTGTGTGAGCATTGTACAAGCGGCGTATGCCATAGAAGCCAAGAGAGTCACGGACACTCATATACGTATACTCTCTCACTATAATCTTGTGCAGGGCTTGTGTGGAGGAAGAAGAAATCAATGCGCATGTGCTCTTTGAATGCAAAGGCGTCACCCACATTAGAACAGGAACATAGAACATAGAACTAACTAAATTAACCGAACAATAATAAAAGTATTTTTTTATTATTTTCAAACAAACAATTAAGGGCCGAGTCGTTGCTAACGCTCAATTGAGAATTTAATGCCGCAGACTTCGACAACCAACCCTGGCGAATTTTTTTTATGAATTTTGGCTAAACCAGTTTTAACAGTTTTATGACAATAATGTGAACAGAAAAACCTTCGATAAAAAAGTCATTCTTCCAAAGAAAATAAAAAAAAAAACGCCATCTATCGCGCAAATTGTGAAACTGTTGAAATTATGCTACAAAAACGCTGTATAGACACTCGACTCACAAACAAAATGTATTACTTATCCTAACTAATATTATAAATGCAAAGTAAGTTTTTTTTATTATTTTATCCCTTGGGAACAGTACTATTTTTCTGGATGAAAGGTGGGTATTTTTCGTTAAGGTTTTTATTTATTTTTAATAGGTTTTAGTGCTTTGCTGGACACCATAGAGAAGACTTCTTTTATTTTTCAATAATTATTTTACCACAGACAATATAAAAAAAATAATATCTACAGATAAAACAATAATTATGCTATCGATTAGATAAATTACCGTTTTTTAGATAAGGTATTCTATTCATTCAATATTATTATTTAACGGGTGTGTTAAATTTAGTACTCAGCTTCACTGCTTGATAGTGCTACTATGGGTTGTTTTCTTGTGCACCAATGCACTGGACCTCCACAATACATCATAATGTAGGCCCTTGTACTTTTTCTAGTCTCTTTGTCACCTTTTGTTTTTGGGTTGCAAATTATCAAATAACTTCTCCCAGTATGGGCGGAGTGGGAAGGTGTGTCAGACTCTTACTGACTAAAACCCACCCGTGTTTCTTCCGTTGCCTATGTTGCCAGGGGCCTCGGTAACCCTTTCGGACTTTTCCACGACTCCAGCAGGCATCGGCCCTAGTGTAACCCTACACTTGTGCGGATATCTCTTTGAGGCATGGGTGGAACACAACGCGCCGGCAACCTGGGCCTGGTCCTAATCAGACGGTGAGCTGCCCATTGCTCACCATCCGCAAGCCTACGGTACGGCGCATACGGTGGCTGAAAATCCGGCAGGGATTCCCGACGCCTAGGGCGTCTTCTGCGGTGGCTAGGGGCGTCAAGGCGCGAAATTTGCCTTTCCCTTACCCGTTCCACCTCTTCCTTTACGAGCATTACTGCTTCGCAGAAGGAGGTTTCGGCTGCCCATGCCCTCTCGCTCCGTACCGGCCTGGACCAGGGCCGGACGCGAGAGATCCCCGCCGCCAATCGCCTCCACGAGGATACGGCGGTGCCCAAGCCCAGCCAAGATCTCCACCGTACGCTCCACCGTATGCTCCACCGTGTCCTCCGGACGATCCACATATTGGTGAGACCCGGGATCTCTTTGATAACTGCATAATCATCAGCAAAATGTGCTTCTAATTTTGTTAAGTTTTCATCTTTATTATATTTTATTTTAGCATTTATGGTTCCTCTCAAATATGGAATTGTTCTTTTGACATTACTTATATCTTGATTTTTCCGATTTTCCATGCTTCTACTCTATATATGGCATAATATATGTCAAATTGGTCTTGTTTTATTTGTTAGGTACATAAGATAACTTATAGCTTCTTCTTCTACTTGATAAGGGAAGTTTTCTTTTGTTTTTACATCATTTTCATTGGTTTCCAGTAATGGTATAGGACTTGTTTTTGTCTCTTTCATGTTAAAGATTTCAATTTTTTTGCTCAGCATTCTGTCTTTGTTTTAGATGTACCGAATCTTTAGTTTTAGTGATTTCTATCCCTAAAAACGTTTCAGGATTCTCAGTGTATGTCATCTCAAAATCTTGTTGTAGGTCATTTACTAATTAATTTATTAGTTCATCATGCATTCCTTATTTTCTCCCAATAATATTCCATAATCAACATGTATTCCTAGCATCATTGTACTGTCTGAATTCTTGAATAACATTTATCTGCTTTCAATTGTTTTATTCCATTTTTAAGTTATCCTTAGGTAAATTTTTCATTTCAGTTCAAAGGAGCATATTTTAATCCATGTAAACTTTTTTTGAGTTTACAGACTTTTTGTATTTCTGTCATATTCCTCATAATCTTCAGGTAAAGCCATGAAATATTTTCTTTTAAGTCTCTTACATAAAAAGCTGTTTTTATATCTACCAGCCAAAATGTGTCTTCATAGTCCATATATTTGTTGACAGCCTTTCGCTGGCAAGTCCGGCTTTGAATTTTCCATCTGGTTTTATTTTGAAAACCCTTATACATACATCAAAAAAGTCTAAGCAACACACATTATTTACAGAAACTGCATTTTTTATTAATTGATACTTTATTTTATTCTTAACAAACTATATTGGTATACAATATTTTTGTTCTCGGAAACATACTGGTCGATTAAAAAAATATAAACGTTTCGATTGTGTTTTGTTTTCATTAAAATAAAAGCGCCCGTCGAATCGAATGGTCTAGGGAACACTTGACATGGGCTCAGGAGCAATAGGATAAAATTTTATTTTGCGATGAGTCCCGGTTTGGATTAAGCCCTGAAACGAGAAGGGTAAGAGTGTATCATCGTGCTGGAAATGCTGAACGGCTGAGATGTGTCCAGGAAGTGCACCCTTACAGTAGCTCTACGGGTATGGTACGGGCGGATATTATGAAGAACAGACGAACTGAGCTAGTTTTTGTAGATGGCAATATGAACGCTGAAAGTTAAAAATGTTGTCGGGCCTTATGTTCACAAAAAGGATAAAAAGCTTGGGATTGAGCTGCTCGCTCTGCTAGGCCTTGTGATAAAACCGTAAAACTTGAAATTTGAATTATTATGCAAAATCATCATTGTATACAATTATACAAAATATGTAACAAAAACCCTGTTATTCCTTTTAGGAACGTATACATTTACCTACAAGCACATCATTGATTAAATTGTAATTAAAATAAAAATAAGTATTGGCTAGTCGAGAGGTCAAAATCAAATCACTATTAAAATCGACACATTCCAAAAAATGTTTAGAGTATCTGATTTTACAAGTACATCTTTATTTCGCTAAATAGCCTACGAGTTCGGTGGCTTTCTTTGATGCGATAAAAGATGCCGCCAAACACTGCACGCGGCGCACATGCCTCGGGTGGGTTACTCCTACCCCTTCACGCCGCCACCCGTCAACCTGCGAATCACTTCCTTTTTCTCCCGCGCAGCTTACTTTCGAACAGATGTTATCGTTGATCTACGCAGCTACGTAGTGAGTGACTTGTGTTTTGTTTACATAAACGTTGACCATGTCTTATTCTAACGTAGAATATTTTAATATGTTGATGTGTCTTTGGAAATGTGAGTGCAATTATGCAAAAGCACGCAGACTCTACCAACAATATTTTGCGAGTCTAACATTACCGTCGGTGATGGCATTCCAACGTTTGCACACACGTACGTACAATACCGGCAATGTGCACGGGCGAGACCAACATCGAGTTGACGCAAGCAGACCGATGACTCGAAACAGAAGTCTAGGTCTTGTTTGAGCACGATCCAATGCGAAGTATACGCTCAGTGGGACACGAACTCGGAGTAAACCATATTTTTTTTTAATGTATGGCATCCCGTAGTTGACCTTGAGAGGTCGTGACTACTCAACTGGACTATCCTGTGGCTGCCTTAAGCGGACTCAAAGCCTCGAGCCAGGGGCGAATTACTTAAATTACTAAGCGACTGCACGCTAAGGGCACCCCTTGTGGGGTACGGACCTCGGCTTAGGGCGTCGCTGGGGGGAGGACAGCAAGGTGGGACAGGCTGGATCTGAACAGAATTATTATTAAACGGGGAGTTTAAAGCTACGGGCTCAGCTACGGCGCGGCCTGGCACTTCATCGAGCAAGGGTCGGGGGGGACAATTACGTCAAGGTTTTCGCGAGGGACCTCGGCGGCGAGGTCTGAAGGGCGGTCTGTGTGATTTGTGCACTGTATTTGTGGCCCTACTGCTTTCCTGGAGGAGGGCAATGGGGTCATCGGGGTCGGTGAGCGTATGCCTTGGACGGCGAATAGAGCTAATGGAGGAGGGCCTATAACTGGCGGCCTTCACAACCAGAGGGTTGCGTTGGGTGGTGGCAGAGTCAAGGAATCGCTTCGCGATGCGCTTCATTTACTGCTTGATGGTCAGGATGTTAAGATTGAGATGGAGGATCTCGTTTCGGACGAACCAGGGGGATCCCGTTGCCTTTCGGAGGAAACGGTTTTGGAGGCACTGCATCCTATGGATGTGGGGGGGCCTAGCTTGTGCGAAGACTGCAGGCATATGTCATAATGGAACGGATGCACGCTGTGTAAATACGCAATTTGCACTTAAGGGACAATTTGCTGCGTGCATTTAAGACGGAGTGCAGTCTACCGAGAGCGAAAGCGGCACGCGAACGCGCCTGCTTAGTGTGGTCTGAGAAGGAGAGATGGTGGTCAAGAGTCACGCCTAGGTATTTGGCTGGCTTCTCCCAAGGGATAGGCTTGCCGAACATGGTGAGCGGTCGGGGGGATGCGGTTTTTACGCGGTTGGGTGAAAAGAACCGCCTGACTTTTGTCGGGATTAACTTCGATTCTCCACTTTCTAAACCATGCGCCAAGTTTGTTGACTTCGGTCTGGAGAGTGCGAGATATCTGGTCATGAACTAAACCGGTGTAGTTAATGGCCGTGTTTTCTGCGAACAGAGCCAACTGCGCCTTTTTACTTTTGGGGATGTCGTTAGTAAAGAGAGTGAAAATGATAGGGGCTAGCACGGAGCCCTGAGGAACGCCTGCACGGATAGGATGGGGGGAGGATAGCGCTCCTTCGATGCGATAGCGGAAGGTGCGATTTGACAAGAAGTCTCGTAAGATGAGCACGAGACGATCGGGCACACCGTTTGTAGAGCTTATATAATAAGCCGTTGTGCCCGACCTTGTCGACCGCTTTCGCTATGTCGAAGAATACAGCACTGGTCATAAATCCACGTTGAAAGCCATCGCTTATGTGTTCTACGATGCGGTGGACCTGTTGGACACAAGAGTGCTGGGTTCTAAAACCGAACTGCTGGTCGGGGATGAGGCCCTTTGTTTCAGCAAAATCTCTGAGGCGCTTATAAATAAGCCTCTCATAGACTTTGCCGAAGACATTGAGCAGACTGATGGGAAACCATATGCACGATAGGAGAGTACTTAAAGCAGATGGCTAGCACCCATTTCACTATCGTCGCGTTCAATCACTACTTCCCTCCGACTATGAGCCAACAAACGTAGAGGTACATGGTGTTCATATCGAACAGCAACTCCGTGGCCGTCAAGTAGTTATCGTAATAAATTAATGCATTAAAATGTAAATAGGTACTCGTACATCAGATTCTTTGTGACGGACGTGGCGTTTTTTTTAACATAGTGAAGTATTAAATGTAGTTTTAACAATTATCAATATTATGATTAATTCGTTAAAGTGCTACTGATACTCGTAAACAACAGCTGAGAAGGTCACGAACTTGTGTAGAAAAATAGGTAGATATGCGGCGGCGATGTACCGGCGCGGCGGCATCGATCAAAGAGAGTGGCGGGAACGTTATACTTTATATACTTTTACTTCTATATACTTCTATCTCTATATACTTCTGGTTTTGCGTCATCGCTTCATGCAGAATTGCAGAGGTACCAAATCAATTCAACATTACAAATATTAGTAATTAAATATTTATTTTATTTTTGTTGAACAGTTTTTTATAAATTACTTGCTTTAACGCTCAGTAAACCGATACTTAAAACGTAGGTAGAAGGAACAACAGGGTTTTTGTTACATATTGTATACATATCGACATTGATGAATATTATAAACAAAATTACATGAAATATTTATGTACCTTGAAAAGTATTATATTACCATAATTATTGTGAATGTGAGCTCTACGTGGGTCATTTTTATTTATTTCTTTTTGTTTGTTTTTTGTTTTCTGTCAGTTTTAATGATAGTCTGGCATTTTGAGTAATTTATGCGGCCTACCCAAATGTCCTTTTCTATTGTTCGTACAGTCGTTGAGCTTTTTAAGTTCTGAGTTGAGCGACACGATTACTGACAAATGCTTGCACTGACTGGATAGGTGGAAATTTGTGTGGTTCTTTCCTCAAAAGACCATTTCAGACAGACAGATCTACATGGTCCTCACATGATGTGACCAAGATTATGTCTGGACTTTAAAAGAGACTTAGACCCCCTTTTTTTTTGGGTGGGAAATCATCAAATAATTTCTCCCGCTCTGGGCGGAGGGTGTGGCAGACTCTTACTGACTAAAACCCACACGTATTCCTTTCTGTTGCCTATGTTGCCAGGGGCCTTGGTGACTCTTTAGTACCTTCCCGCGACCCAGACTTTGACCCTTGAGTTTGTTTCGCCATTTCTTCTCAGGGGTAGTCAGATAGGAAATGTCGACTCCATCTAGCTTATATATTTTTTTATATTACGTGTAAAAGTGATTCTGATATCCTATTTACAGAATAAACAATTTAATTTCATTTCATTTCACCCATTTGCACAAAGTCTTGGCTTAGATTTTACGCTGATGGATGGCACACATGCGCGTTTGCACACAGCTCGGAGGACCAGTGAGTACTTGGCAATGGAAAACATCCGGGTATTGCCGTGGCCTGCACAATCACCAGACCTCGATCCCATCGAACACGCATGGAACATGCTCCAGAGACATGTTCTAGAGAACCTGGACGGAGTTTCGACAACCCAACAACTGAAAGACTTGTTAAAATTCCGTTGGGAGCGATTGCCGCAGGATCAGATAAACAATCTTATAAATTCAATGAAAACACGTTGATAAAAAATAGTTTTGATATTTTCTGCAGTTCGATCAAGGACTTCATTTTGTTAATTTTTTCCATTTGGTTTTTAGATTTTATTATTTGTAAGCGCTCTGGGCACATAACCTGTTAAGGTTTTTATGTATTTTGAATAGGCTTTCGGGGTTTTATTAGCAGAGGAGATTAATTTTAATGAAATAACTCATGCTTTGCTTGACACCATAGAGAACACTTTTTTATTTTTTAATAGTAATTTTACCACAGACAATAAACGTACCAACAAATAAAACAATAATTACCTTATCAATTAAATGAATTACTGTTTTTTAGATTAGGTATCATAATCATTCAATATTATTATTTAACATTTTCTTCTGTTCCTGACAACGTATAATAATGCAAAATGTCATGATGATCGGTTCAGCGGTGTAGGGTGTGAAAAGGTATCAAACAAACTTATTTTCGCATGTATAATATTATAGTTAAGATGAAAAACCGGCCAATCGACACTCTAAACTCACAAAGTGTATTAGGTACTTACTACTATAGTTTCTATAATAATATAATTCAATTATGATTCGAAAGACACGTGGCGCCATCTATTATCATAATAACGTTATTGTTATTTTCCTCGGGAACAGCAATTTTTTCGAGATGAAAGGTACCGTATGTCCGTTTCTGTACACCTGACAACGTATATGCAAAGAACAATGTCAGGTTTCGGCCTACACAACTTTTAAAACTAAATTCACACGGACACAAAGATTTTACTTACAACAATTTAAATATAAAATTCCAACTTATTAAAAAATATTTAGTTCTTTTCGAGAACTTTTCTTGAATTACAGGTTTTTCTTTTTTAAATAAAAAAGTGTCAGGTAAGTTACCTGTTCTGCGATTTACTCTTTACTTTTTATTTACCACCTCACAATTGTTTTTTTATTATTATTATTTTTACCTAAGTACCTAATACGTTCATCGTGTTTATTATAAATACATTTAGTATTTTTTAAAGAATATAAAAACGTAATTCATGAAATCGATTTACCTGATCTGTGTTCGATAACACGTCGATGAATTGACGATGACAAGATGTCAAACATCTTGTGTTGTTGTCGGTGTTTTTCTCAGTACGTTTGTTTTCTTCTCGAATTTCTCTGCGTTTGCGTTATATACTTACTGTGTTATATACATAATACACATTTTGTGACAATGTCCGATCTACTACGTTGTAATAATTGTGGTTTAAATGTGTTCCTGATGGAAACCCAGAAGTTTGGAAAACAGAGAGTACATTGCGTCAATATTTTCAAGAGGGTGATGTGTTTATTCTAGATACAGGTTTCAGAGATGCAGTCCCATTATTGCAAAAGTGTAACTACTCTGTGCATATGCCATCATCATTACAGGATGATGAAAATCAGTTGGTTACTATTAGCAGATGGGTGGTTGAAGTTATGAATGGGATTTTTAAAATGTCTGAATATCTTCTTTTTCCGAAGTTGAGTGTAAAAGTGGAAATCACAGAAAAGCTTTTGACATTAAACTACACAAAAAAACGTAAGAATTTTCACTGCCCGTGACAAATTAATATTGGGCCAAAATTACTATGGACATCTGACATTGTTCTTTCAGGATGATTGGTTCAGTGGTTTAGGCGTGAAAAGGTAACAAACATACACAATTACTTTCACTTTATAATTATAGAATAGAATAAGAATATAATTATTTTATTTACACACACACACAAGTTAAGTAACATACAGACATGAAAATACAATGGAAATGATAACAGTAAAAAAAAAAATAAAAGGTTTATTTCAGAAACTTGTACAACCTTTACAGTAAATCTTACATAGGGACCTCCTTTTAAGTAAAAGATATACATGTGCTAGGAGATCCCGCTCTCCAATGACAAAATAATTAATTGGTAAAAGTGGTGTACGCTATGAAAATAGAATTTAAACAACAAAAAGAAAAATAAAATAAAACAAGTAAAATCCCAAATTAAACAAGACAACAACAAGTGTCTTGTTTAATTTGAGATTTTTTATTTAAAAAGAAAAATAAAAAATTAAAACTAATATGTGTGTGTGTGTGTGTGTGCATGTGCATGTGAGTGTGTGTGTGTGTGTATGTATGTATGTATGTGTGTGTGTATTTTTCAGCTCATATTGACGATGCTTGCAGCAATAATTCAATGTCATCATTGGTCTCCAGTTTTAGCCATTGAACTATTGCGTTTTTATAGTCTTTCGTAGTCATTGGATTTATGTTAATTATTTTATCGATTTTATTATAAAGGACAGCGGAACTTTTATTGAATTGTCTCTTTTGAAGTACAAAGTAGAAATAATAATAATAAAAAACTTTATTTGCCAAAATGTAGGTGTACAAAGTAGTATGATAAATGTGACCCGTTTACATTCTACCATTACATGTGGTGTGCAAATATTTAATTTCAGAATACATTAAATTACTAAAAATGTCATAATAATAGCCGTGGGCCCCAAACTAGGCACAGGAAAGGGGCGCATTGTATCCGTATTTATTTTTATTGGCGTGATGTAATATTAATAGGTCCAAGCTGGGCTGACAATGATAGCCTGGAGGCTATTGGTAAAGTTTCCTCTAACCGAATGCTGGGACTAGTTTCCAGTGATTGTTACGTACTTATTAGTTACTTCGACATACATCGACTGAGAATACCTAGTTTAAGTCGCAGGGAAATTAATTGTTAAGCAATATGACAACGAAAATAGTTGTCCGCATATTCAAAACACAACTAGTTGTATGAAATGGCTTTAACACGGCAAGTTGACATAGGGTGTTAATTTTCTTAATAATTAATTTCCCTGACTGTAGCTGCTGTGCTACTTGATGACTAGCACAGCAACTTCTCATAATAAAGCGAAATAGAGTGATAATTAAAACTTACCAACAATTGTTTTTCATATTCTTCTTCAATATCACTTCCATTGTAGTACCGGATGTCTGCTGTAGTGTTAGAAAAGTAAAACCCTCTGCGACACACGCAGCGGTAGGACCCTCGACGGAACCCCAATCCGGGCACTGGGATACACTGAAACAAGGATGTAGTTTTAATGTCGTAGATGGCTATAAAGTCTCCGAAACAGGACTGCTATCCTCAAAGTTTGATGTTTTGTGAAAATTATGAAACAAGTAATTAAAAAATTATTTCTCCTAAACTACTAATAATCGCGGAACATACGTGGGGGTGATTCGGATGCCCCGCAATAAAGGCATCTAATTTTACCTTTAGATGTCACTTCTGTGGGTGCGTGCAGATAACCTCCTCGTGTACCTGATTGCTGCTGATTCCCTCCGAATACGTTCGGGGGAAAGAGAAGTCGTCGGGCTGGTGCACCCTGGGCATGGCCAATAGCCTCTCCATGTATCGGAGGGAGTATTGACTGTGGTGAATTTCTGCGTGGTGGGGAGCTTAATGCTCGATCGTCGGTCGTCCACTCGCCTCTCTGCTTACAGAGGGCTGGTCGAGTGGGCGCAGAGTGGTGGTGCTCGCTGTGCACTATATAAAAAATCCTCTAATATCTTGTTTTGGTGTGCGGCGAGGGTATGAATGGCTAAGGAGTAGTGTCATCTGCAACTTTTTAGTTGTAGGTGGCGCATCAGTCGCGAGCACATACCCAGCCATGGTACCAGTGGACCCCCTGGTTGGGTTACAAATGTACACTTGCCTAGGGACAGGGGAGTGAACCTAGATGTAATTTTTACATCCCCCACACTCGTGGGATTAAGAATGGAACAATCATATACAAAAAAAAACAAAAAGTCAAGTGAAGGAGAGTGATGCGGGGTCGGAATCCGACGTTGCATCCAGTGCAAAGGGCTCAGGTTGAAGCTCGGAGCGCGAACAGGTGAACGGACAGAACCGAGAGTTCGTACGACCCTCGAAGCGCCTGAACTCGGGGGTCCTCCTGCGACGAGTGGGTCCGGTGGAGGTAGAAAATCCACTCCAGCCGGCGGGGTGGAGCCCGAGGAGGAAAAGGGGTGGATAGGGGGCTCACCACCAGGGAGGCAGGCAAGCCAAGCCGAGCTAGCCCAGCTGAGCCGGCCCAGCAAGCCGAGAGGCTCGCCATGGAGATGCCCCTTTCAGAGGTTTCTGGTGGTGAGCCGGACGCTGCTGGCGGCTTCAATTCGGTGCGTGCAGCCGGATTTGCACAGGTCGTGTTAGTTGGGGTGCGTGTAGAAAACCTCCTCGTGTGCCTGATTGCTGCTCGTTCCCTGCGAATACGTTCGGGGGAAAAGAGCAGTCGTCAGGCCGGTGCACCCTGGGCACGGCCAATAGTCTCTCCAGAGGATAGTCTCTCGAAGAGGGTATTGACTGTGGTAAATTTCTGCATGGGGTGGAGCTATATAGCTCAACCCCATGCAGCTCCTGGATCGAAAAGACCGATCGACGGTTGTCCACTCCCCCCTCTGCTTACAGAAGGCAGGTGGAGTGGCCGCAGAGTGTGAAGGCGGAAGGGATGGTCCGCGGAGAAGGGGCAATATAGGCCGACGTTTTTCCACGTGTCTCTCTGATCCAAACAGAGGACATGGGGAGAAGCACGGGCGGCGCTCGTTGTGCACTCACCCAGCCAGCGAGCTAGCAGCGGGAGAACTGATTCTCTAGACTGCAACCGTCGAAATCGTAATCCAACCGATAAAGAGATCACGGTCATGTTTTGTGACTTGGAATGGGACGAGGATCGTGGCTTGGTGGTTGGGCTTGGATGATAACCTCAATAAAAATCCTCTAATATCAAGTTTTGGTGCGTGCCAAGGGTATGAATGGCTGAGGAGTAGTGTCATCGGTAACTTTGTAGTTGCAGGTGGCGCATCAGTCGCGAGCACACCCCCAGCCAGGGTACCAGTGGGCCCTAAAAAAAAGATGAGAGAGATTTTCAAGATTTTATTGTACCACTTTGTCGGCGTGATTAATATGTACAGCCAAATTACAGTTTTCTAGTACTAAGCATATATGAGCTACTGTGGAGACAGACAGAGAGACAGTCGCCTTAGGACAGCGACGTCCATCGTTTTGTTTTGCAAAAAAGGGCTGTTCGAGCCATTTACAACCTAGGTCCAAGAGATTCCCTTCGAGAAAAATTCAAAGAAATAGATATTCTGACTATAGCCTCTCAATATATATTTGATAATCTTTTGTATGTACACAAAAATATATCAAATTTTAAGAAAATGTCCGATATCCACAGTTTAAATACCAGGAATAAACATAATCTTGCTGTACTTCACACTCGCCTCCACAGAGTAGGCAACTCGTTCATGGGTCAATGTATACGCTTTTACAACAAACTTCCTATTGCTATTCGAAATTTACCCATTAAACGATTTAAAAGCTGTATTAAAACCAAACTTTGTAAAAAAGGGTACTATAAAATTTCAGATTATTTAGAAGACAAAAAAGCTTGGGATTGAGCTGCTCGCTCTGATAAGCTTTGTGCTAAAACCATAAAATTTGAAGTTTAAATTATGCAAAATCATCATTATATACAACTATATGTACATATTGACATTGATGAATATTATAAGCAAAATTACGTGAATATTTATGTACCTTAAAAAGTATTATACGAGTATTACTTTAATTATTGTGAATGTGAGCACTATGTGGGTCATTTTTATTTATTTCTTGTTGTTTTTTTTTCTCTTAGTTTTAATGATGGTCTGGCATTTTGAGTTCTTTATGCGGCCAACCCAATTGTCCTTTCCTTGGTATTGTTCGTCGAGTCGTTGAGCTCCTTAAGTTTTGAGTTGAGCTACACGATTACTGACAAATGCTTGCACTGACTGGACAGGTCCACTCAAATTTGTGTGGTTCTTTCCTCAAAAGACCATTTCAGACATAGATCTACATGGCCCTCACATGATCTGACCAAGATTATGTCTGGACTTTAAAAGAGACTTTGACCCTTGAGTTTGTTTCGCCATTTCTTCTCAGGGGTAGTCAGATAGGAAATGTCGACTCCATCTAGCTTATTTTTTAATATGACGTGTAAAAGTGATTGTCATATCCTATTTATAGAATAAACAATTTCATTTCATTTCATTTCATTTCATTTCATTACAGACAGACGGACATGGCGAAACTATAAGGGTCCTTTGTTTACTATGAACTCTAAAAATATAGAAGAAGTTTATCAAGTTTGCTTTTTATTTACAACGGTTCCTACATGTGGGGGCTCGTCCGGGAACGAAAAGGAAAAACAGCTAGCCGAAGTGAAAAATTTTCTGATAAAGACGACACTTGGAGCACGTTTGAAAAAGAAATAAAGACGGACGGAAAAATATTTCACGATGAGCACTCGTAAGAAACAAAAAAAAAAATCTTGCTTGTATTACCTATTGGTGATGAAGGAAATGAGTAAACGGGGTAAGATGTGATTATGTAGCGATCCAATACGTAGTCGATGGGATAGTGGACGCCGAAGTGTATAAAACGATGCTATACGGCGTAAAAACGTACCCAGAACTTAAAGAAAAGTTAAAACTCTACGAGACTATCAGAGGAAAAATTTAACAAGAAAAACGTGAAAATGGGCAGCCGAAAATACTCATAAAATCAACACGATCTTGGTGTTACAACTGCGGGAACTCAACCATGTGTCGTACAATAACGATGACATGAATGATGACAGAGTGCCCTAATAAAACACAATGTGATGATATCGAATATCGATATGTTTAGATCGTTTACTATTTTCATAATCCTTTGAAATAAAAATGGCTCCTTTCTTATCGACATACAACATTGGCGTTAGATTTATTCCAAAACCTTTTAATATTCCGTTTAAATTTATTCCTTCACATGATGCAAATGATGCAGCTATATACTCTGCCTCTGCAGTTGATAATGCAACACAGTTTTGTTTTCTAGAGAACCATGCTACAACATTCTCGTTGTATTTAACTATACATCCGCTTATACTCTTTCTGTCTTACTATTTTCCCAATCTGCATCCGAAAAAAACTAAGCTTATCTGTTCACACTTTTTATATTGTGTATAATCTTTAGTTGTAAGTGCATAATCTTTAGCTGAACTAAGGTACCATAATATGTACTTGCCATGTTTCCAACATTCTGCATTTGGTTTGTCCAAAAATGTACTAACGTAAGATACAGAATAGCATATATCTGGTCTTGAGACTACTACAAACATTAAACTTCCTATTAGCTCTCTGTAGGAAACTTCTATAGTGTTCTCCGTTATGTCTATGTTTAATAGCTTTTCCAATCCATACTTTTTCTTACATTAAGTCATATTGAATTTTGTTAACATATTCTCTATTTGTTTTGACCGTATTATTCTTAACATTCCACTTTTATTTTCTATCTCCGTTCCAAGAAATTTCTTTATCTCTCCTAAGTTTTTGGTATCAAATATTTTCTGTATTATATAAATTCATTATTCTGTCAGTTTCTTCTGTCTTTCCTGTGACCAAAATGTCATCAACAGAAATCAATATCAAAACATATTTATTAAAAAATAGGTAACAATCATTTTTTGATCTTTGTAGTCTACACTTAACCAAGAAATCAGTTATCCTTTCATTCCAACATCTAGGACTTTGTCTTAATCCATATAAACTTCTATTCAATTTCAATACTTTCTTTCTATTTACTCTAACTCTTTTTGGTACTTTGATATAAACTTCATCTTTTAAATAGCCATTTAAAAATGCTGTTGGTACGTCCATTTGGTAAATTATAATGTAATCTTGTTGTACCGCTTGTACTAAATAACTTCTGACTGTGCTCATTCTACCTAAAGGTGAATAATTTGTATTAAAATAGCCTTCTTCTTTTAATTGAAATACTCTGGTAACTAGTCTGGCTCTGGCTTTCCTTAAATCGTTTTCTTTTGTCTTAAATATCCATTTTATATTTTGTGTCTATCATCATCATCATTTCAGCAGAAAGACGTCCACTGCTGGACATAGGCCTCCCCCAAGCACCGCCACTTCGACCGGTTTTGTGCTTCCCGCATCTAGCGGATTCCTGCGGCCTTCACAAGGTCATCGGTCCACCTTGTAGGAGGCCTTCCAACGCTACGTCTTCCGGTACGCGGTCGCCATTCCAGAACCTTTCGGCCCCAACGGCCATCTGTTCTGCGAGCAATGTGCCCTGCCCACTGCCACTTAAGTTTGGCAATTCTTCGGGCTATGTCGGTGACCTTGGTTCGCCTACGGATCCCTTCATTTCTGATTCGATCACGTAGGGAAACTCCGAGCATAGCCCTCTCCATTGCCCTATGAGTGACTTTTAGCTTTTTGATAAGGCCCATTGTAAGCGACCACGTTTCAGTGCCATAGGTCATCACTGGCAATACGCACTGGTCAAAGACTTTCGTCTTGAGACACTGTGGTATGTGTGACGAGAAGATATTGCGTAGCTTCCCGAACGCTGCCCAGCCGAGTCGGAAAATCGGAGACGCTACGCTCGAAGTTGTACGTCCACAACTTCGAGCGTAGCGTCTCCGATTTTCATGAGAGTGGGTGTAACATGGGCATTTGACATGATCTGTGTCTTGTCCATGTTCATTTTAAGACCCACTCTTTCGGAAGCTCTACTGAGGTCATTGAGCATTATACTGAGGTCCTCCATAGTCTCAGCCATGACAACTATATCGTCGGCAAACCGAAGGTGATTGATGTACTCGCCATTGATGTTGATGCCTGGCCCTTTCCAGTCCAGAACCTTGAAGACATCTTCCAGTGCAGCGGTGAACAGTTTCGGAGAGATAACGTCTCCCTGTCTCACACCTCGCTGCAGAAGGTTAGGTTTCTAGGTCTGGTCCTGGAGTCGGACTGACATAGTGGCGTTTTCGTACAGACACTTAAGCACCTCGATGTACCGATAGTCGATCTGGCACCGTTGAAGAGACTGCAGTACAGCCCATATCTCGATCGAATCGAAGGGTTTTTCGTAGTCCACAAACGCTAAGCAGAGAGGCAGGTTATACTCCTCGGTCTTCTGTATAACCTGCCGCAGCGTATGTATGTGGTCTACAGTGCTAAAGTCTTTACGGAATCCGGCTTGTTCGGGAGGCTGGAAGTCGTCAAACCTGCGCGCGAGACGGTTTGTGATGACTCTTGTAAACAGCTTGTAGACATGGCTCAGAAGTGAGATGGGCCATTAATTCTTAAGGAGGGTATTGTCGCCCTTCTTAAAGAACAGTATCACCACAACTCTGTTCCATGCCTGTGGCGTTTTGCCCTCGAGTGTGACGGAACCAAACAGCTTCTGGAGGGCCTTGAGAACGGGTTTTCCACCGGCCCTCAGAAGTTCAGCCGTAATTCCGTCATCACCCGGCGCCTTCTGGTTTTTGAGCTGCTTCAGAGCCATCTTAATCTCGTACAAGCTGACGTCCGGGATGTCTTCGGTGTAGTGTCGGGTCAATCTAGCTCTTGGGTCGTTTGCCAGATTCATACCAGGGTTGCCTGTTGACGTGTATAACTGTCCATAGAAAATCTCGATCTCTCTCAACAGCTCATGTTTGGCGGATACAATCCTGCCATCATTGGTCTTCAGTTTCACAAGCTGGCTCTGCTCAATAGACAGATCTCTTGTTAAGACCTTGGAGCCCTTATTCCGCTCTATCGCGTCCTTAATGCGCTCTGTATTAAAGCGGCGAAGGTCGCTTTTTAAGGACTTAGAGATGCGTCTATTGAGCTGGCGGTACTTGAGCGCATCTACTGAAGACTGCAGGATCATCTCGCGCCTCTCCTCCATGAGCCGTATAGTAGGATCAGAGAGCTTCTTGTTTCTATTTTTACGACGGGTCTTGAAGATCTTAGACCCGACCGTATGGACAGTTTCCACGAACCCATCGTTATAATCGTCCACGGAGCTCCCTAGGCACTCGAAACGATTCTGAAGTTCGAGCTGAAAGCTCTCGGGGTTTTGGAATTGGATTGGTGCTGGGCGGAGCGTAGACTTTATCAGTCGAGATCTTTCCAGCTTGATATTTAAATTCAATGTGCCTCTTACCATTCGGTGATCACTTCCGGATTTCACCGCGTTGATCACAGAGACATCATTGAATACTTGCTTCTTCGTCGACATAATGAAGTCAATCTCATTTTTTGTTGCACCATCAGGGCTCTGCCAGGTCCACTTTCTGTGCTCACGTTTTCTGAAGAAGGAGTTCATCATAAAGAGGCCTTCCTTCTCCATAAAACTGGCTAGTAGGTGGCCTCGGTGGTTCCGACGTCCAACTCCAAATTGCCCCACTCGCAGCTCATCACCGTTTCGTTTGCCCAGTTTCGCGTTGAAGTCCCCCATGACAACGGTGAAGTGAGTTTTAGAGCCATGCATGGCTCTGGAAATATCCTCATACATGGTCTCCACTTCATCGTCGGGGTGTGACAAGGTCGGGGCGTAAACCTGTACGACCTTCAGCGAATATCTTTTGGATATTCTGAGTATAAGATACGCCACCCTTTTTTTTTTTTTGAGGGTGGGAAATCATCAAATAACTTCTCCCGCTCTGGGCGGAGCGGGAGGGTGTGTCAGACTCTTACTGACTAAAACCCACCCGTATTTCTTCCTGTTGCCTGTGTTGCGGGGGCCTCGGTGACCCATAAGTACCTTCCCGCTACCCCGGCAGGCATCGGCCCTAGTGGACCCCTACTTTGTGCTGACTACATCTTTTCGAGGCGCGCGTGGAACACGACGCGCCGTCGACCCGGGCCTGGTCCTTACCGGACGGTGAGCTACCCATTGCTCACCGTCCGCAAGCCCGCGCCTACGGTGGCTGGAAATCCGCCCGAGATTCCCGACGCCCAGGGCGTCTCCTGCGGCGGCTAGGGGCGAGAGGGCGCGAAACGTGCCTTTCCCTCAACCGTCCCGCCTCCTCCTTTGCGAGCATTACTGCTTCGCAGAAGGAGGTGACGGCTGCCCATGCCCTCTCGCTCCGTACCATGGCCTGAACCAGGGCCAGACGCGAGAGGTCTCTGCCGCCGATCGCCTCCACGAGGACACCGCGGTGCTCTGCCCAAGCCGGGCAGACCTCCACCGTATGCTCCACCGTGTCCTCCGGGCGATCCACACAGTGGTGACACCCGGACGTTTCCTCCCGCCTTATCCGACACAGGAACCTCCCGAAGCTGCCGTGTCCGGTGAGGACCTGCGTCAGGCGGAAGGTGAGGACGCCGTGGCGCCTCTCCAGCCACTCCTCAAAGAGGGGACTTATCGCCGCAATCGTGGCGTGCCCAGCACTGGGTTGCGACAACCGTACTTTCCATGACGCCATGAGATCCCGCCGGAGCTCCGTCCGCTGTGCCGCGATTTCTCGCGGCAGCGGACTTACGCCCCGGCGTTTCACCTCCTCGCGCCACTCCCATACGTGCGCGAGGACTTTTGCCTCCAGATCCCATGGCGGCAATCCGGCAAGGAGGCTCGCTGCCTCACAGGAGACCGTGCGGTATCCTCGGACCATCCGGATGGCCATGACCCTTTGGGCCGCGCTCAACCGGCGGGGTGGCCGCAGTGCCAGAGAGCGCGCCCATATAGGAGCCAGGTACGCTACCCTTGTCGACACACTCTCGATCTTCACCACGTTGCTCACAAGGGATTTGTGGACGATAAACCCGACACCATCTTGGAACTGTTGGTCGTCCTCCCGGAAATAGAGCAAGTTCCCGGATTTGAGGATTATCGAGTCCTCCCCCTCTCTTCGGACTTCAGATAACCCTACTATACCCCATCGTAACCTTCTCAATTCTTCCTCGAGTTCGATGATCTTCTCGTCGGTCCAGAGTATACGCGTGTTATATGTAGCCGGATATCTTCCGGGGATTCTTAGCACCCCTTGCCTCACCGTAGCCTTGACCGCTACCGTAGCCAAGGTTAGGCGGGCCGCCGAGTACTAAGGGCCGTATTTTTTTAGTGCTTGTCATTTTTGGTGCCATAATCGCCACACTTGGCAGGCGGGTTGACGATCGCAGTATGGTGTTAATATGCATAGAGATCGCTGCTGCCCATTCTCTAGTCGCCTTTTACGACACCCACGGGAAGAAATGGGATGGTACTATTCTTTACGTCCGGCACCACACGGATAGATTTGTGTCTATAGCCTTCTTTATTCTGGGTAAATCTGTTGGTTCTGTCCATGATATTTTTTTAAATGAATTAATTTCCTTATCTTTTGCAGCTTCTTTGTATGAAATTGGATCATTATTTTCAGTTGTAATCAAACAATATGTATGATAAAGTTGATAGTCATTCATGTGTTTAGGTTGATTTGGAGTTCTATTATTTCTAGTTATTTTTATTATCGTCTCCATCTTATACAATAAAATCATCGTCATCTGTAATTTAGTTAGATTCATTCAGATCATCTGAATCATCTTATTAATTTGAAATTCTTCTTATTTGCCTACTTTCTTGTCTTTGTGTCGATATATTTTTATATTTGTCTTCCTCTTCGTCATTGAATATTATAACATTTTCATAGGGATACTATACCTCTTCCTGCTTTCAGTGGTGGTACCTTCATATAAGCCCAAAATGCCTTACTAAAATGCTCGATAGAGAATTTATTGTACCTAACCAGTAGTTTATGAGAAAATTGCGATGATACGAGTACATACGTAGATACGTAGGTACCTACATACTCAGTCGAAAACTGAACTTTCTTTTTTTGAAATCGATTAAAATTTTATTGGGCTTGCGTTATTTTGAAACCCTAGGCACGCCACTGCCTGCTTTTCAGGTTGGTAAATATATAATCTCGGATTCATCAAATATAATATCTGTTGAAGTTATAATTTTATTAATTTCATGATCTCATAATGTATAGCATGAACCAGTGTAGCCGACCATTATCATTGGTTTAGCTCTTGGTTGTAGCTTGCTTGGTTTTGGTATTGTTACAATCCATGCTTTCGAACCATAAACTTAACTTTAAGTTTTGATAAGTCATTATATTATATTATTTGGTAGGTCCAACTTCGAAAAAGAGGTCAAAGGTCGAATCCGACTCGGCTGGGCAGGCTGGGCGACTTGGCTGGTTCAGGAACCCACGCAATATCTTCTCGTCCCACATATCGCAGTGTCTCAAGACGAAAGTCTTTGACCAGTGCGTGTTGCCAGTGATGATCTATGGCACTGAAATGTGGTCGCTTACAATGGGCCTTATTAAAAGGCTAAAAGTCACTCAAAGGGCAATGGAGAGGGCCATGCTTGGAGTTTCCCTACGTGATCGAAACAGAAATGAAGAGATCCGCCGGCGAACCAAGGTTACCGACGTAGCCCAAAGAATTCCCAGGGTGGGGTCGTCATGGTGGTGTCTCTAGACATCACCAATACCTTTAATACCCTGCCCTGGAGTTGAATCAGGGAGGCACTTCGGTACCACCGGATGCCGACCTACCTCTGTCGTGTGGTCGAGGCCTATTTGACGGACATGGCCGTCATCTACCCCCGTCACCAGATAGTGTGGCAAGAGATGTCGTGCGGTGTCCCACAGGGATCGGTCCTGGGGCCACATCTGTGGGACATTGGATACGACTGGGTGCTGCGCGCCAACCTCCCTAGCGTCGTCAGCGTAGTGTGCTACGTTGACGACACGCTGGTCCTGGCGCAGCGGAGGTTGCACCAGACGGCGGCCAAAGATGGGCACGCGAAGTTGCGACAATCGTGAAAGGATCCGGCAATTGGGACTCGAGGTGGCCCTGCACAAGTCCAAGGCCATGTGTTTTCATGGTCCTCGGAACGCGCCACCGTCGGGATCCCAAATAACGGTAGGAGGGGTTTACATCGGCGTTGAGTCGACGATGAAGTACCTGGGACTCGTCCTTGACAGCCGGTGGAACTTCCTGGAGCATTTGGCTCCCAAACTGGAGCAAGCAGGGGCTGCCTTGAAGCGGCTCCTGCCCAATCTGGGGGGTCCAAACGCCTCCTACCGGAGGCTCTACGCGGTGGTCGTGTGGTCTATGGCCCTTTACGGGGCTCCTGTGTGAGCGCGTTTCCTGGCGCTGCAGCCAGCCCGCTGGTTGAGCGCGGCCCAAGGTCATGGCCATCCGGCTGGTCCGGGGATACCGCACGGTCTTCTGTGAGGCAGCGAGCCTCCTTGCCGGATTGCCGCTATGGGATCTGGAGGCAAAATCCCTCGCACACGTATGGGAGAGGCGCGAGGAGGCGTAACTCCGCTGCCGCGAGAAATCGCAGCACAGCGTACGGCCCTGGTTCAGGCCATGGTACGGAGCGAGAGGGCATGGGCAGCCGTCACCTTCTTTTGCGAAGCAGTAAGACTCGCGAAGGAGGAATCGGGACGGTTGAGAGAAAGGCAAATTTCGCGCCCTCTAGCCCCTAGCCGCCACAGGAGATGCCCTGGGCGTCGGGAATTCCGGGCGGATTTCCGGTTATCGTAGGCGTGGGCTTGCGGACGGTGAGCAATATGTAGCTCACCGTCCGGTAAGGACCAGGCCCGGGTCCACGGCACGTTTGTATTCCATGCGCGCCTCAAAGAGATGTCGTCAACACAAATGTACGGGTCCACTAGGGCCGATGCCTGCCGGGGTCATGAGAAGGCACTAAAGGGTCACCAAGGCCCCTTGTAACACAGGCAACGGATTTGATGATATCCCACCCAAAAAAAAAAAAGCCCGAAGCATTGCCAAACTTAAGTGGCAGTGGGCAGGGCACAATTTGCAAAAAACTTAAATATCTTTCTGCATTTAATGTTTCTGGCAGGTCGTGTGGACCGATTATTTGTCCGTTAATGATTCCGGTCCAAAGGTTTATTTTAAATTGATACTGTGATCTGTCTTGCCTTATGAGATGCGGGTTTTCTAGCTGCCAGTTATGCAAATTATGTAGATTTAAATATCCATCTTTTTTGCAGGATGACTCGTCGCTCCATAGTATTTTATTAAAAAACTGTGGGTCTTCTCTTATTCTCTACAAAATGTTACTCTCAATTGATAATCTCTTGGTAGCAATGACTGTACCCTTTAATAGTGGTATGGGTACAGTTCATGTCTTTTGAGTATTCGATGTACAGATCTAATTGATATGCCAGTTCTGCGACTTAAGACACGGATCGATGTTGAAGGATCTTCTGTAACTAAATTCATTACCTCTTCATCGTTGTGTCGTCGCGGTCGTCCTTCACCTGCACCGCCTACGCCTGTGCCAGGTGTCCTTCCCTCGGTGTATGCGTTATGTACTCTTCCAAAAACTCGGTGGTCTGGATGTCTTCGATCGGGATATCTCTCCCGATAAAGTCGAGCTGCTTCTCTACCGACACCTCTGCATTCGCCATAAATAAAATGCATGTCAGCATATTCACGCGGTGTGTACCGAGACATTTTTTAATTGTCACTGCACTGCACGTTTGTCCAAATCGTTGAGCAAGCCAAAGTCACCAGTACACGTAGCCAATATCGCAGAGATCACCAAAACAACAAGTCCAATCAGTAGGCAAATTAAACAGAATCCGGGGGCAGGCAGGGGTAAAAAAATGGCGGAGGTAAACACAGGCAGAATAAAAACGAAACCGTATGCGTTTCGCACGACACGAGTGACGAGATCGTACTAAATTATTTCGAGATTTCTGAAGATTTCAACGTTAGTAATGAAAGAGATAGCAATACCCTACCATATCTCTTCCTTATCACTCCTATTGTGCGTAACTCAATTGCGAGAGCTTCAACCGGTTTTTGTTGACAAAACAAACATGTCTCAGGTAAAAAAAGGGTCAGGGTTTTTTTACCTGACATGTTTGTGCTTTAACACAAATCACATTTGAATTGTAAAAAGTTACATTGTATCCGTTTTTTGAGTTTTTATACGTTTTGTAATAGTATTAACGCAACAAAGTTTAAAAAAGTAGTTTCATGAAAATCTTCTTTTCTTCAATTAAAATTGAATATCTTTTTGTTAAATTATTGGATCTGTTATAGTGATATCATTTTGAAATCGGTATTTAGTAGGCATATTCTGCACTGACACTGACAATGACAATGTAGTACGTTTTTTTTACAAAAATCGCTCTTGAACTTGAAGGTGTTTTAAAAATTAGGGTTAAAATTAGAGAAGAACCAACTTTTTCTTCAACAGAGCTGAATTTACATAAAAAATCATAATTTATCATGATATCTCTAGTATTCAGCAGTAATTAACAGAAATCAAAATGAAAAAATAATAGTTTTTGTTGAAACTACAAACAAGTTTGTAAAAAAAGATTGAAATTTCGTAAATAAAAGACAAAAAGGAAATATTTTCGTAACCCTTGGGTTAAAATGGTTAAAAATTTTAATTGTTATAGTTAATTATCTGGTTCATGGAATCCTGAACGGTGGACCACTACTTACGCCACACCCTGTAAGTACTCGTATAATCATTTAACGTAGCTATTAATTTCAGAACTCCGAGTCAGGCTCGAAACCAACAGGACTATTATGTCCACCAGATAAAATCAAGCCCTGGCCTCTATTTCGATTACCCCGGAACACTGAAAATCAGCAGTGGACAGTTGAACGTCTTGATGCCCTTAGACATTTCACACATTGGCCTGCATATTGAAAATATAAACTCCGCTCTTAATACTACTAAATGCCTATGTAAAAGTATTGGTATCATAGAACATAGTTGTAATAACGTAATAGAACCCCTGAATTCCCGCTATAGTGACATGTACAAAGAATTTTTATCTATTTCACATTTGTTAGAAAAACGGTCAAAACGCGCTTAGGAGGACTAGGTACTCTGATTAAACAAATATTTGGTAATCTAGACGAAAACGATGGTCTCAAGTTCAATGACGCTATAAATGCACTACAGAATAATAAGAAAAAGTTAATTTTATTAATGAAGGAGAATATTTTATTAACCACATCGACAATTTCATCATTTAATAACTCCATTAATAAAATTAAAATTAATGAGATTAACCTAAACGAAGCTATCGACAAACTCTCGACCAATTTAATAACTTTAACTAACGAAACAAATGAATGAATGCAACGATTAGAAATTGATCATATACTTAATAATCTAGAAGTGCCAATCTTAACTTTGTCATTCCAACTCGAAGACACAACAAACGCGGTCCTATTTAGTAATAAAAATATTCTACACCCATCGATGATTACGTCACAACAATTGTTCCGGGAGCTTGCCGATAACTATCAGTACTTACCTAATGATTTGATACTACCTGTTAATTTAAGTTTAAGTTCTATTCATTTAATCTTGAATGTATCTAGATTAGTTATTTATTATACTAGTAAAAAGATATTTTTCACGTTACAAATACCCTTAGTGTCAATGTTAATGTTTCACATTTGGTGTTATACCCTAACCTTGTAGGAGTTTATGCTGGATCAGCACCTCGTCGGCGCTGCCAGCTAATAATCTACCTGACGGCGTCAGACGCCATCTTTGCCTGGGCAGTTGAAGTTTATCATAGTTAGTGGACGGTTCTGCCCATGGGTCTCTCGAGTTGTCTATTATCCTAAATTGTAATATCCTAAATATAATATCCTGAAGTAAATAATTCTTTTTTTTTAAAGGCCAACTACTTGAGGACCTATAATAGTACGGAGCGAGAGAGCATGGGCAGCTGACACCTCCTTCTACGTAGCAGCAATGCATGCGAAGGAGGAGGCGGGACGGTTGAGGGAAAGGAAAATTTCGCGCCCTCTCGCCCCTAGCCACCGCAGGAGACGCCCTGGGGGTCGGGAATCCCGAGCGGATTTCCGGCCACCGTAGGCGCGGGCTTGCGGACGGTGAGCAATGGGTAGCTCACCGTCCGGTAAGGACCAGGCCCGGGTCGACGGCACGTTGTATTCCACGCGCGCCTCAAAGAGATGTCGTCAGCACAAATGTAGGGGTCCACTAGGGCCGATGCCTGCCGGGGTCGCGGGAAGGTACTAAAGGGTCACCGAGGCCCCTGGAAACACAGGCAACGGAAGGAATACGGGTGGGTTTTAGTCAGTAAGAGTCTGAAACACCCTCTCGCTCCGCCCAGAGCGGGAGATGTTATTTGATGATTTCCCACCCAAAAAAGAAAAAGGCGGCATAGATTGCGTCTTATGAAACATTCTGCTCTTCTAGATTTTTCTTTATCGTCTTCTAAAGAATGTATACGTAAATAAACTAATTTTAATATGGCGGCAGAATTCCTAAAAAAAAACAAACTGAACTCACTTCAGTGGTCTTCTTCTTGCATTTGTCAGTTCCTGTGAATATGTTCAGCTGTTTTGAGCCAGACTTGATGGGGCACTGATCAATGTCCACTCTTCGGAGATCGATGTCAATGCCGCTGGTCCCCCTGTCAAAGAAAAAGAAAATTGGTAAGTATGTAATAATTTCAGTGTGTAAGTTAAAGAGTTCTATTTAAAGAGTTCTATTTTGTACAGAGTGAATTAGTATGTTAGCATGTAATAATTTCAGTCTATAACTGCCCTGTAAGGAGAAAGTTTTTGCAGAGGAGAAATGAGCCCGCTTACTTAAAGGAACAAACCAATAATTCTAGGTTTTCTTTTGATGGTGTCCAACGTAACCGTGTCCTAAGATAGAACTACACCGTAAGTGGGTATAGTGTGGCCATTAGTGCTGTGCACTCCCTGAGATATGCGCGGCGGGGTGGGAGGCGAAGAAAAAAGGATAGAAAAACTTTCGGACGACGCACTAACAGAGCGCAGCAGCCGATTCTCCCCAAACAAACATGTACCTTCGTCATTCTATAATAAGCAGCTCTGCCTATGATCTATTCATCAAAAATGCCCGCCCTTCACCACTTCCTAGTACTTTAGCTGGGAAGAAGAAGTGGTGGAACAAACTCCCCAGTAGCACATCTGTCTGTTTAGTTATATAAACTTGGTATACAAATCGTATGCAAAGTAATTAACATTACGAAACACAAAACATTATTTTAAATTACACACTTGCCATATGTTAGCTACCACACGCCAGTATACCAACAAAGCAATGAAAAAACTGTACTCAAGCAGATAAAAAATACAACATAAAAAAAACGTAAATAGAACTTAATACCTAAATAAAAGCCTCCAGGCATAAAGGGCGTGCCCGCTTACATAAGGCTATTACTGTAGCTCGAAGTAAGAAATGATAAACTAGCCCCATCGAAGTAACCCTAATAACAATTAATTGTTAGTAGTTGTTGTTTGTTGTTGACTGGTCGTCTTGCTGATCATGGTTTTAAAACCATGACGACCAGGCACCACAAGCAGCACCCGTTCACGAGCATAACGCAAAGATCAGCCATCACCCCCCTCGCCATATTGGAGGGAAGGATGCAACCCGTACCCCGACGCTACCGCAGGCAGTGACATCTAAGGGAGCATGACGAGCTTGCTGCCGGTTGCTCAGGCAAGAATAGTATAATCAATAGTCGAGGACGCTAGCTAACCACTTATTGCAATACAACTCATAAAACACACATTGTAATGAGTAGATTATATCATTAATAAATTAAAATTTAACTAAATTAAATTACATTGACTTATAGCGTCAAATAAAAAAATAATCAATTATATGAACTCATATAACCTGTCAGTAGGTAAGCTAATTCTGGAGAAAGAACATAAACATTGTCTTGAGCTAATCACAGCGACCAACTATTCTTATTGTTTAAGTAGTTATTGATACAATAGTATGCCTTTGAATAAAGGGTAGATTTTACTTTAGTTTTAAACGCATTAAAAGGCAAATCTAGCAAAGAAGAGGGAAGAGATGTTATAAAAAGCTATACCAAGCCCAACAAATGAGTTATGTACCTTATGAAGCCGGTGAAATGGAGCTCGTAATTTGTCCTTATTTCTGGTGTTAACCGCTCAGGCCCGTGGCTCAATAACGTCATCTCTCAATCTCAAAAAAAACTTTTTTATTCGATAACTACTTTCAAATCGCGCGCCGCGAGGGCTCCTATTCGGAGCCATTGGGGCTTTACTGGTTAATATTATATTATTTTGCCTAATATATAAGATGTTGGCGAAGATGTATTGAGATACCACCGTGAGAATACCAACATCTTTAAAAAAATCTATCAGAGAAACTCTGGCTCCAAGCTGGTAAATAGCTCGAACAGCTCGTTTTTGAAGAACGAATATATTTTGAATGACAGCGGCTTTGCCCCACAGCAGAATACCGTAGGACATAACGCTATGTAAATAACTAAAATAAACTAATCGAGCTGTATCAACGTCAGTGTATTGTCTTACTTTTCTGACGGCGTAGGCGGCCGAACTGAGCCTGCCCGCTAGGCTTGATATATGAGGGCCCCACTGAAGTTTGGCATCTACTGTTATACCAAGAAAAACTGCCGAGTCTACAGTTTCAAGCACCCCATTATCTAAGACGATGTTGGGACCTAGATTCCTAACATTTGGCAAGGCAAACTTTATACATTTCGTTTTATTGGCATTGAGAACTAGGTTATTCGTCGTAAACCAATCCGTAACCATTGAGAGTGCACTGTTTACGTCATCAAAATCTTGTCTATTCCTGTTTACTTTAAAAAGAAGTGAGGTGTCATCTGCAAACAATACGTCACAGATACCCTTTAAATAAAATGGTAAGTCATTAATATACACTAAGAATAAGATTGGACCTATTGAGCCTTAAGGTACACCTAACTGAACTGGTAACCCGGAAGATTTTTCACCATTCACATCTACACATTGGAACCTATTATGTAAATAAGAATTTATTACTTTGACAGCTTCATTTTGGACACCATAATGACATAGTTTATGTTACAGCGTGTCATGGTCCACGCAATCAAAGGCTTTGGAGAGATCACAGAAAACTCCAATAGCATTTTGCGAGTCCTCCCATGCGTCAAATATGTGTTTCAGCAGTGCAACACCCGCATCTATAGTCAAAGGACCTTTTGTAAAGCCATATTGTTCATTATGAAGGAGGCTGTTTAAATTAAAATGTCTTTGCTTGAGTATTAACTTTTCAAATATTTTGCTAAATGCAGGTAAGATAGAAATAGGTCTGAAATTGCCAACGTCATTTATAAAAATGACGTTGGCAATTTCAGACCTATTTCTATCTGCTGAGCAATAATACCTGATTTAAATAAAGGTTACTTTACTACTCTTCATGAGGTCAGGAAAAGTGCCCAAATCAACACGATTTCTATTATATTGCTTAATAGTTTAATGGAGATACCCCAGATATCACCAGTCCCTAGTCCAGTCAGTGGCGCCCTCTTAATGT
The DNA here is from genome assembly GCA_905333075.3 of Atethmia centrago. Classification (NCBI taxonomy): domain Eukaryota; kingdom Metazoa; phylum Arthropoda; class Insecta; order Lepidoptera; family Noctuidae; genus Atethmia; species Atethmia centrago. Next base: position 6,072,108 of record HG995367.1, on the reverse strand, counting down.
AGACTTTGCCGTAGGCTGTCCAGCACAACAGCAAAAAAAGAAATGAAGACGGGATCCTTTGGCGCTCAGATGTTCTGATATAAAGACAGGGGTGTCCTCTTGAGTTTTAAAACCCAAAAGTTTACAGGATAATTTGTTTTTATGCTTTATGTTAAATGCCATTGCCATTTTCAGAATCTCAGTCTTCAAGATTGTGGAGCCCGTTTCTACGACAATAGGCGTGCTTTGTTTATCTGCTGTTTTTCCGCGTACTCTATAAATGTCTTTTATATCGTATTTTATAATGCTGCACTCCATGTTTTGGAAAAGAGACATGGTCATTTCAATGAGATCTTTTTTAATCTCGCCTTGTTTTCTAGGTACGTTTTTGATCACTAGATTACTTTTTCTGCTTTCCGTTTGCAGATCTTCAATCGAATAAGATTGAAGATCTGCAAACGGGAAGCAGAGGAAAAAGAAGACGAAGTCTAGGATAGTGATATATTTATTATTTTCTCCTGTCTATATTTCAAGCTGGGCAATTTTATCCTGTAACTCCTCATTTTGTGCAGTAAGAAATGTAATTGAACTTTTTATATTTATATTAGATTGTTGATTCTGCTATAGTGTTGTATTTATTATTTGTATATCTTTCCCCTGTTTTTCAGTGAAGGACGATAACATTGTTTTCATTTCTTCTTTAAATTCGTCCAGTTGTTGACCAATAGAAACCTCCATGTACTCCCTGCCCGTTTTAGCTCGCTGAAATACATAGCCTGGTGGTGTTTTGTCCACTCCCGCACTACTAATTTCCGTATCTGACAGCGATTTGTTCATCAGTGAATTCATATTAGGTACAAAGCAATCAGAGCTTATGTGAAGTAAAACACAAGCCGTGTGCTGCTTATACTGTAGAAGTGCAGGCGCAAACCTGTAGCTGTGATTTGGCCGCGGCGCGGTAATCTTATTGTGGCTAGAAATGTGAGTCTCTGCACGCAGCCGTTGCGTGTCTATGCTACTATGACAAGAGCCACGAGAGGGAGGGGCTTGCGTAGGCGCAGCGGTAAGAGGATGTGCCGTTGGGCGTGAGCTATGCTGTCACAATGAGGAATACTCACGTGAAACATATCTGTCTTTGTACTGCGCGGAGTGTTCTCGCTCGCCAGTAGTGAAAGTATGCGTCCTTGGGCGTTAGTTATGCGGTCACAATGAACTCACGGGAACATAATAATATATTGGTCTTTGTCCTGCACGGGGTGTTCTCGCTCGCTGGGCGCTCGGTATCCACGATGCTATGCGCTCCTGGTACTACACTTGATTTATTCGATTTACTATATTTCGATTTAAAAACTGACTGAATATTTACGTAGACACGTCTGCGCTGTACAGAGTCCGAAGGGGAAGAGGAAGTTTTATTTTTTAGTAGAAGAGGATTTATTTAGGTATTAAGTTCTGTTTACGTTTATAAAGTGAAACTTTTATTCTACCGCCTCAACATTTTTCGTCCATCTGTTTTTTCACATTACATCCGGCCGCGGAGTAGGGGTAAAGTGAAAGGCGCTCGGCAGAGCAGCCAAGGCCAATATTGCGGTCATGGCTCGCATCAGCTAACCGTGTAGCATTTATATTCTCACTCATTCGTGCAAGTGCTCCGATATAGTTCTGTATTTTGATCAGTGTATATTGATGTAAATGCTGTTGTTCACTTGATCGTGATGGACAGCAATACAGCTAGTAAGTTAAATAAACCGGTCAACAAGGAAAAAACCAAGAATAGTCCGAAAATATCCCACGAAAAAAGTTTCACTTGCATCGTGGTTTCATAAAACCACTCAATGTTTTATTTCTGCTTGAGTATAGTTTTCGATGTACTTTTTTTGGTAAAGTGGTGTGCTAGCTGACATATTTATATGGTTAGTGATTTTATATTTTGCGTAGTGTAAATTATTTTGCATAGAATCCATTTTTTTTCTAATTGAACAGACAGCTGTGCTGCTGGGGAGTTTGTTGAGCCACTTCTTCTTCCCAGTTAAAGCACTAGAAAATTGTGAAGGGTGGGCGTTTTGGAGGACTACCTTATATAATTTTGAAGTTAGAAAAGTGCTGATTCTCAGCATAGTTTGAATAAATGACATTTGATTTTGAATAGGAATACAATGTTAACCTACCTAATGCCATTGACTGGAGACTGCTAAAGTCTTCACAAGCCTGTATGGATGTATGTTTTGCCTGCATGTGCATGCTTTTTGCTGTTATTGTCGTTTGATTCGTCGACTTAATTCAGGGTTCACTGATATGAGCAACTAAGCAATTACGAAAAAAACCGGCCAAGTACATGTCGGACTACGCACAATGAAGGGTTCCGGGGGGGACTTGACTCTAATAAAAATTATCACCTTGAAGCTTAATATTTCGCAAACGGATCCCTGAATCTAAAAATGGTTTTCACACACTCGCAATATTTTTGAACGATACCCCATATATTGCGGGTAAAACTGATGTTGCGGCACACATAGAAAAGATGACTATGAAACTACCAAAACAGTATAATGCGTACAAAGTAATGGTACCCAAGCAAAATTTGGAAATGTTTCTCAATGATGATTTTTGGCAAGAAGGCATCGCGTATCGTCGCATTGTGAACTTCAAGACAAAACCCAATGATACAAGTGGATAGTATGTCAATGAAACTTATTAGTTTCAATTGTAAGAATGTTATTAGATCGGCGAATTGCATACGGAGGTTGTGTAGGACAACTGATATAATCGCTCTGCAAGAAACTTGGTTGTTGCCGCATGACGTACCTTTTCTTGGTACTATCGACGACGGGTTTGCAATTTTCGGGCACCTCGGCCGTGGATACAACTGCTGGTGTATTAAGGGGCAGGCCGTACGGTGATGTGGCCCTGCTCTGGAGGAAGTCTGCGTTCCCGTGCGTTACAGTGATTCCGTGTGATAATGTGCGTATTACGGCTATTAAAGTAGTGCTCAGTGACAGGTCAATTATAGTCGTGTCAGTGTACATGCCCGCAGCAGGCGCACCGGGTGACGGCGGAGGGCGAACAACGCTCTCTTCCAGCCCCCTTAAATGGGTCCAGGGGCGACGGACTCGGGGATATCCGTCGCCCCCCATATAGCTGGACCCGAGGTGGCGGCGCGTAGTGTTCCACGCGCGCCCCTATTGGACGTCGCGGGGGGAGTTTTACACCTCATTCCCCCCGCGAGCCTGAGGTGGCCCGCAATGGCGGGCCGGCACCAGCTGGGGATCGCGGAAGTCGCATTAGATCCCATGATCCCCGGTGCAAGTGTGGGAGGGGAACACCGGGGTGGTTTTTAGTCAGTAAGAGTCTGACAGACCCCTCCGCCCACCCCAAGGCGGAGGACATCCATGAGGATTTTCCACCTCGGAACAAAAAAAAAAGTGTACATGCCCACCGCGAGTGTCGAGAATTTAATCGAATTTTGATTGAAAATAGTGCCGTGGAGTCTGTTTTTGTACTTGGGTACTTTAATGCACACCCAGGTGAGTTATTCTCAAGTCAACTAATTTTTGTACCGATCAATCATGGTAGTGCGTAGATATGGACTTGCTACCTATAGACACATACGTTTGTGAGTGAGGCACACGGCTGCTTGCGTTGGCTTGATCACTGTGTGACGAACAGTGCGGCGAGACGTTCAGTACGTAAAGTGTCAGTGTTACATGATACTTACTGGTCTGATCATTGTCCCTTGTTGATTGAATGTGACTTAAAATAGATAAGGCCAAAAATTGTTGCGACTGATATTGAATGTAATAAAGTAATTTGGGGAGAAAGAAACAGTGAACAGACCGGAAAGTTTTTTGAAACAATTTGATAAGTTCTGGAAAAAGACCAAAAAATTCAACCCAAAATCGAGTCTACCTGTGAGCGTTGCTGGCGTGCATGTGCCTCGTGATATGGCCAACTATGTTTTTCAGCTTATGTGTGAGTCATTGTTACCTACCGGATGAACTTATACAGACCTTGGTTGTTCCGGTTATAAAAAACAAGACCGGGGATGTCTCAGACCTGGCAAACTACAGGCCTATCTCGCTGGCTACTGTGATATCAAAAGTACTGGACAGTCTGCCTGACAAACACCTGGACAGGCACATTGAACTTCATGATGCTCAATTTGGCTTTAGACCTGGCCTTTCGACTGAGAGTGCCATCCTGTGCCTCAAGCAGACTGTGCAGTATTATACAGCCAGGAAGACGTCTATGCCTGTTACCTGGACCTGTCCAGGACATTCGATTTAGTATCATATGATGTGCTGTGGCAAAAGATGAAAAATGAAACAAATGTTCCACGTGATGTTGTTGCAATGTTGAGATATTGGTACTCGAGTCAAAGGAATGTTGTGTGGAGGACAGGCTCGCACTCGGACTTGTATGAGTTGGAGTGCGGGGTAAGGCAGGGAGGGTTAACTTCTCGTCGTCTCTTTAGCTTATACATGAACGAGCTGATCGGCGAGCTCAGCAGAACAAACATAAGGTGCCATATAGATGGACGTTGCGTCAATAATATCAGCTACGCGGAGGACATGGTGCTGCTGAGCCCGTCGATCAGTGCCATCCGCAGACTGCTGCATATTTGTGAAAAGTATGCACGGACACAGATATAATGTGAGGAAGAGTGAAGTGATGGTGTTTAAAGCTGGTAATAAATCATTCGCTAATGTGCCTCCCTTGTATCTTTGTGGTGCCAGCTTAAACAGAGTGTCTAATTTTAAATATCTGGGTCACTGGGTCTCAGAGGATATGTGTGACAACATTGATTTAGAGAGTGAGCGCAGGGCACTGTCTGTGCGCTGCAACTTGCTGGCCCGCAGGTTTGCACGGTGTACCGAGCAAGTCAAAGTGACATTATTTAAGGCCTTCTGTCAATCTTTTTACACCTGCAGCCTGTGGACTAAGTACACACAGCGTACATACAGTGCTCTGCGAGTGAAATATAATAAGGTGTTCAGGGTGCTGTTCGGACTGCCGCGTCACTGCAGCGCTTCAGCAATGTTTGCGGTGAAAAACGTGGATGGCTTTCATGCCATCATGCGGAAGCGCTGTGCATCTATGATGAAGCGCATGCGTGCCAGCTCGAGCAGCCTTCTGAGCATGTTCGTGGGCCGATGGGACTCGCCGATGTGGCGGCACTGGATGCGGGTGGTCGCATCCAGGGCTTGGTATAAACTGGTTTCCTGTCCGTAACCTGCCACTACTGAAATTTTGTTTTGCAATTTACACAGACACAACCTATCACTGAAACGTGAGCTTCGTTTCCTGCGGGTGTACGTGGCAGGCGGCGTTCTTCAAATGCGACGGTCACTGAGCGAATGAATTTTGTGGGCAGCGGGGAGCGGGAAGCGTGGAAGTGGCGCGGGCGGGGGTGCGCGCGCTTTTCTCGTAGGGAAGAATACCTATTGTCAACTATTAGATTCTTTTAAAGGGAATAATGATTGATAAGCTGTTCAGCTTTAAATACTAAGGGCATGTTGTTTTTAGAATGATCTTGCTGTTATGATCATTCTTAAAACATTATGCCACAAGTATTTACACAGAGTACAACAGAAATGTTAATCGCAGTTGAAATATAAACCTTATAAACTTGTAAGCACCTGAATACAATCAATGTATCGGAACCGGCGCCGTAAGCGACAATCGCACCTACATTAGGCTGTTTTAATTCTTATAGTATTAGCTTGGCAGTGCCGCCAACACACAGTTTTTTTGTATATTACACGTATGTTGCTTGATAATAAAATAAAGTTTGAATAAGTAACATGTTTATGGAGGTTAAAACCCTGCTACTCTTTTTGATTTATGATTTTCTATTGAAGAAGTAACTCAAACGGCATTATTGATATTGAACGTTTTACCTTACTATTAAGCAGTTCTATCTTGAAATTTCATTACATATTTTTATTTCAAGTTTAAATCGAAGTGTCCATGTTGGAACGTCTTAATCCATATTTATTAGGAGATCCCGATAATTTTATTCCAGCTAATCCATTAGTTACACCAGTCCACATTCAACCAGAATGATATTTCCTATTTGCATATGCAATTTTACGATCAATCCCTAAAAAATTAGGGGGTGTAAGCAAGAATTACCAAGAATCCATATATAAGTTTTAGCAACAGATCATCCCGATACAGCGGCATCCATTAAGACGCTGACAACACCTAAACCGCGGTCACTGTCAGATTGCAAAGAAAAGAAAGAGAAGCGCGACGACAAAACGCTTGTAATTTATTGCAAAATATGAAGTAATTATCTATTTACTCAGAATTGAGTTGAGTAATCGAAAATAAAAAACAACCAAGTTCTGCATTAGAATAAGACGTACTTGTTATTAATTAAATACGTAATGTATGTTGATATTTAATACAGATATTTTGGATTAGAACTCAAGGTAAAAGGTTAGTTTAACGTTAGTTTGTATCGAGATTTTTTTTCAAAACGTGTTTTGGTGACAACCAAGTTCTGGGAAATATGTTCAAAATTAACATATATTTTCTCCGCTACCACAAACTATACAGATTTGGCAATTTTCTTTCTTAAGAGAAGCCTATTTTGGTCAATTGGGTCTTGTCAGCGCCTTAATAATCCATTTTCTAACACAACCGCGGGGTATTGCGTAATATTCCATCAGTAGCAATGGGTTTAATTTTGTCGGTTTAACAACATTTATTGCGTTATTTACGTTGTTGAGTAGACAAATTTATCGAACATTTGAAACAATGGTAATAATAATATACTTCAAAATCATTCAGATTGTGATCCAAACTATGTTACTCAATTAGGGTGCTGATCTGTTTTATTGCTTAAACGACTCCAAATGGAACTGATAACTTCTATTTTCGCGTTCAGTCTTTTTTCAGGGAGATTTTTTTGTCCTGTTTTGTCGCTGTAATCGTGGTCGTAACGTCGTAGGGCCGATGCCTGCCGGGGTCGCGGGAAAATCCGCAAGGAATATCGTGGCATCTGGCAATACACAGGCAACGGAAGGAACACGGGTGGGTCTTAGTCAGTAAGAGTCTGACACACCCTCTCGCTCCGCCCAGAGCGGGTGAAGTTATTTGATAATTTCCCACCCAAAAAAAAAGCGTAGTTTGATGTTCAACGTTTGGTTTTTATGGATCATTTATTGTTGGGGTGTAATGCCCAACAGTGAAAATGTTATGTAGACTTGTTAGGTATGTTCTGTTCTGTTATGTATATGAGTAGACGAATGATTCCCTTGATGGATTTATTGCTACTGAATATAATTACACAGTTGTAACACTTAAATGTTATGTTAAAGAAATGCACAGCTAAACAATATCGATGCGCATTATTGAGTATGACGTACAAACTATCACAAAGGTCAATGTACAGCGTAGCTCGTACATTTATAATGATAATATTTTTATGACGCTCCTCAAGATTTCTTTGAGGTGGAAGGATAACATAATAATATGTTTATTTTTTACTAGCGTTTCCTGGTCTACTAATATATTTTGTAAGTTGATTATACTTCAAATTTTTATCGACTTACGTAATGAAATAACGGCATCCGTCAACGATTTTTATTATTATATTATTATTATTATATTGATTAATAATGTAGTAGCTTGAATTTAGTAAGTACATATCAGTACAGCGTAGCTCGTACATATTGCCCACTCACAAAAGGTGACTGTAAACAATACAAATGAAAATGTTATGTTAAAGAATAAAATGTTAAAAACCGATATAAACGAATGTAAACGAAAATAATCTAATCCGAGCCTTATACAATTAAATCACAACGCGCAATAGGCGACGTTGCTTTGTTGAGTGTACGTGCACTTGATAAGTGCAGTACGCTGCTGTTGTCTGTGACGTCAAATACAGCTGCGTTGTCCACGATGCTTGCAATCTACTTCCTTCGGGGCGGTGGATTGGGAACAGGTGGTGCATCAGGTTCTTCTGGACTCGTGCAATGTTTGCGAAGTCGGTGGTAAGCATATATTGCACCTGCTGTCGCTGCTACTGCTGCCAATACATATATGACAACATATTGGTGGATCAGATCAGATATGATGTCTCCTGCGGCCACGGCTTTCATCTGTTCTATCTGTTTTCCCAGATCTTGCAGTAATGAGCTTGGGTTCATTACTCATTCTCGGGTTCTTGTTTCAAAACCGGTACCAATAGGTTGATGATCCGATTAATAGGAGGGATTTTCATCGTAAGTTCTTCGACCTGGGCGTGCATTACATCCATCTGTTGCCTTTGAGAATGTACAGTGAACGTCTCACTATTGATAGTGCAGTCGCTACCGAGTATCATTACCCCTGCGTTGTTAAGTAGTGCAGTTGAAACTTGATTCCCGCAAATGACACGTATTTTGCAAGCGACACAGCAAAAGTATAGATAGCTGTTTATGTTGCTAAGTTCCAACCACGTGTTTTGACAGCTCTCATGTTTTGTTTTGCAGACAGATGAGCCTTGTCTCTTCTTGCAAAGGCTGTCGTCGGACTGCATGTGGTATATGGGTGACCTCATGGGGCACAGTAGAGTCGTACTGTCGTAGTGCATGCATTGATGTAGGTCGGTTCCAGTTATCGGTAGGTATGAATCCTTCTGTATGTTAATAGCTAATAGTTCCGCTATAGGCAGTAGGGTGACCATGTCGAAGCCATTCTTTTTTGGGACAGGAATGACGTGATAAACTTCGTAGTTTTCTCTACTGATTAACGGCACCCGTATCTCAATGATTATATATCTCTCTGTAATTTTTGCCTTCACTTGTAGTAGCTGATATAGGTGAAAGAAATCATCTTGAATGTTGGTGATGGGAAGTGCCACATCCTTTGAGAGCTGACCGGAAATGACGTTCAATTCGTCCCGTAGTTGTTCTGGCGCAACGAGGTGTAAGTTCATCTTGCCGTTGTAAATATTTGGTATCCAACAGAATGTCTTGAACGTTTTTTAGATGCTCTAGGAAGCTATTTGCAGAGATGGCTGACATCACAAACTCGATTGATAGTTCTTGAGACTCAATTTCTTGCTGAATTTTGCTCGTTAGCTTGTCTAGGGTTAGCAAATGTTGATTGAATAATTTATATTGTTTTGCGATTGTTTCTTTCGATCTTCTCAGTACATTCTATTCGGCTTCTATTATAGTTGTCTGATTTTAGACAAAAGGGCCAGATGTTTCTCATTTTCTTTGATGAGTTGTATATTCCGTTGATATTGTTCGGCGAATTGGTCATCCAATACTCCGAACAAGGAACGTGCGATTGGCCTGACACCGTTGATAAGGCCGCGTTTGCTTCTCATATTTACCCGACCTTGCGGATGAAATTACTCTTCTGTTTTAGTTTTAAGTCCATTTTCGGTATTTTGTGGAATAGAGATTTTTTCGCTGTCTATTGGTAAAATAGATATCTTTGTTATGGGTCTCTTTATGGAGCCGTGTCTTGTTTTCAGGGTCACGACACGGACATACCCGTCGTTTCCCGGGTGAAGATCTGTTACCGTGCCCATCAACCATTTCCCTACGGGCCGCTGGTTATCATGTACAAAAACCAAGTCACCAATCTTCACGTTGTTCTGAGGCTTCTGCCACTTCGTTCTTGCTAACTTGCTAACAGTTGGCACAAGTTGTTTGGTTTTTCCACTTCTTTCAGATTTCTATGTATATTTTTCTAGTAAGGTCCCATCTTGTTCGGGCGTCTTCTCTTGTTTCCATGACGGTCAACCCTGACCTCCCTGTTAGAAAGTGTGCCGGCGTTAGACAGTCTAGGTCTTCCACATTCAAACTCAGAGGTTTGGAGTTTAGACATGCTTTTAGTTTTGTTAAGATTGTGGTGAACTCCTCGAATGTTAATTTTTGCTCACCCACCACTCGTCGGTGTTTCAAGCTTCTTACGGCTCGTTCCCATAATTCGCCCGCCGAGGGCCATGCAGGAGCGTTGAAATGCCACTGCATGAACATCTCGGCGACTTCCTTCTGTAATCGTTCGTTTTTGTAGGAGTTCTCTATTTCCCTGTATTGTTCCATGAACAGTCGATTAGCGCCGACAAAGTTAGTGCCATAATCGCTGTACATATAGCGAGGGGCGCCTCTCTTTGCTGCCATTCTGTTAAGGGCTGCTATAAATGCCGAACTTGTAAGATCAGAGACCAACTCAATGTGCACTGCCTTTGTTACCATGCAAACAAAGATGGCTATGTAACCCTTAGTGGTTTTAGCTCCTCTTCCTTTATTCATTTTAACATTGACGAATCCCGTGTAGTCCACTCCTGTAGAATGGCGGGGCAGGGTTTATTCTTGCGGTCGGCAGTTCACCCATGATTTGTTGTTGTTTTGTTGGGCTGATTTTTCGGCACGTTACGCATTTTCGTGACTCGCACGCCACCGATAATCCAGTATTTTTGGCGAAGGTGCGACAAGGTGATTCGCGGTCCGCCGTGAAACGTCATCTGGTGAGCTTGATCGATGAGCAAATCCATTAGATGGCTGTCATGAGGGATGATCATCGGATGCTTCATCTCTTCAGTTAACGTGGTGTTGTTCAATCTTCCTCTGAGTCTTAGCAAGCCTTCTTGATCAATGTAAGGATTTAGAGGCAGTAACTTGCTATTTGATGTCACTCTGCCATGTTTACGTAAATAACTTTTTCAGTTTCAAATACTTTTTATTGTGTTTGTATCACAATTGCCTTAGTTGCACTGTTCAATTCTTGCAACGTGAGATAACTCGGTAATTGGCGATGTTTCGAGTCCAATGTTCGAGCTGTTAAGTTCAATGCTCTGTGTACCCATGCGACTATTCGAGTGACATGATTGATAGAGCTATGTTTTTACAATAATAGATCGATAATGTTGGTTTCTGTGTTGGTTTGAACAGCACTGACTTGTTTTATTGCCGTTGTTTTCACCTCTTGGTATGAAGTGTAGACCTGTCTGACTTGGGTCCTCATTTCAAATGATGATAGCCAAATAGGACCTTGCCACCACAGTTTGTTTCCCTTCAATTGACCAGCGTACTGGCCTCAGCTTGCGGCGTCAGCGGGATTTTCCCTTGACTTGACGTAATCCCAACACGAGCGCGATATTACAGTGTTGATTTTTTGGACTCGATTCTCCACATATGTTTTCCATCGTGATGGGTCCCCTTGTATCCAACCCAGGACTACCATAGAATCAGTCCAGCAATAGACTCGAATATCATGTTGATGTAAGGATTCCTTAACCTTTTGCATTAATTTGCATAGTAGGTGCGGTCCATTTAATTCTAGTTTAGGCAATGTTGTTGTTTATCTGTGTGGTACAATTCTAGATTTTGCAGCGATAAGTGTAACGTTTGTTAATGGGTTAACTCGTGCGTAAATAACACACGCATAGGCATCCAGGGAGGTGTCGCTGAAGCCATGTAGTTCTATAGCTTGTCTCCCGTCACATCTGAGCCATCTTGGTATTTCACACTCGTTTATCGCCCTTATGTCCGCTTGTATTTTGCACCATTTCTTTGTGTATGTTATCAGGAACTTCATCGTCCCATTGTAATTTGACCTCTCACAGTTTTTGGAAAGGTAACTTTAATTTTGTTGATAGGGGAGCCAGCCAGCCAAGTGGGTCAAACAATTTTGATATTTCAGCTAATAAGCTGCGTTTTGTATGTTTCTTGTTGATACTTGAAATCGAACATTGGAATGTAAATTTGTCATCTGTCGAATTCCAGCATAAGCCCAATGTTTTTGATGTTTGATCCGTTTTGAAGTTGAAGACAGTGTTGTCGTTGTTATGTTGAGTTGTTGTATTTTCCAAGAGTGCGGGTTCGTTTGATGACCATTTTCTAAGGTTGAACCCTCCACTCTTGAGTAATTGTTTTAGGTCCAAAATTAGTTTCTGTCCTTGGTTAATTTGCCTGTACATCTTTTCAATATCAGCTGTGTAAGCATACTTGTATTGCCTCCATTGTATTAATGTCGTTTGTAATTCTTGTTGTAGGTTTGGGCCCTTGTACTTGAGACCGTTTAAGCTCCAACCGGTAGTAGTTTTTGCGGATGCATTAAACACAACCCTGTACTTGGTTGTTGTTGACTCGGTGCGATCTACGCCGTGGTGCGGCAAGTAACAGTCGAGTGTCTTGTTACATGTTGATTGTTGCATGTGACCTAAGTCAATGTACTCTGCTATAAATTCTTTATAGGCTCTTGCAAGGTTTTTTTGTTTCCCAATCTTCGTTCTAACGTTTTGAATTGGGCAGTGGCCATCTGTTTGGAAGAACCGAGCTTGCATTCCCAGTCATTTATCATTGGAAGTCTCACTTCGTATCTTCCAGTTTCTAAACGTTGCGTAGTATTAGCGTAGTACTCAACGCATTTCTGATCTTCCACTGAGAAATCAGCTCGGTCTTTGATATCTTCGGAATCCCAAAACTGTATCATATCCTCCAGATTATTCAATACCCATTGTAAATTTGTTATTTTGACGTGTCCGTAGCGACGTTTGGTCAGCCTAAGTATGTTTGTTGTGCGATGGGCCGTGTGACGTCACCGCCTTTGATCATACCTAGCATGTTCTGGGAGTAAATGTCTGCACCAAATAGCAGATCTACTGGTTGGCTGCTATTTAATTTCGGGTCCGCCAAGTTGATATTTTGTATTTGAGGCCACGATGGTTTTGTAAAGGTTTTGTTCGGTAGATTCTTGATTAAGTTTTTCATTATATATACTGATTTTCTGAACGTGAAGTCGTTGTAGACAGAGCTGCATGACATTGTTATCATGCCCTTGCAATTGCTCTCCTTTTCTCCAACTCCAAATACAACTCCTTTACATTTCTGGCGTTTGAACCCAAGAAGTTGAGCTGCTCGTTCTGTTATCAGCGATATTTGTGAGCCTTGATTTACAAGAGTTCGCATGTTGTACTGAATTCCAGCAGCTCCCTCTACCTTTACTATAGCGGTCGCTAATAGAATCTCCGATGCTTCTTCATCATTTTGAGAGACATGCGATGCTGAATTTGTTTGTTGTTGTTCATTGTTTTTTGATGGAGCTTCGTGTAGTAACGTATTGTGCATAGCTTTGCACTTGCGACATCGGTTGTTTGACGTACATTTTTTGCCGTTATGGCAATGAAGACTTGCATTTTGTTAATTGTATTAAGTTTTTCGTCGTTCGACATTTCTAAACACTTTGCACAAAAATAGAGGCCATGCTCGTCATTGCAAATAAATGTTGACGCATGGTACGATTTCGTAACCTTGTTGTTACTAGCCGCTTGATTCTTGTTGGTATTTTTTTTTTTGAGGGTGGGAAATCTTCAAATAACTTCTCCCGCTCTGGACGGAGCGGGAGGGTGTGTCAGACTATTATTGACTAAAACCCACCCGTATTCCTTCCTGTTGCCTGTGTTGCGGGCGCCTCGGTGACCCTTAAGTACCTTCCCGCGACCCCGGCAGGCATCGGCCCTAGTGGACCCCTACCTATGTGCTGACGACATCTCTTTGAGGCGCGCGTGGAATACAACGCGCCGTCGACCCGGGCCTGGTCCTAACCGGACGGTGAGCTACCCATTGCTCACCATCCGCAAGCCCGCGCCTACGGTGGCCGGAAATCCGCCCGGGATTCCCGACGCCCTGGGCGTCTCCTGCGGCGGCTAGAGGCAAGAGGGCGCGAAACTTGCCTTTCCCTCAACCGTCCCGCCTCCTCCTTCGCGAGCATTACTGCTTCGCAGAAGGAGGTGACGGCTGCCCTCTCGCTCCGTACCATGGCCTGAACCAGGGACGGACGCGAGAGGTCTCTGCTGCCGATCGCCTCCACAAGGACACGGCGGTGCTCTGCCCAAGCCGGGCAGACCTCCACCGTATGCTCCACCGTGTCCTCCGGGTGATCCACACAGTGGAGACACCCGGACGTTTCCTCCCGCCTTATCCGACACAGGAACCTCCCGAAACTGCCGTGTCCGGTGAGGACCTGCGTCAGGCGGAAGGTGAGGACGCCTTGGCGCCTCTCTAGCCACTCCTCAAAGAGATGTCGTCAGGACATAGGTAGGGGTCCACTAGGGCCGATGCCTGCCGGGGTCGCGGGAAGGTACTTAAGGGTCACCGAGGCGCCCGCAACACAGGCAACAGGAAGGAATACGGGTGGGTTTTAGTCAATAATAGTCTGACACACCCTCCCGCTCCGTCGAGAGCGGGAGAAGTTATTTGAAGATTTCCCACCCTCAAAAAAAAAAAATACCAACAAGAATCAAGCGGCTAGTAACAACAAGGTTACGAAATCGTACCATGCGTCAACATTTATTTGCAATGACGAGCATGGCCTCTATTTTTGTGCAAAGTGTTTAGAAATGTCGAACGACGAAAAACTTAATACAATTAACAAAATGCAAGTCTGCATTGCCATACCTCCCTAGCGGCGTCAGCGTAGTGTGCTACGCTGACGACACGTTGGTCCTGGCGCAGGGGAGGTCGCACCAGGCGGCGGCCGAATTAGCGGCACGCGGGGTTGCGACAATCGTCGAAAGGATCCGGCAATTGGGACTCGAGGTGGCCCTGCACAAGTCCGAGGCCATGTGTTTTCATGGTCCTCGGAACGCGCCACCGTTGGGGTCCCAAATAACGGTAGGAGGGGTTTCTATCGGCGTCGAGTCGACGATGAAGTACCTGGGACTCGTCCTCGACAGCCGGTGGAACTTCGTGGAGCATTTCCGACGTTTGGCTCCCAAACTGGAGCGGGCGGGCGCTGCATTGAAGCGGCTCCTGCCCAATCTAGGGGGTCCAAACGCCTCCTGCCGGAGGCTCTACGCGGGGGTCGTGCGGTCCATGGCCCTCTACGGGGCACCTGTATGGGCGCGCTCTCTGGCGCTGCGGCCAGCCCGCCGGTTGAGCGCGGCCCAAAGGGTCATGGCCATCCGGATGGTCCGAGGAAACCGCACGGTCTCCTGTGAGGCAGCGAGCCTCCTTGCCGGATTGCCGCCATGGGATCTGGAGGCAAAAGTCCTCGCGCACGTATGGGAGTGGCGCGAGGAGGCGAAACGCCGGGGCGTAAGCCCGCTGCCGCGAGAAATCGCGGCACAGAGAACGGAGCTCCGGCGGGATCTCATGGCGTCATGGAAAGTACGGTTGTTGCAACCCAGTGCTGGGCACGCCACGATTGCGGCGATAAGTCCCCTCTTTGAGGAGTGGCTGGAGAGGCGCCACGGCGTCCTCACCTTCCGCGTGACGCAGGTCCTCACCGGTCACGGCAGCTTCGGGAGGTTCCTGTGTCGGATAAGGCGGGAGGAAACGTCCGGGTGTCACCACTGTGTGGATCGCCAGGAGGACACGGTGGAGCATACGGTGGAGGTCTGCCCGGCTTGGGCAGAGCACCGCCGTGTCCTCGTGGAGGCGATTGGCGGCAGAGACCTCTCGCGTCCGGCCCTGGTTCAGGCCATGGTACGGAGCGAGAGGGCATGGGCAGCCGTCACCTCCTTCTGCGAAGCAGTAATGCTCGCAAAGGAGGAGGCGGGACGGTTGAGGGAAAGGCAAGTTTCGCGCCCTCTCGCCCCTAGCCGCCGCAGGAGACGCCCAGGGCGTCGGGAATCCCGGGCGGATTTCCGGCCACCGTAGGCGCGGGCTTGCGGACGGTGAGCAATGGGTAGCTCACCGTCCGGTAAGGACCAGGCCCGGGTCGACGGCGCGTCGTATTCCACGCGCGCCTCAAAGAGATGTCGTCAGCACAAAAGTAGGGGTCCACTAGGGCCGATGCCTGCCGGGGTCGCGGGAAGGTACTTATGGGTCACCGAGGCCCCCGCAACACAGGCAACAGGAAGGAATACGGGTGGGTTTTAGTCAGTAAGAGTCTGACACACCCTCCCGCTCCGCCCAGAGCGGGAGAAGTTATTTGACGATTTCCCACCCAAAAAAAAAAAAAAAAAAGTCTGCATTGCCATAACGGCAAAAAATGTACGTCAAACAACCGATGTCGCAAGTGCAAAGCTATGCACAATACGTTACTACACGAAGCTCCATCAAAAAACAATGAACAAAAACAAACAAATTCAGCATCGCATGTCTCTCAAAATGATGAAGAAGCATCGGAGATTCTATTAGCGACCGCTATAGTAAAGGTAGAGGGAGCTGCTGGAATTCAGTACAACATGCGAACTCTTGTAAATCAAGGCTCACAAATATCGCTGATAACAGAACGAGCAGCTCAACTTCTTGGGTTCAAACGCCAGAAATGTAAAGGAGTTGTATTTGGAGTTGGAGAAAAGGAGAGCAATTGCAAGGGCATGATAACAATTTCATGCAGCTCTGTCTACAACGACTTCACGTTCAGAAAATCAGTATATATAATGAAAAACTTAATCAAGAATCTATCGAACAAAACCTTTACAAAACCATCGTGGCCTCAAATACAAAATATCAACTTGGCGGACCCGAAATTAAATAGCAGCCAACCAGTAGATCTGCTATTTGGTGCAGACATTTACTCCCAGAACATGCTAGGAGGTATGATCAAAGGCGATGACGTCACACGGCCCATCGCACAACAAACATACTTAGGCTGACCAAACGTCGCTACGGACACGTCAAAATAACAAATTTACAATGGAATGTGGTATTGAATAATCTGGAGGATATGATACAGTTTTGGGATTCCGAAGATATCAAAGACCGAGCTGATTTCTCAGTGGAAGATCAGAAATGCGTTGAGTACTACGCTAATACTACGCAACGTTTAGAAACTGGAAGATACGAAGTGAGACTTCCAATGACAAATGACTGGGAATGCAAGCTCGGTTCTTTCAAACAGATGGCCACTGCCCAATTCAAAACGTTAGAACGAAGATTGGGAAACAAAAAAACCTTGCAAGAGCCTATAAAGAATTTATAGCAGAGTACATTGACTTAGGTCACATGCAACAATCAACATGTAACAAGACACTCGACTGTTACTTGCCGCACCACGGCGTAGATCGCACCGAGTCAACAACAACCAAGTACAGGGTTGTGTTTAATGCATCCGCAAAAACTACTACCGGTTGGAGCTTAAACGGTCTCAAGTACAAGGGCCCAAACCTACAACAAGAATTACAAACGACATTAATACAATGGAAGCAATACAAGTATGCTTACACAGCTGATATTGAAAAGATGTAGCCCGCGCCTACGGTGGCCGGAAATCCGCCCGGGATTCCCGACGCCCTGGGCGTCTCCTGCGGCGGCTAGAGGCAAGAGGGCGCGAAACTTGCCTTTCCCTCAACCGTCCCGCCTCCTCCTTCGCGAGCATTACTGCTTCGCAGAAGGAGGTGACGGCTGCCCTCTCGCTCCGTACCATGGCCTGAACCAGGGACGGACGCGAGAGGTCTCTGCTGCCGATCGCCTCCACAAGGACACGGCGGTGCTCTGCCCAAGCCGGGCAGACCTCCACCGTATGCTCCACCGTGTCCTCCGGGCGATCCACACAGTGGAGACACCCGGACGTTTCCTCCCGCCTTATCCGACACAGGAACCTCCCGAAACTGCCGTGTCCGGTGAGGACCTGCGTCAGGCGGAAGGTGAGGACGCCTTGGCGCCTCTCTAGCCACTCCTCAAAGAGGGGACTTATCGCCTTAATCGTGGCGTGCCCAGCACTGGGTTGCGACAACCGTACTTTCCATGACGCCATGAGAGGGAGCCGGAGCTCCGTCCGCTGTGCCGCGATTTCTCGCGGCAGTGGACTTACGCCCCGGCGTTTCGCCTCCTCGCGCCACTCCCATACGTGCGCGAGGACTTTTGCCTCCAGATCCCATGGCGGCAATCCGGCAAGGAGGCTCGCTGCCTCACAGGAGACCGTGCGGTATCCCCGGACCATCCGGATGGCCATGACCCTTTGGGCCGCGCTCAACCGGCGGGCTGGCCGCAGCGCCAGAGAGCGCGCCCATACAGGAGCCCCGTAGAGGGCCATGAACCGCACGACCCCCGCGACCCCTGCCTCCGGCAGGAGGCGTTTGGACCCCCTAGATTGGGCAGAAGCCGCTTCAATGCAGCGCCCGCCCGCTCCAGTTTGGGAGCCAAACGTCTGAAATGCTCCACGAAGTTCCACCGGCTGTCGAGGACGAGTCCCAGGTACTTCATCGTCGACTCGACGCTGATTAAAACCCCTCCTACCGTTATTTGGGACCCCAACTGTGGCGCGTTCCGAGGACCATGAAAACACATGGCCTCGGACTTGTGCAAGGCCACCTCGAGTCCCAATTGCCGGATCCTTTCGAAGATTGCCGCAACCCCGCGTGCCGCTACTTCGGCCGCCGCCTGGTGTGACCTCCCCTCCGCCAGGACCAACGTGTCGTCAGCGTAGCACACTACGTTGACGCCGCTAGGGAGGTCGGCAGCACCTAGTCGTATCTGATGTCCCACAGATGCGGCCCCAGGACCAATCCCTGTGGGAACTGCACGACATCTCTTGCCAGTTCCACACTCCCTGGTGACCGAGGTAGATGACGGCCCTGTCCGTCAAATAGGCCTCGACCACACGACAGAGGTAGGTCGGCATCCGGTGGTACCGGAGTGCCTCCCTGATGCAACTCCAGGGCAGGGTATTGAAGGCATTGGCGATGTCTAGAGACACCGCCAAGACGACCCGACCCTGGGCAACAGCATTTTGCCTCCAGATCCCATGGCGGCAATCCGGCAAGGAGGCTCGCTGCCTCACAGGAGACCGTGCGGTATCCCCGGACCATCCGGATGGCCATGACCCTTTGGGCCGCGCTCAACCGGCGGGCTGGCCGCAGCGCCAGAGAGCGCGCCCATACAGGAGCCCCGTAGAGGGCCATGAACCGCACGACCCCCGCGACCCCTGCCTCCGGCAGGAGGCGTTTGGACCCCCTAGATTGGGCAGAAGCCGCTTCAATGCAGCGCCCGCCCGCTCCAGTTTGGGAGCCAAACGTCTGAAATGCTCCACGAAGTTCCACCGGCTGTCGAAGACGAGTCCCAGGTACTTCATCGTCGACTCGACGCTGATTAAAACCCCTCCTACCGTTATTTGGGACCCCAACGGTGGCGCGTTCCGAGGACCATGAAAACACATGGCCTCGGACTTGTGCAAGGCCACCTCGAGTCCCAATTGCCGGATCCTTTCGAAGATTGCCGCAACCCCGCGTGCCGCTACTTCGGCCGCCGCCTGGTGTGACCTCCCCTCCGCCAGGACCAACGTGTCGTCAGCGTAGCACACTACGTTGACGCCGCTAGGGAGGTCGGCAGCACCTAGTCGTATCTGATGTCCCACAGATGCGGCCCCAGGACCAATCCCTGTGGGAACTGCACGACATCTCTTGCCAGTTCCACACTCCCTGGTGACCGAGGTAGATGACGGCCCTGTCCGTCAAATAGGCCTCGACCACACGACAGAGGTAGGTCGGCATCCGGTGGTACCGGAGTGCCTCCCTGATGCAACTCCAGGGCAGGGTATTGAAGGCATTGGCGATGTCTAGAGACACCGCCAAGACGACCCGACCCTGGGCAACAGCATTCTCAGCCGTCAGGGCTCGCACGCGCATGATGGCGTCCACCATAGAGCGCCCTCTGCGGGAACCAAACTGGCTCTCCGCCAAATCCGGCCCCACTCGCACCAGCTGACCGACGAGGCGGTCTGCAATGACTCTTTCAAAGAGCTTGCCCACCTCGTCGAGCAGCACGATGGGCCGATAAGCGGACGGAGAGCTTTATGAGGACCAGTTTCCCCGTCTTCCAACGAAGCGGGAACTGGCCCCTCTCCAAGCATGCGCTTAGAAGCCCCCTAAGTTGAGGCCCGAGAGCCTCCAAGGCCAGGACCCAGGCCTTCCCAGGTAAGCCGTCGGGTCTCGGGCGGTATTTTTGGCATTAAGCCTGCGTACCGCCGCTCTCATTTCTCCCTGGGTCACTTCCGGAGCATCGTCGTCGTCGACGGTGTGATCCGCATCAGGCACCGCAGTAGGCGGAGCCATAGGCGGGGAGGAGTGTTCCCTTCGCGAAGGGAACAGAGCGCTCACCACGTCCTCCACAAGCTGGGGTCGGAGACTCTGCGTCAGCGGGGGAGCCCATGGGCGGAGTTTATCCCGCACCACCTTGTACGGGCGTCTCCAGGGGTCCCTGTCCAGAGTCCCCAGCGACTCCTCGCGGGCCAAACCCTTGGCCCGCAGGATCTCCCGATGTAAATATAAGTTTCTTGTTGTTGTAGCGATTGTTGTGAATGTCCCAATACACTAAATAGTTGTCCGAGCTTATTTGCAAGTGTTGTTTCAACCTTTCAGCTTCTCCGTGGACCTTGCTTTTCAAAAATTGCATCTTCTGCGCATTTGACAAGGATGTATTGTTATGAATGGCTTCCGTGAAAAGGTCTTTGAACGGTATCCACTGATTAAATCTTCCGTGAAATACTGGTATCGCTAACTTAGGTGTGGTTTTTTCTCGATAAGCTCCGGACCACATCCTGGTGTTTAATGCCCTCTTCAGATCGATGTATTGGTTTTCGAATCTTGTATAGCGCTCTTCGTATACTGCGTTCTTGTCCCCGTTGAGTTCGCACTCGATTTCCCAATGGAGACTGTCAATAGCAACCCAACGCGCTTGTAACGTTTGCAACACGTCCTGGAATTTCCATTTTTCTGTGATAAATTCCACTTGAATGTTGGCGACAGCTCTCATAAAGAGCTTGAAATTCGCCGATTGTTTGCGTAAGAGGTCGTCTAGTTTACTGTTGGACCCCGTGTCCCTCTTGTTGGGGCTTTGTTGTTGCTGAGGAAGCGATCGATCCCTGTTGTTGCTCTCAGTTGTGTTGCTGGTTTCTTCTTCTTCCTCACTATGTTGTTGTTCTTTTAACGTCTTGCTCAATGTACCTGCTTGATCTTGTTCAGAGGTACTTTCGAACAGTGTTCGTTGCACCGCCGGTCCCCCTGTGGACCGCTTGTGCGTCGACAGTTGCTAATTTTGTTGGAGTATTAACTCTTTGACTTCTTTATAACACTGCAATACTGCGTTAAATAAATCGGTGGTAAAGTAAGGATGACCCGCACTTACTTCTGTAGACAGACGATCATGGTTGGACTGGAATTCACTCCATAAATTTTCCAGCATTTGCATACGCCGTTTGAAGTAGTCCAAGTTCTTCCTTTCCCAGCCATCCTTATTGATGTCGATACCGACCTTTCTTGATGTTTTCGTAAAGTTCGCACTGATTCTCGCAAGTATTTGCTGATGAAGTCATGTTGCCAAACTTTCCGACGAATTGACGAACTTTGTTTTGAGAAGTAGGCTGGTGCTCCACACTTCTGGTTCTTGGTATTGTGCAACGTTTCTCTTCTACGATATGCGCCTTCTCAATTGGTTACTGGGGCGACTCGCTTGTGAGAGACCAGTCCAACCGATTCGTGACCGTAAAAGATATAAAATAATCACACAGCACTAAATTGCTCGAAGGACCAAATGTTGGGGTGTAATGCCCAACAGTGAAAATGTTATGTAGACTTGTTAGGTATGTTCTGTTCTGTTATGTAAATGAGTAGACGAATGATTCCCTTGATGGATTTATTGCTACTAAATATAATTACACAGTTGTAAAACTTAAATGCTATGTTAGAAAAATGCACAACTAAACAATATCGACGTGCATTATTGAGTATGACGTACAAACTATCACAAAGGTCAATGTACAGCGTAGCTCGTACATTTATAATGATAATATTTTTATGATGCTCCTCAAGATTTCTTTGAGGTGGAAGGATAACATAGTAATATGTTTATTTTTTACTAGCCTTTCCTGGTCTACTAACAGATTTTGTAAGTTGATTATACTTCTAATTTTTATCGACTTAAGTAATGAAATAACGGCATCCGTCAACGATTTTTATTATTCCATGATTAATAATGTAGTAGCTTGAATTTACTAAGTACATATCACAATCTTTTTAAATTTATGCTAGTCAAACAAACATTCACACTTATTTCCGTTGAAATCTTAGCAAACTGACAAAAGCCCTGAAAGTTTTAAGCCAGCTAAGTACTGTGAACAAGGTTCTCCTAAGTAAAGCCCCATTCACACCATGCAAGTATCTTGCCTGTAGCGAACAATAAAATAGAAGCAGCAAACTTCTTATATCGTCTAAAAACTATTTAGACGGTGCTACTTTCAATGTTGTGTTCAATTTATAGCATGCCATATATAATTAAATCGCACCTTGTAAATATTATAGATTTCCACAAAAACAAATGAAAAAGAACCCAACTTACTTGAAAAAGTAGCTCTCGTTGCTATACCCAAAGAAGGGCACGGTATACGTCAGCATCCAGATGTTGCCACCGCCGCAGTCGTAGTACGGCTTCGACCACTTGCCGTCTTCATACGTCACTGATAGGATTTCGTCGGCCTCCCTGACAGTATGGCCTGTGTCGTTGTAGGTGGACGTGTTGTATCCTAGAAGAGAAGGTTGGGTTAGCTGAGTGGGAAGTGACCTGTCGCTGCCGGCTGTGATTGGTTCTATAGTCGACGGCGCAGCGTCGTGGGACACGGTGATCTCCTTTGCGAAAATGTTATGGTGCAGAAGAAGGCAGCGGAAAGGGAGAGGAAGATTTCGAGTGCTCTCCCGGCCCGCAAGAGAGGCACCGGGCGTCGGCAGAGGGCAGATAATGCCCTCTTCTGGCCCTCCTAAATGGGTCCAGGGACGGCGGACTCGGGGACGTCCGCCGCCCCCTACCATATAAGACCCCGAGGTGGTGGCGTGTAATGTTCCACGTGCGCCCCCCTCTTAGACGTCGCGGGGAGAGTCAAACACCTCACTCCTCCCGCTTGACTAGACGGAGCCCGAGAGGCGGGCCAGCACCAGTTGGGTGCTGCGTTGTATAGTGCTTAAGTGCCCCCGTAGCCCCCGGCGCAAATGAACGAGGGAACACGGGGTGGTTTTAATCAGTAGAAATCTGACAGACCCCTCTGTCCTTCTCAGGGCGGAGGACATCCATGAGGATTTCCACCCCATTACCAAAAGAAAAATATAGTGATAAACTTGAATATACCTAAGGGCGGATGGCTTTAAGGAGGATATAGGCGTAGGTACTTGCCTTTTTTCATCAGTGGTGCAAGAGCTAGGCATTGTCCGTTCTGATGTTCAAACGTAACGGTTAGCCCCTTGCCTTTTATTGTCAAGTTTACCTAGTACCTGACCCGATCGTTTGTTTTAAGGTAAGTATATTTTTTTTGCTGTAATGCCAATAAACGCATTTTTCTTCCTTATTTTCTTTTATGTGTTTCTCTACATATTATATACTAGCCGTTGCTCGCGGCTTCGCCCGCGTAGCTTTTCTAAAAATAGCCTACGTTACTCCTTATAACATCATTTATCTGCCAATGAAAGTCCCGTCAAAATCGATCTAGTCGTTTCGGAGATTAGCCGGAACAAACAGACAGACGGACCGACAGACAATCAATTAAAAAATTGTTTTTTTGTTATAAGTACCGTATTTCATATGCATGTAATAAAAAGTTGTTAATTTACAAACAGACACTTAAATTTTATTTTTTTGTATATTAATAAAAATACATAAAATTTCTAAAAGAAGTTAGTAGTCTAAGTTACTCTTTATTACATCAGCTATCTGCCAGTGAAAGTCCCGTCAAAATCGGTTCAGCCATTTCAGAGATTAGCCGGAACAAACAGACAGACAGACAGACAAGCAACCCCTGCCGGGGTCGCGGGAAGGTACTAATGGGTCACCGAGGCCCCCGCAACACAGGCAACAGGAAGGAATACGGGTGGGTTTTAGTCAGTAAGAGTCTGACACACCCTCCCGCTCCACCCAGAGCGGGAGAAGTTATTTGATAATATCCCACCCAAAAAAATAAAAGACACAAAAATTGTAAAAAAATGATATTTTGGTATATGTACCGTGTATATGCATTTAATAAAAAGTGGTTATTTTAATATTACAAACAGACACTCCATTTTTATTTATCTATATAGATTAAAGTTACTTTTGTGTTATTCTTTTAAACCACGCAACGGATTTTGATGCGGTTTTCGGCACCATTTAGACATTTTATTCCGGAACGTTTAGGTACATAATAGATTAATACATACATATAAAGGAGAATAAATGCGGGACATAAATGCATGGTGCTATACATGCGATTATGACCAACCAGTCGATTCCTAAAAAGGCTCGACTGGTTGTTCTCAATGGCGGCTTATGTATGAAAGTGAATGTTGGGTGTGGCAAAAGCAGCATGAAAGTAGAATAAATGCTGTGGAAATGCGTTCCTTGAGAGGCATGTGTGGCGTGACTATGAATGATAGGCTGAAAAATAATAGGATAGATGCATGGATGGATGGAATATTAGGATGGTATCAGCAGGTAAATTTTGTCACTATGGAATCTTCAATGTCTGACCACAAACAAATACTTTTAGAGATAAAGCGATACAAACCATCACCTATCATAAAACAAAAATACAACGCGGTATACTTCAATAAACTTTATCGATGCCTGGATGAATATCCTAAAAATCATGAAGACGTGGAGTATGACAAATTGGCATGCAAATTACAATCTTGTCTAAATAAGTGCAGAATCACAAAATTAAAATTTTTGAATCCCCTGCGGCAAGACTGGATTAAAAAAGATCTATTGGAAGAGATAAATAACAAGAACATACTATGGCAAAGATATAAAACAAATGTGGTGGACACGGAAATAAAAGCAGAGTATGAACATATAAAAGTCAGAGTATCACACAACATAAGAAAAGCAAAAAGTGATTATTACCTAAAAAGGTTTGAAGAAAATTCAAGTAAACCACGAAAAATGTGGCAACTTATAAACGATTTGTCGAGAAACAAACTGCATGACAGAACTGGACCGGATAAACTTGAAACGCCAGCTGATACTATTATGGACCAAAAAGAAATATGTGAATGTTTTAACTCATATTTTTCGACTATTGGCTCAACCCTAGCAAGTATGATTTCTGAAAAGTCGAAAGGAAGTCAAATTTTAGAAGAGTGTAGACTAACTGATAAAACGGAATTGCAGTTTCTGAAACCAGCAATTACAAAGGAAGTAATAAATTAAAAATTATATTACCATAATTACTACCTAGAATACCATAATTAAAAATTTGGAACGTAATACTGCGTCTGGCATTGATGGTATTAGTACCAAATCAATTAAATGCGTAAAAGACATTATTGCTACGGAACTAACAGCCTGTATTAACTACCATATGGCACGAAGTATTTTTCCCAACGAATTATAAGTTGCAAAAGTTGTACCAATTCATAAATCCGGAAGTAAATTAGACCCGTGCAATTACCGCCCTATATCAGTTCTCCCAGTGATTTCTAAAGTTATTGAGAAGATTCTTTATAACCGATTGGAGTCATTCCTTAATTCAAAAGGTTTCTTTTACCGTAAACAGTATGGATTTAGAGCTCAATCAAATACTCTCGCTGCTACAATTGACCTCGTAACCAAAATTAAAAATAAAATTTATCAGAAACAAGTTGCTATAGGTATATTTGTTGATCTCAAAAAAGTCTTTGACACCATCAGTCATGACAAATTATTACAAAAAATCGAACACACCGGTGTCACAGACAAAGCACTTGAAATCTTTAAATCATATATGGAGAACTGTAAGCAAATAGTAAGAATAGGTAAACATGAAAGCAATCCCTGTATCCTGAATTTTGGCGTCCCCCAGGGATCAATATTGGGCCCCCTCATGTTCCTTATTTATATTAACAGTATCAGTGATTGGGTCTTGAAGGAGACATCTCCCTTTATGCCGACGATACAAGTCTCTTTTACTTTGGACACTCAGTCGAAGCTATAATAGCCGACGCTCAAAATTGTCTTAATTTGTTGAATGAGTGGTTTCAGTCAAATCTTTTAACTATTAATATTACAAAAACAAATTATGTAATTTTTGCAGCAAAAAGTAAAAAAGAAAATGATAATTTCGAACTTAAAATAGACGGCCAACTACTTGAACGAAAAGCTAAAGAAAAATATCTCGGACTTATCTTAGATAGTAACCTTACATGGAAACCACACCTAGAAAAAAATAAACTTAAACTAAGTCCACTCACAGGAGTACTCCGCAATATAACAAGTTGTCTCCCTCGAAGAGTGCGATATCTTATCTATAATTCCTTGGTTAAGCCTCATTTGACTACCTCATTGAAATCTGGGGCACTGCAGCGAAGAGTAATATAGGTCCAATTCAACGAGTTCAGAATAGGTTAATTAAAATTTTATTTAACTATAAATTTATGACATCAACTGAAAAGATATACGAGGAAACAAAAATAATGAATATAAAACAAACGTACATACACGTACAAACAAACGTACACATGTATTCTAATACGTAAAATATTAAATAAGGAAATCCATTCCTAACAAAACAACAAACACGTAAGATTAACCTAAGACGTGCTAGTTACTTAATGACCCGCTCTCCTAGAACCAACTATGGAAGAAGAAATTTGGAGTTTGAGGGTATTATAATTTATAATAAATTACCATCGATAATAAAAAAAGAACAAAGTTATGCCCGGTTCAAAAAGCTACTAAAGACTCACACAATTAATACATACAAATAAGTGAATAAAATAAAAAATATAACTGCATAATATACAGGGTGACATTGAAAACATGCGACAAATCGAAATGGGAGATTGTACTCATCATTATGAACAACTTTTACTAAGGGACCAAAGCTACAATCCCAAAAACAAAAACTGCTGTCCCCTACATTTATGTTCGCAATACCTCATCAAAATGTAGGAAATGAATGAGGAATGTAGGAATGTCCCATTTCAGTTTGTCGCAAGTTTTCAATTTCAACCTGTATACATAAATAAAACACACATTAACACACATTATATATATATATATATTAACTGTATACCTCTAAATTAAAAATATACATTCATGAGGAATTTACTTAAACTAAACAAAAATAAATTAATCTCTAATACTCAAAATGAGGTATGTACGCAAAATATAAAAATAGAACAATAAACTTAAAATAAAATGATCTTAAAACAATAAACTTGCTAATAACAGACTATGCCATCAATGCCACATCTAGTAAAAAATCAAATCATACATCCATGTTGTGCCTCGTTAATAACCTACGATCGAGTTTGTTATCTGTTTACCCACGTTTTTTGTTTTTTTCTTTTGTTTTGTCAATGCGCTCTAATTATTAATCTTAGTTATTAGATATTGGTGCCGATTCCCTTGTTCACAAACTAAACTAAATTTAAGTTCAGTGCATCTTTTTCTTTCTATTTCATTAAGAAAAGGACAGAAGATAAATTTTAGTTTAGTCCTGTCAGATTAATCAGCGCCTATCACTACTCTATACAAGTTTAGACGTGATTAAAAACTTGCCTACTAAAATTACGTCAATTTACGTCAACCGCTGATTAATTTGACAGGACTAAACTAAAATGTATCTTCTGTCCTTTTCTTATTGAAATATAATGAAAAAGATGCACTGAACTTAAATTTAGTTCAGTTTGTGAACAAGGGAATCGGCGCCATTGTTTCTCAGTAAGTGAATTAGTGTATGCAATTCTTTATGAGAAATAAAGTTATTCTAAACCCAAATTTGATGTACCTAGAATAAGGAATTATTTTGGCGACCGAATGCTTGATTAAAGAGTACCAAACCTTCTCAACTAATTGCCTACTGCAGACTTAGCATGACGCTTTCTATTTCTATGAAGAATAGACACGGCTCTTTCTATACAAAGTGAAATATCGTTTCTCCATTTTTGACATCGCACCCTAGAAATCCTTCTACATAAAAAACGACCTAGACAAAGATCGAACGAAATTTCACTTTGTATAGAAAGAGCCGTGTCTATTCTTCGTAGAAATAGAAAGCGCCATGATAAGCCTGCTGAAGAAGTCAGGAAATAAAGGTTAAATTGCCAAATTACTTAAGTAGTTATTTTTCGGGAGTTTGTAAGCTGTTCTAAGGAAAATGGTTTGCAGATTGTTGAAGGAGAGCAAATAAGTGGATAAGTAGTTTTATAAGATATAAGTCATTTAATATAAGTTAAGATAGTTCCTTTATTCACTTTCCATACATATAAGTTAAGATATTATCATTGGTTACTTTATAAGTGCAATAAGTGAACATTAAGTGTCCGCACTAATGGAGATCCTGCGGGCCAGGGGGTTGGCCCGCGAGGAGTCGCTGGGGACTCTGGACAGGGACCCGTGGGGACGCCCGTACAAAGTGGTGCGGGATAAACTCCGCCGATGGGCTCCCCCGCTGACGCAGAGTCTCCGGCCCCAGCTTGTGGAGGACGTGGTGAGCGCTCTGTTCCCTTCCCGAGGGGAACACACCTCCCCGCCTATGGCTCCACCTACTGCGGTGCCCGATGCGGACCGCATCGCCAACGACGACGACGACGATGCTCCGGAGGTGACCGAGGCAGAAATGAGAGCGGCGGTACGCAGGCTTAATGCCAAAAATACCGCCCCAGGAGCCGACGGCTTACCTGGGAAGGCCTGGGTCCCGGCCTTGGAGGCTCTCGGGCCTCGACTTAGGGGGCTCCAAAGCGCATGCATGGAGAGGGGCCAGTTCCCGCTTCGCTGGAAGACGGGGAAACTGGTCCTCATAAAGAAGGCAGGGCGCCCTGTGGACTCTCCGTCCGCTTATCGGCCCAACGTGCTGCTCGACGAGGTTGGCAAGCTCTTTGAAAGAGTCATTGCAGACCGCCTCGTCGGCCAGCTGGTGCAGGTGGGGCCGGATTTGGCGGAGAGCCAGATTGGTTTCCGCAGAGGGCGCTCTACGGTGGACGCCATCATGCGTGTGCGAGCCCTGACGACGGGGAATGCTGTTGCCCAGGGTGGGGTCGTCTTGGCGGTGTCTCTAGACATCGCCAATGCCTTCAATACCCTGCCCTGGAGTTGCATCAGGGAGGCATTCCGGTATCACCGGATGCCGACCTACCTCTGTCGTGTGGTCGAAGCCTATTTGACGGACAGGGCCGTCATCTACCCCGGTCACCAGGGAGTGTGGAACCGGCAAGAGATGTCGTGCGGTGTCCCACAGGGATCGGTCATGGGGCCGCATCCGTGGGACATCGGATACGGCTGGGTGCTGCGCGCCGACCTCCCTAGCGGTGTCAGCGTAGTGTGCTACGCTGACGACACGTTGGTCCTGGCGCAGGGGAGGTCGCACCAGGCGGCGGCCGAATTAGCGGCACGCGGGGTTGCGACAATCGTCGAAAGGATCCGGCAATTGGGACTCGAGGTGGTCCTGCACTGCACAAGTCCGAGGCCATGTGTTTTCATGGTCCTTGGAACGCGCCACCGTTGGGGTCCCAAATAACGGTAGGAGGGGTTTCTATCGGCGTCGAGTCGACGATGAAGTACCTGGGACTCGTCCTCGACAGCCGGTGCATTTCCGACGTTTGGCTCATAAACTGGAGCGGGCGGGCGCTGCATTGAAGCGGCTCCTGCCCAATCTAGGGGGTCCAAACGCCTCCTGCCGGAGGCTCTACGCGGGGGTCGTGCGGTCCATGGCCCTCTACGGGGCTCCTGTATGGGCGCGCTCTCTGGCGCTGCGGCCAGCCCGCCGGTTGAGCGCGGCCCAAAAGGTCATGGCCATCCGGATGGTCCGGGGATACTGCACGGTCTCCTGTGAGGCAGCGAGCCTCCTTGCCGGATTGCCGCCATGGGATCTGGAGGCAAAAGTCCTCGTGCACGTATGGGAGTGGCGCGAGGAGGCGATACGCCGGGGCGTTAGTCCGCTGCCGCGAGAAATCGCTGCACAGCGGAAGGAGCTCCGGCGGGATCTCATGGCGTCATGGAAAGTACGGTTGTCGCAACCCAGTGCTGGGCACGCCACGATTGCGGCGATAAGTCTCTCTCCAGTCACTCCTCAAAGAGGGCTTTGAGGAGTGGCTGGAGAGGCACCACGGCGTCCTCACCTTCCGCCTGACGCAGGTCCTCACCGGACACGGCAGCTTCGGGAGGTTCCTGTGTCGGATAAGGCGGGAGGAAACGTCCGGGTATCACCACTGTGTGGATCGCCCGGAGGACACGGTGGAGCATACGGTGGAGGTCTGCCCGGCTTGGGCAGAGCACCGCCGTGTCCTCGTGGAGGCGATCAGCGGCAGAGACCTCTCGCGTCCGGCTTGGTTCAGGCCATGGTACGGAGCGAGAGGGCATGGGCAGCCGTCACCTCCTTCTGCGAAGCAGTAATAATAATAATAATAATAAACGTTTATTTAAGATAACTAAGATCCAATTTGTTAGTAGTACAATAACTTATAACTAGTGTTAGTAATACAACATTAAGCTACTCGCCCCCTGCCTGACCCAAGAGTCGAAGTATCAATACATATGTGAACATTAATACATCGACCAATGTACAGACAGTCAAGTCTACTGGCTATCATACATAAAACGCTGTTGCGACTAGCCCGTACTCTGCTCAGCATTGACGCGCACCGCTTGCGCAGAGTAGCGTAGAAGCATTCGATGCGCGCCTCTGCAAACATACGTGATGCACTACAGTGGCGGGGCAGCCGCAACATCGTTCTAAGCGCGTTATTATATTGTACCCATAGGGCACTGTACGCTTTTTGAGTATAGACTGCCCACAGGCTGCAGGTGTAAAAAGATGTACAGAAGGCTCTGAAGAGAGTGATTTTTACCTCACTTGTACACCTGGCAAACCTGCGAGCAATCATGTTTGCTCTCACGGACAGTGCCCTACGTTCACGTTCAATGTCCATGTCGTCCTTAAAGTCCGCGGTAATTAGATGACCCAGGTATCTGAACTGACGTACCCTAGCCACCTCATCTCCATTCAACTTTATAGGGGGCACGCTAGTGGGACACTTAGTACCGGCCTTAAAGACAACATACTCGCTTTTCTTCACATTATATATCAAGCCATGTATATTTGCATAAGTTTCACAGATTTTCAACAGTTTCCTAATGCCACAAACCGAGGCGCTCAGCAACACCATGTCGTCCGCATAGCTAAGATTATTGACACATATATCATCTATGCGACAACCAACCCACTGGCTGCTGAGCTCCTCGATTAGGGCATTTATATAAAAATTAAAAAGACGGGGCGAGCTCAAGCCACCCTGTCTCACGCCACATTCCAATTTGTATGGTTCCGAGAGGGTGCCCGCCCACCGCACATTATTACTTTGATTGCTATACCAGTACTTTAAAATATTCACAAGTTCAGACGGTAGCCCTACTTCTTGTAACTTTCTCCATAGGATATCGTAACTGACTAAGTCAAAAGCTTTGCTCAAATCGAGGAAACAGGCATACACAGGTGTGCCCCTGTGGGTATAGTACCTGACAGCATGCTTCATGCACAATATGGCACTTTCCGTCGACAGCTGTGGTCTAAAACCAAATTGGTTGTCATGCAGAACTATAGATTCAGCCAATTGTGCATCCAGCAAGCTGTCAAGCACTTTAGCTACCACAGTCGCTAAAGATATTGGCCTATAATTGTTTTTGTCGGAGATGTCTCCCGTTCTATTTTTAACTATGGGCACTACAATAGTTTTCATTAACTGTTCAGGCAGGAAGGAGTGACTTATGCATAACGAGTAAAACATTGCTAGTACTCGTGCAATGTGAGGTCCGGCATGTTGCAGATGCTCAATACTAAGACCATCCTGGCCAGGAGACTTTCCTCTTCTCATTCGTCGAATAGCTTGAGTCACAACTTTTGCAGAAATCTTAAGGTTCAACCCCACACCATGGGACCCAGTACTGAGCATTGACACCGACGGACCTAATGGTGACCTAACAAAGAAGTGCTCCTTAAATCTATTAGCTATGTGCCTTGGATCTGAATGACCCTCAACACTCACGGGAAGGCCAGGCTTACAGTTCAATTTTTTAGTGTCTTTCCAAAAAGTAGAGAAATTCTTATCTGTACACAGTGTCGCTAACCTATCCATTTTAGTTTGTTCTTTATGATCTTGACACCACTTTAAGCGTGATTAAAATTTTTTTCTACTTTCGCACATCGCATCTTAAATTATTATACCCGTTTTCGGCTTGCCATGATCAACCCAGTCCTGGAACATCCGCTTAGCCGTCCCATAAGCTTCACTCACATGCCTGTTCCACCCTATTTCACACTTACCTCTGTGTAGCCTATTTCCTCGATAAGTAGCCTTCGCAGATTCACGGAGGGCGGCCACTATATTACAATACATTTCATCCAGTAAATGTTTATGATTCTGGTTACAACATATTTTGTCCCCACACTGAATAAAATCAAGCGGAAAATCAATTAATCTCAATTGCTCATGACAATATTCCCTGTATTCCTGTACTTATTTGATTAAAGTTCCTATTGCCCCACCTTACTTCACCATTTACATCTTGTTTATTTGCATCATACAAGTTAGATACAGGAACAATGGCGTCAAATTTACACTCCATATGTAGAGGAAAGTGATCAGACCACAGTGTATCATAATTGATACTAACATCAATGACAGCATTAAATGCTGATTTTGTGACTAAGCAATGGTCTAACCAGCTTGACGTCCCATGAGCGTCACTTATAAAAGTATAGGAGCCTAAGTCCACACCCAACTTGTCCACATCTACACAAACCAGTTCATGTTCGGCAAAAAAATGAGTCAACTCGCCGAAAAATAGTCCACTTGGGTGAGAGTTAAAGTCACCTAGGACAAACACAGATTCAACATCCTCAATGTTCATTATAGCACTCACCAGTCCCAGGCATTCCGTAAAGTCCACTATATTTTCAGCCCTTTCAGTAGGCATGTAAACACTCATCAATATTATTATCACTATTATTAATCTATTATTAGATACAATTTTGATAGCACATACCCTTGGATTATCGCTATGTATCACTGACACCTCACTGAACACACTTTTCCGCCACAAAATTGCTACTCCTCCATATGGCCTACCGACCAGCATTCCCGCCGAGGTGTCCACTGCTGATGTTCCAGTGCTGCCAAATTCTATATCTATATTGCCTAGATACGAGAGCTCCTCGGGCAATAGCCATGTTTCTTGTAAGGCTATAATGTCACAGGTTTTGCACTGATCCCTAATACTTTCGTTTGACCGCTTGACATTTTTGCAGTTGAAACTAACCATATTATATGTTTTATGACTATCCATTAGTTGGTTGTTTACGTTCGTTATCCACAAAAGTATTGGGCTTAAAACTTACAAACCGCCGGAATAAAATACCTTGCGGCCACAGTTTATCTTCCAGAAATACTTGCAATTTATATTTCGGAACAAGCACCTTGTAGGCATTATATTCTGTGTCGTTCCTTTTGTTTATTTTATGCAGGGAAACAGTCTCCCGCGTTTTCTGACGAATATAGTCAATAATATCATCCTCGGTGGTGTCTTTGTGTACATGACTGATAACTACGGGTACTTTTAAATCAGCCACTTTAAATCGCCCGTCAATATCACTAGACGAACCTAACACACTAATTAATCGTTTCTTAAATTTTGATTTACGACTTTCTACCGTTTTCAACTGCCCATCCTCATTATGCTGACCCCCACTATTACAAGGAAGCGAAGATAACTTCTCCGACATCGTTATTTCATTTTGTTTACAAGTAATAAACTTCTCGGCGCACTGCCCCGTTATCTCGCGTGACGTCACATCAGCTGATAATGTTGCATTCAACTGTGTTTCGCTTATTTGTGACGTCGCGGAAATGTTTATTATATCACTACTATGGCACTGAGGGCGGTTGGAGAATCCTTCAGAAATTAATTTTGGCGATCCCTGAGGTGATAGTTGGGATATTCCGGTTTCGGATTCTTTATTAATGTACCCACCACGTTTAGAATTTATGTTGGTGGCATCATACAACAACGGTACCGATGTAATCGTATGGTGTTGACTTGCATACCTACTTTTAATATCTTTGACCTCTGTTTGCAACAAAGTTATGTCTTTGAGCAATTTCGTCACATCTAGATGATCAAATGTGATCGGCGGTAGTTTGTGCAAGTCTCGAGCTACAAAGGCTGGTATTTTATCAGAATCCGCGCTCTTCAGAAGGGCCACTATGTCTTTCAGATCACGATTTTCCTTTCCTTTGTTCTTCCTCACTATCCTTTTTCTATCCGTCGGCACACAGTCAAACAACAGCGATTTTGACTTCTTTATATCCGCCGGTGAAAAAGCAGATACACAAATTCTTGTTAAACTGTCCTCGTCAATCACTGAGATTTTATTACTTATGTATGCTAACATTTCATCTATCACGATGTTACAATTATTACACTTTAAAGTGTCCGTCATTATAACGTTCACTCGATAGCACGTAATTGGGTCAAGTACACGTCTGTCCCCATCAAGCGCGCGCGCACAATGCACAATGCTCGCGAAGGAGGAGGCGGGACGGTTGAGGAAAAGGCAAGTTTCGCGCCCTCTCGCCCCTAGCCGCCGCAGGAGACGCCCAGGGCGTCGGGAATCCCGGGCGGATTTCCGGCCACCGTAGGCGCGGATGGTGAGCAATGGGTAGCTCACCGTCCGGTAAGGACCAGGCCCGGGTCGACGGCGCGTCGTACTCCACGCGCGCCTCAAAGAGATGTCGTCAGCACATATAGTAGGGGTCCACTAGGGCCGATGCCTGCCGGGGTCGCGGGAAGGTACTTATGGGTCACCGAGGCCCCCGCAACACAGGCAACAGGAAGGAATACGGGTGGGTTTTAGTCAGTAAGAGTCTGACACACCCTCCCGCTCCGCCCAGAGCGGGAGAAGTTATTTGATGATTTCCCACCCTCAAAAAAAAAAAAAGTGTCCGCACTAATAAAGCTTATTTGTAATAGGTACTGTTTGTTCTGTTCCCACACACAAACCGTGAAAAGGGCTTTGCAGGGCATAGTACTTAATTTAAGATTTTTAAAAACTTTTTTTACGATAAATAAATAAATAATAAATAAAATAATAATAAATGATGATTGTGACAAGGCAACGGTGCGGTTTAAAAGAAGATGTAGCAATATTTTTTTAAAGTTTATGTGCTTAGATATTGGTCATGTTGAAAGGATGAACGAAAGGCGACTAACAGAAGGTATTTACAAGGTAGCAGAGTAGAAACACCGGGAGGACATAGTGACTTAATTGATGCTGTTCTTCAGAAAGGTCCGGTGCATAGTACTCGTAACCGGCGTGCGTATGACTAGATGTATGAACGTAAGCGAAGCAAAAGGAGTATATAGGGAGCGTAGCAAGTGGTGTTCTATAGTTTCCGCCTACCCCCATGGGAAGAAGACGTGAGTTTATGTATATATGTACGTATAATAAAATTGTAGCAAAGTCAAAACTATAAATTGAATATGATTGAAAAAAGTAATTGCTACGAGGCCTGGAAAAGATTCTAATGCCGAAAATATAATTTTTAGAATTTAGTCTGTTTATCTGATTTTCTGAATGTATGTTCCGGCATCACGGAAATACTACTGGTTAGATTTTGTTAAAATTTTGCATATATATTTCCTATAAGTCTGGTAAGTTTGTAGGCTATAAATCATCACGCTATTTAATAAGGGGGATGCGCATTGAGTTCGCATTCTTCTATAGGTTATCGCAAGTTGTAAAAAGATGAGCTAAATGGTTACAGTAGTGCAGGTAGTTACAGAATTAACCTTTTAAATGATTATCGTCACGTTATATCATAATGGAGCTATGCCGTTGTAGGGACACAATGTAAACATGAAAGGCAGAACACTTGATGAGCAAAAGGTATACAAGCGAGAAGTATGAATGAGCGCCAGTGACTCTACATTGGTCCGCGTAGAAGGTTGTCTTAAAGGGTTTTCAATGTAATAAATACAAACATTATTAACTTGACGAAAGACTTTATTTAATGGACCCGTAACCTTCTACAACCAGACGAGGCAGTCTTGTTTAGGGGCTTACACATCGCGAAACGAGAGAGACCCCTAAAGTGGTGACCCGCGTTAAAAGTTACACGTGAACAATAGTGAAACAGTTAGTGCAATACGTATTAACGTCGTGAGTGCCGCGTACATACGCGTACGCGTACCATATTTTTACATAACAATCAGTAAACGTTACGGGTAAACATGAGTCTAGAGCAGCAGTCAGGTCAAGAACCAGCACCGCAATGCAAGGAGGGAGACAGTGAGATAGCACAAATCACGTTTAAGACGCAAATTCCTGACTTCTGGACAGACCAACCACGGCTATGGTTCGGTCAATTCGAAGCGATAATGGCGAATCAAAAGCAAGGGGAACGCACAAAGTTTAATATCGTGGTGGCAAAACTTAGCAAAGACAATGTACAACAGGTCGCCGATCTAATCCTACACCCACCAGAAGAAAAAGCGTACACAACATTAAAGGAAAAGCTCTTGACCGTGTACGAAGAGTCGGAAATTCGTAAGGTACAAAAATTACTCAGCGAAATAGAACTTGGGGAACAGAAACTATCACAAATGCTACGAAAAATGCACAAGACAAATTTCCAGAGGACACACTACGGATACTATGGATCGGACACTTACCAGCTTCAGTACGGGCGGTACTGACCGTAAGTGAAATCGCAGATATCAATAAATTAGCACAGATGGCTGACAAGGTGATGGAAATGAAACCCGATGTATCAATAGCTGGAGTGAGCACGACCACGTCACCAAGTAACAACGATCTAATTATTGCGGAAATAGCAAAACTACGCGAAACAATTGAGGAGATACAGAGAGGTAGATCGACATGGAGGCAGCAGCATGGCGCTAGACAACGATCGCAATCGGGAAACAGACGGTACAACGTTTCAGCGCAAAGACGTAACCCGCAGACACCAGACTGGGCCTGTTACTACCATTTCCGTTTTGGCGACAAGGCGAACAAATGCGTACAGCCCTGCAACTGGAAACAGGAGAAATCATCATCGTCAGCACAGATATCGGGAATTTAGGAGCGATGCAGTCAGCGGCGGAAAACTGCATCGACACGTCAAATCACCGCCTATGTGTAACGGACATTACTTCCGGCATACGTTTCCTCATCGACACAGGTGCGAACGTCAGTGTAATACCAGTGACCAAAAGACAAAGGTGCGTAACAGATAATTCTAATTATAAGTACAAGTTATATGCAGCAAATGGTTCTGTAATTCAGACATACGGCACAAAAACATTAGAATTAAATCTTAGTTTAAGAAGGCCATTGAGATGGACATTTATAATTGCAAATGTAACACAACCGATAATCGGAGCTGATTTTTTAAAATATCACACTTTATTGGTAGATCTGAATGCTCATAAGTTAGTAGATAAGCGAACCGATTTGAATACGATAGGTTGCATAGTAAAATGCACATAACCCACAGTTAGCATCGTAGATAGTAATCATAAGTATCACGAATTATTATCGGAGCATGCAGACGTTACTAAACCTAGGCCATTCAAGGATGATGAGACAGACAATAATAGTTGTAACATTTTCCATCACATTGAAACTACTGGATCTCCAGTACATGCACGGGCTAGGCCACTTCCTCCCAACAGGTATCACCAGGTAAAGGAAGAATTTAGGCGCATGCAGAAGATGGGCATTTGCAGGCCGTCCAAAAGCGAGTGGGCGACACCTCTGCATGTAGTAGCAAAGAAAAATGGGGACATCCGACCATGTGGTGACTACAGGCGTCTAAACGCCATCACCAAGCCGGACCGATACCCCGTTCCACGCCTACATGACTTCACTTACGTGCTCTCAGGTAAAAAAATCTTCACCAAACTAGATATCAACAAATCATACCATTGCATTAGGGTAGCTAAGGAAGACATAGAAAAAACAGCAATTATCACACCATTTGGATTGTTCGAATTCCCGCGTATGACCTTCGGACTACGAAACGCGAGTCAAACATTCCAACGGTTCATGAACAATAATGTATTATATGGCCTAGATTTCTTATTCAGCTACGTCGATGACGTAATCATAGCAAGCGATAGTATAGCCGAGAACAAAATGCAGTTACGTAAAGTATTCGAGAGATTTAGACAGTTCGGTATCACCATAAATTTGGCAAAATGCGAATTTGGTAAATCTAAAATTTACTTTTTAGGTTACGAAGTTTCAACAGAGGGTATCAAACCCCTAGAAAGTAAAGTTAAGGCTATTCTAGACTATCCACGACCGGAAACGGTAGAGAAGCTCAGACAATTTTTAGGTATGATAAACTTCTATAGGGCGAGTATACCCAACGCTGCTAGTCACGAAGCAAGCTTAAATGAATTCCTGATAGGCGCTAAACGAAAGGATAAGACTATTATCGATTGGAACGACAAGGCGACTAAGGACTTCGAACAGTGTAAACTAGGTTTAAAGAATGCTGTCATGATATCTCATCCGAAGTCCAATGTACCTGTAGCTCTTATGACCGATGCTTCAGACACATGTGCAGGCGCGGTATTGCAACAAAAAATTAACGACTCCTGGCAACCATTAGGCTACTTTTCAAAGAGGTTCACAAAAGCCCAACAAAAGTACTCTACGTACGACAGGGAGTTGTTAGCAATCTACTTGGCAGTTAAGCATTTTCGATATCTACTTGAAGGTAATAATCCGACTATATTCACGGATAGCCGTTAATATACGCATTAAGCAAACTACAAAGTGACTCCGAAACACCTAGACGTACAAGACAACTTTTATTCATTAGCAAATTCACTACAACAATCAGGTACATAGAAGGCGAGAAAAACGCAGGCGCAGATTTCTTATCGCGCATTCAAACAATCGACTGCCCGACTGTACTTGATTTTGCGGAATTAGGACGAACTCAGGTGAATGACACCGAGCTCACACAGCTATTGATAGGATCAAACGATAATTTATGTATAAAGAAATACTTTATGCCAATTTTCGAAACAGCTGTATATTGCGAAAATTCAACTAATTCATGTAGACCGTATTTAACAGCAAGTTATAGAAAAATTGCATTCGACTCGATACATAATGTTAGTCATCCCGGTATTAGGGCAACACGCAAGTTAGTTGCACAAAGGTTCTTTTGGCCCGGCCTCAATAAAGACGTCACCCGGTGGGCAAAGTATTGCATAGCTTGCCAAAAGTGCAAAATAATTAGACATACTGTTTCAGACTTACAGCAATATTAAGAAAGTAAACGTTTTGAACATGTAAATATCGACATAGTCGGACCTCTAAAATTATCACATGATGGAAATAGGTACTTAATAACTATAATTGACCGGTGTACACGGTGGCCTGAGGCGATACCAGTCAAAGAAATCACAGCAGAAGTAGTAGCTAAGGTTTTCTACGACACATGGATTAGCAGATTTGGCTGTCCCGAAAGAATTACAAGCGACCAAGGTCGTCAATTCGAGAGTGCGTTATTTAAACAATTAATGAAACTAATGGGTATTAAGAAACTGCGTACTACACCATACCACCCACAGAGTAATGGTATTGTAGAACGTTGGCATAGAGCATTGAAATCAGCATTAACGGCACGACTAGAAAACAACCATTACTGGTGTAATGAACTGCCTACAGTATTATTAGGACTACGCGCAGTAGGAAGAAGCGACAATGGCACGAGTCCCGCAGAATACGTATACGGACAAACGCTTCGCTTACCAGGAGATTTCTACAATATCTCTGACATGCAACAGTACGACAACCATACGCTATTGGAAAACATTAAAAATACCATTAGTAAACTCAAACCTGTACCCCGTATTTCACGAGACACACGCGCACTGTTTGTGCATAATGACTTAAAAAATTGTGAGTATGTATTTGTTCGCAATGACGCCATACGCCCACCATTAACGCCTACGTACAATGGTCCCTATCCCGTTATAGAAAGAACACCCAAAGTATACGTAATTCAGCTACCAAACAGGAAAAGTAGTATATCAATAGATAGGTTAAAGCCTGCATATGTACGAGTACTTAATGAGCATTCAGAAACTAGCAATGTTTGCACAAATCCAGACCATAGCATAGTACCTCCAGATAAGAATAATGAGAAGTCTATATTATACAAGAAAACCAGCAGTGGACGTACTGTTAAGCCGCCAGTCAGATTTAACCTGTAAACACTATCCTAACGTACGATGTTGTAATAAACAACAGTGACCATTGTTCTTTCTTTTAAATAAATAAATGAAGGACCGATGATGTAACAAACAACAGTGACTATTATTGTTAAAATAAATAAATGAATGACGAACAAAGCCCGCACAATAACTAGTATTG
Organism: Atethmia centrago; assembly: GCA_905333075.3. Classification (NCBI taxonomy): domain Eukaryota; kingdom Metazoa; phylum Arthropoda; class Insecta; order Lepidoptera; family Noctuidae; genus Atethmia; species Atethmia centrago. The sequence continues at coordinate 6,031,842 of HG995367.1, read as the reverse complement.
ATCAAACTAAATATAACACAGAACAACTTGTGCATTATTACCAAATTAATCAACGGTCACACGTACTCATTTGTCGATAAGCAATTTCTTTGTAAATACTAAGAACAAAGATATAAATATAAGATAACAATGAAACAATTCATATGAAACAAATCTCTATTATATCAACAATGTTAACAAAGGGGCCATAGTTGTAAGGCAACCTTAATATTCGTTGTTCTCTGTCCCTACAGGATGTAACAGTATACGTTATTTATAAATAACACTACGATACAAATTCCCAGTACCTATTCATAAGTATAAATTGTATTATGTTTTAGTACCTACTTTTAAGATAATAGTATTTAAATAAAATTTTATTTTTACAAATTTTGGGGGGATGTAGTGTAGGGACACAATGTAAACATGAAAGGCAGAACACTTGATAAGCAAAAGGTATACAAGCGAGAAGTATGAATGGGCGCCAGTGACTCTACATTGGTCCGCGTAGAAGGTTGTCTTAAAGGGTTTTCAATGTTATAAATACAAACATTATTAACTTGACGAAAGACTTTAATTAATGGACCCGTAACCTTCTACAACCAGACGAGGCAGTCTTGTTTAGGGGCTTACACATCGCGAAACGAGAGAGACCCCTAAACCGTCAATCTATCATGCATGATATATACATGGTGGATTTTTGTGATTGGGCAGTAAGATCAGGTACCTTGTGCGCGTGACGGCGCGTTGTGTTCCACGCGCGCCCCGCAAGAGATGTCAGCACAAGTGTAGGCGTCCACTAGGGCCGATGCTTACCGGAGTGGTCGCGAAAAAGTCCGAAAGGGATACCGAGGCCCCTGGCAACACAGGCAACGGAAGGAAAACATGGGTGGGTTTGTCAGTAAGAGTCTGAAGAGCGGGAGAAGTTATTTGATAAGTTCCCAATAAAAAAAAAAATTACACGCGAAAACAGGACAATGATATCAGAGATTAAATGTAATTTATTCGTCTTCATGTCACTCGGTATTGAATAAAGTTTAAAACCTTTATAAGAGAACAAATCGTTACATGAAAATATTTATTTTCTGCGTTGGATGTTTATGTGTTGCAGAAAAATAAAAATAAACACCTTTTACGAGTACATATACTCGGTTAATATATTTCGGTTGGTGAATATAATTTTGTTTTATTTACTCATTTAGTTCGGACATAAGTGTATTTGCCATTACCCTTTACAAGACGTTTCCCGGTCACAGGGGTTAAAACTGCTCAAAATAGCGGAAGAAATCAAATACGATTCATAAATTATTCGATATTTTTGCCATAGCTTGTTCAGATTCTCGTAATGTATCTCTACGAATTTGTTACGAGATACCTTATATCTAAGGTAGGTGCCTCATTGATACCTGTCATATCCTGAGTTAATAGTGGTCGGGATTTTGAGATCCATAATAATGGGTACGAGACGCAAAGAGACTGTATTCTCCATACATACGTCAAAGGTTTTATGATAGATGAGTTATTTAGATAGATGATTTATTTTGTTAGAAATTGATATAAAGGAAGACGAAGAAGTAGCACAAACTTCCGAAATTGGAGGTGTCATAAAGGCACTGTCATTGTTTATGACAAAAAAATATCAAAATTATGATTAATAAACAAAATAAATTAATGCCAACGAGACCACAGCTCAGAATAAAATAAGGAGACAGAAGGATAATATTGTGCCATCGGATGCTATTACTATTAATGATTGTTTTTAAGAAGATTGTGGATTTCACGCACATATGCCACCCACAAGAGTACGAGGAGAACAGCAGTCAACCACCACTGAAGCCAATAAATCGAGATTGATCACATTATGCCAGTGGGTGGTAGAGGCAATCAATGTGCTTGCGCGCTGATCGACTGAAATTATGTATTGTCATTTCCTTAGTTTTTTGATGTTGGTATAACTAATTAATGGCATTACGTTGGTTTTACTGCACTCCTCTCCCCCTATCCCATTCCTGCACATTGCCTTTCACCCGCGTGTGAGCGAGACCGCTACACCAATCAGCGCCAACCCGCGGAATGTCGTCGAAATTCAAGATGGATTCGGTTTTCGTGCGTCGTCGCGTGTGCATCCCATTGCACCCAAAATTCATTTAACCAAGTGAAAATTCGTGGAAATCGCTTGTATTGTCGTGAAAGTGCATCATAATCGCATCAAATAAGGTGTCGTGCCACCTTCCTTTCGCCAACTACTGATTTGCGACCTAATTTCTTTCTTAACAGTGGTTGTGCATTCGTCCATACTTTTGCCGTAAAACCAATTCCAAACTATCGATTATGTGTTGCCCCGCGCAACCATTTATGGTTTTTCGATCCGAGATATAATATATATTGTAATTGAAGTCGAATCAGTGCAATTTATATTTTGTAAAATTCAAGTTAGTTCGTTCGTAAGTACCTGGCCGCGTGCGTGCGTGTCGTAAGCACCGTGTCGGTCAGTAGGTACGTACTTATTGTCGTTAAAACCGCTTCATAATTGTTATCTAAATCGTAGATAATAATTGTAAAATATCGTTCTCGATCGCTAAATCCGCAACTACTTAACTTATTTACTTGTAATATTTATTTTAGTTCAACCCGCGTCAAGTTAATAAGTTAGTATAATTACATTCGTTATCGTTCATTCGTAACCAAACCTGAATAGTATTTAATTATAAAATTATTTCGATCGACCCGCATATAATTAGATACTAGGAAGCTAGGTAGGTACAATTATAGAATATTATAGAATCTTTCGTAAAGGAAACAGACGTAGCCTACCTAATAATAAGTAGAAGTGGGTACTTGTTGAATGCCTACACCTACATTTGAGGTATTCTGTTCCATCGCATACCAACCAAATAGGTATTTTGTTAACAAGTTAGTTTAATAATTCTAGGTACCTGGTTAGTATAATTCCGCCAATATGACACCTACAGATTCATCAGTAACTTTGAAAATGTTATATGCTAAGAGAGATAGGATATTTTCCCGTATGCAAAGTATTTGTGATCGGGATATCGATACAAACTCATTTAACGTAGAAACGTTTCTATGTTTAATTGAAACCATAGATTCATTACGTGAGGATTTTGAAAGTGTGCTGGATAAAATAGCAACTATTGAATTAAATTGGTTCCCGATTACGCCGTTAATTACCAATCGCTCTCGTCTGAAGACCTATTAGGTTGCGTGAAACGAACTGCCAATAAGTTAAATCGAACTCGAATACTGGCGATGACTGTAAGTCATCAAGCCAACATAAGTATCCTAGATTGCCTCCTATTGAGATTCCCGAGTTTAACGGTGATATAAAAAATTGGCCTTTGTTTTCCGCTAGTTTTCAGAATGCCGTTCACAATAACGTATCACTCACGGATTCAGAGAAATTGTATTATTTAATTGGTAAATTAACTGGTAAGGCGCGTTCCATATGCGCTGGGATTACTCCTAGTTCGGAAAATTATTCGTTGATATTTGATTTGCTTATAGCTAAATATGAAGACCAACGACTTTTGGCCACTTCATATTTAGACCAAATATTTTAAACCTATCTCGCCTGCAAACCCCGACAATCTAGAAACTTTCTTAGATAAATTCGCTTCATCTGTCGCCGCTTTGAAACATTTAAAGGTCGATGACCTCTCGGATTTTGTTTTCCTGTATATTGCGTTTAAGAAATTAGACTCTGATACCACACGTTCGTTTGAGTCCAACAGACGTGGCTGTGAACTGCCATCTTTCGAAAGAATCTAGTCTCGTATGTGCACGATCACATTAAAATATTACAGCGTACTTCGTCAGTAAAGTATGAAGCTACAAAAATTAATCCTCGAAAAATGGATACAACTTCTAAATTGCATAAGTCGTCAACTATTGTTATGTTTTAGTAGTGAACCCGTTGTGAATAGCTCACATACACCGCGCGCGCTGGTGGCCGCGGCCCCGCCTTCTGCGAGACTTAGTGACGCGACTACTGCGCCCACGCACTCCGCTCACACTGATGACGTATCCCTTTGCGCGTTATCAGATAGCCCGGCTACCACCGTATTAATGCTTCACATCTGTCGAATTTTATTAATTTGCCGTTGGCTGACGATACTTACTATTCCCCTGGCCCGATTCAGTTAATGATCGGTGCTTCGCTTTTCCCGCATTTGCTTTTGTCGCATAAGGTCCAAGGACTGTCCTCGCATCTTTAGCCTCTCGCTTTAGAAACTGTTCTTGGCTATGTCATTGTAGGTAACGCTCCGATCTGCGTTGATAGAAACGAGACAGTGTCTTATTGTTGTACAGCTGATCCGTTGGACTCAGCTATTCGAAAATTCTGGGAATTGGAGGAAATGATCGTTCCTACGGTACTCAGCCCAGATGATAAAATATGTGGAGAATTTTATTCTCATACGACTTCTCGTGATAGCGATGGTCGTTATGTTGTAGCTCTGCCCTTTAAGGGGGATGAACACTCGCTTGGTAATTCCCGACAAGCAAGCGAACGACGCTTTTATTGCTTGGAAGGGAAAATGCAAGCGTCACCAAAATTAAGGGTGGCGTATGATAGTGTAATTCGCGACTATTTAGAAAAGGGTTATATTTCACCCATACCTGCAGGTTTACAAACTTTACAGTCGTATTTCATACAACAACACGGAGTCATTCGAGAGGACAACATCACTACAATATTACGCGTTGTTCTCGATGGTAGTTGTAAGACTACTAGTGGTGTTTCACTTAATAACCTTTTGTATAGTGGTCAAAATCTTCAAGGAATATTTTTTAATATCATAGTTAATTTTCGTTTGTTTTTAGTCGCACTTTCCGCTGATATTCGTCAACTGTTTTTAAGTATTGGCGTTCGAGAATGTGATAGACGTTTTCAACGCATTTTGTATCGTTTTTCCCCGCTACAACCTTTACAGGTTTTCGAGTTTAATAGAGTAGTGTTTGGACTTAAGTCCAATGCATTTCACGCACTGTTAAACAACGGGCAGCTGATGAAGGTGACACTTACCCTAAGGCTAGAGATATCGTTAATAGTAGTCTTTACATGGACGATTTTGTCTATTCGGTTCAGAATGAAGGTGAAGCCATGTCCACCGCATCTGAAATGATTGGTCTTATGCAGGCTGGTCAGTTCGAACTTGTCAAATGGACGAGTAATTCTCAATAGATTCGATTCCACCTTCGCACCGCTTGCCAGCTGTCAAAGAATTCGATGAGTCTGATGAACACAAAGTACTTGGCTTATGTTGGTCACCCACAACTGATTTTTTGGGTATGATAATTGGTACACCTTCTCATATTTGTACGAAACGCACCATATTATCATGTGTCGCAAAAATATGGGACGTAATGGGATTTGTTGCACCCATCGTATTATATGCTAAGCTTCTAATTAAGCAGCTTTGGTTGTGCGAGTGAGAATTGGAATGAAACCCCACCAGAAGACATTGTTAAATTATGGACCCACTTCAGGGAAGAACTCCCCTTGCTTGCTGATATAAAGATCCCACGTCACGTTGGCATCTTCACTGATGGTGTCGTTACTATCTTGGGTTTCGCAGATGCTAGCAAAAAGGCATATGGTGGTGTTGTTTATTTCCACGTGCAGAACAGTGGTGGTAACACAATTAACTTAATTATAGCTAAATCGAAGGTTTCTCCTCGAAAGGTTATTTCCCTCGCTCAACTCGAACTTTGTGCTATTCTCGTCCTCACTCAACTTATAAAAAATATTCTCGTTGCTTGTCAAACTCGCATTAGTTTTAGAAATATATTTGCATTTTCGGACTCAACAGTTGCGCTTTGTTGGGCATATGCGTCTCCGCATCGGTGGAACACCTTTGTGGCCAACAGAGTTTCGAAAATACAAAATGATTTATCGCTTAAAAATTTGTTTCATGTGTCTGTTATTGAGAATCCAGCCGACTGCCTGTCACGTGGGCTTACACCTTCCCAAATTATTGACCATCCGCTTTGGTTCACGGGGCCCACGTGGGCTCACTTAGACGTCTCATAGTGGCCTATTGTTCCCTTTAACCCTTCTGCAGTGTCGGATGCACCAGAGGAAAGGAAACATTCGTTGCTTACTTCACTACCAAGTGAAAAATCTCCTATAATATTGTTAGGACATTAGTTTTCGTCTTGGACGAAATTATTGAGCTGCGTTATTTACGTATGCAGATTCCTAAAATTGTTACCTCGTCGCTATCGTATGTCAGCGTCCGATTATGACTTCGCTGAGCTATTAGTACTTCGTGAACTTCAACGTTTTCATTTCCCAAGTGAGTACGCTAAGCTTGGGGAAGGTGATATTTGTAGTCGTCCATTTAAACACTTTAAGCCGTTGCTTAAAGACGGACTTATCAGAGTCGGAGGCCGTCTGAGGAACTCTGATTTAGATTATGATTCGAAATATCCAATCCTTCTTCCTAGTAAAGATCCAGTTCTGAATTTGTTGATTGATTACCATCACAAGTCGAACTGTTATGCAGGTCCCGACCTGCTGTTGTCACTCTTACGTCAGAAATATTGGATACTTTCTGCACGTAACCTTATTAGGAATAGGTTCCATAAGTGTATTCCGTGCTTTCGGCTTCTCCCCAAGCCAACCTTTCCTGAGATGGCAGATTGACGTTCTTGCCGTGTCGTTCACTCAGCTAAACCGTTCGTACACACGGGCACTGATTACGCTGGCCCATTTAAGGTTACAATGACTCGGGGCCGAGGTGTTCGTTCAACTAAAGCATACGTATGCCTATTTGTTTGTTTGACTACGCATGCTGTACACATAGAATTGGCTGGTGACCTCAGCACAGCCAGCTTTATGAGTGCTTTCAAGCGATTTCTATCGAGTCGCGGTTCCGTTGGTAAGATTTACTCGGGCAATGGAACCAACTATATCGGTGCTAAACGCAAACTTTCAGAACTGCACTCGTTTTTATGTTCGAAACATCATAGTACTGAATTTGGTCATATGTTAGCTGAAAATCGCATAGACTGGGCTCTCAATGTCCCGGCTGCCATTTAGGTGGGAATTGGGAGGCTAATCAAAAGCTCGGGTCAAAACTCTATTGGATCGTACTTGCGTCCAGTCGTGCGGCTATGCCCATTACCTAATCAGTAGTTCACTATTCTTCATTCAGGTTAGGTTAGGGTATTAGTAAACTAGTTTAGTTCGATTTCATATAGCTTGGTTAGCTTTAATTCAGCTATGTATTTCATTGATAAATTTTGAAGGTGTCCCTTCAAACCCGGGAAGATGCTTGCGCGCTGATCGACTGAATTTATGTTTTGTCATTTCCTTAGTTTTTTGATGTTGGTATAACTAATTAATGGGATTACGTTGGTTTTACTGCACTTCTCTCCCCCTATCCCATTCCTGCACATTGCCTTTCACCCGCGTGTGAGCGAGACCGCTACACCAAGCAGCGCCAACCCGCGGAATTTCGTTGAAATTCAAGATGGATTCGGTTTTCGTGCGTCGTCGCGTGTGCATCCCATTGCACCCAAAATTCATTTAACCAAGTGAAAATTCGTGGAAATCACTTGTATCGTCGTGAAAGTGCATCATCATCGCATCAAATAAAGTATCATGCCACCTTCCTTTCGCCAACTACTGATTTGCGACCTAATTACTTTCCTAACAGTGGTTGTGCATTCGTCCATACTTTTGTCGTAAAACCAATTCCAAACTATCGATTATGTGTTGCCCTGCGCATCTACAATGAAAGATTTAAAAGAGACGTTAAAAAAAAAAATAATTTCGACAAAACTATTTTAATGTGACAATGCGGAACATGATGGTAGATTTTAGAATCTGTGCGGCTTTCATAAATGCTAACCAGTCTCCATATGAAGACAAAGAACGGGCCCAACACTATGTAAACATAATTAATGAAAAAAATACTATGGAAAATGATATGGCAGATTACATTATAAATAATAACATAAACAGACAAAGGGCGACATTCATAAGGATGGAAGCGAATAACCCCGACCTGGTGGATTTCCCTAGAATGACATACGAAGAATTGTTATCAATAACCGTTGGCATATATCATTTGAACCTGACCCGATCATACTGCCACGAACACCTTTTTTTTTTAATTTTTGTTTTGGAAATCATCAAATAACTTCTCCCGCTCTGGGCGGAGCGGCAGGGTGTGTCAGACTCTTACTGATTAAAACCCACCCGTATTCCTTCCGTTGCCTGTGTTACCAGAGGCCTCAGTAACCCTTTAGTACCTTCCCATGACCCCGGCAGACATCGGCCCTAGTGGACCCCTACATTTGTGCTGACGACATCTCTTTGAGGCTCGCGTGGAATACATCGCGCCGTCGACCCTGGCCTGGTCCTTACCGGACGGTGAGCTACCCATTGCTCACCGTCCGCAAGCCCGCGCCTACGGCGGCCGAAAATCATCAGAGCGTCTCCTGCGGCTACTAGGGGCGAGAGGGCGCGAAATTTGCCACGAACACATGAGGTCAAATAATATTTATACCATTGAAGTGTATCGACATCCCGTGTTAATAGAAAACAGAACATTGATAAGAGGCCGCATACAATCACGTCATGTGCGATTGAGACAGTACTGTACGTATATTTTAATTGATCCTACACTAAATGGACATGAAGAACTACAGGGCTATTACTGTACCTGTATTCATGGCCGCTGCACAGTGGGATGTTGTGCACATATTGCGAGTACCTATGATATACTGTCTTTCATTCCCCACCACATGAAGATGTCAACCTACCGCCAGCAGCCTTTTTGGATAATATTGTTATTATAGATTACGATAATTAATAAAAAATCTAATAGTATTATTTACCTTTAAAAATTCTTATTATTATCATCATCATTCCAGCCGAAAGTCGTCCACTGCTGGACATAGGCCTCCCCCAATAGGGGGTGTTGCCATAATCGCCACTCTTGGCAGGCGGGTTGGCGATCGCAGTATGGTGTTAAAATGCATAGAGAACGCTGCTGCCCATTCTCTAGTAAGTCCCTTACTCGCCTTTTACGACACCCACGGGAAGAAATGGGATGGTGCTATTCTTTACGTCCACACACCACACGGAAAATTATGAAAAAAATAATTATTATTATAAAAAAGAATAATAAAGAAATTCAATAATTAAATACGTATGTAGGTATTGTTATATAATACAAATAAAATTATTACTAGGTCATGTAATGCAAAACAACGTAAAAAGTTGCAAAAATCAAGTCATTCTTACAAAATATTTCCAACATAGACTCATCATATCTCAATATTCTCATAAACCACAATAATGCGCTTTCGGTCAACATAGATAGAAGTATAATAAAGCTTCAAAATAAGATAGGTTTCATCATTGTCCACCGTGGAGAGATGTTCCATTGTAAAGTTCTCAATATCCTTTAAAACAAAACTCAGTGCTGTTGCGGACGAAACAAATTAAACTTTTTCATTGTGACCATTCCACGCATTTCACGATTTATATCAATCTATAATCGAAACCATAACTGCAACGTTGTTTCAATGACTATTGAAACAACGTTAATATTTCCAGAATCTCAAGAGTTTCCGTTCGGAACATATTCAAATATTAATATATCCAAAAGCACGAATAATTACGACCGTTATTATTCGTGCTTATGGAATGGAAGTCCGAATGAAGCTCATGAATTTACCATTAATGATTCATTCCAAAAATCGAAACGTACAAAATTATAAAAAAGTCGGGAGGTGTCGTGGAATAACGAAGTTCCTTTCGCTATATTAATACAGAGCCATCTAGTATGGTCTCAAGTTTCAAGTGTCAAAAGTTTTTGCTTTTATATATTATATTATACGAGGGCGGCACTGAAAATTTCGGGACTCAAGGAAGTGACACAACATTACTATTTAAAAATGTATTTATTGCTTTTCGAAGTATTCTCCGCGAAATTTGACACATTTTTCCATACGATGGAACCAATAATTGAAGCAACCATTCCATTCGGAAGTTGAGGTCTCCAAAATGGCCTTTTTGTAGGCGTCCACAGCTTCTTCAGGTGATGAAAATCTCTGTCCACGCAATTTATTCTTTATTTTAGGGAAAGTATAGAAATCATTAGGGCTTAGGTCGGGCCTGTACGGCGGATGGTCTAATAATTCTATGTTTTCTTGCTCTAAAAACTCTTTTGTTCTGTGCGCGGTGTGAGAACTCGCATTGTCGTGATGGAGGATGATGCGGCGATTGCAGTTCTCTTTACGGAGTTCAGAAACGACCTGTGGCAAACAAATGCTAGCATACCATTCTGCATTAACCGTTCTTTGTCCCTCAAGAGGAATAGTCGTAACATGGCCGGTTTTGGAGACAAACGTGGCCACCATTTTTTTTGCAACACTCCGTGAACGAACAATTTTTGTTGGCTTTAACTCATTTTCGAACACCCAAACTCGTGACTGGTTTTTTGTTTCGGGTTCGTACGCGTATATCCAGGATTCGTCACCTGATACGATATTGTATACAGCATTTGAGGATCCTGCGTGGAATCTTTCGAGAGTTCTGACGCACCAAGTAACGCGAGCCGCTTTTTGCTCTTCACAGAGCGAATGCGGTATCCATCGGGAAAACAACTTTTTTACACCTATTTGTTCATGCTAGATTATTTGTATTTGACTCATGCCAATGTTTAAAGTTGCCTGAATTTCGCGGTCACATGTCGATCTTCCTCAATCAGCTTACGCACAGCATCAACGTTTTCTTGGGTGACTGCAGTTTTTGGACGACCTTGACGGGGATCATCACTGAGCTTGACACGTCCACGTTGAAATTCAGCAAACCAGCGATAAATTGTGGTTTTGGATGGGGCTTCATCACCAAATGCAGAAATCATGCGGTCAACACACTGTTTTTCTGTTAAACCACTTCGAAAGTCATAATAAATCATCGTTCTTGAATTTTCTCGAGTCAATTCCATTTTCTCAACGACTAAACAAGTTTGACAAAACCTTGTGACAAGGCCGAGAATCTTTTTTTAAATAAATAATGGTATTCGATTTTTAAAACCAAGCAGTTTTCAATTAAAAAGATTTTAATATGATAGGAACAGTGGAAATATTCCATTCCCGATACTTTTAGTGCATTCCTCGTATGGATCTGAATTAAAAACAAAAACTTTCGACACTTGAAACTAACTTTTTCGGGCATAAAGATTTTACGTTACGTGACGATGCACGTTAAAGAACTTTGTTCCAAAAAAAAAAACGCAAATGACGTTTATTGGTCAATGGAACATTCTTCACGTATCTCACTATGCACCTACACAAGTGAGTTCCCCACATAACCGCGAACACAAAAACATCAACAACTTTAACATCACGCCTGTATCCCAGATTTAATATTTTTGTACAAAACAATTTTAATAATTAAAATACTACGACCTTTTTTTTTTTTTTTGAGAGTTAGAAATCATCAAATAACTTCTCCCGCTCTGTGCGGAGCGGGAGGGTGTGTCAGACTCTTACTGACTAAAACCCACCCGTATTCCTGTTGCCTGTGTTGCGGGGGCCTCGGTGACCCATAAGTACCTTCCCGCGACCCCAGCAGGCATCGGCCCTAGTGGACCCCTACTATATGTGCTGACGACATCTCTTTGAGGCGCCCGTGGAATACGACGCGCCGTCGACCCGGGCCTGGTCCTTACCGGATGGTGAGCTACCCATTGCTCACCGTCCGCAAGCCCACGCCTATGGTGGCCGGAAATCCGCCCGGGATTCCCGACGCCCTGGGCGTCTCCTGCGGCGGCTAGGGGCGAGAGGGCGCGAAACTTGCCTTTCCCTCAACCGTCCCGCCTCCTCCTTCGCGAGCATTACTACTTCGCAGAAGGAGGTGACGGCTGCCCATGCCATCTCGCTCCGTACCATGGCCTGAACCAGGGCCGGACGCGAGAGGTCTCTGCCGCCGATCGCCTCCACGAGGACACGGCGGTTCTCTGCCCAAGCCGGGCAGACCTCCACCGTATGCTCCACCGTGTCCTCAGAGCGATCCACACAGTGGTGACACCCGGACGTTTCCTCCCGCCTTATCCGACATAGGAACCTCCCGAAGCTGCCGTGTCCGGTGAGGACCTGTGTCAGGCGGAAGGTGAGGACGCCATGGCGCCTCTCCAGCCACTCCTCAAGGAGGGGACTTATCGCCGCAATCGTGGCGTGCCCAGCACTGGGTTGCGACAGCCGTAAAACAGTGTGTTGACCGGATGATTTCTGCATTTGGTGATGAAGCCCCATCCAAAACCACAATTTATCGCTGGTTTGCTGAATTTCAACGTGGACGTGTCAAGCTCAGTGATGATCACCGTCAAGGTCGTCCAAAAACTGCAGTCACCCAAGAAAACGTTGATGCTGTGCGTAAGCTGATTGAGGAAGATCGACATGTGACCGCGAAATTCAGGCAACTTTAAACATTGGCATGAGTCAAATACAAATAATCTAGCATGAACAAATAGGTGTAAAAAAGTTGTTTTCCCGATGGATACCGCATTCGCTCTGTGAAGAGCAAAAAGCGGCTCGCGTTACTTGGTGCGTCAGAACTCTCGAAAGATTCCACGCAGGATCCTCAAATGCTGTATACAATATCGTATCAGGTGACGAATCCTGGATATACGCGTACGAACCCGAAACAAAAAACCAGTCACGAGTTTGGGTGTTCGAAAATGAGTTAAAGCCAACAAAAATTGTTCGTTCACGGAGTGTTGCAAAAAAAATGGTGGCCACGTTTGTCTCCAAAACCGGCTATGTTACGACTATTCCTCTTGAGGGACAAAGAACGGTTAATGCAGAATGGTATGCTAGCATTTGTTTGCCACAGGTCGTTTCTGAACTCCGTAAAGAGAACTGCAATCGCCGCATCATCCTCCATCACGACAATGCGAGTTCTCACACCGCGCACAGAACAAAAGAGTTTTTAGAGCAAGAAAACATAGAATTATTAGACCATCCGCCGTACAGGCCCGACCTAAGCCCTAATGATTTCTATACTTTCCCTAAAATAAAGAATAAATTGCGTGGACAGAGATTTTCATCACCTGAAGAAGCTGTGGACGCCTACAAAACGGCCATTTTGGAGACCTCAACTTCCGAATGGAATGGTTGCTTCAATGTTTGGTTCCATCGTATGGAAAAATGTGTCAAATTTCGCGGAGAATACTTCGAAAAGCAATAAATACATTTTTAAATAGTAATGTTGTGTCACTTCCTTGAGTCCCGAAATTTTCAGTGCCGCCCTCGTATAATATAATATATAAAAGCAAAAACTTTTGACACTTGAAACTTGAGACCATACTAGATGGCTCTGTATTAATATAGCGAAAGGAACTTCGTTATTCCACGACACCTCCCGACTTTTTTGTAATTTTGTACGTTTCGATTTTTGGAATGAATCATTAATGGTAAATTCATGAGCTTCATTCGGACTTCCATTCCATAAGCACGAATAATAACGGTCGTAATTATTCGTGCTTTTGGATATATTAATATTTGAATATGTTCCGAACGGAAACTCTTGAGATTCTGGAAATATTAACGTTGTTTCAATAGTCATTGAAACAACGTTGCAGTTATGGTTTCGATTATAGATTGATATAAATCGTGAAATGCGTGGAATGGTCACAATGAAAAAGTTTAATTTGTTTCGTCCGCAACAGCACTGAGTTTTGTTTTAAAGGATATTGAGAACTTTACAATGGAACATCTCTCCACGGTGGACAATGATGAAACCTATCTTATTTTGAAGCTTTATTCTATCTATGTTGACCGAAAGCGCATTATTGTGGTTTATGAGAATATTGAGATATGATGAGTCTATGTTGGAAATATTTTGTAAGAATGACTTGATTTTTGCAACTTTTTACGTTGTTTTGCATTACATGACCTAGTAATAATTTTATTTGTATTATATAACAATACCTTCATACGTATTTAATTATTGAATTTCTTTATTATTCTTTTTTATAATAATAATTATTTTTTTCATAATTTTCCGTGTGGTGTGGACGTAAAGAATAGCACCATCCCATTTCTTCCCGTGGGTGTCGTAAAAGGCGAGTAAGGGACTTACTAGTGAATGGGCAGCAGCGTTCTCTATGCATTTTAACACCATACTGCGATCGCCAACCCGCCTGCCAAGAGTGGCGATTATGGCAACACCCCCTATTGGGGGAGGCCTATGTCCAGCAGTGGACGACTTTCGGCTGGAATGATGATGATAATAATAAGAATTTTTAAAGGTAAATAATACTATTAGATTTTTTATTAATTATCGTAATCTATAATAACAATATTATCCAAAAAGGCTGCTGGCGGTAGGTTGACATCTTCATGTGGTGGGGAATGAAAGACAGTATATCATAGGTACTCGCAATATGTGCACAACATCCCACTGTGCAGCGGCCATGAATACAGGTACAGTAATAGCCCTTTAGTTCTTCATGTCCATTTAGTGTAGGATCAATTAAAATATACGTACAGTACTGTCTCAATCGCACATGACGTGATTGTATGCGGCCTCTTATCAATGTTCTGTTTTCTATTAACACGGGATGTCGATACACTTCAATGGTATAAATATTATTTGACCTCATGTGTTCGTGGCAAATTTCGCGCCCTCTCGCCCCTAGTAGCCGCAGGAGACGCTCTGATGATTTTCGGCCGCCGTAGGCGCGGGCTTGCGGACGGTGAGCAATGGGTAGCTCACCGTTCGGTAAGGACCAGGCCAGGGTCGACGGCGCGTTGTATTCCACGCGAGCCTCAAAGAGATGTCGTCAGCACAAATGTAGGGGTCCACTAGGGCCGATGTCTGCCGGGGTCATGGGAAGGTACTAAAGGGTTACTGAGGCCCCTGGTAACACAGGCAACGGAAGGAATACGGGTGGGTTTTAATCAGTAAGAGTCTGACACACCCTGCCGCTCCGCCCAGAGCGGGAGAAGTTATTTGATGATTTCCAAAACAAAAATTAAAAAAAAATGGTGTTCGTGGCAGTATGATCAGGTCAGGTTCAAATGATATATGCCAACGGTTATTGATAACAATTCTTCGTATGTCATTCTAGGGAAATCCACCAGGTCGGGGTTATTCGCTTCCATCCTTATGAATGTCGCCCTTTGTCTGTTTATGTTATTATTTATAATGTAATCTGCCATATCATTTTCCATAGTATTTTTTTCATTAATTATGTTTACATAGTGTTGGGCCCGTTCTTTGTCTTCATATGGAGACTGGTTAGCATTTATGAAAGCCGCACAGATTCTAAAATCTACCATCATGTTCCGCATTGTCACATTAAAATAGTTTTGTCGAAATTATTTTTTTTTTTTAAAGTCTCTTTTAAATCTTTCATTGTAGATGCGCGGGGCAACACATAATCGATAGTTTGGAATTGGTTTTACGACAAAAGTATGGACGAATGCACAACCACTGTTAGGAAAGTAATTAGGTCGCAAATCAGTACGGTTTGTTGTATTCTTTATCACAAACCAATAATTCGGTTAGACTGATATGAACACGTGTCTTGCAGATATGCTTGTTGTGCAAAGGGCAAACTTCCAGGGGTTCGGGAAACCACATCTATCTCATATCCAGTCCAAGGACTGATAGGGACCATGTCTCCTTAAGAGCATGATGCCGACGCAATGCCGCTGAAACTAGCCGCCCCGTTGTTAGACAAGGACGGTCCACACGGTTGCCGCAGGGAAAGCCGCTTCGTCACGCTTATCAGTTTGAAAGAACTGCTAGGGACCATGTCTCCAAAAGAGCATGATGCCGACGTAATGCTGCTGCAAAGCCGCTTGCGTCACTTTATGGAAGTGTTGCTCTGAGTACTCGAAGTACAGATGTAAAGTATCGTGTGAGTAATGCCTGACCAAATACCTCTTACGCTAGCGTAAGAGTTACTCACAAATCTATATAATAATATACTTAGCATTATTCTATTATTTATTGTCTTTCTAAACCACATCCAACTTCATAACTATGAATTCCTAAATCTTATTTACTATTTATTTCAATCCTTTCCTTGCTCTATTAACACAACAAGGCAAGAGACAAGGCGTTAGACTTCTTCATATTTGGAAATCTTATCTCTGTCGGTGGGAGAGTGACCAGTCTGGAGACGAGCTCTACAGAGTCGTACTGCGGCGGAGTACGACTTTTCCTCAATATGAGGAACCGACCCAAACATTCATATTAACAGAATTAGGAAAAACGAAAATTTTATCGGCATAGGGTCACTTAGGAACAGTCACAATACCGATGGCCTCATTCGTGTAGGCGGGAGACTTGATAACTCTCCCTACGAGTATAATGTCAAGCATCCAATTTTGTTATGTAGTAAACACCATATCACTATTTTTTTTTTACTAAATATCATTCTGATTTATTACACGCTGGCCCTCAACTATTATTAGCAAATATACGGCAAATGTACTGGCCTCTGGGTGGCAGAAATCTTTCCAAATCAACAGTAAAAAAATGTATTACATGCTTGAAATACAAGTGTCAAATTGTGCAACCTATAATGGGTCAATTGCCTTCTTCAAGGACACAGTTAGAGTTTCCATTTTTGAATGCAGTGTTGACTATACCGGGCCAGTAATGATAGCGGATCGCAAAGGGCGAGGGTGTAGACTTGTCAAGGCATATTTATGTATTTTTTTTTTGCCTTGCAGTTAAAGCTGTTCATATCGAGCTCGTCACAGATCTTACCAAGGAAGTTTACATGGCTGCCTTAAACCGCTTTGTGTCTCGCCGTGGCAAGCCCCATCTTATCAGATAACGGTACAAATTTTGTCGGGGCGTGTAATGAATTGGGGAAATTTCTACAAGATTCAAATCTAGAGTTCGAGGTCTGTCAGCTAGGTATCGAATTTACTTTCGCGCCTTCTTACTCTCCCCACTTCAACGGTATTGCAGAAGCCGCTGTGAAATCGACCAAACACCAATTAAAAAGGCTTCTCGGTCTATCGCACTTGAGATGGCCACATGTTTGAGTCAAATAGAGGCAGTCTTAAATTCTCGTCCTCTTACCCCGCTATCCTCTGATCCTTTAGATTTTACTGTCCTAACTCCTTCACATTTTTTAATTGGACGACCACTCACGTCTGTTCCGCATCCACAGGTGGCTGACATTGACATCAGAAGATTGGAGCGTTACCAGAGAATGAAACATATCAAACAACATTTTTGGAAGCGATTTCATATAGAATATGTTTCTCTGCTTCAGCAAAGAACGAAGTGGACATCCTCAACAGGCAGCTGGCCGTGGGAACCCTTGTTCTTATTAATGAACGAGGACAACCGCCACTCGTATGGCCACTGGGACGAGTCACGAAGGTCTTCCCTGGCTGTGACGGGGCTTCACGCGTGGTCGAGCTGAAGACGAAGAAGGGGACAATGCTGCGGGCCTACAACAATATCTGCCCATTTCCTATTACTTGAAGGCTTCGGGCGACTGCGCGGGCGCGCGGGACGGGCTACGTGGACGCATGAGAGGGGCCGATGCCCCGACACTTCACCAACGATCGCTATCAACGACATGTGTGCGTTAATATCTAGCTGTACATTACATTTATAATATAAGTTAGTTTTACAGTCCACTGCTTTTTATTTAAAGGTTCGAATTAGGTTTTTACACTATGTTAAGGACAATCAGCCCTCATAGGCCGAAAAATAGGACAACAGTATTGCGTAGACTGTTACATAATTAATAACAAACAACTTAGATCAAATTGATAAACTAATAAAAGTCTGGTACAATAACTGTGTGTTTGTTTGTTTATATGCACGTGCATGTGCGTTAGTGTGTGAGAGTGTGTGTGTATTATGAGGTACTTAATTGTTGTAAGAAGGGACGAATCTCTGCTAAAAACAAAATTCCTTCTAACATGTAAAAAGCGGATTACTGAATTTCTTTCAACCAAAAATTATGAAAGAAATTCAGTAATCCGGTTTTTGCATGTTAGCTTACAACATGGTTGCAGTGGAATTATTGCATTTATTATATTATAAAGAAATGGTCCTTGATAACGAAATAATATTTTTGTAAAAGTAAGGTAAGGGTTAGGAATGTTGTGAGCTAACATGCAAAAAGCAGATTACTGAATTTCTTTCAACCAAAAATTATGAAAGAAATTCAGTAATCCGCTTTTTGCATGTCAGCTTACAATATGGTTGCAGTGGAATTATGGCATTTATTCTATTAGATAAATAAATGGTCCTTGAAAAAGAAAGAATATTTTTGTAAAAGTAAGGTAAGGGTCTTCTGGGCCGTCGGCCAACGTGCAATTGGAGTGATAGTGTGCTGTTGTCAAATTGTGCTGAGTGAACATTTGGCGAACTGTAAGGACCTCGCATTTCTGGTTGAGGTTAAAGGTAGGATAAAGTATTGTTCGAAAAGTGGCTCCTTTCAGGACTGCTCGATGCGCTACCTCAAGAGGCTTAAGAATTGATTTGGCAGCACCGACCCAATTTATAATACAGTAAGAGATTACAGACTGGCTCATTGCAAAATATACGGACCGTATAACATGTACTATCGGCCAAAGTTCCGCATGCTCACCTCTAAGGCGATAATCGTATAGCACAGCTCACGACTCGATCGTCCGATGCAAGCGTTTTGACCAATGGGATGCACGAAGCCTATTTTAGTCGTGTTCGTATTAGTGTAATTATGTATAGAAGTGTGACACTCACACTAGGCGCGGGCTATGCTCACTTGTTTGTGAGATATTTTTTTAATAGGCACGGCCAGCGAGAGCTCTATGAATTATTATTGTTGACAAGAAGTAATTTCGTACTCATATCTTCCGTTTGGTTTAGAAAATGTATTATTGGTATTGCTATATTTAATTAGTATCAATAATAAAATATTTCCACAAAAATATAATAATTTAGAATAAGGAATGTCAAACAACAAAAATCATGTCTATTCTATCCACTATAATATTTAACTCTCTCCGACACATGGCCTCCTCTGACGGGTCTATAAATTTAGTTATTTATTAACACTTTCACTGCCTCCCCAATTTTCGCTATGTCCTATGCGATGCCACCAGACAAATCGCAGCGAACGCGCTAGGCGCGTTAACAGGCACCGCATAAAGCTATAAAATGTTTATATTGTCATCTTTTGTGTTTTATCAGCGTGAGGTGTTACTTGTGCAGTACTATTGCAAAGTAAATAACTACATTTAAATGTGTTTAAACTTGGAAACAATAATATAAAAAATCAGCCAGGTGCGAGTCGGACCACACACAATGAAAGGTTCCATAGTTAAGATAAATTTATCTCAAAAACAAACTTAATATTGTAGTCAAAAAACATGTTCATCGATATACGTCACAGTCAATTCTCCAACTGAAAATGTAAGTTGGTCGACAATAGTCGACCAACTTACATTTTCAGTTGGAGAATTGCGAACGAAATAAATAGGAAAAGTAGGCTTTACAAGTTTACGAGTTATTACTCGTAAACTTGTAAAGCCTACTTAGCTGTGATAGTTTTCCTATTTATTTCATTATATATAGGTACTACTGCCATATTTTTTTTCACATATCCAAAATCAACCATTAATCTGGCAGGGGGAGGGGGACATTTGACTATCAAAAATGAGCACTTTAAAGCTTAATTGTATGCATACGGATCCCTGAATCGAAAATAGTTTTCACAAATCAGCAATATCTTTGAACGGTCTATCCAACGATACACCCACACTATGGGATAGACGAGAAAAAAAATATATCATCCCCACTTTATGTGCAAGGAACGTACCCTAAAAAAACATTTTTTTCAAGATTACAGTTTACCACTTTGTTGGCGTGATTAGGAAAGAAAGAAAAAGTATTTATTGGGACTCGCACAGGAGATCATAAATTAAACTAAAAAACACTCATAGAAACATTAAAAAAAAACAAAGTTAAATTAAAATAAAAACGAAGTCCTGTACGAGGCCAAAAGGCTCCTATCTCAGTTCATTAATATGTATACCCATGCCAAATTACAGCTTTCTAGTACTGAGTCTGTGAACTAAGCCGAGGACAGACAGTCAGAGAGCAAGACGGACATGGCGAAACTGTAAGGGTTCCTTGTTGACTACAGAACCCCAAAAAGAAGCAAATTACGTAGTTTTGTTAGAAATTGACAACATTTGGTGCCTTTTTCTTTTACCTTTTGAACGCCAGAGTATAAACGTAACGCCGTACCCCTGACGCCAGGCCATTTTTTTCTGTCAAATGACCTTCATAAAAAATAGGGATTCCAAAACTTGTATCGATATACAACTGAGTTTTTATTTTCGTCTTTAATTTTCTAATAAACCGTACTCACGACACTGAAATTTTATTTAACCTGCCAATATATTCCATTATAGTAATCTTTACACAGCATTTAACAGAGACTATCAATGAAAAATCAGATATTAGAAAACTAAAAAAAAATATTTATTACAATATGGTTACAACACTATTCAACATGACTTGTCTTGGTATTGTGACAATGGCGTTGCTTGCCAGTCAATTTTATGACATTCTCGCATCTGAATTAGGGATGTATCAGTGTACACGTTGGTTATCGATTCTAACAAGTATTCTTATCTAATATAATACCTATCCATATCAAATACGTAAGTATTTTATGTAGTAATAAAAGAAAATTGTATTTTAATAATTGTTTTTTTTTACATGTAAAAAATACGCAGAAATAATTTAAAAATCAACAGTTACATATACCTAATAATTATTATTACAAATCAGTCTTACAATATCACAAATCTTTAACAAAATGTACCTAATAATATACTAGGAAGAACATCAGTTTAGTACCTAATATAAACAAAACCTCAGGAATAACAGGAATAGAAGTAACAAAAGGATTATAATAAGGATAATCCTGATATGTAAAATCAACAATGTTACCAACTTACAAACAATGGAATGTCATAAATCTCTAAAATAGGAACAATAAAATTATATCACACATTAGCAAATCATATCTTAAAAGTAAAAAAGAGGATGTGGTAATACATAGTCAAATAAAAAAAAATTATAAATGGTATTTTTCAAAGCATGGCGCAGCACATAAATAAACGTTACACACCTTGCAACAAAAACGGGTATTTTTTCGTTGTTTAATTAAAGAACATTGCTTACATCTTTGATATTTCCCCATTTTAGTCGGCATGTGATCCTTTGCGTTCCTGGGTAATACACGGAGGGGATTATTACTACTGGTTGAAGCTGACATTGGTCGCTCTAAAACACTGCTGCTGCTGTATTGTTCTACGAGTTGATTTATGACGTGCAATTGAAAATCGGCAAATTTTAAGTTTGGTATATTTTTAGCGTGTCTATAACAAAAAAATGAATTTAACAAATGCATATCCAATATATGGAAAAATAACTTTTTATACCATTTAATGGTTTTGCGTATGCATTGTATTGACGACAATAACATATCCGCGGTATCGACACTACGCATATTTTTAGAATAATCCAAAACTGCTTTTGGTTTTATTACAGGTAATCCCGTATTTCTGTTTGTTCTTTGTGATGGTTCCATCGAATTATCGTGAATGGTAGATAACATAAAAATATTTTTTTTGTCTTTCCATTTAAGGGCCATCAATTGGCCACAATATTGCACTGCCATTTCGTGTAATTGTAGGACATTATGGAAAATTGGCATTCCCTTTCTATTTTTTTTTACGGTACCGCAAGCATAAATCTTGTTTTCATAGAGATATTTAAATAATCGTGGGCTTGTGTACCAATTGTCCACATATAAATGACGATTTGATTCCAAAAACGGTTTGAGCAAAGTAGCAATAACAGCCCCTCCAACGCCTAGATTGCAAGGATCGGTAATGTCTGTAGTTGCACCGCAATATATAATAAAATCAATAATTATTCCCGTACGTACGTCACACAAAACAAACAGTTTGACTCCAAATCTGTTCCTTTTATTTGGTAGATATTGTTTGATGGTCAAACGACCCTTAAATGGAACTATACTTTCATCAATACATATGTTTTTATATGGCGTTATTATATTATTAAACTTTTGCCTCGCGTGATCTACGCACTTTTGTATTTTACTTAAAATCGTAGTGTTTTCCCTTTGGTCCGTAAAATGTAACATACTAAGTATCATAGAAAATCTGTTTCTAGACATTAATTTAGAAAATATTGGTGCATTCAGCAAAATATTGGTAGACCAATGCTCTTCTATGGTTAAGTGGCGATTTCTTGTCATTAGCATTATAATTGCAAAAAATATATACATTTCTGGAATGGTTACGTCGTACCACGCTTGCAAACGGGAATGTATTCGCAAATCTACATTTAATAGAAAGTAAGTATGAAATTTGTTAGTCATATTCACAATCATCGACATTAAATCGTTGTCCATAAAGTATCGAAATACATCACATTCCGTAGGTATTTCAGACGGCTCTAGGTGGATTCCAGATTGAAAGTCATTGAAGTCAGCCACTTCGTGTGTTAGTCGTTCTGAAGTCCATTTAAAGGACGATTCCGTCTCTTGATTTCCACTGTGACTATGCTGAGATGTTGAAGGTATGTCATCCGTAGATTCGTGATGAACAACGCTTGTTGGCTGCAAAATATAAACCATAAATCATTAATTATCATCATTGGTAGGTATTGGGCAACGAATACTTTTCCCATAATTTCTATGAAATATTGAATACTGCCCGGAAAACAAAAGATTCAGATAGGAACAAAGGTGAAGTATCTTGTTTTTCTCTAACGTGTTTAACTCGACTAATTATTCGGCTTAAATCGAGTACAATGGAACAAAAGGATGAGCTGGCGTATTCGCAATATGGAAATTTTATTTGCACCGATACTAGTTATTGTTAAAATAATTAACAAAAGCTTTGAATTTACGACCGACGCTCATGCTTTATTGTTTTAGTGCACAACTACCGGCCCGCCACGGCTTAGTCCGGGTTATACTATTGTGTACCTAATCATACTCTTATAATATTGTAAAATATCATAAATATTATATTTAAAAATGCAGGTAAGGATAAAATAATATGTACGTAACCCAAAGTCCTAGTAATCTATTTCATTCGCTAATCATATTTAATTTAAATACTTAATACTATACATGTGCAATACATATTTTAAAAGAATTTTAACTGGGCTTAAAAATATTTACTAAAATTAAATTTTTAACATAATATTAAAATAATAATTATATTGAGCTTACTCGAGTGATTGCCATTACTAACAAACTGAAGCAATATCTTTGGGCTGGTAACACTGTGATGTCTAGAAAGGTACCTTTCTTGAACGTTCATTCAGGTGTTCAATTCTTCAATTCCAAACATATTTTATTTTTTAAGTTACCTCTTCACTACTAAGTTACCTCTTCTACTTTATAAAAATGTCTTCGGGCGATGAGGCAAGACCTTCGTCACCCAGTATATTAGGAAATGTACATCGTGGCAAAAAAAGGAAATGTTCTAGTGGTGAAGAAGTTAAAATAAAAGTGTCAAAGGAAACTCAAGTGACCCCTGAAGATATAGCGACTGCGAGCATTTACCAAAGAAATATATTTGACCACGACGAATTGAGGTATGACGTAAGTCATTTACAGCCTTTAAACTTTGAAGATGAGCCCAAAGACCCCCGCAATAAAGCGTTCGCAAGACTCGTCGCTCATGAACTTGATCAAGTCCCAATAGCCAAACGATCGGTGACATACACAAATATAATAAATTTGATCAGAAAAGCGAGACAGCAAAAGGACTTGGATGATATCAGTCTGCCAAGCTACCAAGATTCTGAATAATAAAAAAGAAATAAATGAAAGTGATTAAAAAGACGATGACAGATTAGGTGTTAATTATTTATAATCATAAATCATTAATAACACAAAATTCTATGAAGCTTTTTATTTTTCCTTATAATTAGTATCAGAAACCAAAAGTTATTATAGTTCTAAACTTTATGTCCGCTGTTTGTAAACGACAATCTATGTACCTATATACTTCGGAGCGGCCATATTGGCCTGGCCACGATTCCGGTCTAAGCCAAGGCGGTAAAGTGTATAGAATAATAATACGTACACTAACTGGTTCCGTCTTAGTAGTATATTTAAAATTAATCAATGTTTAATTAGGTTAGCTTACATATTTTCAGCTTTACATATTAGGTGCATACTATGATTAGTACCTTTATTAATGCATACCTAAATAAATACCTATGTAGACAATGTGCGCTGGTCTAGGTGCGACATATTTCTCATTCGTAAGAGTTATATAAAAAAAAACAAGAATAATAAGGTCAGATAATATTTTCAACGATGTTTCATATCATAAGTAAATCTAATAAAAGAGAAAATATTTCAGGTGCTTATCAAAGCCTGTATCGTTCTTCTATAATAGTTTGGTACTGGTGATTGAACTTGTACAGCAGAGGTTTTATAACTTTATTTAATTTATGATTTGCATGTATTAAAAGTAGAATGAATATGGTTTTACATTACATTAGTATTATCTAAAACCTAAACAACTTGGGCGTACCCACAAACGTAAATCGAGTTTCAGATTCAGTACATGTAGTCATGCTTCAGATGACAAAAAAAAGGTCTTGCAATTGCTTCATTCTTTATCACAATGTAGGGAGATTCCTTTGTTCTTTTCATAAGGATACGGCTATTGGATATCCAGCAATATTCGTATTTTTGTAGTTTGGCAAGATTTCTAGCCAAGTAAAATAGTTTTCTAGCCAGAGGTAACCCCTCTAGCTAGAAAACTGTTTTACTAGGCTTTGTACTGCAATGAGAGTTTGTTAAGAGTGTTTGTAAATTCAATACTTATTACCAAAGAATTATTTATCTTATCGATACGGAATCTAGATATATCTCAACTCAATTCAATTTATTTTTTCAGTAACAATTTACATTGCGTTCGAATATACTCCAGCATGACACATTAGTCGCCTGAATGACAGAATTGCCTAGTTCAGGCATAAATCATGGGTGAACTTGACATAGATTTAAGGAAACTGTATTTAACCTTACATTTTTGAAAATTAATTTTTATATTTATTTATTAACAGTATAAGTTGTACAAATATATATATATATGAAAAAATGCAATTAAATTAAAATTATAAAATTATTGAGAAATTACACAAATAAAATGTAAAATACCATGCAAAAATAAATTATATAATACATTATGTCAATAAATTAATTGCAATTTAAACGAAAAAGAATAATCAAAAAATAATAGTCATATGAACACGGTACACAATAAAACACCGTACAAAATAATTACATGTCAGCTTGAAGAGCAATAAGACTATTACAACTCATCTAATGAGTAGAGACATCTTTAAAACAGGAATGTGTTGAGCCTTGCCTTAAATGAGCCTGTATACAGTATGTTTTTCAACTCCAGCGGTAATTTATTAAATATTTGAACTGCCTGATACGGTGGACTATGCTAATTATTCCAAAAGTCGGTATGATTTTGTTTCCAAAGTCTTTTCTACGCGATTTTTCCCATACCAGCCTGTTTTCGTCTGTTTCGTAGTCGTTTAAATATTTATTAAAAGTGTTTAATAATACTACTACGTAAAAGCTAGGTACTATGAGGATACCAAGTTCTTTAAAATATGGCTGACAGGTGTCTCGTTGAGAAATGCGGAAAACGGTTCGGATCGCTCTTTTTTGGAGAATACATGCCCTATGCCTGTTGTAGTAGTAGCTGTATTTCAAAGTATGCTATACCTTAGTTTGGACTCAATCAGCGCATAGTATACCATTTTTAAATGTTCTATGCTACTCGTAACTTCATCTCTAAAAATTCTTAAAGCAAAGCAGATGATATAGATGAATCCGGTGCTGCTAATTCTTTCTTCCAATTCAACAGTTCATCAATATAAATTCTTAAAAACTTGACTTTCTTGACAAGCTCAATTTTAATTTTGTCTAGTTCAATGTCCATATTGTTTTTGTTACGCGTAGTAGTTTTAAATAGTATGATTTTGGTTTAAGTCATGTTTATTATAAGCATATTTTCATTGAACCAAGAATGAAAGGCCTCTAGAGCTGCGTTCACTATAACAGTAAAGTCTTGGATATCGTTAGTTGCAACTATAGCGTTTGTGTCATCCGCAAGACTACAAGTTTTATGTCCGGTAAAAGTTTATGTGCGAAATTGATAAGGTCATTAGTGAACAATATGTGTAATAAAGGGACCAAAAATTGATCCTTGAGGCACACCGGCTGTAATGCTTAGCATAGATGACCTGTTGCTCTTATGTCCGTTTGGTTTTGTAGAATCAAGTTCGACAAACATTTTTCTATTTTTAAGGTAAGAAGTGAAGAGTTGTAAGGCTTTACCTCTTACGCCATAGTTGTCCATTTTTGTGATGAGTTGTTTATGGTTAATAGTGTCAAAAGCCACTATTAACCATAAACTTAAATCCAAGTAAATACAAGCTACCCTCATTTTACAATTTATCTGATTAACCGCACCATTTAGTAACATATGAATAGCATATCCCATACCAACATTCCTCTGGTATCTAAATTGTATTAAATTAATTACTTTATTCAAATTAAAATGTCTACTTAAGCGGTCTTTTAAAACTTTTTCGAAAAAGTTTGCCAAAGTGGGCAACAAAGAAATCGGCCTATAGTTTGTCGGATCAGTTTTTTTGCTTTTATTATGAATTCGGGCGATCTTAGCAATTTTAGTTGTTCCGGGAAAATGCCTACACTAATGCACTTATTAAAAAAGTCGAGCGGCTCAGATAAAATTACTAAATTGTCTTTTATTACTGATATTGGAATTTCATCATAGCCACAAGATTTATTATTTTGCATACTATTCCCGATTTTTGTAATTTCATTCGGAGTAGTAAGCCAGATATCCATATCGTTTTCCACTCTTTCCGAGATTTGTTGAAGAAAAACGACAGCATCTTGACTATCATTACCAGGCATTATGTACTTATGATCGAATTGCTTTACTAGAATGTCAGCTACTTCCTCTGGGTTATCTATTATTTAGTTATTTGTTTCAAGTCGAACTTCCGCCCGTATTGCTCTAACCCTATTTTTACTCTCATTTATAACTTTCCAAATTTCCCTACATGAATTTTTTCGTTGATTAATCTTTTTACTGACTGTAAGTTTTTAGCATTCGAAATTACCCTTCTAAAAATTCTAACCTAATTATTTTTGTAGTTAAGGATACTAGCGTCAAGTTTATTTCCACAAGAGCATGATAAACGTTTCATTTTACTCGATGTTTTCACACCTCTTGTGTCCCACTTTAATTGAATATGAAATCTTAATTTGATTTTTTGTTCACGTTTTCCAAAACTGTACTGAAATATCTTACCAAAAGTCTTCAAAAATGTGTTGATTCCCATAGCACTCCAGTTATTTTCAAGTATTCATTGTAAAAATTATACACCATTCATATAATCTCACCATTCTTGTATTTCAGGAGTTACGTTGACACCCAGAGTGGTGGACAGTTGGAATTTGAATAATAAAAGGAAAATTGCCTCGAAACTTAGTTCCGATCTCTTTGTTACTTCAAAACTTTTTACAATTCTTTAAAAAGCTGAAAAGGTATTGTTTTAAATAACGCTAAATCAATCGTTTCACTTTATGTAGATCCCCTCGGGGTCGTGACTTTGTTTGTATAAAAGCAAGATTGGCAAGTTTTTGAAAGTCTTTGAATAATTTGACGGTAATGTGCCTGGGATTTCTTGTTTGTTTTTAAAATAAGCCAGGTAGGGCTTCAGTTACTGCACGCTGCATGCTGTTCACCTAGTTTCTTATACGATGTTGGGGAATATTCTCCCATTCTTCTACGAGCGCAACTTTGAGATCTTGAAGAGTGATCGGGAAAGGGTTTCGGTGTCTTACACATCATCCGAGCTCGTCCCAAGCATGCTCGATTGAGTTGAGGTCTGGGCTACGTGCTAGCTTCTCCATACCTTGTTAATGTTCACCTCTTGAAGGTAATCATTCACAATTTCACCAGTATGAGGCCGGGCATTGTCATGCATAAAGATAACATCCTCTCCCAAATTGACCATAAATGGATCAACGTATTCATTTAGGACTTCTTCGACGTATCTTTCACTAATTATAGTGCCGTGTTCTATAACCATCAGCTCTGTGCGACTCTCTGCAGAAATTCCGGTCCATACAAGTACGGGTCCATCACCATAGACCACTTTCTCTTCGATGCATGCTTGCTTGAATTGCTCCCCTGGTCTTCTATACACTCTTTTTCTTCCGTCGTTCTTATAGAGCATACATTTTGATTCGTCTGAGAACATACTCTTGGCCAATCTTCAATACCCCAATTTAAGTGGTGCCGGGCATATGTTAATCTCGAAATACAATGCCCACAATCCAATTTAGGGCCATTTGCAGGTCTTAATGGTTGTAAATTTGCTTCAGCAAGTCGTCGTCTTACAGTCCATGCACTTGGGTTACTTCCTCTGAGGCGTGAGAACTGATATGTAAGTGCAGTTCCTGCGAGAAAGCGGTTTCGAAGCATTGTGTTGACCAAGTATCGATCTTTTCGTGCTGCGGTACACCTGACCCTACCTGATCCTAGTCTGCGTAGGTTAAAGGCATTTCCTTGTAACGTCGTGGAACTCGCTGTACAGTTGACACTGACACACCAGCTGTATCACGCTGACTCCGGCCGATTTCCAGCATTGTGAGAATTCTGGTGCATTGTTCAAGTGTAAGCGACATTATAACAGCTTCAATAATGAATATTGAACATCATAAATGCTGTTTACATACCTTTTAACATGACTTAATAGAAACAAAAGCAAAAACAGATGCAGATAATTCGTAGTTCCATTTACAAAAGTCCCATTTTTTATTTTGTAATTTTTTATGGCATATCTTTACAGTAACTAAGAAATTTTATTACTTTCTTTACAGACAGTTTATTTAATTAAGCTCGCATTCTTAGTTCCCAAGACTTTCGGGTATCTTTGTGTAACCCTAATCCATTGCTATCGAGTGTATTATGGCTATTGTGACATTATGTAGTTTCTGCCTACCACCATGGGAAAAAGCATGAGTTTATTTATGTATGTTCACGATTGTTTATGACGAGCTGTGCACGTGGATTCACTCACGTTACTGTGTATTTATTTATTTGCATAATGTATACTCGGTTACAGGCTAGGCTAAAACGTATGAGTACCTTGCCCTGTTAGGGCGCAGCAAGTATTATTACACACATTTAATTATATCTAGGTTAAATACTTAGAAGTTAACATAAGGTACATTGCATACCTACTAGATATTAATATCACAACATTGATTATTATTACTTATATATAATCTCTTTCTAACATATTTACTATATAGTAACATTAATAAAATCATTTTATACGTAGATATATTACGTTTATGCTTTATTATAGCTTCTTATCTTCCATAAACTTGTTAATACTATAATATTTTTTTTCTAAAAGTAATGAATTAAGTCTAAATTTAAATATGCACAGTGTTTTTGTGAATCTTATACATATGTTCAGGTAACTTATTATATATTTGGGTGCTTCGGTATTCCGGGCTATTGTTATACATTTCAAGTCCAGGTGCTGGTAGAATTAATTTAGTTTTGCGGCGCTCATTCTTATCAAAATTAAAGAGTTGTATGGATTACGACCCCTCATAGAAAGTCCCTCTCATAGAAAGGAGGCCTGTGTCCCAGCAGTGGGAACATTATAGGTTGATTGTGTAAGACCATATGAAAATTGGGATAGTTTTGTTTTAATTTTGTCTACGTGGTTTTTCCATTTTAAATGAGTGTCCAGTGTAATACCTAATAGATTAAATTTATCGACTTCTTCAATTTTGGTATTATTGGTAAAAATAACTTAAAAACCTTAGTTTTTAAGTTATTTTTTTGCTTTTGGTAGGGTCGGAATTGTATTATTTTGGTTTTCTTATTGTTTACTGATGATTTTTCCAAAAATATGTGATCGCATATTTTTGGCAGGTCATTGATGTATAAGGAAAAGTATGCATCCTATCACACTACCTTGAGCGATAGACCAATTAGTGATTATTATATCCGAGCGCACGTTTTGTAACTCACATGTATCGCCATCCAGGTATTCGATCTGTACGTACTGTTTCCTGTCAGCAAGATACGACCTAAGCCAATCAAGTGTGTCTCCTGTGATGCTAACTCCATTTAATTGGGTAACAAGATTGAGTGTCATACATTTATCATAAGCTTTCGTCATGTCAAATAAGAGGCCTATTTCGTCGTTTTTGTCGTTGATGTATGTAAGGATTTCCTGTATGTATTTGTAGACTGCTAGAGTTGTCGATCGATTTGCTCGAGATCCGAATTGAAAGAAAGAAAGAAAAATTGTTTATTCTGCACAAACAAAACGCACATTACAAAAATTTACGTAAAATAAACACATATACAAAGTAGCTAAAAGCCTCGTAATCAATCCATTTAAGTTTGACAATCCTGTCGATTACGTAATATTTACTCTGTGTTGCGACACTGGCAGATGACAACCAATGACATAACATACAATCATAACAAAAACAGAATGACGATTACAGAGTAGTAATGGCAATTAATGCGATTTCGAATAAATTTCATTAACATGTTAATTCGTGAGTCTTAGCATGATAATTGCTATTGCTATGCTATTTGCTAATATGACGATAATTGATAATAATGAAGTATGTGAAGTTTGCTAAATTATGCGAATTAAAAAGAACGTTCGCCTTAGGACCTCTCCTAGCGTGCGTTTAGTTTACTCGCCGATAACGTTTTATTTGTGCTAGTACACTTGCTTATGTAATGTGTTAAGATTGATCACATAATTATCAGCATTCTGCACCTGACGCACCTGTACCGAACGGGACCGAGTCGGTTCACATTCGACCAAAAAGTTATTGTAATGGCCAAAGTGTTTAAGTTTTAGATGGGTTTTTAAATTGTGATTGATGTTCGGTAAGAAAGGTTTTTAGAGCACTGATTACAGTTAGCAATTTTATTTTCACTAACAATATTAGAAAAATAATCCCATATAGGATTAGTTCGGTGAGACATTGTCACGTTCAAGTCCGTTCAACAGTTTATTTACACTAAAATATTTATATACTAAACTTAAAATTATTATTTACACTTTTATACATGCCACTTCTCACTACACACTACTTCTTACTACCTCCTATTATTTACAGATAGGTATTGAGTTCACGCTATTATCTATAAGTACAATATTATGCACAAAACGAAAGAATGTAAGTACTGTATAACGAATACGTAAACCAGAATCTCACTATCACTTGCCAAAACGTATTGAACGAACACAAAACGACGCGCGCCACGCGCGTACCACGCATATATATATTTAAACAATCACGCATTCATTCAACCAATACACGACTCTAAGTACGAGCAAATCAAAGACAATAAGGTAATAATTTCTAAACATTATTCTTCGCACCATCCATAATTTAAATACATTAAACAAGCACAAGCATTCATTCAATATACAACCTTAAGTACGCACAAATCAAAGATAATAAGATAACAAT
This sequence comes from Atethmia centrago, assembly GCA_905333075.3. NCBI lineage: Eukaryota > Metazoa > Arthropoda > Insecta > Lepidoptera > Noctuidae > Atethmia > Atethmia centrago. The sequence continues at coordinate 6,000,196 of HG995367.1, read as the reverse complement.
TGCTTAACCCATTATTCGTAAGTTCACAGCGAACAAGGTCACTGTCACCTGAAACCGATATATTTAGTATTCCCGACTTCCCGTGGGTGCGACGGAGAGCGCACGCTACCGCTGCGTGCGCCGACGCTCTGACGAGTCTGACGTATGATAGTCATTAAATTAAAAAGTTACGAAAACTGAAATTAATTTTCGTAATTTTTTAATTTCACATTATTTCGCAACTACATTTAATTTGCTAAATGCTAAATGAGCTTTCGCAAGCTAACAATGAATGCTAATGCTAATTAATCCATCACTATTACAGAGAGAGGAAATAACTACTATTATAACAAATAAACAACTATAGCTAGAACAATTAAACAGTGCGTCGCATCTGTGCAAGAAAAGGTCGTTGCTCAGCGAAATGCTGTGACTTCGGACAAGCCTATCGTCAACAGCGCTGATTTTCAGCAATTACCTACTTGTCGAATGACGTAATGACGTCCCCTGTGTGAAGTAATAAATCAGGTAAGTGAAAATTTTCCACAGAAATATTTGTGATTCAAGCTGAATAAAGTATGTATATAAATAATAAATATTTATCTGTAACAGTGCGTAACTTTAAAAAATAAAAAGATACATCATAAACTAAGACTATAATACAATGAAAAATAATAAGAATAAGTACTAAGTAAGTAATTTAATTACTCAAGGCGTTGTGTTAAGTGTGGTGCGTATTTATGCTATTTTATAATTATAGTAACAATATATTATTATTTCGTTACACTAACAATATTCCATGGCGAAATAATGAAGTTTTCATCAATACACTATAATTTCATAGATGCACCGTGGGAATTGCGATGGCGGCCATTTGCCAACGGCGTGCACCGAACCATGGCGTTGTCAAACATTAACCACGCGTTTTCGGTCAAAGCGATAATTTTGCTCCTTTGTACAATGCCAAGCCTCCTGATCTTAATGGTAAGCATTATTATAGATAATTGTATTGCATTATTAAACAAATTGACACAAAAACCCAGGCTTACATTAATAAAATAAAATTATAAGTACCCATTTTCCCCCCTAGATAATGCAGCCTCAGTAAGACACAGCAACCACCCCCAGATAACTGTAGACTACCATTGCTCCTGCAACAATGACACAGACTGGAGGAATCAGTAGCCATTCACACTGTTGGAAAACCATATCCATTGCCCATAGGCCATAACCCTCGAGGTAAGTACAAAAAGAGCAGCTATTGTTTCAAGTTTTAGTTTTAAAATCATGTAGATTGCTGGATCTGCATGAAATATTTCTTTATGATACTCAAAAAATGCTTTTTTGTCCTCAGGACTCTTACTGGTGGAGGAAGGTTATTCCAACAATGCGTGGCGGCGTATCTGAAGCTCCCCCTGAATGCTGCGGTCCTATGTGTTAATGTACAAAGCGGTTTGGTAGAAAAACGTGGTGCGTACTTGCTCTGTCTCCAACTTAACTTCTCAAACAAATAGAGTGGTTTTTGTGTAGTGATTACTCCAAAAAGTATACTAGCCATATGGAGCTTTCTCCTAGCAGCCATTTTCAAAATGTTGTTTTCATTGATGAAAGGAGTGATATGACTTCTAGGAGGTACCTTAACACAGAACCGTGTACATGCATTTTGTATGCATTGTATCCGATTCTCTGTTCTTGCTAACAGGCATGGCCCATATACAGTATCACAGTAGTTAAGTCTTGATAAAATTAGGCTATCCACTAACTGTTTACGCAGATCAACACTCAGGTAGTCTCTAATTGAATATAGGAGTTTCAATCTATAAAAACAATTCCTCATGGAGTCACTGATGTGCTTCTCAAATCGTAGTAGCGGATCCATGGTTAATCCAAGGTTGCATGCTATTTCTACTCTATCTATTTTTTCCCCCCTGATGACAACCTCTGGCTTGGCTGACAGAATAGCGCTGATCATTTTCCTACTTCCTAAAACCATAAATTTAGATTTCAGTGGGTTTAATACCAGTGAGTTATTATCTGACCATACTATCACTCTTTCGAGATCGTCATTGATTTTTTCCACTGCCTTTAATGTATCAGCTGGTTTAAAAGTTATCTATAATTGTATATCATCTGCATACATGTGATACCTGCAATGCTGAAATGAGTTAATAATGTCTGCGCTGTAAAGGATATAGAGAAGGGGCCCTAAAATTGATCCCTGAGGCACACCACGTGGCACCCGACGAGGGGGGGATGACATCTTTGATCCATCCTCCTTCTTGATTTCAACGAGCTGTGACCTATTTTGCAAGTAGCTAGCAAACCACTGTATTGTTTCTGTTGTAAAACCATAATAGGCCAACTTGGAAAGTAACATAGTGGTATTTATTGCATCGAAAGCCCGTGAAAAATCAAGAAGTGCTAGGATTGTTCCCTCTCCCCTGTCTCGTGCCTCTAGGATATTCCCTACTACGTCAGAAAGGGCTGTGACTGTCCCACGGCCTTTCCTAAAACCAGACTGAAGGTCGGGGAGCATATTGTTTGCTTCTAAATATTCTAACATTTGGTTATAAACCACCCTCTCTAAGACTTTTGATAAACAAGGCAAAATGCTAACAGGACGTAGATCTTTAAACGTGGTTGGGTTGCCAATTTTGGGTAAAGGACGCACAATAGCACACTTCCATAAGTCAGGAAAACTGTGGGTACCTATCGACTTGTTTACTATTGTGGTTATAGCCTGAAGGGTGGTTGGTAATGTTAACATTATCATATCCAGACTCACTCCGTCAATCCCTTTAGCATTTGACCCCAAGCTCTTAATAATTTTAGAAATTTCTTCCTCATTAACATTTCGTAGCTCAAAGTGAGTTCCACCAAACCTATTCAAATCAAAATATGATAGCTGCGATGTGGGTAGTATGCACTGCCCTGGTACATTTAGAAATGCCTTGTTTATTTCATCTGGGTCATTGAATTGTCCAGGAAGCAAACCTTCACTATGCTCTGCGAACACATCTGTCTTAAGATTTTTCCACAGCTTTTTGGGGTTTTTTATCTGACTATTAATGTGCCTGTCAAAGTATACCTTCCTTTCCTGCATAAGTGCTGTAATAGCTTGTCTTTTTAAATCCAAATAATATTTCTTTGTAGTATCTAACTTGTCTATACGATAATTATTTTTTGCCTCATCTCGCAGCTTAATCATTAATTTAATATTATCTGTTATCCACGGCGTGGGTCTGTCTCTAAATATCTTACTCTTTATGGGGGCATGTAAGTCATATAATTGGGTAATAAAGACATTAAAATATTCAACCATGCTATTAACATCTGGCAGTGAACCAATTTCAGACCAAGGCATTAATTTCAGATCCACTGCAAAGTAATCCATCAATATATCCCTTAGAGGCCGATATACAACTAGCCTAGGTTTGCTACTTACTTTTTTTATGACAGTATCACATACAATAAACGAATGATGACCAAGTTCACTGACATGATTGACTAATACATTACGAACCCCTACATCGGTACAGATCACGTCTATGAGAGTACTACTGTCTCCTACAAAATGAGTTGGTGACTGTACTAACTGATTTAGATTGGTATAATTTAGGAATTCCGTCATATCTTTAGTTTTTGCATTATTAGTATCCAATAGATTAACATTGAAATCCCCCAGTAATACCAAATGATCGTAAGGTGCCAATGCGCTAATACTGTCAGTTATTCCATCCAGAAATGTTGACAATTCAAACCAGGGTGGCCTGTATGCAGTGCCAATCAACAACTTTCTACCATTTATAGTTAGGTTCAACCACATCTGTTCCACATCAGACTGCTCTGAGTGTGGCCGTACATGCGCCCTAACTCCTGTTTTAATGTAAAACGCTACACCTCCGCCCCGTCCCCCGCGTATAGTCACAGGGCGCGGCACGTACTTCAACCTATATCCCGGGACCTTAGGTGCGCGTCCCTCCTCCCCAGGTCTCAGCCACGTTTCGTTGATTGCCATTATATCCACTGAGTGTTGTAACATGGCTATCAGAAACTCGTCCTGGTTAGTTGCCAGAGAGCCAGCATTAAATAGGCCAAACTTTAATAATTTTGACTTAATCATGTTATGTAGATAGTAATGGCTGTATAAGAATATTTATATAGTAATGATAATATCTTATTCATATATTTATTATAATAATTTTGTTTATCTCTTTTGTGTAAGTAATTTTTGTACATAAGGTTTAGCTCTGGTAGTAAATAAATAACTGTGTTACCTTTAAAATAATGCTCCCAATTATTATGAATTGAAAATATATTATATATATTGTTTATAAATAATGTTGTTGTCAGTGTATAGATAATAATAAGTGTAAATAATATAACTATATTCCTTGTATTATTGCAGTACTCACATTGATATTCCCACCTCACACAGACACAGATACGACACACAGACACCATGTTTAATAAACGATTACAACTACAAAAACTAGGAACTACTACAAAAAAATGTGCAGCATCAAACAAAAGTTTATTTGTTAGTGTCCATGTGTCCAATAAACTGTTGGATGTCTTCCTCAGATGCAATCCTGTGGGTGGATTCTCCAGGCTTTTGCCGGACCAAGATGCGACCGCGCTTCGTCCATACGAACCGCCATCCATGAAACCCTGCAGCGGCCCTTGTTTGACGAAACAACTGCTGATTCAACCTGGTCAGCCTCTCATTGACAAAGAAGCGTACGGGTTTCCCAGGGACTCCGAGATTTTCTGTTGTGGCATCCCGTCTCACGTGGAAGCCGTTCAACACTGCGTCACGCTGGTCACGCCGAGCGAGGCGCACCATAATAGAGCGAGGGCGGGGCACCGATGAAGCTATGGGGCTTGTCACTTTTATGTGTCTGCCACCGACTCGTTCTGCACTCACGATGTCGCGGTCCTCCAAAGCGACTCCTAGCTTTGTGGCAATTAGCTGAAACAGGTGTGTTGGGTTCTCTGCTTGCGACTCAGGTACGTTCGCTATCACCAGATCGTTTGCCATTAGCTCCTGATCTCTGTCATTGAGGTCCCTCTTCAGCAGTTGGACCATACTCTCCACCGCATTTAAATTTGCTGTCGGATCGCATCCGGTATCGTGACGGTTTTCAAGCGCCTCCAATCTGGACTCAATCCCATCCATGCGCATGTGACACGAGTCGTTAGACGCCTTCAACTCCGCTACGTTTTTCCGAAGCTCCAAGACCTCAAATCGCAAGGTGCGTAGCTCTTCTCCTACCATCTTTAGAGCAGAGCCCACGTCCTGCGGGAATTCTGGAACCGAGGTGTTGTCTGCGTCCACAGCCACGGTCATGATAGGGGGAGGCGTGACCACCCGACTGAGTGCCTCCACCACCACAGGCGACGGCGGTGCAATGATTGACCGAGGCGTCAACGGTACGGCAGTTGACAGAGGCGTTGGCGATGCGGCAGTTGACAGAGGCGTCGTCGGATGCACCAGCATTGTTTCTGCCGTGGGCGTCGCGGGCTCTAGCGTCACCACTGCCGGAGGCATTGTCATTGACATGGACGCCGGCTCCTCACTCCGTACTTCCGCCACAAAACCTCGTATCGGCGTTTCGTCCTTATTATCCCTACGGACATTTTTCCTGCACTCAGGACAATGCCTCACCACACTGTATATTCTGTATTACGTTTCTATACACTTGATTAAATACTTTTTATACACTTTACTGTCGTTATTTTATTTTTCCGCGAAAAATCAACAGACAACGATGTCACCAGTACAAACGTCAAAACGTCACCCTTATATCATTATTATCGATTAAGTTAATTTTTTCCAGGAATTTACACATGCGGTTACTGGCTACTTTTTCAAATATTTTTGAGAATGCTAGAAGAAGTACTATTGGTCTGTATTGACTAGGTACATTGGATTTTCCACCATTTTTAGGTATAAGTTTGATTATTGTTATTTTTAATCGAGACGGGAAATTATATTTCCTCAAGGGGGATTTCCTGTTATGTAAACCAATCCCTATGTTAGCGGAGGAGTTAGTTACAGGATACACTACTTTACTAATGTAGGAGGTATCTCGTCGATGCCACAGCCGCGTTTGTCAGGGATGTTCTGAATAATATCAAATATATTTTTTTCTGGTGTTTGTTGCCATTATACTAATTAAACGATGATGCCCATTTACTTTTAATGTATAAGTGAAGTCAAAATATTTGTGAGCAACGCAATTAACTTATTACTCATTTTTAATATGTTTCTGGAAGAAAACTTGGTCTAAAGAGTTTAAAAGAAATGCTTAATTCATCTATACGCTAAAAGTTCATAACTTCACACTCACCTTTTCTAAACTGATTGTGGTTCCTGATCACGCGCTCAGCATTCTTGCGCGCGATGTAAAACCATTCCAACGTGTTGTTCAAATATTTGTATTTTACTGCTAAATCCTTCACTAGTATTGGACCTTCAGGCAACCGGTACGCAAACGGACAGAACAGCTGATAGTCCTTATACTGTAGTTGATCATAGCAGTACCCAGCTCCGAAGATATCATCATGAAATTCTACCATCGAAAAGACACTTGCGTGGAGCAAATACACATTCTGCATCACAGAAGGACCCGCGTATTTCCAAAGTTTTGTCAACATATTCGCTCTATTTACAGCAACATCTGCTTCTATCCTAAATCGTTCTTTTGCGTATCTGTCTACCACACCTTCATGCAAATTTAAATGATTACCAGCTGTACAATTCTCACTAAGCAAATGTTGGGTTTCTATCAAACTTAGAAAGTTTACCGCATCGTCTTCGTGCACTGGCCTCGAAATGGTAACATTTTCCGCTGTACCATTTAAGTTTCTTATCTCAGAATTTTCGTCTAAATTACTTTTTGTATCTTTATTATGGTAACTATGTTCTACGTTAGTGAAATGCTCGATTAATGATAGGTCGTCTGTGGTAACTTCGTGTTTGGTGACGGATGATTTGCCGAAGGGTTTCTGATAGTTGTAAAGGTCTCTTTGGCCGTCATCGATGTCTGCTTTTGCGTCAGGTCTTAAAGATGCTATTACAAGGTCTTCACCGGATTTGTCGATGCTTTCTGTAACAAGAGAAAAAAATGTTTGGTCATTTTGGATATTACATTTTGGTCCAATGGCTGTTGTCTATTTAAATAATGTTGAATAGCGAGTTTAGGTCCTAGAAAAGATAAGTGTTTATGTGCAATTGATTTCAAGTTTCCAAACGTCAGTCCAGCAGTGACAGTATTTCATTGTGAAGTGATACGTATAGACGTTGACGGCTGAATACTGAAATGTCACTCAAATATTTAAGGGCTGCTTATATGTTTGAGCAGCTCTTAAACTTTAATTTCGTATACCCAAACGTCACTTTTGAGGGCTTCTTAAATCTAAGTGCTACTTAAATTAAGTTGTGCTCAAACACCACTCAGTTTAATAATAGGATACTGGAATGCTACTCAACGTTATTTATCTGTCAAATCAACTGTCAAATTGATTTGAGCAGCCCTTAGATCTGAGAGTGGTCGCGAGGTCCCTCAAATCAAGATAAATCTATTGAAACTCAATAAATAGTGATAAAAATGTCTCTATCGTCCTTGTCTTCACTTTCGGATCACGAAAGGCCAACTGTGAGGCGCAAAAATGAAGGAAAGTTTAACGCTTTTGAAAAGTACAACGACAGGGAGTTTGTTTCACGGTTCTGCATCTCGAAAGATACTGTGTTGTATTTGGACTCAGTACTCGGTAGCAGTATTAAACCACTAACTAAAAGAAACCGAGCCATACAGCCAGTGGACCAAATCCTCATAGCGCTCCGATACTATGCGACAGGCAGCTACCAACGCGTAATAGGGGATATTTTTAAGGTTGAACAACCCACGGTGCATCGAATAGTGCATAAAGTAACAGCCAAAATAGCCAAAATAGTTTGAAGTCAGAGTTCATAAATATGCCAACACCTGAAGAATTTCCAGCTGTGGCAAATGAGTTCTTTGCAATAGCAGGATTTCCAAGAGTTGTGGGAGCTGTGGACTGCACTCATATTAAAATAAATTCTCCAGGTATGTACTTACCAACTTCACTGTTAATCATGTGCTCAAATTTTATAATGTCTGATTAACACTAATATAACATAGTACAAAAAATAAGAAGTGTTACATTAGCAAGTATACCCTTTTGTAGAATTATTTCTTCAAAAATATGTTAACAAGTACTTTAGTAAAGTTTATTGTCTCACAATACAACTAGAATTTATTTTCAGTTGGTGCCCAATCTGAAGTTTATCGGAACAGGAAAGGCTATTTTTCTTTCTTTATAATAAAAGCCTTTCTTTATCTCTCTCCATTCTTCTTTATCCTCTCTCTATTTTTCTTTCCTTATAATAAAAGCCTTTCTTTTTCAGGAAAGGCTTTTATTATAAGGAATGTTATTGCAAGATGGCCAGGTTCTGTACATGACAGTACCATCTTCAATGATTCACCACTGTGTGCTCAATTAGAGCGTGGTGACTTCAGGACAGGTATTATTCTTGGGGACAGTGGATATCCGTGTCGGCCTTATCTGCTAACTCCATTATTGCATACAAGGACAGCTGCTGAAGAAGCTTATCATCGATCCCAAATAAGCACCAGGAATCCTGTGGAAAGACTCTTCGGTGTTCTTAAAAGAAGATTTCCTTGCCTACAAAACGGGATGGGCCTTAATATTAAAAACATACCACCGGTCATTGTAGCATGTGCAGTTCTACATAATATTGCCCTATCAAGATCGGATGAGCTTTTGGAGGAGGATATTTCTATACCCTATGTTGAAGAGGAATCCACAGAACCTATAGGACTTGAGACTAACCAGAACTTCATTGTAAGGACCAATTTAATAAATACACATTTTTCCACTTAGATATAATTTATTTCAATGCAATTTAGATTATAGTTTCTGCAGTCTCAATTTCCAAAATTCCATTTCTATTTTATACTTATTTATTTCCATTTTGTTTTTGTTAATGAGATATTTGGTTTCTAATTTTGCATTTCTCAGTTTTGTTCCAAAATATTGCTGTTTCATTGTAGGTTTCAATCGTCCTGAAAAATGGTATTAGTACAATATTCATTAAAATTTTATACCATTAGCACAAAGAACAATAATTAGATAATTACCAGCAGAGGATGATCTTGGTTGTCTATTTTTTTGTTGGGGTTTGATGACCATTGCAGCTCGTTGGTTATCTATTAAGTAAAAGAAATGCCTTTATAGCTAAATTTCAAATAAGTTTACCATGTAAACTTCTACAGTATAAGAAAATGGTTACCAGCTATATTTATTGATGTTACTGTGCAAGGTTTGCTATTGTCTGCTATGTAGGCCATAGCTGTGTCTTGGTGTTCTAAAAAAATGTCCACATATTATTATACTACAATAAATGAATGGAAATAATAAAAAAATAAACTTAAATTTACCAATGGTCTGGATTATGGGAGATGATAGTGGTGAAGATACAACTTTATTATTTGCTTTTTTTGTTATATTGACTTCTGGTTCTGTATCACCTATAAATTAAACATTATTATAATTATTTTTTGTCATGTCAAAGTATAAAGATATACATTTTAATATTACACAAACCAAAATATATTGCAGCATCATCATAACAATTAGGTAATGGTTGAATTTGAGGAGCAGCCATGGCTAAAATCTGAGCATCTTGTTCAGAGAGAATGCTTTTATGGGTTCCACCACCAGTGCGATTGATTTCTTTCTGTAACAATAAAAATTACAATCGCAAGATATTCTGTAAGGTCTACTATTCAGAAATATTTAAGGCTCCTACATACTGGCGCGACTTGTCGTGCGACGCGTCGCGACACAAAGGCACCGCTTGTAGCGCTACACGCGGTGTCTTTGTGTCGCGTCGCGTCGCGCGACAAGTCGCGCCAGTGTGTACAAGCCTTTAATTTATACAAACCTTGTCAATTGATGCCTTCTTTTGTACCTCTCTAGTGGTCTCGTAAAACTGTAGACGCTTAAAATATATTTAAGAAAATTAGAAAATAAAGAAATATTATGATTAAATAAATATTATAAAAAAACAAGTCTACATTTGCTTTGGCTATGTTCTTTTTAGACCTCTGTTTGAGGTTTTCATAGAGGTGACGGAGTTGTTGCCATGTCCTGGAGCTGCTCACAGCGATAGCATTATACTGCTGGCATATTGTATCCCAAGCCTCTCGCTTCTTCAAAATAATATTAGCATTTGTTTCTTTATTTTCTATAATATTTTGATACCTGAAAATATGTAACATTAGTATTTACAACATGATACAGTTTGGAATTAAACTTAAGATCTGTGAATTGTTTAGTTGAGTATGTGTAAATGTGCATTATCTGGTTGTATCCATACTTGTAGGAATAAAAGTACTTAGACATAAATCGTGTATTTATTCTGAGCCTTTCAGATGGGAAGTGGTCACAAGTTTCAGAGGGTAGGTAAAATAGGTAAAATAGGTAAAACGGGCTGGTGTCCGCAACTCCACGTCAATGGGCGTATTTTGCGTACGGGTGGGAAATCGATTATTCGATCCACCCCAGCTCCTCAAGGAAGGCCAGCAACGCCTTGGTGTTATTGACCATCTCACGGAGGGTACCTGGGTTACCGAAGTACTTTGCCCTGTATGTGGTGATGACCGGGCAGTTTAGTAACACATGTGCTGCTGTCTCGTCGTCCTTCATGCAGGCCCTGCACAGCGGACTGTCTGTGACTCCTATGACAAAGAGGTACTTGTTAAATGACCCGTGGCCTGTTATAGTTGCTGTAACAGTGCGCAGCTGTAGTTTAGTTAGTCGAAGAACCCGTTTCGTGAGGCGACCATCAATTGTAGGGAGAGCTTCCTTGGCCTGCCTGCACTCACCTTGGTCCGACCATAGTTTGAGATGTTTATCTCTGGTGCGTTTCCTTACCAGAGTGCGTAGGTACCCGAAGGGAAGTGGCACGATGGGTTCAGGTCCCACTGGTGCCATGCTCGACCCCCTTCTGGCAAGTTCATCGGCTGCATCGTTGCCTAGCGAACCGCTGTGTCCTTTAATCCATTGAATGGTTACGTTGTTGAGGCTACCCACCTGGTTGAGGCGCTGGTGGCACTCGTATATTAGCCCAGAGTCAACTGTGTGACTGCTTAGCGCTTGCAGGACAGCCATGCTGTCTGAGAGTATGCGGATTGAGTGGTCCTTAACTTCCCTGGCCATGATGGCTAAGGCGGCCAGAGAAATACCTAAGCACTCGGCCTGGAACACTGTGTTATGGACCCCCAATGGTATGGCTATGCGTATGTTGAAGTCCTCCGAGAAGATTCCAGCACCTGTGCCACTACCTGTTTTGGATCCATCTGTGAAGATGCGCAGCTCTGCGGGGCGCAAACCCTCGCATCGGCGATCCTCGTGGAGTTGGATCTTGTATTTCTTATCAAATATAAATTGTTTGGGTACCTGGTCATTTATTGCTTTTTTCAGAGGGTAAGTATGTGCTTGATACAGACAATGGTTGCCCTGGCTATGTATGTTATAGGCATGTATACTAACAAGCTATTACATGCACTAGGGAATTGCAAATATATAAGTGCAAAATACAGTATTTCATTGTTCATGTAGGTACACACGGCTACACATCAAACTATATTGGGTACCGTATTGGGTTCCCACCTGTAAAAACAAATGTAAGTGCTAATAATAATAATAAATAAATAAATAAATAAATATATTTCCAGTATAAGCTGATCTCGTATAGGATTTCCGTACAATGCAAGATGAGCGTACTTACTTCTTTATCAGTTCCAAGAGCATATCTTTCTCAGCAGGTGTATAATTGCATCCACGTTTCTTCTTCTCCTCCATCGTGAACCAATTAATAATTATATTAAAGCCGATTTTAGTTTAGATTGATTGAAATAATCGCGCGTAAAATGTTAAGTGTAACGTTCCAATCTACAACAATTATCTCAAGAAATTTTCAGTTCTTATGACCTCTTCTTTTGAAATTTATTTGATTTTTATGTATATAAATACATAATTTCAATCGTAATTCAAGCCAAACCTACAACGCGCTGTTATATTTTAACTAATTATTAGTTATAGATTTTTTTTGTTCATAGAAGACTGCTTAAAACGAAAACGAAAGGTAAACTAAATTATTTTGTAACTGAGAACGTGCTGAGAACAATTTTATATCAGGATGTTGCCATATTGTAAACATTGCTTGAGTGGCGTTTGAGAATACCATTTAAATTTGAAGGATGCTTATATTTAAGTAGCGTTTAGATGATTACCTATTAGATTTGAGTGGCGTTTCAGTATTCGGGTGTTAGGGACTTAACTCGCTACTTAACTAATGTAAATATAAATCAGCTTATCTAACAAACATCCTGACACTTCAAAAATACCTGTAAAAAACAAGATCTAAAAATAAAAATATTGGCGATATTATTTGCAATGATATCGGCGCTTCACAAATTCGAAAATCTGCGCAATTTAATTTCTCAGCTAACTAAGGTTAACGCAAACAGTCCATAAAAAGTTTAAAACCGTTAAAAGTTTAATTACGGGAAACCATTACAGCACTTTATATAATTTGTATTTATTCCAGTAAAGCCTCGTTGGTCTAGGGGTCGCAAGCGCTACTACTGAGCATAAGGTCCTAAGTTTGATTCCCGGGTCGGGCAAAGTGTTATTGGGTTTTTCCATCTCGAATTTCTCAGTAGCAGCCCCGAGTTATGATTTGTGCTCAGTTGATGGCAGTAAACTCGTTCCCTATTACATGGGACTTAAACATAAATGGCGAAATGTGGGTGTACTACAGGTACACCTCTGCCCAACCCTTCGGGGAAACAAGGCGTGATGTTATGTTATGTGAGTTCCAGTAAAGGGTGGAAATAATAAGCCTATTATTCCAATTTGCTTCAACTGGCTCTGAAAGCTCACGCGAAATAACGTGCATCAAAATGTGCAACATTCTGCTACGGTTTTTTTTATACCAGCGTAAAAATATTAGTCTGCGTCAGGATGACTGGACCAAGAGAGACTTTGGAAGTTTGAGCAATACCAAGTTTTAGTACCTATTTGGTACCAGACATCAAATAATTCGTACTTTGCTAAAGAGGGAGAACTATTACGAGGAAAGTGACTGACTTCAGAATGGCTGGACTAAGCCGGTTTCACCTAGTTGTAGGCATTATACTAGTTCATCTTTTCGTAAAAATATAATACCTCATTGGTACCTCAACATATGTTTTTCTCATCTTTTTTCGATAAGCCAAAAAAAAGTTACACCTATATAAAAATTGCATGAAATCTGGAGCACGTCGATTTCACCTAGTTGTAGGCGTTATAATTAGTTTATCTTTTCATTAAAATTTAGTACCTCATTGACACCTCCATATGTTTTTCTTAGATTTTTTCGATAAGCCAACAATAAGTTACACCTACAAGAAGTTTTGCATAGATAATAATGTTTATTTTCGTACAAAGACAATGAATCATAACACACGTGGATATTACGTAATATTATCTTTATTCATTGCTTGATACACTAATATTTTTTTTACATGTCTATAACAGTGTGCATACATTTTGTTTTTTACTAATTGTGATTCTACTTGAAATGTCGTCGTAACATTGCCATTTGAACCCTCTGCGGCAATGTGATTTATAATATCCCACGCCTTTCAGGGTCGGAGGAGGCACAAATTCTATAACAGACAAAAGGTGGTACTCTATTCCTTTTAATGTTATATTTTTGGGTAAATCATTAATGCAAATTCCGCCATCAGAATTGGGCCCTGAAGCAGGAATATCTTTTAAATTATAATCTAAGCACCATATGCCATGACAACCAGAAAGTCTACAACTCGACGTATTTCTGTCACTGTTTAGCATTGAATTTGCAGACTCACTTAAGGTGTTTTTGTTAAAATCAAGTGTCAAAAAGGCAAATTTCCTACTAACTTTGTTTAAAGGACAGTCTACATCTGTACAAGATTATTTTATCTCTGCTCTGTATATTTATTCGAACAATTTTTTTTTTTCAAATATATTTGCAACATTGCCTTCACAGTTCACGTAGACTTTATCACTATCATATACTATTTAAAAATATTGTTTTATATGTTCGAACGAAGTTTGTAACCGTTTTCCGTATCATTGCCTATAATCATCTTTATAAATTTATAATATTCATCATCATTGCTTCTTATGATTCTACTTAGCGTGTATTCATTCCTCGTGGAGGCGATCGGCGGCAGAGATCTCTCGCATCCGGCCCTGGTTCAGGCCATGGTACGGAGCGAGAGGGCATGGGCAGCCGTCACCTCCTTCTGCGAAGCAGTAATGCTCGCGAAGGAGGAGGCGGGACGGTTGAGGGAAAGGCAAGTTTCGCGCCCTCTCGCCCCTAGCCGCCGCAGGAGACGCCCAGGGCGTCGGGAATCCCGGGTGGATTTCCGGCCACCGTAGGCGCGGGCTTGCGGACGGTGAGCAATGGGTAGCTCACCGTCCGGTAAGGACCAGGCCCAGGTCGACGTTGTATTCCACACGCGCCTCAAAGAGATGTCGTCAGCACAAAGGTAGGGGTCCACTAGGGCCGATGCCTGCCGGGGTCGCGGGAAGGTACTTATGGGTCACCGAGGCCCCCGCAACACAGGCAACAGGAAGGAATACGGGTGGGTTTTAGTCAGTAAGAGTCTGACACACCCTCCCGCTCCGCCCAGAGCGGGAGAAGTTATTTGATGATTTCTCACCCTCAAAAAAAAAAAAGCGTGTATTCATTAAAAACTCCAGTTGCAATCGTTTGTGCAACTGAATCAAAAGCGCAGGTATTTGAGATAATAGTATTTTTATCTGCAAACGGTATAATTTAACCATTTCCCAACAAAGTTACCTTAATCATTTGAGTTCCTATCTTTATTTTTTTGCTGTTTTCTGTTTGCTGTTTTGTAGCTAAACCTCTCCAGTTTTCTATCAATGAAGGCGTATCAGGAAAAACAGATTCATCAGTTATTCCTTTTGCAGCATTATTAGTGTTCGTTTCTTTTTTTTTACTAATGATATTCTTTTTCTTTTCAGTTGGCTTTCTCCTTTTAACATCTTGTTTTAATGTACTGTTATCTGTTTTCAATTGTCCCGAAACAGATTCTGAATGTGTTGCAATAGTTTCATCTACACGATATCTGTCTGCTTTTGGGTTTATTTGACATAAGTATATTTTCGTTATTTTAAAATAACTTTCAACATTTGACGAAGTATAGACTGATATTTCCGAATCAAAAGTTCTTTTCATTATATTTGGCCAATAGCTCACCCATTAACCGCGTTAGCGTTGTTAGAAATTCTGGAAAGTAAAATAAGTTATCGTGTGTTTTACAATCACCATTGGTAAGAGTAAACAATAACTAATCACGTTCTATATGCTATAGAACGTGAAACCATTTAGGACTTGTAACAAGATGTCGTTTATTATCATTGACTTTTAGTTCGGTCTCAGCAAATACAGATTTGTAGTCATCTTGCGACAATTTAGTAGTATCCTCTATTTCGATTTCAGATTTGGAGGTGTCTTGAAAAGAGGTGAATCTTCTTAATCGAATCTTAGCTTCTTCACATCTTGTTAAGCTAATGCTTGTTCATCTTGTCCATCATATTTGTCAAGACACACTGTTATCATATCAATTAGAATTCTTTTCACTACATCGTAATCTTCGCAGCGTTTGACTTCTTGTAAACATTTAATATAAAATAATTTTACCCTCTGGTATATGGGTTTGAAGCAAGAAAGCTTATAAAGAATTTTAATAAAGTGGCTAGTGTCGATACGAATGAAGCACTCGCCTGGTATTTGCTGTTTCGTTTCTAATTTGATGTAATAGTAATTAACGTACTTTGCCGTGGATTTAAATTGTGTAAATGATTTTACTACTGCACCAATTAATGCCGTGGCATCACCAACGATATCTTCATTCGGAGTAAAGTTATTTTGACTGATACACCAAGCCATGAATTATCGCGTCTAAAGTATGACTATCTGATATCATGTGTGTTATCGGCACGTTACTTCCATTGTAAATGGACATCATCACGCATGAATATAAAAACATCTGTTTAGTCAATAAGAGATCTTTGTTTGCTCCAAATAGTTTGGAAGATGCTTCTTGTGGCTTCGATACTTAACACAGTACGAGTACTTTCACTTTTTCTATAATCCCAATAGTATTGTTCTTGAGCTTGTATGAATCTGGTAAGTGTACCATAAGGGGGTAATCGTGCCTATCTGACGGACAGGACCGTCATCTATCCCTGTCACCAGGGAGTGTGGAACTGGCAAGAGATGTCGTGTGGTGTCCCACAGGGATCAGTCCTGAGGCCGCATCTGTGGGACATCAGATACGACTGGGTGCTGCGCGCCGATCTCCCTAGCGGCATCAGCGTAATGTGCTTCACTGACGACACGTTGGTCCTGGCACAGGAGCAACGTGTCGTCGTCGTGGAGGTCGCACTAGGTGGCGGCCGAAGTAGCGGCACGCGGGGTTGCAACAATCGTCGAAAGGATCCGGCAATTGGGACTCGAGGTGGCCCTGCACAAGTCCAAGGCCATGTGTTTTCATGGTCCTTGGAACGCGCCACCGTCGAGATCCCAAATAACGGTAGAAGGGGTTTAAATCGGTGTCGAGTCGACGATGAAGTACCTGGGACTCGTCCTCGACAGCCGGTGGAACTTCGTGGAGCATTTCCGACGTTTGGCTCCCAAACTGGAGCGGGCAGGGGCTGCCTTGAAGTGGCTCCTGCCCAATCTAGGGGGTCCAAACGCCTTCTGCCGGAGGCTCTACGTGGGGGTCGTGCGGTCCATGGCCTTTTACGGGGCTCCTGTGTGGACGCGTTCTCTAGCGCTGCGGCCAGCCCGCCGTTTGAGCGCGGCCCAAAGGGTCATGGCCATCCGGATGGTCCGGGGATACCGCACGGTCTCGTGTGAGTCAGCGAGCCTCCTTGCCGGATTGCCGCCATGGAATTTGGAGGCAAAAGCCCTCGCGCACGTATGGGAGTGGTGCAAGGAGGCGAATCGCCGGGGCGTAACTCCGCTCCCGCGAGAAATCGCAGCACAGTGGAGGGAGCTCCAGCGGGATCTCATGGCGACATGGAGAGTACGGTTGTCGCAACCCAGTGCTGGGCACACCACAATTGCGGCGATAAGTCCCCTCTTTGAGGAGTGGCTAGAGAGGCGCCACGGCGTCCTTACCTTCCGCCTGACGCAGGTCCTCACCGGACACGGCAGCTTCGGGAAGTTCCTGTGTCGGATACGGCAGGAGGAAACGCCTGTGTGTCACCACTGTGTGGATCGCCCGGAGGACACGATGGAGCATACGGTGGAGGTCTGCCCGGCTTGGGCAGAGCACCGCCGTGTCCTCGTGGAGGCGATCGACGGCAGAGATCTGTCACATCTGGCCCTGGTTCAGGCCACGGTACGGAGCGAGAAGGCATGGTCAGCCGCCACCTCCTTCTGCGAAGCAGTAATGCTCGTGAAGGAGGAGGCGGGACGATTGAGGGAAAGGCAAATTTCGCGCCCTCTCATCCCTAGCTGCCGCAGGAGACGCCCTGGGCGTCGGGAATCTCGGCCACCGTAGGCGCGGGCTTGCGGATGGTGAGCAATGGGTAGCTCACCGTCCGGTAAGGACGAGGCAGGTCGACGGCGCGTTGTATGCCACGCGCGCCTCAAAGAGATGTCGTCAGCACAAATGTAGGGAAGGTACTAAAGAAAAAAACCAAAAAAAAAAAACTACGTCCAAAAAACAAATAAAAAGTACAATGTGATATTTCCACTGTCGAGAACTGGGTCGAGCACATACCTGTAGTACGGCACTTCAGATTCTACAGGGCTGTATTTCAGAGCAAGTTGCTGATGGATAATCCTGGCTGCAAGGTTGCGTCTATGCTACTCTTCGTTAGCTAGACGAGAACACCCGGAGATAATGACTGATTCTCCCGGACGGTGGCATGCCTGACACACGTCAACCGTGCCATCCTTCACAATAAATCTCCGGTAATTCTTCGTCATGATAACTCCATCCATAATTGCACAGACAAAACCTTCGGTTTCCCCAAAGAGGTCACAGAAACGTAGCCAGGCTACGGACGCTATAAAATCTACATCAGGTTCATTTAGGGCCCGGAAAAAGCGTCCGTGTCCTTACTCTACCATACCTCCCTGCTATGGTTAGTGTTAAGCATTACAGGCTTGCGCCAGTTCTCTTTAGCCAAGGGGAGTGGGGTGAGGCCCTTGTCCATCGCGACCACATCTCGATGTATTTTATATTTTTTATTATTAGTGCTCGCCACTCATACACATTGGTCTACCGGCCGCAAGCGTGGCTGTTGAGCGTGAGGTTCTGGCTTGGATCTCCATATCATATAGTTATTGGGTTTTCTGTTAGAAAATTTCCAGCAACATCCCGGAGTTTGGATTGTATCCAGTTTATGGCAATAGGCGAAATGTGGATGTAGAACTGTGATGCTACGTTATAATTAGTTGTTACAACCACCAAACGGAGGTTCAATTTATAGTTTTATATATATATATATAGAGATCTCTGCCGCCGATCGCATCACATTGTACTGGGATCGATCATCACTGACAGGACCGTTGTTGCCAATAAGCCTGATATAGTGGTGGTGGATCGAACAGAGCGGCGCGCAATGATTGTTGACATAACAGTCCCTCATGACGGGAATCTCGTGAACTGGCTCGCGAGGTTGTCAACATGTGGGATTTGGATTTAGCAATCATTGTGCCGATAGTCGTATCAGCCAATGGCTTAATTGCCAAGAGCCTCGACCGACACCTAAGGAGGCTCACGTTGGGCAGCTGGATTAAGGACTTGATTCAGAAAGCGTTACTTCTGAACACGGCTCGCATTGTTAGGAGATTCCTCTCTCTGGAGCCCTATTCCCGATACCGGTGTACTACCATTTTTTTAATATTTTTAAATGTTTTTATATTCTAATATTTAAAAATATAATTTGATGTGTATATAATGAAATAAAAGAAAATAAAAATATAATAAACTGATAATTCCAACCAAGCAGTAAGTAAATCAAATAATAATACGCTTGGCTTGTGTATGGCTTTTTATAATATAAATAACACTACTTAATTTTCAGACTACATTTAACACTACTTAATCTAAGTACTAATAATTAGGCGTTGAATGTAGAATTGTCAAGATGATGTGAAATTGTAACTTTAAAAATATATATTATTAATACTTACATACTTTGCTACTGCAGGATTCTGGCACAGAAAATCACAATGTAGGTAAATTTTTGTCATAATAACAAGCACAATGCGAAAAATACTATGTGCTCTCAAGCGTAACCAAGTTAAATTAGTTGTTACAACCGCCAAACGGAGGTTCAATTTATAGTTTTATAGACTTTTATGTAGACCATTTTAGTGAAATCATACAGCCGCCAGGTGTGATATTACATACACATACATACATAAACTCACGCCTTCTTGCCTTGGGAGTAGTTGAAATATAGGGTATTCAGATCACAGATCTGAATACCCCATATTTCACAGTTCGACCATTCGAGTATCCCTATATTTCACTATTCGAAATGAGACTTTAACTGAATTCATTAAAAGCATAAGTATTGATCAATTTAATAACATGTCTTCATGTGAATGAAAAGACCAGTCAGTTCAAAACTATCATTGAACAATTCAGTAGGATTAGTATATTCAGCTTTCAATATGTTAGGAATGGAATGTGCATCTTGATATCCTGAACGAAAATGGTGCGATGAAATGGAAACCCTAGACATCACGGCATCTAACAATTTATTGTTTACTTTAAATATACATTAATAAAATTAATACTTTATAAGTTTGTTCCCTGTATTTTCTTCATACATTTTATTGAGAAGATATAGCAAGCAAAGTCAGTAAGTAAAGTCAGTAAGTCAGTAAGTATATGCTAGTAGTATACCATTAATCATGAGTTTTGCAATGTAAGTAATTATGTTTATGGAGACTGATCAAAACAAAATAGCAACATAGACGCAAAGTAAATAGGTACAGGGCGTTACAGCTCCTACATCGCGTGCAAACGGGCGCACACACACATAGACGTGTACTTACAGGGATCTCAGCAATGTATGCCGGCCGTAACGAACAATGACCACTCGCTTATGTGCACTGCCCTCCACATCTATGTGTGCGTGAGGTATCGCTCGTTATAGGAAGCTGGCTTTCTATACCTAATTATTTTGTGATATAAACATACTATTACTACGCTCGGTTTTACTTACTACATTATAATTAAGTAGTATTATAATGTTAATTAAAAGACACATTAGTTTTAACTGTTTATTATCTCAAAATTATTAATGAATTACATTTGCTTTAGTAAAAATACATAGTGGTGCCGATTCCCTTGTTCACAAACTAAACTAAGTTTAAGTTCAGTGCATCTTTTTTTTTCTATTTCATTAAGAAAAGGACAGAAGATAAATTTTAGTTTAATCCTGTCAAATTAATCAGCGCTTGACGTAAATTGACGTAATTTTAGTAGGCAAGTTTTTAATCACGTCTAAACTTGTATGGAGTAGTGACAGGCGCCGATTAATATGACAGGACTGAACTAAAGTTTGTCTTCTGTCCTTTTCTTAATGAATTAGAAAGAAAAAGATGCACTGAACTTAAATTTAGTTTGGTTTGTGAACAAAGGAATCGGCACCATTGTATTACAATCATTATGTCTTAGGTATATTGTACAAAATTAATTATATTTTTTTTTTGGATTTTATTTATTATATCTTTAGCACACACGTATATATCATCAGTAAAAATATTTTCAACAATATGCTGAGCACATACTTTAGCTTTACAATTGCATAATTTAGAACCATTGAGTTGTTCGCCATCAAAGATTTGAATACGTATTATTTTACGGTGTGGGCCCTTTACATACTTTTTAACATACGAATACATCTTTTCGCTCCCTCGTCTTTTATTGTTGATGTTGTTACGGGTATTGGCGCTGTTCAACCTTTCTTCTAACTGGGGTGGTGTTTCCCTCTGCCCATTTTGATACAATGGTGGTGAAATTGGAGAGGATGATGTAAACGGTATCTCTTTCCAAATAGTTCATCACATTTTGACGTAATTGTTGTACTGCTGGATTCGGTGAGTATGGCGGGGTTGAAATGAAAGGATTCCTGAAACATAAGGATAAATAAGGTAAGTACAAATATTAAATTATAATTATTAATATCGGTTGTCCAACTTCTTCTATATTTATAAAAACTTAGATTGCGAAAAATAATTATTTAATAAAAATGTAGCTGATTTACTTAACGACATTATTGATGTAGAAACGCTTACGAGATTGTGATTCTTTTTCTAGATTGTACTGGTTTATACTTGTTCTAATTTGTTATATTTTTTAATAAGGTTAAAAATTATAAGATAAAAACAAGCTTATTCTTATATACCGAAATATGAGATCCTGACTCGTCATATCTCCATTCCTCCACATGTCTAGGAGTTGCATGCGAGCGTGTAAACCGCAGCGTTTGTACAGCCGGCGTCGAAAACATTCAGCCAAAACAACAACCTTTAAACTTTTTTCTAAGTATGAAATTCCCAATTATTGATTTAAGTGAGTACCTACATAAGATTAAAAATCACTTATCATGCGTCTTATATAAAATGCCGTAATCTTAAAACCTTAACTGCTACGATTTATACGCTCGTGTACGCAATTGACAATTTTGTTGCAAGTATGCAGTTTTACAAATTTGGATTGAATGACGTGATTTCAGGCCTATAAAAACGCCTCGCAAAGTAGTCTCCAGTAAATCCTCTCTAGAATGAGTCTTCCTGCAAGGAATCAACGCTCCGAGCTCCTAATCAAGCTACCTGGCTAAGCATCAATCGAGAATGTAAGTACCTATTCATAATCATATCTAACTATTGAATGGTTGGAGTAATGTATTGATTGATATTATCAAGTATTACAATGTTGACCTTCAAGAGTTAGCACGCTTAGCTCAGAGACTGAGTGATGCTTTTCTGTGCTGCAGGTTCGATTCCTGCACAGATCAAATGCTATGTATATTATTCATCTATTCAAATAGATTTTTTCAACACGGTCAGCACAGTGGCTGACTGATCGATTTTTGTAAGCATTTTGTGCCCTGGATCGAGTCCTGCACTAATCAAATAGTATTTATATCTTTTAATTATTTATCTTCGTCACGAACAGTTCCTTTTCAAAATGTAGGAATAATGAAGGAAATGGATTGATTGCAATGCACTAATAAATTCAAAAATCAATTCATCAATTCAAATCAATTCAATTCATCAATTCAATTATCTTTTTTGTTCACAGGTCCAAACTACTTAGCAACGACCATTTCATTTCCAGCGATGACTCTGAACAAGAGGCGAGGCGGAAGAGGAAGACAGAGGAAAGAAAAACGAAGCGGGAAAGGTCCAGCAAGTCGAGAGAAGAGTCAACAAGTGCAAAAAATCGAAGCCGATCGTTTCGCTAGTAACTCCGCCACCTCGAGTTACAGCTGGTGAATTATTCAGTGAAAACAGTTGTGACTGTCCGTCATGGTTCCTAATTAATAACAAAATATCTTATTCTAAATACTTAGTTTAACATTTTCTCACGATATGAGGCTCTTACAAATACATTAAATCTCAATTTTATGGTCTGACAGCTCGACATGTTACCGTAATTAATAACAAAACATCCTATTTCTTTGGAATTGTAAAACAGTATTGAAACTGTCAATTAACAATGGACGGGTCGAAAGCAATAATTCAACAAATTCTAAAGATACGACTAAAGTATTCGATTTCTTGTCGCAGAGCACAATACTAGTACCCAACATCTGCTTAGGATGGATTGAGCTCGGGCAAAAACCAAACAGGCCCTTAAAACAATTGAGAAATGGTACAAAAAAGGCAATAAACCTATTCTGAGTATTCGGTTGTTATGGGGAAAAAGCCACGCTCCAGTCGTTTTGGAGATGGAACGGATGACGAAAAGGGTAGGGCTGAGGGGAGTCGGTGATGAGCCGCGACAGGGAACGGACGTGATAAGTAGGCTAGTTAAGTTAGGGGAGTTCGTAAAAGACTACGATAAAGAGCGGTCGAGTTAGGTTTGATTAGGAGAGTTAGAACTAGGTCGATAATAATGACACAATGTCACTGGAGAGATCGCGATAGCGAGAGTGTTATCAGTTGAATACGTTAAATTGTGTAGATTTAGACTAGGTTATATTAGTCAAGTATAATGTAAGTTGTGTGTAAGGCGCGCGAATCTCAGTGAGTGTATCTGTGAATGATTGGGTGAGTGTTTACTATTCTATTCCTCCTTATTCCTTTCTATGACGATCGAGGTATCCTACACCAGGGTTTGTTTCTAGGGACTCGGAAAGAGCCTTCCATTGGGTGTGACATTTAACAAGAGACGGTAGACTACTCTACCAACAGACTATAGACAATCACAACCAAGACATGACACTTACGGCAGTCACACCGCTTATGGATGGCTGAACCGAATTAATACTCGCAACTCGTTAGGGCCAATTTGAGCTATAATACTACTTTGTAGTTGTCTACGAACACAAACCAACCAAATGTTAGTGATGGTTACCTTATCCCTATGGACTGACTAACTGCAGGATATTTTACATTGCCCTTGATGTATGCACATTCTCCGGGAAAAGGGGTTAGGCTTCACCAAGTTATATAAACTGGATTGATAGTTCGTTTTAAGGAGCGCTAGGGATTGTGTCTCGTTAAACCACATCCAGCTTTTTGGCCTCTCACATATTATCATTAGCGAGACACGATATTTGGATGCCGAGATAGAAATGCTCCGTTGCTCGACACAGTCGCACGGTTGCCGATTACATTGAAAGCATCCTCTAAATGGGGGAGATTAAGTTAAGAGAGTGAGAAGTGACGATTTGGAATAACCACTTCGTCGTATAGCAGGAGCAATTGTAAATAATTCTACTACCGACTGACGATGCGGTACGCTTGTGCAAGTTTTGTATTGTCTTTGTAACGGGTGATTAGGCCGTTATAAGGGGATTATTACATTAGTACGCGCCCAGTGGTTACTGGAACGTGTCTCGCTTAATGACAGTTGAACTGCGCAGTACTCTGCCTTAGGACTGAGTAAGACATGACTAGAGCTTAGGAAACGTAGCTTGTTAGAATTGTAGCAGTGTCCTTAGTGATCCTATGCGTTCAGGTCTAATAATACACGCACGACGCTGTCAGCTGCTGTAAAGCAGTCCCACGTCACTTGGGGTGGGTCTGTAGTTATTGTAAAGAAATCCATTAACGTAACTTAGAGTAATATACTCGTATTCCCCAACGCAAGCGTTACGTGTCACATACCTACCCTTTTATATTACTGACATGTCCTCTAACTTTCATAATCAAAAGAAAAGTTGATAAATTAGATTCCTTTCAATAACCTGCGAGTTCCCAACCTTATTTTATATTGACATTGTTTACTTGTAATCCCTCCTTGTCCTAACTATCCAAGACGAATGCAACAAGACGATTTAAGACTACGGAAAGATACAGACGTTGGAGTCTAGGCGAGTTAAGTTAGGAGGCTTGGTGAATACCAAGGGCCATGTCCGAGTGGGCTGTCGCACGATAGCTAGTATTAGTTACTGAGCTGGTTATAGTTAGATTAACCGGGAAGTCCCCGTTGTCTCCGAATAGGAGACGCACTCCTTCAGTCCCCACTGACACCTAATAGGTGTTAGTAGCCACGCGGTTTGCAACTCTATTATAACGCAATAAGGTTCGGATTCGGGTTCGGGTTCGGGGCGCGAGGGATCTTGACTTCATGCAACAGCGGCGCGCAAGCGGTTAAAGCCCAGACTAGACTAATTTAGTACTTGATGTACAGTGTGTGTGTTTGTTGGAGCGACTGGATGAGCCGTTCGTTATAATATTTATCCTAGGCTGATAGTGTAATTAAAGTTGTTGTAAATAAACAGACAGAGACGTGTTGCTGGGGAGTTTGTTGCGTCACTTCTTCACCCCAGCTAAAACACTAGGAAGTGATGAAGGGTGGGCGCTTTGGGACTGTCTATAGATATTTAAGAGAGTTGATTCACAGCTCTATTAATTAATAATTCTCGAGTTTCGATTCTCAACTCTTATTATCTAGTAATTCTTGAATGTTGTATTCTTTATCACAAACCAATAATTTGGTTAGACTGATATGATCACGTGTCTTGCAGATATGCTTGTTGTACAAAGGGTGAACTTCCAGGGGTTTGGGAAACCACATCTATCTCATATCCAGTCCAAGGACTGATAGGGACCATGTCTCCTTAAGAGCATGATGCCGACGCAATGCCGCTAGAACTAGCCGCCCCGTTGTAGACAAGGACGGTTCGCACGGTTGCCGCAGGGAAAGCCGCTTCGTCACGCTTATCAGTTTGGAAGAACTGTTTGGGACCGTGTCTCCAAAAGAACATGATGCCGACGTAATGCCGCTGAAAAGCCGCTTGCGTCACTTTATGGAAGTGTTGCTCTGAGTACCCCAAGTACAGATGTAAAGTATCGTGTGAGTAATACCTGAACAAATACCTCTTACTCACCCACATGGGTGCCTATGATACTTAAGGGCTTTATTTTATGAATTAGGTGTCAGTCAATATTTACTTATATACTCGTACATACTTACTTTAAATTGTATCTTCTTTTAATTGTATTTACCGACATACATAATATAATATATCTTATTAATAATTGTACTTATTATAAGTATGATATTGTAGTATAAATAAATAATATATAAGTAAGTAATCTCGTCATTGGTTTTCTTTTTTACAGTTACACACCTCAACAGCAAATCGAGATCTAGAAAGTCAATAACCTGTCATAAATGTAAAATTGAAATACCAGAAAATCAGTATTCCTAACATATGAGAACTAATATACACAAAGCAAATTGTTTATTGATTACTTAGTTCAAAGATATTCATATTATTGCAACAGCATTCAAAAACAGATTAATGACATACAGATTGAATGTTACCCAGGAAGACGAGTACTTTGGTTTAGAGGCGTTCCTGAATGATCATCTAACAAATATAATAGAATTGATAAATATGTCACTTAATGAACACAATGGCATAAAATTGAGTTTTGAATTGTTCGCCTATTTTATGTTATCAAAATCAGACGATCAACCATTAAAGTCGTTTAATACCAAATATGAAATTATATACAAGAACACTGAGTTGAATGAATTATTAACCAAAGTAATAAATAAACTACTAAATAATAAATTAACCGAGTTCCAGCACTGTCAATCTGGTTGGACATTTGTTTCTATGAGTCATCTTGAAATTAATATAAACAAGTATTCCGCTATGAGAGGTGGGTAATATAAAATTATTGTTTAATAAATCTTTAATATGTAATAACTAGGAGCGTTTTATTTTAATTTCCATTTACACAATATTCTTCATGCTTTACTTACAAGTTAAGAATTAGTATAAAAATAAAGCATTGCAACTTTTATTAAAATAGTATATACATATACTCAAGTCATTTCTTATTGCCTCACATTTTACAATGAAGTTCGTTAAGCAATCACAGACTTTTAAAGTCAATAATATAAAATTAGAAAACCATTAACAAAAAGTGAGACATAGCACACTCTTACCTAACACTGCTTAATTTAATATTACATGAAAATGGAGTAAAATTCAAGAATATTTATTTATACTCGAAGACAGTTTTCCAGCCGAAATATTGTTTTTTAAAACAAGTCATCCGTTGTATACCCAATGCAAACTTATTTATCTCCCATGATAATAAAGAAGTTATACATCCTAATGATGCCTTAATCAATTCGATAATGATTTTCGATGATGTCGCATGTGAAAATCAAATAAATATTCGTAACTACTTCGCAATGGGGAGACACAAACAGATAGACTGTTTTTACTTATCACAAACCTATTCCAAAATACCTAAGCAACTAATACGAGACAATGTTAATCTTTTGTTAATCTTTAAACAAGACGATAATTTAAAACATATTATATACAATGAACATGTAAATACGGATATGGAGTGGCTTCAATTTAAAAAACTTTGCTCTACTAGGTATATGGCAAGATCGGTTTGATTTTTATTAATAAACAAAGATTGTTCTCTAAATGAAGGTAGATATAGGCGGGGTTTTGACATATTCGTAACTTTTGAACATACGTAATATAAACCATATTACTGTAAAAAATGATCAATCGTAGTCTACTGTCTGTAAATAACGGTTGGATATTGTTGGAAAGTATTATGGAGGCCAATATAAAATAACAATTGATAAAATCAGTAGATAGTATAAAAAATAAAATTAAAACAATGCAAAATGCAGAAGATACCAATAATATAAAATTTAAGAAACTTTTCAAGCCAATAACAGATCCTCTAGAGACTTTAAGTAAAGTGAATGATTCTTATCATTCACTTTACTTAAAGTCTCTCTTGTACAACCATATTGGATACGAGTAAAGGTTGGAATAATATAATGAGAAGATGTAGCTCATCCGTAGATTTTGAAAATTTTAAAGAATTTATAGAGAAATATTCAAATTATGATTCTGAATCCTAAAGCTGCACAGATAATAATAGCGAGAACGATACATTTATGTCACTTAATAAAGAAGATATGATTGAAATCTATGATAATAACATGAATGTACCATTTGGAATTCGAAGTGAAAATAAAAATTTGATGATGGGGAACTCTAAAGTATCATTTTCTTTTACAAAAAATGTTAACAATTCCCTCGAATCAATTATTAAGCCACAGTTAATGGGGTGCGTGCAGAAAACCTCCTCGTGTGCCTGATTGCTGCTGGTTCCCTTCGAATACGTTCGGGGGAAAGAGCAGTCGTCGGGCCGGTGCATCCTGGGCACGGCCAATAGTCTCTCCATGTTTCGGAGAGGGTATTGACCGTGGCGAATTTCTGCGTGGCGGGGAGCTTCATGCTCCATCGTCGGTCGTCCACTCCCCCCTCTGCTTACAGAGGGCAGGTCGAGTGGGCGCAGAGTGGCGAGGCGGAAGGGAAGGTCCGCGAAGGAGGGGCCAATATGGGCCGACGTTTTTCCTCGTGTCTCTCTGATCCAAACAGAGGACATAGGGGAGAAGCAAGGGTGGTGCTCGTTGTGCACTCACCCTGCCAGCGAGCTAGCAGCGGGAGAACTGATTCTCCTGACTGCAACCGTCGAAATCGTAATCCGTAAAGAGATCACAGTCATGTTTTGTGACTTGGAACGGGACGAGGATCTTGGCTTGGTCGCCCGGATCGCGAGGAAGATAACCTCTATAAACAATTCCTCTAATATCAAGTTTTGGTGCGTGGCGAGGATATGAATGGCTGAGGAGTAGTGTCATCTGCAACTTCGTAGTTGTAGGTGGCGCATCAGTCGTTAGCGCACCCCCAGCCAGGGTACCAGTGGACCCCCTGGTTGGGTTATAAATTTACACTTACCTAGGGACAGGGGGTGAACCTAGGTGGACTGAATAGATCCCCCACACTCGTGGGAACAATATGGACACATTTTTAAAACAAAAAAAAAACAACCGGACGTAAAGAGGAGGAGAGCGATGCGGGGTCGGAATCCGACGCTGCATCCGGCGCAAAGAGCTCTGGGAGCTCAAAGCGCGAACAGACCAGGGACAGGAAGAGAGGGTCTTTAAGAGCCCCGAAGCGCCCCAACTCGGGGTCGTCCTCCGACGAAGGGGTCGGGCGGAGGACGAAGAAGATACACTCCAGCCGGCGGGGTGGAGCCCGAGGAATTAAAGGGGTGGACAGAGGGCCCTCCACTAGGGACCCCAGCAAGCCGAGCCGAGCCAGTCCAGCCGAGCCAACCAGCCCAGCTCGGCCAGCTCAGCGAGCTGAGAAGTTCGCCTCTCTGAGGTTTCCGGCGGGGGCCCGGACGCCGGTGGCTCCAATTCGGAGCGTGTGGATGGGTTTGTGGAGGTGGTGGCCGCGGCGATCAAGGCTGTATCCGTTAAGAGGCTCAGGTCCTCTAAGGATCAGGCCATAGCCGCGGCCACGGCCTCTATTGTGGCGGCAGCGGAGGCCCTCCACGTCGGGCCTCCTCCGGACGGCATGTCAGAGATGCGGGCGGAGGTCGCCCGCTTGACAGCCGCCATGGAGCTTCTCCGAAAGGAGAATGAGAAGCTCCGAGCGGACCTGGCTGGGCTCCGAGGATCCGGCCCTCAGATGGAGCCGCAAGGGGGGCAGCAGCAGGGACAGGGACGGCCCGTGTCTGCGGAGGACCGGGTTCTGACCCTGGTGCGGTAGGAAATGGCTTCCTTGCGGAGTCGTTTCTCCGCCCTGGAGGCCATCGTCCTGCGCCCCCCGTTGGCGGCGAGCCAGCCGGCCTCGGGCAAGCAGAAGCCTGCCTCATACTCGGCTGCCGCGGGTGTCACGGCCAAACCGGGGTCGTCGGGGCAGAGCAATGGCACGGCAAAAGCGCAGGCGGCGAGGGCTCCAGCCCCAGCAGCGAGAGCTCCAGTCCAGGGGAAGAGGGCTCCGGCCTTGGCGGCGAAGGCATCGGCCCTGGTGGTGAGACGGCCGCCGCCGCCTCCTGAATCTCTTCCGGCCGATGCCGAATGGCAAGTGGCCGGGGAGAAGAAGAAGGCGGGTAAGGCAGCAAGAGCGGCCAAAAAGAGAGAGAGGCGGCAGCAGCGCAAGAAGCGCACCGCCGCGGCTAGGCTCCGCGCCCCGAATTCCGCAGCCGTAGTGATTACACTACAGCCGGATGCGGAAAAGAAGGGCGTGTCCTACAAGACTGTTATGGCGAAGGTGGGTGAGGTGGTGCGCCTCGAGGAGCTCGGCGCTGCCACTGGCCTAAAAATTAAGGTAACGGTGACTGGGGCCCGAATGGTGGAGGTCCCCGGTGCGGCCAGTGGCCCGGCCGCTGACGCTCTGGCCGAAAGGCTCAGGGCGTCCCTAAATGCGGACGAGGTCCGAGTGTCCAGGCCCACCAAGTGCGCTAGCATGCGCATCATGGGCCTGGACGACTCCGTGACGGAGGAAAAGGTGGTCGCCGCAGTAGTTAGGACTGGGGGGTGCTCTGCCGAGCAGGTGAGGGTGGGCACCATCCATCCTGACTCCGCGGGGCTGCAAACCGCTATGGTGAGCTGCCCCGTGTCGGCGGCCAAAAATATTGCCAAAGAGGGCCAAAGGTTATTGGTGGGCTGGGTGTCAGCACAGGTTAAACTGCTGGAACCCAGACCTCTGAGGTGCTTCCGCTGCCAGGTGGGCAACCACGTGCAAGCGAATTGCACCTCGGAGGTGGACCGCAGCGGTCTTTGCTACCGCTGCGGTCTGCCCGGGCACAAGGCCGGCTCGTGCAATGCCACGCCGCACTGTGCCGTATGTGCGGCGGCTGGCAAGCCGGCCGAGCACCAGATGGGGGGCAAGGCCTGCGCCCCACCCACCAAAGCCAGGGCCAGAGGCAAGCCCTCCGCCACCGCCGTCACCGCCGCAGCCGTCACCACTGCCACCGCCGCTGCCGCCTCCAACACCGCCGTCGTCGCCGTCGCCACCGTGGCCGCTGCGGCAGGCCCCTCTCAGGGGGCTGGGAAGGAGGCCCAAGAGGGGGCTGACATGGAGTGCCATTAATGGCCCCATTACGCCTCCTCCAGGCGAACATCAACCACTGCGCCGCCGCTCAGGATCTGTTGCTCCAGAGCATGGCGCAGTGGTCGATTAACATCGCCGTGGTCGCTGAGCCGTACTTTGTCCCGCCCAGGGATGACTGGGTGGAGGACCTGAGCGGCTCAGTGACCCTAATTTCGTCAGCCGCCGCCGGTACTCCGTCCCTCGAGGCCGTCAAGAGAGGACGGGGTTGCGTAGCAGCACGGTTCGGGGAGATTGTCGTGGTAGGGGTCTACTTCTCTCCGAACCGAACTCTTGCCGAGCTCCACAACTCCCTTGCGGAGTTGAGAGACGTCGTCGTCGGGTTTGGTTCCCTCCCCGTGTTCGTCCTCGGGGACTTCAATGCCAAGAATTTGGCTTGGGGTTCCCGGTTAACGGACACACGGGGCAGGATGGTGGAGGACTGGGCTCTGGAGACAGGCCTGGTCGTCCTAAACCGGGGTTCTGTCCCCACGTGTGTGCGGATGCGGGGTGAATCAGTGGTGGACATCTCGTTCGCCAGCCCCGCTCTGTCGCCGCGTGTAGTTGACTGGCGTGTCATAGAGGGGGTGGAGACCTATTCCGATCACCGGTATATCCGGTTCGACGTCTCCGCCCAGACCTCGGACGCGCCGGTCCGACGGGCCCCGAGTGGTCCGCGGTGGGCGCTGAAGCAGCTGGACTGGGAGCTCCTCCTGGAAGCCTCGATCATGCAGGCCTGGGTGTCACCACCGGACAGGCCTGCCGACATCAACGACGAGGCGGAGTGGTTCCGGGAGGCCATGTCCGACATATGTGACGTGGCAATGCCCCAGCCTGGACATGCCTCGCGCCAGGTGTACTGGTGGTCGCAGGAGCTGACGGCTCTGCGCACTGCGTGCGTGGCTGCGCGACGCCGGTACACCAGGCACCACAGGCTCCGTATCAAACCTCCGGATACGGAAGCCATTCAGGCGGAGCTGTACGAGGGGTACAGAGCGGCGAAGACCGCCCTCCAAGCGGAGATCCTGGGGGCCAGGGGGTTGGCCCGCGAGGAGTCGCTGGGGACTCTGGACAGGGACCCGTGGGGACGCCCGTACAAAGTAGTACGGGATAAACTCCGCCCATGGGCTCCCCCGCTGACGCAGAGTCTCCTCCGGCCCCAGCTTGTGGAGGACGTGGTGAGCGCTCTGTTCCCTTCCCGAGGGGAACACACCTCCCCGCCTATGGCTCCGCCTACTGCGGTGCCCGATGCGGACCACACCGCCGACGACGACGACGATGCTCCGGAGGTGACTGAGGTAGAAATGAGAGCGGCGGTACGCAGGCTTAATGCCAAAAATACCGCCCCAGGACCCGACGGCTTACCT
Source organism: Atethmia centrago (assembly GCA_905333075.3). Classification (NCBI taxonomy): domain Eukaryota; kingdom Metazoa; phylum Arthropoda; class Insecta; order Lepidoptera; family Noctuidae; genus Atethmia; species Atethmia centrago. The sequence goes on along the minus strand of HG995367.1, from coordinate 5,968,088 downwards.
GGGAAGGCCTGGGTCCTGGCCTTGGAGGCTCTCGGGCCTCGACTTAGGGGGCTCCTAAGCGCATGCATGGAGAGGGGCCAGTTCCCGCTTCGCTGGAAGACGGGGAAACTGGTCCTCATAAAGAAGGCAGGGCGCCCTGCGGACTCTCCGTCCGCTTATCGGCCCATCGTGCTGCTCGACGAGGTGGGCAAGCTCTTTGAAAGAGTCATTGCAGACCGCCTCGTCGGCCAGCTGGTGCGGGTGGGGCCGGATTTGGCGGAGAGCCAGTTTGGTTTCCGCAGAGGGCGCTCTACGGTGGACGCCATCATGCGTGTGCGAGCCCTGACGACGGGGAATGCTGTTGCCCAGGGTGGGGTCGTCTTGGTGGTGTCCCTAGACATCGCCAATGCCTTCAATACCCTGCCCTGGAGTTGCATCAGGGAGGCACTCCGGTATCACCGGATGCCGACCTACCTCTGTCGTGTGGTCGAGGCCTATTTGACGGACAGGGCCGTCATCTACCCCGGTCACCAGGGAGTGTGGAACCGGCAAGAAATGTCGTGCGGTGTCCCACAGGGATCGGTCCTGGGGCCGCATCTGTGGGACATCGGATACGACTGGGTGCTGCGCGCCGACCTCCCTAGCGGCGTCAGCGTAGTGTGCTACGCTGACGACACGTTGGTCCTGGCGCAGGGGAGGTCGCACCAGGCGGCGGCCGAATTAGCGGCAAGCGGGGTTGCGACAATCGTCGAAAGGATCCGGCAATTGGGACTCGAGGTGGCCCTGCACAAGTCCGAGGCCATGTGTTTTCATGGTCCTCGGAACGCGCCACCGTTGGGGTCCCAAATAACGGTAGGAGGGGTTTCTATCGGCGTCGAGTCGACGATGAAGTACCTGGGACTCGTCCTCGACAGCCGGTGGAACTTCGTGGAGCGTTTCCGACGTTTGGCTCCCAAACTGGAGCGGGCGGGCGCTGCATTGAAGCGGCTCCTGCCCAATCTAGGGGTCCAAACGCCTCCTGCCGGAGGCTCTACGCGGGGTTCGTGCGGTCCATGGCCCTCTACGGGGCTCCTGTATGGGCGCGCTCTCTGGCGCTGCGGCCAGCCCGCCGGTTGAGCGCGGCCCAAAGGGTCATGGCCATCCGGATGGTCCGAGGATACCGCACGGTCTCCTGTGAGGCAGCGAGCCTCCTTGCCGGATTGCCGCCATGGGATCTGGAGGCAAAAGTCCTCGCGCACGTATGGGAGTGGCGCGAGGAGGCGAAACGCCGGGGCGTAAGTCCACTGCCGCGAGAAATCGCGGCACAGCGGACGGAGCTCCAGCGGGATCTCATGGCGTCATGGAAAGTACGGTTGTCGCAACCCAGTGCTGGGCACGCCACGATTGCGGCGATAAGTCCCCTCTTTGTGGAGTGGCTGGAGAGGCGCCACGGCGTCCTCACCTTCCGCGTGACGCAGGTCCTCACCGGACATGGCAGCTTCGGGAGGTTCCTGTGTCGGATAAGGCGGGAGGAAACGTCCGGGTGTCACCACTGTGTGGATCGCCCGGAGGACACGGTGGAGCATACGGTGGAGGTCTGCCCGGCTTGGGCAGAGCACCGCCGTGTCCTCGTGGAGGCGATCGGCGGCAGAGACCTCTCGCGTCCGGCCCTGGTTCAGGCCATGGTACGGAGCGAGAGGGCATGGGCAGCCGTCACCTCCTTCTGCGAAGCAGTAATGCTCGCGAAGGAGGAGGCGGGACGGTTGAGGGAAAGGCAAGTTTTGCGCCCTCTCGCCCGTAGCCGCCACAGGAGACGCCCAGGGCGTCGGGAATCCCGGGCGGATTTCCGGCCACCGTAGGCGCGGGCTTGCGGACGGTGAGCAATGGGTAGCTCACCGTCCGGTAAGGACCAGGCCCGGGTCGACGGCGCGTTGTATTCCACGCGCGCCTCAAAGAGATGTCGTCAGCACATAGTAGGGGTCCACTAGGGCCGATGCCAGCCGGGGTCGCGGGAAGGTACTTATGGGTCACCGAGGCCCCCGCAACACAGGCACAAGAAGGAATACGGGTGGGTTTTAGTCAGTAAGAGTCTGACACACCCTCCCGCTCCGCCCAGAGCGGGAGAAGTTATTTGATGATTTCCCACCCTCAAAAAAAAAAAAAAAAGCCACAGTTAATGACAAACATTATGATATAACTCCTGGAATAAAAGAACTTTTACTACGTAATAGACCTGACCTCAGTGTGGTAACTGAAACTGATAAGATTGTTTACAAAGATATGCTCAGTGACACAAACGCGACTTTAATCCAAATGGTCAACTAAAAGGTGACAAAGGTTTGAAATATCGTCAAATCATTGTGCTGTGCCAAGGTTGCTGATGAGGCTTAGGGTGATGACCAAGTATGCGCGGCTGATGCATGCTGGTGGTCAGGATACCCGTTGAAGCCGTGGGTGCTGGCTGGCTGTGTGACTCGCCGCTCGAGAGCTTGAGGAAGTGATGATGATGACGTAACGCTGAAGTAGTTCCACGATGGCTGCGCTGACGATCACGTTGGGGTCACCAGTATAGAGGCATAGAAAAGGGAGACCAGACGGGTGTCGTGTCTGGTGGGCAACTGCCCGACGGTTGATGTCGGGATGTTGTATATATGCTAGTTGCGCGGTAAACTATGCACGATACAGGATTTTGCGTGACGTCAGTGTGCTGCGTAGTTCGCATGTTGCGATGTAAATGCCGCCACAAAACCTTTATTTTCTGAACAAAGTTACGTTCATCATGCAGAACAAGTCATTAAGTCAAAAAGTGGTGGCTACTTACCTAAATTGAAAAAGAAGTATAAGAGTAATACAGATTATGTGTATTGGGATGATCCTAATGAATTAATCGATATATTAAGACTGTTAATTGCTTCAAAAAACGCCGGTAATACTAATCATGACAATGAAATTATATCAATTGTTGAAGAGTTAAAAGAAGCTGGTGTAATAAAAGAATAAAAAGCATTGTAACTAATTTTATACATAGTTATTTAAAGCGTGTAGACCATGAAGGTTCATACAAAACAAACATCGGTGTCTATTAACGAAATAAGCTCTGAGCATGTTCAGATCTTAGAAAAATCAACTGAAACTGAATATTGCAAAGACATTAATAAATTCAAAGTTGAAATATTCATGAAAATAGAACAACTGAACAAATTAATTACTACTTTAAATTGTAGATTAAATAACATTGAAAAGACCATTGATTTAAAAGAAATAGCAGGGAAATTAAGCAAGCATTATGATCAAAATAGAAGTCATAAATGAAATCCATAAAAACGCTAGAGTTAATTTTCCAAGAAGAAATGTAATACTTAAAGATATAGATGACCTTTGGCAAGCAGATTTGATGGATATGCAAGCAATTTCAAAACTGAATGCGGGTTATAAATACATACTGGTGATTATAGATACTTTTTCAAAATATGCTTGGGCAATTCCACTAAAACAAAAACATAAGCAACAGGTATCAGAAGCATTTAAAACAGTAATTGAAAAAGGACGCGTACCATAAAATTTGCAAACCGATATTGGAAAAGAGTTTTATAATGATCGATTCAAGAGTTTTGTTAATAAGTATAAAATTAATCATTTTTCTACTTATTCTACTAAAAAGGCCTCGATTGTTGAAAGATTAATTAGAATTTAACCGCTCAGGCCCGTGGCTCAATAACGTCATCTCTCAATCTCAAAAAAAACATTTTTATTCGATAACTACTTTCAAATCGCGCGCCGCGAGGGCTCCTATTCGGAGCCATTGGGGCTTTATCGGTTAAAGAATAAACTATATAAGGAATTTAGTTTGAATAGAAATTATAAATGGTTTAACGGTATGTTAGAAAAAAGTTACATGAATACAATAATGATGTACATAGAACTGTCGGCCAGTCACCTGCTTCAATAAATCAAAGGAATAAAACAAATATACTACAAAGATACTTAGACGCAGCTCGAAAAAAAGTGGTGTCCATGAAATTTAGTGTAGGAGATTTTGTGAGAATAAGTAAATATAAAGGATGTTTTGATAAAGGTTACTATCCAAACTGGTCCACCGAAATATTTAAAATAAAAAAAAATCCAAGAAACAAATCCAACTACTTACATAATAGAAGATGATAGATTTCGACCAATAGTAGGTGCATTTTATGCACAAGAACTTCAGAAAACTAATCATCCTGATATATACCTCGTTGAAAAAGTTTTGAAACGAAAAGGAAAGCATAGGTATACGTTAAATGGTTGGGGCTGCCAACCAGTGAAAATAGCTGGATTGATAAATTAAATGTATTATAACTCCTGAATGATAGTTAAGCAGTTTACAAATAACTATCTAGTCACTTCCACTTTGTTTTTAATGTAATAAAGACATAATATATCAATTAATTTTATGTTAATACAATTTAAAAAAATAATAACAATAATAACAATGAAGAAAGCACGAGGACTATGTACAAGCAATAAAGAAATGGCTGGTTTATCATCTGTCAAAATGAGCGAAGTAAGATCTGGAGCAAAACTAAAAATATTGTATCACATACCAAAAAACACATCAAGAAACTAAAGCCTACCTGTAAGAAAGCATTAATGGAATTATCCTGGGCTGCAGCTCAAGAATTTGCATCTGATTTACCTATAAAATTACCTAGAATTATACCAGTACCTAAAACTGGAGGATTTCTTCCTTTAGTACCAATATTTGCTGGTTTATCTGCCGCTGGGAGTTTGGCTGGGGATGCTGCTGGAATCGCGAAAGCTATTAATACATATAAAACAGCTAAGAAACAGTTACTTGAATCGGAACGTCACAACAATCAAATAGAAGCTTTAATGATTGGAAAAGGATTACACCTTAAGCCGTACAAAGAAGGTTTAGGAATGTATGTTACAAAGAAGAAAAAAAACTAAATTGTCGGCTACCCAACAGAGCTTTAACTAATATTGATATATTAAAGCATTCAAATAATATCCCCTTCTTTCGAGGTGTATTTATGAGAGATGAATTACCAGATGACCCATTACCATTAGAATGTGGAGTGATTAATCTTGATATTTCTAAAAACTCAGGCTCTCACTGGGTAGCCTTTGCCAAAATATACGATCACATTGAATACTTTGACAGTTATGGTAACTTAAAACCACCCAAATAATTGATCAAATATCTAGGAAACAATATTCAGTATAATCATGAAAATGTACAACATGATCACTTGTATAATTGTGGGCATTTATGTTTAAAATTTCTTAAATCATTTTGTAAAAGTAATAAAGGAGCTTATTAATTAATTGGTTGATTTTTATTTCTTATGAATCCAAATTTCATTAAACAAGAAAACTATATCTGACATTGCTGGTTCATGCACGTGCATTCTTTGGTTGTTGGTGATAACAATCACTAGTGTCGTAAAAGTATTTTTTTATTATTTAAAGTAACCTCCTCCGTTTTATTCGTACTAATATCATGCTAGTTGTTAATAAAACTCCCAAAGAGAGAGGAAAATATAACATAAGACTACCAATATCCAAAGAAGTAAGACGTGTCAGTGCAGTGAAAATTAAAAAAGTTTCAAAGGAAAACAAAAGATTTCTTCAAGATATTGGTTTTAAAACATAATATGCTTCAAATTACAGATTTACCACAATATGAGACCTCTATTGAGGCTTATGAGATCCATAGCTATAATCCATATAATAATAGCTTTAAACGCTTTTTCACAGCCGAGCCAAATACCTAGGCGTGACCCTTGACCACCATCTCTCGTTCTCAGAGCACATCAAGCAGGTGCGTTCGCGTGCCGCTTTCGCTCTCGGTAGACTTCACTCCGTCCTAAATGCGCGCAGCAAATTGTCCCTTAAGGGCAAATTGCGTATTTACACAGCGTGCATCCGTCCCATCATGACTTATGCCTGTGCAGTCTTCGCACACGCTAAACCTCACCACATCCACAGGATGCAGTCCCTCCAAAACCGTTTCCTCCGAAAGGCAACGGGAGCCCCCTGGTTCGTTCGAAACGAGATCCTCCATCTCGATCTTAGAATCCCCACCATCAAGCAGTTCATGAAGCGCATCACGAAGCGCTTCTTCGACTCCGCCACCACCCACCGCAACCCTCTGGTTGTGCAGGCCGCCAGTTATAGGCCCTCCACCATTAGTTCTATTCGCCGTCCAAGGCATACCCTCTCCGACCCCGATGACCCCATTACCCTCCTCCAGGAAAGCAATAGGGCAACGAGTACAGTGCACAAAACACACCGACGACCTACGTTCCGACCTCGCCGCCGAGGTCCCTCGCGTAAACCCCGACGTAATTGTCCCCCCCGACCCTTGCTCGAAGAAGTGCCAGCCCGCGCCGCAGCTGAGCCTGTAGCTTTAAATTCCCCGATTAATAATAATAATATTAACCAGATCCAGCCTGTCCCATCTTGCTGTCCTCCCCCCAGCGACGCCCTAAGCCGAGGTCCGTACCCCACAGGGGGTGCCCTTAGCGTGCAGTCGCTTAGTAATATAAGAAATTCGCCCCTGGCTGGAGGCTTTGAGTTCGCTTAAGGCAGCCACAGGAAAGTCCGGTTAAGTAGACACAGCCTCTCAAGGTCAACTACGAGATGCCATACACAAAAAAAAAAAAAAAAAAATTTTTCACAGTCTACGCGCGCACGCATAACCGATGGACGTGCTAATTGCGAGTTTAAGTACAACGAACGATGGCGCAGTCGCGAGTGTTAAAGTGTTCGAATTGCAACATTGTTATAAACGAAGTACTTTCCTTTGTGTGTAATAAGATCGATGTCATGGACGAAGAGAGTATAAGTCGCATCTGTGTAACGGCGTTTACTGAGGAAGACATAAGTAAGGCAAAGAGTCTGCTGTTTGATTCGGTTCCTACAACAAAACGTAGGATCAAACGGAAACGGGATGGAAAAATGAAGCGTGCTAAAGATGATTTAATATGCTTGCTAAAAGAAACAAATTCAAATTCAAATTCTTTATTGCTAACCATGTGTACATAAATAAAGTTCTTAACAGAGGATATCAGTTCTTAGAACATAGTGGCCCTGTTAGGGCATTGCAATTTCATAATGCATATATGCTTATAATTGTAACAGTAACCGTTGAACATGCATTATTTACATTCATTAATTAAAAAGAAAAAAGTTATAAATATTAAATTTTATATAGGACATCATTTTAATTACATCAGATATTTAATACAGATCCGGAACTGATTCCCATATTTGTTGCACGGGACCTTCAAAAACTTCCGGCGGTTCTGTTTGATCATTTAGATTGTACTAGGCTTTTAAAAGACTTGCTTCGAATGCAGAATGAGATTAAAGAAGTCAAGGAGCAGTATGTTACATTACAACAATTGGATTCTGTTAAGAAAGACATTGAAAACCTAAAAAGTTCAACGGTGGATGTTCATAAAGTAAACATTAAACGAGGCGCTTGTGTGCTTGACAATGCAGAAATTGAGAAGTCAGATAGTTTAAATACTACAATTATATCTGCGCCCGGTAGCCCGTTGTTACATTCTTCGCGGGTAGAGGGTAGACAAGGAAAAGATGTTGACGGTAGAAGTCTCTGTGTGAACGGTGGAGGCAGCGCACCGGTTGTAAACATTGCGAGGAGCGGCGAGAAAGCGATGACGCATCGCGTAACTCCAGCGGTGACGCTTGCACCTGACCGAGTAGATAAGTTGGGACACATTGCTGTGACAAATGGCGAGCATGTTGGGAAGCAATTTACTTTTGCAAGTGTCGTGAGAAAGGAAGGGAATGCTCCCTTGCAAGATAAGGGTGGTTGGTGATTAGTTCAAAGAAGTAACCGGAATAAGAAGTTTGCAGGGAAGATGGGGAAAGCTGTATTACAACCTGATGCGAAGTTTAAGGTGGCTGAGATGATGGTACCTTTATATATTTCCAATGTATTAAAAGGACTTTCTAAAGAAGACATAGTGGCGTATATTAAGGAGAAATGTAATTTACAAGTGAAGGTGGAAAAGATGAGTATGAAAATAGAAAAGGAGTATGACAGTTACAAAGTTTTCATTTCGAAACATAAGGAAGATTTTTTTATGAATGATGAATTCTGGCCGGATGGGGTGTCATACCGCAGGTTCATACATTTTAGAGGAAACTTCAGAGGCACAGTGGAGACACGGAAAATGAATACGAGGACCAATAATAATGGATAAAGCGGTTAAAATGATCAGTTTCAATTGCAAGTGTGTGAAAACGTCGGTTGACTGTATTAGGCGGCTGTGTGTATCAGCTGACGTCATAGCTTTACAAGAAACATGGTTACTGCCCCACGACATGACGTTTCTAGACACTGTGCATGATGATTTTGCGTACACTGGGACCTCTGCGGTGGATACTTCGGCTGGAATACTGCGAGGTAGGCCGTACGGAGGAGTGGCACTCCTCTGGAGGAAAAGTTTATTCTCATCAGTGACGGTTGTAAAGTGTAATAGTGCTCGTCTTACAGCAATACAGATAGAACAATCAAACAATAGGTTGCTTGTTTTTTCAGTGTATATGCCTACCTGCTGTGCTGACAATATAACTGAATTTACCGAGTGTCTAAGCGAGATGAACGCTATAATAGAAAATAATGTTACAAGTGTTCACTTTCAGGCTCGGCTTGCTTTTCAGGTGTGGCATTTATTTGGAAATCCAACTTCAGAATCGATTTATGAGAATATGCGAAATACACGTAAAACTTTTAAAGCCAAATTGAAATGGTGTCGCAATAATCAAGCACAAATTAAACTTGATATAATGGCTGAGCAGCGCAAATCCAAAGATTTCGGGAATTTTTGGAAGAGTACGGGTAAACTGAATCCCAAGCCGAGTCTGCCGGTGAGCGTGGCAGGAATTTGTGACCCTCAGGCCATTTCAAATTTATTTGTGAATCAGTTCCAAGTTGATCCCTCATCGGGGCCAGTTACACCCGTGTCTTCGTCGGTGGATGGCGCTGAGGTGAGTTCTCCGTGTTTAAGGTTTTTAGCCAAAGACATAGCTGATGTCATTAGAAAGATGGTCGGTGGTAAGTCTCCGGGACATGACCACCTCAGCGTCGAACACTTGCGATATGCGGGAGTTCATTTACCAAGAGTGTTGGCTACATTTTATTCGTTATGTATAAGTCACTCGTACTTGCCAGATAAGCTTATGAAGACCATAGTCGTGCCAATAGTTAAGAATAGAACAGGTGATGTTACAGACCCCACAAACTATAGGCCTATTTCCTTGGCGACTGTTACAGCTAAGGTACTGGACTGTTTGCTTGATTCACATATGGCGAGTCGTATTAATCTTCACGATGCCCAATTCGGATTTAGACCCAGACTATCGACAGAGACTGCCATCATGTGTCTTAAGCAGACTGTTCATTATTATGCTGATAGGAAAACACCGGTCAATGCTTGTTTTCTGGACTTATCGAGGGCTTTTGACCTGGTGTCATACGATACCTTATGGGAGAAGCTGCGGAAAGAAACCGGCGTTGACTGTACTGTAATTTTTTTATTTAAGTTTTGGTACGAGAATCAGACGAACTATGTCAGGTGGGGTGGAACTCTGTCTGATGTATATGGGTTGAAGTGTGGGGTGAGACAGGGGGGTATTACCTCACCTCGTTTCTTTAACCTTTACATTAATCAGCTGGTTGTTGAACTCAGCAGCACCCGTATAGGCTGTCACATTGATGGAGTTTGCGTTAACAATATAAGTTACGCTGACGACATGGTGCTGCTGAGTCCATCAATAAGCGCACTCAGGCGTCTTGTAAAGATGTGTGAAGACTATGCGGTCACTCAGGGACTCAGGTACAATCCAAAAAAATGTGAATTATTGGTATTCAAAGCGGGCACCAAATGTTACACTAACGTGCCAGATGTGACCATAAATAATACCCCATTAACTAGAGTAACAAAATTTAAGTACCTGGGTCACTGGGTCACTCATGACCTGAATGATGACCTGGACATAGAAAGGGAACGCAGGGCGATGGCTGTCCGAGGTAATATGCTGATCCGCAGATTTGCACGTTGTACGACACAAGTCAAAATAACCCTTTTCAGAGCATACTGCCAGTCTTTTTACACGTGCAGTCTCTGGGTCAGGTATTCGCTGAGGGCATACAGCGCCTTGCGTGTCCAGTATAATAATGTAATGTAGCTCCCACAGTATCCTGAGTGTTTTTTGTAATAGGTGGGACAGCCCCATGCTGGCTCACTGGATACGGCTGCACACGTAGGTGCCAGTCGTTTCAATTTTGTATTTAGTGTAGTTTTACTAACATTAGGTTAAGATTTTTACTAACTATCCATATTATATGGATTTTATCTGAAATAAAATATTTATTATTATTTAAAGAAAATGATGAAATTAGAATACCCATACAACAGCAAGATGCAGATGTATTGCCATCATGTAGTTCCATTTATATAGAAGGATATGTAAATGTGTCAACTAGAGATGCAGCGGGAAAATTAGTAAAAAAAGATGTTGATTTCATAAATAATCCAATTTCATATTTGTTTCAACATATTAGGTACGAAATAAATGGTGTTGAAATTGATCGCATTAAAAATGTTGGTGTTACAACAACCTTAAAATCGTATGTCTCTATGAATGAAGGTGAAAGTAAAGCTGCAGCAGTGTGGGGATGGAACTTAGGTAGTACGAAATTAAGAAACAGAAAATTTATTGTTATCATGCCATTGAACAGAATACTGGGATTTGCAGAAGATTATAACAAAATAATAATCAATTGTAAACATGAACTTATATTACAACGAAGCAGCTCGACATTGAACTGTTTGCTTATAGACAAAAATGATAACGTAGAAATAGATATACAAAATATACAATGGCGTGTGCCGCATATTAAAGTTTCTGATCGTAATAAATTGTTATTGCTTAAAAGCCTGGAGAGAGATCGTTCTATAAAGATAGCTTTTAGAAATTGGGATTTGTATGAATATCCATTACTACCAAGAACAACGAAATATTCCTGGTCAGTAAAGACAACTTCCCAGCTAGAAAAAACGAGGTTTGTTATATTTGGTTTACAAACAGATCGAAAAATAAGAAAACTAGAAGTTCTTCGATATTTGATCACTGCAATGTAAGCATTATTAAATTATATTTGAATTCTCAATACTATCCGTATGACTCACTTAATCTGAAATTTGATGAAGTTAAATATACATAGTATATTATATGAAATGTATGCTAATTTTTGTCAGTCGTATTACAACTTAGGCATTGATCCGTTGCTTAACTTAAACCAGTTTAAAGAAATTGCTCCGCTTTTTGTGATTGACTGTTCAAGACAAAACGATTCGCTTAAAACTGGACCAGTTGACGTGCGATTAGAAATTGAATGTTCTGAAGATATCCAGGATAATACACCTATTGTTTAATAATAAATGATTGACTGTTTGTTTGAATACAAACCGTTGAGTAATATTGTGAGAAAACTATCATGAATGTCATCGTAGATGTTCAAGGGTTTAAGAGTGAAGGAAACGAGTTTCTATTAGTTATTCCAAAAGAAATAACCATAATGTACAAAAGACATATACAAGTACTGTTGATAAAACCATCACGACCATTTTATGACTTGACGAGGAAAGAACGATTACAAGTGGCTTGGATTGAAAAAAAACAGAGGAATAAACTGGAACGAAGGCTTTGTATCATATTTTAATTATAAAGCAAAATTTGCCAATTTAAAAAAAATAAATCTATATTTACTAAAGGAAACGAAAAAGTGTTATGGTTAAAAGATATATTCCAAATGAATAATGTATACAATTTAGAAAGTAAAAACTGTCCAAGTTTGGTAACTTTATATAAGAATTATTCAGATTCATCTGACATTATTAGTTGTATGCATCATACCAATATATGTGCCTTAAAAATGTGTTTTGCCTGAATAAATTGTGTGAAGAAAATAAAGTGTTTTGTCAGTAAGAAAAGATAAGAACGATCCTAGTTAACCTATTAATGATTGTAGAATGTTAAACCTACTTATAAATCGAAGTGTGAATGTCTAATCTATAAACTTACCTGTATTATATTATTTAGGTCAGTGAAAATGTAAATAATAGTAATAATGTAAGAAATGTATAAATAACTAGCTTTTAAAAAAAAAGTATTTGATTAAATGCTGTGTACAAAATAAGAATTTTATAACTATGTAGAAATCAATATCTAAACTTGACATACTTATCAGTTTCATTTCTTAAACGCCTAGCAATATGAATATAACAGTTAACCGCCTGCCAACCGCATGTAATAGTTCGACATCGAAAGTTCATACTGAACAGCTTATTTTAATGAGCAGTTCATATTGAACTGATCTGTTCATTTACACACACGAACAGATGCTCTTGATGAGTATGCTACACTTCTACTATACATGATTTTAATTAAACAAATGTTATTGAATAGACAACTCTAAAATATTGTTAGTAGGTTGAAAAACTGAGGCATAAACTGAAATGAACATTTTGAATAATTAAATATATTATAGGGTTACAGAGCAATAAACTGAAATGATTAAGGGGTTACTCGAATAGTGATAGGGATACTCGAATGGTTGAACCGTGAAATCCATATTTCACAGTTCAACCATTCGAGGTGAAATATGTGGAATATAGGGATAAGTGAAATATAGGGTATTCAGATCTGTGATCTGAATACCCTATATTTCAACTACTCATGGGGTAGGCAGAAACTATAGAATGCCACCTGCTACGCTCCTTTTGCTTCGTTTACGTTCATACATACACGCACGCCGCACAGTGATTCATCCTGAATATGCTAGCTAGACAAAAGTCACTTTCAAATTTCCAAGAACTTATTATCTAAGTATGTAGCCATAATCCCCATTATCCCGGTTCCAAGAAATTTTTTGCACACATTTCAATCACTGATAAGCTAATGAGGGCTGTTATAGTATAAATAAGGGGTAAGTAAAGTGTTAATTAGTTGCAATTTTGCTTCTAGCGCGAAACATCATATGCTAGTGAATTTTATACTTGTTAAAAAAAAACTGTGATGGATTTTGTAGCTGAAGGTATGTACTTTTTATTTTGATACTTAAAGTACCTATAGTTTTTTCCATCATTTACAAGACGCGCTATGTTGCAAAATTTTAATATTTTTTAATCGTTTTTAATGTTTGATGGACCAGACACTATCTCTCCCCTCTTTCTCCTAGGTTGATTTTTTGATATAACATAAAATTCACAAAAAATTACAACTATGTTTTTTATTGATTTTCTAGAGATTGAATTAACCATCTCGAAAATAGAGTTTTTGGAAGAATGGCGTAAACACCCAAAAGAAAATCGAACCAGTGCATTATATTAATATATAAGGAACAGACACGGATTATTGGGTATCAGCGATGATTCCATGAAAGAGGTAAGGAACCATATCAGCAGAACATCTTCTTCTTCTTCTTCTTCAAAATTTGCTGAAAAATTGAAAAGTTCCGGAGGCAATCATGAACGCTTCTTGGCCAACCATTCTGCATACTTGGCAGAAGATTTCAAGTGTAAAGTGGTTGTCCACCACCCCAAACCCTCAACATCTACCCCGGGTGGTCGTCCTACTAAATCTTTTGATGACGCGATAAATCGAAAAAAAGGCGACTCGACGATTTACTCCAGGAGCGGGATACAAACCAGTTGGTGGCTGCTGCTGAAATTTCAGCGCAGTTGGCTGGGCACCGAAATCTCGCCTGTGTGATTAGAGAAGACAGCAACAGCCCGGAGAAGTGTCAAGACATGAAAAAAACTATTAGTTCGCGTGTTGATTCGCAAAGGTGCCTTTCAAAGGAAGAAGCTCTGGCTTACTATGTGGACGCCAGAGTACAACCCATTCTGACAAACAAACCCGAAAATGGAGCATGAAGGCGAGACATAAGGTATTTCCTTAATTTAATAGTGTTAGACAGGCTAAATTAGACTGTTATCCCCCTGAGGAACAGATTTTCGTAACCGAAACTCGTGCAGAAATTAAACTTCAAGGCGCGTTAAACAAAACAGCCGAACGTTTTAACTAATTTCTGCACAGCTTGAGGTATTCAGATCTTTGCCTCCTGACTCATCATTCTCCCTTATAAGCAAGTGGGGCTGCGATGGAAGTTCTGGTCATAGCACTTACAAACAAAAGTTTGCAAACAGTGAAGACACTGATGAGTTTTTATTTGTATTCTCATTTGTGCCGCTTCAATTACGTGACAATAGTGGTAACATTGTTTGGAAGAATCCTCGACCATCTTCTACTATGTATTGTAGGCCAATTAAGTTTATTTTCTCCAAAGAAACAACAGACTTTACTGTAACGGAAACCAAAAAAGTTTTGGAGGAAATAAACCAATTGGTACCAACAATCGGTAATGTAAATGGTAATGAGGTATCTGTGAAACATGGATTGCTATTCACGATGATTGACGGTAAAGTGTGCAAGTCTATGACTGAAACTTCCTCCGCTCAAAAGTGCTACATTTGTGGGGCTACTCCTAAATGTATGAATGATGAGTTTAAGGAATTTATAGTAAATAAGAACAATCTGGGTTTTGGTATATCTCTACTTCACGCTTGGATACGCTACTTCGAATGTTTGCTTCACATAAGCTCTCGTCTCGAAGTTAAAAAATGGCAAATTCGAGATGAAAATGACAAAGCAAATGCATTCGGCTCGAATCCAAGATAGGTTGAAGTCGGAAATGGGTTTGATACTAGATAAACCAAAACCTGGATTCGGAAATACTAATGATGAAAATACTGTTCGTCGATTTTCTGGGAATCCTGAACTAGTTTCAGATATTACAGGTTTAGATGTGACCCTAATTAAGAACTTTGGAACCATTCTTAGAACGTTAGCTTTGGGTTATGATATTAATATTGAAAAATTTAATAGTTTAACGCAGGACACAAAAAAAATATACCTTAGTTTCTATTCGTGGTATTTATATGCCAGTTACGGTGCACACACTTCATGTGCACAGTGTAGATATTGTGCAATCGGCTCTTCTATCGATTGGGCAGCTTTCTGAGGAAGCTCAGGAAGCTCGCAATAAAGGTTGTAGATGATTCCGATAACACAATACACGAAAAGATTCACGTATTGCCATAAATAGAGATTTACTTAATATGTTAATAATCACATCTGATCCTGTAATAAATAGTCTTCGAGAAATTCCCTAAAAACCGACAAGTAAGCTTCCCTCGGAGGTTTTGAAATTAATTATACCCCCTAGTTTAGATATAAATTTTAGTGTAAGTATGAGTAGTTCTAGTCTAAATGTTAGTTCTGACTACAATATTGAAGATTCTTCTTCAGAAGAATATAGTGATTAGAATAAGGAAGTGGACTATTGTATTGTTGTAGGTTATTATTATATCGATTTATTTAATTACTTTAATTACGATTTACTAATTAAAAGTTTAAGAATGTAAGTACTTTAAGGTAATTTGCTATATAAAGTTAGGTAATGAGGTACCACTGCGAAGGAAATAATAGAAGAGCTTATGCCTGGGCAAAGAACAACTGACCGACATGACTTAGTTGCCCGCGTGCTTCGTTTAAAGGTCCAAAAGCTAATTAATGTTATTAGAAAGGCTACATATTTGGAAACGTCCAGTGCATGTATTCCATTGAATGGCAAAAATGAGGCCTACCACATGTGCACATTCTTGTTGGTTAAAAGGAAAGCTGCGTCCCAACCAAATAGATAACATTACAAGCGCCGAGATTAAGGATCCAGAACAAGATAGGTATTTGCACGAAACCATAACCAGAACCATGGTGTATGGCCCCTCTGGAGCACGTAATCCAGAAACGCCTTTTTTTTGGATGGGAAGTGATCAAATAACTTCTCCCGCTCTGGGCGGAGCGGGAGGGTGTGTCAGACTCTTACTGACTAAAACCCACCCGTATTCCTTCCTGTTTTCTGTGTTGCCAGGGGCCTCGGCGACCCTTTAGTACCTTCCCGCGACCCCAGCAGGCATCGGCCCTAGTGAATCCCTACATTTGTGCTGACGACATCTCTTTGAGGCGCGCGTGGAATACAACGCGCTGTCGACCCGGGCCTGGTCCTTACCGCACGATGAGCTACCCATTGCTCACCGTCCACAAGCCCACGCTTACGGTGGCCGGAAATCCGCCCGGGATTCCTGACGCCCAGGGCGTCTCCTGCGGCGGCTAGGGGCGAGAGAGCGCGAAATTTGCCTTTCCCTCTACCGTCCCGCCTCCTCCTTCGCGAGCATTACTGCTTCACAGAAGGAGGTGACGGCTGCCCATGCCCTCTTGCTCCGTACCATGGTCTGCCCCCATACGTGCGCGAGGACTTTTGCCTCCAGATCTCATGGTGGCAATCCGGCAAGGAGGCTCGCTGCCTCACAGGAGACCGTGTGGTATCCCCGGACCATCTGGATGGCCGGCCCTTTGGGCCGCGCTCAACCGGCGGGCTGGCCGCAGCGCCAGAGAGCACGCATTCAGAACCGCCGTACAGGAAAAATGTGAAATGTACAAAAAAATACCCCCGAGAGCTGCTGAAGGAAACAGTGCATAATGACAAGTGTTGCCCTTTATACAGACCAAGAGCACCCGAAGATGGTGGTAGAAGGGTAACGATTCAGACTCGCGGTGGGGCGGTCGGAACTCTTGATAGAGTCAAAGTCAAATTAGTCACTATTTCCAAAACGTAGTTTCGTAGCGACTTCTCCGAATGGGCCAGACACTCCACCGTTACTCTTTTAATAGTTATTTATGTAACTGTTTTAATACCTAATTATGTACAGTTGCATAGAAAACTTTATCTAGAAAGACATCTGACTGTTACTCATCTTGCTGTACACTTACAAAAAAATGGACAACGTGTTTTCTTTAATGAACGTAATTTCCAGGAAAGGATTTCATCACCTCCCAAAACCACACTAACTGCCTTTTTTCAGCTTTGTTAGACAGATTCTTTAACAAAAACATTACCGTATAGTCCACCGTTATTATACATGGAAAATCTCAAGAATAGAGTGGAAACGCTACGTTCAAGGTACGCCTGTTGAAGATTGGCCTTGGGTAAAATCATCGGACGCACTTGGTCGTGTCTAATGTGTCTATACCGTCCATGTAATGAACTTGAACTTTGAATGGTTTTGTCTGCGCATTTTATTGCATCTTGTCGAGGTGCAACTACCTTTAAGGAACTTAAAATTGTTAACTATCAGGAATGCGGAACTTACATAATAGAGAAGCATGTGAAGCTCTACGTCTATTAGAGAACGATAACCACTGGGACGAAACTATGGAGGAAGCCGTGCAGTGCCGATTACCAGACAAAATCAGGGAACTTTACGCAAACCTCATATTTGCGGCCTTTCCAATCCTTACACGCTATGGGATAAGTACTAAGAGTACTATCAGCCAAACTTCCGCATGCTCACCTCTAAGGCGATAATCGTATTACTCGGCTCACGACTCGATTGCCCGATTCAAGTGTTTTAACCAATGGTATGCACGAAGCGTATTTTAGTCGTGTTCGTAATAATTTTATTATGTATAGAACTGTGACATTCACACTAGGTGCTTGCTATGCTCACTTGTGACTGTATCAAGGTCACCAAACAGGTTGCTAGTACCAGTAATCTGTTCGATGAGTTGGCAGGAAATAAATAAAAATCAATGTGTGATCCAGCTGTAACGACAGATTTGACTGGTGATGACATCGTACCATTATGTCCTATTGTTATGAGTCACAATAAATAAAAAAAATACATTCAAATCAAGAAATTAATTAAACGGTCACAGAGAGCAATTAAAAAACAAAATCTCTTAAAATCTAATCTTTCAACAAGAAAGATACGTAATAGTACTGTCCTATCAAAAACGTTAAATATTTGTACTGTTGAGTTAGATAAAATAAGACACAGATATCCAGCTCCAACGATAGATGACGAGGACGTCAAGTGAACATTTTGCTCCACATAATTATATTAAAAAAAATATTCTAAGTGATAATTTGCAATAAAGTATAGCGTTAAACTAATCTAGATAGAACATTGTTACAGTGATTAAAAGTTTTGAACTATAAACAGTGTCTAATCTAAGTCTAAATCAAGGTGTTTGTGTTGATAAAGTGAACTAAACAATAAACAAAACTAAATAGCATTATATTTACCATTCAATTTAATGGTAAATATAGTATAGTATAAAAATATAGTATAGTTACTTTAAAAGATTTGTAGTGATTTTAAATACAAAATTTAATGAACAGTTAAAATACAACAGCAAAACATTAGTGAAAATAAAAATATTAAGTGAAGAATTATTCGACCCACACACCCGTCACTTTTGTAGAATTGTTTTCAAATAAACGGGCATCCTTACAAACTTTTTAGAAAATAACTATTAACCAAACAACAATTTTAAACTAAAATCCAGGACATACATAGCTCTGACAGAAATTGATCGCCTGCCGTGTTACAGTTCGAATCCAGCATCGTGAGTTTGTTTTTGTATTTTTTCTACATTCTAGACTTCACCTAATAAAAACATAATATAATTATTGGGTATAAAGTACAAGCAAAGTCCAACAGACTTATTGTCATCAAATTAAATGGATAGTGCAATTAAAAATGTCACGCTGCGGAAACATAAATCAATGTTAAATATAAATATCTCCATCGAATCGATCCTATCTGAAGACCTGTTGGGGGGTAGAAGCTTAGATTTGTCTACGATTATACAAAACATCTATTGCGTTGAGGAAATGATGGAAGAAATAAAACAAATAAAATCAAGTCTAGAAAGCACGCAAAATGAGTTGGATACTATGAGCTTAGAGAACTCCGATCTGAAAAATAAATAAATAACCTGAGTCAAGAAATGGCCATATTGAAACAGATTTGTACAAGTCCTCTATCTTCATTCAAGAAAAATATGTCCTCCAGCCTTATTTACAAAAGGATCGAGACAGCAACTCGTCAATAGTTTTTCTAACAGTCCCATGACTGCAACACTTTTCAAAAGCAACTCCCAGGCCTCCCAGGATTGCAGGTCCCCGGTGCGGCTAGCGGCCCGGCTAGCGGCCCGGCCGCTGACGCCCTGGCCGAAAGGCTTAGGGCGTCACTAAATGCGGATGAGGTCCGAGTGTCCAGGCCCACAAAGTGCGCTAGCATGCGCATCATGGGCCTGGACGACTCCGCGACTGAAGAGAAGGTGGTCGCCGCAGTGGTTAGGACCGGGGGGTGCTCTGCCGAGCAGGTGAAGGCAGGCACCATCCGTCCTGACTCCACGGGGCTGCAAACCGTAATGGTAAGCTGCCCCGTGTCGGCGGCCAGAAAAATTGCCGGGGAGGGCCAACGGCTCTTGATGGGCTGGGTTTCCACGCAGGTAAAACTGCTGGAACCCAGACCTCTGAGGTGCTTCCGCTGCCAGGTAGGCAACCACGTGCAGGCGAATTGCACCTCGGACCGCAGCGGACTTTGCTACCGCTGTGGTCTGCCCGGGCACAAGGCTGGCTCATGCAATGCCACGCCGCACTGTGCCGTATGTGCGGCGGCTGGCAAGCCAGCTGAGCACCGGATGGGGGGAAGGGCCTGCGCCCCACCCGCCAAAGCCAGGGCCAGAGGCAAGCCCACGGCCACCGCCGTCACCACCGCAGCCGCCACCACTGCCACCGCTGCTGCCGCCTCCGCCACCGCCATCGTCACCGTCGCCACCGTAGCCACTGCGGCAGGCCCCTCTCAGGGGGCTGGGAAGGAGGCTCAAGAGGGGGCTGACATGGAGTGCCAATAATGGCCCCATTACGCCTCCTCCAGGCGAACATCAACCACTGCGCCACCGCTCAGGATCTGTTGCTCCAGAGCATGGCGCAGTGGTCGATTAACATCGCCGTGGTCGCTGAGCCGTACTTTGTCCCGCCCCTGGATGACTCGGTGGAGGACCTGAGCGGCTCAGTGACCCTAATTTCGTCGGCCGCCGCCGGTACCCCGTCCCTCGAGGCCGTCAAGAGAGGACGGGGCTGCGTAGCAGCACGGTTCGGGGAGAATGTCGTGGTAGGGGTCTACTTCTCTCCGAACCAAACTCTTGCCGAGTTCCACAACTCTCTTGCGGAGTTGATGAACGTCGTCGTCGGGTTTGGTTCCCTCCCCGTGTTCGTCCTCGGGGACTTCAATGCCAAGAATTTGGCTTGGGGTTCCCGGTTGACGGACACGCGGGGCAGGATGGTGGAGGACTGGGCTCTGGAGACAGGCCTGGTCGTCCTAAACCGGGGTTCTGTCCCCACGTGTGTGCGGATGTGGGGTGAATCAGTGGTGCACATCTCGTTCGCCAGCCCCGCTCTGTCGCCGCGTGTAGTTGACTGGCGCGTCATGGAGGGGGTGGAGACCTATTCCGATCACCGGTATATCCGGTTCGACGTCTCCGCCCAGACCTCGGATGCGCCGGTCCGACGGGCCCCAAGTGGTCCGCGGTGGGCGCTGAAGCAGCTGGACCGGGAGCTCCTCCTGGAAGCCTCGATCGTGCAGGCCTGGGTGTCACCACCGGACAGGCCTGCCGACATCAACGACGAGGCGGAGTGGTTCCGGGAGGCCATGTCCGACATATGTGACGTGGCAATGCCCCGGGTCCAGCCTAGAAGTGCCTCGCGCCAGTTTTACTGGTGGTCGCAGGAGCTGACAGCTCTGCGCACTGAGTGCGTGGCTGCGCGACGCCGGTGCACCAGGCACCGCAGGCTCCGTATCAAACCTCCGGATACGGAAGCCATTCAGGCGGAGCTGTACGAGGGGTACAGAGCGGCGAAGACCGCCCTCCAAGTGGAGATCCTACGTGCCATGGGTTTGGCCCGCGAGGAGTCGCTGGGAACTCTAGACAGGGACCCGTGGGGACGCCCGTACAAAGTGGTGCGGGATAAACTCCGCCCATGGGCTCCCCCGCTGACGCAGAGTCTCCGGCCCCAGCTTGTGGACGTGGTGAGCGCTCTGTTCCCTTCGCGAGAGGAACACACCTCCCTGCCTATGGCTCCGCCTACTGCGGTGCCCGATGCGGACCACACCGCCGACGACGACAACGACGACGACGATGCTCCGGAGGTGACCGAGGTAGAAATGAGAGCGGCGGTACGCAGGCTTAATGCCAAAAATACCGCCCCAGGACCCAACGGCTTACCTGGGAAGGCCTGGGTCCTGGCCATGGAGGCTCTCGGGCCTCGACTTAGGGGGCTCCTAAGCGCATGCATGGAGAGGGGCCAGTTCCCGCTTCGTTGGAAGACGAGGAAACTGGTCCTCATAAAGAAGGCAGGGCGCCCTGCGGACTCTCCGTCCGTTTATCGGCCCATCGTGCTGCTCGACGAGGTGGGCAAGCTCTTTGAAAGAGTCATTGCAGACCACCTCGACAGCCAGCTGGTGCGTGTGGGGCCGGATTTGGCGGAGAGCCAGTTTGGTTTCCGCAGAGGGCGCTCTACGGTGGACGCCATCATGCGCGTGCGAGCCCTGACGACGGGGAATGCTGTTGCCCAGGGTGGGGTCGTCTTGGCGGTGTCTCTAGACATCGCCAATGCCTTCAATACCCTGCCCTGGAGTTGCATCAGGGAGGCACTCCGGTACCACCGGATGCCAACCTACCTCTGTCGTGTGGTCGAGGCCTATTTGACGGACAGGGCCTTCATCTACCCCGGTCACCAGAGAGTGTAGAACCAGCAACAGATGTCGTGCGGTTTCCCACAGGGATCGGTCCTGGGGCCGCATCTGTGGGACATCGGATACGACTGGGTGCTGCGCGCCGACCTCCCTAGCGGCGTCAGCGTAGTGTACTATGCTGACGACACGTTAGTCCTGGCGCAGAGGAGGTCGCACCAGGCGGCGGCCGAAGTAGCGGCACGCGGGGTTGCGACAATCGTCGAAAGGATCCGGCAATTGGGACTCGACGTGGCCTTGCACAAGTCCGAGGCCATGTGTTTTCATGGTCCTCGGAACGCGCCACCGTTGGGGTCCCAAATAACGGTAGGAGGGGTTTCCATCGGCGTCGAGTCAACGATGAAGTACCTGGGACTCGTCCTCGACAGCCGGTGGAACTTCGTGGAGCATTTCAGACGTTTGGCTCCCAAACTGGAGCGGGCGGGCGCTGCATTGAAGCGGCTCCTGCCCAATCTAGGGGGTCCAAACGCCTCCTGCCGGAGGCTCTACACGGGGGTCGTGCGGTCCATGGCCCTCTACGGGGCTCCTGTATGGCCGCGCTCTCTGGCGCTGCGGCCAGCCCGCCGGTTGAGCGCGGCCAAAAGGGTCATGGCCATCCGGATGGTCCGGGGATACCGCACGGTCTCCTGTGAGGCAGCGAGCCTCCTTGCCGGATTGCCGCCATGGGATCTGGAGGCAAAAGTCCTCGCGCACTTATGGGAGTGGCGCGAGGAGGCGAAACGCCGGGGCGAAAGCCTGCTGCCGCGAGAAATCGCGGTACAGCGGACGGAGCTCCGGTGGGATCTCATGGTGTCATGGAAAGTACGGTTATCGCAACCCAATGCTGGGCACGCCACGATTGCGGCGATAAGTCCCCTCTTTGAGGAGTGGCTAGAGAGGCGCCACGGCGTCCTCACCTTCCGCCTGACGCGGGTCCTCACCGGATGCGGCAGTTTCGGGAGGTTCCTGTGTCGGATAAGGCGGGAGGAAACGTCCGGGTGTCACCACTGTGTGGATCACCCGGAGGACACGGTGGAGCATACGGTGGAGGTCTGCCCGGCTTGGGCAGAGCACCGCCGTGTCCTCGTGGAGGCGATTGGCGGCAGAGATCTCTCGCGTCCGGCCCTGGTTCAGGCCATGGTACGGAGCGAGATGGCATGGGCAGCCGTCACCTCCTTCTGCGAAGCAGTAATGCTCGCGAAGGAAGAGGCGGGACGGTTGAGGGAAAGGCAAGTTTCGCGCCCTCTCGCCCCTAGCCGCCGCAGGAGATGCCCTGGGCGTCGGGAATCCCAGGCGGATTTCCGGCCACCGTAGGCGCGGGCTTGCGGACGGTGAGCAATGGGTAGTTCACCGTCCGGTAAGGACCAGGCTCGGGCCGACGGCGCGTCGTATTCCACGCGCGCCTCAAAGAGATGTCGTCAGCACATATAGTAGGGGTCCACTAGGGCCGATGCCTGCTGGGGTCGCGGGAAGGTACTTATGGGTCACCGAGGCCCCCGCAACACAGGCAACAGGAAGGAATACGGGTGGGTTTTAGTCAGTAAGAGTCTGACACACCCTCCCGCTCCGCCCAGAGCGGGAGAAGTTATTTGATGATTTCACACCCTCAAAAAAAAAAAAAAAGGCCTCCCAGGATGAAAACGAAAAGACGCAACCAAACCTGAAGCTGAATCAGCCAGTAAGTCGTACTAAGCAATCTGAGTTTGAAGACGGTGAGTTCCCGTCCTTTATATCAAACAGCGAGCCACGTAAAAGTTACCAAAGTCTGCAGACTAATGAAAGGAAGACAGAAGAATTGGATGCACTAGTGAAGGCAATGGAAGAAAAAATAGCTTCAATGGAGAATGAATTAAAAAACATATTGTCTGAAAATAATTAATTAAAGACAATCATTATTTATAACGAAAATATTATAAATAATTTAAAAGAAAGGTGTTATACAATATGTAACAAAAACCCTGTTGTTCCTTCTTCCTACGTTTTAAGAATCGGTTTACTGAGCGATAAAGCAAGTCATGTATAAAATACTGTTCAATAAAAACAATTAAAATAAATATTTAATTATTAATATTTGTAATGTTTAATTGATTTATTACCTCTGCAATTTTGCATAAAGCGATGTCGCGAAACCAGAAGTAGATAGAACGTGCCCTCCATTCTCTTTGATCGGTGCCGCCGCGCCGCATACCGCCGCCGCATATCTACCTATTTTTCTATACAAGTTCGTGACCAGATTCAGTGCTATTCTGTAACCTTATCACCGTGAAAACTTAAGTGAAGTGAACGTGGAGTGAACGGTTAGTGTCATCCCACCTGATACTAGGGATGGACCAAGGATTACATTTACAATCATAATCGAGATTTAATAATATTTTTATGCTAATTCTGTTGATCATAATCAGTTAACGGATTAAATAAACGCAATCTCGTGACCCAACCGCGATTTGTTTTGAAGAAGCGATAGTGGATTGAGTCGACTAAAGACTGTGCGACGTTATTCAGCGTTGTTATTAACCCAAATCTATTCACTAAGAAGAGATAACCGAGTGTCTCAAGTGATAAAGTGCTAAAAGTGTGCCTGGCTGACGAACCATAGAATGTGGATACATTCTATGGTTCGTCAGCCAGGCAGCCTCACAAACTACGTGGAATCCTAACTAAACGATGTGCGTGTCTGTGTACACAAGCCATTTGAATAAAAAACGTGCGAATTATTTAATAAGTACCTTTCTAATATCCTACGCGTTGCCAATAATAATATAATATTCATAAAATCACCGTCATCAATACTATAACAAAATTCAGCAGTTCAAATGACACTCGCGCAGCTCGCGCACCGGCCGGCGCACAGTGGGCCCATACTGAAAATTAGTGGACTTAGGCAACAAAGTTCCTATATCGATGCGATTTTTTTTTTATATGACGTGTTATATTATTCCTGACAACTTTTATTCTTATAAAATTTCTTCTAAAGTTGATAGTTTGTCTTGAAAAAAATTAATTAGATTTTTTTGTATGGAGCGAATCACGTTTAATTTTTTTTCTTCAATTGTACTAATATGTTGAGTGTGTGGCGTAAGTATATGATAGCTAGGGTCATTTTCTATCCATGAAAAAAAAATCAGCGCCGGCCATCTGCGGCAGCGCGAGTAATCATTCGGTAAAAAAAAAATGATTTGGAAGATTTTTTTTGTCATTTAAAATAAATTCAAAGCATATTTTTTGTCTCATTTGGCTGTTTTCACCTTCTTTTTAGTTAAATAAATAGTTTTAATAGCGCATACGTACTTATAACTAGTAATTCTGGTAGAGATTTAGTTATTATTGCATGTTGTTGTGCGCGCATAACTAATGAGTCATCGAAAAATGCTCGTCTCTGATTGGCTGTGTTATTTTTTAACTGCACGTTATCTATTGTTGAATAAATATATCGTAATGTTTCAGGTTATACTAATTTTGTTAATGATAGGTGAAATAATTTAAATTTGTACGGGCAAGTCGTTGATAATTATCTACATAATCAACTGTATGTATATTATTATAGTATAAGTTATCGTACGTATGATCAATATGAAACTGTGAAGTAATTGTAGCCCTGAAAAGGGCTGTTTGTCATATTCCTAACCCTGATGGGCTTTTGTGGGAATAATTTAGAGCCGGATCACATTATTTCTTGTTCCAGAAGTGCTAGTGGATCCGGCAAATTTTCGGACTCTGCTATGAGGCATTCTTCTTCCTCCATAATTTCACTGTCACAGGGAGGCTCAGTAGTCTGTAACAACTGAGTTGCTTCAGGCAACAACTCATTATGAACCTGTTTCATTATTTTAGGCCTTATGTAGGATATGTGGGGATCAGAGCTTATTAGAAGTCCATGGAGGATGTCTTCGTTTGTTGCTATTCTCCCCGTTTTCCGAGTGTGCCTCTCCCTGACGTTTCTGAAGTCCTTATTACGGGCTTCCGAAGCTTCTTTAGATAAGGTACCTAAAACGAATAAGTACATACATTTTAATTTCAAAACGCAATCGAGTCAAATAATACATCAAACTATATTTACGTTTTAATGAACGAAATTTTTTCGTGGATAGAGAATGACCCTAGCTATCATATACTCACGCCACACACCCAACATATTAGTACAATTGAAGAAAAAAAAAACGTGATTCGCTCCATACAAAAAGATCTAATAAATTTTTTTAGACAAACTATCAAGTTTAGAAGAAATTTTATAAGAATAAAAGTTGTCAGGAATATTATAACACGTCATATAAAAAAAATCGCATCGATATGGTAACTTTGTTGCCTAAGTCCACTAATTTTCAGTATAGGCCCACTGTGCGGCGGGCGGCTAGGCTAGCTTCATCCAGTCCAAGTGAAGTGATGTTGCTATGGCAACGGGAATCGAGTGAAGTGATAAGATCACGATACTCGCGCGTCGTGCTTACCGACTCACTTCACCTAGCCGATTCACTTCGGCGCGGGTGGTTACTATGGTTACGAGAATCGGATGAAGTGATAAGATCACGCCGCGCTTGCGCGTGAGGCGCTGTTATTAATATCAAGTTGTTTTTTTTTTTTTTAATTTGCCGTGTTTTATTTTTAAATGCGCGACAAACAAAAATTTGGTTTTACCACCTTTATATCAAAATTCAAAATGGCGGCTACACACATTTTTCATCATGGGTGTCGTTTTCATGGTTTTCGGGGGTGTTAAATCCGATAGGAAGGTCACCATTAAAAAGCAAGATGTAGGCTGCGAAAATGTTCAGATTTTTCATCATGGGTGTCGTTTTCATGGTTTTTGGGGGTGTTAAAGCCGATAGTGAGTTCAAAATTAAAAAGCAAGATGGCGGCTGCAAAAATGTTCAGATTTTTCATCGAGGGTGTCGTTTTCATGGTTTTCGGGGGTGTTAAAGCCGATAGTGAGGTCAAATCTAAAAAGTAAGATGGCGCCTGCGAAAATGTTAAAAATTTTCATCATGTGTGTCGTTTTCACGGTTTTCGCGGGTGTTAAAGCCAATAGTGAGTTCAAAATTAAAAAGCAAGATGGCGGCTGCAAAAATGTTCAGATTTTTCATCGAGGGTGTCGTTTTCATGGTTTTCGGGGGTGTTAAAGCCGATAGTGAGGTCAAATCTAAAAAGTAAGATGGCGCCTGCGAAAATGTTAAAAATGTTCATCATGGGTGTCGTTTTCATGGTTTTCGCGGGTGTTAAAGCCGATAGTGAGGTCAAATCTAAAAAGCAGTATGGCAGCTGCGAAAATTACCAAACCTTTTGGAATAAAAAAAAAAACAAATTGGGTTACTGACTGAATTTCTGTTTTGCTATTTTATTTAAAAAAAAAATCTTAAATAGTACCTAACGTTTCAACACTTAAATACTAGTTTTGAAATAATATAAAATGATCAATAGAATTAGCATAAAAATATTATTAAAATCTCGATTATGATTATAAATGTAATGCTTGGTCACTCCCTAGCATCAGTGGGATGACACTGACAACTCACTCCAGGCGAGTTTTCACGGTGAGATTTTTACAGAATCGACATGCTTGTCAGCTGTTGTTTATCAGTATCACTTTAACGAATTAATCTTTGAAAATCTTGGTTTACACTCTTTTTAAGCACAATTGATAACTGTTAAAACTACATTTAACACTTCACAAAGTTAAAAAAAAAAAAATTCGCCGCGTCTGTCACATAAAACCTGATGTACCTTTATTACATATACATTTTAATGCATTAATTTATTATGATATCTACTTGACGTGGCCGCCAAGTTGCTGTTCGATATGACCATCTTGTACCTCTACACTTCTTGGCTCATAGTCGGAGGGAAGTAGTGATTGGACGCGACAATAGTGAAATAGGTGCTAGCCATCTTCTTTGAGTACTCTCCTAACGCGCATATGGTTTACTCCGAGTTCGTGTCCCACTGAGCGTGTACTTTGCGTTGGATCGTGCTCAAACAAGTCCAAGACTTCTGTCTCGAGTCCTCGGTCTGCCTGCGTCAGCTCGCTGTGTTGGACTTGCCCGTGTACATTGCCGGTATTGTACGTACGTATGTGCAAACGTTGGAATGCCATCGCCGACGGTAATGGTAGACGCGCAAAACATTCTTGGTAGAGTCTGCGTTTTTCTGCATAATTGCAGTCACAATTCCGAAGACACATCAACATATTAAAATATTCTACGTTAGAATAAGTTATGGTCAACGTTTACGTAAACAAAACACAAGTCACTCAATACGTAGGTCAACTCAATAACATCCATTCGGAAGTAAGCTGCGCGGGAGACTAAGGAAGTGATTCGCAAGGAGACGGATGGCGGGCACCGCCCCGCCACCTGCCGGGTAGGTAGGTGCGTGGTACCGACCTGGGGCACGTGCGTGGCGGCAGTTTTTGGCGGCATCTTTTGTCGCATCAAAGGAAAGCCGCCGAACTCGTAGGCTATTTAGCGAAATAAAGATGTACTTGTAAAATCAGATACTCTAAACATTTTTTTGAATGTGTCGATTTTAATAGTTATTTGATTTTGACCTCTCGACTAGCCAATGCTTAATTTTTTTTTATTTGAATTTCATCATTGTTCTGTTTAAAGGTAAATGTATACGTTCCTAAAAGGAACAACAGGGTTTTTGTTACATATTGTATAACCACATCACAAAACCTGGGTATTACCATGCAAACTGAAACAAAAGTCTATACTATAACTTCAAAAGGTATCGAGACAAACAAAAAGTTCCTAGAACCAGAAACAGAATCTAGTAATAGTACTAGGTTCTGTTTCTAGTTGTAGGAACTTTTTGTTTGTCTCGGTGCCTTTTGAAGTTATAGTATAGCCGTCCGTTCGTTTCAGTGCCATAAGGCACCAAAACGGAATGAAGGCGAACTAATAATATTGACCTTTCCCAACCAATACACCAAGGCAACGTCAAAGAAAATAATGATAATTGGAGGCAATCTGTGCCGAAGTTTAGCATCGGAATTAGTGCGGTCCAGAATGAACAGCAACTATGATAAATACAACATACAGGGATTAGTATACCCTGAAGCACTGATGGCAGTCTTCACGCATTCTTGTGACGTGCTCCAACTTACGCAACATGACAAGCTGGTGTTGTGTGTAGGGGAAGAAGACTTGGATCCACTAAAAGTATCACATGAGTTGTATTGGATATTAAAACAAACAAAGGTGTCTGTAATATGACTTTCGATTTGTCAGGAAATATATCTTAGTGAGAAACAACTTAATAACATGATTCGTTGTGTATCGAGTAGGTTTGAGCATTGTAACTTTGTACAGCTTAAAACAATTCATCGCAATAGATATAAATATATTCAAAATATTTGTTCCAATTAAATTTAGTTATGGATACAATTGGCTATAACAAGAAATTTATACCATGTAATACCGAAATCAAATGTAAAATAAAAACAAATAAACAAAATAACAACGACAATGGGCTCAAATACACGTCACAACAAAAAATAATAACATAATACTATTCCGTCACAAAAGGGAAAAAAAAGGGTAAATAGAGTCACTGGTCCATTAGATAATGCCGTCCGCAATTCAAACTAAATTTGTTTTCGTCTATAACTCATGTCATGCACCAAAAGTAAATATAGCAGGCGTAATTAACAAAGCAGAGACAATTGATGTTTTGTGTGTTACTGAGCATAATATGCTACTAGGCGATGGAAACATGCTCAAGTTACCGGATTACAAATTGGGCGACAGTTTTTGTAGATATAGAAGAAAAGGTGGCGCGTGTATTTTAGTAAGAAATATTCATAAATTCAAAGTTAAAAAGAAGTAAAAAAGGTGTAGTCATAGAACTCACGCAACATAATGTAACTGTCGTCTGTATGTATAGAGTTCCGAAAAATACCCATATAAAGATTCATCTTTATCTTTATTTCGAAACGCTTGAAAATTTACTCTTAATACACTTGAGAAAACTAATAAAACTATAATAATTTGCGGGGATTACAATATAAATATTCTAAGAAATGATCAAGTTACCAAGACATTCATGAATACAGTTTACGGATTTAACCTCAAAATACTTTCTAAACATCCCACTCACTTGTCTAGCGGTACCTGTATATACAATATATTTCATAATGCGCGTGGTAACAACGGAGAAGTAATTGAGACTGTACTATTGGACCACACTGCGCAAATATTAAAAAGCAATGTAAAAAAAAAACGTGTGCAATTCAATAGTGGAAAATTGAAATACGAGACTTTTCTTTTAAATATATAGAAAAAAATTTTGAGTGTATTGCAAGCTTTAGCTTCAGTGAGGCTTATGAACTAATTGACCCAAATTTAGCATACGACAACTTTATAGACATATTTAAAGTCTTTTAAGACCTATGATTTCCTGTAATATTTGTAACAAAGACTATTAAAAAAAGACAAAAATGGCTATCCAATGGCATAAAAACGTGCAGCAAAATAAAACGCAAACTACTGTGGCACTACCGTAAAACAAAAACTGAGAACAATAAAATAATATACACTTCATATATAGCTCGATATAATGAAATTATAAGACTATCAAAGTATGTACAAAATAATCATTAAAATAACACATCTAATAATTAAAGCAAAGCAACTTGGAAAATTATTAATGATAACAAAGTTGGTTTCCCTCATGAACCAGTAACGAAAATTATTCACGATAATAAAGAAATAGCAAAAACTAAAGAGATCTGCAATGTATTCAATGATTTTTTGTTATTTAGTCACATCTATCGGTTATCTAGTGA
The DNA here is from genome assembly GCA_905333075.3 of Atethmia centrago. Taxonomy (NCBI): domain Eukaryota; kingdom Metazoa; phylum Arthropoda; class Insecta; order Lepidoptera; family Noctuidae; genus Atethmia; species Atethmia centrago. Next base: position 5,937,608 of record HG995367.1, on the reverse strand, counting down.
ACTATTTGCTTACAACTACTTCTGACTGTGTTGCCCTCCTATAGCTTCTTGACTAGGCATACAGATGCGTTACTTAGTGTTTTGATTAGTGTTGGGACACAGTCGATTAATTTGTCGATTTCAATTCATTATTTTTCGTGTTTAATGATGGGACATATTCGATAATATCTTGTCGATATTTTTGAAATTACTTAACAATCAATTGTCTCAATAACATTTATTTTTGGTTAATATTTTTCGAGTACTCTCTCCTATTTATTTCTTGTGTTTATTGTTATTCGTGTTTAATTCCTTACCCGACTGCAGTTGATTGAAGTCGTCTGACGCCGGTGTCACCCTAATAAGGAACATTTTTAAGGCCTGGGAAGAAGCACAGGATGCCATTGGAATCTTTTGCGGCCTCTCTAAGGCGTTCGATTGCGTAAACCATGAGAAACTTCTGCTGAAACTAGAGCAACATGGGCTTAGAAATATAGCTCTTGATTTACTAAGATCATACCTAAAAGATGGAAAGGTTTAAAGTTCAAGTAAATGGTGTAAACTCATTGTCATTTTTTGCTCATTGCTCATTGAAATGGCAATTGCGTTCCTCAAGGTTTGATTTTGGGTCCATTCCTCATTTTAGTTTACATTAATGATTTACCCCAATTATTTCTAAATCAACCGAAGATGGTGATTTGCAGATGGCACATCATTAATCTTTAAAATAGACCGACGATCACAAAATTTTGACGACGTGAATAACTCTATTCTTCAGGTCCAAGATTGGTTTACGGTAAATAAATCGGTAGAAAAAAAACAAATGCATGAGATTTAATTTCCTTATGTTAGAATAGCGAATGTAATCTCATATTGAATGGAGAAAAACTGGAATTTAATAATCTAACGGTTTTCCTAGGAATCACTCTAGACGATCGTGTTGGATCATTTAGCTCCCTTCAAAATGGTTGAGCTGAATGGTGCTGATCCACGCGTCATGTTCGTGAACGGGCGCCGTCAGTAGAGACTGGTCATCTCTTAGCTGCCACGGCTTATTTTAACTTTAATTTTTGAATTGCTTTTGTTTTTGTTGTAATCTTTTTATTACGGACGCTTTTACGTTTTGCATCGTTCTCACATGTATAATATCAAAATGAATGATGTAAACAATATTTTGTAACCATAATACGTTGATTTAAAAGAGTGTCCTTGGAGTTTCTTGCCCGTTCTTCTCCATAGGTACCTACTACGCTTTGGAATGGGCAACTAGCTTCATCTTTCTGACTGACTGACACAACCCTTGACAATTCAAAAGTGCCTGTAATTGGTTTATTTGAAATAAATGCTTTGAGTTTGAGTTTGAGTTTGACGAAAAACTACAATGTGGTATGTGGTCCCACATACTTATAACATCTCTTGCGGGGCAGCTAAGCTTGGCCGCTTATGTTGTTAGAAAGATAAAACAGTGAACAGATGTAGAAACCGCGCGATTGGTCTATTTTAGTTTCACTTCCACAGCATTATGTTGTATGACATTTACTGGGGGGTCGGGCTGCTGACATTGAATCCATCTATAGATTGCAAAAGAAAGCTTTCAGAGCCATTTATAATCTATGTCGTCGTGAATCTCTTAGGGAACAATTTAAGAAGATTAATATTATAACGACACCTAGCCAATTCATTTATGAAAATATTATGTACCTATGTAAGTAAAAATTGACATATTTTTATAAAGTAAGTGATAGACTTAATTACAATACTAGAAATAAAGATAAAATAGATCAACCATTTTTCAGATTATCTAAAGTATGTAGTTTTATACTATGTAGTTCCTGTGTTAAATGTTACAACAAAATATTTTTTGGGTGATAAATTATCAAATAACTTCTCCCGCTCTGGGCGGAGCGGGAGGGTGTGTCAGACTCTTACTGACTAAAACCCACCCGTATTCCTTCCGTTGTCTGTTTCAACGCGCCGTCGACCCGGGCCTTATCGGAGCTCACACACCATCCGCAAGCCCGTGCCTACGGTGGTCGGAAATCCGCCCGGGATTCCCGACGCCCAGGGCGTCTCCTGCGGTGGCTAGGGGCAAGAGGGTGCGAAATTTGCCTTTCCCTCAACCGTCCTGCCTCCTTCTTCGCGGGCATTACTGCTTCGCAGAAGGAGGTGATGGCCACCCATGCCCTCTCGCTTCGTACCTTGGCCTGAACCAGGGCCAGACGCGAGAGATCTCTGCCGTCGATCGCCTCCACGAACAATTAAATGAAAGAAAATTTAAAACTCATATTAAAAGTGCACTTTGTAAACAAGCATATATTATATCCAAGATAAGAATGTTTGGAAACATGCTGGTTCAACTCCATAGGACAATGTAGTCTAGACAAATTCAAACTGGTTGCTATTTTAATTGTGTAATTTATTAAGTGATAAAAGTAATAAATCGATGTTGATTTTACATTCTGTGATTACTTTAACTCTCACCTATTAGTTCTTTTTTTTTCTAGGAACTCGTATCCAATTAGTAGTGCCTTATAATGGCTACTAATAAACAAGAAAAAAAAAATACATCAGCTAATTGCTAAAAAACAAATGATTTTTGAGCGAGTTAATCGCTTGTATGATGCATCTAAACATATCTCCAATTTTGCTTGACGCTCAAATGAGTTATTTCTAGCGCAGTCTGAATCTATTCTTCTTGCCGGATTGCCGCCATGGGATCTGGAAGCAAAAGTCCTCGCGCACGTATGGGATTGTCGCGAGGAGGCGAAACGCCGGGGCGTAAGCCCGCTGCCGCGAGAAATCGCGGCACAGCGGACGGAGCTCCGGCGGGATCTCATGGCGTCATGGATAGTACGACCCAGTGCTGGGCACGCCACAATTGCGGCGATAAGTCCCCTCTTTGAGGAGTGGCTAGAGAGACGCCACGGCGTCCTCACCTTCCGCCTGACGCGGGTCCTCACCGGACACGGCAGCTTCGGGAGGTTCCTATGTCGGATAAGGCGGGAGGAAACGCCTGGGTGTCACCACTGTGTGGATCGCCTGGAGGACACGGTAGAGCATACGGTGGAGGTCTGCCTGGCTTAGGCAGAGCACTGGCGTGTCCTCGTGGAGGCGATCGGCGGCAGAGATCTCTCGCGTCCGGCCCTGGTTCAGGCCATGGTACGGAGCGAGAGGGCATGGGCAGCCGTCACCTCCTTCTGCGAAGCAGTAATGTTCGCGAAGGAGGAGGCGGGACGATTGAGGGAAAGGCAAATTTCGCGCCCTCTCACCCCTAGCCGCCGCAGGAGACGCTCTGGGCGTCAGGAATCCCGGGCGGATTTCCGGCCCCCGTAGGCACGGGCTTGCGGACGGTGAGCAATGGGTAGCTCACCGTCCGGTAAGGACCAGGCCCGGGTCGACGGCGCGTTGTATGAAATTATCATACAATAATTTATAATAATATTAATAATTATATTATTATAAATTATTGTATGAATTACCTTCCTATACGGAGTTTATATCATTTATACAAGACCATGTCAAGGTACTCCAGCGCTCACACGATAATAATTCACAGACGGAACCACGTTCTAAGTCTAGTTTAGCTCACAATCGAATAAATAATACGCAAAGTACCGCTAAGTCTTTTGTGTCATGCAACGAACCAGTTTCGAATAACCGTTGCCCGCTATGTGATAACGATGATGTCGATTATCGACTGTTCGATTGTCCACAATTTAAAAATATAAATTCACCGTAAGCTCGTTTCGAATGTATTAAAAAGAAACGCGGCTGTGTTAATTGTTTAAGTCTATCCCACTCTTTGATTAAATGCAAGTCACGAAGCGTTTGTAAAATTTGTAAAAAAAAACACATCATTCCTTGTTACATTTTTCCGAAGTAAAAGGTGATTCACCGCGCGAGCCTGCTCTCTCTGTTTCGCTCAGTGCCGCAGCCAAAACGTGTCTACCGACTGGGACAACTGTTTTGTTAGCCACCGCGCAGATATATGCATATAATAACAGCGGCAGAGATAAGCTTGTTATCAGGTGTTTAATAGATAACGGATCGCAAAATAATTTAATTACTGTGGACTGTTGTAAACGTTTGAACTTACCCATAATTAAATTAGGCAATTCGTATTTACAAAGTGTTGGTATGACCTCAAGACCTGTGCACGGCTTTATTTATCTTAATATAGAATCTCGGATTAATCCTCACAATAAATATTATATACACGCGTTAGTTGTTGACTGCATTACATATAAACTTCCCACTAGTTTAATTAGATTAAATGACGATAATAATAACATGTCTTATTTAAATAATTTACCGCTTGCCGATCCGACCTGGAATGTACCAGGTAGAATCAACGTTGTGCTTGGAGCACAGCTGTTCCCTTTTATTTATTTAGGAGACAGGGTTGACTCAGGCACCCGCGCACCTCCAGCTATACAGACTAGTTTCGGTTATGTACTGATTGGTGATATTGATTGTCATAGTAGTGACGTAACACACATTACAACTTCGTTTACCGCGCTTGCCAGCAATGACGTCGAGTCAAGTTTGCAGAAGTTTTTTGAGCTAGAGGAAATTCCACCTCAACGTTTTATTAGTCCGGACGAATTAGAGTGTGAAAATTATTTTAAATCTTCAATCTTATTTAAAGACGATAGATACTTTGTCGATTTACTTTTCGCGCGCACCCCTTCCGAGTTAGGCAACTTACGCGGTGTCGCTCACCGGCGGCTACATGCGCTCGAGCGTAAATTCACCTGCGTGCCAACCCTACGCGAGAATTACAATAAAACTATCACCGATTATATAACTCAGGGGTATTTGTCGGAGGTACCCGTATCTGAATTGACAGAAGAAGGTTACTACATACCGCATCACGCCGTCATTAGACCGGACAAAGACAGCATTCGAGTGGTTTTGGACGCTAGTGCCAAAACGCACTCGGTGTTGTCACTTAATGACATTCTGCATGTTGGACCTAATTTACAAGCCGATTTATTTTTATTATTACTCGACTTTCGTACGTTCCCTGTCGCGATGACCGCGGATATAAAACAAATGTTCCTACGTATCGGTGTAAATAAGCACCACCGCAAATATTTAAGAATATTGTATCGTTTCAATAATAATGAACCTATACGCACCTTTAATTTTAACCGCGTTCCCTTCGGACTAAAGCCTAGTCCTTATTTAGCGATGCGCACACTACGCAACTTGGCGTGTGAGCATGGCGACCGCTTTCCTGAGGCTTCTAAATTAGTAGAAACTCAGTTTTATATGGACGACTATGTCTATTCTGTTCCTGATGAACAGGTCGCTATGCGATTATCCCGCGATTTAATTGATTTATTTAAAGTAGGCTCCTTTGACCTGGTAAAATGGGCTACTAACTCACCCACTTTATTTGAGATTCTCCCAGAGTCTCACCGCTTATCAGTTAATTTTTCTGGCATGGATAATGATATCCATAATTTCAAAATCCTTGGATTAACCTGGGAACCCGCCGATGATTATTTCTCTTTGACAACAGCTACTGTAGAAGATAAATGCACGAAGCGCGCGATTCTATCGCTAGTTGCACGCTTGTTCGACGTACTCGGTCTCGTAGCACCAGTTGTGTTGTACGCAAAAATATTAATTAAGGAACTTTGGCTAGCTAAAATAGGTTGGGATGAGGTTCCTTCGGACTCACATCCTCGACATCACTAATCAGTTTTCCGCTTTTACGCGCGATTTTCCCTCACTCTCTTCTCTAAAGGTTTCTCGCCACATTGGCGTCTTTAGAGAAGCTGTAGTGAACATCGTAGCATTCTGCGACGCCAGCTTTATTGGTTATAGTTGTTGTATTTATTTACACATAACCGATTCTAAAGATAATATCACCGTCCGACTTTTATGTGCAAAGTCCAAAGTTTCCCCGCTAAAATAACAACGCTACCTCGATTAGAACTTGTCGCCGCTTTGCTTCTGTCTAAACTTGTTCGCATTGTCATAGATAAACTTTCCGCTCGTGTACCTATTGCAGGTGTCCACGCTTTCTCGGATTCCACCATAGCCCTCTCGTGGATTCACTCATCTCCCCATAGATGGTCTATTTTCGTCGGCAATCGCATTGCCAAAATACAAGAAAACCTACCGGCCGTTTGTTTTAATCACGTGTCCGGAAAAGACAATCCTAGCGATTGTCTATCCTGCGGCATGCTGCCCTATGATTTAATTGAACTCTCGTTATGGTGGAACGGCTCTACTTGGCTCCATCAGTCCATGAGCGAGTGGCCTTCAAAATTCTCCCCTACTAAATGTGAAACATTGCCGGAGTTCAAATCAAATGTTTTTCTTGTAGAAACATCAAATATTGAACCGCGTATTTTAGACGCTATAGTTGACCGTGTTTACTCATGGAACAAATTGTTGCGTGTATTTATGTACATTCTTAAATTCACGAAAAGGCTACAAAGTCATAGCTCTATTAAAAATATTCAAACCGCCGTAAATGTCATTATTCGAATAGTTCAAAATATGCATTTTTCTAACAACTTAAATTTAATTAATACAGGCGAACTTCCATCTAAGAAGTTGCGCTGTTTGTCTGTCTTTGTTGATCGCTACGGAATCTTACGTATCGGTGGCAGATTGTCTAAATCTGACTTACCATATGAAGCCAAGCATCCCGCGCTTTTACCTAAACGTGACCGCGTAGTTGATCTAATTATTGATCACTATCACAATACTTACTGCCACACGGGCCCCGGTTTACTGATGTCTATTATAAGGCAGCGATTTTGAATATTAGATGGCCGAACAGTCATACGTTCCCGCTGTCGGAATTACAACACTTGTTTTCGTCTAAAACCTACTCATCTAACTCCTAAAATAGCTGAACGTGTCCGTGATGCCTTTGTACATACCGGAGTAGATTTCGCTAGGCCTCTTGCTTACACACCTATTCGCCGTAGAGGTCAACGCTCGCAAAAAGTTTATTTATGCTTGTTTATATGTATGGTAACTAAAGCCATACACATCGAACTTGTATCGGACCTCACCTCCGAAGCTTTCTTATCCGCATTTAAGAGATTAATTTTCCGCCGCGGTCCAGTGTCTGTCATGTACTCAGACAATGGTACCAATTTTGTTAGCGCTAAGGCGTAACTTGATGATATTTATTATTTCTTATTAAACTCGACTGTCCAGACGGATATTAAAAATGAGCTTCTTAAAACTCGCATTGAGTGGACAAGAATACCGCCGCGAGCCCCGTACTTTGGAGGTATTTGGGAATCGAACATTAAGAGTGTTAAAACTCTTTTGTATAGAGTCATAGGAAGGCCGCTTCCCACTTATGAGGAACTCTCGACCGTATTGGTACAAATCGAGGCGCTTTTAAATTCTCGACCGCTTAGTGTTCTCTCATCAGACCCGCATCCGGACGTGCTTACGCCCGCGCTATTTTTGATGTCCAGTTCATTAACGTATTTGCCTTCTTCTGAATTGACAGAAGAAAACATAAATTTAACAAACCGCAAAAGGCTTTTGGATCAACTTGTATTATCCTACTGGAACAAATGGCGAGTTGAGTACTTGCACACGTTGCAAGTTCGCCAGAAGTAGTGCACTCCCGATCGCCCTATAGAGATCGGTACTGTCGTTCTATTGGGTCAGGATAACGTACCACCATTAACTTGGCCATTGGGAATTATAGAGGAAGTTTTTCCGGGATCGGACGGTGTAATTTGAGTAGCTTCAGTAAAAACCGCGTCAGGTACATATAAACGTCCTGTTACCAAGTTATATCCTTTGCCAACCCAATAGAACGATATTATTATGTAGTTTAATTTAGTCTATATAGTTTATATAAAGTATACTTTCTCAATGTTATGCCATTACATAATTATAATTTACCTCAAATTAACTTTATCTTAATCAGATCAAAACGCAATTGCATTCTCTGGAATCTGATAATTAATTCCGAACGCTGTTTCCTTCTGATGGCGTTTTGGACTGCTGCTTAGGGTTCTCTTGATGCTTTCACACAGCCAGATCTATAAACATTATCTCTTCCTCCCCAACCGCTCCGGCTCCGTATCAGCTTTGAAAGCTCTGGACCTTTCAAGGCAGGGAGTATGGTGTGGCATATTTAATCTCCATATAGATAATCTTGATTGTGGGTGGTGATACGGTGTCTGTGGTCCAACTTTTAGGCATATATTGCTGTCGCGGACATGTGAATAGAGCATCAGAGGACTGAGCGGCCAATGACAGCTGTCAGATGTAAAAGAGCGTGCGCGCGAGTCGGTGCAATTTTTACTCTCTAAGGAACCGCATTATAATCTTAATCCATCGCATCCGTTAAATCGATAAACACAAGTGTATTATCCCGTAATCCTTGGGGATTTGCCATTGTAACGTTTAACAGAATAAATATCAACCCGCGTCCCATCGATGTGTGAAAAAACAGACTTTCAAGTGTCCAGCGTGGATGACTTTACGTATAGTGGCCACTTGCGGAGATCTTCAAGGCAGCGAGAAGCTCATTCAGGTACCGCATTTTGCTTTATTTGCTGGGGTTTAACCACCGACGCCACCTGACCGCCACCACACACATACACACATACATAATCAGCCTATAATGTTCCCACTGCTGGGACACAGGCCTCCTCACTGTGAGAGGGAGCCGCCCTGACCGCCACCGATCCCATTTAATTTGTCACACAAAATAGGCACTTTGAATCGGCGTGCATTCCATACGCTGATTTTTCTCCGTCCTCAATCTGCATAGGAAACATGGCTATTTACCCGCCTGTCCCTCCACTAAATTCAATTAGTAACAACTTTCCACAAAAAATATAGTAATTTGCAATAAGGAATGTCAAACAACAAATTATGTCTATTCTATCCCCTTCAATATTTACCTCTCTCTGACATATGGCTATACTCTGTCGGGTCTATAAATTAAGTTATTTAGTAACATTTTCTCTACCTCCCCAATTTTTACGATGTCCTAGGCGATGTTGCCAAACAAATTGCAGCGAACGCGCTAGGCGCGATGACCGGCACTGCATTAAGGTACAAAATGTTTATATTATTTTTTTTGTTTTATCGGCGTGAGAGGGACTTGTTACTTGTAGTGCTATTGGAAACTACATAACTACATTTAAATGTGTTTAAATTTGCGAACAATAATATAAAATAAAACGGCCGAGTGCGTGTCGTACCACAAACAATGAAGTTCCGTAGTTGGGATGAATTTACTTACAAAACAAACCTAACATTGTCGTTGAAAAACATGTTCTCCCATACATCGATATACGTCACAGTCAATTCTCCAACTGCAGTTGGTCGACTATTACTCGTAAACATGTAAAGTTTACTTGGCTGTGATAGTTTTCCTTTTAATTTCTTTATATACAGGGTGTGGCGTAAATAATGGATAACCCTGAAACTGTCGATCGACCAGATTATTATCTATAATTTACCCCACTTATATCGGCATATGCCCATGGAAGACCAAATTATTAATATTTTAAATAAAATTCGTACTTACTCTTACAGAATCAGCTGCCATTTCTACAATGGGTGACTTGTTCTAGTTTTGTTTTTTTTTTATGTCACTCCTGAATATTTGTGTTATCAGACCAAGATTTTTTATTACAATAGAAGATAACATTGCAAAAAATACTTATGCTTAAATTTTAACATTTTTTCTATGGAATTATGCAATTTTAATATAAAAATATCAATAATTTGGTCATCCATTGTCACATGGCGATATAAGTGGGGTAAATGATAGATGATAATCTGGCCAATCGACAGTGGTGCCGATTCTCTTGTACACCGAACTAAACTGAACTATCACTAAAATTTCTTATTTTTGGTTAAGAAAATCCTAAAAGCTATTCTGCAAATAAGTTTCACTAAACATAGAAACAATTTTGACACAACTATAATCGAGTTTGACAGTCGTTAAGTTGAGTAAACCATAGGCCATTTTTTTTCGAAATAGAGGTGACATTATGCGTTCGGCACAGATTACATTCAAAATATTCGACTAATAAACAGAATTTAACGAATAAAATTATCGAAACCATGACATAAGTATCTGTTGTGAAAGACAAAAGTAAAAAAAAATATTGGAAAATTCGAATTTGACTTTATTCATATAAAAAAGTTTATTTCAATGTGTTTGCGATGGTAGCAATGATAATAATAAGCTCCATTAAATAGAATACAAGTGCCTTAAGCTGACCATGTGAGATACCTTGGTTTACACCTCGAAAATCTATTTGAATGTTTACATTTACACAAAACGGAAGCAAGTTGGACTGACACTAAGAAAGTTGTACTAGATAATTGATCGAAAGTCACAATTACACCTGGAAAATAAAACCCTCTTTTACAAAGCTATAATCGAGCCTTTATGGACCTATGGCATTCAGCTAGGGGGAACAGCATCACACACTAACATAGAGATCATACAGCGATTTCAGAACAAGCTTCTAAGAACTATCACAAACGCTTCATGGTTTGTACCAAATGAAGCTCTACGTCATGATCTAAAAATACCAACAGTCAAAGAGGAATTAAAAAGCTATATTAAGACGTATAAAGAAACAACTGAAAAAAAAAATTATAAACTCAGCACCCATATATCCTGGCAAACCACCTAATGGATAAGAAACAGGCTAAAACACAAAATTCCACAGGATTTCATCGGACAAACTTAGCTTGTTGTTTCATAAATACTAGTATGTGTCAGGGGACACATACTCGTACCAAGCAAGACATTAGAACACGTCATAAAAATTACTGAATGTTCTAATACATAGTGAGAGAATGTAAGAAAAAGGAGACAAAAAAAAACTGTCCAGCAGGAAAAGGTATTTAACTCTGAATTTATATCTACTTAACTATCTTACTTAATGTAAACTGACCAAATAAATGTTAAAGCAGTAGCTGATAATAGCTTTGTATTTTAATGTCTTTTAACTTATGAAGCGTACCCCATTTGGTGCCAAACAATGAGATACAATTGTGTCTCATTAGCTGTCCTTGATTGTTTAAGCTTGTTAACACAAGTATACTTTTTTAGAAATATATGTAGGTACTTGTGTTTATTTTATATTACTTCCTAGTGCTTTTGCACCAGGGTTTCAGTGCATTTAATAACAAATTGTACTTGTTTACAGGTATGAGTTTGACTGCTGCTTTGAAAGCCACACCAAGCACCTTGCAAAGACAGCGAGGGACGAGACCGTTCTGTGTGAAAATTATGAGGAATGAGAGTGGCCTGAGAAAAGGATGGCACCTGTGTCTTTGGAGGAAGAATATTGGAAATAAAAACTTAATGATTTTATAACATGATGCAAATGAAATGACTTATGACTTAACAAAAATGTAGCTTTATTATTTATTAAAATATATTGTTTTATAAAAAAATGTATCTTGTTATTTGTGTGTAACTACCATAACGTGGGTTTTTTTAAGTTCTGCTGTTCTGTTGAGCTGGCGTATGGAGCATGGGTACATGGGATAACACATCGGATAATCACTATCTCCAATGAGCTTCCTCACAAACTCATTCCATTCAAACCTTCTGAGCACCTACTGAGCCTCCTCCTGATTGAGCTTTCTCTATAAATCCGGTATATCGTTCAGTAAAGTTTGAAGTCTCCGGCATTCACGTCGCCGTAGGAAAGCTCTATCAAGGACATGTTGGATTTGTCTGTCCCGATCCAGGGAGTAATGTTTTTTCAGCCATTTGGAATGGGTTGGAACGGTCTCGCAATGTTTCCAACTGAACTCTTTCTTGATAGTTAAAAAAAAAATAGTTCTTATTTCACAGAATCTGGAAATGGATTTATCCACTTGTTTTCCAAATCATAATGAAGTCATTAGATGTTCAGTACAAAAATACCTCTAATTTTTCACGAATGAATTTCGTATTTCGTAATAATTTTATTATTTAACTTTCTACCGAATCGACAACAGCTGCAATATAAGCTTCCTCACTGATTTAAGATTTTCCAAAACCACAAGTATCAAAACTGTCAAGAAATATAAGAGAAATGTGTTTTGTAAATTTTAGTACATGACAACTAATTTTATTCCACAACTTTTTAATCGCGATTAAAAATAGTCTGATTTAGTTTGAAAATCTAAATTTTAGGTGAAAAACGTCAAATTCAGAATAGTAAAATTGCTATTTTCACTAAAAAACAAAATTGACATTAGTGCTGTCAAGCAATAATATACATAGTTAATGTATGTTACTTTAGTCAATTTCAGAATGGGAAACGTCCCCGTCGTTTGACAGGACTAAACGAAATTTTGGTGTTTTTTAGTCTAGTTTAGAGAAATTTGTGATAACAGAATCGGCACCAGTTTCAAGGTTATCCATTATTTACACCATACCCTAATACTCGAGGGGATTGGCGCTAATAGCCGAAATACTGGCGCTGCCTAATTCGCCTACAGATGAGCACACCACTTAAATGATCTAAATTAGCCTGTTAAAATATTTTGTAATTTATGTCTAAGTTTTCGTTAAATAAAACATTATGATTATTTTGTTTATTTAATTTGTTTTTTCATATAAAATATATTTTTAAATATTTCTTAAAATTATATAAAACACATTTAAAAATATAAAAAATAGTGACCACCATGACGCCGGTGTCGGGAGCAGGGTCCAAGCTACCGGTGGTTAGGGCTCCAGAGACAGGAGCTGTATCGAGGAGTATTACCTTCTGAATCAGGCCCTTGATCCACCCGCCTAACGAGAGTCATTTTTGAGAACTGGGTTGGGCACATACTTGTAATACGGTACCTCAGAGTTCACAAGTTTATATGTCAAATTAAGTTGCTGGTGAATAATCCTAGCTGCTTGGTTATGTCTGTGCAAGGACTCGCCGTTAGCCAGACGAGAAAAAACAGAGATAATATGTCTGATAGACTCACCCGGACGGTGGCATGCCCGACACACGTCAACCATCCCTTCCTTCATAATATGTCTCCGGTAGTCATTCGTCAACATAACTTCGTCCATAATTACGCAGACAGAATCTTCAATTTCCCCGAAAAGGTCCCCAAAACGTAGCTTGGATACGAACGCTAAGAAATCTACACCGGGCTCATGAAGAGCCTGCGAGCGATAGAAGCACCCGTGTAACTCCTTGCTTTGCCATATCGCCTTGCATTTATCGGTAGTAGTTACTACAGGTTTGCGCCAGTTCTCTTTAGTCATGAAAAATGGGGTGAGCCCCGTGTACGTTACTCCAGCAGAAAAGTGTCTCCTAGAGTGATATGAATGGAACGTATAATTAGTGCGTAATCTGCTGTGAATGTGCGCCACATAAAAAAACTTGTGTGTGTTGTCGTTTTGGAAAAATACCGAAAAACCAATTCCTGCTGGAGTAACGTTGTTCCAGCAGGAAAATTATAAACTGACGATCGGAGAGAGAACTATTGTTCATGGGCAGAGAGCTTATATTTGTGCAAAAATGTGTGCCGAAAATATAATTTGTGCGTCTTCAGATTTTCGAGATATTGCATTTCGTGCTGGAGTAACGTTTTGCATAATCGTGTATCTCTAAAACCATTGTATGTGCGCCTGTAGAATAAACAGACATGAGTAGCTCTTTATTTGTGCGTATTTATTTGTGACAGAATTATATTTAAGAAAATAAATATAAGTTTTAAGTAATCGCGCTTTTTTGAAAAACCGGAAAAATATTGCAGCGCCTAAATGAAAAAACGTATAAGCTCGTTCGAAAATGGATTAAACGGGGAGTCCGTTTAATCCATACAGGCTCATTTTCCCCGGACTGTCATCCATTGTCCCATACATGACTCAAGGAAGGTGCGTAGAGTTGCATCTATCTTGTACAACTCCAGAACCCGCATGAGCCATGTATGTGGCCGAGTCGTAGGCCTTCTTATAATCTATCCAGCACGTCGACAGATCCTTGCGGGATCAACGAACCTGTTGGCTAATGGCCACGTCGATGAGAACTACTACTTCCATTTCTGGTATAGTTCCACACACTCGCTCGATATCCTGCATCCAGTCAGCCTCAGCATGACAGACTGGTACCGACCAGATACTGTGCCAGAACGCAGTTGTGGCGGCATCATCCGGGCGGCACGTGTCTGTCACATTTTGTTCAGGTCACTCCCAAGCTTTATCGGATGAATCGGTTGAGGCATTCAAAGCATACAGACGTGCTCATCGATGCATTTTTAAAATAATATAAATTAACGTTTGCATAATTAGTGACCTATTTTTAGTGCATTAGCGTGTTATACAGAGAAACATTTTAAGTGACAAGCTAAAATAATGAACTGACTGGATTATTCGGTAATTAATATACTGTGATATATGGAAGGCAGCCCCTTTAATCGGAGTACGATGATACGACGCAGCCCTCCACCGACACCGATCCCGGTACCGACCCCGGCTTCACCACCGCCCCAACAACCAAGACAGGACCAAGATGATGCAGTTGAAGTAGTGTACACTCCAGAGATCCAGAACTGGATGGGATCTATTGAACAGTGCCTGAATGAGGTATGTGCTATTGCTTCTGATGGAAAGCTAAACGCTGAGCAGAAGCTAAAAATAAGCAATTTTTGCCGAAAAGTAGGACATGGAGTTTCGCAAATGGCTGTTCAATACCAGTCGCTTAAGCAAAGGGCCATACAAACCCATACCTCCCTTAAAACTATGACCGAAGCTCGAGACCTGTCGGTCTGTCTTACGGAGATGAACGTGACGATTTAGGAGTCATGTACGAAGCAGGATGCAGCTACTACATCTTTTGCAGATATGATGAAGAAGGGTTCCAACAACTTTGTTCGTCCTAAAACTTTTAGTTCCGTGGCGATTTATCCCTGTGACAAAGACCAGTGAAGAAAGTTGTTTAAAAAAGTCAGTTGTAATCCCTTTTCCTTAAATCTGGACGTAAAGACACAGTTAATAAATACAGACCAATATCATAACTCCCTTCAATTTCAAAAATACTAGAGAAAATCATAAACAGTAGGCTAGTTAATTAATTACCTAGAAAAAAACAACATCTTATCCCCTGCGCAATTTGGTTTTAGAGCCAAACTATTGACAGCGGATGCGGTGCATAGCCTGACTGATTATATTTCAGAAGAACTCGGCAAAGGAAACCAGACCCTGGGAGTCTTTCTCTATTTAGCCAAGGCCTTCGACACGGTGTCTGTTTCTGTTCTTCTGAACAAATTAGAGACCATAGGTATAAGGGGAACGCCGCTGAAACTTTTTACTGACTATTTAAATGACCGGTACCAATGTGTTAGAATAGATAATATTTCAAGTGATGGACAGAAAAATACTGGTTTTGGTATTCCTCAGGGAAGTATTCTAGGCCCCACCCTTTTCCTGATTTATATTAATGATTTGTGTAATTTAAATATTAAAGACGGCAAAATTATATCATATGCCGACGACACGGCGTTAATATTTACGCTCAACTAGGTTTTAATACTGTGACTAATTGGCTTCAAAGCAATTTACTAACATTAAATGCCGACAAGACAAAATATATTACCTTTTCCATGCGCAAGCCTCAACTTAACATTACTAACCCTCATCTATATGCCCATCAATGTGGAAACCGTACAGGCAACATGTGTATTTGTCCTTTTATCATCAAAACGAGCAACATAAAATACCTGTGAGTAATAATGGATGACACACTTTCTTTTAAAAATCATTTTGAAAGCCTGGTTAAGAGAGTGCGCAAACTAATATATGTTTTTAAGAAATTGCGAACAATAGCAGATTCAAAATTGATTACACAAGTTTATTTTGCCCTATGTCAATCTATAATTCAATACTGTATCACGTCTTGGGGTGGCGCACCAAAAACTAATTTGCTTCCTCTTAAAAGAGCTCAGAGAGCTATTTTGAAAGTAGCAAACTTCCATTCCTTCTTCTTTCCACAGATCTGCTATATAAATCCTGCAATGTACTGACAGTTCGCCAGCTTTTCATGATGCACTTAGTATTAAAACAGCACACCATGCTTACCTACAATGCCAACAATACTAACAAGAGACGGAATGATATAGTATGCATATCCAATGCAACTTCAAAACATGTCTTTGTACAAAGATTTTTTACATTCTTAGGCCCATTTCTGTACAAAAGATGAAATAAAAAATTAAGTATCTATAAATTAAATTACTATAGCTGTAAGAACATTATACTTAAGTATTTACTAACTATCAATTATGCCCAGACAGAAGATCTACTTGTTGTCTGCAAATAGAACTGCTAACATGCTATTTTACTTTTATCTACCTAAGTTTTATATAATTGATAAGAATTGTAATTGGAAAAAACATATAGACAACATATGCAACAGGCTAAATAGCTTTGCATTTGCACTAAGAAACCTAAGGAAAACTGTTGGAGTAAAAGCCGCTCTACTCGCTTACCACGGTTACGTCTCATCCGTGCTTAGATACGGCATAATAATATGGGGCAATTCTACAGACAGTGATAGAGCTTTTATTGTACAAAAAAAGTGCTTACGAGCTGTGTTTGGTGCAGGTCCATTAGAATCATGCAGACCCATATTAAAAGAGCATACATTATTATCACTGGCATGCTTATACATATTGGAAATGGGCGTGTTTGTAAAAAAACACCCTAACCTATTTAGTAAAGCCGATAGTGTAAACATATACAAAATAGGTAAACACTCAAGGGATCCAACCAGATTGGCTATGCCTAGGTGTAGAACAGCTTTTTGCCATAAAAACTGCAGTCGAATGGCAGTGAAGATATTTAATAAGATACCTAAGATAATTAGAGAACTGCCATCGAATCTACATATTTCAAAGAAGACTCCGAACATGGCTTATTGAAAATTGTTTCTATTCTATTAATGAATTTATGAATTTCAATACAAAGAATAATTTATTACAGACATGAATAACGTAATTAAATTGACTTTGGAATTCTCTAAGCTTATCTTGAACATTGTAATTATTAGTATTTTTATTGTTTGACATTTGTAATTTTTCGTACTTTGACATTTGTAATTTTCAATTTGACATTTGTAATTTTTCATAGTTTGATAGATGTGTAATATTCATAGTTGACATTTGTATTTTAATTTCATGATTTTTTTTTTTCCCATTGTGACATATTTAAATGCATTTTTTTATTTAATTAATTAAAATTATGGCACAACCTAAATTTGCATGCTGAATTTAGTAGGCGGAATATGAAGTACTGTATTGTATTATGAGATCTGTAAGCACCATATTTCATGCAAATAAACGATATTATTATTATTATTATATTCATTGTCAATTTATTCATTATGTTTTTCTGCACTTTCTAGCCTGAAGCACAGGTCCAACCTAGTTCAGGCAAATTAGCAACTGTGCTCTACTTTAATTGTTAAGGTATTTATTGTAAATGTGCCCCTCTTATAAATAAACGATTTTATTATTATTATTATTTATATTATTATTACATATCCACCTCTCATCGCTCTGGAACATGCGATTTTGCGTGTATCGATCAACACGCCGCTTATACCGCCGAATAAGCCGTATTCGGCGGTATATACGGCGTGTACCATGTCCATGTACAAACTTTCTGCTTCAGAAAGTCGATGCGCTCTGTGATACGTGTATTCTCGAGGGCTTATTCCAGTCCCCGAGAGTGCCCGTTTTACAAAACGCATCACTCATGGTCGTGCATTGCCCTTCCTGAAGCAGTATAGTTTGCCGATGAGTATCCTGGCCCTATCGATACGACGTTCGATCCTGCACTGCCAGGCTGGTACTGCTGGTTTTGGTCGAGTAGCTCCGTCAAAGTTTAGAATCTTGGCATTACTATTATTACTATTAAACATTATTAATTTAGAAGTGTTATTATTATATTATATCCTTTATTCCATTAAATACATATTATTAACATTTGTAAATGTTTTTATAAAATAAAAAATATAAAAAATAGCAGACCACCGATATCAGGAACAGGATCCAAGCTACCGGTAGTCAGGGCTCCTGAGAGAGGAACCTCCTGACGATATGCGCCGTGTCCAGAAGTACCGCTCTCTAAATTAAGCCCTTGATCCAGCTGCCTCACGAGAGCCTCTTCAGGTGTTGGTTGATACGATTCCACAAGACTATTTCAGAGCAAGTTGCTGCTGGATTATCCTAGTTACAAGGTTGTGCCTGTGCAAGTAGTCTCCGTTAGTCAGACGAGAATAGCCAGAAATAATGTGTCGGATTGATTCCCCCGGACGGTGGCATGCCCGAGAGATGTCATGTCAACCATTATTATATTTATTATATTATCTTTTATTCCATTATATACACTTAAAATTATATATTTAAATAATAGAATATAAAAACATTTAAAAATATAAAAAATGGTAGCCCACCGGTATCGGGAACAGGGTCCAAGCTTCCGGCGGTCAGGGCTCCAGAGAGAGGAACCTGCTAACAATGCGAGCCGAGTCCTGAAGTACCGCTTTCTGAATAAAGCCCTTAATCCAGCTGCCCAACGAGAGCCTCCTTAGGTGTTGGTCGAGGCTCTTGGCAATTAAGCCATTGGCTGATATGACTATCGGCACAATGATTGCTGAATACACATCTCACATGTCGACGAACTCGCGAGCCAAATTAAGATACTTGATTTGTTTATATTTCTCGGCTTTCACGAGGTTCCCGTCATGAGGGACTGTTATGTCAATAATCATTGCGCGCCGCTCTGTTCGGTCCACCACAACTATATCAGACTTATTGGCAACAATAGTCCTGTTAGGGATGATGGATCGATCCCAGTATGTCGCCATGTGATTTTTCCATTTTCAAGAACTGGGTCGGCACATACCTATAGTACGACACTTCCGATTCCACGAGGTATTTCAGAGCATGTTACTGATGGATACGAGCAATCCTGGTTACAAGGTTGTGTATATGCAAGTACTTTTCGTTAGCTTCACGAGATCACCCGGAGATAATATGACGGATTGATTCTACCGGACGGTGGCATGCCCGACACACGTCAACCGTGCCTGCCTTCACAATAAATCTCCGGTAATTCTTCATCATATAACTTCGTCCATAATCGCACAGAAAAAACCTTTGGTTTCCCCAAAGAAGTCACCGAAACGTAGCCGGGCTACGGACGCTAAGAAATACACATTTTTTATATTATTATTGTTAGTAATAGGCAGTCAAATAACTTTGTTTTTTTTTTTTTGTCTTCAGAGACTTTGTTTAAACCGTTTACAACCCGATGGTAACACCTAAACAATGGCACTTTATTTCACATCGTTGTAGGTCAGGGCATTTTAATAAAAAAAACTGCGTTAACGCACTTAAATAATTGAGATAAAGCACAAATTTGCTTGGGAGAATTTCATACAATGTAGGAATCTACGCTATGCCATTTTTCTTACCCCTAAATATTAAATATAAATGCATAATCAGCCTATAATGTTCCCATTGCTGGGACACAGGCCTCCTCTCATCAAGAGGGAGTGGGCTGTAATCTACCACGCGGGCCCAGTAGGGGTTGGTAGATATCACATGTTTTCGATTTTTTGGTTCTAGGACATGCCGGTTTCCTCACGATGTTTTCCTTCACCGTTTTGGGAGCATTGGTGATGAAATTGTTTACACAAAGAAATATGCCTGCTCGGGTTCGAACCCACGACTTACAACTCATAAGTCGGGGCCTTTACTACTGGGCCACCACTGCTCTCCCTAATATAAATAAGAATGTTAATACCCAAATTAGATGTACAGAAAAGTTAAGAGTTTATTTATCATAAAGTCTATCATTTTGCACACATTATTTGATTACTTTTAATTTTTATTTATGGTGTGATAGCTGTGCCCTATACTAAGACTTGTGAAGCGTGATCCTATATTATGTTAAAAATCGATGCTAATTGTTACAATTTTTTTTCTGTAGAACAACGGTGCGCCGCTGTGTTCGAAGATGTGGAGAAGGAGGATAAATAGAACGCGTTCGTGTACGTCGACCCCGTGCTATAAATGAAGATCAATTAAGTAATATGATAGCCACATAACAAAAGAGCCCTTTCACACCCACTCGCAGTCTCGTAAAGAATTATTTTGACGCAGTAGCAAAATGCTGCTCGCGTGCGATTCGCTCGTGACTACAGAGACTTAAATTTTTCTTACACCATAATTTCCGATGAAAAATGTTTTAAGTCTAGCCAACATGGTCGTTGAAGTTTATGGCGTATAGATAAGACGAGATACGAACCTCTAAATGTGATCTCAAATGCAGAATCGGGAAGAGTTGTTGTGAATATGTGGGGCTGGATGAATATGAATGCTGGTGGACGTATTTCGAGGTGCTTCAAAATAACATGGTGCAAGGTACAATGCGCACGGTGTAGCCACAACTGGACGTACGGTACTGGAATTTTATTTTTTAGGATAATTGCCCGATACACCATGCGCGGGTTGTTCAAGAGTGGTTGCGAGGGCAATTACAGATTAAAACAGTGTCGTGACCCAACGCACCGATTGCCGGACTTAAACCCTATTGAAAATTTATGGGGGTTAATGGGATATCAAAAATGGGATAATAGGGCAGGAAGAACGAAGGAAGTACTTTGTCACCCAATGCGAACAAGCTTGGGACACATTAAGAGGTTCGAATTTGTGCAAAGTCCTGGTCAGGTCCATGCGCAGCCGTTGTGATGCTGTGATAGATTCGGGAGGAGCAGCGACAAAATATTTATATTTATAACATATAATTACATTATAATTTTACAGTTATTTTTAAAATCGTTGCAGGAATACATTGGTAACATCGTAAATAACAACTTTTGCTCTATGACTTTTTGTTTTATTAACATTTTTTAGATCTACAATATGTAACAAAAACCCTGTTGTTCCTTCTACCTACGTTTTAAGAATCGGTTTACTAAGCGATAAAGCAAGTCATTTATAAAAACTGTTCAATAAAAAAAAAAAAAAATATTATTAATATTTGTAATATTAAATCGATTTGTTACCTCTGCCATTATGCATGAAGCGATGACGCGAAACCAGAAGTAGATAGAACGTTCCCGCCTTCTCTTTGATCGGTGCCGCCGCGCCGCCGATTATCTACCTATTTTTCTACACAAGTTCGTGACCTTGTCAGCTGTTGTTTATCAGTATCACTTTAACGAATTAATCTTTGAAAATCTTGGTTTACACAGTATTTTTAAGCACAATTAATATTTGTTAAAACTACATTTAACACTTCACTACGTTAAAAAAACAAATTCGCCGCGTCTGTCACATAAAACCTGATGTACCTATTTACATTTTAATGCATTAATTTATTATAATATCTACTTGACGGCCACGGAGTTGCTGTTCGATATGACCACATTGTACCTCTACACTTCTTGGCTCATTCCAGTCACATTTCCGAAGACACATTAACATATTAAAATATTCTACGTTAGAATAAGACATTGTCAACATTTACGTAAACAAAACACAAGTCACTAGGCACACTTAGGGGGCTCCTAAGCGCATGCATGGAGAGGGGCCAGTTCCCGCTTCGCTGGAAGACGGGGAAACTGGTCCTCATAAGGAAGGCAGGGCGCCCTGCGGACTCTCCGTCCGCTTATCGGCCCATCGTGCTGCTCGACGAGTTGGGCAAGCTCTTTGAAAGAGTCATTGCAGACCGCCTCGTCGGCCAGCTGGTGCGGGTGGGGCCGGATTTGGCGGAGAGCCAGTTTGGTTTCCGCAGAGGGCGCTCTACGGTGGACGCCATCATGCGTGTGCGAGCCCTGACGACAGGGAATGCTGTTGCCCAGGGTGGGGTCATCTTGGCGGTGTCCCTAGACATCGCCAATGCCTTCAATACCCTGCCCTGGAGTTGCATCAGGGAGGCACTCTGGTATCACCGGATGCCGACCTACCTCTGTCGTGTGGTCGAGGCCTATTTGACGGACAGGGCCGTCATCTACCCCGGTCACCAGGGAGTGTGGAACCGGCAAGAGATGTCGTGCGGTGTCCCACAGGGATCAGTCCTGGGGCCGCATCTGTGGGACATCGGATACGACTGGGTGCTGCGCGCCGACCTCCCTAGCGGCGTCAGCGTAGTGTGCTACGCTGACGACACGTTGGTCCTGGCGCAGGGGAGGTCGCACCAGGCGGCGGCCAAATTAGCGGCACGCGGGGTTGCAAAAATCGTCGAAAGGATCCGGCAATTGGGAATCGAGGTGGCCCTGCACAAGTCCGAGGCCATGTGTTTTCATGGTCCTCGGAACGCGCCACCGTTGGGGTCCCAAATAACGGTAGGAGGGGTTTCTATCGGCGTCGAGTCGACGATGAAGTACCTGGGACTCGTCCTCGACAGCCGGTGGAACTTCGTGGAGCATTTCCGACGTTTGGCTCCCAAACTTGAGCGGGCGGGCGCTGCATTGAAGCGGCTCCTGCCCAATCTAGGGGGTCCAAACGCCTCCTGCCGGAGGCTCTACGCGGGGGTCGTGCGGTCCATGGCCCTATACGGGGCTCCTGTATGGGCGCGCTCTCTGGCGCTGCGGCCAGCCCGCCGGTTGAGCGCGGCCCAAAGGGTCATGGCCATCCGGATGGTCCGAGGATACCGCACGGTCTCCTGTGAGGCAGCGAGCCTCCTTGCTGGATTGCCGCCATGGGATCTGGAGGCAAAAGTCCTCGCGCACGTATGGGAGTGGCGCGAGGAGGCGAAACGCCGGGGCGTAAGTCCGCTGCCGCGAGAAATCGCGGCACAGCGGACGGAGTTCCGGCGGGATCTCATGGCGTCATGGAAAGTACGGTTGTCGCAACCCAGTGCTGGGCACGCCACGATTGCGGCGATAAGTCCCCTCTTTGAGGAGTGGCTGGAGAGGCGCCAAGGCGTCCTCACCTTCCGCCTGACGCAGGTCCTCACCGGACACGGCAGCTTCGGGAGGTTCCTGTGTCGGATAAGGCGGGAGGAAACGTCCGGGTGTCACCACTGTGTGGATCGCCCGGAGGACACGGTGGAGCATACGGTGGAGGTCTGCCCGGCTTGGGCAGAGCACCGCCGTGTCCTCGTGGTGGCGATCGGCGGCAGAGACCTCTCGCGTCCGGCCCTGGTTCAGGCCATGGTACGGAGCGAGAGGGCATGGGCAGCCGTCACCTCCTTCTGCGAAGCAGTAATGCTCGCGAAGGAGGAGGCGGGACGGTTGAGGGAAAGGCAAGTTTCGCGCCCTCTCGCCCCTAGCCGCCGCAGGAGACGCCCAGGGCGTCGGGAATCCCGGGCGGATTTCCGGCCACCGCAGGCGTGGGCTTGCGGACGGTGAGCAATGGGTAGCTCACCGTCCGGTAAGGACCAGGCCCGGGTCGACGGCGCGTCGTATTCCACGCGCGCCTCAAAGAGATGTCGTCAGCACAAAGTAGGGGTCCACTAGGGCCGATGCCTGCCGGGGTCGCGGGAAGGTACTTATGGGTCACCGAGGCCCCCGCAACACAGGCAACAGGAAGGAATACGGGTGGGTTTTAGTCAGTAAGAGTCTGACATACCCTCCCGCTCCGCCCAGAGCGGTAGAAGTTATTTGATGATTTCCCACCCTCAAAAAAAATAAAAAGTCACTAGGCACTAGTCACGTAGGTCAACAATAACGTCCACACGGAAGAAAGCTGCGCGGGAGACTAAGGAAGTGCTTCGCAGGGAGATGGGTGGCGGGGCGGCGGGGTAGGTAGGCACGTGGTACCGACCCGCCGACATGCGCGGCGGATGTTTTTGGCGGCACCTTTTCAAAGAAAGCCTCTAGTAGCTAGTAGGCTATTTAGCGAAATAAAGATGTACTTGTAAAATCAGATACTCTAAACATTTTTTTGAATGTATCGATTTTAATAGTTATTTGATTTTGACCTCTCGACTAGCCAATGTTTAATTTTTTTAATTATAATTTCATCAATGTTCTGCTTATAGGTAAATTTATACGTTCCTACAAGGAACAACAGGGTTTTTGTTACATATTGTATATTTTGTAGTAAGTACCGCCCCTGCATTCGCAATGTACTGTTTGTTTACATATCTAGTCAATTGAATAATTAACATTTGAAAATACTGTTGAAGCAGCTGAATATTGTAAAACTATCTTTGCATTGTATAAATTCAACCTACGTTGTATTGTATAATTGCATTGCACAGGTGTGAGTACTATGTATAATAGAGCTACCATTTACCGGTTATGTTATTGACTTGAATGGGCCCTGGCGGCTGAGAGTATGTCATGCTCACTCAGATGTCTCGCTGATGGTGGCGCGTGTGTTGGATCATTTAGCTCCCTTCAAAATGGTTGAGCTGAATGGTGCTAATCCATGCGTCATGCTCGTGAACGGTCGCCGTTAGTTGGGACTGGTCACCTCTTAGCGTCCTCGGCTTATTTGTAATTATTTTATTTAGAAATTGTTTTTGTTTCTCTTTCTACTATGGACGCGTTTTTTTTTATTTTACATCGTCCTCACATTTAGTTTTATAATTTGAACATTATTTTTGTACTAATCTTTATGTATCAATTTAATTTAAAAGAGTGTCCATGGAGTTTCTTGCCCGTTCTTCTCCATAGGTACCTACTACGCTTTGGAATGGGCAACTAGCTTCATATTTCTAACTGACCGACTCCGACAATTCAAAAGTGCCTGTAAATGGTTTAATTGAAATAAATGCTTTGAGTTTGAGTTTGAGTTTAGTGCTTTCTTTCGGTACCGCGTAGAGTTATTCATATTTAGAACGATCAATTTAAATATATTTAATTATATTATGAATAATAATTGATGAATTATTATAAATCATAAAACAAAAGTTATTATTTACCACGTTAGTTATTATTGTCTTGTGAGGTTACCAATTTTTTTATAATTTTATGTGAAACACTTTATGTTAAAAATTATTATTATTTTGTTACACCCAATGTTAACAATCTATTAAGCTGATTACCTGACAATAGTAGTTTATGAAACATTTGCATAGTGGGTATCCACAAGTGTTTTAATATCTAGTTAAGAGCATTTTCATACACTACTTAATCTAAACTCAATAAACTAGTTACTTTTTTCAAAAATATTATATTAAGGTCATGTTCTTGTAAAATATGAATATAACATCAATAGTAACTTGCGTAATTTAATTTAAAAACATTATTTTGTTATGGAAGGCGTGTTATATTATAATAAAAATAAAATTAAGACATTAGAATTGCACGTGCATGAAGATATGATACTATTTTTGATTTCATAATAAGAATTTTAAGATACATTATGAGTGTAGATAAAAATAAAAATCAAAAAATCGAAATTATCATCATTTTGATGATAATTTCTGTGTAAATTTTTGTTTTATGTTAATTTCTGGGTGAATTGGTTGAATTGGTCCGTGGATGGGTGACCATCTTTACATACCGAGACCCCTCCGTGCCTCGGAAAGTACGATAAGCCGTTCGTCCCGGCTGTCATTTGTAGATCTTTGGCAGTCGTTACGGGTTGTCAGAAGCTCGAAAGTCTGACAACCAGTCTTACCAAGGGTATCGTGTTACCCAGTACCTGGGTTGTGGAGGTCAGATAGGCAGTCGCTCCATATAAAATACTGGTATTCAGCTGTATCCGGTAAGACTGGAAGCCGACCCCAACATAGTTGGGAAAAGGCTAGGCAGATGATGTTAATTTCTGGGTGAAACTTTAATATTTCCTTTTGAAACCTTGAATAAGTTAGAAATCTTAATATTAGGGTCATTTTTAGGTAATCCTATTATTGAATATACCGCAACCCATAACCAACCTTAACGCATATTAAGATACCATCCATACCTATTACTGAGTATTAGTCAAATATTAGTGAACCGATTTGTTATTTGCTACTCAATCTAATATTGATACCTGCGTAATGTTCTCCATAATAATTATTATGAAACAAAATATTCTTTTAAATATGAAGTGAAACGGTGATTAAATTTTCTTTCATACTTTAAACAGGCGTAGACTTGGCTTCGGTTTTGGTAAACGTTGATTATGTTGGCGTATTTAGAAAGTTAATCACATAAGTATAATGATTATTGTTTTTTTTTTTCAATATTACTAGTTTTTTTCTCATAAGTACAGGTTTTTATTTTGCCGTTTTTTTTTCCAATCACTAAATAAACTAACAAAATAATGAATAGTTATTACTATTAAGACGCTGACAACACCTAAACCGCGGTCACTGTCAAATTCCATAGAAAAGAAAGAGAAGCGCGATGACACAACGCTTGTAATTTATTGCAAAATATGAAGTAATTATCTATTTACTCAAAACTGAGTTGAGTAATCGAAAATAAAAAACAACCAAGTTCTGCATTCAAACAAGACGTTCTTGTTATTATTTAAATACGTATGTTGATATTTGATACAGATATTTTGGATTAGAACTCGAAAGTAAGAGGTTAGTTTAACGTTAGTTTGTATCAAGATTTTGTTTTCAAAACGTGTTTTGGTAACAACCAAGTTCTGGGAAATATGTTCAAAATTAATATATATTTTTTCTGTTACCACAAACTATACAGTGTTGGCAATTTTTTTTCTTAAGCGAAGCCTATTTTGGTCAATTGGGTCTTGTCAGCGCGGGTCTTGCAGCAATTGGGTATTTATTCACGTAACCATGACTCATTTGTTATACTCGAGACTCGAGAATATTAAGGTGTGTTGTGTAAGAGGAACAGAAGCCATACCTGAGAATATTTGCTTAGTACCATTGAGATTGACAAGGTTCGGAATTTCCTAAAAAAATCATGAAAACCATCCTACGGCCCGTGCGTAAAACTAATAATAGCCAAAATAGAAGATAGTAAACGGCGCGGCGCGCGGCGTAGGCTGCGATCGCGCATGAATGAAAGTAAACGTGCGAGCGAAACGCACACAGTGTTGCCGTTTCCAAACAGGTTTATTTAAATTTTGCAAAACAGACCAACTCACCACGGGTAAATAATCTTTGTCTCTGAAAGGTACTAGGTAACTAAAAACCGTTACCGCTACCTGAAATGTTTACAGCGGTCTTTAGGTAGGTACCTTTCAGAGACAATGATTATTTATCCATGGTGAGTTGGCCTGATCTGTTTTGCAAAATTTAAACAGAGCTGTTTAGGTAGTATTCTTACACAATCACTGACTAAATGGAATGACTAGTAATACATTAATCTGTAGGTATTTCGAAGGTTGTAAGTTAACCACTCTTTCTTACAATAGGTGTTCGTTAGATTATCATTAGCTACTAACATATTATTTCATAGATAGTTATGAAATATTAGGCGAAGTCGATTTTAAATTAGGTAAGGTACATTGGTGTTTATTATGCAAGTAATCAAATCATTCAATGTATTAAAGGATTTGTAAAAGGGAGTGCCATT
This sequence comes from Atethmia centrago, assembly GCA_905333075.3. Taxonomy (NCBI): domain Eukaryota; kingdom Metazoa; phylum Arthropoda; class Insecta; order Lepidoptera; family Noctuidae; genus Atethmia; species Atethmia centrago. Next base: position 5,910,213 of record HG995367.1, on the reverse strand, counting down.
ACCCATCTCTGTGCCATCACTAACTAAACCGTCCAAGGTCGAGATAACCCGTTTGTTACCCGACTACGGCGCAGCAAAAAGGAGGGTTATTTAAATGATTAGTAACCGCTGATACGTCCGTGATATGAGGGTAGTGCTGGGAATTTGAGGAGCAGGGATACCATTCCTTCGCAGCGACTGAAGATGTTCTTCTTCTGCGTACAATCGCTTCGCACTGGCTATGTTTTCACCAGACAGGATATAAAATCGCACCATTGCGAGGTACTGTACATTAGAATATTCGTACATGTTTACATACGATAACTATCACCGGGCGGACGATCGGTGCATACGCGGAAACAAACAGCGCGACGTCACGCCGTCGTGACTAATCGTAGGTGACTGAAGCGCGGGACGCGGGCGGGCGGGGATGTGCGAGCGAGCGGCTCGTGCGCCTGATATCAAAGAAGCCGACGGCAAGTGCGGCGAGTACCTATCGGCTGCAAAAGAACGGATCTTCGAATTCATTGATAAATTCTGCGCATTTCGTAGGGTGCGTATGATTTGAATTTCAATATTTTTTCATCAATTTATTCTTTTTTTTCTGTTTTTATTGTTTTACTATTAAAAGTTTACTTCAAATGATGAAACACTCAATCTGCTAACCTGAGAACATACCGCATAACGCGTGTCTCAAAATATTCTAGATATATGTTTAACGTTTTTATGTGAAATAATTGTATTGAATTTGTGAAAACTATTCACAAATATTCAATTGATTTTAACGGTTTATTTGGATTTTATAAAGGTTTATTTAGATCACTCCATCCTCCTATGGTGCAGACGGAGTGTTCCAAAACCCTCCACCTTTGGCCGAATAAATTCTTAATATTCTTACTCTATTTTGCGAGTATAATTCAGAATCAATTTGTGAAACAAAAACCTTGACGTAAAACTTAATAGTTAAAGAGTAAATAAGAAAAAAACTTTCTTTTCAATGTACCGTTTGAGTGTTCCATGTTGCAGCGTTTATTTATTTAACCAAAACTTTTATACAAACGGCGGCCACATCAGAAATTGTGAAAATGTTGTCTAAAATTTAACACGTTTTATTTTTTTGTGAACGCTTAATCTTAACAATAATCAACTACATTATATTTCTAAGCGACAAAATTGTGTAGGGTAGACATAATTTTTTCGGACACATTTTTCGTCTAACCTCATTACGCGCTAACTATTTACTTTTTATCCATAGTTTGATTCCTGTCAGACGCAACAGTATTTTATGCTAGTGCATTTGAGCGTTGCATATATTTATTTTTATTAAGTATTGTGTGGTCAAATTATCTTCAGTGCTTCCGCTTACTGATAATAAGGTGTAACACACAATAAGTAACGTTAAGTACGTTACTTATTGTGTGTTACACCTTATTGTGCGTTCACTCCCTTCAAAGATACTTACAGATCACTCTAAAGATCACTTTAAGGATAGGTACTTAACTATTATAAAGTGATACAGAAGTCAACTTTTATCTAATAGTGTGAAGATAATTTATTATATAAATTATCACGTACTCTAAATATAGAAGCCCTATTAACGGCCTACTATGTTTTGGTTGAATCCGTCATTAGATATGGTGTTATCATCCGGGGTAACTCAACCGATAGGGATCCTTAAAAGACAAAAGTGCTGTCTAAAATCTATGTTCAATCTCAAAACTACCGATAGCTGTAAAAAATATTTCACTAAATATCATATATTAACCTTCACTTTATATATTAGAAGTAGCAATGTTCGTAAAAATAAATCCACACTAGTTTCTTCGTACGGCAGACAGATTTCCTAGAAATAGTCGTGACGATAGTAAACTCAACATCCAGCAAAAACTGCATTTATGCGCAAAAGTGTTTTTTGCATGGCACCGGTTATCTACAACAAATTGCCCAAAAGTTGGAAAGAGCAAACTATACCTAAACTTAAACAAACAATGAAAATGTTTTTAGCACAAAAAGCATATTATAGTATTACAGAATTTTTAAACGACTCATGGTGATTATTATAAATAAATAAATATAACTTAATACATTGTAGCAATTATAATCATGTAGTAGTGGTGAGCTTAAGTATACCTAAATTATATTAATGTTATTAAAATTGAATTCCTATTAAAGTGATGGAAATCTTCATTGTGATTATTGTAATCTGCAATATTGGATAAGGAAAATAAATAATAAATAATTGGATAATGTAAATGATTGAATATAAGAAATTTGTTAAACTGTAACGGATATTTAAAAGTGTGTTTAAAAATCATTGCAAGTATAAAATTTGATATAAATTAATCATTCAATAATAATAATTGTACCTAGATATCTGCACGCCATGAGAAATGGCAGACATGTCGTGAGCCACTCGTATTAAGATCTTGCATGCATGTATTATTTTAATTCTGTATGTATACACATGTTCGAGCAAATAAAATTTCTTATTCTTATACTTATTCTTATTCAAGGTGTGCTCGCGGCTTCGTTTACGTAAATGTTAAGAGAAGAATGAAATGATTAAGCATTTATATATATTATTAATATGTGAAGCGAAAACTTTGCACCCCTTTTTACACCAATACCCGTTTACCCGTTACCCGTTTTTGGCACCAATAAGGTTTATATAGAGAAGTAGTCCAGAAAGCTAATATTTTTATATAATAATGCATTAGAAATACAAAAAAACATTACACAGACTACCATGCATTTAATACACGCATATATATATATAGTGTTAAAACTGTACATAGATTCAAGTGACAAGAAAAAAATTAATGATATGTAAACAAACGGTTGCTGTAGATGCAGATAACCAAAGTAAAGGTTTATAAAAAATAATGAGTAGAATGAAACCTATTTTGTTTGTCCTACAATTTGTGTAATAGATATTTGTGCTTTATTTATAATGAACTAAGGTCGAATTTCGATCAATGGATGACCTCTAGTTTTAATAAAGGCTCAAAAAAATATTTGACCCCGGAAGGACGGTATTTCGAGCGTGTTCTTGTGTTTCTTTGTAGCCTTTTTATTTCTTAATTTCGAAATGGAATTATAGTAGTATTTTGTACGGGAAAATTTATACTTTTTACAAGAAACATTTTTTTTCTTCAAATTAGATTCTATTTCTATTAGAGGTCTCTTATTGGTTAAGAGATTCTCACTTTTTTTGGTGGTATGTCCTGTATTTTTCTTAAAGTCCTATTCCGTATTTTTTATTGACAAGTTTTTTTTTATATAAAAAAACCATTTAAAGGATTCGCAGTGCCATCTATCGGCTTAAATTTATATCTTAATAAAGTAGAATTTTAACAAATTTCCAGAAAGCGATGATATGAATAGGAGAGGACGAAAACCGCAAATTAATATTAACAAGAAAATGGATTTGATTAAAAAATATTATGAACAATTACAGAAACCAAATCTTAAATACAATGATTCCATTTTCTCAATCATTTCTGCAGTACGAGTAATTAACGCAAAAATGTCACCGAAGGCTTTATTCATGTCATTCAAAAGGAATTGTGATAAAAATGCATATTTGGAATTAGAGTCAAGAACATCAGAAGATACATCTCTTATACACAATCGAAACCCAAATACCTTTTCTCCGATTGTTGATAAAATAAGGAAAACATCAGAAGACACGTCCCTTGTACCCAGTCCAAGCACAAATACCTCAACTCAATTGTTGATGAAGTAAAGAAATATTCGATTGGACAGTGTAAAATATTTTCTTTTGATTTAGATATATACGAATTAAAGCGAATTACAACATTGTATTCACGGGGAAAAAAAGTAATCGTGCCTACCAAAGATACAAAACTTTACCAAAATTCCAATGGTCAAAAATTATTAAAGAAAAAATTTGGCTAAATTCTAAATTACAATGTACGTGGACACTAAAGAAAAGTAATGTTAATGATGATACTTTAAAATTTAAAGGGCATTGTAGTCAATGTGGTGCATGTATTGAAATATCATCTTTAGAAAAAATTGAAAACTTTAACACATTTATATGCAACGTTCGAAATTTGATAAAGTACAAGCATAATTCAGTAAAAAAATCGAGACTAACCACATAGAAACGAAATACGACCAAACAATTGAAATACAAGCCAGCAATCTTGGTTCGTCATGAATTGGCTTCAAAATTAATTTCAACTAACGAAAACTTTGAGCCCCCAGTGTTGCCATCTATATCTACTTTGCGAAAAATTAAATCAGATGCAAAACTTGGAGAGTTGTTCGACAGCAATTCATTGATATCATTAATTACTTTAGCTAAAGCTGCAGCATTTTCAAAATCTATTCGAGAAATTTGTGTACAACCAAATTTACATGTGTATTATTGGACCGATAAACAAATCGCATATTTCAAAATGTATTACCATAAATTTAAAAGAGTTTCTATCACAATAGATGCTACTCGGTCGCTCTTTGAAACGATATCTCTACCTGATGGTACAATAATTACAAAGACATTGTTCTTGTATGCTGGGCTCATTACGGGTACTGACAGATTAAAATCTGTGCCTATTCTTCAAATGGTCTCAGATTCTCATAATCACAAATCACTTTTAAATTGGTTAAATAAATGGCTAAGTTACATACATACCCCTGAAGTAATTACATACGATTCATCTGCCTTATTATCTGCTAACACTCAAGCTTTCACGCCATATAATAGCGTAAAAGAATATATTCAGAATCTTTTTTTAGTTTTGGAAGAGGAAGCCACCATCTTACCAGCTACCTTCATAAGACTTGATACTAGCCATTTCATCAAAATATTAAATAATTTATCATGTTTTAATGATAAAGTAGATTCAAATGTAAAACATTTTTATATACGCTGCATTTTACTTCTAAAGAAATGCGAGAATTATGATAGTGTAAAACAAATCATTCAAGATATTGTAAAGATTTGTCTAGGGCAATGTCATGATGATGAATTTGATACATCTGAAGCTAAAAAGGCTAAGGAACGGCTTGATAGGTTACTGAATGATTCCACTGAGATAACCACAAATAAGGAAGATATTGAAAAAGCTATATTTGAAGAAGAGATTTCAGATGAAAATGAGTTAAATAAATTGGATTACACAATTTTTTTTACATGGTAAGACCGAATAATCGAATCTAATAAAAGCAGCGATATATTGGAAAATGCAAATAAATATTACTATCCGCCATTCATTTTGACTCTAAGGAGACTATTGTACAAACTGCCGTTGTGGTCTAACTTACTTTGTTCGTCTTTTATGTCGAAAAATAAGTCTCCTTCCTCGTCAGCTGTTTAGAGCTACTTCAAATCTATAAAAACATTATTTTTTAAAACTAAGATAGAAAAACACAGGATAGATCAGTTCCTTAAAATTCATTTAGACTATCTAGATGGAGAGCTGATCGCACTAGGTGTTTTATGTCAGGACAAAGTTAACAAAAGAACTCTTGCTAACACACGCTCAAGAAAACGTAAAAACCGTAAAGGTTTAATTAATAAAAAGCGAAAGCGAACTAAAATTCCAAAATGTGATACTGATCAACGATTTCCTTTAGATTCTATATTTTCTGATGAACCATCTTTTTGTGAAAATTGGAGAGGAAAAGTGCAAATGACCATACCGAACTCAAAAGTAGATATAATATTCTTGCAAAACGGCAACCTGTGTAATTACGTCTCTACCGATGGTAAAAATCGAATAAAACTAACAAACACGTGCGCTTTAGACTCTGTGATATACGTATTAGCTTTGGGATATTGTATAAACAATAACGTTAATGGCTATATAGACTTAGTCAAGGATATTCTAGTTACAGAATACGTCAAATGTTTATCTTTTAAAGACACGAATCAGGATGTTTTCAAATTGCGGGCACGCATAGCACTTCAGCATTTCCGAAGTGAAAATGTCGACGGTGAATATGTCAATGTTGATTGTGCATGTAATGTCTCATTTATATTTGAAACTGTATTAATTAATAGCGTTATTAGTGCTACTGTCACTAAAAAGTGCTTGAACGAATCATGTAAGTCATGTAAAATCAAATCAAAATCAGAATCAAAATATTTTTTATTTCACATAAACCTACATGGGCACTTATGAAACGTCAGAAGCTAGGTGCACGGTTCCATTTGGTCGTTTCCTATGGAGAAGAGCCGGCAAGAAACTCCACGGTTTACTCTTTTAAAAATAATTGGCTTTTACAATGTTTTCAAATTACACAAATTAGGTATGGGAGAACAGTGTAGGCCTGTCGAAAAGTACTTAACAAAAAAAAAAGAGAAAAGGAAACGGTCTAAAGAAAAAAAGATCTAGTCTATTAAGCCTACAACGTTCTCACATTCACAACGTACACAAGAATCCATGTAAAATAATATTAATAATATTAAGTCTGAAATATAAATTGTAGGTATATAATGTCAAATAGTGAAAATATAATGTCAAAAATGTATGTCTAAAAAATAATAATAATTTATATTATAATAATAATTTATTTTATATTTATAAAATAATAATAAACATCGTAATTTGGGAGCAGTTAATAGATATTTCCATAGTTATGCCGTTTCTGGTGTACCAGGGAAGCCACATGTGCAGAAGGAATTATTGCCAAACTTCCTTGTCTTCAACGTAGTCTTTAATCTTGTAATATGCGTTTTTGATAAGGACACGTTTGATGTGGGTTTTGAACTTTCCATCGCTAAGTTCTGTAACTGACTTTGGCAACTTGTTATAAAAGCGGATACTGTTGATAACAAATGATTTGCTTGTTTTTGTTAATCTAAATTTGGGTATCACAATTTCGTGTTTACTACGTGTATTTATGTTATGGAAATCACTTCTTGTTTTGAAAAGACATAAGTTCTTGCGAACATACAAAATACTTTCTAAGATATAAAGAGAAGGCAGAGTAAGTACATTAATTTCTTTGAATTTGTTTCTAAGGGACTCACGAGGATTCATTCTATATACTGCGCGGATTGCCCTCTTTTGTAAGATAAAAATTGAATCTACATCAGCTGCCGATCCCCACAGCAGAACGCCATAAGACATAATACTGTGGAAATAAGCAAAGTATACTAACCTAGCTGTGGCTATATCAGTCAACTGTCTAATTTTTCTTACTGCATATGCAGCTGAACTTAATCTACCTGAAAGAGCTCTAATGTGGGCTCCCCATTGTAATTTTGAATCTAGAGTAATTCCTAGAAATATAGTTTATGTAATAGCATCTAGTCTCTTGCCATCAAGTTTTAAATTTAGAGCCACTTGGGGTACATTTGGTAGTGAGAACTTTATACATTTTGTTTTGTTCGCATTAAGTAAGAGATTATTAACTGCGAACCATTTCGAAAGAATATCCAGACTATCATTGACGTGTAAGATATCCGGATTTTTTCTATCTATTTTAAAAATAAGAGAAGAATCGTCAGCGAATAGAATTATATCCGATAAGTTTGCCATCATGTAAGGAAGATCATTAATATAAACTAGAAATAGGAAAGGGCCAAGAATTAAACCTTGGGGCACGCCCATCTTTACTAGAGACCCCGAGGACGTCGCCCCGTTAACGTTTACTTTTTGCTGCCTGTTTGATAGATAGGACAAAACAAGATCAGCAGCTTGTCCACGAATTCCGTAGCGGTGTAATTTACAGGTCAGTGTATTGTGGTCAACGCAGTCAAACGCTTTTGAGAGGTCACAGAAAATGCCAATGGCATCCTGGAATTTCTCCCAGGATTCCAAAATGTGACTGATGAGTTTTACTCCTGCGTCAGTCGTCGACCTACCTTTCGTGAAACCAAACTGGCGACTATGTAAAATCCCATTAGAATTGAAATGTGACAGCATCTGGTCTAGCATGATTTTTTCATATATTTTACTCAATGCTGGTAGCACAGATATAGGTCTATAATTAGAGGGATCACTCTTACTACCCGATTTGAAAATTGGTACTACTTTACTATGTTTCATTAAATCAGGAAACGTACCGCTGTCTAAACATTGATTAAATATGCCTGTAAGGACAGGGGCTATTGTGTCAATGATATCTCCAAGAACCTTAACGGAAATCCCCCATAAGTCTTCAGTTTTCTTTATGTTAAGACTTTTAAATGCCCTCTTAATAGTGACAACAGAAATGGGCTTGAATTCAAAACTTGGAATGTCCTTAGAGAAGTGTTGTTTGAGAAGAGATTCAGCTAAAATAGGTGATGAGGGAAGAGATTTCGTAACCTCTATTGGGATTTCGGTAAAGAAATTTTCTAGTGTCTCAGCAACTTTTAACTTATCTGTAATGGTTTCATTATTAATTTTTAAAGACAATTCATTTTGATCTCGCTGTTTTGTGTTTCCAGTTTCTTTGTTGATTACCTGCCACACAGCTTTTATTTTATTGTTAGACATACTAATTTTGTTACTTATTAATTTAGATTTAGCTTGAGCGCAGACTCTTTTGAATATCTTAGAATAATTTCTGACATAATTATGAAGGGCTTGATCAGAAGTCAATGATTTCTCGTAGTACAAATTATATAAAATATCTCTGCTTTTTCTAATGCCAGCAGTGGTCCATTCATTAAATTTTGGTTTAGTATTGATTGCTACTTTTTTCACGGGACAGGCTTTATTGAATTCTTGGCAAACTGAAGAAAATAATGTACGATAGTTTATATTGGGGTCTTGTGAATCAAAACTAGCTGTTGAAAGATTACTAAGAACATTATTATTAAACATTTTCAATTTATTTTTAGTGAGGTGTCTTAACTGAATGGTTTTGTCTATGTGTAACTTTTTATCTAGGTCAAATGATACAAGTTGACCAGTATGGTCAGACCTGACCTGAAATAGTCCTGAAATAGTGAGGAAGACTGCATTCCTGCCCGTCAATATAGATATGCTTTCCATTTTCAGCATTTCTCTATCTTAGAATAAGCAATCTGTTATACTAATGAAACGCTAGAGTCTAAATGGTGTAAAAATCAGACTATCGTTACTAATGAACATTCGAATTTTATATCCTTAGATTTAAATGGAGTCGAAAAGGTTAACTTAAAGGATATACCTAAAACTAATTTAATAAGAAATAGACAATACAAATTGGTGTGGGGTATTTAATTCGTTCCTGGAATGGGTCCTGATAATCTCGGCCACTACAAAGGGCATGGTTTTATTAACAATAAAATGGTCTGCTATGATGATTTAGCGGTTTATCAATATCTACTATAGCATTAGCAATTACTGTTATACTTTTTCTAGTTTGTCTTGTAATAAAATCTTTATAAGTATAAAAATATTTTTTAATTTTTTGTATGCATGGTCACCCTACACAATTTTGTCGCCACAATTTTGTTAATACTGTTGCGTCTGACAGGAATCAAACCATGGATAAAAAGTAAATAGTTAGCGCGTAATGAGGTTAGACGAAAAATGTGTCCGAAAAAATTATGTCTACCCTACACAATTTTGTCGCTTAGAAATATAATGTAGTTGATTATTGTTAAAATTAAGCGTTCACAAAAAAATAAAACGTGTTAAACTTTAGTCACAACATTTTCACAATTTCTGATGTGGCTGCCGTTTGCATAAAAGTTTTGGTTAAATAAATAAACGCTGCGACATGGAACACTCAAACGGTACATTTAAAAGAAAGTATTTTTCTTATATCTATTACACAAATTGTAGGACAAACAAAATAGGTTTAATTTTACTCATTATTTTTTATAAACCTTTACTTTGGTTATCTGCATCCATAGCAACCGTTTGTTTACAGTTCATTAATTTTTTTCTTGTCACTTGAATCTATGTACAGTTTTAACAATATATATATATACAATATGTAACGTAATTAACGCACACCCTCAAACACCCCAATTAGAATATTATATTATGTTATAATCATAATACATACACTGAATTTTTAATTTAACATGTATGTGCATTGTTATTTACTAAATTAGTTATACCAATTCTTGGAGAACTTTTTAGTCATACTATTACGCACGCAACGCACACAGTCGCACAAGCAGTTATCGCGCCGCTCGACTCGACACAACATAACGAAACTACGGAAAAAGCCGACAATACACGATTGTTTACGTTGACGAAATATTATGAAACCAATGATATTTTATTAAAATATCATTGTATGAAACATTAACCGACGACGTCCGAGAAAAGAATTGTTTATTTACGATCTATGTCTAGTAAACATTATGATTGCACCTTTCCATCACACTTTTCAGTCTTTGGACTGTCGACTCTGAATAATTTCGTTTATTGAATATGATACAATGCCAATCGGTAATGAACTGCTGAAAATAAGAGACGATACGACAACATTATTCAGAGACGGCGTGTTTAAAAGATTGAATCAAAATATTTACAGTAATTTAACAAAAATCAAATAACTTACATATTACTGATTGCCTAAACACTCATACGACGTTGTCTTTTTAACACACTTTCAAAATGTCCACCACCTTGTTCAATACATTTTAATGCCCGTTTTCTTAATTGATGTTTTAATTTAGAAAGCACTTCAGTGTCATTTCTCACTATTTCAAAAGCGTTCACTATCCTATTTTTTAGGTCCTCGGCACTTGTTGTATCATTAAAATAAACTAACGATTTAATTCGTCCCCACAAAAAAAAGTCAAGAGGCGTCAAATCAGCTGATCTGGGGGGCCACTGGAGAGGGCCGCCGCGACCGATCCAGCGCTCTCCAAACTCTTCATCAAGGTGCTGCCGAACACTTCTAGTGAAATGGGCAGGGGCACCATCGTGTTGGTAGAATACCTCTTGTAAATTATGAGGAATGTCTTCTAGCAGCGTAGGTAGAGTTTCTCGTAAAAACAGTAAATATGCGTCTCCTGTTAATCTTTGTAAGAAGACTGGCCCCAGTATGTGTGTACCAATGATACTGGCCCAGACGTTAACTGAGAAACGGTGTTGGAAGGAATCCACTCTGCATGCGTGAGGATTTTCGTGCATCCACAAATGTGTGTTATGTTGATTGTACATCCCCACGCGTGTGAATGTACTTTCGTCTGTCCAAATTATGTTCCGCTGCCAATTTTCTAATAACCAGCGGCTGAACTGCAAACGTGGTACGTAATCGTTTGGAGTCAACTCCTGGCATCTTCTGAGGTGGAATGGGTGTTCTTTATCACCACGAAGTGTTCTCCACACATGCATATGACTACATTCAAAGTGTGGCGCTGCTTCTCGGGTACTGGCATGGGGATTCTCATCGAAATAGTCCAGGATTTCATTTTGAAGACGAGTACGTGTACGCACGTTGGCTCCCCTGTCGATGGCTGTGTTTGGACGGAACGTGCCGTGGTCGCGAAGTCGCTGAGTAGCAGCTAACATTATCCTGCGGGCCACTCTTGTACCATACCTTTGGTTAAACGTTCTGCAAGCTAGAGCCACATTATCACCACACATTGCCAAAGTCCTCACCATTTCGGTATACTGAACATTAGTGTATTGGAAAGACATTGCACGCGAAAGAATATTTGATAACACTACGTAACTTCTTTCCACTAATATTGCCCGCGCGTGACTAATGTTTACATTTATGTTAGCTTTCATCGTAGCCGCGCAAGCGGTGGTACATTGTGGCTATCTCGCTCTATCCTGGGCTTTTAGTTTGCAGGAGAAAGGGAACGAAAGTAAGTAGGTGGTTTATCGGTGTCCTTTGTCCAGTTCCTGTTAGTGTGTGCGTGCGGTCAAATCGCTAAGTTTACAATGCATTTGTAAAGACCTTAACGTTTTTGGAATAAGGTTTATTTTTCTTTATTTTGTATTGAATGATGGAATTTGTATGAATACAAATAAAACTGCGATTTTAAAAGTCTTATTACTTTGATTTACGGTCCATTTCAATTTGTTTTGACTGTACAGCGTTAATATGACAATAATTTCCGTAGTTTTAATTATTTTTGGGATAAAAAATTACCTATATTAAAAATTATATAAATCGATTCAGTAAACGATTCTGAACAAACTATTTTCAGGATGTGCGTTAATTAAGTTACATGTTGTATATATATATACAATATGTAACAAACACCCTGTTGTTCCTTCTACCTACGTTTTAAGAATCGGTTTACTAAGCGATAAAGCAAATCATTTATAAAAAATTGTTCAATAAAAAAAAATTAAAATAAATATTTAATTATTAATATTTGTAATGTTTAATAGATTTGTTACCTCTACAATTCTGCATGAAGCGATGACGCGAAACCAGAAGTAGATAGAACGTTCCCGCCCTCTCTTTGATCGGTGCCGCCGCGCCGCGATTATCTACCTATTTTTCTACACAAGTTCGTGACCTTGTCAGCAGTTGTTTATCAGTATCACTTTAACGAATTAATCTTTGAAAATCTTGGTTTACACAGTATTTTTAAGCACGATTGATAATTGTTAAAACTACATTTAACACTTCACTACGTTAAAAAAACAAATTCGCCGCATCTGTTACATAAAACCTGATGTACCTATTTACATTTTAATGCATTAATTTATTATGATATCTACTTGACGGCCACGGAGTTGCTGTTTGATATGACCACCTTGTACCGTAGTTGGAGGGAAGTAGTGATTGGACGCGACAATAGTGAAATGGGTGCTGGCCATCTTCTTTGAGTACTCTCCTAACGCGCATAATGATTTACTCCGAGTTCGTGTCCCACTGAGCGTGTACTACTGGTGGAGTCTGCGTGCTTCTGCATAATTGCAGTCACATTTCCGAAGACACATCAACATATTAAAATATTCTACGTTAGAATAAGAAATTGTCAATGTTTAGGTAAACAAAACACAAGTCACTAGGCACTAGTCACGTAGGTCAACAATAACATCCACTCGGAAGAAAGCTGCGCGGGAGACTAAGGTAGTGCTTCGCAGGGAGATGGGTGGCGGGGCGGCGGGGTAGGTAGGCACGTGGTACCGACCCGCTGACATGCGCGGCGGGACCTTTTGGCGGCACCTTTTGTCGCATTCAAAGAACGCCGCTAGTAGCTCGTAGGCTATTTAGCGAAATAAAGATGTACTTGTAAAATCAGATACTCTAAACATTTTTTGAATGTGTCGATTTTAATAGTTATTTGATTTTGACCTCTCGACTAGCCAATGCTTAATTTTTTTAAATTATAATTTCATTAATGTTCTGCTTATAGGTAAATGTATCCTGCCGGGGTCGCGGGAAGGTACTTATGGGTCACCGAGGCCCCCGCAACACAGGCAACAGGAAGGAATACGGGTGGGTTTTAGTCAGTAAGAGTCTGACACACCCTCCCGCTCCGCCCAGAGCGGGAGAAGTTATTTGATGATTTCCCACGCTCAAATAAAAAAAAAATGGTAAATGTATACGTTCCTAAAAGGAACAACAGGGTTTTTGTTACATATTGTATATGTGCGTGTATTAAATGCATGGTAGTCTGTGTAATGTTTTTTGTATTTCCAATGCATTATTATATAAAAATATTAACTTTTTGCACTACTTCTCTATGTTAACTTTATTGGTGCCAGAAACGGGTAACGGGTAAACGGGTATTGGTGTAAAAAGGGGTGCAAAGTTTTCCCTTCAAATATTAATAATATATATAAATGCTTAATCATTTCATTCTTCTCTTTTTTTTTTTTAAAAATAACACTTACGTAAACGAAGCCGCGAGCACACCTTGATAAAAGATAAAAGTTGACTTCTGTATCACTTTAAAGGGTTGCATATTAGAAAATCAAAACATTCTCGTGCAAATTTCAAAGAACAACGACAGAACAGGTAAGTAATCTTTAAAGTGATCTTTAGAGTGATCTGTAAGTATCTTTGAAGTGAGTGAATGTAAGTACGTTACTTATTGTGTGTTACACCTTATTATCAGTAAGCGGAACCACTGACGATAATTTGACCACACAATACTTAATAAAAATAAATATATGCAACGTGGAGGGACAGGCGTGTAAATAGCCGTGTATCCTTGCGGGTCGAGGACGACAGAAAAATTATTATCTGGAATGCATAATAATTCAATTTGCCTTTTTTTGAGCAAACTTTCAAAGAGGAATTGGTGACGGTCAGGTGGCGTTTGTAGCCTAACTCCAGCAAATAATGCAAAAGCGGTACCTGTGCTTCTCCTGGCGAAAGTCTTGAAGAATCCTTCTGGGCAGGTACACTGCACCTTGCTTGCCCGTACACTGGTCACTTGAAAGTCTATATTTTGGATTTAATCGGACGCGGGTTATTATTTTTAATTTTGAAAACTTAACACAGTATATCCCCAAGGATTACGAGATAACGTAATAAAGTTTGCGGTTTTAGCGGGTGCGATGAATTGAGATTGAAAAAAACGTGGTTTGCGGTGAGACGAAATGCTCCGTTCGGCGCGGGTGCACTATGACGTCTGACAGCCATCTTTAGCTGTCACTAGCCGCAGGATTCTCTAAATCCCGCGACACACACTATCCGCGGCTGCAATATAAGCCTAAGACAGACTACAGACACCTTATAAACCGTCCACAATAAAAAAAATGTAAGGGGCAATAACTTGCCACACCATACTCCCCGCCTTGAAAGGTCCCGAGCTTTCAAAGATGATAATCTATACGCTGAAAAGCTGGTGCGGTTGGGAGGATGAGATGATGTTTATATATCTGGCAGTCTGAAAGCATCAAGAGAATCCCAAGCAGCAGTTCAAAACACCATTACTAGGAAACGGCGTTCGAAATTAATTATCAGATTCCAAAGAATGAAATTGCAGTTTGATTAAATTAAGACAAAGTTGAATTACTAAGCTAAATTATAACTATGTAATGGCGTACCATTGAGAAAATATACTATTGTAAATTATAAACTAAATTAAACTACGAAATATTATAGTTCTATTGGGTAGGCAAAGGATATAACTGGGTGACAGGACGTTTATATGTACCTGACGCGGTTTTTACTGAAGCTACTCGAATTACACCATCCGATCCCGGAAAAACTTCCACTATGATGCCCAATGGCCAAGTCAATGGTGGTACGTTATCTTGACCCAAGAGAACGACAGTACCGATCTCTATAGGGCGATCGGGAGTGCACCATTTCTGGCGAACTTGCAACGTGTGCAAGTACTCAACTCGCCATTTGTTCCAGTTGAATAACACAAGCTGATCCAAAAGCCTTTTGCGGTTTGTTATATTTTTAACAGAGCTATGACTAAGTAGTCTGTTCGTAAATTTAAGAATGTACATAAATACACGTAACAATTTATTCCATGAACAAACACGGTCAGCTATTGTATCTAAAATACGCGGTTCAGTATTTGATGTTTCTACAAGAAAAACCTTTGATTTAAACTCTGGCAATGTTTCACATTCAGTAGGAGAGAATTTTAAAGGCCACTCGCTAATGGGTCGATGGAGCCAAGTAGGACCGTTCCACCATAACGAGTGTTCAATTAAATCAGATGGCAGCATGCCGCGGGAGAGACAATCGCTAGGATTCTCCTTTCCGGACACGTGATTAAAACTAGCGGCAGGTAGGTTTTCCTGTATTTTAGCAATGCGATTACTGACAAAAATAGACTATCTATGGGGAGATGAGTGGATCCACGAAAGAGCTATGGTGGAGTCCGAGAAAGCGTAGACACCTGCAATAGGTACACGAGCGGAAAGTTTATCTTTGACCACGCGAACAAGCTTAGACAGAAGTAAAGCGGCGACGAGTTCTAATCGAGCTAGCGTTGTTATTTTAGCGGGGGAAACTTTGGACTTTGCACATAAAAGCCGAACGCTGATATTGCCTTTAGAGTCAGTTATGTGTTAATAAATACAACAACCATAACCACTAAAGCTGGCGTCGCAAAAGGCTACGATATTCACTACAGCTTCTCTAAAGACGCCAATGTAGCGAGGAAACTTTAGAGAAGAGAGTGAGGGGAAATCGCGCAAAAAAACGGAAAACCGATTGGTGATGGAGTCCGGAGGAACCTCATCCCAACCTATTTTAGCTAACCAAAGTTCCTTAATTAGGATTTTCGCGTACAACACGACGGGTGCTACGAGGCCAAGTACGTCGAACAAGCGGGCAACTAGCGATAGAATCGCACGCTTAGTGCATTTATCATCTACAGCGACTGTTGTCAAAGAAAAATAATCATCAGCGGGTTCCCAGGTTAATCCAAGGATTTTGAAATTATGTTTATCATTATCCATGCCAGAAAAATTAACTGGTAAGCGGTGAGACTCTGGGAGAATCTCCAACAAAGCGGGTGAGTTGGTAGCCCATTTGACCAGGTCAAAGGATCCTAACTTAAATAACTCAATTAAATCGCGGGATAATTGTATAGCAATCTGTTCATCAGGAACAGAATAGACATAATCGTCCATAAAAAACTGAGTTTCTACTAATTTAGAAGCCTCAGGATAGCGGTCGCCATGCTCACACGCTAAATTGCGTATTGTGCGCATCGCTAAATAAGGACTAGGGTTTAATCCAAAGGGAACGCGGTTAAAGTGAAAAGTACGTATAGGTTCATTTTTGTTGAATCGATATAAAATTCGTAAATATTTGCGGTGGTGCTCATTTACACCGATCCGTAGGAACATTTGTTTTATATCCGCTGTCATCGCGACAGGGAAGGTACGAAAATCGAGTAATAATAAAAACAAGTCGGCCTGTAAATTAGGTCCGACATGCAGAATGTCATTGAAAGACAACCCCGAGTGTGTTTTGGCACTAGCGTCCAAAACCACTCGAATGCTGTCTTTGTCCGGTCTAATAACGGCGTGATGCGGTATGTAGTAACCCTCTTCTGTTAATTCAGAGTCGGGTACCTCCGATAAATACCCCTGAGTTATATAATCGGTGATACTTTTATTGTAATCTTCGCGTAGGGTTGGCACGCACGTGAATTTACGCTCGAGCGCAAGTAGCCGCCGATGGGCGACACCGCGTGAATTGCCTAATTCGGAGGGATTGCGCGCGAAAGGTAAATCGACAAAATATCTACCGTCTTTAAATAAAACTGAAGAATTAAAATTATTTTCACACTCTAATTCGTCCGGACTAATAAAACGCTGAGATGGAATTTCCTCTAGCTCAAAAAACTTCTGCAAACTTGACTCGACGTCAATGCTAGCAAGCGCGGTAAACGAAGATGTCATGTGTGTTACGTCACTACTATGACAATCAATATCACCCATCAGTACATATCCGAAACTAGTCAGTATAGCTGGGGGTGCGCGGGTGCCTGAGTCAACCCTATCACCTAAATAAATAAAAGGGAACAGCTGTGCTCCAAGCACAACATCGATTCCACCAGGTACATTCCAGGTTGAGTCAGCAAGCGGTAAATTATTTAAATATGACATATCGTCATTTAATCTGATAAAACTAGCGGGAAGTCTATCTGTAATGCAATCAACAACTAATGCGTGTATATAATACTTATTGTGAGGATTAATCCGAGATTCTATATTGAGATAAATAAAGCCGTGTACAGGTCGTAAGGTCGTACCAACACCTTGTAAAGACGAATTGCGTAATTTAATTATGGGTAAGTTCAAACGTTTACAACAGTCCACAGTAATTAAATTATTTTGCGATCCATTGTCTATTAAACACCTGACAACAAGCTTATCTCGGCCGCTACTATCATATACGTATATCTGCGCGGTAGCTAACAAAATAGTTGTCTCTGTCGGTAAACATGTTTTAGCGGCGGCACTAAGCGAGACAGACGTAGCGGCAGGCTCGCGCGGTGAATCATCTTTTACTTCGGAAAAATGTAACAAGGAATGATGTGTTTTTTTACAAATTTTACAAACGCTCCGTGACTTGCATTTAATCAAAGAGTGGGATATACTTAAACAATTAACACAGCCGCGTTTCTTTTTAATAAATTCGAAACGAGCTTGCGGAGAATTCATATTTTTAAATTGTGGACAATCAAACAGTCGATGATCGACGTTATCGCCTTCACACAGCGGGCAGCGGTTATTCGGAACTGGTTTGCATGACACGAACGACTTGGCGGTACTTTGCGTATTATTTATTCGATTGTGAGCTAAACTAGACTTAGCACGTGGTTCCGTCTGTGGATTATTAACGTGTGAGCGCTGGAGTACCTTAACATGGTCTTGCAAAAATGATATAAACTCCGTATAGGAAGGTAATTCTTTCCCACTCACACGGCTTTCAAATTGTTGAACAGTTTGTGCGTCAACCTTTCTTAAACCACAGTGTAATATTGCGAAATCGAATAAGTCTGGAATGTCTAACTGCTTCAATGCAGCGACAGACGCTGAATATCGTTCTACAAATGCATTCAGACTAGCAGCATTGCCGGCGCATGCTTTAATGTCCAGTATATTATTGAGATAATGAATACCTAAACTACGTTTATCTTGATACCTTTTGACAAGACTGTTCCACATAACACTGTATGTGTCTCCTGTGGGAACAATGCCTGCAGTTAGTTTTAAGGCATCATGCGTTAATTTACTTATTAAATACTGCACACGCTGCGAATCCGTCAGATCAGTATTTAAATGAACATTAGTACGGAACATTTCATAAAAAATGGGCCAGTTTTCAGTTCTACCGTCAAATGATGGTAATTCGATTGGTGGTAATTTTATGCCACTACCTCTCTTCTGATCTGATGTTAATGTTTTATTGTTTGAAAGTATGAGATTACGTTTGTATTTAATACTGGAATATAAGTCTTCAATAGAACATAGACTCCCATAGTCGGGTGGGGTTTCATCAATTTCAAACTGCAACTCATTAATCTGGTCGATAATTGCTTCAAACTTGCTGCAAGATTCACCAATAGATTCAGACTGCGCTAGGAATAACTCGTTTGAGCGTGAATCATAATTAGATATACTTTTGGAAGAATTATACAAGCGATTAACTCGCTCAAAAATGACTTCTTTTTTAGCAATAAGCTGAGCTAATTTAGTTTCTTGTTTTTGAGTTGCCATTATAAGGCACTATCTAATATTAATTGCTGTAAATTATCGTAAGTACTTGCAATGACTTGTACTTATTTAACTGATACCTATCCGGCTCGAAGGACCATATTATGGAGGGACAGGCGTGTAAATAGCCGTGTATCCTTGCGGGTCGAGGACGACAGAAAAATTATTATCTGGAGTGCATAATAATTCAATTTGCCTTTTTTTGAGCAAACTTTCAAAGAGGAATTGGTGACGGTCAGGTGGCGTTTGTAGCCTAACTCCAGGAAATAATGCAAAAGCGGTACCTGTGCTTCTCCTGGCGAAAGTCTTGAAGAATCCTTCTGGGCAGGTACACTGCACCTTGCTTGCCCGTACACTGGTCACTTGAAAGTCTATATTTTGGATTTAATCGGACGCGGGTTATTATTTTTAATTTTGAAAACGTAGCACAGTATATCCCCAAGGATTACGGGATAACGTAATTAAGTTTGCGGTTTTTGCGGGTGCGATGAATTGAGATTGAAAAAAACGTGGTTTGCGGTGAGACGAAATGCTCCGTTCGGCGCGGGTGCACTATGACGTCTGACAGCCATCTTTAGCTGTCACTAGCCGCAGGATTCTCTAAATCCCGCGACACACACTATCCGCGGCTGCAATATAAGCCTAAGACAGACTACAGACACCTTATAAACCGTCCACAATAAAAAAAATGTAAGGGGCAATAACTTGCCACACCACAACGCTCAAATGCACTAGCATAAAATACTGTTGCGTCTGACAGGAATCAAACTATGGATAAAAAGTAAATAGTTAGCGCGTAATGAGGTTAGACGAAAAATGTGTCCGAAAAAATTATGTCTACCTTACACAATTTTGTCGCTTAGAAATATAATGTAGTTGATTATTGTTAAAATTAAGCGTTCACAAAAAAATAAAACTTTTATAAAACTTTAGTGACAACATTTTCATAATTTCTGATGTGGCCGCCGTTTGTATGAAAGTTTTGGTTAAATAAATTAATGCTGCAACATGGAACACTCAAACGGTACCTTGACAAGAAAGTATTTTTCTTATTTACTCTTTAACTGTTAAGTTTTACGTCAAGGTTTTTGTTTCACAAATTGATTCTGAATTATACTCGCAAAATAGAGTAAGAATATTAAAAATTTATTTAGCCAAAGATGGGAGAGTCTTGGAACACTCCGTCTGCACCATAGGAGGATTGAGTGATCTAAATAAACCTTTATAAAATCCAAATAAATCGTTGAAATCAATTGAATATTTGTGAATAGTTTTCACAAATTCAATATAATTATTCCACATAAAAATGTTAAACATATATCTAGAATATTATGAGACACGCGTTACGCGGTATGTTCTCAGGTTAGCACATTGAGTGTTCTAGTTAATTGACCAAGACTTTCGCAACATAGATTTCACATTTTTTTTATCTTCGCCATGAAGTTTTCACAATTATTTCCTAAATTCTTCCTTGATTTCGTAAAAATATAGTTAACTTTTAAAAAGGAGCACTCAAACCACACGCACACTTTTAATTTTTGAAATATTTTGGATTTTATCTTTTTATTATTGACACTTTAACGTGCAAGTCTCTCCACATTGTTGTCACATGTATGATTTCAACATGAAAAATGTATCCAATATTTTTGTTACAATATTTTAAATTAAAAGAGTGTCCGTGGAGTTTCTTGCCCGTTCTTCTCCATAGGAAACTACTACGCTTTGGAATGGGTCTTCTTCTTTTTGACTGACCGACTTTGAGTTTGAATTTGATTTTATCGCCTAAAAGCACGGATTGTTAAACTTTGATTAAAGTATCAATTAAAGAAAATCAAGTGTTGGTTTTAACTCCAGTCTTCACGAGCTGAAGATATTGGACCTGTTTTCTGTCAAGCCGTTTGTGAACCACCCAACGGTAACCACATCCTGCACAACATGCCTCGGACATTTTAATTGGAAATATACCTTGTTCGTGAAATTTCGTTATAGGTATTTACGATCGAATCAGAGGTGTAATAAATAAATGAATAAAATGAATAATACAACTATTAAAACTGTTAAACCAAATACAAGGAACAACTGCAAAACATTTGAGATAATCTTTTTTTTTTTTTGTATGGGAAATCATCAAATAACTTCTCTCGCTCTGGGCGGAGCGGGAGGGTGTGTCAGACTCTTACTGACTAAAACCCACCCGTATTCCTTCTTGTTTCCTGTGTTGCCAGGGGCCTCGGTGACCCATTAGTACCTTCCCGCGACCCCGGCAGGCATCGGCCCTAGTGGACCCCTACTTTTGTGCTGACGACATCTCTTTGAGGCGCGCGTGGAATACAACGCGCCGTCGACCCGGGCCTGGTCCTTACCGGACGGTGAGCTACCCATTGCTCACCGTCCGCAAGCCCGCGCCTACGGTGGCCGGAAATCCGCCCGGGATTCCCGACGCCCAGGGCGTCTCCTGCGGCGGCTAGGGGCGAGAGGGCGCGAAATTTGCCTTTCCCTCAACCGTCCCACCTCCTTCTTCGCGAGCATTACTGCTTCGCAGAAGGAGGTGACGGCTGCCCATGCCCTCTCGCTCCGTACCATGGCCTGAACCAGGGCCGGACTCGAGAGATCTCTGCCGCCGATCACCTCCACGAGGACACGGCGGTGCTCTGCCCAAGCCAAGCAGACCTCCACCGTGTCCTCCGGGCGATCCACACAGTGGTGACACCCGGGCGCTTCCTCCCGCCTTATCCGACACAGGAACCTCCCGAAGCTACCGTGTCCGGTGAGGACCAGCGTCAGGCGGAAGGTGAGGACGCCGTGGCGCCTCTCTAGCCACTCCTCAAAGAGGGGACTTATCGCCGCAATCGTGGCGTGCCCAGCACTGGGTTGCGACAACCGTACTCTCCATGACGCCATGAGATCCCGCCGGAGCTCCGTCCGCTGTACCGCGATTTCTCGCGGCAGCGGAGTTACGCCCCAGCATTTCGCCTCCTTGCGCCACTCCCATACGTGCGCAAGGACTTTTGCCTCCAGATCCCATGGCGGCAATCCGGCAAGGAGGCTCACAGGAGACCGTGTGGTATCCCCGGATCATCCGGATGGCCATGACCCTTTGGGCTGCGCTCAACCAGCGGGCTGGCCGCAGCGCCAGAGAGCGCGCCCAAACAAGATTCCCGTAGAGGGCCATGGACCGCATGACCCCCGCGTAGAGCCTCCGGCAGCAGGCGTTTGGACCCCCTAGATTGGGCAGGAGCAATTTCAATGCAGCGCCCGCCCGCTCCATTTTGGGAGCCAAACGTCGGAAATGCTCCACGAAGTTCCACCGGCTGTCGAGGACGAGTCCCAGGTACTTCATCGTCAACTCGACGCCGTGCATTTGCATCCCCGTGGAGTCAGGACGGATGGTGCCTGCCTTCACCTGCTCGGCAGAGCACCCCCCGGTCCTATCCACTGCGGCGACCACCTTTTCTTCGGTTGCGGAGTCGTCCAGGCCCATGATGCGCATGCTAGCGCACTTGGTGGCCTGGATACTTGGACCTCGTCCGCATTTAGTGACGCCCTAAGCCTTTCGGCCAGGGCGTCAGCGGCCGGGCCGCTAGCCGCGCCAGGGACCTGCATCATTCGGGCCCTAGTCGCCGTGCTCTTCATTTCGAGGCCTTTTGCTGCGCCGAGCTCTTCGAGGCGCACCACCTTACCCATCTTTTCATGGACCGTCTTGTAGGACACGCCCTTTTTTTTCGCATCCAGCTGTAGTGTGATCACTACAGCTGCGGGATTCGGGGCGCGGAGCCTAGTCGCGGCGGTGCGCTCTTTGTGCCGCTGCCGCCTCTCCCTCTTTTTCGCTGCCCTTTTTGCCTTACCTGCCTTACCTGCCTTTTTCTTCTCCCCGGCCACTTGCCATTCGGCATCGGCCGGAACAGATTCAGGAGGCAGCGGCGGTCATCTCACCACCAGGGCCGATGCCCTCGCCGCCAAGGCTGGAGCCCTCTTCGCCTGGACTGGAGCTCTCGCTGCTGGGGCTGAAGCCCTCGCCACCTGCGCTCTCGCCGCGCCCTTGGTCTGCCCCGACGGTCCCGGTTTAGCCGTGACACCCGCGGCAGCCGAGAATGAGGCGGGCTTCTGCTTGCCCGAGGCCAGCTGGCTCGCTGCCAACGGGGGGCGCAGGACGATGGCCTCCAGGGCGGAGAAATGACTGCGCAAGGAAGCCATTTCCTGCCGCACCAGGGTCAGAACCCGGTCCTCTGCAGACACGGGCCTTCCCTGTCCCTGCTGCTGCCCCCCTTGCGGCTCCATCTGGGGGCCGGATCCTCGGAGCCCAGCCAAGTCTGCTCGGAGCTTCTCATTCTCCTTTCGGAGAAGCTCCATGGTGGCTGTCAAGCGGGCGACCTCCGCCCGCATCTCTGACATGCCGCCCGGAGGAGGCCTGACGTGGAGGGGCTCCGCTGCCGCCACAATAGAGGCCGTGGCCGCGGCTATGGCCTGATTCTTAGAACACCTGAGCCTCTTAACGGATACAGCCTTGATCGCCGCGGCCACCACCTCCGCAAACCCATCCACACGTTCCGAATTGGAGCCAGCCGCGTCCGGCCCCCCGCCGGAAACCTCAGAGAGGGGCCCCTCCATGGCAAGCTTCTCGGCTCGCTGAGCTGGCTGAGCTGGGCTGGTTGGCTCGGCTGGGCTGGCTCGGCTCGGCTTGCTGGGGTCCCTAGTGGAGGGCCCTCTGTACACCCCTTTACTTCGTCGGGCTCCACCCCGCCGCGCCGGCTGGAGTGTATCTTCTTCGTCCTCCGCCCGATCCCTTCGTCGGAGAACGACCCCGAGTTGGGGCGCTTCGGGGCTCTTAAAACCCTCTCTTCTTGTCCGCAATCTGTTCGCGCTTTGAGCTCCCGGAGCTATTTGCGCCGGATGCAGCGTCGGATTCCGACCCCGCATCGCTCTCCTCCTCTTGACGTCTGGTTGTTTTTTTATTATTAAAAATGCTTCCATATTGTTCCCACGAGTGTGAGGGATCTATTCAGTCCACCTAGGTTCACCCCCTGTCCCTAGGTAAGTGTGCATTTATAACCCAGCCAACCTAACCATAGGTGCGCTAACGACTGATGTGCCACCTACAACTACGAAGTTACAGATGACACTACTCCTCAGCCATTCATATCCTCGCCGTGCACCGAAACTTGATATTAGAGGAATTGATTATAGAGGTTAACTTCCTCGCGATCCGGGCGACCAAGCCAAGATCCTCGTCCCTTTCCAAGTCACAAAACATGACTGTGATCTCTTTACGGATTACGATTTCGACGGTTGCAATCAGGAGAATCAGTTCTCCCGCTGCTAGCTCGCTGGCAGGGTACACAACGAGCGCCGCACTTGCTTCTCCCCTATGTCCTCTGTTTGGATCAGAGTGACACGAGAAAAAATGTCGGCCCATATTGGCCCCTCCTTCGCGGACCTTCCCTTCCGCCTCGCCACTCTGCGTCCACTCGACCTGCCCTCTGTAAGCAGAGGGGGGAGTGTACGACCAACGATCGAGCATGAAGCTCCCCGCCACGCAGAAATTCGCCACAGTCAATACCCTCTCCGAAACATGGAGAGATTATTGGCCGTGCCCAGGATGCACCGGCCCGAAGACTGCTCTTTCCCCCGAACGTATTCGCAGGGAACCAGCAGCAATCAGGCACTCGAGGAGGTTTTCTGCACGCACCCCATTTGAATCTTATGAGATACCTATATAATATACTTTAAAAATATTTTGTAATTTTTTCGAACGTATTTTATGACCCTTCTATTAAGTTCGGACATTCCTAAAACACAAAAAAGATATAAACATTTTATAACTTTATGCTGTACCGATTAACGCGTCTAGGGCGTTCGCTACGATTTGTATGGCGGCATCACATAGGATAACGTGAAAATTGGGGAGACAGTGAATGTTAATAAATAACTAAATTTATAGTCCCGACAGAGCATAACCATGTGTCGGAGAGAAGAAAATATTTTTGGGTAACACAATTTCATGTTTACTACGTGTTATATGTATATTATGGAAATCGCTTCTTATTTTGAAAAGTTCTAAGTTTTGCGAAGATACAAGATACTTTCTAAGAGTTAGTACATTGATATCTTTGACTTTGTTTCTAAGGGACCCACGAGGGCCCATTATATAGATCGTGCGGATTGCCCTCTTTTTTTTAAATGAAAATTAAATCTACGTCAGTTGCCGATCCCCACAGCAAAACGCCATAAGACATAATACTGTGGGAATAAGCAAAGAATACCTTAACCTAACCTTGCCGTAGCTATATCAGTCAAATGCCTTATTTTTCTTACTGCATACATAATCAGTCTATAATGTTCCCACTGCTGTGACACAGGCCTCCTCTCTGTGAGAGGGAGAGGGACTGCATATTGTGGCGTAATTTAAATTGGGTTATCTGTAGGTGATCCGAAGACTGACTGCAACGTGTCATTAATGATTTTAAAATGAGGTTGAATGTAATACCTCAACATGTAAGATAAATACTAGAGATGGGCCGAATGTGGTTTGAACCGAATCTGAACTTCGGCAGAACACTCGGTTGAAATGAAAAGTTCGGCCGAAGTTCGGCCAAAATTCGGTTCAAGAGCTAGATAGATATCACAATGAAGTTCTGCGTCAGACCTAGACAGATATCTCAATGAAGTTCTGCTACTCAAAGACCTATGTCCATATGGCTGGTGGGCTAAGAATAAAGACAAGTTCCCTAACATGAGTTATTTGGCTCGAATATATTTATCGTCTCCTGGAAGCTCTGTATATTCTGAGCGACTTTTTTCGGAGGCAGGAAACGTATACGAAAAAAAACGTAACAAACTTTTGCCAGATAAGGCAGAGTCTTTGGTGTTTCTGCACCATAACCAGCCTCTAGTAAATTTTAAATATGAGTGAGTAGATGGATGAGAAAAGTTTGTTTAATTTGATTGTTGGAAAAAATACTTTTTAATTGTAATAAAAAATACTTTATGTTTATGAATGTTTACTTTGTGAAATTGTAAACCCAAATTAATTAGGCAGAGATTTTCAAGACTAATAAGAAGAACGGATTTAATTTAGGTTTACATTAACAATGTTCCCAGCTAAAATAAATGACCATGAGTGAGTAAAAGACATAATTTTATTTTACAGTAATTCTATTCTAATTCTATTGAATTTCAGTCAAAATAGTGCAAGTAGGTATTATTTTTCTTGTGCCGAATGTTCGGCATCTGAACCGAAATTCGTTTAAACCGAATGTGAACCGAATATCGGCACATCCCTGATAAGTACCAAAAACATTGTAGAATGATAAAGGCTCTTACAGACTGGGGCGACATCGCGGGCGCGACAGGTATATTGCTGCCTGTCACGCCCGCGATATCGCCTCAGTATGCAGGAGCCTTAACTCTACAATATGCAGCTGAACTTAATCTGCCTGAAAAAGCATGTAAGTATGTACATATACGTAAGCATCCTATTGCAATTTCGAATCTAGAGTAATTTCTACAAATTCAGTTTCCGTAATAGCATTTAGTATCTTGCCATCAAGTTTTAAATTTAGAACCACCTGGGGTACATTTTTTACTACACAATATAATAAAAAAAATGTACCCCATGCCTTAATCAGACTAGCCAATATTATACAGACAGAAAGATACTCCTGTAATAGCATGTTTCTTGGATTTATCAAAGGCTTTTGACTTATGCTTATCTGTATACTTGTCTGGTATAAGCTCACTCACGACACTACTGTCCAGGCTAATGTGATATCACTGTTTAGATATTGGTACAGTAGTCAAAAGAATACAGTTAAGTGGACAGGCTCATATTCAGGCTGGATTATGGGGTGATGCAGGGGAGTCTGAGCTCCCCCCGTCTTTGTAACCTATACATAAACAAACTGATGGGTAAACTCTGTAGCACTAAAATTGGTTGTCACGTGGACAGAGTTTGCGTAAACAACATCAGCTACGCTGATGATATGGTGCTGTTGGGCCAATCTATCGGTGCTATAAGAAGGCTTCTTAGAATTTGTGAAAGTTATGTAGTCGTTCATTGGCTCAAATACCATACCGATAAGAGTGAATAGTTGGTTTTTAAATCGGGTACTTTTACACACAAATAGTTGCCTGAATTCTTCCGGCAGACACTGAGATCACACGGGCGGCAAGCGGTACGTGTATTAATCATATTTTACTAAAAACTCAAAATTTGAGAACGAACTACCTTGACCGATCACTATCCTGTTCTTATTTGTATGAATCTTAAGCACATACGTAGCTACGCAAATACTACTTTAACAAAAATCGATTTGGAGAGCTTAGGAAGAGATCTTCTCAGTGTTGACCTAAATCCTATATTATTAACACAGGATCCCAACGTTGCCACAGACTATCCTATAAATAGCATACAGCTGTCATTAGAAAAAAACACAAATAAAACCGTGGGTCACGCCGGGATTGTTACGATGCATGAGAATCCGAGACATGCAAACATGCCAACCATAATAAGTCACCTAAAAACGAAACTCTAAAAGCTACATATTTTCACTACAGAAATTTGTGTAACCTAATTTTAAAGAAAGTTCCTATTACAAAAACCAAGTTGAAATGCCTGGTAATGACCCAAAAAGATTGTGGAATGTCATTAAAAGGACAAAAATTGTCCTTCTAAATTGTTATAAATATGTTCCTCTCTTCAGGAAACAGTGAGTGAAATGAACAACTACTTCATAAATGTAGACAAGTCTTTAGCTGAAAATATAATGCACACACATAATATGTACGCAGGTGATCTCTCATCAGCTGAACCGGAAAATAATTTTGCATTATACTCCTTCTTTCTCAAAGATACCGATGAAGAAGAGGTTGCTCGTACTATAGATGGACTGAAAACTGAATGTTCTGTAGGCTGGGCTAGTATATCTAATGATGCTAATTGTTACAATTTATTATCCAGAAAACAACGGTGCGCCTTTGGGTGCGAAGGTATGAAGAAGGAGGAGAAACAATAGAACGCCTTCGTGCACCTCGACCCCGAGCTATAAACGAAGATCAATTTAGTAATATGAGAGCCACGTATCAAGAGAGCCTTTTCACATCCATTCGCAGTTTTGCACAGGATTATTAAGTTTCGATGCAAACTATGAGAAACGAGTTGCTTCGAGCTGAAGCGCATTACAGACGGCCTGCAAAAAAAAATAGTTTGACGCGGAGGAACAGAAAGCTGCTCGTGTGCGATTCGTTCGTGACTACAGAGACTTCAATTTTTCTTACGTCATAATTTCCGATGAAAGATACTTCAAGTCCAGCCAACAAGGTCGTCGGAATTTATTTCGTCTAAATAACATGTCACCCATTGCGAACAAGCTTGGGACACATTAGTCGTAAGAGGTTCGAACTTGTGCGAAGTCCTGGTTAGGTCCATGCGTAGCCGTTGTAATGCTGTGATGGATTCGTAAGGAGCAACGACGAAATATCAATATTTATATTTACACATCATAAACAAAAACTTTTGCGCTATTACTTTTGTTATAACACTTCTTAGATCTATATTGTGTAGTATGTACCGCCCCTGCATTCGCAATACACTGTTTCTTTACTTATCTAGTGCTTTCTTTTGGTACCGCGTAGAGTTGTTCACATTTAGAGCGATCAATTTAAATATATTTAAAATTATGAAAAATAATTGACGAATTATTAAAAGTCATAAAACAGAATTTGTTATTTACAATGTTAGTTATTATAGTCCTGCGAGGTTATCAATGTTTTACAAATAACCCTGTTTATCTATGTTTAGGTATATTTTAATTGTTATTTCCAATTCGTTGATTAATGTCATTATTATGTAGACTGTATTCATAGTTCAAAATATTGCCAACGTATATCAGTATAATCCGTTAAAAATACACTTTAATTGTTATAGAAATAAATACATAATTATGATAAATAATGGTTACACTATTAATCAAAAATATTTAATATGATTGAATTTTACAAATTCATTTCAAACACTTTATGATATAAATTATTATTATTATTTTGTTATACCTAATATTAACAATCTATTAAGCTGATAACCTGAAAATAGTAGTTTATGAAACTGTTGCATAATACGAGTGTTTTAATATCCGGTTTGGAGCATTTTCATGCACTACTTTATCAAAACTCAATAAACTAGGTTTTTTTTTCAAAAATATTATAATAGGTAGGTAATGTTGTTATAAAATATGAATACAACACCAATAGTCAATTGAGTAATTTAATTATTTTGTACTTTAATAAAATAAATGTTATTTTAAAGCATTATTTTGTTATTGAAGGTGTGTGATATTATAATAAAACTTTTTAAATTCATTATAATTGCGCGTGCATGAAGTCTGTCATATGATACTATTTTTGATTTCATCATAAAAACATTTTGATGATAATTACTGTGTAAAAACTTTAATATTTCCTTTTGAAATCTTGAAAAAGTCTATTAAAAATAAATGAATTAAACTAAATTTGATTGATATTTTTTTCTGCACCTGCAAATTCTTAAAATTGTTCTCAAGTATATTTTTACTAAGTGTTTAATATTACACACTGAGATTACAGGCGACAGTTTCGCCTTAAACAAAAATCTCTTACTAAAATATTTTACTAAATAGATAACATTTAAATATCAACCTAAAAACTCTTTAATCCTTATCAGCTCATTATTAAACGAACACAAACTAAAAAACATATATTTCATTAGTAGCCAACATTTTTCTTTATTCCTTTCATTCTCACTGCTGCCAACACGCCAGGTACGTAGACAATATTTTTTTCCGAATGTCGATGGAAGAGTAGACAAAAATGACGTTTCCGGGTAGACTGTTGAAACTTTTCTACCGAGAAATGTAGACAAGCGATTTCTATTCTACAGTAGAGTAGAGTAGAGTAGTGTTCTAGAGTATTTCAGAAATTAGTCTGTATTGCCTATTGAAAGTTATAGTTTACTTTAATTACTCGACAAGCTTCCAAATTTTAAACTGGCGTAGGAACCGAATCATTGTTATATTTGACAAAAAAAAAATGTCTTATACAATGCCAGCACCGCCTTTCGCGTTAATAATTGCTTGCCAACCTTTGATCAAAGTATCAATTAAATAAAAGTGAAGTGTTGGCTTAATTGAATTCCAGTCTACGTGCTACGTGATTTTGGACCTGTCCTCTGTCAAGCCGTTTGTGAACCACCCAACGGTAAGCACATCCTGCATGGCTTCGGCAATTTTAATTGTAAAGATACCTTGTTTGTGAACTTCGTTATATGTATTTACGATCAAATCAAAGGTGTGACAAATAAATGTATAAAACGAATATTACAACTATTAAAAGTATTAAACCCAATACAAGGAACAACTGCAAAACATTTGATATAATCTTAAGGTAATAAAATAATATACCTAGCTTATAATATACATGTAAAAATATAGTTTAAAAATATTTTGTAATTTTTTCGAACGTATTTTATGACCCTTCTATTAAACCGTCCTATTGTTAACCCGAATTTTCGGTCGTTCCCACCAAATAACAATAATACTACACTTACACTTAGACAACGCTAATTATTTTCCGAGCGACTAATAACTTAAGGAGGTGATGGACGTGAATTGGGCTGGAACTGAAGAAGATTAAAACCTTTTTTCACCATAAACCGTACCGAAATGGTCTTAAAAAAAATATATGTTAATCTACTCAATACAAAGCATGTCCCCTTCACTTAAAAAAATATTAAAATTAATTTTAAATGTGAGTAATATACATGCAAAGTAAACCCTGTTTTAGAAATATAAAACCGTTTTTCTTCTATACTATTAATCGCTACGTTTTTTTATAGTCATCATGATATTACACAATACAATACCTAGGGAATCTTCGTCTTAGTTTTTTAAATAACTTTTTTATTTACTTATAGTCATTATTTTTAACATAAATCGACACTTAATCGCGTGGGCGTCCCCTCTGTCGCCTAATAAATCAATGCGGGACGAGACGCAGTGCTAAACGGACCTGTACCACTTTTTCCCGCATTTTTTCGTGTGACATAACCATTAGAAAATATTGTAAACAAACTATTCAAATCAACAAAATAATTAGGTTTGTTAGTTTGTGTGTGCAAATATTAGAGTAGTTTTTAGTATAAAGTTATTTAGTAGTAGGTAATAAATACATAGAGATTATTTGAGTTATTTATTAGGTATAAGTTTATTTATAAAATCAATATAGGTGACAAAAAATGACGCAATAAGCGTAATTAGAAAATAAAATATAAGAGGAGAATACAAAGAATGAAATAGTAAGTTGAGTACCTATCTAACATTTTATTAGTATCAATCAATCAATTTCAATCAATTTTTTTGATAAAAATATACGTAGGTGCGTGTAAACAGTATGCATACCTAAGTAAGTACCCTCCTACTCGCTGCTTATGCTTAACTAGGTACCTTTCTTCGCTAGAATGCGAAACTAAGTGCTTTCGATTCGAATTTGCCAACGTAAATTCATACGTGTATAATGGCAACAAGGTATAGATTCCAAACGACCGGGCGGCGTTATGATTCAGCGGCGCAGTAACAAGCTAGCTTGGTACTATTAGACACGTACGACATTACATTGGCAAATTGAAACACTCAATCAATCGCAAATTGAATTTGCCACATTCTATGCGGCTAGTGTCAAAAATCTATGTACTTACTCGTATAATTAAGATTGGAAATAGGTAGGTAAATTAATTAAATCAATTAGACCGATGGCACTCAGTGCCGCCTTATCGTGGCATGCCACAACATAGAAATGTCACAGTATTTATAAGTAGACGTAATACTGCTTGTATTACGTCTTCATACAAAAAGGCATTTTTTCAGTTTAATTTTTTTTCAGTTCCACTGACAATAAAATGTTATCATCACCCAGTGAACCCAATGTGCAACAAAATGCTCATCAATTATATGAAAAGGGAGCTAGGTAAAATTATTTTCGTCACACTTAAAGGGTTATTTTGATCCCGCTTATTAGGGGAAAAATTAGTATTTTTTGCTCAAGGGCGGAAATGTTACATTACCGCCTGTGGGACGTAATGTAATCGACGTTTTTTGTTGGTCGTCTAACATTACTTCACGCTAAAGGAGGCCTTTGATTGGTTTACAAAAATCTAGTAGGCTACGATTTATGTTTTCTTTTATTTTGTTTTTGACGTAAGGTTTCTGTAAATAGGTTTTACCTAGATTTGCAAAGCCACAATGTTGAATTTCATTGGTCTACAAAAATCTAGTAGGCTAGGTTTTTTTGTATTTCATTTTGTTTTTGTCTTGTTTGTTGGTTTAGATAAATAGGTTTTAGTTTTGAAGAACGACAGGGTACTTACAGGCGACTTTAACTAACTCAAAAAACAAGATTCAATCATTACTTTTACAATGCACTAAACGTACAACACATTATTATTAGCTGATTTCAATAAAAATTAGCATAGGTGGTTTAGAGGGTGGAAGTGGGGACAGATGAAGTACTTTAACGACTTTAAATAAATAATTAAAAAAGATAAAAAACACCTGCTTTGTCAAAAGTTAATTACATAAATTTAACTAAAAGATTAAAAACAAGCTAAATGATTTTGAAATGACGTTTCAGCGAAGTCGGGGGACCTGTAAAGAACTGTTCCAAGGAACCCGCGACTGCAATGAACAGATTGATATTTAGTTCAAAATCATTTAGCTTGTTTTTAATCTTTAAGTTCAATTTTTGTAATTAACGTTTTGATAAGGCGGTTTTTTAATTTTTTTAATTATGTTTTTTATTTTATACCTTTTTGTGATAAAACAATATTATTTTGTATACTTTTTTATGGGATATTTAGTAGTACCTACTGTTATATTTATTTAATTTCTTTTGTTATGTTAATAGTGAACGAATACATATTGAATACCTACTACTGTTTTATATTTTTGTTATGTACTTAGCAAGCTCTAGATGATGATAGTATAAGTATAACCTATGTTACCCAGGATACCGCAACGCTTCTAACGATACTTCTACCACATACTTTGATATCGGTTAAACCGTTTAAAAGTTATGTTTGAATAAAAAAACTCACAAACATTCATGAACCCTGTAATCATAACACTCCTTTTTTGGGCAGTCGTGTAAAAAGGAGTCCCCATAATTATAAATGTAAAATTCTGTTTATTTGTTTGTGTGGTTTTCACGGCCAAACAACTCGGCCGATTTGGATGAAATTTTGCATGGGGTAGTTTATGGGAAAGGGGTCATTTGTGTATTACGTAATCAGCGTTTCAGTCATTTTCAAACCCCCTTCCCAGCAATGGTAAGCAAAGCTCCTATTCTTATGTAAACGTCACCAACAACGAACAATACTGTGAACCAGAACCAAAGCGAATGTGTTTTAGTTGAATTTCTTTGAATTTTAAAATACTCGCTTTATTTCTCGTTGACAAGATTGTTCGTTGGTGTCCTCATTTAATAGTACATTGGTGCCGATTCCCTTGTTCACAAACTAAACTAAATTTAAGTTCAGTGCATCTTTTTCTTTCTAATTCATTAAGAAAAGGACAGAAGATAAATTTTAGTTTAGTCCTGTCAAATTAATCAGCGCTTGACGTAAATTGACGTAATTTTAGTAGGCAAGTTTTTAATCACGTCTACACTTGTATGGAGTAGTGACAGGCGCTGATTAATTTGACAGGACTAAACTAAAATGTATCTTCCGTCCTCTTCTTAGTGAAATAGAAAGAAAAAGATGCACTGAACTTAAATTTAGTTTAGTTTGTGAACAAAGGAATCGGCGCCATTGTCTCACAAGAGGCCAGTGCTATGTACTTTATTCACGATTGTGCATTTATGGCCCGAGCCGTAGGCGTGGGCTGTTAACCACACGTGGGAATACATATTTTTGGAGTCGTGTATCACATAGTGCTTTTCGTTACACATACGAGGAATCAAAAATATTCAATCAAACATTTTATGCAAACACAACATGTCACAATCATGGCGCCGATTGTGGGTCAGACAAATAAGTTGTTTTGTGCGTCATCTATTTAGCTACTGTCAATTGCAACCAATCATCAAATTCAACGTTATGACTTTATGGCAAAACTAAAAACTATTTAATGTAACCTTACGTCGAAATCAAAATGCAAAAAAAAAAAAACATAGCCTACTAGATTTTATTAGAATAATGAAATTCAATATTGTGGCTTTATGGCAAAACTAAAACCTATTTAACGAAACCTCACGCTAAAGTTAAAATGAAAGAAAACAATAATCGTAGCCTACTAGATTTTTGTAGACCAATCAAAGACCTCCTTTAGCGTGAAGTAATTTTAGACGAATAATCAAATGCATCGATTACATTACGGGTGGTAATGTTACATTTTCCGTCCATGGGCGAAAAAAGCCCAACTTTTCCTTCTATTATGCGGGATCAACATAACCCTTTATGAGTAGGTATGATGAAAATAATCTTCACTCATGGTGAAACATGATTGGTGACTTATTGATAATGTCTGTATTGTTTAACATTATTTTTATTTTCCTTTAGTTTATTCATAAAAATTCTCACTTCATACAAGTTATTTGTATGAAACGATTTTCATCAAATAAAGCTAAGAATACTCTAGGCTACGTCACCTTTCAAACAAAAACAAACTAAATCAAAATCGGTTCATTCGTTCGGGAGCTACGATAGCACAGAGAGCCGTTTTTTTTTTTTTATAAAGTCGTGCTTTACTTGAAAATACTGCGGCCGTGCGCATAGGTAGGTACTAGTACGTATGCCACTCCGCTCGGTGCGATGCGAGCAAATCGTTCGCGCACCGCGTAATTATTGTCAGGGGCTTGCGGGGACTGCGCGGCGCATTTTCATCGGTAACGCCCACTCGAGCAAGGTCAACGGCGTAAAGCCCGCTCTTAAAGGGCGACTAACTATTTGCTACTAAAAAAATATAATGGGTAGCAAAAATAATAGGTTAGCAGCTACAGTGAAGTATCATTTTAAGTATAATATCATTTATTGTTAAAATATTAAAACATACGAATTACACAAAAATACTTGTATTCTAATGCTTTGTTTAGGTAGTAGGTAACTAGTGTAAAAAGTGTCGATAGCCGATAATTGCGCCGTTTGCCCTATTTATGACATTCATTTTATCGTCATTTTGGAAGTTCCGCTTTGTCAGTTAGCCGCTATTCTTCCGGGATAGTGTACGTGTGCCGTTCGCAGAGATTTCATACCTACTTGCGCGCATTGCTTCAAGTGATTTTAGCAAATTAAACTAATAAATACAATTAATATCTACTTTTTTTACGGTGAAATAAACACCTACTAGCTACTTGACTTTGTGTGAGTGTAAATTATGTTTTTAAGTTTATTTGTATTTATTGTTTAAGGTAAAATTGACACTTACTAGCTACTTGACTTTGTGTGAGTGTAAATTGTGTTTTTAAATTTATTTATATTTATTTTTTAGGGTAAAATAGACACTTACTAGCTACTTGACTTTGTGTGAGTGTAAATTGTGTTTTTAAGTTTATTTGTATTTATTTTTTACGGTGAAATTGACATTAGGTGTTTGACTTTTGTGTGTACACGTAGGTACGTGTTTTTTTTTTTAAATGCCAAGACGACAGCACTTTTACAGTGCTGCAGAGTATACAGACATGGTTTTATTGTATGGCGAATACCGCCAAATGTAGCTTTAACTCTACGTACTTATCGTGAGAGATACGGCAAAACTCGCATCTGCCCTACTAGTGTCCGGGCAAGCTTGGGAGCTGTCCAAAGAATCAAGGAAAATCAGCACAGTGCCCAACACTCATGAAGGAGTTGCTCTGCGTCACGTTTCATCCTCTTTTGAACAATGAGTCTTACACAAGCTAGGTGTGTGTATAGAGTGAGCCATAAAACAATACATCGAGTGCTGAAAAGGAACAAACTACATCCTTATAAATATGCAAAGGTGTAGGCGCTGCTGCCCCGTGATAAGCCAATTAGAGAGTTTTACTGCCACTGGATACTGGAAAAAATATCTCAAGACCAGCGTTTCTTATCAGATGTGTTTTGGACAGATGAAAGCACCTTTACTCGAAACGGCATGCGGAACCGACAAACCATGCGTCACTGGAGCCGTACGAATCCCTATTTATTTAGGGAATCAGCTCATCAATACCGCTTTTTTCCTTTAATGTTTGGGCAGGCATTCACGGAGATCAAATAATCAGCCCTGTTTTTATCAACGGAAACCTGAATGCACAGAAGTTTTTAGATCTTCTTAACGGTCCAATAACAGAATATTAAGAAGGATTGTCTGTGGTAGCTTGCAACCGGGTATGGTTACAGTTAGACGGCGCTCCTCCACACTCCGTACTCCTTGCAAGAGAGCGGCTTAACACCATGTTCGGCGAACAATGGATCGGTCGCTATGGCCCCCCGCAGGTGGCCAGTTCTCGGTCGCCCGACCTGACTCCTCTCGACTTCTTTGTATGGGGCTTTATTGAAAATGAAGTTTACTCGCGGGTCTCCGAAACCGAAAATGAACTGCGCAATCGTATTGGCGCCGCCTTTGACAAATTAAAAGCCATGACTCTGGATCCTGAACGAAATTTGATGAGCAGGCTTCGAGAAAACATTGTGCGGCGATGTAACTTGTGCATTCAAAAACGTGGTGAACATTTTGAAAATTTAAGTTTCCATAAATTTTGTTTGTTAACTAATGTGTAATATTGAATTTATTTAGTTCAGTTCAGTTATAATGAAATAAAAACGTGGTTAATTTCGTCGCACATTGTCAAAATGAATCAAAATGCCCGCGCGCCGCCGCCCGCGCCGGTGCGGTGCCGACAAAAATGGCGCCGTACCGCCCGAGTGCATCGCTGCCGCTCTGCCCGAGGTCAAGGTACGTTGTCGAAACAAAGAGTTTACTTTTACTAAATTTATTTTAATGTTAATTTTGTATAAAAAAATCACTTTTTTAATTTACCGTTTTTCATTAAATATTTAATTTTTCTATGCTTCTGTGGGCTAGTATTACTTGTGGTTTCATTTATTGCATATATTTGGTTTACATTCGTATATTTTTTTTAAGATTACATTAGGTACTTCATAAAATGTAAATGCATTTTAAATTTGTAACAGAACTAAGTACCTACATACGCTTCTAACGTCATTCCGTGAAAATGTTGGGAGGATGTGGGAGGAACCGAACCGAGAATATTTGATGAGGTTAATGATGTTAATAGCTTATAGAAGTTGAAAAGTTACATACACAGAACAAGGTCGAAATTACTGTTTTTGACGTTTCGTAATAAAACAAAACCTCAACTTTT
This sequence comes from Atethmia centrago, assembly GCA_905333075.3. Taxonomy (NCBI): domain Eukaryota; kingdom Metazoa; phylum Arthropoda; class Insecta; order Lepidoptera; family Noctuidae; genus Atethmia; species Atethmia centrago. The sequence goes on along the minus strand of HG995367.1, from coordinate 5,872,846 downwards.
TTGTTAGGTACCTGGTACTTCTTGACAGGCCTACACTGTCCTCCCATACCCATTACAAAACATAACATAATCATAACAGCACGCCTTGTTTCCCCGAAGGGTTGGGTTACCCATTAACACTGTAATTTTAAAAATATTGTATAAGCCAATTATTTTTAAAAGAGTAACCGTGGAGTTTCTTTTCGGCGCTTCTCCATAAGAAGCGACTAATTGGAACCGTACACCTAGCTTCTGACGTTTCACACTTATGAAAAGTCAGATGTAACAACATAAACCTACATGGGCACTTGCCCATGTAGGTTTATGTGAAATAAAATAAATTGTTTTTTTTTATTTCTACCTTTCTTGGACTCTGTTTCATCATCAATGCATACTAAGGTATTTAATGAAGAAGTAAAGGCGTAGAAACCGTTTCAAACAACCTAGTGTTGCGGTCTACCTGTCCTCTTAGCACAACTCCACTACTTCAAAATATGTTAACCATGTCAATGAACTAATCTCAACAAGCGGTGCTATTCTGTAACCTTCTCACCGTGAAAACTTAGTGAAGTGAACGTGGAGTGAACTGTTAGTGTCATCCCACCTGATACTAGGGATGGACCAAGGACTACATTTACAATCATAATCGAGATTTTAATAATATTTTTATGATAATTCTATTGATCATAATCAGTTAACTGATTAAATAAACGCAACCCCATGACCCAATCGCGATGTGTTTTAACTGATTAAATAAATGCAATCCCATAACACATCCGCGATATGTTTTGAAGAAGCGATAGTGGATTGAGTCGAGTAAAGACTGTGCGACGTTATTCAGCTTTGTTATTAACCTAAATCTATTCAATAAGAAGAGATAACCGAGTGTGTCAAGTGTTCGAGTGGTAAAAGTATGCCTGGCTGACGGACCATAGAATTTATCCCCTCACAAACTATGCGGAAACCTAACTAAACGATGTGTGTGTCTGTGTACATAAGCCATTTGAATAAAAAACGTGCGGATTATTTAATAAGTACCTTTCTAATATTTTATTTTAGGTAGGTAAATTTATACCGACCTACGCGATGCCAATATAAATAATAAAATAATATTCATAAAATCACCGTCATCAGTACTATAACAAAATTCAACAGTTCAACTGACACTCGCGCAGCGCGCGCCCCGGCCGGCGGGCGGCTAGGCTCACAACGTCCAGCCCAAGTGAAGTGGTGTTACTATGGCAACGAGAATTGAGTGAAGTGGTAAGATCACGACACTCGCGCGTCGCGCTTATCGACTCACTTCACCTAGCCAATTCACTTCGGCGCGGGTGGTTGGGTGAAGTGATAAGATCACGCCGCGCTTGCGCGTGAGGCGCTGTTATTAATATCAATATGAGGTTTTTTGTAAATTTGCCGTTTTTTATTTTTAAATGCGCGACAAACAAAAATTTGGTTTTACCACCTATAAATCAAAATCCAAAATGGCGGCTACAAACATTTTTCATCGAGGGTGTCGTTTTCATGGTTTTCGGGGGTGTTACAGCCGATACTGAGGTTAAAACTAAAAAGCAAGATGGCGGCTGCGAAAATGTTCAGATTATTCATCATGGGTGTCGTTTTCATGGTTTTCGGGGGTGTGATCAAAATTAAAAAGCAAGATGGCGGCTGTGAAAATGTTCAGATTTTTCTTCGTGGGTATCGTTTTCATGGTTTTCGGGGGTGTTGAAGCCGATAGTGAGGTCAAATCTAAAAAGTAAGATGTCAGCTGCGAAAATTACCAAACCTTTTGGAATAAAAAAAAACAAAATTGAGTTTCTGACTGAATTTCTGTTTTGCTTTAATATTTAAAAAAAAACCTAAATAGTAACGTTTCAACACTTAAATAGGTACTAGTTTTGAAATAATATAAAATTATCAACAGAATTAGCATAAAAATATTATAAAAATCTCGATTATGATTATAAATGTAATGCTTGGTTACTCCCTAGCATCAATGGGATGATACTGACAGCTCACTCCACGCGAGTTTTCACGGTCAGATTTTTACAGAATCGACATGAAGGATCTGAGTTTTATAATTTCAAGGCCTAACAGTCAAAGTGCAAATCATCCATGGAATTAGCATGTACTATATAGCATTTGAATAATAACCTAAACTCATTTTTCGTGAAAATTAAAATAATCCATGACGATAAAGATCCCCGACATCAATCCAAAACTATAGAAGATATTGCGAAATGGAATCTTACTAGACAAAACAAAAGAAACATAATACAGAGTATTCTATTCTATTACAAGAAAAACAAAACCAAAAAAAGACACAACACAGAGTATTATGTATCTTGTTTTCGCTCGTGTGTTTGCTCAAGGTTTTTTTTTTATTATTCTCAGACTATTCTAAGAAAAAAAACAAAAGCCTCGAGCAAGCCGCAGTGATACTAATTGGAAAGTAATTATATCTTAAAAATTGATGATGATATTTTCCAAGAAAAGTCCTGTGGATCAGAAATGAAAATACAAATACGACTACTCGTTGAATAGTATAGGCCTTTAGTTGTTGTTGTCAAAAAGGCATAAAATACATTTTGTTGGTATCATTATTTTCGATACACGAGTAAATCCAGACGAATACGAATGCACTTCGACCTTAATTTAAGCACATAACGTTCCGTAGGTTTTATCGTTGATATAGACGTTTCGGACTACCCCTTTAAGAACAGGCATGCGTTTATTTTTGTACGAAAAAATCATTATTTAGTTTTTAGACTGCTTTAAGGAAAAAATAAAAAAGTATAAGGTAAAGTTAATTCAAATTAAAATATTTCGGAAATTCATCAAGTACCTAAGTAAGCTCAGTCTATTTGAGCTGTAAAAAAATTTCAAACGTTCTGTTGTTCCTGTATAGCAATTTAACGCCACAGCGGGATATTTAGTAATTAATATTAAATTATGGTAAAGACTTATGCAATCCTAATGACCCTTAATTTATCCCGTATAGCTAATGAAGGAAACAAATAAACAATAACTCACATGGGGATTGCATAACAATCCAGGGATTTTAGTAATCCCGGTTTTCCTGGCCACACAGAGATGAAATTAACCTTTTCATTTTGTGAGAACATCGTCTATGGTGTTTTTAATGTAATTACAGTTCTGTATTTTTTAATTACAGTTTCTGGCACTGCAAAAATCTATGGAAGAAATTATATTTCAAAATGAGGAAATCAAAAAATCCTTAGATTTTACCACAAAGCAGTATGATGATATGGTGGCTCAGATTGATCAAATTGAGTCCGAGCGCAAAGCTGATCGTAACTATATAAGTCAATTAGAGGACAAAGTTGAAAATATAGAGTGGTTATTATTTTTATCCAAGTTAGAAGTGAGAAATATACCAAAACTGGAGGGAGAAAGTAAAGAACTTTGTAAATTAATTACGAAGACCACCAGCGTCTTAGATATTCCCTTGCAACGCCAGGAAATCAAAGATATTTACCACATTAATAAGTAAAATGATACATCCCCAGTCTTTGTCGACTTTGTCAAAACTTTAAGTCATACAAGACAAAAGATAATATTCTGCAAAATCTACGGAACTTCAACCAAAAGAATAGTCAAAATAAGTTAAATACAAATCACATAAAACTAACAGGTGCTGTCAAACCAATCCCTCTCAGAGAGCCTCACTCCAAAAACGCAACGGCTATTTTATTTGGCACGGAAGTTTGCCACAGAAAATGACTATAAGTTTTGCTGGACTTCACTGGGCAGAGTATTTCTTCGTCAAGCTTTGGGAAAAAAACATCTTTTGATCAAGAGCGAAGCAGATCTTACTAAAACTCAGCTAGAAATATGACTGGATATTAAAAGGCATAGATTTCTATTCACTCCAGTTTTAATTTTAATTTTCGTTTTATTTTTTACATTGTTTTTGTTTCTTTGTTTAACTGATTTCTTTAGAATATATTTGTACTGCACCACTGAGGTAACTAGACACACATACACAACAAACACAACTCTCACATACTGCACTCAGAATTTACAAACACACGAACAATCCACAGGGAACCTAACAAATTACAGTGTAACATACACAATTACACTCAAAACCACACATTCTAAACACACATTCACATCATTTCAATATATATATATAAACACCACATCTACTTATACCGACAGCTTGCTAACTTTCGTCGCCGCCTTCTTAACTATAAAATCTCTTACAAATGGCTAATAACGCAATTCACTTAATCAATAACATCGATGAACTCTCTGTATCCCTGACGCATACATGCACCCCGGAACAATCTCAATCGTTTTTTATAAACCCAAATAAATACCTAAAAGTCTTCTCACAAAACATTCGATCAATAAATCGTAACTTCATAAACTTACAAACTCTGATGCATCGTATCTCACTTGACTGTGACGTAATAGTCCTGACCGAATGTTGGCTGCCATGCTCCAGTAACTCAATTCTTCCAATTCTTCCAAGTTATACAGTTTTTAAAACAACCAACCACATAAACCAAAGCGATGACGTCGTGGTCTATATTCTATATATTAAGTCAGAAATTCTAGCGGTATGTGAGGAACCAGACCTGTGTCAATCTGCCTCGGGATTAATAATAATATTAACTCTGACGTGGCCTTACTCTGTATCTATCGCTCACCGTCAACAGAAAACATACAGAACTTCCTTTCAGCCCTCAATAACATACTTCCATCGCTTCATAGCCTTGGAACAGTGATAGCGGGTGATATAAATCTCGACATTAAACCTTCTTCTCTTGATATACGGTTTCACGAATACTTAAATTGTCTCGCTTTTCATGGTTTTCTTCCAGTACATACCCTCCCAACCAGGGGCAAAAATTGCCTAGATCATATTATTCTGAAAACAAGGACGCCCGCAGTCACATTTGTCTATGAGTCTACGGTTACCGACCATGGTTCTTCACTACTTTGTCTGGATAGCAAACGTGTCCCTGTCACCAGTACGTCTATCATAACAAAAATTAATTATGAGGAACTTGGTGCATCAATCTCAAACATAGACTTTGATCCTATTCTTACTACAACAGACGCGAATACCGCTAGCGACAAATTAATTGAAATACTAACTTCAGCCATAGCGAAACACACTGTAATTAAAAAAGTGGCTGTAAAACGGAAGATTCTTAAACCCTGGATAACTCCCGGGTTGTTACGGTGCATGAGAAACAGAGATGCCATGCACAGAAACCTCAAGCAGTCTCCAGATAATGAAACAATAAATGTAACCTACAAACGATACAGAAACTTCTGTACAAAAGTTCTTAAAAAGGCGAAGAGGCTTTTCGATGCGGAAGAACTCAGCAAAGCAAGCAATAACCCAAAATCACTCTGGGATACCATAAAACGAATAACAAACACCACAAAAATTAGACACTCATCCACGCATCTGCTGTCATCATCACCCACACCCACACAATCATGTAACAATGTGAATTCCTTTTTTGTCAATATAGGCAAGAAACTTGCAGATGACGTTATAAAAAGAAGGCCGTCACAACAACCACCTATCCCACAAAACAGTTTCTTACTAACCTCATCCTTTGTCTTGGAGAAAACTGACCCAGAAGAAATTATATCCACTATAAATTCACTGCGATCAAACGCTGCTACTGGTTGGGATGGTATCTCACCTAAAATATTAAAGACATTTTCAACCAGTCTGGCGCCTATTTTGTGTCATATATTCAATATTTGTTTTGAAACAGCTGTTTTTCCAACTTCCTTTAAAAAGGCAATAATCTATCCAATCTTCAAGGGGGGTGACGCAGCTTTGACGAATAACTATCGTTCTATAGCTGTTCTAAGTGCTTTTTCAAAAGTTCTTGAACGCTTGATAAACAATAGATTGGTTAGTTACCTGGAGCATTGTAAGATAATCTCACAACAACAATATGGCTTTCGCAAAAATAAGTCAACCTGCGACGCAGTTCATGACCTAACCAGTTATGTCATAGATCATATGAATAAAAATAAAAAAGTCCTTACAATATTCCTTGATCTCGCGAAAGCGTTTGACACTGTTCCCGTTTCCACACTCTTAATCAAACTTGAGAAAATAGGCGTCAGGGGGATACAACTGGATCTTTTCCAAAGTTATCTCTCGAATCGTTCGCAAAAAGTCAGGATCAATGGCCATAACAGCGAGGAGCTTTCCATTCACTATGGGGTACCACAGGGAAGCATTTTGGGCCCCACTCTTTTCTTAATCTTTATTAATGAGCTGTGTGATCTCAATATCGATAATGCAAGAGTAATATCATTTGCAGATGACACCGCAATAACCTTCACCGCGGATTCCTGGTCACAACTCGAGAACCTAGCTCAGCTTGGCTTTGACGTTGCCTTAAATTGGCTTAATTCCCACACTCTCACCCTAAATACCTCCAAAACCAAATTTCTGACTTATTCGAATAGCTCGGTCTCTCAACCACAGACTCCAATTTTAATCAACGCTCACACTTGTCATCCACAAATACAGGGTTCAAATTGTCAATGCCCTCCTTTAACCTCTGTTGAAAGTATCAGATACCTGGGAATAGTCTTAGACAGAAATCTCAATTTTAAATGTCATATCGGTCTGCTAACTGGACGTGTTCGCAAACTTATATACATCTTTAAAACTCTTCGGTATATTGCCAATCCCATTATAATACGCAATGTCTATTTCGCACTTTGCCTATCCATTTTAACTTATTGTATTTCCTGTTGGGGCGGCGCAGCAAAAACCACCCTCAAGCCGCTAGAAGTAGCACATAGGGCCATATTAAAAGTGGCCACTTTTCGTTCTATTCTTTTTCCAACCGACCAACTATACGATCACTGCAAAGTACTAAATGTTCGGCAACACTTCATACTACAGTCAGTCATTCTGCAACACCGCAAAATCCCATACCGAATTATAGAAAATAAAAAACGTAGTAAACGTCGAAAAGATAGGATATGTACCCTGCCGCGAGTACGCTTAATGTTTGTAAAGAAATTTTTCCATTTTCTTGGTTCGTTCTTATATAATAAAATAAACGAAGAGTGTCAAATCTACGGACTACCGTATTACAAATGCAAAAAGATTGTGAAATCGTACCTCCAAAGTAAGTCATACGACGAAACAGAAAAAATCTTAACATAAACAACATGGATGAGCAAACACACACACACAGGCACACACACACACAAGCACATCACACACACAAACCCTCACACCACACACCACACACAAACACACACGCACACACACACTTTTATTTACCTTAAAATTTAAATTATTTTATTTTCACGTTTAATAAAACGTATCGTAAACTTGAAATTGTCCATATCAATACTCCAAAATTGTAACAGTAACATCAGAAGCACTATGTAACTCTAGACTCAGATCATTGTGGGCAAAAGATTACTATTATTCAAAACCAAAACAATAAAATGGCTAAAAAAGATATCATTGTTAACCCTAAAACTGCAAGTCGCTTGGAAGCTTTTAAAGTTAAACTCATAAATAAATTACCAGTTTTGTCTATTCCTGCTGATCCTAATCATCTATATGATGATTTCTTTAATATATACTGTAAACAATTTCATTCCATTTTTATTCCCAAGACTATCTCGATTAATAATAACGCATCTTTCAGTGATTGGGCTACCATTGGTATTCATAAAAGTAGAACACGGCTTTATGAGCTGTACAATGAAAGGGCATACATAAACACTGCTGAATTTAATTTATATGTTAGAAACTATTCAAAATTATTTAAAAAAGTTTGTTGTATGGCCAAGTCGCGTCATTTGAGTTCGAAGATTAAAAATAGTAGTAATGCAATCAAAACGACTTGGAATATTATTAATAGTGAAACGGGAAGGTCTAGTAACTGAAATACTGAATATAGCCTGTCAATTAATGACAAAATAATAAAATCAGACTCGCAAGTCGCCGCGGCCTTTGAAAATTTATTTTCAGATATTCCCGTTTCAACTACTAAATCCCTAAACTCATCACCTTCTGTTGCTGAGTCTTTGCTCAAGGAAAATGTTAATGTTTGCGATTCGGAATTTCATTTTGAGAATATTACCTGTAGAGATATAATTAAAACCTTTCACACTTTAAATGTAAAAAAGACTGCAGATCTGTGGGGTAATTCTGTAGAAGTTGCTAAGTCAATTATTGACATTGTAGCTCCTACTTTATCTCTTATCTTTAATAATTGCATTGACTGTGGGGAGTTTCCTGACCTTATGAAAAATAGTAAAATAATACCTTTGTTTAAATCAGGTAGTACATCAGACCCCACCAATTATAGACCTATTTCAGTACTATCTACCTTAGTAAAATTTTTGAAAAAATAATTTTAGTCCAATTACAAAGATTTTTTAATAAACATAAATTATTGCACAATAAACAGTTCGGTTTTACAAGGGAACTTTTAGGACATATTTATAATGCATGGGAAGATAAACGCGATGCATTGGGCATCTTTTATGATTTGTCCAAGGCATTCGATTGCGTTCTTCACGAAACGTTAATCAGGAAACTCCGCCACTACGGGATCCGGAACACCGCTCTGGATCTTCTTACTTCATACTTGAGTAATAGGATTCAGAGCGTTGACGTTAATGGGAAAAGATCTTCCGGATCTATAGTAACAATGGGAGTCCCACAGGGCTCAATTCTTGGTCCTTTCTTGTTTCTTATTTACATTAATGATTTGCCATACCTCATAAAGGATAATCATGATATAGTGTTGTTTGCGGATGACACTTCACTTTTGTTTAAACTTAAACGTCAGCAGCTGGTTACTGACAATGTTAATAGTGCGATCTCAAAAGTAGTTCACTGGTTCAATGTTAATAATTTACTTCTTAATGAAAAAAAAACCAAATGCATTAAGTTTACGCTACCTCACGTTAGGCAGGTGAAAACTAATGTATTGATAAAGGGCGAAGAATTGAACCCTGAAGATAGCACAGTATTCTTGGGCTTAACTTTGAATGCTAAGCTTCAGTGGGGTCCACATATAGATAAATTGTCGAAAAAGCTAAGCTCCGCAGCATACGCTGTTAGAAAAATTCGTAATTTAACTGATATAGAGACAGCCCGTTTAGTGTACTTTAGCTATTTTCATAGTGTAATGTCGTACGGTATTCTGTTGTGGGGAAATGCCGCTGACATTCAGACTATCTTTGTTTTGCAGAAAAGAGCTGTTCGGTCAATTTATAGATTAAGTCCGAGACACTCTCTCAGAGAGAAATTTAAGGAGATTAATGTAATGACTGTGCCCTCCCAGTATATTTTTGAAAATCTTTTATATGCCCATAAAAATATAAAATTGTTTAAAAAATACAGTGATATCCATAATATAAATACTAGGAACAAACACAAATTTGTTGTACCTACAAAAAGGCTCAAGAAAATGGGTGGCTCATTAAGATGTCAATGTATACGTTTTTATAATAAACTTCCAAGCCACGTTCAAGATCTAAGCCTTAATAAATTCAAATCATTTATTAAAAGTAAGTTGTGCCAGAAAGCCTTTTATACTATTAAAGATTATATTGAGGACAAAAAGGCTTGGGATTAAGCTGCTCCAATTATTGCATACTGAAACTTTTATTTTATTTATATACCATTTTGACATATTTACTTTGTGGAGTTCAATATACTGTTTGGAATATACTGTTTTAATATTTACTTGTAAAGTATTATATTGTTTTCAATTATTGTGAATGTGAAGCCTATGTTTTTTTTGTTTTTATTGTTTTTTTTTTTTTTTTTCTCATTTAGTATTAATCATGGTCTGGCAGTTAGAGTAATTTATGCGGCCTACCCAAATGTTCTTTCTTTGGTATTGTTCGTCAAATCGTTGAGCTCCTTAAGTTCTGAGTTGAGCAGCACGATTACTGACAAATGCGTGCACTGACTGGACAGGTCCACTCAATCTGTGTGGTTCTTTCCTCAAAAGGACCATTTCAGACACCAATCTACATGGCCTTCACATGATCTGACCAAGATTATGTCTGGACTTTAAAAGAGACTGTGACCTCTGAGTTTGTTTCGGCCTTTCTTCTCAGAGTAGTCAGATAGGAAACGCCGACCTCATCTAGCTTTATTTTAAAAATATGATTGACGTGTAAAAGTGTTTGTACAAACCTACTTACAGAAAATAAATCATTTATCATTTATCATTAACCTTAGGGGACCGGACTGCTTCTCCTTAACACAGGTTTTCTTAACCTAGCTAGGAGAGCAGTGCTCACCCACACGTTTGCAGATATAGTACTTATTGTATATAGTACTTTTTACATGTCCATGTAAAGCGCTAGAGCTGGTAGCTTCTTACTCACTCTGCGGCTAACTGTTTGTAAGAAATCGTAAATGACCATGTCAATAGATTTGTTCTTTCTAAAGCCTTTCTGGTTATCAACGAATAGCTTATTTTGTTCAAAGTATGTGTTTAGTTTATTATATATTGCTTTTTCAAATATTTTTGAAAAAATGGGTACTAAAGCTATAGGTTTGTAGCACATGTTCTCTTTGTTGTCTTTTTTGAAAAGCGGTTTTACAATTGTTACTTTCAATTCTTCCGGAAAAATACCATTAACTATGCACATATTGATCAGATGACTTAAGACAGGCGCAACAATTGTTGAAACACTTTTCAAAATTTTTGTGCTTATATCATCATACCCAGTACTAGATGTATTCTTTAGTGACATAGTAATTAGATGAATATCCTGTGGTATTGTAGGTGACATAAACATAGACGCATTCATACTATTTATTGGTGTAATATTATTCAAATGTTTACTATTAATTGGCTTCACTTGATCTACAAAAAAATTGTTAAAAGCATGTGCTATTTCTACAGGATTTGTCAATATTTTGTCATTTGATTTAATTTTCACTATGGTGTCATTTGGTAAGTTATGTTTATTTTTATTTAAATGGCTTTGCACAGATTTTTCGCTGATTTAATATAACTACAATTATGGGCTTTCTGCGTGAGAATAATAACTTTTTACCGGTTAGAGAGCTGTTTAAGGTTTGCTTTATTTTGCTCACTGGGCATTAACCTGTATTTCCACAATAATTTTATTTTTCTTTTACTGCATATCTTGATGCCACGGCTAATCCACTTTGGTTTTGCTTTTGTTGATATACGTATTTTAATACTTGGAAAGCATAAATCATATAATAATTTAAACAAGTCATAGAATAATTTAAATGCTTTAGTGGGATCAGTTTCATTAAATACATCAGCAAAAGTGATATTTTTATGCAATCCTTGAACTTTTTAATATTTTCTTCTGAGTATTCCCGTCTGGTGGAGAACCAGTAATCTAACATGCAAGTTTGTCTAACTGGGCATCTTAAAAGTTGCGCTGTATGATCAGATACTGCTAGTTCTAAGACTTCACCCTTAGCTCCTCGCACATTGTGAATAATATTATCTATGCAGGTCCCGCTGCTCAATCGAGTTGGAATTTTTATTTCGAACTTAAGGTTGTAACCCATTAGGAGATATTTGAATTGTTCTAAACATGAAGTGTTCTTCAGAAGATCAATGTTGAAATCTCCACACAAAATTAGTGTTTTAGAATCAAAAGATAATAAATTTAGAATGTTATTTAGATTACGAAAGAATATCTCAAGTTTTCTTTTTACTTCACTGCTATGTGGGCTCCTATAAATACAAACTACGATGATGTTATGGCCAGTAAGTTCTACTGCACAACACTCAATTACGTTAGAGACACTATATTTTCCTATCGACTCCAAAACTTTATACTTAATTCCGTTACGAATCATTATACATGTACTACCATGTCTAGATTCCCTCGTGAAACAAGTTGCAAGAGTGTAATTAGGAATAGGTACATAGCAGATTAACATCAGATATCAGCATATTATGTTCAGAAAAACATATAACATCAATTGTTTTTCCTAAATGAAGTAGTTCGTCTAATGCTACAGTAAATAGCAGCAGATTGTGTTAAAAGGCCATTGATATTCTGATGTAAAATATGAATATGCTTATACACGAAAAAAGTCATCCGCTGTACATTTTTCATCTACAGAAGAGTGTACGTCTATGTCTTCGTTTAAATACTCGCTTAACAATTCTCTCAAATTTTTAAAAATATTTTTCATCCCATAAATATTAAGAGTGCCATGGTGTTTACAAAACATGGTATAATCGTACGACAAGTCCAGATTAGAGTCAAGTAGTGTTGCATATTTATGAGTGTTTATGTCCAAATACAACATATTACCAAATGTTTCAATTCTCCAATTATACACCATTGAATAGTGGCTGAATTTGTACGTTGGTAAACACACTACAACATTTGTATAAAGTAACTCTGACAATGCTTGGCGAATGCATACTACCAAGTCATAGAAGTTGTTCGTCTTTTTGAAATCCTCTTCTCCAATTAGTATGATGCAATAGTCATTCGTTGTGTAATCGGTTAATTTGTCTTGTATATTACCAATAATGGTCTTGATTCCACAATTAGGATATAAATAATGACATAATTGGAAGTCCTGGAGATTCTCTTCTGCGATCGATAAGATTTTGTTTCTTGAACTACTACTTATAATGCATATTTTATTTTTTACTTGCTTTGCTATCTTTATTTGCTTATTTTCTGTTGCGGTTGATGCAGATGTTATACTATTCTCAATTTGTTCGGTTTTTTGTGCAATATTCAAATGTCGCTTACGAGACTTTTTAGTACTAGAATTAGTATTCCTATAGGGAGTGGATACCTTTTTTGTCGGTGTAAGCATGTCATTTGATAACTTCTTTGTAGCTCGTACAATTAAATCATGTTTAATTGTAATTTCTTTAACAGTTTGCTTGAGTTCCACGTTTTCAATGGACAGATTATTTATTTCCTCAAGCGCCGATGTTAGCTCCAACTTTAGTTTCTGTATTTGTTGTCTCAAGTCCCGAACTTCATCAGTTTCGTCGTCCGAAATATTTGGCAGACTGTTACAAGTGCCATCTATGGTCAAGTTGTTTGAAGTATCATCGTTTTTAGTATCGTCTGTCATTGATCGAGTACGTGTTCTGCGAGGCGTTATATTTTCAAAGAAATTCATTTTTATAATGAATTTCTTTGAAAATATAACAGTCAGTCAGATGAAAATAGAAAAAGTCAAGTATGTGCCACTGAGATTTGAACTCGCGTGAGTGGTTTCACGCAGGTTCGAATGTATCTCAAAAAGAAGCGGGCGCCTTAGTCACTGCGCCAATTAACCAGTTAAGATAACTGTTGAAATTAGTGAATAGCTCTAGGGTAATTATTTTGTAACAAACTCCAGTGTCAGTGAGTCCAAAGTTCATTTCTTTGTTCGATCCGCTAGATACAATTACAATAATGACGGTTACAATTTTAAAATCACTGTTTTTCTTCGTTGAACATTAATTCACAAAACCGTTTGTTAAATACCACAATTATGAGTATGTTCTTGCAGTGACTGCTATTTTGGTTCAAACACAGCGTTAATTCCAGTTTATTTTCACAGTAGACTAAATGAATCCATATTTGTTCAACAACTTGTGCATTTTTTAATTCCTTGTGCATAACTTTATGAATTGTTCACACAATCACTAGATAACGTTTTCACTTGTTCAACTTAGCGTCATATCGCGAATTCACTATATATTTGACTTAAAATATGCTTCTATAATTTTAATAATATTTTTATATACGGAGGCGATGTTTACGTTGCGGACGGCGCGTTCCGTTCCAATTTATTTTCAATTCATTTTTGAAATAATTATTTTGTATAAGATGTATCTTTACAACAGTCAGTGTTTCTTAAGTAGGTAAATAACCAATCAATCTGCCTAGCCTTTTCCCAACTATGTTGGGGTTGGCTTCTAGTGTAACCGGATTCCGTTGAATACGGACTGATCGATTGTCTATCTGACCTCCACAACCCAGTAACTGGGTCTTACCCCTTGGTAAGAGTGGTTGTTAGACTTTCGGGCTTCTGATGCTCCCTAACGACTGTCAAAGATCCACGTACGACAGCCAGGACCAATGGCTTAGCGTGCTTTCCGAGGCACGGAGGGGTCTCGGTATGTAAAGATGGTCACCCAACCAAGGACTTACCCCGGCAAGCGTAGGTTAACCTGTTGGATCGACCCGTACGGCTGTTATTACTTAGCCACGAGCGAGTAGGTAAATAAATTGCGAAGAATTATTAAATGAATAGGTCAGTCCTAAAACTCTTTTGTGCTCAGAGTTAGCTTACGGAAAGGCTAACTTCTAACAGATCATAAGGCTTTTGATAACATTTTCGATAATTTTATCCTGAATTTATTAGTAGGTATTAGTATTCATAGAAACAAGAGAAACTTTAAATCAAAAAGCTTATCGTGTCCAATAAAGACGGGAGAGGTTCAACACATTTTTACTGCTTTCAAAATGCAAGTAACAGTGTCAAAAGGTCTCTATGTCAGTATTCTTTCTAAGATATACATCACGAAAAGGATTTATTTTCATAGATACATAACAAGCTCGAACAATTTCCTTGTCACTCGACCACTGCCATTGGTACGTCTGAGATAAGATAGAAATGATATCGTGTTCCTTTCGTTGCATTCTCCTCTGTTATAGGCGATAGCCCTGCTATATGCCGTCAGTCGAATTTGGATAAGGATTAAGGAAGAATTTGATAGCGAGTGTTTTGTGGTCTGTTTTTCCGACTTGGGATTCAAACTCAAGACCTTATGCTCAGCAGTAGCTTGCGTCCACTATAGCAATGAGGCAGTCTTCTTCTTATGATTGCGTCACTTTGGCAACATTGCTCGAGTGACGTGTCAAAATTTTGTTCCGTGTTTTAAAATTAGTTTTATTTAATTTTAAGTGTAATAAAGGTGTAATAATATATCTAAATGTAAAATAACTGCATAAAAACTCAGTAATATTGTTTTCCTGCAAATTTAAAAAGTAAAACACAGTGTTTGGTTGCCCACTGTTACCGGTAACCTATCACGAACAGCTGATGTTCCACCTCGGACCGGCGGCGGATTTAAACGGGGAGTATTGTTTACTTTTATTACTTATGTAGCAGACAATCGTCACTTAGACTTTATAACACATTTAATGAGTCTTAGTATCACAATTTTTTGGTTGATTTGGGACCCCGCACTGGGTCAATTCACTTTGTTTACATACGAGGAGATTACGAAACAGCATTCTTCTGTTATTATTATTCTTTCTGTTATTCTATTATTTCTGTATTTTTATTATATTATACAGAACAGCAGTAACGTTGACTATCGTTATTTTCAATTGTAGTCTCTATGTAAAACTTGAATTTTTAAATTAGGTATCCTACAAAATTCGAATCATAAGAAAATAGAATCAATGTAACTTTGTCCTTGATCTAATCATATTATTAGTTGCATTTCAATTTGATTCTGCAGCCTACCTCATATCTCTATAAAGCAATACTAACTTCTCCCATTTTTCTTTTCATTTCTAGCTTTCCTTTTTTGTTTGTCTTTCTAATTAGTTCTCACCATTCCTTCAATTTCTACTTACAGTACTGATTTTTGAAACCATGCCTGTGATGACCCGTAAGGCTGCTGCTCAGGAGTTGGAGCTTAAATTGAAAATGGTGCTTCAAAAACTCCAGGCCTCAGACAGTAAATGTTAACAGCTGTTACAGGAAATTTATGAAAGTGAGATAGAAGTCGAGCAGGTCGTTTACAAGAACACAAGCTTAAAACAGGAGCTAATAGTCCTACATCAACAATACTTGGATGTTGTCGATGAACGGGACAAACTGCGGTCACGGATGGTTTCAACAGTACAGTAACTTATATGAGGAGGCTTTTTGTAAGGTTAGGGACCTAGAAGATGAATTAATTCATGCTAATCTATGAATTTCTAAGTTACAGAAACATAATGAATGTGCTCAAGCTAAGGAAACTAGTAGGTAATTTGTATTATGAATTATTTAAAACTAATTATTGCAACCCTCATTCCTTATTAACAATAGACCTTACTGAAGATTCTTTATCAAAATATAATAATAGTAGTTATAAAGTAAGTCAAAATAAAATAAAAACATATGCAAAACAAAATAAAATCATAAATAAATGCAATAAATTTAGGAAAAAACAAACAGTTCCAATAATATTAAACTAAGGAAAGAACGTAGTTTTCTTATAAATAAATTAAATAACTATTAAATTAAATTAGAAGACAGTATGAACATTTATAAGATTGACACTCCTTACAGTCTGATATTCAGGTACTTGAAGTCAATACATTCACTCTATACTAAGTATGTGAGGTGTGAAAAACAAATTCAGGAGCACATCCTTGCTGCAAATGAGTTAGTGGACATGTGCAACTGTAATGCAGACCAAGTGGACCTGCTGACTCTCAGCAGCCGTCAATCATTGCAAAGGGAATCCAATCTTGGCACTCTTCAACCTGAGGCAACGGAGGACCAGTCAGGTCAGGACTTTATTCCCATTCTTGATACAGCAGATATTGAACAAGGCCCATTGTAAGTAGTTCAGACAGAAGCTAGTTATCTCACTTGTAGTAGTAAGGTTGGTAACTGCTCCATTATGTTTTCAGATAATTTTGGAAAAGGGTTAGAAAAATTACTTAGCAACAACCTGAGTCATTCTTCTCAAAACTATTGTATGCCTCAGACTTCCTACAAATAAATAATGTGTTCAATAACTAGGAATGAATATGATTCTAATAATGCCATTATTACTGTGTTAATAGGTAAAAGTTTTAATGTTAAAAAAGATGATATCACTGATAGTGTCACCAAACTATTGAAGATCAATTCTACCGTCTTAACAAAAAAGGGCACAACTAACATTTTTCTGAAATTTATTTATATACATATTCGGAATCAGAACAAAAAGGCGCATCTCTCAGTTTTTATTTATAAATTTTTATCAGCAAGATCTTCAAAGATACTTTAAATTAAGAAGGCATAATTACACCATTTTTCACATTACGATACGGTAAAAGGACTCATTTGACTTTGATTACTTTGAAAGGTCACAAATGTTCAGATGTGGCTTTTGTTTTATTTTTTTTAAATGTTTTGTTAAATAAAAAGGCCAATGTGGTCCATATTAAAAATAAAAGGCATATGAGCCAAATGTGCCTATTCTTTTTAATTTTCATCCACAATACGCTGAGTTAATGAGTTTAAAAGAAAAGACACAAATAGTCAGATGTGCCTTTCTTAACTAGTATTTTTGAAAAGAGGTGAAGTGTGGGGGTCTGTCCCGAAGCGAGTCGTGTCAGTTGTGCCTTATGTGTAAAAGCGAGACCACGCGTCAAGAGTTTAAAACTGTTATGTTGTGCCCGCGGCTTACTGTTTTCAATCAGAGTTTTGTTCCTGTAGAGGACAAAAATACATGAAACTGGTCAAACCTTAGCAGGTTTATGGAATGAAGCTAGAAAAAAAGGAAGACATCATAAGTTGCTTCAGAGCATTTTTCCTGAAAAACCGAGATTTGAAACACGTGATTATTATGGTTTGATAACTGTGCGGCGCAAAACAAAAATGTTGGGCGCTATATTCTTATTTAGTTTATTTAGTCAATTTTTCTGACGTCAGCTTTGAAAGTATTACACTGCGCTATTTGGAAGTGGGCCACAGGTTCATGGCTGCAGATGAGTTCCACCATAGAGTTGGACAATCACTAAAAAGGAAAAACGTGCATTTGACTTTTTGGACTTCTGCAAAGCTGTATCCGATACCAGCTCTCGCACAATTGTATATAAATTAAATGTTCAAGATTTTTATGAATTTGAAGACTGTTCCTCAGTATACAAATTGCAAAACTCAACTTCTCGAGCTTATATGAATACCATTTCTGAAGCAACCTTCCGCAGGGGATTTAAATCTTTTATGAACAAAAATAGTCACAGTTCAGAAGAACACTTTTAATATATTAAAACTGGTATTCCATCACCACGCCAAAAGCTTGTACCAAGAGGTATCGCATCTTAAAGAAAGTCTGCAAAACTCACCAAGTTTGGCCCACTCATGCCCACTAATAGAAGGGGTTTTTTGGGAATCTTTCCCTGTAAACGATGGTTCTGCTGATCTCAGTCAAATTCATGATGACTAACCAAAGTCAAATTAAGCAAGACTGATTTATAATCTGATTATTAAGTATAATAGAATTTTTGTTATTAATGACTGATTTTGTTAAAAGATTTAATTATATAAATACACGGTACTATTGATCTCATTGTGATACTCAAATGTAAAAGGTGCCATCTCATTGATAAGGAATAATTATTATTTCCGGAAAGTAGATATTGTTTAAAAATAAAATTTATTTTCACTGAATTCGTTTTTATTTAACCTGAACAATTATTTAAGAATTGAGTTTATAGGTAAACCAAAACTAAGTCATTACGACTTTTGAAGTATTTTCTTATTATTAAAAGGCACAACGGATCAAATGTGCGTTTTCATTGTAATATGTTTTCGTTTTAACACTAAATACTAGGAAGAAAAGATATATTTGGTTATTTATGCCTTTTATACTTAACAATCATATGTTTACATAATTCATTTTACTAAGTTGAGGAGAAAATGTAGATTATTTATTAATAGCCAAATAAATAAATTATTAGTATTAAATAGTTTTGTAGGCATCATGTTAATATAACTACTTTCATTAAAACAACTATTTGTATATTTTTTGCCGAAAAACAGCAAAATATTTGAAACTCGATTTCCTTAAAATTCACAAAGTGTGCCTTTTTTACATTACGACGGCAGAATTGTAAGAAAATAATTTTGTGTGCTTTCCCATACTTTGAGCACTTGTCAAACAGGCAAAACAACTACATTCACATATTAAATAATTACATGCATATCTTAGTTAGTCACTATAGTGACTGAAAAACACTAATCACTATTATAGTGACAAGTTTATATTTTTTGACACCAACATTTTTGTTGATAAGCTAAGGTCGACTAGGGATACTGTGTATCGGCAGATACACATTATACCTAGTCGGCCATTAGTTTTAGACGTCAAATAGCTAAGCTATTACAATAACCGGCATGAGTCGTGAGCACAAACTGACACGTGCGCAGCAGTCGGTCTCTTTGGCGAAGGCGGGGGGCGCCTAGGCTGCACGCGATTGGTTCGCCAATCAATGCTCGTCGTCTATTGGACTCTCACGTGTCATTCGGCTACTGTACACTTTCGTGCAATTTTAGTGACTTACGTTTTTGATTTTGAAATAGTTTATTTTTGTTAATTCGTATTTGTTATGTGTTTTTAAATTGTCACACGAACTCTTAAAAAAATACAGTTTTAAATAGACAAGCAAGGCAAATGGTGTATTCAGTGTATTGTTTCATTATGAGCCTGCGGAGGCGACCAACACCTCAATAGCAACTGTACGGCGGATCGTTAAAGAAGCCAATGATTCAGAATTTGTGACCGTATTCAGAACGCCAGGAAAGAAAAGACCTAGAGAACACCCTGTCACAGATGTGGATAGTTTTGACCAGGGGTTATTAAAAGGTGTATTCACAATTACCACCTCACCAATAAAGAAATGCCTACCGTTGAAAAACTACGACAGAAGTTGCGGGAAGATATACACTTTCAAGGGTCTGAGCGCATTCTTCGCCGTATAATCAAAATGTTGGGTTTCAAATGGAGAAAAACCGAGAATAACCGGAAAATATTGATTGAACAATCCAATATTCGCTTCCAGGTATATACCTATGACGGTGGAGCATACGGTGGAGGTCTGCCCGGCTTGGGCAGAGCACCGCCGTGTCCTCGTGGAGGCGATCGGTGGCAGAGACCTCTCGCGTCCGGCCCTGGTTCAGGCCATGGTACGGAGCGAGAGGGCATGGGCAGCCGTCACCTCCTTCTGCGAAGCAGTAATGCTCGCGAAGGAGGAGGCGGGACGGTTGAGGGAAAGGCACGTTTCGCGCCCTCTCGCCCCTAGCCGTCGCAGGAGACGCCCTGGGCGTCGGGAATCTCGGGCGGATTTCCAGCCACCGTAGGCGCGGGCTTGCGGACGGTGAGCAATGGGTAGCTCACCGTCCGGTAAGGACCAGGCCCGGGTCGATGGCGCGTCGTATTCCACGCGCGCCTCAAAGAGATGTCGTCAGCACAAAAGTAGGGGTCCACTAGGGCCGATGCCTGCTGGGGTCGCGGGAAGGTACTTATGGGTCACCGAGGCCCCCGCAACACAGGCAACAGGAAGGAATACGGGTGGGTTTTAGTCAGTAAGAGTCTGACACACCCTCCCGCTCCGCCCAGAGCGGGAGAAGTTATTTGATGATTTCCCACCCTCAAAAAAAAAAAGGTATATACCTATATAATGTGCCTCTTCATTTTGCAAGTCACGTAGTGTTGCTGTTAAAGCTTTAATAGTCATAAATCTTATTTATTACTTGTAAATCTTAAGATCAACCAACATGCATTGGCAAAAGTATGGATTATGAAAAAAAAACTATAGATTTCTCGGGCTTGAGTATTTTGATTCTTGAGAGCAGTGGTGACGGACACGACATAAGAGTCGAAGGTCGTAGGTTCTAACCCAGACAGGCGCTTTAATTTGTATAAATTATTTCATCACCCCTGCTCTCAAAACGGTGAAGGAAAACATCGTGAGGAAACTGGCATGTCATAGAACCAAAAATTCGAAGACATGTAACATCTACCAACCTGCACTAGGCCCGCGTGGTGGGTTACGGTCCACTCCCTCTCACAGAGAGAGAGAGGCCTGTGTTCCAATCATGACATTTCATTTGGATTCCCAGAATACTTATGTAGGAACTTACCTACTCATTTTTTTCCAGCGAATAGCATATTTGAAAAAAAATGCAAACATTCCGGGAAAAGGGAAGAACAATTATTTATACGGACGAATCATATAAGGTGCTATAAAAATATCTGCCACGGCTTTAATGGGAGGTAGTATTGTGTTTAAAGATTACAATAGTGAAGAACTTTCGTAGCCCAGAATAGTTAATTCCATTTGAGAAAATAAAGTAGTTTGATAAACATTGACTCTACTCTGCATAACGTGTTCACAAATTACGCACGATGTGTCGCTTCGTCAATGAAAACAACTGCTATCTCTTTCTATCTGTTCTGTGAATGAAAACTGAAATCAACTGACTAGTTCGTCACTATCTAACCTACTAGGTAGGTACGCAATAATACGCAGGCAAAAAAGTGTTTTAAAAGTGCAATTACCAGCTACCGCATTCTCCAAAAAAACTGACGTAAATAAGATTATAAACTTCCCATCACACTTAAAACAAGCTTAGATTAATATCAAATAACAATAAATTACATTAACTTGGCGTGTTTAAAAGTTAATAATCTTATTTACAATAATTGCATCGTATTTACAGTTATTTACACACTCCCTACCTACTTATTTACAAAACTGTTGCACAAGTCCGCCTTCGCGTTGCAAACAAATGTAGGCACGCTTACGTACATGTCTCTTCACTTTATTGAATGTGTCCGTTTCACTTTTTACTTGCCTAAATGCGCGTTTGATGCGCCTTTTTAGTTCTTCCACACTTCTAATGCCATGTCCGGTTTGGCCGTACACAAGGTCCTTTACACGACCCCACAAAAAAAGTCTAGAGGGGTTAAATCCGGCGAGCGAGGAGGCCACGGCACTGGCCCTCCTCGTGTACCACACACCGTTTAAAAATTCCCGTACGCTGATGGCGAAATGAGGTGGTGCTCCATCATGTTGAAAGTGCAGCCCTCTTATCTCTTCAACAGGAATACGTTCCAACATTCTTCTCACACGGGTTCGTAGTAAGCGCAGATACGTGTCTCCGTTCAGTCTGTCCAAGAACACTGGTCTTAGAATTCTGTTGCCGAGTATCCCGGCCCACACATTCAACACTAAACCGAGTCTGAAAGTGATCAGGCCGCACAACACGAGGATTCGCCTCAGTCCAATAATGCGTATGCATTGTGTATGTTGAACATACCATCCCGTGTGAATGTAGACTCGTCAGTCCACAGAATGTTGCGGCGTTCTTCTCGTATACAATTACGAAACGCGAGGCGAGCCGCGTAGTCATGTGGATGCAATTCCTGTACTCTTGTGAAGTGGTAAGGATGGAGCCCTTCCCGATTTAAAAGTCGCCACACGTAGTTGTCGTACACGTCGAAGACTCGAGCAGCATCCCTGGTGCTCGCAAGAGGATGACGCCAGAAGAAGTCCAACACTTCCTCTTCGAGTTCGGTAGAATATGGAGGCCTGCCTGCGTCTACCGGAGGCGGGTCAAAGCGGCCGTGTTCACTAAATCTGTACACGGCATCCAGAATGGTATGATTACTCACTCGCACACCAAACCTCTGCTGGTATAAGTTTACTGCATGCGCAGTTATGGAGTTACACTCGCGGTAGCACAATACCATTTCAAGATATTCTTGATTGGAATACCGTCGTCTGAGAGCCATTTTTAAAGGAAGCGCGAGCGATTTTCCCGTCGTTAACCGCTAAAACTAACTTCCGAGCGGGCGGGAGGCGGCTGGCGAGCGGGCACGTGCGACGAACGGGGTAGTGCGGGTGAGGGTGGGGGCGAGCGGGGCTGCGCGGGCTGCGCTTTGACGACCGACGAGTAGCCGGCGCGCAGCGGCATTGTTTGATAAGAATGGCAACAGTGTATGAACGGCGCTGGCGTTTTGCGAAACGATTGAATTGTATTCGGTGCGGTTTGGCAACAGCTTATCGTGATGGTTTTATGCGAATAAATCAATTCAAATTTATACGTACAATTGTTTGCATGAAAAAAAAATATGACAAATTATCAAAAATTTATCTTTACTATTGTAATCTATAAACACAATACTGTCTCCCATTGCAGCCGTGGCAGATATTTTTATAGCACCTTATATGTACATTCGTCCCATTCAACGTCTCAGGCATGGTCAGATGGCACAACAAAAGGCCTAAAAAAGCCTATATCAAAAGGGCAACGAGTTGTGATAGTCCACGCAGGAACTGAGTCAGGTTTTGTGCCAAATGCCCTGTTCACGTTTAAAGCAGGCACTAAGTCGGGGGACTACCACGATAATATGAACTACGAAAATTATGAAAAATGGCTTCGCACGCAGCTGATTCCTAACATTCCTCCTAAATCTGTTTTGGTAGTAGATAATGCAGCCTACCATAACAAACAGTGTGACCCTGCACCAAGTTCAAATGCCAGGAAGTCGGAGATGCTGGGTGGTTAAGAGAAAAAGGGATTCAACACGAAGAAAGAATGCTGAAGCCCCAACTACATCATGTAATAAAAATTAATAAAGATCAATTCAAAAAATTTAATATAGATAAGATTATGGCTGAACACGACCACGATGTAATAAGATTCACCAGACCCAGACCTCAATCCTATTGAGATGGCATGGGCTGCAATAAAAGGACATGTCGGCAGTAAGAATGTGACGTGGAACGTAAGTCACGTAACGAATCTTATTAAGGAAAAAGTAAATGTAATGGGAGCTAATGAATGGACAAAATTATGTCAAAAAGTGAAAGAGATTGAGAAGGAATACATAAACAACAATCACATAGTGGATGCAATGTCAGAACAATTTATAAGTCACGTTGGTGACGATGACTCCGAGACCAATTCGGAGGATGAGGACAGTGACGATGATGAGGAGATAGATAGATAGTGATCAAGTGGCCTCTACCAGCACCAACGCAGCGTCTAGTTTTATGGAAGGCATATTACCTATTCCTCTGGATTGAGACGAATTTTGTATAAACAAAAATAAACAAAGGAAAAACACTTCTAACCAGATTATAATTGTTTTATTGAGATAATTATATTTTCCTGACAGTTTCTTCATCAAAAGTAACATCACATGAGTCAAAGTAACGGTTAAATTTGTTTCTTCACTATTTTAGCTGTTAATGAAGAAAACATTTGCCGTAGTATCAGTAAAGATCAAGTAAAAGTTAATACTTTGACTGATTTTGTTGATGAAGAAACTGGCCGTAAGTCACAATGGCCTGCAACATTACTGTATCAAAGTAAAATTTTAAGTACCACTAATATTTTAATTATAGTTTGCGTAAGCCCTATAATCAATAATTTGAGCAAAAACTACTAAATAAATTTGGCCGAAAGTGTATATGCGCGAGCTTGCCCCCACTACTGCCCATCTGTGCTCATGACTCGTGCCGGTCACTGTAACCCAGACATAACCAGTATGTCGAAGTCATATTTATTTAGCACCACAATTAGTAGTAGTACTAATGTTAAGGTGGTTAGCTCAAATAGTTTAAACTGGTTTGTAAGACAACAGAAGGTACTACTAACAGTATAGTTACACTTAATAACAAAAAGGTATTTTCTGGTACTAACATAGTTAACTATAGAAAAGGGGCTAAGCATCCTTTGAAAAAACAATGTTTGACATTGTCTCTGAGCATTGGTTAAAAGATTATTAAAAGAGAATGCCCACCAATGGGCCCCTTAGTTCGGTGCCATGTCAAGACTATTTACTTCTCGAAAATTAAGTCGTATTTTTACATTTTTAAGTTTTTTTAATCAACATTTCTTTTACCCTAGCATTGGAAAACATAATTAATATTAATTTTATTGAATTTATATCAGTTCCGCCATTCAAACTTAACCTGAATGTTATGTCAAATAATTATAAATGATTGAAAATATCGATATTTTACTAATCCGTCGACTAAAATGACCGGAGATAGGCTACATTAGCTTTTCTCCCATCGTAATCTAGCTAACACTCTCATTTAACTGATTAGGCGTGAAATAGGCGACAGGTGGGCTCAAATAAAGAAAACAAAAGTAGTAAATAAACTAAAAAATAACATTGAGGAATTATAATTTGAGGGAGTGTATATTCTACCTACAGACATATGTATAATATTATAACTAGCAGATTCTACCGGTCTTAGCTCTGCGATGCTTGAAGCTAAAGTACGATCCTGAAGTGATGTAGAGGTCTGATAGGGATAACGAAGAAACAGACGCTCCGGTTGCCCTTCCGATTGTCTTATCAGACTATCGGAAGGCGTAGGTGCCATACATTTGCTTGTACACAGCACAGACGCTCCGTTCCGATAGTCGGTGTTTCCGCCCATAAGCCCCCCCTTATTATCATGTGTTTCATTGTATTTCCCTACCGTCAGAAATATTCCGTTATATTCATACCTGATTAGTTACTTTAAAAAATAAAAGTTAGTACCACAGACATTATTGTGGTTAGTACTCAGGTAAGTACCTCCTATACATAGTGTTTATAATTATCTTTTTAATTATGTAAATAATAGTATTTATAACAAATCGATTTGGTAAATCGATTACGAAAATATTTAAGATGGTCACATTTGACTGATCAATCTGTCAAATCAATGCATCAATCAAATTATTTCGTGCCGTTCGTTTTGCATCGAGTTGAATTTATTCCTCCGTATTTACTTCTGTTCCTTACAATTTGAAGCTGTCGAGCTGAGAGTTTACGTTCCTACAGTAGATTTGTTTTGAGATATTGGACTCCTGTTTTAGTGACAAGTGAGCACATTGACTCTATTAAGTCTTGGACTCTTGTTTTACTCCTGAAAAATGTCTACACCTGGTAGAGGTCGGGTAAACTGCCCTTTCTCTCGCCGGCGTGTCAATTGTTCCCTACGTTTGGCGCCTAATCTTCGTAGACGTCAAATCAAAGAATTAGATGAACCAATGCTCATCCTTCTGAGACCTTGGGTAACACCTACACCGGTAAGTTTATACTGTGTTATTTACGAGAATTATA
The DNA here is from genome assembly GCA_905333075.3 of Atethmia centrago. NCBI lineage: Eukaryota > Metazoa > Arthropoda > Insecta > Lepidoptera > Noctuidae > Atethmia > Atethmia centrago. Next base: position 5,846,993 of record HG995367.1, on the reverse strand, counting down.
CGAACATTTAGGATGCTTATGTTTGGTCAATCAAGGGATCATCGTTAACTGTAAATCTCTATTATATCCGCTATAACGAAAATTAACGTTTTAGGCAGTGTAAGGTGATATGTGAGAAAACCTAGATCATTGCAATGAGCACATGAATAAATATACGTATTATCTATTTAGGAATTCACTGATTTATTTTTGTTATCTTTTTGGATATCCTCTGACATTCTGTGTGTTGAATGTTTTGTATTATTACAAAACCAGACATCATCAACCACAACTCAATCCCTTGTATCCCCTGCTCTTGGACATCTCAACATATGTTTTGCATGTGGTACGTCAATTACAAGTTGCAGAACTCATAGGGTTATATAAGACTGTCCTCAAAGGAATGTTATACTAAGATGGACAGCAGCTCATCATGTAAGTGTTTTGATCGTGGCAGAATAACTATGATTGAACTAATTGAACAAAAATAAATAGTATAAATATAATATTTTCTTTTTTAGGTCTTGATCTCTTTTTAGAGCTCGTGGCGTAGCGGCGTGGTGCCCTTACTTAAGTTAAACTCCTGTGGTTCGGGTTCGAATCCTCATTGAAGCTAATCTTTTTTTTGGCTTTTTGCTTTTTGTTATTTTTTTGTAAAGTTCTTTTTGAGATTTCACCTGTTTTTACAATAAGTTTCTAAATTATTGCCAACATTAATAGCTGTTTTTATCAAAATGCAAAGAACCCCACCCAAACCAACTTTAACTGGCGGGCAATCATTTTCCGAACCAGACTTAACGTCAGAAACAAATGAAAAAACAGACTCAATATCTAACGAATTCAACGTTACTGTGCGGAGCAAACGTATTCGTTTGGATGACTCACCCATAAACAACCCAGATCCTCACCCAGAATTCAGGGCGTTCAAAACTGAGTTATTGGAAATGCTGTCAAAATAGAAAACCGAGCAAGAACAGCTAGTCACGACAGAGTCATTAAAGAATATTATAAAACAGGAATTGGAAACGACTATAAAAATTTCCATTAAGGAGTTGGTGGCGGATCAGCTTTCTAGCATTAATGAGCGTTTGGACGGCTTTCACAGCTCACTTCAGTTCTTCAACCAGAAGTTCGAGGAATTTAAGAATCACCTTGAGGAAAGGGATTCCACCATTAAAGATCTGCAAGCCGACAATGAGCGTTTGAAGTCGAATGTCAACGAGTTAACAGCACGGCTGGGTGTGGTTGAACAACATTTGCGAGAAAATAATATCGAAATTAACAGTATATCTGAGAACAAGAACGAGAACTTAGCAAATACACTAATTAATCTATCTACAACCATCGGAAGTCCTTTGAATGACACAGATATTCTGCAGATTACTCCAATCGCGAAACTAAACAAGGACAGCGATCGGCCACGTTCTGTCATAGCAAAATTTCAGTCTCGTAGACAGCGCGACACCTTTTTGGCAGCGGTTACCAACTATAATAAAAAGCATCCTGGAGACAAACTGAGTTCCCATCACTTGGGTATCGCCGGCAATCATGCCCCCGTGTTCGTAGCCGAACATCTGAGCCCTGCCAATAAACAGCTTCATGCAGCGAGAAAATTAGCCAAAGAAACTGCATATAAATTTGTCTGGATCCGCAACGGCAGATTCTTTGTTCGAAAGGACGTTAATCATGACGGATTCGTAACGTAGATACATTGAAAAGAATGAAAAACGAGTAAGTCTCTCCTTTACAAAATTGTTTGAATTTTATTATTTTTTTGGTGTTAAAAAATCAATAATGCTTAACGGGTCTCTCTTGTTTCATCGAAAAGAAATTGCCAAATTATCACTTCCCAAACAATTTTCCGCATAATTTCATTTGCCAAATTATTACTTATCAAATAATCTTTTCACAAATAATTGTAAAGCAAACCTAATGTTTGGCAAGTGAACGTTTAAACAATAACTTGTTTACCAACTAGTACATTTACCAATTTTTATTTAGTCAAATATTTCAGTTGGAATTCATTTATTATTACATTTATTCATTTTACGCAAAATCAAATTTAACCTCGTCAAACTAGTTCGGGTCTTGATAGCCTGCTAAAAATAATCTCTCTTATACATATTTTTTTCTATATAATCTTTTCGTTTCTGGCACTCGCCGGCCTCTGCCGCGGCACCGCTCGCTTCGCTCGCTCGGCTTGTGCGTAGGAGGTCACAGTTTTAACCTAACCTAACCTAACCATTATTTAAAATAATTAACCTACTCTAACTAGTTCCATAAGTAACCATAAATTTTACTTGTTTCAGACAAATTCAAGCACATCTCATTCACACAACACATTCTCTAACGTTTATTGTCTAAAGATTGTTTGCTGTACTAAATCATTTGATTAATGACCAAATGCTTAAATGACATTATCCTTGATAATATTCTGCCAAGTAAAATTTTGATCAAATCCAAATGTGCGTAATAAAATCATTCCAAACATTGCATTGGTATAAAAAAAGGTTGCTTAAATTTGTTTGGGTAGTGAAATTTTGGCAAAATCTTTTCGGCAAAACGGCAGGATCCCAGTGCTTAACATATATTATCAAAATGTGAAGGGTACGAGAACTAAAACTAATAGTATACACCATAATATATTGTTAAATAACTACGACCTAATTGCCTTTACAGAAACATGGTTAAATTCAAGTGTATCTAGCAGCGAAATTATCAATAACAGGTATATCACTTACCGTAGAGATCGACTCTGCACTATAACTTCCAAAAAGATGGAGGCGGATTGTTGCTTGCTGTATCAAAAGATATTAAATCGACAAGAATGCAAAGCTGGGAGACCAGTTCTGAAGACTTGTGGATAAATATAGAAATTAAAGCTTAAAACACTATAAAAAAAATTGCTATATGTATAGTGTACCTTCCGCCTCCTATCAAGAAGGAAAATCTTGTCTCATTTTTAGACAATGCAAATAACATAATTGCTAAGGTAGATGATGTCATAACTCTTGGTGATTTTAATTTGGGTTTTATGAATTGGACTCGAGTGAATGAAGGTTTCCAACACACAGTTCCTGAGAACTACAGCAACCCTTTGGGTTATTCACTAACCGACTTTATTGCACTAAACAATCTCTTTCAATTTTATAACAAATATTGACAATCGTATATTAGATTTGGTAATAAGTAACTTGAAAAACATCACTGTTACTGCTCCTCTTGATCTACTAAGCAAGCTTGACCCTCTATACCCTTGTTTACTTATCATTATATCTGATACAATCCCCGAGACACTGAAAACCAATTATAAACTAGGTTAAAACTTCTTCAAGGCCGATTATACTAAATTTTTTCCAAAACTGAAAGAAGTAGACTGGATTAGCATGTTTTCTAAATGCCATGACGTGAATGAAATGGTCTCTCACTTCTACAATCTTTTATTAAATATTATTGATACATTTGTACCGAAATATAATCGTCGGAAGCAAAAATATCCAGCTTGGTTTTCATTTAGGTTAATCAAAATGCTTCACCAGAAAAAAAAGATTAGGCAAAGATGTCGCAAATATCAAAACCCTCGCGATATAATAGATTTTGAGTTATTGTGTGTTCAATGTCATAAACTTATAAGATCATGTTATCATTCATATAAACAAAACATTGAATCCGACATACTTGAAAACCCGAAGACTTTTGGAGTTTTATAAAGGACAAACGTAAGGAACAGTTAAAATTTCCATCCAGTATGCGTTTGGATGGGTCAGTTGCAGAAACTGGACCAGAAATCTCCAACTTGTTTGCCCAGCAATTCTCCTCAGTCTATAGCTCCAACCTTGCAGGCAAAACTGAGCTATCCTCTACGGTACAAAAAGTAATCAGTAAAATACAGTTCACAGAAAAAGACGTTCTTATGAAGCTAAAGAAGTTGGACTCCTCGAAAGGTCCCGGCCCTGATTGTATCCCTCCCATTTTTATAAAACGATGCTGCAGCACATTGGCATTTCTATTATGCATTATCTTCAATCGCTCATTGGCTGAAGGAGTTTTTCCTGAGGTGTGGAAACAGGCAAAAATTTTTCCTATTTATAAAAAAGATGATCCTGCAGATGTAAAGAACTATCGCCCATTTTCAATACTGTCGTATTTTCCTAAGATATTTGAATCGCTTTTCTGCCCCATAATCACACATCACTTCGACTCAAACATTTCACCTTGCCAACATGGTTTCAAAGCAGGTCGTTCAGTGGAAAACAATCTAATTCAGTTTGTGTCCGACATATCGGAATCTCTAGACAAACGACTGGAGGTAGATGTAGTGTACACAAACTTCAGCAGCGCTTTTGATAAAGTGAGTCACTCGCAACTTTTGTCAAAACTAGCAGCCAACGGCGTGCACGGATCACTTCTGAGGTGGTTTTCATCGTACCTACAACAACGATCACAGACTGTTGTTTTGAATGGTTACACATCACAACCATATCTTTCTATCTCGGGAGTACCGCAAGGATCCCATCTAGCACCAATCTTGTTCTCGCTGTTCATTAATGACTTAGCACATCAAATCATAAACTGTAAGTTTTTAATGTTCGCTGACGATTTAAAGATTTATAAGACAATAAAGTCACCGAACGACTCGATCGCGATTCAAAGTGACTTAGATCGAATACAAGATTGGTGCAATAAAAATGGCATGGCTCTAAACGTCAAAAAGTGTTTCCACATAATATTTACAAAAAAGAAACAAGCTAGTGATACTTCATATAAAATCAATGGCGTAACACTAACTAAGGTAGATGAAATTCGGGATCTCGGAGTGATAATGGATAAAAAGTTGACATTCAAGCAACATGTATACAGTTGCGTTACAAAAGCTGCCCAATTGTTAGGTTTTCTTAAACGTAATACACAAGAACTTAAATCGATTAAAACTAAAATGGTTCTATACAATGCCTTAGTGCGTAGCAGGCTGGAATATGCCAGTGTTGCCTGGGGGGTTTTACGCAATACATTCTCAGCATCTGGAGAGCATACAACGGGCTTTCACCAAACACCTCGCATTTATATCTCCTGGCTTATCCCATAGATGTCCCTATCAACAGCATCTGAGCTTTTTAAGATGACCTCACTACGGCAAAGGAGAATTATGCATAGCCTTAAGTTCCTTCACAAACTAGTGAACGGTCGCATAGATTGCAGTGAACTGCTATCACGCATTTCATTAAAATGTTGTAGCGCCCTACTACCTCTACAAACATAAGTCTTAACTCACCACTCATTAAGATGTGTGACAACCTTAATTCATTTAATAAGTCCGTACCCAAAGCCGATATATATAACGACTCTAAGGTGAAGTTTAAATCAAGAATCTTGGCCTCCCTACACACCAATGAAATGAGTCAAAATTTCTAATTATCTATTTTCGTAACATAACTATATGTCGCCGCGGAGATTATTCGGCCGTTAAATAAGTTGATTTCGTAATTATAAGTTTATAATAGTACCTACCATTATTTACAGAAGTTTTATGTTTGTTAATTAATTAGAAAGCTTGGATTTGATTGGTAATGATTTTGACATAGCTGTTAATGTCAAGATCATGACTAATTAAATCTGGTAATGTTAGTAAAATCACATTCTGATTATTTTTAAATAACTTTTTATTTTGGAACATTGTTTTGTAAATACTACCTAAAAATTACTCACTTTTTAAAATGCAACGTTTAAACGTTATCTGTTTATTCGGCGGTAAAATACTATGTGATTGACGTTTGTCTCCGGTGGGGCAAACGAGTTAATAAAAGGCGCGGCTCGAGCGCGGAGCTCAGTTGAGCTGCCAATTCTGAAGAGGAAACATTGTGAGTAAAATCTATGCCTGTTTGATTAAAAATTATTGCATTATTCAGTAGTTCTTGTTTTTATTTTTCTTAAATCCTTGAGTCTGTTTGATAGATTAAACGTAAAATCCATTGTTGCTATAGCAGAATCGAAGACCATAATAAGGTCTGCGGTTCTGCGTATTTTTAAAAAAATAACCGCCCGTCTCAACTTCGACATCAGAAGTGGGATACTTACCTATTCTTTCTGTCCGTTTAATTTTTATTTTTCAGACTGCAGCTACCTACATTGAGCAAGTTATTCTGCGTGAAACTATGGATACACCAGACCAGGACGGATCAGCGGCACCGAGCGTACCAACGTGCAACGTGTCCGGACCAGACGCCGCCGGCGATGGCGGATCAACGACAGCTGCCAATATGGCACTGCTACAACAACATGGCGGTAACGTACCACCTGAGTTTTACTTACATATGATAACGATGATGCAAAATATGAGTGAAAGGCTGTCGAAGCAACGCGATAAAGTTAAAATTACTGATGTATTTTTGCCTTCATATGACCCGGATGGCAACGTCGGGGTCCGCGAGTGGTGTAATCATATTTCTTCGGCTAAGACTAATTATGAGCTCAGTGATTATGATATTCGCATGAAAGTGACTAGCTTACTAAAAGGTCGGGCTAAGATGTGGGCTGATAACTGGCTCGTCACAACGTCCACGTGGGACGAACTGCGTCAAAGTATTATCACTACCTTTGAACCCGAAAATCGCTATTCAAGGGACGTGCTTAGGTTTAAGGAACACAATTACGATCCTACCAAAGACATTGCTGAGTTTTTATCCCGATCGTGGATTTTGTGGAGACGAGTTACTAAAGATAAACTTGACGATAACGATGCGGTGGAAGCGGTGATAGGAACAATTAATGACGAACGCCTTCGGATTGAACTCATGAATGCCAGAGCTACCTCAGTGCCAGAGTTAATTTCCGTTGCCTCATCCATTCGTGTTAAGCGTCCCAATCATCAAAATACCAACCAACCACCACCCAAACGTTTAAAATACGCTATTGATAATAGGAACGTCCCTTATTGTAGCTTTTGTAAGAAGCCGGGCCATGCTTCTCGTGACTGTCGTTATAAAAATACGCCAGTAGTTATAGATAAACAAACAACTGAGAAGACCTCTAGTGCCTCGGTCACGTCGTTACCTAAACAGAGTGACAATAGGCTCTGTTCATTTTGCTCAAAATCTGGTCATACATTTGATACGTGTTATCGTCGGGAAAAACAGATAACCTCTAATGTGAATTCATTTATAAAGAATAAACAGAGTTTAAATACTATGCGTATGCGAGTAGGTGATATTATTATTGATACGGTATTCGATAGTGGCGCGGAGTGCTCTGTGATGCGCGAATCTATTGCAAATAAGTTGCCCGGAAAACGACGACAAGTAGTTAATTATTTACGAGGAATAGGCCCGTTTCCTGTGGTTTCCACGAGTATATTAACAACGGTGTGTGTTATTGACAATATAAACGTAGAGATCGAATTTCATATCCTGTCTGATTACGAAATGACATCAGACGTATTGATAGGTGCAAATCTTTTAAGCGAAACTGGACTAACAGTAATCATAACCCAAAATAGTGCGACTTTGTGCTCCCAACCTCGCGTCTTGCACATGCGATCGACAACCGGTCTATTTGATGATATTAATCATGATTTGAGCAATAAAAAAAAAAAATAAAAAATAAAATAAAATATATTCAAAAATATAAGGTACAGAATTAAATAACAGTTTTTCTTAAATCTAAGTCAAGTTCACACATGATTTGTGCCTGAACTAGGAAATCCTGTGTTTCAGGCGATTGGAGGTAACATTAATTGAATAAATAATCACATATCATACTAATATTATTGGTACATAAATGTAAAATGGTGTCTAAAAATTATAGTATCTTAACCTAACTAAATAAAAAAAAATAAAAAAAGAAATAACAAACAATATTTTACTTTAGCACTAGTAATAACTTCTCTGTATCGTCATAGGACATAGTTTGAAGAGTTTCCTTAAGGATTTTCTTGCAGTTCCTATGATTTACGGAGTAGATGTTTCCTTTTTCATTTAGCCTGTTATAGAGTAGTGGACCAATACACTATATCTACAATACATCTGAGGTTGACCAACTGCTAACTCTTCTCAATAAATATTCTGCTATTTTCACTCGGGGTTTTTCACAAACTCGTGTGAATACAGGTCAATTAGAAATACGTTTAAAAAATCCAAATAAGTTTGTGGAACGAAGACCTTATAGGTTAAGCCCAATCGAGCGTGAAAAGGTTAAAGAAATTGTTAGGGAATTAATAGATAATAACATTGTACAAGAGAGCAAGTCCCCATATTCGAGCCCAATTATTCTAGTTAAAAAGAAAAACGGTGACGACCGCATGTGCGTAGACTACAGGGAGTTAAACTCGAACACTGTCCGTGATCATTACCCCCTTCCTTTAATCGCAGACCAAATTGATCAGTTGGCCGGTGGTCAGTACTACACAACCCTAGATATGGCATCTGGTTTTCACCAAATTTTAGTTGCTGCTGATTCTATAGAGAAAACAGCCTTTGTAACCCCAGATGGTCTATTTGAGTACAAAACCATGCCATTCGGGTTGTGTAATGCACCTTCAGTGTATCAGAGATGCATTAATCGTGCCTTAGGTCCTCTTTTGAGTCCGGGTAGTGCAGATGAAGCCCATAATGATAGCGTAGCTCAGGTTTATATAGATGACGTAATCTGTAAATGCCGTGATTTTTCATCCGGTCTCGGATACTTGGAAAGAGTCTTTATAGCATTACGTGAATCAGGATTTTCGATTAACATTGACAAGTGTCTGTTCTTCAAACATTCCATCGAATATCTTGGTAACGTGATAGAAAACGGCCAGGTTCGTCCCAGTCCTAAAAAGGTCGAAGCTTTACTGAAGGCCCCAGTACCAACTAATGTTAAACAGGTTCGCCAATTTAACGGTCTTGCGGGATATTTCCGTCGCTTTATACCCGATTTCGCTCGAACTATGTCTCCCCTCTACGAATTGACTAAACAGGGCGCTAGGTGGCAATGGACTCATTTTCATGAAGAGGCACGTCAAAAGATAATTTATCACCTAACTTCTACACCGGTCCTAACAATATTTCAAGAAGGCGAACCTATTGAACTATTTACCGACGCTAGTAGCCTCGGTTTTGGAGCGATACTCGTTCAGATTATTAACGGACGGCAGCACGTGGTAGCGTACTTCAGTATGCGTACGACGGACATAGAAAGTAGGTACCACTCCTACGAGCTTGAAACACTAGCTGTAGTCCGAGCAATCAAGCATTTCCGGCACTTTCTTTATGGACGCCAGTTTAAGGTAATTACCGACTGCAATGCACTTAAAGCTTCAAAGCACAAAAAAGACTTACTACCCCGCATTCATAGATGGTGGGCCTATCTCCAAAATTTCGAATTTGACATAGAATACAGGAAGGGCGAGCGAATGCAACATGCAGATTACCTGAGCAGAAATCCGGATCCTTTGACAGTCAACGTCTTGACCAATAATCTGGATTGGGTAAATATTGAACAAAGACGTGATAACCACTTGCGGCCCATCATAGATGCTCTGCATAATGGTGATGACGTCCCCGGATACCTCCTCGAAGACAACGTCCTTAAATTTGAGAGGTTAGATGCTATCTTAGGCTTACAAAAACTTATCGTGGTACCAAAGTCTTTCCAATGGAGCCTAATCAATACTTTCCATAGTGCTCTGAAACACCCAGGCTGGGAGAAGACCCTTCACAAAATAAGGGAAACGTATTATTTTGACAAAATGAGCACCACCGTCCGAGACTTTGTCGACAACTGTATTGTGTGCAGAACTTCAAAACAAACATCTGGAGCTACGCAGGTACAATTGCATCCTATTGCCAAGCCAGTAGTTCCTTTTGAAGTAATACACATGGACATCACAGGTAAATTGGGAACCCCTAATGAGCAAGAGTACGTCGTGGTTACGGTAGACGCCTACACTAAATATGTGTTACTGCGCTACACTAATGACAAAAGTCAACACAGCACTTTGGCGGCTCTGAAGCAGGTCATTCACCTTTTCGGATCTCCAAGGCAAATAATCGTCGACGGCGGTCGCGAGTTTCTAGGAGAATACAAAAACTACTGTGATATGTTTAATATAGAAATACACTCCATAGCACCAGGCGTTAGCAGAGCCAACGGACAAGTCGAGCGGGTGATGGCAACACTGAAGAATGGTCTCATAATGATAAAAAACTATGAGACTCCAGACTGGCACACAGCGCTGGAAAGCTTTCAACTTGCCCTCAACTGCACTGTCCATAGAACCACAGGCATAGCCCCACTCGCACTACTCACTCGACGTCAAAACTGTGTCCCACCAGAGTTACTAAACTTAGTTAACCTGGACAATGCTTCAATTAATATTGAAGCCCTTGAACGCCATGTGCAACAAAAAATGACGCAGGTAGCTAATAAAGATAAAGCAAGGTTTGACAAAGGCCGAGCTAAAATTCACAGGTTTCAGAGAGGCGATTTTGTTTTGATAAAAAACAACCCCAGAAACCAGACTTCTCTTGACCTTAAGTTTAGCGCTCCTTACGAAGTTCACAGGATTCTAGAAAACGACCGCTACCTTGTGAAGAAGGTAGTGGGACACCATGGGCGGCCTCGCAAGGTCGCACACGATCAACTGCGGCGCGCCCCTCTACCTGGAGGGACCACCCAGGCGGCCGTGTCGCCTCCAGACGACCAGCAAGCCGGGCCTTCCAGCATCGGGGCAGCCCTGCAACCGCTAACCACGTCAGATGCGTTGCCGCCCGCAGATTAACGGTGAGAGTCTTCCATATTGATTACTAATAACTACTGATTGTTGTCTTTTCTACAACAAATAACAAAAAGATGCTATTGGCGTGTGGAGCGATCCAATAAGCCAATGAATTTATTTTAACCCTACCAAAAGATGCTATTGGCGTGTGGAGCGATCCAATAAGCCAATTTATTTATTTTAACCAAAACCAAAAGATGCTATTGGCATGTGGAGCCGTCCAATAAGCCACTAATAAGCCTATCCTAAAAGAATTAAAAGTCCCCTGTGTACCACGGCATACAAGACTGCCCAGAGCACAGCATCGACCTATCCCATCATCCTTAGAGCCTCTGTTCTATACAGCATCGACCTGTCATCCACCTATCCTTTTACAAATAAATGAAATTCTGTTACTGTTGTCATGTGGAATGAGCAGAAACATTGTTAAGAAAAATAACTAAATCTACTGTTACCATGTGAACTGTTCAATAATGCTTAATGATAGCTATAGATAGCTAAGCTTACTATTTTCATGTGGGATGAGCAGTAGACACCTATTGTGTTATCATAATAAAAATATGATTAACTTGATCTGTAGTCACGTAGAGTGAACAGTAACTACGAATACATTTCCGCTAACCTTTACAAATAGGCTTGTGTGTACTGTGGAAGTGCCTGGCCTCACAATATTTATTTCTCTATTACACTGTTACCATGTGAACTGTTCAATAATGCTAATGATAGCTATAGATAGCTAAGCTTACTATTTTCATGTGGGATGAGCAGTAGACACCTATTGTGTTATCATAATAAAAATATGATTAACTTGATCTGTAGTCACGTAGAGTGAACAGTAACTACGAATACATTTCCGCTAACCTTTACAAATAGGCTTGTGTGTACTGTGGAAGTGCCTGGCCTCACAATATTTATTTCTCTATTACAGATTACCCAAGAGCGATGCAGAGCACGCATCGCGCATCAGTATGGCCGTGTCGCCGCGGAGATTATTCGGCCGTTAAATAAGTTGATTTCGTAATTATAAGTTTATAATAGTACCTACCATTATTTACAGAAGTTTTATGTTTGTTAATTAATTAGAAAGCTTGGATTTGATTGGTAATGATTTTGACATAGCTGTTAATGTCAAGATCATGACTAATTAAATCTGGTAATGTTAGTAAAATCACATTCTGATTATTTTTAAATAACTTTTTATTTTGGAACATTGTTTTGTAAATACTACCTAAAAATTACTCACTTTTTAAAATGCAACGTTTAAACGTTATCTGTTTATTCGGCGGTAAAATACTATGTGATTGACGTTTGTCTCCGGTGGGGCAAACGAGTTAATAAAAGGCGCGGCTCGAGCGCGGAGCTCAGTTGAGCTGCCAATTCTGAAGAGGAAACATTGTGAGTAAAATCTATGCCTGTTTGATTAAAAATTATTGCATTATTCAGTAGTTCTTTTTTTTATTTTTCTTAAATCCTTGAGTCTGTTTGATAGATTAAACGTAAAATCCATTGTTGCTATAGCAGAATCGAAGACCATAATAAGGTCTGCGGTTCTGCGTATTTTTAAAAAAATAACCGCCCGTCTCAACTTCGACATATATTTTTTATTTTTCCTAATTAATTGTACACCTAGACTTAAGTTAGCAACTAAGCGGTAATCTGGCGTCTTTGTTGTGAATGTTGTGTTTACCTGTAATGGCATATAATAATAATAAATAATAAAAGTATATTTATTTTCTCTTCACAAATGTACAGAAGTAATGCTTAAAACTAGCTGTGGACAAGTTTACATTTATGAGAGACTGGTGCCTGAAATAGGCATTGCAAGCAACGCCTGTGGTACAAGTCACCAGGGCCCCACGACGCTTCATACGTACAAGCTTACATTGGGTGATTTTAAAGACTGAAGAGAATAAAATTTAAGGAAATATACACAGGTAAAAAAAAAAAAAAACAAGTTAATTAAAAATAATATAACGATAATGGAACATCATGAGTGAATTTAATTTCGACAGTGTGCTGCGTGCGTGTGTGAATGTGAGGTGTATTGTGTAGGTGTAGCGTTTGTAGTGTTATGTGTGAAAATGTGAAAGTAAGACGTTCAAGTTAAAGGAATCAATAATTTTTCAGTTTCATCATACTCCATGGTTTTAAGCCATTTACTCACAGAGACCTTACAACCCCTTTTGGGCTTTTGGTAGATGGAAAGCGCCGTGTTTGCCTTGTTGTAGATAAATGAACCAAGGAAGCAATAGAATTTGTGAGAGAAGCTAGTTTTAAACAGGGGGTTATGGCATACCGTACCCTTCCTGCGTTTTCCTTTACATAGGTCCATATTGAAATTCAGCTGGGAGTGCTTTTTTAGAATTATTTTTAGTAAAAACGTCTGTCTGACTGTCAGGACATCCCATTTTTTGTAAAGTTGGGCGGTAGGGTATCGAAAAGGAAGTCCAGCTCCAACCTTGAGAATTGCCCGTTGCGCTCTTTCAACCTCCAAAATGTGAGTTTTTCCGGCCCCTCCCCACGAGTCTATGCAATAATTTATAAGAGACTGGCAAAAGGCATCATATACCGTTTTGATGCATATATATTAGAATATTACCGTATGTTTAACAATTTTTATGTATATGTACGTGCTGTGGGTGAACCTATAAGTAAATAAATAAATAAATAAATACAGTCTGCATAAGTATACCAATCTTGTCAAATCGTTTTTATTTTTTTGCTGCTATGGATATTTAGAGTGCGCGGGGGCCACAAAAAATGACTCATCGATTATGAGTGCCCTGTTTACTACGCCCCAGCGCAATTTCTAGACCATATCGAGGGGTGAAAGGCTATTTGTTTGAAGCGACATTTTACGAAATTAACAGGAGAGCCATTTAAAGATTCAAAATTTGGAAAAAAAATCGTTATGAAAAAACTACTGCTCTTACTTTAATGGGGATCGCAAATCTTTATTGCAAAAAAATCCCTTAACGTTTCGGTATAATTTTCAATAAAAAAACAGTTAAGAATTCCAAGATAAATGTCGCTTAATACAAAATAATCTGTATCGCCTTATTTTTAGAGTAAAGAAAAATGATTTAACTTCCAACATCGTCACTATTCAGCAGCAGGCAAAATGGTCTAAGTGACTTTACAGTACTTATGCAGGAGAAAGCAAAATGATTGAATCGACGTTACTCATTAATAATAGGAATAGGCTATTTAGTTTAACTACCAATTGGGTTTTGTTAACGATACAGGCAAGTTGGCTTAAGCAACGATGAACATTCTTAATGAGTTGTTTGATGTCTCAGGTTTCGAAAGGAGTTTATATATCTTGGTTGTTGATAAAGAACAGAAATATTGTTTGAAGCTCCAAACAGAGTGCAAAACAGTTGCAGCGAAAAGGGTTGAACCGACATGTCTTAATGAATTTGGCTGACGGCAGATTGGTTGAAGCGACATTGCACAGTGTAAGTAGTCGGAAGCAAAATGTATGAAGGGACTTTTCATCTAAAGTTAGCTATATCGAAAAACGATTTATCTGCCATCGAACTGAAATTTTAGGACGAGAATAACGGCTTATGCTCCGATTCTATGTTTTTGTGTACAGCTTAAATGAAATAATAAAAAAATATAGCAAATTTGATGTCGGATCATACATCATGATTGAGAATTATGCACTAAAATTGCATTGTTTTAAGCGCCATAAAAGTGCTCAGAATTGTACGAAACCCGGCTCAGCCGACGCAGGAAAATTCGCTGAATCCGAATATGTATATAACTCAATATCGTCCAAAATGTCGCTTCAAACAAATAGCCTTTCACCCCTCGAATATATTCCCTGAAGAATAAATGGTTTACTTACTATTTATTGTTGTTTTTTTTTTTTAAGTAAGCAGCCGTAGCGCAGCTTAATTTTAATCATTTAGAAATTGACAAAATTTGATCTCTTTCTTTTATTATTGTTCTGTTTTGATTAAAATAGCATAATTGCAGTAGTATTTGAACCAATACTTGGCGCAGTTTATACAATGTTATCAGAGTTTTTTGTTTATTGCAGTTGCATAAGTTGCAAAATAAATTCTTTATTGCAAAATAAGTTCCGACATTGCCACTGAATAACAATGGTACTTAGACCATTGTTATTCAGTGGCAACGTCGGAACATCCAGTTAAGCAATAGGACGGCTTAATAGAAGGGCTATAAAATACGGTCGCAAAAAGACGAAATATTTCTTCATCACACTTGCTTGTAAAGTAACTCTTATGGCAACGCATTTAGGTTCACAATTCAGCTTATTTATTAGAATTTAGAATTTTTATGTCTAAAAACAATAAATATTTTTATGTATAAATAAACTATTTTAGTTTACATGTTATGATTAATCAATAGAGATCGGATATTCGGATGCATATTCACCTAAAGTTGAGATGTTGGCGAATGTGGAATGCGCTTTTGTATCGATAAAATCCCGCGGTTCCGGGATCAACAAGCTTTCTGATTATTGAATCAGATTAGTACTACATATAACTTACTTTCTAATGTTGGCTTATATGTAGCGCACTATAGTAAAAAAATATCCGCGATTACGAACACGATAAATTTTGAGTTTTTTCTGACTATGTAAGCGGATGCATATCTACCTACCTAATATTGTAAAGTAAGTAGGTAAATACCAAACTGCCATAGCAAATAACGTTAATATAAGATAACGGACTACATATATTTACAATAATTGATGTAGCTACCTATTGAAACAAATACTTAGTTAAAAATTATTGTGCTTAGTGAAATTCTGTTAAATTCCTTTCCTCTCCACATACTTAGCGAAAAAAGCAGTATATGTTAGCACCATTATATTAATAGAAAACGACGATAGGCATTTTGCGAGTTTGTGAGTGGGGCGGCAAATTATACCTGCTTATGCGCAAGTAGCTACCCCGACAAATAGTTCTCTTAGTTTATTTAATTACAATAATTGCATTCGTCGCTGTGCTTGCCATGCGTTCGGGTGTTTTTTTTTTTGTTTTAACTATCACACACCACCCCTCCTCTTACACCCTACATATATATATATATATTAGAAGTCGCTTCTTTATTATACACCCGACTAGCTTTGCATTCCCGGTGTTCCTGGCATCCCGTGATTTTTTTTTACAAATAAAAATATTTTAAGTAGCCACTTCCATACTTTATAATAAATATGCATCCAAATATCCGATTTCTGTTAATCAATCACCAAAATTATCATAATTCATCAAATTATTGCGTATTCATAACATTATTTTATGTTTATTATATTATTTATATAGGCCGTTTAGCGGTTTTGCCAGTGTCTTTATATACACCTGCGCGCCGCGTGGAAGAAACAAAACCAGCTCGCCATTTTCCATAAACAGTTGTTAATGTATCCGTTGTGTGGTTAATTATTATCAAAAATATTGACTTCAAGTAGGCAAGAAGAGCGAAGACCAACACGTAGATTTGTTGCAACCAAAATCTGGAGAAAAATACCTAGCGGCCTACGAAACTAATAACATTACCAGTCTTTTTTTTCATCTCAAGTTGAAAACCGTCGTATGAAATGCCTGTGTATAGATCATTACACACTCGGCTTCCTTATCGCGCTCGCTCGCCTTCGGCTCATGCGAATAATACCGGTTCGAGTGTAGTGAAGTAGGATTTTATAGGGCATTCTACCCCACGTTCCGTTCCCTCCGTTCGCCTCGCCACTCTCGGTGGAGTAGTTTGCCCAATAATATAAATTAAATCCTATATTGTGCATTTCAGTATGTGGTTTAAGCGTTACTCCACTTTTAAATCCCGTCCGGTTACGAATGGAACGGAAAGTGGTCTAGAATACTCTAATAATACGTATAACTAAGTTAACTACAATGCATGAGTCAGTGAAATCTGATTTAAAAGGCATTAATGACATAATCCGCCGGTCTCTTGCCAGCATCAATGTGCCTGCTCTTCTTGAGCCGACTGGCATTGTCAGAGATGATGGCAAAAGACCTGATGGTGTGTCTTTGGTCCCGTGGAGTTTGGGACGGATGCTTGTGTGGGACGCTATCTGTGTAGACACACTGGCACCGTCCCACCTCCAACGGACTACTTCTAAAGCGGGTGCAGCGGCAGAAAATGCAGAAAATCTGAAAGTTATTAAATATGGAGGCCTTGGCAGAGAGTACAACTTTGTACCCTTTGGCGTCGAGACCCTCGGTCCGTGGGGTCCCAGTGCGCATAAGTTATTTGCGGAAATCGCGAAACGTCTAGTTGATGTAACTGGTGACCGAAAAGCTGGCGGCATTCTCGCGCAACGCATCAGCATTGCAATTCAGCGAGGAAATACCGCCAGCATCCTCGGTACAATGCCCCGAGGGCCTTTTTAAAGCTTAACTTAGTTTTAATTTAATTTAGTTAATGTTAATAATCATCTTGTAATTTGGTTATGTAAATAAATTGATTTCAATGTAAAGGCATTTGTAAACGTATTATCAAGAGTTCTAGCGGCGAGATTATATTTATTCGAGATTTGCACACTGGTCAGAAAAATACAGCTAACGGTTCATCAAAACACCAGCACAACTATTCACCCCAATCAGAAGATTTGTTCCACCGACAGATGCAAAATTAGGTGAAATCCAATTTAGAAAACATTCACTATTTTATATTGAAAATCATCCATGTTGAGGTTTCTTGAACATTTGTTAAAGTTAGCGATAATGAGTTATACATGTCAATGTAATACATTAATTGAGTCATTATTAATATAACCGTTTCTAGCAGTCGTCATGAAATTTGTAAAACAACCACAATCGTTACAAGTAAACAAACTTTGTGTTCATTTTCAGGAGACTGGTTTTCCTCATGGAGAATTATTACATAAATCAGTACGATGCATCATTTGCGGGCCCTCAAATTGAGGAAAAACGAATTTATTAATTGGTCTTCTTATACACGAGAATGGCTTAAGATTTCAAAATGTTTTCAAGATTTCAACAAAGGATGTTATAGAAGTAAATTCGTCACGTTTATAGTCTTTGACTTAGAACACGAATACATAATTATATAAGGCTATTACTTGCCTAACATTATTATTCGCCTTACGATGCTAAATCAATTGCCGCATCAATAATTTGTCGTTTCAATGATTTTGAAACTAGTTGATGCGGCAGAAGCTGTAAATATAAAAGTATGAAAAATTAGAGATGCTAAGTTTGCTCTAACGACCTCTCACCCCAAATAACACGGTTAATAGGTGAATAAACAAGCATGTAAGCTGGAATCTGTTTTCAAACCTGTAACAAAACCTCTCAGCCTAATTGCTAATGCTAGTAAGCAAACTCCTCTCCTGCGTGCTAGTGTTGCTGATGTTGTTTTTAGTAGCGAAACTTTGCAGAAAGAAGGAACTGGTAGCGCAGGAAGTAATGATAATAAATAAAAATAAAATAAAAATGATTTAATTCAGACATCAGTCCATAGATTGTTAGTAATAAGTTAGTAACAATTAGTGCTTATCTGCTATGTTAGTAATGTTAGTAGATAACTTTGAGTTGCTTTACTGTGCTAAACCCAATGCCACCTCCACCAGGTGCCTTTGGATGAGGCAGTCTGGTCTCGCAACAATCATTTTTAGGATGACATTCCGACTGTTACGTAAACGTTGTAGTAAAGATGCTGCTTTCTTACGCATAATGGCATGAAAGCCATCCGTATGTGCTTCCGCAAACATTCTCAACGCACTACAACGCCACGGTAGCCGCAATAGCATCCTGAAGGCGTTGTTGTATTGCACACGCAGGACGTTGTAGGCTCGGCTCGTGTGTGACACCCACAGACCGCTCGAGTAAAAAGACTGGCAGAACGCCTTGAATAAACTCACTTTAACTTCTACTGTGCATCGAGTGAACCTGCGGGCAAGCATATTGCCCCTCACCGCCAACGCCCTACGTTCGCGCTCTATGTCGTCAACATCCCGTAGGTCACCGGTGACAACGTGGCCCAGGTACTTAAAACTATTGACTACTTTGAGTACTGCGCCGTTGAGATATACCAAAGATACACGGCGAGGCCGTTGTTTAGGCGCTCTGAACACCAAGAGCTCACTCTTTTTTTAGTTGTATTTAAGGCCGTGCACCTCCGCATACCTCTCGCAGGTTGACAGTAAATCTTTCAACCCACTTATCGATGGACTGAGCAGCACTATCTCATCCGCGTAGCTAATGTTATTAACACAAGTGCCATCAATGTGGCAGCCGATACGGGCGCTGCTTATTCCTTCGATAAGCTGGTCCATATATACATTAAATAACAAAGGCGAGTTTAACCCCCCCTGCCTTACACCGCATTCCATCCTGTACTCATCCGACACTGTACGGACCCATCTCACTCGGTTTGTCTGGTGCGCATACCAGAATCTGAGAAGGGCTATATACCCCGCCGGCACATCCGCGCTCTTCAACTTGTCCCATAGCACATCGTAGACGAAGAGATCAAACGCTTTTGATTAGTCGAGAAAACTCGCGTACACCGGCGTTTTACTCGCAGTATAGTACTTGATGGTGTGTTTTAGGCTAAAGATGGCGCTCTTCGTGGACACCGAACGTTAAAACCGAACTGGGCGTCGTGCACCATCACGTGCTCTGTAAGGCTACCATTCAACAAACCGTCCAGTACCTTCGCCATGATGGTAGCGAGGGAGATGGGTCTATAATTATTGATATCGGATGTGTCACCCGTCTTATTTTTAACTATGGGGACCACTATCGTCCGCATAAGCGGTTCTGGTAAATAAGAGTGACCCGTGCACAGGGTAAAAACAGTGAAAACACTCTAGGCAGATGGACCCCAGCGTGTTTAAAATGTTTGATAGGCCCGGTGACTACCCACGTTGCATTCTTGAAATTATTCTAGCCACTCTCTTAGCAGGAATTTAAAATAAGCTGTTCCTGTCTGTTTTGACACCACTTGATTTTGACCTTGAAAAATCTTCTCGCTTGAGCCATATCATTGAATATGCGACCACTAGCCGGTCGCCCCGCCATTGTCCACACTTGGAATTTAAGCCGCGCCTCACGGTGAGCATCCGCGACATGTTTATTCCACCCAGTGACATAGCCACCATTCTGCGACACTTGGTCTTATACGTCTCAATGGCGGCCATTGAAAGCGTATTTACAATATGCGAGTACATTAGATCAAGAGCTGCGTGATGTTCCTTGCGATCATAGAATCTATCACAGCAATCAGTCAGTGCCTCCAGAGATATCGATCAGTCTGAGTCCAGAATGACAGAGGTCGTGGTACTTGCTAATTTGCTCTAACAACCTCTCACCCCAAATAACACGATTAACAGGTGAATTATAATCATGTACCTTATCTACCAATTTAAGCTTAATTTTGTACATACTCGTATCACATTCTACTACTAGAATGTGATATGTACAAAATTAAGCTTAAATTAGACGTAAACCGCAGCGGTGTCTGCTACCGCTGTGGTCGGCCTGGGCACAAGGCCGTCTCTTGCAACGCCACGCCGCACTGTGCTGTGTGTGCGGCGGCTGGCAAGCCAGCCGAGCAGCGGATGGGGGGCAAGGCCTGTGCCTCATCCTCCACAGCCAGGGCCAGGGGTAAGCCATCCGCCACCACCGTCACCGCCGCAGCCGCCGCCACTGTGACCGCCACTGCCGCCTCCACCACCGTCGTCATCACCGCCCTATCTGCCGCAGCAGATACGGCCACCTCACAGGGGGTTCGGGAGGGGGTGCCAGTAATGGCCCCATTACGCCACCTCCAGACGAATATCAACCACTGCGCCTCCGCTCAATATCTGTTGCTCCAGAGCATGGCGCAGTGGTCGATTAACATCGCCGTGGTGCTGAGACGACGTAAACAGTGCATTCTCAATGGTTACGGATTGGTTTACGACAAACAACTTAGTTCTCAATGCCAAGAAAACGAAATGTATAAAGTTTGCCTTGCCGAATGTTAGAAACCTAGGAACCAACATCGTCTTGAATAACGACGTTCTTGACACTGTAGATTCGGCAGTTTTTCTGGGCATAACAGTCTTATTAACTTGTGGGAGTCACGTATACACATACAATTACGCCAGCGCCTGCATAAACATTCACTGCGCGAACAGACGACAGTCAGGCTTCGGAAGCAAGTATGCACTGAGCAGCTGCGTTTTTTTTTTTGACAATGGCATCTTGTATCTCCTTGAGAGGTCGTCACTACTCAACCGGACAATCCTGTGGTTGCCTTAAGCGGACTCAAAGCCTCCAGCCTGGGCAAAATTCTTACATTACTAAGCGACTGCACGCTAAGGGCACCCCGTGTGGGGTACGGACTCCGGCTTAGGGGGCCGCTGGTGGGAGTACAGCAAGATGGGACAGGCTGGATCTGAACTGTATTATTATTAAACGGGGAATTTAAAGCTAGCCCGTAGTGCGCCGCAGCTGACTGCGGCGCGGGCTGGCACTTCGTCGAGCAAGGGTCAGGGGGGGACAATTACGTCGGGATTTTCGCGAGGGACCTCGGCGGCGAGGTCGGAAGGTCGGTTTGTGTGATTTGTATTTGTGCACTGTACTCGTGGCCCTACTGCTTTCCTGGAGGAGGGTAATGGGGTCATCGGGGTCAGTGAGCGTATCCCTTGGACGGCGAATAGAGCTAAATGATACTCGTAGTTGATTTTATTTCTGTAAGTAGATTTTTACAAACACTTTTACACGTCAATCATATTTTTTTTAAACTAGATGAGGTCGGCGTTTCCTTTCTGACTACTCTGAGAAGAAAGGCTGAAACAAACTCAGAGGTCAGAGTCTCTTTTAAAGTCCAGACATAATTTTGGTCAAATCATGTGAAGACCATGTCGATTGGTGTCTGAAATGGTCTTTTAATGAAAGAACCACACAGATTGAGTGGACCTGTCCAGTCATTATTAGAGCATTCTATCAACGTGGCGTTGGACACTCACACCAATTACACATCATACCAGCAACCACAGGCTTATTTAACGAGTTGTGTACCGCTCGAAGGAGTTAAAGAGAATACAAGGGCTTATTTAACGAGTTGTGTACCGCTCGAAGGAGAATGGCTGAATAGCCGAAGATACAAACAAAAAAAAATTGTGGAATACAAAATTTCCCTAATGGGTTCGGTTGTTATGAGAAAGTTTATATTGAAATATTAAAAGTATAAGAAAGTAGATGAATAATATCTAAGAAACAAAAATTGTTAACTAAAATAATACAGTTATATAAAGTGTCAGTTTATATATGTAGTCTGTACTATTCAAGTTAAATAAAGTTTGATGGTAAAGTCAATTGATCATCTAGAGGTCCCCTTGAGAGAAAAATACTCCAAAGAAAAAGTAAGTAAAGGTAGGAAAAAGGTTTACTACAAGAAGATTTCAAAGTAAAAAAAAAACTCAAGGGTAGATGATCGTCTAGAGTCCCTTTAAGAGAAAGAGAAGAACTTAGAGGTAGTATAGTTAGGCAATTAAAAATCTAGCTCAGAGGGAGATTTTCAGCTCAGAAGGCAAAGAGGGAAAGAGCTAAGTCCATTTAATTAATAGATTGTACAAAAGTTACTTATTAGAGGTAGTATCTTTATAGAATGTTGAAAAAAATTCTAACACAGAGGGAGAGGAGGCAGAGAGGGAAGATATTAAGGTTATCCAAATATTATGTACTAGAGGCAGTACTATTTTAGAATTTTGAAAATTTTCTAGCCCAGAGGGAGAGAGAGAATATATTAAGTTTAGTTAATCAATAGGTTGTCCAAATGTTTTGTACTAGATGTAGTACTATTTTAGAATTTTGAAAAAGGTCGAGCCCACGCTATATATATAACGTGAGGTCTGACGATAAAGAGTAAGAGAGAGGGTTTAAGAAGGGTGTAGGTTCTAGAAAGGGGTGCTAAACTGTAACTTTAGGGCCCCTTTCTATAACGTTAGGGCGCCAAACTGTAAAGTTGCGATTGGCCGGAGGGCCAGTCGTAAGTCACGTTAAAAAAAGAAAACTAAAGTAATAGTACTTACTACTAAATATTAAAAAGATTAGACTAAATATTAAAAGTATTCTAGGCTTCCTGTCTGAGTGCACGGGATGCTTGGACGGCAGGTCAATTTGCAGGCAAATTGCATTGGCTGGCAGCAGCTGGACAGGGTCGGCAGGTAGTTGGTCTGGATCGGCAGGCAGCAGTGGGACAGGGCTGACTGACGAGGCGGAGCACGAAGATGAGGTTCTCGCCTTCGCAGTCAGTCGGCAACTCTGTCCCAAGGAGTAAAACGTCTCTTGTTAAACAAGAGGTTTTGTTCTATAGTACCTAAATTAGTGGTATTGTTGGTGTGGTAGAAGTGTAATTGGCGTGAGTGTCCAACGCCACGTTGATAGAATGCCCTAATAATAATAATAATAATAATGTAGTGCTTGACACTAACGATCGCAGGGAGGTATGGCAGAGTAAGGAGCTTCACGGACGCTTTTTCCGGGCCCTACATGAACCCGATGTAGGTTTCCAAGCGTCCGTAGCCTGGCTTCGTTTCGGTGACCTCTTTGGGGAAACCGAAGGTTTTGTCTGTGCAATTATGGACGAAGTTATCATGACGAAGAATTACCGGAGATTTATTGTGAAGGACGGCACGGTTGATATGTGTCGGGCATGCCACCGTCCGGGAGAATCAATTCGACACATTATCTCCGGGTGTTCTCGTCTAGCTAACGAAGAGTATTTGCATAGACACAACCTTGTAGCCAGGATTATCCATCAGCAACTTGCTCTTAAATACAGCCTTGTAGAATCTGAAGTGCCGTACTACAGGTATGTGCCCGACCCAGTTCTCGACAATGGCAATATCACTTTGTACTGGGATCGATCCATCATCACTGACAGGACTATTGTTGCCAATAAGCCTGACATAGTGGTGGTGGATCGAACAGAGCGGCGCGCAATGATTGTTGACATAACAGTCCCTCATGACGGGAATCTCGTGAAAGCCGAGAAAGATAAACAGATCAAGTATCTTGACTTGGCTCGCGAGGTTGCCGACATGTGGGATGTGGATTCAGCAATCATTGTGCCGATAGTCGTATCAGCCAATGGCTTAATTGCCAAGAGCCTCGACCAACACCTAAGGAGGCTCACGTTGGACGGCTGGATTAAGGGCTTGATTCAGGAAGCGGTACTTCTGGACACGGCCCGCATTGTTAGGAGGTTCCTCTCTCTGGAGCCCTGACCGCCGGTAGCTTGGACCCTGTTCCCGTTACCGGTGGGCCACCATTTTTTTATATTTTTAAATGTCTTTATATATTTTTGTATATTCTAATATTTAAAAATATAATTATATTGTGTAAATAATGAAATAAAAGAAAATAATAATAAAGTTAACAGAACGTCAAAAAAAATGTTTTCAGAATCTTGATATTTTTATTAATTTTAGACGGAGTTATTTTATTTTAAGAATAATCTGAATCAAACCTGAAACAACTAAGATCACAATATAATTTAAAAAATAAACAGAAAAATCAATAAACCATAATAGAAAAATGCCGAATCGGAGATGACACCTGTCATGTCATCTCCGACAAAACAGGAAGTATGAAGATGAAAACGAAATTGATAATATGTTAACGAGATCAGCTACAAGAACACGCCCACCACCCCCGGACCCGTCGCTCAGCTCCGTCTCGCCGCCGCCGGTACCCAGCGCCACCGTGAGCGCTATGACACACCGACCGCGGCAGTTGCGTCGAGCTCGAGCGACGAGTATTTTTCCCCGCCGTCGTCGCCAACACCTGTACGTCGGCAGGAGAGAAGCCGGCCACCGAAGAGCTTGTGACTTAGGGCCCATCCGGCCCCAAGCCGGGTCCCCGCTGCCGGTGGTTGTGTGCAGCTCATGAAATGGACTCAGTCTATGAACGAGAACGTCATGCGCGCATATTACAGGTCTACAGAGGGGGGAACTAACCTCACTGCGTACCGTGTTATGATGCTGTCTCTGTTTCAGGAACTAGAGCCAGCCGTCAACGTCTCGGCCCAACGATTGTCGGATCAGGTGCGGGTCATCCAACGCAATCGTAGGTTGGACGATGCCGCACTTGATAGGCTGCGTTCAGAGGTACTAAGCAACCATATCATCTCGACTCCGGCACAAACCGCGGTACATACCCCAATTATTGATGTAATCCCACCGCGGTCCAATCACGGTGTTGAAGAAGAGGATGATAGGGCTGCCACAGTAAGTAGCCAGTGCAACGTCCGATTGAGGAGCGCACTGGAGGATGCGTTTCGCGAGTATAGGTCCACTCCAACCGAACTTAGACCCCGACTACCACGCCTACCCATGCACAAGAAAAATAGGGCACTGATGTGTGCCTTGGACTCGCAGCTTAAGGTTTTTTTCGAGAGCAGCGAGGATCTCGTTGATACACACTCGATCCTGTATTGCGCGGCTGTTGCGGCATGTCGTTTAGCGAATGTCAAGTTTCCAAACTCTGACGGAGCTACTCGACCAAAACCAGCCGTACCAGCCTGGCAGTGCAGGATTGAGCGTCGTATTGATGGGGCCAGGGTACTCATCGGCAAACTATACTGCTTCAGGGAGGGCAATACACGACCACGTGTGATGCGCTTTGTAAGACGGGCATTCTCGGGGACTGGAATCAGCCCTCGAGAATACATGTCTCATATCACAGAGCGCATCGACTTCCTTAAGCAGAAAGTTTGTGCATGGGCGAGCCGTATTCGGCGGTATAAGCGGCGGGTTGATCGATACACGCGAAATCGCATGTTCCAGAGCGATGAGAGGTGGGTATAGAGCTTGGGAGCGACCTAAACAAAACGTGACAGACGTGTGCCGCCCGGATGATGCCACCACAACTGCGTTCTGGCGCAGCATCTGGTCGGTACCTGTCTGCCATGTTGAGGCTGACTGGATGCGGGATGTCGAGAGAGTGTGTGAAACTATACCAGAAACATAAGTAGTCATTATCACGCCATCAGATATAGCTAGAGCGGTCCGTCCGTTACCGAATTGGAAATCACCGGGACCGGACGGACTGCACAACTTTTGGCTGAAATGGCTAACTAGTTCACACACTTGCCTGGCATCTCAGTTCCAGTCATCCTTAGAGTCTGGGTCACTACCGCAGTTTATGACGACAGGCATTACCCACCTGCTGCATTAGTCAGGAAGTCCCGCGGAACCCAAGAATTATTGACCGATCACGTGTTTGTCGACGGTCTATAAACTTCTTACATCCATTTTGAGAACGAAAATTAACACACACATTGACAGTAATTCCATTATGTCTGCCTCTCAAAATGGATGTAGGAACGGGTCTCGTGGCACTAAGGAGCTACTTCTCATCGACATGGCCATTAGCCAACAGGTTCGTCGATCCCGCAAGGATCTGTCGACTTGCTGGATAGATTATAACAAGGCCTACGACTCGGTGCCACATACATGGCTCATGAGGGTGCTGGAGTTGTACAAAATAGATACGACTCTACGCACCTTCCTTGAATCGTGTATGGGGCAATGGAGGACAGTCCTTCGCTATCCAGGGTGTCGACAGATCCAGGGGAATGATGAGCCTGTATCAGTCAGTAAACGGGGAATATTTCAGGGCGACAGTTTAAGTCCACTTTGGTTCTGCTAAGCCCTGAATCCTCTAAGCATGCAGCTGGAGGATTCAGGTCTAGGCTATCGGTTGAGGAGAGGTGGTCAAGTCATATCTCACCTCCTCTACATGGATGACTTGAAAATCTTTGCCTCCAACAAATTGCAACTGATGAAGCTACTGAAGGTAACTGAAACTTTCAGTAGCGCCATCAGAATGGAGTTTGGTGTGGACAAATGTGCAGTCATGCATGTGAAGCGAGGGGAGATAATGGTATCCGAGGGAATTCAACTTTCGGATTCCATACACCTTAGATCCCTCTCCTCACCCGACAGCTATCAGTATTTGGGAATGTTGGAAGCGTTAGGCATCAACGTTACTGACATGAAGCAATCGTTGAAGGAGCGCTTTTTTGGCCGCCTGAAGAAGGTTTGGCCGCCTGAAGAAGGTAGGTCTTCTTTCAGGCGGTAACAAGGTGCGCGCCTTCAACGGTTGGGTCATGCCGGTTTTGATGTACTCTTTCGGCATACTCAAATGGACTCAGACCGAACTAGACGCCCTGGATAGGAGGGTCCGTACACTGTTGACCGCAAACCGGATGCATCACCCACGATCATCGGTGATGAGACTGTACATCTCGCGGAAGTGCGGGGGTCGAGGCTTTTTAAATGCGAAGACCCTCCACAATCGCGAGATATGCAGTCTCAGGGAATATTTTTTGAAAACCGAAGTGGGTATGCACCGTGATGTGGTCGCAGTGGACAAGGGGCTCACCCCACTTTCCATGGCTAAAGAGAACCGGTGCAAACCTGTAGTACTTACTACCGATGATCGCAAGGAGATATGGCAAAGCAAGGAGCTACACGGGCGCTTCTATCGCTCATGAAGAGCCCGATAGAAGCGCCCGTGTAGATGTAGATTTCTTAGCGTCCGTATCCTGGCTACGTTTTGGGGACCTTTTCGGGGAAACTGAAGGTTTTGTCTGTGCAATTATGGACGAAGTTATCTTGAAGAATAACTACCGGAGACATATTATGAAGGATGGGACGATTGACATGTGTCGGGCATGCCACCGTCCGGGTGAGTCTATCAGACATATTATCTCTAGTTGTTCTTGTTTGGCTAACGGCGAGTACTTGCACAGACATAACCAAGTAGCTAGGATTATTCACCAGAAACTTGCTTTGAAATATAAACTTGTGAACTCTGAGGTACCGTATTACAGGTATGTGCCCGACCCAGTTCTCGAAAATGACCATGTCACGTTGTACTGGGATCGGTCTATCATTACTGACAGGACTATTGTCGCCAATAAGCCTGATATAGTGGTGATAGGTCCTAAGCCACGCGACTATAACGCCTTCGGCCTTAGATATCTCCCAAAGGCGGAAGTGAGAGGGCCGGCGGCTATGTAAGGTGAATCACAAATCATACACACTATGAGATTCTTTAGAGATTATATTTTTCACAAGTTACAATTATTAGTACAAGAAATAAAGTAAGCTATAGAACTGAATCGGACTCAACCGGAACTGACTGCGCCGAACTGAACCCTTGTCAGGTCCGATCACCGCTTTTATAGATCCTGGCAAAAGTTCTAGAAGTTTCTGTGAAACATAATTCAAATGATTAGTTTGAATGCCTGCCAGGATCAATGAAAACGGTTTACATGAGTACATAGCGAAGTAAGTCTGAAACTAGCTTTATCAAGGCTGGTACGATTCATAGAGAAAGAAAATATTAGACAGATGACAATTTATGATTGACGATGTCAATGGATAAAAATATGCTATTTTACTTCGATCAATAATAGCACTAGATACAGGATTAGGAACAAAAATACGTCGCTAAAGTGGCCACGTTTATGCATACATAAACATTTACATTTCTTACTACGAATTACTCGTAAAGAAAAATGTTTTATAATATTAACAACTTCAGTTCATTATAAACCTTAACACTCAAGCATAAAGTTTAATTACGATTCCAAAATATTTATATTTAAGTCCTTCTGTCATCGGAGAAAGGTAAAAGCAATAAATTTTAAATGTCGAATATTATATAAAAAGTAATTTTTATAATAAGTACAAAAATATTTATACTAAAATGAAACTTAAAACAATCAAATAAGGTTAAAAACATTTTGTTAACAATTTCGTGCTTACTCTATTTTGAAACTAGACGTAATTCTTTATTACATTACAATACTCAGAACACAGTAAGAATTGAAAGACGTAGAGTAGCAGAATAATAATATATTTTTTTAGGCAAAGGGTCGTTTTAGCAAATATTTTTGACCGATTTAAAAAAGTAGTAGGACTAAATTAGTACAATAGTTATTTTATTAAGACATTGCTATTAATTGTCTGTGGGTTGGCTCATTGTAATCAACCCGTATAAAAAAATGAGTACGTCTACTTATGTAAGCGATTTTTAAGTTATCACACTAATATTATAAAGGAGAAAGTTTGTGAGGGTGTGTGTGTCTGTGGCTCTCTTTGTGTGTTTGTATGTTTGTTAATTCTTAACGCTCAAACGGCTGAACCGATTTGGATGAAATTTTCAATGAAGATAACTTATAACCGGGATTAACACATAGGCACTTTTTATGCTGGTTTACGCGGGTGAAACTGCAGGGCGGAGCTAGTAAAAAATAATTGTATTATTAAATTATTTATTTAAATAAAACTCCAAATAAGAGTGTATGGTAGGTAAACAACCATGACTGAACGTGCGTGCAAGGTGGATGCTATAAATAATGCATCTGGACAATCGTAATTGGTTTCTTTAAGGGGGATGCGATGCGTAAATTCAAACCTTCTTAATACAAGTACAATTCAGTACAATTAATAAATCAGAAATCAATTTTTATTAACGATTCAACATTGAAGAAATTTTTCGATTCTGCGTACCTGAATTAATTTCCTTTAAATAAGTTGAGTTTGTTATACAATTGGCGTTTTGATTTGTTTTTGATATCTCCCGTTTCTTTTTTACATATGTAATGTAGTCCGGGATCCGATTGGGTTGGGCAGCTTTGTTTGGAAAACTTCGTCAAGTCTTCTCGTCGCCAATCCCGCAGTGTTTGAAGACTAAGGTCTTCAACCAGTGCGTCCTGCCCGTTATTACATACGGTGCCGAAAAGTGAATACTGACAGTCGGGCGGGTCCACAAATTAAAGGTCGCTCAGCGCGCCATGGAGCGGGCTATGCTCGGAGTTTCTTTGAAGGATAAGATCAGAAATGAAGATATCCGGAGGAGAACCGGAGTTACCGACATAGCCTGCAGAGTCAGCAAGCTGAAGTGGCAGTGGGCTGGTCATGTGTGTCTAAGGACCGATGGCCGGTGGAGCAGACGAGTCCTGGAGTGGAGACCGCGTATCGGCAAGCGTAGTGTGGGACGCCCCCCAGCTAGATGGACCGATGACCTTAAAAATGTGGCTGGGACAGACTGGATGCGGAAGGCGGAGGACAGGGTGTTGTGGCGCAGTCTGGGAGAGGCCTATGTCCAGCAGTGGACTGCTATAGGCTGAGTTGATTGATTGTTGATTGAATGTAACCTTACGTCAATAAATTTTTCAACTACTGATTTGAGCAAAGTAATTGCGTGATTGTGTTCATCTCCTCCAGGAAACACATTCTTGTAAATATATAATTTCAAAACTGTTGTACACATAAAGTTGCTATCATACTTTTTTTGTAAAGATTTACCCCCACTCACGCGAATACAATTTCGGATCATGCTTTCAGTTTTCATGCAAATATTAAATACATCGGTAGAGGCATAGAATAACCCCCCCATGTCTCTTAGGTTTATCAGTTTGTGAAAGAATTGTGTTTCTGTTGCACACAAGTTATTCATACACAGGTCACACTTTAGTTTTTTTTTACCAATTTACTGACAAAAAATCCCGAAATATATCCTACTATTTGCGGCATAACACTAGAAGATGGACTTTCATCCAATGTAGAAGAAAGATTATTGCAATTTGTTTGATATTTTTGAAAACTTTGCTGTACGTATCTGTTATTTAAAGTCTCTGTTTCACTTGAGTTTCTATCTTCACTTACATCAAGGCGATATCCTATCGAGGTGTTATTAATCTTATCGAGAGATGGAGCTCCAGATAGGATTGGTATATTGTCAAGTGGAAGACAATTGCCAGTAAATTTTGAACTCAGTTCCAAATGAGACAAAAGTTTTTTTAAAGCTTGCTTTGAATTGTCGGCTGTTCGGGTTATTATTATGCCCACCTTGACTTCTAATAGCGCCAAAAAACAACTCAACATGGTCCTGACTGAATTTGTAGGCTTAGAATTTTTGAAATGGAAGGATGTCAGTTTCAACTAAAGTTTGAAATAAGTATGTCAAGCTACTGATGCACGTCAGAAGCCCCAGCTAACCAGTATTATTTTGAAAATTTAAGAAAACAACGACTATTTTAACTTCGCGCGTTTACATTAGAATAGTCATAGCCAAGGCAGAAAAACGTCTGTTCGGTCAGCTAGTAATAGAAAAACATGAATTCCAACAAAAATGTTTTATCGTGGCAGAAATACATTTAAGCAGGAAAGAAAAACAGATATAAAATTACATTTCAAATGTGAATCATTAATGAATGTACCTGTAATTTAGGAATTGCTGTTTTAATCAATCGATGTTGGTAAGTATTTCCGGATATATCCGATTTATCAAAGTGATCCAAACATATAACCGAATTCTTAGCTGGCTTATGAAAGTCATCTCTTCTTTCTCTGGTGACAGTCGAGGTCCATTCTGCACACGCAAATGGATTGCTAGGAAAGCTAAAATAAAAAAAGGAAAGCTAAGTATCTAATGAGAGTCCAACAAACAGACACAAAAGTAGCATCAACCAATTTTAACCAAACAGTTTTGAAGTTCTGGTAACAAATTTAAAAAAAATATTACAATACAAATCTACTCCATGCTTATACTGTTCTGTTGAACAAAAGTTTGTGCGTATGTTATATAGAAACAGTTCATTGTGGTGTTGCTTTTCAGCTGTGGTGTCTTTCTTACATATGTTTGAACACCACAGCTGAAAAGCAACACCACAATGAACTGTTTCTAACACTGAATACTGTATTTTATATTATTAATTTTCTCTTGTTGTAAAATAGCATCGGTCAATAATAGCACTAGATATCGGGTCGGCGCAAAAAATACGTCTCGGTAAATATAAGCGCACTTGAGACGTGAGCTTTTATTTTGTTTAGTTTGCTTGAAACACAGCCAATGTAAACACACCTCACAATGCCGCAGTGTGTATTTAAAAGTTGCAAAAATAATCCCCGAAAAAGCAATGTTGCGGCCGGAATATCTTACTTTCAGTAAGTACATGAAGAATAAGTTATATTTTAAGCTTTAAACTAACAAATAATAACAAATTTTGAACAAAATTACCGATTTTAAACCACCGCTACAAATGTTGGCCACGGCTCGCCAACATACGCTCAAACTTTTGTTCAACAGAACAGTATAAGCATGGAGTAGATTTGTATTGTAATATTTTTTTTTAAATTTGTTACCAGAACTTCAAAACTGTTTGGTTAAAATTGGTTGATGCTACTTTTGTGTCTGTTTGTTGGACTCTCATTAGATACTTAGCTTTCCTTTTTTTATTTTAGCTTTCCTAGCAATCCATTTACGTGTGCAGAATGGACCTCGACTGTCGCCAGAGAAAGAAGAGATGACTTTCATAAGCCAGCTAAGAATTCGGTTATATGTTTGGATCACTTTGATAAATCGGATATATCCGGAAATACTAACCGACATCGATTGATTAAAACAGCAATTCCTAAATTACAGGTACATTCATTAATGATTCACATTTGAAATGTAATTTTATATCTGTTTTTCTTTCCTGCTTAAATGTATTTCTGCCACGATAAAACATTTTTGTTGGAATTCATATTTTTCTATTACTAGCTGACCGGACAGACGTTTTCCTGTCTTGGCTATGACTGTTCTAATGTAAACACGCGAAGTTCAAATAGTCGTTGATTTCTTAAATTTTCAAAATAATACTGGTTAGCTGGGGCTTCTGACGTGCATCAGTAGCTTGATATACTTATTTCAAACTTTAGTTGAAACTGACATCCTTTCATTTCAAAAATTCTAAGCCTACAAATTCAGTCAGGATCATGTTGAGTTGTTTTTTGGCGCTATTAGAAGTCAAGGTGGGCATAATAATAACCCGAACAGCCGACAATTCAAAGCAAGCTTTAAAAAACTTTTGTCTCATTTGGAACTGAGTTCAAAATTTACTGGCAATTGTCTTCCACTTGACAATATACCAATCCTATCTGGAGCTCCATCTCTCGATAAGATTAATAACACCTCGATAGGATATCGCCTTGATGTAAGTGAAGAGAGAAACTCAAGTGAAACAGAGACTTTAAATAACAGATACGTACAGCAAAGTTTTCAAAAATATCAAACAAATTGCAATAATCTTTCTTCTACATTGGATGAAAGTCCATCTTCTAGTGTTATGCCGCAAATAGTAGGATATATTTCGGGATTTGTTGTCAGTAAATTGGTAAAAAAAAACTAAAGTGTGACCTGTGTATGAATAACTTGTGTGCAACAGAAAAACAATTCTTTCACAAACTGATAGACCTAAGAGACATGGGGGGTTATTCTATGCCTCTACCGATGTATTTAATATTTGCATGAAAACTGAAAGCGTGATCCGAAATTGTATTCGCGTGAGTGGGGGTAAATCTTTACAAAAAAAGGTATGATAGCAACTTTATATGTACAACAGTTTTAAAATTATATATTTACAAGAATGTGTTTCCTGGAGGAGATGAACACAATCACGCAATTACTTTGCTCAAGTCAGTAGTTGAAAAATTTATTGACGTAAGGTTACATTCAATCAACAATCAATCAACTCAGCCTATAGCAGTCCACTGCTTGACATAGGCCTCTCCCAGACTGCGCCACAACACCCTGTCCTCCACCTTCCGCATCCAGTCTGTCCCAGTCACATTTTTAAGGTCATCGGTCCATCTAGCTGGGGGGCGTCCCACACTACGCTTGCCGATACGCGGTCTCCACTCCAGGACTCGTCTGCTCCACCAGCCATCGGTCCTTCAGCTTGCTGACTCTGCAGGCTATGTCGGTAACTCCGGTTCTCTTCCGGATATCTTCACTTCTGATCTTATCCTTCAAAGAAACTCCGAGCATAGCCCGCTCCATGGCGCGCTGAGCGACCTTTTATTTGTGGACCCGCCTGACTATCAGTGTCCACTTTTCGGCACCGTATGTAATAACGGGCAGGACGCACTGGTTGAAGACCTTAGTCTTCAAACACTGCGGGATTGGCGACAAGAAGACTTGACGAAGTTTTCCAAACAAAGCTGCCCAACCCAATCGTATCCCGGAAGGTCAACTTCTTCCGCTCTGGGCGGAGCGGGAGGGCGTGCGACTTTTACTGACTAAAACCCCGCCCGTGTTCCTTCTGTTGCCTGTGTGATGCCAGAGGCCACGGTATCCCTTTCGGACTTTACCGCGACCCCGGCAGATTCACTAGGAACCTATTGTCAGCTCATGAGTAAAATTCAAACCGACAACCAACGTGATGAGATGCGCTAATAGACGATTTGTGTATTTATCATTTAAATAAATTAAAGATGTGCGGATCATCACCTAATATTTTATTGTGGATACCTAGGTACTTACCTACTTAACTAAACGTTGCCAATAATTAAAACAATATTCATTATTCATAATCACCATCATACTATTACAACATTCATCGGTTCCACCTAGCTCACGGCCAGGTTCTCGTGGCTTGCAGACTCGTTACCTTGGAATCCACCGCGTGGTTTCTATGGTAACGAGAATCGAGTGAAGTGAGATGATCCATGGGCTTGCGCGAATACGCTGTCATTATCCATGCACCCATTATGTACCTAACCTGTCTTCAAGCATTGCCGTATTCTAGTTTAGAGACAACTTACCTACTCTTTATTTCCATGCTTTTAGATATTCCAACTACATTTAAAAAGTCAGTTTAGTAGGTTTCATTTTGTTTTCAACACACGGATATTAGTTGAAATGAGATTGAGCAACGCCATAATTATAATTGTGCTACGCAAGTATTCAATGAATTGTTTGTTTATATAAGTTCATAATACGAAAGGCACATTGTTATGTAGTAAGATCGCATCGTCTAGAATCTAGATAAACCACATTCCACAGTAACAGAAGGCATATCAATAATCTAGTTATAGGTGCTGTTATGATGTGTAAACACACAAATTGCTTCTCTCTTATTAACTAGAAATTAAAATTATTATAATTCATGTGTTTATTTCTATATTATGGTTATATTATTTGTGTGTATGTTTATTTTAAGCCAATAAAATTATGATGTTTAGGCTGCTTTAGTCTAATTTAAGATTTCCTGTAAGTATGCTGTTTTACACAGTGTCTACTTCTGTCATCCAACTCTCCTGTTGCAGGTCTGCTGAAAGAAATTTCTTATGATATAAGCAGTTCCTTTGTGGTCTTCCATCTTTACATATTTTACTTTATTAAGTGTTTAGTATGTACATAAATAAATAAAATGTATTGCTTTGTATCACATCAAAAAAATTTGCTAATACATTTTTCCTACTGAGCCTGCTGCCTCCCAAGGTTCAACTTCTTGATGTCGGGACCGGAGAGGCGTCGGTTGTGTGTGGTCTGCACGCTGCCACGGCTGGAGAAATGGTAAGCATTTATTACTATTTGATTTATTTCATTCCTACAGTCATCAGAGTATATTTTTTAATATCAATTTGAACCACCTAAAATAAAATTTTCATTTTCATTATCATCAGTATAGTAGCAAATGTAGTACTTTAAATAAGTATAGCGGTATGATTTATTTATAATACAATAAAATATCAGAGTCTGAGCCAATTAAAATTAACCACAACATAATTCCTGTATTTTAAGGGCAATGAGTTGCAACAATTCTTAATTCCATGCCCATGCCTGTCCATGTCTAATTTATTTGCTCTTGCATGTGAAATAATGAACACTTATTAGGAGGATCGATGTTTTCAAATCAAGTAGAGGCGGTGTCTTTTTATATTCTTCAGTTCCTTTAATGCCTTAGCAATTTGCAAGGTCGCATAGCTGCATATCTGCTGAGTGGTAGAATACCTATATCAGATTAATAAAATTCACTTGCTTATGTGTACCTATTCAATTTTTATTTTTTTACCTATGTTGCCCCCTGGTGGGCAAAGGTACTTACCATACTTTTTCAGTTTTCCCTATGTTGTGCCTTGGTGACGAAGACGTCTGTTGAGGAGCGGCATTATGAGAAGCAACGTTTAGGGAAAAAATCGTCTTCAGGCACCCACTGTGTGTCAACGACCTTACAATTATTATGACTAAATTAACTAGGCACTATTTTGGCATACTTGCTGACCACCACTCATTCCTATAAGGCTAACCACCAGCCTGATGATCTAGTTGATATAGTTCGCATATCCATGACTTGTGGAGTTGAGGAATCCATTTAGTTTCGAATAATTTTAGAAAAACGGGTCCCAGTACTTGTTCCAGTGCTATTACTATCGCATTCACGATTATAAATCACACTAATAATTGTCACTGACATACTAATTCAAAGTAGATAATAAATTCAACCATTCATTTGTTTATTTACGGCATATTACAGATAATTTTGAAACTTTCAACGACAGAAATGTAATTAACAAAATGTAGATTTTTGTTGCGAAACGTCCCATAGACACACATGATGAAGTTAAGTAATCTTTCTGTGTAGATGGTTTCAAAATTATGAATTATTAGGTGTGCAATCATCGGCGTTTATATTGATAAAATATTTTAATTTAAATAATAGTTTAAGTGTAACAGTGCTAACATGGAATGTCAATTTAGGAATGCAATAAAGCAGCGCGCGAAATTCAAATTTTGTTGCGAAACGTCCCATAGACACACACATTTCCACCACAGATGATGAAGTTTAGTGATCTTTGTCTATGGATGGTTTGGAAATTAATAATTAATAGTTACTAAAATTGCAAATGACAAACGAATTCAAAGTAGACCGCACTAAATTCAAACATTCAATTGTTTGATTAGAGCATAAATTGCGGTTATTTTTTCATTTGCGGCGTGAGCTACCAGTATTGCCAACAAGAATTTAAAATTTGGTTGACATTGTTGAGATTTGACATTGTCGCATATCACAGACTACAATATAATATAGGGTACCCTATATTAACACCGGTACTTTGTTTCAATGATAATATACACAGATTATTTAAAACTTACATGCTTACGCACGAATATAGTTGCGTGGTTTTGTTTTTAAAGGAGTAGCAATAAAAAAAAATAGTTACATCCACAGACCGAAAATATCTAAGTATGTGGCGACCTATGGAACTAACATGATATTTATGAAAACTGTGTATTTGTTCTTTTGTGTTTGTTCATCTGACTTATAATAAAATTATTATTGAACTTTTATTGGTAAAAATCTAGTATCGTTTGGCAGGAGAAGGGGGGTGGGAGCGGGGTGGGTGCCCCTGGCCCCCTGGCACCACTCCCATGAAAAGGTAACGCACCGTTCTTGAGAAAAACTAATTATTGTAACCTAACCTCAAAACTCTTAGTCGCTTAAAAAGCCGTAGTATGAGCCCAGCTTCGCGGGGGAAATTGCGGGGGTTGCCTCCTGTCCCCTGGCACCACTCCTATGAAAAGGTAACGCACCGTTTTTTGAGAAAAACAAATTATTGAAACCTAACCTTAAAACACTTAAACTCGATTCAAAGGCGTAGTATGACCTCTAGGG
Organism: Atethmia centrago; assembly: GCA_905333075.3. NCBI lineage: Eukaryota > Metazoa > Arthropoda > Insecta > Lepidoptera > Noctuidae > Atethmia > Atethmia centrago. Next base: position 5,809,798 of record HG995367.1, on the reverse strand, counting down.
TTTACAAAAAAATAACCTCGAAGCGGATGGCGGGGTCTGAGTTCGCTCGCTCCGCTCGCTCACTAGACCCCGCCATCCCCTTCGAACCTAACCTGTCTGAGTCGGGGTGCCCCAAGTCCCGAGTGACGATAGACGTGCTACTAATGTTGACGACGTAAATAACGCCCTATTGCAGGTTCAGAACTGGTTCACTGCCAATCATTTAGTATTAAATGGGAAAAAAACTAAGTGCATTCGATTTTCTTTACCAAATGTCAAAAGTGGTGATTATGAGATAGTATTGAATCAAGAGAAACTAGAATTCGTCGATAAAACTGTTTTCCTGGGGATCACGCTCGACTCAAGGCTATAATGGGGTCCTCATTTAACATCTCTTGCAGGGCGGCTAAGTTCAGCGGCATATGCTGCCAGAAAAATCCGTTAATTTACTGATGTAGATACCGCGAGGCTAGTCTATTTTAGTTACTTTCATAGTATCATGTCTTACGGTATTTTACTTTGGGGACGGGCTGCAGACATCGAGTCAATTTTTATTCTGCAGAAAAGAGCTATCAGAGCCATTTATAATCTCCGCTGGCGCGATTCTCTAAGGGATCGGTTTAAGAACATTAACATCATGACGGTACCTTGTCAATATATCTACGAAAACATCATGTACGTAAGAAAAAATGTACATCATTTTAGTAAAAGAGGTGAAAGACATAATTATAGTACTAGAAATAGGGACCTATTGTCTCAGCCAGGTTTCAGACTGGCTAAAGTAAACTCATCTTTCATGGGGTACTGTTTAAAATGTTACAATAAAATTCCACCCCACATACTTCAACTGAATGAAATGAAATTCAAATCTTGTATCAAACGCACACTATGCAGGCAGGCATATTATAAGTTGGGTGATTACATCGCTGATAAAAGTGCTTGGCTCAATGCTGGTCCTGCTCCACAACCACAACCAATTGAATAATTAACATTTGAAAATACTGTTGGAGCAGCTGAACATTGTAAGACTATATTTGCATTGTATAAATTCAGCCCACGTTGTATTGTATAATTGCATTGCACAGGTGTGAGTACTATGTATAATAGAGCTACCATTTACCGGTTATGTAATTGACTTGAATGGGCCCTGGCGGCTGAGAGTATGTCATGCTCACTCAGATGTCTCGCTGATGGTGGCGCGTGTGTTGGATCATTTAGCTCCCTTCAAAATGGTTGAGCTGAATGGTGCTAATCCATGCGTCATGCTTGTGAACGGGCGCCGTTAGTTGGGACTGGTCACCTCTTAGCGTCCTCGGCTTATTTGTAATTATTTTATTTAGAAATTGTTTTTGTTTCTCTTCTATGGACGCGTTTTTTATTTTACATCGTCCTCACATTTGGTTATAATTTCAACATTATTTTTGTACTAATCTTTATGTATCAATTTAATTTAAAAGAGTGTCCATGGAGTTTCTTGCCCGTTCTTCTCCATAGGTACCTACTACGCTTTGGAATGGGCAACTAGCTTCATATTTCTAACTGACCGACTCCTTGACAATTCAAAAGTGCCTGTAAATGGTTTAATTGAAATAAATGCTTTGAGTTTGAGTTTGAGTTTGAGCTCGCTTCGCTCGCTCTTGCATCCTAAGTTCTCCTAGTAACATTAGTAACATTGCCTTTTGTACACACATACGATCAGTGGAAGTACAAACACAGAAAAAATTCACGCAACTCGAGGAAAAACGGAACGATCGAAAACGAATGACAGTGACACATGACGCAAATGGCATACCTGTTTTATTGTTTACGTTCCGGGTTATCGATTTTGCCCGACATTTTATACCACGGACTGACTACAAATACTGATACTGGATACTGACTACAGATACTGGGGCAGATTTGGTTGTCAATCGCCCATTTTAAACGTTTCGTTTTCGCTTCTTATCGGATTTGAGGTTAGAAACATGTTTTATTAATTTCTCGAAAAATATGCATTACCTTTTAATAAGAGTGGTAGCGTTATAATCGGGAACCCAACCCCTACCAACTTTAGCTCCTTTTACCCCTCAACTCCTGCCAAACGATACTAGATCCACCCCCTTTTATTTCCAATAAATGTTCGATGAAAACTCGAAAAATTAATTAACCGCTAATAAATAATTAATATTAATTTGTCTTAAAATCCGTCACCCTTTGAACAGTTATTTCTCGTTTCCACACGAACAAACTACTATAGTACTAAAAGAAAAATAAACAACCGTTCTATGGTAAAGGTGGTTCTGCGGTGGTAGCCCGCGAAATTCATTTTTTCTTACGATTTTTGCAACTTGCAGGTCAGTGGCAGGTTGCATCTTGATCAAAATATGATTCGCGACCATAATAAATATGTATTTAGAGACATGGGACGGTACGCGAATTCGTAAGGCCGAAACTACGAGTATTTATTGGTATGGTTGCCAATACTAGATTTTGAAACTATTTTAACTATGTATTGGTATTGGAATGGTGTTTAAACAACATAAGTACTTAACTAATATTTTGATAACTATGAGTCAGTGATACCAAGCACCGAGTTCGCTTATGGCATTGGAATGGTTTTGAAACATTTTTTTTATTAGGTAACTATGAACTGATCTTGGGTTCAATATTTGAAAGTTGGTCGGTATTAAAAATAACCGCTCATTGTATATTTTGTAGTGTTTGATTTATTTTTTCACATTCACCCATTTCTATTTTACAGAATAATAATGATATTATTAAGAAAGATGTATTCTAATGATAGAATACATCTTTCTTTAGATTTCCAATCGGCGTTCCAGTACTACCTACTTAGTCTGTGGTTCCACCTTAAACAATTTATGATATTGCTGTCAAATTTGGGCGGTTTTCGTAAGTTTTCAGCATAGCAGTTTTCCGCTATTTCATGTTTGTCTTGTGGTTTAGTTGCTGATCGAGTTAAGTTTGCGTTGATTTATTTCAGTTCATATAAACAAATGAATGTTGAATTTAGTGTCTACTTTGGATTAGTATGTCAATCACAATTATTAGTGTGATATAATCGTGAATGCAATAGTAATAGGACTGGGTACTGGGTGGTGGGGACTGGGACTGGTATTTCTAAAATTATTCGAAACAAAATGAATTCCTCAACTCCACAAGTCATGGTTATGCGAACTAGATCAACTAGATCATCAGTCTGGTGGTTAGCCTTACAAGAATAAGTGGTGGTCAGCAAGTATGCCAAAATAGTACCTAGTTAACTTAGTCATAATGATTATAAGGTCGTTGACACACAGTGGGTGCCTGAAGAAGGGCGTCGTCACCAAGGCACAACACAGGGAAAACTAAAAATATGGGGAGACCTTTGCCCACCAAGGGGCAATATAGGTAAAACAATAAAAATAGAATAGGTACACTTAGGCAAGTGAATTTTATTAATCTGATATATTCTACCACTCAGCAGATGATTCTATGCGACCCTGCAATTGCTAAGGCATTAAATGAACTGAAGACTATAAAAAGACACTGCCTCTACTTGATTTGAACACATCAATCCTCATCCACATGGACAGGCATGGGCATTGAATTAAGAAATGTTGCAACTCCCCTCAAAATATTGGAATAATATTGGCCCACATGGTTCATTTTAATTGGCTCAGACTCTGATCTTTTATTGTATTATAAATAAATCATACATCTATACTTATTTAAAATACTTCATTCGCTGCAGGTACTATAATGATGATAATGACAATTTTATTTTAGGTGGTTAAAATTAACATTAATTTGTCAAGGACGGCTAATGAGACAATTGATTTACTATTGTTTGACTCCGAATCGGTGTCGCGTGGGGCTTGACCGGTTAAAAAATATACTCAGATGACTGTAGGAATGAAATAAATCAAATAGTAATAAATGCTTACCATCATTTCCAGCCATGGCAGCGTGCAGACCACACACATCCGATGCCCTTCGGTACCAACATCAAAAAGTTGAACCTCGGGAGGCAGCTTGCTCAGTAGGAATAATGTATTAGCAATTTTTTTTGATGTGATACAAAGGAATACATTTTATTTTTCTATGTACATACTAAACACTTAATAAAGTAAAATACATGAAGATGGAAGACCACAAAGGAACTACTTATATCATAAGAGATTTCTTTCAGCAGACCTGCGACAGGAGAGTTGGATGACAGACATAGACACTGTGTAAAACAGCATACTTACAGGAAAACTTAAATTAGACTAAAGCAACCTAAACATACATAATTTTACTGGCTTAAAATAAACATACACACAAATAATATACCTATAATATAAGAATAAATACATGAATTATAATAATTATAAATTCTTGTTAGCAAGAGAGAAGCAATTTGTGTGTTTACACATCATAACAGCACCTATAAATAGATTATTGATATGCCTTCTGTTACTGTGGACTGTGGTTTATTTAGATTCTAGACGATCTTACTACATATGTGCCTTACGTTTTTTGAACTTCGTTAAACAAACAATTCACTGAATACTTGCGTAGCACAAGTTATAATTATGGCGTTGCTCAATCTCATTTCAACTAATATCCATGTGTTGACAACAAAATGAAACCTAAACTGACTTTTTAAATGTATAAAAACAGTTGGAATATCTAAAAGCATGGAAATAAAGAGTAGGAAACTCGAATACGACAACGCTTGAAGACATGTTAGATAGGTACATGATGGATGCATGGATAATGACAGCGTATGTCGCGCAACCCCGTAGATCTTCTCACTTCACTCGGTTCTCGTTACCATAGAAACCACGCAGTGGTTTCCCAGTCACGAGTCATGAGTCTGCAAGTCACGAGAATCGGGCCGTGATCTAGGTGGAACCGTAGAATTTTGTAATAGTATGATGGTGATTATGATTTAATGAATATTGTTTTAAATATTAGCAATGTTTAGTTAAGTAAGTTCCTTTCATTTAATTAAATGATAAATACACAAATCGTCTACCTATTAGCGCATCTCATCACGTTGGTTGTCGGTTTGCATTTAAGTCATCAGCTGATGAGCTGAAAAACTGTGTAGGTAACTACCTATGCGCATGCTACGAAGATGCATGAAGGAGTTGTACCTAATGGACGTTGGTATTGCATTTTCTTAATGTTATAGGCTAAATAATATATGTAACAAAATGTAGGTATTGGTACTAAAAGGATTTAGACAAAAATACATAGGTATCTAAATGCATTGAAATAAATGGATACTAATTATTCTCTCTGAACTAGAATGGGTACGATTAGGCTTATTGGCATGGCCGTCAATGATAGAAAATGAAAAAAAAAGTAATGTGAATAATGACAGCTCCTAAAGCGCAGGTGCGGCATTTTCACTCCACCCGATTCTTGTAACCATAGCAACTTCAATTCACTTCGGCTGGGTGAAGTGAGCCTAGCCGCCAGCCACCGGAGCGCGCGCTGCGCGAGTGTCAGTTGACCTTTTGAATTTTGTAACAGTATTGATATCGATGATTTTTTATGAATATTCTTTTACTTTGGCAACGCGTAGGTAGGTATCTAGCTACAATAAAATATTTGTTCGTTGGTATGGCGTTTTCTTAATGTTCTTAGTGCGTATACATGAAGCGTTACAAGTTAAATAAGTGATAAGTAACTAGTTAATAAAAACAACTGTTTATTTATTATTGAAAACAAAATGTAGGTAGAGGTACTAAAATAATTTAAACATAAAAATACATATCTAAAAGCATTGAAACAATAAATAGTCTCTGAACTAGAATAGGTACGAATAGGCTTGTGGACAATATGGACATGGCCGTCAATGATGAAAAAAAAAAAGTGAATAATGGCGCCTAGCGTTTGCGCGGCATTTTCACTCCACCCGATTCTCGTAACCATGGTAACAACACTTCGGCTGGGTGATGTGATATTAGTGACAGCACATAACGTACGTCCGTAGCGTGGTCACTCCACGTGATTCTCGTAGCTATGGCAACAGCACTTCGGCGAGGTGAAGTGAACCGGTGCGCGCGCTGCCCGAATGTCAGTTGAACTTGATTTTTCTTTATTATTGATGACGATGATCCGATGAATATTGTTTCCTCACGTATTTTTATTTAAATGACATAAATGATGCTACGTAAAAAATAAATCATAGCGAACTCGGCGGGCATAAGAAAGTGACAGAGTCAATTACTTTCACAATGCGAAAAAAGAGAGCACAACAATGCGCTGGAATCAAAACAAAACAATTTAAGGGATATAAATAATATAAAATAAATAATAATAATATTATGATCTTAATCCTATGGGATTTAATCAGGTAACAAATGGTTGATAATAACAAACTAATGTCGATGCGCATTTTCTGAGAGCTGCATGAGATGGACACAATCTATCAATGAGAACGTCATGCGCTCATACTATGGGGCTACAGAGGGGGGAAATAATCTGACTGCGTACCGTGTTCGATTGCTCTCTCTTTTTCAGGTGCTTGAGCCAGCTGTCAACGTTTCGGCACAACGACTATCGGATCAGGTACGGGTTATCCAGCGTAATCATATGTTAGATGACACTGTACTTGATCGCCTACGAAGTGAGATGCAGCGTAGCCATGTCATCGCCCCCCCCCCCCCCCCCCCCGTCGCAGATTGTTGTACTTTCACCTCAATTTTGCAAAAATCAAGCAGACGAGGGGAGTGATGACAGGGCTACAAATATAAGTACCCAGTGCAATGTGGAATTGAGGAGAGCTTTGGAAGATGCGATTCGAGAATATCGGTTCATGTCGCCCGAACTAAGACCATGCTTACCTCGTTTGCCCATGCATAAGAAAAACAGGGCACTGGTGGCAGCTCTGGATTCGCAGTTGTCAAATTATTTTGATGACTGGGAAGATCTCACTGATACTCATTCGATTCTGTACTGCGCGGCTGTAGCGGTATGTCGTGTAGCTCACGTGAAAATCGCTAAAGACTCTAGAGCTACACGACCGAAACCAACCGTACCAGCTTGGCAGTGCAGAATTGAACGCCGTATTGGTGGGGCCAGAGCGCTCATTGGCAAACTAATCTGCTTCAGGGAAATGAAATGAAATGCAATTGTTTATTCTGATAATAGGATATGAGAATCACTTTTACACGTCATATTAAAAAATAAGCTAGATGGAGTCGACATTTCCTATCTGACTACCCCTGAGAAGAAATGGCGAAACAAACTCAACGGTCAAAGTCTCTTTTAAAGTCCAGACATAATCTTGGTCAGATCATGTGAGGACCATGTAGATCTATGTCTGAAATGGTCTTTTGGGGAAAGAACCACACGCAAGCATTTGTCAGTAATCGTGTAGCTCAACTCAAAACTTAAGGAGCTCAACGACTCGACGAACAATACCAAGGAAAGGACAATTGGGTTGGCCACATAAATAACTCAAAATGCCAGACCATCATTAAAACTAAGAGAAAAAAAAAAAACAACAACAAATAAATAAAAATGACCCACATAGTGCTCACATTCACAATAATTAAAGTAATATTATACTTTTCAAGGTACATAAATATTCACTTAATTTTGCTTATAATATTCATCAATGTCAATATGTATATATAGTTGTATATAATGATGATTTTGAATAATTTAAATATCAAATTTTATGGTTTTAGCACAAAGCTTATCAGAGCGAGCAGCTCTATCCCAAGCTTTTTTGTCTTCTAAATAATCTGAAATTTTATAGTACCCTTTTTACAAAGTTTGGTTTTAATACAGCTTTTAAATCGTTTAATGGGTAAATTTCGAATAGCAATTGGAAGTTTGTTGTAAAAGCGTATACATTGACCCATGAACGAGTTGCTTACTCTGTGGAGGCGAGTGTGAAGTACAGCAAGATTATGTTTATTCCTGGTATTTAAACTGTGGATATCGGACATGTTCTTAAAATTTGATATATTTTTGTGTACACACATAAGATTATCAAATATATATATATTGAGAGACTTTTTTTTTTTTTTGAGGGTGGGAAATCATCACATGACTTCTCCAGCTCTGGGCGGAGCGGGAGGGTGTGTCAGACTCTTACTGACTAAAACCCACCCGTATTCCTTCCTGATGCCTGTGTTGCGGGGGCCTCGGTGACCCATAAGTACCTTCCCGCGACCCCGGCAGGCATCGGCCCTAGTGGACCCCTACTTTTGTGCTGACGACATCTCTTTGAGGCGCGCGTGGAATACGATGCGCCGTCGACCCGGGCCTGGTCCTTACCGGACGGTGAGCTACCCATTGCTCACCGTCCGCAAGCCCGCGCCTACGGTGGCTGGAAATCCGCCCGAGATTCCCGACGCCCAGGGCGTCTCCTGCGGCGGCTAGGGGCGAGAGGGCGAGAAACGTGCCTTTCCCTCAACCGTCCCGCCTCCCGCCTCCTCCTTCGCGAGCATTACTGCTTCGCAGAAGGAGGTGTCGGCTGCCCATGCCCTCTCGCTCCGTACCATGGCCTGAACCAGGGCCGGACGCGAGAGGTCTCTGCCACCGATCGCCTCCACGAGGACACAGCGGTGCTCTGCCCAAGCCGGGCAGACCTCCACCGTATGCTCCACCGTGTCCTCCGGGCGATCCACACAGTGGTGACACCCGGACGTTTCCTCCCGCCTTATCCGACACAGGAACCTCCCGAAGCTGCCGTGTCCGGTGAGGACCTGCGTCAGGCGGAAGGTGAGGACGCCGTGGCGCCTCTCCAGCCACTCCTCAAAGAGGGGACTTATCGCCGCAATCGTAGCGTGCCCAGCACTGGGTTGCGACAACCGTACTTTCATATTGTACTGGGATCGATCCATCATCACTGATAGGACTATTGTTGCCAATAAGCCTGATATAGTGGTGGTAGATCGAACAGAGCGGCGCGCAATGAATGTTGACATAACAGTCCCTCATGACGGGAATCTCGTGAAAGCCGAGAAAGATAAACAGATCAAGTATCTTGACTTGACGCGTGGTTAATGTTTGACAACGCCATGGTTCGATGCACGCCGTTGGTAAATGGCCGCCATCGCAATTCCCACGGTGCATCTATGAAATTATAGTGTATTGATGAAAACTTAATTATTTCGCCATGGAATATTGTTAGTGTAACGAAATAATAGTATATTGTTACTATAATTATAAAATAGCATAAATACGCACCACACTTAACACAACGCCTTGAGTAATTAAATTACTTACTTAGTACTTATTCTTATTATTTTTCATTGTATTATAGCCTTAGTTTATGATGTATCTTTTTATTTTTTAAAGTTACGCATTGTTACAGATATATATTTATTATTTATATACATACTTTATTCAGCTTGAATCACAAATATTTCTGTGGAAAATTTTCACTTACCTGATTTATTACTTCACACAGGGGACGTCATTACGTCATTCGACAAGTAGGTAATTGCTGAAAATCAGCGCTGTTGACGATAGACTTGTCCGAAGTCACAGCATTTCGCTGAGCAACGACCTTTTCTTGCACAGATGCGACGCACTGATTAATTGTTCTAGCTATAGTTGTTTATTTGTTATAATAGTAGGTATTTCCTCTCTCTGTAATCGTCATTCTGTTTTTGTTATGATTGTATGTTATGTCATTGGTTGTCATCTGCCAGTGTCGCAACACAGAGTAAATATTACATAATCGACAGGATTGTCAAACTAAAATGGATTGATTACGAGGCTTTTAGCTACTTTGTATATGTGTTTATTTTACGTAAATTTTTGTAATGTGCGTTTAGTTTGTGCAGAATAAACAATTTTTCTTTCTTTTTTTTTTCTTGACTTGGCTCGCGAGGTTGTCGACATGTGGGATGTGGATTCAGCAATCATTGTGCCGATAGTCGTATCAGCCAATGGCTTAATTGCCAAGAGCCTCGACCAACACCTAAGGAGGCTCACGTTGGACGGCTGGATTAAGGGCTTGATTCAGAAAGCGGTACTTCTGGACACGGCTCGCATTGTTAGGAGGTTCCTCTCTCTGGAGCCCTGACCTAGACTTGACCTAGACCTGACCTGACGTAGCTTGGACCCTGTTCCCGATACCGGTGGGCTACCATTTTTTTTTTATATTTTTAAATGTTTTTATATATTTTTGTATATTCTAATATTTAATAATATAATTATATTGTGTAAATAATGGATTAAAAGAAAATAATAACAATAATAATGATAAGCTGGCAACACCAACGTCAACACGTCAAGAAATTCGGTTCATATTATTTAAACTTTAGTAATTTTAGAAGCAGTTTTATTTTATTTCATGTAATCCCTACAACAAGACTTGAACCAAAATAATCACGACATAAATTGAAAAATAGCAAAATGAACCATAACATATACACTTTAATCAAAAACTGTATTTTTCCCCGCCGACGTCGCCAACACCTGTACGTCGGCAGGGGAGAGGCCGCGGGGAGGCCGAAGAGCTTGGGACTTAGGGGCCAGCCGGCCCCGAGCCGGGTCCCCGCTGCCGGTGGTTGTGTGCAGCGCATGAGATGGACTCAGTCTATGAACGAGAACGACATACGCGCATATTATGGGTCTACAGAGGGGGGAACTAACCTCACTGCGTACCGCGTTAGGATGCTGTCTCTGTTTCAGGAACTAGAGCTAACCGTCAACGTTTTGGCCCAACGATTATCGGATCAGGTGCGGGTCAGCCAACGCAATCGAGGTTGGACGATGCCGCACTTGATAGGCTGCGTTCAGAGGTACTGAGCAACCATATCGTCTCGACTCCGGCACAAACCGCGGCACATGCCTCAATTATTGATGTAATCCCGCCGCGGTCCGATCACAGTGTTGAAGAGGAGGATGATAGGGCTGCCACAGTAAGTAGCTAGTGCAACATCCGATTGAGGAGCGCACTGGAAGATGCATTTCGCGAGTATAGGTCCACTCCAACCGAACTTAGACCCCGACTACCACGCCTACCTATGCACAATAAAAATAGGGCGGTGGTGTGTGCCTTGGACTCGCTGCTTCAGGATTTTTTCGAGAGCAGCGAGGATCTCGTTAATACACACTCGATCCTGTATTGCGCGGCTGTTGCGGCATGTCGTTTAGCGAACGTTAAGTTCTCAAACTGTGCCGGATTTACTCGATCAAAACCAGCCGTACCAGCTTGGCAGTGCAGGATCCAGCGTCGTATCGATGGGACCAGGGTACTCATCGGCAAACTATATTGCTTCAGGGAGGGTAATACACGACCACGAGTGATGCGCTTTGTGAGGCGGGCATTCTGCGGGACTGGAATCAGCCCTCGAGAATACATGTCCCGTGTCACAGAGCGCATCGACATCCTGAAGCAGAAAGTTTGTGAATGGGCGAGCCGTATTCGGCGTTATAAGCGGAGAGTTGATCGGTACACGCAAAATCGCATGTTCCAGAGCGATGAAAGGTGGGTATATAGAGCTTGGGAGCGACCTGAGCAAAATGTGACAGACATGTGCCTCCCGGATGATGCCGACACGAGTGCATTTTGGCGCAGCATCTGGTCGGTGCCTGTCTGTCACGCTGAGGCTGACTGGATGCGGGATGTCGAGCGAGTGTGTAGAACTATACCAGAAATGGATGTTATATTAATTACACCATCAGATATAGCCAGTGCGGTCCGTCCGTTACCGAATTGGAAATCACCGGGACTGGACGGACTGCACAACTTTTGGCTGAAATGGCTAACTAGTTCACACACTTGCCTGGTATCTCAGTTCCAGTCATCCTTAGAATCTGGGTCGCTACCGCAATTTCTAACAACAGGCGTTACCCACCTGCTCCATAAGTCAGGTAGTCCCGCGGAACCCAAGAATTATAGACCGATCACATGTTTGTCGACGGTCGATAAACTTCTTACATCCATTTTGAGACCGAAAATTAATACTCACATTGACAATAATTAAATTATGTCAGCCTCTCAAAATGGTTGTAGGAACGGGTCCCGCGGTACTAAAGAGCTACTCCTTATCGACATGGCCATCAGCCAACAGGTTCGTAGATCCCGCAAGGATCTGTCGACTTGCTGGATAGATTACAAGAAGGCCTACGACTCGGTGCCACATTCGTGGCTCATGAGGGTGCTGGAATTGTACAAGATAGATGCAACTCTACGCACCTTCCTTGAGTCGTGTATGGGGCAATGGAGGACGGTCCTTCGCTATCCAGGATGTCGACAGATCCAGGGAAATGATGAGCCTGTATGGATTAAAAGGGGAATATTTCAGGGCGACAGTTTGAGTCCACTTTGCTTCTGCTTAGCCCTTAACCCTCTAAGCATGCAGCTGGAGGATTCAGGTCTAGGCTATCGGTTGAGGAGAGGTGGTCAGGTCATATCTCACCTATACATGAATACCCCAACAAATTGCGACTGATGGAGCTACTGAAGGTAACTGAAACTTTCAGTGGCGCCATCAGAATGGAATTTGTCGTGGACAAATGTGCAATCATGCATGTGAAGCGAGGGGAAATTATGGAATCCGAGGGAATTCAACTTTCGGATTCCATACACCTTAGATCCCTCTCCTCATCCGAAAGCTATAAGTATTTGGGTATGTCGGAAGCGTTAGGCATCAACGTTACTGACATGAAGCAATCGTTGAAGGAGCGCTTTTTTGGTCGCCTGAAGAAGGTAGTAATTAGTCTTCTTTCAGGCGGAAACAAGGCGCGCCTTCAACGGTTGGGTCATGCCGGTTTTGATGTACTATTTCGGCATACTCAAATGGACTCAGACCGAACTCGACGCCCTGGATAGGAGGGTCCGTACACTGTTGACCGCAAACCGGAAGCATTACCCACGATCATCGGTGATGAGACTGTACATCCCGCGGAAGTGCGGAGGTCGAGGCTTTTTAAATGAAAAGACCCTCCACAACCGCAAGATATGCAGTCTCAGGGAATATTTTTTGAAAACCGAAGTGGGTATGCACCTTGATGTGGTCGCAGTGGACAAGGGGCTCACCCCACTTTCCATGGCTAAAGAAAACTGGCGCAAACCTGTAGTACTTACCACGGATGACCGCAAGGAGATATGGCAAAGCAAGGAGCTACACGGGCGCTTCTATCGGGCTCTTCATGAGCCCGATGTAGATTTCTTAGCGTCCGTATCCTGGCTACGTTTTGGGGACCTTTTCGGGGAAACTGAAGGTTTTGTCTGTGCAATTATGGACGAAGTTATCTTGAAGAATAACTACCGGAGACATATTATGAAGGATGGGACGATTGACATGTGTCGGGCATGCCACCGTCCGGGTGAGTCTATCAGACATATTATCTCTAGTTGTTCTTGTTTGGCTAACGGCGAGTACTTGCACAGACATAACCAAGTAGCTAGGATTATTCACCAGAAACTTGCTTTGAAATATAAACTTGTGAACTCTGAGGTACCGTATTACAAGTATGTACCCGAACCAGTTCTCGAAAATGACCATGTCACGTTGTACTGAGATCGGTCTATCATTACTGACAGGACTATTTACTGTCGCCAATAAGCCTGATATAGTGGTGATAGATCGATTAGCGCGCCGCGCAATGATAGTCGATGTTACCATTCCACGTCACAAAAACCTCGTGAAAGTTAAGAAAGAGAAACAAATAAAATATCTCGACTTAGCACACGAGGTTGTTGACATGTGGAATGTGAACTCGGCTTTCATTGTGCCGATTGTCGTAACAGCCAATGGCTTGATGGCCGAAAGCCTCAACCAACATGTCTCGAGGCTCTGGTTAGGGCGCTGGATCAAGGGCCTGATTCAAAAGGCAGTACTCCTCGATACGGCTCGCATTGTGAGGTAGCTTAGACCCTGTTCCCGACACCGGCGGACCACTATTTTTTATATTTCTTAAATGTTTTTTTTATACCTTTTTAAGAAATATTTAAAAATATATTTTATATGTAAAAAAAATGAATAAACGACATAATAATAATGATTTATTTATTTCTTACCACAAATTACAGATTTTGTGTGCGTGTATATAATGTCTTTGGGTTGTGTGTACGGAGAGAAATGAAATGCTGCAAAAACTCTGTGGTAACTTTACTTATTAAATTTGTTACGAAATATTACAAAGGAGTAGCTTATCAGTTTAAGAACGCGTCTATGGTTTACGGCGGTTACGGGCGAACTGAGTGTAGCCGGGCGCTGCACGAATCTAGAATACAAAACGATGTGTCAGCGCTCCTACACAGAGAATGTCAGTAAAAAGTCTACAGATACAATTTTATAATTAATTTGTGGAAGACTGGTGCCTAAACTAAGTTTTTTTAGAAAACCTGTATGTCAGCTCACCAGGCCCCTAAAACAAAATTTTACATTTTTTATTGTTGTACTGGAGACAGTCTGATTCGCATAGAATATTCTTCAAATAAAAATCTCATATTTTTGTCTCCAGTACAACAATAAAAAATGTAAAATTTTGTTTTACATTACAATTTTGCAATATTGTGCATAAAAAATCTATTTACAAAAATAAAAATAAAAATAGTGAAAATAATGTAATTAAGAATACATGCAAGGGAAGATGTAAGTAGATGTGTGTGGTGTGTGCAATGTGGAGTGCGTGGGTGTGGTAATTGTGCATTGCAAAGGGAAGATTGTGTTAGGACATGGTTTTAAAAAGATCTTCAGCTTGGGTATAATCTAAGGTAATAAGCCAGTCAGTTATTTTTCTTTTAAAACTTGTTTTGTGCAGGGTATGAATTGAAAGTAAATCATTCAGTCTGTTGTATAAAAATGGGCCGAGAAAAGAGAAGAAATTGCGGGTAAATTTGGTTTTTACTGATTTAGGTTGGCATAGGTACATTCCTTCTTCTGCTTCTCATGTCAGAATTTTGATGGTTGTTTATAACAGGAATAAGAGATCGTTGTTTCGAAGCAACATGGAGAATAAAAAGCTGCCGAATTGAGAGGACTTTAGAGGACTTATAAACTTCTACAGTGGGATGACGGAAAGGAAGGAATAGTGCAACTTTAAGGACTGCCCTTTGAGCCCTTTCAAGAACTAAAAGGTTAGTTTTAAACATTCCACCCCATGAAGTAATGCAATATGTTAGGAGCGATTGGTATAATGCACAATAAACAGATAGTAGTTGCTTGGAGTTAAGGATTATTATTCAAAGAATGAACTGGTGGATCATGCGGGCTTATTAACTCAGTAGGTGATGTCTTGGGTCTTGATCTATTCGAGACTTTATTTATTACTTTCCAGAGGCGGCGGTTGTCCTTGCCCGCCTTTTTTACTTCTTCTCTTTCAAATTCCCTTTTAACTATTTTTTAAATTTTGTTGCAATAGTTTCGATACCTTGTGTATGTTGTCTTTAGTATTAAATTGTCAGGAAGTTTTTTGGTTCTCTTATTTAGCTTGTCTCTGTTTCTTATACATCTCAAGAGACCTGGGATTATCCAGGGTTTAATAATGGTTTTCCGCTTGGAGACGGTAATTATTTTAGTGTTTGATTCTACTACAGTTTTAAGAATGTGAACCAATTTATCAGCTGCTATGTTTGCGTCATATGTATCGAGAACTGATTGAAAGTTGGCTTTATTTAAGTCGGAAAGTAATCCAACTGAATCTATCCGTGAAATCGTGTGTTTCAAGTGTTTAGGAAAACATTGATTCAACGAAAGGACGACAGTATAATGATCGGTGAGGGTTGTTTGAGCTATAAAAACTTGCTGGCAATTTAGTTTAAGAATAACCTGATCTAAACATGTTTTTCCATGTGTTGGGATAAGGTGAGCCGGTAGCAAGCCGTGAAACGATGTCAGATCGAGGTAAGCTGAAGCATTTCGGTCGCGATTAGAAGTACTGATATCTATATTTATGTCACCGGTGATAATAATGTTTTTACAAGAAGAATAGTTTATTAATATTTCATTAAGGGATTGTAGGAAGTTTGATATATTGTTATACGATGGGGGGCGATACAGAGCTAAAACAACGGTGTCATTATTAATTTGTATTGTTAAACAATTTGCGTCACGAAAGTCAGGTTCCAGAACCTTAACATGTGTGCCATTTTTTATGTAAACAAGTACACCCTCATTTTGTGTTTTGTTTTTGTTAGTTGAGTAATAGTTATAACCATTTAGTACCGGAAGATTTGAGGTATGCGGTAACCAACATTCCGTGAGAATTATCAGGTCCCACGAAATTCTCGATTGAGCTAATAGGACATTAAAACCTGGCATGTTTTTCGTTATTCGGCATGAGGTCTAAGCAATCGGCCACGTCACATGTAGTAGAGTCAGCTATTGAGAGGTTGTCAACGTCCTTGTATATTAAATTAGAATTATCGAAGAGTACGGTTAAAATGATAGAGGCAGAGTATAATGTGCATAACTGTACAAATAAGTGAGACATGACATGACCGAACGCATTCCCACAGAATTTCTCCTGTACTGACAAGAGAAATTAAGTAGGCAAGCAATCGGTATAAAAAGACAACATTGGTATTATACTTTTCTTGTGTATTTCCGGTAAAATAGAATACCCGAAAATAAAGGGAAAAAAATGTGTAATTGTGTGTGGAATTGTTTATGTGTAACTGTTTGCTTGTATACGTAAGTGTTTCATAGATAGAAAAAAATAACTGCAAAAAATTAAGACTGATTAAAATTTTAAATTAGTTATAAAAATACATGCAGAGCTTCAATGATAATATGGAATATTGACCAGATAGTCATTTGTCAATTATTTTAGCAAAATCCATTTCCGAGTTCACAGTGATGCGTTGAGCGCCGTCTTCCTTGCGTAAGTAAACTTTACCGTAAGTTGACGAACAATGTTTAAATTTATTTTATGCTGGGAAGCGAAGTCTCTCGCCAAGAAGAACAATTTTCGAGCTTTTGCGGGGCGATTGTCAGATATGTAAACGGGTACCTTTGGGCCGGAGATTCGTAGATGTGTTGTATTCAACTTACAGCTTTTATTATTTTTATTAAAGTTTCTGACTGATTGCAATATCTTAGATTTAAGTAAGACTGTAGTGAAGTCAACTATGATGGTGTTATTCATAGAATTGCTTGAGTTAATCCTGTATACGTCCTTAATATCCGATTCTGCAACCGTGGTATCCAGAACGGTACCAACATTTGTGATCATATTTATCAAATCCAATGTTGATTCCCTCGGAATGTTTGGGATGTTTTTTATTTCTACAGATGTAATTTTCGATTTCTTTTCAAGTTGATCTACCCTGTCTTCCAATTTCCTGATGTAGTCTCGATTTTCCTTCTTCTCAGCTTCGTATTGTTCCATTTTGTTTAGTATTTCGTCATATTTCTTAGCCGTAAAGTCTACAAACTCCTGTAGTTTGCTGTACTGGGATTTTATTTCTGACAGCGTTGATTTCATGTTAGAGTAAAATACGTTTTGCTTCTTTTTAAGGTCTTTGATTATACCAGATATTTCATCTTTGAAATCATTCAAATCGAGCAGATAGTTTTGGTCGTCGAGTTTCCTTTTACCATGAACCTACTAGGATCACGGCGTCCTCGTCGACTTGAATTGATAATATTTTTAGTGATTGTGATGCCAAAAATAAATTAGTGTTAAGTAACTTAACGTCTGTGTGGTGCCGGACGTAAAGAATAGTACCATCCCATTTCTTCCCGTGGGTGTCGTAAAAGGCGACTAAGGGACTTACTAGAGAATGGGCAGCAGCGTTCTCTATGCATATTGACACCATACTGCGATCGCCAACCCGCCTGCCAAACGTGGTGATTATGGCAACCCCCCCCCTTTATTGGTGGAGGCCTATGTCCAGCAGTGGACGTCTTTCGGCTGAAATGATGATGATGATGGTGATGAACTTAACGTCTGACCACTGTGGTTTATTAGTTAGCTTCCCAATGCCATTACATAGCCGCATAAAATATAATGCAGACCTTATACAGCTGTATAAGGCCTGCATTCTATTTTATGCGGCTATTTATTTCAAACTTGTCGCACCGACTAGCTAGTCGGTGCGACAAGTTTAAAAATAATATAGCTCATAGAATTACACCATCTATAGTAGAACACGTGAATCCTAATGATATCTATGGAGCCCTTTTTGATGTTGTGCGAAAAGAGTACCAATCTACTTTCAAGACCAAAACCATTAACATTAATGGCACCTGCGCTGGCTATAACCAATGGGCTTCTCCAGGTATTAATAAAAGTAGAGCGCGACTATACGAGTTATACGGTTTGAAAAAATTCAGGTTTGACACTCCTTTCTTAGAGTATGTCAAAAATTATTCAAAACTATTTAAAAATATTTGTGTTTTTTTTGCTAAATCTAAATTTTTAAGCGATACAATTAAAAATTCCAATAATAAAGTAAAAACCACTTGGGAAATTATTAACAATGAAACGGGTAAGTCGGTTAAACAAGAAAAACAACTTGAGATTATGGTCGACAGTAAATTAGTTAATAAAGCAGCTGACGTAGCTAAAGCATTCAATGAGTTTTTTGCCAACATACCTATAACTACGACTCGCTCCTTGAATTCATCCCCTTTTAAAGCTGAAAACCTTTTGCATAGTAGTGTGCCTAAATGTAGTCGCTTATTTAGCTTCGAACATGTAACACCTCGTGATGTACTTAATATTTTTAACACACTTAAGCCTAAAAACACTGGTGATATCTGGGGTATCTCCATTAAACTATTAAGCAATTTAATGGAAATCGTAGCCCCTATCTAGCTGTTACTTTTAATAAATGTGTTGATTTGGGCTCTTTTCCTGACCTCATGAAGAGAAGTAAAGTCATACCTTTATTTAAATCAGGTAATTAAAATGAGGTTGGCAATTTCAGACCTATTTCTATCTTACCTGCATTTAGCAAAATATTTGAAAAGTTAATACTCAAGCAATTGCTAAGACATTTTAATTTAAACAGCCTCCTTCATAATGAACAATGGCTTTACAAAAGGTCGTTCGACTACAGATGCGGGTGTTGCACTGCTGAAACACATATTTGACGCATGGGAGAACTCGCAAAATGCTATTTGAGTTTTCTGTAATCACTCCAAAGCCTTTGATTGCGTGGACCATGACACGCTTTTGCGTAAACTGTGTCATTATGGTGTCCAAAATGAAGCTCCCAAAGTAATAAATTCTTATTTACATAATAGGTTCCAATGTGTAGATGTGAATGGTGTAAAATTTTCCGGGTTACCAGTTCAGTTAGGTGTACCTCAAGGCTCAATACTGGGTCCATTCTTATTCTTAGTGTATATTAATGACTTACCATTTTATTTAAAGGGTATCTGTGACGTTGTATTGTTTGCAGATGACACCTCACTTCTTTTTAAAGTAAACAGGAATAGACAAGATTTTGATGACGTAAACAGTGCACTCTCAATGGTTACGGATTGGTTTACGACGAATAACCTAGTTCTCAATGCCAAGAAAACGAAATGTATAAAGTTTGCCTTGCCAAATGTTAGGAATCTAGGTCCCAACATCGTCTTAGATATTGGGGTGCTTGAAACTGTAGACTCGGCAGTTTTTCTTGGTATAACAGTAGATGCCAAACTTCATTGGGGCCCTCATATATCAAGCCTAACGGGTAGGCTCAGTTCGGCCGCCTACGCTGTCAGAAAAGTAAGACAATACACTGACGTTGATACAGCTCGATTAGTTTATTTTAGTTATTTTCATAGCGTTATGTCCTACGGTATTCTGCTGTGAGGCAAAGCCATTACATTAAAAATATATTCGTTCTTCAAAAACGAGCTGTTCGAGCTATTTACCAGCTTGGTGCCAGAGTTTCTCTGAGAGATTTTTTTAAAGATGTTGGTATTCTCACGGTGGCATCACAATTTATCTTCGCCGACATCTTATATATTAGGCAAAATATACACTTTTACACTAAAAATAGTGATATTAACAATATTAAAACCAGAAATAAGGACAAATTACGAGCTCCATTTCACCGGCTTCATAAGGTACATAACTCATTTGCTGGGCTTGGTATAACTTTTTATAACATGCTGCCCTCTTGTTTGCTAGATTTGCCTTTTAATGCGTTTAAAACTAAAGTAAAATCCACCCTTTGTTCAAAGGCATACTATTGTATCAATGACTACTTAAACGATAAGAATAGTTGGTCGCTGTGATTAACTCAAGACAATGTTTATGTTCTTTCTCCAGAAAGATTAGCTTACCTACTGACAGGTTATATGAGTTCATACAATTGATTATTTTTTTATTTGACTGTATAAGTCAATGTAATTTAATTTAGTTAAATTTTTATTTATTAGTGATATAATCTACTCATTAAAATGTGTGTTTTATGAGTTGTATTGCAATAAGTGGTTAGCTAGCGTCCTCGACTATTGATTATACTATTCTTGACTGAGCAACCGGCAGCAAGCTCGTCATGCTCCCTTAGATGTCACTACCTGCGGTAGCGTCGGGGGTCGGGTTGCCTCCTTCCCTCCAATATGGCGAGGGGGGTGATGGCTGATCTTTGCGTTATGCTCGTGAACGGGTGCTGCTTGTGGTGACTGGTCGTCTTGCTGATCATGGTTTTAATTGTTATTAGTAATTGTTTACTTATTTTACTTCGATGGGGCTAGTTTATCATTTCTTACTTCGAGCTACAGCAATTGCCTTATGTAAGCGGGCACGCCCTTTATGCCTGGAGGCTTTTATTTAGGTATTAAGTTCTATTTACGTTTTTTTATGTTGTAATTTTTATCTGCTTGAGTACAGTTTGTTCATTGTTTTGTTGGTATACTGGCGCGTGCTAGCTAACGTATGGCAACTGTGTAATTTAATCCAATGTTTTATGTTTCGTAATGTTAATTACTTTGCATACGATTTGTATAGAATCAAGTTTATATAACTAAACAGACAGACGTGCTGCTGGGGAGTTTGTTCCACCACTTCTTCTTCCCAGCTAAAGCATTAGGAAGTGGTGACGGGCGGGTATTTTTGGGGGACTGTCTTATGTAACTTTGACGTTCGAAAAGTGCAAATTTTCAGCCTAGTTTGAATAAATGACTTTTGATTTGATTTTGATTACGACAGGTTACGTTTTGCGCATCCATGGAGACTTCATTTATTTCCGCAGACGTAGTGTTTGGCTCAGATTGGTGGACTGGCGGTAGCTGACTTAATACAGCAGGTGACACTGGTGGCATGCGATTTAGAGGCATTCTTTCTTACTATTTACTTAGGAAATGTGATTTAAATAAAAATCCAAAATTTCGAAAAGTACGTCTCAAAGTGAGATTTGAACTAGCGACATTTCATGTACAACCGAAATTTACGCCGCGGAGCTAAGCTGACGCTTACACTTGAGGTTGAAATTGGTAGCCGGTATCGTCTTATGCGAATCGCTATGGTAGATACATGATTAGCGTTCGAACCATTTCTTTTGTGTTCACTGACGAGTTCAAGGTCCAAATCAGATAACGTTTTAAAATTTTGCAGTCCGTTTAAATGTTAATTGGTATTTCACTAGAGTTTTTTCACAGTTTGTCACTGGTAAACTGAAGTTTAATACTGTAGGCTTGTATTTTTTGTCGAAATACGATTGAAATGTTTGGAAAGACCTATTAGCACGTCCGCTTACAACAACGCCGCGGCGGGGGGGGAGTGTATTAATGAAAGCGACTACGTACGTCGACTAATGGAAACAATGGCATCAGTCAGAAGTGTACCGCGCTCGAAAAGCAGTCATACTAACTCATTCATACATAAAGACCTCGCAACGTCCACACATGTTTTCGTGTGGAACGTGGAACGCGGGTAGCGGAAGGCACCGTGCAGCTGTGGTGTGAGGACGACCATGCTCTGACCTGACTGACCCACAACGTGCCCCGAATACGACTTCTAGACACTGATCTTAACCTGACGGTGATGAGACAGTCCAACGTACCGACCCGTGTCCAAGCCTCACTCTTCGTCCCACGTCATAAAGGGGACATTGTCCGGCTCCAAAGTATTCTGACTCGTCAGAATACTTGGTATGACATAGGGAAGTGGTCGCTGTACAGGGCAACTACCGTCGGTGACAACTACAGGACATATCTGACCCCAGGTTTGCCACGGGAGGAAGGTGAGAGGGTCCTGGCCCGGGAGCATACGTTTACCATACGTACCCCGCTACCCTGACCGATCCCACGACGAACCTGGCTGTGACGTTACCGACGTCGACGGACACAATAGACGCGGATATGGACAAGTTGAAGGAGGTCATGGCCCGAGCGGCAATGGCCGACGAAGACGAGACCATACTGCCATCATCACCTGGCTGGAACGAGCAGCTTTTAGCCTCGTCACCGGGCGATCAACACGTCGACCAGCACAGGGTGGAGGCAGCGGAGAGATTGTCCAATGGATCCAGCTCCGACTAAAACCACCCCACCGTCGCCATCGCCCCCCCTTAACATCATACAAACAAACCTCCAGCATAGCCAGACTGACACGGCTAGCATATGCAGGGCGCTGGAGGTAAAGCCCCGAACAATTGCACTGATCCAAGAGCCGTGGATCAGAAATAACAAAATATGCGGCCTCGGTAACATCGGAGGTAAGCTGATCCTAAACACACACAGCGCAGACAAGCCAAGAACCTGCGTCTACATACCACAAGAGATTCCTATCACACCACTCACTCAATTCTGTTCCAGAGACTTAACAGCTGTCAGGCTCCACAGTGATGTTAGCGCTCCAGATGTTGTACTAGCCTCGTTGTACATGCCTGGCGAGGATGTACACTGCCCTCCATAAGAGATGGCCGACCTGGTGCAGCACTGTGAGCGCGCCAAACTTGAAACTGATCATCTGCACCGACTCGAACGCCCACCACCCTCTATGGGGCAGCGATGCACCGAACTCCAGAGGAGAGGTACTATCCACCTATTTATTCTCTACTAACCTTAACATCACTAACCGCGGCTCAGAACCCACTTGGGTCACAGTCCGAGGACAAACGATCATAGACCTAACACTCGCTACAGAAAACGCGACTAACCTTATTACAGACTGGCACGTATCGGACGAGCCATCTTGCTCGGACCATAGAAGGATACGCTTCAAAATAACTACCGCTACAAGGAAACCTGCGAGGACAAACGATCATAGACCTAACACTCGCTACAGAAAACGCGACTAACCTTATTACAGACTGGCACGTATCGGACGAGCCATCTTGCTCGGACCATAGAAGGATACGCTTCAAAATAACTACCGATACAAGGAAACCTGCACCAAGGCGGAATCCACGGCGCACCGATGTCCCCGGCTTTAAACGTCTCCTAGCCTCTCTATTAGATAGGCACCTATCACAGGTAACCCTAAGAGACCAAGTGCAACTGGAATACACCGTGACAAAACTATCAGAATACCTAACCGAAGCATACCATGCATGCTGCAAACTAAGAGCGCCACAAACCAAGGGCGAGAGGAACCCCTGGTGGAACGCAGAACTTAGTAAACTCAGAGATGCATTACGTAAACAATTCAACATAGCTAAAAACAGTAGACTCCCGGACGGCTGGGACCTATACAAAGAAACCCAATACGCATACAAAAAACAGATCAGAACCGCCAGGAGATTAGCATGGCGGAAATTCTGTGAATCCATCGAGACAAATAAATTAAGCCGGTAGGGTAAGGAAGATTCTGGCAACAGAATACTATACAATGGTTAGATAATAATAATTTGAAAATTAATTGAAGTAAGACAGTAATAATGCATTTTAGCAAGCGTTTATTGATATTGACATAACATATAATAATATAACAATTGACACGGTTAATACAACTAAGTTTCTGGGGCTAATTTTTGACCAACAATTAAATTGGAAGGATCACATAGATGGTCTGAGTAAAAGAATTAATAGTAGTGCCTATGCATTGTGCTTACTGTCACGAAACGTCAATAGAGAGGCGTTATTAACAGCTTACTACGGTCTGGCTGAATCCGTTCTCAGATATGGTGTTATCTTTTGGGGTATCTCGACAAATAGAGAAGTAGCATTTAAAGCACAGAAGAGATGCCTTAGAGCAATGTTTCATTTGAAAACCACGGACAGCTGCAAACCCTACTTTATAATGCATACAATTTTAACATTGCCATCCATATATATTCTTGAATCTGTTATGTTTGTCAGGAACAATCCTAAATTATTTGCGCGCAGAGCAGATCAATTTTCCAGGAATAGGCGTGACCAAACCCAACTATGTGTAAGACTGCACTTATGCGCAAAAGTATTTTTCATGTGGCTCCAACTGTTTACAATAAGTTTCCAAAAAGTTGGAAGGAGCTTAATAATGTACACTTGAAAAGTAAACTTAAGACTTATTGAGTTAATAAAGCATACTACAACATTATCGAGTTCCTAGATGAAAAAATGTGTTGACATAGTAGCTTATTTGATTTTATTATTAATTATTTTGTGTTTATTAATTTACAATGGAATAATTCAATTTTTATTTTTATTTTATTTTTTAATTTTTATTGTTGACATGATTATTGTATTTCAGTATTTTCAGAGTTAAATAATAACATTTCTGGACATTTGCACGTCACATCATGTGGCAAACATGCTGTACCTAATAATGTTGTTCTGGTTACCATCTTGCATGCATGTATTTTCTTTTCTTGTATGTATGACACATGTTTAGCAAATAAAATATTATCTTATCTTATCTTATCTTATCTTATCTGATCGATTAAAAATGGTCATCATACCTATTGTCAACATAATATGTATATTTTTATAAAAGAAAGAGAAAGGGCGTAGGTGGTCACAAGATTCCTTTAATTCCCTTCGGAGTAGCGCAGTACTCTCCTGGCTCAGCCTGGTGGGACGATGACCACAGTGACTGTGCCACGCTGCAGACGCCAGTGATGGTGCCGATCGGCGGATGGTCTCGCCCGACCCATAGTTCAACTCGACGTGGCCACGCGGTTAAAAATATGTTCGCTACTTATTTATGTTCACTTTCTAGGTTTGTCGTTTGTAGTGTTATATTTTGTTTTTCTTGTTTATTTGTTCTTTAACTATGTTCGACATGGTTTGATTTTATTTATTGATTTGTTCATTTTATTTATGTAGTGTAAATCAGGACCGAACTCTCGGCGCGCTGAAAAAGCCTGATAGTTCATTCACACTAACCGACCAGGAAACCAGTAAGCTCCTTCTCGAGACCCACTTCCCAGACTGCAGACTCCTGGAGGATGGGAGGTGGGAGGCTGAACCAGAATGAACCCCAACTGATCAGGACTGGTCCAGAGCCCGCAACATAGTAACAGAAGATCGGCTAAGGTGGGCTATTGGTATGGGAGTGGCGCGAGGAGGCAAAACGCCGGGGCGTAAGTCCGTTGCCGCGAGAAATCGTGGCACAGCGGACGGAGCTCCGGCGGGATCTCATGGCGTCATGGAAGTACGGTTGTCGCAACCCAGTGCTGGGCACGCCACGATTGCGGCGATAAGTCCCCTCTTTGAGGAGTGGCTGGAGAGGCGCCACGGCGTTCTCACCTTCCACCTGACGCAGGTCCTCACCGGACACGGCAGCTTCGGGAGGTTCCTGTGTCGGATAAGGCGGGAGGAAACGTCCGGGTGTCACCACTGTGTGGATCGCCCGGAGGACACGGTGGAGCATACGGTGGAGGTCTGCCCGGCTTGGGCAGAGCACCGCCGTGTCCTCGTGGAGGCGATCGGCGGCAGAGACCTCTCGCGTCCGGCTCTGGTTCAGGCCATGGTACGGAGCGAGAGGGCATGGGCAGCCGTCACCTCCTTCTGCGAAGCAGTAATGCTCGCGAAGGAGGAGGCGGGACGGTTGAGGGAAAGGCAAGTTTCGCGCCCTCTCGCCCCTAGCCGCCGTCGGATTCCCGACGCCCAGGGCGTCGGGAATCCCGGGCGGATTTCCGGCCACCGTAGGCGCGGGCTTGCGGACGGTGAGCAATGGGTAGCTCACCGTCCGGTAAGGACCAGGCCCGGGTCGACGGCGCGTCGTATTCCACGCGCGCCTCAAAGAGATGTCGTCAGCACAAAGTAGGGGTCCACTAGGGCCGATGCCTGCCGGGGTCGCGGGAAGGTACTTATGGGTCACCGAGGCCCCCGCAACACAGGCAACAGGAAGGAATACGGGTGGGTTTTAGTCAGTAAGAGTCTGACACACCCTCCCGCTCCGCCCAGAGCGGGAGAAGTTATTTGATGATTTCCCACCCTCAAAAAGGTGGGCTATTGACACCTTTCTTACAAGTTCGCGGGGCTGGATGGCATTTTCCCAGCCCTGCTGCAGTGGGGGTAAATCATCTGATGCCATTGCTGACGGACATCTATCGAGCCTGCATGGCACTCGGATACATACCCCTCGCATGGCGCGAAGTGAAAGTCATTTTCATGCCCCAACCTGGCAAAACCGACTAGACAAAACCCAAGGCTTACAGGCCTATAAGCCTCACATCCTTCCTGCTGAAGACCCTCGAAAGACTCTGCGATAGATACATCCAAGACGGACCTCTTCGGGCCAAACCTCTTCATAAACAACAGCATGCGTACACCACAGGCAGATCAACAGAATCCGCGCTTCACAGCGTGGTTTCCAAAATTGAATGCGCAGTGGACCACAAATGCTCGGCACTGGCCGTCTTCATTGACATCGAGGGCGCCTTTGACAAAACAATGTTCAACAGCATCAACACGGTGCTTGACAGACATAGCATAGAACCCACCATAAGTGGCTGGATCACAAACATGCTTAAACTGAGAGCTGTACAAGTCACAGTGAACGACACTACCAGGGTCATAGTGGCGAAAGGCTGCCCACAAGGAGGCGTCCTCTCGCCGCTTTTATGGAACCTGGTCGTCGACAACCTCATCAAAACTCTCAACGATAAAGGTTACTTCACCGTTGGCTACGCGGATGACATAACCATAATAATAAATGGCACCCACGAAAATACCATATGCAACCTTATGCGTCAAGCCTTAAAAATAGTAGAGGATTGATGCAATAAGCACCAACTATCAGTAAAATCTACAAAAACCGAATTAGTTCTATTCACAAAGAAGAGGAAACTGCCAATTTTACAGCTTTTACGATTCTTTGGGACCACCCTAAGCCTGTCAACTGAAACCAAGTACCTGGGCATCTTCTTTGACAAACAGTTAAAACTGGACAAAACATACCAACTACATCATTACAAAAGCCAGCATATCTCTGTGGCAGTGTAAAAGACTGCTCGGCAGGAACTGGGGAATTAACTCCCAGATTACCTACTGGCTGTTCACCATGGTCATCCGGCCAATTATCACATACGGCTCACTAGTCTGGTGGCCCGGGACAGACCTGAGCACAGCCCAAAAAGATCTCAAAAACTGCAACGGTTTGTTTGTGTAGCAATCACAGGCTGTATGAGAACTACGCCCACCGCCGCCCTACAGGCGATGCTTGGATTGCACCTTATCGCGCGAGAGGAGGCGGCCCTGGCCGCCTTTAGGCTTAACATAACAGGAACCCTGAGTAAAGACTCTAGAGTCAAGCACATACGCATAAGGGAGAATGCGATCAAACGAAAACCGATGATAGCATCACCCTGTGACAGAGCCCCAAAACTACACTGTTTCCAAAAGCACTACAACAGAATACTCAAGAGAGGAACGGTGTGACTATTCAGGCCCGTATGAGGTAAGAGTATACACCGATGGATCAAAGACCAACTCCGGAACCGAAGCTGGCGTTTTCTCACATGACCTTGACATATCCTGCCCGCTGGGAATGTTCAACACTGTCTACCAGGCGGAGTGTGTGGGCATGGATAAAAGGACACAGCGGATCGCTAGGCAACGACGCAGCTGACGAACTAGCCAGGAGAGCATCCGGCACGTTAGTCTGTGGACCGGAGCCGATCGTGCCCATCCCCTTCAATCAACTACGCAGGTGGCTACAGGAGCTTACCCACACACAAGCGGAGAGCTGGTGGTCCTCGGCACAGGGGTGCAGACAGTCCAAGAAGACTATGCCATCCTTGGATAGTAAGTTAACCAGGCGCTTGTTACGCCTGGACAGGACCGGCCTGCGCCTGTTGACGGGGACCATCACGGGCCACTGCTCGCTAAACAAACACTTCCACATAATAGGCATAACGGACAGCCCTCTGTGCAGAGCTTGCATGGAGGCAGAGGAAACCAATGCGCATGTGCTCTTCGAATGCACAGGCGTCACCCACATTAGAACAGAAACCCTCGGGGCACCCAGATCCTACACAGAAATTCTAAACAGACCAGGAGATGTTATCAACTTCTGGAGGGAGGTGGGCTTGTTGGAATAACCACCAAAAACGGCCACCATGGCACACGCACAATGGTCCACCTTAAGGACTAGTGCGGAAACCAAACCCTCTAACATAGAATATAGAACATAGAAGGACCTTAAAATCCCCACCATCCAGCAGTTCATGAAATGCACCACGAAGCGGTTCTTTGACTCTGCCATCACCCACCGCAACCCTCTGGTTGTGAAGGCCGCCAGTTATAGGCCCTCCACCGTTAGCGCTGTTCACCGTCAATGGCATGCACTCACCGATCCCGATGACCCCATTACCCTCCTCCAGGAAAGCAGTAGGGCCATGAGTACAGTGCACAAAACACAGACCGACCTTCCGACCTCACCGCCGAGGTCCCTCGCGGAGACCCCTACGTAATCGTCCCCCCCGACCCTTGCTCGACGAAGTGCCAGCCTGCGCCGTAGCTGAGCCCGTAGCTTTAAATTCCCCGGATAATAATAATTATCCAGTTATGATCCAGCCTGTCCCATCTTGCAGTCCACCCCCCAGCGACGCCGTAAGCCGAAGTTCTTCCCCACAAGGGGGTGCCTTAGCTTGCAGTCGCTTAGTAATTGGGTGGAGCGGGAGGGTGTGTCAGAATCTTACTGACTAAAACCCACCCGTATTCCTTCTCTAGCCTGTATTGCCTTGGTAACCCTTCCCGCGACCCGGCAGGGATGCTGACAGGCCCTAGTGGACCCCTACACGCCGCGCGGGGCTTAACGGGTTACAAGTATTAGAAAAAGATCGCCCACTTCAAATGATATCCAGAAATTGGGATCTGTACGAATATCCGGTTTTGCCTATAACTACAAAACATACCTGGTCCATCAAAACTTCATGTCAAATAGAAAAGCCAAGGTATGTTATAATTGGACTACAAACAAGTAGAAAAATAATGCAAGTTCTGACATGTCGCATTTTGATCATTGTTATGCTCTTGGTTGTGCTAGACCACTTTCCGTTTCATTCGTAGCCAAACGAATAAAGTGGAGGAGTGCCTAATGCACACACTGTAAAATATAGATCCGTTTAAGTTATTGAGCATTCTTGACCACTTTCCGTTCCATTCGCAACCAAACGAGATTCAAAAGTGGAATAGCTCCTAAACTCCCACTGAACTGCACTATGTAGGATTTCATTTATATTATTGGGCATGCTAATCCACCGAGAGTAACGAGGCGAACGAAGTGAGCTGATGGATTGGAAGGTGGGGTAGTATGCCCAATATCCTACTTAGTGAGTGACCAACATAGCACACTTGTATCATAATGTACTATTATATCTGTTATTATTTTTGTTACACGCCCTATACTCACACAAATGCAAATTGTCTCTAATTGGACGAAACCAGGAAGGGGTGTGGTCTGTCATGAGCTGCGCTTGCCGCAGAAATATTTTCTTAAGTGAGCATGGTTAAGTTTTGCAGATAGTACATAGAACCAGAAAAAGAGTAAAAAAAGTCTTATTTTATAGATTTTCTTGATATTTTAGTTAAAGTACACCTACAAAACATTCTTTCATCTCGCTTTCCCTGTTTATACGTTGTTACGTTGTAAATTTGTGTACCTAGAAAGGGTTGGTATTACACAACTGCATTACTAATAAGTAAAGTAACATGTACCTGAAAACATTAGTATAAATTATGAGGTTTCTGAGTAATATATTTCATTGTAGTTTGTACAAGTGACTTTGGCCTGCACTTGATAGGACTCATTCTTTCAACTATATTTCGTTACTGGACTCTTTAGTTAACAGTTTCTAACATTAAATCACTTTTCTAAACCCTGTTAAACATGTTTCACAATTGAGTAGATCAATAAATATAATGTTTACATTCCAACTATCATCTAGTCGAACGTCAGTTTCTGACAGCTAGAGGAGACATTTGGTGGTCGCCGATTCACAGTTGTAGTTTAATCGATATTTGAACTTATTGATTTCCAACCATCGAATTAACATCGTATGGAGCAATCCTTGATAATTTTCAGCTTTCAGTAAAAAATAATAATAAACTAAATAACCGAAAGCGGAAAAGAAATAGTTTTTCAATATAGACTATTCTTTCTAGAAACTTCGTTATCAAATAAATCCATTTTTAATCTGTGAATTGTCTTTGACATAATGTAGCCAGGTTGTACGTTGCTAATTAGCCAAATTAATATTTTGAGATAATTACCCCGATCAAGATAAGTTTTAGTATTGGGAACAATAAATAATTTGTTTGTTTAGACCAACAAACAAATTATTTATTGTTCCCAATACTATACGATCATGAAGATTCTTATTGTTTCAGAGTTTAAACGTCACGTTAGAAAGTTGTAAGTGATTTTAAGAAATAAGTATCTCGGTGTAGTATTTATCTTCAATGATTTAGATATTAAAGAGTGGTGGTGTCTATTTGCCCTTGAACACGCTTAAATGATACTTGAAAACTTATTCCATGATTTAAAAGGTAAGGATTTTGTGGTAATAGTGCCTAAAAGTGGTCTGGCGTTGGATCTAGTATCGCTTGGCAGGAGTTGGGGGGTAAAAGGGACTAATGTTGGTAGGGGTTAGGTCCCCGATTATAACGCTACCATTCTCATTAAAAAGTAATGCATATTTTTCGAGAAATTAATAAAAAATGTTTCTAACCTCAAATTAGATAAAAAGTGAAAACGAAACGTTAAAATGGGCGATTGACAACCAAATCTGTCCCAGTATCTGTAGTCCGTATCCAGTATCAGTATTTGTCAGTCCGTGGTATAAAATGTAGGGAGAATTCGATAACACGGAACCTAAACAAAAAACATGTATGGCATTTGCGTCATGTGTCACTGTCATTCGTTTTCGATCGTTCCGTTTCTCCTCGAGTTGCGTGAATTTGTTCTCTGTTTGTACTCCCACTGATCGTATGTGTGTACAAAAGGCAATGTTACTACTGTAACTTGTTGTGTTCTTACAACTTAAGATGCAAGAGCGGGCGAAGCGTGCTCGGGACTTGGGGCACCCCGACTCGGACAGGTTAGGCTCGAAGGCTCTTCGAGGGCCTTCGAAGGCTCTTCGAAGGCCCTTCGAGGCTATTTTTTTTAAACACTTGACGTACTACCCCTAATTAAACGACTTTAAGTGTTTTGAGGTTAGGTTACAATAATTTGTTTTTCTCAAGAACGGTGCGTTACCTATTCGTGGGAGTGGTGCTAGAGGGGCAGGTGGTACCCCCGCAACCTCCCCCGCGAAGAGGTGCTGATACTACGTCTGTTTAAGCGACTAAGAGTTTTGAATTTAGGTTACAATAATTGTTTTTTTCTCAAGAATGGTGCGCTACCTTTTCATGGGAGTTGTGCCAGGGGGCAGAGGGCACCACCCCCAACCTCCCCTCCCACTCCCTTCCTCCTTCTCCTGCCGAACGATACTAGATTTTACCGTGGTCTGTGAGCCCTTCCCTGGTTGTTAAAAGGATATTCTCGTGATCCATGAATATTTATTACAGGAATCCAAATTGCACATACGCAGACAACTTTCCAACCAGTCGAAGGTCTTACAGTCAAGTGTTCTCTCCCTAAGTCAACCGTGAGTATTTCACCCGCTGATTATTTACGTACCATAGATATGCCATAGGATATTCCTCAGCGTTAACAACGATATTAAATTCTTGTTCAGGGGAATGCAACGACTCCTTGTTGTGGAGTTGATGGATGCCACGTGGGTAATCCTCATTCCTATTGTCCCACCACTCAGGATCAGGCAAACAAAAGTCGTAACTCCTTATGTTGTATTTGAAACAAGGCCATGTTAACCGGCTAATGTGTTAGCCTTTTAGATTTTCAAGCTCAGTCACCCCCAGGAAGGTAGATTAGTTTCCCTTATAGGTCTCCGTATTGTCAATTCTAGGAGAGGCACCTCGAGAGATTCGTCTCGCCGCCAGGATCTAGAGGAGAATCTGGGGCCTGGACACGAGACCCGTTCCTCGAGTCAGCTCGAAGCCTCTTGCAGAGACGACTGTGCGGCTGGCAGAGTCTGTCTAGCGATAGCGCAGGCGGGATGGTTTTTTTTATACCTTAACATATTTCTTACATTTTAATACGGTTTCCGTAGGAACCAATCGTTTACCATAGTCCGGTTTTCAATAGTGGAAACTGGTCTTCAACTAAATTTAAATTGAGGGTCTTGGGTTCGCCATTCTACGTTCATCCAAAATTATATTGGACACCTTCGGGATCCGGGACTCTCAAAGTCCCTACCGCCCATTTATTAATAAAATAACGTTCATAATAACTGGAAGGTTAAACTATAATATCTAAATTTATAATATTCAATTTGAACTTTTAAACGGAACAGTACTGGGTTTATCTCCAACTCGCCTCGACCGTAGCTCTATCTGCTGAAATATTAGCTGGCTTTTTTTTTTTTTTGAGGGTGGGAAATCATCAAATAACTTCTCCCGCTCTGGGCGGAGCGGGAGGGTGTGTCAGACACTTACTGACTAAAACCCAGCCGTATTCCTTCCTGTTGCCTGTGTTGCGGGGGCCTCGGTGACCTATAAGTACCTTCCCGCGACCCCGGCAGGCATCGGCCCTAGTGGACCCCTACTATATGTGCTGACGACATCTCTCTGAGGCGCGCGTGGAATACAACGCGCCGTCGACCCGGGCCTGGTCCTTACCGGACGGTGAGCTACCCATTGCTCACCATCCGCAAGCCCGCGCCCACGGTGACCGGAAATCCACCCGGGATTCCCGACGCCCTAGGCGTCTCCTGCGGCGGCTAGGGGCAAGAGGGCGCGAAACTTGCCTTTCCCTCAACCGTCCCGCCTCCTCCTTCGCGAGCATTACTGCTTCGCAGAAGGAGGTGACGGCTGCCCATGCCCTCTCGCTACGTACCATGGCCTGAACCAGGGCCGGACGCGAGAGGTCTCTGCCACCGATCGCCTCCACGAGGACACGGCGGTGCTCTACCCAAGCCGGGCAGACCTCCACCGTATGCTCTACCGTGTCCTCCGGGCGATCCACACAGTGGTGACACCCGGACGTTTCCTCCCGCCTTATCCGACACAGGAACCTCCCGAAGCTACCGTGTCCGGTGAGGACCTGCGTCAGGCGGAAGGTGAGGACGCCGTGGCGCCTCTCCAGCCACTCCTCAAAGAGGGGACTTATCGCCGCAATCGTGGCGTGCCCAGCACTGGGTTGCGACAACCGTACTTTCCATGACGCCATGAGATCCCGCCGGAGCTCCGTCCACTGTGCCGCGATTTCTCGCGGCAGCGGACTAACGCCCCAGCGTTTCGCCTCCTCGCGCCACTCCCATACGTGCGCGAGGACTTTTGCCTCCAGATCCCATGGCGGCAATCCGGCAAGGAGGCTCGCTGCTTCACAGGAGACCGTGCGGTATCCCCGGACCATCCGGATGGCCATGACCCTTTGGGCCGCGCTCAACCGGCGGGCTGGCCGCAGCGCCAGAGATCACGCCCATACAGGAGCCCCGTAGAGGGTTATGGACCACACGACCCCCGCGTAGAGCCTCCGGCAGGAGGCGTTTCGACCCCCTAGATTGGGCAGGAGCCGCTTCAATGCAGCGCCTGCCCGCTCCAGTTTGGGAGCCAAACGTTGGAAATGCTCCACGAAGTTCCACCGGTTATCGAGGACGAGTCCCAGGTACTTCATCGTCGACTCGACGCCGATAGAAACCCCTCCTACCGTTATTTGGGACCCAGCGGTGGCGCGTTCCGAGGACCATGAAAACACATGGCCTCGGACTTGTGCAGGGCCACCTCGAGTCCCAATTGCCGGATCCTTTCGACGATTGTTGCAACCCCGCGTGCCGCTAATTCGGCCGCCGCCTGGTGCGACCTCCCCTGCGCCAGGACCAACGTGTCGTCAGCGTAGCACACTACGCTGACGCCGCTAGGAAGGTTGGCGCGCAGCACCCAGTCGTATCCGAAGTCCCACTGATGCGGCCCCAGGACCGATCCCTGTGGGACACCGCGCGACATCTCTTGCCGGTTCCACACTCCCTGGTGACCGGGGTAAAAATAATATTAAAATATTAGCTGGCTGGCAATAGGTTTTAACTGTAGTCACCTTATTTATAGGACGGTAGACCTGTATCGGCTACCGTGTGTTGCGGTATTGTGAAGATTTTATTTTATAATTATACTGTGTTTAAGATAGTTTGTTGTTTCTTTACATTTCTATACCCAACCACCTGGCCTCTGGGCTTATGTTAGCTTGCCGCAGGAGGGAACAAACATAATAATATAACAACGTAGAGAATTTAACAGAATGAGGATGGAATGTGCATTTGCTCGTTTGGTCTAAATCCAACTTATTACGAACTATTTCATTTTAATCTAAGCATATCAAGCATATATCCTACATATTATTCTATAAAGC
This sequence comes from Atethmia centrago, assembly GCA_905333075.3. Lineage (NCBI taxonomy): Eukaryota > Metazoa > Arthropoda > Insecta > Lepidoptera > Noctuidae > Atethmia > Atethmia centrago. The sequence continues at coordinate 5,775,142 of HG995367.1, read as the reverse complement.
TTGTCCACATGTCTTCAGATCAGTTTACGAACACGAGTTCAGCCTCCAGTTTTTCGGAAGCATCAACACTGAGCAGAATCACTCTACGAACAGTAATTAATTAATGTCAAGTCTCATGTTACCTGGTTCTCATTGGTGGATTAGAATAGCCACAGCCAATAAGGACGTACGTGGAAATTAAATCCTTACTAATATTATTACGCAATCACGCCTAAAAGGGCTGTAAGGGTTTGAAATAGGGGATGAAAATTTGCACGAAAATTACTTTATTTTTAAAGCTTGAAACTTATTTTTTAGGCTTTTGATTAGATATACATAAATTAATACGACTTTCAAAATTGTAAAAAAATTACCCTTAAGGGGGTGAGCAATGGGTAGCTCACCGTCCGGTAAGGACCAGGCCCGGGTCGACGGCGCATTGTATTCCACGCGCGCCTCAAAGAGATGTCGTCAGCACAATGTAAGGGTCCGCTAGGGCCGATGCCTGCGTACTAATGGGTCACCGAGGCCCCCGCAACACAGGCAACAGAAGGAATACGGGTGGGTTTTAGTCAGTAAGAGCCTGACACACCCTCCCGCTCCATCCAGAGCGGGAGAAGTTATTTAATGATATCCCATCCACAAAAAAAAGGGGGTAAAAATAGGGGATGAAAGTTTTTGTGTGATGATTTCAGCAAACAATCTTACAGGCCAGAAAATAAAAATATAGAACAAATACAGAGAATTACGTAGTCATTACTAAATGTGAAACTCAAATTAAAGCAAGTAAGAAACTTGCCAAGCGCCGCGCGCCATACCTACACAATGAGCGCTGCGCCAAAAGTTTGTTCTTTTTGGATGCTCCAGGAGGCACTGGCAAAATCTATCTATTAAAATTTACTATTAGCTCAAATCCGAAAGATAAAGGAATTGCTGTTGCAGTAGCTTCCCCTGGAATAGCTGCTATGCTACTTAGTGGGGGACGAACAGCATTAAACTTAGCTCATGAGGAAATGCCAGTATGTAACATTAGCAAAAGCAGTGAGCGTGGAAGAATGTTACAGCAGTGTAAGCTGTTGGTTTGGGATGAACATACGATGTCCCACAAAAGAGCAATCGAAGTACTAGATCGCACAATGAAAGATATCAAAGGCAACTAGGGTATCATGGGAGGGATGGTGGTACTTTTAGCTGGTGACTTTAGTCATACCTTTCCGGTTATTAGGGGTACGTCGGAGTACGCCAGATGAAATAAATGCCTGTTTGAAAGCATCACAATGATTCTCAGGCCGGGCAATATGCAGCTGCTCTTTTAATAATCGGAGAAGATTGTATACCAACAGATAGTAAAGACATGATTACACTAAGACGAGTTCTGTCAAATTGTCGATAACACCTGAAAAACCGACCTAAAAAATAATGGATATCCTGATCTTGAAATAAATATGGACAATCGAGAATGGCTGTATGAAAGGGCAATTCTGGCGCCAACTAATGAGATAGTTAACTACATAAACGAACAAATCATGTCAGACGTGGAGGGGGATGTTGTCGAATACCTCTCGGTAGACAAGGTTATGGACAGTGAACGAGTCAGTCACATTATACCCTATAGAGTTTCTCAACTCTTTAGAATTATCAGGAGTGCATTCCTATAAGTAGAGGCTGAAAGTTGGTGTTCCAGTCCCATTAATGAGAAATATAGATGCACCAAGGGTATGTAATGGTACACGGCTACAAATTACAGATCTGAGACATAATATTATAAAAGCTACAATCATTTCTGGAATGGCAAAATGAGAAAATTATTTGTTTCCCCATATTCCAATAATTCCGACTGATTTGCCATTTCAGTTTAAAAGAGTGCAGTTTCTCCTGAAAGCAGCATTTGAAATTACTATAAATAAAGCTCAAGGACAGACGCTTAAAGTATTCATTTAGAAAAAAAATGTTTTTCCCATGGGCAACTTTATGTGGCATGCTGACGTGCATCAAACCCGCAAAATCGTTATGTTTTGTATGGAATATGGAAAATCTAAAAACGTCGTGTGTAAAAATGTGGTTAAAAAAGCTATTGGCAGTAAAACACTGTAAATAGTTTATGTTAATTAATGTATGTGTTTAATTTGCAAAATAATTAGCCTAAAAAACTAAAAATGCGGTCACTATTTCACGCGGACGAAGTCGCGGGCACAGCTAGTTCAATTATAAAGTACATACATATTCCTTGGGCTGGGCAGAGGTGTACCTGCAGTTCACCCACATTTTGCCAGTGATGTTTAAGTCCCATGTAATAGGGGGCGAGCCTATTGCCATCAACCGGGCACAAAAACAGACTCCGGGCTGCTACTGAGAAATTCCAGATAGAAAAACACAATAACACTTTGTTCGACCCGGGAATCGAACCCAGGACCTCATGCTCAGCAGTAGCGCTTGCGACCACTAGACCAACGAGGCAGTTAGCAGCAAGTAGGCAATTAAAGTGTTCAAATTACTTGATTTTAGCGTCGATAAATTGGCCACCAAATCGATAGGTAACATTCACCGCAAGATTTTAACCTACAGCTTTTCAAGATACCTCCTTACCTTGTAGTACTAAGATTATCGACTCGTTTTATAATTTAGGAACCCGGAGCAAAACACCACAGTATGACGGGCTTACGTATTTCGCGTGCAAAAAGACCAAACAAACACTTGTAATAAAATGATAAACTTCATGAATTTAAAATTGGGAAGAAGGGATCTATAATTGTCCCCTTATAGTGCCGGAGTACCTACGTGAAATGATTCTGACAAATGATGAATACCTTTGCATCCCTTGGAAGACAAGCTTTGGAGATTAGTCTTGATTATGTCAGTAGGTATCACGTAAATCATTTTCTTTTGTTTATTTTAGAGAATTATGGCATTATTTATTAGAGAGGGTTAGGGATAATATTTGGGAATCGATAACGAATATTTAATTTGTCGTTCAAAAATAAAATATAACACAAGGCAAATGACAAATTTTATGGCAATTTTTTTATGAAAAACTTGGGGTGCGTGTTTCAAGGGGTGTGTGTGTCATTATTGACACACACACCCCGTGTTGTGTGAATGTAATTAATTTGTGTTTTACTTAATCTTAGTTCCAAATTTTTATTTCATGCATTTTTTAATGAAATCCTTTAATAGCAAAAAGGTCCTAAGGAGCAATCATAATCATTCTATTGTCTATAATTATTAATAGTAATTAATAGTATCTCAGTTGTAAACGATTCAATGTTTAGTCACTTATTAGGTAATTTTATAACAAAAATAACAATAAATATCCCTAATTAATTTCATAATTTCATCGTAAGACGATCAAAAATGATCATAAGACTCCGACTATATAAGACTTCAACGATTCCGAAGAGTTGTTATTAAATTAGCGTATGATAATTTTATTAGCATCACAACAAACCAAACTTTCTCATAAAAGTTCTGAGAAGTAACATTATCGTAAGTACTTAAATTGTCAGACGTAATATTACCAAATGCTATTCATTTTCCAGATGGAGAAATTCTTTGAAACACTGCCACAACAATCTTTTTTTCATAGAAATCATATGATTTTTTCTCACCTTAAAATTTAGTGATTTGTACGAAAAAGTATCATAAAACCTTACCTAACTGACTACTCCGTTCGGCTTCAATCTGTGCGACCAGGTCTCGGGCACGGCGGTGCAACCGCGGGAAGTGAACCCTGGACCGGCCTTGTCTTATGAGACTCCTTCCACCATGTCGCACACCCCTCACTTCACTTATAAACAACTGCACTAGCGTCGCGATGTATATTAATATTAGCGTCCTCATTATTGGATCATCGCAGCGTGTGCTCCCGACGTTTACGCGGCTACTACTGAGATATCAGTTCGGAGGCGGGTTAATTTCGATTTAATTTTTAGGGATCCGAACCCAAAGGGTAAAACGGGACCGTATTACTAAGACTCCGCTGTCCGTCTGTCTGTCTATCTGTCCATCTGTCACCAGGCTGTATCTCACGAACCAATGTATAAACCGAAATAGTTGAAGTTTTCACAGATGAAGTATTTCTGTTGCCGCTATAACAACAAATACTAAAAAACAGAATAAAATAAATATTTAAGGGGGCACCCATACAACAGACATGATTTTTTTGCCGTTTTTATAGATAATGGTACGGAAACCGTCGTGCGTGAGTACTTGGCCGGTTTTATTGAAATCTGACGTCCAATTTGAAGATGGAATTCGAATTATTATTTTTTTTTTTATCCAAAAGAGGATTAAAATGTGGTTTTAATTTTTGCTTTGGTAAATATATTTTTTGTTCTGCGAGTAACCACTGAGTTTGATTTGCCGTAGTCGAATATCGGAAAGTTTTCGATATCTTTTGAGTTTTCATATTAAAATTGATCCCGGGTTTTGAGATAAATAAAAGAAATGGCAAGCGTTTAATTGGCCTTTTCGCTTAATGATAAAATATTCAATGACTTAGGTATGCTGTTAACCGGTTAGGTTCACCACTATTAGACGTGGCTAAGGCAGTGTAAAGATCTGAACATAATATTATTATATTAACAAATGTAAGTGCTAAAAGTAAATAAATATTTACGGAGCAGACGTAGTCAGAAATCGCAGAAGATAGAAAAGTTAGGAAGCAGAAAGATATCGGCTTTGTCCACCAAATAAGATGGATAAAAAAAAAACCGGCCATGTGCTTGTCGGACCTCGCACAATGAAGGGTTCTGTAGCCGGAATGAATATGTCCCAAAAACAAACTTAATAAAGTACACTGTTCAGTTGAACAAATAATCATAAATATACAGGGTGGAATTTTGTAATGCAATTTGGAGGGAAAGTACTCTTAATACTGCAGATAGAAAATTTTACTCAAAGGAAACATTCCTTTATTTTTGAAAAGAAAGCAAACTGCATTCAAAGATTTCGAAAATTCTCTTCTCCCACACCCGGGAATCGAACCGGCTAAAATCTGAAAAAATTATACCCTGTACTTTTATTGCATCGATCGTTAGGGTCAATTATAAGGATGAAATCTCTCTAACAAACATGATAAATTAAATGAAAGGAAAACCAGGAAATCTGAAGTTACAAATTCAATGAGTCAAGTTAAAGCTCTTTAACTAACATCCATCTTCTGTAATGCAGACTCCTTTGCGACATACTCGTAGCTGCGTGTATGAGGTAATTTAAATATGGAATGTTAGATTAAAATTTGAAAATTAGATTGTCATAGTTGTTATTCACATTTGATTGTTTTTACAACTCATTTCACATTTTGTCTCACGATGAAAATGGCTTATCAAGAACAGTTTGATTTAATGGAAGCTTAGTTTTTAAATAACAAAAACGTGAATCTAGCTCTGCGGTGGTATGGAGAGAGATATCAAGACCGACAGGTACCAACTCGGTTCGTATTGAAAAGAATGGTAGAAAATTTAAAGAATACGGGTGGTTTCAAGAAGAGACGGCAAACTATTCAGCAAAACTATTTCGGTTTTGAACTAGATGTTTTAACATACTTTGAATCATTTCCAAAGGCTTCAAGTAGAGATGCTTTTTTTTTTTTGTATGGGAATTCATCAAATAACTTCTCCCGCTCTGGGCGGAGCGGGAGGGTGTGTCAGACTCTTACTGACTAAAACCCACCCGTATTCCTTCCTGTTGCCTGTGTTGCGGGGGCCTCGGTGACCCATAAGTACCTTCCCGCGACCAAGTAGAGATGCTGCCGATGAATTAGGAACAACCCACACTCGCGTACTTAAAGTGCTGAAAAAGTATAAGTATAAATGCTATCGTGAAGGTCGGTTGGTGCAAAAATTGCATATTGGGGATCGTGACAGACGATTACAATTTTGTGAAAACATGCTTGGAGAAATTGACCGAAACCCTAATTTTTTGAGTAACATTGTATGGTCTGACGAAACCAACTTCAGCAATAATGGCATGTACAATCGCCGCAATAACCATTATTGGCCTCGAGTAAATCCTGTCCATGTTCATGAAACTAACAATCAAGTAAGATTTTCTTTCAACGTTTGGTGCGGAATTATGAGAAATAATGTAGTGTTAGTCCACGTGTACGAAGATCATTTAAACACTGTCAAGTATATTGAAATACTGAATTTCTTAAGAAACGAGTTAAATGGTTTCCCCGAGGAAGAGCGAAACCAAATAATTCTACAGCAAGATGGTGCTCCAGCACATAACAGCAGAATCACTACTGCCTACATTAATAACCATTTTAATACCTGGATTGGTACAAACGGCACAATCAGATGGCCTGCGAGATCGCCAGATCTCACCCCATTAGATTTTTTTTTGTGGGGATATGTCAAAAATCAAATTTACATGAAATCTTATGCGAATGACAACGAGTTGAGAGTTGAAGTTCAGAATACGATTTATAATATTCACCACAACACTTTATTACAGGTTACTAGAAATGAATTCATTAAAAGAATAAATTTGTGTATCCAAGAGAATGGAGCCCATTTCGAGCAAGTAATTAGTTAGTTTACCATTTTTTGTAAATAATTAAATTAATTTAAGATTTCCTGGTTTTCCTTTCATTTAATTTATGTTTGTTAGAGAGATTTCATCCTTATAATTGACCCTAACGATCGATGCAATAAAAGTACAGGGTATATTTTTTTCAGATTTTAGCCGGTTCGATTCCCGGGTGTGGGATAAGAGAATTTTCGAAAATCTTTGAATGCAGTTTGCTTTCTATTCAAAAATAAAGGAATGTTTCCTTTGAGTAAAACTTTCTATCTGCAATATTAAGAGTACTTTCCCTCCAGGTGGCATTACAAAATTCCACCCTGTATATAAGTCACGGTCAATTCTCCGACTGCAAACGTAAGTTTGTAACCGCAAAAAAGTGTGATAAAACAAACCAACATATTAAAGATTTTTTTCTTTACTAGTGCTGTGAGACCTTGCTTCTTGCCAAATTTAATGATTCTAGGTCAACGGGAACTACCACATAGGTTTTGATTTATATGCGAGTATTTAAATATGTCGCATAAATGGCCGTTTTTTTATTGCGTTGACCGTAGAGCAACATATTTGATATTAATTTCAATTCGATCCCTCAACAAGTTCCTGGGAAAAAAGATCTTGACAGACTGACAGACAGACGACAACGGAGTGATTCTATAAGGGTTCCGTTTTTTGCCTTTGAGGTACAGAGCCTTAAAACCGGCCAAGTGCGTGGCGGACCACGCACAATGAAGGGTTCCGTAATTGGGAAGTTGGGATGAATTTATACCAAAAAGAAACTTAACATTATAGTTAAAAACATGTTCTCCCATACATCGATATGTACCACGGTCAATTCTCCAACTGCGAGTTGGTCGACTATAACTCGTTAACTTGTAAAGCCTACTTAGCCATGACAGTTTTCCTTTTAAGTTCATTATATGTACTATAACTGCCATGAATTTTTCCACATCTCCATAAACAACCATTTAGCTGGCAGGGGAGGGGACACTTGACTCTAACAAAAATTAGCACTTTAATGCTTAATATTACGCAAGTGGTTCCTTGAATCGAAAAGGGGTGCTCACAGACCCGCAATATTTTTGAATGGCCTATCCAACGATACCCCACACCATGGGGTAGACGAGAAAAAAAATATCATCCCCATGTTTTTACCTCTCTTTCACGTAATGATGTCCCCACATTACGTGAAAGAGAGGTAAAAAAATTTTTCAAGATTTTATTTTAGCACTTTGTCGGCGTGAATAATATGTATGTATACCTATGCCAAATAACAGCTTTCTAGTACTAAGCGACTCTGAGCTACAATGGAGACAGACAGACGGACATGGCTAAACTGTAAGGGTTCCTTGTTTACTACAGAACCCTAATTACTACAGAACCCTAAAAATAGTACATACCGTTATAAACCACTTCAGCAGGCTTAGCATGACACTCTCTATTTCTTCGAAGAATGGACACGGCTCTTTCTATACAAAGTGACATTTCTCAGTTTTTGACATCTCACCCTAAAAATCCTTCTACAATCGTGTCATCTTGTCTTTCGTTTCTAACGATCTTTGTCTAGGTCCTTTTTTATGTTGAACGATTTCTACGGTGGGATGTCATAAAAGGAGAAACGAAATGTCACTTTGTATGGAAAGGGCGTGTCTATTCTTCGAAGAAATAGAGAGTGTCATGCCAAGCCTGCAGGTCTCGGTCTAGATTAAAAGTCAGCAATATGTTAATCTTTTTCAAACAAATAAGATAAAGATAACATTTGTTCAAACATGTGTAACATGATAAATGTATAACATCTTTCCTCTAGTTATCAGTAGAAGTGATTTCTTGAAAAGGGACCGAAGTGAGTAGATAGAAAGTGACAGTTTGACCATGGAATAAGTAAATACTTAGGTACTTATTACATTTTTAACAGCATGGAATTAGTATACTCATGGAATTAGTAAGACCTATACATATAGGTTTTAAGTAGAGGCGGTCGAATTTCGACTAGTGGGCGACCACTAGTAATGAATAATTTTTCGAATAAATATTTCAGTATTTAGCTTTTTTAAAATTCTGAGGTTAATTTCTGTCGCTGCTCAGTTGCTTATTACCAAAGTCAGATGTCAGATATTACACATCATATGCGACCACTGTAAGGTTAGCTCGTTTAAGTAGTATATAGTACGTACGTAAGTAATAAAGTAATAACATTGTTGTTTTTTATTAGTATACCTAAACTGCACATTAATATTATTCTGATACAAAGTAATTTTTGTAGTTCAAACAAGTAATAAATGTGAAGTTTAATAAAGGTTGTAGACGTTAAATAAAGACGGATCTATAACCTGGCACCTACATACATTATCAGGCACATTAAAATATCAAATATCAGTAAGATATTTGATCGGTCAAGGACAGCTAATGAGACACAATTGATTTTCTATTCTTTGACTCCGAATCGGTGTCGCGGGCTTAACAGGTTAAATGTAAATTAATGTAAATTAATTCGTAGTATCAGTTTTTATTGTAGCTATGTAGTAAATCTGTGAATCTTTACAACTGCTTTTTTTGTCCAGTCTTTATTATTTTTTATTATTGTGAGTTATTTATTTATGTATTTAATACTTTAAGCACAAAAATGTACAGAGGCGGACTTAATGCCATAGGCATTTTCTACCAGTCAACCTTTGGGTCATGCAGAGACAAACAGTGGTAGGTGCAATAGCGAAAGCTGTGAAATAAATTTATTTAAATATAAGGATATACATACTTAAGTACATTGCATATACCTATTAAAAACATTAAATATAATATATACCTAATTATACCTAAATATAATACATAAATACACGAATATACTAAAACAGATAAGACAAACAATGGGAAAACCTTACCGTTGTGATGATGCAGCCAGCTTCTTACGAATATGTTCGCGAACTTTAACTTTAAATGATAATCGGTTGGTTGCCATTCTGATTTCCTGGGGAGCGCATTCCACAGAGATATAGACTGAACGAAGAAGGAAGAGTGAATAAAGTCAGTGCGGTGGGTTGCATATTAGAAAATCAAAACTTTCTCGAGCAAATTTCAAAAGAACAATAAACGAAATAACAAAATTTAAATGACTAAATGTTTTATTTAGAAAAAAATTAGAATCCCAATGTTTGTGACATCAAATGAACGACTAATCAAAAGTTGCTAGATGTCATTTTAAAATATCAAATCATTACTAATCAAATTACGTAACCACAAATATCACAAATAATCTCTTTTTTTCCATATTTTTTTCTATATAATCTATTCGTTTCTGGCACTCACCGGCCGCTGCCACGGCACCGCTCGCTGCGCTCGATCGGCTCATGCGTAGGAGGTCACAGTTTTAACCTAACCTAACCAAACCATTATTTAAAATAATTAACCTACTCTAACTAGTTCCATATGTAACTGCATTGGTATAAAAAAAGGTTGCTTAAATTTGTTTGATTGTTGTAATCCATTTGATAATTAATAATTTATCCAGTAATCCATTTTGACCTTTAAACGTTTTGGTCAATACTGTAATAAATAATTTAAACATTGATATTCCAGACTTTGTACGTTGTTCTTTTGAAATTTGCTCAGGAAAGTTTTGATTTTCTAATATGCAACCGTGCGGTGAGTGGGACATTAAAGAAGACCATTGTGTGATGACCGTAGGTTTCTACTGTGGTTATTGCAAAAATATTATTATTCACTTTTTATTATCTTACTCATTTTTTAATTTTGACATCCGGTGTCCAATGTCACATTGGCAAGCTGGTCCAGTGTGCCCGAACACATGCCCGTAAACTTTTATTTAAAAATATTTAAATTAAGCGAATAACTAACAAATTATCGATAATCGAATAACTAAAAAAATAGCGATAAATAACAAATTATCTGATGATTTCTGATGTAATTTATAAAATACAGATAAATTCCTAAGTCGTACTTATAGGTACACTACGCCGCACGTCAGTGGTAACAAAACCATTATAAGTTGGCCTCGTATTCGATTGAAACTCCGTATTACGCTCGGCCAACGGGGTAATTGCGCAACACACTATCAGTATCAATGGCTTTCATTTTGACAGTTCAACAACATTCATTGCGTTATTTACGTTGTTGAGCAGACAAATTCGAACATTTGAAGCAATGGTTCAGCAATTATACTTCAGAATCATTCAGATTGTGATTACGCATTTAGGGTGCTGGTTAAGGTCAAAGTGTTTACCAGACTTGCGGTATAGTGTACCTACTAGTGTCTAATTACCTACGGTTTCAGATACTTACGTTTCGTAAAGATCGGTTTTTAACTGACTTCCAAAAAAGAGGAGGCTATTTATGTTCGCATGTTTTTTTTTTTTTAAATGTATTTTCACCGATTTCTCCGTCAATTGGAAATAGTTACACGAAAAGGCCCTTTACAGTCTCTTTGGTATACTTAATTACGCTTACTCAATTTTAGTAGTTTCGTGGATTGGGCCTTTTCGTGTAACTACGTCGATTGTTGACCGAATTTAATATTTTTTTTCTGTTTGGAGGATAATTATGCTCTCGAGGTGGTCCCATTGTCACCAAGTCAGAATCTGATGAGAGAATCCCATATAAATCGAGGGAAATCCTCAAATTTTATAAGCATATCTATAGCGTTTTGGGTATTTTTTTATAGAAACTCGTACATTGAATCGAAGATGATGAAACTATTGATGAAGACCACAGATGGCCACTGGAACTACTTAAGAAGATTGTGAAGTGACGATACGCGATTATTATCGAATATATTTTCATAAATGCTATCTGTTTCATACCGCTTGCACTGTCTCCTCCGGGCATAGTTTAAAGAGGGGAAGTAAGTTATCTTGATACAAATGCATCGCGCGCGGCTTGTATGTGTGCACCAAAGTATCTACGCGTCACCGCACGCACACTTAAACGAAATCTCGACCCATTTCTCATTACGCCAGTCGGGGCTAAGACCCGTTTATCTACTACCCACTCATGTGCTAACACCACACGAGGTTCGCGCGTCGCGGCTTTTCGGCACCGCTAAATGAATGATAAATGTGTGATAATCGCAGGAGAACGTATTGCTGTGTGTTTGGGTGTCTTAATAATTCATCGATTCCAGAATTGTCTCTGTTCAGATTATCTATTGAACAGGAAAGGTAAGCAAGTCACTTATTCTAGCATATAATTTATACTTGATGTTGAGATACCTACTTACTCATTTTTTGTTGTATTATTTTTCTATCAGACAGAGGATGTAGGTAGGCCTACCTTCCCACTAGAATGTATTAGGTACTTTTGATCTGTCAATTGATTTGCCGCTATTGCTTTGTTTACGTTTAGTCATGCCGATTTCTCAGTATTGTAGGTATAGTAACTAAGTACCTACTTACAGTTATATAGTTTACTAGCTGACCCGGCAAACGTTGTTTTGCCATATAAATAATTTTTAAGTAAAGGGGTGGGGTATGAAAAATAGATGTTAGCCGATTCTCAGACCTACTCAATATGCTCACAAAATTTCATGAGAATCGGTCAAGCCGTTTCGGAGGAGTACGGGAACGAACATTGTGACACGAGAATTTTATATATAAGATATATTTTATCCCTTTTTTATATTAATACTGCTCTGAATCTTGAATACATAGAAATGTATTCAAGATTCAATAAAGTTCAACAATGGTGAAAACCATTGTTGAACTTTATTGACTAATGATCACTGAATTAGTTACTCGTATACAGAGATGTGTTATCTTTGGCAAGGGCCGGGCTTTAAATTAATGAATTGGTGACAGTACCATCAGTAACCTACCGTTTACTCGTAATTATCACCGCCCCGCGCCGCCCGTCTGCTGGCCTGTCGCTCTTTCTTTCATCCGTTCCGTAGTTGGGAATCATGGATAAATTTATTCCAAAAACAAACTTAACATTGTATTTGAAATTGAAATTATTTATTAATAATCAAGTAACAGCAATTTTAACAGTGATCCCCAAACTAGACGTTAGTCTGTATCTTAGGGATTAGAGTTGTACATGTTCGTTATATCTCACACGATGATTATTAACAAAATCAAACTAAAAGTTAAGTTAATGAATTAAAGTGAAACAAGAAAAATTAAATTAAGAGTGAATAAAAAAAAATGGTAATAATACTCTTACAAACAAGATTCAACTTAAATGTGTGTGTGCGTTTGTGTGTATGTGTGTGTGTGTGTGCGTGTGTCAGTGTGATTCTGAGTGAGATTAGGAGTGCTGTAAGTTTGTTTAGTCTTACTTCTTATGTAGCTATTTGTAGATAAAACTTTCTGTTTTGTCGTAGGCGAGTGTAAGTAGCCAGCTCTTTATGATCTTTTTACTCAGGGATGATTTGAGGTCTATTATATTGCAGTTCTTAACGGCTTCGTTATATATGCGTGGTTGTAGATAGCTTGAAGAACGTCTTGCCATAAGATAGTTTTCTTGGGGTATGGGGATCCTAAGGCCGGGCGCGCACTAGGCAGCCAGGCTGCGGCAGCCAGTAAAACATATGACGTTGTATAGGAGCCCGCGCACTAGGCAGCCACGAAATCTCGGCTGCAGCTGCAGCCAATAAAACGCGCCTGTTTGCACGGCAGCCAGCTGGCTGCGCGCAGCCAGAACGTGTGTAGGCGAATGTATGTGGCTGCAGTCAGTCTCCGCGCACTAGTTGTAGCAGCCAGACGTATTTTGCGTTCCGAACTTTGACAAGATGACTTTCGATACAGAGAAATTTATTCGGGAAATTGAAAGCCGTAAAGCAATTTGGGATATAACATCGGAAGAATACAGTGATCGGGATTTAAAGAAAAGAAGATGGGAAGAAATCACGAACGAAATGTGCTCGGAAAGTTTATCAGAAAATGAAAAACAAGAATTTGGTAAGCATGTATTTTTATTATCTGGATTATACAGTATAATACAGTATATTCTGCAACACCAATCAATATTTTTGTAAAGTATCGCAGAATAACTATGATTGTTCTTTTTTGGTACTAAACTAGGTATTTTCACTTCAAAGTTTTATTTAGATAAATAGGTAGGCACTACTCTAATGCATGTCTGTTTTGCCATTCTAACGGATTTACATTAATAAAATAATCCGCAAATAAATCCCTATAGGATGCTGATGATCGGCTTCCTCTATTTGTGGGTCCACTGGTTATTTCCAGTTCTGGTGGAACGTACAGTGTGTCTTGAAACCTATACCCGTCTCTTTCGCGCACGTAGTTATGTAAGACACAGCAAGTTTGTACTATGGCTATTGCAAGTTCCTGTCGGACATCTAGTGGGCGGTGAAAGATTCTCCATTTGTTGGCTAATATCCCAAACGTGCATTCTATGTACCGCCTTGCCCGAGACAGTCTATAGTTGAAGATTCTTTTCGCCGCTGTTAAACTCCTACCTCCATAAGGTCTCATTAAATTTTCACATAAGCCAAATGCCTCATCCCCCACTATGACGTATGGCATCGGTACTCCATTATTTGATATGGGGCGCTTCTCCGGAATTTGTATATCTTTGTTGACAAGTTTTTGATACAAAATGGATTTTTTATATATCGATGAGTCACTACATTTTCCAAAAGCCCCAACATCTATATATGTGAACTTGTAATCTGCATCGCATACAGCAAGTAAAACGATGGAAAAATAATTTTTATAATTATAGTACAGTGACCCTGAATCGCTGGGTTTTATCACTCCTATATGCTTGCCATCGATGGCACCAACGCAATTGGGATAGTTTGCATTTTCATTGAAACCTTTTGCTATTTCAAGCCACCTCTCTTCATTTAATTCTGGAAACGATGACTGTCTCATATTCTCCCAAATCGCCATGCAAACTTCATGTATGCTATCTCGGACAGTTGTATGTCCAATCCGATAATTATGACTCAATTCCATTAAAGAACATCCTGTAGCAAGATATCTGTAACAAAGAAAAATATAATTTTCAGGTAAATCTCTACAGAGCAAGTGGAAGAACATCAGGACTAGTTACAGCAGGGAAGTAAAACGCAGAGCTGGTATTAAAAGTGGATCAGCAGCTTCGCGTAAGAGTCCATACGTATATTTCGAACAACTTCATTTTCTTTGGCCTACCGTGGTAATTAATGAAACTCAAAATAGCATGGAAGAAACACGCACTGCCGAAACCAACACTAACAGCGGTAGTACTCAAGGTGAACGATCTGTTTCCAAAAAGAAGAAGACAAGTGACGACGATAATTTGGTGCAGGTATTAAGGGAAAGTATTGTAATGAGAGAAGAGCGTGAAAGACAGCAAGAGTCTGATTCAGATAGACTGTTTGTACTTTCACTTCTAGATGATTTTAAATACATCCCGAGACATCGTAAGCTTTCTACAAAAATGGAGTTAATTGAAGTTATAAAAAGAGCTCAAATGGAAACTCACGATTCAGAATTTAGTCCGTTTCGCCAACGTTATGTTGATTATGAACGAGGGACATCGGCCGCCAGATCATATAGACGACAAACATCGTTCAGTGGACAATATCGCCAAGGTCAAGGATACTCGACTGAATATGGACCGGAAACCACAAACGGTGGGCAGCATCGTTATGGATACTCGACACACTCGAATTATAGACCAGAAGCCTCGACCACTGAAGACCGCCGTGGGTATTCTACGGCTGTTCCAGACAGGCAAGACAATACTGTTTATACTGATGCGTTATCACCAACTGACACAAATGCAACAGATGTGTCTCAGGGTTTTGAATTACTAGAATTATTTACTACACAGGACAACTTGAACTAGGTAATTCATTACCATACATGTAAGAAATAAATAATAAATGTTAAGACTAATTAACAATATCTTTCATTTTCGTACTCACCTCAAAGTTACCACCAGTTTTTCTTCAGGTTTTATACAAGCTCGCATAGGAGTATCAATGCCCTTGATTGAATTTCGTATTTTTTCCAAAAGGTTATCAAACGATTGCACTGACATCCTCGTGTAGTTAAAAAACCGGTCTAGGAATGCGCGAATATCTTTGAAATAGGTTTGGAATAAGCCTTTTGAGTGTCTTTCTAGAAAAAGAGGATGAATCCAGTGTTTTTCTTTGTTTTGCGTTTTTTACGAGATAGGTAAGCAATAATAACAAGTTCTTCCACGTCCATATTGCTCGACGGAAGGATCTAGACTAGTCGTTGATTGGCTGTTATAACTGGCTGCGCAAATATTCTGGCTGCCGCAGCCTGGCTCCGCAGCCAGGCTGCCTAGTGCGCGGGAGCCCTAAATGTACGCTTTGAGATTATTTCTGTGTAGTCTGGTCTGGATTCTATTTTTCCGTGTGTTTGAAGTACTGCATTGAGGATAAACAGCTATCAGACACGGAGGACCGGGAAATCCCTATAGAGGTGGTCAGTTGGAAGCATTAAAGGTATCTTGGGCATTACTTTAATGACGACTCTTTGTGCTCTTTCGGCTTCAATAAATACGGCCTTACCACCCCAGACAGAGATACCATATTGGAGGATGGACTGGCATAGACCAAAGTACGCAGTATAGTAGGGGGTGAGCAGTCACGTAGTTTTTTCATGATGTAGATAAGTTTCCTGACTCTGCCGGATAGTGCGTGTATTTATGGTTTGAAAGATAACTTCTCGTGCAAAGCAATTTCCAAGTATTTCATGGACTGTATACGCTCAATGACAGTGCACGAACAGACCGCAGTTTGAAGATTAGGGTTATAATAATAATAATAATCCCACCGCCGTATCTCTACGTTAACGTCGTGGTGGGGCTTGCGCGCTCAGAACTCTAGGTCTGTGCCGGTAGAGTTTACTTTGCCGGAACAGGTCTAGTGTAAGGAGCCAAACCAAGAGGGATACAGAAACCCGCAGGGCAGCATGTGGCGAGCTGTTGGGCAGTAGCGACCCCACGGACCCTACATTCTGGGAGAAGTCTTGTCCCTCATCTCTGGCTTGCCTTTATTGGCCGGCTGATGTGAACACTGACGAGGAACAGAGCTCCCACCTCATTCTTGCCTTTATTGGCCGGCTTGAGTGGAGATTCGCAAGAGCAAACGTGCTCGGAGGAAGGAAGTATTCCAGTAGGGTGCCGTACTACCGGGATTGTCCTGATAGCCGTGGAATACCTCTCCACTCCTCAAGCGCCTCAGGAAGTGTTGCCCCTTTGTCACTACGTCACTATGTGCTAGCGGCCGTTTTCGGGGGCCCATTATTGAGTGTTCAAGTCACCCTCTGCCATTTTATCGGTGTATTTTATATAAAGCATTGGTAAGGTAGGGGCCATAGCCTTTCTATAGCCTTAGGAAACCGATCCACTATAGCCTCCCAAACCCATAGCACAAAATGTTTTGTTCCCATGTTCTGCAATAGTCCTGTATCAACCGGGGGTTGTCCTTGGGTGCACCTTCATAGAGCGAACAGGGATAATCGTCGGTTGGTGCCTCATTCCATATCAATTGTCCAAGGGGCCTCTGCGAGTTGGCTTCGGCCCCTCGTATGCCTTCCAAAGGTCCGGGACCCCATGATCCCGAGATATGTAAGGACATAATAATAAAACATTTATTTCAGAATCACTTCCATATTTGTTAGTAACAATATAAACTTATAAACTAGTATTAGTGTACTTATAAAACATTTATTCTAAGCTGCGTGAGGCACGCCGATCCTGGGGAATGTCTACTTAACTACGTGCAGTCGTATCCACCTCCCCAAGATCGGAGAGTCCCACCTACCAGCCAAAGTTCTAAGAATGGTGTTGGGGCTGGCGCGAACACGGCCTAGCAGAGATGCGCATCTCTTGCGCATGACGCGCTACAAAAACGCGGCAATTCCATCAATATCCGGAACGTATTGTTATATTGTGTGCGCAGGCCACTATATGCCCATTTGCGTACAGTATGGTAAGTTTGGTAGTATGGTATGCGTTGTTATGTGAGCAAGTATGAAGTGTGAGAGTTAGGTGTTGGGGGGTTTTGATCTCTTGGTTTTGTAGAAAGTAATATTTTTAGTCTTTTTAACGTTTAAGGTTGATTTATTTTCTGTAAGTAGGTTTGTACAAACACTTTTACACGTCAATAATATTTTTTTAAATAAAGCTAGATGAGGTCGGCGTTTCCTATCTGACTACTCTGAGAAGAAAGGCCGAAACAAACTCAGAGGTCACAGTCTTTTTTAAAGTCCAGACATCATCTTGGTCAGATCATGTGAAGGCCATGTAGATTGGTGTCTGAAATGGTCCTTTTGAGGAAAGAACCACACAGATTGAGTGCAGGTCCACTCAATCCAGTCAGTGCACGCATTTGTCAGTAATCGTGCTGCTCAACTCAGAACTTAAGGAGCTCAACGATTCGACGAACAATACCAAAGAAAGAACATTTGGGTAGGCCGCATAAATTACTCAAACTGCCAGACCATGATTAATACTAAATGAGAAAAAAAAAAAAAACAATAATGACCCACATAGGCTTCACATTCACAATAATTGAAAACAATATAATACTACGGTTGGTAAGTTCCTGTCAAGCGCATTAGCTATTGTGAGTAGTCCCTTTTCGGCAAAGCTGTGCACCTGCTCCCAATTTTTACCATAAAATATGACCGCTGTATCGTATGCATAAGCTATTATTTCAGCGCTGGTAAGAGAAATATTCAATATATCGTTCATATAAAGTAAGAAAAGCGTCGGACCAAGTATACTACCTTGCGGGGTTCCATAGTTGATAGGAAGTAGGTTGCTATAGATATCACCGAGCTTGACAAATTGCCTTCTATTGGTTAGGTAGCTTTTGAGCCAATCTTGGGGAGGGCCGCGTATCCCTGCTGCTTCCAGCTTCCTTAAAAGGAGATCTATAGAAATAGAGTCGAAAAGTTTAGCTAGGTCTAGGAAAATGCACATAGTGTTTTCTCCTTTATTGATAGTTGACGACACAGTATTGGTTAGAAGCCTGGCTGCATCTTCAGTTGACCTACCCCTTTTAAAGCCGAACAGACTTTTGGAAATCATTTTGTGTTTCTCGAAAAACATAGTAAGTCGTTTGTTTTTTCGAGCAGCTTAGATAATATAGGGCGATAGGTAAGCAATAGGTAGGCAATAGGGCGATAGGTCGATAGTTATCAGGGATATCTGTTGCACCACATTTGTGGATTAGGCTGACAGCTGCAACTTTCCATCTGTCCGGGAATATTCCAGATTCTAGGCTAAGGTTAAATATGAGAGTTAGTGGATGGAAAATAGCTGTTTTGATTTGTATTAGTCTTACATTAAGGTTATCGGGCCCGGGAGCGCTGTCATTGTGGAGATGGGTTATAAGGCTTTCTATTTCAGTTTCATCTGTAGGGTGTAAAAAAATGTGTGTCGACAGGTTATATTTAGGGTATATTTATCGGCAGGAGAGGCTTGTGTTTCCGAGAGTCTTGAGAGAATTAAGTCAGACAGTTGTTTTCCCAATGAAGTGAAGTAAGTATTGCACTTGTTAAGTGATTCTGTTGGGTTCATATTCGTAACTAATTTATCAGAGTCATTTGACGTCTTATTGTTGTCGCTGTATATGGATTTTATCGTCTTCCAAAGTTTTTTTGGACAGCTTGGCTATTTTCAATTAAATTACTGTGGTAGTTTGTTTTTAACTTATGCAGTAGGCTGTTGCAGAAGTTTCTATATCGGGTGTAAATTGCGCCTCAGGTGTAAATCGGGTGTAATTTAGCCTCACGTGCCTGGTGCGCTCACCTGGGTGCGCACGTGAGGCTAGGTGCAGTTTGTCGCGGTGGCGCATGCATCTTATTAAGACTAGGGTAATCCAGGGCTTGATGTTATAAATACCTCTGCCTATTTTGACTTTGTGTGAGTGTTTTTTTAGTGATGTCTTGATGATTTCCATAAAAATATTAACGGCGGAGTTGGTGCAGTATTGTTTAAAGACTTCCGTCCATTCAATACTATTTAACTCGGCGACGACGGCTTCCTCGTCTATTTTAGTTTTCCATTTTGGTCTGATGGGGCAGGATTGATTATTATTTAGGCTGGTAGCAGCCACTATTATGTCGTGGTCAGTGACAGAGCATTTAATTACTACTCCCATAGATTTACTTCTGGATTTTATAAATATATGGTCCAGACAAGTATTGTTTCTCGTTAGCCTGGTTATTGGTGGAAGAAACCAGCGAGTGGCCATCATACGTAGATCGTCCGCATTTTTGTTGTTAATTTCATTGCATAATTATGTCGATATTCATATCACCTGTTACAAATATTTTGTCACAATAATTTAACTGGTTCAGTGTGGCATCTAAGGATGTGGTAAAGTTGTACGGATTAGTATAGGATGGGGATCGATAAATACCTAAAATAGCAATATCACTGTTTATGTTGATTAAAAGACTGTCTGCGTCTGCTTTTCATGGTTTACTGACGGTAAAATACCAAGTAGTTTTTGTATAAACGACTACGCCACCATTTTTATTTGACTGTAATATGTCCTAGCACCTGTGTACCCTGGTAATGGTTCCAGCAACACCAACACTCAGTTAAGACGATGACATCGAAATCACAATCGAGACGTTGTAGAACCGAGTAAAAGATATCAAAGGTGCGTTGGTAACTCCTAATATTAAATGTTAGTATTTTAAAGTTGTAATCAGTATGCAGTAGCTTTTCCCTGCAGCTTTCTATTAGGTCGTGAGAGTGACACTCAATTTCAAGGCGTTCATCAATATATTGGATTATGTTAAATAAGGCCATCTATATAGATACGAACACGGGGTACGAAAAACTGATATTGTAATAAAAATCGTTTTATGAAATGTCACTGATTGACTAACGGAGGTAGCTGGCAAATAATAGGGATGTGCATGAGTGTGCGTGAGTATGGGTATGTGTTTCATTTTTGTGTGGTTTTAAGAAAATGCATAATATGGTGGTATGAAAGTATGAGTGAGTTGTTATGAATTATTTGTGAGTAAAGGGCTAGTGCTAAAATAACGAGAGTTTAAACTAATTAAAATAAAGTAACACTCAATGAATGCTTAGGTAAAGGAATAATATAATAACAATAAATCGTTAGGTAAAAGAAATTGAAATAAGATTTGTTCTGATCTGTAGATATTTTAGACGCTGAAGTCCCGATGCAGCAGACCTTTACGCTCATCGCGTTCACAGGTGGAGGCAGGGGTCGGCAAAACGTCCACGGTGGTGTCTGATGGAGACGCAGATTCAAAAAGGCGATATAAATCATTTGTGTTTTTGATGTGGATAGATGGGTTCCTTCTTATTTGCGGATGCAGAAAGATTGATCCGTTTTTGACCCATGAAACTTTGAAGCCATGCTCCTTTGCTATAAGTTTTTCAGTACGAAATAACTGCCGGTTTTCACGAGTAAGCCGCTCATTAGTGTATAGTTTCCTAGAAGTTTCTTCTATTACAATATCAGAGGAGGTTAGATACGCCTTGATCTTGCGGCCTTATGAAACTGGTCACATTTGTACACACGGCTACACATCAAACTATACATTTCCAGTATAAGCTGATCTCGCATTGTATAATGGATTTCTGTACAATGCGAGGTCAGTGTAAACTTGATGTGTAGCCGTGTGTACAATATTTTGATCAATAGTTTTAATGGCATAGTCATAAATGCTTGTCAAGTAAATTTGATTAAGAAAATACACAATTTTATTTAAATTAAAGGATTTTTCAAAAAACAGATTAAGTTCACAATATTACTGCACTTTAGTTAGTAAAAATCGTGGAAAAAATAAAATGCAGTAATAACAGGATTTACTGCATTTAAATGAGTTTTTAAAAAGATTTTGTAAAAAAACTGTGTGTAGTAAAGGGCTAAACAATAAAAATGGGCACAATTATAGTTTTATAAAAAAAACTGACGTAACAATTTTTAGTATTTTAGTTTTGTACATATCCTTTCACCATGCATTCAAGGTTTTACCTAAAAGTCTCTTTAGGATATATTTTTATGAATTCTAAACTTTACGAGCGTTTTTCTCGAATTCGCGTTTTTGCTGTTACTGCACTTTAGGTTCGGGAGGGCAGACCAATTGTCTTGGGGAAGCTTCGGGTTTGCCTGTCAAGTTAGAGCGTTTTGGACCGGCACGGTGAGGCTCGTCTATATCTCGTAAATAATGTGTTAGTAGATAAGTTAGGATAAGAGTTCAGATGTACACTATCGCAATAGGTTTCTCTGTAAGGATAGATGTAAGTTGGAAATAAATAAATATCAGCCTCTGTAAGGTCAACACCAATTTTCTTTGCTGTCAACATAGTAATATACACGAGGTTTTCATTGTTTTCTTTTTGAATACCAATTATTTCGAGTTCATTTCTCATGTTGCTTTGCTCGAAAGTGTTCAGCTTGTTGTGTAGTTCGCTTATAGAATGTTTTAGAAATATTATTTCCTGATCCCTCAATCTTCCTGTTAAAATCTTCGAGATTTTAGTTAATGACTTCGTTACATTAGATAGTTTCAGTCCGATGTCTGTATTCTGCTTTTTTAGTTCACATGCCTTCTGTCACAACAAACGTATTTCAGAGAGGAGTAACGACGACTCTGGCCCTGTAGGGGCTTTGGTCTGGTCTCCAGTACGTCTTCAGCGTTGATGTTTGTATGCTATGTGTCGTGTGACAAATCCATCCGCAGGCGTTTCTTTTCTGGCGGAGAGCTACGTTTGAGGTGTCCGGGACGCTTTGCAAAGGTTTTTGGATGTCCGGTTCTGATTCAACATACGCAATATGTACTGCGTCTGCTGTCTTAGGTGGTGAGCGACATAGTGCTAAATTTCACGCCAAAAAGAAAAACAGCGAAACAAAAAACAAAAATTCTGTTAAGATTGCAAAAAGTCAAAAGTAACACAAAAAGACAACTTGGGGCACACAGGATCGCTGTCGTGGCTGGGCGATTGTAAATGCTCTCAGAACCATTGCGGCACGGGGAATACAACAACAGTGGTCGAAAATATTAGTTTTTTTGTAATTAACAGTACTTCTCATTCACTCGGCGCTAATGAGGTTAAAGTCCAGTTCTTTGTTTATCACAAAATCGGCAGTTAGAATATTTTGAATTATTGATACTTGTTGAATACTTTTAACGTTTTAGAGCTTAATCACAAAATTACCTTAGTATTGTTGTACACTGTTCAAAAGGGTGTATAATAATTAGTAATTTGGTATGCAATAATCACTAATCTAATCACTTTTTCACAACTTTTTGAATAACATTAGCAGAGCTACTGAGTAGCACGTATGACTTGTAAGATTGCGCACTGACAACCCAAAAGTTGAAAAAAATGTTCTCCCATACATCGATATACCTACGTCACGGTCTATTCTCCAACTGCAAATTTAAGTTGGTCGACTATTACTCGTTACTTGTAAAGCCTACTTAGCTGTGATAATTTTCTTCTTAATTTCATTATATGTACTATTGACATGATTTTTTTTACATCTCCATAAACTTGACTTGGACGACACTTGACTTCAACATAAATTAGCACTTTAAAGCTTAATATTACGCAAACGAATCCTTGAATCAAAACTGGTGTTTACAGACCAACAATATTTTTGAACGATCTATCGAACGATACCCCACACCATGGGATAGACGAGAAAATATCATCCCCACATTACGTGCAAGGGAGACCTTAAAAAAAAATTTTTCGTTTTCAAGATTTTATTTTACCTCTTAATTGGCGTGATTATTATTTATACCTACGAGTATACCAAATTACAGCTTTATAGTACTAAGCGTCTCTGAGCTACAGTGGGGACAGACAGACAGACGGACATGGCGAACTATAAAGGCTCCTTGATTACTCAATCAATCAATCAACTCAGCCTATAGCAGTCCAGACATAGGCCTCTCCCAGGCTGTGCCACAACATCCTGTCCTCCGCCTTCCGCATCTAGTCTGTCCCAGCCACCTTTTTAATATCGTCGGTCCTTCTAGCTGGGGGTCGTCCCACACTACGCTTGCCCACTCTAGGACTCGTCTGGTTTACCGGCCATCGGTCGTTCGACAAACATGGCCATGTTTGTCGAAGAACCGATGACCGGTGGAGCAGCCTACTGCCACTTTAGCTTGCTTACTCTGCAGGCTATGTCGGTAACTCTGGTTCTCTTCCGGCTAACTTCATTTCTGATCTTATCCTTCAAAGAAACTCCGAGCATAGCCCGCTCCATAGCGCGCTGAGCGACTTTAAGTTGGTGGACCAGCCCGACTGTCAGTGTCCATATTTCGGCACCGTATATTATAACAGGCAGGACGCACTGGTCTAACTGTTCCAGCGTCTCTGCCATTATGACGATGGCATCGGCAAAACGAAGGTGTGAGATGTACTCGCCGTTTACGTTGATACCCAGTCCAGTCGAGTCTTAAAGACGTCCTCCAATGCATTAGTGAACAGTTTCGGGGATATCACATTTAATCCTGGATCTGTCAATTCGAGATCGTTGCAGAGAGGCCAGAACTGCCCATATTTTGATGGCGTCAAAGGATTTTTCGTAGTTCACAAATGCCAAACATAGCAGCTGGTTGAACTGTTCGGTCTTCTGTACAATCTGCCGAACAGTTTAGATGTAGTCTACGATACTGAGGCCTTTTCGAAAACCGGCTTGATCTGGTGGCTGGAACTCGTCAAGTCTCCTGGCGAGACGGTTCGTGATGACCCGCAACAAAAGCTTGGAAACATTGCTCAGAATTAAGATGGGTATAGACCCATCTTCTTCAGCAGTTCTTCAGCAAGGTTTTGTAGCCTTTTTTAAAGAACAGCACCACCATACTTCTGTTCCACGCCTCCGGCGTTGTACCCTCTTGCATGACGGAGTTGAAGAGACTCGCTAGCTCTCACAGGAGTGGAACCCCGCCCGCTTTAAGGAGCTCTGTCATTATTCCGTCATCACCCGGTGCCATGTTGTACTTTAGCTGCTCGAGAAGCGCGCAATAATCTCGCATTGGTCCGGGATGTCATCCGTATAGTGGTGCGTTAATTCGGCTCGATGGTCATCTTCACTATGCCCCGCTGGCTTCGCCGTCCGCGTTGAGTACAAGTCCCCGTAGAAATCCTCGACTTCCTCGAGTATCTTGGGCTTCGAAGTCACGATCCTACCATCCGCAGTTCTCGGTTTAGTCAGATGGGACCTTCCTAATTGCTGAGCGAACACTTTCGATCCTCGGTTCTGCTCAAGCGCGACCATAATGTAACGAGTGTTGGAGCACCGAGGGTCGCGTCGTATCATTTTTCTATTTTTTAGGTTTATGGCCCTCTTATCTGACAAAAACGACGGCGTGAATGGCGTCTTACACTCACAAGTCCGAGAGTCTCCGAGGAAAGTTTGAACACTTTTTCCTTGCGACGGGAAAAGTCTAAGGGACACGTCGCGTAGTGCGTTGACCACCTCGTTGGCCTTACCATCGACAGTGCCTGTGGTTTCCAGTAGGGCGAATCGATTTTGAAGATCCATATGGAAAGTTCTAACTGGAACATCAAAATCGATTCACCCTAAATAAAAGAAAATCGGTCTGAAAAGTTTCGGATCCTAGAGTGGCTTGAAGCTGCATAAATCGGAGGGTAGGCCTCATCATGCGGATTCTCTCAGCTCTAAAACTGATATTTAGGGTGCCGCGAACAAGCCTGTGATCGCTTCCGGTATTAAATCTGCTGATCACGGAGATATCTCTAAATATGTGCCTCTTATCCGTCATAATGAAATCTATCTCGTTCCTTGTCACAAAATAAATTTGCTGCCTCCCACTGCTGGAACGACTTGCCATCTCCTTTTCATACTCTAAAAACAATTGGTACTTTCAGATACATATTTAAACAACACTTGCTTCTATTACAAAATTAAACCAGTCACTAAACTCACTCTAGGACTGCACGCAGTTAGTATTGGTGTCCTTAGCGGAGTCTTTTGTTCCATGGATTTGCTTCTGTCAGTATATTTTGTTCGGTGATAGAATCTTTTTCTTTCGACAACAATCAAACACAACAACGATACATTTTATTACATATTTGCACCACTTTCTTATCTTATATTTTAATATTCACTCGAATCTCAACTAGTGTTATTCTGGTGCTGATAATTATTGTACGATTTATAAATTACTTTACTCTTTGGATTATTTATTTTATTTTATTTATTTGGCTCACCAACAATTAAATACTCTGGTACAAATTTATGAGATACATCCAATAGACTTAAAGACTAGTAGACTACTGTACCAATTTCTTACAGGTAAGCACATCATGCATTACTTATATTATGTCGATTGATAAGTGAGTGTCTACTTTAAATTAGATGAGTTCTTATACTCACCGAACATAATTATGATCTTGACAAAAATTTGATCAAACTTAAAATCATAATTGATGACATCGCCTGCGCTCGCGTCTCTTCGTTTGTCATAGTGTTTGGGTTACAAAAGAGCGGCCGAAATCATAGCGAATTAATTATTAATTGAATACCGGGTAATTAGTACCCACTTGATCGATAGATGGCGTTGGCGTCGAATTAGAAGTCGCTATGGTTTCGTTACCGCTCGAAGGATATAGTCTAGGATAGTAATTTTGTTTGTCGAGCAGTACATACACAGTTCATTGTGATTCGGTACAAGTTTTATTATACGCGATTCATTACATATTTTATATCAATAAATCGGAAAAAATCTTATCTAGAACTTATAAAATTGTGAACGTAAAAAGTGCAAGAAGAAGGCTTTTAGTGGACATTAAGTTTAGCAAATACTTATCTTTAATTATTTTTGTTTTGTGGGGTACTTGTTTTTTATTTGTGTGTGCCATTTCGCGGATTTTTGTGTATTCTTGTTATTTGGATTATTTTATAAAATGGATTCATTAAATGACATCCAAGAAGACGTTAAGGCAAAGATGAACAAGGCTATTACTAATTTCAAAAAGTGCTCAAAGGAGCATCGTACTGTGTCATACCTTGAAACGCGCTTAGAAAGTTTAGAACAACAGTGGCAATTATTTAATAAGACCCACGTTACAATAATTAGCGAAATAAAAAAATTAAAGATTTACATAGTTCAAATTACTATAAAAATTGTGTTTACGATGATGTTGAAGAATTATATATACAATTCAAAAGCGATTTAAAGGAATTAATAACGAAATGTAACGTCCAATCTGGTGAACATAACAGTAATCCGGGATCTAGTAATAGTAAAGAATTTATACATTTTAGATTACCAGAGGTTAAAATACCCGTTTTCTCAGGTAAATATATTGAATGGAAGACATTTCGAGACTTATTTGTAGGTTTAATACACAACAATAGTAGGCTAGATGATGCACAGAAATTGTATTATCTGAAAGGGTATTTAACCGGGGAGGCGGAATACTTGTTGAGAAATGTCGACGTGACATCTGACAATTACAAGGCTAGTTTGGATAAATTAGAAGCTATGTACAACAACAAAAGATTTCTAGCAAACGGAATTTTAAAAAGTTTCTTAAATCAAAAGGGGATAACTAATGAGTCCGCAACAGACATAAAAAGACTCATTAGTACAACATCTGACTGTTTAGACTCGATAAAAAATTTAGGGATAGATGTGGCATCATGGGATATCCTAGTTATACACATTGTCAGTGCAAAATTAGATCGAGAGTCTAGAAGGGCATGGGAATTGAAGGTAGCATCGGATCAAACGGATGACTTACCTACCTTTGACCAATTTAGGGAGTTTTTAGTGAGTCGATATCGAGGTTTAGAAAGCATAGAAACTAAAACAGACACGAGGATCCCAAAAGCTACTCAGGCACTTCATGTAATTAAAAACACAAAGGTATCATGCGCATATTGCGCAGCGGATCATAAAATTAGTTTATGTCCTAAGTTTAGCAAGGAAACCAATGAATCTCGCCGTAAGTTTGTCCAAGAGAATAATTTATGTTTTGTTTGCTTATATAGTAACCACTCTGCAAGAAATTGTAGAAACACTCTTAGGTGCCAGGTGTGTAAACGCCGCCACCATTCATTGTTACACCCGCAGGGTGTTGTAGGGTCGGATATTGGTGACGGTAGTAGTGCTGCTCGCGCGGAAACCTCATCAGTACAAAATGAGAGGATCAAGGCCGCCAATCAGGCGGAGGACAACCCAGTAGTCTCATGTCTTGCGACAGGACACAGTAGGAAAACTGTATTATTAACTACAGCTTTAGTAAAGGCCGAGTCGAAGAATGGGACTTACCGCGTGGTTAGGGCGTTACTGGATCAGGGTTCTCAGGGTTCATTTGTTACAGAATACATGGTTCAGTACTTAAGTTTAAATAAAATACCGTCAAGAAATACGGTGTTAGGTGTGGGTGGAAATAAAGGTACAACTTCGACATCCATGGTGGTTATCAATCTCCGTTCGAGAGTTAATCCTGCTTTTCAAATAAAGGTCAACGCGTACGTTCTAAAGTCAGTTACAGCTCTTCTCCCATCTTCAAGGGTAAGCCGGGTAGAATGGGTAGATTTGAGCGACAATGATTTGGCTGATCCGGAATATTTCAGGCCAAATAAAATTGATATGTTATTGGGTGCTGATGTATACAGCCAAGTCATTCAGAACGGAGTTAAAAAGAATATAAGCGGTACGCTCTTAGCGCAAGAAACCACCTTAGGGTGACTGGGGCCCGAATGGTGACTGGGGCCCGAATGGTGGAGGTCCCCGGTAGGGCCAGTGGCCCGGCCGCTGACGCCCTGGCCGAAAGGCTTAGGGCGTCACTAAATGCGGACGAGGTCCGAGTGTCCAGGCCCACCAAATGCGCTAGCATGCGCATCACGGGCCTGGACGACTCCGCGACGGAAGAGAAGGTGGTCGCCGCAGTGGTTAGGACCGGGGGGTGCTCTGCCGAGCAGGTGAAGGCAGGCACCATCCGTCCTGACTCCACGGGGCTGCAAACCGTTATGGTGAGCTGCCCCGTGTCGGCGGCCAAAAAAATTACCGGGGAGGGCCAACGGCTCTTGGTGGGCTGGGTTTCCGCGCAGGTGAAACTGCTGGAACCCAGACCTCTGAGGTGCTTCCGCTGCCAGGTGGGCAACCACGTGCAAGCGATTTGCACCTCGGAGGTGGACCGCAGCGGTCTTTGCTACCGCTGTGGTCTGCCTGGGCACAAGGCTGGCTCGTGTAATGCCACGCCGCACTGTGCCATATGTGCGGCGGCTGGCAAGCCAGCCGAGCACCGGATGGGCGGCAAGGCCTGCGCCCCACCCGCCAAAGCCAGGGCCAGAGGCAAGCCCTCCACCACCGCCGTCACCGCCACCGCCGTCACCGCCGCAGCCGCCACCACTGCCACCGCCGCTGCCGCCTCCAACACCGCCGTCGTCGCCGTTGCCACCATGGCCGCTGCGGCAGGCCCCTCTCTGGGGGCTGGGAAGGAGGCCCAAGAGGGGGCTGACATGGAGTGCCATTAATGGCCCCATTACGCCTCCTCCAGGCGAACATCAACCACTGCGCCGCCGCTCAGGATCTGTTGCTCCAGAGCATGGCGCAGTGGTCGATTAACATCGCCGTGGTCGCTGAGCCGTACTTTGTCCCGCCCAGGGATGACTGGGTAGAGGACCTGAGCGGCTCAGTGACCCTAATTTCGTCGGCCGCCGCCGGTACCCCGTCCCTCGAGGCCGTCAAGAGAGGACGGGGCTGCGTAGCAGCACGGTTCGGGGAGATTGTCGTGGTAGGGGTCTACCTCTCTCCGAACCGAACTCTTGCCGAGTTCCACAACTCCCTTGCGGAGTTGAGAGACGTCGTCGTCGGGTTTGGTTCCCTCCCCGTGTTCGTCCTCGGGGACTTCAATGCCAAGAATTTGGCTTGGGGTTCCCGGTTAACGGACACACGGGGCAGGATGGTGGAGGACTGGGCTCTGGAGACAGGCCTGGTCGTCCTAAACCGGGGTTCTGTCCCCACGTGTGTGCGGATGCGGGGTGAATCAGTGGTGGACATCTCGTTCGCCAGCCCCGCTCTGTCGCCGCGTGTAGTTGACTGGCGTGTCATGGAGGGGGTGGAGACCTATTCCGATCACCGGTATATCCGGTTCGACGTCTCCGCCCAGACCTCAGACGCGCCGGTCCGACAGGCCCCGAGTGGTCCGCGGTGGGCGCTGAAGCAGCTGGACCGGGAGCTCCTCCTGGAAGCCTCGATCGTGCAGGCCTGGGTGTCACCACCGGACAGGCCTGCCGACATCAACGACGAGGCGGAGTGGTTCCGGGAGGCCATGTCCGACATATGTGACGTGGCAATGCCCCGGGTCCAGCCTGGACGTGCCTCGCGCCAGGTGTACTGGTGGTCGCAGGAGCTGACGGCTCTGCGCACTGCGTGCGTGGCTGCGCGACGCCGGTACACCAGGCACCGCAGGCTCCGTATCAAACCTCCGGATACGGAAGCCATTCAGGCGGAGCTGTACGAGGGATACAGAGCGGCGAAGACCGCCCTCCAAGCGGAGATCCTGCGGGCCAGGGGGTTGGCCCGCGAGGAGTCGCTGGGGACTCTGGACAGGGACCCGTGGGGACGCCCCTACAAAGTGGTGCGGGATAAACTCCGCCCATGGGCTCCCCCGCTGACGCAGAGTCTCCGGCCCCAGCTTGTGGAGGACGTGGTGAGCACTCTGTTCCCTTCCCGAGGGGAACACGTCTCCCCGCCTATGGCTCCGCCTACTGCGGTGCCCGATGCGGACCACACCGCCGACGACGACGACGATGCTCCGGAGGTGACCGAGGTAGAAATGAGAGCGGCGGTACGCAGGCTTAATGCCAAAAATACCGCCCCAGGACCCGACGGCTTACCTGGGAAGGCCTGGGTCCTGGCCTTGGAGGCTCTCGGGCCTCGACTTAGGGGGCTCCTAAGCGCATGCATGGAGAGGGGCCAGTTCCCGCTTCGCTGGAAGACGGGGAAACTGGTCCTCATAAAGAAGGCAGGGCGCCCTGCGGACTCTCCGTCCGCTTATCGGCCCATCGTGCTGCTCGACGAGGTGGACAAGCTCTTTGAAAGAGTCATTGCAGACCGCCTCGTCGGCCAGCTGGT
The DNA here is from genome assembly GCA_905333075.3 of Atethmia centrago. Taxonomy (NCBI): domain Eukaryota; kingdom Metazoa; phylum Arthropoda; class Insecta; order Lepidoptera; family Noctuidae; genus Atethmia; species Atethmia centrago. The sequence continues at coordinate 5,744,570 of HG995367.1, read as the reverse complement.
GCAGGTGGGGCCGGATTTGGCGGAGAGCCAGTTTGGTTTCCGCAGAGGGCGCTCTACGGTGGACGCCATCATGCGTGTGCGAGCCCTGACGACGGGGAATGCTGTTGCCCAGGGTGGGGTCGTCTTGGCGGTGTCTCTAGACATCGCCAATGCCTTCAATACCCTGCCCTGGAGTTGCATCAGGGAGGCACTCCGGTATCACCGGATGCCGACCTACCTCTGTCGTGTGGTCGAGGCCTATTTGACGGAAAGGGCCGTCATCTACCCCGGTCACCAGGGAGTGTGGAACCGGCAAGAGATGTCGTGCGGTGTCCCACAGGGATCGGTCCTGGGGCCGCATCTGTGGGACATCGGATACGACTGGGTGCTGCGCGCCGACCTCCCTAGCGGCGTCAGCGTAGTGTGCTACGCTGACGACACGTTAGTCCTGGCGCAAGGGAGGTCGCACCAGGCGGCGGCCGAATTAGCGGCACGCGGGGTTGCGACAATCGTCGATAGGATCCGGCAATTGGGACTCGAGGTGGCCCTGCACAAGTCCGAGGCCATGTGTTTTCATGGTCCTCGGAACGCGCCACCGTTGGGGTCCCAAATAACGGTAGGAGGGGTTTCTATCGGCGTCGAGTCGACGATGAAGTACCTGGGACTCGTCCTCGACAGCCGGTGGAACTTCGTGGAGCATTTCCGACGTTTGGCTCCCAAACTGGAGCGGGCGGGCGCTGCATTGAAGCGGCTCCTGCCCAATCTAGGGGGTCCAAACGCCTCCTGCCGGAGGCTCTACGCGGGGGTCGTGCGGTCCATGGCCCTCTACGGGGCTCCTGTATGGGCGCGCTCTCTGGCGCTGCGGCCAGCCCGCCGGTTGAGCGCGGCCCAAAGGGTCATGGCCATCCGGATGGTCCGAGGATACCGCACGGTCTCCTGTGAGGCAGCGAGCCTCCTTGCCGGATTGCCGCCATGGGATCTGGAGGCAAAAGTCCTCGCGCACGTATGGGAGTGGCGCGAGGAGGCGAAACGCCGGGGCGTAAGTCCGCTGCCGCGAGAAATCGTGGCACAGCGGACGGAGCTCCGGCGGGATCTCATGGCGTCATGGAAAGTACGGTTGTTGCAACCCAGTGCTGGGCACGCCACGATTGCGGCGATAAGTCCCCTCTTTGAGGAGTGGCTGGAGAGGCGCCACGGCGTCCTCACCTTCCGCGTGACGCAGGTCCTCACCGGGCACGGCAGCTTCGGGAGGTTCCTGTGTCGGATAAGGCGGGAGGAAACGTCCAGGTGTCACCACTGTGTGGATCGCCCGGAGGACACGGTGGAGCATACGGTGGAGGTCTGCCCGGCTTGGGCAGAGCACCGCCGTGTCTTCGTGGAGGCGATCGGCGGCAGAGACCTCTCGCGTCCGGCCCTGGTTCAGGCCATGGTACGGAGCGAGAGAGCATGGGCAGCCGTCACCTCCTTCTGCGAAGCAGTAATGCTCGCGAAGGAGGAGGCGGGACGGTTGAGGGAAAGGCAAGTTTCGCGTTCTCTCGCCCCTAGCCGCCGCAGGAGACGCCCAGGGCGTCGGGAATCCCGGGCGGATTTCCGGCCACCGTAGGCGCGGGCTTGCGGACGGTGAGCAATGGGTAGCTCACCGTCCGGTAAGGACCAGGCCCGGGTCGACGGCGCGTTGTATTCCACGCGCGCCTCAAAGAGATGTCGTCAGCACATAGTAGGGGTCCACTAGGGCCGATGCCTGCCGGGGTCGCGGGAAGGTACTTATGGGTCACCGAGGCCCCCGCAACACAGGCAACAAGAAGGAATACGGGTGGGTTTTAGTCAGTAAGAGTTTGACACACCCTCCCGCTCCGCCCAGAGCGGGAGAAGTTATTTGATGATTTCCCACCCTCAAAAAAAAAAAAAAAAAAGGGTGGATACTGTCGGGTGCATTCGAAGTTGACAATAGGACACATATTCACTCACAAATTACCGTGATGCATGCCAGCGTCCAAGATGAGGAATTGTTGAGAAAATTCTGGGAATTAGAGGAACCATCTCGAGCAAAAAGGATGCTAACGGAGGAGGAAATACAATGTGAAAGGTTATTTACAACTTCCACAACAAGAAATAAAGATGGCAGGTACATAGTAAGATTACAACTACGCGAACCAAAGCTGAGCGGCAGGTGCAGTGGATCCAAAGTGATTGCTGAAAAAAGGTTAAAAGGATTAGAAGTGAGGTTAGGAAAAAACACTCAATTAAAAGCAGACTACGCGAATGTCATGCAAGAATATTTAGGGCTTAACTACATGGTAGAAGTAACAGAGCAAGAAAAATATAATAAAATGGCTATTTACTTACCTCATCACGCAGTAGTTCGTGAGGATAAAGACAATACAAAGGTGCGTGTCGTCTTTGATGCGTCCTGTAAAGGAACTAATTTCAGGTCACTAAATGATGATCTAATGATTGGTCCATCTTTGCAAGACGAACTCCGTCATACTGTAATGCGCTGGAGAGCACATAGGATATGTATAGTGGCGGACATCGTTAAAATGTATAGACAAGTTTTAGTGCATAGGCAAGATACGCCATATCAACGGATACTTTGGAGAGATAGTTCTGATAGGGAAATACAGGAGTATGAATTGATAACAGTTACATTTGGTACGGCCTCGGCTCCATACTTAGCTGTACGAGCGCTACAACAGTTAGCTTATGATGAGTGTGGAGATAATTCAGGCATAGCTAAAATAATTTTAAATGATTTTTACATGGACGATTTGATGTCAGGAGCAAAAAACGTAGAAGATGGGTTTAAAATTTACACGGAATTATCCCAAGTGCTAGCTAAAGGAGGGTTTCAACTGAAAAAATGGAAAAGCAATTGCAAAAAATTATTGAATAAAATTAGAGATGGAAACGATGAAGAATTAAGAATAAAAATAGACGAAGTAACAAAAATATCAGGCCTTACCTGGGACGCTCGCGATGATTGTTTTCAGTAATTTCTGGAAGTCACGCCAATAACTGGATCTGTAACAAAAAGAAAAATTATCTCGGACATTTCACGTTTATTTGATCCCTTGGGGTGGTTAGCACCAAGCGTAATCCTAGCAAAAATGTTTATTCAAAAATTATGGTTAGCAGGGTTGGAATGGGATCAAGAAATACCAAATAATTTATTACAAGAATGGGAGACTTACCGCAATAGTTTGGCTTCTCTTGTTAGCATTAAAATTCCAAGATGGTTACATATTGGTTCCAATATTTGGAAGTCGGAGTTGCATGGATTTTCGGATGCATCTAAAAACGCTTATGCAGGCGTGGTTTATCTTAGAGTGATTGATGACATGGGAAATATTCATATGTCCTTAATCACATCTAAAACAAAGGTGGCACCAATTAAACAGGTGTCCATCCCAAGGTTGGAATTATCTGGGGCGGTTCTCACAGCAAAGTTGATTGCAGAAGTGGGCGAGGTAATGACTATACCAAAGACTGACTGGCATCCATGGACAGACAGTGAGGTTGTGTTAGCTTGGTTGAATTCTCATCCAAGTCGGTGGAAAACTTTTGTTGCCAACAGAGTTTCTGACATTTTGACCATCTTGGATACACATCACTGGGCGCATGTAGCATCCAAGCAAAATCCAGCAGATTGTGCTTCACGCGGAGTTTCTCCATCGGAACTGAAAGATGTTCCGCTGTGGTGGGAGGGTCCAAATTTCCTAAGGGAACCGGTAGTCGAATACAAAAGACCAAAACATCTCGTTACTCGTCTAGAAGAAGTAAAGGTGCATACAAGTATATTTGAAGTTTCATTTTTTAACAAATTTTCATCATTATCAAGGTTGGTTCGAGTTATGGCTTATTGCCGTAGGTTTCTAAATTTAATAAAAAAAAAAGTGTTAGGTGATAATGCTAGGTCACGACAGTTATCTAAATCGGAACTAGAAGATGCAACAGAAATGTGTGTAAAGAGGTGTCAACAGGAAGGATTCACCAATGAATTGGAGGAATTAAAAATCATAAGTTAGGGAGAAAAAATGCAAATTTAGATTTATTGAACATGTTTCTAGATTCTAAAGACATAATTCGAGTTGGAGGACGGCTTAAAATGTCGCAATTAACTTATGAGAGTGCATCCTATACTAATACCAAGGGAATCATTTTTAACAAATCTTTTGATAGCGGACGCACATGAGAAAACTATGCACGGTGGTCCGCAATTAATGATTACATACTTACGCTCCAAGTATTGGATCATGGGAGTAAAGGCTTTGGCAAAGAAGTATGTAAGAAGCTGTGTGAGGTGCATCCGATATTCAGCTAAAGTAAGGACTCAACTTATGGGCCAGTTGCCTTCGTCTCGTGTAACCCCGAACAAACCCTTTTTATGTAGCGGAGTAGATTACCCGGGCCCTATGAGTATTCGAGTGTCTAAAGGTCGTGGAAATAAGTCCTATAAGGGATATATTGCTTTATTTATATGTATGGCCACTAGGGCTGTGCATTTAGAAGTAGTTAGTGATTTAAGCACTAGAGGGTTTTTGGCTGCTTTTAAGCGGTTTGTGTCTAGACGTGGTCGATGTGCGGAACTATATAGCGATAATGGGACTAACTTCGTGGGGGCAGCGCGCGAATTACTTTATTTATTTAATGAAGAAAAGTCAGCGTGTAATTCTGAATTAGCAGAAGAATTAGGGAATAATGGTCTTAACTCGAGGCCTTTATCGTATGTGGAGGATCAGGATAAATTAACCATTCTAACACCTGGACATTTTTTGGTAGGGGAGCCACTAGTTTTACCTCCCGATTCAAATTATGAAAAGAAAAATGTTAATAGTTTAAGACGATGGCAACTTCATCAAAAAATGATGCAAGATTTCTGGAGACGTTGGTCGCACGACTACCTTCACCAATTTTTGCAACGAAATAAGTGGCATTATAAAATTCCGGAACCATCTGTGGGTGAAGTAGTGCTAGTTAAAGAAGACGATATGGCTCCTGGCAAGTGGTTGCTAGGTAGGATTGAACAGAAACATCCTGGTTCTGACGGTCTTACTCGTGTCGTAACTCTACGAACACAATCGTCTACTATAAAAAGACCTACGTCCAAATTGTGTGTATTACCTGTATCCATTTGAAACTATTGTATTAAATATAAGCAACATGTCGAATTTATTGTTTTAACTGGTGTCAAGTAGATTATTGTTAATAGATATAAGGATGTAATCTTTAAACATGTCAAGGAGTTTTAAATATTTCTGTAAGTACCTCTCACCAAGGATGTACTAAGCCAAAACGAGCACGGTGAGCGGTATTGAAGGACATTCGGCAATAATGTCCTTAGTGGGCGGTATGTTTGGGTTATAAAAGAGCGGCCGAAATCATAGCGAATTAATTATTAATTGAATACCGGGTAATTAGTACCTACTTGAGCGATAGATGGCGTTGGCGTCGAATTAGAAGTCGCTATGGTTTCGTTACCGCTCGAAGGATATAGTCTAGGATAGTAATTTTGTTTGTTGAGCAGTACATACACAGTTCATTGTGATTCGGTACAAGTTTTATTATACGCGATTCATTACCAATCCAGTGTTTTGTTCACTACCCGCTTAGAAGTCGATCCTCGTTCGTTCACATAGACAATATACAATTTTATTGTCTGTAGCATGGACAAGCGTTGATGTAGCGTCGGGTGTTAGACAATCGTAACCTTTAATGAGTTATCGTAAGAAATACGGTCTTCATTTACTTAATTGTTTTATTCTAATTTATTGTTTTTTACCGCATTCTCTATTGGAATATTTTGTGTCCGTGGTATCACAGCGGGCCCTATCAGAATACCAGCGCTGCGGTATTTATTTTTTATTAAATATCGCAGCATCTTGCTGAGATAAGGCTCCTACATACTGACGCGACTTGTCGCACGACGCGACGCGACACAAAGACACCGCGTGTAGCGCTACAAGCGGTGCCTTTGTGTCGCGACGCGTCGCGCGACAAGTCGCGCCAGTATGTAGGAGCCTATAGGAGCCTTTTTGTCCTCGCACAGGTCTTCTATTTATTTTTTTAATGTTTTCATGATTTTCTTAGTTTTATGTCCTTTTTTATTATTGTATTTTCTGTGCGTGTCCCAAATAAATATTTTTTCTTTTTTTCTTTCTTTCACGTTATCCGGGCACTGCTAGGTCTACTTCCTTTGGGGTTTCTTCTCGAATTCATCAACGAGAGTCCCTGCAACTCTAAAAAGTTGACCGTTGAGCATTTGCCCCCTGTGATTCCTGCGCCCCAAACCGAACGGTCTTACTTTCGTTTCGCCGCGTTGCTTAAATGCCTACTTCGTTTGGTCTACTCTGACTTAATTTCGGATAGGCACTTATGAGAAGGTCGAAATTTGTCAATTTGCCCTTTGTTATAATTAGTAGTAGTTAATTAAGTTCATACCTATTTTACTGACCTCAAATTGTTTTTGATAGTAGTATTTTATAAGTATTTCCACGGGCAAAATCAAACAGTGATAAAGATAACTTTTGCGTCACATCATTGGCCGACTTTCTACGTATAAAGTCCTTGGCATTCTGGGCACATTAAAAATTTTACGAATTTTTGATTTCACTAATTTTAAGACAATTAATGGCTTCTTTAGTGTGGAAAAAAAACAGGGTGTTAGACAGTGCTATCCTTACATATAAAACAAAGTCCCCCGCCGCGTCTGTCTGTCTGAACACGATAAACTCAAAAACTACTAAACGGATTTTCAAACGGTTTTCACCATTGGACGGAGTGATTCATGCAGGAAGGTTAAGGTGTATAATTAGTTAAAGGTTTTGTGTAAATTTGCTGAAATATGACAATTATTGTTGAAAATCTCGGAAAAAATCGTGCCGACTGGGAGCTTTACTGGTGTGCGCTGCGTAAACCATACAAGATAAGATCTACAAGGTTCTACATATTAAAATATTTAACAAAAAGGTCGGTGATAGCATATGTATACCTTCTAAGGATGACTCACAGTAACCATTTTTATCTTTCAGAATTTGATAATTATTGTATCAGACGTACCAAGCGAAGGGCAAGGGCACTACCTACCTTTTCTCGAAGAGCTTCGTCGTTTTTTTGAACCCTCGTAACTTGGGTTTTTTTTTTATTGGGTGGGAAATCATCAAATAACTTCTCCCGCTCTGGGCGGAGCGGGAGGGTGTGTCAGACTCTTACTGACTAAAACCCACCCGTATTCCATTGCCTGTGTTGCCAGGGACCTCGGTAACCCTTTAGTACCTTCCCGCAACCCCGACAGGCATCGGCCCTAGTGGACCCCTACACTTGTGCTGACGACATCTCTTTGAGGCGCGCGTGGAATAAGACGCGCCGTCGACCCGGGCCCGGTCCTTACCGGACGGTGAGCTACCCATTGCTCACCGTCCGCAAGCCCGCGCCTACGGTGGAAGAAGAAGAGAAAAAAAAAGAAAGAAGAAATTCGCCCGGGATTCCCGACGCCCAGGGCATCTCCTGCGGCAGTTAGGGGCGAGAAGGCGCGAAATTTGCCTTTCCCTCAACCGTCGCGCCTGCTCCTTCGCGAACACACTACGCTGACGCCGCTAGGGAAATCGGCGCGCAGCACCCAGTTGTATCAATGTCCCACAGATGCGGCCCTAGGACCGAAATCTGTGGGACACCGCACGACATCTCTTGCCGGTTCCACACCCCCCTGGTGACCGGGGTAAATGACGGCCCTGTCCGTCAGATAGGCCTCGACCATAGGACAGAGCTAGGTTGGCATCTGGTGGTACCGGAGTGCCTCCCTGATGCAACTCCAGGGCAGGGAATTGAAGGCATTGGTGATATCTAGAGACACCGCCAAGACGACCCCACCCAGGGCAACAGCATTCCCCTTCGCGAGGGCTCGCACGCGCATGATGGCATCCACGGTAGAGCGCCTCCTGCGGAAACCAACCTGTCTCTCCGCCAAATCCGGCCCCACCCACACCAGCTGGCCGACGAGCGGTCTGCAATGACTCTTTCAAAGAGCTTGCCCACATCGTTGAGGAGCACGATGGGTCGATAAGCGGACGGAGAGTCCGCAGGGCGCCCTGCCTTCTTTATGAGGACCAGTTTCCCCGTCTTGCAACGAAGCGGGAACTGGCCCTTCTCCATGCATGCACTTAGGAGCCCCCTTGGTCGAGGCCCGAGAGCCTCCAAGGCCAGGACCCAGGCTTTCCTAGGTAAGCCAGGAAAGTCGGGTAAGTCGGGTCCTGGGCCGGTATTTTTGGCATTCAGCCCACGTACCGCCACTCTCATCTCTACCTAGGTTACATCCGGAGCATCGTCGTCGTCGTCGTCGTCGTCGTCGTCGTCGTCGGCGGTGTGGTCCGCATCGGGCACCGCAGCAGGCGGAGCCATGGGCGTGGCGGTGTGTTCTTCTCGCGAAGGGAACAGAGTGCTCAACACGTCCTCCACAAGCTGGGACTGGAGACTCTGCGTCAGCGGGGGAGCCCATGAGCGGAGTTTATATCCCGTACCACTTTGTACGGGCATCTACACGGGTCCTTGTTCAGAATCCCCAGCGATTTCTCGCGGGCCGGTCCCCTGGCCCGCAGGATCTCCACTTGGAGGATGGTCTTCGCCGCTCTGTACCCCTCGTACAGCTCCGCCTGAATGGTTTCCGTATCCGGAGATCGAATACGGAGCCTGCGGTGCCTGGTGTATCGGCGTCACACAGCAACGCACGCAGTGCGCAAAACCGTCAGCTCCTGTGACCACCAGTACACCTGGCGCGAGGCAGGTCCAAGCTGGACTCGGGGCATTGCCACGTCACATATTTCGGACATGGCAACCACTCCGCCTCGTCGTTGATGTCAGCAGGCCTGTCCGGTGGTGACACCTAGGCCTGCACGATCGAAGTTTCCAGGAGGAGCTCCCGGTCCAGCAGCTTTAGCTTCTTCAACAACTTGGGTTTGGATTATACCAAAAAAGAAAATTTCCGGGATATGATGTCAATAGTAGACTTATTAAACACATAAAGTTTCAATTGCATTGCTCTTATACTTTACATTTTATTGATATCTAAAAAACCCTGATTTCGTTACTGACCCTCTCACTGATGATCATCAAATTCTTAGGGTACTTCCTGAAGTCCTAGAAAGCTCAAAATTTGGAATGTAAGTGAGTATGAGTACACAAACAACAAACAATTCTAAAACTTGGAACTATTACCCCCCAACCCCTTAAACTAGAGGATGGAACTTTGTATGAGACTTCCGCAAATTTTGGTGATAGAGCTCTAAAAATTTATTTAGGGACTCCTTGTAATAAATAATAGTAAAATAAACCCAAAAGAAAGAAACAAAATAACAAAATAAAAAAATATTGTCATATGCAACTAATAAAAAGAAGTGAAAGCCCACCAAAATATTTTCATGTAAAATGTTGCGAAGACGAGACCATATGGCTCGCTCTGTCAAAAAGTTATCAAATCTTAGTAGAACCAAGCATTTAGCTCTAAACGCCCAAACTTTACAAGCCCTAATTTCACAAACTCTACACCTTAGTCAAAATATGTGGCTTGGCCGTTTCGTTACTACAAGAACTATTGTGTAACAGAAAAGTAATGAACAGTGAATACATTTTTCACCTTACGCCCATGTGAATGTCTATATATATATACAGGGTGGATTTTTGAGATGGGGCAGTAAGGGCAGGTACCTTAACCGTTGTCGCTACAAGAAAATGGTCTTAGGAGACCGTCCTTAACTTTATGAGATATTATAATATATAATACATTCAGAGATTTTGAAAAAGAATGTACAGTGGTCAAGTAAATGGGTAGTTTTCACAAAAACTTTTTTGATGCCAGTCGATCCCGTTTCAAAAAACTTTATTGGACCAACTGAGGTTTAAGTACTAGAAAAGTCAGAAATTGCAAAAAACTATTCCCATACATTTTGTAGGAAATTAGAATCCAACTTTATTTTTTACTATGGATAGACAGACTGGCCAAAAATAAACAAAAAAGATGAACTTCAAATTTCGAACGAATATGCGTTATAGTTTAATTTTCACGTCTCATGCTCTAAACGTTCATCTTTATTTTAGTGCATAAAGTAAACTTTTTTCTAAGACTAAGATAGGCCATTTTACAATGGCTTCTTTCATGCACGAGTTGTACAATTTATTATTGGTTTGAGAACAATAATATTTACAGTTTGTTACTTTCAAAAAAACTTTTCCCATACATAGGTTTTTTGCGATGTCTGACTTTTGTAGCGGACAGGCATTTTTAACGTTTCCCATACAAGTCAAAAAGTTCTAAATTATTTGAGGCTTTTTTTTTCTCGGAAATAACAAACAACGAACTATCTTGTTCTTAAAGCAAATAAATGTATAACGCGTATTCTTTCGAAGTTTAAATTTTTTGTTTATTTTCGGCTAATCTGTCCATCATAAAAAAGTAAGTTTGGGTTTCTTTCCTATGAAATGTATAGAAAAAGTTTTTTGCGATTTCTGACTTTTTCAGTACTCAAACCTCTGTTGGTCTAATAGAGTTTTTTGATCCCTGTAAGAAACAGGATCGAATGGCACCAAAAAAAGTCTTTGTGAAAACTGCCCATTTTCTTGATGACTATACCTTTTTTTCAAAATCTGTGAATGTAGATCTAACTGTCTCAAAAAGTTAAGGACGGTGTCCTAAGACCTTTTTCCTGTAGCTACAACGGTTAAGGTAGCTGCCCTTAAAAATCTACCCTGTATATATACTACTAATAAAATAATACTATCCTTACAAATTATAAAACAAAGTCCCCCGCCGCGTCTGTCTGTATATCTGTCTAAACGCGATAAACTCAAAAACCACATAACGGATTTCCTTAAAATCCTTATTATGACGTTATGTTTAGTACCATTTTTTTTGAGGAAGCTCTGTACTGGCAATTTATTATACTATTTTATATTTTTTATGGTATTTATATTTTAGTAACGCCTAGTTGACGGAGCGCCGCTTGGTGGGGCTCCTATTTATATCTGCAGTGTTTAAAGGAACCTAACACGATGGGGATGATGGAGGCTCGTTCGCTCAGTTGAGCCCCCTCCGAAACCCCTTCGAACCTAACCTGGCCGAGTCGGGGTACCCTAAGTCCCGAGATCGCTTCGCTCGCTCTTGAATCCTAAGTTCTCATTGCCTTTTTACTAAGTGTGTCGGGACTTGGGGCACCCCGACTCAGACAGGTTAGGTTAGAAGGGGGTGCATTCAATTGCTTCGCTCGTTCACTAGACCCCGCCATCCCCTCCGAACCTAACCTGTCCGAGCCGGGGGCCCCAAGCATCGTTGCCAGATTTTTTTCGGTAAGGCGGGATTTTAAAACCTATAGAGTAAAAAATGCGGGATTCATTCGTCGGAACTGGGACATAATATAAAACCGGCCAAGTGCATGCCGGACCACGTACAATGAAGAGTTCCGTAAGTGGGAAGTTGATATGAATTTATCCCAGAAACAAACTTAACATTGTAGTTCAAAAACATGTTCTCCTATGCATCGATATATGCCACGGTCAAGTGTCCAACTGCAAATTTAAGCTCGTTAACTTGTACAGCTCATTTAGCTGTGATTGTTTTCCTTTTAATGTCATTATATGTACTACAGCCATGTTTTCACATCTCCATATTCCTTACTCCACTCCTCCATACTCCACAAGACTCTAATCCTTGAATCGAAAAGTGACGTTGACAGACCCACAATATTTTTGAACAGCCTATCTAACGATATTCCACACCATGGAATAGACGAGAGTAAAAAATATCATCCCCACATTACATGCAAGACAGGTACACTAAAAATAATGTTTTTTCAAGGTTTTATTTTTGCACCTTGTCGGCGTGATTAATATGTATACCTATACCAAATTACAGATTTCTAGTACTAAGCGTCTCTGAGCTACAGCCCGACAGACAGACAGATAACATACGATTCATTTTGAACAGTGCGTTTGCGTTTCATTTCACCTTCAGCAGATACCATTAGGATAAAAATAATAGCTTTAGATTGTCACACAGCCCGAAATTTTGATAACAAGTCTTACCAAAGGGTATCGTATTATCCAGTAACTGGATTGTGGAGGTCAGCTGCATCCGGTTACACTGGAAGCCAACCCCAAAATGAGGGGAAAAAGCAGGCAGATGATGATGAGATTGTCACAAAATCAAAATTTCCGTAGTTATTCACACAAAAAAGCTCAAATCACTGTGAAATTGATACCCAAAGAAAATAAAAATAAGGTGAATTTTCAATAAAAAAACAATTGTGTCTACTTATTATTTGCAAAATCAAAACGCATTATTAAAACTCCATAATAATAGCAACACCTACGTCTCAATAAAATAGTACAAAAGTTGAGGTTATTTTATCAAATTTTGATATTTTTTCAGAAAGTACACGAGTACGAGTTTTTTTTTTTTGACAAAAACTTGAAACTTCGTGTGGTTGTTATAAAAGGACATTGCACAAAAAAAAAAAGAAGAGTACAACAAGTCCCGTCTATAAAGGACGAGCCATATTTTATGTGAAAACAAGGTAGTTGTCGATAAAAGTTATATTCAAAGTAGTTCATAAGTAGTAGTTCATAACACCTCGATAACACTTACAATATTTCAGAATTCGTCACAACTTTTTCGCATTTTCAGAGCACAAACCGATCTTTTACGAATTACCGTAATATACATAGACTGGCCAGACGAGATAGGGAATATTCATGCAAAATTTTAATTTAATATGTATTTTATATGTATCTAGTAGTAATATTTGTGTGATGCTGGAACATACATTCAGACAAACAGACAAAAAGACAAACACACAAAAATTCTAAAAAATATGTTTTCGGCATTAGAGTCGATCCCAAATCCGTAGCGATTACTTTTTAACCGACTTCCAAATAGGAGGAGGTTTTCGATTCGGATGTTTATATTTTTTTTTGTGTATTTTCGCCGATTTCTTCGTCAATTGTAGCCTCAATTTTTTTTTTTTTTTTGGAGGTTTATACTCCCGAGGTGGTCCCATTGTCACCAAGACATAATCTAATGAGGGGATCCTATGGAAATCGAGGGAAATCCTCAAATTTTATAGGCCCACCTATAACGATTTGGGTATTTTTATAGTAACTTGTGCATTTGCTCTCGGAAAGCACCATTTAGTGAAATGGAACTGATGATGAAGACTACAGATGGCCACCGGAATTCGATTGATTAGGTACTTTAATATGGTTGCTAAGACATTTATGCTCGTCACAATGCATATGGTGAGTGGCAGTTCTCCTGGTTTTTACCTGGAGAACTCCTCAACAATTAGGGCCGATTCACACCGGAATGGCAGCGGCCGGCGGCCTCCCGACACCACGCGCCTGGTTTCCTCTTGACCAGTTTAGTTTCTACATTCGACAAGCGGCGCGGCGCACTATGGAAAATATAGGTCGATATCGGATCAAAAATCTGTAACTTCAAATTTTTGTCGTATCGTGATGAAATTTGGCACAAATATGCAGTAATGTTTAGAGATTCAAATGATGTGTAGTTTATAGTGTTTTCTTGTATATCTATGTATGTTTTTTTGCATAGAATGAAAGAACTGGGAAAAAAATACGAAATATAAGTTACGAATACAAGTTTATAATGACTAAAAATATTAAACTATGGTTAATTACAACAAGCAAAGTAAACAAAAAATATATATGAAAACAATTTACTAAATTAAAATCATATTACTAATAGGTACATCCTATACTATGGTTTCAGGGAATGATGTAGCTAGGTACAAATATAAGTAATAACTAAATATAAATATTATTTTTAACTTATACCACTTCCGGATCAGGGTCAGTAAATGTGGGTTCACTTTCAGGTGCCACGTTTAAAAGACTTAGTGCCTCTTCTTCAAGATCTTTTACATGTCTTACTACGGTTTTCTCAAACTTGTTATACATGGATCTGACGTGTATAAAAGCGTTTTAAAGACATTTTCGTTTGTAGCAGATCGGGAACATTTTCTGGCATGATGAAGTCGTATGTTTCTGTAGTCTTTGTTGCGAGACTCTTGTGCGTCTTCCGATAGCTGTCCAATAGGAAGCACCGCAAAATGTTTGGTAACGTTTTCTCCGTGTATAAGTATTTTATGAATACGAGTAATTACGACTGGTATTATATGCCATCCTCCGGGCATATAATACCAATCGTAATTACTTACATAGATTCTTGCAGTTTCTATTGCATATTCCCCGAATTTTTCAGGGTCGATCATCATTCCAGAAGAAAGAACTTGCAAAATAATGTATAGGCGTTTAATCATTGCCTCATCTACACCTGTTATTTCCGATGAGCAAGTGCTATTATAGAAGAATCTTCGTGCGGTATTGCCATCGTTCGTATTCCCGCTAACTTGCCGAGGGTTGTCGACGATTAATCCCAACTCCTCCCTGAAAGGTTTTTGAACAAGTTCTTTCTTTTCTTTTTTTCTTCTCTTATTTTCTTCAGTTGAAGCAGACCAAGTTTTAAACGAAAGATTATAGGAAATATGCAATATCATTTCCATGCAGCGAATCCAGGCGTGTAAGGTGGACAATCCGTATTGGTAGGCGTTTTCGTTTTCAGGTCTGGCAGATACTTTCGGTAGGTCATTCATTAGCCATGGAGTAGCCCCACATATCGTGCACGTGGAACGAGATGGAGTATCTGTAAGGACCTGAGCCACTTTTCCATCGATCATCGTTAGAAATAGTTCATGCTTCACATTTACTACAACACCATCTTTGTTTATAAGTGATGCTTGTGCAGCCCTAATTTGTTTGTTAATATCATCTACAACTGCCTTGGTTTTTTCTGGAGTTTCCTTACAAAACTATGGGTCTACAAAAACGGACACATGAAGGTACCGGATTTTGCCAAACAACGGATCCCGATTGCACATCAACTAATCTGATGGGGACTAATGAAGTGGTGAACAAATTGGCATCTGAAATTGTTTCCGACTCTTCTGCAAGTATTTGCTTTGACCAGATGAACCATCACATCCCCATTTACAATAGAGGATCAATGTTCTATATTGTTTTTGAAAAACAGAATCGATTTTTTAAATTCTAGCAGCAGTATGATCCAATAAATCTTGGATACTAATCACTTTAGCATAAGTATTCGTGATTTCTATTGTAGAAGATGGTGGATAACAGGATCTTTTTATTTCTTGTAGTTTGTAGTAAGGCGGGAATATACAACACTTTCGTTCGTTGGTTAAGTTTTTCAGGTACATGTATTGTGCTTTTGTTAGATCCAAATCTATAAAAGCACTCAATGCTTCCGTATCGGAAAGAATCTTCATCTGGTCAGAGTCGTTCCACTTACTTGAGATATCTAATTTATTTTGAGTGTCAGCAGTTTTTAGTTCTTCGACAAGATGAGCTTCTGTGTACTCACGGAAAGCCCGTAGTCCCTGCACATAGGCGTTTTTTATATGCTCGAAGCCATATTCTTGGAGTAGAAGAGTGTTAAGCCACGCAAGTTCTTCCTCGCTGGCCAGATGTTGATGGCGTAGAATATTGTTCAGAATCCGGTAAATTTAACGGATACCTTGAGTCCAACCAAGTACAATACTTCTGTAAAAATGTTTCTTTTTTCCGAGATGCCAGGGCCCAGTGCTTGTTGAATGTAGGAAGAATGTGCCTTTGTATGTCACTAATTATAAAACACAAGTTGTTTCCACTAAAACTTTGGATAATGATTCCATGGTCTTGCCGCCCTCGATATAGGGGATTATGAAGTCTCGTTTGGTATAGCTGAATGAAGACATTTTAACACTTCACAATCTGCAGAAAAATAATAGGCGTAGATGAGCTTTGCTTCACTTGAAGTTACACTGATGTAGATGGTTCGAATAGTTTTTGCTTCCCTTTATATACTTATTTTACAATATCGAATCGGTACCTACATCATTATTATCTTGTAAATTCCCACGCAAACCGAGTGCAAAGAAGAATGACCATTTTTCACCTGACTATGTATAGAAATGAAATAAATCTTAAAATTGAGCTAATTTAATCGTATATTAATTACGCTTATCACAATGTTAAAAGAAACGCAAGAAATTTTTTTTTTTAATTTTTCTTAATGCTTACTCTACGTCAAAGGTATTATTATTATATATTTTACCATGTTTTGGACGCATCTCAATTACCCTGAACGCATCTCAACTACCCATTTTTTATGACGTTCCATTTTACACACTGCTACTTGACTTTTTCAACTCTATTTCTAAGTTTTATACATTATTTTTCATTTTATTTAATCAGTAAGTACTTTTTTATTCGTCTGTGTATAATAAAAATTAATTAAAAACAACAAAATAATTAAATTAATTAATCATGCAGTATGTATTTGTGTTCGGAAGAGTGAAACGGATTTTTTTTTTGACATTTGACAGTTCTGCGATTGTTTGGTCGGTTGACGGACCTTAGGATGTTGCGCTCACGTCATGACATTAGTGTTGTACCTTGGATCCAGATCCAGATACCTAGCCCATCAAGAAAATATCTCTGCTCCAGCAGAATTTCTGGATGACGTAGTTATAAGAGATTTAGATGAAAATGATGATAATTAATAAACCATTTCACTTTAACATAGTGTTTTATTTGGTTTTCCCGTTTTGTTCATCAGGTAGGTACCTACATATGTATGTAAGTATGTACCGCGGCCAATAAAATATGTTGGGTAGATAAGTGATCACTTTTGACAATACAAGAACTGAGTTAGACTTTCTTTAAGTATATAAACTATCTCAACTGTCGTTTTTTACTAAAATGTAGTTAATAACTGTGAAGTTACTTATGGTACTTATGTGTTGGTTTCAAGGAATTCACAAAGTAAAAAAGACGTTTTACCATAGCTAGATAAGTGTTCTTATTTTAGACTAAACTTCGAGCTTTAATAATTAGTTCTATGAATGAATGAATGAATGAATCGAGCTTTAATAATTAGTTCTAGCACATTTATTTCTGTATTATCTACTCGGTAACGGCAAACCCTAACCTAAAAAAGTAACATTAATATTTTTGGTTTTCGTAGCGTTTAAATCGTAAAAATGACAATAATACATTATTGTCTAAACTTATAGGTAGTATTTCTACTATTACTGCATATCTGTACCAAGTATTTTTTTCACAATATGGTATTGAAACATGTATACGCAAAAGACTTGAGTTTGGCACTTCTGTCTTCTATGTATTTCTACCTATGAAAAAATAATAATTTCGCGCATTAAGTGAAATAATCCTAATGAATATTATAATTTGACTTTTATAAAACCTAATAAAATAGCCATATTAGCCAAATTATGATATTCGTAAAAAGCATTTTTGATATGCGCTTGTTCTACCATTTTCCATATTGCGGGGCCGCGAGCGGCTTCGCGTCACTCCGTGGGCAGTACCGCTGCCAAGACGCGCAACCATTTCGGGCTTTTCAAGCGATACTGGTCTTTTAATTATGTAGATAAAATTTTAAATTATTTTACACTGAAAGTGCTCGCCGCGCCGCTGCCGGCCGCTGCTTTCCCGGTGTGAATCGGTGAATAACGTCCCTGCATCGAGAAAAGCAAATTTAAAAGTGATGAGCAGTTGACATTAGGCTATTGTAACTCAGATAAATTACAAACTGACCCACTAAAAAAAGGAAAAATAAAAAAACGACTTCCAAAAAACACTACAAAGTGAAAAATAACTTTAATTTCGGAAGTCGGTGGTAAAAAACTAAAATACCGATCCAAAGACACCGACTTCTAAAATAGTTATTTTTCACGTTGTAGGGTTTTTTTTTTTAAAAAAAAATATTTTTCCTTTGTTTAGTGGGTCAGTTTGTAATTTATCTGAGTTACAATAGCCTAATGTCAACTGCTCACAACTAACGTGTTTTTTGGAAGTCTTTTTTTTTGTAAGATTTTATTATACCTACTAACAACTATGTGACTTGTTCATTGTGTCGACACTGGCATAAAGCGCCTAAAGTCAAATTATTAATTCACTGGAGTAATCTGACATGTGCTAGCTGTCACTTTGTGTAATAAAATGGTTATATTTATTATATATAAATCTATTATTATACATATATATTACACATACAGAATGGAAACCACATATATGCAATAAATGACACCACAAGTAATACTAGCCCACAGAAGTATAGCAAAATTAAATATCTAATGAAAAATGATAAATTAAAAAAGTGAAATTTTCAAACAAAATTAACACAAATTCACTAAAAGTAAACACTCTGTTTAGACAACGTACCTTGACGTCGGGCAGAGCGGCAACGATGCACGCGGGTGGCATGGCGCCATTTTTGTCGGCACCGCACCGGCGCGCGGGCATTTTGATTCATTTTGACAATGTGCGACGAAATTAACCACGTTTTTATTTCATTATAACTGAACTGAACTAAATAAATTCAATATTGCACATTAGTTAACAAACAAAATTTATGGAAACTTAAATTTTCAAGTTTTCAAAATGTTCACCACGTGTTTGAATGCACAAGTTACATCGCCGCACAATGTTTTCTCGAAGCCTGCTCATCAAATTTCGTTCAGGATCCAGCGCCATGGCTTTTAATTTGTCAAAGGCGGCGCCAATACGATTGCACAGTTCATTTTCGGTTTCGGAGGCCCGCGAGTAAACTTCATTATTAATAAAGCCCCATACAAAGAAGTCGAGAGGAGCGAGGTCGGGCGACCGAGAGCTGGCCACCTGTGGGGGCCATAGCGACCAATCCATTGTTTGCCGAATATGGTTTTAAGCCGCTCTCTTGCAAGGAGTACGGAGTGTGGAGGAGCTCCGTCTAACGGGAACCACACCCGGTTGCAAGCTACCACAGACAATCCTTCTAAATATTCTGTTATTGGGCTTTTAAGAAAATCTAAAAACTTCTGTGCCATTCAGGTTTCCGTTAATAAAAACAGGGCCGATTATTTGATCTCCGTGTATGCCTGCCCAAACATTAACGGAAAAGCGGTATTGATGAGCTGATTCCCTAAATAAATGGGGATTCGTACGGCTCCACTGACGCATGGTTTGTCGGTTCCGCATGCCGTTTCGATTAAGGTGCTTTCATCTGTCCAAAACACTTCTAATAAGAAACGCTGGTCTTTAGATAATTTTTCCAGTACCCAGTGGCAGTAAAACTCTCTAATCCGCTTATCACGGGGCAGCAGCGCCTGCACCTTAGCATATTTATAAGGTGTTCCTTTTCAGCACTCGATGTATTGTTTTATGGCTCCCTCTAAACACACGCCCAGCTTGTGTAAAGCTGCAGGTTGGGTTTCGATCGAAATGGTCTAAGACTCGTTGTTCAAAAGGGGATGGAACGTGACGCGGAGCAACTCCTTCATGAGTGTTGGGCACTATGTGCTGATTTTCTCTGATCCTTTGGACAGGTTCCAGGATTGTCCGGACACTCGTAGGGCAGATGCGAGTTGTGCTTTATCTCTCACGATAAGTACGTAGAGTTAAAGCTGAATTTTGGCGGCATTGGCCATACAATAAAACCATGTCTGTATACTCTGCAGCACTGTAAAAATGCCGTCGTCTTGGCATTTTTTTAAAAAACACGTACCTACGCGTACACACAAAAGTCAAATACTTAAGTGTCAATTTCACCGTAAAAAATAAATACAAATAAACTTAAAAATACAATTTACACACACACAAAGTCAAGTAGCTAGTGTCTATTTCACCATAAAAAAAATGTAGATATTAATTGTATTTATTAGTTTAATTTGCTAAAATCACTTGAAGCAATGCGCGCAAGTAGGTATGACATCTCTGCGAACGGCACACGTACACTATCCCGGAAGAATAGCGGCCAACTGACAAAACGGAACTTCCGAAATGACGAAAAAATAAATGTCATAAATAGGGCAAACGGCGCGGCTGAGTAGCAAACGGATAAGTAGGCACAATTTTTTTAATAGGTTGCTTCCTATACACAACATGTAAAAACAATTCATAAATCTTTATTGTTTACTACTCTACTAATTTTGTCTCTAAATCTACATAATAATATTTAATAGTAACACACTTTAACAAAAAAGCTATTTAGCTTTAAATACTAGGGGCGGTGTTTTTAGAATTATCGTGCTGTTATGATAATTCTGCCTAATGCCCAGGGTATTTGAAGCTAAACAGCTTTTTTGTTATACCCTTTAAAATAATCTAGTAGTCGACAACAGGTGTCCTTCCCTGGGAAGGGTGCGGGCGCGAGGTGCGCGCGTATCCCGTGCCCGCGGAACGCCTTTGAAGAACGCCCACCGGCGTTCTTCAAAGAACTGCCACCGATTGTGAACCTACCGATTTTACATTTTAGGCAAATAAATAGAATAGGTATGTAACAGCGTCGTGATAGTTTGCACTACGTGGCAACGTCGCTTTTTCGCTTTTCAAAATTCATTCAAGGATTCAAGTTCATTGAATTATTGACCTAGTGGTCCAATTCTACAGAGTGTTCAATGAACAATGGCGAGGTTTTACCTTAATGTTTTAGGAAGCGTCTAGATATTTAACTTATGTAAATCTTAGTCAAATTATAGTATGTTTTTTATCCATAATTACTTTTACATGTGCAACTTTAGGTTAAATTATTTATGTAATGGACTTTTATTTGATTCAGTTCATATCCGGTGCCTGCTTTATCTGTGGAAGAAAATATTTTGTATCACCAGAGTTACCACTTTATGAAACTAACAGACAAAACTCGGTAAAAAAAAGGCTATAGTATTTTGAAAAGTGCTTCCCTAGCCTTGTTGGACAACAAACAAATCTAACCATATCACATAGTTACTAATTACGTGTTGGACTTGCATGAATAATATTTTATAAAGATAAAGTAATTATTTATTAATTAATCAACACTACCTACTAGTTGGAAATTAAAGAAAATACTCTGGCAACGTTTTGTGAGAATGACATTTTGACTATACTGCTTGTTGTTGTTTTTCAGTCTATCTAGCTTTGCTTGCCTAAGCTACTGGTTGTTGTTGGTTTCGCAGTTTATTTTCCGGTTTTCTTATCTATCCTTATTATTGACCCACGCATTGCCCCCGGACTTGATTCTCTGCCTCATATGACAACTTGTGCTTTCACACGGACGATATGTGCTGTAACTGTAACAACAAATTGCTTTCTCTATACGGACTCCGATTGTGCCTCAAGATTTTTATTGTTGTCTGGTTGAAGATGGAAAGTCATAGCAGATCTACACGCATCTTATGCGTGAATTGTAATATTTGCGTCAATAATCTTCGTCGATATCGGGCCTTGGATCAAAACACTAGAGTTTGTACCTTGCTCTGCAAATGGGTTTATCAGAGTAGTATTTATCATAGATCTCTACCACACCTGGTGAAGAACTTCCAAATAGCAGCGGCTTTATTAAATAAGTTTGGTGCTCGCCTAAGAAATAATGATTATGCTCGAGAAATATTAAATATAATTAATGAAAGATTGAATTTAGGGAATAATCTGGCAAATGTCATAGAACAACACAATATGAACAGGCGATCAGCCAACTTCCAAAGTCTCACAGCAAACCGAAACAATGTTTTAGTCTTTCCTAACTTGGAATATAGAGACCTAATATTATTCTCCTTGGGAAAGTATCAAATACGTCAAGCTCGCTCATACTATGGCGAGGATATACGTTTCCATGGCGGATATAGGATTGAAATATGTAGTGAAATAATGAATTCCTCTGAGTACAGCTTACGAGGCAGTGGAGAAACTACTTTGATAAGAGGTAGAATAAAATCACGTCACATATCAAGGAAGCAGTACTTTGTTTATATTTTAATCGAAAATAATAATAATAGTAGATCGAGTATTGTAGAACATTGCTGCAATTGTTTAGTTGGTCGGCGTACTGTTGGTTGTTGCGCACACGCCATAACTCTCGTGTGTTATCTAGGATGGGCTAGGCATCAGGATAATGTATCAGCACCGGCAGTTTCTGGACGATTTTGTTATTAAAGAGTATGAAAAAAATATAATTCAAAATCTTGATACTTTAACTCTCTTAATAACCCTCATTAAAAAAAACAGAATCACCCATTGCGCATTATCGCGTGTCATGTCACTGTGTGCGTGAATGCGATGACCAGTGACGACAGCCTGTACGAGGCTCCGCCCACATTTCTGCGAAATGAACGCGGCACGTATAAGTTGAACTAAAATGGCGGTCGTTGCTGTATTATTTTAGCCCTAAATTCTGCATAGCAGTATTATCCCTGTTAGCCTTGTCTACCCAGGATTCATAAATATTATCGGGGATAAGGAAAGAGCCTCCATGAGTGCATTGAGGGCAATAAGCCGCTATACCTCCTATGCTGACTGGCTAATCTTTCCACAACGACATGAGCGATTTTAATGCAGATACTTAAGTTAGTTTATGCCGATAGAAGATAAGGATTAAGGGTCCCATTGTAAAACTTGGACCTATTTTATAATAATGCTATAGAAACCTATTATTTCGTATTTTAAATGTTTTTCTTTGACATAATACATCCATAATACATCAATCTTATTTTCATAACCTAAAAATACAAAAATGTTAATATCTTTTTTTTTCATGTCCCTAGAATGAAAAATAATAGTAATTATGTTTACGTAATTAACCCCCCTAACCCCTAAGGTTTTATTTTTTTTTTCAACATAGACGCTTCAAATCGATGCCAGGTAAAATATAGTATGGAAACTTGCCATTGTTCTTTACTCAAAATTAAAACTCTTCTTTTTGACGTAATTACTGGACCGATTTCGTTCATTTTTTGTATACCGTCAGAAAAGGCGATAACAAGTATGTGGTTTCATTTATTGCATATAATATATGCAATAAATGAAACCACATACTTGTTATTATTATGTGGTACCCATAGTGTATACAGGCTAGTGTTCTGTGGGCTTTTTTTTTTTTTGTATGGGAATTCATCAAATAACTTCTCCCGCTCTGGGCGGAGCGGGAGGGTGTATCAGACTCTTACTGACTAAAACCCACCCGTATTCCTTCCTGTTGCCTGTATTGCCAGGGGCCTCGGTGACCCATTAGTACCTTCCCGCGAGTGTTCTATGGGCTGGAATTTTGTAATGCCACCTGGAAGGGAAAGTACTCTTAATACTAGATACTCTTAATATTAGATAGAAAATATTACTCAAAGAAAAATTTTACTTTATTTTTGAATAGAAAGAAAATAGGCATTCAAAGATTTTCAAAAATTCGCCGGGAATCGAACCGACTAAAATCTGTAAAAATTACACCCTGTACTTTTTATTACATTGATCGTTAGGATCAATTAATCTCAATCTTGATAAATTAAATGATAGGAAAACCAAATGAAACCAATCAATCAATTATTATTAACCTTAAATTATTTTTGTTATTTACAAAAAATGGTAAACTAACTAATTAGTTGCTCGAAATGAGCTCCATTTTCTTGGATACACAAATGTATTCTTCTAAAGAATTCATTTCTAGTAACCTTTAATAAGGTGAGCCTTTAAATCTTATGCGAATGTAAACGAGTTGAGAGTTGAAGTTCAGAATACGATACCACAACGTATCGTATTCTGAACTTCAACTCTCAACTCGTTTACATTCGCATAAGATTTAATGTAAATTTGATTTTTCACATATCCCCACAAAAAAATCAAATGGCCTGCGAGATCACCAGATCTTACAGGCCATCTGATTGTGCCGTTTGCACCAATCCAGGTATTAAAATGGTTAAGTAGTGATTCTGCTGTTATGGGCTAGAGCACCGTCATGCTGTAGAATTATTTGGTTTCACTCTTGCTCGGGGAAACCATTTTAGCTAGCACATGTCAGATTTCACCAATGAATTAATACTTAATTCCCCTTTACTGTTAGTAGGTACCTAGTTAAAAAAAAACTACTTTTAGACAACAGCTTTTTATTTACCAATATCAAAATTGTGTTTTTCTGTTAAATAATTAATTAAAACAAAATTCTTAATCTTACACAGAAAAAAAACTAATTTATTTCGTGATTTTCTACACAAAATCACCAAGTTTAATATTGGAATACAAATAAAATAATATTATTATATCAGATGCACTATTACTATTTATTACACACAATGACGAGTCACAAGTCACATATATAATTTGTTTTCCATTGAGGGGTAATGGACAAAGGAAAAAGATTGGCGTTACGCCAATCGGAACAGCTACAATTGCATTTATTGTCCGTTTTCTTCCTTTAACGGAGACTCTCCATCTCCTAATTCTTCAGCCTTTGGCCCATCAGGCTGAGTCCTCACTGGTCCTGTCTGAATTATTGGTACCACGCGTTCATTCGAAGTTTGGGAACTTTCTAGAGGCGCGGTGACGGTCAGAACTCCATCAGATGACAGACGAGACTGCACAGCGTTAATGCTGCACCCCTCAGGCAAGGCATATCGTCTCGTAAACTGGCGAGATACCCATCCATGTTCATCTCTCTTTTCGCCATGACGAGCCTCGATAACGACGAATCCATCAGCAGCTCTGACCGAAATGTCTTCAGGTGCAAAGTGCTGCACGTCTAAATTGATCTGGAACTTGGCCCTATCGGATTTTATTGTTGATCCAGAGTCTCGCAGCAGGGTTGAGAGTTGTCTCCAGGGTCGGTAGTACTCATTCGAAATTTGGGAATGTGGACTTACCATCGTTAAAATATCTTCAGGCGTTAGTGCCAAGGCAAAATGTTGGTCCGATAAGCGCCTGGGGCGGTCCATATCGAGAAGAAATGGGAACATTGACATATTTTCAGATTATTTTCAAGGCAAAAAGAAATGCCGTCAGCTTCTTCTGACGTTTCCGTACAATTTTTTAATGCGCATAGCGATCTGGGCAAACTATGGCTGTCTGTCTGGCCAGTCATTGCAAATATTCGTCAGCAAAAAGTTTACATATAACTGTGATTTTATTTATTTCTGAAAGTCATAGTGGATTTGCAACCGTGCAATATGTGCTTTTATCATTTCTGACGTGATGATGTTATCGTGGACGTACACGTCCACGACACGGCATCACGATAAGACAGGGAAGTAAACTGTATAGAGAAATAGTTTCAAGATTACTACGGACCATCTAAAACTTAGTGGTTCCTGCGAAACCAATATACATTTCGGAGAACTTATTAGCTAGGAATAAAACGCTCTTTTTTGGCTCGAGATGCAGTCAAATCGAATAACTATAAATTCTGCTGGATAGCAAGACCTTCGTGCGCGAGAGAAAAGTAAGAAAGCACTTTGAAGTTAAAACTGAGGCTGAACTTTTCACCATTTTAAAATACGAATGAACGAATTAGATTTTTCTAATTCGTTTTTAAAATAACTTATCAAATTACCCGATTCATTAATTTATTGTTTATTTCTGGTTTCTTTTCCACTTGCTTTTTAGGGTCCGAAAATCGTTCTTTAAATGCTGTGAAGCTAGAAAATGGTGCCATCAAACTGATCTGATGATGAAGCCGGAAGGTAGGCAACGGAACTCCGTAATAAAACAATGTATCCGAGCCGTGTTTGGGCTTATTGGAATTGTCATGAGATGCACTCTGGGTATAAATGATTTTTTGCCGACTTCAAAAAAAGGAGGAGGTTCTCAATTACCTAATCTATATTATAATATATTATTATGTTATATATGTTCGGGCATAACAAAGTTGTATGTTTCACACACAAAACACTGTCTCTCTCATTAAACATCATCATTACTTATTCTTGATCTTGTTTCATGTTTATGGCATATATATATATGTGTATAATATATATGCTGTATGTATTATATGTATTTATTGTATATGTAACTGGTACACCACTGACTACCTGCAGTATTGTCTCTCCTGGGCCCTTTAATCCATCCAAAGGTTGTCTGTAAAAGATCGCTTTTAGCGATAAGACCGCCCATTGTGTCACCCCTTGTAAAATTTCAACATTTGTATCTGTAATTTTTATGGTGTACATAATAAAGAGTATTCTATTCTATTCTATTCTATTCTATGTTTATTTGATTGTCACTAACACTGTATGAGTCACACTGTGTAGTTACTCTCAATAAATAATTTATTATTATTATTATAACTTATTTCTGTATGAACCGTTTTTTAGGGTTCGTAGTAAATAAGGAACCCTTATAGTTTCGCCATGTCCGTCTGACTGTCTGTCAGTTCGTCCCCGCTGTAGCTCAGATATGCTTAGTGCTAGAAAGCTGTAATTTTGCATAGGTATACCTACATATTAATCAGCCCGACAAAGTGCTAAAATAAAATCTTGTAAAAAAATTTTGAGTACCTCCCTTGCACGTATTGTGGGGATGATATTTTTTTTTTTAATCTATTCCATGGTGTGGGATAACGTTGGATAGGCCGTTTAGAAATATTGCGGGTCTGTAAACACTACTTTTCGATTCAAGGATCCGTTTGCGTAAATTAGCACTTTAATGCACAATAAGTAATAGTGCTAATTTTTAAACCGATGAAAAAACGGAGGAAGTTCTCAAGTCAACGCGTATATATTTTTATAATGTATGTTAGAGTCGAGGGGTTAGGCACGAGTCGGTGTTGTCTAGTTATACTAATAACATAGTGATTAAACTGTGTAGCCCCGCGCGACACCGATACGGAGTCAAACAATAGAAAATCAATTGTGTCTCATTAGCTGTCCTTGACCAATTAATTTTAAATCATCATGTTGTACAAAGGAGGATCCACCTATAATACCAACATCCTTGGAGGCCACTACCAGTCAGAAAGGGTAATCTCTTCCTGCTGGAACTCATATGGGCATACTAGACTCTTCAGTTGTAGTTGTGGAGGCTGGTCCTGCTCCACAACCACAACCAATTGAATAATTAACATTTGAAAATACTGTTGGAGCAGCTGAACATTGTAAGACTATCTTTGCATTGTATAAATTCAATCTACTTTGTATTATATAATTGCATTGCACAGGTGTGAGTACTATGTATAATGGAGCTACCATTTACCGGTTATGTAATTGACTTGAATGGGCCCTGGCGGCTGAGAGTATGTCATGCTCACTCAGATGTCTCGCTGATGGTGGCGCGTGTGTTGGATCATTTAGCTCCCTTCAAAATGGTTGAGTTGAATGGTGCTGATCCATGCGTCATGCTCGTGAACGGGCGCCGTTAGTTGGGACTGGTCACCTCTTAGCTTGCTCGGCTTATTTGTAATTATTTTATTTAGAAATTGTTTTTGTTTCTTTTGCTACTATGGATGCGTTTTTTATTTTACATCGTCCTCAGATTTAGTTATAATTTCAAAATTATTTTTGTACTAATCTTTATGTATGAATTTAATTTAAAAGAGTGTCCATGGAGTTTCTTGCCCGTTCTTCTCCATAGGTACCTACTACGCTTTGGAATGGGCAACTAGCTTCATATTTCTAACTGACCGACTCCTTGACAATTCAAAAGTGCCTGTAAATGGTTTAATTGAAATAAATGCTTTGAGTTTGAGTTTGGAGGTCACTCCGGATAACACTTTAAACTAGTTAGTAAGACAACAGAAGCTACCCCTTCAAATAACCTATTATTATTCGAGAACAATAAAAAAGCTACCTTCTGGCAAAATTACTCATAATATTAAAAACCAAAGGGTACGACTACTTTAAAATTGTTTAATCAAAATATCCAAGGTTGCTCTTCCAAATTACTGGAAATAGAATTGTTTCTGGAAAATACCAAGTTTGATGTCATTTGTTTAACAGAACATGGGCTACAAGATTATCAAGTAATGTCCATTAACTATGAAAATTATTGTGTAGTTAGCCTTTTCAGCCGAAAACGAATGATACATGGCGGGTCATTAATACTTGTTAAAAATTCTATTAAATCGAAAGAACGAAAAGACATCGTCGGACTGTCTGTTGAACACACCATTGAATTGTCCTGTGTTGAGCTTGATAAGCATGTATGAGGTCTGTATGCTATACAGACCTCCAAGTTGCCAGAATCTATCAATGTTTGATTCTGTAATGGAAGATGTGCTAAAGAAACTTAGTACTTGTACTTAATCATATTATGTGGTGATTTTAATATTAATTTATTAAAAAATAACTCAAATACTGTTAGATTGTTAACCCTGTTTAGGTCATTTGATTTGCCAAATGTTTTTATTGAACCAACCCGAGTGACAGCTTCTTCTGCCACTTGTATAGATCATATTTTTTGTAATTGTGATTACTTACACAAAAAAATTGTAAATAAGTTGCCATCTGATCACAGTGGACAAACAATAACATTTTGTTCCTAATACCTTTGCAAAAAAATCAAATAAGGTTTAGGCCAATTACATGTAAAACATTATAAAAATTAAATAATTCTTTGACCAGTAAACTATGTGTTCAGAGTTTTAATAATAAGTGACCCAAATAAGTTCTACGCCGCCTTCTTTTTACTATTAAAAACGAAATTTTGTGACACTTTTCCACTAAAGACTAAAGGTATTTATACAAAGTTCTTATTTAGTGATTGGGCGACTCCAGGAAAACGTAAAAACAGGGAAAAGCTTTTGAACTTTATGGCTTAAATCAACTTAGTTATAAAAAATAAATGCTTTCATTTTTTATAATTATATTGCTGTCAAAATATTCTAAAACTTTGTGCAAAATTGCTAAAGCTCTCTATATTAGCAATAAAATAAAATCTTCTTATGATAATATAAAAACTACCTGGCAAATAATGAAACAGGTAGGAAAAAACGGTGTAATACTAAATTTAATTTAGAGACTGCACATGGGCCTATCACTTCAGATGTAGAAATAGCTCAAAAATTTGAAAACTTTTTTGATAATAAAACCCTTAAAACCCTTAAAACTAACTTAACCCTTAAAACTACTGAAACTTTAAATTCCTCACCCGCGCTTTCTGCTTCCTTACTTAAAAAAATGTAAAGGCATGCCCTTTAGAGTTTAGGTTTCAGCATACAAACCCCCAGGCTGTTTTAAAAGTTTTTAAAGATCTTAAAATTAAACCAACAGAAGATTTCTGGGGAATGTCTGTAATAGTCTGTAGATCTATCATCGAAACCATTGCGCCCTATTTAGGTTTCATATTTAACACCAGTGTTGACCAAGGAGTCTTTCCAGATCTCATGAAACAGTAAAGTAGTTCCTATGTTCAATTCCGGTGATAGTAAAGAACCCAACAATTATAGGCCTGTGTCAGTTCTCCTTAAGACGCTGACAACACCTAAACCGCGGTCACTGTCAGATTGCATAGAAAAGAAAGAGAAGCGCGATGACACAAAGCTTGTAATTTATTGCAAAATATGAAGCAATTATCTATTTACTCAAAATTTAGTTGAGTAATCGAAAATAAAAAACAACCAAGTCCTGCATTCAAATAAGACGTTCATGTTATTAATTAAATACGTAACGTATGTTGATAATTAATACAGATATTTTAGATTAGAACTCGAGGTAAGAGGTTAGTTTAAAGTTAGTTTGTATCGATATTTTTTTCAAAACGTGTTTTGGTAACAACCAAGTTCTGGGAAATATGTTCAAAATTAACATCATTTTTTTCCGCTACCACAAACTATACAGATTTGACATTTTTTTTTCTTAAGAGAAGCCTATTTTGGTCATTGTTTGAAAAGTTGATGCTCAATCAAATGTTACGTCATTTTAAATAATCATTGGTTTTTATGATAAATGGACTGGCCGCTACAAAAGTTAGAAAGCGCAAAATACTTTTCCTATACAAGTCTATTATTTGAGGTCCAAATTTTTTTCATGTCAGAAATCACAAGCAACATGCTTAGGTAGGTACTAAGTAAGTACCTTTTTTATTTTTCTTTGTTTTTTTGGGTGGGAAATCATTAAATAACTTCTCCCACTCTGGGCGGAGCAGGAGGGTGTGTCAGACTCTTACTGATTAAAAACCACCCGTATTCCTTCCGTTGCCTGTGTTGCGGGGGCCTCGGTAACCCATTAGTACCTTCCCGCGAAAGTAAGTACCAACCTAAATTCTGTTCTCAAAGCAAATACAATTGTAACGCGGATTCGTTCGAAATTTGAAGATTTTTGGCCAGTGTTCATGGCCAGTCTATAATTATAATTGTTACAGCCTACTGTTATACTTATTATTTTAGTGATAGCCGTTCCTCAGGAATAATCTGTAAGAATCCATTAGTCATTGGGTAGTATAGTATATGCAGGAACACAAACAATGGGAAATTGCTACTGAAGACAGCGGAGTCAACCTCAGGACTGCTTCTCACACGGACAACAGAATGTCGCTTGTTTCCGCGTCAACAGTCCTGAGTCCCTGTATATTTTGACTAGTGAGACCAAAACTACAAACGTACCTGCGTAGTATTCAGGGAAGTTTTATCAAAATAAAAAACATTACGCCTTTATTCCCCGAAGGTTAAGGCAGAGGTGTGCTTAGTACACCCACATTTCGCCAGTTAAGTTTAGGTCCCATGTAATAGGGGGCGGCCTATTGCCATTAACCGGGCACAAATCTAGACTTCGGACTGTTACTGAGAAATTCCAGATGAAAAACCCAATAGCACTGCCGGACCCGGTAACCGAACCCAGGACCTCATCAGTAGCGTTTGCGACCACTAAACCAACTATTATTATTGTGGTGTCTTACGACTTTCACGCGAACTAAGTCGCGAGCCAGAAGCTTGTAGGTACCTAAGCAAATAAATTCAGAGAATGGATTGTTTGGAGACACAGCATTTGCAGCAAACCTTAGCAACATTTCTACTATGTACATTAGGTATATTAGGTAGGTACTAGCCAGTGGCGTAGCGTGTATTTTTGCCGCCCGGGGCAAATCCTAAATTTGCCGCCCCCCCCCCCCCCCCCCCCATTTTCGCAACTAAGGATTATTACAATGTAAGATTAGGGTAGGACTGTAAACTTGAAATTTGAATTAAAAAATAAACTTCAATAAACCCAATAGGCCGAAATCATTAAAATTGTCTTCGTACGATAAACCAACATCCCTACTTTCGTCGCCAAAAATGAATACTAACATTATACCTAGCAACAACATCAACATTTGAAGCAAACAACACTCACTTCATTCACTTCTAACATTATTTCTTCCTATTTTTTTTACGTCAAATCTATTTTGAACACCTTCCATTTGTCCCAGTGTCTTGAAATTCTTCATAAAAAAGTACATTTTCTCATTCTGTTATGAAATTAAACATAAACATTTGAAGGGTCAATCATTTGGAGAAATTTGACAGTTGGTGGTACCATGATGTGCTGGCGATTGTATCTATGTTGTCCTCTGATGACAGTACAGTTAGGATGACCTGACGCCGCCGCCGCACCCTATATTAGCGCCGCCCGGGGCCACGCTATTGGTACTAGTTACTACTGTTTTGTCTTTTCCTCACAAGCCTACCTACTACTTCAAGACACCATTAAAATTTCTTGTTTTACTACTAAATAGTACCAGTAGTAACTACATCTAACGCCATCTATTACATTTCTATTAAACAAAACTCTTTTTCTTAGTAAAACTAAGGAAGTTTTTTTATCTAGAGAAATCTATTTCGAGAAGTTTGATTGGAATGAAACTTCTAGAATTTGGTTGTCCGCTACTCGACACCAGGCGGCGCTTCAATGTCAGGGATAAAGAACATTCGAGTTTGTCAACAATGAGGCGGCGTGCTAAATACTGCTTAATGGCCTAACTAATAAAAAGCATTTATCCTTTTGTTAATTTTAAACTTTATATCACTGATTAATAGTAGAGAAAACTACTTTATTATTAAACGCTTAGTATTTTTTTCTTTCTCATTAAACATTTATTGATTCTAAGCATGTTTTCTCATTCATACTGCAAAGGCAAACTGTTACCATTACTGCCTTATGTTATCAACTAAACTGAGTTAATTAAAAACATTAAATGCACTAAAAGTTAAAACTTATCGTAATGTATTGTTTGTAAAACAAATTGAATATACATATCATGACAAAATGTTTCAAACATCTGCAACGTTCACGCATGCGCGAGTTTTCGCTCACGTTCTCGACTTACATTCCAGAAAAATCTATATGCTACTAGATGGCGCTGTTATCAATATAAATATGAAGCTGGGTTTTGACGATTCATTCGGTCAACGACATTCAAGCGAGCTACAGAAAGTAATCGGAGTGTTTTGAAGAGTTTTAAAGAAAACTATCAATCATTGAAGTTTACAATTGAACCAGAGTAAAGATTACTAAACCAGTGAAAATGTCTCTGTATCCATTCTTCATCGACTACGAGCGTCCCAGGCAGTGTCCTCGTCGTCTGCTGGACCAGCACTTCGGCTTGGGATTAACACCACAAGACGAACTAACCATCATTGCAGTCCCTAAAGCCAGTCGAGACTACTACAGACCCTGGAGGAACCTTCAAGCCGCAGCACAAGACACCGGTTCTACTATCAGAGAAGACAAGGACAAATTCCAGGTGAATTTAGACGTTCAGCACTTCGCGCCGGAAGAAATATCAGTCAAGGCTGTAGATGGTTTCTTAGTGGTTGAAGCCAAGCATGAAGAAAGGCAGGATGAACACGGATTTATTTCTAGAAGCTTCAGTCGGCGGTATGCGTTACCTGAAGGGATAGATGCAGACTCAGTGATGTCAAAATTGTCTTCTGATGGTGTTTTGTCGATTACGGCACCGTTGACACCTAAACCAAAGGTATCTAATGAGAGGGTGGTGCCAATCGTTCACACTGGGCCCGTGAAGAAGCAGGAAGGCAACAAGGAAGAACAGGGATAGAAGATAGAAGGTTCCTCAATTTTTTGTCATTCCGTGCTCTAGTGAATCTGGTGATTGTTGAGAATTTGCGATTACCTGATCTTTTTGTACTTAAGTGATTTTAATTTAATTAAATGACGTTCTAGTCGTTAAGTGCTATTACTTACATTGTTTTATTTCCTTTATGTAAACTACGAAATCCAGACAAAAACTCATTTCACCATAGGTACTGTTACGGGGCAAGTTCAAAGTCCCTTTTTAAAAAAACTATTTTAACCCTTGAAATACTTTAATAGAAATTAGTAGATTTCACAACAATATGATTTTAATGTGTCCGCCACGAAGTTCAAAGTATGACTGCCCGAAACTAATATGTCACGAAATGCAGCAACTGTGGGAAACGTTACATGACGCCTATGAGGCGTCAGCGTTTATATTTTATATGCTTAGGGCTGTCTTACAATTTATAACAACCCCCCCGATAAGATTGATCATTACGATTAAGAGTGATGAGAAATCTAAGATGAAACGTTGAACTTCATTTTGGTTACAAACTTGTATTTAAGTAACTATAAATGTAACTATTGGTAAGCTTAGGACTAAACTAGAATTAGACAAAGGAAATAGTATTAATACAATTATAGTCATTTAAACGAAACATTAACTATTTTATAAGAATAAAGATTACAATTGATAAGGTCATTGCAAACTAAGTCATTACATTACGTCTTAGTGGAGTAGGCAAGGATTTGCATGACCCTTGGACATCTTCGTCAGAGGATTCTGTAAATCGATTGTTTATTGATTGAACAGACTGAACTGTTTGTTTCTTTTTAGTGTAACATTGATTAAACACTTGAATACAATATCGAGGTTTGGTTGAACCAAATAACTTCCTAGATCTATACAAGAGATAAATAAGGACAACGGTAGAGATAACATATGTTAACGAGAGATAGTGAGTACTATATTTATGTAAGTGAGATGGTTGTTCAATTTTATTTAATTCTTTTTCAAATTCATTTAAATGCACACTTGCCTGTAACAGAGAATTGAAATCGTTAACATTAGATAACTTTACAAAAGGGAGATGTCGTACAGTTTTATTTATTCTTTGATTGTCGCAGCAATCGTCTTCTAAAATATTAAAATTAGATATATGATTAGTAACATTAGACATAACATGGTCACTAGGCGTAAACTTTAAAGTTTTAAAGAAAGCTACACAATATTTTGGCAAGGCCAACATGCCTGTGCCGAAAAAGATCTCGTCATAATTATTAGGATCGTTTTCACATGTAATATGAGCCTTTCCGGGTTCTGACTGAACAAACAACCATTTATTATTATTTAACTTGAAAAATACATCGATTGAGCCATGTAACAGCTTAGTATTACAAGAATCAGGCAACGCCCTTATAGCTTCAGTTAAGATTATTGTTTCACAAGTTGGATTCGCAATTGTAGAGTACACATTTCCTAAAGAACACACATAACACTCATTATTAATCACTTGACACTTATCCACTGAATCTAATAGGGAATAGAACATACGATCTATTGTTACAGCCACATAAGGTTTATTAGGAGCAATGAGTATATATGTGTCAGGTTTGGTAATGTCGTAAGGAGCTGGAAGAGGAACGTTGTGATAAAGGTTGTATGTCTGTGGGAGGACGAGTGGAATTTTAGTAATAATAATAATCTTATTAAGATGATAATAACAAACTAAATCAGATATGTCTATAATAACATGTATATTTTCTAAAGATAAACTAGTAGGAAGTTCGCAGTGTTTAGGAAGCTTATCTTTGTGTAGGTCTAGTTCCTGGAATAATTGATACGGACTAAGTACAGTTGGATGAAGAATGTTGAGCTTGCTAAATAAGATAGCGTTGTTGACGTCGTCAATGTCAAAGGACAAGGCTATAGTAATGCTTTCCAACGAGTTCAATAACATTATTAAATGATTTTTTATTTCTAACTTATCGCTTGTATTAGATAATTGCTCAAATGCTATTCGAATAGTATGTAAATTTTGATTTAATTGGTCTTGATTTTTGTTTACTTTTGACATTGTGTTATTGAAAGTTGAAATAGTAGATCGGATAACGTGAATATTATCTTTCATTAAGTGAGCTAGCTGTTTTTCATCTGACTGTACTTTAGTGATAGCATCCGAGAACTTTAAGGCATCTTCAGAGTCTAAAGTTCCGAAGATTGATTTTAAAACTGAGCCACCAGCATCAATGAGCCCGCGTTTAAAACGGTTTGGTTTTTGATCTTGAACAAGGTAGGATATCGACAAAAACTTACGAACATTATTAAGATGTTGATTTTGTAAAGGCGATAGTAGATTAGTACATTCAAGTTGAATTTTACTAGAAGAGCTAGTAACACAGAAGTTGGTAACCTCTTTGATTAGAGCTTCGACTTTATCTAAATGCGGCTTGATATGACTAATGTCTAGGTATGTTACAACATTCCAATGATCGTTTGTGAACTTAACGTTCAATATTTGATCGAAGTATAGGCCTGGACTACCTACGATTGGAGTAACGAATTTGTGACTCGAAGACGGCCGAAGTAATAATCTGAAATAGAAAAGATTAGGCTAGTCATCTGTTGCAATTTTTATTTCGTCGTAGTGATGACGAACATATTTTCTATTAATTAAAAGGGTGACCGTATGGTTACCATTGATTTTGACAATTTTAAAAGGACCTTTCCATATAGGAGACATCGCTTTGTTTTGTTTATGATGACACCGTAAATACACCATGTCACCTATTTTATACGTCACGGGTTTAGCATGAACATCGAAACGTTGTTTGGATTTTTCTTTGGACCATTGTATATTTTGCAACGCTTTTTGTCTACTATAATATAACCTATGATTAAGAGCACGAATATAATCTGTATAGGTATTTAATTCTAAGGTGTCGGCACTTTGGGGCATGTATGGTTTAAATCCGAACAATAGCTCCATCGGTTGAAAACTGGTAGTGGAATGTACATTAGTATTGTACGCTATCATGGCAGTTTGTAAATATAAGCTCCAGGTATGTTGATTATCTTCAACATATGATCGCAAGTATTCTTTCAAAGTCGCATGACTTCTTTCGAGAGCGCCACATGTTTGTGGATGATAAGGAGAGGCGAAGATATGCTTAATGCCGAACAATCTCTCTAACTGTTTTAAAACATCGGATGTAAAGTCGGTCCCTTGATCGGTTACGATCATTCTGGGGATACCTAGATGGGAAATAAAAAGCAAGAATTTTTGTGCAGTTTCTTCTGCGGAACATGTTATCATTGCATATGCCTGCGAGTACTTAGTTAGATCGTCTTGCAATGTTAGGATAAACTTATAACGATAATCGTGAGTTTCGGGTAACGGTCCTACAACGTCTAGGTATACCTTTTCCATAGGTTTCGTAGCTGTGGATGTGATTATCATAGGAGCACGATTTGTATGACGTAATGGTTTGTTTATTTGGCAGGACTTACAACTCTTGACATAGTTTTCTATGTCTTGACGCATGTTTTTCCACCAATAAAGAGTTTTTAACCTATCGTACATGCGAGAAATACCCGGATGTCCTGCTGAAGGTGAGTCATGGTTATCTTTTAATATACGAGCGACTTCAGCGGGAGTAGGAAATAGAATATTATTATGATAGATATGAACTTTGACACCCGTGTTATGAAATAGAAATCCTATAATGTTGTAAATTTTGGTAAACGATAATTTTGTAAATGGATCTTGGAAATCAGAAATAGCAATTTCCTTTTCTTCTGAATACCATGCGGTAATCATTTCTCGATAATCTCGTAACATATTAAAAATATCTTTGTAAGTCATTTCGTCATAATGATGGACACGTAAGAATAGATGTGTGAAAACGTGTTTTTCATTGGACGTACTTTGATATGTATAAAGTTCTCTTTCTAAAGTTCGTATGTCAGGTAAGTCTTCATCGAACTTGGACATTTGCAGAATTTCAGAGCAGTACGGGATCGAGTCGTCTAAGTCGATGGCAGAGGGGTAAGTAACCATTTTACATTTTGTTTTAAGTAATGAATCGTTATGTTCTTCTATAATAGTGTCGTAGGAATTATTATGTTGTTGACTAATTTGTAAATATTTTTCATAAGTTTCAGAAGTAGAAGAGACACTAGGATCAATGGTAAGTATTGGATTACGAGACAAGGAATCGGCATTACAATTCATCTTACCTTTCTTATGAACTATTTCATAATCGAACTCTTCCAACTTTAAGCGCCAGCGAATTAATTTTGAACTAGGATCTTTGCAGTTAAATAACCACTGAAGTGGCTTATGGTCCGTGACTACAATGAACTTGTTACCGTACAGATAAGGTCTAAAGACTTTTGTGCCGAAAATGATGGCTAAGCATTCTTTTTCGGTAGTGGAATAGTTTCCTTCCGCTTTGTTAAGAGTTCTAGATGCGTATGCGACTGGTAAATCTTGACCAATTTTTTCCTGAGATAAGATTGCAGAAACAGCGAAATTAGAAGCGTCGGTGGTTAGCACGAAAGGCTTAGAGAAGTTGGGATATTGAAGAATAGGAGCCGTTGTTATTTTATGTTTTAACTCCTCAAAGGATTTCTGTTGTTCAGGGGACCAAACGAAATTAGCATTTTTCTTTAGAAGGCTTGTGAGAGGTTTCGTGATATGGGAAAAGTTTTCTATGAACCTGCGGTAATACCCCACTAAGCCGAGGAACGATTTAATGTCACGAGGCGATTTAGGAATTGGGAAATTTTTAACACAAGAAACCTTTTTTGGATCGGGTTTCACGCCTTGATCTGATATTATATGTCCTAGATATTGTACTTCTTTTCGTAAGAACTCACATTTGGCAGGCTGTATTTTTAATCGATGTTCACGTAACTTTCCAAAAACTGATTCTAAATTTCGGCAATGTGATTCGAGGTCATGCCCGAATAGTACAATATCATCCATATACGTAAAACAGTGAGTCCCTTGAAGGCCACTTAGGACAATATTCATAAGCCTTTGGAACGTGGATGGTGCATTACGGAGTCCGAAGGGCATTCTAGTAAATTCATAATGACCGGATGGGACACTAAACGCAGTCTTTTCTGTGTCTTTGACTTTAACTTGATGGAATGAAGATACAAGATCGAGTGTGGTGAAGTACTTGCTATGGCCTAGCTGATCTAAGATATCGGAGATATTTGGAATTGGGTATGCATCCCCAATTGTGATTTCGTTTAACTTACGATAATCGATAACGATGCGCCATTTGGGTTTACCGGATGCGTCTTGTTTTTTTGGGACAACCCAAATTGGTGCTGACCATGGAGATATAGAAGGTCGAATTATGTTTTGTTCTAGCATATCTTTAATTTGTTTATTCACTTCTTCCTTATGACATTCAGGAAACCTATAACTCTTAACTGCAATCGGAGTTTCCGAACTAACACGGATTTCATGTTCTAAAGTGTTAGTATGTGTAAGTTTGTCTCCTTCTAAATAGAACACGTCTTGGAACTTAGAACATATGTTACGTAAGTGATCTTCCTCTTCCGAATTAAGATGATCGCATCTAATCATATTTTGAACCTTAGAATCCCGGTCGGGTGTATACGGGTAGGTTGAATTAGAATAGGACGTAGTTGTATCGGTTGTATTGAGAGAAGCAGTGTTTTCGTTAGCTTCCATTATTTGCGAGAAAGGTTCTAGCGTTACTTCAGGGTTTTCTAAGATTATTTCATGATCTGATGTGTTAAGCACTGAAATAGTAGTCTGGTTATTAGAATCAACACGGACTAAACACCTTGAAATATATAAACGAGGATATTCAGGTAATTTGACGTCTAGCAAAAGTCCTTCTTGAATTTCGTGATTTGCAACATTGCAACGAATAAACATTTCGCTTCTAGGAGGAATAACCTTTACATTAGGAGTTGTTTTTAAATTGAAATAGTATAAGGGATTTTCTTGAATTATCAATTTAGAGTCACCGTAACTAATGAGGGCTTTATACCACTTTAGAAAGTTTGAACCTAGGATGCCATCATACTCTAAATTAATTTTGTCTACGATATGGAAATAATACGGAACTTTGATATCATTTTCTAGGCCCAAAGATAATATAAACTTGCCTTTAGTTTCAGAGAACGAGTCGATATCATTAATGCCCTTGAATTTTAAGATATCTTTCTCAACTTTAGGTAGCTCAGGTAGGCATTGCTCTTTAATGATGCATATGGAACTGCCAGAGTCAACTAAGAGACGAATAGGTACTTCCGTATGTGAGGTTTTAACTACAATATATGGTAAGGATGAACTTGAATTAGGGAAAACATCGTAAATAGTGGAATAGCCACCTGGGTTTTGGATAAAATTATCTAGTATTCTTTTAGGCGAGCTATTATTTTCCATAGTATTGATCATTGATTTAGTAGAACTAGTAACGATAGAGTCGTTATTTTTTAAGGATTTAGTAATTGATTTAGTAGAACTAGTAAGGATAGAGTCATTATTTTTTAAAGATTTAGTAATTGATTTAGTAGAGCTAGTAAGGATTGAGTCATTGTTTTTTAAAGATTTAGTAATTGATTTAGTAGAACTAGTAAGGATAGAGTCATTATCTTTAGAGTTAGTAGTACATTTAGATTTAGAAATTGAAGTTGTTGTTGGGGAATTGGTATTATTAGCGACTTTAGAATTAGTAGTACATTCGTATTTGGAAGTAGAATTAGATTTAAGAATTGAAGCCTCTAAGAAAACTTTCCCACGGTTAGTGCCTATAGTAACAGAATTACGTCGGCACCGGCTCGTAATCTGACCATTTAGTTTAAATTATCGTCGTCATCGGTAGGTGTTGAAACGTGATTACATTCTACGTTCTTTTCATTTATTACGTTCCCAAGATTTCCGCGATCGAAGCGGGAATTGTTGAATTGTCTTTTGCGACATTGCGAAATATCATGCCCGACGTTTTTGCAATAGCGGCAAATTAGCGGTTGGGAACCAGAAGTTGAAGGTTTTTGTACGTAATTTGACTGCTTTGATTTCGATGGAAACAGTGCCTTATTTTGATTGTTTTTAAATCTACATTCGAACTCGGAGTGACCTACTTTACGGCAAACTTTGCAAGATGACCTAATTGAGAAGTTGTAGATTTTTTCTTCTTCTGTGGCGACACTTATAGCAGTATTAAGATTTCGGGGGTCTCGACAACGAACAATAGTACTTAGTCTAGGATGAAGTCCCAGACAAAACGTATATAGAGCTAGATCTTCCGTCATAGCAATGCGACCCGGAAGTTCCTTTTTTAGGGAATCCGAATTGTGAATTTCGGATTGCAGATCTGTCAGGCAGGTCTCAATCCTGAGGGCATATTGTGCGACGGTTTCGTTTGGTAATTGTTTACATGATTGTAGCTCCAATAAAAGATGATTATAATGTTTTCTTTCCCCGAAATTCTGCCTTAAGAAAGTTCGTAACTCGTCGAAGCTGTCAAATATTTTATTTGAACACGCTACCTGTGCTTTTCCTTGTAATTTTGATATAATATACTTAAGTAACAGGAACTTTTGACCCTCAGATGCTAGGTCAAGAGCGTTTTGGCAATTTGTTAAAAACGCTGATAGAGTTTCGCGCTCCCCTTGGTATGGATTTATAAAGTTACATAAGACCTGGATAGGGTATGGTTCAGAGATAGTGGGAGTTAGTTGTTTTTTATCACTTGGGTTAGCCATAATAACGGGTGTTTGGGTAATTACACAAAGCACAAGGATTGAGAGGATTTAGGAAAACAGGGCGATTTATGCGGCAATAACAAAAATAGTATATTCTACTCACAGCAAGGCGACGGTTTGGAAAGCGGAAATCATCACGCAGACCTCGGTGAGTAGCTCGTTCAGCAGCAGCGCAGACCTGCAGCAGCAGCAGTTGGCTGGAGATATGGCAGTAGTTGGACGATCCCTTGACGGCGTTGGAAGGGGTTAGCTTAACTTTAAGCTCACCCAGGCACACGACGAAAGGTTTAGCAGATTCGTTGGCTACCCTAGCCAACTCGGAGGAATTCGGTGTGATCGCGATCAGATACCGCGGTAATAACGTGGTTATGTCGACGCGATGACACACACACACTGGATAGAGTCACACTTGATAGAGACAGGATTGAGTCACACTGAATAGAGACAGGATAGAGTCACGCTGGATAGATTTTATGGTTGATGTTGAACAGGCGGGCGGACACGGAACGCGACGAATTTGGTTTTATATAGTTTTTATGGATAGCCAGTAACGACTTATACTGACTATCCCACTTCTGACACCACTGTTACGGGGCAAGTTCAAAGTCCCTTTTTAAAAAAACTATTTTAACCCTTGAAATACTTTAATAGAAATTAGTAGATTTCACAACAATATGATTTTAATGTGTCCGCCACGAAATTCAAAGTATGACTGCCCGAAACTAATATGTCACGAAATGCAGCAACTGTGGGAAACGTTACATGACGCCTATGAGGCGTCAGCGTTTATATTTTATATGCTTAGGGCTGTCTTACAATTTATAACAGTACACTATCTCTATACTGTATTTTACATACACTTTACTAAAAACATAATTCTATAGTCTATGTCAAAATATCAAACTGGTTCAAACGCAGGTATACGTGTTCAGATAAAAATTATATTTTCAGTCATGTACCTACACACAGTCAGGCACATCAAGTT
This sequence comes from Atethmia centrago, assembly GCA_905333075.3. Lineage (NCBI taxonomy): Eukaryota > Metazoa > Arthropoda > Insecta > Lepidoptera > Noctuidae > Atethmia > Atethmia centrago. The sequence continues at coordinate 5,703,043 of HG995367.1, read as the reverse complement.
CCCACAAACTGTCAAATGTCTTCAAATGATTTAAAACCTTGTTGTTGTTGGTTTGTGGGATGATGTGCTGGCGACTGTACATAACTGTTTTTATTTGGAGTCATTGGTACCGATTCCCTTGTTCACAAACTAAACTAAATTTAAGATCAGTGCATTTTTTTCTTTGTATTATTTTAAGTAAGAAGAGGACAGAAAATAAATTTTAGTTTAGTCCTGTCAAATTAATCAGCGCCTGTCACTACTCCATACAAATTTAGACGTGATCTAAAACCTTGCCTACTAAAAAAACGTCAATTTACGTCAAGCGTTGATAATTTGACAGGACTAAACTAAAATGTATCTTCTGTCCTTTTCTTCCGGCACCATTATCAACGAAATTCTTCATAAACTGTTCTTCCTACCAACAATTTTCTTAGAGGCAACTCGAGTAGTATAAATTATCCACATTTGAGATTAGCGCCATCTCTTAAAATCTTGAGTAACCAAGTCGAAACGCACATTAAGGGTGTTTTTAGTTCGCCAAGTAAGCTGTAGATGTCGTTAAATAAAGCATGAATAGGTGGACTGACCAAGATTCACAAGCGCGAATGCTGTGATCTGAGTTCGCTTCCCTGATTTGGTCAAGTGTTTTTAGGATTTCTATCACAAATTTTTCCGTAGCAGTCCGAAACCAAAGTTAGGAATTTAGCAGTGTGACTAATTATTGTGCCTCCGAGAGCATGGTCGTCAGTTCTCTGCGCTTGATCTCTGCAGTCGTGTCGGATAGCCGTCCCATCGGACTACGCGAATGATAACAGGGAGTCCATCTGTGTTACATCGCACGCTTTGATCACTATTAACGATAGCTTATTCCTGTGTAGTTGGCTCCAGGCTCCGTTAACATTGGCCGCCATGACCGAAATTAGGTCAGAAAATGTTATTATAAATAAATAAATAAAAATCTTTTTTGTTATAATTTACTTTATACAAAAAAAATACAATAAGATGGCATCAAAGTGAAGTCTTTCTTATCATTTACGCTCCTATTTCCAACCACCGCTTGTTAACATATTATGTACATCCTGTCAGCGAGTTCCGTTTTTACACCCTACCAACCCGGGACATTAATGATTCAATTGTACTTCTCTGAATTAGTTCTCTTTCTTACCATATGTGCTATTTGAAGAAACATTACGAACTGCTGTAGTCATATTATTCCGAAACTTTGTTAGGAAGAGGTCCCCGAATACGAGGATTTCTGCAGTATCCCCCAATTGTTTGAAATTGCGAAACCTACTGAGGACACGAGTCTGACAAAATAAGTAACAATAGCTTTTAATACGAATACGTAATGACCTATACTAAAAAATTGGATGGATGAATGTTTTTTTTTAAACGACCACTATTCCTAACGACAAATATTCCTAAATTCACTTCCTCCGACAAAATTATGTTATCATAGTATATCTATGTGCTTACAAGACCACTTATGCATACATTTTATGAATATACTTATAATGAGACATTCTTAAGTACCTACAACTTACTTATTAAGTCTTAAGTACCTACAACTTACTTATAAAGTCTTAAGTACCTACAACTTACTTATTAAGTTTTGTGATTGGGGATCGGGTCGGTGCTGATATGCAAGGAACGTTTCAGAGGTGTCGCCTAAGTTCTTCCCCCCAGGCATCAGTTAATAGGTTAGGTATCGCATCTGGAAATACCATTTTTACCAATTGGCTGTTAGCCTGTCGACCTTGACGAATATTTCAATAACAACAATAATTATACCTACCTATTTTAGAAGCATCGGAAAGTCACAAATCGACGTTGATGATGGCCATGCCAATCTTTTTTTGGGGTTCCGTACGTCCAAATGAAAAAACCCTTATAGGATCACTCGTGTGTCTGTCTGTCCGTCCGTCACAGCCAGTTTATTCCGAATCTTATGAACCGATTATGTTGATTTGGTACACATATAAATTTCTGTGATTCAAACACGGACGTGTAACGTAAATAAATGAATTATGAAAATGGGGGTTACTTTTGGGAGGGAAATAAATTTATTTTTATTAAGTTTTGCAAATTGTAACGTGTAACATATCAATTGATACATTCCAACTGCAAATGTAAATTTGCAGTTGGAATGTATGAGAGAATATGTTTTCCAACTACAATGTTAAGTTTGTTCTTGGGATAAATTTCTCCCAACTGCAGAACCCTTCATTGTGCTTGGTCTGACACGCACTTGGCCGGTTTTATTTTGGGAATGTCATCTCGCAACTCTACCTGGGAGGTTGTCGGCTGCTTATCCGGACCTTATTGTGAATGCCTTAATAAATTAAAAGGCCTGCAGCCAGGACCGTAATTACGTAACACACTATAAATCACAATCTGAATGATTTTGAAGTATATTGCTAATACATTGCTTCATATGTTTGAAAAATGTATCTGCCCAACAACGTAAAAAACGCAATGAATGTTGTTGAACTGTCAAAATGAAACCCAGTGCAACTGATAGTGTGTTAATTACGTAATTACCCCGCAGAGCATAAAACTAAACGACACGCTTTTTTTTTTTTTTTGAAGGTGGGAAATCATCAAATAACTTCTCCCGCTCTGGGCGGAGCGGGAGGGTGTGTCAGACTCTTACTGACTAAAACCCACCCGTATTCCTTCCTGTTGCCTGTGTTGCGGGGGCCTCGGTGACCCATAAGTACCTTCCCGCGTAAACGACACGCTAAGGACACACCCATTCTTTTTTTTTTGGGTGGGAATTTATCAAATACCTTCTCACACTCTGGGCGGAGCGGGAGGGTGTGTCAGACTCTTACTGACTAAATCCCACCCGTGTCCCTTCCGTTGCCTGTGTTGCCAGGGGCCTCGGTAACCCTTTTGTAACTTCCCGCGACCTCGGCACGCATCGGCCCTAGTGGACCCCTACACTTATGCTGACGACATCTCTTTGAGGCGCGCGTGGAATACAACGCTCCGTCGACCCGGGCCTGGTCCTGATGGGACGTTGAGCTACCCATTGCTCGCCGTCCGCAAGCCCGCGCCTACGGTGGCCGGAAATCCACCCGGGATTCCCGACGCCCTGGGCGTCTCTTGCGCGGCTAGGGGCGAGAGGGCGCGAAATTTGCCTTTCCCTCAACCGTCCCGCCTCCTCCTTCGCGAGCATTACTGCTTCGCAGAAGAAGGTGACGGCTGCCCATGGCCTGAACCAGGGCCGGACGCGAGAGATCTCTGCCGCCGATCGCCTCCACGAGGAAAGGATACCCCCTGTGGTACAGACTTCGGCTTAGAGCGTCGCTGGGGAGGGACAAGCTGGACCGAGATTAACATAGCCTTGCCATGCTATCCTCTTTGGGTTGGGTGTTTTTTCACCGAACCACCCTACGGCTACATTGTTGCGACAATGAAAAGGCCAGTTCTCGCGCTCACTCTCGCACACCGGTCGACGTCTCGCTGTACAACAGAGAGCGCACGAAATGTAGTTCGCGTTATCGCGACAGTGAAGCCGTAGCATTATAATTAAGGAGTATAACTCACCTAGGCCTCAAGTCTGCTATTACAATAGTGTCAGAATGGTCTATCATTGATTTTATAATTGTTGATTTTGACAAGTTTGGTAATCTACTAATATAATGGCGTCATTAATGAGGATCGGAACAGACCATGACACTATTATAATAGCAGACTTGAGGCCCTGGTTGGTTGCTCGTTGAAGTAGCCCTTGGTGTAGCACCCCGCAGGTGACCAAAGGGCCATCTGTACCAAGCCTGTACGCTATATTCCGCAACTTTACATCGGTGGGCTGCTAAATAATTAAAAACAAACAACATAAACAGCATAGAAAACTAACAAGTTCAATTCTGTCGCGTTCTGTGTGTGTAGAATAATCCAGTAAATGATAAATGATTTTATTTCTGTAAGTAGGTTTTTACAAACACTTTTACACGTCAAACAAATTTTTAAAACTAGATGAGGTCGGCGTTTCCTATCTGACTACTCTGAGAAGAAAGGCCGAAACAAACTCAGAGGTCACAGTCTCTTTTAAAGTCCAGACATAATCTTCATCAGGACGGCGACCAGTCGGTTGTCTTTTAAACTGAAGGCACGTGAACATACGAGTATACGTAAGAAGTTGGCAGAAACATCCCAGCGCTGATATTTTGCTGGATTCGTTTTCGCCTCTACTGGTCGTTATTTCCCCACTACCGATCGTTATTTCTCCTGACAAAGTTTATTCTATTTATATGTATGTATCTACGTATCTATTCTTGTATTATGTAGTTATATTCGTGTTATCTATCCCTTAAGTTGCACCTGCCATGTCTTTTCTGCATCACCCTAAGGTTGACTGGTAGAAAATGCCTCAGGCATTAAGTCCGCCTTTGTACGGTATTATTTTTTTTTTACTTGTGCATACAGTTTTAATAAATAAATAAATAAATAAATTTTGGTCAAATCATGTCAAGACCATGTCGATTGGTGTCTGAAGTGGTCTTTTGATGAAAGAACGACTCTGATTGAGTGGACCTGTCCAGTCAGTGCACGCATTTGTCAGTAGTTGTGCAGCTCAACTCAGAACTAAAGGAGCTCAACGATTCAACGAACAATACCAAAGAAAGGACATTTGGCTAGGCCGCAAAAAATACTTAAACTGCCAGACCATGTTAAAAACTAACTGAGAATAAAACAAAATTAAACAATGACCCACATAGTCTTCACACTTACAATAATTAAAATAATATAATACTACACAGAGTAAATATTCATGTCATTGCATAAATAAATTCATCAATGTCACTGTGTATATACGGACGTAATCTTAGTTAAGTACACGTATCATGACTACTTCTATTTCTACTCTACGAAGAATAGATACGTTTAATATTTCTCTCTAAGCATAGTGACATTTCTTTTCTTCATAAGATATCGCCCCGTAGAAACATTGGTCTTTCGTTTCTTTCTTTTCTACGGTGTTATGGTAAGTGGTATAGTCCGCGCGAAAGTGCTAGTCACCACCTGTGGTATGTGAGCGGTGAGGCGGGGCAGGCTCCATTGACAAGATTGGCAGACGGAGTTAGCTTCACCATAGTCTACCTCCCCATCTCAGCGCTCAAATACTCAGGCGGTGACTAGCACTTGCGCGCGGACTATGGCGTTGTAGCACAGTTTTACAGAGCTTTACAATCCATAAAACTGTTTTAATACTAGATGCATATATATTCTGAGGTAATTAGGTACCATATCGAGTAAGTAGCTATTATATTTCACCTACTGACTCTATTATCATATTCAAGGAAAGAAATGTCTAGAACTAGATGGAAAACATTTAAGGTAGGTATAGGCACATAGATAAGCTATTTTTATTAGTTGCTACAATATTCTGGTAAATAAAATGTGTCATTATTTAATGATTTCATTGTAAAATAATGATTCACTGAAGGAAACATTATGTCGTTTTATTAAATGTAAGCAATTTATTTTGTTTTTGTTAACGATTAAGTTTATTAAGGCCGGGTGCACACTGGTTTTGTTAGCTACAAGTTTATTTATTTAAAAACTGTTTCTTTTATGACAAAAGTAAGTATATAGGTAGATTAACTGTTTAAAATTGTTTTTATACAATTACTTGATATTTACTGATATTTTAGGGAGAGTCGGTGCAAGATGCCAGAGTGGGGTGCTACAAAACTCAAACTCAAAGCATTTATTTCAATAAAACTATTTACAGGCACTTTTGAATTGTCAAAGGAGTCGGTCACTCAGAATGATGAAGCTAGTTGCCCATTCCAAAGCGTAGTAGGTTTCTATGGAGCAGAACGGGCAAGAAACTCCATGGACACTCTTTTAAATTATATTGTTAATTCCTAAACCTAGTACTTGCACGAAAACAATAAAGATGTAGTTAAGTGAAGACAACTGCGTAATAATTTTGCATTAATATTACCGACTGTGGGGACATAACCTATAACTACAATAATACCGACTAAACCATCGAACCAATCAAGCGAAAGTAAACATTAATACATACAACATACAGTCGTAAATACTTATTTAGAAAAAGCAATTGTGTATCTAAGAAACCACGACTTCTTGTTCAGAGCAGACAAAATTGTTTGCACAGTCCAGAATGTGATGATAAGGATGGATAAACTATGACCCCAACGTCCGGGCATATAAAACGCAGTGGTCAGTCCTGCGCACCAGTGATTCACGAACATTGAGACAAAATGATCGCCTTACTATTGTGTGGTTTCATCGCAGGGGCGTGCGCCGCCCCACAATTCGAATTCTCATTCGGGCCTCCTCAGAGACCCCAGCCAAACTTCTCTAACTACCACATGAGGAGTCATCCCTACGTCGATGAAAATGTCTTCGACACTGGAAGGTTCTGGTCTGACCTGTCTAAGGAACTGAAGGAACTGGACGACATGCTAGCTGACTTCTCCCGCCGCTTTCCCACCAGCGTGTCCCAAGAAGGAGTCGAAGGTACCGAGTACAAGATAACGATTTCCCTGCCAGAGTTCGACGAGAAAGACATCGTGGTGAAGGCCCGCGAAGGATTACTAATGATACAAGCAAACCACAAGTACACAGAAGGCAGTGAGAGGAACTACTTGGATGTGAGGACTCTGCCTGACACTGTGAACGTGACTGGAAACTGGATCTTCGAGAAAGGAGTTTTGAAGATTACGTTCCCGTTGAAGGATGGAGCGGTCGTGAAGCCGACGGAGCCTGTTACGACTACGGAACAACAGTCGCAGTTTGATACGACTGTACGGCCGTACTTCGCGGGAAGTCGCGAGGAAATTGAAAGAAACGCTAATGAAGGAGTTCAAGACGTTGACGTTGGATTGGAAAGAGGTGACTTGGACAACCAAAACGAGCTGAAAACCAATGTGATTCCCGACACGAACACAGTGGAAGCCACTACCTATGCTGTTGATCTGAAGGATGAGATAGAATTCGTTCCAGTTAGGTATTAGAAAGTGTTATTTTAATCAAGTTTTTAAAACTAATTCTTGTTTTTTTCCGTTACTCAATAAAGTGATAACAAGTTGATATTTGTGTTATTAGTGGCGTGTTGTTTATAATTAGATAGCAAGACATACATTGGCACATCTTTTTACTAATGAGTGCTATATTATAATGACTAATGACGTCGTACTCGCTTAGCACGCAGATAAATAAATAATCCAATTACGTTACTGAACTGTGCTTTCCTTTACAATTGTTTTATTCTTTAGTTTTACAACAAATGTATTTTTAAAATATCGTACATACATTATTTGTTGTAAATTTGGAGTTTTGAGAATACCTTTTTAGTTAACAAAGGATATTGTGAAATGAGACAATATTTATTTATTGTATGGAGTAAGAGAATATTTGTAAGTCCTTAATTTAGAAAAATAATAGGCTACTTGATTAGAGTCGGTAGTGTGTTCTCATCAACGGTGGCAAGCTCTTGGAAGGAACTTGTAAGAGATTATAAACTATGAAGTTTCTTGCACATCCTTCATCATACGAAACGAGTTTTTGGAAGGGGCCACTAGCTTCAATAACTCTTTTTTTGATTGGCCTAATTTTGACTTTCAAACCTACCTGGCAATGGTCTAATTGAAAGAAATGACTCTTTTTTATTATTATTACCAATAATATACTATTTTGCCTTTGTTTGTGGACTCTATTACTCTAGAAGTCACAGGTCAGCGTTGTGTACATGCTTTGTTGTTAAACATGGTAGAGTGACGTCAATTCAAACAATAAACAATTTTTCTTTCTTTCTAATTCAGCTATAGCTAGAAAGGCAGATGTATCGGCTGGTTGATCGTTATTTTGTTTATTAAAAGCCGTCTCTTGTGTAACTGAAACCCAAGCAAAGCGGAAATATTTGGTACTAGACTTTGCCGTCGGCGCAACATGTCTTCTTCCATACTTCTGTATTAGTCGTCCGGTTAGACTGGAAGCCGACTATACAGATTGACTTCTCTATTAGTCGTCATGTCGTCAGTTACCCCCTTTCAGTATATCGTTCGTTTATAAAGAACACCGTGCCTTATAAACAGATTACAAAAAAAAACAAACTTTGAAAGGATATACTTCCACATTGGTCCCATTTTTATCAAAATCCAGTTCTGATGATGGGATCCCCAAATATTATAGGCATACATATAGCGATTTTTATATTTTCATCAACAAGTCAAACATTTGCATTCAGAAAGTATCATTTGGTGAAGTGGAACTGATAAAGAAGACCACAAATGGCCACCGGAACTCTTCAATGATAAGTATTTCACGGGTGGCGATAAGATATCTAAATCTATCGATTAATATAATTAAACGACCAAGGCAAGACAAGTTTAAATAAATGGTTCTGATCAACATAATAATTTAATCATTTTATTCAAGTAACTAATAGTGTTAGTACGAGTAACAATATACTTACAAACTATATTAGCCAAACATGAATTCAGAAATAATATGTGACATCACTGCTGCATGGTGACAGGCCCAGCCGACACCTTGCAGCAGTGGTTCACAGACGCACAATCTAGCCTGCTTGCTACCATCGACAGGATGCTGTTGGTGCTGCCCCGCACCCTACTAACCAGGGATGCGCACCACTTCCGCATCACAGTGTAGAAGCAATCAACGCGAGCTTCAGCAACATCCCTGATGCGCTGCAGTATCGGGGCAACCCCATCAGCACCTTGAATGCGTTATTGTATTGAACGCGAAGAGTAAAAAGACGTGCAGTATGCACTAAATATAGTGCGCTTGACCTCTTTAGAGGCACGGCTGAATCTACGGGCAATCATGTTAGCTCTCAGACACAGCGCCATCCGCTCCCTGTCAATATCCTCACCATCTTTGAGGCCAGTGGTCAATAAGTGACCCAAATATTTAAATTGGTCTACCCTCACAAGGGGCCTACCGCTTAATTTCACTGAAGGTACAGCTTCTGGATACTCACCCCTGGCCCCAAAACCATGACCACACTCTTCTTAACATTATATGCTAGCCCATGAGCATATTTCTCGCAAGTGGCCTCGAGGGACCTAAGCCAGCAGATTGACGCGCTCAGCAGCACCATGTCGTCGGCGTAGCTTACGTTATTAACACACAAGCCATCAATATGACACCCGACACGCATGCTGCTAAGCGCGCCAAGCTAAGCGCGCCAATCAGATCATTCACTATACGTGAATGATCTAATTGGCGGTTGAATAGCGTAGGCAAGCATAACCCTCCCTGCCTCCCCTCGCACTCCAATCCTAGACTCATCACTCGGCCTAGACTGGGCACCTCGCACTATTGACCTGGCTTCCATACCAGTATTTTAGAGCATTTGTCACCTCTGGCGGCAAATTTACCTCTTCCATCTTCCTCCATAAAATGTCGTAGAAAATCTAGTCAAAAGCCTTGCTCAGATTAAGGAAACAGGCGTAAACTGGAGTGTAGCGATCCGTGGAGTATTTCACAATATGCTTCACACTCAATATAGCGCTGTCAGTGGATACTCCAGAACGGAAACCAAATGGGTTATCGTGAATACGTATATTACTGCTAAGTTGAGCGCTAACCACACACAGTCAAACACCTTTGAAATGATTGTGGCAAGAGATATTGACCTGAAATTGTTTTTATCGCCCATGTCACCAGTCTTATTTTTGACGATAGGCACCACTGTTGTTTTGATCATTTCACTCGGTATATAAGCATGACCCACACCAGTAAAAAGCATAGCCAACACTCTAGGCAAATGCGGACCAGCAAATTGAAGATGCTCAATGCTGAGACCATTATGACCAGGAGACTTTTCTCGACGCATTGCGTTAATTCTGTTCAAGAGCATTTTAGCAGTTATTTTAACTCCCAGGTTTTTCCATGGCTCAACATTGAGCGTCGACCTCGACGGCCCTAGTGGTGACTGCACACTAAAATTTACTACAAAAAGGTTAGCTATTTGTCTAGCATCACTCACGCCATCGACACAAACAGGGAGGCCAGGCTTGCCTTTTAATCTATTTGTATGCTTCCAAAAAGATCCGCTTTCCGAAAATCGTTTATTGAATGCTGTGAAGCTAGAAAATGGTGCCATCAAACTGATCTGATGATGAAGCCGGAAGGTAGGCACCGGAACTCCGTAATAAAACAATGTATCCGAGTCGTGTTTGGGCTTATTGGAATTGTCATGAGATGCACTCTGGGTATAAATGATTTTTAGCCGACTTAATAAAAAAGGAGGAGGTTCTCAATTCATCTATTATATAATATATGTATATTATAACATAGTAAAATAGTTGTATGTTTATTTTATTGTCACTAACACTGTATGAGTATTATTATTATTGTAACTTATTTGTGTATGAACCGTTTTTTAGAGTTCCGTAGTAAACACGGAACCCTCAAAGTTAAGCCATGTCCGTCTGTCTGTCTGCCCCCAGCTTAGCTCAGATACTCGAAAGCTGTAATTTAGCATGAGTATACATATTAAACAAGGGCACATACGATCATCAAAAAACAACCCGATGTAGTGTCAAAACACGATGACACGCAAAATAAAAAGGAATGTGAATATGAAGATACTTAGTAACCTAATTTTGACTTATCGTCAAAATTAGGTTACTAAGTATCTTCATATTTCAGCTTTCGCTCTCGGAATTAAATAAAACGAAACAAAGACTATTCGTTACGTAATTTTGTGAGAATTTATCCTCGTATTTTGCTTTAGCATTTTTCCTTACAACACTTTCCCTTCCTCCTCTCCTCTTTTTTACTTATATACATAAGTATGACATTTAGCGTATCCAATAGGTCACGTTGGGCATGGCTACATTTCTTTTCAGCTTGCTGTGGAAAGTGTACCTTTGTGTCTATAAAAACTTTTTTACAAAAAAAAAAACAACCGACTTCTATAAAATACACTAAAAAGTCAAAAATAACCTTTATTTTTGAAGTTGGTGTCTTTGGTTCTGTATTTTCGTTTTTTGCCACCGATTTCCGAAATTAATGTGATTTTTCACTTTTTAGTGTATTTATTGGATTTTTTTTTTATTTTTCACTTTTTAGTTAGTGGAACGTACCCCACACCAATTCGTATATTAATATTTGCTATTTAAACGTGACAGGAAGTTTTATAACATCATAGACGAGAAAAATAAAATATCATTCCCACTTTACGTGCAAGGGAAGCACCCTACATTTTTTTTGATGATATAATTTTACCACTTTGTCGGCGTGATTAACATAGTACTTACTAGTATGTAATTTATTGCAAATAATCTGAACTATCTATACTACTCTATACTTATAATAAAATCGTAACGAAGTCAAAATTGTACATTGAATATTTTTGAATAAAATGTAATTGCCACGAGGTCTAGGATCGATCCTAATGCCGAAAATATAATTTTAGACTTTGTCTGTTTATCTGAACGTATGTTCCAGCATCACTTAAATTCTACCGGATAGATTTTATTCAAATTTTACATAGTTATTCCCTATAACTCTAGTCAGTTCGTAGGCTATATTTTTTTATTTATGATTACCACTAACAATTGTTTTTACAGGTGGGAACCCAATACAACAATGTAGTCCCATTAATTAGGTAATTTAATTTAAAATAAGACTCTGAGTACAGACAAGTCATACAGAGGACAATATGTTTAGTGTCACCCTCTGGAATTCCGCCAAAGAGCACGTAAAGATATCCAATCGCAGAGAGACGCTTTTGAGTATCTTTATCGCCCACCCCACCGTGCACCGGTGCAAACTTTAATACGTTTGGACGGGCCACCGGGACTTTAAACAGCCTCTCTCTCGGCCTTTGCCGCAGTCTACTGTTTGGAATGAGAACCAACCAACCCTATTACAAAGAGGGTTAGATACATCAGTGGATATAATGGGTAGACGTCAAATTGCTTTATACATATAAAGGAACCGGGTAAATTTATTTTGTATTTTTTCTACCATAAGACAATACTTTGTTTCAAACGGATTCCAGATGAGCACTCGTTTCCAGATTACTCCTAACTAAAGCATTCTATAGCGACTTTACAGCTGCTGTGTTAGTAAACTCACGTATTTCACGCATTACAAATGCCAGATTCTTGAAGGCTTTCTTACACGCCTGTACGATATGTGTGCGATACAACCAGTCTTCGGAGAAAGTGACCCCAAGACCTCGCAGCGACACTACCCGCGGTATCGAATGCATTGCTATATTCGTGATGTCGGGGAACCACGGCCCGCGTAAAAGACATCACGTTACACTTTGTCACATTAATAATAGCTTGTTCTCAATACTCCACCTTATTACACCCTACTATATATTTTCACGCTATTTGTTATGGGGGATGAGCAATATTGCATTACATTTGTATTCTTCTATAGTCTACAGGAAATTGTAAAAAGACTAGTCAAACGGTTACAACATTGCAGATAGTTACAGATTTAACCATATATGACCATCATGCTATATTTTTATGGGGCTGAGCAGTCTATCATCGTGACATATTGTAAGGTTACGATATGCCGGAGGGCCAGACGTAAGACACATTTAAAAATTTAAATTATTAACAATGATTATAAAAAAAGGTAAGTATGAATAAGAATTCCAGGCTTCAGAGTGTCGTAGCTCGGGACGCTTGGATGGCAGGCAGTAGTGGAACAACCTGAAGTGTATGAGGCGGAGCCACAAAGAGGAGGCTGGTATTTCCCACGTCGTAGCGGATCAAGCAGTCGCAGTCGACATCTCCGTCCTAGGGAGTAAAACGTCCTTTTGTAAGTAACTCTGTCCGTCTGTCTGTTACTTTGGATAAAAGGCACTCGGATAGACGATGACCATAGGATATAGGATATTTTTATCGCCGTAGTACGCTTCCGTGTGTTAATTTTCGACCTCCACACGGGCGAACACGCGGGCAAATGCTAGTTCTAGCATAAAGCAAACAGACACTAGGTAATAATCTTTAGTGATATCAACTATTTACCTAGCTAACACTGTTTCACGAGTGAGATAACGTATAATGCTTGATGTTCTACCATGAATTAGTGACATTAGCCCTAATTATGATAACCTGATATATTACCTAATGTGTTAACTGTCTGAGTAAGCTCGTAATAATGACATATTATTACAATGGCCAAACATTGTAATAATATGTAATTAATAATAAATTTCGAGCCTGTTGTCCGATTTTGATTTTCGGATTAATTCGAAAATGTAAATCAGTTAAAATCAAATCTATTTATTTGCCAGAACGTAGGTTTACAATGTTAATTTTCTTCTTATCTAAATACTCTCTTTTCTTATCTTCTCCTTTTCTCTTCTTCTTTAAAAACTTTAAGCTCGATAAATATTACCGTGGAACGAAGGAAGGAATTTTTACCGTGGAAGGGATTTTTTGTCACGAAATTGGGTCAAATTATAATGAGCTTTATGTCCATTGTGTAACGTACAAACTAGATATGAGCAGAAAAACAGGCCACGCGTCATTCGGAGAATTCTCGCGCATTCTCAAGAATTCCCGCAGCTAGCAGCTCGAATCTACTTTGTGCGTTAAACAATTGACATAAAGTTCATTATGCTTTGACCCAATTTCGTGATAAAAATTCGCTTCCATTCCGTTCCAGGGCAATGTAAATTGAGCCTAAAGGTGCCTTTACATTCTACCATCACATATAACATGTGTGCAATTATTTAATTTCATCCTGCACATGTTAAATATTTTAATTAAATAATAAAAAAAACGATCATGATATATGGATAATGGAGCAGTGGTGGCTCCGTGATAACGGCCCCAACTTACGCAGGGTGTGGGTTCGAACCCCAGCACGGGCGTTGTATGTTTATTTGTTTTTTTTTTTGTATCTTCACGCATTTCTCCGTTAATTATGGACCGATTTTTAAAACTCTTTTCTTGTTTGAAAGAGTATACTCTCGAAGCGGTAACATTGTCACCAAGTTCTGATGAAAGGATCCCATGGAAATCGAGGGAAATCCTTAAATTTTGTAAGCACTCCTATAGCGATTTGGGTATTTTATACAGTAACTCGTGGATATGTTCTCGGAAAGCACTATTTGGTGAAGTGAAACTGATGACGAAGATCACAGATGCCACCGGGACTTGGCACTTAATAATAAGTATTTAACGGGTTGCGATGCGATTAGGTACTTTAATATGGTTGCTAAGCAATTTATGCTAGTCATGGTGAGTGGCAGTTCTGCAGTCCTGGTTCTTACCTGGAGAACTCCTCAATAATTTACGTCCCGGCATCGGGGAACGCAATATTTTGTAAAAAGTGATGAGCAATTGACATTAGGCTAATGTAAATTAGATAATTTACAAGTGAAAAATAAAAAAACTTTTTACAAAAAAACAAAAAACGTTTTACAAAAAAAAAACACTACAAAGTGAAAAATAACTTTACTTTCGGAAGTCGGTGATACAGATCCAAAGACACCAACTACCGAAATCAAAGTTATTTTTCACTTTGTAGTGTTTTTTGGAAGGCGCTTGTTTTTTTATTAAGTGTTTTTGAGTATCAGTAAATAAAACATAGGTACAGTGATACAAGGGTTTTTTGGCGCTTGGATGACTTTGACAGGGGGGCGCTGTTGGTAAACATTTGGGAAATTGTACAGAAATTATATTGACAAAACAAGATGGCGGCGTTAGTTACAATATAGGTGACGCGACGCGCCAATAGAACCTCGTAGCGTTGTTGGTCTTTTGTCGCGCCGCCGCGCCGCGCCATATTTTGTTGAGAGTGTTACTAAGTTCATAACGTCCATAATGCAGTATAATGCATGTGCATAATGGTGGAGTAGAATACTTACACCAGATATTTCGAGGAAAAATACTTGAGAATAAAAATATATCCTCCACATTCGTACTTTATTTAAATAACATCTGTTGAAGAAGGGACGCCATCTATTAGTTTTGGCTGCAATTTTTAACTCAGGTACAGTGATACAAGGGTACTCATGTTCAATGCTCGCAGGTTTTCACTCAGTTTCAGCATTTTTTTACTAGATGCCGTTGTGCTCAATTTGTATTTTATAAAAATGTTTATTTTTAAAAGTTATTATTATCCTTACAAACAAAGTTTCTCCGCCGCGTCTGTGTTTGCCTGTCTGAACGCGATAAACTCAAAAACTACTGAACGGATTTTCAAACGGAGTGATTCATGAAGAAGGTTTATGTGGGTTTAAGGTTTTTTTGTACATTGACTGAAATATGACGATTATTAATAATAATAATAATAAGACATTTATTCGTCAGAATATTGTTGTTATAAAGGTGTTACACACAATATGATGTCCATAATATTCTGCTGTTTCCAGCGTACAAATATTTCAAATAATTAAAATGAGATTATTAGAACATTATGTCAAAATTAAACCATACAATTGTCAAAGACAAGGAAAACGTTAAATACTATCAAATACAATGTCAAGGGTTATTAATTATAATGTAAAGAATTACGAAATACTATGTAAAAAAATTAATCAATACAATGTCATAGAAATAAAATTCCATGACATTGTTTTGATTAATTTTTTTACATAGTATTTCGTAATTCTTGACATTATAATTAATAACCATCATGCCGACTTAAAGGCTTTACAGATGTGGGCCGCGCAAACCGTACAAGATCCATAAAATTTATGTTCTACATGATTGTACATCTTATAAAGTTCAAAAAAAAAAAGTCCGCGATAGCATATTTATTTATTTATTTAAACTTTTACACACAAAAAGGTACAAATACGGACTTAATGCCTTAAGCATTCTCTACCAGTCAACCAAGGGCAGTGAAGAGATTTGATATCAGGTTTTAAAGGAACAATCAGAATTCTTTATTAAAATTATATCATAATGTAATACACAACAAACATAATGTAATAAAATAAATAAAATAGGTACAGAACTTTAGTACATAAATATTCCCTATAACATATTACTATATTATAAATATATATGTCCTTGAGCTTTATTTATTGTAATTGCAAATGCTGCTTTCAGGGGAAGCTGCACTCTTTTAAACTGAAATGGCAAATCAGTCGGAATTATTGGAATACGGTGAATCAAAACATTTTCTCCATTTGCCATTCCAGTCATGATTGTAGCTTTATAATGTTATGTCCCAGATGTGTAAATTGTAGCCGTGTACCATTACATAGCCTTGGCGCGTCTAGATTTTTCATTAATAGGACTGGAACACCAACTTTCAGCCTCAACTTATGGGAAGGCACTCCTGATAATTCTAAAGAGCTGAGAGAATCTGTAGGGAATGATGTGACTTGTTCAGTGTCCATAACATTGTCTACTGAGAGGTATTCGGCAACATCCCCCTCCACGTCTGACATGATTTGTTCGATTAAATGGTTAACTATCTTATTAGTCGGAGCCATTATTTTTTAGGTCATCTGTGTTATCAACAACTTGACAGAACTCACGTCTCAGTATAATCATGTCGTTACTGTCTGTTGGCAGACAATCTTTAAAAGAGTAGCTGCATATTGCCCTGCTTGAGAATCATTGTGAAGTTGTACTCGCATATTTGTAGTGAGATAAAACTTTTTAACGTGTACCCATAATACAGATGCTTTCAAACAGGCATTTATTTCATCTGCCCCCCTGTACCCCTAGTCATAACAGGGAGGGTCTGTCTAAAGTCACCAGCTAAAAGTACCACCATCCCTCCCACGATACCCTGATTGCCTTTGATATCTTTCATTGCGCGATCTAGTGCTTCGATTGCTCTTTTGTGGGACATCGTTCATCCCGAACCAACAGCTTACCCTGCTGAAACAATCTTCCGCGCTCACTATTTTGCTTATGTTACATACTGGCATTTCCTCATGAGCTAAGTTCAATGGTAGTTTTAGAACTGAGTATGCTGATCGTCCCCCACTAACTAGCGTAGCAGCTATTGCAGAGGTAGCTACTGCAACAGCAACTCCTTTATCTTTCCAGATTTGGGCTAATAGTTTTAAAAGATAGGTTTTGCCAGTGCCTCCTGGAGCATCCAAAAAAACAAACCTTCTTCGCCACTGGCAACTTTTTGAACAACCGTGTCAAAAACTAATCTTTGTTTTGAATTTAAAAGTGGAAGGGCTTTTGTTATTTGTTGCATTAAGGAAACAGTATCGTAATCTAGTTCTCGCATTAAATCACTACAAATTTCTCTAATTCTTTGTGGTCTGCTCATTCCGAAATCGGTTAAATCTTTTCTAGTAATAGTAATCACTTGGTCTTCAACCTTTGTTAGAAAGTCATTGTAAATTAAATTACTGTATAAAACATTTGGATTCTGTTCTTGTAATCTGTGTAAAATTCTGGGCCATAAGCTTTTTTGCTGATGTCATCACACAAAAACTTTCATCCCCCATTTTTACCCCCTTTAGGGTAATTTTTTTACAAACTTTGAAATTCGTATTTATTTATATCTAATTAAAAACCTAAAAAATAAGTTTCAAGCTTCTAGCTTTACAAATGACGTAATTTCCATACAAACTTTCATCGCCTAATTCAACCCCTTACAACCCATTTTCGCATAAAAAAGTAGCCTTTGTCCTTTCTTAGGCTACAGACTATCTCTGTACCATATTTAATTTAAATAGGTTCAGTAGTTTAGGCATGATTGACAATGACACACAGACAGGCAGGGATACTTTCACATTTATATTATTAGTAAGGATTCAAGGGAGAGACGTGTTGAGATGACTTTAATCTATTTATTTTGAAAAAAAAAAACTCTGCAATTTCCGCTGAAATGCATATCGACTGGTGGCCGTCCTGATATCAAGAGGGAGCGCATTCCAAAGAAGAATGGACTGAATATGAAAGGAAGAATGAACCCAAGTCAGAATAAGAAGGACAGAGTAGGAGAAGATTGTTAGAAGAAAGAACGCAGATTCTTAGCGCGTGGAGAACATAGATTGGAAGTGGGATACAAGATAAGAAGGAGGAGTGGGAGAGTTAAGTAGGGAGAAAAGCGTGGTCAAATCATGCAATCTTCTTCTTTGGCGAATGGACATCCATTTGAGCTCAGATCGACACACGGTCATATATCTTGAGGTTGAATATGAACGGGATACAATTGTTGAGCAGTCTGTCGAGTTTATGATAGTAAAACCGCATTCAAGTCAAAGTAGCAGACGTCACCATAGTCGATGATAGGAAAGATCAAAGTCTGCACAAGCGTAGTATTCGTCTTAGCGGACAAAAAGTTTCTCAGACGATACAGGGATCGCAGAGTACCGTTGAACCCTTTGACTAACACTAGAGACCTGGCGTTGCCAGCTAAGTGTCGAGTCAAGATGCAAACCGAGATCTTTTACAGTAGGGGTAATAGGCATACTTTCGGTACCATTGAAAATAAGAGGAGGAAGAGAGCTAAGCGTCACCCTACCTATGTGCAAGTGCGAGTGCTCCCAATTACAATGACATATGTCTATCTTCTAAGGATGACCCACAGTAAAAAAAAAATATATTTCAGAATTTGACATAAATTCATTGTTATTTTCGAAGCTATTTTAACCGGTATTATATTAATTCTTATCCAATAAAATATGTTATTTAAATTAGGCACTTAATTTAGATTAAAATATGCACGTACATCATATCACTGAAATTAATGCTTTAAAAGATATCATAGATTTAAAATTACGCGTAACAAAATAATTATTTATGATTGACGGGGCGGGCGCAGTGCTCTGCTATTCGTAGGTGCGGGCTTCCCTGGCAACACAGGCAACGGAAGGAACACGGGTGGGTTCAGTCAGTAAGAGTCTGACACACCCTCCCGCTCCGCCCAGAGCGGAAGAAGTTATTTGACAATTTCCCACCCAAAAAAAAAGTTGCGATCGCTTTCGTTTCCTTTTAATCGCGGTAGTACGTTCCCGTGGGATATTTTCCGAAATCCACGCGGGCGAAATTTATAATATTGAGGTGGACTCATGAAAGCTAATTTTAGACAACTGACCCTTGGTGGTCTTTGTACAGGTATGTACTCCAACCATAGCATTACAAACATTGTATGTATAACAAAGTATTTTAAAACGTTTTTATTTGGGGTTTACGTTACATCGTTTTATTTATTTTTATTTTTATGCAAAAGGTAAACTAACTTATAAAAATGAGTATCTGTAGTAGGGCTTAACGTAATTCAACCTTTGATTATTAGCTACTAATGTTCTCTAATTTACTGTGATCGAGAATAGTTGCGTTAGCGCTACAAATTAATAGATTAGCCCGAGTTATTAGCCGACACTATGGTCACAAATACAGGCAACAATAGAACCTACATGAATAAATACTCACCTACCTACTTATGCATAATAGTCGATCTATCCTGTGAAACTTTCACCGTGAAAACTTAGGTGAAGACAGCTTGAAGTGAGCTCTTTTACCACCTGCAGTGCTATTCTGTAACCTTCTCACCGTGAAAACTTAAGTGAAGTGAACGTGGAGTGAACTTTCAGTGTCATCCCACCTGATACTAGGGATGGACCAAGGATTACATTTACAATCATAATCGAAATTTTAATAACATTTTTATGCTAATTTTATTGATAATAATCTGTTAACTGATTAAATAAACGCAATCCCATGATCCAATCGCGCTGTGTTTTAACTGATTAAATAAACGCAATCCCGTGACCCAACCGCGATATGTTTTGAAGAAGCGATAGTGGATTGAGTCGACTAAAGACTCTGCGACGTTATTCAGCGTTGTTATAAACCCAAATCTATTCAAAAAGAAGACATAATAGTGGCTTGTGGCTAAGTAATAACAGCCACACGAGTCGATCGATCAGGTTAAGCTACGCTTGCCGCGGTTGGTCCGTGGATGGGTGACCATCTTTACATACCAAGACCCCTCCGTGCCTCGAAAAGCACGTTAAGCCTTTGGTCCTGGCTGTCATTTGTAGATCTTTGACAGTCGTTACGGGTTGTCAGAAGCTCGAAAGTCTGACAACCAGTCTTATCAAGGGGTGTTACTGGGTGTTACCCAGTAACTGGGTTGTGGAGGTCAGATAGGCAGTCGCTCCATGTAAAATATGTACCATGTAAAATTACAGCAATACAGCTGTATCCGGTAAGACTGGAAGCCGACCCCAACAGTTGGGAAAAGGCTAGGCAGATGATGAAGAAGAGATAATAGTTAGATGATAGTTATGCTGAGATAGGAGCCATTTTGGCGTCGCACAATTAGTTTTTATTGATTTTCTCTGTTGTTTTTTCTTTATTCGAAGTTTAGTTTTAAATGCTCCTTTTTTACTTTTTGTATTTCTTGTGCGTGTCCCAAATAAAACATTTTTCTTTCTTTCTTTCTTTCTTTCTTTCTTTATAACCGAGTGTGTTGAGTAATCGAGTACTAAATGTGCTCACAAACTATGTGGAAACCTAACTAAACGATGTGTGTGTCTGTGTACATAAGCCATTTGAATAAAAAAAACTCGGATTATTTAATAAGTACCTTTTTAATATTTTATTTTAGGTAGGTAAATTTAAACCGACCTACGCGTTGCCAATAATAAAATAATATTCATAAAATCACCGTCATCAATACTATAACAAAATTCAACAGTTCAACTGACACTCGCGCAGCGCGCGCACTGCGCGGCGCGGCGGCGGACGGCTAGGCTCACTTCATCCAGCCCAAGTGAAGTGATGTTGCTTTGGCAACGAGAATCGAGTGAAGTGATAAGATCACGAAACTCGCGCGTCGCGCTTACCGACTCACTTCACCTAGCCGATTTACTTCGGCGCGGGTGGTTACTATGGTTACGAGAATCGGGTGAAGTGATAAGATCACGCCGCGCTTGCGCGTGAGGCGCTGTTATTAATATTAAGTTGAGGTTTTTTTTAATTTGCCCATTTTTAAATGCGCGACAAACAAAAATTTGGTTTTACCACCAAAATCCAAAATGGCGGCTACAAACATTTTTCATCATGGGTGTCGTTTTCATGGTTTTCGGGGGTGTTACAGCCGATACTGAGGTCAAATGTAAAAAGCAAGATGGCGGCTGCGGAAATATTCTGATTTTTCATCATGGGTGTCGTTTTCATGGTTTTCGGGGGTGTTAAAGCCGATAGTCAGGTCAAATCTAAAAAGCAAGATGGCGGCTGCGAATATGTTCAGATTTTTCATCATGGGTGTCGTTTTCATGGTTTTCGGGGGTGTTAAATCCGACAGTGAGGTTAAAATAAAAAGCAAGATAACGGCTGCGAAAATGATCAGATTTTTCATCATGGGTGTCGTTTTCATGGTTTTCGGGGTGTTAAAGCCGATAGTGAGGTCAAAATTAAAAAGCAAGATGGCGGCTGCGAATATAACCAAACCTTTTAGAATAAAAAAAAAAACAAATTGAGTTTCTGACTGAATTTTCTGAGTTTTCTATTTTATTAAAAAAAAAAAACCTAAATAGTAACGTTTCAACACTTAAATACTAGTTTTGAAATAATATAAAATTATCAATAGAAATAGCATAAAAATATTATTAAAATCTCGATTATGATTATAAATGTAATGCTTGGTCACTCCCTAGCATCAGTGGGATGATACTGACAGCTTACTCCACGCGAGTTTTCACGGTGAGATTTTTACAGAATCGACATGCTGATGTTAGGGATTGACACTATTTGCAGCTCACTTCACTTAAGTTTTGACGGTGAGATTTTTACAGAATAGATTATGTTATTGATATCCCCATACACGGCATAACTATGTAAATGTCTATTAACTGCTCCCAAATTACGATGTTTATTTTTTATATTTTTTTATACATACTTCCTTCACTTAATACTTTCATTATTTGACATTTTATACCTGCAATTATTTATTAGCGGCTCTTGTGGGCAGGATATTAATTCAGACTTGTTACAGTTGTAATGGCAAATACGAGTATGTCATTTTGTCAGGTTTTTATTTTTATTATTTTGTTAATATTTTACATAGATTATTTTATATTTTGTGAATGTGATAATGTTGTAGGCTTAATAGACTAGATTTGTATACCATTTATTTTTGTTAAGTACATGGTACTTCTTGACACCGTCCTCCCATACCTATTAACACTGTACTTTAAAAACATTGTAAAAGACAATTATTTTTAAAAGAGTAACCGTGGAGTTTCTTTCCGGCTCTTCTCCATGGGAAACGATCAATTGACACCGTGCACCTAGCTTCTGACGTTTCATAAGCCTGTACGTTTATGTGAAATAAAATATTTTTATTTGATTGAAAGATTACAGAGTTAAAACTTAGGATAATTGAGCTGTCAATAGAGTCAATCCGTAGCATCAGGTGGAATGACAGCTCACTTCAAGTTCACTTCACCAAAGTTTTCACTGTAATATTTTTACAGAATAAACCGACAGCCCTCAGTTCCTGGTAGTGTCAATGTCAGGACATAATAGGGATATACTCCTTTTTTTTGGGTGGGAAATCATCAAATAACTTCTACCGCTCTGGGCGGAGCGGGAGGGTGTGTGGGAGACTCTTACTGACTAAAAACCACACATATTCCTTCCGTTGCCTGTGTTGGCAGGGGCCTCGGTAACCCTTTAGTACCTTCCCGCGACCCCGGCAGGCATCGGCCCTAGTGGACCCCTACACTTGTGCTGACGACATCTCTTTGAGGCGAGCGTGAAATACAATGCGCCGTCAACCCGGGTCTGGTCCTTACCGGATGGTGAGCTACCTATTGCTCACCGTCCGCAAGCCCGCGCCTACGGTGGCCAGAAATCCGCCCGGGATTCCCGATGCCCAAGGCATCTCCTGCGGTAGCTAAGGGTGAGAGGGCGCGAAATTTGCCTTTCCCTCAACCGTCCCGCCTCCTCCATCGCGAGCATTACTGCTTCGCAGAAGGAGGTGACGGCTACCCACGCCCTCTCGCTCCGTTCCACGGCCTGAACCAGGGCCGGACGCGAGAGATCTTTGCCACCGATCACCTCCACGAGGACATGGCGGTGCTCTGCCCAAGCCGGGCAGACCTCCACCGTATGCTCCACTGATTCCAATTATTGAACATCTCTTTCGACACCTTTTTCTAAGGCTAATTATTTTCCAGGCGACTAACAACTTGGCTGCGATTAAATATTATTAGGCATGTATTTAACGCGGCGATAAATTAATCTGAATTTGGGATTCAAAAATAATTAAAAAAATGTAGTAGGTTGGCAGCTGCAGCGAAGGATTATTGAATCATTTGGGTTAGGTTAGGTTACAACAGAGACCATTAACGCGCGAAGGTGAGCGAGCGAAGCCAGCGTGTCGCGGCAGCTACCGCCGAGCGCAAGATCCCCTCTATTGTTGGTGACTCACAGTTACCAAAACAAAAACTTGATGCCAGTTTAAATTAAAAGAAAGCTAACAACTGATTATTAAGCTGCTACTTTTTACTTAAAATTACCCTTCGCTGTAGCTGCCGACCTACTATATTTGCTACCGCCTTTAAATATTAATTAATCCCAAATTCAGATTAATTTGTCACCGCGTTATATACATGCCTTTTTCTAACACCCAAGTTAATGTATAGCTAATCTAGACGTGTTCGTCAATTCTGGATATATACTGTCATTGTTGACCGATTACCTTGTGAAGGCCGTGGGAATCCACTGGATGTGAGAAGCACTGAACCGGTCGAAGTGGTGGTGCCTGGGGGAGCCCAGGCACCACCACTTCGATCGGTTCAGTGCATCAGTGTACATCCAGTGATCAGTACACCTATGTCCAGCAGTGGATGTCTTTCGGCTGAAATGATA
This sequence comes from Atethmia centrago, assembly GCA_905333075.3. Classification (NCBI taxonomy): domain Eukaryota; kingdom Metazoa; phylum Arthropoda; class Insecta; order Lepidoptera; family Noctuidae; genus Atethmia; species Atethmia centrago. The sequence goes on along the minus strand of HG995367.1, from coordinate 5,679,263 downwards.
ATGATGACTGTCATAGTTTGGATTAACTTTTGCCAATAAAATATGTACCGATAGTTCGTAAGCCATTCCGTCTGCATCGCTCTAATCGAGCACATCTCCTAATTATTGTAAACTTGTGCTTTAGCTTAATATCCTATATCGTAACCCAGGGCATGGTTTACCTGTATGCCAAATTTCATCGAAATCCGTTCAGCCGTTAAGACGTGAAAGCGTAACAAACAAACAAACTCACTTATGCATTTATAATATTAGTTAGTTAGGATTGTATTTAAAGTTTTTTTCATGAATCAGGTTTTCTATAGTTTCAGGAATCAGGGAACGGATATAGCATTAACACCTGCCTGTCTTGTAATGAAAGATATATTCGTTATTTGCATTCGTTTAGAAGAAAGGTCGCCGAACAGATTATTTTGTGATCGAATACATAAATTGATGCAGCAGCCAAGCCAAAAGTTACCTTGTGCTTTATGTTTATTACCGAGCTGGTAATATTTTTGTACTAATGAACTTACGTGAACACTATTAGGGTTGAAAATAAAATGACAATGGTGTCCTGATCTAAGATGCTATATTTAATTAAAAATTGTGAGACCCTAACAAATCGTTGTAACGAAATCATATCTAGATTTATTTCGACGCCAACGCCATCGATTGAGCTTGACATCTAACTTTCTGGAGCAGTTTTTATTGAATACAATTCCCCGAAATCAACTTAATTATATAAAACTCAAAATGCATTATTTAGCTGGATGTAGTTATTGGCTTCAAATTTTGGTGCTCTGTGAGAAAACCTACAAAGTAAGAAAGCACAAAAGTAATTTTATGTCTTAGATATGTTACCAGATCCAGGACACAAACAATATAAACTTTAAACTCTCTTAATTGTAACTTAGATGGATACCAGAATTAAGTTAATGTCTGAATTAACATAAGGTTAGGACTAAGGATTAAGTTACGTTTAAGTTACCACTAACTTGGAGAGTCTGCAGGTTTCTGTTAATTAATTAATTTGCCTAAGTTTAACCTAAGTTTAGTTACCTGATCCAAGTAGGATTTATGTTCCAAAGTTAGCTTACCTTTGCAATGCATATAGGCGTTGCACTAATTAGAAATCTATTAATACCTACTTTTTTGATGGTTTATATTATGAAAGATGAAATAGTGTCTTTTTTATTTTCGAAACTTTTCTAACCAAACGTCGTTTTATATGTATGGGGAATAACTGTAAAAGTCTATACATCTATCAACGAAACCATTGCGCCCTATTCCGGCATCCGGATCTTATGAAACAGAGTACAGTAGTTCCAAACTGTTCAAATCCGGTGATAGTAAAGAACCCAACAATTATAGGACTGAATTTTGCCAGTTCTCAGTAAGGTGTTTGAAAAGTTGCACGGGTATGGGATAATATTAGAGGGACTGATTTATGCGCGCGCCTTGTCTCATCTATGCGAGATAGATTACGTGCCGTCATAGCTGCTGATGGAGGCTATGATGTTCAATCAAATGCTATGTGACTTTAATAAAAATTCCATCTTTCATGAACAACAGTATGGTTTCACCAAAGGGCGTTGTGTCACCATAATAAAGAACATTTTTAACACACGGGAAGAAGCCAAGATGCTATTGGGATCTGTTACAACCTTTCTAAGCCGTTCGATTACGTAAACCATGAGACTTCTGCTGAAACTAGAGCACTATGGGATAAGGAATACAGCTCATGATTTACTAAGATCATACCTGAAAGATAGAAAGGTTCAAGTTCAAGGAAACAGCATAAACTCATTTGGGTCTGAAATGGCAATGGGCGTTCCTCAAGGCGATATTGAGTCCATTTCTCTTTTTAGTTTACATTTATGATTCACCCCAATTACTTCAAAATCAACCGAAGATGGTATTATTTGCAGATCATTGATCATCATCATTGATCATCATTGATCTTTAAAATAGACATACGGTCACAAAATATTGACGACGTGAATAACTCTATTCTCCAGGTCCAAAATTGGTTTATGGTAAATAATTTGGTACTAAATGAAAAAATAACCAAATACATTAGGTTTAAATTACCTAATGTTAAAAGTAGCGAATGTAATATCATATTGAACGGAGAAACACTGGTATATATTACGGTTTTCCTAGGAATCATTCAAGATTAGAAACTACTGCAATTTTACCTGGGACCACATTAACATCTCTTGTGGGGCGGCTAACTCGGCCGCTTATACTGTTAGAAAGACAAGACAGTTAACCGATGTAGCAACCGCGCGTTTGGTCTATTTTAGCTACTTCCACAGCTATGTCCTATGGCATTTTAGTGTGGAGTCGGACTGCTGATATTGATTTTTTTTTTATTTTGCATAAGAGAGCTGTCAGAGCCATTAATCTACCGTTACCGCGAATCTTTTATGGAACTATTAAAAGGATTAATATTATGACAGTACCGTGATAGCCATAATTTTAATACTAGAAATAAAGATGAAATATAATAGATCAAGCATTTTTCAGATTATCTAAAGTACTTCTATTTAAAGTATCTTTTATGGGGTACTGTGTTAAATGTTACAACAATAGAGGATTATATCAAAGATAACAATGGTTGGAAACATGCTGGTCCAGGTCCATCTCCATCCATCCAGGACAATCTGGAGCCTAGAAAAAATAAAACTGGTTGCTATTTCAATTGTATAATTTATTATATTTATGACATTGATTTTACATTTTGTGATTACCTAACTTTAATTTTAACACACTGACCTATAAATTTATATTTTTTAGGGAACGTATACTTTTGCAATTTTTGTCAATATGTGAGCACTATCATTCTATCTATCACATAATTAATTTATCTGTCATTGCTTCATTTTTAATTATTTTTACCTATTGTGTTTTAGTCATATTTTTCCAGGTGCATCGTATTCACGTGTAATTATATAAAAAAAATATTGTAAAATATTTTAAAAGAGTAACGGTGGAGTTGCCCATTCTTCTTCATACGAAACTACCTTTTGAAAGGGCGACTAGAACCAATTCTATTTTTTTTAAATAGATAGATATATAAACTACCTATAAAATGTCTATCTGAAATACGTAAATAATTGGACTTTCATGACTAGGTATTTTTGGCTCTGTAAGACTGATAGGAAAGAAAACTGTTTCAATAAAACCTATCAAGTCAAGGAAATATTTTTCTAAGTTATTTGGTAACAAACCTATATTCAAATCACAACAGACTGTTATGTCATTCTTTGACAGTTGTACGAAATGGCAAATTGACGTAGGATGTAAATTTAACACTTCCTTGACTGTGTTTAAACCATGTATCATGCATGACTATGTCAATTATTAATGGCCGTAAGTCAGAGATTGATGATTGCAAAATGTCTGCTCCAGGTACTTATATTTTCTTTTTGTTTTATATCTTATATAAAACCTAGACAAGTAAGAGTACTTTATCCATCTACTATTCAAATAAATGTTCCTCATATGACCTGCTGGTGTGTTTTTTTGTAAAAAAACTTGGAAGGACTTAAGTTATTAATTTATTGCTTGATCTTACGGCCTTCAGTCGTTTCTTACGACACCCTTGGGAGCTATTACATTGGTACGTTTTTCATCGATGGTTATCCGGCTGTTTTATTATCACATTTTACGTCTCTTGACATTTCTCGGGACCATGGAGTCTCGAACCTTAGGAAGGCGTACGAGTGGCCGAAGCCAACTCACAGAGGCCTGTTAGTCGTTTTTAATTAAATGAGGGCACCAACCGATGATTATCCCTATTCGCACTATGCAAGTTCAGTAATGCTCGTGAAGGAGGAGGCGAGGCGGTTGTGGAAAAGGTAAATTTTGCGCCCTCTCGCCCCTAGCCGCCGCAGGAGACGCCCTGGGCGTCAGGAATCCCAGGTGGATTTCCAGCTACCGTAAGTGCGGGCTAGCGGGCGGTGAGCAATGGGTAGCTTGCCGTCCGATAAGGACCAGGCCCGGGTCGACGGCACGTTGTGTTCCACGCGCGCTTCAAAGAGATGTCGTAAAAGAAGTGTAGGGGTCCACTAGGGCCGATGCCTGCCGGGGTCGCGGGAAAGTCCAAAAGGGATACCGAGGCCCCTGGCAATACAGGAAACGGAAGGAACACGGATGGATTTTAGTCAGTAAGAGTCTAACACACCCTCCTGCTCCGCCCAGAGCGGGAGAAGTTGTTTGATAATTACCCAACCAAAAAAAAAAAGTGCATCCAAGGACAACCCTCGTTGGTGTAGGACTTTTACTGGAAACAAAAATATTGGGGAATGGGTTTGGGTGGCTAAAGTGAATTGGTTATCTAGGACTATGGAAAGACTTGGCTCCTGCCTGACCAATGTTTTATAAAAAATACTCAGATAAATGGCAGGGGGTGACTTGCAAGCTCAATAATGGGCTCCCGAAAACGGCTAGCACATAGTTTCGTAGCGATAACGGGGGCAACATGTCCTGAGGTGCTTATGAGCAGAGGAGAGGTATTCCACGGGTATCAGGACAATCCCGATAGTACGGTCAAGATCCCTATCAGCATCTTACAGGAACACTTTCTTCCTCCGAGAACGTTTGCTTTTGCGAATCATAAATACATACATAAACTCACGCCTTCTTCCCATGAGGGTAGGCAGAAACTATAGAACGCCACCCGCTACGCCCCTTACATACTCCTTTTGCTTCGTTTACGTTCATACATCTGGTCATACACGCACGCCGGTTGCGACTACTACGCACCTGACCTTTTTGAAGAACATCATTAATGAGATCACTATATGTCTTTCTGGGGCGTCCCCTCCTGGCATTTCCACTCACATCTGCCTTGTAAATACCTTTTCTTAGCCGCCTGTTGTCATTCATCCTCTCAATATCACATTTTGCGAATCAATCCGTCCAATAAAAGCAACAAAGAGGTGGGAGCTCTGTTTCTCGTTATTGTTCACTCCAGCCAGCCAATAAAGGCAAGCCAGATGTGAGGAACAAGACTTCTCCCGGGACATATTGCCCAACTGCTCGTCACATGCTGCCCTACGGGTTTATTAATTTTGTTATTATTTTTAAATATAAAGTCGCTCCATATAAAATAGTAATGTAAATGCACCATGTAAAATATATTCAGGTGCATTCGATTAGACTGAAGCCAACCTTAAAATAATTGGGAAAAGGCAGATGATGATTGTCTTTGGGAGTTGAAAAGCAACCTATTAATATACATTTATGTATGTACAAACGGGAGTTTCGGATTCCCCATTCAATTTAATCTGTTGTCGAATTAAATTTAAACTAATACTAAAGTTTATTTTTATTTTGGTAAACTAATCACAACTTTCAAGGCTTCTAGAACCTATTATTGAAACATACTCCAAAATAATTTGTAATTACCTAACTTATAGATAAACAAAATATTCTATCTACCTATCTAGGTAGATAGAATACTTATTATTGTGTTTACCATAAAATTACAGATAATATAAAAGTGGGAAAAAATTATATAGTGACACAATGAGCGCTCTTATCGCTAAAGGCGATCTTTTGGATGCGAAAGGATGGATTAAGGGAGAAGGAGAGACAATACTGCAGGTAATCTGTGGTGTACCATTTACATAATATACAATAAAATAATACATATACATAGTATAATGTATAAGGTGTCTATTCATACACGAAATATTTTAAGAGATAGACCTACAGCTGGTACAGAACCTATAGACATAAAAAAAAATGTATCTAACTATATTATTTAAAAAATTAAATAATTAAATATTACTTGACACAATAAATACTGGCTCCTTCATATTTTTAACATCCATTACGCTAGTTTCTACGTACAGACGTACTATTTACTGTCATTGAAGCGGGCGGCGACATTTCGGCGCGCGGCTTTTATTAATGATCAAAGAGTAGAAGCGAGCGCCGAGCGAGCCAGGCGCGCGGGCGCCTCCCTTCCCTGCCCGCACCTCTCAGTCCCACATAATCCGCGAGTCGTACCGCACGCAATAGTGTTCTGTGCACCGCACGCAATAGTAGGGAAGGCGATTCTCTCAAAAAAAGATCTATCTTTAAATCGATTTGAATCGAAGTATGAAAAATCGATTCAGAGAGAAATCGAAGTCTAAAAAATCGATTTCTTAAAAATCGATTTTTTCTCGACTTACGATAAAAGTTTGTTTTTATGACATATATGGATGTACAATTATAAAAATCATGAAAGACGCTGAAATAATCAATCTTTAATAATTTTTAATGAAGTAAGAATTACAACTATATTCAAATGTACCATGTATAAGAACCTCTACTTTAGATAAAATCTTTTATAATATCAAAAATTGAAAAATTATAAAATTTACGGTTCCCAGTATTTAAAGTCCAAGCTTTTCAGGAACAAGAGACAAACTTAATTGTTGCGTATCTTTTCCGTATTCAGGAGAACAGCATGGAGAAACTGAGCTCACGCCATCTCGCGAGTAAGTGCGTAATTAAATGAAAAGCTGTTTACATGTGTATAGTAATCCATCCATAAAATATGGTCTCGATAGCCCAAACAGTTGGACGAGGAGTCAATCCTCGTCCAACTACACATTCAACTCATTCTAAATAGTTGTATATTTCTTATCATAAAATAAAATAATCGAATTTCGATTTCAAGGGTAAAGTATCGATTCACCGGATCGATTCACTGCTAAATATCGATTTAAAAAATCGATTTATTTAGTCGAAATAATCGATTCTTCGATTAATCGATCTCAGATCGCCATCCCTACGCAATAGTGTTCTGTGCACCGCACGCGCCACAGTTAACACGCGTCGGGCTTCGGGCAAGAAACAACAATGCCTTATACCAACTTGAAGTACCAGAACATGACCGTTTGGCGCCTTCTGCGGAGTGAGGGGAAACACCCGTTCCACTTCACGTGCTAGAATTAAAGCTGATGGACTTAACTTCACGCGTGTAATTTTGCCGTTGGTTACTTCAAGACCCGACGCGGCGCATCCTGTGGACGGACGAGTCCACCTTTACGCGTGTTGGGTTGTTTAACATCCACAACGCGCACTGTTGGGCATCAGAAAATCCACGTGTTGTTAGGCCGGATCATTTCCAGACCCGGTTCAGTGTTAATGTGTGGGCTGGGTTAATAGGCGATAGACTGTTGGGACCTGTGTTCCTGGATCGGCTTAATTGTGAACGCTTTTGCAGTGATGGCTAGTGATAGACACATTATTAAAAGTGCAAGGACACATAATAAAACGTGCAGCCGTCTGCGTCCAACAACAGGGCGAATTTGTACAACAATTAGTGTAAATAATAACTACGTAGGTATTAGGTATGTACATTTTAAATTATTGTAAATAAGTTGATTCTAATTTTTAAACACGCCAAATAATTGGTACAGTAATTCGTAAAAGGCACCTGCGTACCTTATTCAGTGGGATAACTGAATTTCATTTAGAATCGACATGTTTCCAACTAACTACATACGTCGACAAACAACAATAATAATAAAGTAGAATAATAAGTATTATTCATCATTTATTATTGATAGCGTTACCTAATGGTAAGTAGGTACCTACCTAAACAAATTATTATATCAATAATTTGTCAGTCCAAAGCCTGATGAAGTGTGATGGGGAATTAGAATCAATAGATAATAGATCAATAGAACAATAATATCCCGTTTATCACTCGACCACTGCGAGGCGAGAAACAGCGTGTACGCAAAAGTAGGTATGTCCACGTCGGCCGATCTATGGTACGATTTTTGATCAAATAAATCCACGCCACGCACTTAGATCTCTTAATGTTCACGTCTGTACGAGGTGGGAGGTAGGCAACTAACAATCAGCTGACGGATACAACTCGACGCACTCGTAACGTCACAGAGGTCATTAACTTATGCCAATTCGAGTTGCACCTATCAGCTGTTTATTAGTATTTACCTAGTTTACCGATGTGTAGGTACTGTAGATTAGCATTAAAATTTGTTTTAATCACCTAGGTTCCTTTTCGTAAAACTTTAAGGAGGGAATTTAATAATGTAGGTACCTACTTAGGTTTAGGTTTTGTATTTAAAATTCACATTTATTATTTTTGTAAGCGATAAGCTATTAAAATAAGACTAGATCGAGTTATGAAGTCTACCTACGTAATTTTAATATCACCACGCCTGCGTTCCCTGTAGATAGGCAGAGGTGTATTTTCATACGTCTGCTACAGTTCACCAGTGATATTGTTAGGTCCCATGTAAAAGGTGAGGGCAGGTGTTTGCGATCGGCAGCACAAAGACTGGAGTGCGGTAACTGTCAGGACGCGAAATAACTACCGCTTGCGCGGTCGCGCGGAGAAATGCATGCGAACACAACCTCACCAACATGCTGCTCGGCACAGAATAGCAAAGAGTAAAGTAATATATAGGGAAAGAGTAACAACTCTGTGGTAAAATTTGAATGTATGGAAAGTGCTGCCACCTTGAGTTTGGTGGGTGAACTAAGGATCTAATATATACCTACATATAGGTATGCATACTTACTATAGGGATATAATCCTATTCAATCCAATTTACAGACATCTCACTCAACTTGTTGTCCTAGTATTTTTCTCTAATTTAGAAAGTACTCGTTTCACTATTGAATACAAAAAGTAACAGAAACTTAGAAATTCAGGACAATCTGTTGAACGAGTATGTATTATGGTCACAATCAGGGTTCTGCCCTAATTAAAAAAAACACGTATGAAGTTCAGAATAATGTCTTTTTATTGGTATGAAACAAATTAATATTTATTCGTTTTAAGGCTTCTACATACTGGCGCGACTTGTCGCGCGACGCGTCGCGTGGCGATTCTGGCGCGACATCGCCACGCCATACCTTTCACACTAGCGCGACAGGCAGCTGGCGTCGCGGCGTTGTCGCGTCGCGGCCGCTACAGTCGCGTAGCGGGCGCTACGCGACAACGCCGCGACAAGACAAGATAGTATAAATAGCGGTCCAATCCAAACTGGCCTCAGTAGCAGGCGTTCTTCGTCAGTGGATGAACGCAGGTCTGTGCGTGTTTGCCGAGTGAGGTTAGGTTCGATTTCCAGGTCGGTCGACATAACCCAACCTAACTTATGTACCTAGACTTAACCACACGAGCGCGAATGGCAAAACTGACGAATTCGGACGCGCTAAGTGACATAAGTAGATGTAATGGTGGTGTGTAATTAAGTTTTAATCTAAGCGGTCACATAGAGAGACAAGAAAAGCGACTTTGTTCTATACTATGCATAATGAAGTAGTTTAATTTACCTATGACAAGTGTTGTGTGCCTATCTTATTATTTTTGTGATTTCTAATATTGGAAATATATTTTTATGTTAAACATTACATCCGTTAGTTTTATTCATTCTAATATATATTTACTACTTTTTGTATTAGATTCCAGTGGGTCTCATTGACTATTGCGTTTTCAAATTTGACATGAGCAAGTTTCACCAATTAAACTATTTCAGTGTATGCTCAGAAGCATTCTAAACCCTCTTGCAAAAGTTGAGTTTACTCGGTTTTATTCCAAAGTAAATTAAATCATAAGCAAAATTGTAAATCTTCGTAATGTGAGTCTTATCCCATTGTGATAAGGTATAAATTAGGATGTATGACGAAATTAACTAATAAATGAATAATTTCTCTATTTCAATATAAGTCCTCGCAAAAGTCAATTATCCTAACTTATACCTTATTACAATAAGATAAGCATTGCAATGACTTACTCATGGTTTTTGGCGGCGCGCGGCATGCTCAAAGAAGTAGGTACCTTTTTGAAGCTGCCGCAAGCCAGCCGCTCTACTGCGCCGCGCGTCGCACTTGCCACGGCTATAGTTAGGTACTATAGCCGTGGCAAGTGCGACGCGTATTATTCGCGGATTTTGACTCAAAACACGAATGTCTTATAATTTTATTTCATTTTTAACCGACTTCAAAAAAGGAGGAGGTTTCTCAATTCGACCGTATATATATATATATATATTTTTATGTGTTTTCGCCGATTTGTCCGTCAGTTGTAGAACGATCGATACGTATCTCGCCGAAATCTGCGCCCCTGTAGGTAAATTCCCAAAGTAGTACTTACTAGTTTACCCTCATATTTTATCTTTTCTTCTCCATCATCAGACCCTGATCACCATCTAGCTATACCTAACCTATTTATTGAGACCAGTACAATGAGCCCAAACACGATACCTGCGCTGTAAGTTTGTGAGTGAGGTAAATATCAACTAGAAAAGAGCTGATAATCTTCAAATGACTGATTTTTATGAATCATAGCTAAGAACACTCTCGATTATGTCGCCTTTCATACAAAAAAAACAAAATCAAAATCGGTCCATGCATTCGGGAGCTACGATGCCACAGACACACACACACACACACACACACACACACACACACACACATACATACATACATACATACATACATACATACATACATACATACATACATACATACATACACATACACACACACACACACACACACACACACACACACACACACACACACACACAGACAGACAGACACGTCAAACTTATAACACCCCGTCGTTTTTGCGTAGGGGGTTAAAAATAAGAAAATCAACAAAAATAATAATTACTGAAAATTTATTTCAAACTCGAAAATCGATAAAAAGGTACATAAGTTAGGTTGGGTTATGTCGACCGACCGGGAAATCGAACCTAACCTCGCTCGGCAAACACGCACAGACCTGCCTTCATCCACTGACGAAGAACGCCTACTACTGAGGCCAGCTTGGATTGCACCGGTATTTATACTATCTTGTCTTGTCGCGTCGCGCCCGCTACGCGACTGTAGCGGCCGCGACGCGACAACGCCGCGACAAACGCGTAGCTAGCGCGACGCCATATAATAGGCATAATTTCTGTGTCGCGGCGCGACAGGTCGCCCCTGTGTGTAGTGGCGCGCGCGTTTTCATAGAGATTGTTCTACGGATAGGCCCACCCACAGACATAAGTTCTTTGATGAGTCCCTGTATCAGAAATATTTCTTGTATTTTGCATAACATTCAGAGGCTGATCAATTACAATACTTTGGGATTGCAAGGGAGCATTATTTTTTCGTAAAAAGTAAAAAGGAGAGGGATTGTAGACATTCATTGGAGTCCTCTTCGCAATTGGAGCCTACGGAATGATTTGTGCTAAAATTATTTAATAATAAAGTTTTAAATGCTCCCTCGAATCCCACACAGTTGGGCATAACATTTCGAGCACCCAAACTACGAACACTTCCAAAGAAATTTTCAAGTGGGTCTTGGTTAAAATTGCGTGTCAGCATTGCGTCAAAGGAATATTTTTTTGATAATAATTGCCAAATCGATTTAAAACCTTCGATTGTTCTAATTAAATTATTTAAAGTTGGTACAGACTTTTCCATTATATCATCACCTTTTTTCACCATAAATTTGGCGGTTTTTAACATTTTTAACGCATCTTGCCATAACATGTGATGAGGAGAATTTCGCTTTACAGCAGCTCTGTATATTTTACCATTAGGCGGCGTAAAAGATGACGCGTTAAATGAATCAAATAATTTGTCAATTAATAATACAAATGGTATTAGATCCCGACATTCTGAGGGACAATCTCCTCTTGCAATCATTATCAGTAGCAACTGCTATACTGTAACTTAATACTTGAGCCGCATTTTTCACCCTCATTTTTTTAATTTTGCCCGTATATGTTCAATGGTCAAGTTAAGCAGCATACGCAACTCGCCATGCGACCTGTCGGCTTCAAAAACCCGCTGAAAGTATTCCCACTTTACTAACTTTAACACATTTTCGTGCATATAATGCATTTCTTTATTTAATAAATTCTTTCTTATTCCTTTTAACAAGTGAGGAACATCAAACAGCGGGATTATATCATGATTGTTAACGTTAATGATATCCTGCCGCCATTCTTTACCTGCTTGGAAATATGCAGTTTTGGCGTCGGAGATTAAACTATTTATAGTGCTTACATTTGCCGAGCTTTGGTCGCATACAGTTGCGATTATCTTTAGACCAGCAGCTTGTACATTAGCTATAACATCTACTAAAATTTCTTTAAGTTTTGACGTTTTCAATGTTTGCGTAAAGTAGTAAGCTACTGGTTATTTGTAATTTCTCCTTACCCCTTTGACCATAAACACCAAAACGTCATTGGCAAAATTTTGCGTCTTAGAGTTCCCATAGTTCTCAAAACCTACAAGATCGTCTCTGTATACATTGTAATGGATTTCGGGAGTAATGGACATTTCATCAAACACTAACGTACACAGACGATCTTGTTGCAACATTTTCGACACTGTGGACTTTAATTCTTTGAAAACTATTTCATTTATGCCTGGTGTCAATTTCACTTGAGCAAGCAATGACTTCAAGACTTTTTTTGATGGTAATGTAAAATGTTTACACATTAACTTGTAGGCTTTCAGGCTTTTCTTAAAAATTGAAAGCGATAAAATCTTTTCTTCCTGAGTAAATCTATGCCCCTTCTTTTTCTTCCGTCCTTCTATGCATTGCATTCGGGTGAACAATTTAGCAGTCTCGGACATGTTCCGAAATAGTTTTTCAAAATCCCTGTTAGCACTTTTGTTTTGAACTTGCTTAATGCGCAACTTGAAAGTTTTGAGTTTTTGGCGCAATCTCCTAACTTCATTTTGCATTTGTCTTGCTTTTCTGGCACACTGCGTTTCAGCCTTTTTCTGCAGATATTCGAAAGTTTTTCCTGAAAGATTAAATTAAAAAACATACATACTTAAGATGTTCAGGTATATTAGATAAAATTGCTCACGCAAGAGACTAAGCATTTGCAAAATTCTATGAAATATGTGTAATGGATTGAAGTTAATCTGTAAATAAGAATTCAATCTATTTTTGTAGCCTATAGTATGTCTCAATGCTGAGCAACGGCCTCATCTTGTGATGTTTCTGACCATGCTAGGCCTGCCTAACCCCCATTTTTATTAAGACCTCTCCATGCCTCGGAAAGCATGCTGAGCCTTCAGTTCCGGCTATCGTTCGTAAATCTTTGACAGTCGTTATGGATAATCAGAAGCCCACAAGTCTGACAACCAGTCTTACCAGAGAGTATAAACCAGTAATGTTGTGGAGGTCAGATAGGCAGTCGTTTTTTATTTCAAAATACTGGTATTCAGCTGCATCTGGTTAGACTGCAAGCCAACCCCAACATAATTGGGAAAAGGCTAGTCAGATTGAGAGATTGAGTTTGGATAAACTTAACAATATAGACCATGTTAGATGTACCAACAGCTTAAAACATCCCTCTGCTGGGAAAAGAGATTATGTATGCAAAAGATAAATTAAACCAGTTAGGTAGTACTGTGTGAATGCAAAAATAAACACAGACCAGTTCACATTTGTAATAATAATGATAAAAAAGAAAAAAGTACCTCCATCAAATTTCGTCAATGGTATGTGAGCATGGCACTTTTCACTTGACGTCAAAGAGGTAGATCCAGACAGCCCCGAGAATTCTGTAGAATCAACAGCAGGTGAGGGTCCAGATCTGGATGGACCAGGTAGGTTTTTATTTTGAACCGATGATCTGACCAAGTTAGTGATATCAACCATAGGTCCGGGATGACCAGATTGTCTTCTAGGCGGACAGTAGCTATGGTCTGTCTCCACAAAGGTACTGATTGTTTGCTGAATACCTGTAACATAACATTGCAATAATATTATTATCAGCTGAATTACTTTTTTTCATTAAACAAATTTCATCAGCCAATCAAATAAAACCATGTGTGTTCACAATGTGGTGTATTGATGTGACATCAGTCTGTGTGATATAACTAAGATACATTCCATTTTTACTACATAATTTATTTAATTTTATTTCAGTACCTAACTTATATTAAACTATAACTACCTAGTTGACTTTTTTCTGTACCTTTGAAATTTTGAGAAATAAGTCTTTTAATTATTTTTTATTTGAGAATTAAAGTAAAGTAACAAAATTGGCATTATTTTGATATCAATAAAAACCCACCATTGAGTAAATAAAAGAATAGTTAAATCTGTCTCTGTTAGCAAAACAATGTCCCAACTGAATCTTCAGATAAACTGTAAGTCCATAACCACAATCAAAGTTTTGCTGCGTCACTTATGGCAGGTTAAGTTGACAACTCACTTGTACAGCTCAGTAGTCTTACACAGATTTGGTTCAAATGCGAAAATAATCCCAAATCTGTCTATTCCACAATTTTCAGAATACTTATAAGTTACATAAGTGACGAGCACAACCAATCGATTGATACATCTGAATCAATTTAGTATTATTATAAATATTGCTTTCTCACAAATATTAAGCTAATTTAATTCTACTTACGATTCAAATTAACTGTTGGTATTGCTGAACAAATAAGACGACCTCCAGTTGTCTTGAATGTGGGATCAAAATGGTGATCACATATTCTTTTGTTCTTGTAAATCTTTGTATGGTCACTTTCTCCAACCTTGCTGCCAACAGCCGCTATCCAAGCAGCGAACAGATCAGGGCGGTTGTCAGGGTTTGGGAACCGGTGAAGGGGTAAACCGTATGCATCTGAAAATTGAACGAAATTCATGAATATCATATGCATATGGCAAAATAAAATGAAATTAAGGAATAACATAAAACTTTTTCTTGCCTATATTAAAGGTAATACGGTACGGTAATAAACACTTACCTAAAGCATCACAGCCAAAAATACAATATTTTCTTCGCAGTTCACTCATATTAACAAAATAACAAAACTGAGCAACGAAAAACGAAGTGATAACAATACTGTGAAATAAAAACAAAACTTAATAACACAAATAACAGTAACAAGTAACAATTTTAACAGAATTATCTAAACTCGGGAAGCGCTTCAAGTATCAACGTCGGGAAACTCAAAGCCGGAGTTGGTTGACTTGACAATGGCCGAATGGCTACAATCAACAATGACATTTGTTTGACAATTTGACAAACAAGATAAGATGGCTGCCAAGTTTTTTTAACCCACCAAACTCCAGATGTCGCTGTCGTCTATGCAAATTGACGACAGTACTAAGTGTGCCCCCCCTGCAGAATAGCCGAGAGTCCGAGACCGGCCGAGACGCCTCGCTCGAAGCGGTGCCGGCGCTGCGCGCCGCGCGTCTCCCTCGCCGCGTCGGGCGGGTCATTCATACAATGGGGAGTAAAGGTTTTATGCAAAATGTCTCGAGCAGTTTTAAAATTATATTAATTACGTAAAATAAAAAACATTTAGATATTTTTTTTTTTCGTGTCTATAGGTTCTGTGCCAGCTATAGGTCTATCTCTTAAACTATTTCGTGTATGAATAGATACACCTTATATACAAAGATATTTATTTTACTTATCTATCTAAATATATACAATAATAATCATGAAACAAGGGCAAAGAACAAAAAAAATGTTTACGAACAGAGATAGTGTTACATAATTAGTTAGGTAACGAACTCGGTTAACTAGGAGTACTTCCCTAGAAACAAAAACGTTCCTAAAAAAGGCCTCTTTATCGTTCGAATTTCGAACAGCGTCGCTTTATAAAAAAAAAACAGTATTATTTTGTAAATCCTGTAAATGTAACAAAGTTTTTTATCTCGAAGATCATCGACGCTATTCAGGATGTTGCGTATCTTTTTTCAGCGAATGCACAATGTTAGATATCCGTTTTCGTCAGCGGGGACGTCCCAGGTGTAAGCGATTCCATTGAATGTGTTCAATAATGTATAGGTACATTTTAAATTTTGGGATTAAATCACTTTCTCGCTTTCTGTGTTTACAATAAGAGGAAACGTTAGGTAGGATATACACGGTGTAAGGGACATCGTGCGAAAAATGTTTTAGGTCGGTTATAATTATTCGTTTTTTTTTTAATAACCGACGATTTTGATGTATTAAAAAAATACAATCGACTTCCAAAAAAACACAACAAAGTGAAAAATAACGTTAATTTCCGGAGTCGGTGTCTTTGTTTTTGGAAATACAAAAACAAAGACACCGACTCCCGAAATTAACGTTATTTTTCACTATGTGTAGTGTTTTTTTTTGGGAAGACGTTTGTTAGTTTGTAAAACAGTCTTCATTTTTCACTTTTAAGTTGTGGTACCTACTTCACACAAATTCGAATACCACTACCTGCTATGTAAATCAGGAGGTTGTTAAAACATCATCCACGTAAACTAAGTGGGAAAAATACAATATTGAAAACTACCCAAGAAAAGTTAATAAAATTTATATGGGACCACCTAGGAAGTACCCTTTCAAACAAAAAAATAATTATACAAATCAGCGCGTTTAAGTATTTTACTAGATAAGCGAGTAGGTTTATGTATTGTCTCTTGTTTGGTTGTAAAGGCATTTGCAAACTGTTTGTTGCATGTGTCCAAATGTAGCAGTAACCTCTGTACTTGTAAAGGCGGAGCTGTCGACTAGGTACCATAGAAAAACAGAAAAAAGCACTATGATTTTTTTTTCCAGTTATTTAGCCTAGTTTTCTTAAGCAAACCTCAGGGCCGGCCGTTTGAAAGCAGGTTATCTAGTTTTTTATACAAACAGTGCTTTGCAATGCTCATGGTTACTATTTGCATAAGACTACGCACTACGCCAGATTAAATTCCTTGCTGGTTTTAAAAAAGAAGAAACACATCACGCAATGTAAATTGTCTTTGGTCCCTGGCCCTGACGTTATGGCTTGAATATGAGACTTCTGGCTACTTTGTATTTATGTATTTTTTGTATTTTTTCTGTAATGTGCGTTTTGTTTGTGCAGAATATACAATTTTTCTTTCTTCTTCTTTTCTTTCTTTTAAATAGATAGGCACCGAAAAACAATTGAAGTACGAGAATTAACGTAAAAGCTTACTTACCGTTCGATTCATTAGCATCCATATATAAACCAGTAGTCTTGGAGTGCTTAAACTGGCTAATAAAAAAACGTTCTTATGTTTTTGGAAAATGTTTTGAGAAAACAGTATACCTATGCTCTGTAATCGGCAATAGCGACACGCAATAAGCAAGCGTTGTTCTTTTTCTAGAAGAGGACTACTTTCGTCATAATTAGCCCACTGCTGGGATACAGGCCTCCTGCCTTTGAGAGGGAGTGGGCCGTAATCCACCACGTGGGCCCAGTGCGGGTTGGTAGACGTCACTGTCTTCGAATTTTTGGTTCAAGGTCATGCCGGTTTCCTCACGATGTTTTCATTCACCGTTTTTGAGAGCAGTGATGCCAACCTGGGTGCGAACTCACGACCTACAATTCGTAAGTTAGGGCCTTTACCACTGGGCTACCATTACCACTCTTTTACGATATTACTATCCCATAGTTAAAGTAACACCTCGAATTGAAACTTTTTTATCTCACCTTGTATATCTCTTGGAGCAACAAAAAATATTTTTTACACAAAGGTCACAAACTTCTGGTAATGCCTTACTAACTTCGAGCAATAAACCTGATTTATTGTGTGCGCTCTTTTACTTCCTTATTTTATGGAGACAGTCAGAATTGGTGGTACTGTAATAGTTTCGCGAATCATTGGGTGAGACAAAGTGCTTGGTTAGATGGATTTAAAGAAATGGAAGCAAGAAAGAAATAAAGAAAGGAACATTGATTTATTGCCACAAAAACACGTGCACATTAAAAAGATCATGCTTTTTTTTTTTTTTGAGGGTGGGAAATCATCAAATAACTTCTCTCGCTCTGGGCGAAGCGGGAGGGTGTGTCAGACTCTTACTGACTAAAACCCACCCGTATTCCTTCCTGTTGCCTGTGTTGCGGGGACCTCGGTGACCCATAAGTACCTTCCCGCGACCCGGCAGGCATCAGCCCTAGTGGACCCCTACCTATGCGCTGACGACATCTCTTTGAGGCGCGCGTGGAATACAACGCGCCGTCGACCCGGGCCTGGTCTTTACTGGACGGTGAGCTACCCATTGCTCACCGTCCGCAAGCCCGCGCCTACGGTGTCCGGAAATCCGTCCGGGATTCCCGACGCCCTGGGCATCTCCTGCGGTAGCTAGGGGCGAGAGGGCGCGAAACTTGCCTTTCCCTCAATCGTCCCGCCTGCTCCTTCGCGAGCATTACTGCTTCGCAGAAGGAGGTGACGGCTGCCCATGCCCTCTCGCTCCGTACCATGGCCTGAACCAGGGCCGGACGCGAGAGATCTCTGCCGCCGATCGCCTCCACGAGGACACGGCGGTGCTCTGCCCAAGCCGGGCAGACCTCCACCGTATGCTCCACCGTGTCCTCCGGGCGATCCACACAGTGGTGACACCCGGGCGTTTCGTCCCGCCTTATCCGACACAGGAACCTCCCGAAGCTGCCGTGTCCGGTGAGGACCTGCGTCAGGCGGAAGGTGAGGACGCCGTGGCGCCTCTCCTCAAAGCCACTCCTCAAAGAGGGGACTAATCGCCGCAATTGTGGCGTGCCCAGCACTGGGTTGCGACAACCGTAGTCTCCATGACGCGGACGGAACTCCGGCGGGATCTCATCCCGCCGGAGTTCCGTCCGCTGTGCCGCGATTTCTCGCTGCAGCGGGCTTACGCCCCGGCGTTTCGCCTCCTCGCGCCACTCCCATACGTGCGCGAGGAGGAGGCTCGAGGAGGATAAGAAGGCTCGCTGCCTCACAGGAGACCGTGCGGTATCCCCGGAAAATCCGGATGGGCATGACCCTTTGGGCCGTGCTCAACCGGCAGGCTGGCCGCAGCGCCACAGAGCGCGCCCATACAGGAGCCCCGTAGAGGGCCATGGACCGCACGGCCCCCGCGTAGAGCCTCCGGCAGGAGGCGTTTGGATCTCCTAGATTGGGCAGGAGCCACTTCAATGCAGCGCCTGCCCGCTCCAGTTTGGGAGCCAAACTTCGGAAATGCTCCACGAAGTTCCACCGGCTGTCGAGGACGAGTCCCAGGTACTTCATCGTCGACTCGATGCCGATGGAAACCCCTCCTACCGTTATTTTGGACCCCAACGGTGGCGCGTTCCGAGGACCATGAAAACACATGGCCTCGAACTTGTGCAGGGCCACCTCGAGTCCCAATTGCCGGATCCTTTCGACGATTGAAATGAACGCATCTGGAGGCATGATGAGTAAGTAGTAGACAAAATACAACCAGTTCACATGTGGTGCTATATACTGCTTATTGTGTAGATAACGTTTTCAATGGACAAGCGAACTTTTGTGAAATATAAGGTTTGAGAGCTACACGTTCCTACGAACAATTTGCTGTCCCGGTGCACTAGGACTTTGCAAGATTATTCCCTCATTGAAAAATTACTTAAGATCTTTTATAAAAAATAATAATAGGTAATGTTTCAATGACGGAATATATCAATACAAGAGCGAACGCCAGCATAATCACTCAACATTGTGTCAAGCCAGATTACTACCCAATGACAACCAACGTCATTTAGATTCCACAAAAACGTCAAACACAATAAAAGTAAAGCCTCCCCACACGGCTCCACAATGAAATTCCAAACGTTTTTTTGCGCGAAATCCGTTTAAAACGTACGGGCTTTGAAATCGGATTCAGTTATGGAATTCCGGCAGATAGTAACAAACGAATTTCAGGTTGTACAATGTACGTGGTTCAAGTTAGGATGCGGTTTCAGGTTCGGAGTTAGCGAGTTTGCAACGAGAATGTGGCACGTTGCTATATTATGGCAGAACTATTATATTACTGTCGAGCGAGATGTAGATGTATGTAATACATATGATTAATTCACTTTTTATACACTAACTCAAATGGTTTAGTTACCTTTAGCCTACGCACAATGTCCGTGTTATCTAGCAGCTGAATTGCCTCGACATTCACATGTCGGTAAAGTCTGCGTTCGTGGGCTTCAGAAAATTTGGTAATGGTGGTGTAGAGTTCCATTTTAAGGTAACGGTGGAAGTCGTCATTTCTAATGTACCATGGTGTATTAACAGCATACCTGAATACTTTATTTTGGAATTGTTGGGTTAGTACAGCCCCAAAGTTGGATGCCGTACGTCCAAATTGGCATAAGAATATGCTTGTATAACATAATTTTATTATGTATTGATAGGCAGGATTTCCTTCCAAATAACCAATACATACTTTTATTTATAACGTATGTCGAGTTTCTGTTTTTTCTTTTTGACGTGAGATTTCCAACGCAGTTTGGCGTTAAGAGCTATGCCAAGTATTTGGCTGTGTTTGGCTGTATTAGCTTAAGGCACTTGTATGTCGTTTATATAGATTGGGTGGTAATCGCAATGTTTGTTAGTGAAGTCAATGAGAATTGATTTTGACTTGTTCTGTTTGATCTTCTACTTTTGTGTCCAGTCATAAACTTTGTTCACAGCTAGTTGATTTTTTTCCACTGCTTCTTTGTGGCTTGATCCGGTAATATAGCAGTGTCATTTGCAAAGGTCGCAATAGTGTTGTTTTCTAACTCTGGGATATCACATGTATATAGCAAGTACAGGACCCTAACACACTTCCTTGTGGTACCCCAGCTTTTATAGTTTTTAGCTCGGAATATGCATCCCCTTGCCTTATTCTAAACATTCTGTTACTTATAAATGATTCTATAATGTCTACAAATTCTGGAGGTAGCTGGTTTAAACTCAGACGCATCTGAGTTTAAATACCAGACCCTCATGCTTTATCAAAAGCTTGCGTGACATCTAGGAATACGGTGGTGCAGACTTGCTTGTTTTTGAGTGATTTTTCAATAATGTTAGTTATTCTGTGTACCTGGGCCTCAAGTCTGCTATTACAATAGTGTCAGAATGGTCTGTTCCGATCCTCATTAATGACGCTATTACATTAGTAGATTACCAAACTTGTCAAAATCAACAATTATAAAATCAATGATAGACCATTCTGACACTATTGTAATAGCAGACTTGAGGCCCTGGTCTATTTATTAGGTAGAGTGTTTATTCCTGAAGCCAAATTGATGGTTTGGTATAAGGTATTTTCTTCTATTATTGGCATTTCATTTACTAACAGTTTTTCAAGTAGTTTTGATAACATAGGCATCTGGGAAATGGGTCTATATAATGATGCTCATGGGGTGGTTTACCAGGCTTCGCAATCATAATGACTTCAGCGACCTTCCATGCCTCAGATACATGTTTAAACATAAATGCAGCATTCATAAGTGTGGTCAGTTTTACTATGGCTTTGCGCGGGAGGTATTTAGGAATTACTCCTGATATGAGGTCGTAATCCGGGGATTTTTTTGAGCTAATGTAGAGATGTAGAAGTGGGCGTTCGTTATGATCCTGCTAAGATGAGATTTGTATCAAGCGTTTTCAAATATTGAAATGGAATCAGCAATATATGATTATCATGTTTGCCCACTGCTGACTTTTTACCCTACTTCACGACGGCAAAGTCAACCGTTATTGGATTTTTTTAGGGTTTTTTCTTCGGCGGTGTTTTATGTAACCCATACACGCTACGCATGCGTAGCATGTATTGGACAGTCCGGGTTGCCGCAGAGATCTTCATATCGGTTCTCGATTTATAACACGATGTCACTCGAAATAATTGATTTGGATTCTGCACCCTTTCGCCAGCTCAGAATCAAAAACTGCACAGGGATATTCCAACACACGCTCCGTGTAAGCATTCCTGCACATGTGGACCTCTCCGGTAGTGAGGGGCCTTGGTGTGTGTGACCGCAAGACAAATGTCAAGACAAATCGCTGAAGTAAATACAAAAGAAAAGTAACCATGTTAAAATGAGTGTATTACACTCATTAAAATATTAACCGGAGAATAAATGAGAACAAACTTAAAATATTGAAGTAACAGGAAAACGTAATTAATTAGGAAGTGGTAATGAATCGTGTTTCTGTCCATAACAACAGTCGAGTAAATTAATTTCGGGAAATTTTGTATCCAGTTGATTTACTTGGAAGTCGGTTCATTGCATTTAATACAGAAAGAGATTATTAAGAGGAAAATGAAGATAATTTAATAATTAGAATTGACTATAAGTATGGCTTGTGTTCAATTTAAAGCATCTAATTACACAATAGGGTATTTCACTATAAACGAGAAAAAATCTATATAATATTGAGATAGTTTAGGCAAAAAGGAGTCGGAAAATGTTACTTTTAGTTCATAAAATAACAAAATAAATTTTAAAATTCAATTCAACGTTTTCAGTTTTTCTAATCTATTCAAAAACCATGAAATAGTAGCCGCCATGTTATTACGTCATACCGCTGTGTAAACTAAAACGTGTCAACTGTCAATTGATAGTTAGATAATAGATCAGCGCATTTGTTTACATAGCCAAGTGACGTGACACATGGCATCCACTGCGTCCAGCGTTTTCGTCAAACTACGCGCGAAATTTGAAAATATAAAATTTAAATGCGTTTTTGCACTCGTCGATTGAATACAAATTTTGTGATTTTTTTTTTGGGGCATATTACGAGTAGCACTATAGAATTTAATTAAGAAACTTTCCAAAAATGGGTGTAAGACCCTATTGAGGTTCTTGATTTAGTAATGACAGGTTCTTGATATAAATTATCCGAATCAAACCTTTAATATCATTCGCACCAATACAAACTTGAAGCTTGTGTTCAATTTAAAGCATAGTACAGAACTGAGGTTCTTGATTCAGTAATGACGAGCTTTTGAATTGTTACTACAAACAAAGAACTATGTAGGTATCTACTGTGTTAAGTCGGAAAACTTTTAATAATCAACTTGTCAAGCAATTAATCAATTATATTTAACAAACTAGCTTCCACCAGCGGCTTGGCTCGCATTATATCTTTATGAATTATAGTTTATGTTACTCAGTGATAATATAGCATTGTACTGGTGAAATATTTTTTAAATCGGTCCAGTAGTTTTTGAGTTTATTCATTATTGCACTTCGCCCAAGACTTCGTCCGCGTGGATTACGTATCTTCGCCTACAAAGTTCTACACTGTCTCCATCTCGTTTAAAAGATAGTTTCGGAAAACTTATGATTGTCATATTTTTATTTAATATATTATGACAAAACTTTATTATTTATTACAAACTACTATTCAACTGTTTCTAGTTTACAAAAAATAAAATGTGTAGTTAAATAAGACTAAGCGTAGGGCTGTTCGCTCACACCGCGGCATTTTTCTTACTTTTAGCATTTATACCCATCGTAACTTCTAAATAAAAGGTCGGATTTAAATAATTTAAAGAGAAATTTATATAATCAACCTTGACTATGAAACTATTTGGTAGGATAAGGATTAATGTCATGATACAAATGTCATCATCTTTCGATTCTACCCGTGTTTTGTTTGACTAATTCGAACAAAAAGCGGTTATTGTGACTTAACTATAATAGTCAGACATAATTAGCTTCGCGAAGTTTTTTTAGGTAATGTTGAGTACCTACTATAAACATGTAGTAAATTATTATGGATCATCAATAGTTTTCGCAGCGTACACCAAATAATGACTTTTATAGCAAATTTTTGATACCTTTGGTTATATTATTGCAATTTTCGTAGGGAACTAAAACATTTTTAAAAATAAAAAAACATTCCATTTTACTCGCTGATAATGTAGCTTTCTATAGTTCAAAGAATTTTTGAAATCGGTAAAGTAATTTCTGAGTTTATCCGTTACAAAAAAAAACCTATAAAAAACTTTTCTTTTTATAATATTAGTGTAGATTACTAAAACTACAACACTGCTTGCTGGCAGCAGTGTTGTAGCTTCTCAGTTTTATTGGTTGTGTCTACGAATAAATCCGGTGAAGTAACAGGCACATGATTTTCAACCAGTTATATCTCACTGGCTGTTGAAAACAAAATACTATCTTCAAGACTTCTGATTAAAGAGAAAATGCTTTGATAACTTCTTCAATCCACAACAGTTCAAACTTGAACGTTGCTCTTTACATAATCCTATAAATATTCAAGATTTTGAAACATTAACTTGTGAAGTATTTCTGGAAGACTGAGTTCAAAATGGTTGCTCTTTATAATTGTATATTTTAGATCATTCGTCTGCATTAGTTGTTTTATTATCTTAGGAAAGTTTAATTGCTAGACGTCGGTCAAGTGGGATTGTCTTTGCATTGTTGGTTCTCTGTCTGCGAGAACTTTGGAATCTGTTTGTTAGCAAAGTTTACTTTGCTTTGAATGTGTGTGCTTATTAATAATAAAAATAATAATAATAATCATTTAATTCGGACATAATTAAAAATCCATAATGAGTTAGTCACAGAAAAACTTAAAACTATGTTAGTAACTTTAAGCAAAAATCAATCAATCACAAAAGTTTAATTCAAAAACTTTCCCTCTGCACCGGGCCTGCAGGCATGCCTACGCGACCAGTGCGCAAGGAAAGGGCAGTCTGGTCTTTCTGCAATAACGCTTAGGATGCTGTTGGAACTCCCACGTATCCTACGCATCAAGGAGGCCGCCCTTTTACGCATGATAGCCTCAAAACTATCTGTGCTTGCCTCAGCAAACATGTACGACGCGCTACAGAACCGTGGAAGCCCCAGCAGCACCCGGAAGGCGTTATTATATTGAATTCGAAGAGCGTTGTAGGCCTTCTGCGTATACTTGATCCACAGGCTGCAGGTGTAGAAAGACTGGCAGTAGGCCTTAAACAGTGTAATTTTCACTTCTTTAGTACACCTAGCAAACCTGCGGGCCAACATATTACATCGAACCGATAACGCTCTTCTCTCTCTTTCCAAATCATCATCATCACTCAGATTATTGCATAGTATTCATGCTTACTGACGTTTGAATATCATTTTGCAGATGGTTTTATTTTAAGGGGTAACAGGATCTTGTGATGATAATTCTGATTCAATTTGTCCAGTTAATTGTCTCAAATTTAAGACAACATGTGTTTATAAGTATTTGTAGTAAAGTCTTAAATATGTAAATAGATAGTTGCACGGTCAATTATTCTCCAAGCTGCGGGTCCGAGTAAGGCTTAAAGAATAAGTGCAAGTGTGCGTTGAAGAGCGAAATAATAGTTACATAGAAGCAAAGGCATCGTTACGTGGAGAGAAATACCTATTAATCAAATCAATAAAAAAAAATCAGCATATCTTCTCAAAAATGCCGTCAAAGGGTTATTCACCTTTGTTGAGTTAACCCTAAAAAATAATTCTTGGTCTTTCCACAATTAACATAAAATTTTCAACGCTTTCATCGAAACCTCCCCCTCTGCTTTATGACTTAAAAAAAAGCTTCAGTATTTCGTTAATTTCACTTTTGTCTGCGCGAAAAAAATTCAGCATTCTCGTTAAAAATATTAAATGCTACGAATTGGCTTCAAAGAGTTGGGTTTTGTTCATTTTAATGTTGTATTGTTAGTGAGATTGGTGTTTCTTTTAGCTGGGTTTGAGCAGTCGGGGAAATGAAAAGGTTTGTTGTATACCTTTAAATTAGTTTTTACTTACACTTATTTCTTTTTTTCAACACACCTGCTCGTAAAGATACTCTTATAGCAATGCACTTAGGTTTATAATTCATCTTTTTTATTTTACATTTTTTTCAATCAGAAATAAGAGTTTTTATGTTTAAAAACACTGAACATTTTTGTGAATAAATAAACTACATATTTTAGGTTACTTATGATAAATCAATAATCAACATTAAAATCATTTCATATCATTATATATTTTTTACTACATTTATTTTAAATTTGCGTATTCAAAACATTTTTTCTTGTTTATTATATTTTTATATAGGCTGTGGTTTTTTTGTGCGCGCATCGCTAGCGCGGCGCGCGGAACAAACAACACCAGTGCGCCATTTTCCATAAATATTTGTTAACGTATACGTTGTGTGGTTAATTATTATCAAAAATATCGACTTCACGTGGGGAAGAAGAGCAGCACATAGATTTGACCCCGCCGGAAATACTAATCGAGGTACGAAACGCTAGTGATAGCCTGTTGCCCCTAAAATTAGTTAGCGGCCTATGAAACTTTCATACAGTGGAAAAACAGCAATAATGGGCTGTCATTTTTGGAAAAAGTATTTTGGGCTTACTTCAATGAATTGGAAAATGAATACACCTACACAAGCCCAACTGGGCTTGTATAGTTGCATTTATTTGCCAATTTTGTATTTATTTGTATTTTTTGCTCGCTTTGGTGTATATGTATATTCCATGAATTGAATAATTATATTGATATAAAAACCTACAGTACCTTACGGCATTGCTAAAGAGATGCTCAGATGGATATATTAGTCGGAAATCTGAAGTATTGTCACCAACCAACGTTGAAAGGTTTTTAAAAGAAGCTCCGGATAGTCCGTACCTGTCAACAAAGGTCACTTAAACTTTATAAATCTAAATGTATCATCACTATGATTACGTTATTGTAGCATAAATTCTTACTACTAACTATTTGACCTCTTTGCAGGTTGCGTTAATATTCGGTGTTACTAGTGTGTGTAGACGTCAAGAGATTAATGATATTTCAATAAATGTGAAATGCCCATGGTGAAATGTTTCTCGTAAAAAAAACCAATACTAAAAAAAGATTGCACGATCTTTTACAATCCATAGCCCGTTTTATGAAATAGTCAAAATAAAATATCAAGGAAATATCACAAAAAATTACCACTATTTCCAAAACTCTCAAAAGGTAAATGTACAGGTCTAGCCATCGGTATCAACAAATTTGGGGTAATGCCAATATAAATTGCAAACTATTAAGACTTGCTCGAGGCTGATTCTTGCACTGGGCACAGTTTTAGAAGAAATTCAGCTACACTGCTGGCTGATTCGGGAGCCTTCAAGCGTCATGGCGGATGGCGATCTGACGTTACTGAATCTTATGTCGAAGATTATATTCATAACAAGGCAAACATTAGTGCTAAAATAACCCATGTAAATAATTTGGAGCCACAGATGAAGAAGTCTTGCCCTGAGCCGCGACAATCTACTTCTGGTGACACTGGTTATTTAGTGCTAACCTTCTCCCTAATGAGCTCTTATATTTACAACGTTCATCCAACTCTTTTGAAAATATTTCATCATCGCCGACATTTACCAAAAAAAAAATGAAATTATTAATAATACCAATACCATAATACAACCTATAAAAATGCCAACAAAAACTGTTCGTTATCATTTTGAGAATTGTACTTTCACTAATTGTTTCAATAATTAAAAGTTGTGTCTTGAAAAACGTCGTTTGAAATGCATGTGCATTGGTCATTACACACTCGGCTCCCTTATCGCGCTCGCCTAGTAATAATACCGCCTCGAGTGTAATGACCAACAAAGCACAGTTTTATTATAATGTATAGTTACTACCTACATAGGTACTGCCAACATTACGAATGAAAATGATGGTACTGTACGAGCACTTGCATGCTAAATACATGAGTTAAGTCGAGATGGAAGAAAACGAATCTTGCTGACTTCTTGATAAGTTATTTATTATACGTAGGTATACAAGTACGAAACGTACATACGTACATTTAATAAAAATTGGTTAACTTTTTCGTGAATATATTTATTCTGTTGATATCGCAGATATTTTTCTTTTATTTATTTAAGAAAATATATTGAAATGTAATAATAACTATATTGAAATATATTACACGCTGCATAGCTTTACCCGTACATAAGTTCCAACAACAATCCATTCTACGCATTACTATAAACATCGAAAGCATATCTTGCTTAGATTGACGGAAAACTCGGTTCAACAACCTCATGGTATTCCCAGTAACTTGCCTGTTACGTCACGTACTTCAAGAATAACCTCAATGGAGAAGACGCAAGAAACAATCACGGGAAACCATCCTATCACACGAAGACACGTTCGCCCATACGTTACGGGGTTTAAAGATTGAAGTATAGCTCCTCTAGTTAAACGTCGCTGGCTGGTCGCCAAGCGCCATCTTGTTTTAAGGCTCCTACATACTGTCGCGACTTGTCGCGCGACGCGTCGCGACACAAAGACACCGCAGGTAGCGCTACAAGCGGTGCCTTTGTGTCGCGACGCGTCGCGCGACAAGTCGCGACAGTATGTAGGAGCCTTTACGGCGGAAAACCTTTTTATTCGCCAGTGAACACCTTCTGTAAGGATTTTGGGATGCGACACTTGTGTGCTATCTCTGTCGAATCATTAGTGGTGCCCCGTTGTGTTTATGGAGTATTGTTTATGATATGACGTAAGCTAAGTTAAGGCTTTCGCCAGATGCTGCACAGACTAAATGGAGCCTCTCGGAAGGTTGGCGTCGGCATGAATTTGGACAAGACAAAAGTTATGTACAATGCGCAAGTTGTACCGAGTCCAATCCACATCGAAGGGTCACTTCTTGAAGTTGTGAAGGAGTATGTCTACCTAAGGCAAGTCATCCAGCTCGGTAGACACAACTTTGAGAAAGAACCCGACAGACAGATGGATCCAGTTGGGTTGGACAGCATTTGGAAAACTTCGTGAAGACTTCTCGTCACCTACTCCGCAATGTCTAAGGTCTTCCACCAGTGCGTCCTGCCCGTCATGATATAACGTGGACATTGACTGTCGACCTGGTAAAGAAATTCAAGGTGCAACTGAGGCGGGCTATGCTCGGAGTGTCTTTGAAGGATAAAATCAGGAGCGAAATTATCCGGAAAAGAACCGGAGTTACCGACATAGCTTGCAGAGTAAGCAAGCTGTAGTAGCAGTGGGCTGGCCATGTTTGTCGAAGGACTGATGGCCGATGGAGTAGACGAGTCCTGGAGAGGAGACCGCGTATCGGCAGGCGTAGGGACGCCCCCAGCTAGTTGGACCGATGATCTTAAGAAGGTGGCTGGTTCAGGCTGGATGTTGAAAGCGGAGGACAGGGTGTTGTGGCGCAGCTTGGTCTATGTCCAGCAGTGGACTGCGACTGAGTTGATTGATAAGTTAAGGCTTAGCTGAAAATATTGATT
Source organism: Atethmia centrago (assembly GCA_905333075.3). Taxonomy (NCBI): domain Eukaryota; kingdom Metazoa; phylum Arthropoda; class Insecta; order Lepidoptera; family Noctuidae; genus Atethmia; species Atethmia centrago. The sequence goes on along the minus strand of HG995367.1, from coordinate 5,650,317 downwards.
TGGGTTTGTAATAAGTCCACCAATCATTAAAAAAAAACATGTAATTATGTTTTTTTTTTTAATGATGTATTTAATGTATACGAGCGAATTGCGAGAACTTAGAAACTTCAGTGTTTAATATATGTATATAGGTATTTTGATAACTGTTGTTTTTCCGGTTATTTGCATAGTTTTTATCATCAGGCGGTGGTTATATTAAATTGAATACCCAGGTGACTAAGACTTTATAAGTTAAGCTTCAGTAAAGCTCTTGTGTACTCACGTAAGATTAAATTAACTAATTTCCTCCACTAGCAAAAAATAAACAAGTAAACTGGGAAACCACTTAAAATTCTGCGCGCTTCGGTAGTAGGGACGTGGCACCGGTGGACCATAAGGACAATAAACCAACGCAGACATCCCATGAGCCACAAATCACGGCATGCACTGGGTTGAGAAATGTAGAATGAAGATCAGAAGGTTCACTCTCTTTCACTTCTCTTTTTCAACCCGTATCCACCCAATGCTGAGTGTAGGTTTTCTCCAAAGCACGCTACTTTACTCAGTCTTAGGCCTCCCGCATCCAACTCTTGCCTGCTACTTTGACCAGGTCGTTCGTCCACCTGACTTGTGGCCTGTCTACGCTCCTATGGCTAGTTCTGTGTCTAGGTTTACTAGTCTACATAATTATGCAACTAGTCTTTGGCAGTACGTGACTCTCTGGTTAGGTAGAGAAAGGATCTTGGCAGGGCTGGCAGCAGCAGATAGGAACGGTCGAGGATCGAGATGGCATGCCTTAGGACGCCTTTATCCAGCACTATAGCAGCCCACTGCCACACACTTATCATCGAGGTTAAGCAGGAGGAGGTAAAGAAGAGGTGGCGTCTTGTAGTCACCACACGGTGATGGAGGTGCGTGGTTGGAGTATTTCCTTTTGCCAATTGTCTTCTGTAACTGTCAGTCACTGCATATGTCGCTGTAAAAGGCGTTCAAATATGTTTTCTGTCACTTGCTATCACAGTCACTAGTTATTTGACCCTCTGGCGTCATAAAGTACGCAAAAAAATAAAAATACATTGAAGTGTGCGGAAAAGGGAAAAGGAGCGACAATACGTCGGCTTTTCGCAACCGAAATTTTATTCATTTAAATTTTTTTCAATTCAATTAATAATTTAGATAAATATTACAAATGTAATTATTAGTTATTATAATCATCCATACATGTAATAATAATAATAATAATATTATAATAAGAATTTAAGAAATAGACACAACAATGGAAACATTGGATCAGGACCGCACTACTCGTACATGTACTTTAGTCCAATGCTCCATGAAGGAGCAATCCATATCCATTCTCCCTACAATAAGCTGTAGGAAGCTGTTGCATTTAAAAGTCCCATCTCCCAAGTCACGATGAAATTTACAAGTTTACAAGTTGAATAGCGTCAACTTCTAACTCGTTCTTTCCACAACTGTAATTTGGGATCCATGTGCTATAATTCTGAACTAAGAGCTTGTCATCATCTTTTGTGAGGAGTTGAACTTCTGCAACCTCTTTTCTAGGTGTACAGGAAAAATAAAGTGCAGCACTGGTGTGAAAGTAAATCGAGATCGGGCGAGTGCCGTGCGGAGGCCATTAGTCAGAATTGAATGGGACAGTCCGGGATCCGTTTTTATTGAAGCTGCGAAAATGTAGCCTTCGGGTCTACTGGACTACGGACTTGGTGACGTCTATATTTTGGGTCGGACAGAGCCGTCGTAAAACTTGAGGATGTGTGTCATTTGAAGGAGATATATAAAGTAAAGTGCGAAGCAATGTTTTAAATAAAAGGTTGCATTCGTGTGTTCTAGGAGCTTTTTAACTGACTCCAAAAAAGGAGGAGTGATTGCGGTAAATAGGTGGTCTCTTATGAATTTTATTAAGTTTGCTTTAGTATTTTTTGAGTTAGCTTCAATAACCCGTATTTAATCCACTCATCATCTGCCTAGCCTTTTCCCAACTATGTTGGGCTCGGCTTCCAGTCTTACCGGATACAGCTGAATACCAGTATTTTACATGGAGCGACTGCCTATCTAACCTCCACAACCCAGTTACTGGGTAACACGATGTCCCTTGGTAAGACTGGTTGTCAGACTTTCGAGCTTCTGACGACCCGTAACGACTGTCAAAGATCTACAAATAACAGCCGGGACCAACGGCTTAACGTGCTTTCCGATGCACGGAGGGGTCTTGGTATGTAAAGATGGTCACCCATCCATGGACCAACCGCGGCAAGCGTAGCTTAACCTGATCGATCGACCCGTACGGCTGTTATTACTTAGCCACAAGCCCCTCTATTTAATCCACTATTTGTATGTTAATGATGTTATAAAACTTTCTGTCACTCTTGTTTTCAGCTAGTAGTGGAATACGAATTTGTGTGGAGTAATATGAAAGACAGCTAAAAAGCAAAAAATAATAAACTACTAAAAATAATAAAAAAAAAACACAACAAAGTGAAAAATTACTTAAATTTCGGAAGACGGTGGCATAAAGAAAATACAAAATCGAAGACCGAGCCTCATTAACGTTTTAACATAATCAAAATATTATATGCAAGTACCAATAATATACCTCCGAGCGGTAAACAATAAATTATGAAATTAATTGCAGCTGTTTCGAGGAACAAATATGATTATTTATTTACTTTGAATCTGCATTGTTGCCCGAATAATTCACAGAAAACCTTGATTTGCATTTTATTAACAACATTTAATTTATTAACAGTAATTTTCGTTTGACGAGTTCTGAAAATAAATAACGTTTGAATTATTTACAATCAGTTGAATTTAACTTGTTGACTTTTGTTTTAGTTGTTTGACGCACATTGTGATATTATTAATCATCTTCATTACAAATAATGATTCGAGCCTGTAATTGTGGTATAAACGTAAAGCAAAGCATTTTCTCTCATACTAAGAATAACAAACGAGCAATTTTAAACATGCATCATCTCTATGTGTGATTTCAGACCGTTTTCCAAGTTTCCTAGCAATAAATATATCTTTCTTAATGAAGTAAGTACTTAATAAAAAGATATATATACCTTTTTATTAAGTATTTATAAGTTTATTTCAACGTCATATATTGTTGAAATTATTACATTGGTCGAGAACATGTCATATTTGGAATAGGTAGGTAGTAATACATCTTATATATAAAATTCTCATGTCACAATGTTCGTTCCCGTACTCCTCCGAAACGGCTTGACCGATTCTCATGAAATTTTGTGAGCATATTGAGTAGGTCTGAGAATCGGCTAACATCTACTTTTCATTTTTTTTTTTTTTTTTCTAGAAATTACTTAAAAACTATTTATATGGCAAAACAACGTTTGCCGGGTCAGCTAGTTATTTTATGTATAAGCGCATCCGCATTGCGGTGTTCATTTATTTTTAGCTAGCGACCCGCGCCTACTTTGCACAGGCAAAATCGAGATTTCAGTGTTTAATCTAAATTAAATATTAGTCTCGTCTATAAGAACATTGTTACTAACAAGATGGACACATGGTCTGAAATAAAGTCTTTAATTTAATTTAATTTAATTAATTAATTAATTAAACACATAAATTGCTTGCCTCGATGGTCTAGTGCTCGCAAACGCTACTGCTGAGCATGAAGTTGCGGGTTCAATTCCAAGGTCTAGGATTTTCTCAGAAGCAACGCGGAGTTTATATTCGTGCCCGGTTGATGGAAATAGGCTCGCCCCCTGTTAACCAGGACTTAAACATAACTGGCGAATTCTCTAAATGATGAAAACCGTATCAAAATCCGATGCGAAGTTTAAAAGAATAAGGCGGTTACACAGACAGAGACGAAAAATGACTTTAATATAATTATAATATGTATAGATATAGATAATACATAGATATAAAGGAACAAACAACGAATCAAAAATACAATAAAATACATCAATCTTTATACAAGAAAAACTATTAATATTCTCTGCTACGCATGGTCACTCTAGTTCTTCCATCTGAGCCCTGCACAGACTTGAGAGTTCTATTCAGCGTGCGAAGAAAAAGCAGTCGTATTGAATGTCTGCCGATACTTTGAGATAACAGTTTAAGTTTACGACATTAAGTTGTTTTAGTAGGTTTTTAGGGATTAGTTAGGTTTAGGGATTGGTTGTTATTTTAAATTCGATTTAGAGTAATTTAGAGTTACTTATTACAGTTTTTATGACACTCATTGAGTCCTACCTAGATTTACAGTTTTTCTTAAGATGGGTTTTACTTTGATTGTACTCTGTATTATTGAGTATAATACAATAGCGCGCTTATAACTAAACTGATTTCTTTCTTGGTTAATTATCAGAAGAAATTATTATAGCATCATTTTAATCATTGTATTGGTAATTAGTAATGTTCCATTTCCATCTTTTTCATGTATTCTTGGAACATTGTTAAAATATTGCTAAAGTTTGATTAGTTTTGGAAATTGAAATACTTCGTTATAGTTTGGCACAAGCTGTAACAAATAAACCTGTGCTTTTTTTTTTGCGTGGAAAATTATCAAATAACTTCTCCTGCTCTGGGTGGAGCGGGAGGGTGTGTCAGACTCTTACTGACTAAAACCTACCCGTTTCCTTTCCGTTGCCTGCATTGCCAGGGGCGTCGGTAGCTCTTTGGTACATTCCCGCGACCCCGGCAGGCATCGGCCCTAGTGGACCCCTACACTTGTGCTGACGACATCTCTTTGAGGCGCCTTACCGGACGGTGAGCTACCCATTGCTCACCGTCCGCAAGCCTGCGCATATGGTGGCCGGAAATCCACCCGGTATTCCCGTCTCCTGCGGCGGCTAGGGGCGAAAGGGCGCGAAATTTGCCTTTCCCTCAATCGTCCCGCCTCCTCCTTCGCGAGTATTACTGCTTCGCAGAAGGAGGTGGTGGCTGCCCATTTCCTCTCACTCCGTACCATGGCCTGAACCAGGGCCAGACGCGAGAGACCTCTGCCACCGATCGCCTCCACGAGGACACGGCGGTGCTCTGCCCAAGCCGGGCAGACCTCCACCGTATGCTCCACCGTGTCCTCCGGGCGATCCACAGAGTTGTGACACCCGGGCGTTTCCTCCCGCCTTATCCGACACAGGAACCTCCCGAAGCTGCCGTGTCCGGTGAGGACCTGCGTCAGGCGGAAGGTAAGGACGCCGTGGTGCCTCTCAAATATTTCTGCGCTAGGTGTTATTGGTTGGTTCAGTCTCCGCACAGGAAAAGTTATGATGTTTTTGTGGGCTTTTATTACAAACATAACATAACATCACGCCTTGTAACCCCGAAGGGTTGGGCAGAGGTGTACCTATAGAAAAAAAACACACATTTCACCAGTAATGATTTAAGTCCCATGTAATAGGGGGCGAGCCTATTGCCATCAACTGGGCACAGATAGAGATTCTGGGCGGCAACTGAGAAATACCAGATAGAAAAACCCAATAACACTTTGCCTGACCCGGGAATCGAACCCAAGACCTCATGCTCAGCAGTAGCGCTTGGGACCACTAAACCAACGAGGCAGGCTTTTATTACATAATCATCTAAATAATAATATTAATAATACATTTTTATTTCTCTCTCCACAAAAGTTGGATTAGAATTAACATCTTAGGACTAGACAATTAATGTAGACAAAAGCTCCTTTGCGAGAGACTGGAGTCCGTACTAAGGAAAGCCTGTCTTATGGATCTCCAGGCTCCAAGTGTTTAGGTCATCTTATAAAAACAATGGATACAAACTGATTCGAGACATTGCTTTTCAGCATTTCATGTAGCTAAGAGTAAATGCTTTTTATAAAATTATCTGTATATCAGTTAGGATTTTTTATGAATAATTTGCTCAATAAGTAGTTAAGATTAAAAAAAAAAACCGAAGAATACTTCGGTTTTAATTTTTTTTTTTTTTAAAGCCGTTTAATAAAACGGCTTTTATTGCTGGCCGTACACTAAATTTAAATTAATGTAATACATTAATGTCTCTGTTTGTGTGTTTTAATTAATTTTATAATATAGGTATAATTACATTGTAGATGTACGAGGTGCATTCAATAAGTACCTAGCCTCATCGCCAGAGGGCGCTGTAGTTTCAAAAGAGTTTTACCACAGTGTAGCACATTCTTTTTTAATTCTTTTTTTTTAATTTTCATTCCAATCCCTTCATTTGTTTTAATTTGACAACTTATGGAAGCGAACGTGTCGATCGGTTTTACAAAAATGGAAAAAGAGCAATATCGTTCGGTGATTCGATTCCTATTTTTGGAAGGGAAAACGCGCATCGAAATCAAAGAGCGCTTGGATGCTGTGTACGGTGACTCTTCTCCATCGATGGCCACCGTCAAGAATTGGTTCAACGAGTTTGCACGTGGCCGTACGTCGGTTTTTGATGAACCACGTCCAGGTGCACCAAAAACAGCTGCTACGGAGGAAAACATTAAAAAAATCCATGATTTCGTATTGGCAGATCGCCGATTGAAGGTTCGGGAGCTAGCTGAGACTGTAGGCATTTCAGAAGGAACAGTGCATCATATTCTTCACGAGGAACTCGGCATGAGAAAGCTGTCGGCGCGATGGGTGCCGCGTTTACTCACACCAGAAAACAAGCGCAACCGTGAGACCACATCGGAGACGTGTTTGGCGCTGTTTAAGCGGAATCCAGCGGAGTTTTTGCGTCGTTTTGTGACCGTCGATGAAACCTGGATCCACTGGTACACACCAGAGACCAAGGAGCAATCAAAACAATGGATCCAGACCGGGGAACGTGCTCCAAAGAAGGCGAAAACTGTAAAATCGGCCGGAAAAGTTATGGCCACCGTTTTCTGGGATTCACAAGGTGTGATCTACATCGATTACCTCGAGAAGGGTAAAACAATTACAGGGCTTTACTATGCCGATTTATTGGGCCGATTCGACGCCGAATTAAAGAAAAAACGACCCCATCTGGCGAAGAAAAAAGTGCTGTTTCACCACGACAACGCACCGGTTCACACGTCTGCCGTTGCCATGGCCAAATTGGTCGAATTACGCTACGAATTGTTGCCCCATCCAATGATATGGATCGAATGAGGAGGTCATCGCCGCCACGGAGGCCTATTTTGCAGAGTTTGACAAAAACTATTTTTCGGACGGGTTAAAAAAGTTGGAGCATCGCTGGGCTAAGTGTATCGAACTAAAAGGAGACTTTGTTGAAAAATAAATTGCCACTTTTCCAAAATTTTCGTTTACTTTTTGTAGGCTAAGTATTTATTGAATGACCCTCGTACGTATTCGTATTATAAGTTTGTAACCCATTTATATACTTCTGTACCTATTCTATTTATAATCTATTAAGTGATCTTTTCATATTTTTAATTATTATTATTTCCTCTCAGAGTACCTGCCATTTTATATCTTCGCCACCCATGGTTGACTGGTAGATAATGCCTTAGGCAATAAGTCCGCCTTTGTACCTAATTGTGTGCGAGAAGTTTAAATAAATAAATAATAAATTTATTGTTTTGTCCTAGTAGGTAGGTACTACAACGTTTCTTTACATTTTCTCAGAAAAACACTTTGAAAACTTAGGGTATATTTTTATCCAGCAGTGGGGCAGTATAAGTAGAAAAATAGTGCATCTCTAGGTAACTAACAACTTAGATACTGGAGAAATTCAATTAAAGGACAAAGCTAACAGCCAAGTTTCTTTTTTATAATGAGAATCCTACCTTTACTTATCTCTGATGCAGTCTTGAAGTCATCTCCTCCAACTCGGAAATAGACGAGATAGCCTATTAATAACCCGGAGTCGCGAGCAGGTACAAAAGGGTTACCGAGGCCCCTGGCACAGGCAATGGAAGGAACACGTCTGACACACCCTCCCACTTCGCCCAGAGCGGGAGAAGTTATTTAATAATTTCACATCCAAAAAAAAAAAACTATTAACAGCCTATGGCTATTTATTATCTTTGAATTACGGAGCAAAGTGAGACACTGAAGCATGAGTAAGTAACTGTCTAATGAAACTGTTTTACTGCCTAGTAAAGCGTTACCTCTGCTGTTATTTGGTTATCAATACATAGCATAACACAAAGTCGCATTTCGGGTCCTTCTCGTGACCACTTAGGTCTTCTAATCACACAATGGATTTTGAAGCGCTTTTCACAATTTATGTGTTTATTACATTAATATTTAACTTAGATATAGCACGGAAAACTCAATAATTTGACATGGTACCACAACAATACATTGCGCCTGTGCGAGGCATGGGCGGATCGCTCGTATTTTTCAAAAGAGCTAGTTCACAAAAGATATTGATCTATAGCGTCAAGATACTGGAATTTGTTGCTTGTTGGTAAAGGTAAGTATGACAAAATATCTGAGATTGGAGAAGCTAGACTATTGTGTGGGTATCACTGTATGTAAGTAATAACTTATTTCAGAATATCTACATTCTTTTCAACACAATATGGTCTAGACTTTCATTGATGGACGGATGAAGACATGCTTAGATAAGTTCACAAAATATTCTGAACTCACGTTTAGAATATTTTGTTAATTTATTCATTATGTTAAGTTAGGAAAGCAATATTGTCCTTTAATTGTTTCTATTGGCAACATTATATGTCAATGTCAAGTGGCATGTGTGTAAAATCTCCGCCTCCGCCATTACCACGTTATACTCGTAATACAGTCGTTACAATTAGTTACAACAAACTAGAACAAGCTTGCTGCGTGTCGACTATTGCTGCTCAACTCAAAGCAACGACCCCAAAACGCAAAAAAATAAATAAACGAAATGTATTGAAAATGTTATCACATTTTTTTTCAACGTATAAAAATTAGTAACGTGTAAGAAAGTATAAAGAAAAATGTGAAAATAGTTTACTTTCAAGAAATAAAAATGGCATCTTCCCAGTATTCCATTTTCCTTATTTTCCAGGCCAGTTATTGCGTTTATATATAATCGTACGTGTAAAACGTATTACCTTCTTACCTCCAGCGCAGTCGAGTACATTTTTAAGGTGTCACCAAACAAAGAGACTGCGATTTTGTTTAGTGAAAAATTCTTGAGAAATCGCGAGATATTTTAACTTTAAATAAAGTTTTCTTTTTAGTATCGCTAGCGCTTGGAAACGTTCTTGTGTTCTTGATTCTGTTTATTTATTTCTTTTTGAACTTTACAAAAGGGTTCCCAACTATGTAAAATGCAGTGGAATGTTTATTGAACTTTCGCCGTTCCTTCATAAATTTTAATTTCTTGTGACTGTCTGTCAACTACTCCTATTTAATAACAAAATATAATATTTATTTTAAAGCCAGTCCGTGGTTCGGGCCTTTATGAATTGCGTAAACTCTCTATTAAGACAAATAACAACGGACAGGTCGAATGCAATAATTCAACAAATTCTAAAGATTCGAGTAAAGTACCCTATTTCTAATCGCAGAGTACAATACCAGTGTCAAAATCGGGTTACCATGGGTTGAGCGCGATTGAAACCCAAGCGGGACCTTAAAATAATATTGAGAAATTGTACAAAAATAGCAACAAACCTGTTCTGAGTATTCTTTTGGTATGGGGAAAACCCACGCTTACGTGGTGTTTTTGAGGGATTTAGAAGACTGAGGCAATAAGTCAGGACAGCGTGTTTAGGAGCACGAGAAGGAGCGGTATTAAGATAGGCTAAGAGTGCTAGAACTTAGTTGATAACAATAGCGACTATGTCTCTGTGGAGAGATGGTGTTAGTGAGAGTGTTATTTATTACGTTAAATAATAAGTGTAGTTTTAGACTAGGTTATATTAGTCTGGTACTCGTATTAATTTAAGTAGCGTATAAGGCACGTGGATTCAAGTGAGTGTGTTTGTGAACGATTGGGTGCGTGTTTACTATTTTATCCCTCCTTATTTCTTTCTGGAACTGGAACGTCCCAGCTACCATAGTAGCCCAGAAAAACACTTTCACGACGCGTCCGGCTACCATGGTAGCCTGGACGCTTGACTGCAAACTAAGCGATTTCGTGCCGCAATCACACTGTACGGCTTTTAAATTATTTTACGAGATGGCGCTGTATTAAATTCCGCTTCTTTACGTATGCAACACTCGGTATCAGACCAAAGAGAACATTTAAAAAAAAAAAGATTTCGTCGTTCAGTTGGCTGTCATTGACATAATGAAAACATGCTCCTTTTTATTTTTTTAACTTATTTAATTAGAATATAGTGAATAATCCAGTGTACGAGTGTTATATTCCATAAGAAACCTCTTTAAACAAGGTTTACGAATATCTACAAGTGTCCAAGGTTGTGAATGTGTTGTGTTGTGATAAAATCGTCAGGAAAAATATGGCGCATGGCGACACGCTGTGCTTCGGCATTTTCGTATTAATTACGTAAGTTTTACTAAATAATGTAATAGATTAGTGCTTATTTTAAGGACATATGTTCATAATTAGTATTTAAACACGTTCACACCGTTAAAATACTACAAAAATAGTTACGATTAACCTGATTTACTTCGTCCCGCCGGACATTTTTTAATCAATTTTGTGAGGGAATGGGGGATTGTTTTGATTTACTGTGTTACTCTGAATAAACCAATTAAGGGCTTAAGGGTATCAAAAAATGCTTAGATAGTCTAGTTTAATTATAAATAGGACCTTACTGACCCAAACCAAAAAATTCTGAACAAAAATTCTGCAAGAACAAATATTTTACGGAAATTCACACACGTTCTCAAGTTTAACTTTTTTTTACGGTACTTTGGGCTATGAAGTAGTAATTAAGTTTTAGCACCTATTGATTATGTATACTTTCAGCTATACACATGATTTTTTATTAAGGAATAGCTACAGTAGTTTTCTAGTTATTACGTTTTATGCAGGACATTTGTTATAGGCGGTATCAAATTGGTGAGGGAATGGGGTGTGTGTTTTGGTGTACTGTGCTACTCTGAACAAACCAGGGTATAGACATATGGGTATGAAAAGAAAGCTTAGATAGTCTAGTTTAATTATAAATAGGTTTTACTGACCCAAACCAAAAAATTCTGAACAAAAATTCTGCAAGAACAAATATTTTACGGAAATTTCAACACGCTTTCTCAAGTTTAACATTTTTTTACGGTACTTTGGGCTATGAAGTCGTAATTTAGTTTTAACACCTATTGATTCTGCATAGTTTCAGCTATACACTTGATTTTTTATTAAGGTATAGCTGCAGTAGTTTTCTAGTTATTACGCTTTATGTTGGAGATGACCGACGCGGAAACCGCGCGTGCGCGCTCGTGAGAGTTGGGACGCGTCGGAGGGTAGTTAGGTGCAAAACTGGGACGTTCCAGTGGATGATCGAGTTAGCCTACACCTGCGTTTGGTTCTAGGGACTCGGAGAAAGCCTTCTATTGAGTGTGACAAAGGCTTCACTAAGGCCCTCTAGACTGGGTTGATAGTTCTTTCTAAGGACCGCTAGGAATTATGTCTTGTTAAACCACATCTGGCTTTCGGGCTTCTTATAAAAATTATAAGCGAGACACGACATTTGGATGCCTAGATAGAAACGCCCTTGCTAACAATCCCGTTGCTAGACAAGGACGGTCGCACGGCTGTCGATTACATTGCAAGCATCCTCTAAATGAGAAAGACTAAGGAAGTGAGAAGTGACGATTTGGAATAACCACTTCGGCTTATAGCAGGAGCAATCGTAAAGAATTCTGCAACTGACTGACGATGCGATACGCTTGTGCAAGTTTTGTATTGTCTTCGTAAAGGGTGAGTAGGGCGTTATAAGGGGTTTATTATGTTAGTTCCCACGCGCCCAGTGATTACTGGAGCGTGTACTGTCTTAGGATTGAGTAAGTCATGACTGTAGAGCTTAGGGAACGTGGCTTGTTAGAATCGTAGTAGTGTCCTTAGTGGTCCTCGTTCAGGTCTAGAAATATACGCACGATGCTGTCAGCTGCTGTAAAGCAGCCCCACGTCACTTAGGTGGGTCTGTAGTTTATTGTAAAGAAAACCACTACCGTAACTTAAAATAACAGACTCGTATTCTCCAACGCAAGCGTTACGTGTCTTTTACCTACCCCTTTGTATAATCCTCTCATGTCTTTTTCATAATCAAAAGAAAAGTAAATAAACTAGATTTCCTTTTCTTAATGTTCTTACCTGGATATCCAACCTTATTTTTTAATGACATTTTTTTCTTGTATCGGTCCTTGTCCTAGCTTTCTAAGTCGGAACAAGGCGAAATACTTCAGGGGAATTCATTACAATCGGAGAGAGGGTGACGGTCTGGGACGCGCCCTACAGAACTGTGTGAGAGACCGACTGTATGAAGCATACATAATAATTCACTCATTCCGTTCAAGTGAACGAACATATGTCAACAGTCAGTCTTCATTCGCAATCTGCCAGTGTAACACCTTTAACTATTTCTATTAAAATACAGTCCACTTTAAAGTGTTATTTATGTGGTTTTATTACCAGCGTCCGCCACATAAAAATGGTCCTTCGACGAAAATAGTGTTCGCGGCAGATAATCAACTCTATATGTTGTGTGAGTGTGACTCAATTTTGTCGGCGTGGACTAGCGGAAGCGGTCATCAACAAACCCGCGTTGTCATCAGTTGGCATTCATCGCACCGCTCAACTATCGCGTCGCGTGCGAGGAGTACGGAGTCTAAACACAGCGTGCTCAGCAGACAGCGCGCCTACGCGGACGAGCGAGAAGAGTGTACGCGTGCGAACGAGAACCGCGATCAACTCGGCCGCCGGTTGGTCGGCGACGTCGAGAGTTCCAGAAACTTCTAGCAAACTCCATAGCTGCCGGAAGTTATCCGCCGATTTTCAACATCTTCATCCATTGTCCGACGCCATAATCCGCCATTTTTGTGGTGTTCTATCAAGTGAAGTGAATCACACGTCTCATTTTTTTCCGCATTGTGCAATCATTGCATTCTGTACAACTAAGTAGCATCCATATATGCGCAAAATTGCTATTATTGCAAGTTTTTATAATTTGTGTAGTTACACAAACCTTTTAAGCCATCATGGCAAACAATTTAAAACGCCTAATACTGGCCAGGGGCCAGGCAAAAGGAACGATAACCACATTATGTAAGTTTGTTGAGTCCGAGGATATCGACAAAGCCCCTATAAGGGCGCTTATGGTCAAGAAGGACAGGTTGGTCACCGCCTTTTCAGAATATAGCTCATTTAACATTGATATATCTGTTCTAGATGAAAATAACGATGAAAACTTTGGCCACTATGAATCCATATATTTATGTGCCTTAGCCGCATTCGAAGATGCCATCGAAGAAAAATCTAGCCCAGGTAAATCTCCGAAACCCGGAGCAGAGCGTGACGAGGAAGAAAAAGACGCTATGAAACGTCTCCCACCTATAAATATTTCCAAGTTTGGAGGTGAGGTAGGTGACTTCCACGACTTCATCAGCCTATTTAAAAGTGTCATCGACAAGAACACTAAACTATCACAATGTGATAAATTCTATTATTTAAAAACCTATTTAAGTGGCGAAGCCGCCGAACTCATTAAACATTTATCGCTAACTGCACATAACTATGCAACCGCACTGCAATTGCTCAGCGAGCGATATGATAATAAAAACAAGGTCGTTAATTATCATGTTAATTCTATATTAGACCTAAAGCCTATTTCTAAGTGCACTGCCTTAGCTTTAAGAGAAATCATTTCTCAAACCAGACAGCATTTAGCTGCCTTAAAAAACATAAATATACCCGTTCAACATTGGGATGCAATTATTGTATGCATTTTGCAACGCAAGCTCGACATACACACATTAAGGTGCTTTCATCTAGAAACAAAATCAGAGGCTGACCCTGACTTAAATTCACTTCTTAAATTTTTAGAACAACGGGCAGCAGCACTTGAAACTGTGGCAGACAGCCAAACATCCTCAAATTGTGCAGTGAACAGCGGCCGCAGGACAGGTTTGGTAGCCACTAAGGAGGTAAACAAAAATACACAAGTATGCAAATTTTGTAAGACTAAAAATCACCAACTATATAAATGTGAAAAATTTAAACTTGCCTCGCTATCTGATCGTTTCGGCTATGTAAAGACCAATGAGTTGTGTACCCTATGCTTAAACAAACACCTGTCAAAGTGTAAATTTGCCTTTAAGTGTTCAATTTGCAAACAAAACCATAATAGTTTACTGCATAAAAATGAGCCTGAACAGGAGTTAAAGCAAGTTTCATTATCTATGAATAAATGTGTTGATGTTTTATTGCCTACTATAAAGGTAAACATAACTGACAAGTTAGGTCAACAATTTCAAGTTAGGGCTCTTTGTGACTCAGGTAGTCAGGTTTCCTTTGTGTTATCAGACCTAACAGAAAAAATTGATTGCAGGTTAGTCAATAACTATACCTATATTAAAGGAATATGTGGTCAATCCAACACAGTTCCTCATACTGCTACTTTTAACATCTCTTCTACTCTCAACACTTACAAGACTCAAATAGTATGCTGTGTAGTGCCAAACATCACTAGTGATTTACCTCAGTGTGAGATAGATACAGATAATTTAAAAATTCCTTCATACGTCAAGTTAGCTGACACAGAATTTTATAAAACTGGAAAAATAAGTATCTTATTAGGTTGTGACGCTTTCTTTAAAATCTTATTGCGTGAACAACTACCTATTATCCCTAAAGGTTTGTATTTACACAACACCCACTTTGGGTATATTGTGGCTGGAAGGGTGAAGACTAGAAGTTACTCTCCGGTAAGTAAGTGTACCAAACACATTTTAAAAAACAGTGAATGTGATAGCACCCAAAATATAGAAAAGACTTTAGAGCAGTTTTGGAAGTGTGAGCAAGTGACAGAAGTTTTCACTGAGTCGGCTTCTGAAGAAGCTCTTGCTGAAAAAATCTTTTCTGAATCTGTAATATTGAAAGACAATAAATTTCAAGTTAACTTACCTTTAAAACAAAATTTTGATCAATTAAACATGGGAGATTCTTTCATAAGAGCTTTACAACGTTTTAACAATTTAGAAAAAAGACTTCACAAAGATGCTGAACTTTTCAGAGGTTATAAAGCGTTCATTGACACTTACATTTCAATGGGTCATGCTAAATACATTGATATTCAAACATATGATTTAAAAGCTGGTCAGGTATACTTTCTACCACACCATCCAGTATTAAACGAAAATAGCAAAACTACAAAACTAAGAGTCGTTTTTGATGGCTCAATGGCTACTAATCAAGGTTTTTCTTTAAATGACATGTCGCTCAATGGGCCTTGCATCCAAAATGAGTTATTTAATATATTGATTCTCTTCAGATTACATAAATATGTGTTATTTTCTGACATTCAAAAAATGTTTAGAGAAGTTAACCTCAACCCAGCACACTGTGCTCTTCAAAATATATTGTGGAGAGATTCACCACAAAAGGAAATACAGTGTGTTCAGTTGCAAACAGTCACCTATGGACTTAAAAGCTCACCATTTTTAGCTACAAGATGTTTAAATGAGTTAGCTTTCAGATTTGCGCATACTTACCCTGAAGGTGCACACATATTATTGAATCAATGCTATGTCGATGATGTTTGTACCGGTAGTAACGACTTACAAAAATTACTTGATATGAAAAACCAATTAATTGCCATTTTAAACCTTGGTGGTTTTAAACTTCATAAATGGAGTTCAAACAGTGAGCATATATTAAGGGACATTCCCTGTGCTTTACAGATTTCAAATGAAATTGATTTATGCAAAAGTGATGATCAATATGTGAAGACCTTGGGTATCAAATATAACACACAAACGGATGTATTGAACATTTCCTGTCCACAAACTGAGTTGTTAGATGTCTACACCAAGCGTCAGACATTAAGTTTCATTAGCAAACTCTTTGATCCACTGGGTCTAGTAGGTCCAATTATTGTACTTGCAAAAATAATCATGCAACAAACATGGTTAGAGAAGGTTTCATGGGACTCACCATTGCCACTGAACTTAAATAAAAAATTTAAATGTTTTGTTGATAATTTATCAAGAACAGGTTGTATTCAAGTAAAAAGAAATATTGACACACAAAACTCAACATGTATTGAACTAATAGGGTTTGCAGATGCCTCTCAGAAGGCTTATGGTTGTTGTGTTTATTTAAGAACCATTAACAGCAATGATCAAGTAAATGTTGAGTTGTTATGCTCAAAATCAAGGGTAAATCCCATAAAATCATTAACCACACCAAGATTAGAGTTGAATAGCGCTTTGATACTAGCAAAACTATCAAAAAAGTTGTATGATCAACTAATTAAAAATAATTTTGCCATTAAGGTACATTTATATGTAGATTCTCAAATTGTTCTTGCTTGGCTTAACACAGAGCCCACAAAATTGTCTGTTTATGTTGCAAACAGAGTCAAAACTATCTGTGATCTCACACAAAATGCCTCATGGTCATATGTCAGTACCGTTGAGAATCCTGCAGACTGTTTGTCTAGGGGTATAGAACCTCACTTACTTAAAAACAACCAGTTATGGTGGCATGGGCCACAATTTTTACATAGTAAGAATTACACACATGAATCTACAAATATCAAAATTCCTAAGGAAATTCCTGAACTTAAGCTTTGTAATATTACATTGACTTCTGAATCAAATAAAGATTTCAGTTTATATTCATATTATTCGGATATTAACAAATTGAAAAGAATTATTGCCTATATTTACAGGTTTTTTAACAATTGCAAAGTAAAGAAAGAAGATAGGGTCTCCGGACATCTAAAAATAAAAGAACTTCAATTTTCACTCAAAAATATAATTAGACAAGATCAAAAACAACATTTAAGTGAGGAAATGAATTGTATCATGTCCAAGAAACCCATTAAATCCAATTTGAAATCCTTAAATCCATTTTTAGATGGAATAGGTATCCTCAGAGTAGGAGGTAGGTTACACAATGCTAACATACCATATGATCAGAAATATCCTATCATATTACCCAAAGAATCATACATTACACGTTCAATAATTAACAATGAACACAAATGTTTGTTACATGCTGGGAAGAAGTTGACCCTAGCCAGTTTATGTCAAAGGTTTTACCTAATTAATGGACTTAGAGAAGTCAAAGGAGTAATTCACAAATGTTTACTGTGTTTCAAGCTAAGAGCCAAGGCATCAGAGCAAATGATGGGATCTCTTCCTTCAGACAGGGTGAACCCCAGCCGACCTTTTGAAAAGGTAGGAATCGATTATGGCGGTCCGTTTTCAATAAAATTACACCGTATTAGGAAACCAGTAATTTTAAAAGCATACATAGCATTATTTGTTTGTTTCACAACAAAGGCCATTCATATTGAGTTGGTATCAAATTTAACAACTGAATGTTTTTTACAGGCATTAAAAAGATTCATTTATCGTCGCAATAAGCCATCTATTATTTATTGTGACAATGGTTCTACCTTCAAGGGTGCCAATAATCAGTTGCATGAGTTATACTCATTACATTTTAATCAGGTACATCAGGAGAAAATTATAAACTCAACTTCAGATCTTGGTATTGAATTCAGTTTTATTCCTTCTTATTCACCAGTATTTGGAGGCCTATGGGAAGCAGGAATTAAGAGTGCTAAATATCACTTAAAAAGAGTTGTAGGCAAACAGATACTAACCTATGAAGAGTTGAATACTGTGATAATTCAAATAGAAGGGTTATTGAACTCCAGGCCTTTACTTTCTTTGCCAAGTATTGACCCAAATGACATGTCTTATTTAACTCCTGCTCATTTTTTGACAGGTGCTTCTATTACATCATTCCCTGAACCTGGTACAAAACAGTTACAAAATAGGCCAAAATGGCACAATAGTGTACCAAATATTGAAAAAGGGGTATTGGTGCTACTCAGAGTTGATAACACCTCTCCATTAACATGGCCAGTGGCCAGAGTAGAACAGACTTTCCCTGGATCAGATGGCAAGGTCAGGGCATTATCTGTAAGAACTAATAGTGGTAAAATCATGCGTACTAGTGTTATGAAAGTTTGTGTACTTCCTATTTATGAATAAATTATACTTAATAATTTACCTCTGTGTGGCTGCTGGACATGTCATGTGAACTTGTTCATTTACTAGGCTAAATACGTAGGGTATAAATATCGTTAGTTAAGCCAACTTTCTGTTAAAAAAAAATCACTTAAATTAATAATCATAGTTGAACTTAAACATGATGTAAACAGATATAGCATACTCAATAGATTCATAATTATACTTTAAGAAGGTAAAATGTAATATAAATATGTGCACATCTATTTTGTAATAGACACATACCAACCTATTTAAAATGCATAGTACATAGGTACTTAAATGAACGTAACATTAATGTATGTTATGTATGTATAAGTACAATAGGTTTTATAATCACAACAATTTAGTAAGTAGTTTTCCAGTTATTGATTAATTAAATTTACTTTGTTAGATTATTCCTTAGTAATTCTGTACATAACAATTTAAAGGATTTCAAAAGAATTGAAGCATCCAGTAAGTAGGTACCTAAATAGTTAAGCATTTTTGTTTA
Source organism: Atethmia centrago (assembly GCA_905333075.3). Classification (NCBI taxonomy): domain Eukaryota; kingdom Metazoa; phylum Arthropoda; class Insecta; order Lepidoptera; family Noctuidae; genus Atethmia; species Atethmia centrago. The sequence continues at coordinate 5,631,753 of HG995367.1, read as the reverse complement.
TATTATAAAATAGTAAATAAGTAGTACCCAAGTTTAAACAGTTTATTTATACTTGTGAAAAGGACACAAATGTTCCTATTTGTCTAATATTCAGTAAATTTAAGATTAAGTTACATTTTGGTTTGTATTCAAACTATAGCCTTTTGGTTTCTTTGTCGGCGTTGCCATTTATGTATGAAGCATACATAATAATTCACTCATTCCGTTCAAGTGAACGAACATATGTCAACAGTCAGTCTTCATTCGCAATCTGCCAGTGTAACACCTTTAACTATTTCTATTAAAATACAGTCCACTTTAAAGTGTTATTTATGTGGTTTTATTACCAGCGTCCGCCACACCGACCTAAATACGAATATTAGAAGAATTAAGAAAATCGAAAATTGTATCAGCCTAGTGTAATTTAGGAACTCTCTTTCACAATGAATATTGTCACAGTGCCTTTTTTTGTTTGTACGTTCTCTCTATAGATATAAAATGTATTAGAAGGGTTAAATAGTAACCGGTTTTTCTATAGAATGGTAAATACAATTTTATTTACCATTCTATAAAAAAACCGGTCATGGGCGTGTCGGGTCACGCACAATGAAGGGTTCCGTAGATAGGATGAATTAATCCCAAGAATAAACTTAAAATTGTAGTTGAAAGATATTTTCATACATTCAAACTCCAAATGTAAGTTTGTACGCACAATATTGAGAGATTTGTTAGAGTTTTTGTTAGACTTCTAAGTCTAAGGTGTTAAAATAACATGTTAAATCAGTGAAACCTAGAGGTTTGACTGTAATCTATAAGTAAAGAACTACTTTCAGTATTTTTTCAAAATTTCAGGCTCGCTAGTTTCAGAGATAAGGGGGAATGGTCAATTTTCATGTAACTTCTTAAATAACTTTAAAACTACGAGTATTTATTTTAAAATAAAAAGAAAAATATCTGAAATCCTTACAATAAGCCTTCCATTTGATATGTCACACGGTACAGTTTGCAAAACTTTGTTTTTTATTTGGCCCCCCAAAAGTGATCCCCATATTCAAAATTCGTTTATTTACGTAACACGTCCGTGTTTGGGTCACACAAATTCCTATGTCTACATAATTTCAACTTAATCGGCCCAGTAGATTCAGAGCAAATTGGCCGTGATATATGTATAGACAGACACATGAGTGATTCTATAAGGATTCCGTATTTTCCTTTTCAGGTACGAAACCCTAAAAACTATTCTATTTTCATATTTTTGTTAGCCCGTGACTTCGTTCTCGTGGAAGTCGTAATCAAAATATACTGAAATAATATTCATTTTTTTATAAGAAACTGTCTCGTTGGTCTAGTGATCGCAAGCGCTACTGTTGAGCATGAGGTCCTGGGCTTACCCAGTCAGGCAACATGTTATTGGGTTTTCCATCTGGAATTTCTCAGTTATAGTCCTAAGTCTGGATTTGTGCCCAGTTAATGGCAATTGGTTCGCCCCTTATGACATGGGACCTAAACATAAGTGGTGAAATGTGGGTATACTATCTGCTTAACCCATCGGGGAATAAAGGCGTGATGCTATGTTATTTTTATAAAATTCTTCTGTATACTGCAGTTGTAGTTTTGGTCTCAGTAGCCAAAATATACAGAGACTCAGGACCGGTGAAACGGAAGTAAGCGACGTACAGTTGTCCGTGTGAGAAGCAGTCCTGAGATCAACTTCGCAGTCTTCAGTAGCAATTTCCCATTGCTTACGAAATTTTACATTTTTAGAGAATTAATGAACGCCTGCGTTCCTGCATTTACTCCTTAATGTCACAACACTGATACACTGACTGGTGCATTCTTACAGATTATTCCTGAGGAACGGTTATCACTACAATAATATAACAGTAGATTGTATACACATGGGATTTCTCATTAACAGTCACCTTACATTTATATAGACTGGCCGCTACAACGAAGACGCCGAAAATTACCAATATTTGTAAACTTAGTATCGAACGAATATGGTTCAAAATTTTGTTTACTTTGAGAATAGAATTTAAGTAGTGTAACCTATTGTGGCGTAATTAAATAAAAAAATATTTTACGTCACTTGTAATACATACGAGTATAATTTGAGCTATTATAAAAGAAAAGAAAAACACCGTATCAAACAGATTTCTCAATCAAATGGGATCATTTTAATGAGACAGATGATGCAATAATTAATATATGAAATGAAATGAAATGAAATTGTTTATTCTGTAAATAGGATATGAGAATCACTTTTACACGTCATATTAAAAAAATAAGCTAGATGGAGTCGACATTTTCTATCTGACTACCCCTGAGAAGAAATGGCGAAACAAACTCAAGGGTCAAAGTCTCTTTTAAAGTCCAGACATAATCTTGGTCAGATCATGTGAGGACCATGTAGATCTATGTCTGAAATGGTCTTTTGAGGAAAGAACCACACAAATTTGAGTGGACCTGTCCAGTCAGTGCAAGCATTTGTCAGTAATCGTGTAGCTCAACTCAAAACTTAAGGAGCTCAACGACTCGACGAACAATACCAAGGAAAGGACAATTGGGTTGGCCGCATAAAGAACTCAAAATGCCAGACCATCATTAAAACTAAGAGAAAAAAAAAAACAACAAGAAATAAATAAAAATGACCCACATAGTGCTCACATTCACAATAATTAAAGTAATATAATACTTTTCAAGATTCATAAATATTCACTTAATTTTGCTATGTACATATAGTTGTATATAATGATGATTTTGCATAATTTAAATATCTAATCTTATGGTTTTAGCACAAAGCTTATCAGAGCGAGCAGCTCAATCCCAAGCTTTTTTGTCTTCTAAATAATCTGAAATTTTATAGTACCCTTTTTTACAAAGTTTGGTTTTAATACAGCTTTTAAATCGTATAATGGGTAAATTTCGAATAGCAATAGGAAGTTTGTTGTAAAAGCGTATAGCGTAAGCGTATTGACCCATGAACGAGTTGCCTACTCTGTGGAGGCGAGTGTGAAGTACAGCAAGATTATGTTTATTCCTGGTATTTAAACTGTGGATTTCGGACATTTTCTTAAAATTTGATATATTTTTGTGTACATACATAAGATTATCAAATATATATTGAGAGGCTACAGTCAGAATATCTATTTCTTTGAATTTTTCTCGAAGGGAATCTCTTGGACCTAAGTTGTAAATGGCTCGAACAGCCCTTTTTTGTAAAACAAAGACGGTATTAATGTCCGCACAGGTTCCCCAGAGAAGAATCCCATATGACATAAGACTATGAAAATAACTAAAATAAACATAGTTGCCCCGCATACGTCAATTAAAGTATTTGGCTAAAACAATGCCCTAATATTATAGGTTCGCTTACATGAAAAGGGTACCTACATCTATGAGAAATGGCAATGATTCATTAGAAAAAAAATATGACTTAATACGTTAATGACAATACCAAGACCAAATATAGATGTTTGGATTAAATCAAATGGGGTTATCTGTAAGTGGCCGGACGCCGCACGCCGCCTCATGCTGTCTCTAATAGAACCACGCGTGGACGTTCTTTAACGGTTACTGCGAACAGCGCGCGTGCAGCGCCGTGTTTCACACACGACGGACGACATCAATTCTCTCTTACTTCGCCAGAGGCAGAATTGATGTCGTCCGTCGCCAAAAAAGAGTGGCGAAATCGGTGAACTTTCCAGTTCCCGGTGAGATTAAAAACTCGTCTCTATAGAGCTCTTGTGATTTGACCAATCACAAATACGAGCTCCTGTAAATGAAAAAATCCACAACATATTTGGGAATTGATACTAGTCGAAGATAGATGTGGACATTTCTAATACGATCAAATTAAGGCAAGGGTTGAAAAATATCGGTCCTGCATGATAGAAAGAACTTCTGTCAATCACCCCGACAAGAAAAAATTGACGTTCAATCAAACTGTCACAAACAAAAAAAAAAATCAAACTAATATTCAAAAGACTGATTGGAGTCTGTCATTGACGATTTTTAAAATAAGGTTGAATGTTAGATCTCGGAAAGGAGGATAAATACCAAAAATTATTGTAGAATGGATAATTCTATACTATGTTGCTTGTGATTTCTGACATTCTGAGAAAAATTTAATCAGGACCTCAAATAATTTAAAACGCTTATAATTTTTTTTTGTGATTTCTTACTTTTGTAGCGGCCGTCTATTCATTATAAAAAAACCCGGCCAAATGCATATCGGACCACGCAAAATGAAGGGTCCCGTAGTTGGGATGAATTTATCTCAAAACAAACTTAATATTATAGTTGTTCTCCCATACATCGATATACATACGTCACGGTCAATTCTCCAACTGCAAATGTTAGTTTGTACTCGATTTTTTCTTTTTTTTATCTAATAAAATACAAATAAATGATTTTCGAACTTTTTCCTTTACTTGAGCTGTGAGTCCTTACTTCTTGCCAAATTTCATGATTCTAGGTCAACGAGAAGTACCCTATAATAGGTTTTGATTTATTTGCGAGTGTCAAAATATGTCGCATAAATGGCCGTATTTTTTAAAGCTTGATAATTTTAGAGCTCTAACGGGCCGACTCACGTATTTGATTTCAACTTGATACCTCCACGCCGTTCCTGAGAAAAAGGGTCTTGACTCTTGACTCCTTTTCAGACAGACGGACGAACGGACGGACATCGAAGTGATCCTATAAGGATTCCGTTGTCTCCTTTTGAGGTGCGGAATCCTAAAAGGTGAGTTGGAGTCTCATTTCCCACGAAATGTATGGAAAAAGTTTTTTTAACAATGTCTCTTCTAGTACTCAAACCTCAGCTGTTGGTCTAATAACTCGATCCTCGTAAGAAACAGATTTAATTTCTGAAAATTGCCCATTTTGCTGTTGACTGTAAATTTTTTTCAAAATCTGTGTGTGTAGATCAAAATGTCTCAAATAGTTAAAAAAAGTCTCTTATAACCGATTTCCTGTGCGTGACAACGGTTATAGTACCTGCCCTTACTGCCAAAAATCCACGTTGTATATGTCAAGATGATTGACTGCTTAGCGCCATAAAGATATAGCGTGATAATAATCATTTAAATGGTTAAATCTATTACTATCTGCAATGTTCTAATCATTTGGCTCATCGTTTTACAATTTGCTGTAAACCATAGAGGAATACAAACATAATGCAATGTAGCTCATCTCCCATAGCAAACAGCGTGTTAATTAATATATAGCCTACCGACTGGCCAAACTTGTAGGCTAATATAAAAATATAATATTTGTAAAAAAATTAAACTGAATCTACACCGTACAATTTGAGTCTTGCTGGAACATACATTCAGACAAACAGATAAAAATTCTAATAACTATATTTTCTATTATATATTATACTCAATCTTTCCCGCGGCTTGGTCGCGTGGAGGTTTTTTTTTTCTGACATTAGATCCTTCTCCTGACAATAACAAACACAACAAAAAAATTGCCTGACCAAGGGAAATAGGGATTATTTTTATATATACAGATAAACTTTATAATCGATTCTCGAATCTGAATAGAGGTCTATTCAGATTCGAGAATCGATTGATGTATTAGTAATATTAATATTAATAGCAATTACTTTTTTTTTAATATTCTTGTACAATTTTGTCTTCGCTACGATTTTATTATATGTATATGTTATTGCTTTTTTTCGTAGGTATCCATACCAAGAGTTGTTATGATATTTGTTTGAAGCACTCTCAATCATAAAAGAAAACAATATCCATTAAGTGTTTGATTGTATCTTATTGTATGCGATACCGTTATTGTGTTACTGGGTTTAAAATATTGTATCTACCTGTTATTTTGTAATAACTTCTCCTACTCTGGGCGGAGCGGGAGGGTGTGCGGAGCTCCTACTGAATAAAACCCACCCGTGTTTCTTGCGTTGTCTGGCAGGCATCGGCCCTAGTGGACCCCTACACTTGTGCTGACGACATCTCTTTGAGGTGCGCGTGGAACACAACGCGCCGTCGACCCAGGTCTGGACGGCGAGCTGTCCATTGCTTGCCGTCCGCAAGCCCGTGCGTAAGGTGGCCGAAAATCCGCCTGGGATTCCCGACACCCAGGGCGTGTGCTGCGACGGCTAGGGGCGAAAGAGCGCGAAATTTGCCTTTCTTTCAACCGTCCCGCCTCCTCCTTCGCGAGCATTATTGCTTCGCAGAAGGAGGTGACGGCTGCCCATTCCCTCTCGCTCCATACTGTGGCCTTGCCTCCACGAGGACATGGTGGTGCTCTACCCAAGCCGGGCAGACCTCCACCATATGCTCCACCATGTCCTTCAGGCGATCCACACAGTGGTGACGCCCGGGCGTTTCCTCCCGCCTTATCCGACACAGGAAGCTTCCAAAGTTGCCGTGTCCGGTGAAGACCTGCGTCCGGCGGAAGGACAGGACGCCATGGCGCCCCTCTGGCCACTCCTCAAAAAGGGGACTTATCACCGCAGTTGTGGCGTGCCCAGCACTGGGTTGCGACAATCAAACTCTCCATGTCGCCATGAGATCCCGTAGGCTAGCTCTGTCCGCTGTGCCGTGATTTCTCGCCGCAGTGGATTTACGCCCCGGCGTTTCGACTTTTGCCTCCAGATCCCATGGTGGCAATCTGGTAAGGAGGCTCGCCGCCTCACCGGAGATCGTGCGGTATCCCCGGATCAAGCGGATGGCCATGACCCTTTGGCCACGTTTAACCGGCAGGCTAGCCGCCGCGCCAGGGAAAGCGCCCATACAGGTGCCCCGTGAAGAGCCATAGACCACATGACCATTGGGTAAAGCCTCCGGCAGGAGGCGTTTGAACCACCTAGATTGGGTAGGAGCCACTTCAAAGCAGCCCCGGCCCAGTCCAGTTTGGGAGCCAAACGTCGGAAATGCTCCACGAAGTTTCATCGGCTGTTGAGGATGATTTCCAGGTACCATCGTCGACTCGACGCCGATGTGAATCCTCCTACCGTTATTTGGGACCCCGACAGTGGCGCATTCCGAGTACCATGAAAACACATGGCCTTGGACTTGTGCAGGGCCACCTCAAGTCCCAATTGCCGGATCTTGTAGACGATTATCGCAACCCCGCGTGCCGCTACTTCGGCCGCCACCTGGTGTGACCTCGCTTGTACCAGGATCAACGTGTCGTCAGCGTAGCACACTATGCTGACACCGCTAGGGAGGTCAGCTTGCAGCACCCAGTCGTATCCACCAGATGCGGCCCCAGGATCGATCCCTGTGGAACACCGCACGACATCACTTGTCGGTTCCATACTCCCTGGTGAGCACACGACAGAGGTAGGTTAGCTTCCGGTGATACCGGAGTGCCTCCCTGATGCAACTCCAGGGCAGGGTATTAAAGGCATTGGCGATGTCTAAATACACCGCTAAGACGACCCCAACCTGGGCATCCGTATCCGGAGATCGAATACGGAGTCTGCGGTCTATGGTGTATCGGCGCCGCGCAGCAACGCACGCAGTGCGTAGAGCCGTCAGCTCCTGCGATCACCTGTACACCTGGCGCAAGGCACGTCCAGGCTGGACCCGGGTCATTGCCACGTCACATATTTCGGACATGGCCTACCGGAACCACTCCGCCTCGTCGTCAATGTTAGCAGGCCTGCACCATCGAGGCTTCCAAGAGAAGCTCCCGGTCCAGCTGCTTCAGCGCCCGCCGTGGACCACTCGAGGCCTGTCAGACCGGTGCGATCGAGGTCTGGGCGGAGACCGGAAACCGGATGTACCGGTGATCGGAATAGGTTTCCACCGTCTTCATGACGCGCCAGTCCACATGTCCACAACTCATTCACCCCGCACCCCCACGCACGTGGGGGCAGAACCACGGTATAGGACGACCAGGCATGTCTCCAGAGCCCAGTCCTCCACAATCTTGTCCCGTGTGTCGGTATACCGGGAACCCCAAGCCAAATGCTTGGCATTGAATTCCCCGAGGACGAACACGGGGAGGAAACCGAACCCGACGACGACGACTCTCAACTCCTCAAGGGAGTTGTGGAACTCGGCAAGAATTCGGTTTGGAGAGAATACGCCTACGACGACAATCTCCCCGAACCATTCTGCTACGCAACCCCAGCCTCTCTTGACGGCCTCGAGGGACGGGGTTTTGGCGGCGGCCGACGAAATAAGGGTCACTGAGCCGCTCAGGTCCTACACCCAGTCATCCCTGGGCGGGTCAAAGTACGGCTCAGCGACCACGGCGATGTTAATCGACCACTACGCCATGCTCTGGAGCAACAGATCCTGAGCGGAGACGCAGTGGTTGATGTTCAGCTGGATGGGCCTAATGGGGCCATTATTGGCAATCCATGTCAGCCCCCTCCCGAAACCCCTGTGAGAGTCCTACCACGGCGGTTACGGCGGTGACGACGACGGTGGTAGAAGCGGCAGCGGCGGCGGTAGTGACGGTGGCGACGTTGACAGTGGTGTCGGAGGGCTTGCCCCTGGCCCTGGTTTTGGCGGGCGAGGCGCAGGCCTTGCCCCCCATCCGGTGCTAGGCTGGCTTGCGAGCTACCGCACATACGGCGCAGTACGGCGTGGCGTTGCACGAGCCGGCCTTGTGCCCGGGCAGACCACAGCGGTAGCAGAGACCGCTGCGGTCCACCTCCGAGGTGCATTTAGCTCCCACGTGGTTGCCCACCTGGCAGCGGAAGCACCTCAGGGGTCTGGGTTCTTTGGCCCTCCCTAGCGATTTTCTTGGCCGCTGACATGAGGCAGCTCACCGTAATAGTTTGCACCCCCGTGGAGTCAGGACGAATGGTGCCTGCCCTTACCTACTCGGAAGAGTACCCCACAGTCCTAACCACAGCGGCGACCACCTGTCCCTCCGTCACGGAGTCGTCCAAGCCCATAATGCGCATGCTAGCGCACTTGGTGGGCCTGGATACAAGGGCTTCATCCGTATTTAGGGACGCCCTAAGCCTTTCGGCCAGAGCGTCAGCAGCCGGGCCGCTCGCCGCATCGGGGACCTGCAGTATTCGGGCCCCAGTCGCCGTTATCTTCATTTTGAGGCCTCGTCAGCTCCTCGAGGTCCACCACCTCACCCACCTTGGTGAGCACGTCCTTGTAGGACACGCCCTTCTTTTCCGCATCCGGCTGTTGTCACTATAGCTGCAGAATTTAGGCCGCGGAGCCAAGCCGCGACGGTTCGCTCCATGCGCCGCTGCCGCTTCTCCTTCCGTTTGTTCGCCCTTGCTGCCTTCAAGGACATCTAATGAGACACAATTGATTTCCCATTGTTTGGCTACGAATAGGATACGCTACACAAGTTAAGAGGCACTTTTGAATGTCGAAATTCACAAGAAAATAGAATTGATTCCAGTTGAACTTCCAAAGGTAGTTTTGCAGAGAAAGAATTGCCAAGAAACTCCAAATGAGGCACGCCGCGAGCGTTGCCTGCGCGCACTAGTGCTACGTCTTCGAGGGGCCTACATGACTCGCCGCACAACAGCACAGCGGGACTCGGCGGCGGCGACGAGGCTATACACCTTCGGACCAGGACTCGAGCTTAACTCTCCATCAAGAACAGTCGACATCCTAACAGATTCTCATATGTTTGCTCGGGATCGTTATATTATAAATGTAATTTTCCTTTGTTGACAGCAATAAAACCCTTGTTTATACAGTCCACTAGCTTTATTAACTGAGCCTGACGGAACCTTTACGATCCTGGTGATATTGAAGCTGCTCAACCACAAATACGATGATCACTTCTGGTAAAGGCTATCATGCGCCGTTATGTAATCATATTTGAGGACGATGTCCCATGCTAATGTTTAATAAACAAATGTTGCGCTACTGTTTCTCAACTTTGTTTCCAATTAAAACGCGGCTTTACTATTTCCAAAACTAACCCTGCTGGTAGAGTTCTAAATAGGAAAGTTATGTATCCACCTTTGAAATGATGAACAACGATGGTGCATAAAAGGGTTGTGTACCCATTGCTTCGTGAAATGTGAAGCCATTTGTTAAAAGCTCGCTGTCAAATGGATATTCCTTATTGGTCGGCAGGACAGGTGGTGTTTGCATACGAGTATGTTGTAATGGACCGTTTAAAATATAGCAGTGCTGCCTTGGGGTAGAGGAATATTTTGGTATTTGAAAGGATGTTTAAACATTCAGTTTTATTCCGTTATTTTTATTTATACTAATAATAATAATAATAAATAATACTAGCAACACTCACGTCAACAGAACGTCAAAAATTTGTTTTCACAATTTCCATATTTTTATTAATTTTAGACGCAGTTTTTTTTTTGTTTGAGAAACCCAAAACAAGCCTGAAACTCATGATCGCAATATAATAAAAAATACAACAACAACAACAGCAAAATCAATGAAATTTATTACAATAATACCGAATCAGAGTGCGGTGACATCTGTCATGTCATCTCCGACAAAACAAAAATGATGAAGAAGAAAATCAAATTTAAAATATGTTGACGAGATCTGCTGCACGAGCACGCCCACCACCTCCGGACTCTTCGCTCAGCTCCGCCTCGCCGCCGGCGGTACCCAGCCCCACTGTGAGTGCTGTGACGACACCGGCCGCGGTAGTTGCGTCGAGCTCGAGCGACGAGTATTTTTCCTCGCCGACGTCGCCAACACCTGTACGTCGGCAGGGGAGAGGCCGGCCACCGAAGAGCTTGGGACTTAGGGGCCAACTGGCCCCAAGCCGGGTCCCCGCTGCCGGTGGTTGTGTGCAGCGCATGAGATGGACTCAGTCTATGAACGAGAACGTCATGCGCGCATATTACGGGTCTACAGAGGGGGGAACCAACCTCACTGCGTACCGTGTTAGGATGCTGTCTCTGTTCCAGAAACTAGAGCCAACCGTCAACGTCTCAGCCCAACGACTATCGGATCAGGTGCGAGTCATCCAACGCAATCACAGGTTGGACGATGCCGCACTTGATAGGCTGCGCTCAGAGGTACTGAGCAACCATATCGTCTCAACTCCGGCACAAACCGCGACACATGCACCAATCATTAATGCAATCCCGCCGCGGTCCAATCACGATGTTGAAGAGGAGGATGATAGGGTTGCCACAGTAAGTAGCCAGTGCAACGTCCGATTGAGAAGCGCACTGGAAGATGCGTTTCGCGAGTATAGGTCCACTCCGACCGAACTTAGACCCCGACTACCACGCCTACCCATGCACAAGAAAAATAGGGCGCTGGTATGTACCTTGGACTCGCTGCTTAAGGATTTCTTCGAGAGCAGCGAGGATCTCGTTGATACACACTCGATCCTATATTGCGCGGCTGTTGCGGCATGTCGTTTAGCGAACGTGAAGTTCCCAAACTGTGACGGAGCTACGCGGCCAAAACCAGCCGTACCAGCCTGGCAATGCAGGATCGAGCGTCGTATTGATGGGGCCAGGGTACTCATAGGCAAACTATACTGCTTCAGGGACGGAAATACACGACCACGAGTGATGCGCTTTGTAAGGCGGGCATTCTCGGGGACTGGAATCAGCCCTCGAGAATACATGTCTCGTGTCACGGAGCGCATCGACTTCCTGAAGCAGAAAGTTTGTGCATGGGCGAGCCGTATTCGGCGGTATAAGCGGCGGGTTGATCGATACACGCAAAATCGCATGTTCCAGAGCGATGAGAGGTGGGTATATAGAGCTTGGGAGCGACCTGAACAAAACGAGACAGACGTGTGCCGCCCCGATGATGCCACCACGACTGCGTTCTGGCGCAGCATCTGGTCGGTACCTGTCTGCCATGCTGAGGCTGACTGGATGCGGGATGTCGAGCGAGTGTGTGAAACTATGCCAGAAATGGAAGTAGTCATTATCACGCCATCAGATATAGCTAGAGCGGTCCGTCCGTTACCGAATTGGAAATCACCAGGACCGGACGGACTGCACAACTTTTGGCTGAAATGGCTAACTAGTTCACACACTTGCCTGGCATCTCAGTTCCAGTCATCCTTAGAGTCTGGGTCGCTACCACAGTTTCTGACGACAGGCATTACCCACCTGCTCCATAAGTCAGGTAGTCCCGCGGAACCCAAGAATTATAGACCGATCACGTGTTTATCGACGGTCTATAAACTTCTTACATCCATTTTGAGAGCGAAAATTAACACACACATTGACAGTAATTCGATTATGTCAGCCTCTCAAAATGGATGTAGGAACGGGTTCCGTGGCACTAAGGAGCTACTTCTCATAGACATGGCCATTAGCCAACAGGTTCGTCGATTCCGCAAGGATCTGTCGACTTGCTGGATAGATTATAAGAAGGCCTACGACTCGGTGCCACATACATGGCTCATGAGGGTGCTGGAGTTCTACAAAATAGATACAACTCTACGCACCTTCTTTGAATCGTGTATGGGGCAATGGAGGACAGTCCTTCGCTATCCAGGGTGTCGACAGATCCAGGGGAATGATGAGCCTGTATGGATTAAACGGGGAATATTTCAGGGTGACAGTTTAAGTCCACTTTGGTTCTGCTTAGCCCTGAATCCTCTAAGCACGCTGCTGGAGGATTCAGGTCTAGGCTATCGGTTGAGGAGAGGTGGTCAGGTCATATCTCACCTCCTCTACATGGATGACTTGAAAATCTTTGCCCCCAACAAATTGCAACTGATGGAGCTACTGAAGGTAACTGAAACTTTCAGTAGCGCCATCAGAATGGAGTTTGGTGTGGACAAATGTGCAGTCATGCATGTAAAGCGAGGGGAGATAATGGAATCCGAGGGAATTCAACTTTCGGATTCCATACACCTTAGATCCCTCTCCTCACCCGAAAGCTATAAGTATTTGGGTATGTCGGAAGCGTTAGGCATCAACGTTACTGACATGAAGCAATCATTGAAGGAGCGCTTTTTTGGCCGTCTGAAGAATGTATTGATTAGTCCTCTTTCAGGCGGAAACAAGGTGCGTGCCTTCAACGGTTGGGTCATGCCGGTTTTGATGTACTCTTTCGGCATACTCAAATGGACTCAGACCGAACTCGACGCCCTGGATAGGAGGGTCCGTACACTGTTGACCGCAAACCGGATGCATCACCCACGATCATCGGTGATGAGACTGTACATCCCGCGGAAGTGCGGGGGTCGAGGCTTTTTAAATGCGAAGACTCTCCACAACCGCGAGATATGTAGTCTCAGGGAATATTTTTTGAAAACCGAAGTGGGTATGCACCGTGATGTGGTCGCAGTGGACAAAGGACTCACCCCACTTTCCATGGCTAAAGAGAACTGGTGCAAACCTGTAATACTTACAACGGATGACCGCAAGGAGGTATGGCAAAACAAGGAGCTACACGGGCGCTTCTATCGGGCTCTTCATGAGCCCGATGTAGATTTTTTAGCGTCCGTATCCTGGCTACGCTTTGGGGACCTTTTCGGGGAAACTGAAGGTTTCGTCTGTGCAATTATGGACGAAGTTATCTTGACAAATAACTACCGGAGACATATTATGAAGGACGGGACGGTTGACGTGTGTCGGGCATGCCACCGTCCGGGTGAGTCTATCAGACATATTATCTCTGGTTGTTCTCGTCTGGCTAACGGCGAGTACTTGCACAGACATAACCAAGTGGCTAGGATTATTCACCAGCAACTTGCTTTGAAATATAAACTTGTGAACTCTGAGGTACCGTATTACAAGTATGCGCCCGACCCAGTTCTCGAAAATGACCATGTCACGTTGTACTGGGATCGGTCTATCATTACTGACAGGACTATTGTCGCCAATAAGCCTGATATAGTGGTGCTAGATCAATTAGCGCGCCGCGCAATGATAGTCGATGTTACCATTCCACATGACGAAAACCTCGTGAAAGCTGAGAAAGAGAAGCAAATAAAATATCTCGACTTAGCACACGAGGTTGTTGACATGTGGAATGTTGACTCGGCTGTCATTGTGCCGATTGTCGTTACGGCCAATGGCCTGATGGCTGAAAGCCTCAACCATCATCTCTCGAGGCTCTCGTTAGGCGGCTGGATCAAGGGCCTGATTCAGAAGGCAGTACTCCTCGATACGGCCCGCATTGTGAGGAGGTTCCTGTCTCTGGAGTCCTAACCACCGGTAGCTTGGACTCTGCTCCCGACACCGGCGGACCACTATTTTTTATATTTTTAAATGTTTTTTTTTTTATACTTCAAGAAATATTTAAAAATATATTTTATATGTAAAAAAATAAATAAACGAAATAATAATAATAATATTGTCATTCCCGAAAGGATCTGTCGACATGTTGGATAGATTATAAGAAGGCCTATGACTCGGTGCCACATACATGGCTCATGAGGGTGTTGAGTTGTATAAAATAGATGCAACTCTGCGCACCTTCCTGATGTCGTGTATGGGGCAGTGGAGGACGGTCCTTCGCTATCCAGGATGTCGAAATATCCAGAGGAATAGCGAACCGATAAGGATCGAGCGAGGCATATTTCAGGGCGATAGTTTGAGTCCGCTTTGGTTCTGCTTAGCCTTGAATCCTCTAAGCACACTGCTGGAGGATTCAGGTCTAGGCTATCGGTTGAGGAGAGGTAGTCAGGTTATATCTCACCTCCTCTACATGGATGACCTAAAACTCTTTGCCTCCAATAATTTGCAACTGATGAAGCTACTGAACATAACTGAAACTTTCAGTAGCGCCATCAGGATGGAATTTGGAGTGGATAAATGTGCGGTCATGCACATAAAGCGAGGGAACATTGTGGAATCCGTGGGAACCCAACTCTCGGATTCCATAAACCTTAGAGACCTCTCCGCATCCGAAACCTACAAGTATTTGGGTATGTCGGAGGCGTTGGGCATCAATGTTACTGACATGAAGCAATCGTTGAAGGAGCGCTTTTTTGGCCGCCTAAAGAAAGTATTTAATAGTCTTCTATCAGGCGGAAACAAGGTGCGCGCCTTCAACGGTTGGGTCATGCCGGTTTTGATGTACTCTTTCGGCATACTCAAATGGACTCGGACGGAACTCGACGCCCTGGATAGGCGGGTCCGTACGTTGCTGACTGCATATCGAATGCATCACCCACGGTCATCGGTAATGAGACTGTATATCCCGCGAAAGTGTGGAGGTCGAGGTTTTTTAAACGCTAAGACCCTTCACAATCGCGAGGTATGCAGTCTCAGGGAATATTTCCTAAAAGCCGACGTGGGGATGCATCGAGATGTGGTCGCGGTGGACAAGGGCCTCACCCCACTCTCCTTGGCTAAAGAGAACTGGCGTAAGCTTGTAGTGCTTGACACTAACGATCGCAGGGAGGTATGGCAGAGTAAGGAGCTTCACGGACGCTTTTTCCGGGCCCTACATGAGCCCAATGTAGATTTCCAAGCGTCCGTAGCCTGGCTACGTTTCGGTGACCTCTTTGGGGAAACCGAAGGTTTTGTCTGTGCAATTATGGACGAAGTTACCATGACGAAGAATTACCGTAGATTTATTGTGAAGGACGGCACGGTTGACGTCTGTCGGGCATGCCAACGTCCGGGAGAATCAATCCGACACATTATCTCCGGGTGTTCTCGTCTAGCTAACGAAGAGTACTTACATAAACACAACCTTGTAGCCAGGATTATCCATCAGCAACTTGCTCTGAAATACAACCTTGTGGAATCGGAGGTGCCGTACTACAGGTATGTGCCCGACCCATTTCTTGAAAATGGAAATATCACATTGTACTGGGATCGATCCATCATCACTGACAGGACTATTTGTTGCCAATAAACCTGATATAGTGGTGGTGGATCGAACAGAGCGGCACGCAATGGTTGTTGACATAACAGTCCCTCATGACGGGAACCTCGTGAAAGCCGAAAAAGATAAACATGGCTCGCGAGGTTGTCGACATGTGGGATGTGAATTCAGCAATCATTGTGCCGATAGTCATATCAGCCAATGGCTTAATTGCCAAGAACCTCGACCAACACCTAAGGAGGCTCTCGTTGGACGGATTAAGGGCTTGATTCAGAGAGCGGTACTTCTGGACACGGCTTGCATTGTTAGGAGGTTCCTTTCTCTGGAGCCCTGACCGCCGGTAGCTTGGACCCTGTTCCCGATACCGGTGGGCTACCATTTTTTATATTTTTAAATGTTTTTATATTTTTTTAATATTTTAATATTTGAAAATATAATTTATTGTGTAAATAATGAAATAAAAGATAATAATAATAATAATAATCATTTTATTATCAGGCAACTAGGGCCCATAAATAGAATACACAAAATCATTTTATACAATAATAAACTAATACATATTAAAAACCTTAAACAATTATGACTATACACGTAATATTGACAGCGTCGTGTATCGCTGCGTGGTGTCGCGTAACCGTCCTCGGAAACGTCGATATACGACACCTTTCGGCCAAAAGTCCTCTTTCAGGCAAGTCTGTAGATGGTGGGTTGGAACTCGTACCACGAATGACTTAAAGTTGATGTTGTGGCGCGATTCCAACCTTTCAACCCTGAGAGTCCAGTTGGTCTTCACTTTTAAATACTACACGACTTCCTCGTTTGTAGTGGAGTGATGCAAACGCGAAAGGTACAGCTGCGTCGTAGGCACAGCGAGGCGCAGCAGCATATTGGGTCCACTCGGTGCGGTGCCGCACAGGTTACGTGAACAAGGCTTCTTCTTCTTCCTTTCCACTTTCATGAAACCCTCCTCATCAACTTGGCTGCAGGTTCTTGGCAAGGAGCTACGGACCGCAGTCAGGGCTGGTGGAGTACCCTTTTTCTCTAAGCTGATGGAATAGAACTAACTGGTTTTCCTGATGCATAGGCAAAATAAGAGGATTTAAATCCTGTTATTTTCATTTAGCGTGTTCATTTGTTAAGTAAATACGTAGTATCGTAGCACTCAGAATGAATAAGTTACAATCAAAATATATTTTCGGTTAGATTTAATTTTCGGTTACTTAATCAGAACCTTTTTCGGTCTTGTTACTGTGGTGCTTTATCTATTTTTTCCGAATTTACAAGCAAAATCAGTCAAGAGCCTCCATGAAACGAGCTAACGTATCCGTATGGATCAAGGAGCTATGCCTCTTATTCGAACGCGGGTACTACCATTATTTAATAGTAAATTAGCCGATTCTGTAGATCCTAGAATTAGTAGTGAAACCGTTAAAATGTTACGGCAAAAGTTAAAGTTCACAGGCGTGGAGTGTTTTTAGATGTTAAAAGGAAACTATTACAGCTACCTAGCTGTAATAGTTTCCTTACGTAATGCCTGCCTTTCCATACACGTTAACGAGTAATAGTCGACCAACTTACAGCTGCAGTGCGAATGTATGGGAGAACATGAGAAGTTTGTTCTGATGAGAATAATTTTATTATAATAATATCTAGCTTACAATTTATAATAATAATATGTACAATTATATAAAAAGGGAGGGCAAAATATCACAGGGCGTCAAAAAATTCGTCCGCATCGTTGTCAACAGGAAAAGTGCCCAAAAGGCTGGCAGCATTACCACGTTGTATGGCAATGCTGATTCTTTGGCCAAAAAATAGACCAGCCCTCTGGTCACGTGAGGAGTCGACCAACAGCTTTGCGATGTCTCTAAAAACTAAGTGGGCACTCGGACCCCATGGCCCTAGTGTTTCAACCCCAAACGGCTCGAACATATAAGTCCCAATAAGATTTGAGTACTTGCGCCGTTTGAGGTTTTCCGCACCTGCAGCAGCCGCCCCAGCACAGCCCGCCGTGCTAGGAAGATGGGATGGCGCAAGGGTGTCGACACACGTTGCATCCCACACCAAAGGCCTACCTACCTTCCAAGGCATTATGGTCATTCCGTCTGGTCTCTTCCCATCGTCGCGTGCCAAGCCATTAGGTTCTAAAACAGCGGGCACCCCGACGGTGCTAAGAGCGCGACGGATGATGTCGTTGATGCTGGCGTGCCGTGCTACCCGACCTGCGCTTTTACTGCAGGATAGGCCATGGTGTCCGAGACAGTCGACACCTTCACCGCATTGGCGCCAGACGCAGACAAGTAGCGAGCCGAAACAAAGCCAAGTTTGTTCTTGGGATAAATTGAACTATCAAAAAAAACTTGAAGAGCCGTTCGATTAATATTATTCCTGTTGTTGTCTCGTCCGAAAATGTTGAAAAATGTTGTTAAGGTAGTATATTTCCTGGTTACGTGAGGCCGTCACATAAAGTTTAAATTTTCCAAAAAAAAAAAATCATCGTATCCGAACGCTCATCGTTCTTTTATCTGTGGACTTCATTTAGTTATCAGCCAAAACATATATCTGATTGCTACAACTCATCATCTTCGAACGAGACAACAACAGGAATGATCTCAATCGAACGGAGCTTACAGGTAAGCTAGTTTGATTGTTCAATTATACCTGTTGTTGTCTCGTCCTCGATGTTGGAAAGTGTTACTAAGGTAGATGTTCAAAGACTGTTGTACAATCAGATCTTTTTATACAAAAAACTTCTGTTTAGTTATAGGTACTACTTATCTTAATATACAATAATATCGCATTTTAACTAATTACTTAAGCCTTAGAGCAGTGGTGGCCCAGTGGTAACTTCCGCGACTTACGAGTTGTAGGGCGCAGGTTCGAATCTAGGCAGGCGCTTTACTTTGTGTAAATTATTTCATCACCACTGCTCTCAAAACGGTGAAGGAAAACATCGTGAGGAAACCGGCATTTCCTAGAACCAAAAATTCAAAGACATGTGACATCTACCAACCCGCACTGAGCCTGCGTGGTGGATTACGGCCCACTCCCTCTCACAGAGAGGAGGCCTGTGTTCCTGCAGTGGGAACATTTTAGGCTGATTATGTAATTAAGCCTTATTTAAGGAAAATTGCTTCTGTGAAGATTTCGCTACGTATAGGTCGGTTATTAAATATTGAGAAACAACTTGAGCTGTCAGCCCAACCGGCCGTTCTTCAGATCTCGTCGATCGAGAAACCCTCTGCAGCGCTGCAGAAGTAGATGCATGTCAAGTGCTGTGTGCAGAGAACGTGTTAATATTTATGCTACTTTCTTGCAACACAGATTGTATCTGACGGCTGATTGAACTGACAGTTACAGGTTTAGAAAGTGTTTTATATGATATATTTTTTTTTTTAGAATTACCTCTAATATTATTGTGATATTTAAATAATCAATAACAGACTTAGCTAGACAGACATGTGGTCGATCTGTGTAAAAAGGCAATTTAATAAAAGGTTGCATTCTATTAGGTGCAGATGTTAAGCATTTTATCTACCTACTTGAATTAATACATCAGATTCTATTTTAATATGCTCTATATAAATAGCACATATTGTTTGGGTCTCATGGCCTGTAGCTAAAGTAAGTTAGTATTTTTATAACATACTTCATTTTCCATGTAATTTAATACCATAAACACTGTAATCATATTTAGGCTAACTTGGCCTTAACTTAGAGAAACCTCTAAACAGTCTTTTAATGTTTCAATCTGCGCTAACGTGAGAGCCTAATAGTAGTGACAGGGCTGACCGAGTAGAGTTAAAGCTGCCTTATGATAAACTTTCTTTAAATTTACTAGTAAGATAAGTTATCATTTCTGGTATACTAGGTTTTAATGTACTTAGCTGGTATGTGTAGCAGTATGTTATCCAATCTTTTATGTAAGGGGAATATATTACTTCAGAGTATTGTTACAGAATTAGTTAAGCATTATGCCTGTAGCTTCTTGCTCTAAACCTGCTTCAAGAAAGCTGCGCCGGAGCTGTCCTACCATCAATGCTAGGCTCCCAGGATGAAATGACATGCCATTACATAACTTTAGTAAGGCTTTGTTAGATTTCAATAACAATGCCTTACTTATTAAGAATTTTTGGAAAATGGGGTACCATGGTTGTGTGGGCCAATCTGGTACGACCATGATACCTTTAGTGGATTTTTGAGACGGGGCAGTAAGGGCAGGTACCTTAACCGTTGTAGCTACAGGAAAACCGTCTTAGGAGACTGTCCTTAACTTTTTGAGACATTTAGACCTGCATTCAACGATTTTGAAAAAAATTGTACAGTCAGCAAGAAATTGAGCAGTTTTCACAAAAACTTTTTTTTGATGCCAATCGATCTTGTTTCTGATAACGACCAAAAACACTACTGGACCAATTGAGGTTTGAGTACTAGAAAAGTCAGAAATCGCAAGATATTCTATTATGTATAATTTTATCTGGGATTTTTCCAAATATTCATATATTATGTTCGTTACTGAAAATAAATATTCCTTATGAAACCGAACGGCGGCGCACAGTGGGCTGAAACGGGCCGGTAAAGGACTTAGCATTTAAAAAAAAAAGTTTATTTTCTGAAATTTTAAATATTGTGTTGGATTTATCTATCGATTATAAGTAGTTATTTCTATGAGGGTCGTTCAGATAACTTAGTATTATCGGAGTTATAAATATCCAAAGTAATTTTTGTATGAAGCAAAAGAAAAAAATGTGAAAATCTCGAAATTCTCAAATTTTCTCAAAGAATTGACTCTACGTATGCATAGTACCTATCTTTGTACTATTTTAGCGCCTATTCTCGGGTTGCGATTTTCTGCGATTTGGTTGCAATTTCAAATTTTGTTCTCTATTCCACACCACCATAGAGGTTAAGAACTAGGCGCGTTTTTTTTTATGTAGTGGTCTCCCCTTTAGGCCTAATCCACTAAGGACTAATAAAATAAATAAATAAATAAGTAAAAATCACAATCACTACTGGCCACTGCACTGTTTTAATTTAATCACTGTCAAGGGTATCCACATTAACGAATGCAAAATTTTCGTATTCGTCATCATCAAATGTTTCGGCTTGTTCAATTACTAATAAACTTTGTGCTTCTACTGACAAAGTTTTATGTTTTCTGCGAAGTTTGTGACGTTTCGCTGAGATGAGTGGATCAGAGCTGGTCAATAAATTATTTAAAATGTCTTCATTTGTAGTTTTTCTACTGCATTTCCTGGAATGGTGTTGGCGGTACCTACGAAAGTCTTTATTTCTAGCTTCAGCAGCTTCTTCAGATAGCTCTCCAATTGGTATTAGACCAAAACTTTCAATAATAGCTGCACCATGCATAAGAACTTTATGAACACTTGAAGGCATATAATACCAGCTATATAATTCCAAATACAGTTGCATGGTCACTTGAGCATATTCGTGAAATTTCGCTGTGTCAATGTGGTAACCTGATGAAATTGCCTCTAAAATGATTGCAAATCGCCTTATTAATTCTTCACTAACACCAGTTATCTCAGCAGTCATGTTTGGATTTGTAAAAAATGTTCTAGCAGTATTTCCGTCATTCGTGGAGCCGTGCCCTTGTTTAACAACATCAATCAGAAGTCCCATTCTATTTTTAAAAGCGTCTTGTATGTCTTTCTTTCTTCTTTCCATGATGCACTTGTTGTCTCCCTTTACTGTCCATGTCTGTATCGTTAATCTGTAGGCTATATGCAGAATGCATTCCATCATTCGTATCCAGGTATGC
Source organism: Atethmia centrago (assembly GCA_905333075.3). Classification (NCBI taxonomy): domain Eukaryota; kingdom Metazoa; phylum Arthropoda; class Insecta; order Lepidoptera; family Noctuidae; genus Atethmia; species Atethmia centrago. The sequence goes on along the minus strand of HG995367.1, from coordinate 5,610,291 downwards.
AATGATGACAATCCGTATTTACAGAGATCTGGATCAGTCGGTTTTGATGCAATTAAGGGCAAATTATTCATCTCTGTTGGAGTGGCTTTACAAATGTCGCATCTCTGAGATGAAGTATCACATAAAATTGATGTTGCTTTTCCGTCTATCATAGTCATTAATAAAGAGTGTGAAATTTTTATTTCTCCAACTTCTGTTTTCACTAAATTTACAATCTCTTCCTCAATAGCACTTTTTTCCCGCAATATCGTTATTTTATTTTCTTTCACAAATTCGAAAAAGATTGGACGACACCAGTAAGATGAAATTGGTGAATCGTTTTGCCAGATAACTTGTTCGCCACACACTAATTTTATTGGCACTAAACTACCCATAAATATGCTTGAATCGTCAAGTTGACTTTCTTGTTCATCGTCTGTTTGCATTTTTTGTTTGTAATTGGCTTGATTAGAAGCACCGTCAAATCCCCACTTACTGATTAGTGTAAATTCTTTACAACCACTATCTATGACGAGTGACGTCATTATTCTTGTTGTCGTTATATCCAATAGAGCTTGTAACTTTATTTTAGCTGAGGTTTCTGTCACTGTAATAGCATCTTTTGGTGGATAGCATTTCTGTTTCGCATGTTGCACTTGATAATAAGATGGAAATATATTACTGTCTTTTTCGTTAACACTTTTTATTAAAGTATTGTATTGCCACTTGGTCAGCTTAAGTGATATAACTAACCCTAAAGCCTCATCCGGAGAAAACACAGGTTTTGTTTCTTTAACAGATATGCACTTTTTAACTTTCTTTACATCTTGGGGATTCTTTAGTAAATGTTCTAGTATTTTTTATTCTACAACCTCCTCATTTCCATCCGCTTTCAACTGCTCAAAATATGCATATTTTATTTCGTCCGAAGATAAATGAAAGTTTTCTGCACGTCTTTTTTTTTGTTTAGGCGCTAATTCACAAAAAGGTTTTCTTGGGCTTTGTTCGGTGGAGACACCAACAGAAACTTTTGATGGTGATACATACTGAGTTGATGTACTCGGTGCTGGTTGATCTTCATTACTGCCTATTAAACACTTAATAAAGTCTGGCCATATTATGTTTTCTTGTAACCATTCACTATTTTTAGTTCTGAATATATTTTCTTTACGATAAGCGTTTTCCCATCTTCTATTTAAATTATAACAAAATTTTGCACAAAACAACTTTAAGGTCTTTTCGTGATCATCACTTAATTCGACTAAAAAATTAGACCTTATCTCACTACACAAACTGTCATCATTTTTAATACTGCCACTGTTTTTTAAAATAACGAAAATATCAAGGTTTGTCACTAAATTTTCAAACATTTTCACAAATACAAAATAACAAATAAGTAAGTAATGAATGTGTGGGGTAGTGCGTCTATTATGGTGGGTAATAGAACACTGAAGTACGTTTGAATGCAACCGAACATTCCGTAGATACCCTATCGTTGCACCAATCACGTTACGACACGTCATAACTTGTTGTTGCGCTCGCGCACTCTTATCCCTTGATTCCCGGAAATAAGTCTTAAAACAAATTACGTCATACCTACCTATGGTGGTGGAATATGTCGAACATTGTTTTTTTTAAAGAACTAAGTAGGTATTGAGGTTTTCAGGCCGTTTAGTATACATTATTTTCAATTTCAATTTAATTGGAATAAATTGCTTAACTAAAATAACATGACTCCGAAAGTACTCGTTAAATTAAAAAAGTCAAAGAATAAAAACGTTTTAAATTTATGCCTAGATACCAAAAAAATACATTTGATCTCTTAAGACCCAACCTTGTAATCCCAGCCCACTGTGCGGTGGCGCGGCGGCGCGGCATTAGCTTGACGCGTATTTGTATGGCCAAGGTCAACGGTGATTACCCGACCCTTAACGACCTGTAACTTTTTAACATTTTTACTACAAATTCCAGGATCGGGCCTGTTGGTACCCGCGTTTGAATATGAGACATGGCTTCTCGATTCATACGGACATGAGCTAACTTATGCCCATCGGTCAAATACACTTACTTTTCCTTATGTAATAATAAATAAACCAGACTCAACTAACCCAGAGCAGTGAGGATCCCTCAACAGCGAGCTCATAACAAATGGATTCACATTTCACGACACAATAAATATGCTTATTTCGTCCTTTCCTCCTCTTTCTCACAAAATCATCTCGGCGCATCCGGGACGCTCGCTGGAGGGCCTGAGTATCTTCACACTACTGCGACACAATGGGGGTAAGCGGAAATGGTGTCGATCGGTTTTTGGAGTTGTTGTGCTGTTTGTTTGGGATTTGAAAATCGAGGTATTGAATTAATATTGACTTGAGTACTTTACGCCTACCATAACATCACGCTTGTTTTTGTTTTGTTCTAACCGCTAAAGAACAGATTGGCAATGTTATAGAATTATTTTCAAGGACACTAAAACAGCTCATCATCTGTGTGCCTTTTCCCAAATATGTTTAGTAGGTCGGCTTCCAATCAAGCCAGCTAAATACTAGTATTTTACATGGAGCGACTGCCCATTTGACCTCCACAACCTGGTTACTGTGTAACACGATATCCCTTGGTAAGACTGGTTGTCAGATAATTGGGCCTTTGACTATCCATAGCGACTGAGAAAGCGTATGATAGGGTGCCACGGGATGTGTTGTGGTGGGCCTTGAAAGAGAAAGGTTTGCCCGGGAAGTATGTAGAGTTAATTCATGCTATGTACAGCCAATCTTGTACCTAAGCCCGGTTGGTTGCTGGCAATACCGACGGGTTCAGTGTGGTTGTAGGCTTACACCAAGGTTCGGCTATAAGTCCTTACCTCTTCCTGTTGATTATGGACGCTCTGACGTCGGGCACTCAGAAACAGCATGCACTAGGGTACCTCTTCCTTGTCTATGACATTGTTCTTACCGATGAAGATGGACCTGAGATTCAGAGCAGATTGGAGAAATGGCAACATAATCTGGAGAATGTTGGCTCGAAAATCAGCAGAACCAACATATGAACATATGTTTTACAATGTTGGCGGTCTCGTCAGTTCTGGAGCCATAGCGCTTGATGGCGCGCTTCTCCCAGCCTGTTTTGACTTTCGGTATCAGCCTACAGTACTTACTTAGTCATGAGCCACTCACATTAAAAACAGCGACAGATACTAAATAGTGTTTCCAGAATCACGATGAGTAGAAGGTTTGGTTAACGTAGTTTTCCATGAGTAAAAGATAAAGGGAATACCTACCTTTACACGTGTAACCACACCAAAAAGAGGACACAAGGAAAAATTCAAGAAAAAAAACTCCAAGTCATTATTGACCGACGGCGCGTTGTATTCCACGCGCGCCTCAAAGAGATGTCGTCAGCACAAAGGTAGGGGTCCACTAGGGCCGATGCCTGCCGGGGTCGCGGGAAGGTACTTATGGGTCACACAGGCAACAGGAAGGAATACGGGTGGGTTTTAGTCAGTAAGAGTCTGACAAACCCTGCCCCTAGCCCAAAAAAAAAAAAGTCATTATTGACATCTATGTCTGTACATTGATTTCGATACCAAGGAAATTAGGGAACCATGACAAATTGTGTAAAGATACATGTATTTATAAGCCATAACGTGTCTTTACACAATTAAAACTTTTTTCGTACAAAATTAAATTCTCTAAGTCCTGATTGTAATCATTGTAATAAAACATCGAACTTTTTCAAGTTTACCACCGTTCTTTGTGGAGTTTTATATACTTACTTGTTTATTTTTCTTTTTAATAAAAGTTTCTTGGCAACTCTTACAAATTTGGGGAATTTCCCTTAATGTATTGTATTTTATGCCACAAAATAGGTGTATATTAAGGTTCAATAATATTTTATTATAAATCAAGCAGAATGTTTTCAAGGTATTCTTAGTAAGCTCTATCTTTATTATGATTCATTAAGATGGGTCGGGTAGAATAGAAAAATCAAAAGATTTTTCCTTGCAAAAATTAGTAAAATTAAACCCTAAAATCCGTACATTACTTAACCTTTGTTGCAGCTTAGATTGGCAACCTCAAAAATATACACAAAATAATATCCGTACAAACAAAATAAATCCGTACAAACAAAATAATATGAGACGATTTCCTTCGACGCTGACAAATGGAGGCAGTCCCTGGGTATTAGTAACATTGTGGATCAGAACACGAAGCTGACGTCATCACTCAATCCTTCCTGTGTGACCATATCTATTTATCATGATCACGGTATAAGGGTTCATTCATTTTCATGCTGGCAGTTCTTCGAATCTTATGCGTAGGGTAAAAAAGAAGATAGTTTGGCTAGGAGTAAATTGAAAATTACTAATTATTACTAAGCCGAGCTGAGCTAAGCTAGCTAGCTTCGCTAAGGTATAATTATTGTTAGTCTAAACTTTTTATTAGTTTTATTTTATGGGCTTAGCTTGCTTGACTTTTTTAGGGTTCCGTAGTAAACAAGGAACCCTTATAGTTTCGCCATGTTCGTCTGTCTGTCTGTCCCCGCTGTAGCTCAGAAACGCTTAGTAATAGAAAGCTGTTATTTGCATAGGTATATATATATTAATCACGCCGACAAAGTGCTTAAATAAAATATTGAAAAAAACACTTTTAGGCTACTTCCCTTGCACGTAATGTGGGGATGATATTTTATTTTCTGGTCTATCCTATGGTGTGATGTACCGTTGGATACACCATTCAAAAAAAAAATATTGCATCATTTTTCGATTCAAGTATCCGTTTGGGTAATATTAAGCTTTAAAGTGCTAATTTTTGTTATAGTTAAGTGTCCCCCCTCCTGCCAGCTATATGGTTATTAATTATATATATTAATTAAAAGGAAAACTATCACAGCTAAGTAGGCTTTACAAGTTAACGAGTAATAGTCGACCAACTTAAATTTGCATTTGGAGAATTGACCGTGACGTATATCGATGTATGGGATAACATGTTTTTCACCTATAATGTTAAGTTTGTTTTTGGGATAAATTCCCTTCATTGTGCGTGGTCCGACATGCAAATGGCCGTTTTTTTTTTGTTTTTACGGTTTCACTGCAGGGAAAACTAACTGGAATAGAGAAGATACAAGTTTTGGTTTGCTGTCGAGGTAAATGTAACTACTGTTCATATTTTCTTTAGATATTAACTACATATTTTGATTTTTTAGTATAGTCAATAAGCCTAAAATCACCTAAGTTATGACTTAACCGGTTTACTAGTAGCCACTAAAGAGTTCCACTATCCACCTCCAGCCTTCGTTTTAATAAATCCATTGGAGGCTCCACTGGATTTATCAAAACGAATCGTATGACCCAAAATTCGAGGGGTTTTAAAGTATCCACTGAAGAAGTTCGCTATCCACCTTCTGGCTTGGATGAGATTGGGCTCCTTAAAATGAATCATATGAGCCTAAACTCGAGGGCTTTACTAGCCACTGAAGAGTTCCACTATCCATCTCCTGGCCCAAGTATCAGATCAGCTTCAAGACACCAAATTATAGTATTACTATCCAAACTACATATATGTACATACAAAGTTTCATTTCGATACGACAATAATTAGAAGTAGGTTACAATTGACTTCCAAAATTGTTTTACATTATAAGACAAGTTGGTCCTGGCGCAAGGAAGGTCGCACTAGGCGGCGGCCGAAGTACCGGCACGCGGGGTTGCGACAATCGTCGATAGGATCCGGCAATTGGGACTCAAGGTGGCCCTGCAAAAGTCCGAGGCCATGTGTGATGTGGTCGGAACGCGCCACCGTCGAGGTCCCAAATAACGGTAGGAGGGGTTCACATCAGCGTCGAGTCGACGATGAAGTACTTGGGACTCGTCTTGCATTCTATATTGTTCTGACTCTCAAACTTTTCTCAATTAGTTGACAAAGCAACTCCTATTTCAATAAGAATGTTCAATAGAAACCTAACCCAGAACTCCAAGAGGTGGTGCAAAAAATGTGACCCCCTCTGACTGGAAGGCTGGATCTGCCCTTGATCAAAAGGCAAAATATCAATATCATTAATCTATTTACACGTCAATTTTCGATATCTTGTAAACATGGTCGTATTTGGCCAAGGATGGCATCGTGCAGTTCCTTCACATCTTCGAATTTACTTATTATGTTATACAATAACTCCCGCACTGTAATTTTAATAGTTTTAACCATTTAACTACTTTATTTTGGGAATAACAACATATAGCGTAAGCAATATGACAGGTCAAGTTCCACGAAAGTGACTGATGTAAAAGTATACCATATGTATAAAACTTTTTGGGGTTACCCATTTATTCCATTGCAGAGCTAGCGTGTCCAGAATCTATATGGTTGGTTGTTCATATTGTTTCTTTAACCACCCTACCAGAGTTACCTACCTCATTTAGAGCATTTATTACAGAAGGTTTATGTGTATCATACACTAGCTTCTGCCCGCGACTTTGTCCTCGTGGAATTTCTAGTTTTAACATAAAACATTTCTTATGACACTTTGCAATACTGTAGCTTTCCTTTAGCGAAAGAATTTTCGGAATCGGATCAGTAGTTCATTACCCCTAACATACAATCTCACCTCTTTTTAATACGATGAAGTATACGTTCATATTTAACATAGATATATACAGGTGGACCGATGAGATTGAGAAAGCCGTTCTCCGTTGCGTTTTCTAAATTGTCATTTACAACAATCTTGAAAAATAGTTTAAAATACCATTACCATACTCTTTCTGCATTTTTTTTGCAGTTTCATATCACAACTATACTCATAGGTTGTAATACATATAATGCGTATAAAACCTTAGGAACAAAGGGTTGTGAAAAAAATCGCTTCAAAAACAATAACTTCCTCCTTTTATGAAATCGTTTACAAAGATACGCGTGCTGTCAACCGCAGACTTTCTTTTATAAGTGAGCCGAGATTAGGGCGAGTATCATCCATGTGTGAGTCGGTTCTCGTATGATTATTGTACCGTAACTCATGTGTAATTGTCACCGTACCGTTATGTTGAACTAGACCTTTGGAGTGAGGCAGATGTAAATTAAATTTACAAATTTAACCACTACTAAATACATTTACATTATTTGTTCAATACTTTTTTTCTCCGAGTTGAAATCCTAATAAAACATCTAACAAACTTACACCGGCAAATCAAGTGAGCGCACACCTGTCTATTTCTTTTATTGGGTTTGAAATCATCAAATAACTTCTCCCGCTCTGGGGAGCGGGAGGGTGTGTCATACTCTTACTGACTAAAACCCACCCGTATTCCTTCCGTTGCCTGTTGCCAGGGGCCTCGGTGACCCTTTAGTACCTTCCCGCGAACAGCTGTCTAAGTACCTCGGCGCGTTTCGCTACACCTGCGCCGGCGTGCAAGTCACCATAAAAATGACAACGTTTCAAATTTCAATGTTCATGTGTTAAATTTCAAACACCTTTCGTTAACGATAACTTAATATTTTTGTCCTAAGACATCAAAATAAAAAATATATGTTTAATAAAACTCGCTCAAGTTTAATTTGTCAAGCAAACAGGTTAAAGTTTTTTTTACCTGTACCTATAGTGGTAATTAATGAAAGTTGATATATATTTTTTTTATTGTATCGTTTGCAGATTTTATTGCGTAGTCTCATGCAGTAGGGTAACCAAAAAAAGATATTTCATCATCATCATCATTTCAGCCGAAAGACTTCCACTGCTGGAAATATGCCTCTCGCAAGCACCGCCAGTTCGACCGGTTCTGTGCTTCCAGCATTCAGCGGATTCCTTTAGGCTTCACTCATCATCATCATTATCATCATTTCAGCCGAAAGACGTCCACTGCTGGACATAGGCCTCCCCCAAGCACCGCCACTTCCACCGGTTTTGTGCTTCCCGCATCCAGCGGATTCCTGCGGCCTTCACAAGGTCATTGGTCCACCTTGTAGAAGGCCTTCCAACGCTACGTCTTCCGGTACGCGGTCGCCATTCCAGAACCTTTCGGCCCCATCGGCCATCTGTTCTGCGAGCAATGTGCCCTGCCCACTGCCACTTAAGTTTGGCAATTCTTCGGGCTATGTCGGTGACCTTGGTTCGCCTACGGATCTCTTAATTTCTGATTCGATCACGTAGGGAAACTCCAAGCATAGCCCTCTCCATTGCCCTTTGAGTGACTTTTAGCTTTTTTATAAGGCCCATTGTAAGCGACCACGTTTCAGTGCCATAGGTCATCACTGGCAACACGCACTGGTCAAAGACTTTCGTCTTGAGACACTGTGGTATGTGGGACGAGAAGATATTGCGTAGTTTCCCGAACGCTGCCCAGCCGAATCGGATTCGACGATTGACCTCTTTCTCCAAGTTGGACCTACCTAACTGGACAGTTTGTCCTAGATAAACATACTCGTCCACAACTTCGAGCGTAGCGTCTCCGATTTTCATGAGAGTGTGTGTAACATGGGCATTTGACATGATCTTTGTCTTGTCCATGTTCATTTTAAGACCCACTCTTTCGGAAGCTCTACTGAGGTCATCGAGCATTGTACTGAGGTCCTCCATAGTCTCAGCCATGACAACTATATCGTCGGCAAACCGAAGATGATTGATGTACTCGCCATTGATGTTGATGCCTGGCCCTTTCCAGTCCAGAACCTTGAAGACATCTTCCAGTGCAGCGGTGAACAGTTTCGGTGAGATAACGTCTCCCTGTCTCACACCTCGCTGCAGAAGGATAGGTTTCGAGGGCTGATCCTGGCGTCGGACTGACATAGTGGCGTTTTCGTACAGACACTTAAGCACCTCGATGTACCGATAGTCGATCTGGCACCGTTGAAGAGACTGCAGTACAGCCCATGTCTCGATCGAATCGAAGGCTTTTTCGTAGTCCACAAACGCTAAGCAGAGAGGCAGGTTATACTCCTCGGTCTTCTGTATAACCTGCCGCAGCGTATGTATGTGGTCTACAGTGCTAAAGCCTTTACGGAATCCGGCTTGTTCGGGAGGCTGGAAGTCGTCAAACCTGCGCGCGAGACGGTTCGTGATGACTCTTGTAAACAGCTTGTAGACATGGCTCAGAAGTGAGATGGGCCTATAATTCTTAAGGAGGATATTGTCGCCCTTCTTAAAGAACAGTGTTACCACACCTCTGTTCCATGCTTGTGGCGTTTTGCCCTCGAGTATGAAGGAACCAAACAGCTTCTGGAGGGCCTTGAGAATGGGTTTTCCATCGGATTCACTCATATTTAGATATTTAAAAGATATTTCACTTAATAAAAATGTTAAATGCGTTAATTCTCAGTAAGTAGGGGATGAAAGTTTGTATGGAAGTTCGTCATTTTTGCCGATGGGAAATCATCCCATCTGGCACACTATAAGTTGTACTAAGTTTTATTCTAGCCAGCCAATATGTGATTTTTGCAACAGCATAATCAGCCTATAATGTTCCCACTTCTCGGACGCAAGCCTCCTCTCCGTGAGAGAGCCCTTTGCGGGCCCATTGCGGGATGGCGGATGTCTCATGTCTTCAAATTTTTGGTTCTATTACATGCCGTAATGACATAGGCAATAGTAAAATTAATTGTATTTTTTTAAGAAAAAGGAAGAGTCATAAAGATGAAATTATCACATTCAGCATACGATTATATTCTTATGATAATTTGCCAAAGTCACGACCCGTGACAGAAACTTGACGATGTAGTTGCGATTATAATTGAGAAGACCAAAACTTTGAAACACTAACTTCTGAAAACATTTGAGAAATTGTTATAAAAGACTGAAGTCTTATATTACGTTCTATTAACATATTAACAAACTTTGGTCCTTCTGATTATGTCTCGATTGTTGAACTATGGCTCTTTTGATCGCTGTAATTGTTTTGCGACTTTTGACATCAGTAAATAAAACGTATATACTTATTAAACATTTTAAATACATTCATTCATTCACGGACAGACAACGTACTGCCAACACCGAGGGATCATGGAAGCATGATATTTTGCACAAGAGTTCCTTTTATTGCGAAAGTGAAAACTAAGGAAGAATTTGTGAAATTTCATCCCCTAAAGGGATTAAGTAGGGGATGAACTACGGCGGATGCCATCATGCGCGTGCAAGCCCTCACGATGGGGAATGCTGTTGTCCAGGGTGGGGTCGTCTTGGCGGTGTCTCTAGACATCGCCAATGCCTTTAATACCCTGCCCTGGAGTTGCATCATGGAGGCACTCCAGTACCACCGGATGCCGACCTACCTCTGTCGTGTGGTCGAGGCCTCTCTGACAGACAAGGCCGTCATCTACTCTGGTCATCAGGGAGTATGGAACTGGCAAGAGCAAGAGATGTTGTGCGGTGTCCCACAGGGATTGGTCCTAGGGCTGCATCTGTGGGACATCGGATACTACTGGGTGCTGCGCGCCGGCCTCCCTAGCGGTGTCAGCGTAGTGTGCTACGCTGACGACACGTAGGTTCTGGCACAAGGGAAGTCGTACCAGGCGGGGTTGCTACAATCCTTGACAGGATTCGGCAATTGGGACTCGAGATGGCCCTGCAAAAATCCATATATGTGTTTTCATGGTCCTCGGAACACGCCACCGTCGGGGCCCCAAATAATGGTAGGAGGGGCTCATATCGGCGTCGAGTCGACGATGAAGTTGCTTGATGCGGCTCCTGCCCAATCTAGGGGGTCCAAACGCCTCCTGCCGGAGACTCTGCGGGTGTCATGCGGTCCATGGTCCTTTACGGGGCACCTGTGTGGGCGCTTTCCCTGGCGCGGCGGCCAGCCCGCCGGTTGAGTGCGGCCTAAAGGGTCATGGCCATCCAGCTGGTCCGGGGATACCGCACGTTCTCCGGTGAGGCGGCGAGCCTCCTTGCCGGAGTGGCGCGAGGGGGCCAAACGCCGGGTGTAACTACGCTGCCAAAAGAAATCACGGCACAGCGGACCGAGCTCCGGTGGGTTTTCATGGCGACATGGAGAGTGCGATTGTCACAACCCAATGCTGGTCACGCCACAATTGCAGGGATAAGTCACCTCTTTGAGGAGTGGCTACAGAGGCGCCTCGGCGTCTACACCTTCCGCCTGACGCAGGTCCTCACCGGACACGGCAGCTTCGGGAGGTTCTTGTGCTGGAGTAGGCAGGAGGTAATACCCGGGCATCACCACTATGTGAATCGCCCGGAGGACACGCTGGAGCATTCGGTGGAGGTCTGCCCGGCTTGGGCAGAGCACCGCCGTGTCCTTGTGGAGGCGATCGGCAGCGGAGATCTCTCGCGTCCGGCCCTGGTCCAGGCCAGGGTACGAAGCGAGAGGGCATAGGCAGCCGTCACCTCCTTCTGCAAGCAGTAATGCTCGTGAAGGAGGGAAAGGCAAATTTCGCGCCCTTTCACCCTTAGCCGCCGCAGTAGACGCCCTGGGCGTCGGGAATCCCAGGCGGTTTTCCGGTCACCGTAGGCGCTGGCTTGCGGACGGTGAGCAATGGATAGCTCGCCGTCCGATAAGGATCAGGCCCGGGTAGACGGCGCGTTGTGTTCCACGCGTGGTTCAAAGAGATGTCGTCAGCACAAGTGTAGGGCTCCACTAGGGCGGATGCCTGACGGGGTCGCGGGAAAGAGCAAAAGGGTTACAGAGGCTCCTGGAAACACAGGCAATCGAAGGAACACGGGTGGGTTTTAGTCAGTAAGAGTCTGACACACCCTCCCGCTCCGCCCAGAGCGGGAGAAGTTATTTGATAATTTCCCACACAAAAAAAAAATAGGAAATTAAAGTTTGAATGGAAGTTTATAATTTTTGGCGACGGAATATCGCATCGGGCGCACAGTTTGTCTTTTTATAATTATTAAATTATGAAAAGTATGGTATAGTGTTTATCATTAAAATAATATATATATATTACGTAATATTTTTTATGATAAACACTATCTTCGTGTGTGTCTGTCTAACCCTTCAGGGATTACAGGTGAAATGTTATGCTATGTTTTATGTTACTATCGCTTTTTGCATTTTATGAAAAGATGCCTTGCCAACAAGGTTTTTATTTATTATTTATGTACCTACACATAGTAAAATCAATACAGATAGGTACCTACGGCATATAAGTATTGAGTACAAAGATACTTTTAATTAATAATTAGCAGCGCCCGGCGGGTTTCACCCGCATAAGTCTCGATCCCGTGAGAATATTGGGATGAAAAGTATCCTATGTCCTAACCCAAGTCATCTATCCATGAGCCATCAGCAATTTCATCCAAATCATTTGAGCTATTTTAGCGTGAAAGCGTAACAAACAAACTCACTTTCAGATTTATAATATTAGAGGTTTAGCTTTCTCAAAATTGTTTTAATCACTTTTCTCACACATTCTCAACCCTACACAGTTTCAACCCTCCAGCTTCATAACAAAAACCCATCCTGTACCGGTGACCATTATTGTAAAAGTTATTCCGTCGAACTTTGAGTAATATTATATTAAAAGAATTTCTCAAATAAAGGGAATAACGGCTAGCAAACTGTACCAAGTATTTGAGGTCGCTCACTTATTAAATTCTATAGCGTAATTAAAATTTATGCCAATAAGACGACTTTCAAATGTTGCCAGCAATGGGAATGTAATATTAATTTTGTGGAATTAATATTTGAGCACGGAGAATTGGTGAATAGAGTGACATAATTTACGTAGTTTACAGGAAGTTATTAGGGGTGAGGCGTATTTATCGTAACAGGTAGAATTAACAGATATTAAAAAATAACAAATAAGAATTGTTCCTACCAATATAACTTATCTGTTACCTAAAATAACACACCCTCAAAGACTGTTACCGCGGCTGTTACTGTTAATCTGTTATTCTGAATACCTACAGACTGTTACTACGGCTATTACTTACTTATACACTCACACAAAGGAAGATACGAGTATATAGTAAGTTTATCAATTTCTCTCTCCCTCATTAAAGAATGGCCCTTGCTAAAAAGAGAAACACCTATTATTTACTTCGAAATATGTTTACTTCTCACTCACAGCGTTTAAAGTACGCTAAACAGAGAAGCACTTAGTATTTATTATCCTTAAAATACAGTTGGTGGTCTTACAATAACAAACATTTTCGAAAATGTGACTCCTAAATTAGGTCGTGTTACCTGTTACTGACCAGTGACCATTATAAAAAAAAAAACTTAAAATTATAATCTATTTTCGTTAATGGCAATTTATATTGCAACCAAAAAGTGCTCGCAAATTATGTCTGTACGTGGCTGAAATTGGAACTAATCGTATGCCGCGTCGCTACCGCCGCCGCCGCGCCGTCTCGTTGTTTAGCTGGCACGTTCAAGGAATTACTTAATGAATTAATATTTATTACAATATAGAATTAAGCACGCCACCAGTAGCGCACAGACTTATCTTGCACGTATGTATGTACTATATTAATTGTATAGCTGAATGCCGCTATTTTCTGTGGTTTGACGGAATTAATCGCAAAATGTTCTAAAGACGATTTTTTGATTAACTAAAATATCTATTTTATTGAGAGTAATTTGCCTGGTTTATTTTTATTGAAATAAAAAATACTTTAATTCTGTATTATTTTCTTTGTGATGCAACCAATAAAATTATAGTGGTCGTGTCCGGACCCCTTTATTATCTTTGGTTCGACGTTTGACGGGATTGGTCGCAGAATGTTCCATGCATGTTCGACTTTATTTTAATAGGAATAAAGAAGATATTCAATTGAAATTAATTAGGCTGGTTTATTTGTTGACATAATTTTAAATTTTGAATTTTTAAAATTTGATTTGATTGCTTTTTTCACCTTTCTTTCTAACGAACGGCGAATTGGTGAATTGTAATTTTAATTTTTTCGAAAATATTTTCTAAGTGTTTATAGCGTATTAGTGTTTAGTGTTCATATTCGATTTATGTATATTATAGTTTTCAGTTTAGGTTATTCGTTTTATAGTTTTGTAGGTATAGTGTAGGTGTGCAGTTATTTTTTGTTTAAAATTAGGTTATTAAATTGTGAATAGTAAAAGGTTTAAGTGTTACAATGGCTAATGTAAATAGAAGAGTTAGTGTTGTGACAAAATGGTCCCACATTTTGTGGATGTAGGTGGTCACTACGCGACCTACAATATTTGTAAAGCGAAATTGTCTTTTAGAGCCTCCGTGACTAATCTTAAGAAGCATCCCACGGTTCGGGTTCTTGACAGAATCGGTAGTTCCTGTGCCAGCGGTCAAGAAGTACTGCCATCCCAGTCGCTAGCAGAAGCATCAACTGCGCCAACTCCCCAGTCATCATCCGCACCGTCACCCCAGTCATTAACATTAACCACACCGTCAACCCAGGTATTCTTACAGCCGCAGTCACAAACACCACAAAGAAGAACGCATGGCCATCAGGCTATAACAAATTTTGTACACAGGCGAGGAAATAATGCCAAAGCAGAAATTGACAAAAAAATTATGAATCTTTTTATAAAATATTTTCAGCCCTTTAGGATGGTAGAGGATCTTGGGTTTCGGGAGCTGATGGAGTACGCGTTCCCAAACTATACCATCCCTACTAGGAAATATTTTGCCAACACTATGTTGCCCGCAGTGTATGAGAAAGTTAAGGCAGACTTGAAAGAAACCGTTTGCAGCCAAGTAAAGTCGCTGTATCACGGTAGACATTTGGACATCCTGCGCAAATGACTCGGTGCTAGCCGTGACTGGGCATTACATCGAGGAAGAAGAGTTTGCCCTCAAATCTTTTCTTTTAGACTGTATTCCTCTCTTGAATACCCATACGGCAAAAAAATTGGCTGACTCAGTGAAGTTAATATGTCAGGAATGGAATGTGGCGGACAAAATACTTTTGGCCGTATCGGATAATGGTGCCAACATTAAAAGCGCAATTGAAAGGGAACTGGGATGGAAACATTTCCCATGCTATACCCACACCTTAAATTTGGCAGTTAATGACTTATTGAAAGATACAGAAATTGCTGAATTGCTGACCAAAATTAAGGGCATCGTCCGCCACTTCAAGCAAAGTAATGTTGCTTGGGAAAAGCTAAAGCGATACCAGGAACAAGCCGGCACCACGGCTAAACGGCCCTTACAAGAAGTGCAAGCGAGGTGGAACTCCACCTATTATATGCTCCAACGGTGTGTGGAGCTAAGAGAACCCCTGAACAGTGCCATGGTTAACCTGGGGATGAGCCCACTTTCCAGTTACGAGTGGCAAATCTGTCAAGACTTATGTCACATACTCCATCCATGTGAAGAAGTCACACGCGAGTTAAGTGGGCAAAAATATATAACTGGTAGCTTAGTCATTCCTATAACGGTAGGGCTTATAAAAGCATTAGAACAATTGGGGGACCATAACGTTTTCATGCCAGTCGTAGATGGGTTAGGTCAGGACCTGATAGGAAACATAAAACGAAGGTTTCTGAATTAAAACCAAAGCAAGACGTTCGGAAATTGTATGTTTCTCGATCCTCGATTCAAATTTTATTTCAACGATCCACATGTGGCAGAAGAAACGAAGCGACGCATAATTTCATTAGTTGCAGCTCAACATTCGCGTGATACGGCGACTCAAAGCGACGTACATGTACAAGCAGTTGAACCCACAACATCTTCTACCAGCCAAACCAAATCAATTTGGCAAGATTTTGAGAGAAGAATGCAAGGCATTCAACCGGAGGGCACAGCTCAATCCCGTGCCATCGTAGAGGTATCGGTGTACCCCACTTTATATAAGATAGCAGCCACAAAGCTCAACGCATTGGCTTCGTCGGTTCCCTGCGAAAGGGTATTCTCTGCTGCAGGGAATATCCTTAATGAAAGGCGGACCCGGTTAGGAGTTAGAAAGTTACAGCAACTAATTTTTCTAAATCAAAATATGTAAATATAGAATAAGGAAATGTAGGTATATATAGAATAGGTGATAGGTAATGTAAATAGCCATGTAGATATAGAATAGGTGATATTGTAAATATGTAGTCATGTACATACAATGAATTGAATACTTTTAAGTGCGCCAGTTTGAGAATCGTAATCAATTTTTAATTACGTCGTAATATTAATACAATAGTAAACTGACAGTCCTAAGCCTGTAATAAAGTATGAAGGAAAGTGTTCAGTTTGGAAAAATAATCGATCAATCTGCCCAGCATTTTACAACTATGTTGGGCTCAACTATGTTCCAGTCTAACCGGATGACTAAAAAATAAATAAACGTAATTCTACCATTTCACATCGTCATTCCTAGACAAAACTTCGGATACGATTTTCGACTTTAAATGAAAAGAAACAAAGAACATATTCAATTGAGATTTAAATACGTATTTATCGTCCGTACAAAAATAACAGGCTGTTATTTAATAACAGATATTTGGATCTGTTATTTTTGTGTAACAGTAACAGTGATAACAGATATCGAGTTTAACCTGTTACAACCCATCTCTAGAAGTTATTTTCATATTATGAAGTAATGTAATTGAAATGTAAAGTGATGGCCTGAAACACAGGTTTGAGTAAACCTAGACATGGTGGGTCGCTACCCAACATTTCAATTCCGAACCATCATTACTTGCACTTGTAATTAAAAATATTGTAACTGTAGTTTAATAATAGGCATTATAAATGTATAGTAACTTTACTACTGTTGGACAATTACATAAATACAAGTACACTTTTTGTAGACGTTTTTATTAAATATGACGGAGAAGGTACGTCTCTCTCGTTATCATCAGCTATATTTTAACTAATGTGGGCGTACAATGGGAAGTGATGGTTATTACACAATAGAAAAACCGTTTGCAGTTTAAATCAAATTATAATTTACTATCAAATTATCACACTGGCTATTCACGCACTGTAGGTACACGACACAACTATACGGAACGCGCGACAGTTTCTAAACGTGTTCACTTCTTGACTGCCTCCGAAAAACTGTCCTTAACTCGGGTCGAGCGTTATGTTCTAGACTCTGTCGAGCGTCGCTTGGTGGCGCTGGCGTCCCGATTAGTCAAACGAGTGACTAACATATTTCCGACACGGCCATCCTGCTTGCACACGTCCTCGTGTGTTAACCTGCAACGAGAAATCAACAGCAGTGTTTGTTCAACTCGGCCAATTATGACCAACCTCTAGATTCATCGGGTCGGTGAAAATAAGGAAATTTTTAAAACTCTACAGTTTATTTTTAACCAAACCTACTCTTTAAAATCAAACATGGTAAAATTGGGAAAGTACAAAAATCACTACCCTGGGGCCATGTACCATCAACCAACATTTAAAACTCTACTGCAACAAAAATTACCAACCTTACAGAAACCCTCGAGTAAGATCTCTAACGCCACGACTCTCCAGCCGACCAGCAATCGCATTGCTGTTACACATCCAGCACATGGATCAATCTGTACGCATATCGATCAAGTGGATCGCCCGTGTGCATCATCCACTGACTACACACTACGGTCTCTCTAGACCCCGACCTCCGCCAGAGATAAACGCGCAACGCGCACCCACGGACTACTTGAGTTTCCTTAAGAGACACTGATTTCTACCGGGCTACGACTACGTATTGACTACTGGTACGGTCGACTTTAACGGCCGATAGAGAACCCCACTCGCGTGTTTCCCATAGCTTAAGCTTGCTCATCACCATTGTGATCACTATCTACTTCGACTGGTACATGACCTACTTGCATATTTCTTATCGTAAACGTATTTGTAAGTACGGTTAGAATTTAAAACTTTTAACGTATAGTATCACCATTCAAAACACCGGCTACGCTAAACGGACCTCTGAACTTCCGATCTAACTTAGTCTGATTTCACACATCGTTTTCTAATAACACGAAATCGCCAACCGAAAATTTTGTTACAGCTGCCTTTGTCCTATATCTATGGCAGTTAACATCGCTTTTAACTCATTACACGGTCTACTTGCCCATTCGCACGAGATGAACCGGTCGCTAAGAGGTGCATATTTACGTTTTTCCTATTACAGAAATTGCGAAACTCCTTACTCGCAAAACATCTGCCTTGGTCGGCTATTAGTAAGACGGCGTAATAGGCATCCCATCAAAAACATTAATGTGAAATGAGATCCAAGTTCAATGTTATGATATATGCCTTGGTTGTTGACTTCAACGACAAAAGAAATGAGATCTAAATGGGTGCCAAGTTCAATGGTCAGTCCTGAAATTTATTTATAACAACATAAAATATCATTTTTTCTTATAACTTAGGATAATATATTGTAGCTTGTCTGACTTGGCTAGTTCTCATATATCTTACACTATTGATGTGCGCTAAATATTGAAACAATAATTAATACCAATTCCCAGTTAATAACGTAATAAATATGAAAGTCGACTATACTCATAGATAAAAGTACTAAAACGGAACAATTTAGATTAAAAAAAATTAAGGGTGGTATTCAACTCGTTATACAAGATGCAGTTTTGAACCTGGAAAACCTTTCAGGAGGTTGTTATGAAACTCGTAAATAATCATATAACAATACGATACAAAGTCAATAATCAATAATACTTTTTATTTTAGATTTTTAAATTTTATTGTTTTTCAGAATAACTCTCTTAATAACCCTCTTCAAGAAAAACAGAATCACCCATTGCGATTTATTGCGCGTCATGTCACTGTGTGCGTGAATGCGATGACCAGTGACGACAGGCTGTACGAGGCTCCGCCCACATTTCTACGAAAAAAACGCGGCACGTAAGTTGAACTAAAATGGCGGTCGTTGCTATGGTTACGCGCAGCCCCGCGTTGCACGCATACCGCAATTCAATTGAGACTCGAAAATCTGTTACTGCGCAAGGTTCAACCAACGTGCCGCGATCTGTACAAATTGTTGTAGCTACAGCAACTTATAGCAAATAATTTCACCTTGAGATGTAGTTCGAATTTGAAAATAACAATGTTGTTTCTACATTATTGTTTTTAAAATTTGCTAAATAATAACTCATTTTTAAGCATCATAACAATGCGAAAATGTTCATCATCTGCAGAGCCTGTTCCCAACTATGTTAGGGTCGTCTTTCAGTCTAACTGTATGCAGCTCATCACATGGAGTGCCAGTGAATTACGTAGGGCGACTGCGTATCAGACCTCAACAAACCAGTTACTTGATAACACGATACCCATTTGTTAGACTAATTGTCAGACTTTCTGGCTTTTGATTACCCGTACCATCGACCCTACGGCAGGGCTGTAAGTTCGTTGACCCGTACCTCCCCGTGTGGTACCTAACGACTGTCCGAGAGCTACAAATCTATCGGAACCAAAGGCTTTAAGTGCTTTCCGAAACACATGATTTCAATGATGTCCTAAGTTTTAGAAAGTACTTATATCATTATGAATTAAAAATAAAACAGTGGTACTTGCTCAGTTGCGAACCCGCAACCTCATGCATGAGAGGAGAACGCCTTAACCACTGGACTATTACGATACATAATAATAGTAGGAAGTAGATACTACTGCGCCAAAAAAAAGTTCCCGTTGGCGTCGTTAGTTACCTATCAGCTGATGAATAAAATAATAGGCGGCGATAAATAAACCTTACGTAGCACGTAAGCAGTTCCTGTTGCACAACTGTGAAACTAATCGCGAGCGCGTGTGCGCCTAATAATAATAAGGTTATGTAGGTACTGGGCGCAGTGCCGCGGCGGGCTCTCTATGTAAATTCAGCCCCGAGGACGGTTTTCGTTTTTATTTGTAGATTAAATTGTTGATTTAAGATTTTCTTTTCTGCTTTTTAACGGGGTGAGGACCGACAAAAATACCTGAAGATAATTTGTGCTAGTTAAGTAGGTAGGTACCCATGTGTTAGAAATTTTAAGTGATTTATTTTGTCTGATAGGTATTTTTGGCGTAGTTAAAAATTTTAAATCAACTTATTTACACTTATCAAGTTGATTTAGCTAACATCGTATTTACAAATTATTGTCTATGTACAAATAAATAAATTACCTACTTATGTTACCTCGAGGTATTGTTCAAAGTTTTATAGACCTATTTCAGTACTACCTACCTTTAGTAAAATTTTTGAAAAAATAATTTTAGTCCAATTACAAAGATTTTTTAATAAACATAAATTATTGCACAATAAACAGTTCGGTTTTACAAGGGGTCGTTCGACTACTGATGCCGGGTGTGGAACTTTTAGAACATATTTATAATGCATGGGAAGATAAACGCGATGCATTGGGCATCTTTTGTGATTTGTCCAAGGCATTCGATTGCGTTCTTCACGAAACGTTAATCAGGAAACTCCGCCACTACGGGATCCGGAACACCGCTCTGGATCTTCTTACTTCATACTTGAGTAATAGGATTCAGAGCGTTGACGTTAATGGGAAAAGATCTCCTGGATCTATAGTAACAATGGGAGTTCCACAGGGCTCAATTCTTGGTCCTTTCTTGTTTCTTATTTACATTAATGATTTGCCATACCTCATAAAGGATAATCATGATATAGTGTTGTTTGCGGATGACACTTCACTTTTGTTTAAACTTAAACGTCAGCAGCTGGTTACTGACGATGTTAGTAGTGCGATCTCAAAAGAAGTTCACTGGTTCAATGTTAATAATTTACTTCTTAATGAAAAAAAAACCAAATGCATTAAGTTTACGCTACCTCACGTTAGGCAGGTGAAAACTAATGTATTGATAAAGGGCGAAGAATTGAACCCTGAAGATAGCACAGTATTCTTGGGCTTAACTTTGGATGCTAAGCTTCAGTGGGGTCCACATATAGATAAATTGTCGAAAAAGCTAAGCTCCGCAGCATACGCTGTTAGAAAAATTCGTAATTTAACTGATATAGAGACAGCCCGTTTAGTGTACTTTAGCTATTTTCATACTGTAATGTCGTACGGTATTCTGTTGTGGGGAAATGCCGCTGACATTCAGACTATCTTCGTTTTGCAGAAAAGAGCTGTTCGGTCAATTTATAGATTAAGTCTGAGACACTCTCTCAGAGAGAAATTTAAGGAGATTAATGTAATGACTGTGCCCTCCCAGTATATTTTTGAAAATCTTTTATATGCCCATAAAAATATAAAATTGTTTAAAAAATACAGTGATATCCATAATATAAATACTAGGAACAAACACAAATTTGTTGTACCTACAAAAAGGCTCAAGAAAATAGGTGGCTCATTCAGATGTCAATGTATACGTTTTTATAATAAACTTCCAAGCCACGTTCAAGATCTAAGCCTTAATAAATTCAAATCATTTATTAAAAGTAGGTTGTGCCAGAAAGCCTTTTATACTATTAAAGATTATATTGAGGACAAAAAGGCTTGGGATTAAGCTGCTCCAATTATTGCATACTGAAACTTTTATTTTATTTATATACCATTTTGACATAGTTACTATGTGGAGTTCAATATACTGTTTGGAACTTAATATTTACTTGTAAAGTATTATATTGTTTTCAATTATTGTGAATGTGAAGCCTATG
The DNA here is from genome assembly GCA_905333075.3 of Atethmia centrago. Taxonomy (NCBI): domain Eukaryota; kingdom Metazoa; phylum Arthropoda; class Insecta; order Lepidoptera; family Noctuidae; genus Atethmia; species Atethmia centrago. The sequence goes on along the minus strand of HG995367.1, from coordinate 5,588,835 downwards.
TGGGTCATTATTGTTTTTTTTTTTTTTTTTCTCAGTTAGCATTAATCATGGTCTGGCAGTTTGAGTAATTTATGCGGCCTACCCAAATGTTCTTTCTTTGGTATTGTTCGTCGAATCGTTGAGCTCCTTAAGTTCAGAGTTGAGCAGCACGATTACTGACAAATGCGTGCACTGACTGGACAGGTCCACTCAATCTGTGTGGTTCTTTCCTCAAAAGGACCATTTCAGACACCAATCTACATGGCCTTCACATGATCTGACCAAGATTATGTCTGGACTTTAAAAGAGACTGTGACCTCTGAGTTTGTTTTGGCCTTTCTTCTCAGAGTAGTCAGATAGGAAACGCCGACCTCATCTAGCTTTATTTAAAAAAATATGATTGACGTGTAAAAGTGTTTGTACAAACCTACTTACAGAAAATAAATCATTTATCATTTATCCACTGTCACACTCCAGGCACAGTCTAGCACGACGTTGCACCACACAAACACATTCGTTTTATTATGTCGAAAGCACTGATCACTTTTGTTTGTTATGAACATTGTAGACGCCAACTCGAGTAAATAATCACTCGTCCGTCTACAGGATGTTGGTGTCTTGGTGTTCCGGCAACCAGCGACAAAATGTAACTCGCGCGGCGTTATCAAGTTGGTGGAGATCCTGTACCTTGCGGTAATGAAAAGGATGCTGCATTTCTTTGTGCAGCAGCCGCCACACTGTGAAGTGGTGCACTGCCGATGATCGAGTCTCTGCGAAGCAGCCAGCATTACCCTGTGTAAGGGACGATGCCGATTGGGGAATAACTCCGCGAACATTTCGATGGCACGAGATACATTGTCTCCGCTGATGGCATACAAGCGTACCATCTCCGCCAACTACATTGGAGTATTGGTCTGTCATTTTTACAACTAGGTAGTAGGTACCTATCGCGACCGTTAATCGAAGGCGCATTTGACGGGTGGAATTTGCAAGCGTATGCACGCGCCGGCGCCATCAATCACACTAATAAATTGACCCGATTTATGTGCTTGTGATGGCCGCGGGGGCGTGGCTAGTGGTAGTGGGAGCGTGCGGTGGTTGGTGCTTTGGATCTATGAAAGAAATGTCGGTTGCGTTTGTTTGTGTGTGTGTGTGTGTGAAAGCGCAGTTTAAGGACACGTACAGACTAGCCGCGTTTTAAAAAGGGGAGTTCACACTTACCGATTTCCGTAAATAAGAATAAAATGAAAAAAAATATCTGCCCATTTTATTGTTGATTCGGGTCGAGAATCACTAACATAATTACCTCCTAAAATGTTTTGCAGGTCCAAAGCAACACCTTGTATATTCACGTGAAGATCTTAAAATCCACATAAAGACCAGCTGTCATAAGATTTGTTTGCTGATTCTTACATTATTACTTTTACAGGCACTAAGTATAAGTTAATTGTTCTTGATAGAATCAATTAAGTGAAAAATTATAGTAAAATGATGAAAACTTACCAGTTTCTGATTTATTCCTTTGTATTCATCTAATTACATATCTGCATGCCAAATTTGAACTTTCTGGGTCATCTGGAACTGGGTTAGAGTTTTGATCTATATATAGGTCAGTCAGAGATAAAAATGACAATTTTTGGACGTTAATATTTAAATAACCGTATGAGGTGTGTTTATGAAATTTGGAACACATATGTATCTCGCAAGTCTTAATATATGAGCCAAATTTGACACGTTTATGTGAAATAGTTTTTGAGTTATGAGGGGCTCAAAAGTGGCTCCCAATGGTTCGTGTAATACAGACGGTGCTGCGCGCCAGTTCTGTTACTAGAACTTGGCTTGACACGCTACCGCGTGTCTAGATACCGATAGTGAAAAACTTTGAAAATCTATTTAAAATTTGCAATAGCTCAGTATTTTCTGCACCTGCAATGTTCGTATCAATAGTTTTAAAATCATCTTGTTGCCGATGACCGTTTATAACCGAATTTACTACAAGAGTTTTATGTAACGATATCTCTGTCGCAGACATGGTAATGGAAAAGCCTAGGTTCAATATTTGACGTCCTTTCATAAGATTACATTGAAGGTTGGGAAGCACATGTAACATAATCTCAAACTGGTGTTCGCTAATCGTTACGCTACATAAGATTTGTTCTAGGCCGAATAGACGTGTTTGACCAATACCAGTCAACGCAAAAACGTTATTATCTCGTTTGCCACTTAGTTTGGCTGCACAACTTTCCTTTACTAACGAGCATTCAGCACCAGAATCGTAAACAAAACAATACAGCTCACCATTGTGTTCCACCGTGCCTGAGGGTGGTTGTACGACGCGAACATCCACTCGTCGTTAACTGCTTACAACACGTGCTCCACCATCCGATTGGCTGCCACTATTCGTGCACCGGGCCGCGATTTCTCCTGGTTTCCCACACTTGAAGCACATGGAGGGCTTCGCAGACGGCTGCAGGGCTGCTTGGCTTCATACTGAATACGTCATAGCTCTTCCTCTGCTGTCAATCGGCTTGCTTCTGTGCTCTTGTGACCGACGTCATCAGGCGATTCGCATAGGCAACAAGGGTCTCCTTGCAGTGAATTTTCAGCAAAACAAATCAGCTGTCGCGCATCGGTATCTACCTTGTCTGGGTCGAACTTAGGCAGATCCAAACAATTGTTGGTTTTAGGCGCTTGCAAGATTTCAATCAGCGCTCGCATGTTTGCATTTTGTTGTTCAAACATGGCACGCCAACGGCCACTTTCAGCATTTACATTTTGCACCTGAACCAACACGTAATCCCACTTCTGTGGACGGAGGTAGTTACGTTTCCCTCGTTATCATCAGCTATATTTTAACTAATGTGGGCGTACAATGGGAAGTGATGGTTATTACACAATAGAAAAACCGTTTGCAGTTTAAATCAAATTATAATTTACTATCAAATTATCACACTGGCTATTCACGCACTGTAGGTACACGACACAACTATACGGAACGCGCGACAGTTTCTAAACGTGTTCACTTCTTGACTGCCTCCGACAAACTGTCCTTAACTCGGGTCGAGCGTTATGTTCTAGACTCTGTCAAGCGCCGCTTCATGGCGCTGGCGTCCCGTTTAGTCAAACGAGTGACTAACGTATTTCCGACAAATATATTATTATTATTAAAATTATTAAAACCACACTGAACTTTCCCTACGTAAAATTTTTCAACAATTCAGTACCCCAGAATAGATACAAAGACGTTTTACCTATAGATTATTTAAAAAAAGTACCAGTAGGTATCTATCCCATAGCTTCACAAAACGCCTGTTCTCGGACAAAGAAAGAAGAACCCTATCCCTAAGAGGTTGTCCTGCAGTAGGTCAAATTATACAGGTTGATTGATTTATTATTGTTATTTATCGTGGCTAAGTAATAACAGCCACACTGGTCGGTCGAAAGTTAAGCCACGATTGCCGCAGTCCGTAGATGGGTGTCCATCAATTACATATCGAGAGCCATCCGTATCTCGAAAAGCACGTTTAACCGTAATTGTTCCTGGCTGTCATTTGTAGATCTTTGACATTCGTTACGGGTAATCAGAAGCCCGAAAGTCTTACAAACAGTCTTAGAAAAGTGTATCGTATTACCCATTAACTGGGTTGGAGATGTCAGATAGGCAATCGATCCATGTAAAAATACTGATATTCACCTGCGTCCGGTTAGACTGGATGCCGAACCCCAACATGCAGTTGCAACGCTATTTATCAAGTAAGTACCTATTTGTGTATGTTTGACACACAAACGTAAACGGTAATGATCCCGCAGCCAAAGTTAGTAGCAACCAAAATTAATTACATAGCCAACGTAATTAATCGGTCCATTGTATAGCCGGACACGACCAGTTACAACCGGTTAAGACCGCCCGAAACTGGTCAGAAATTATTGATTCATTATGGAGCAGCGGTTTTGATATTTGGCGTTTGATTTATAAAGTATTGAAGATGTTGTGAGGAGAGTAGAACTTTAGATATGGCTTTAAGAGGCCTACAGGAGCTAAACGCAAGTTTTATAATGCCTAAAAGTATATGATCCACGGCAGTAAACAAAATCAGAAAAATATATTATATTCTTCAGGATATATCCTAGGTAGATTGTGTGTTGAAAACATAATATAACTAATTTGATACGATAGAAAAAAATCACGAAGTTACCTCTAAAAAAATCTTTTAACGCGTAAAAATCATACTAATATACATGCAATCATTCTGATTTTTTGTCAGATTATTCTACAAGCAACGTATTAGCATAATAGTGTTTTAATTTTTTGATCTAATCCCTCATACTAATAACGATGTTCACATGCTATTCTAAAACTCTTTTTAAATAACAAATATTTTCACCGTATCTCCATTTTGCATTCATAATACTGTTAGAGCCGAACGTAGCATCGTTTTAAATCTCTATTAAACATTAAAAAAAAATGTGTGCCTGTTATCGATTCGGGGAAACAGCACGTTTTGTATGTGGCATATTTTGTTATCCCGAATCGATAACGGACACACTTTTTTACGTGTATTTAAATAATAATTTATATATACTTGTGTGGCTGTTAGACACGTGGCAGTCAGGCGATGTAGGCGGGGGTAACGGTGTTCCCATGACGAAGGAGTGAAACAGAAAAAGCACTTATATTGGACGTAATTACACAGTAATACACAAAATACAGTTATAAATATAGTCCACATACACACACACATACGGCACAGTTATGAAACACAGACATTAAATAAAGTCAGGATAATCAGTATAAAGTTAAATAACAATTTACTTACTAACTTACGCACTATCAAATTCTAACTAAAATAAACTTATACGACGACTGATTTTTAAGCTAATTAAAAAGGTGAGCGCGACTTGTGAAGCAGCGGATAGCGGATGGTACACGAGTAGTTGTTGCTTCACTGTAGACTTAATGATGACTGAACCCCGAATCCGGGATGTCGCTACGCCCCCGTAAGGGCTACGGAGTCAGAGCTTCGCCGTCCGCGAAGAGTACGAGGTGGCCCGCGAATACGAGCCCCTCTATATGTGCGCCTATAGCGGCTGGCGGTGATTGGACGCGTGTAAACGCACCCATGTGAATGGTTACTATTTGTTTTCTGTAGGCGCGCCGCGACGCTTGTCTGTCAGCGCCGCTTTCTTCGAGACACCACGGCGGTCCATTCTCGCCAGGTGAGTCCTCCGGTTACCCGGGGGAGGCCCAGCGAAGATGACCAAGGACGTGGGTGCCGACGCGATGCTCCTACAGGTCAGGTTTTAGTTCCCGCTCGCCCCGCTTTCAGAGCTAGCCGGCTACGATCCGGGCTAAGGAACCGTCGTGTGTGTGTGAACAGCATTGTATTGTGTAACACCGTTCAGTGTCTACATGCGTCGCAGTCCGCGCTGCGCCTGCGCGTAAGTTCAGATGCCTGTTTAGTGGTGGTCACAGGTGGTGGTTGTCTGTGTAAGATACGTGACATGCCTATATATTAACATAGAACCCACCACGCAACAGAAAGAAAGAAAAGAAGAAATAAACATACATTTATTTAGCACAGACTAAAACGCACATAATATAGGTATAATATATAGCAGATATTTTAATTAATAAAAATAAATTAAAAAGTGTAAAGTTCGATGTAAGAAATTAGCAGGAAAGTGTGCTCACGGCTGCGCCAAAAAGGCCCAGTTCAGCAAAAATGCCAGATAACTAGTGCCTGACGCTGGTTTTCAACTGAACCTGAAGTGTGAGGTGACGGATGTAAATCAGTTTTATACTGCAACGTGTGTATGCATAACGATGTATATCAACTGAACTCTACAGATGTATCTCATCTGTAGAGTTTTCCCATAGGTCAAATCAACTTCCCCCATTATATTTTAGCATTTACTCTCATGCTTGTGTTCCTGACAACACGTTGTGCTCCTGTCCCGCTCTCCAAAGAATCGAAGATATCAAATATCTTGGTATCATTATAGATCAGTTCTTGACCTTCAAGCCGCACATAAAAGTCCTTGTAACACGGTTGCGTAAACTTATTTACATCTTCAAAACCCTTAGACACGTAGCGGACCGACGGGTTATTAAGATGGTTTACGATGCTTTATGCCAATCCTTAATAGACTACTGCATTACATCTTGGGGAGGTGCCGCCAAGACTTACCTCATTGAAGTTGAGAGAGCACAGCGTGCCATCCTCAAAGTTGGCGCCGGTCTCCCCTATCTATTCCCAACCGTAGACCTTTTTAAGAACTGGGATTTACTCACTGTCAGGCAAACCTACATACTGCGTACGGTGCTTAAACAACACTCCTTGTTGCAATACGATCCGAACCTTAATAGGAATAAGCGCCGTAAAGGCAGAGTATGCCAAACACAACCTTCCAGCTGTGCACACTCGCGTAATTTCTTCTTCTTCCTCGGACCATACCTTTATAATAAGCTAAATAACAAATTTAATATTTATCCTCTAATTAAATACAAATGTAAAATCAAAGTCACTACCTATTTAAAAACTCTAGACTATCAGGGAACCGAGAACTTGTTGATCCCTCTCAGATAGACTATCTTTATACGAATTACGCATTCCCTCTGCTGCTTCCGCATACAGGTAGTATCGAACCAAACTCGCATAAACACTCACTCAAGCAACCTCTCACATTCACTCTTACATCTCTCTCATACACTTCTCCGGTCACTCACACACACCCACTGGTATTTCCCCGAAACTTTTCTATTTTTTGTATCTGTTACTAAATTTTAAATTTTGTACTATTATTCTTAATTTATTTTTCACAAGTGGATATTTGCGAAAAATACATACACATTGCTTTATTATTATGTCGTGTATGCAAAGAACAGGCTTCTAGCCGCGTGAGGGCCCTGGTGACCTGTAATACAGGTTTTTATAAACCTACCTCAGGCTCCAGTCTCTCACAAAGTTAGCTCCTCGTGCACTACTGTAAAATTTTAGGATTAAGTTCATAACTTGTGAAGAGAAAATAAACGGTTTATTATTATTATTATTATTATTATCTGTAGAGTTCAGTTGAATCGAGTAAACCGCGTGTAACCTGGATGCGGCTGACTCGAGGCATCCAGTCCAGTGCAATGGGGTCACTCACCCGCTACCAGGTCGCGGGGCAAGGGTCTCGCGTTAGGGGGTTGCGTGTGCCACGGTGCTATCTGTTTGACATGGTGCCAAGCAGATGCGTCGGTACGCGCGAACATCCCCTTCGCGAGCCGCCGCGCAAACTCATCAGTCTCACGATCCCAAGGTCCCGCTGGATAACATCGTTCCTCACGAAACGAAGAGCGTCAACAATGGAGTATCGCAAGGTTCTGTTGCGTGCGGAGCAGCCTTCGGTTTGACTCGCTTGTGAGGGCGAACCCAACAGGGGCAGCGTACGTCAAGATTGGGTGCACGTGGAGTTTATACCCAGATTGATGCGCCCAGCTTGACTCTACCCTGCGGCGAGACTCGGGGAGGCGCCCATTGTATGTACCGGCCGAGAGTATAGGTTGGCACTCGCTGGTTCACTCCTGCTTAGCCATCGCCGGTCGCGCTGCGAGAGACGAGGACCGGGTGTGGCGGTGCGCGAAACTGGCACCCTTCGTGCCAGCTTCGCGCACCGCCACACCCGCACACCGCGCACCACCACACTCGAAGAGGGTAGTGCTGGAGCGCGCACATGCGGCGCACGGCCTAGGGTAGCGGTAAGCCCCGGCACCAGGCGGAGCACGGTGGGGTGGATGGATACCACGTGCGCAGCTCGACGATGGCGTTAGCACAACGCGTGCAGGCGCCGATGTCCTTGGTGGGCTGGCCGGTACAGCGGCACTCGTACCCCTCCTCTTCTCCACTTTGTGGTGGTTGTTGCCTGGATGGGCCGGCTGACGGCGCATCGGTCGACGCTACACCGATATTCGCCAGCGACGTCACCTGGTCCAACGCCGGAGGACCCTAGCTAGAGAGAGAAAGCCAGGGGTTTCCTGGGACCCAGCAGCATGGCCCAGCGAGCCGCGTTTGCCGGGTTTCGGCATCCCGGGGCGTGGCCTCCGCGACCGCTACGGTGACTGCGTGCCAAGCAGCACGAGACGGTTCCCTCTGTGTCCGCACAAGTAGGTACTGGGTAGGTGACCTGTTCACACACACAGAGAAAACTGTAAAAAATTAGGCGGTCCGCGCGGGTAAAGACAAACTGTTGTGTAGGAGCTAGCTTGTGGATGAGCCACGAGCTAATGCTCTGAACCCTGAACACTGGTTCTTGTATCACGTTAGTCAGGTGGTACAAGTAGCGTGCGTAACTACGCACGTATCCGTATATGGTAGTAATGGTGTTAATCACGGACACATAAAATGGGCTCTCCGGGGAGCAGGTTGCAAGCTATCGAGAGCATGTTTCGACTTGATCAAAAGTCCATGCCCTAAGCCGAGGTCCGTACCCCACAGGGGGTGCCCTTAGCGTGCAGTCGCTTGGATTAATGTAAGAAATTCACCCTTGGCTGGAGGCTTTGAGTTTACTTAAGGCAGCCACAGGATTGACCGGTTAAGTAGTCACGACCTCTCAAGGTCATCTACGAGATGCCATACGTAAAAAAACGACTGAACGCATTTCAGTACGCAGCTCAAACTCAAACTCAAACCATTTATTTCAAATAATCCAAAAAGTCAAAAAGATGAAGCTAGTTGTCCATTTCAAAGCATATTAGGTTCCTATGGAGAAGAACGGGCAAGAAATTCCACGGAAACTTTTTTAAATTCAAATATTGTTACAAAAATATTGGTTACATCATTCATGTTGAAATTATACATGTGAGAACAATATAGAAAGACATGCACGTTAAAAGTGTCCGTAATAAAAATATAAAAACAAAACATTAAAATAAGCCGTGGCAGTTAAGAAATTACCCGACCCTACTGACGGCGCCCGTTCACGAACATGACGCATGGGTCAGCACCATTAAGCTCAACCATTTTGATGAGAACTTAATGATCCAGCACACACACCACCACCAACGAGACATTTGAGTAATCATGACATACTTTCAGCACATTCAAGTCAATTAAAGACGTACCCAGTAAATGGTATTTTTATAGAAGGTACCAAGTGCTTAAACATGTGCCATGAAATTGTACAATACTAAGAGAATGAATTTATACAATGCAAAGATAGTTTTTATGATCTTCAACAGCTCCACCAAATATTGTCGAATGCTAATCAATTAGTTTATGCGCCCTTGTGGAGCAGGACCAGCGTTGAGCCAAGCATTTTTGTCAGCGATGTAATCCCCCAACTTATAATATACATGGCTGCATAGTGTGCGTTTTACCACTGCCTTCTATCTAAACTACAATCTCTAGGCGTACGTGGTACGCAACTCCAGCTTTTTGATTGATATCTCTCAGACCGTAGGCGGATAGTGAAAATCGACGTTTGTTATAGTAACGAGCTTCCTATTTCATATGAAGTGCCTCAAGGGAGCGTTTTGGGCCCTACATTGTTCCTAATGTTCATAAACGACTTGTGCAATATTCACCTGAGCTCTGGTAACATTGTGTCTTTTACCGACGATACTGCAATTAACTTTTATGATGAATCTTGGACTAAACTGCGAGCAACTGCTCAAACTGGATTTGATTTAATATATAGATGGCTTATCTCTTACTCACTCACGCTAAACACCAATAAAACTAAACTCATAACATTCTCTTTAAAATCCACTACGCAACCCTTAACACCCATTACTCTACAAGATCACATCTGCCAAGCTAATTCGGCCTCTTGAAACTGTCCTATAATTTCTTCTACTGACACAATAAAATTCCTCGGTATAATCCTAGGATTATACCGAGGAATTTAATTTTTAATTTTTATATTATCTAGATAAACACCTTAACTTCAAATCACATGTCACTCACCTTACTGCTAGAGTTCGTAAACTGATATATCTTTTTAAGACCCTCAGACACATTGCCAATACTTATGCAATACGCACCGTGTTATTCGCCATGTGTCAGTCAGTTGTCTCGTACTGTATTAATAGTTGGGGTGGAGCTGCGAAAACTAAACTCAAGCCTCTGGAAGTAGCTCAGAGAGCCATTCTAAAGGTTGCTACTTTCCGGCCAATGCTCTACCCAACTTTTGATCTATATAAAAAATGTAAAGTCCTCACGGTCCAGCAGACATTCATTCTCAACACTTTATCACAACAACACACACAAATTCCTTTTACACAAACATAATCCTCACATAAGCGAAAATATGAAATTTGCAATGCACCCTTCACACGCTTTGCTTTTACTAAACGTTTCTTTTACTACCTTGGGCCATTTTTATATAAAAGAATAAACAAAACTGTCCCTGTACATCAATCCTCTTATGAAATGTGTAAAAAACAGATAACATGCTTCCTATCCAGTTTAAACTACGACGACACTGAATTTCTGCTTACTTCATAATCGTAGTGAGTTCTCTAACACTCCGTATTCAAACTCAACTTCGTTCCCTTCTATTTACATACACACACACCACACCTACATCATAACACTCATACACACCACACCACACCACGTCTCATCATAAAACACACACACACATACTAACACTTCACACACTTAGTATAAGTTAAAATACGTTTGCACCTTATAGTCCTAAGCAGTCTCTATTAAAATGTTTGTACTCCTTTGGGAACCTGGGCTGGCGAAACTTAATACAGGTTACCATGTAACCTAGCAAGGACGCCAGATTCAATTATGTTGTTACTCTCTTTACGATTTTTCCCTAAAATGTTAAATCATATTTAAAAGACGCGAAATTTGCCTTTCCCTCAACCGTCGCCTCCTCCTTCACGAGCATTACTGCTTCGCAGAAGGAGATGACGGCTGTCCGTGTCCTCTGGCTCCGTACCATGGCCTGGACCAGGGCCGGATGCGAGAGATCTCCGCTGCCGATCGCCTCCACGAGGACACGGCGGTGCTCTGCCCAAGCCGGGCAGACCTCCACCGTATGCTACAGCGTGTCCTTCGGGCGATCCACACAGTAGTGACACCCGGGCGTTTCCTCCCGCCTTATCCAACACAGGAACCTCCCGAAGCTGCCGTGTCCCGTAAGGACCTGCGTCAGGTGGAAGATGAGGACGCCGTGGTGCCTCTCTAGCCATTGCTCAAAGAGGGGAATTATCGCCGCAATTGTGGCGTGCCCAGCATTGGGTTACGATAATCGCACTCTCCATGTCGCCGTGAGATCCCGGCAGAGCTCTGTCCGCTGTGCCGCAATTTCTCGCGGCAGCGGAGTTATGCCCCGGCGATTCGCCTCCTCGCGCCACTCCCATACGTGCGCCCGGACTTTTGCCTCCGGATCCCACGGCGGAAATCCAGCAAGGAGGCTTGCCGCCTCACTGGAGACCATGCGAAGTGTCCCTCTTGCCAGCTAATCCATGTTTTTATCCAGGTCCCAGGCTACCTATCTGCCACGTAATGATTGGTTCCGTGGTTTAAGCGTGAAAGGGTAACAGACAGGCAGATAGTCTGAATTACTCTTCAGGATTAATATATATGGATTTGTTTGTTTTATCGACAAAGGAATTATGGTCAGTATGCCATTTGTACCGTGTGTGAAAGTTATCAAAAATGCTTTTATTTAACTTTGATGACGATGAATTTTAAAAAAAAATCTCAAAAACAAAATCACTTGTTACACAAAATCAATATGTCATAAGTAGGAATATCTGTCTACCTGCCCATTATTAACAGCTCCAAACGAAAACTTGTTTCCAATAAACAAACAATTCAAAACAATATTCAATAACATTGGTTTTAGTAATCAAGTATGGAGGTTAGAAGGAAACACGTCTGTTCAAGACAAGCATTTATTACCAACTACTCACTGACAAGACCCAATTGACCAAAATAGGCTTCTCTTAAGAAAAAAAATTGCCAAATCTGTATAGTTTGTAGTAGCGGAAAAAATATATGTTAACCTTGAGTACTAATCCAAAATATCTGTATTAAATACTTATGGTACTTGCATTCATAACGTATGTTGAATACGTTATGAATGCAAGTACTACAGTAGCCATCATCACGAGGAACGTAGTAATCAGAATGTTATTAAACTTAATATGGTACTCGTGTTCAGAATCACTCGCACTCTTATTGCCTCCCGAAGCGTTTTGAGCGATGACAACTTCCTTTTCTTCAATTTTGGAGTAACTTTTCCCCATTTTGCTTTCTTTTAACGTCTTGTATGACACAGCTACAGTCAATCACACTAGTGTGTATATTACTCAATTCGTAAAACATTCTAACTTTGCGCACCGAGACACACAGGAATCAGCCTTGTTTGCATTTTGCGCCCGCTATCCGATAGCTTGCAAGCTCAGTTTCCCGGAACGCATATGGCAGGGTTGCTATGAAGTATGGAGGTTAAAAGGAAACACGTCTGTTCAAGACAAGCGTTTATTACCAACTACTCACTTAACAATGTTGCTTAATACTAACTACATTTATACACTTCATGGTCATGTTAATTAAAACATAATTAAACTGCAGCTTCACCCGCGTGGATCTCGGAAAATATTCCACGGGAACGTACTACCAGGATTAAAAGTACCCTATATGTTACTAAAAATAATGGATTATTCCGAACCTGACCGAAATCCTAACCCAGTCGCAGGTTACGTTAGGAACTTGAAAAATATATAATATTTGTTCCGAACGTAACCCTCTTCCTAACCTGACCCGATGTATCGTTCCTATCATCCAACCATAACGCAATTCGGGTTGAATTGCGTTACGGTAGGTTTCCCTTTCCTCTTTCCCCTGGTGAGTTTGGTTCACTCATCTCACTCACGATATTGCGTGGATGGTGGAGCGCCCGTGCCGAAAGCTGAACTGGCTCTCGGGCAGGTTATGCCCCTCTATGCACAAGTGGCAGACGAGGCGGGCAGCGATTATCCGCTCTAAAAATATTCCTACCTCGTCTAGCAGCACAGCGTCATGGGCCTGTACGCAGACGGTGAGTCCGCAGGGCTCCCCGCCTTCCTGAGCAGGACCAGATTTCCACAAAGCGGGAAACAGGCCCTGTTCAAGGCACGCTGTGTAGAGTCCTCTCAGTTGGGGCTCTATCTCCTTCAGGGAGAAGGCTAACACGCGGCTGTGGATTTCGTCGGGCCACGGATCCACGTTCTTGCCCCGGAACCGTATCACGGCCGCCCCCATCTCTGCTTGTGTCAGCTCTGGGACGCTGATGGCGTTCTCTTCTGTAGGCTCTGCGGCTGTGGGCAAAGCCATCGGTGGCGGAGTATGCTCCGCTCTTGCCGGGAAGAGGACTGTAACTACTTCCTGCAGCAGCTCAGTTTAGAGACTGTTCGTGAGTGGAGGCGCAGTGGCTCAAAATTTCCCTCGAACCTCTCGATAGGGGTGCCCCCACGGATCCCCGTCAAGAGGGAGTCAATAGGAGATGTTGGAGACTCTTGACGGGGATCCGTAGCTCGCGTCCTCGCTTCGCCGATAGCCAACCACAGAGCCTCCTTCGCCACGCGGTACACCTCATACAGCGCGGCTTCTTCGTCAGGGACCCAACGACGTCACCTCCGGTAATTGGTGTACCAGCGCCTGACCGCCACGCACGCAACACGTAACTGCGTGATCTCGGCAGACCACCAGTACACCTGGCGCCTTGTTAAATGTGTGTGGACGCGGGGCATGCACGCGTCGCAGATTTGCGTCATCGCCCCGCCGCACATACGGCAAAATGACCACTTTAGTGGGTCATTAATCAAAGATGTGAAATAATATGCGCATTTATGCTTAGAAATGTTTCTGACCTATACGTTTACTTCGTGTTGAGGCTGGTGAAGATTTATAAATACCTACCTACCTTTTTTTTTTTTTTTTTGGGTGGGAAATCATCAAATAACTTCTCCCGCTCTGGGTGGAGCGGGAGGGTGTGTCAGACTCTTACTGACTAAAACCCACCCGTATTCCTTCTTGTTGCCTGTGTTGCGGGGGCCTCGGTGACCCATAAGTACCTTCCCGCGACCCCAGCAGGCATCGGCCCTAGTGGACCCCTACTATGTGCTGACGACATCTCTTTGAGGCGCGCGTGGAATACAACGCGCCGTCGACCCGGGCCTGGTCCTTACCGGACGGTGAGCTACCCATTGCTCACCGTCCGCAGACCACCTACCTACCTTAAAGGTGAAATAATAATAGTATTGAAAATAAAATTTAGTATATTTTAATTAAAGTACACTTATTAATCATACATCAATTATGTTGTAAACAGTTACATAGTTAATTACTATCACTGTCGTCTTGATCATCCATTGTTTCTTCGTCATCATCATCCATCCTTGACTTCGATCGTTTCTACAAGAGGCACTTCCAGCATTTCCAGCATTTCCAGCAACTCCTTAGAAAATGTTTTTCTTTTTTTATTATGGCTCTTCCTCTTGGATGCAATAATTGGATCAGAAGCAATTAGCATCCCGTGCACAATATCTGTATTAGTGTGGATTCTGGAGGCTTTTCTAGCATGCAAAAAAGAATCACTTGCAAATCATTGTTTGCGCTTGTAGTGCCTACTGCTGGCAAGACCATTTCGTTCACTAACCATTTCGAATTGCATTTCATAAATCTTTCCATATTCCAATTCGATTTTTTCCATTTTTGTAACAATTTAGAAACAAACACTTTTAGAAAACACTTGATTTTGTTATCATTTTGTTTTGACAGTTCATATTTACTAAACTTGTTCAATACGTAACTAGTTAATCGTTCTACACACTAAAATGATGATGAAAAGTTTTCGCTTTTTAACACTAAAACCAGATACATTTTAGTAATACTCATTTCCGAGTGACTTGGTCCACTCCGACTACCTGTGAAAAAAAAGGGTCTAGTGTCACAATGAGTTGGTTTAAGTTCCTAGAATTTATATCATGAGTAGTCAACAAACGCAAAAGTGTAAATATTTAGGACAGAAAGCGGTACTAAGCGGAACTTTTTTCGAAAGTCTAAGGAAATATTATTTTTTTAAGAAAATTAGGAGTTAAATGAAATCATCATTTACTATTGCATAATAGTGAATAACTAGGGTAAAAAAAATGTTATCAATAAAAATACCTGTGATTTCTATGTCCATAAATAATATTTAGATTTTGCACGAAATTAACGAAAAAAACACATTATAAAGCTTTCGGGTTCCGAATACAACTAGCCGTACATTGCACAACGCTTATCTGTCGGAGCCTCGAGTGCCTTTGTTATAAACATAACAAAAGATATTTATGGCAAGTATGATGGACCAAGTACTTGACTCGAAGCATACAATAAATTGTCGACCTTAAATCGAAGTATTAAAATCTATGATGATATAATGAAACAAAGTAAAGTAGTACCAATTTTTAAATCGGGTAGTAAGAGTGATCCCTCTAATTATAGACCTATATCTGTGCTACCAGCATTGAGTAAAATATATGAAAAAATCGTGCTAGACCAGATGCTGTCACATTTCAATTGTAATGGGATTTTACATAGTCGCCAGTTTGGTTTCATGAAAGGTAGGTCGACGACTGACGCAGGAGTAAAACTCATCAGTCACATTTTGGAATCCTGGGAGAAATCCCAGGATGCCGTTGGCATTTTCTGTGACCTCTCAAAAGCGTTTGACTGCGTTGACCACAATACACTGACCTGTAAATTACACCACTACGGAATTTGTGGACAAGCTGCTGATCTTGTTCTGTCCTATCTATCAAACAGGCAGCAAAAAGTAAACGTTAACGGGGCGACGTCCTCGGGGTCTCTAGTAAAGATGGGCGTGCCCCAAAGTTAAATTCTTGGCCCTTTCCTATTTCTAGTTTATATTAATGATCTTCCTTACACGATGGCAAACTTATCGGATATAATTCTATTCGCTGACGATACTTCTCTCATTTTTTAAATAGATAGAAAAAATCCGGATGTCTTACACGTCAACGATAGTCTGGATATTCTTTCGAAATGGTTCGCAGCTAATAATCTCTTACTTAATAAGAACAAAACAAAATGTATTAAGTTCTCACTACCAAATGTACCCCAAGTGGCTCTAAATTTAAAACTTGATGGCAAGAGACTAGATGCTATTACGGAAACTATATTTCTAGGAATTACTCTAGATTCAAAATTGCAATGGGGAACCCACATTAGAGCTCTTGCAGGTAGATTAAGTTCAGCTGCATATGCAGTAAGAAAAATTAGACCGTTGACTGATATAGCCACAGCTAGGTTAGTATACTTTGCTTATTTCCACAGTATTATGTCTTATGGCGTTCTGCTGTGGGGATCGGCAGCTGATGTAGATTCAATTTTTATCTTACAAAAGAGGGCAATCCGCGCAGTCTATAGAATAGGTTCTCGTGAGTCCTTTAGAAAAAAAATCAAAGAAATTAATGTACTAACTCTGCCTTCTCTTTATATCTTAGAGTGTATTTTGTATGTTCGCAAAACTTATGTCTTTTCAAACAAGAAGTGATTTCCATAATACAAATACACGTAGTAAACATGAAATTATGATACCCAAATTTAGATTAACAAAAACAAGCAAATCATTTGTTATCGACAGTAGGTATCCGCTTTTATAACAAGTTGCCAAAGTCAGTTACAGAACTTAGCGATGGAAAGTTCAAAACCCACATCAAACATTTCCTTATCAAAAATGCATATTACAAGATTAAAGACTACGTTGAAGACAAGGAAGTTTGGCAATAATTCCTTCTGTGGCTTCCCTGGTACATCAGAAACGGCATAACCATGGAAATGTCTATTAACTGCTCCCAACGATGTTTATTACTATTATTTTTTTTTAGACATACTTTTTTTACATTATATTTTCACTATTTGACATTATATACCTACAATTTATATTTCAGACTTAATATTATTTTACATGGATTCTTGTGTACGTTGTGAATGTGAGAACGTTGTAGGCTTAATAGACTAGATCTTTTGTAGACCGTTTTCTCTTTTTTTTGTAAAGTACTTCTCGACAGGCCTACACTGTCCTCCCATACCTAATTTGTGTAATTTGAAAACATTGTAAAAGCCAATTATGTTTAAAAGAGTAACCGTGGAGTTTCTTGCCGGCTCTTCTCCATAGGAAACGACCAATTGGAACCGTGCACCTAGCTTCTGACGTTTCATAAGTGCCCATGTAGGTTTATGTGAAATAAAAATATTTTGATTTGATTTGATTTGACTATTATTGACCTTCTAAAGTGGTCATTTTGCCGTATGTGCGCCGGACCACAGCAACTCCTCTTCGTCGTCGATGGGTGCGTTCGTTGCCGACTCCCGGATCCAGGCCTGGACAGTAGCGGCCTTCTCGAGAAGCTCCCTGTGGATGCGCTAATGTGCCCAGCGCGGACCGTCCATTCGTGGGGCTGGTGGATTACGGCCGGTGGTCTGAGTGGAGACGTCAAAACGGATGTATCGGTGATCCGACAACGTCTCCACCTCCACGACGACATGCCAGTTACAGACACGGCTCGCGACAGCAGGACTAGCGAACGAGACGTCCACTATAGACCCACCCCGCTGCCGCACGCACGTGTGGACCTAGCCCCGATTTAGGATGACCAGGCCTGACGTGACCACCCACTCCATTACCTCACCCCTAGCATCGATCACCGGAGATCCCCATACCACAGACTTGGCGTTGAGATCCCCTAGCAACAGCACTGGATGAGGGTGGCGTCGGCCTAGTACGGCACCCAACTCGACAAGGAAGTTCTCGAAGTCGGCGAGGCGCCCAACAAGATTGGGCGAGAAATACCCCTAACCGTGCCAATAACGTCCGCAAAGGCGGCCTCCCAGCCGTGCCCTCGGGACGGGTTGACGAGAGCCCCGCCAATGATGGCCACCAAACCGTCCAGGTCTATTAATAAACAGAAACTGAGAAATGAAACGTCATTACTACGAAAATGAGGAGAGCAGTGGTGGCCCAGTGGTCACGGCCGCGACCTACGAGGTGTATCCCCAGCTCCATATCCGAGGTGAGCTCCCACCTCATTCTTACCTTTATTGGCCGGCTTAAGTGGAGATTCGAAAGAGCAAACGTGCTCGGAGGAAGGAAGTAGTCCAGTAAGATGCTGGTAGGGATCTTGACCGTACTTCTGGGATTGTCCTGATAGCCTCTCCACTCCTCAAGCACCTCAGGAAGTGTTGCCCCCTTGTCACTACGTCACTATGTGCTAGCGGCCGTTTTCGGGGGCCCATTATTGAGTGTGCAAGTCACCCCCTGCCATTTTATCGGTGTATTTTATATAAAGCATTGGTCAGGTAGGGGCCATAGCCTTTCTATAGTCTTAGGAAACCGATCCACTATAGCCTGATAATCGTCGGTCGGTGCCTCATGCCATTACAATTGTCCAAAGGGCCTCTGCGAGTTGGCCTCGGCCCCTCGTATGCCTTCCAAACGTCCGGGACTTTTCTTTACATATCTCGAGACCATGGGGGTACCGAGATATGTAAAGAAAAATAATAATAAAATATTTATTTTATAATAATAATAAAATCTTTATTTATCTCCACAAATTACATATCAACGTGAGCATAAATTACAGTCAGACACAGAAATTATGGCAAAGTGGGTAATTTGTGGGAGATGTGGAGTCTAAACGAAGCCTATGCCTGTATTTTAGAGCTCCAGGCCCCCCATTAAATTAAGTTGCTCAGACTGTCGACTTCGTGAGTAAGCAGATATGTGAGTGGAAGAATGAGCTAAACATGGCATGCATGCGCATGCATGCAAGTGTGCTTGTGTGTGTGTACGTGTATGTATGTGTAAGTGTATGTGTGTGTGTGTGTGCGTGTGTGTGTGTGTGTGTGGGTGTGTGTGTGTGTGTGTGTGTGTGTGTGTGTGTGTGTGTTTGTGTGTGTGTGTGTATACGTGTGTGAACGTGTGTGTGTCAGTTTGGAATACAATACTTATTATACCTGTATATGTATACGTATAAATAAATGTATGTTTGTATGTATGTTGCGTTGGCGAAGTATGATTAGCATTATGTACAGCTGACGGACAGTCAAAACTTGAGTTTCCTCGTAGAGTTTGGAGGTATGGAAACGTCGCGGCTTTGATAAGCTCACCTTTAGAATCATCCTCTGGGCTCTCTCAAGCATTATCATTTTTGTTTTGCATGCTCCTCCCCAAGTGGCAGTAACTAAGGATAGACTGTACCAAGGCCTCATACACCATCTTTATGGTCTGTTTCTCTCCAACATCCCCGAGATCCTTAAAAATGTAAGTGAGCTTACGGATTCTTTTGGATACGGATAGCAAATGATTTCCAAAAGTTAAGTTAGCGTCAAGTTCAATTCCAAGATACTTAATGCAGGTAGTTGAATTTATGTTTTGACAGTAACCAGTGACATACTGTATTGAACCCGTTTTGTGCAAAGTTATAAAGTTCATCCCACGAATCTGAGAAAATAGTGAGGGCTGTGTCATCAGCATATGCAGATATGCGATGACGATAATGTAGGGATGATGAAATGATGATATGAAATGATTTTATTTTAGTAGGTATCTGTAGGTAGGTTTGTACAAACACTTTTGCACGTCAATTATATTTAGAAAAAAAAAACTATATGAGCTCGGCGTTTCCTATCTGACTACTCTGAGAAGAAAGGCCAAAACAAACTCAGAGGTCAAAGTCTCTTTTAAAGTCCAGACATAATCTTAGTCAGATCACGTGAAGACCACGTGTATGAAATGGTCTTTTGAGGAAAGAACCACACAGATTGAGTGGACCTATCCAGTCAATGCACGCATTTGTCAGTAATCGTGCAGCTCAACTCAGAACTTAAGGAGCAACGATTCGACGAACAATACCAAAGAAAGGACATATGGGTAGGCCGCTTAAATGACTCAAACTGCCATACCAAGATTAAAACTAACTGAGAGAAAAAATAAACACAATAATCCCCATAGTCTTTACATTCACAATAATTAAAAACATTTGATACAATAAAAAATAAATATTTATGTCATTGTTTAAATAAAAAAATCATCAATGTCAATGAGTAAATAATCTTGATCAGATCATTTGAGGACCGTGTAAATTGGTGTCTGAGATGTTATTTTGAGGAAAAAACCATACAGATTTGAGCGGACCTGTCCAGTCAGTGCACGCATTTGTCAGTAACCGTGAAGCTCAACTCAGAACTTAAGGATTTCATCGACTCGACGAACAAAACCAAAGAAAGGACATTTAGGTAGGCCGCTTAAATGTCGTTTAAGCTTAAATAAAAGTGATATGTCATCTGCAAATAACACTATTTCATGACTATTCTTTATAAGGCAAAGTAGGTCTATAGTTAATATATACGAGAAATAAAAAAGGGCCAAGAATTGAGCCCTGCGGAACTCCCATAGTGACAATAGAACCCGGGAATCGCTTACCGTTAACGTCCACTCTTTGATTCCTATTATCCATATAAGAAATAAAAGATCCAAGGCAGTGTTTCTAACACCATAGTGTTGCAATTTCCTGACAAATGTATCATGAGAAACACAGTCGAAAGCCACCAAAAATTTTAACGTTCAGAATTCTATGAAAGACAACATTTTTGGTAATTTTCGGCCAGTTTTAATTGTAGCGGCCAGTCTATATAAATGTTAGGTGACTGTTAATGAGAACAGCAGTGCTATTTTGTAACCTTCTCACAGTGAAAACTTAAGTGAAGTGAACGTGGAGTGAACTGTCAGTATCATTCCACCTGATACTAGGGATTTTTTTTTTTTGGGTGGGAAGTCATCAAATACCTTCTCCCGCTCTGGGCGGAGAGAGTGGGTGTGTCAGACTCTTACTGACTGAAACCCACCCGTATTCTTTCGTGTCCATTGCCTGTGTTGCCAGGGGCCTCGGTAAACCTTTAGTACCTTCCCGCGACCCCGGCAGGCATCGGCCCTAGTGGACCCCTACACTTGTGCTGACGACATCTCTTTGAGGCGCGCGTGGAATACAACACGCCGTCGACCCGAGCCTGATCCTTACCGGACGGTGAGCTACCCATTGCTCACCGTTCGCAAGCCCGCGCCTACGGTGGGATACTAGGGATGGACCTAGGATTACATTTACAATCATAATCGAGATTTAAAAAAATATTTTTATGCTAATTCTATTGATCATAATCACTGATTAAATAAACGCAATCCCATGACCCAATCGCGATGTGTTTTAACTAATTAAATAACCGCAATCTCGTGACCCAACCGCAATGTGTTTTGAAGAAGCTATAGTGGATTGAGCGACTAAAGACTGTGCGACGTTATTCGGCGTTGGTATTATTCCAAATCTATTCACTAAGAAGAGATAACCGAGTGTGTCGAGTGATCGAGTGCTAAAAGTGTGCCTGGCTGATGGACCATAGAATTTATCCCCTTACAAACTATGTGGAAACCTAACTAAACGATGTGTGTGGCTGTATACAAAAGTCATTTGAATAAATACATGCGGGTTATTTAATAAGTACCATTCTAATATTTTATTTTAGGTAGGTAAATTATTTATACCGACCTACGCGTTGCTAATAATAAAATAATATTTATAAAATCACCGTCATCAATACTATAACAAAATTCAACAGTTCAACTGACACTCGTGCAGCGCGCGCACCGGCCGGCGGGCAGCTAGGCTCACTTCATCCAGCCCAAGTGAAGTGATGTTGCTATGGCAACGAGCATCGAGTGAAGTGATAACATTACGATACTCGCGCGTCCCGCTTACCGACTCATTTCACCTAGCCGATTCACTTCGGCGCGGGTGGTTATGCTTACGAGAATCGGGTGAAGTGATAAGATCACGCCGCGCTTGCTCGTGAGGCGTTGTTATTAAAATCAAGTTGAGATTTTTCGTTTAATTTGCCGTTTTTTATTTTTAAATGCGCCACAAACAAATATTTGGTTTTACCACCTTTATATCAAAATCCAAAATGGCGGCAAAACATTTTTCATCATGGGTGTCATTTTCATGGTTTTCGGGGGTGTTAAGCCGATACTGAAGTCAAATCTAAAAGCAAGATGGCGGCTGCAGAAATGTTAAAATTTTTCATCATGGGTGTCGTATTCGTGGTTTTCGGGGGTGTTAAAGCCGATAGTGAGGTCAAATCTAAAAAGCAAGATGGCGGCTATGAAAATATTCAGATTTTTCATCATGGGTGTCGTTTTCATGGTTTTCGGGGGTGTTAAATCCGATAGTAAGGTCAAAATTAAAACGCAAGATGGCGGCTCCGAAAAGGTTCAGATTTTTCACCATGGGTGTTATTTTCATGGTTTTCGGGTGTGTTTAAGCCGATAGTGTGGTCAAAATTAAAAAGCAAGATGGTGGCTGCGATAATAATAATAACCCCGCCGCCGTATCTCTACGTTGACGTCGTGGTGGGGCTTGCGCGCTCCAAACTCCAGGTCTGTCCCGTAGAATTTACTTTGCCGGAACAGGTCTTGGATAAGGAGCCAAACTAAGAGAGATACAGAAACCCGCAGGGCAGCATGTGGCGAGCTGTTGGGCAGTAGCAACCCCACGGACCCTATCTCCTGGGAGAAGTCTTGTTCCTCATCTCTGGCTTGCCTTTTTGGCCGGCTGGAGTGAAAACTGACGAGGAACAGAGCTCCCACCTCATTCTTGCCTTTATTGGCCGGCTTGAGTGTTGATTCGCAAGAGCAAACGTCCTCGGAGGAAGGATGTATTCCAGTAAGATGCTGGTAGGGATATTGACCGTACTTCCGGGATTTTCCTGATAGCCGTGGAATACCTCTCCACTCCTCAAGCACCTCAGGAAGTGTTGCCCCCTTGTCACTACGTCACTATGTGCTAGCGGCCGTTTTCGGGGGCCCATTATTGAGTGTGCAAGTCACCCCCTGCCATTTTGTCGGTGTATTTTATATAAAGCATTGGTCAGGTAGGGGCCATAGCCTTTCTATAGTCTTAGGAAACCGATCCACTATAGCCTCCCAAACCCATAGCCTAATATTTTTTGTTCCCATGCTCTGCAATAGTCCTGCATCAACCGGGGGTTGTCCTTTGGTGCACCTTCATAGAGCAATCAGGGATAATCGTCGGTTGGTGCCTCATTCCATTACAATTGTCCAAGGGGCCTCTGCGAGTTGGCTTCGGCCAACTCGCACGCACTCATACGCCCATTCGTACGCCTTCCAAAGGTCCGGGACCCCATGGTCGCGAGATATGTAAGGACATAAAAATAATAATAATATTAATAATCTTTATTACATAAAAAGTGGTTAAAAATTGTGTGAAGTCCCTGACACTAGTGCTAGGTGGTTAACCTGTGTTACAAGTGCCAGTGCCCTCTCCCGGGAGAAAATACTATTGAATGTTATGCAATAAGATTAATAAATAAATAAAAAGTAAAAAACTGTTAGAAAAAGCCTGTAATGGTGATTGTGTGTATACGTGTAGTGTAATGTATGTGTGTATTTGTGCATGTGGGTGTGTGTGGATGAGTATGTGTGTACTTGAAGTGCATGTGTAAATTGAATTGAATGTTCAGGAAAGGTTGATTGGAATCGCGAGTAAGGGGTGAAGTTGAGTGCCTCTCATGTGGTAGAATTGGTGTTACAAAAGAGTTATAAGAATTTGCTCTGTTTCGTCGTAATTGAGGGACAGTAGCCATGCCTTAAGACTCTGCTTGACCTTATGCAGGGTAAGTTTATAAATTGATAGGTTCTTGTTGATTTTGTTATACATTTGGGAGCTTTGGCACGATAGTTTCGTCGGGCCAGCGCAGAACGACACTGAACAGATTTACAGATAGGAAAGCCAATCCGTCGATTTGATAGATTTCTGTCTAGCGGCATCGTGGAATGTCGACGCAAGGCAGTGCGAAGGACATAGAGTTTTCTCATCGTGAGTACTTGGGCTTCGGAGTACAGCTGCGCCGTGGGGTAGTCCCTTTTACGGAAATACATAACTTTGAGGACAGCCCGCTGAGCTCTTTCCACCCTAAGCATCACGGTTTTGAAAGTCCCCCCACACACCGGGATGCAGTAAGTAATAATCGACTCACACAGGGAACGATATACAAGTGAAGCTATTTCAATGTCAGCCGAATGTCTGATCTCTTTAAATAAATAAATTAGTTAACGAAGCCGAGAGCATAGAGTATCCGTATGTACACGCCAATCCAGCCTCTCGTCGATATAGGTACCTAAATATTTAATATTTGACACCATAGTAAGGCAATTGCAATTGCATGGCGAGGCATCATGACAAATATGCGCCGTTAATTTGGTTGAATCCGTTGGTGGTTTAGGTGTATTCGGTGGTTGAAACTGAATTACTTTAGTCTTCGAAACATTGAGTGTCAGGAGGTTGATGGAAAGCCAGTCCATAACAGTTCGCAAGGTGAGTTCAGCTCTATGTTTAGCTTTGTCCCAGGTCTCATCATATATCAAAAGTGCTGTGTCGTCTGCGTAGGTAAAAATATCACAATTAATGAGGGGTAATTGACAGAGCTCATTTATATATATTTGGAATAGTGTGGGTCCCAAGATAGTATCTTGGGACCCACACTGTGATACCTACACACTATATACCCTTGAGGTATACCGTAGCTGATAAACTCTTCGTCACTAAAAACGGAGTCAATTTTAACACACTGGTTACGTCCCCTGAGGTAATCTTTGTAAATATTTAGGGCGACACCACGTATTCCTATATGCTCCATGTTGGCTACAAGTCTGGGAATAGAAACTGTATCAAAGGCCTTCGTTAAATCTAAGAAGACACCATAGCATTTAAGGCGAGTGTCCAGTTTGTCAATCAGGGTGTTGGTGAAACCTGAGACAGCATCTTCTGTGGAGATACCCGAACGAAATCCGTACTGGTTGTCTGCGATTAATTTATTTTTTGTTAAGAATTTTGTTAGGTTAGTGTGGAGGATTCGTTCAAGTATTTTAGACAAGGAGCTAAGCACTGAAATTGGCCGATAATTGAACACATCGTCTTTAGCTTTGCCTTTGTACACTGGATGGACTACTGTTCGTTTGAAAGCTTTTGGAAAAACTCCCGAATTGATGGCACAGTTACATATATGGGCAATGAAAGGAGCCAGAATGGAGCTAGATTGCTTTATGATGATTGCTGGGATGTTATCCCATCCAGTAGCACAATCAATGCGCAAGGTTTGAATTGTACGCATTACAAGTGCTTCATCAACTAATGGAATCGCTAAAGAGTTAATTGGAGACGGGGATGACGATGAGCAAACTAATGGTCTGGTAGATTTAAATTTTGATGCAAGGTTCGTACCAATATTAACAAAAAATTTGTTGACATTATTTACTGATACGATAGGGTCGACGGAAGATTGTAGCAGAGCATTAGCTGAGTGTCTTTGTTGGTTACTGTGTGTGATAGATTTAATAACTTTCCATGTAGCTCTCGGGTTGTTATTAGCTTTAAGAAGTTCTGTTTTCTCATAGGCTCGCTTTAGTTTTTTAAGTAGGGAATTACAGAAATTGCGGTACCGCGTATATGAAGTTTTTAATATTAGATTGTTGGGAAACTTACTGACCTGTCGGTGCATTTTGTCCCGATTACGTAGGCATCGAACCAAGCCAGCAGTCATCCAGGGTTTTATAACTGTTTTTCTATTAGGTGTGTGATACATTTTAGTATGTCTTGTTATTTAATCTGTTCACTCAATAGCAATTTAATCCATGCATGCACTAAACAGTGCATTTGACAATGTTTTTCTTTATTGTATATATAAATATATAATTATTGTTACAGGTCGAGACAAACAGCTACCCAACTTTTCTCTTCTGATGATGAAGTCGAACATCAGCAGCAGTTGAAACAACCGCAAGACTCAAAAGCGTCATCTTCATCGCTGACTGCCAAGAGGTTGGCGGAGGGAGAAACGTTGAATACCGAGATTAAGAAGAAGAAAAAGAAGAAGACCACGATCAATCCTATCAGCGCCAGCATGAGACCCACATCGCATGATCTATTCGGGACCGACAGCGACGAGGACGAGCACCGAGAGGAGACCGTTGCCAGCACCTTGGGTAAAAAAATACCACCAATGCATTCGTATTATACCCGTAGAGTAGCCAATGGTATAAGTAAACAAACTAGTGAAAACAAAAAGGGTAGATTTTATATAGAGCTAAAGATATACGATCATAGTGAGATAGAGCGTGTAGCGCCTATAAATCGATGGCGGCACGCAATTGTAAGTGTAAAAAATCGCACTAATGATGGGACGCCATCATGGAAACATATAAAAGACTTTTTAAAAGAAACTCATAAAGAGTTCAAGCACTGTCCCATAGATTATGTCAGCAGTTATTTTTAGTCCATGTCTCAATACATAATACTTACTCACTTACTTGTTCTTACTTAGATACTTGTTGTTAATCATTATAATAATCATTTACCTATTTACTTTAATTATAGTTATCGGGTATTCGTATACATAAAATATTCATAAGGGTGACAAATCTTAATATATACAGAAATGTAACGTTCGTCTTTCGTTTTATTTACAGTAAAAACCCCGTCTACTCACCGAATGCAATATCCAAATAATCCAGAATTTATTGAATGTAGACAATGTCTCATTGAATTACCGATTAATGAATTCAAATACCATTTGAGAACCAATATTCACAAGTCTAATAGTTTATTGCAAAGCGAATTTGAAAATATTTACATAATTGCAAGTGCTTTCAAAAACAGAATCATAACATATCGTTTAAATCCTGCACTAGATGTTGAATACCTCACACCGGAGGCATTCCTGTGTCAGAATAAAAATGATATCCTGAAACTTATACATAGATCTTTAATGAAAAATACTTGTATTAAGATTAATTTCGAATTGTTTGCCCACTTTGTCTTACCAAAAACGAGTGAGCAACAACTTAAGTCATTCAATACGAAATATGAAATTATTTGTAATAACACAGATATTAATGACTTGTACTCGAAAGTAACAGAACTTTTAAAATGTAAAATGTCAGAATTCGAACACAAAGACTCTGGATGGTCTTATCATTCAGTTAGTCATCTTGAAATCAATGTGAATAAATATTGTCCAATGAGAGGCGGCAATTATTTAGATTTGCCTACAAAAATTAAGAATTCTAAAAGTTGTATGAATATACAAAATAATGACAATCATTGCTTTTTATGGAGTGTGGTGGCTGCTTTGTATCCTGTTAAGAAGAACGTCTGCAGGACTAATTCGTACCCACATTACAGCTCTGTATTAAAAATCGATGGAATGTCTTTTCCTGTCTCATACCAAGACATAAAATTATTTGAAATAAACAACAACATAAGTATTAATATTTATGGAGTAGATAATAAGAGCGAAATTGTGACTGGCCCTCTGTATTTAACAAATAATAGAAAATCTGTACATGTTAATTTATTATATTTAGAAAGAAAAGGACTAAGTCATTACTGTCTTATAAAAAATCTGCTACGATTAGTAAGACGGCAAGTGACATGTCACAAAGGTAATTTTTTACTGTGTGAATCATGTTTACAATTCTATAGCAGTGAAAATAAGTATAAATCTCATATCTGTTCAAAAGTTTTATCAATTTTGCCTGAAAAGAATAGTAAACTCGGTTTTAAGAATTTTGAAAGAAAGCAAAAAATGAATTATGTCATTTATGCAGACTTTGAAAGCTTATTGCTTAGTTGTTCCGAAAAAAAATCTGAAAAAACACACAATTACAAAAAACACCAGCCCTCATGTTCTGGATACTATATATGTTGTTCACACGATCCTAGCCAGAATAAATATGTTACATATAGAGGTCCTAACTGTGTTGAAGTATTTGTTACTAGATTAATAGAAGATGTGAAGAAAATAAATGAAATATTATCGATAAACAAATCAATGATACCTTTAACAAAAAAAGAACAAACCACTTATAACAATGCTAGTATCAGTCATATTTGTGATCAGTTATTATTTCATGATAAGGTATGTGACCACGATCATATAACAGGAAAGTATAGAGGACCTGCACATGTTCAATGTAACTTGATGCTAAGAGTATGTCCATTCATACCAGTACTGTTTCATAATCTGTCGAATTACGACTCTCATCTATTTATACAAGAATTAGTGAGACATAAAGGTCACATTAAAATTATACCTAAAACTAAAGAAAAGTATTTAACTATTACCAAATATATAGATAATGAGAATGGAAACCGTCCTATTCAAATAAAATTCATAGATTCGTTCCAATTTTTAAGCTCTAGTTTAGATGCACTTAGTAAAAGTTTATCAGATCGCGACTTTATTCATTTATCAGCAGAATTTAATAATGAAAACATATACTTACTACAAAATAAAGGTATTTATCCTTATGATTATATTAGCACTTGGGACAAGTACGAAGAAACATCACTGCCTCAAAAAAAATATTTCTATAACTCTTTGAAAATGGAACATATTAGCGAAAACGAATATGAACATGCGAAAACTGTGTGGAATGCATTTAATATCAATAGTATTGGCGAGTATACTGATTTATATTTAAAATGTGATGTTTTATTACTGTGTGATATATTTGAAAATTTTCGTAATATAAGCTTAAAATATTATAAGTTAGACCCTGTGTACTATGTAACGGCACCTAGTTTAAGCTGGGATGCTATGTTGTTGTATACGCGTGTTGAGCTAGACTTAATTGATGACTTAGAAATATATCAAATGTTGGAAAAGGGTATACGTGGTGGTCTGGCTCAGTGCTCACTACGTCATGCAAAAGCAAATAATCCTTATTTATCAGAATACAACGATCTAGAACCGTTTAGTTATTTGATTTATCTCGATTGTAACAATTTGTACGGATATGCAATGACAAAAAAATCCCAATTTCAGAATTTTGATTTTTTAATCAGAAGGAAATTAACTGTTTTGATATAATGAGTGTATCTGATGATAGCGAATATGGCTTAATTTTAGAGGTAGATCTTGAATATCCTGAATCAGTACATGATTTTCATAGTGATTTGCCTTTTGCTCCAGAGAAATTCATACCCCCTGGAGGAAAGACATAGCTGTCTTTCCTCCAGGGGGACTATAGCTAACTTATAGCTAATTTATATGATAAATTTAACTATGTAATTAATTATATTCACTTAAAGGAGTGTTTGAAGTACGGGTTAGTTCTAAGAAAAATTCATCGAATTCTTACTTTCAGACAAGAAGAATATTTAAAAAAATATATTGATTTGAACACTACCCTGCGTCAAGCATCCGCAACTGTATTTGAGAAAGACTTTTTTAAGCTTTTGAATAATTCTATTTTTGGTAAAACGATAGAAAACAAACGTAAACAGCTAGATATTAAACTAGTTACAAAATGGATGGACATAGAAAATGTGACAAATAAGCAACTCTGTGCTGAGAAACTAATTTGTAAACCTAATTTAAAATGTGTTTCTATATTTTCGGAAAACTTTGTAGCTGTGCAACTAAAACCCGAGAGAATTGTTTTAGACAGACCAATTTACATAGGTTTTACTGTTTTAGAATATGCTAAGTTACATCTTTATCAATATCATTATAATATAAAAAATAAATATATGAATAATGTAAGGCTATGTTACACAGACACCGACAGTCTTCTTTATTTATTTCACACTGAAGATATTTACCATGATATAAAAAATAATTTAAAGGAATTTGATACAAGTAATTTTGATTTAGATAACCCATATTTAATACCTCAGGTAAATGCAAAAGTACCTGGTCTATTTAAAGATGAACTCGGTGGAGACGTGATCAGTGAATTTACTGGTTTAAGAGCAAAACTTTACTGTTTATCGGCTTCTAAAACTGAAATAAAAAAAGCAAAAGGTATTTCAAACTCTGTCACTAGAAGGTTAGAGATATCGCATTACAATAAATCATTATTTGATGATGAAAGTCGATCGTGTAAGATGAATATGATTAAGTCCATCAAACATGTATTATATTCACAACAAATAAATAAACTGGTCATGAATAGAAATGATGATAAAAGATATGTACTCTCGAATCAGATCGAAACATTGCCTCACTATAACGTTGTATTTTAGTTTATAGCTTTTAAAAGCTAAACCCTAAGTTAACTTCAAGCTATTATTTTATAACATTAAGTATGATTAAATTTAATAATAAAGGTACCTATATGTAATGACATGGAAATTTATTTTATTTATTGATCCCTATATATACGCAGGTCATTTCGATTTATCTTACATTTCACAATGAAGTTCGTCAAGCAACCACAGACTTTAGAAGTTAATAATATAAAATTAGAAAATCAATCACGTAAAGTAAAACATAGTGCACTCTTACCAGATACCATTAGATGTATAATATGTGGTCCATCTAACTGTGGGAAAACTAACATAATGCTTAATTTAATATTACATGAAAATGGTCTCAAGTTTAAGCATATTTACTTATACTCAAAGACGGCTTTCCAGCCAAAATATTGTTTTTTAAAACAAGTTATGAGCTACACACCAGGTGCTAACTTCTTTGTTTTCAATGATAATAAAGAAGTCGTACATCCAAATGATGCTTTAACTAATGCAGTAATGATTTTTGATGACGTAGCATGCGAAAATCAAATCAATATTCGTAATTATTTTGCAATGGGGAGACATAAACAGTTAGATTGTTTTTACTTATCACAAACCTATTCCAAAATACCTAAACAACTTATACGAGATAATGTAAATCTTTTAATAATCTTCAAACAAGACGATATAAACTTAAAACATATATACAATGAGCACGTAAATACAGATATCGAATGGTTTCAATTTAAAAAACTTTGCTGTGCTATTTGGAAAGACAGATTTGACTTTTTGTTAATTAATAAAGATTGTCCTCTAAATGAAGGTAGATACAGACAAGGGTTTGACATATTTATATACTTTTAGAAAGTATATATACCAACTCATTGCAGTAAATATATCAATCGAAATCTGATATCTGTAAATAACGGATGGGCCTTTTTTAAAAAGAATACATTATGCAGGTTAATATTAAAGAACAATTGATAAAATCAGTCGATAGTATAAAAAATAAAATTAAAACAATGCAAAATGAAGAAGATATAGCTCATTTAAAATTTAAAAAGGTCTTTAAACCAATAACAGATCCACTGCAAACATTAATTAAAGCTAATTATATAATTAAACCAATATTTGACATTTCAAAAGATGAGAGTAACTTGCTTGGAAAATTTAGCTCAGATTACGTTCCAGATTATGAAAGTTTTAAAGGATCTATAAAAACAGATTCAAATGAAGATTCAGAGTGTTGTAAAGACGTTCTGTCAAGAAATCCTTTTAAAGATTCTAATGATACCCTGATTTCACTAAATAAAGAAGATATGATGGAAATCTATGATAATATGAATGTCCCATTTGGGATACGTAGTGAAAATAAAAAGTTGATGATGGGGAACAGCAAGGTTACATTTTCTCTTGCAAATAAGACCTGTAATTCACCCAAAACAAATATAGTCACTATTGATAAAAGGCCATATGAATTAACACCTGGCCTGAAGGAACTTTTGGTACGCAGTAAACCTAACCTTAATTTGGTCACTGAATTAGATAAAGTTGTCTATAAAGATATGCTTCATATTACACACGCGCACAAACGAGACTTTCATCCTAATGGTCAAATAAAAGGTGATAAAAGTTTAAAATATCGTCAAATTATTAAACCTTTGTTTTCGCAAAATAGTTATGTTCAAGATGAAGGACAGATAATGCAAACAAAAAGCGGTGGTTTTTTGCCTAAATTAAAAAAATATAACAGTAATACCGATTATGTCTACTGGGATGACCCTAATGAACTAATTGAAAGGTTGAAACTTCTAATTGCTTCAACAAATGCTGGTAATACTAATCATGACAATGAAATTCTATCAATAATAGAAGAGTTAAAAGAAGCTGATTAATATCAGCTTAATTAAATAAAAAGACTATAATTAAAAGACTAATTAAAAGACTAAACGCTTTGCAATGTTCTCAGTTATCAAAGTTGTATGCAACATGAATGAACATAAAAATATTAATTCTGTTCGTACAAATAAAACTGAAAGTAACCTAAGTGTGGAACGTGTTTTGTTTAAAACTACTAGTGAAGAGCAAATCGAAAAACTTAAAGATAATGTTTGCGTGCAAATAGAAGAACTGAATAAACTGATTTTAATTTTAAACGATAAAGTAAGAAAACTTGAAAAAATTATTGCGTTGAAAGAAGTTTCAGGAAAATTAAATAAGCATTATGAGCAAAGTAGATGTCATAAATGAAATTCATAAATGTGCTAGAGTTAACTTTCCAAGAAGACAGGTCATACTTAAAGATATCGATGATCTCTGGCAAGCAGATTTAATGGATATGCAAGCAATTTCAAAAGTGAATGGTGGTTACAAATATATACTAGCAATCATAGACACTTTTTCCAAATATGCTTGGACAGTTCCTTTGAAACAAAAAAATAAGCAAGAGGTGTCAAAAGCATTTGAAAGTATATTGTTTAAAGGGCGTGTTCCAAGAAATTTGCAAACTGATCTGGGAAAAGAGTTTTATAATAATAAATTCAATAATATTGTTACAAAGTACAACATTAATCATTATTCAACGTATTCTACTAAAAAAGCCTCAATTGTTGAAAGATTAATAAGGACATTAAAAAATAAATTATACAAAGAATTTAGTCTTAACGGGAATTACAAGTGGATGATTGAAACGCTCAACAAAATTGTATGTGAATACAATAACACTACTCATAGAACTGTGGGACAACCTCCGGCTTCTATAAATCATGACAATAAAACAGACATACTGCAAAGATATATTCGTATGGCTGCATGTAAGAAAAACACCAAGTGTAGGAAGTTTAGTGTTGGTGATTTTGTAAGAATAAGTAAATACAAAGGATGTTTTGATAAAGGCTATTATCCCAATTGGTCAACAGAAATATTTAAGATAAAAACAATACAAGAAACTAATCCGCTAACTTACTTGATAGAAGATGCAAGATGTCGACCAATACTAGGAGCGTTTTATGCTCAAGAACTTCGAAAAACCAGCCACCCTGATTTGTACTTAGTTGAAAAAGTATTGAAAAGAAAAGGGAATCAAGTATATGTGAAGTGGCTCGGACTTCCTACTAGCGAGAATAGCTGGATAGATAAAACAAATGTATTTTAAGTTGGCCAATCAAAAATTTGTTCTAATGTGTATTTAAGCAAATACACATATTTTTCTATTCATTACGTATTTGTTCTTAAAACAAAAAGGACTTGTATTTGTTCCTATTAAATACATTTCTATTACTTTGGAGAACAATAAAGAAATAGCAATGAAAACAACACGAGTTATTTCAGACAACAAAAAAACACTTTCATCAGCATTGAACAAAAATATCAGTAAAGTAAAAACGGGAGCTGGTTTTAAGAAAACTCTTAAAAAAATTGTTACCCATACTAAAAAGCACATAAGAAAATTAAAACCATCATGTAAGAAAGCAATGATGGAATTAGCATATGCAGCAGCTAAAGAATTTGCATCAGATACACCAATAAAATTACCTAGGTTTATACCAGTACCAAAAACTGGAGGATTTCTTCCTTTAGTACCAATATTTGCTGGATTATCTGCTGCTGGCAGTTTAGCAGGAGGTGCCGCCGGTATTGCAAAAGCAATTAACGCATATAAAACAGCTAAGAAGCAATTGTGTGAAGCAGAACGACACAACAAGGAAATGGAGGCGTTGTTCATTGGAAGAGGATTACATCTCAACCATTACAAGGATGGATTAGGGATTTACATATCAGACAAAAAAAACTGAAATCTCGGCTACCCAATAGAGCTTTAACCAATATTGATATAATGAAACACTCAGACAAGATTCCATTCTTTCGAGGTGTGTTTATGAGAGATAAATTACCGGATGAAGTATCGCCGATAGAATGTGGAGTGATCAATCTTGACTCATCTAAAAACTCTGGTACTCATTGGGTAGCCTATGGCAAGATAAATGAATACGTAGAATATTTCGACAACTTTCTATTTCTTTCTATTTCGGTAACTTAAAACCTCCAAAAGAATTTCTGAAATATGTTGGAAATAATATTCAGTATAATTATGAAAACGTTCAGCGTGATCATTTGTATAATTGTGGGCACTTGTGTTTAAAATTTCTTATGTCATTTTGGAAAGACAATAAAATAACATAAAAAATGGATGTTTTATTATTAATAATGGATGTCCTTGTAACGTAATTAGGAAGAGTTATAAAAGTTTATATCTTGATACTCTACACACATTCTTAGATTGCCTGTGATCCTAACCACTACTCACATTGCAAAGAATAATTGAGCTACATTTAATAATAGTAATACTACCTTTTTTGTTTATACATAGAAACAAGATGTTAGTTTTTAATAAAACGCCTATTGTGAGAAGAATATGTAATATTTCACTTCCTGTTTCCAAAGAAGTCAGACGTGTCAACGCGATAAACATTAAAAGACAAATTAAAATTACTAAAGAGAATAAAAGATTTCTCAGACATATTGGATTAAAATTAAAATAATAACAACATGCTTCAAATCACAGATTTAGTGCAACATGACAACTCTATTGAAAGTTATGAGATCCATAGCTACAATCCGTATAATACTAGTTTTAAAGAAAATGATGAAATCAGAATACCCATTCATCATCAAGATTTGTATGTATTGCCCTGCAACAGTTCCATTTTTATAGAAGGATATGCAAGTGTATCTACTAAAGATCCAGCAGGGAAAATAATAAAAAAAGATATTGATTTCATAAACAACCCAATCTTATATTTGTTTCAAGATATTAAGTACGAAATAAATGGTGTTGAAATCGATCGCATTAAAAATCCTGGTATCACAACAACTTTAAAATCATATGCTTCCATGAATGAAGGTGAAAGCAAAGGTGCAGCAATTTGGGGATGGAACTTAAATGGTACAAAAATAGAAAAGGGACATTTTTGCGTTATTGTGCCTTTAAATAGAATACTGGGATTTGCAGAAGATTATAACAAAATAATAATTAATTGCAAACATGAACTAATTTTACAAAGAAATAGTTCCGCACTAAACTGTGTGCTTATGGAGAAAAATGATAGCCTAGAAATGGATATACAAAAAATACAATGGCGCGTGCCACATATCAAAGTTTCTGATCGTAACAAATTATCATTGCTTAAAAGTTTGGAGAGAGATCGTTCCATACAGTTAGCATTTAGAAATTGGGATTTGTATGAATATCCGCTGTTACCAAGAACTACAAAGCATTCATGGTCGGTGAAGACAACTTCACAATTAGAGAAACCAAGGTTTGTTATATTTGGTTTACAAACTAACCGAAAAAATAATAAAACTAAAAGTTCTTCCATATTCGATCATTGTAATATATGCAATATTAAATTATTTTTAAATTCGCAATATTATCCATATGACTCACTTAATCTGAAATTTGATGAAAATAAATACAGTATATTATACGAAATGTATGCTAATTTTCGTCAGTCGTATTACAACTTGGGTATAGATCCGTTGCTTAGCTTAAATCAATTTAAAGAAATTGCTCCACTTTTTGTGATTGATTGCTCAAGACAAAACGAATCGCTCAAAACTGGACCGGTCGATGTGCGATTAGAAATTGAATGTTCCGAAGATATTCCAGATAATACATCCGCGTATTGTTTAATAATAAACGATCGACTTTTCGAATACAAACCTTTGAGTAATATTGTGAGAAAATTATCATGAATGTGATCGTGGATGTCCAAGGGTTTAAGAATGAAGAAAACGAATTTATTCCAAAAGAAATAGCAATGATGTATGAAGGACGCATACAAGTAATGTTGATAAAACCACCACGACCATTTTATGACTTGACGAAAAAAGAACGGTTACAAGTAGCTTGGATTGAAAAAAACAGGGGTATTTACTGGAACGAAGGCTCTGTACCATACTTTAGCTATAAAGCTAACTTTCTGTTTTTTTTTTAAAATAAGTCTATATTTACAAAAGGTAATGAAAAAGTGTTATGGTTAAAAGATATAATTAAAATTGAGAATGTATATAATTTAGAAAGTAAGCAGTGTCCAAGTATAGTAACATTGTATAAAAAATATTCAAATTCTCCTGATATTATAAGTTGTATCAACATTTGTGCCTTAAAAAATGTATTTTGCTTAAATAAGTAGTGTGTCGAAAATAATGTATTTTTAAAATAAGCAGCAATATAAATATAAAAGTAAACCAATATTTTAGTTTTATTTTTTAACACCTATCTTCTTTAAATTATAAGGGCTTTTATATAAAACAGAGGCAGTGGTTTTCCTAATACATGGAACAGCATGTTAATTCTGGTCTGAACAGCACATTATATTTAACGAAACAGATGCTGTTTGTGAGCGCGCCCCATTCACGCAATATAAACACACATGCACACATTTCTATAATAAACGCATGCGTATCATACACAAATCGAAAGATTAATAAGTAAATGGTTGACACCTTTACTTTTGGCTATGGATTATTTAGATATCATATTTTATGAATATTTTATTTGGTTGCCATACTAAAAAACTTATAAAAGTTTAACAGGATTATGTTTATAAATCACAACATCACACTAACTTTTATTTTTAATTACAAAAGCACCGAGTTTTATTTCACCAACATGAATACAACATTCACTTTGAATAAAGGATTCTGAAAACAAAACTCTTTTGAATAGAGGTTTCTGAATGCAACACTCATTTTGAATAGAGGATTCTGAATGCAACACTCATTTTGAGTAGAGGATTCTGTATCCAACACTCATTTTGAATAGAGGAGTCTGAAAGCAAACCTTCTTGAAGAATACAGGATTCTGAATGCAACACTCAGTTTGAATAGAGTATTGGGGTGCCTGGATCTTTTGAACCAGGTACCCCAATACTCTCCTACTGTTCTGAGTTAGGTTTTCGTATTTAATTAGGTTGTTAATGTGTGTATTAGTTATAAGTGAGGTGATTTGTATTGTGAGGGTTGCCCTGTTGCGTAATTATTTGGTTAAAATTAGATGTAAGTACGTTGATTGTTTTTTTTTTTATTTAAAATTCCTTATGCTCCTAAAATCAGAAGTGGGATCGAGAATTAAGCCTACCGCCTTGCTCATTTTGGCCATCTGCTTTTTAAAATGCAATTCTCACACAACAAATCATATTCACTTCGGTTTATATTTGAAAATTGTTCTAACCGCCGCGAATATGCCGAAACCACGTAAATCACGTAGTCAGTCGCATCGAAGCCACGAACGTTCGCGAAAACGATTACCACGTGAAGAATCGTGTTCCTGTCGGTCAAAAGATTCGCGTTCTCGCACTCGTAGTTCGCGACGGCGTACCCGTACACCGAGTTTGCCGCGATCTCGCCTCCGCCATCGTTCCAGATCATGTATTCGGACGCGTGAACGTTCCTTTTCGCGCCCCGGTTCCCGAAACCGTCACGATTCCCGGACGCGGTTTTCCAAACGTAACAAAAACGAACGTAGGTCCACTAAATCACGTGAAAACCTCAACTATACGTTAGACACGATCATGAATAGATTGGAAACGATAGAAAGTAATTTCACGTCTACCCCCACTACTACATTAGAACAATCGGGTGCTCAAGCGATTGTTAACGCGATACAGTCCATAATTCCGAGCCGTTCTCGTAATTACTATGTGTCGAATTTTGACCCGTCACTGCACGATATAGATGCCTGGTGTGACGAGGTAGATAGGGCCCAAGTATCAAATAATTGGGACGATAAAGAATGTTTATCACGGGTTGCAAATTGCTTAAAGGGCGATGCCAAAACCTGGCTAAACGAATGGGTATGTAACGACAGATCGTGGTCTAGTTTCAAATGCGAGTTTAAACCCCTGTGTCCGAGAAAATAAGATTACGCAAATATTCTATTTGAGACTATGAATAATACTTCAGACAAGTACTCCTCGTATGCCGAATACGCCCGTCGGGCCTTGTTACGCCTCTGCATTGTTAAGGGACTTAGCGAAGATCTAATGACCTTGATAGTTATCCGTGGCATTAACGATCCTCAAGTACGAGCTCAGCCGCGAATGCAGATCTCTCACCGGAAAATTTAGTTTCCTTCTTATCAATTTATCAAAAACCAAATCGTGATAAACTCCCAGTGAAGGCGCGGCCGCCTGTAACCGTTTCTAATAAACGAGTACACGACGTCGACGAGTCGTCGGGCGTTAAGTGTGTTAGCTGTAACCAATCGGGTCACAGAAGTTACCATTGCCCGAAGAAGGCAACTCAACCCTCGGAGACACCGGTAGTTAGCTCTTCTACTTGTGTCTTCTGTAAGAAACAAGGTCGGAGGACAACTGTTTCGCAAAGAATAGGTCACGACCTTGACAGAAGCTGGTTTTTCAATAAATCTGCGCAAGTGTTCATTTCTGACTACAGAGATAGAATATTTGGGCAGAGTTATCAGAGGTGGTCAGGTAAAGCCGAGTCCTTCGAAAATTAAGGCCTTGTTAGATTCGCCAGTCCCACAAAATGTCAAACAGGTGCGCCAGTTCTTAGGGTTAGCTAGGTACTTTAGAAGGTATCAAGGGATACGCAAGTCGAACTCGTTGTATTTCACAACTTACAAAGAAGGGCGTTCCGTTTAAATGGGGTCTTGAGCAGGAATCAGTCCGTCAAGAAATTATCACAATCTTGACGACTGAGCCTATTTTAGCTATCTTCTTTCCAAAACCTCGTTACAGAAGTACATACCGACGCGAGTAGCGTAGGGTACGGTGCAGTCCTTCTTCAAGTTCATGGGGATGGTAGCAAAAGAGTGGTCGCATATTTTAGCTGAGTTACTCAAGGTGCTGAAAGTCGTAGCCACTCCCATGAACTGGAAACCCTAGCTGTCGTTAAAGCTTTACAGAACTTTAGGCATTATTTGATAGGAATCAACTTTTAAATTGTGACCGACTGTAATGCTTTTAAAGCGACAGAAAAGAAAAAAGACCTACTTTCAAGGGTAGCAACGTGGTGGGTATATCTTCAAGATTTTTCTTTTGATATCGAGTATAGAAAGGGTGTCATGATGTCCCATGCGGATTTCTTGAGCCACGTGTCTTTAATGTTAACGACTTGGTGTTTGTTATCAAATACTCCCAGTCCACAGGCAAGCTGGATCCAGGCATGCGGGGCCCCTACAGGGTCATACGTGCTCTACCGAGTGGACGCTATGAGCTGCGGCTACTAAGCGGTTCCTATGGGAAGGCCACACATGCGGCTGCTCAGTATATGGTGCCTTGGCAAGGGGAATGGTGTCCCGAGACCTGCGCGGCATTCTTTGAGCGTGATTATGAAGTACTTACGCTCTGATTGAACGGAATGCGGGACGTTCATTGCTGTTGGATCTAGACGTTACCAGGCAAACATGGGATGTAGAGTCGGACTGCGGGACGAACTTTTGGCAATAAACTGCGGGGTATTGCCCTACATGTTATGTGGAAGCGTCTAGATCGAGACTCGAGCTGTCCTGCTGGGCCACCTTGAGTAAGGCAAACTGCGGGGTGTCTTTGACATGTAGAGAGTAAAAGACTGGTGTCTTTTTGGCAATAAACTGCGGGGTATTGCCCTACATGTTTAAGTGTGTGTGAAAGTTAATTTTGCATGTAACGATGTAAGAACGATGATAAATGTGATGTCTACGGATCATGGAACTACGGGAATATTTATGTAGACCTATTCTTCCGTGACACCGTATTAGCTTGGCACGTGTGACGATGTATGTTTCAGGGCCTTGTAAGAACGATGATTGAAAGAGATAGGCACAACTATACAATTGAAAGTTGTGTATAAAGTTGTTTGTTTGACCCACAGTTAGCCATGATGAAGAGGACACTAATAACGTCCGCAACAGCCACCAAACCCCGTCTGATGAGGACCTGGCCAAAGCAGGTCCATCACATGAAGTTGGCGAGCCTGCACCTCTACAGGGACTCCCAGACGTTCAAGACGCGGCCGTGGGTGACGCGTAGTCAGGAGAAGCCGTGTTAGGAGTCTCAATATAAGGATGTCACCGAGCCTATATAAAGCCCCTCACCGACCCCGATGACCCCATTACCCTCCTCCAGGAAAGCAGTAGGGCAACGAGTACAGTGCACAAATCACACCGACCTACGTTCCGACCTCGCCGCCGAGGTCCCTCGCGTAAACCCCGACGTAATTGTCCCCCCCGACCCTTGCTCGACGAAGTGCCAGCCCGCGCCGCAGCTGAATTAAATTAAATTGCTTTAAATTCCCCGATTAATAATAATAATATTAACCAGATCCAGCCTGTCCCATCTTGCTGTCCTCCCCCCAGCGACGCCCTAAGCCGAGGTCCGTACCCCACAGGGGGTGCCCTTAGCGTGCAGTCGCTTAGTACTATAAGAAATTCGCCCCTGGCTGGAGGCTTTGAGTTCGCTTAAGGCAGCCACATGTAAGTCCGGTTAAGTAGTCACGACCTCTCAAGGTCAACTACGAGATGCCATACAAAAAAAAAAACTATATAAAGCGGCGACTCAAACAGATAGCGTCACTCTCTGTCCAACTATTGTTGCGTGCGGATGCTCTGCCGGTTTACGTAACGACACTCGAGATTTGTTCTAAGTTAGGTTTTCGTATTTAATTAGGTTGTTAATGTGTGTATTAGTTATAAGTGAGGTGATTTGTTTTGTGAGGGTTGGTTTGTTGCGTAATTATTTGGTTAAAATTAGATGTAAGTACGTTGGTTGTTTTTTTTTTTAATTTAAAATTCCATAAGCTCCTAAAAATAAAAATTGAAATAATTTAAAATGATCAATAGAATTAGCATTAAAATATTTATTAAATACTCGATTATGATTGTATCCTTGGTCCATCCCTAGCATTAGTGGGATGACAATGACAGCTCACTCCACGCAAGTTTTAAGTGAGATGTTTACAGAATTGACATGAAGGTGACTGTCATTTTAGTGATAGCCGTTCGTCCGGAATAATCTATAAGAATGCATCGGAAAGTGTATCAGTGTTGTGATATTAGGTAGTATATGTAGGAACGCAGGCGTTCATGAATTCACTAAAACGAAAAACTTCGCAAGCAATACGAAATTGCTACTGAATACTGCGGGCTAACTGCTTCTCACACGGACAACTGCAGTGCTATTCTGTAACCTTCTCACCGTGAAAACTTAAGTGAAGTGGACGTGGTGTGAATTGTCAGTGTCATACCACCGGATACTAGGGATGTACCAAGGATTACATTTACAATCATAATCGAGATTTTAATAATATTTTTATGCTAATTCTATTGATCATAATCAGTTAACTGATTAAATAAACGCAATTCCATGACCCAATCGTGATGTGTTTTAACTGATTAAATAAACACAATCCCGTGACCCAACTGCGATGTGTTTTGAAGAAACGATAGTGGATTGAGTCGACTAAAGCCTGTGCGACGTTATTCAGCGTTGTTATTAACCCAAATCTTTTCAATAAGAAGAGATAACCGAGTGTGTCAAGTGATCGAGTGCTAAAAGTGTGCCTGGCTGATGGACCATAGAATTTATCCCTTCACAAACTACATAAGTGGAAATCTAACTACACGATATGTGTGTCTGTATACATGCCATTTGAATAAAAAACGTGCGGATTATTTAATAAGTACCTTTCTAATATTTTATATTAAGTAGGTAAATTTATACCAACCTACGCGTTGCCAATAATAAAATAATATTCATAAAACCACCGTCATCAATACTGTAACAAAATTCAACAGTTCAACTGACACTCGCGCAGCCGGCCGGCGGGCGGCTAAGCTCACTTCACCCAGCCCAAGTGAAGTGATGTTGCTATGGCAACCAGAATCGAGTGAAGTGATAAGATCACGACACTCGCGCGTCGCGCTTTCCGACTCACTTCACCTAGCCGGCGCGAGTGGTTACTATGGTTACGAGAATCGGGTGAAGTGATAAGATCATGCCGCGCTTGCGCGTGAGGAGCTGTTAATAAGTTTTTTTTTAAATTTGCCATTTTTTATTTTTAAATGCGCGACAAACAAAAATTTTGGTTTCACCAAAATCCATAAACCATTATGGATTTTGGTGAAACCAAAATTTTTGTTTACAAACATTTTTCATGTTTTTCGTGGTTTTCGGGGGTGTTACAGCCGATACTGAGGTCAAATCTAAAAAGCAAGATGGCGGCTGCGAAAATGTTCAGATTTTTCATCATGGGTGTCGTTTTCGTGGTTTTCGGGGGTGTTAAAGCCGATAGTGAGGTCAAATCTAAAAACCAACATGACTGCTGCGAAAATGTTCAGATTTTTTATCATGGGTGTCGTTTTCATGGTTTTCGGGGGTGTTAAAGCCGATAGTGTGGGCAAATCTAAAAACTAAGATGGCGGCTGCGAAAATATTCAGATTTTTCATCATGGGTATCGTTTTCATGGTTTTCGGGGGTGTTAAATCCGATAGTGAGGTCAAAATTAAAATGCAAGATGGCGGCTGCGAAAATGTTCAGATTTTTCATCATGGGTATCGTTTTCGTGGTTTTCGGGGGTGTTAAATCCGATAGTGAGGTCAAAATTAAAATGCAAGATGGCGACTGCGAAAATGTTCAGATTTTTAATCATGGGTATTGTTTTTGTGGTTGTCGGGGGTGTTAAATCCGATAGTGAGGACAAAATTAAAAAGCAAGGTGGCGGCTGCGAAAATGTTCAGGTTTTTCTTCATGGGTGTCGTTTTCATGGTTTTCGGGGGTGCTAAAGCCGATAGTGAGGTCAAATCTAAAAAGCAAGATGGCGGCTGCGAAAATTACTAATCCTTTTGGAATAAAAAAACCAAATTGAGTTTCTGACTGAATTCCTGTTTTGCTATTTTATTAAAAAAAAAACCCTAAATGGTAAGGTTTCAGCGCTTAAATACTAATTTTGAAATAATATAAAATTATCAATAGAATTAGCATAAAAATATTATTAAAATCTCGATTATGATTATAAATGTAATGCTTGGTCACTCCCTAGCATCAGTGGGATGACACTGACAGCTCACTCCACGCGAGTTTTCACGGTGACATTTTTACAGAATCGACATGCGTCACCGGTCCTGAGTCTCTGTATATTGTGGCTGCTGAGACCAAAACTATAAACGTAGTATACAGGGAAGATTTATAAATAAATAAATAACATAACATCACGCCTGTATTCGCCGAAGGGTTAAGCAGAGTCTATACTACACCCACATTTCGCCAGTTGTTTAGGTCCCACGTAATAAGGGCCAACCTATCGCCATCAATCGGGCTCAAATCCAGACTTCAGACTTTTACTGAGAAATCCCAGATGGAAAATCCAATAAAAGTGCTTGATCCAAGAATCGAACCCAGGAACTCATGCTCAACAGCAGTACTTGCACCCTCTAGATCAACGATGCCCTTTCTTATGAAAATGTGGCTGTTATTTCAGTATATTGTGGTGTCTTACGTCTTCCGCGCGAACGTAGTCGCGGGCAGAAGCTATAGTATGTAATAAACCACTTCTCTTTTGTTTTCCTTCTTCTCACTCATTACACATTACTTTTTTGTCTAAAAGTTCTCCCTAACAAATGCAGTGAAAGTTTGCATGCTCCATTACTTTGACAGAACAAATGTACCCGATCGATCAACTTGTCTGCACAGTATACCCAGTGAACACAACAGTCGCTTTGTGTACAAATTGCACTTGCAGTCACACAGTGCAGTCGAACGCTAACCGTCCCAGCAGCGTTCTCAAAAAGCTGAAAGTAGACACTAAACAATTGAAAAGGAACTTTTGCCCTACGTATTCAAGGTAAGTTTTAGATGGAAGCGTTTTCTCAACAGCTGGTGAAATGGGTGTGCAAAATCGTTTGATGTTCGAGTGTTGACGAAAGCGGGAAGTGCTTGTTTCTGCATTCGTTGAAATAACTTTTCCGCTGTTTTTGTTTATCGAAATTTAATGATGTTTTACAGAAAAGTGTCTTTACTCTTTAGGAGTTCAAATGTTACATCTTATGTAATAAATAACATGACAAAACATCACGTCTGTACTCCCCGAAGGCAGAAGTGTGCTTATAATAAACCCTCATTT
Organism: Atethmia centrago; assembly: GCA_905333075.3. NCBI lineage: Eukaryota > Metazoa > Arthropoda > Insecta > Lepidoptera > Noctuidae > Atethmia > Atethmia centrago. The sequence goes on along the minus strand of HG995367.1, from coordinate 5,544,595 downwards.
CGCCAGTTAAGTTTAAGTTCCATGTAATAGGGGCGAGCCTATTGACATTAACCGGGCACAAATCCAGAATCCAGGCTGCTACTCAGCAGAAGACGCCCTGGGCATCGGGAATTCCGGGCCGATTTCCGGCCACCGTAGGCGCGAGCTTGCGGACGGTGAGCAATAGGTAGCTCGCCGTCCGATAAGAAACAGGCCCAGGTCAACGGCGCGTTGTATTCCACGCGCGCCTCAAAGAGATGTCGTCAGCACAAGTGTAGGGGTCCACAAGGGCCGATGCCTGCCGGGGTCGCGGGAAGGTACTAAATGGTTACCGAGGCTCCTGGCAACACAGGCAACGGAAGGAATACGGGTGGGTTTTAGTCAGTAAGAGTCTGACACACCCTCCCGCTCCGCCCAGAGCGGGAGAAGTTATTTGATGAATTGCCACCCAAAAAAAAAAAAGGCTGCTACTCAGGATTTCCAGATGGAAACACCCAGTAACACTTTACCCGACCCGTAAATCGAATCCAGGATAAATATTATGTAGAATAACTTACGGAGACCATAAATATCATAATTAGGGTAAAGTCTTTTTAGGGTGTCTACAGGCGCCTAAATGAATGTTGTTCTAACATAGGACTTAAACATACCTGGCGATGTGCATGTAGGAACTTTAGGAGCACCTCTGCCTAACCCTTCCTAACAAATGAAAGCAGCAACTACAAATATGAAATTCTATACCAATTGCAACTTTTACGAGAGAAAAGCGACGCTCTATCCACTATTTCGGTTTAAAACATGTTCCAATGCATTCGGTCAAAACATTTCAACCCTATTTACCCCACATCGTACAAAAGGATTGAAAATACGTAAATCGTTTGGCGCAATACAATGGGGCTTATAGCCGAAGTAAAGAGTCATGTAATTGCCCCTGCGCAAGACAATTGTTGGAAAACAGAAGAATGCGAGTAATTCAGGCTTAGCCTTGCAAATGTGCTGAAAAACGTTCCGTACCTACAGCGTTTTGTAGAAATACCCTAATCAGAATTTAGTATGGTTCTGATTAGTTTGTGTTTATACAAATAGATAGCGGTCGGTTGATGACATCGACATGATACCTAATGGTATATCTATATCCGAGGAGACATCATTTTTAGGCAATCAACAAAAAAAATAAAAAATCGTCCTTATTTTTCACGGTTTTGTCACGGATGACAGACGGTGGAACTTCCACAAGCAACAAGGTGTAAACATAATTTTACAGCATAGTTTCAGACCTTTTAGAAAAGATACTACATTATAAAGCAATTAAATAAGCAGCCGTCGACCAGCCTCCGTAGACAAATCGTCACCAATGACATACCATAATGAAAGCAAAGAGCTGATTTTATTATCACATTCAATTAACTACTAAAGTGATCGCTTATAAGACTGAAAGAAACTTCTTATTGAAACCGTTTTAACAGCCAAACACCCATTTACCAAAAATAATCTCTCAAATTGAGAAGACAGGAATGGAATTCGTTTGGGTAGTTGTCGCTGTAGGGTAAAAGAAAAAATAGTCGTGATTCGCAAGAAATTTGAAAGGCTTGTCTCTCTCCAGGACAATTGTGTTCATTATGCTCAAAATACAAGCTTTTTCGCTTCTCATTTTGATACTCTTACCTTATTAGGTTCAGAATAGGGGTGGGAATTGTCAGAATAACTCCCGAGATTATTAACCTACGTATATTAGTTTATTGTACCGCAAATCGCTTTCACTGAAATACCGGGATTTATTTTAAAAGTTGTTTGTCTTTTTGAATTAATTGACTGATTTTACTAGTATTTATTTTAACTGCTCCGTTCGTCTTGTGGTTTCAAGCGTGACTGCTGAGCTCGATTCCCAGGACAGGCAAAGGGTTATTGCGATTTCTATTAGGAATTTCTCAGTAGCAGCCCGAGAGAAAGCACGTCAAGTCGTTAGTCCTGCACCTGATCTCTCTCCAGTCGTGTCGGATTGGCGTCCCATCAAAATATGAGACTCAGGGAAGAGAGAGTCGCGGTAAGGTACTCGGGGTCGCGGGAAGGTACTTATGGGCTACCGAGGCCCCCGCAACACAGGCAACAGGAAGGAATACGGGTGGGTTTTAGTCAGTAAGAGTCTGACACACCCTCCCACTCCGCCCAGAGCGAGAGAAGTTATTTGATGATTTCCCAAACTCAAAAAAAAAAAAAGGGAAGAGAGAGTGCACCTGTGTCTGCAGATACACTTGTGCACAATAATTCTCCTGGCTAGTCTCCGCTGATATTGGTCGTTTGGAGGACTATTAAATAATTAAACAGTTGATGGATATATATTGTGTTTGTGTTAAGTTTTTAATGAAATCCTACAGTTTTATAATAGTGAAGGTCATTATTTTTGTGGCGGTCAGTATTGACCGCTAACTGAAACCATAGGTACTCAGTGAGTTCAGCAATCGAGGCTGCATATTTTCTGAATGCACAAAGGTTTTTTTTTTTTTTTTTTGTGGGTGGGAAATCATCAAATAACTTCTCCCGCTCTGGGCGGAGCGGGAGGGTGTGTCAGACTCTTACTGACTAAAACCCACCCGTATTCCTTCCTGTTGCCTGTGTTGCGGGGGCCTCGGTGACCCATAAGTACCTTCCCGCGACCCCGGCAGGCATCGGCCCTAGTGGACCCCTACTTTGTGCTGACGACATCTCTTTGAGGCGCGCGTGGAATACGACGCGCCGTCGACCCGGGCCTGGTCCTTACCGGACGGTGAGCTGCCCATTGCTCACCGTCCGCAAGCCCGCGCCTACGGTGGCCGGAAATCCGCCCGGGATTCCCGACGCCCTGGGCGTCTCCTGCGGTGGCTAGGGGCGAGAGGGCGCGACACGTGCCTTTCCCTCAACCGTCCCGCCTCCTCCTTCGCGAGCATTACTGCTTCGCAGAAGGAGGTGACGGCTGCCCATGCCCTCTCGCTCCGTACCATGGCCTGAACCAGGGCCGGACGCGAGAGGTCTCTGCCGCCGATCGCCTCCACGAGGACACGGCGGTGCTCTGCCCAAGCCGGGCAGACCTCCACCGTATGCTCCACCGTGTCCTCCGGGCGATCCACACAGTGGTGACACCCGGAATGCACAAAGCTTGTGTCGTTGTTTATGTATTTTAGCCGGATTTTGCACTAAATCCAGCAGTTCATACTCAACAAAGATGTAAACAAAAGTTCATACATAAAACAAAATCTGAATAAAAGGTGTAAATGGCACAGCTACAGTATTGACCGCTAACTGAAACCATAGGTACTCAGTGAGTTCAGCAACCGACGCTGCATATTTTCTGAATGCACAAAGCTTGTGTCGTTGTTTATGTATTTTAGCCGGATTTTGCACTAAATCCAGCAGTTCATACTCAACAAAGATGTAAACAAAAGTTCATACATACAAACAAAATCTGAATAAAAGGTGTAAATGGCGCAGCTAATATTGAAACAGCGAAGAACATATAGGTATGTAATTTTCTGCAACAGTGCCAATAAAGTTATTTTCAAAAAATACAAACAAACGTCTTTATGACTTGGCAGTACTCATATGAAGTACCCAAGTCGAATGAAACATGTTGAAAATAAAAAATAAAACTTTATTATTTTTTAATAAAACTAATTTACCGTTCCCATGAACTTTCTTCGGAGGTCGGCTGTCAGCAGGGCGATCCCCTCGGGCCAGCAATTTTTAGCTTGGCTATAAATCTGATTATTCAAAATTTAAAATCAAAATTTAACGTTTGGTATTTGGATGACGGAACCCTGGGAGGCGATGTGGACACTGTGTTATCTGACTTATCAGATACTCGTATTAAAACACATTTCGAAAGTATTGGTTTAGAATTAAATTTTAGCAAATGTGAACTCTTTACTCAAAAAACTTCTTACGGTTTGGATAATTTAAAATCCAAATTAAATTTTCTGGCACCCAATATCAAAATAGTAGACAGAAAGTCACTTTGCCTCCTGGGTTCTCCCATCTTTGAAGAATCTTTTCCTGATTATATTACTAACACTATTTCTAAATTCCAAAGTCACGCAAATTGTTTACTCGAAATCAGTCCTCATTATGCTCTTATAATTCTAAAGTTTTGCCTTTTTGTCCCTAAATTTACTTATGTGCTTCGCTGTAGCCCTTTTTGGAAACATCCAAATTTGCTTTCACCAATACACGATTTAGTCAAAACTAGTTTAGAAACGATTTTAAATATTCAGCTCAATGAACCATCTTGGTTACAAGCATCCCTCCCTATTCGGTTTGGCGGTTTAGGAATCCGCAAAATTTCGAGTGTTTTTTCCCCAGCCTTTTTTTCGTCCACCCATAAGCACGTCACGTCTCATAGGTAATGTCCTAAGGGCTTTGCCCACAAACTATGAGACTGCGGGCTTGGAGGATGCCAAGAATGCTTTTCAAATTGCTTGCCCGGGTAAAGAATTTCCAGACAACCTAAAATCTCAGAGGAGCTGGGACGATATTTATTGCGATTTAACATACAAATCGATTCTGAGCCGCAGTTCAGGTCCGGATCGCGCAAGACTTTTGGCGGTCGGAACCAGAGAGGCCGGTCATTGGCTACATGCCCATCCTTCTCCTTATACCGGTACCTTCCTGGATCCGACCTCGCTTCGTCTGGCGACTGGTCTGCGGCTTGGGGTCACGGTATGCACTCCACACACATGCCCTTGTGGCACGGACGTGGACCGACTGGGTCACCACGGACTTTGTTGTCAAAAAAGTGCAGGCCGCTTTTCAAGATATGCAACACTTAATGACATAATCCGCCGGTCTCTTGCCAGCATCAATGTGCCTGCTCTTCTTGAGCCGACTGGCATTGTCAGAGATGATGGCAAAAGACCTGATGGTGTGTCTTTGGTCCCGTGGAGTTTAGGACGGATGCTTGTGTGGGACGCTACCTGTGTAGACACACTGGCACCGTCCCACCTCCAACGGACTACTTCTAAAGCGGGTGCAGCGGCAGAAAATGCCGAAAATCTGAAAGTTATTAAATATGGAGGCCTTGGCAGAGAGTACAACTTTGTGCCCTTTGGCGTCGAGACCCTCGGTCCGTGGGGTCCCAGTGCGCATAAGTTATTTGCGGAAATCGCGAAACGTCTAGTTGATGTAACTGGTGACCGAAAAGCTGGCGGTTTTCTCGCGCAACGCATCAGCATTGCAATTCAGCGAGGAAATGCCGCCAGCATCCTCGGTACAATGCCCAGAGGGCCTTTTTTAAGCTTAACTTAGTTTTAATTTAATTTAGTTAATGTTAATAATCATCTTGTAATTTGGTTATGTAAATAAATATATTTTATTTATTATCACTTCCGTGTTTTCTATCGTTAATTTAATGAAACCGGATAAGATAGATATAAATTATTATTTTTAAAGGCAAACAAACGTTTTTATGAATTGTCAGTATGAAGTACCAAAGTTAAATGACACATGTTGAAAATAAAAACTTAGTAAATTTCGTGGCGGGAACTATTTTTATTTCAATTGTGTAACATTTTTGAACAGTGCAAAGTGTTTTATGCCTGTTTCATTTTCTCACAATCGAAGTGAAAAGCAGTGTATAACTCGGGGTAAAATAACTTCGTTTATGCACTAGTTGTACTATCTACTATTTTCACTAAACAAAAATAAGGCTTTTTAGCCAAATAACTTAATCGACTTAATACTCTTTCAGTAATTTCCGGCGGGTGAAAGAAGTTACACTCAAAGCTCTGCTCAATTTGTAAAGAAAAGTATAAAGGTGACGTTAAAAAGTGCCTTTTATGTGTCTATTTGAAATAAATAATTTGACTTTGACTATGACTTTGACTTTGAAAGTTAACTAAAAACTGCCAGTGATACCATTACAAACTGCTGTCTGGATGTGCAACAGAACATATTTAAAAATTACAATAACAGTTTTCTAGTACATTGGCTCCACCATAATGGAGTCAATGTACTAGAAAACTGTTATTGTGTACTCTTGGTTACAGTTGGTTTTACTAGGGTTTTTTTTTTGTAACTCGCTGTGAGGAATATTGTTTGTTTATGTGGCGTGTATTTCAGGGTAGGTATAAAATAGAGTCATCTGAAGCAGCCACTGATCAATATTTGTTAGTAATTTATTTATTTATTTATATATACTTTATTGTACAACACAAAAATACATAACAAAAAATAAATCAAACACTACAAAATATACAATTGGCGGCCTTATCGCCATTTGCCTGGACATAAAGTGGGGCTGTCGTTGGTGTAAAAAATAAATAAACACAATATACTAAAATTGATACAATGTCCTAAATAATATATACATAAATACATACATATTAAATGTATAAGCAACGAAAGTAAATGAAGACTAGATAATTACAGTTACGAGAACAAGCTCACAGCGACAAGTAATGTTCCTTTACGAGTCTTTTTAATGCGAGTAACGGCTGCGCGCATTTTATTTGAACTGGCAAAGCATTCCACAAACGAGTGGCCTGGACAGTAAAGCATTTGTCGACGAACGTTGTGGAATGCATAGTCATTTTAAGCTTCAAGTTATCTGATAATAACAAGTAATTGGCATAAACAGATGGTGAAATGCATTCTCTGTACAATCTGGGAAATTAATAATTCTGAAAAGAGTCAATTCAGACTGTTTATTTTGCTCACATTATATATAATTATATATATTTCAAAACACATAAAATAATCTTGCCAAATCAATAATCTTTTCCAGAATTTCCACAAAAAGGCGCGCGGGCAAAGAGGCGCGGGCGCGGGGCACATCATATGAGCGTACGCGCACCGGTCGTTAACAGCACAGTCAACACAAAATGATTGCGTCACCGTCTGCCGTTTAAGGCACACATTCATCTGTAAATTGATTCTCAATAGGTCTTAACAGCTCAACAAATTTCAATGAATTTTGGCACACAGGTAGACCATGACCAGCGGGGTAATAGTGTAACACACAAAATGTCAATTAATCGTAATGGGTTTCATTTTGACAGTTAACACACGTTTATTGCCGGGGTCGCGTGAAAGTTCAAAAAGGTTACTGAGGCCCCTGGCAACACAGGCAGCGGAAGGAATACGGGTGGGTTTTAGTCAGTAAGAGCCTGACATACCCTTTCGCTCCGCCCAGAGCGGGAGAAGTTATTTGATAATTTCCCACCCAAAACAAAATACCCACGTTTATTGCGTTACTATCGTAATTGAGCAGACTAATTTTTAAACCTACGAAGCAATGGATTAGCAATATCCTTAAAAACTCTCGGATTGTGTTTAAAAGTGTGTTATTCAATTAGGGTGCAGGTTTAAGACATTCGTTCCTAAGGGATAATTTCCGAATTCCATACGGGCGAAGCCGCGGGTATAAGCTAGTTTGTAAATAAGTGTTTGTTATCAATTTCAGAGTGAATGACAAGAGTAAGATCAATGTGATCGTTAAGTGTCGGATGGTGTAGAGCGATGGTGGACCGCCTCCGATATCACAGCGTGCCTTTATGGCACGCTGTGATATCGGAGGCGGTCCAATTGGCATTGACATTCAAGCCCCGTGGTGGAGTTTGGAAAGTTTAGTTAAGGATATTAAAATCGGGAATTAAAGGTAAGTTTAAATGCTTTTTTTTGGAAAGAACATTACAATAATTGAAATTGATTTCAATTTGTTTACATGCTTGTTATGTTACGTTTTCTAGCTCTTAAAATTTAGTCACTAACCTTGAGTTTTGTGTAGCTTTTAGGATTATTATTTTGATTTTATTTTTTGTGTGTGGTAAATAAAAATAGCATAATTTTTAGCCTTCCTTAGTAAACAAGGAACCCTTATAGTTTCGCCATGTCCGTCTGTCTGTCTGTCTGTCCCTACTGTATGTAGCTCAGAGACGTTTTGTACTAGAAAGCTGTAATTTGGCATAGGTATTCATATTAAGCTGTAATTTGTCAAGTACCACGTTGACAACCTCTACTATGTGATTTAATGGGTGCCTGGAGTTCTAAAATACAGGCTTAGGCTTAGTTTAGACTCCAGATCTCCCACAAATTATAGAATGTTCTCAAAAAACCTGTCAACTAAATATAACTAGTATAAGAATGTAATTTGTGGAGATAAATAAACATTATTTTATTTATATTTATTTATTTATTAATTACGCCGACAAAGTGTAAAATATTTTTTTTTTAAATATTGTTTTTAGGGTGCTTCTCTTGCACATAATGTGGGGATGATATTTTTTCTCGTCTATCCTATGGTGTGGGGTATCGTTGGATAGGCCATTCAAAAATATTGTGGGTCTGTGAACACCATTTTTCGTAATATTAAGCTTTAAAGTGCTAATTTTTGTTAGAGCTAAGTGTCCCACCCTGCCAGCTAAATGGTTGTTTAAGGAGATGTGAAAAAAATCATGGCAGTAGTACATATAATGAAATTAAAAGGAAAACTATCACAGCTAAATAAACTGTACAAATTAACAAGTAATAGTCGACCAACTTAAACTTGCAGTTAGAGAATTGACCGTGACGTATATCGATGTATGGGAGAACATGTTTTTCAACTACAATGTTAAGTTTGTTTTAGGGTAAGTTCATCCCAACTACGGAACCCTTCATTGTGCGTGGTCCGACTTGCACATAACCAGTTTTTTTTATTTGATTTAATTTTAGTTCACATGGTGTTGGGTTTTGAATTATAGATAATCATGTTTTTTCCATACGAGTCATTCTTAGTATTTATTGGAAAATAGAAAAAGTGTGGTTTGTTGCTTCACGTAATAATTCTCGCCAACAGACAGTATGTAATTTATTCAATTATATTTATTGTTATCTTTTCATTTAATTAACTAGATGGAAGTTATAGGATTTTTGGTGCAAAAACACAGCTTTGCCACTGTTGCTATTCACGCTGGTCAGGACCCTGACAAATGGAAGTCCAGGGCGGTTGTGCCACCTATCACTTTATCTACCATGTTCAAACAGGCTACTGAAGGACATACTGTAAGCCATACATACCTAATGTTTGTCATTGAAAAAAAAAAACAACTCTTTTACTTATCTCATTAATAACATAAGGTTCCGTTTGTATATTCCCTGAAGGGGAACAGGGACAGACTTGGGGCTGCTGATGAGAATTTCAAATTCGGTAATTTGCGGAATTACCCGATAAACATAATGGACGAGCGAGGGATCTAGCAGCAGGTCCCGTGGGGTCCTGCTATGTTTGCAAACACTTGATCAAAGAGGGTATAGATCTTTTGTCAGGTTGTGGTTCTATAGTTGCTGAAATTAAATATTCATTCAGTATATATAATATATATATAATATAATACACAATGAATTTAATAATAAATTTACTACAACTAAACACGGTTTATAAAAAATAACTAAGATTAGAATGATTATAAAATGACGCGAATGACGCGAGCAACGGCCAGCGACAGCCTAGTCTGTCATCGTCGATTACTGTGTTCAAACTGGCAGACGTGCAACGTCATAGGTACTTGAGCTGACAAGTTTGTGTGCATCTGTGGTGTACATACTTGTTACATATTCGCATAAACCGCTGACAAGCGTTTACCTAGTTACTGCGAATTGCATCAGCTGCGGCACGAGGCGCCGACGCAGCACAACGCGATGCAGCCCGACACCAGACATCGTGGCCTCTGTGAATTCGTCACTTTTGACACAGCATCGGTCAACCGTCGACATTATAGCTATGAATTAATATTGTAATATTTATAAAATAAATTAAGTTAAATACATTTTGTATTTTTTTCAATCCTCAGGCTACACAGCCTTCATAATTGGCGCAGTCAGTAGAATACTCGCGGGCCGATTCGCGAGAGTAAAATTGATAGGATCGCGAGTCACCCGGGTGGCCGTCGAGCACCGTACGAGTATCCAGAACCTACAAGAGCTGTAGTCCAGAGGAGTATCCAGACATCGATACGGTGGAGGTACAAAATCATTGCAAGTATACTTACTTGCAATGATTTTGTACCTGTAAGATAAAGGATAACAATTAAAGATACAAAGGAAGCGACTCTAGAGCGATTCTATAGTACTCTATAGAATCGCTCTACTCTGATCTTTCCAAGATTTTCCATCCACGGCAATCTCGGTCACCTAGGTTAAGTAGTAATCGTAGAATTAGTACTTTAGACGCTAATAGAAATTTAGAGACCGAACATTATTTATATCGAGTATGGCTGACTCAGTGGATCAAGTTCACAAGGCCCTACGATTGGTTTCGGAGTTCGACGGGAACTCGAACGTATTAACTCGATTCATAAAACTATGTGATCAATTAGTACAAACGTTTATAGGAGATGGACCGGAATTTCAATTAACTAATTTGGCATTATTAAACGGATTTCTAAATAAGGTAGTGGGACCCGCATCGCGTACGATTAATTCGAATGGTATCCCGGAAACTTGGGAGGGAATCAGGATTGCTTTGGTTAATAATTTTGCCGATCAACGCGACGAGACATCCTTGTACAATGACTTAGCGCTTTTAACACAGGGTTCGGCAACCCCGCAAGAATTTTATGAATAGTGTACAAATCTCTTTAGTACTATTATGACCTATATCAGCCTACATGAAACGATAGCGAGTACCATTGAATCGAAACGCACTCTGTACAAGTAACTCACGTTACAGTCTTACTTACGTGGTCTACGTGACCCGTTGGGTTCTCGCATTCGCTACATGCGGCCTGATATAATTGAAAAAGCTTTAGAGTTTGTGCATCAAGAGAGGAATACGTTGTATTTGCAGCAGCGCAACAATCATGCTCCCGACAGAAAGTCGCAGCTTCAGCATCAGGTCGGTCCTAAATTTTCTTATGGCCTTATGCCACTGAATCACGTGGCTCCACCCACGCCGCGTCCTTTTAATTTGCCACCCCCTAGGCCTTTTAACATGCCAGGACCCTCGTGACCGTTCATGCCTCAAGGACAACAACCTGTTCCAATCTGGAGAAGTCAACCCCCTCAATATCGCGGTCCCACACGTACGCAGCAAATCTTTAGTTTTCCGCCGCCTAATTATAGACCCCAGGGTCAAGTTTTTAGAATGCTTGGCCCCGGGCCAGTTACTAGTAACACTTCGCAACCTATGAGTGGCGTAAGTCACTATGTGGCTAAACCGTTCACCCCACGTGCAACTCATGACTGGTCTAAATCCGGGAATCCGCCACCCGCAAATTATTTTAGAACACGGGAATTTAATTCTAATGATTTTAGCGATCAGTTGCAGTATGATTATTATAGCGATTATTTTGATAATGATTATTATCAGGGGTATTTTGAGTATCCCGATTACGCTTACCCGAGTGAACACGCGTATGAGCAACCACATTGTACAGATTCCTATGTTATAGTAGAGGAAGTAAAGGATCCGACTCCATCTGCTGAAAAGGAGGATTTTCAGAAGGTCCCCAAATCAGACAAGTCAAAATAGAGATTAATTTGCAAACGCAAAGGCAATTACCGTTTATACAAATTTCAAACCCTCCGCTTAAATTATTAATCGATACAGGTGCAAATATGTCTTTCATTAGTCCCGCAGTTGTTCAAAACTTCTTATCCCATATACCGTGTAATTATGATCCTTTTGAGATAACGAATATTCACGCTAACACCAGAAGTGATTATTATATCACTTTACCGTGTTTTCAGGAATTTAATGAGCCAGGTGATATAACTCTTTTTGTTTACGCGTTTCATATTTTTTTTGATGGTTTGATGAACTGAAATCTAATATTGACCTGAAAAACAGGTTGTTGGTCACTCGTAACTCTAGTAATCCTTTATTAATGTACGACTCACGTAATAGTAACTTGTACGAAGACATAGTACCGGCTAATTCATCCAAATAAGTCAAAGTCCCTATAAACTCTGAGGACGGTGACGTTTTAATTCCTGAACAGTGTGTTTCAAATTGTGTTATAGGTGATTGCGTTACAACTTTAAAAAATAATAGGGATATAATAGAGGTAACAAATGCGTCACGTCATGACGTAGTTTTTTCTATGGATCGCCCTGTTAGTACAGAATTATTCAATGCTCAGTGCATGCGCACATCAGTCCGATCGCGTAAATGAAGTTTTGTCTCGTCTACGTACGGATCATTTAAACCCCGAAGAAAAAGCTAATCTGGAAGCACTTTGCGCTCAGTACGCCGATGTATTCTATATTGATGACGAGTCGTTATCTTTCACGAACCAGGTAAAGCATTTTATTCGAACAACAGATGATGTACCAATCTACACAAAAAGTTACCGATACCCATTCATACATAAGCAGGAAGTTCAGTATCAAATCTCTAAAATGCTAGAACAAAATATCATACGTCCTTCGCAGTCTGCATGGAGCTCCCCCATCTTGGTAGTTCCGAAGAAAGCCGACGCCAGTGGAAAAACCAAGTGGCGCTTGGTTATAGACTTCAGGAAATTAAACGAGAAAACTATAGATGACCACTATCCTATACCCAATATTTCGGACGTCCTTGACAAGTTAGGCAACTGCCACTATTTTACCACCCCGGACCTCGCGAGTGAACCCAGATGATATCCATAAAACCGCGTTTACAGTCGAGCATAGACACATTGAATTTCTCCGCATGCCAATAGGTTTAAAAAATGCTCCTTCAACCTTTCAACGGGTGATGGACAATGTCTTACGGGACCTTCAAAATGTTGTGTGTCTGGTGTATCTCGATGACATCATCGTTTTTTCAGTATCCTTCAGGAACACATGGTCAATTTAGAAAAAGTATTTCAGAGACTCAGAGAATCTAACTTCAAAATTCAAATGAACAAATCCGAATTTTTAAAATTAGAGACTGCATACCTAGGACACATCATTAGTAAAGACGCTATTAAACCTAACCCGGATAAAATCACGGCAATCAAAAAATTTCCACTGCCCAAAACGACAACCGAAATTAAACGCTTTCTAGGTCTGTTATGGTACTATAGGAAATTCATTCCAGAATTTGCTCATATAACAAAACCTATGACGCAATGTCTTAAGAAGGGTTCAAAAATTGCCATAACCGATCCAAATTATTATTACCTTATTAAATATGTTTCCTTGCTTTATCACATCGTTATTATTGGCCTAAAATGAAAGAAAGTATATCAAAATATATAAATGAATGTAGTATTTGCGGACAAGCAAAATACGACCGAAACCCAGTTAAGCGAAAGTTCTCCATAGTTCCTCCTCCAACTAAACCCTTTGAAATTGTACATCTCGACCTGTTCACAGTACAAAATGAGAAATATCTTACTTTAGTTGACGCTTTCTCGAAATATGCGCAAGCATATCATCTCAGAGATGGTACCGCGTTAAGTGTCATTCAAGCTCTTTTAACGTTTTGCACCCATCATGGCGTTCCTTATACTATAGTTACAGACCAAGGACCTGAGTTCACCAATGCATTATTTTCAGAATTTATTCGTCTTCATAAGATACAGCATCATAAGATATTTGCACTTACCCCTAACGATAATGTTATAGTAGAACGCTTTCATTCTACTATCCTCGAACATCTCAGAATCCTGAAGTTAGAAAAGCGTAATGAACCTGCCATAAATCTCATTCCCTATGCAGTTTTAGGTTATAACAGCTCGATACAAAAGATCTCCCCTTTGGCTCCGAAGGAATTACGTCGAGCCCCCTAATTTCAAACTAGCTTATCCTATAACTATATTTATTTATTATATTTACTTTTATATTGGTCTCGGAACTGTGTTGCAGCGTATGCTGTGCGAAAGACAGACATACTGAACTGTGCGTCCCGTTGTTGTTGTTATCGCTGCCAGATTACTAGTTGATCAAATACTGCAACATAGAGGCTAGAGATTGGTTACTACGAAGTTATTTTATTTTATTTACATTGCAAAATTGTGTACTACTTCTTTTCTGTCTTGTTTTACTCGTTCGTCCCTATTGACGCTTTTTATATGTGACTGCATCGTCCCTATTGACGTTCATCCCATTCGACTCCATCGTCCCTATTGACGATTTTTATTTTTATTATTATTATTTCTGACGCATACCTTGCAACATGTTCGGCTTTAGGACACCGATTAAGGCCACCGACGGCGAAAAATCACCGCCAAAAGCAGGTGCTCCTCAAAACGTTAGGCGCAGCATAGGAGAATGGGAAGCCACTGGAAGCAGTGTCACCTCTCCCCTTAACGAAAAGACGTCGCAGGCTGGTCCTGCGAAAATAAAAACAATGCCCGTTTTGACACAAGGGAGCAAACCTGAAACGGCAACAAGAAAGCCACTAGACTCATCCCCGAAGACTAAGTATGCAGACCGAACGGCGGAGGCAAAAGCCTGCCTAACCAAGGCCAAATTTCATCTCAGTAGCTCCCGGAACACAAAAACCGAAATAAAGACCGGTATCACTGGAGCTACCGAAAGACTTTACCAGATAGTAAAAGAAGTCGAAACGGAGCTTATAGGGTTAAAACAAAAAATGACCAAGGAAGGACCTGTTCTAGCAGAGACTACGTCGGCTGCCGAAAAGCCAATTTCACTCGCTCCTCCACAGAACATAGATGCAAAAAACATCTTGCAGGCTATAGAACAACACGCAGCACGCTTCTAGCCGAGAGCAATGAGAAAATTGAGGAGCTGAAAAACACCATGGATAATCAGATAGATTTCCTGGAAAAGCGAAATACCTACGCAAGCGTGACTGCAACCAGAGGGGCAGATTCACTGCCAAAACGGAATACTTTGTACTCGGTTGTAGTCACGTCCAAGGACGAGACAGAGACCGGTGATGAAGTTCTCGATAGAGTAAGGAAGGCCGTAAACGCGAAAGACGGATGGATAAAGGTCGGAAAAGTCAGGAAGGCCAAGGACCGGAAAATAATTATAGGATTGGAAACAGAGGAGGAAAGAACAAAAATAAAGGACCGACTCCAAAAGGAAAGATTTGACCTCACTGTCGAGGAGGTTAAAAATAAAGACCCATTCTTGATCTTGAAGAACGTCTTGGTGATAAATACCGACGAAGACGTTCTTAAAGCGCTGAAAAACCAAAATCGGGGTATTTTTGACGGACTTGATAGTGGGGAAAACCGAGTGACGGTCAAATACAGGAGAAGGACCAGAAACCCCCATGTCGGCCACGTCATTTTAAGCGTCTCACCCACCATCTGGCGACGAGCAATGGGCATCGGGTATGTGCATATTGACCTCCAGCGCATTCGGGTCGAAGATCAGACCCCGCTGGTTCAATGCACTCGTTGCCTGGGCTTTGGACACGGCAAGCGGTTCTGCAATGAGCCTGCGGACCTGTGCAGTCACTGCGGTGGTCCCCATTTGAGGCCAGAGTGCCCGGACTGGCTCTCAGGCTCACCGCCTGCCTGTCGAAACTGCTCTAAGGCAAAAGTAGAATACGGCACGCCGCACAACGCCTTCAGCCAAGACTGTCTGGTGCGCAGAAAATGGGATGACGTGGCCAGATCGACCGTTGCGTATTGCTAAGGGCACCCCAATGGAAAACACCCACTATGGCGTACTACAGGCTAACCTCCAACGCAAGAAGCTCGCCACCAATGAGCTGTTAATAGAGGCTACGAAGCGCGGAATAGCGGTGGCGCTTCTTCAGGAACCGTACGTGGCCGGGGCTAAAGTAATGAGGAGTCACAGGGGCGTTCGGATCTTCCAGAACACTGACACAGGAGAAGGGACTGTTAAAGCGGCAATAGCTGTCTTTAAGAATGACTTTACAGTCAGACAGTACCCGAAACTCACCACAAATAACATCTCAGTGGTGGGAATCCAGACCAGTGCCTGGGAGATCACGCTTGTTTCCTTTTACTTTGAGCCAGAACAGCCTATCGAGCCTTATTTAGAACACCTCAAACAAATAAGGCTCGCAGTCGGTTCCGAAAAACTGATCTTTGGAGGGGACGCCAAAGCAAAGAGCATATGGTGGGGTAGCCCGACGGTCGACCGCAGGGGAGAAGAGATGGTAGAAACTCTCGGCGAGCTGGACCTGAATATTCTGAACCGAGGGGAAATTCCAACCTTCGACACAAACCGAGGAGGGAAACGGTACAGCAGTTATGTAGATGTCACCGCTTGCTCCAATGACATCCTGGACAGGATCGATGACTGGAGGGTTGACGAAGGACTCACGAGCTCGGATCACAACGGCATCAGTTTTAAGATCCTCCTACAAAAAGCAAAAGGCATTAAAATAGATAGAACTACTAGGAAATTCAATACAAAAAAAGCCAATTGGGTCAAATTTCATGAGAAGCTTGGCCAATTGAAAATCGATTACAAATTCACAACAGTAGAAATATATAGCATCAGAGAAATAGAACAAATTGACACTTTAACCGAAAATTTTACAAAAGCAGTCAACAAGGCATGTAAGCAATCAATGCCAACCAAAAAAGTTCAAGAGGAACTTAGTTTGCCGTGGTGGTCCGAGAGACTCGATGAGATCAAGAAGCTCGTCGCTACTAAGAAGCGCAGGATTCGCTGTGCCGCCCCAATCCGGAAGTCGAAGGTTATAGAAGAGTACCTGAAACAAAAAGAAGAATATTAATTAGAAGCGGCCAAAGCTCAGACCGAGAGTTGGAAGGAGTTCTGCGGGAAGCAGGATAGGGAGGGGGTTTGGGAGGGAATTTACAGGGTGATAGGTAGGACGAGGCGTAGGGAAGAGGACCTGCCGTTGGAGGGGAACGGTGATGTGCTTGACGCAAGGGGTTCCGTCAAATTACTTGCGGAAACGTTTTACCCAGAAGACCATCCAGAATGTGACAACGCACATCACCGGTTCATTCGAATCAAGGCCGAAAACGTGAACTGCGGAGAACAAGATAACTCTTGTGACCCGCCGTTCACGAGGGCAGAGTTAAAATATTCGATGGGGTCCTTCAACCCAAAAAAGGCACCAGGTTCCGATGGCCTCACCGCCGACATTTGCTGTCATGCCATCACTGATGACCTGGAACTGTTCTTAAAATTCCTAAACAAGTGCTTAGAACACCATCACTTCCCCACCCCCTGGAAGGAGGCAATGGTAATCATATTGAGAAAGCCTGGGAAAGATAAATATCTAACTCCCAAATCGTATAGGCCGATTGGGCTACTGCCTATACTAGGAAAAATTTATGAGAAGATGTTGGTGGCCTGCCTGAAGTACCACCTCCTCCCAAGGATGAGCACCAGACAGTATGGATTTATGCCACAAAGGAGCAACGAGGACTCCCTCTATGCTCTCATGCAGCACGTAAAACAAAAACTAGCTCAAAAAAGGATCGTTACGCTGGTATCCTTAGACATAGAGGGAGCCTTCGACAGCGCCTGGTGGCCAGCAATAAGAGTCCGTCTGGCCGAGGAGAACTGTCCACTGAATCTTAGGTGGGCCATTGACAGCTACCTAAGTCATCGAAGTGTCTCAATCAGGTACGGTGGGGAAGTATACAACAAGGTCACAAGCAAGGGATGCGTCCAGGGTTCAATTGGGGGCCCAATCCTCTGGAACTTGGTCCTAGACGCCCTCCTAAAATCAGCTGAGAACACGGGGAATTACATCCAGGCATTTGCGGACGACGTCCTCCTGGCATTCGACGGAGAGACTGCGCTGGAGATAGAGGAACGTGCCAGTACCGCTCTCAACCATGTTCTGGCGTGGGGTGTCGCGAATAAACTTAAATTTGCACCACACAAAACTACCGCGATGGTGATAACTAGAAAACTAGTATACGACACACCACGCCTCAGCATGGGGGGGGTTGACATTGGCATGTCAAAAGAAATCAAACTTCTGGGTGTTACGATCGACCACAAGCTGACCTTCAATACCCACGTCTCACTAGTCTGCAGAAAGGCAATCGCCATATATAAGCAACTGTGTAGAGCCGCAAAGGTCAGTTGGGGGCTGCACCCAGAAGTAATACGTTTGATTTACACTGCCTGCATAGAGCCCATAATTCTTTACGCCGCGAGCGTCTGGGCACCGGCCGCGAAAAAGAAGGGCATCGTTAAGAAACTCGGGACCGTCCAGCGTGGAATTGCCCAAAAAATGTGCAGAGCATACCGCACTGTCTCCCTAAACTCGGCACTGGTGCTGGCTGGGATACTCCCGCTCGACCTCCGCATCCGAGAAGCAGCTGCATTATACGGAGCCAGGAGGGGAGTACCCCAGCCCATACTGGGGGGCAGGGAGATAGAGCGAGTGGCCTCAGCGTTGGAAGCCCCGCACCCCGCGGAGCAAATGGACCTGGAGTTTGGAAGCCTGGTAGACGAAGAACAATATCGGAACCACAGCAATTTTGCTGTGAGGATATTCACCGACGGCAGCAAGATTGAGGGCAGGGTCGGGGCGGCGCTGTCCTTGTGGAACAGCGCTGTCGAGACAAAGGCCCTCAAGCTTGCCATGCCGTCTTACTGCACCGTCTACCAGGCTGAACTCCTGGCCCTGCAAAGAGCGGCAAGGGAAGTGCTCAAGTCCCGTGAAACCACGTTCGAAATTTTCAGCGACTCTAGGGCGGCTCTTCAGTCGGTGAACAACAAAAGTTCCCCACACCCCTTGGCCGTAGATACAAGAGACATCCTACGACGATGTCAGTTCCAAAACAAAAATGTCTCTCTGTTTTGGATAAAGGCGCACGTAGGGTTGCAGGGAAATGAGAGAGCCGACCAGTTCGCGAAGGAGGCCGCCCTGGGGTCGAAGAAAAAGCCGGACTACGACCTGTGTCCCGTTTCATTTGTCAAGCGACAAATCCGGTCGAAAACACTTGAGGAATGGAATGGGAGGTATCGGTCGGGTGACACGGCTTCGGGCACGAAAGTTTTCTTCCCGGACGCGGTGACAGCGTACGGTGTGGTGCGAAAGATAACTCACACGAGCATAACCACACAAATCTTGACAGGGCACGGCGGGTTCTCTGCATACCTGAATCGATTCAGGTGTAAGGAGAATCCATCGTGTGCTTGTGAGCCTGGTGTCGTGGAGTCAGTCCCGCACATTCTTTTTGAGTGCCCAATAAGTGCAGGAAGGCGTTACGAGGCGGAGCAGAAACTCGCTGTCGAACTGGTTGCCGGGAATGCGCCAGAACTGATTACGGGGAAAAATAGAAATGAATTTCTAGAGTACTGTAGCGACATAGCATCACAAGTAGTAAAGAGAAACAAGATAGTATAAGAAAGTATGCTGTCCAAATATAATATAGTATATTTAAGATCAGCATAGAAAAATACGATGAAAAATAATGTAGGATAAAATAGTAAGTCAATACAATGTTAAAATAGAAATAGGCTAGGACTATAATAAATGTATACCCATAAGTAGCAGTAAGAAATAATAATGTGTAAAATAGACATAAGTATAAAATAAGCAAGGAAAACCCCCTGTTTTCTGTAAGAAAAATGTAAAAATAAACGTAAACTAATTTAAGACCAGCTGAGCTGGATGTAACTTCGTCCAGTAGTATGTAAAATTAGAATAAGTATCAACACTTACCCACATTAAAAAACCGTGTCTCTGTTCCTTTTTGTGTTACACCCAAATGAAATAAAAACTAAAGCTAGATAGACTTAAAGAAGTTGATAGATGGGAATCCCACCCATAATAGTTAAAAATGATGATGAATGAAAGAAAGATACAGTATGCAGAATAAAAGTACGAGAGGAAAAAATGCGAGAACTGGTATGAAAGAAGAATAGCTAGAAATGAGACTAGAGACTCCGGTCATGTTGGAGGTAGAAGTTTTAGAAAAAAAAAAAAAACAGCTCGATACACAGCATCGCTAAATGTAGGCCTATAGACTTAATCACAGGAAACTTCGATCCTCGCGATTCCTTGGATTTAAATTTACCTAAGCACCTACTGCAAAATTACTTATTGGATCATAAAAAACGACTAACCCAAGTCTACGAAATAATAAATGAAACCTCTCTTCACCATAGGACTGAATTAACAGAAAATAGGAATAAAGATCGCGAACCTGAGAAAGAATATAACCCCGACCAACAAGTATTTGTCCGCAATCCCCTAGCTAGCAGACAAAAGTTAGCTCCCCGTTTTACTAAAGACATAGTCCTAGCCGATCTTCCCATACATATTTATACTCGAAAGAAACGAGGTCCTGTTGCAAAGTCCCGTCTAAAGAGGAGCCCTAAAGATTCAACATTGTTACAGGATGTTACTGTTGCTGCTACTCCACATGCGCAAGGACAAGAAGTAACGATTGATCCTTTAGGAAACGGCCCTGGTATCCTTCCGTTTAATCTAGGAACGACGCGTATCGTTTCTCACTATCATTCATTTCTTAATTATGTTAATCTCGATAGTATACAATCTCAGTTAGATACAGTTAGTACCAAATTGACTGATTTCAGACATAAACTAAATAATAAGACATCCAGACAAGAATAATAAACATCGGGATATGTTAGATAAATTAAGGATTTTATACTCAAACGATAAAATTCTTGAATTAGAATTAAGAGACTATTATGACATAATTAAGCTAGGATACTTCTACATAGGAAATCAGATAGTTATAGTATTTAAGGTGCCGATTGCCTTCCCTCCAATCTATAACCTTTATAAACTGTCCATTATCCCTAACAAGAATAATAATATCCTTATACCTACCTCACCTTTTATTGCGATTTCTGGACATGATTCTATGTACATGGAGGTTGAATGCCCGAAGGTAAATTCTCTCTACCTCTGCGAAGCAAAATCAAAGTACAAGACCCAAGATGATCCGGATTGCATCCAGCATCTGATCTCCAAACAAGAACTGCTGCCATCCTGTAAGCTGTCGTCAGTCGTGTTGAAGAAAGAAGCTGTAGAACAACTCGACGAGAAACATTACACCATCAGTTTCCCACACCAAACCAAAGTGAAGATATCATGCAGACAAGAGACATATAAAACCCTTGAAGGAAGTTACTTAGCGATCATCCCGTACAATTGTCACATCAAAACGCCTGAATTCACTATAGCAAACTCCAACAATCACATCAAGGGATTTGCTCTGGAGATTATGTAACTGCCTACATATATTTAAGACTTAGAAATGTCAAGCGAAGCACCAATCATAGTAAACTCTGCTGACCTAGAAAACCTGCACTCAATAAATACGAAGATCATGCTACAAACTCCAGCTAAACGTAATGAAGCAAGGAATACAGCTCTCTACCACACCACGATTCCAATCTATCTAATACTATCCGGTTTAAGTGCACTTATCATCGCACTGATGTACCGACGACATCGAACGAAACGTCTTCAGAAAAATCAACCAAAGGAAACGGATTCAGGAAATTATGCTGAAATTCAAGAACGAAATAGAGTCATTCCTAGCAAGATAAGAATTGATCACAGCAACATTTCATCATCTCCCTTACACAAGATTTCGAAATAGTTGCTTATCTTCGAGGGGAGGTGTTACATATTCGCATAGCACCTAAACCGCTGACAAGCGTTTACCTAGTTACTGCGAATTGCATCAGCCGCAGCACGAGGCGCTGACGCAGCACAACGCGATGCAGCCCGATACCGGACATCGCGGCCTCCGTGAAATCCGGACCTTTGACACAGCATTAGTCAACCGTCGACATTTTTAGCCATTAATTAATATTGTAATTTTTATAAAATAAATTAAGTTAAATAAATTTTGTATTTTTTTCAATCCTCCGGCTACAGCCTTCGTAATTTACTACAATGGATTTAAAAGTCCACTTTTAGTTTTGGTCAAAATTCAGCTTGGAGGATTTTGCTTGATATCTAATGCCAAAAACTCTATAAATTGTTTACAGAAAGTTAATAATACAATTAATTTGTAGGGTTACAAATATGCTCGATCAGGGAACCCATCAAGGTATATTTTGGAAGAATGCCTGACAGCACTGGAAGGAGCTAAATATGCGTATGCCTTCAGATCTTGGTGCTACCACAACAATTGCTTCGCAACTCAACAAAGGAGATCATAATTATTATTTCTATGGACGATGTTTATGGTGGTACTGACCGTATTTTAAGGTAAGAAACACTACTTATACAAAAAAACAATGTGTGATTTCGTATAAAAGTCAAACTAGCCTTATTATTATCATCATAAATGGATGCTCGGCCTCCGATGGACGTATTTCGACTGAACAGTCGAAATACGTCCATTGGACGCCGAGCATCCATTTCAATTTCTACCAGGTCATGTCCAAATTTCGCTATATTTATCATACCCCGAAGCTATAGGCTAATTGCTAATTTTTGGTCCGTGTACGTCAACCTGTTAAGAATGTATAGTCGTAGAGCTTAGCTTGCTACTAATCTGTGGTTGAGCTTTGCCACCTTTGACAACGATTCCCATTACTTAATTAAAATTGCAACGCTCTGTCACAAAGGCATATAGACCGTCCCGTGCATGTGACATTCGACCTTAGTGCTCATACACACGACTGGAACGCGACAACGGCAGCCGAGACGCCGACGCGTGTCGATGGCTGTAAAGTCGAATGATTAATTCACTGGAGTAATCTGACATGTGCTAGCTGTCACTTTGTGTAATGAAATGGTTATATTTATTATGATCGATTAACATAAACGATGGTTATCGTTTAGGATCACCATCGTTTATAAAGATATTTATAAACGATGTTGATAAGACGTGTAAAATAAATGTATATTAATAAGTGTAAAGTCTAGAATACAATAAATATGACCATTTCATTACATAAAGTGACAGCTAGCACATGTCAGATTACTCCAGTGATTCACTCCAATCATTTCGACTTTACAGCCATCGACACGCGTCGGCGCCTCGACTGCCGTTGTCGCGTACCACTCGTGTGTATGAGCACTTATAACGCAATTACCGGTCCCATTTTGGTGAGTTTACGGTCGCCACCGTACAACATTTTGCTGATGCTAAAAGTATCGTGTTTCACTTCTATATGAAGTACTTCTAATTTATATTTCTAAGATAGGAACATTAATTATACCTTCACGGAATATTGTGTCAATGGAACGAATGTGGCAGGAAATTTAACCATTGATTTGCATTTCAGGCAAGTTTTAACGAGATTGGGAATTAATGTAACTTTCGCAGATCTTACAAAGCCTCAAAAGGCAATTCAGGATAATACTAAGGTTGGTTCTTTTGTTTTTTTTTTTTTAAACAAAAACAAAAATATTATTATTATTATTAAAATAGACCTTTATCAACACCTAAGTCATCATCATCATTCCCCAGCCCTTATCCCAATATATTTGGCGTCGGCAACGTGTCTTTTTCTTCCATACTTCTCTATTAGTTGTCATTGCGGTAGTCACTCCCTTTCTAGCCATATCATCTTGCATACAGTCCATCCATCAACATAACTAAGTACCTATAAAGAAAGAAAGAAAGAAAAATATTTTATTTGGGACACGCACAAGAAATACAAAAGTAAAAAAAAGCATTTAAAACAATTCTTTGAATAAACAAAAAACAACAAAGAAAATCAATAAAAACGACTTGTGCGATGCCAAAAAGGCTCTTATCTCAGCATAAAGACTCTTACAAACAAGCACGACACGCGACGCGACACAAAGGTACCGCTTGTATTGCTACACGCAGTGCCTTTCTGTCGCGTCGCGTGTCGCGCCTGTTTGAAGGAGCCTGAATGCTGCGATATATAAAAAAATAAATACCGCAGCGCTGGTATTCTGATAGGGCCGATATGATGACTAAATAATATCTTTCTAAACTATGTTGGTAGTTTTTGAAGTGAAAACTTGATTAGCCGCGTTGAGCGGTTTTTGGTAGGGGGAACACTTATGGGTTCGCATCACCGACATGCTAATGTGACGTCTTGTACCAGACTGGCGACGCGCAGCGGCCTGTGTATACGCATGTTGTATATATTATTTATTATTCCAAAATTTTAAGTTTTCACTTTGTCGGCAGTCCCCATGACTAATATTATAATTATACGATAATAATATACAATTTGAGAATGCCATACTTATTTATTACATAGTATACAGTATTATGGGTTATAATATTTGAAATAGATATTTTATTTCGCAAAGGGTATTTTTTGTGGTATTGTAAGTCTAAAGTAATTAAATCCCGAATATTCTAATTTTCGGGAGAGTTAAGGTTCCCACAGAAAGGCGCGACCGCACCACACCGACGTGTCGCGCATGTCTGCAGGATCCTTTAATTCAAATTGTTTTCAAAGTTAATTGCATCAGATAATAAAGGTCCTAATAAATACACAAAACATTAATTATCAGTTTAGGATTGTCTCCATAAACAATAAGTTGACAAACAATCATAAAATTATTATATTAGAATAAAAAAAATTTTTTTCAGAAAGATTTTGTACGTAGATTTATTATTTATTGGTGCCGATTCCCTTGTTCACAAACTAAACTAAATTTAAGTTCAGTGCATCTTTTTCTTTCTATTTCATTAAGAAGAGGACAGAAGATAAATTTTAGTTTAGTCCTGTCAAACTAATCAGCGCCTGTCACTACTCTATACAAGTTTAGACGTGATTAAAAACTTGCCTACTAAAATTACGTCAATTTACGTCAAGCGCTGATTAATTTGACAGGACTAAACTAAAATTTATCTTCTGTCCTTTTCTTAATGAAATAGAAAGAAAAAGATGCACTGAACTTAAATTTAGTTTAGTTTGTGATCAAGGGAATCGGCACCAATGTGTAGATTAGAAGAACTAAGCCGTCACAGACAGACACGTAAAGTCACTTAGTTTTGTACTAATACATCATCATCTGCCTAGCCGTTTCTCAAATATGTTGGGATTGGCTTCCCGTCTAATCACACGCAGCTGAATACCAGTATTTTACATGGAGCGACTGCCTATCTGACCTCCACAGCCCAGTTACTCGGTAGCACGATACTCCTTCCTAAGACTGGTTGTCACACTTTCGGGCTTCTGACGACCCGTAACAACTGTCAAAGATCTACAAATAACCGGGGCCAACAGCTTAACGTGCTTTCCGAGGAACGAGGGGTCTTGGTACGTAAACATCCAGGTATTCTGCCTAAAGTGCCTCGTTGGTCCAGTAGTCGCAAGCGCTACTGCTGAGTATAAGGTTCTGGGTTCAATTTCCAGGTCGAGCAAAGTGTTATTGGGTTTTTCTTTCTGGAATTTATCACTAGCAGCCCGGTGTCTGGATTTGTGCCCGGTTGTCGACAATAGGCTCGTCACCACATGAGACTTAAACATCATAATCAGCCTATAATATTCCCACTACTGGGACACAGGCCTCCTCTCGGTGACAGGGAGTGGGCCGTAAAACACCACGCGGGCCCAGTGCGTGTTGGTAGATGTCACTTGTCTTCGAATTTTTGGTTCTAGCATATGCCCGTTTTCTCACGATGTTTTCCTTGACCGTTTTGAGAGTAGTGGTGATGAAATATTTTACACAAAGTAAAGCGCCTGTCTTGGTTCGAACCTACGACCGTAAGTCGAGGCCGTTACCACTGGGCCACCACTACTCTGTACTTACATATAAGCTCTTCTCATTCTCTCTATTTACTTTGAGGTTATTATTATTTCTAGATCTATAATGACGCATGCATCGGTACCCGTGGAACAGCGAGTTGAGCTCTACCGAGCTTAACTCGCTGATACCTCACAGGTTCCCTCGTGAGGCATTTTGCTGGCTTGGAACATGCTTGGACGATCTTATTCAAGACTTGGAACAGGCGTTTACAGCAACGTTTTAATGACATTAGCTATTGTTATTTATACCAAAGCAATCACCTCATATGAAAATTCTGGAACGTTTAATTAAAATGCATTGTTTTGTACTAACATTTTTTTTATTCTAAGACTTTTGTCAATTTTTAGGGTTCCGTAGTAAACAAGAAACCCATACGGTGTTATTACAAAACAAATATTTCTTTTGACATGGTTTAAACCATCGCACAGTGGAACGAATGTATGGGAGCGGTTGGACGTAGACATGTCCGAAAAAAAAGAGTAAAATTATGCCAAACTAATGATGCCATCTTATTCGATTACTTAATGCCTTCATAACTTGTGGTGATGAATTTCTTCATAACTCCCATATTTCGGGAGTAATTTGAGAAAATGTGAAATTTTACTATGAAAATGAGTGTATCGAGCTCTCTCCCTCCTGATTCCGGGCTTGTTTCAAGTAGCGGTCTCTAATATCATAATGCTAATACTAAGAGCTATATTTAATACTAAGACACATAGTGCGCCAAATGTGCACTTTCTGGGATAAAGAGTGATGTTTATTTTATAACACAATTTTTTTATTTTTTGTTTATTTTGTTGATTAAAACCGTTTTTCTAAAGGTTTACCTTATTACAATAACATTTCTGAGCAGCCAATTAGAGAAGATATAAGCTAATTAGGATATATAATTAGGGACTTAAGGTTTACATATAAAACTGATGCACTAATGATTACTGATAAGAACATTGCTATTATTTAATTACTAAATGGCTCTTAATACACTAATTTAGCATGCATCATTTACTAATTATCACAATAACTAATTACCTTGCAATATTTAACAAAGGATACCTGGGATACCTGGATTTTATATAAATAGGTCACTATTAGTAACTTTAAAATCAGTGTTGATTTACACCTCGTTGTATCCAAGCTAATCTCGCAATGTATTTTCCAAATTTTAATACAAATCTTGATATTCACGTTGCTTTATGCGCACGCGCACATAAAGATTTACGCGACTTTAACTATTTGTTCAGTGTTTTAAAAGATAACAGTTGTGTTCAGTTATGTGAAAGTGCTGAAACAAGTTTAAAAGACTGGTGTCGTCGATTTTGCTACCGCATTTATGCAAAATGGACACAGTCTGGAAGAAGCACAGATAAGTTTCGGAAGAAACATGAGATTTGGCTACAGGCTGCAATTCAATGGCCGGAATTACAGAATGAAAATATGGAACCTTCTACAGAAAATATAAGTGACGTCATCGAGCCCATAATTTCTCCTGCTAAATCTGATGCTTCAACTTGTACACATCCTAGTCCTCGTAAATCTTTTGAGGACCTTAGTAACCGGCAAAAAAGAAGACGCACTGAAGATAGTCTTTCATGCAGCAGTAGCAGCGCTGAAATTATGTTTTCGGCCGAAAGGGCGCTTCAAAAGGCAGGACAAAGCGATACAGCTTATGTTATGAAATACTTGACGGAGAATCCAGAAGAGGCCTCAAAAATCAAAGCCTTCATTGAAGGTAAATCAATTCAGGTACGGGAAATATCCCCTTTGAAGGCATTGGCTCTTTATGTATCGATGAACTTATCGAAATGGCGCTATAACACTCTTCGGGATTTCAACACTCAAGAAGGAGCTCTTCAATACCCGAGTTACTACATGTTGGTTAAAGAAAAAATTAAGTGCTATCCGGCCAAAGAAGATCTCACAGTTACAGAGAGCTCTGCAAAAATCAAATTACAAGCCTTGATGGATTTAACCTCAAGAAGACTTATTAGGTCGTTAGAAACCCCTGTTGATCCCAATCAACAGCTCGTATTGACCAGCAAATGGGGTTTTGACGGATCATCTAGCCAAAGCATTTATCATCAAAGGACGAGTGAAGATGAGCAAATCGATCTTGCTAGTAATTTTATGATTAGTCTTGTACCACTGCGGCTCGTCTCAAAAGGTGTAACAATTTGGGAAAACGAGCGACCATCTTCCACTTCATTTTGCCGGCCAATATTGTTTAAGTTTATAAAGGAAACCAAAGAAAATGTGCAGAGAGAGATGGCTGAAATCGAAGCAGAGATTGAAGCCTTAACTCCATCCACCATCACTGATGGAATTAGTGTCAAACACCAACTGCTGTTGACAATGATTGATGGTAAAATTCATTCCATTATATCCAATACAGCAGCTTCAGTGTGTGACATATGCAAGGCTTGTCCTAAAGAAATGAATAATTTAGAGTTAATCAAAGATAAACACGCAA
Source organism: Atethmia centrago (assembly GCA_905333075.3). Taxonomy (NCBI): domain Eukaryota; kingdom Metazoa; phylum Arthropoda; class Insecta; order Lepidoptera; family Noctuidae; genus Atethmia; species Atethmia centrago. Next base: position 5,516,612 of record HG995367.1, on the reverse strand, counting down.
ACGAGGACATGTATAAATATAGCTTAAGCACCCTTCACGCTTGGATTCGCTCAATGGAATGCTTATTACACATTTCCTACAAATTAGACATAAAATCATGGCAAGTAAGGGGTGATATAGCAAAAAGGCAAGTTGATGACAGGAAGAAAAGAGTTCAAGAGGCTGTAAGAAGAGAAACGGGCTTACTTCTCGATGTTGTGAAACAAGGCAGTGGATCCACCAACAATGGCAACTCGGCAAGGAGATTTTTTGAAAACTACACTAAATCTGCTGAACTGACCGGAATAGATGCTATGCTTTTAAGAAAAATCTGTGTGATCTTGCAGTGTATTTCATCAGGAGAGAAGATCAACGTAACTAAATTCCGAGAGTTCTGCTTTGATACTGCTAAGCTTTACGTGGAGTTATACCCATGGTATTATATGCCTTCTTCACTTCATAAAATTTTAATGCATGGGCCAGACATAGTTCAGAACATGTCAATTGTGCCCATTGGTTTTCTATCCGAAGAGGCATCTGAGGCTAGAAATAAAGATTTTAGAAAATATAGAGAGGGGCATTCTCGAAAGCATAGCAGTATCTCATGCAATGAAGATATTATGCACAATCTTTTACTGTCTTCTGATCCACTTGTTACAAGTATCCGTCCAAAAGGAAATAAGTTTGTAAAAAAATCTTCTTTTAAGGAATTTTATGAGCTTACGGATTCTGAGAAAAGTGATATCGAATTTGTTAACATAAATGATTTAGCGGACATCGATTCTGAATTTGAATTAATTGATGATGATGATGATGACGAAGATAATTAAATGATGTTATTGTTTTAAAATGTGTAACTTAGTAAATTAGAGCTTACATCTTAATTATTTATTGTACTTTTAATGAAACTAGGTAATTTATTATCAACTTACTTAAAAGTCATACTCTCATCAGTTCTTGTGAATATTTTTGTTAATATATATTTCTGTATATATATAATATATTTATAGACCTCTTAATAAGTCTGTCTGCGGTTTAAAGTAAATACAAATGGGGAAAAAACGTTTTTTTTTTTTAATTTTCATTTCCTTTTATCCCAGAAAGTGCACATTTGGCGCACTATGTGTCTTAGTATTAAATATAGCTCTTAGTAATAGCATTACGATATTAGAGACCGCTACTTGAAACAAGCCCGGAATCAGGAGGGAGAGAGCTCGATACACTCATTTTCATAGTAAAATTTCACATTTTCTCAAATTACTCCCGAAATATGGGAGTTATGAAGAAATTCATCACCACAATTTATGAAGGCATTAAGTAATCGAATAAGATGGCATCATTAGTTTGTCATAATTTTACTCTTATTTTTCGGACATGTCTACGTCCAACCGCTCCCATACATTCGTTCCACTGTGCATCGAACCAGTTTTCGTAATAAGAACTTTACTATGATTGAAATGCAGTTCTTTATACAAAAATGACTATTTAGTCCGGTACTAAGTTGACAGTTTTTCATTAAGAACTTTAACGTAGTCGGAATAAAGTTCGAAATTCAAAAATGGCTCAATAATTTAAACCTGGGTCTGAAGATAATCCTTGTTTTGTAATAAGACGGTGATAGTTTCACCATGTCCGTCTGTCTGTCTGTCTGTCTGACCAAAATGTAACTCAGAGACGATTAGTACTAGAGAGCTGTAATTTGGAATAGGTATACATATTAATCACGCTGACAAAGTGGTATAAGAAATAAAATTTTGTAAATACATTTTTTAGGGTACCTTCCTTGCCCGTAAAGTGAGAATGATATTTTTTTCACGTCTATTCCATGGTGTGGGGTATCGTTGGATAGGCCGTTCAAAAATATTGCGGGTCTGTTTACCATTTTTCGATTCTGAGATCCGTTTGCGTAATATTAAATTTTCAAGTGCTAATATTTGTTAAAGTCAAGAATCCTCCTCCCTGCCAGCTAAATTGTTGTTTTTCGATACCTAAGTAAAAAAATCGTAGCATTAGTGCATAACGAAATTAAAAGGAAAACTATCACAGCTAAGTACGCTTTCAAGTTAACGAGTAATAGTTGACCAACTTGTATTTGCAGTTGGAGAATTGACCGTGACGTATATTGATGTATGGGAGAACAAGTTTTCAACTACAATGTCAAGTTTGTTTTTGGGATAAATTTATCCCAACTAACTTAGGACCCTTCAATGTGCGTGGCCCGACACGCACCTGGTCAGTTTTCTTTTGTATGGTGTTGTAGAAGGCAATGGCTCCTATGAAGAGTACGTCTAGACCATCGCATACACCAGGGCAATAAATAAATGAAAAAAATTAAATATATGAAATCTCGTTTCAATTGTCAAAACCCCTGATAAGTTTCATAAAAATAAGCTTTTACTTTTTGATTTTATTCTAATTTCAGTTTAATAATCAAATCCCTAAGCGGTGCCCCTAACCATAAAATGACGATACATAATCTTGGCAGAAAATATAAAATCAAAATTAAGTTATAAAAAAATCTTTTCTTTATTATAATGTAGTTTGTGAACAGAACCCAGGAACCCACTAAAAGAAACATACATTTCATCGTTCCTTTCGTACGTACAAATCCTTTGTTACTCTCTAGTGCGTGAAAAACTCACTTATTAATCCTTGTTTTACTTTCCCACATCGGCAGAACAAACTTCATAAAACAATTTGTCAGGACAAAGCGTATCCCGGTATCCCGGGAACATCCCGGCATTGCCCGCCCCTAGTTCCTTGTTTACGCCTATCAGTATTATTACTGTTTACTGAAACATTCTGTCAACAGTTTTGTCTCAATATATCTACTTTCTTTTTATTTTTACACCTTTCCATTTCCATTATTTGGGCTTTTCGCTTCTTAACTCCGACAAAAGAGTATTGGGTAAATATGTTTTGATCTCAGTTCTAGAGGCTAGAATTGCGTTTTGCACTCTGCTTTGAAAGCTACAATGGAAATTATACCTTTCAATTTCGGATTGAAAAGTACCAAGTTTGGTAGGAAATATATTTCATGTTTCAGCATTATTCCGGTCGTAAACTACTTGCTTATTTAGTTTCGGCCCCAGTAAGTTCGGATCGGGCCATTTATTTGTTAAATGAATTGAAAAGTCTTTTATTTCATCCGCTTACTTGGAAGTCCTTGTTATTTCGCTCACTAGCCCCGGTGTATAAAAGTTGCAATTCTTTGACTTTTTTCATTCCCGGTACTATATTTAACTCTGCCCCGAGGTCTTGCTTCCGAGCTATAACTAATTAAATTCAGCCTTATTTGCTGTGTGGAACTCTCCAGCGGTCCACCAGACGAGATGAGATGATGCGAGAAAATTCATGACAGTAGTATATATAATTAAATTAAAAGGAAAACTATCACAGCTATGTGGGCTTTACAAATTAAAGAGTAATAATAAAAGTCGACTAACTTAAATTTGCAGTTGGAGAACTGACCGTGGAAAATATCGATGTATGGGAGAACATGTTTTTAACTAATGTTAAGTTTGTTTTTGGGATAACTTCATCCCAATTTCCCAACTATGGAACCCATAATTGTGCGTGGTCCGACACGCACTTGGCCGGTTTTTATGATAAATAAATAAATAAATAAAATTCATTTATTTTAGATCCTTGACCCATATTAAATACAAAAGCTCACAATTATGTATGTCAATTTTACAAATGTCACTTGTGCAATTAAATAAGTAATAAAAAGTTGAGTGACTCATAAATGAGTAAAGTTAATTATATGACGTAACAATATGAGTAGCAGATAAATGCCAAATCAAATCAATTAATGTCAAAAGCACCCAGCAAAATAATATAAATAATTAAATAGAACAATGAATAAAATTAAATAAATGAAGTTATATCAGAAGGAAAAAAATAAAAACTAAAATATAATATCCATACTACTTGATCATTACACAGTCACTTAGAATGACAATTCAAGCACCAGCAATATGCCTGCTACAACAATGGCCAACGTAGGGGCAATCCAGTCGCTGAGCAATCATCGCCAAGACAGTGTTGGAGCTAGCCCGCACCCAGCGCACCAAGGTCACGCACCGCTTGCGCATGGTGGCGTTGAAGCAGTCGGTGCGCGCTTCCGCAAACATGCCCGAGGCGCTGCAGAGGCGGGAAAGCCCCAATACTGCCCTGAACGCGTTGTTGTATTTGACATGAAGGGCACTGTAAGCAGCCTGTGAGTAAGATGTCCATAGGCTGCACTTGTACAGGGAGGTGCAGAAAGCTTTGAAAAGTTTGATTTTAACCTGATTTGAACAACGTGCAAACCTACGAGCTATCATATTTGCTCTCTTAGACAGTGCCCTCCTTCGCCTGACGCAGGTCCTCACCGGACACGGCAGCTTCGGGAGGTTCTTGTGTCGGATAAGGCGGGGGGAAACGCCCGGAGGACACGATGGAGCATATGGTGGAGGTCTGCCCGGCTGGGCAGAGCACTGCCGTGTCGTCGTGTAGGCGATCGGCGGCAGAGACTCTCGCGCCCAGCCCTGGTTCAGGCCATGGTATGGAGCGAGAAGGCATGGGCAGCCATCACCTCCTTCTGCGAAGCAGTAATGCTCGCGAAGGAGGAGGCGGGACGGTTGAGGACGAGGAAAATTTCACGCCCTCTCACCCCTAGCCTCCGCAGGAGACGCCCCGGGCGTCGGGACTCCCGGGCGGATTTCCCGCCACCGTAGGCGCGGGCTTGCGGACGGTGAGCAATGGGTAGCTCGATTGATCAGTACCCGGGTCGACGGCGCGTTGTATTCCACGCGCGCCTCAAAGAGATGTCGTCAGCACAAGCATAGGGGTCCACTAATTTTTAACGAGGGGCACCGTGCCTCTATTTCTAATTATCGTCCTATTGCGGTGCTACCGGTTCAGTCCAAGATCTTGGAATGACTCATTAATAACAGGCTTACCACATACCTTGAAAGCAATAATTTACTGTCAACCAACCAATTTGGATTCAGGAAGAAAAAATCAACTTCTGACGCAGCCTTGAAACTGATAGATGTAATCGTTGGTAAACTAAATCAACATTATAAACGCCTCACAGTGTTCATTGATCTTGCAAAGGCATTTGATACCGTTCCTCGCCCCTATCTTCTGTCTAAACTACAATCTCTAGGCGTACGTGGTACGCAACTCCAGCTGTTTGATTCATATCTCTCAGACCGTAGGCAGATAGTCAAAATCGACGGTTGTTATAGTAACGAGCTTCCTATTTCATATGGAGTGCCTTAAGGGAGTGTTTTGGGCCCTAAATTGTTCCTGGTGTTCATAAACGACTTGTGCAATATTCACCTGAGCTCTGGTAACATTGTGTCTTTTGCCGACGATACTGCAATTACCTTTTGTGATGAATCTTCGACTAAACTGCGAGCAACTACTTAAACTGGATTTGATTTAATAAATAGATGGCTTATCTCTTACTCACTCACGCTAAACACCAATAAAACTAAACTCATGACATTCTCTTTAAACTCCACCACGCAACCCTTAACACTCGCAACCATTCGCAACCATTTTTGAGGACGTTTTACGTTTTTGCAATTGTAGCTAGCAAAACGATATGGTCTGGTATCCATTACTGTTTTTATTGAAATCGTCAACAGATAACAATCCGTTCGACTTTCGGCGCTTAAAATTGACAAAATGCCTAAATATCGCCTCGAGGCCATAAATTCACATCCGATGATGCTAAGTATATTGATGTTTGGACTGATTTTATTGACGACTGAATTTTCAGATGAAAGTTAGAGAATTTGTTCCGTTTTGCCCATTCCCGTACAGAACCTACAAAATCCAGTCCTACACCAAACATTGTTTGTACGACTGGATTTGCTTACTCTCCTTTCAAAGTAACATTCCTTGGAATGGCATTCCATTGAAAGTTATTTATAGCGTCTAATTAACGCGCAAATGGTATTCACGGAGGCTAAGAGCTAAACTTCTAAATAAAGTATTGTTTACGGAGCATGGCTTTAAAAACTTTAACTCTAAATCATCTGTGAATGTCCAATGCTTTTTGTAAAGTATTCCCGGGTATTATTTATGATTAATTCTGTTTGGAAGGAGGAGTTTTGACTACGGGTTAATATTGGAACTATTTGGAACCTGAATAGTTTAGATATTGCGTTGACCTCAAAATTGCATAACTTCTTTCGGTATTTTCTGGTTCAAAATTGTCAATTTGTATTTTTTGTAATCATCCGAAGGTAGTGGAGTATTTTAAATAAATTAGATACTTTAGGTTTCTTTCTAATAATTGCAACATTAATATTGTTTTTATTTTGTGTACTTTGTCATGTATATTTTTGTACATAACCAAATTACAAGATGATTATTGTGACTGTCTGTCATGTCTCCTAATTAATAACAAAATATTTTATTCTAAATTCTTATTTTAACATTGTCTCACGATATTAGGCTCTTACAAATACATTAAATCTCAATTTTATGGGCTGACAGCTTGACGTGTTACCGTAATTAATAACAAAACATCTTATTTCTTTGGAAATGTGAAACCTTTTAGAAATGCATTCCATTTATATTTTATGGGAAACAAACTTTAGACAATTAACAACGGACGGGTCGAAAGCAATAATTTAACAAATTCTAAAGATACGACTAAAGTATTCGATTTCTTATCGCAGAGCACAATAGTAGTGCACATCTGTTTAGGATGATTTGGGCTTGGGCAAAACCCAAACAGGCCCTTAAAACAATCGAGAAAGGGTACAAAAAAGGCAATAAACCTATTCTGAGTAATTCGGTTGGCATGGGAAAAACACCACGCTCCGGTCGTTTTGGAGATGGAACAGAGGACGAAAAGGGTAGGGCTGAGGGGAGTCGGTGATGAGCCGCGACAGGGTTCGGACGTGATATCTAGCGGGTTAAGTTAGGGAGTCCGTGAAAATACCACGAGAAAGAGCGGTTGAATTAGGCCGAACTAGGAGAGATAGAACTAGGTCGATAATAATGACACAATGTTACTTTGGAGAGATCGCGGTAGTGAAAGTGTTATCAGTTTAATTAATACGTTAAATTGTAATAATAAGTGTAGATTTAGACTAGGTTATATTAGTCAAGTATAATGTAAGTTGTGTGTAAGGCGCGCGAATCTCAGTGAGTGTATCTGTGAACGATTGGGTGAGTGTTTACTATTCTATTCCTCCTTATTCCTTTCTATGACGATCGAGGTATCCTACACCAGCGTTTGGTTCTAGGGACTCGGAGAACGCCTTCCATTGGGTGTGACATTTAACAAGAGACGGTAGACTACTCTACCAACAGACTATAGACAACCACAACCAAGACATGACACTTACGGCAGTCACACCGCTTATGGAAGGCTGAACCGAACTAATACTCGCAACTCGTTAGGGCCAATTTGAGCTATAATGCTACTTTGTAATTGTTTACGAACACAAACAAACCAAATGCTAGTGATGGCTATCTTATCCCTATGGACTGACTAACTGCAGGATATTTTACATTGCCCTTGATGTATGCAGACTCTTGGTAGAGGGGGTAGGCTTCACCAAGTTTCCTAAACTGGATTGATAGTTCGTTCTAAGGAACGCTAGGGATTGTGTCTCGTTAAACCACATCTGGCTATCGGCCTCTCACAAATTATCATTAGCGAGACACAACATTTGGATGCCCAGATAGAAACGCTCCGATGCTTGACTTAGTCGCACGGCTGCCGATTACATTGAAAGCATCTTCTAATGGGGGAGATTAAAAGAGTGAGAAGTGACGATTTGGAATAACCACTTCGGCGTATAGCAGGAGCAATTGTAAAGAATTCTACTACCGACTGACGATGCGGTACGCTTGTGCAAGTTTTGTATTGTCTTTGTAACGGGTGATTAGGCCGTTATAAGGGGTTCATTACATTAGTTCGCGCCCAGTGATTGCTGGAACGTGTCTCGCTCAATGACAGTTGAACTTCGCAGTACTCTGCCTTAGGATTGAGTAAGACATGACTAGAGCTTAGGGAGCGTGGCTTGTTAGAATCGTAGCAGTGTCCTTAGTGGTCCTATGCGTTCAGGTCTAACAATACATGCGCGACGCTGTCAACTGTTGTAATGCAGTCCCACGTCACTTGGGGTGGGTCTGTAATCATTGTGAAGAAATCCACTAACGTAACTTAGAGTAATATACTCGTACAACGCAAGCGTTACGTGTCACATACCTACCCTTTTATATTACTGACATGTCCTCTAACTTTCATAATCAAAAGAAAAGTAGATAAATTAGATTCCTTTCCATAACCTGTGAATTCCCAACCTTATTTTATATTGACATTGTTTACTTGTAATCCCTCCTTGTCCTAACTATCCAAGACGAATGCAACAAGATGATTTAAGACTACGGAAAGATACTGACGTTGGAGTCTAGGCGAGTTAAGTTAGGAGGCTTGGTGAATACCAAGGGCCATGTCCGAGTGGGCTGTCGCTAGATAGCGAGTATGAGTTATAGTTGGGTTAAAGCCCCGATTAGACTAATTTAGTACCTAATATAGTGTGCGTGTGTGAGTTTGTTGCGACGACTGGGAGAGTCTTTTATTATAATATTTATCCTAGTCTGATAGTATAATTAAAGTTCTTGTAACTAAACAGACAGAGACGTGTTGCTGGGGAGTTTGTTGCGTCACTTCTTCTCCCCAGCTCAAACACTAGGAAGTGATGACGGGTGGGCGCTTTGGGGCTGTCTATAAATCTTTAAGAGAGCTGATCCACAGCTCTATTAATTAATCATTCTTGAGTTTCGATTCTCAACTCTTATTATCTAGTAATTCTTGAATGTTGTATTCTCTATCACAAACCAATAATTCGGTTAGACTGATATGAACACGTGTCTTGCAGATATGCTTGTTGTGCAAAGGGTGAACTTCCAGGGGTTCGGGAAACCACATCTATCTCATATCCAGTCCAAGGACTGATAGGGACCATGTCTCCTTAAGAGCATGATGCCGACGCAATGCCGCTGAAACTAGCCGCCCCGTTGTTAGACAAGGACGGTCCACACGGTTGCCGCAGGGAAAGCCGCTTCGTCACGCTTATCAGTTTGAAAGAACTGCTAGGGACCATGTCTCCAAACGGGCATGATGCCGACCTAATGCCGCTGAACAGCCGCTTGCGTCACTTTATGGAAGTGTTGCTCTGAGTACTCCAAGTACAGATGTAAAATATCGTGTGAGTAATGCCTGACCAAATACCTCTTACGCTAGCGTAAGAGTTACTCACAAATCTATATTATAATATACTTAGCATTATTCTATTATTTATTGCCTTTCTAAACCACATCCAACTTCATAACTATGAATTCCTAAATCTTATTTACTATTTATTTCAATCCTTTCCTTGCTCTATTAACACAACAAGGCAAGAGACAAGGCGTTAGATTTCTTCATATTTGGAATTCTTATCTCTGTCGGTGGGAGAGTGACCAGTCTGGAGACGAGCTCTACAGAGTCGTACGGCGGCGGAGTGCGACTTTCCCTCAATATGAGGGACCGACCCAAACATTCATATTAACAGAATTAGGAAAAACGAAAATTTTATCGGCCTAGGGTTATTTAGGAACAGTCACATTATCAACATTAACTAAATTAAATTAAAACTAAGTTAAGCCTAAAAATGGCCCTCGGGGCATTGTACCGAGGATGCTGGCGGCATTTCCTCGCTGAATTGCAATGCTGATGCGATTCTGTGTACTTCATTATTGGCGTAATGTTTAGAATAATAATTAAGTTATACTTAGTGTCAGCTGTGAAGTTGCCTTTTATAAAATAAATACATTATAGCTTTCCTGAGTGTACCTATATAATATACTGCTCCTAGGACATCAGATATCACCAAAGTACCTACTTACTTTTCAGTGATCCGAGTACGAAACGCGAGTTATTGAATTGTAATAAATTAATAATATTCCCCTTTCAAGACAGGTAAATCAGTCCATAAATTCCGCAAACACCCCATAGGGAGCAAAAATGAAGCCGTAAATTGTAAAGGCGTTCTTGATAGGTGTTTTTATCCAATACTTTTACGCGTCGGCGTCGTCTGCCACATTAAAGCTTGATGTTCGAGAAGTTACAGCTGTATACCAGCTAGCATGACGGTTGAGGGCGGGATATTTGAGGGAAAGGCATGTTTCGCGCCCTCTCGCCCCTAGCCGCCGCAGGAGAAACCCTGGGCGTCGGGAATCCCGGACGGATTTCCGGCCACCGTAGGCGCGGGCTTGCGGACGGTGAGCAATGGGTAGCTCAGCGTCCAGTAAGGACCAGACCCGGGTCGACGGCGCGTCGTATTCCACGCGCGCCTCAAAGAGATGTCGTCAGCACAAAGGTAGGGGTCCACTAGGGCCGATGCCTGCCGGGGTCGCGGGAAGGTACTAATGGGTCACCGAGGACCCTGGAAACACAGGCAACAAGAAGGAATACGGGTGGGTTTTAGTCAGTAAGAGTCTGACACACCCTCCCGCTCCGGCCAGAGCGGGAGAAGTTATTTGATGATTTCCCAAACTCAAAAAAAAAAAAAAGAGGGTTACAGATACAAGATATAGGCCGTCAAAGGGCGACCACTTCTTTCTTCATCCCCCAAAGTTAGTCGACCGCGCTTGAATTCGTTGTACCAACGATACAAAGAAACGATATAAGGTTGACTGGTAGAAAATGTCTTTTTTTTCTTTTCTTTTGTTTGGTGGGAAATCATCAAATAACTTCTCCCGCTCTGGGCAGAGCGGGAGGGTGTGTCAGACTATTACTAACTAAAACCCATCCGTATTCCTTTCGTTGCCTGTGATGCCAGGGGCCTCGGTAACCCTTTAGTACCTTCCCGCGACCCCGGCAGGCATCGGTCCTAGTGGACCCCTACACTTGTGCTGACGACATCTCTTTGAGGCGCGCGTGGAATACAACGCGCCGTCGATCCGGGCCTGGTCCTTACCGGATGGTGAGCTACCCAGTGCTCACCGTCCGCAAGCCCGCGCCTACGGTGGCCGGAAATCCGTCCGGGATTCCCGATGCCCAGGGCGTCTCCTGCGGCGGCTAGGGGTGAGAGGGCGCGAATTTTGCCTTTCCCTCTGTTGCCGCCGATACAAGGTACGCCGTGTGGGCGGGGCAGCGAGCGCCGAGCCAACGACTCACGCGACCGCCGTCAGAGACCCTCCAGGCTGCGCGAAGTGCACACGTACTACTAAATATACATATCTGCACCATAAGTTAAATCAAGTTGTAGAACCTTAGAATAGAGTTCTCGTTTGTAACAGTACCAAAATTCGTTTCACTGAAGAAGCACTTCACAAAATCCCAACATAAAATTTGGCGACCGTGACAGGACGTCGCACTGATTAAAAATCAATAACTTCTTTATTTCTGAATATTATGTTCTAAAATTTTGCACAAATATAGAATAGTGTATATGGCTTCAAATAGAATGTAATTTATTATGATTAAATTTAAAATAATAAATTAAAAAATAAAACAAATTCAAAATTATAAAAAATCTCCAATGTTTATTTCTTAACAATGAATACTATTATTTTAATGTTTACAAAAACCAAATATCATATAGTACATCAAAATAAAAATCAAATAAAATAAAAAAAGCATTTTTTTAAAGATTAAAATCGAACACAGATTAATTAATTAATTGTACTGTTTACTAAATGTTATGTTATTTATACTTGATGAACTTCGGGATCTAAAATTAAGTCGTTCACTTCCAAAAGATCTAAGGTGTCTTCATCAAGTTCCTTCACGTTTTTAGTATACGGTTTTCTAATGCTGGTAATGTAAGGATCTGAAGTATAAAGAAGAGTATGAAATACATCTTCGTTTGTAGCGGATCTTGAGCATTTTCTAGCATGATGAAGACGAAATTTTTATAATCCTTATTGCGAGATTCTTGTGCATCTTCCGAAAGTTGACCAATAGGAAGTACTGCAAAATGCTTTATGACACTTTCTCCATGAATCAAAATTTTGTGAACTGAAGATGGCATGTAATACCATTCATAATTGCTCACATAGATCCCAGCAGTCTCCATAGCATAACTGCCAAATTTTTCAGCATTTATCATTACACCCGATGAAAGAGCTTGCAGAATTATGTTAAGTCGTTTAATCAAATTTATATCCACTCCTGTAATTTCAGCAGAGCAGCTTGCATTGTGAAAAAATTTTCTGGCAGTATTACCGTCATTAGAATTACCACTTACTTGTCTTGGTTTGTCGATGATCAATCCTAGCTCTTCACGGAAACGCCTTTGTACCAGGGTTTTCTTCTCTTGCTTTAGTCGTTTCTTTTCTTCACTTGTGGCTGACCATGTTTGGAAAGACAGATTATAGGAAATATGTAAAATCATTTCCATACAACTAATCCAGGCGTGCAAAGTAGACAGTCCGTATTGATAAGAATCTTCATTTTCAGGCCTAGCTGTCACTTTTGTCAAATGGTTCATTTGGCGTGGAGTAGCTCCACATATTGTACATATGGAACCCGAAGGCGTATCTGTTAATACCTGAGCTACTTTACCATCTATCATTGTAAGGAAGAGATCATGCTTCACTTGCACTCCCTCACCTTCTTTGTTAATTAATGATGGACTCAAGGAATTTATTTGACCCTTTATTTCATCCACAACGGCTTTAGTTTTCTCGGGAGTTTCTTTACAAAATTCTATTAATATAGGCTGGCAAAAACGAACACATGAAGGTACCGGATTTTGCCAGACAACATCACCTGTTAGCTCGTTAATTAACTTAATAGGCACCAAAGAAGTGATAAATAAATTCGAATCAGAAATAAGTTCAGACTCTTCTGGCAGTTTCTGTTTGTACTGGCTTTGACCGGATGAGCCATCACAGCCCCATTTACTATACAGAAGTAAGTTATTCAATCCATTCCTATAGACTGAATCTATTGTCAATATTCTAGCTGCAGTGTGATCTAATAAATCTTGAAGTCTTACTATTTTTGCACTTGTGTGTTAACATTTTGGTCTGCCTTGCGTCTTCTATGAGACTCGAAAATAAGGTCTTATTTTCACTGTCAGCAAACCTTAATATTTCCACAAGTTTAGCTTCTGTTCCTTCTCCTATCGAACGTAACCCTTGAAGATATGCATTATAGACGTGTTCAAATCCATATTCATTAAGTAACATTGTATTTTTTCTTCTTTTACTGGATTCTGACAAGTCTGGATAAGATACGCACGGTCTTCCACGTTTCCCAGAAGAAGTAGATGGTGTGGAGATGGTTGTAACGTCTTCAGAGTCCGGTAAAGTTATTGAATATTCTGATTCCAACCAATTACTGTTCTTCATTAAAAATGTATCCTTGTTCCGTGAAGCTTCGTTCCAGCGTTTATTAAAAGCGGGAATAATATGTCTTTGAAAATCACTGAGGATGAAACATAAGTTGTCTTCAGACACATGATATTTTTATTGCAAAACTGTTGATAATGCATCCAACGATTTTCCTCCTTCGATATACGAAAGTATTATTTCACGTTTAGAACACTTGAAAGTAGACATTTTGAAGAGTCAACAAATGTAATTACACTTCTGTTAATTCACCACTAGTTTGTTATTTACAATGGAATGAAACCACTGTTTATATACTATTTGAAATATAAGGGTAGTGTGCATTTTGTTGATTAATATTTTCACACGCAACATGAGTGCAAAAAAGATAAATGCCCTAATATCAATGATAAATTACAAACTTACCGCAAACTATTGATGTAAACAGCAACATTTCAAACCGCAATAGATAGCGAGCGGTTTTCCGTTTTCTGACTCTTATCACATTTTTATTAATTACTCCGAAACCCGCAAATATCCGCAGCTGTTATTATTTGATTATGTTTATGGATAGTTAGGCTACAAATCAACATTAAATGTAAAGCAGGGGTAAACGTGGGTAACTGTCAAAAGTCTCGTTGAACTTTAAAAAAACTTTTTTTTTCACCATATTTTATTTTGCAATTATTTTAAGTTGAACCTTAACATAACATTAGCTGTTTCATATTCTTCAAAAGACGAGGTTTCCAGAAATATATAATACATTATACCTTTTCCTGTAACGTATAACAATAAAATCAATTTAAAAGTGATGAAGTGAACGGGCCTGACATGGACGTCCGTCAAAACTATAAAGTTTGTGGTGTTGTAAAAAAATCATTTCATTTAATATTTATAATTTTTTGATATTATAGTCTAGTTTGGTCCTTAAACTATTGAGTAAAATAAAAAAAGCATGCCAGTAGCGACATTGACAAAAACCATTTTTAATCAGCAGTTGTTCTACGATTTTCCATAGTGCGTCGCGCGGACGCGTGACGTGGCAGAACGAGCTGAGCAAGAGGATCCAGGGCGAGACAGCAGGTCGACTCCATCTACAAGGATGCAATTCCAGGGGAGCGCCCGATCCATCCATTATTCTTTCCACAAAGCCCTATCATTTATCCTTCACCTAGTTAAGTTGCCAAGGCTTGGGCGCACAGTAAAAACCATCATAAATTCACATTGCCTATCCAGTGAAAACTAGCTAATTAGCTATTGCTGTGGCCTATAAGCTTTTATTTAAGCTGACTTCAGTTCTTATAGTGTTACGAGTTCTAATGATGACAAATTTAAGTGTGAACAAGTCGATGATTCCATAATACAAACTAAGTGTAAAAGTAAGTAGGTCCCGTTATAAAAAGTTGTAGGGTATTGTGAGTAATTAGTCGGCCGAACTTTCCAGACGTTTCGATCGCAGCTGCGTGAGCGCGCGCGCACGCATTGAGCGAAGACAAAGGATCACGCGGTCGGTTACTGATAACGCGTGATCTACCTGTGGCTCACAACCACGAGTGAGCGAGTGGGAATCAGGTTTGCCGGACCTACGGTATTTATATTGTTTTCATTTATTTTGTCATTTAGAATGTCTGAAACAGAATTTAAGGATTTAACTAAGAAACGTAGCACGATTAAAGGGAGGATTACGTATTTTAAAAACTATTTGAATGATTTTCAGAACTTTAAGAATGTAACACAAAACCACGTTAAGGAATTATGTTTACGATTATCAAAGTTTGAGGTTTTATTTAACGATTTTGATACAATTCAGAGTAGAATAGAAGTTTTATCGGATGATAGTGATGTGCAACTTGTTGAACGTTCTGAAATGGAAAATCAGTTTTATTCTTTGATTACCTTAGCTCAAGAAACAGCACAGCTGAATCAAAACCAGTTTAGTGACGCTGATGATAATTTGTCAAAAAATAAAGTAAATTCGTGTAGTTATGATAACGTAAATGTTAAGTTACCTTTGATTCAGCTGCCTGTTTTCGATGGAGATTATAAGCAAGTGGCTCGAGTTCCGAGACACTTTTAAATCGTTGATAAGTACACAATAATACAAAATTAAGTGGTATCAATAAATTGCATTATTTGCGTTCATCATTACAGGGTAGTGTTTCAGTTGTTATCAAATCTTTGGAATTTTCTAATGATAATTATGATGTTGTTTGGCAACTTTTATGTGAAAGATTTGATAACAAAGGCCAACTTATGACTAATCACTTTCAGGGTTTATTAAGTATTGAATCATTGCCTAAGGAATCCGATAACTTACTTAGAAACTTAGTAGATCACATCACAAAGCATTTAAAAGCGCTTCACACATTAGGGGAGCCCACTGATAACTGGGATTCATTCATTGTTAATATATTCGCACATAAATTAGATTCGGTGACATTGCGTAAATGGGAAGAAATCAAAGTTCGTCAGCGTTCACCCACCTTACAGGAGTTTAGGGAGTTTTTGCGAAAAAGGGCTGACGTTTTAGAATCCTTACACCGAACCAGCTCTCCATCTAAAAAACCTGAAACAAACAAAAGATTAGATAAACAACAAAAATCATTTGTGGCTTCTGCTCCTGTATCAGGTACTCAGAATGCCTCAAAAATAAAATGTTTATTGTGTAGTGGTGAACATCGTATTTATGCATGTAAGAAGTTTCTTGATATGTCTCCTGAATTACGTTACACTGAAGTTTTAAGGTTTAAGTTGTGTGCGAATTGTTTTCGCGGGGGTCATTTTGCAAGTAAATGTCGATTTGGCCCATGTCGAGAATGCGGTCGTAGACATTATACACTGTTACATAAGTCTAAGCCAGTTACGGCAAGTAATGTTGCTCAAATCAATGAAGTTAGTAAGGTAACGAACACTAACGATCCAAATAATGATAGCAAGAATGCACATTCAGTTTCATTATCCTCTTGGGTACCAAGTCAGGTCTTGTTATCAACAGCAGTTGTCAAAATCGTGGATGAGAAATCGAATCTGTGCCATGAAGTACGGGCCTTGTTAGATTCAGGTAGTCAGTCAACTTTTATAACTAGTTCATCACAGAACAGGTTAGGCCTTTTGAGTCAAAGGGTACCATCGGTTAATGTAACAGGCATTAACAACATGTGTTTCAAGACAATGGAAAGGTGTACAATTACACTGAAACTTAAACAGTTTACAAAGAAAATAAACTGTTTAACAATAGATCAAATTTCTAAAAAAATAGTTCCTGAGGAAGTGGATATCACAAGCTTTGATATTCCACAAAACATACAATTGGCAGATCCGACATTTTATCGTCCCTCTCAAGTTGAGTTATTACTAGGGGCAGACGTTTTTTGGGATCTGATTATAGCGGGTCAAATAAAGCTCGGACACAACAAACCAATGTTAAACAATTCATCATTAGGATGGTTAGTGGTTGGTCCGACAATGTGTGCCAGTTACGACAAAGGTAACAACATAAACTGTAATTTTAGTAACGAAATAAGAAATCAGTTACGTAAGTTTTGGGAGCTTGAGGATTTACCCCCTAAGTTACCCTGGAATCAAGAAGAAACGTTGTGCGAAGAGCATTTTGTAAGAAATATTCAACGATTAAATAACGGTAAATTTTGCGTGAGTTTGCCGTTGAAGGGTGACCCACTGGATTTAGGTGATTCATTTTTAAAATCATTTAAGCGGTTAATCCAATTGGAGAAACGTTTCCGACGGCAACCTCATGTCAAACAACAATACAGTGAATTTATTCAAGAATATAAAGGCTTGGGTCATTTGTCAGAGATTGAGAAACCTGAAGTGGCGAATTATTTACCTCACCATCCAGTTTTACGGGATAAAAAGAAACAACAAAATGCCGTGTTGTTTTTGATACTTCGGCAAAAACTGCTTCAAGTCTTTCACTTAACGATATTTTAATGGTAGGGCCTACCATTCAGGAAGACATCTTTTCAATTCTGGTTCGCTTTCATCAGCATAGGTTTGTATTAACAGGAGATGTTGAAAAAATGTATCGTCAAATCGTTGTCGATGAAAAGCATATTACATATAGATATTTACAGGTGATCCTTTGGAGAAATAATGAAAACGAACCGCTGCAATACTTACAGTTAAATACAGTCACGTACGGAACTTCTGCGGTATCATTTTTAAATGTCAGATGCTTATTCGAATTGGCTGCTTCTTGTGATGATGAAATCATAAGTGATATATGATAAAACACGATTTTTACGTTGACGATCTGTGTACTGGTCATCAGGATCCTGAAAAATTAAAATACATATTTAAATCAATAAAAAACACATTAAATACAGCTCAAATGAATCTACGTAAAATTAAATCTAATTGTACTTACCTCTTTAATGGTGATAAAATGTTTCACGAACAAAGCAATATTGAATTTAATAAAAAATGTAGCACTCTAGGAATAAAGTGGAACCCGTCAACGGACAAATTAATGATAAATTTACCTGATTCCAAACAACAAAACAATGAAACTAATAAGTGCACGAAGCGTAGCATTTTATCTCTTGTAGCCGGTATATTTGACCCCCTCGGGGTTTTTAGTGTCTGCACAATATTATTGAAGCATTTATTACAAGAACTTTGGTCATTAAAATTACACTGGGATG
This sequence comes from Atethmia centrago, assembly GCA_905333075.3. Taxonomy (NCBI): domain Eukaryota; kingdom Metazoa; phylum Arthropoda; class Insecta; order Lepidoptera; family Noctuidae; genus Atethmia; species Atethmia centrago. The sequence continues at coordinate 5,498,628 of HG995367.1, read as the reverse complement.
GTGACGTACCTATCAATATAAGAAACTTATGGCAAAAAAAATATAAAGGTTTTCGTACACTGGACTTATTCGAAATTGAACGTTATGGTATGTGTGGTAACCCAAACCACATAGAAATTTATGTATTTTGCGATGCATCTTTAAAGGCGTATGCCGCTTGTATATACATTCGCAGTATCGATGATAACGGTGTAGTTTCTGTCAAGCTCCTATGCGCTAAAGCTAAGGTGTCTCTAACCTCTAAAGGCAATTACGATACCTAGATTAGAATTATGTGGTGCCCTACTCGGGAGTCGTCTTTGTGACAAGGTCACGAAAGCTTTACGTTGTAATGTTAATAGGTATGTATGGCCGGGAGATTTGGACTGATTCACAAATAGTATTGTCATGGTTGAAGACAACTACACCTACGAAATTAAAAACTTTTGTTTTGAATCGTATCTCAGAAATTACCGATCTGTCTCGTCGTGGAGTATGGAGATACGTTCCGTCTGCTATGAACCTGGCAGACCTAGCATCAAGAGGTCTGGTACCGGAAGATTTGCCTGATGCCAAGTTATGGTGGAATGGGCCTTCCTTCCTGCTCCGCGATGAAACAGATTTGCCTTCTCAGTCGTTTAAGTAGATTTACCAGAAATTAAGGTAGTAACCGTAACATTAAAGCAACCTGACTATCGACATAGAAAGATTTTCTAAGCTTCATACATAATTGTAGAAATTCTAATAATAAGATGCAAGGTGCATTAACAGTAATGGAATTGCAAACAGCTGACATCAAGTTAATTTCCCTTGCACAATTAAGTTCATTTGAAAATGAAGTAAATTCTTTAAAAAAGGGCAAGGACATTAAGTCAAAAATTCTAAGTTTAAATCCCTATCTCGATGCAGATGGTGTTATGCTCGTGGGAGGCAGGTTGGATAATTCTACATATGATTACAATAAAAAACATCCCGTGATTGTTGATTCAAGACATAACTTAACGAAACTTTTATTTGAACATTATCATTTACAGTTATCGCATGCAGGCCCGCAGCTACGCATTTCAAGCATACGTGAAATGTATTGGCCAGAAGGAGGAAGACATGTAGCACGGCAGACTTACCAAAAATGTGTAACATGTAGACGCGTGAAGGGAGAAGTTGCTGGCCAGATCATGGGAGGTTTACCATCTCAGCATATAACACCAGGGTATCCATTTCAGATTGTAGGAACAGATTATGCTGGTCCCTTTTATATTATAAATAAAAGGGGCCGCGGTGCAAGATTGTTTAAAGCATATTTATGTTTATTCATATGTTTTAAAACAAAAACAGTTCATTTAGAACTTGCGGGTGATTTAAGCACTGAAAGTTTCATTCTAGCATTTAGACGATTTATTTCAAGAAGAGGAAAACCTCTCGAGATTTTTTCCGATAATGGAAGAAATTTTGTAGGGGCTAGTACAGAGTTAGGAAAAATCCTTACCAAATTAAGTGATTCTGTATCAGACAATTTTTCTAGTGAAGGTATACAATTCAGATTCTCACCCGCTTACTCACCAAACTACGGTGGGCTTTATGAAGCCGCTATAAAATCGGCTAAGTTTCACATTAAACGCATTGTGGGAAATATACACTTAACGGCTGAAGAACTTGTCACTGTGTTTGTCCAGGTCGAGGCAATATTAAATTCTCGACCTCTCTATCCAATGTCATCCGATCCTCATGACCTTTCCCCATTGTCCCCAGGGCACTTCCTCATCGGAAGACCACTGACGTCACTGCCAGCTCCAGATTTACGGGAAGTCAAGACCCACCTACTGCATCGCTTCGCCAAAATAGAGCAAATGCATCAACACTTTTGGTCACGGTGGAGCCGTGAATACATTTGCGAGCTTCAACAGCGCACAAAATGGCTTATAAAAAGGCCTAACATGCAACCGGGACAACTTGTGCTGATTAAGGAAGAGCACAGTCCACCACTCAAATGGCCGCTTGGTAGGATCAAGCAATTCTATCCTGGGACAGACGGCTGCAGCAGGGTTGCGGACGTGGAAACCACAAAGGGAACCATTCGTCGCGCAATCACCAGACTATGACCTCTTCTGGACGAGGACAATGAAGAGCTTGAAGCCCCCTAGGCCAAGGGCCGGGAGATTTTTGCCGCCGATACAGGGTACGCCGTGTGGGCGGGGCAGCGAGCGCCGTGCCAACGACGCACGCGACCGCTGGTAGATACCCTCCAGGCTGCGCGAAGCGCACACGTACTACTAAATATACATATCTGCATCATAAGTTAAATCAAGTTGTAGAACCTTAGAATACAGTTCTCGTTTGTACCAAAAAACAGTACCAAAATTCGTTTCACTGAAGAAGCACTTCTACAAAAACCCAACACCCTCAACCATCCCGCCTCCTCCTTCGCGAGTATTACTGCTTCGCAGAAGGAGGTGACGGCTGCCCATGCCCTCTCGCTCCGTACCATGGCCAGATGCGAGAGATCTCTGCCGCCGATCGCCTCCACGAGGACACGGCGGTGCTCCGCCCAAGCCGGGCAGACCTCCACCGTGTCCTCCGGGCGATACACACAGTAGTGACACCCGGGCGTTTTCTCCCGCCTTATCCGACACATGAACCTCCCGAAGGTGCCGTGTTCGGTGAGGACCTGCGTCAGGCGGAAGGTGAGGACAACGAGACGCCTCTCTAGCCATTCCTCAAAGAGGGGACTTATCGCCGCAATTGTGGTGTGCACAGCACTGTGTTGCGATAACCGTACTCTCCATGTCGCCATGAATTCGTGATACTAACGATACAAAGAAACGATATAAGATTGGCTGGTAGAAAATGCCTACAGCATTAAGTCCGCCTCTGTACATTAGTGTGCTTAAAGTATTAAATAAATAAATACACGGTTATCTTAGGAGGGCCTTCATTTATGAATGCCATTTGAAGTCTATCGTACGATTAGTCCGGTTTCAGGCGACACTTGAATTCGTAAAAAGTCAAAGCGCGAAAATGTTCCCGCCGCAGATCCATTTTTAACCCCCGATGCAAAAACGACAGGGTGTTATAAGTTTGACGTGTCTGTCTGTTTGTGTATGTGTGTGTGTGTGTTTATGTGTCTGTCTGTGGCATCGTAGCTCCCGAATGCATAGACCGATTTTGATTTTGTTTTTTTCGTTTGAAAGGTGACTTAATCGAGAGTGTTCTTAGCTATGGTTCAAGAAAATCAGTTTAGTCGTTTGAAGATTATCAGCTCTTTTCTATACTCCATTTATAATAGCATTAGACAAAAGTTAGAAAAGGTTATTTTGCATGCACACTTTGTAACAAAAGTACATTAAACAACAAGTTTAATGTACTTTTGTCAAAGTTACGATAGACGCCAAATTTATTAAAATCTGTATATACACCAGCTTCTACACTTAATTGTAATCATTTTAACTATTTATCTTATGAAATTAGGTGGCTTTCATTTAGATATATTATTTAATTCCAATTTAAAATTACAGTGTCAATGATAAAAACCTAAAAGGGTTGAATAATACCGGAACGTTTTAAGTTTCACTATAATTCTACCAAATCTAAAATGTTACCTAATTCCTACATAAGCTGTGACAGCCGGGTTTTTCTAATTTTACCGGTTTATGTCGTCAGTGAAATTGACGTAAACTGTGATTGTCATTTCAATAGTGTCATTCACGTGTGAATTCTTTTTGAATGCTAACATACGCCTTGTTTTTTGTTGTTGCCGAATTTTCGTTAATAGTTGTTGTTTTTTACTGTTTTTCCTTTGTTATTATTTTGTTATCGTTATTATTGTTGTTATTGGGTCGTTTGTATAACACGTTACGTTTTGTTGAGCTATGGGTGATCCCGGTGCGGGCCCGAGTGGCTTACAGCATAACATACGTTCTGAGTCTGACCAAAGCCAACGGCGAAAAAAACGTGGCCCGAAAGTTTACCAAGCCGAGACAATAATGTCTCCCAAGAAAAAGAGAATGAAGCAAATTGCACTTCGAGCTGTAGAAAAGCAAACAATAATAAACATTTTTAAGCAATTTAAGGAGTCCTGGCCTGCAGGTACTCCTCGTTATAAGACTGAGATGGTAAAGAAAACAGCAGAAATTGCCGGTAAGGATGATTCATCAAATTATTACTATAAAAATATTTGAAAGTAACATGCATTGTATTATAACATGTGTTTTCTTATTTATAGGCGTATCTCGGGCTACTGTATACAATATACTTAAAGAGTACAACACAAAAAGTCACTTGCAATCTCCCCCTCGTCAACGGCAGCACATGAAACGTTATGATTTTGATGATATGACATTAAGTGGAATACGCAGGAAAATTGCCCGAGTTACCCACCTTGAATAAGATACTGGAAGCAGTAAACAGTGACGAGTCTCTGCCAGATTTTAAGAGGAGCACTCTGTATAAAATAATTAAAGAAACATTAAAGTTCACCTATATCAAACAGAGCAGAAAAAGTGCACTCTTAGACAAGTAGAAGATCGTCCTATAGAGTGTAAATATCTTCATGAAATAAAAAGTCTAAGGAATGAAGGAAGAAAAATATACTATTTAGACGAGACTTGGTTAAATGAAGGTACAATGCTTCTAATATTTCTTAACAATTTTTATGCACCGAGTAGTGTATGAAATCCAGCATTGCATAACATTTTGATTTAAGTATTATGATTTATTGTATAGTTAAATAAGAGGAAAGGACAACATAATTTCATAGATGTGTTTTGTAAATATTGTATTAAAATTCTCTCTTCTCTTTTCGTCTTAAATCTTTTAACACACATACAGGTCACACGAAAAGCTCAATATGGCAAGACACCACATATGTTGACTGTCCTCACCATTTACAAATGAACACCCCGTTGTCACTGACTATTCATTATGTAATATTTTTGTATTACGAATTAACACATGCAAAGCGAACTATTAACGTTAGAAATATTGTTGCTACTTTATTAAAGTATATATAAGACCTATTTCCAACAGTGAAAATATATAGGGGGTACCGAATAATTGACTTGTATAAATTGTATTTCACAGGATCAACTGAAGGGTTTTTAATGGATGCTGCATTAATATTTGATGCAAAGAAAGGAGATGGAGATTACCACTCCGAAATGGACGCCTTCAACATTGAATAGTGGTTCAAGTTAATTTTGACCAAAGTTGAGAGTGGCTCTGTAATTGTCATGGACAATGCGCCATACCACTCACGGAAACTGGAGAAGCTGCCAACTACAGCCACACGAAAGATATACAGGAGTGGTTAAAAAACAAAAATATTCCTTTTGAGGAAAAAGACCTTAGGGCTACTTTATTAGAAAAAGTAAAACAACAAAAACATTTATACCAAAAGTTTGTTGTAGATGAGATGGCTAGAGAGAAGGGTATTTCAGTATTGCGCCTCCCACCCTACCACTGCGAGCTCAACCCTATATAATTAATAAGGGCTCAAATGAAGGGGTATGTGGCCCAACATAATAAAACATTCAAATTAGACGAAGTGAAACGATTACTCCCACAAGCTCTGGATACTATTACCCCAGAACGATGGCAGTCTTGCGTTGCTCATGCAATTAAAGAAGAGGAAAGGTTTTGCCAACTTGATGGCATAATGGATAAAGTGGTCGAAAAATTTATTATTAATGTTGGTGAAACTTCTTCATCTTCATCATCTGATGGTAGTGATTAAATTAGATGAAGAAGACGGAGAAGTTTCACCAAAGTTTCACAACTAACATAAAAGTCTTTTTTTTAACAACCTATAACACGTTCTGTGTTGTAGGTTGTTAAAACAAGACTTATTTCCTTTAATCTTAATTAAATTTAAATCTTCATGTGATTGGTTGTTTCATTGATTTGTTTTGTTGTAAGTGTGTAATGTGTCATGAAGATGTTATTATCAATAAAACAAACCGAATTGTAAAAACAATATACTTTTATTTCCTCTATCTAAGTATTCAGTTCTAATTTTAATTAAAATTGTTTTAACTTGGAAATAAAATGTTTTGCTCTCCTGCTTCTACGAACGAGCCTCTTTTTTCTAATGCTAGAATAAATGGAGTATAGTTGATATTTAACTCGCTCACTAACTTACAGCGCAGGCATGTTTGGGCTCATTGTACTGGTCTCAATAAATAGGTTATAGCTAGATGGTGATCAGGGTCTGATGATGGAGAAGGAAAGAGAAATGAGGGTAAATTAGTAAGTAGCTTCACTTTGGGAAAAATAACTACAGGGGCGCAGATTTCAGTGAAGTACGTCTCGATGGCGGCGTGTCTGACCTACTAGTAATATATAAAGTTTAAAAAGTGGGTAATAAAAGTTAAATTTATAATTAAAAAAACCCCCGACACTAACAAAAACATCTAAAAAGTAAAAAAATAATACGTATTGGGCCCTTTCAGTTTTATATAAATTTAGGTAATAGTTTGAGCCAAGCCTCGTCTAGTCAGGGGACGGACTCTTAGAAATACATTCCATTTATATTTTATGGGAAACACTCAGACACTCTCTACAAATTCTAAGAATCATGGAATAACAATACACACTAGGGTCTTACACCCATTTTTGAAGAGTGTCTTAATTAAATTCTATAGTGCTAATATGCCCCAAAAAAATCACAACATTTTTATTCAATCGATAAGTGCCATAAAAATGCATTTAAATTTTACATTTTCAAATTTCGCGCGTAGTTTGACGAAAACGCTGGTCGCAGTGGACGCCATGTTGCTCTGTGGTTATGACGTCACTTGGCTAGTTAACAAATGCGCTGATCTATTATCTAACTATCAGTTGACAGTTGACACGTTTTAGTTTACTTAGCGGTATGACGTAATAACATGGCGGCTACTATTTCATGGTGTTTTTTAACTGATTAGAAAAACTGAAAACGTTGAATTGAATTTTAAAATTTATTTTGTTATTTTATGAACTAAAAGTAACATTTTCCGACTCCTTTTTGCCTAAACTATCTCAATAATCTATTTATAGATTTTTTCCCGTATATAGTAAAATACCCTATTGCCGCCATTAACAGCCACATCTGGTTATCGTAAATGTGGACCCAGACCCAACCCTTATAGTCAATAGAGAAACAATTAAGAAATAAACAAAAAGCGTTTTAAGACGGTGGTACAAAAAACAAGGGCCCTGGCTGCGTGTGAGCGTGCGGAGTTTTAGGAGATGGAAATAATAACGAAAAGGGTAGGGCTGATGAGAGTCAGTGTTCAGCCCCGGGAGGATAAGGACATGCTAGCCTAGGAGTTAAGTTAGGGAGTTCGATTAAGACTACGACAAGGAACGGTCCAGTTTAGCTAGGCTAGGAGAGTTAGAACTTGGTCAGTAATAATGAGACTATGTCTCTTTGGAGAGATCGCGATAGCGAGGGTACTAATACGTTAAATTGTATTAATAGGTGTAGTTTTCTTCGTTATTAGTTCTTCTAATACGTTAAATTGTATTAATAAGTGTAGGTTTAGACTAGGTTATATTAGTCCGTAGTATAATGTAAGTTGTGTGTAAGGCGCGTGAATATCAGTGAGTGTATCTGTGAACGTTTGGGTGAGTGTTTACTATTCTATTCCTCCTTATTCCTTTCTATGACGATCGAGGTATCCTACACCAGCGTTTGGTTCTAAGGACTCGGAAAAAGCCTTCCATGAAGTGTGACATTTACCAAGAGACGGTAGACGACTACTCTACCAACAGACTATAGACGACCACAACCAAAACATGACACTTACGGCAGTCACACCGCTTATGGATGGCTGAACCGAATTAATACTTGCAACTCGTTAGGGCCAATTTGAGCTATAATGCTATTTTGTAGTTGTCTACGAACACAAACTAACCAAGTGCTAGTGATGGTTACCTTACCCCTATGGACTGACTAACTTCAGGATATTTTGCATTGCTCTTGATGTATGCACACTTCGCGCGAAAGGGGCTTCACAAAGGCTTCACAAAGTTCTCCTAAACTGGATTGATAGTTAAGCTAAGGAACGCTAGGAATTGTGTCTTGTTAAATCACATCCGGCTTTCGGGCCTCTCACAAATTATTATTAGCGAGACACGACATTTGGGTGCCGAGATAGAAACGCTCCGTTGCTCGACACAGTCGCACGGTTGCCGATTACATTGAAAGCATCCTCTAAATGGGGAAGATTAAGGAAGTGAGAAGTGACGATTTGGAATAACCACTTCGGGGTATAGCAGGAGCAATCGTAAAGAATTCTACAGACTACCGACTGATGATGCGGTACGCTTGTGCAAGTTATGTATTGTCTTAGTAACGGGTGAATAGGCCGTTATAAGGGGTCCATTACATTAGTACACGCCCAGTGATTACTGGAACGTGTCTCGCTCAATGAGAGTTGAACTTCGCAGTACTCTGCCTTAGGATTGAGTAAGACATGAGTAGAGATTAGGGAATGTGGCTTGTTAGAATTGTAGCAGTGTCCTCAGTGGTCCTATGTATATATACATGTACGACGTTGTCAGCTGCTGTAAAGCAGCCCCACGTCACTTGGGGTGAGCCTATAGTTTATTGTAAAGAAATCCACTAACGTAACTTGGAGTAATATAGTCGTATACTACGCAAGCTTTACGTGTCATTTACCTACCCTTTTATATTACTGACATGTCTTCTAACTTTCATAATCAAAAGTAAAGTATATAAATTAGATTTCTTTCCATAATGTTCTTAACTATGAGTTCCCCACCTTATTTTATATTGACATTGTTTACTTGAAACTCCTCCTTGTCCTTACTATTCAAGACGAGACAAGGCAATTTACTCGTAAGACTACGGAAAGATACGGACGTTGGAGTCTAAGCAAGTTAAGTTAGGAGGCTTGGTATCCTTCTGCGAAACAGTCATGTCATAAAAGGAGGCTGCGGAAGGAGAGCGGAAGATCTCTTCCACTCACCCTGCCCGCAACAGGCGTACCGGGCGTCGGCGGAGGGCGGACAACGCCCTCTTCCAGCCCCACTAAATGGGTCCAGGGGCGACGGACTCGGGGATATCCGTCGCCCCCCACATAGCAGGAGCCGAGGTGGCGGCGCGTAGTGTTCCACGCGTGCCCCTATTGGACGTCGCGGGGGGAGTTTTACACCTCACTTTCCCCGCGAGCTTGAGGTGGTCCGCAATAGCGGGCCGGCACCAGCCGGGGATCGCGGAAGTCGCACTAGATGCCGTGATCCCCGGTGCAAGTGTGGGAGGGGAACACCGGGGTGGTTTTTAGTCAGTAAGAGTCTGACAGACCCCTCCGCCTGCTCCAGAGCGGAGGACATCCATGATTTTCCACGACGGAACATAAAAAAAAAAGGAGGCTTGATGAATATCAAGGGCCATGTCCGAGTGGGCTGTTGCAAGATAGCGATTGTTAGTTACTGAGTTAGTTATATGGATTAAAGCCCAGATTAGACTAATTTAGTACTTAATGTTGTGTGTGTGTGTTTGGTGGAGCGACTGGATTAGTCTTTCATTATAATAATTGTCCTAGTCTGATAGTGTAGTACTTGTAACTAAACAAACAGAGACGTGTTGCTGGGGAATTTGTTGCGTCACTTCTTCTCCCCAGCCCAAACACTAGGAAGTGATGAAGAGTGGGCGTTTTGGGGCTGTCTATAGACCTTTAAGAGAGTTGATCGACAGCTCTATTAATGAATAATTCTTGAGTTTCGATTTTCAACTTCCTATTCCTTGCCGGGTTTTCAACTAATAAGAAATGACCGCGCGCGTAGTGGTGGTGGCGGTGTTGCCATATACCTTCGTACACATATTCCTTTTTCTATTGTCGATGTGTCTGCACAACCTCCACCACAGAACGCGGGTGAGCATCTCTTTTTGGAATTAAACCTGAATCATGTGAAAGTCCTTCTAGGTGTGTATTATACCCCTTCCTCACGCATAAATTTCTTTTCCTCTTTTGAAAAGATCCTTGAAAACCTAACACCCTCTTACAGTCATACAATCATCATGGGGGATTTCAATACTTGTTTATTAAAATTCGATTCCCGGTCTTCTTCTCTTCGATCAATAGCTCAGTCGTCGAATTTATCAATTCTTCTTTTAAGTGCCACACACCATTTTCCCAACTGTAATCCCTCACTTTTGGACCTTGTCATTGTTTCCTCTTCTCAACATGTTAGCAAGCATGGTCAATGCCCAGCTGACATGTTTTCTTACCATGACCTATTAATCCTCTCCTACAAAATTCGCCCACCTAAGGCTAAACCTAAAATTCTCCTGCAGCGCAACTTTAGTGGCATGATTACAGATGATCTCAGAAGAGATGCTAACAGCATTGAATGGTCTCCTCTAATCAATGCTGAGTCGATTGACGATAAAGTCAACCTGCTGACGGACAAATGCGTGCTGTAAAAATTAAACATCTTCCGGCACCATGGCTTACAGACGATATTAGAAGTATTATGCACAGGAAGGCTGTAACCAAAACTAAATTTAAGTGTCGGCCCTCTCTGTCGAACCGGGAGATCCTTGTGGATGCTCGAAATCGCTGCAATAAGGTGTGTAGAAATGCCCAACGCCGACATATCCACACCTCAGTTGAAAACGGAGATCCAGCTAAAGTCTGGAAATTTCTTAAATCCTTGGGAGTTGGAAAAACGCGCCAAGAATCGATTCCTAAAAACTTAGATATTGATCTACTGAATCAACACTTCTCATCTTCGTCCCACTGTAACGGGACCATGAAGGCAGCTACAATAAACTATCTTTCAAATCTTCCAACTCCGGACCATCTCCCATTTATTTTTAGTCAATTTTCTAATTGTGATGTTATGAAGAGCGTAGTTTCAATCACATCTAACGCAGTTGGTAGTGATTGTGTAAGTCGGAAAATGATACTCCCTGTCCTCGACGAAATCCTTCCTATCCTATGTTATATCTTAAACTACTCTATATACTACGGTGTTTTTCCATCGATGTGGAAAGAGGCAAAAATCACTCCTTTACCCAAAAAATCTAATCCTACTTCCTTTTCCGAATACCGTCCTATCTCCATCCTGCCTTTCCTCTCCAAAGTCCTAGAACGACTTGTCCACAATCAGCTTAGTGATTTTCTTTGTAAGAATAGCCTGCTGAATCCGTTCCAATCCGGTTTTCGTCCTGGTCATAGCACCACTACAGCTTTAGTTAGCGTCACTGATGACATACGGTTAGGCATGGAAGGAGGAAATCTGACGGTTCTTTGCTTGCTGGATTTTAGTAACGCATTTAATACTGTCGATTTCGATATCCTGCTTGGCATGCTTCGCTCGCTTAATATATCTCCAACGGTGATTGACTGATTTCGTAGTTACCTGTATGGTCGCCGGCAACGTATATGCATAGAAGAGTCTTGCTCTTCTTGGTGTTATACTTCTGCCGGTGTACCCCAGGGTGGCGTTTTATCTCCTTTACTCTTCGCAATATTTATAAACTCAATTTCTAAAAAACTTCTTTCTTCCTACCACCTTTATGCAGATGATTTACAAATATATAAACAAGCTACCCCTGCAGATTTGGTTGATGCAATTAATATTGTAAACAAGGATTTGGGTTCAATTTGTGAATGGAGTGAGGCACATGGGTTGCAGGTTAATCCATCGAAGACTCAGGTCATTGTTGTTGGCAGCTCAAGGTTGACCCCCAAGATAAACTGGTCACAACTTCCCCGAGTTCAATTTAACGGAACTGCTATTCCAGTAAGCGAAAAGGTTAAGAACCTTGGAGTTTGGCTCGACAAACATCTTTCTTGGGGTCCCCAGCTACAGGACGTAAGTCGCAAAATTTTTGCATCTGGTAAGTCCCTGAGACGATTGCGGAACTTTCTTCCAACTGCCACTAAAACTGCGCTTGCACAATCCCTTTTACTTCCCATCCTTGACTACGCTGATGTCAGTTATCTCGATCTCACTGAGGCACAACTAGATAAACTTGAGCGACTTCAAAACTTTTGCATAAGATTTATATTTGGCTTGCGCAAGTATGATCATATTTCTGAATATCGTACAAAACTCAAGTGGCTTCCCATACGTCTTCGCCGGAATGCTCATATCTTATTTCAGCTATACAGTATTCTGTTCAATCCTACAACCCCCTCTTATCTTAAAGAACGTTTCAAGTTCCTTCATGACACACATAATAGATACCTGAGGTCATCGGAAAACTTAAGACTAGAGATGCCGATGCATTCCACCAGCTTTTATGACAAATCTTTTACAGTTCAAGCAGTACGGTTATGGAATGCCTTACCCGTGTCGATAAGGCGTGCACAAACTTTGTCCACTTTTAAAATTCAGGTAAAAAAACACTTTCTCTCTCCCTAAACATCATCATTACTTATAGTTATATAGTTCTTGATCTTGTTTCATGTTTATGGCATATATATATATATATATGTATGTATGTATGTATGTATGTATGATATATGTTATGTATAGTATATGCTTTATGTATTATAAGTATTTATTGTATATGTAACTGGTACACCACTGACTACCTGCAGTATTGTCTCTCCTCCCCCTTTAATCCATCCAAAGGTTGTCTGTAAAAGATCGCTTTTAGCGATAAGACCGCCCATTGTGTCACCCCTTGTAAAATTTCAACATTTGTATCTGTAATTTTTATGGTGTACATAATAAAGAGTATTCTATTCTATTCTATTCTATTCAACTCTTATTATCTAGTAATTCTTGAATGTTGTATTCTGTATCTCAGACCAATAATTCGGTTAGACTGACATGAACACGTGTCTTGCAAATATGCTTGTTGTGTAAAGGGTGAACTATCAGGGGTTTGGGTGACCACATCTATCTCATCAAGTCCAAGGACTAGGGGCCATGTCTCCTTTAGAGCATGATGCCGACGCAATGCCGCTAGAACTAGCCGCCCGTTGTTAGACAAGGACGGTCCACACTGCTAGGGACTATGTCTCCAAAAGAGCATGATGCCGATGTAAAGCCGCTGAAAAGCCGCTTGCGTCAGTTTATATGAATTCCTAAATCTGATTAACTATGAATTCTTCCATAACTATGAATTCCTAAATCTTATTTACTATTTCTTTTAATCCTTTCCTTGCTCTATTTGGACAAGGTGTTGGATTTTTTCATATTTGGAATTCATTTAATCTCTGTCGGTGGGAGAGTGTCCAGTCTGGAGACGAGCTCTACAGAGTCGCACGGAGGAGGAGTGCAACCCTTCCTCCAAAAGGAGGAACCGACCTAAACAGTCATATTAACAGAATTAGGAAAAAACTAAAATTTTATCAAGGTAATTTAGGAACAGTCACACCTGGTACATGGGCGATACTTGCAAACATTTTAAGTAAAGTAGGATAGTTATTTTTTTCGATTCACAAATAGTTCGAATTTCGGTGAAGTGAGCGTGGGGTGAGCTGTTAGTGTCATCCCACCCAGTGCCCCTAGCATTGGGATTGGGTGGGATGATTGCCTTTGATTTTAATAATATTTTTTTCATGGTAATTCCATTGAAAATGTTATATTTTTACTATTTAGAGGGTTTCTAAATAAAATAGCAAAACAGAGATTCAGTGGGAAACTCAATTGTATTTTTTCCCTTATATAACCTCTGGGTTCAAAAGTCAAAGTCAAAGTTTTTATTAATGGGATTTTAGGTGATAAAACAGGGTCTTAAAATATTTTATAGTACCTCAGAAATCTATCCATTAAGGCATGCATTGTTAAATTACAATATTAAAAATTAAGTTAAACATTACATGAAAAATATAAATACATAAAATGGTCAGTCACATGAAATTTTGTCAACTAGGAATTCGTCAATGGTATAATAGCATTTGTCTATTAAAAAAATATTTAGTTTACGTTTAAATTGTGTCAAGTTTAAATCTTTTATGTCATTTGGTAGCATTAAAAATTTTTGGAGCCATGCAAAGTATGCTCTTGTGCATAAGGGCGGTTTTTGAACTTCTTAGGCATAATTCATGTCTATATGTTGGTCTTATGGATCGATAGCTTTTTTCGGAAGCTTTTTTAAATTAACCACTTTTTTTCTATACAAAGCGGTCTCATATATATATATACATATATGTATAATACTAACATTACCTTGTCTGTCAAGGTAATGTTAGTATTTTTAAGGCGATAAAAAGCGGTTAGCAAGTTTCTGTTGATTTAAGATTGCACATGGACCTTAAGCATCTCTTTTGCGCCTTAAAAATTTCAAGTTTTGCACAAGAATTCGCCCAGAAATTTACTCCGTAACGTAATAATGAATCTACTTAGCCATAATACGCGGTAACGACAGCCGCCTGATTTACTATTTTGCTGAGTTTATAAAGAGCATCTTGCCGATGCTCTTTATAATCTCTTTAACCTGGACAATTTTGTAATTAGGATCGATGAATGTTCTTTCCACGTCAGTTTAGAGTCTATTGTCAATCCTAAAAGTTTTGTATGTCCTACTTCTTCAATTGTATAATTATTAAAAGATAGATTGATGTCAGAAGTGATAATTCTTTGTCGAAACTGCATAATTTTAGTTTTATTTAAATTAAGAGTTAAATTATTTTAATGTCACTTTCATAGTTTCTATATAAAGATTCATGCCTGATAATTAAAGTGCTGTCATTGGCAAAAAGAACCATAGGAAAAGTGACGTGTTATGGAAAGTCATTTATATACACTAAAAACAATAGTGGGCCCAATACGCTGCCTTGTGGCACGCCAAATGTGATTTTACGTTATCCTGAAATGTATTTATATTCTTTTTTATCCGTTTTGCATATTCGTCTAACTTCCGTACGTGATCTTTTGTCAAGGTAGGATTTTATCAGAGAAAGTGCGGTTCCCCTTATTCCGTATGCACTTAGTTTTCCTAACAAAATATTATGATCGACTAGATCAAAGGCTTTCGTCATGTCCATAAATATAGCGCTAGTGGGAATTCTTTGATCGATATCTGGCATTATAATATAAAGAAAGTTATAGATAGCCAAGTTTATGGATTTGTTTTTCCTATAAAGCCTTTCTGTTCCTTCACTAAAATGTTGTGTTTGGTGAAGAAGGAATACATACAGTTATAAATAATTTTCTCAAATATTTTGATATTACCGGTATAAGCGCAATTGATCGGTAGTTATTAATGTCAGTATTAACACCTTTTTTAAATAGACGCTTAAATATAGTGGGCTTTAGTTTATCAGGATAGATTCCAGAGCAAATACTTAAATTAATTACATGACAAATGGGACCTGATCAATGTGGAAACGAATTTTAATACTTTTGTTGAGATGTCATCATAACCTACGCTAATTTTCTTTGGGTACAATTTAAACGCTCACCAAAATAATTTTTAGACCCTAAGACTAAGTACCAAGAAAAATATATTAACTTCAAATAAAATAAACCCACTCTATACCGAGGTGCCTAAAGAACAACGTTTTAACTTCCAAAATAAATATACACTCATCAGAATAATTGTACGTGTTGTAATAATATTCTTATTGCCTATCAAAATGGATAAATGCTCACCAAATCTTGTTTCCCTGAAATAGTAAACACGAATACCGAAAATGACAGTTCTAAATAGCTTTAGCGTAATCAAATTATCTAACCTGAATCCAAAATATATTATTGTCAAACTAAAATTATAGTCGTTTCCTTTTATTTATTCCCCCCGCAAGCCGCTACCGGCACGTGACGCACAGGCCGCGGGACACAAACCCGCGCTCCTCTCTCAATCGTCTCTGTAGAGACATAAAGGTTAGCTGCGTCGTATGCGCGTGGCGTACGCGCTTTCTTTACGATGCCCGATGAAGTTTTGGCCGGGCCAAGTATTGTTGAAGCTCCTTTACTTAATTCCGAATCTGATTCAGAGCAAGGAAATAATCAATTATTACAACCGAAACGAAGACGCAAACAAGGAAGATCTTGGGTGTTTGACAACAAATTTTCAAATATTCGTGATGCCGAATCTTTTATTAAAAACGAAGGCGTGTGGTCTTTTCGAAAGGTACACAACACTGAAGAAGGTGTTAAAAGATATTATCGCTGCAATAAAGTAAAATGGCGCGGATTCCAGTGTTCGGCGGCAATTCATTTGTTATTCGATTCGTCGTCAGACGCAGTGTTATTATATCGGACGGAAGAGAATCACGACCATGATTCGTTTGAATCGCTCTCGGCACGTGGCATATCTGTGGAAACCTGTAGTGAAATAGATAAACTATTTGCACTCAAACTGAAACCAAAGGCAATTATGAATGCCTTAGCAAAAAAAGAAGGAATAAATGTACCATCTAAGATGCAATTGAAAAATTACCTGGCGAAAATTCGTCAACAAAAACGGACCGTCTACTATTAGCCTGGGAGAACTGAAAGCATGGCTTATATCGCACTCATAAAATCCCTGAAGATTTGCATGCTGCCTTTGTGGTTTCATTCGAAGTTTCTGATGATGACAAAAACCCGTACTTTCGTTTTATGTTATCAACGAAATACTTTCTGAGCCTTGCATGCAATTGTAGAATTATTCACGCTGATGCTACCTATAAATTAATTTGGCAGGGATTTCCAGTACTTATCGTTGGAACAACTGATCGTGACAGAAGCTTTCACACTTTTGCTCTAAGCGTAACATCCTCAGAACAAACTGCTGACTTTACATTTGTATTTATGGCGCTCAAGGACAGTGTCACTTCTATACACAAAGAAGATTTGACCCCAGATGTATTGATATCTGATGCTGCAAAAAGCATACAAATTGCATTCACAAAAGTTTTTGGGCCAAATGCCAAAATAAGAATGTGTTGGGCACATGCAAAAAAAAATATTCAAAAACGTGTTGAAAAATCAGTGGACAAATCATTGCACAAACAAATATTGTCTGACATAGATGCTTTACAGTGTTCATCATCTTCTGATGTCTTCGACCGTGCTTGTGAAAGTTTCTTGGCGAAGTGGAAAGGTCAACAGGAATTTATTAAATACTTTCAAGACGAATGGCTGATTATGAATCGCAATTGGTATTTAGGAGTCCTTCCAGGTACTCCGGCAACTAACAATGCACTGGAAGCATTTAATCGAACTATAAAAGACAAAAACACCTTGCGGGAGCGTCACTCATTGTCACGCTTCCTGGTGGTAGCGAAAGATATGGTGACAGAGTGGTCTAACATTTATGTCATAAATAATAAGTTCGTTTCCCAGCAACCCACCATTACTCTCAAACAATGGACTGAAGCGTACCAATGGGCTAAATTGCCTAAAAGACTACCCGTCAAACAGACAACTGATTCAGCGACATACTATAGGATTCCAGCCGGTGAGGATATGGAATGTAAAACTTTCCCAGTGAACATCGAAATGTTCACTGGGAAAGTTTCGACGATTTTAGGCAACAGTTTTTCAGTGAATGGGAAGTAATGACACCTATCAACAGCGATGATTGGCTAACCGGTAGATGTAACTGTCCTGCATTCTTAAAACAGTATATCTATATATATATAGTATTTGCTGGGTTTAGCAATAAGGCTGAAGTACGTGGAACCACCTCCTGAAGCCAGGAATTCTGTGATTGACTGATTATGTATAACTATTGTGTTCCTTATACGAGTAGTGCCATTGATAAATCTTAAGTACAAATGAATCTTATAAGTACGTATACTTACATAATTATAATTAAACGTTACTTCATTTTACATTTTGATTTTTATTTTCCTACCAGTGCAAGTGATTAATTTGATTACCTTAGTCATTTGTTGCAGTAATATTGAGAGTGAAATATTTATTTGGCTATGTTATCATATTTTAATCGAATTCATAAAACAATAAACAAGTAACATGTGATTGGGATACGCAATATATTATTTGATATTCAAAAAAATTGTACGATCAACCGTAAGCTTTTTTGCCTCGGCAAAACTGACTAAATTACAAGTCGTGAAATGAAATATTGGTAACATCTATTTAACGATAATATAAAATATTTGGTCTGAAATTAACTTTATAGGCGTTTATATGTTTTTATGACATATAATAAAAAGGAAAATAGGTTAATTTCTATAATACTTTAGGAAACACAATTTGGTGAGCATTTATCCATTCTGGCAGGTATTTCGAATTTTTTGGTAGTAAAATAGATACTTTTTTGGTAGGCGTTTAAACACAAGCCATTTTCTTTTTTAGGTAGACCTAAAAAAGAAAATTCCGACTACGCCTAATGAGATGTATCGGTTAATACAAGAGTATTATCCGATACATCTCATTAGGCATAGTCGGAGCCAAGAATATTGAACTGTTGCATAATTATATTTGGAGTCTTACAACTAACAGATTTTGAGGCTTTTGAAAGTAATTCTGCTTGCTCTACAAAGTGAATGTAAAATGCGTTCGCTATATCACTGGGGCTTGCTAACGTAGTACCATTACTACGTATTTCTGATATATATTCACGTGGAACAATATCTGTTTTCATTTATAATTTTCCATGTATCCTTCGATTTATTATTTGATGTCATTATCTTATGATTATTTTTTGCCTTTTGTGTCAATCTCATTTTTTTTTAAGTCCTGACCAAACTTAAAAATTACTCACAAAGAGTAATTTTTAAGTTTTGTCAGGTTATTACTATTAGGTTTTGCTCTTAAATGCCAAAGAAGTTATCGTTTATTTTTGCAACAACGTTTGATACCGGGTGTCAACCAATTCGGATTCCTTTTTGACTTAATCGTTTTACGAAATATGGGGAAACATAAATTATAAAACAGCTGCAATAATTCCACAAAATTATCGTACGCCACATTTGGATCAACAGATTGATAAACATCGCAAAAAGATAAAAGAATGTATGCATGTTCTGAATTTAATCAAGTTATTGTGACTGTAGTCACGCGTTGTAATATTCCATCTATTTATTGTACAAGTTTTCTTTACAGGAATCTTTAAAAATTGGGCTGTGTGATTTGACATGTTGAAGTCCATTATTTTATGATTGCATTTTCGCGGAAAATTGTGCGCAAAATTATCTATGCATGTGTTGCTTGTAACGTTACGATTGTTCGGAGGGCCAGTTGTAAGTCACGTTAAAAAAAAATAGAGTACCGTAAAACAGGGTGAATTGAAATGCAGGGGTGAATCGGGACGAAACTTTAAAATGGATTTTAACGTTGAAATAATACAGTTTGCTGCCAACTAGGAAAGTTAGTCGTTAATTATTATTCAATAAACACATTAGAGCCCTTTTTGGCAACAAATTATATTATTTCAACGTTAAAATCCTTTTTAAAGTTTCGTACCGATTCACCCCTGCATTTCTATTCACCCCGTTTTACTGTACTAGTATTACTAAATATTAAAAAGATTAGATTAGGTATTAAAATAGAGAGTCCAGGCTTCCAGTTCGAGTGTACAGGACGCTTGGACGGCAGGATGCAGGATCAGCTAGCAGCAGCTGGACAGGCAGGTAGTTGAGGGACTGGATCGGCAGGCAGTAGTGGGACAGGGCTGGCAGACGAGGCGGAGCACGAAGCTGAAGCTGTTATTTCACACGCCGTAGTTGATCTCGTAGCCGCAGTCCATCGGCAACTCTCACGCTCCACGGGACGAGTGTCTGGACCTCCCATGACACACAGGAGTAGTCGGTTATGGCGTCCCAAGCCACGCGACTCTAATGCCTTCGGCCTTAGAAATCTCCCAAAGGCGTAAGTGAGAGGGCCGGAGGTTATGAAGAGTGAATCACAAATCACACACTATGAGTTTCTTTAAATTTTTATATTTTCACACTTTACAATAATTAGTATACAGGGTGGAATTTTGTAATGCCACCTGGAGGGAAAGTACTCTTAATACTGCAGATAGAAAATTTTACTCAAAGGAAACATTCCTTTATTTTTGAATAGAAAGCAAATTGCATTCAAAGATTTTCGAAAATTCTCTTCTCCCACACCCGGGAATCGAACCGGCTAAAATCTGAAAAAATTATACCCTGTACTTTTATTGCATCGATCGTTAGGGTCAATTATAAGGATGAAATCTCTCTAACAAACATGATAAATTAAATGAAAGGAAAACCAGGACATCTGAAGTTACAAATTCAATGAGTCAAGTTAAAGCTCTTTAACTAACATCCATCTTTTGTAATGCAGACTCCTTTGCGACATACTCGTAGCTGCGTGTATGAGGTAATTTAAATATGGAATGTTAGATTAAAATTTGAAAATTAGATTGTCATAGTTGTTATTCACATTTGATTGTTTTTACAACTCATTTCACATTTTGTCTCTCGGTGAAAATGGCTTATCAAGAACAGTTTGATTTAATGGAAGCTTATTTTTTAAATAACAAAAAAGTGAATCTAGCTCTGCGGTGGTATGGAGAGAGATATCAAGACCGACAGGCACCAACTCGGTTCTTATTGAAAAGAATGGTAGAAAATTTAAAGAATGCGGGTGGTTTCAAGAAGAGACGGCAAACTATTCAGCAAAACTATTTCGATTTTGAACATAGATGTTTTAACATACTTTGAATCATTTCCAAAGGCTTCAAGTAGCGATGCTGCCGATGAATTAGGAACAACCCACACTCGCATACTTAAAGTGCTGAAAAAGTATAAGTATAAATGCTATCGTGAAGGTCGGTTGGTGCAAAAATTGCATATTGGGGATCGTGACAGACGATTACAATTTTGTGAAAACATGCTTGGAGAAATTGACCGAAACCCTAATTTTTTGAGTAACATTGTATGGTCTGACGAAACCAACTTCAGCAATAATGCCATGTACAATCGCCGCAATAACCATTATTGGTCTCGAGTGAATCCTGTTCGTGTTCATGAAACTAACAATCAAGTAAGATTTTCTTTCAACGTTTGGTGCGGAATTATGAGAAATAATGTAGTGTTAGTCCACGTGTACGAAGGTCATTTAAACACTGTCAAGTATATTGAAATACTGGATCCCTTAAGAAACGAGTTAAATGGTTTCCCCGAGGAAGAGCGAAACCATATAATTCTACAGCAAGATGGTGCTCCAGCACATAACAGCAGCATCACTACTGCCTACATTAATAACCATTTTAATACCTGGATTGGTACAAACGGCACAATCAGATGGCCTGCGATCGCCAGATCTCATCCCATTAGATTTTTTTTGTGGGGATATGTAAAAAATCAAATTTACATGAAATCTTATGCGAATGACCACGAGTTGAGAGTTGAAGTTCAGAATACGATTTATAATATTCACCACAACACTTTATTAAAGGTTACTAGAAATGAATTCGTTAAAAGAAAAAAAATGTGTATCCAAGAGAATGGAGCCCATTTCGAGCAACTAATTAGTTAGTTTACCATTTTTTGTAAATAATTAAATTAATTTAAGATTTCCTGGTTTTCCTTTCATTTAATTTATGTTTGTTAGAGAGATTTCATCCTTATAATTGACCCTAACGATCGATGCAATAAAAGTACAGGGTATATTTTTTTCAGATTTTAGCCGGTTCGATTCCCGGGTGTGGGAGAAGAGAATTTTCGAAAATCTTTGAATGCAGTTTGCTTTCTATTCAAAAATAAAGGAATGTTTCCTTTTGAGTAAAAGTTTCTATCTGCAGTATTAAGAGTACTTTCCCTCCAGGTGGCATTACAAAATTCCACCCTGTATAGTTTTAGGCTGCACAAGACTGAGAAAAGCTGACCAAGACTGAATTGACTGACAGAACTAAACAGAACTAAACCGAAAAAGAAGTGAACAGACTAGACTAGACTGAAACGTAGAAGAATTGCACAGACTGAACCATACTAGACTGAACCCTTGTCAGGTCCGATGACCGTTTTTATAGATTCTGGCCAAAGTTCCAGAAGTTTAGGTGAAGCATTATTCAAATTATTAATTTGAATGCCTGCCAGGATCAATAAAAACGGTTTACATGAGTAAACATCTTTATGTTATACATATTTATAAATTTACCTTTGTTATAATCTCTATACTGTTTCCTTGCTTCAAACATGAAATCATATTCTCTCTCTTTGTGTCCCTGGAGTAACAAGCTGCTAATTTATAGTTAGGTATGTTGAGGAAAACTTAATATTCAGTTTCCATGAAGTGTTTCGTTACACAAATAAAGTGGGGTGAGCGCGTCACACACGAATAATAAGTAAAATAAACTAAACACGTTTAAGCTAGCTACTAAATAAATGAACATAAATATTGTTTGTTATTATAAATCCATTGTTAACTGATTAAATAAATGCAATTTGAAGACCCAATCGCGATGTGTTATTAAGAAGCGATTGTCGACCGAGTCGAGTAAAGTTTGTTCAGCGTTTTTACTAACCCAAATCTATTGAATACGAAGAGATAACTGAGCGTGTCAAGCGATCGAGTGCTAACAGTGTGCCTGGCTGTCGGACCATAGAATTTAACCCCACACAAACTATGAAGGAACCTAACTAAAGAATGTGTGTGTGTATTTAATGCTGGGGTTGCTATGGCTACGAAAATCGGGTGCAGTGATAAGATCACGACACTCGCGCGTCGCGCTCACCAACTCACTTCACCTAGCTGAATCACTTGAGCGCGGGTGGTTGCTATGGCTACGAGAATCGGGTGAAGGGATAAGATCACGACACTCGCGCATCGCGCTTACCGAATCACTTCACCTAACTGATTCACTTCGCCACGAGTGGTTGCTATGGCTACGAGAATCGGGTTAAGTGATAAATAAGATCACGCCACGCAGGGCACCAGTCATTAATATCATATCACATAGATTTTTCTTTTCAAATTAGCCTTAGAAAATTAAATACAAATCAAACAAAAATTTCGATTTACCATCTATAAATTAAAACCCACGATGGCGGCTACGAAATTTTATAAATTTTCCATCATGGGTGTCGTTTTCATGGTTTTTGGGGTAATAAATTGAGGAAAAAATGAAAATTCAGTTGCAATAAATTTAAAATATTTTGTATAAAAATAAAAAAAAATAAAGAAAATTGAGTTTCCGACTGAATTTGTGTTTTGAAATTTTATTTAGAAACCCCTAAATAGTAGTGTTTAAAGACACTTAAATACTAGCTTTGAAATAATATAAAATTATCAATAGAATTACGATAAAATGTTATTAAAATTTCGATTATGTTTATAAATGTAATGCTTGGTCAATCCCTATCATCAGTGGGATGACACTGACAGCTCACTCCACGCAAATTTTCACGGTGAGATTTCTACAGAATCGACTTAAGGATGATTGATATCACTGTAATTTTATTTGTTTATTAGCTGCTGCCCGCGGCTACGCCCGCGTGGTTTTTTTCTAAAATAAAATCTAGTCTATCTGCCAGTGAAAGTCCCGTCAAAATCGGTCCAGCCGTTTCGGACATTAGTCGAAATAAACAGACTGACAAAAATTTTAAAAAAGTTTTTTGTTATAGGTACCGTATATACTTTCTTAAGCATTTAGTAAAAATAGTACATTATGATACGGGTGACTTAAGTAGTCCATTATTGCACGGCGTAAAGTGAGCGCCTTAGCGGTGCTAAACGCCGTGCATTAAGAGGGCTAACACAATTTTTTTTTGTATTTAAGCGTTTGTCTCGAGTTTTGATGTGTGGTTATGGTTTAGGTATAGCCACAAAATAAAATATAAATACGCCCGAGAAAATTTGATTATTTTTCTTGGGAGTGTTTTAAATAAATATTTCAATAATTACGTTTACATAAATCAGTTAAAACCTTGTCTCTGTAAAGGATGTTTCATAAAATGTTACTTTTGGGAATCTTTTGATGCTTTGTTACGGCGAAGATATAACAATTTTTATAATTTACAAAAATGTCCATGGCACAACAGTATTTTGAATTTTGGAATGCTCCATTCAATTTATTTTCTTTCATAGTAATACGCCAAAAGTAATGCCGGAAAAAAAAAGTTACTGATAATTTTTCGCCCGAAATAATATTTTTTATCTTTGAACATATAATCCAAATTCAAACAAAAATTATTTTATAACTAAGGATACTTACAATATTACCTTACAAAAAAAAAGTGTATTTAAAAGTAAACTAATATTTTTAAATAATTGTTGTTGGTGTGGCAAGTTATTGCCCCTTACATTTTTTTGATTGTGGACGGTTTATAAGGTGTCTGTAGTCTGTCTTAGGCTTATATTGCAGCCGCGGATATTGTGTGTCGCGGGATTTAGAGAATCCTGCGGCTAGTGACAGCTAATGATGGCTGTCAGACGTCATAGTGCACCGACGCCGAACGGAAGCATTTCGTCTCACCGCAAACCACGTTTTTTCAATCTAAGTTCATCGCGCCCGCAAAACCGCAAACTTTATTACGTTATCCCGTAATCCTTGGGGATATACTGTGTTAAGTTTTCAAAATTAAAAATAATAACCCGCGTCCGATTAAATCCAAATTATAGACTTTCAAGTGACCAGTGTACGGGCAAGCAAGGTGGCCACCTGCCCAGAAGGATTCTTCAAGACTTTCGCCAGGAGAAGCACAGGCAGGTGCCTTTCTGATGAATCGCTTCCTCTATCTGGCCAACCACTAGATGAAGACCGGATTCGGTCGACTTACCCGAGCTGTATGCATGTTGGTTACCGTGTAGCCGTATGGTTTTTAGAGCGCCATCCCTCAACTCCCTATCACACAGCCTTTCCAGAGTCTTTAGTAGAAAGGAGGTCAGGCTGATTGGTCGATGGGATTTGGCGTTTGTGTAATCCCCCTTGCCTGGCTTAGGGATGAATATGACTTTCACTTCCTTCCATCCTTTGGGAACGTATCTAAAGGCCAGGCACGCTCTCATTAATGGCACCAGTCTTATTGCGACAGAGGTTCCACCCCATTGTAGTAAGGCGAGGAACACTCCATCGGGACCAGCTGCTTTATAAGGATGGAAGCTCTGGATGGCCCATTGGAGTTTCTCCAACGTGATCACCCTGCGTGCGTAATGCCAATCGTTGTCTGATGGCGTTTGAATTACATCTTGCCAGTCGATTACCTGCGTGAAGACGCAGCCAGGGAAGTGAGTCTCGATAAGGACGCGTCTCGTTTCTTCTGGCGAGGAAGTGAGTGTGTTGTCAGGTTTGCGGAGGGTAGTGGGTCCAGGAGATTTCTGTTGCGCCAGTACCTTCCTTACCCTGTTAGCTTGCTGGCATGATTCAATGCTACCACAGAATTTGCGCCATCCCGCGGTACTCCTGAATCTAATACATTTTTTGTAACTGGATTTGGCTGCGTAGTAGTTATCCCAGTTCAAAACAGTGTAACGTTACGATTGGCCGGAGGACCAGTCGTAAGTCGCGTTAAAAAAGAAAACTAGAGTAATAGTACTTACTACTAAATATTAAAAAGATTAGATTTAAATATTAAAAATAGACTATTCTAGGCTTCCGGTCCGAGTGCACGGGACACTTGGACGGCAGGCTGTAGGATCGGCTGGCAGCAGCTGGACAGGGTTGGCAGGTAGTTGGACTGGATCGGCAGGCAGCAGTGGACAGGGTCGGCAGGTAGTTGGAGTGGATCGGCAGGCAGCAGTGGGGCAGGGCTGCCACGGCCAAACCGGGGTCGTCGGGGCAGCCAAAGGGCGGGGCGAATGCGCGGGCCGCGAAGGCTCCAGCCCCAGAGGTGAGGACTCCTGCCCCGGCGGCGAGGGCCCCAGCCTTGGCGGCGAGGGCTCCGGTGGCGAGACGGCCGCCCCCGCCTCCTAAATCTCTTCCGGCCGATGCCGAATGGCAAGTAGCCGGGGAGAAAAGGAAGGCGGCTAAGGCCAAAAGGGCGGCCAAAAAGAGGGAGAGGCGGCAGCGGCGCAAGGAGCGAACCGCCGCGGCTAGGCTCCGCGCCCCGAATTCCGCAGCTGTAGTAATCACACTACAGCCGGATGCGGAAAAGAAGGGCGTGTCCTACAGGACTATTATGGCGAAGGTGGGTGAGGTGGTGCGCCTCGAGGAGCTCGGCGCTGCCACTGGCCTAAAAATGAAGGTAACGGCGACTGGGGCCCGAATGGTGGAGGTCCCCGGTGCGGCCAGTGGCCCGGCCGCTGACGCTCTGGCCGAAAGGCTCAGGGCGTCCCTAAATGCGGACGAGGTCCAAGTGTCCAGGCCCACCAAGTGCGCTAGCATGCGCATCATGGGCCTGGACGACTCCGTGACGGAGGACAAGGTGGTCGCCGCAGTGGTTAGGACTGGGGGGTGCTCTGCCGAGCAGGTGAGGGTGGGCACCATCCATCCTGACTCCGCGGGGCTGCAAACCGCTACGGTGAGCTGCCCCGTGTCGGCGGCCAAAAATATTGCCAGAGAGGGCCAAAGGTTATTGGTGGGCTGGGTGTCAGCGCAGGTCAAACTGCTGGAGCCCAGACCTCTGAGGTGCTTCCGTTGCCAGGTGGGCGACCACGTGCAAGCCAACTGCACCTCGGAGGTGGACCGCAGCGGTCTCTGCTACCGCTGTGGTCAGCCCGGGCACAAGGCCGGCTCCTGCAACGCCACGCCGCACTGTGCCGTATGTGCGGCGGCTGGCAAGCCGGCCGACCACCGGATGGGGGGCAAGGCCTGCACCCCACCCGCCAAAGCCAAGGCCAGGGGTAAGCCCTCCGCCACAGCCGCCACCGCCGTCACCGCCACAGCCGCCGCCACTGCCGCCGCCGCCGCTGCCGCTTCCGCCACCGCAGTCGTCGCCGCCATACCCGCCGCGGCAGGACCCCTGGGTCGGGAGGAGGCCAATGCCAACATGGAGTGCCATTAATGGCCCCATTACGCCTCCTCCAGGCGAACATCAACCACTGCGCCGCCGCTCAGGATCTGTTGCTCCAGAGCATGGCGCAGTGGTCGATTAATATTGCCGTGGTCGCTGAGCCGTACTTTGTCCCGCCCAGGGATGACTGGGTGGAGGACCTGAGCGGCTCAGTGACCCTAATTTCGTCGGCCGCCGCCGGTACCCCGTCCCTCGAGGCCGTCAAGAGAGGACGGGGCTGCGTAGCAGCACGGTTCGGGGAGATTGTCGTGGTAGGGGTCTACCTCTCTCCGAACCGAACTCTTGCCGAGTTACACAACTCCCTTGCGGAGTTGAGAGACGTCGTCGTCGGGTTTGGTTCCCTCCCCGTGTTAGTCCTCGGGGACTTCAATGCCAAGAATTTGGCTTGGGGTTCCCGGTTAACGGACACACGGGGCAGGATGGTGGAGGACTGGGCTCTGGAGACAGGCCTGGTCGTCCTAAACCGGGGTTCTGTCCCCACGTGTGTGCGGATGCGGGGTGAATCAGTGGTGGACATCTCGTTCGCCAGCCCCGCTCTGTCGCCGCGTGTAGTTGACTGGCGCGTCATGGAGGGGGTGGAGACCTATTCCGATCACCGGTATATCCGGTTCAACGTCTCCGCCCAGACCTCAGACGCGCCGGTCCGACGGGCCCCGAGTGGTCCGCGGTGGGCGCTGAAGCAGCTGGACCGGGAGCTCCTCCTGGAAGCCTCGATCGTGCAGGCCTGGGTGTCACCACCGGACAGGCCTGCCGACATCAATGACGAGGCGGAGTGGTTCCGGGAGGCCATGTCCGACATATGTGACGTGGCAATGCCCCGGGTCCAGCCTGGACGTGCCTCGCGCCAGGTGTACTGGTGGTCGCAGGAACTGACGGCTCTGCGCACTGCGTGCGTGGCTGCGCGACGCCGGTACACCAGGCACCGCAGGCTCCGTATCAAACCTCCGGATACGGAAGCCATTCAGGCGGAGCTGTACGAGGGGTACAGAGCGGCGAAGACCGCCCTCCAAGCGGAGATCCTGCGGGCCAGGGGTTTGGCCCGCGAGGAGTCGCTGGGGACTCTGGACAGGGACCCGTGGGGACGCCCGTACAAGGTGGTGCGGGATAAACTCCGCCCATGGGCTCCCCCGCTAACGCAGAGTCTCCGGCCCCAGCTTGTGGAGGACGTGGTGAGCGCTCTGTTCCCTTCGCGAGGGGAACACTCCTCCCCACCTATGGCTCCGCCTACTGCGGTGCCTGATGCGGACCACACCGCCGACGACGACGACGATGCTCCGGAGGTGACCGAGGGAGAAATGAGAGCGGCGGTACGCAGGCTTAATGCCAAAAATACCGCCCCAGGACCCGACGGCCTACCTGGGAAGGCCTGGGTCCTGGCCTTGGAGGCTCTCGGGCCTCGACTTAGGGGGCTCCTAAGCGCATGCATGGAGAGGGGCCAGTTCCCGCTTCGCTGGAAGACGGGGAAACTGGTCCTCATAAAGAAGGCAGGGCGCCCTGCGGACTCTCCGTCCGCTTATCGGCCCATCGTGCTGCTCGACGAGGTGGGCAAGCTCTTTGAAAGAGTCATTGCAGACCGCCTCGTCGGCCAGCTGGTGCGGGTGGGGCCGGATTTGGCGGAGAGCCAGTTTGGTTTCCGCAGAGGGCGCTCTACGGTGGACGCCATCATGCGTGTGCGAGCCCTGACGACGGGGAATGCTGTTGCCCAGGGTGGGGTCGTCTTGGCGGTGTCTCTAGACATCGCCAATGCCTTCAATACCCTGCCCTGGAGTTGCATCAGGGAGGCACTCCGGTATCACCGGATGCCGACCTACCTCTGTCGTGTGGTCGAGGCCTATTTGACGGACAGGGCCATCATCTACCCCGGTCACCAGGGAGTATGGAACCGGCAAGAGATGTCGTGCGGTGTCCCACAGGGATCGGTCCTGGGGCCGCATCTGTGGGACATCGGATACGACTGGGTGCTGCGCGCCGACCTCCCTAGCGGCGTCAGCGTAGTGTGCTACGCTGACGACACGTTGGTCCTGGCGCAGGGGAGGTCGCACCAGGCGGCGGCCGAATTAGCGGCACGCGGGGTTGCGACAATCGTCGAAAGGATCCGGCAATTGGGACTCGAGGTGGCCCTGCACAAGTCCGAGGCCATGTGTTTTCATGGTCCTCGGAACGCGCCACCGTTGGGGTCCCAAATAACGGTAGGAGGGGTTTCTATCGGCGTCGAGTCGACGATGAAGTACTTGGGACTCGTCCTCGACAGCCGGTGGAACTTCGTGGAGCATTTCCGACGTTTGGCTCCCAAACTGGAGCGGGCGGGCGCTGCATTGAAGCGGCTCCTGCCCAATCTAGGAGGTCCAAACGCCTCCTGCCGGAGGCTCTACGCGGGGGTCGTGCGGTCCATGGCCCTCTACGGGGCACCTGTATGGGCGCGCTCTCTGGCGCTGCGGCCAGCTCGCCGGTTGAGCGCGGCCCAAAGGGTCATGGCCATCCGGATGGTCCGAGGATACCGCACGGTTTCCTGTGAGGCAGCGAGCCTCCTTGCCGGATTGCCGCCATGGGATCTGGAGGCAAAAGTCCTCGCGCACGTATGGGAGTGGCGCGAGGAGGCGAAACGCCGGGGCGTAAGCCCGCTGCCGCGAGAAATCGCGGCACAGCGGACGGAGCTCCGGCGGGATCTCATGGCGTCATGGAAAGTACGGTTGTTGCAACCCAGTGCTGGGCACGCCACGATTGCGACGATAAGTCCCCTCTTTGAGGAGTGGCTGGAGAGGCGCCACGGCGTCCTCACCTTCCGCGTGACGCAGGTCCTCACCGGACACGGCAGCTTCGGGAGGTTCCTGTGTCGGATAAGGCGGGAGGAAACGTCCGGGTGTCACCACTGTGTGGATCGCCTGGAGGACACGGTGGAGCATACGGTGGAGGTCTGCCCGGCTTGGGCAGAGCACCGCCGTGTCCTCGTGGAGGCGATCGGCGGCAGAGACCTCTCGCGTCCGGCCCTGGTTCAGGCCATGGTACGGAGCGAGAGGGCATGGGCAGCCGTCACCTCCTTCTGCGAAGCAGTAATGCTCGCAAAGGAGGAGGCGGGACGGTTGAGGGAAAGGCAAGTTTCGCGCCCTCTCGCCCCTAGCCGCCGCAGGAGACGCCCAGGGCGTCGGGAATCCCGGGCGGATTTCCGGCCACCGTAGGCGCGGGCTTGCGGACGGTGAGCAATGGGTAGCTCACCGTCCGGTAAGGACCAGGCCCGGGTCGACGGCGCGTCGTATTCCACGCGCGCCTCAAAGAGATGTCGTCAGCACAAAAGTAGGGGTCCACTAGGGCCGAAGCCTGCCGGGGTCGCGGGAAGGTACTTATGGGTCACCGAGGCCCCCGCAACACAGGCAACAGGAAGGAATACGGGTGGGTTTTAGTCAGTAAGAGTCTGACACACCCTCCCGCTCCGCCCAGAGCGGGAGAAGTTATTTGATGATTTCCCACCCTCAAAAAAAAAAAAAAAAAGGGCTGACAAACGAGGCGGAGCAAGATGAGGTTGATCTCGCCGTCGCAGTCAATCGGCAACTCTGTCCCAAGGAGTAAAACGTCCGTTGTTAAACAAGAGGT
This sequence comes from Atethmia centrago, assembly GCA_905333075.3. NCBI lineage: Eukaryota > Metazoa > Arthropoda > Insecta > Lepidoptera > Noctuidae > Atethmia > Atethmia centrago. The sequence continues at coordinate 5,468,281 of HG995367.1, read as the reverse complement.
TTTGGTCTTATGTTACCTAAATTACTGGTATTATGGTGTGTAATTGGTGTTAGTATCCACCGCCACGTTGATAGAATGCCCTAATAATGGTAGGGCTTTCCGTCCTGGAGTGGGCTAGTAAGAGGGTGGCGTTATCCGAATCTCGCCGATACGGCTGACGGCGGAGGCGCTCTACAGCACCTCACGCTCCACGAGACGAGTGTCTGGACCTCCCAAGACACACAGGAGTGGTCGGCTATGGCGTCCTAAGCCACGCAACTATAACGCCTTCGGCCTTATAAATCTCCCAAAGGCGGAAGCGAGAGGGCCGGAGGCTATGTAAAGTGAATCACAAATCACACACACTATGAGATTCTTTAAAGATTATATTTTCACATGTTACAATTATTAGAACAGAGGTTTACAAGGCCTCTACTCCAAGCGAAGTGATAAATTAAAGCTTAGTATGGTCGTGACATCTGCTGCGGCCGTCTTATTTTTATTTAGACTAGTACGCGCCTGTCGCGTTGAATGCCAGACATTAAAACTTGGATTATGCTTGTATTTGTTGACCAGATACTATTTCATTAAATTTAAATGTTCTGTCATTTTATTGTGTGCTTTTTCTTGATAGAGTGCAAAAAAAAACTAGTGGAAATACTTTTAAACGTAGGCCTATTTTTGTTTCGCAATGGGCGACTACTTTATCACTATTCGTGTACTATGAAAAATAAATCGTTTTTGACATTTCCCATACTTTTCAACTGTTCTGTCTCGAATGATTATGACAACAACGTGTTACCTATGTTTGAGGCCCATATCAACAGTCTGCTTATTGGCGACATTCAAGATTTGCTCATGGTGCTTAATATTCACGCTTTACAATCTACATTAGAAGAAATATAGTAATATCTACAATGCTGCCAATCACATGGACGATGAAAAAGAGTTACGAAATACTCTCTCAACCACTTGGAGGAGGGGCCTCCAAAACAAAAGTTTTAACATTGAAGAAAGTCAAAAAAGACAAATCAAAGCGTTACAGGTTGTAATTAGCAGAGTAAACAGTACGTTAACACGTTGAGCACTCTCAGCACAGATACCTAAGTTTAAACAGTGGCACGCTTGTGACTCGCTTTAAATGAAGTGCCGAGTAATTTCAGCACATCGCAGTTTCGGACTAAAGCCTTCAAAAATTAATGGCCGCGCTACCATTGTGAGAACAGAAGGTTCACATTTTTTTGTTTAGTTAATGGAAATCATGTACCTATCCTCGGAAACCTCGGGGCGCAGCTAGTAATATTATAAATGTGAAAGTGAGTTTGTTTGTTATGCGTTCACGCTAAAACGACAGAACGGATTTGGATGAAAGGCACATGGCTACCCATGTGCCAAATTTCATCTTTTTATTATTTTATTTTTATTATTGACTAAAATTGACATGACATTGTATAAAAGTCTTAATAACTTATTTTGTTTTTAATATTCTGTTTGAATTTTTGTTATTTTAATATATTACAATATTATTGTTATTCTTTAATTAATAAACGAATTGTTATTTTCAGAGAATGTTGTAATTAATAATATTTCTTGACATTTGCATGTCACATCATGTCGCAAACATGTCTCTACCCCATAATGTTGTTACCATCTTGCATGCATGTCTTTCTTGTATGTATAACACATGTTGAACCAAATAAATATTATCTTATCTTATCTTATCTTATCTTACGACCATGACACCTAGTTATGTTTTTATCCAGATATTCCCATGGGCTCGAGACTTATGCGGGTGAAAGCTAGTAATATTATAAATGCGAAAGTGAGTTTGTTTGTTTATCACGCTAAAACGCCTGACAGATTTGGATAAAATTTAGCACATATGTAATTGGATCACGTCATGACCTGGGTTAGGACGTAGAATACTTTTTATTGCGGTAGTACGTTTCTGTGGCATATTTTCGACATCCACGCGGGGGAAGCCGCAAGCAAAAGCTAGTTCAAGAATAGACACCTCGGTTTACTGAATATTTTAAGACTATCTAGACTTTGTCAAGATCTTGGCTGTGTTTTAGATGTGCGAAAGGGTTTCTTGATGATGCTTCGTTGTGAAAGAACTTTTTACAGGCGGTCGTAAGTGTGGTACAAAACTAGGGTGAATAACAAAAGTGGTTTTGCATTGGCAATTTGACTGGTTGACTTCTATGTCAGAAGTCATATAAAATTTTGTGGTGGTTGATTTAACTAGTATTTTTTGTCACACTTTTTACCTAAATTAAATCGTAAAACCTTTAAAATATGGTTGATACAAAATATAGCTATGATTGGCAGCTGCTTGACTTAAATTAAAAATAATAATGATAATAATGTATCGAACACACGAAACAGCAAACACATTCTGGACAAAAGAGAAGCATAATAAGAACAATAATTTTACTACATCACCAAAATCTAGTTTTGATTCACAAGACTCCAATATAAACTACGGTACATTATTTTCCTCAGTATGCGAAGAATTCAATAAAGAGTGTCCTGTAAATAAAGTTTCAATCAATTCCTGACCAAAATTTAATGTATGGGGCACTGCTGGAATTAGAAAAAGATATTTTATATAATTTGTACTACGAGAAATCATTGACTTCTTATCAAGCCCTTCATAATTATGTCAGAAAAATATTCTCAGATATTCAGAAGAGTCTGTTGAGCGCAGACTCTTCTGAATATCTAATATCTCTTCTAAATCTAAATTAATAAATAAAAAAAAATAGTATTTCTTATAATAAAATAAAAGCTGTGTGGCAGGTAGTTAACAAATAAACTGGAAACATAAAACAGGGAGATCAGAATTAATAATTGTCTTTAAAAATTAACAATTAAACCGTTTCAGATAAGTTAAAAGTTGCTGAGACACAAGAAAATTTATTTACCAACATCCCAATACAGGTTACGAAATCTCTCCCCTCATCACCTATATTAGCTGAATCTCTTCTCAAAAAATACTTCTCTAAGGACATTCCATATTTTGAATTCAAGCCAACACAAACAAAAGCAAAAAAGCACAAGTAACAAAGCATTCAAAAGTCTTAACATAAAGAACAATGAAGAATTATGGAGGATTTCTGTTAAGGTTCTTGGAGATATCATTGACACAATAGCCCTTGTCCTAACAGGCATATTTAATCAATGTTTAGACAGCGGTACGTTTCCTGATTTGATGAAACATAGTAAAGTAGTACCAATTTTCAAATCCGATAGTGATCCCTCTTATGATAGACCCCTATTTGTGCTACCAGCATTGAGTAAAATATATATATATGAAAAAATCATGCTGGACCAGATGTTGTCACATTTCAATTCAAATGGGATTTTACATAGTCGCCAGTTTGGTTTACGAAACGTAAGTCGACTGATGACGCAGGAGTAAAACTCATCCGTCACATTTTGAAATCTTGGGAGAAATCCCAGGATGCCATTGGCATTTTCTCTGACCTCTGAAAAGCGTTTAACTGCATTCACCATAATACACTGACCTGTAAATTACACCACTACGGGATTCGTGGACAAGCTGCTCATCTTGTTTGGTATAAAACAGGCAGCAAAAAGTAAACGTTAAAGGGGTGACGTCCTCGGGGTCTTTAGTAAAAATGGGCATGCCTCAGGGCTTATTAATACTTGGCCCTTTCCTATTTCTAGTTTATATTAATGATCTTTCTTACATGATGGCTAACTTATCGGATATAATTCTATTCGCTGATGGAACTTCTCTTATTTTTTTAATAGATAGAAAAGATAGGGATATCTTACATATCAACGATAGTTTGGCTGTTTTGGCTTTCAAAATGGTTCGTTGCTCTCTTACTTAATGCGGACAAGACAAAATGTCTCAAGTTCTCATTACCAAATAGTGAGTCTAAATTTAAAACTTGATGGCAAGAAATTAAATGCTATTACGGAAACTGTATTTCTAGGAATTACTCAAGATTTGAAATTGCAATAGCGTGCCCACATGAGAGCTCTTTTAGGTAAATTAAGTTCAGCTGCATATGCTGTACGAAAAATTAGGCAGTTGACTGATATGCAAAAGCAAAGTATCTGCAGCAGAGTACCTGGCTGTAGCCAGGTACTCTGCTGCAGATACTTTGCTTATTTCGGGTTGGATCTAGTATCGTTTGGCAGGAGTTGGGGTAAAATGGGCTAAAGTTGGTAGGGGTTGGGTCCCCAATTATAACGCTACCACTCTTATTAAAAGGTAATGCATATTTTTCGAGAAATTAATAAAAAATGTTTCTAACCTCAAATCAGATAAGAAGCGAAAACGAAACGTTAAAATGGGCGATTGAGAACCGAATCTGTCCCAGTATCTGTAGTCAGTTTCCAGCAAACTGTTACTGGAAACTGACTACAGACATGTGTACAGACATGATTACAAATACTGGTACTGGATACTGATCCAGTACCAGTATTTGTAATCAGTCCGTGGTATAAAATGTCGGGCAAAATCGATAACGTAAACAAAAAAACAGGTACGAGTATGCCATTTGCGTCATGTGTCACTGTCATTCGTTTTAGATCATTTCGTTTCTCGAGTTGCGTGAATTTGTTCTCTGTGTTTTTACTCCAACTGATCGTATTTTTTTTTTTTTTTTTGAGGGTGGGAAATCTTCAAATAACTTCTCCCGCTCTGGGCGGAGCGGGAGGGTGTGTCAGACTCTTACTGACTAAAACCCACCCGTATTCCTTCCTGTTGCCTGTGTTGCGGGGGCCTCGGTGACCCATTAGTACCTTCCCGCGACCCCGGCAGGCATCGGCCCTAGTGGACCCCTACTTTTTGCTGACGATATCTCTTTGAGGCGCGCGTGGAATACGACGCGCCGTCGACCCGGGCCTGGTCCTTACCGGACGGTGAGCTACCCATTGCTCACCGTCCGCAAGCCCGCGCCTACGGTGGCCGGAAATCCGCCCGGGATTCCCGACGCCCTGGGCGTCTCCTGCGGCGGCTAGGGGCGAGAGGGCGCGAAACGTGCCTTTCCCTCAACCGTTCCGCCTCCTCCTTCGCGAGCATTACTGCTTCGCAGAAGGAGGTGACGGCTGCCCATGCCCTCTCGCTCCGTACCATGGCCTGAACCAGGGCCGGACGCGAGAGGTCTCTGCCGCCGATCGCCTCCACGAGGACACGGCGGTGCTCTGCCCAAGCCGGGCAGACCTCCACCGTATACTCCACCGTGTCCTCCGGGCGATCCACACAGTGGTGACACCCGGACGTTTCCTCCCGCCTTATCCGACACAGGAACCTCCCGAAGCTGCCGTGTCCGGTGAGGACCTGCGTCAGGCGGAAGGTGAGGACGCCGTGGCGCCTCTCCAGCCACTCCTCAAAGAGGGGACTTATCGCCGCAATCGTGGCGTGCCCAGCACTAGGTTGCGACAACCGTACTTTCCATGACGCCATGAGATCCCGCCGGAGCTCCGTCCGCTGTGCCGCGATTTCTCGCGGCAGCGGACTTACGCCCCGGCGTTTCGCCTCCTCGCGCCACTCCCATACGTGCGCGAGGACTTTTGCCTCCAGATCTCATGGCGGCAATCCGGCAAGGAGGCTCGCTGTCTCACAGGAGACCGTGCGGTATCCTCGGACCATCCGGATGGCCATGACCCTTTGGGCCGCGCTCAACCGGCGGGCTGGCCGCAGCGCCAGAGAGCGCGCCCATACAGGAGCCCCGTAGAGGGCCATTGACCGCACGACCCCCGCGTAGAGCCTCCGGCAGGAGGCGTTTGGACCCCCTAGATTGGGCAGGAGCCGCTTCAATGCAGCGCCCGCCCGCTCCAGTTTGGGAGCCAAACGTCGGAAATGCTCCACGAAGTTCCACCGGCTGTCGAGGACGAGTCCCAGGTACTTCATCGTCGACTCGACGCCGATAGAAACCCCTCCTACCGTTATTTGGGACCCCAATGGTGGCGCGTTCCGAGGACCATGAAAACACATGGCCTCGGACTTGTGCAGGGCCACCTCGAGTCCCAATTGCCGGATCCTTTCGACGATTGTTGCAACCCCGCGTGCCGCTAATTCGGCCGCCGCCTGGTGCGACCTCCCCTGCGCCAGGACCAACGTGTCGTCAGCGTAGCACACTACGCTGACGCCGCTAGGGAGGTCGGCGCGCAGCACCCAGTCGTATCCGGTGTCCCACAGATGCGGCCCCAGGACCGATCCCTGTGGGACACCGCACGACATCTCTTGCCGGTTCCACACTCCCTGGTGACCGGGGTAGATGACGGCCCTGTCCGTCAAATAGGCCTCGACCACACGACAGAGGTAGGTTGGCATCCGGTGATACCGGAGTGCCTCCCTGATGCAACTCCAGGGCAGGGTATTGAAGGCATTGGCGATGTCTAGAGACACCGCCAAGACGACCCCACCCTGGGCAACAGCATTCCCCGTCGTCAGGGCTCGCACACGCATGATGGCGTCCACCGTAGAGCACCCTCTGCGGAAACCAAACTGGCTCTCCGCCAAATCCGGCCCCACCCGCACCAGCTGGCCGACGAGGCGGTCTGCAATGACTCTTTCAAAGAGCTTGCCCACCTCGTCGAGCAGCACGATGGGCCGATAAGCGGACGGAGAGTCCGCAGGGCGCCCTGCCTTCTTTATGAGGACCAGTTTCCCCGTCTTCCAGCGAAGCGGGAACTGGCTCCTCTCCATGCATGCGCTTAGGAGCCCCCTAAGTCGAGGCCCAAGAGCCTCCAAGGCCAGGACCCAGGCCTTCCCAGGTAAGCCGTCGGGTCCTGGGGCGGTATTTTTGGCATTAAGCCTGCGTACCGCCGCTCTCATTTCTCCCTCGGTCACCTCCGGAGCATCGTCGTCGTCGTCGGCGGTGTGGTCCGCATCAGGCACCGCAGTAGGCGGAGCCATAGGTGGGGAGGAGTGTTCCCCTCGCGAAGGGAACAGAGCGCTCACCACGTCCTCCACAAGCTGGGGCCGGAGACTCTGCGTTAGCGGGGGAGTTTATCCCGCACCACCTTGTACGGGCGTCCCCACGGGTCCCTGTCCAGAGTGCCCAGCGACTCCTCGCTGGCCAAACCCCTGGCCCGCAGGATCTCCGCTTGGAGGGCGGTCTTCGCCGCTCTGTACCCCTCGTACAGCTCCGCCTGGCTTCCGTATCCGGAGGTTTGATACGGAGCCTGCGGTGCCTGGTGTACCGGCGTCGCGCAGCCACGCACGCAGTGCGCAGAGCCGTCAGCTCCTGCGACCACCAGTACACCTGGCGCGAGGCACGTCCAGGCTGGACCCGGGGCATTGCCACGTCACATATGTCGGACATGGCCTCCCGGAACCACTCCGCCTCGTCGTTGATGTCGGCAGGCCTGTCCGGTGGTGACACCCAGGCCTGCACGATCGAGGCTTCCAGGAGGAGCTCCCGGTCCAGCTGCTTCAACGCCCACCGCGGACCACTCGGGGCCCGTCGGACCGGCGCGTCCGAGGTCTGGGCGGAGACGTCGAACCGCATATACTGGTCTCCACCCCCTCCATGACACGCCCGTCAACTGATCGTATGTGTGTACAAAAGGCAATGTTTCTACTGTTACTAGGAGAACTTAGGATGCAAGAGCGAGCGAAGCGAGCTCGGGACTTGGGACACCCTGACTCGGACAGGTTAGGTTCGAAGGGGATGGCGGGGTCTAGTGAGCGAGCGGAGCGAGCGAGCTTAGACCCTGCCATTCCATTTGAGGTTATTTTTTTTTTCTTATACCCTTGAGGCCCGCGAAGTGGGCCTCATACTACGCTTTTTAAGCGACTAAGTGTTTTGAGGTTAGGTTACAATAATTTTTTTTTCTCAAGAACAATGCGTTACCTTTTCATGGGAGTGATGCCAGGGGGAAGGTGACAGGAGACGCCCTGGGTGTCGGGAATCCCGGGCGGATTTCCGGATACCGTAGGCGCCGGCTTGCGGACGGTGAGCAATGGGTAGCTCACCGTCCGCTAAGGACCAGGCCCGGGTCGACGGCGCGTTGTATTCCACGCGCGCCTCAAAGAGATGTCATCAGCACAAAGGTAGGGGTCCACTAGGGCCGATGCCTGCCGGGGTCGCGGGAAGGTACTTATGGGTCATCGAGGCCCCCGCAACACAGGCAACAGGAAGGAATACGGGTGGGTTTTAGTCAGTAAGAGTCTGACACAGGGGGAAGTTATTTGATGATTTCCCAACCTAAAAAAAAAAAAGGGGGAAGGGGGACACCACCCCCTAGCCTCCTCCGCGAAGCGAGATTAGGTTACAATAGTTTGTTTTTCTCAATAACGGTGCGTTACCTTTTTATAGGAGTGGTGCCAGGGGGCAGGGGGCACCCACTCCCACCCCCCTTCTCCAGCCAAACGATACTAGATTTTTATTCTTATTTCCGAAGTATTATGTCTTATGGCATTCTGTTGTGGGGATCGGCAGCTGACTTAGATTCAAACATTTTACAAAAGAGGGCATTCCGCGCAATATTGACATAGATTCTTTTATATTTTGTGAATGTGAGAACGTTGTAGGCTTAATAGATTAGATTTGTAGACCATTTATTTTTTGTTAAGTACCTGGTACTTCTTGACAGGCTAGGCCCCAGCTTGTGGAGGACGTGGTGAGCGCTCTGTTCCCTTCCCGAGGGGAACACACCTCCCCGCCTATGGCTCCGCCTACTGTCGTGCCCGATGCGGACCACACCGCCAACGACGACGACGACGTCGATGCTCCGGAGGTGACCGAGGTAGAAATGAGAGCGGCGGTACGCAGGCTTAATGCCAAAAATACCGCCCCAGGACCCGACGGCTTACCTGGTAAGGCCTGGGTCCTGGCCTTGGAGGCTCTCGGGCCTCGACTTAGGGGGCTCCTAAGCGCATGCATGGAGAGGGGCCAGTTCCCGCTTCGCTGGAAGACGGGTAAACTGGTCCTCATAAAGAAGGCAGGGCGCCCTGCGGACTCTCCGTCCGCTTATCGGCCCATCGTGCTGCTCGACGAGGTGGGCAAGCTCTTTGAAAGAGTCATTGCAAACCGCCTCATCGGCCAGCTGGTGCAGGTGGGGCCGGATTTGGCGGAGAGCCAGTTTGGTTTCCGCAGAGGGCGCTCTACGGTGTACGCCATCATGCGTGTGCGAGCCCTGACGACGGGGAATGCTGTTGCCCGGGTGGGGTCGTCTTGGCGGTGTCTCTAGACATCGCCAATGCCTTCAATACCCTGCCCTGGAGTTGGATCATGGAGGCACTCCGGTATCACCGGATGCCGACCTACCTCTGTCGTGTGGTCGAGGCCTATTTGACGGACAGGGCCGTCATCTACCCCGGTCACCAAGGAGTGTGGAACCGGCAAGAGATGTCGTGCGGTGTCCCACAGGGATCGGTCCTGGGGCCGCATCTGTGTGACATCGGATACGACTGAGTGCTGCGCGCCGACCTCCCTAGCGGCGTCAACGTAGTGTGCTACGCTGATGACACGTTGGTCCTGGCGCAGGGGAGGTCGCACCAGGCGGCGGCCGAATTAGCGGCACGCGGGGTTGCGACAATCGTCGAAAGGATCCGGCAATTGGGACTCGAGGTGGCCCTGCACAAGTCCGAGGCCATGTGTTTTCATGGTCCTCGGAACGCGCCACCGTTGGGGTCCCAAATAACGGTAGGAGGGGTTTCTATCGGCGTCGAGTCGACGATGAAGTACCTGAGACTCGTCCTCGACAGCCGGTGGAACTTCGTGGAGCATTTCCGACGTTTGGCTCCCAAACTGGAGCGGGCGGGCGCTGCATTGAAGCGGCTCCTGCCCAATCTAGGGGGTCCAAACGCCTCCTGCCGGAGGCTCTACGCGGGGGTCGTGCGGTCCATGGCCCTCTACGGGGCTCCTGTATGGGCGCGCTCTCTGGCGCTGCGGCCAGCACGCCGGTTGAGCGCGGCCCAAAGGGTCATGGCCATCCGGATGGTCCGGGGAAACCGCACGGTCTCCTGTGAGGCAGCGAGCCTCCTTGCCGGATTGCCGCCATGGGATCTGGAAGCAAAAGTCCTCGCGCACGTATGGGAGTGGCGCGAGAAGGCGAAACGCCGGGGCGTTAGTCCGCTGCCGCGAGAAATCGTGGCACAGCGGACGGAGCTCCGGCGGGATCTCATGGCGTCATGGAAAGTACGGTTGTCACAACCCAGTGCTGGGCACGCCACGATTGCGGCGATAAGTCCCCTCTTTGAGGAGTGGCTGGAGAGGTGCCACGGCGTCCTCACCTTCCGCCTGACGCAGGTCCTCACCGGACATGGCAGCTTCGGGAGGTTCCTGTGTCGGATAAGGCGGGAGGAAACGTCCGGGTGTCACCACTGTGTGGATCACCCGGAGGACACGGTGGAGCATACGGTGGAGGTCTGCCCAGCTTGGGCAAAGCCGGGCAGAGCACCGCCGGTGTCTCTAGACATCGCCAATGCCTTCAATACCCTGCCCTGGAGTTGCATCATGGAGGCACTCCGGTATCACCGGATGCCAACCTACCTCTGTCGTGTGGTCGAGGCCTATTTGACGGACAGGGCCGTCATCTACCCCGGTCACCAAGGAGTGTGGAACCGGCAAGAGATGTCGTGCGGTGTCCCACAGGGATCGGTCCTGGGGCCGCATCTGTGGGACATCGGATACGACTGGGTGCTGCGCGCCGACCTCCCTAGCGGCGTCAGCGTAGTGTGCTACGCTGATGACACGTTGGTCCTGGCGCAGGGGAGGTCGCACCAGGCGGCGGCCGAATTAGCGGCACGCGGGGTTGCGACAATCGTCGAAAGGATCCGGCAATTGGGACTCGAGGTGGCCCTGCACAAGTCCGAGGCCATGTGTTTTCATGGTCCTTGGAACGCGCCACCGTTGGGGTCCCAAATAACGGTAGGAGGGGTTTCTATCGGAGTCGAGTCGACGATGAAGTACCTGAGACTCGTCCTCGACAGCCGGTGGAACTTCATGGAGCATTTCCGACGTTTGGCTCCCAAACTGGAGCGGGCGGGCGCTGCATTGAAGCGGCTCCTGCCCAATCTAGGGGGTCAAACGCCTCCTGCCGGAGGCTCTACGCGGGGGTCGTGCGGTCCATGGCCCTCTACGGGGCTCCTGTATGGGCGCGCTCTCTGGCGCTGCGGCCAGCACGCCGGTTGAGCGCGGGCCAAAGGGTCATGGCCATCCGGATGGTCCGGGGAAACCGCACGGTCTCCTGTGAGGCAGCGAGCCTCCTTGCCGGATTGCCGCCATGGGATCTGGAGGCAAAAGTCCTCGCGCACGTATGGGAGTGGCGCGAGAAGGCGAAACGCCGGGGCGTTAGTCCGCTGCCGCGAGAAATCGTGGCACAGCGGACGGAGCTCCGGCGGGATCTCATGGCGTCATGGAAAGTACGATTGTCACAACCCAGTGCTGGGCACGCCACGATTGCGGCGATAAGTCCCCTCTTTGAGGAGTGGCTGGAGAGGCGCCACGGCGTCCTCACCTTCCGCCTGACGCAGGTCCTCACCGGACATGGCAGCTTCGGGAGGTTCCTGTGTCGGATAAGGCGGGAGGAAACTTCCGGGTGTCACCACTGTGTGGATCGCCCGGAGGACACGGTGGAGCATACGGTGGAGGTCTGCCCAGCTTGGGCAAAGCCGGGCAGAGCACCGCCGTGTCCTCGTGGAGGCGATCGGCGGCAGAGACCTCTCGCGTCCAGCCCTGGTTCAGGCCATGGTACGGAGCGAGAGGGCATGGGCAGCCGTCACCTCCTTCTGCGAAGCAGTAATGCTCGCGAAGGAGGAGGCGGGACGGTTGAGGGAAAGGCACGTTTCGCGCCCTCTCGCCCCTAGCCGCCGCAGGAGACGCCCAGGGCGTCGGGAATCCCGGGCGGATTTCCGGCCACCGTAGGCGCGGGCTTGCGGACGGTGAGCAATGGGTAGCTCACCGTCCGGTAAGGACCAGGCCCGGGTCGACGGTCGTATGTATTCCACGCGCGCCTCAAAGAGATGTCGTCAGCACAAAGTAGGGGTCCACTAGGGCCGATGCCTGCCGGGGTCGCGGGAAGGTACTTATGGGTCACCGAGGCCCCTGCAACACAGGCAACAGGAAGGAATACGGGTGGGTTTTAGTCAGTAAGAGTCTGACACACCCTCCCGCTCCGCCCAGAGCGGGAGAAGTTATTTGATGATTTCCCACCCTCAATAAAAAAAAAAAAGACCGCTCATTGTATACTTACTAGTTTTACGAGTAAATATGTTTGTCCGCTTTGTAAAGTGTGGTACAATAGAGTGTTTCATAAATAAATTTCTACACCCAAAAAAGTACTTTCAGCATCTCTTTTCAAGCTAAAAACGGAATAAAACTGTGAAGACACTTAGTAACTCAATATTTCCTAAAACCGGTCACGACTTTTAGAAATTGTTGCAATTACGCAACTTTTTTTAAAAGTGTTGACTGTTTCGGAGGCAAATGAGAAGAAAATTAACTTCTTTGAGTTTCGTCTGAGTAATTTAAGATTTTGAAGCTCTAGGGCGGCGGAGAAAAGGACCCCTGAGCGACAGTATGATGCTATAATTAAATCAAAGGGTTTTTAGCACACTGTGGTGTAAAAAGGAAAGTAATTTTAAGCTTACCTCTGAATATTTAAGGAGCACAAGTCTTTGTGTTCACGTTTAGGATTGATGCATAGAAACGTAGATATGTTTTGAATTGCCGGTTTTCGTTAATTTAAATTATTGCTGAGCGGGCCGTGTATTATTTTCCGCATGGAATAAATATTATCCTCATCCTTACATATTTTAAGACAAAGTCGCCTCGTCTGTCTCTCTTAACGCGGTGAACTCAAAGACTACTGAACGGATTTTCAAACGGTTTTCACTAATGAATGGATTGATTGAGGAAGGTTTTGGTGTATAATTCATTAAGGTTTTGTGTAAACTTGCTGAAATATTACGATTATTGTTGAAGATGTTGAAAAAAATCATGCCGACTGGGAGCTCTACTGGCGTGCACCGTGTAAACCGTTAGAGATAAATAACATTAATGTTCTACAGGATTGTACATCTTAAAAAATTAACAAAAAAGTCTGCGACAGCATAAGTCTATCTTCTCTTCAACCATTTTTATTTTTCAGAATTTGATAAGAATTTAATTGTTATTTCCGAAGCTATTGACCAGTATTATATTAACATATATAATTTGAATAGATACTTTAAAAGATATCAGAGATTCAAAATTACCCGTATTAATTATGGCTGACGGCGGCGCGGGAGTCAATGATCTTTTCCTAAATGATAAATGATTTTATTTCTGTAAGTAGGTTCTGAGAAGAAAGGCCGAAACAAACTCAGTGGTCACAGTCTCTTCTAAAGTCCAGACATAATCTTGGTCAGATCATGTGAGGACCATGTCGATTTGTGTCTGAAATGGTCTTTTGATGAAAGAACCACACAGATTGAGTGGACATGTCTAGTCAGTGCTCGCATTTGTCAGTAGTTGTGCAGCTCAACTAAGAACTAAAGGAGCTCAACGATTCAACGAACAATACCAAAGAAAGGACATTTGGCTAGGCCGCAAAAAATACTCAAACTGCCAGACCATGTTCAAAACTAACTGAGAATAAAACAAAATTATACAATAACCCACATAGTCTTCACATTTACAATAATTAAAATAATATAATACTACACAGAGTAAATATTCATGTCATTGCATAAATAAAATTCATCAATGTCATTGTGTATATCCGGACATAATTATGGTCAGATCATTTGAGGACCATATAGGTTGGTGTCCGAAATGGTCTTTTGAGGAAAGAACCACACAGATTTGAGTGAACCTGTCCAGTCAGTGCACGCATTTGTCAGTTATCATGCAGCTCAACTCAAAACTTAAGGAGCTCAATGATTTGACGAACAATACCAAAGAAAAGACATTTGGGTAGGCCACATAAAGTATTCAAACTGCCAGACCATCATTAAAACTAATTAAGTGATAAAAAAAACAAACAATGACCCACATAGTCCTCACATTCCAAATATCCTCTGCTATTACTATGACAGAGGTTTCAGTTTCTGTGCATGAAGGATTATTTTGTGTCTGTAAACGCAACCTAAAAATCTAAGTGCTAGTTCAAAGCTTTGTTAAAAGAAAAATGAACAAATATGAATGAAAAATCTCAATTTTTTTCGAGTGCAGCAGGGTGACCCGATTATCAAAATTGTAAATGAAGGAGTTATGAATACATCAAAATGGAATATGCCTTAAAATATACAAAAACAACTCGTTAACAGAATATTTTATTCACCTTCAAAAATAGGTACTTACTTATTCTAAAAGTACTTAAAGTACCTCTAAGCTAAATGTATGTGCAAATGTGTTTTATTACTTATATGCGTAAAAACTTCAGGCACCTACTTTACCTACAAGTATGTTTAGAACTTCATCAAAAATATTCATAAAATACGTTAGGGTAAGTTCAGACAGAAAGCCTGGATGACGCGCGTTTACTTTGTTTAACTGTCTGCTAGGAGAAAATATCAGAAACGACCCATACTCTCTTGGCTATTTGCGCTAAATTGGATTTTAGTATTTACTAGAACATTATAACGCTTATTTTACAAAGAAACATATTATTTTTGACAAAACTATAAATGTTTTGCTAATGCATCGAGTTTTCATGATAACCATTTACGAGTTTCACTGATTATCATAAAAACTGGACGCGTCATTGAAAATAATCACTAATAGAAGTCGGTTAAAAATGTGTGCTAAAAGTTTTTAGTGGGAAATCAATAAGGAGTGTATTACGAATATACTCTTCTCTACTGACGATAACATACAAGTTCATTATGTATCTGTAAAGTTCATCTCTTCGCTGATAGTTCCATAATTTCACATTTTTCACTAATTTAACACAAGTACACTCAGGGAGGTAGTGCAAAATAAAATACACCATAAGTCCCAGTGCAAATCACAAAGCTGAAGCATTCGCGACACAAAACCATTCATATTGTGTTCAAAACTACGGAAACCGTATACCGTTCAATCTGCTGACTGTACACGTAGGTACAATATGTATGAGCCTTTGCTCCAAACGTTCGAGAGGTATTTAAACAGCGAGCGCCCAAACTTTCTCAAGTAATTTCAGAGTGCGTCGTTCATATTGCGTTGTATACTGTTGTAGGGTCAGTAGAAAAACAATGTGCTTAGTATGTTAAACAATTTTAGTTAAACTATAAAATAACATCATGCCTGTTCTCCCCGAAGGGTTAGGCGGAGGTGTATATAGTACCCACGTCTCGCCAGTTATGTTGAAGTTCTATACAATAGGGGGCGAGCCTTTTGCGACCAACCGAGCACAAATCCGATCTCCAATTAGATTAGAATAGGTACCTACTAAGTCAATATGAAAGTATGCGAAGATTAATATTCGGTTGTTCTATCTCAAGACGGCGGCTTGGTCTTAGTTGTGTGTGTAGATGTACATGCACATTGTGTCTGTGTGCGTAAGCTAGGGAGCGCTCATTGTCACCCTCAAGCCGTCAAGCTTATGGGAGTGGCGCGAAGAGGCGAAACGCCGGGGCGTAACTCCGCTGCCGCGAGAAATCGCGGCGCAGATGACGGAGCTTCGGCGGGTTCTCATGGCGACATGGAGAGTACGGTTGTCGCAACCCAGAAATAGGCACGCCACAATTGCGGCGATAAGTCCCCTCTTTGAGGAGTGGCTAGAGAGGCGCCATGGCTTCCTCACCTTCCGCCTGGCGCAGGTCCTCACCGGATATGGCAGCTTCGGGAGGTTCTTGTGTCGGATAAGGCGAGAGGAAACGCCCGGGTGTCACCACTACGTGGATCGCCCGGAGGACACGGTGGAGCATACGGTGGAGGTCTGCCTGGCTTGGGCAGAGCCCCGCCGTGTCCTCGTGAAGGCGATCGGTGGCAGAGATCTCTTGCGTCCGGCCCTGGTTCAGGCCATGGTACGGAGCAAGAGGGCATGGACAGCCGTCACCTCCTTCTGCGAAGCAGTAATGCTGGGAAAGGCAAATTTCACGCGCTCTTGCCGTTAGCCGCCGCAGGAGACGCCTTGGGCGTTGAGAGTCTCGGGCGGATTTCCGGCCACCGTAGGCGCGGGCTTGCGGACGGTGAGCAATGTGTAGCTCACCGTCCGGTAAGGACAGACCCGGGACGACGCTGCGTTGTATTCCACGCGCGCCTCAAAGAGATGTTGTCAGCACAAGTCAGCACGCGACCACAGCAGGCATCGGCCCTAGTGGGGGTCCACTAGGGCCGATGCTTGCTGTGGTCGCATAGCAGTCCAAAAGGGTTAACGAGGCTCCTGGCAACACAGGCAACGGAAGGAATATGTGTCATCATCTCAAATAACTTCTCCCGCTTCGCCCAGAGTGGGAGAAGTTATTTGATGATTTCCCACCCAAAAAAAAAGACAAAAAAAAGTTGTCAAGCTTCCCTTACAATTTAAAAGCATAAATAGCGCAAACTTTTTTAAAAACAAATTGAAGACATATTTATTGAGGAAGGGCTATTACAGCGTCGATGAGTACCTAGATGATAAGCTTCAACCATTATATTATTGTTTTTTGATTGGAATTAATTTTAAATGATTGTTATTATTATTTATGTAGTATAACTATAAATGTTATGTCTGACATTTTATTTTTACAATTAGATGACATCGGAACTGATACCACTCTGACGGCATAAATGAGCTGTACAATGAAATGACATACATAAACACTTCTGAATTTAATTTATATGTAAGAAACTATTCAAAATTATTTTAATAGTTTGTTGTATGGCCAAGTCGCGTCATTTGAGTTCGAAGATTAAAAATAGTAGTAATGTAATCAAAACGACTTGGAATATTATTAATAGTGAAACGGGAAGGTCTAGTAACCGAAATACTGACTATAGCCTGTCAAATAATGACAAAATAATAAAATCAGACTCCCAAGTCACCGAGGCCTTTGAAAATTTATTTTCAAATATTCTCGTTTTAACTACTAAATCCCTAAACTCATCACCTACTGTTGCTGAGTCTTTGCTCAAGGAAAATGTTAATGTTTGCGAATCGGAATTTCATTTTGAACATATTTCCTGTAGAGATATAATTAAAACCTTTCACACTTTAAATGTAAAAAAGACTGCAGATCTGTGGGGTAATTCTGTAGAAGTTGCTAAGTCAATTATTCACATTGTAGCACCTACTTTATCTCTTATCTTTAATAATTGCATTGACTGTGGGGTGTTTCCTGACCTTATGAAAAATAGTAAAATAATACCTTTGTTTAAATCAGGTAGTACATCAGACCCCACCAATTATAGACCTATTTCATTACTACCTATCTTTAGTAAAATATTTGAAAAAAATATTTTAGTCCAATTACAAAGATTTTTTAATAAACATAAATTATTGCACAATAATCAGTTTGGTTTTATAAGGGGTCGTTCGACTACTGATTGTGTTGAACTTTTAGGACATATTTATAATGCATGGGAAGATAAACGCGATGCCTTGGGCATCTTTTGTGATTTGTCTAAGGCATTCGATTGCGTTCTCCATGAAACGTTAATCAAGAAACTCCGCCACTACGGGATACGGAACACCGCTCTGGATCTTCTTACTTCCTACTTGAGTAATAGAATTCAGAGCGTTGACGTTAATGGGAAAAGATCTCCCGGATCTATAGTAACAATAGGAGTCCCACAGGGCTCAATTCTTGGTCCTTTCTTGTTTCTTATTTATATTAATGATTTGCCGTACCTCATAAAGGTTAATCATGATATAGTATTGTTTGCGGATGACACTTCACTTTTGTTTAAACTTAAACGTCAGCAGCTGGTTACTGGCGATGTAAATAGTGCGATCTCAAAAGAAGTTCACTGGTTCAATGTTAATAATTTACTTCTTAATGAAAAAAAAAACCAAATGCATTAAGTTTACGCTTCCTCACGTTAGCCAGGTGAAAACTAATGTGTTGATAAAGGGCGAAGAATTGAATCCTGAAGATAGCACAGTATTTTTGGGCTTATCTTTGGATGCTAAGCTTCAGTGGGGTCCACATATAGATAAATTGTCGAAAAAGCTAAGCTCCGCAGCATACGCTGTCAGAAAAATTCGTAATTTAACTGATATAGAGACAGCCCGTTTAGTGTACTTTAGCTATTTTCATAGTATAATGTCGTACGGTATTCTATTGTGGGGAAATGCCGCGGACATTCAGACTATCTTTGTTTGCAGAAAAGAGCTCTTCGATCAATTTATAAATTAAGTCTGAGACACTCTCTCAGAGAGAAATTTAAGGAGATTAATGTAATGACTGTGCCCTCTCAGTATATTTTTAAATGCCCATAAAAATATAAAATTGTTTAAAAAATACAGTGATATCCATAATATAAATACTAGGAACAAACACAAATTGGTTGTACCTACAAGAAGCCTCAAGAAAATAGTTGGCTCATTCGGATGTCAATGTATACGTTTTTATAATAAACTTCCAAGCCACGTTCAAGATCTAAGCCTTAATAAATTCAAATTATTTATTAAAGTAAGTTGTTTCAGAAAGCCTTTTATACCGTTAAACATTATATTGAGGACAAAAAGGCTTGGGATTGAGCTGCTCCGCTTATTGCACACTGAAACTTTTATTTTATTTATATACACTTTGACATTTAATGATTATTCAAAACACAATGACATATTTACTTTGTGGAGCTTAATATATTGTATGGAATTTAATATTTACTTGTAAAGTATTATATTGTTTTCAATTATTGTGAATGTGAAGACTATGTAGGTCATTGTTTTTTGTTCTTATTTAGTTTTAATCTTGGTCTGGCAGTTTCAGTCATTTAAGCGGCCTACCAAAATGTCCTTCCTTTGGTATTGTTTGTCGAATCGTTGAGCTCCTTAAGTTCTGAGTTGAGCTGCATTATTACTGACAAATGCGTGCACTGACTGGATAGGTCCACTCATTCTGTATGGTTCTTTCCTCAAAAGACCATTTCAGACACCAATCTACATGGTCTTCACATGATCTGACCAAGATTATGTCTGGACTTTAAAAGAGACTGTGACCTCTGAGTTTGTTTCGGCCTTTCTTCTCAGAGTAGTCAGATACGAAACGCCGAGCTCATCTAGTTTTTTTTTCTAAATATGATTGACGTGTAAAAGTGTTTGTACAAACCTACTTACAGAAAATTAAATCATTTCATTTCATTTCAATGAAAACTTTTGACGTCATTAAAAATCTGAAATCTATTGACAACATATTTAAAACTGTTTTGACATTTTATTTTGAAACTGTTTGACATTTTGACTATATTGTTTTAAGACCTGTACTTTTAAGTTTTTGACCTTGTACTTTAAAATTGTTGACATCATAACTATGTATATTATTTTTGAATTGTCTAAGTAGTATTTTAAAACTGTTTCCAGACAATATTTGAAACAGTTAGGCACTATTTTTTGAATTTCTTGGAATGCTAATTAATAATTCATAGTTCTTATTTTTATGCATATTACATGTATATTCAACACAATGTAAATCGTTCACGAATATATGAAATGAAAAACCCGAGCTGCCGGTCGGGCCACTAGTGCTAAATATTTCGCGCCAAAATTTTGCGTCGCCTACCATCCATCCAGTCCATGCTGACCATAGAAAGTAAAGGGAGAAAAGAGGAGGTACAGTGAGGTACGTAATGTTTAATTGTAACATGTAATACGTGATACTAATTAGTTTTTTATTTATTATTATTGCTTATTTTAGGGTCGTCAAATGATTGCAAAGGCAATGATTGCATTTTCTCAAGAGAGAGTATGAATTCACGTTAAGTCATCAGGAACCAAACTATGATTTGTCGCAATTACGTAACATAACACAACGCACTGCAGAAGCGACGGGTGCTTGTGAACGAACCGTACAGAGAATATTAAAAGAATACAAGGATGTCATCGGATTCATCGGAGACTGAAATGAAAATGACGTGCTAGGCGTCATTTTCATTTCAGTCTCCGATGAAAATCCAGAGAAAGAGACACAACAAAGTATGGATTTACGGCTGATGTTATTCGGAGTACAATACAATACAATAATATTGCACATAAATAAATTACAACACTGGCAAAATCACAGTCAGTCTTACATGAAGAAGTTGGGTTCGATGGTTGCCTAGAAATGCTTAAAAAAACACGGTTTATGTACACAACATTTGTTTTTGCGTGGCGTGGGCCACGCAAAAACATAAACCGTCTTCCATAAAAAAAAAAAAAACTAAGTACAGGCACTCGGTTTATTTTAGTACACGCTGGAACTGATTCCAGTTTTATTGATGACGCCTGTTTGGTCTATAAAGCTAATTCAGTAACAGGAAACTACCATTCGAATATGAGCTTTGAAAATGATGTCAAATGGTTGAATGAAAAGTTGCTGCCAAATTTGCCAGATTGTTCTGTGATAACATTAGATAACGCTTCGTATCACAATACATGCGCGGAGAAATTTCCAACGGCAGCCTCAAATAAATCTGAGATGCAGTAATGGCTCACTGCTAAGGGCACACAGTTTGACTTGAATTTGCACAAAGTTGAGCTATATGATATTATAAAAAAAAAAACTATTTTAGAACGTACAAAATCGATGACTATATCAAAAGTAAAGGATTTGAAGTACTGCGCTTTCCTCCTTACCACCTTGAGCTAAATGCTATATTCCTTTAAGAAACGTAGAGCAAAATATGGCAACTACAGAAAAGCTTATTCACGACAGTATGGTATTCCTATCATAATACCAGTGCCGCAGGGGATTTGTTTTTTTTTATTTAATATCGCAGTATCATGCTGAGATAGGAGCCTTTTTGGCCTCGCACAGGCAAAAGACCTGTTATTTTTGTTTTTACTATTATGTTTTTTTTTCATTGTTTTCATGATTTTGTTAGTTTTATGTCTTTTTTTATTGTTGTATTTCCTGTGCGTTTCCCAACAAGAGTCACTTGGAGTAATTAACCAGAACTTCATACTTATAAGCCTATAACTGTCAGTCAGGGATGCTTACTTTAGTACTGGTGACAAAGTTTTTAACGCTGAGCAACATTACAAAGTCCACTACAAGTGATCAATTCCACTTATTCAAGACGTCGATATTCCTGGAATCCTTATGTTTCCAAAAATGATTATTTTCATGCTAGTAATTTAATAATAATTAGATAGTTTCTATATCTGTTCTGCTAACGGTACCATTGTCCCGCTTTGTTGAATATTCGATGTTGTGGATTCGATGCATGCTGTTTGTGCTTGTCATTAAGTTCTAATAGCTGTTTTTGGTTTATTACAGACGTCTCATAGCTGGCAAGTTAGTGTAATGGTCGGAAGCGCTACTGGTGAGCATGGTTTGGTTGGTTTTTTTTTCAGGAATTTGTCATTAGAAGCCCGGATTTGAGCCCGGTTGATGGCAGTAGAGTCTCTCCCTGTTATATGGGACCCAAACCTTATCCTTTGGGGATTACCGGCGTGATGTTATGTGTATGTGTAACGTCTCATAATTCTCCGGTAAGTAAGTAAACTATTTATTGATGGATGTTGGTGAGGCAGGTTTCGTAGGTACGAGTATAAGGGTCTTACGTGCTGTATAAATGACAGAAACGTGAGACTATCGGTATGCAAAATTCATGCTTTCACGTGGAGTTGCGGACTCCAGCCCGCCTTACCCAACATGAAACTGTTTCCAATCATCTACATATTTATAAAGTTTGCTTTTTCCTAGATTTAACATGTGTCATATGGCTGTTTTCCAACAAATGGACTCCAAAAACATTTATAGGTACTAGTATAGGTATATTTCGCTGACTTCGACTACGTAATGTTGACAGCAATCCCCATACATTTATTTATACCTAATGTCAAAAAATATTCCCAAAAAAGAAGCTTTATTAATTTTACAATTCATATATATTGTACATGTCACCATAAGATTGTGAGCACCGTTAGTTTATAATCTATCTATATTATTACCGTTAGATTATAATCTGTCGAAAAATTGAGAACTGTTACAATAAAAAATATTTATACTCGGTAGCTATCAATTAAAAATCGTCCAATTTTGAACGAACCTGCACTTACCGACAGGGCTCATGATCTGTCCGATTTGATCACCCGTAAAATTATAAACCATCCCTGATTGGTAAGTCTTGGCGGTAGTCGAATTGGTCATGTGTCGCAGTAACTAAGCCAGGGCATCCCAACCAAATGGGTTAGATTAAGTTAGAACTGTAACTGTGCGTAAACTTCAATCCCCCCCGCGAGCCTGAAGTGGCCAGCCAGGGATCACGAAAGTCAGTCGCACCAGATCCCGTGATCCCCGGTGCAAGTGTGGGAGGGGTGGGGAGGGCCAGCGGCTATTGGTGGGCCTGGTTTCCGCGCAGGTGAAACTGCTGGAACCCAGACGTCTGAGGTGCTTCCGCTGCCAGGTGGGCAACCACGTGCAAGCGAATTGCACCTCGGAGGTGGACTGCAGTGGTCTTTGCTACCGCTGTGGTCTGCCCGGGTACAAGGCTGGCTCGTGCAATGCCACGCCGCACTGTGCCGTATGTGCGGCGGCTGGCAAGCCAGCCGAGCAACAGATGGGGGCAAGGCCTGCGCCCCACCCGCTAAAGCCAGGGCCAGAGGCAAGCTCTCCGCCACCGCCGTCACCACTTCAACCGCCACCACTGCCACCACCGCTGCCGCCTCCACTACTGCCGTCGTCGCCGTCGCCACCGTGGCCGCTGCTGCAGGCCTCTCTCAGGGGGCTGGGAAGGAGGCTCAAGAGGGGGCTGACATGGAGTGCCAATAATGGCCCCATTACGCCTCCTCCAGGCGAACATCAACCACTGCGCCACCGCTCAGGATCTGTTACTCCAGAGCATGGCGCAGTGGTCGATTAACATCGCCGTGGTCGCTGAGCCGTACTTTGTCCCGCCCAGGGATGATTGGGTGGAGGACCTGAGCGGCTCAGTGACCCTAATTTCGTCGGCCGCCGCCGGTACCCCGTCCCTCGAGGCCGTCAAGAGACAACGGGGCTGCGTAGCAGCACTCTTGCCGACTTCTCTCCGAACCGGACTCTTGCCGAGTTCCACAACTCCGTTGGAGAGTTGAGAGACGTCGTCATCGGGTTTGGTTCCCTCCCCGTGGTCGTCCTCGGGGTCTTCAATGCCAAGAATTTGGCTTGGGGTTCCCGGTTAACGGACACACGGGGCAGGATGGTGGAGGACTGGGCTCTGGAGACAAGCCTGGTCGTCCTAAACCGGGGTTCTGTCCCCACGTGTGTGCGGATGCGGGGTGAATCAGTGGTGGACATCTCGTTCGCCAACCCCACTCTGTCGCCGCGTGTAGTTGACTGGCGCATCATGGAGGGGGTGAAGACCTATTCAAATCACCGGTATATCCGGTTCGACGTCTCCGCCCTGACCTCGGACGCGCCGGTCCGATTGGACCCGAGTGGTTCGCGGTGGGCGCTGAAGCAGCTGGACCGGGAGCTCCTCCTGGAAGCATCGATCGTGCAGGTCTGGGTGTCACCACCGGACAGGCCTGCCGACATCAACGACGAGGCGGAGTGGTTCCGGGAGGCCATGTCCGACATATGTGACGTGGCAATGCCCCGGGTCCAGCCTGGACGTGCCTCGCGCCAGGTGTACTGGTGGTCGCAGGAGCTGACGGCTCTGCGCACTGCGTGCGTGGCTGCGCGACGTCGGTATACCAGGCACCGCAGGCTCCGTATCAAACCTCCGGATACGGAAGCCATTCAGGAGGAGCTGTACGAGCGGTACAGAGCGGCGAAGACCGCCCTCAAAGCGGAGATCTTGCGGGCCAGGTGTTTGGCCCGCGAGGAGTCGCTCGGGACTCTGGACAGGGACCCGTGGGGACCCGTACAAGGTGGTGCGGGATAAACTCCGCCCATGGCCCCCCGCTGACGCAGAGTCTCCGGCCCCAGCTTGTGGAGGACGTGGTGAGCACTCTGTTCCCTTCGCGAGGGGAACACTCCTCCTCGCCTATGGCTCCGCCTACTGCGGTGCCCGATGTGGACCACACCGCCGACGACGACGATGCTCCGGAGGTGACCGAGGGAGAAATGAGAGCGGCGGTACGCAGGCTTAATGCCAAAAATACCGCCCCAGGACCCGACGGCTTACCCGGGAAGGCCTAGCTCCTGGCCTTGGAGGCTCTCGGGCCTCGACTTAGGGGGCTCCTAAGCGCATGCTTGGAGAGGGGCCAGTTCCCGCTTCGTTGAAAGATGGAGAAACTGGTCCTCATAAAGAAGGCAGGGTGCCCTGCGGACTCTCCGTCCGCTTATCGGCCCATCGTGCTGCTCGACGAGGTAGGCAAGCTCTTTGAAAAACTCATTGTAGACCGCATTGTAGACCGCCTCGTCAGCCCGCTGGTGCGGGTGAGCCCGCATTTGGCGGAGAGCCAGTTTGGTTTCCGCAGAGGGCGCTCTACGGTGGACGCCATCATGCGCGTGCGAGCCCTGACGACGGGAAATGCTGTTGACCAGGGTGGGGTTGTCTTGGCGGTGTCTCTAGACATCGCCAATGCCTTCAATACCATGCCCTGGAGTTGCATCAGGGAGGCACTCCGGTACCATCGGATGCCGACCTACCTCTGTGGTGTGGTCGAGGCCTATTTGACGGACAGGGCCGTTATCTACCCCGGTCACCAGGGAGCGTGAAACCGGCAAGAGATATCGTGCGGTGTCCCACAGGGATCGGTCCTGGGGCCGCATCGGTGGGACATCGAATACGACTGGGTGCTGCGCGCCGACCTCCCTAGCGGCGTTAGCGTAGTGTGCTACGCTGACGACACGTTGGTCCTGGCGCAGGGGAGGTCGCACCAGGCGGCGGCCGAAGTAGCGGCACGCGGGGTTGCGACAATCGTTGAAAGGATCCGGCAATTGGGACTCGAGGTGGCCTTGCACAAGTCCGAGGCCATGTGTTTTCATGGTCCTCGGAACGCGCCACCGTTGGGGTCCCAAATAACGGTAGGAGGGGTTTCCATCGGCGTCGAGTCGACGATGAAGTACCTGGGAATCGTCCTCGACAGCCAGTGGAACTTCGTGGAGCATTTCCGACGTTTGGCTCCCAAACTGGAGCGGGCGGGCGCTGCATTGAAGCGGCTCCTGCCCAATCTAGGGGGTCCAAACGCCTCCTGCCGGAGGCTCTACGCGGGGGTCGTGCGATCCATGGCCCTCTACGGGGCTACTGTATGGGCGCGCTCTCTGGCGCTGTGGCTAGCCCGCCAGTTGAGCGCGGCCCAAAGGGTCATGGCCATCCGGATGGTCCGGGGATACCGCACGGTCTCCTGTGAGGCAGCGAGCCTCCTTGCCGGATTGCCGCCATGGGATCTGGAGGCAAAAGTTCTCGCGCACGTATGGGAGTGGCGCGAGGAGGCGAAACGCCGGGGCGTAAGTCCGCTGCCGCGAGAAATCGCGGCACGGCGGACGGAGCTCCGGCGAGATCTCATGGCGTCATGGAAAGTACGGTTGTCGCAACCCAGTGCTGGGCACGCCACGATTGCGGCGATAATTCCCCTCTTTGAGGAGTGGCTAGAGAGGCGCCACGGCGTCCTCACCTTCCGCCTGACGCAGGTCCTCACCGGACATGGCAGTTTCGGGAAGTTCCTGTGTCGGATAAGGCGGGAGGAAACGTCCGGTTGTCACCACTTTGTGGATCGCCCGGAGGATACGGTGGAGCATACGGTGGAGGTCTGCCCGGCTTGGGCAGAGCACCGCCGTGTCCTCGTGGAGGCGATCGGTGGCTGAGTCCTTTCGCGTCCGGCCCTGGTTCAGGCCATGGTACGGAGCGAGAGGGCATGGGCAGCCGTTACCTCCTTCTGCGAAGCAGTAATGCTCGCGAAGGAGGAGGCGGGACGGTTGAGGGAAAGGCAAGTTGCGCGCCCTCTCGCCCCTAGCCGCCGCAGGATGCCCAGGGCGTCTGGAATCCCGGGCGGATTTCCGGCCACCTTAGGTGCGGGCTTGCGGACTTGTAAGGACCAGGCCCGGGTCGACGGCGCGTTGAATTCCACGCGCGCCTCTAAGAGATGTCGTCAGCGCATAGGTAGTTTAGTAGAAGTTATTTGATTATTTCCTACACTCAAAAAAAAAAAAAGTGTGGGAGGGGTGCACACCGGGGTTGTTTAAGACTAAGAGTCTGACAGAGCCCTCCGCCCGCCCTAGGGCAGAGGACGTCCATGAGGATTTTACACCCTGGAACAAAAAAGTTTAGAATTGTAACTTGGAATTGGTGCTCGACAGCTGTTGGGACCTCGGCCCCCACTTTCGGCGACTGGCTTAAGGAGGTGCGGACGAGGGGCGTGGTACTGGTGGAGCTGAGATCACGCTGCGCCGGACCAAGTTCCGTCAGGTCCTGGTGGCGGAATGGCGGGACAGGCTTCTGCGCTTTACCGCCAGCCTGGTCGACGACTTGCTCGTGAGGAGGCATGCACTTACTCGAATTCTTCCTTCCTCCGAGCACGTTTGCTCTTGCGAATCTCTACTCCAACCGGCCAATAAAGGCAAGAATAAGGTGGGAGCTCTGTTTCTCGTCAATGTTCACTCTAGCCGGTCAATATAGGCAAGACCGAGATATAAGGAACAATAATTATTATTGTTAATTTAATAACGCGTTAAATTGTAATGTATGGTTTGTTGCAGAACACAATATTTGGATAGTTTAAAATTTTGCTAGATAAATTATAAACTAACGATGTTCATAGTCATACGGTGACTTATACAACAACAGGACAACATTAAGCTCCTAACAGACCCTTTAAACAACAAAACTATAATAATAACTACAAACAAAGGCATCAGGCTGAAAGCTTCGGACACGACTACAGGCCATGTTTACAGTTCCAGCCAATAAGCTTATGTTAGAAGATGGTGGAGCTAAAGTCTACAATATTGGAGTAATAATGTGATCACCTTTAAGTTTTTGTTAGATATACGGCTGGGGAGCATGGCGAGCGTGTGCGCCAACAAAAGAACTGATTAACTTACTTGGCCGACATGTAAGCAGCCGATCTGGTCTGTGAACATCTCACCGTGAAAACTAATGCGAAGAGATTTTGAAGTGACCTGTCAATAGTGTCATTCTCTAGCATTAAGTGGAAAGACAGCTAACTTCACCAAAGTTTCGCGGTGAGATTTTTACAGAATAGAATTCTTATGTTTTTGAGTTATTCATGCAGTCAAACATTGTACTTCTACATCTTATTTCTAACACAATTGTTGTAATGCAACTATAGTAGGTACCTATATTGCATGGCATTTCAAGAAACTGTCCTTCCTAGAATCTCACATTGACTCAGAATAAACGTCTAGACTTCCTGTAGCTACCTGATGCCCTATCTATTTATTTATTGTAACTACACCAGAAAATTACATTCCAAAAAAGAAACAAATTATTAACAAAAATAAAAAAACCAACTGTAAAAACCGAAACGAAAAAATGAAAATAAAAAACGAGTACCAAAACTAAATAATTGAAGTTGGAGTCATCTAGGATGCAATGAACATTCTAAAATTACCTGCCGGCTACAGAGCGTGCCAAATAAATAGACATACATACATACACTCTAAAAACATAACCCTCCTTCTAGGGCAATCGGGTAATAAACTAAACACTACAAAACATGGGCGTCCTTTGTAGGCCGCCTTAACGCTTTCTGCGATCTATTTCAGGCAACCTTGGAATGGACATTAATTGTTGGACATAAACTGGGACTGCCCTTATGATGTGTGTCCATCTCCACTCTTATTAATTTGTTTATACTTTTACAGAAACGGATTATGTAAAAGTACTTGACAAAACATCGAGATTACGTTATCATAATATGTGAATTTTAAACCTATCGGAACCGAATCAAAATCCGTTGCATAGTTTAGAAGAACAACAAACAGACACGAAAAGTGTTTTTTTTTTTAATTTATAAGATGTGTATCAAGCATTAACGTTGTAACATGCTTATTTATCCCAGAATTCCTTGGTTCCTGAATTGATTTTATGTAGTCTAAATCTACAGAAAGAAGCAAACACTTTCTCAATTATACTACAAAGACAAAAAATCAGTTTAAAATGAGGCACACATTCTCAATAACTCCGCCTTTGTAAAAAGAAGAACTGTAAAACCCGCCTACCAAAAACAACAAAACGTGTCCTTTTACAGAAGCCTAGATGACGTCATTTATCCTGTTATCCTCGTGATAAACAGAAATGCGTCGTTAAACGAATTTGTACACGATGCAGATAACGCGGCTAATGGAAAACGCGCACATTTAGACTTCCCAGAGGCGTGACGTAATTACATGATTACAGCTTACGTAGTGGAAGGTGGTCTGAGATGGCATAGATTATAAAAAGTTTGATTTTTTGAAAATTCTTAACCAAGTTGAAATAAATAGCAATTTATTATTAAATAGTGGTTAATGTTAATATTCATCTTATAATTTGGTTATGTAAATAAATAATATAAAAAAGTGGTTTATTATCATTATAAAAACAATCAACAAAACGTAATTTAAAAAAAAAACATGGGATGAAATATTTATTTTTTTGAAAATCCATCTCATCTAACCCCTATAGGTAAGATGACATAGGTACACCAAATTATAGGCACTATTTTGCCTACCTACGCACATCGCAGATTACATGTATTGCCGTTTTTGGTAACCAAGCCAAGGGACTTGACATTGAAGCCACCATTCCCTGGAGCTAGAATTACTCCAAGGGTCATTGTCGTGCACGTATGGGAGTGGCGCGAGGAGGCGAAACACTGGGGCGTAACTCCGCTGCCGCGAGAAATCGCAGCACAGCGGACGGAGCTCCGGCGGGATCTCATGGTGACATGAAGAGTACCATTGTCACAACCCAGTGCTGGGCACGCCACAACTGCGGCGATAAGTCCCCTCTTTGAGGAGTGGCTAGAGAGGTGCCACGGCATCCTCACCTTCCGCCTGACGCAGGTCCTCACCGGACATGGCAGCTTCGGGAGGTTCCTGTGTCGGATAAGGCAGGAAGAAACGCCGGGGTGTCACCACTGTGTGGATCGCCCGGAGGACACGGTGGAGCATACAGTGGAGATCTGCCCGACTTGGGCAGAGCACCGCCGTGTCCTCGTTGAGGCGATCGGCGGCAGAGACCTCTCGCGTCCGGCCCTGGTTCAGGCCATGGTACGGAGCGAGAGGGCACGGGCAGCCGTCACCTCCTTCTGCAAATCAGTAATTTTCGCGAAAGAGGAGGCGGGATGATTGAGGGAAAGGAAAATTTCGTGCCTTCTCGCCCCTAGCCACCGCAGGAAACGCCCTGGGCGTCGGGAATCCCGGGCGGATTTCCTAAAACCCACCCGTATTCCTTCCTGTTGCCTGTGTTGCCAGGGGCCACAGTAACCCTTTAGTACCTTCCCTGCGACTCCGGCAGGCATTGGCCCTAGTGGACCCCTACTTTGTGCTAACATCTCTTTGAGGCGCGCGTGGAACACAACGCGCTATCGACCCGGGCCTGGTCTTTATCGGACGGCGAGCTATCCATTGCTCATCGTCCGCAAGCCTGCGCTTACGCTGGCCGGAAATCCGCCTGGGATTCCTGACGCCCAGGGCGTCTCCTGCGGCGGTTAGGGGCGAGAGGGCGCGAAATTTGCCTTTCCTTCACCCGTTCCACCTCTCACAGAAGGAGCGCTCTCGCGGAAACCAAAGAGGCTCTCCGCCAAATCCGGTCCCACCCGCACCAGCAGCCCGACGAGGCCGTCTGCAATGACTCTTTCAAAGAGCTTGCCCACCTCGTCAAGCAGCACGATGATCCGATAAGCGGAGAGTCTCCCTTAGGGACGCACGGGTGCAAGTAGGGGCGCCACTGGACTATACATGGCATGGCATAGATATTGCTACTGTGCCATATCAGCCGCTACAGCTTTAAGTAAATTGATCTCTTTAATCTTGAAGGCTCTGTTTTCCATTTCGACTTTGTTGACTTACGATGACACGCGGTAACCGTGATGATGTATATATTTTATTGATGCTTATGCTAATAGCTGATGCTGAAAGATGAAGTGTAAAATAATTTTACTCGCTTTTGACATATGTATGATACAGATTTTATTTAATCTGGACCCTATTTACGTAGTATAGGCCGTAACTGACAATGCGACATACTTGTCAAAAAAATATAAAATTTATTGCTTTGTTCGTCCAATGGTCGCAAGCGATACCGCTGAGCATGAGATCCTGTATTCGATTTCCAAGTCAGGCAGGGTGATATTGGATTTTCCATCAGGAATTTCTTAATAGCAGCCCGGAAGCTGGATCTGTGCCCGGTTGATAGAAATAGTCTCGCCCCCTATTACGTGGGACTTAACATAACTGGCAAAATATGAGTGTACGACCTATAGGTACACTCAGGGTATAGGTACACATTTTTAAGACAGGTGTTGTTAAATAAAGCAGAAAACTATGAAAGATACTAGTCGGATTGTCGCCTGTCAACTGTCGCCAGTCGCTTTTATTAAATAGGCGAATGCAGGCTTTGCACGAGAACCGTAGAGGAGCGTTTTGTCGACGGCAGAGTAGACAAAAATGACGTTTCCGTATAGACAGTAGAACATTTTCGGTAGACAAGTGATCTATTCTACAGTAGAGTAGAAATAAAAAACGTCATGCTTAGCCTGCTGATGTGGGGTGCGTACAGAAAACCTCCTCGTGTGCCTGATTGCTGCTGGTTCCCTGCGAATACGTTCGGGAAAAAAAACCAGTCGTCGGGCCGGTGCACCCTGGCCAAGGCGAAGAGTCTCTCCATATATCGGAGAGGGTATTGACGATGGCGAAAATCTGCGTGGCGGGGAACTTAATGCTCGATTGTCGGTCGGCCACTCCCCTCTCTGCTTACAGAGCTTACTATTATAGACTTAGCAGGTCGAGTGGGCGCAGAGTGGCGGCGCTCGCTGTGCACTCACCCTGCCAGCGAGCTAGCAGAGGGAGAACTGATTCTTCTAATTGCAACCGTTTAAATCGTAATCCGTAAATAGACCACAGTCATGTTTTGTGACTTGGAATGGGACGAGGATCTTGGCTTGATCGCCTGGATCGCGAGGAAGATAACCTGTATAAAAAATCCTCTAATATCAAGTTTTGGTGCGCGGCGAGGGTATGAATGGTTGAAGAATAGTGTTATGTGCTAATTTGTAGTTGTAGGTGACGCAACAGTCGCGAGCGCCCAGCCAAGGAAGGGAGGGAGGAGGAGGGAGTGGTTGGGTTACAAATTTACACTTGCCTAGGGACAGGGGTGACCCTAGGTGTATTGTTTACATCTCCCATACTCGAGGGATTGTGGATAAATATAATAATAAAAAAACAAAAAGTCAAGGGGAGGTGAGTCCCTGTGGACTCTCCGTCCGCTTATCGGCCCATCGTGCTGCTCGACGAGGTGGGCAAGCTCTTTGAAAGAGTCATTGCAGACCGCCTCGTCGGCCAGCTGGTGCGGGTGGGGCCGGATTTGGCGGAGAGCCAGTTTGGTTTCCGCAGAGGGCGCTCTACGGTGGACGCCATCATGCGTGTGCGAGCCCTGACGACGGGGAATGCTGTTGCCCAGGGTGGGGTCGTCTTGGCGGTGTCTCTAGACATCGCCAATGCCTTCAATACCCTGCCCTGGAGTTGCATCAGGGAGGCACTCCGGTATCACCGGATGCCGACCTACCTCTGTCGTGTGGTCGAGGCCTATTTGACGGACAGGGCCGTCATCTACCCCGGTCACCAGGGAGTGTGGAACCGGCAAGAGATGTCGTGCGGTGTCCCACAGGGATCGGTCCTGGGGCCGCATCTGTGGGACATCGGATACGACTGGGTGCTGCGCGCCGACCTCCCTAGCGGCGTCAGCGTAGTGTGCTACGCTGACGACACGTTGGTCCTGGTGCAGGGGAGGTCGCACCAGGCGGCGGCCGAATTAGCGGCACGCGGGGTTGCGACAATCGTCGAAAGGATCTGGCAATTGGGACTCGAGGTGGCCCTGCACAAGTCCGAGGCCATGTGTTTTCATGGTCCTCGGAACGCGCCACCGTTGGGGTCCCAAATAACGGTAGGAGGGGTTTCTATCGGCGTCGAGTCGACGATGAAGTACCTGGGACTCGTCCTCGACAGCCGGTGGAACTTCGTGGAGCATTTCCGACGTTTGGCTCCCAAACTGGAGCGGGCGGGCGCTGCATTGAAGCGGCTCCTGCCCAATCTAGGGGGTCCAAACGCCTCCTGCCGGAGGCTCTACGCGGGGGTCGTGCGATCCATGGCCCTCTACGGGGCTCCTGTATGGGCGCGCTCTCTGGCGCTGCGGCCAGCCCGCCGGTTGAGCGCGGCCCAAAGGGTCATGGCCATCCGGATGGTCCGGGGATACCGCACGGTCTCCTGTGAGGCAGCGAGCCTCCTTGCCGGATTGCCGCCATGGGATCTGGAGGCAAAAGCCCTCGCGCACGTATGGGAGTGGCGCGAGGAGGCGAAACGCCGGGGCGTTAGTCCGCTGCCGCGAGAAATCGCGGCACAGCGGACGGAGCTCCGGCGGGATCTCATGGCATCATGGAAAGTACGGTTGTCGCAACCCAGTGCTGGGCACGCCACGATTGCGGCGATAAGTCCCCTCTTTGAGGAGTGGCTGGAGAGGCGCCACGGCGTCCTCACCTTCCGCCTGACGCAGGTCCTCACCGGACACGGCAGCTTCGGGAGGTTCCTGTGTCGGATAAGGCGGGAGGAAACGTCCGGGTGTCACCACTGTGTGGATCGCCCGGAGGACACGGTGGAGCATACGGTGGAGGTCTGCCCGGCTTGGGCAGAGCACCGCCGTGTCCTCGTGGAGGCGATCGGCGGCAGAGACCTCTCGCGTCCGGCCCTGGTTCAGGCCATGGTACGGAGCGAGAGGGCATGGGCAGCCGTTACCTCCTTCTGCGAAGCAGTAATGCTCGCGAAGGAGGAGGCGGGACGGTTGAGGGAAAGGCAAGTTTCGCGCACTCTCGCCCCTTGCGATGTGGGGATGAGGAGGGGTTAAGTAAACTACATGACGTGTATTACTTTGAGAGTCAATCGTGAACAGAGACTCAACTGTGTTCCTCAACTGTCTGTGCTCTCTCCTTTATTAGATGGTATAATATACATAGGTAGTACGTGACTACGTGCTAATACTAAGCTTATGGAAAACACTATATCTACCTTAACTTAACCCTGAAACCACGTGACACGCTGATGTAGACACATACGTGACTACCACCACATCACCCCACTTAAAGAAAAAAAAAAAAAAACTAAATTACGGTTTTTTTTTTTTTTAAACACATTTTAAACTTACATTCTAACTCTTACAATACAATTTTGTTCTATTCTTATGAATTACATCTATCTTATTATCATTCTTTTTTATAATTACATTTGGTGACTCGTCCTTTATAACTTCAAATTCACCACACACATTTTAAAATCTTTCGTATGTAAATATTTACTACTATTTCCCTTCAAATATTGTGCCATTTTTGTAATAAATTCAACGTTATTACGATTTTTTAAAATAATAACTTCTTTTATGCCTTTCTCAATACAAAAATCTACTATGTCTTTCAACAACTCGTCTCGCGATGATGCCGATAAAGATTCATAGTTTACATAAATACTCGATTGTTCTGGCACATACATTATAACGATTTTTTAAAATAATAACTTCTTTTATGCCTTTCTCAATACAAAAATCTACTATGTCTTTCAACAACTCGTCTCGCGATGATGCCGATAAAGATTCATAGTTTACATAAATACTCGAGTTTTCTGGCACATACATTATAACGATTTTGTAAAATAATAACTTCTTTTATGCCTTTCTCAATACAAAAATCTACTATGTCTTTCAACAACTCGTCTCGTGATGATGCCGATAAAGATTCATAGTTTACATAAATGCTCGAGTTTTCTGGCACATACATTAAAAAAATGGTTTTTACGGCTGATATGGACGCACCCGTGTCCACCAACCATTCCGTATCCACACTATCCACTAACAAATTAACCTAGTTAATGCTATCACATGCTAAAATATGCTTAGGCACGAAAAAACTGAGTCTCACTCAGCTGACCGCCTACATCGTTCCGTGACATTGACACTGCGCCTGAGTCAGCATCGCCCCGCGCGTGCTCAAAATACGCTACATGCCGTCGACCTTGCTGAGTCTGGCGTTCAAGACGAGCATTATCGCTGCGACCGCGCATTCCACTGCTATGCCATGCCTTGACATTTTTGCGCGTACGCTCAACAGCTGTTCCATGCTGCGCGTGCCTATTCTGTACAATCTGCCGCCTATGGTTATTTCCGCAATTTCTTACGCCCGATGAAAAACCACGTCCATGTGCGCCATACATTTTCGGTAGCAAGCTAACCGCCGTTTTTAAAGAAAATCTTTCCGCCGCCATCTCTAACTCGATTTTGCCGATGTCTTCAAATTTATAGTATCTACGTACAACTTAATACACTATATGCATACTATTGTCTCTAAATTCTCCGATGACCGCAAGCACTCGCCACAACACTTAAGCTCACATTAAAATCACTTACTTCTTGACGAGGGAACGTTACTTCGTCCATATCTGGTCAGGCGATCTGTACAGCTTTGCGAACCTCCCGCTGGTTGATCTTCTCTTCGATCCAATTCTGGTGACATCTTCTATACAAGCGAACTGCCACACCAACGATGAACCGCCAAACACACAGCAATAACAATAGCACCATGTTGATAGCTGTCAGTTGCTCCTGCGTAACCTCTGCGGTATTCAAACCACCCGCTGCCGTCTGAGCGATAACCACCTCTTCCTTAGATGTCGTGGTCCCCATGGCCCGTGACCCGACGTGACGTGTAGCTGACCGAAATCGACTAAACTGCGACTCTGACTAGCCCCCAATTGGGCAACTGTAACGCCGTCCAGCCGACTGGCAGGGTCGCCATGCGATGTGGCACTGGCAGGGTCGCCATGCGATGTGGGGATGAGGAGGGGTTAAGTAAACTACATGACGTGTGTTACTTTGAGAGTCAATCGTGAACAGAGACTCAACTGTGTTCCTCAACTGTCTGTGCTCTCTCCTTTATTAGATGGTAGTAGTACGTGACTACGTGCTAATACTAAGCTTATGGAAAACACTATATCTACCTTAACTTAACCCTGAAACTACGTGACACGCTGATGTAGACACATACGTGACTACCACCACACCCTAGCCGCCGCAGGAGTCACCCTGGGCGTCGGGAATCTCGGGCGGATTTCTAGCCACCGTAGGCGCGGGCTTGCGGACGGTGAGCAATGGGTAGCTCACCGTCCGGTAAGGAACAGGCCCGGGTCGACGGCGCGTCGTATTCCACGCGCGCCTCAAAGAGATGTCGTCAGCACAAAGTAGGGGTCCACTAGGGCTGATGCCTGCCGGGGTCGCGGGAAGGTACTTATGGGTCACCGAGGCCCCCGCAACACAGGCAACAGGAAGGAATACGGGTGGGTTTTAGTCAGTAAGAGTCTGACACACCCTCCCGCTCCGCCCGAGCGGGAGAAGTTATTTGATGATTTCGCACCCTCAAAAAAAAAAAAAGGGAGGTGAGTGATGCGGGGTCGGAGTCCGACGCTGCATCCAGCGCAGAGGGCTCCGGGAGCTCGGAGCGTGAATAGGTGTACGGGAGGCACCGTGATTTCGCACGATCTTCGTAGCGCCCCAGCTCGGGGTCGTCCACCAACGAGTGGGTTTCGCAGAGTGTCTCGAAGATCCACTCTAGTCAGCGGGGTGGGGCCCGAGGAAAAGAGGTGGACAGGGGGCCCTGTACCACGGAGGCTGGCGAGCCAAGCCGAGCCAGCCCAGCCAAGCCGGTCCAGTAAACCGAGAGGCTCGCCATGTAGGTGCCCCGCAAGGGAGTTGTGGAACTTGGCAAGAATTGGGTTCGGGGAGAAGTATTATAATATAATTAATAATAATATAATTAATTAAGTATACCCCACGACAATCTCCCCAAACCGTGCTGCTACGCATCCCCGTCCTCTCTTGACGGCCTCGAGGGATGGAGTACCGGCAGCGGCTGACGAAATTAAGGTCATTGAGCCGCTCAGATCCTCCATCCAGTCATGACTGGGTAGGACAAAGTACGGCTCAGCAACCACGGCAATGTTAATCGACCACCGCGCCATGCTCTGGAGCAACTGATCCTTTTTTTTTTTGTTCCGGGGTGGAAAATCGGGAAGGGGTCTGTCAGACTCTTACTGACTAAAAACCACCCTGGTGTTCCCCTCCCATACCTGCACCGGGGATCATGGAAACTAATGGGACTTGCGCTATCCCCGGCGGCAATTATATTATTATACTTCTCCCCGAACCGAATTCTTGCCGAGTTCCACAATTCCCTTGTGGAGTTGAGAGTCGTCGTCGTTAGGTTCGGTTCCCTCCGTGGGCTTGGGGTTCCCGGTATACGGACACACGGGGCAGAATGAAAGAGGACTGCGCTCTGCAGACAGACTTGGTCGGCCGAAACCGGGGTTCTGTCCACACGTGTGTGCAGATGCGGGGTGAATGAATGAATGGTGGACATCTCGTTCACCAGCCCCGCTCTGTCGCAGCGTGTAGTTGACTGGCGCGTCATGGTGGAGATGGAGACCTATTCCGATCACCGGTACATCCGGTTTGACGTCGCCACCCAGACCCCGAGCGCACCGGTCCGACAGGCCCAGAGTGGTCCGCGGTGGGCGCTGAAGCTGCTGGACCAAAAGTTACTCCTGGAAACCTCAACAATGCAGCCCTGGGTGTCATCACCGGACAGACGTGCTGACATAATCGACGAGGCGGGGTGATTCCGGGAGGCCATATCCGAAATATGTGACGTGCTAATGCCCCGGGCCCAGCCTGGACGTGCCCATACAAAGTGGTGCGGAACAATCTCCGCCACTGACGCAGAGTCTCCGGCCTCAGTTTGTGGAGGACGTGGTGAGTGCTCTGTTCTATTCGAGAGGGGAACACATCTCCCCGCCCATGGCTCCACCTACTGCGGTGCCCGATGCGGACCACACCGTCGACAAAGACGATGATGTCGACGCTCCGGAGGTGACCCAGGTAGAGATGAGAGTGGCGGTACGTAGGCTGTATGGCAAAAATACCGCCCCAGAGCCCGATGGGCCTCGACAAGGAGCGCTCCTAAGCGCATGCTTGGAGAGGGGTCAGTTCCCACTTCTTTGGAAGACTGGGAAACTGGTCCTCATAAAGAAGTCCGCTTATCGGCCCATCATGCTGACGAGGTGGGTGGAGAGCCAGTTTGGTTTCCACAGAGGGTGCTCTAAGGTGGACGCTATAATGCGCGTGCGAGCCCTCACGACCGGGGGGTCGTCTTGGCGGTCAGACATCGCCAATGCTTTTAATATCCTACCTTGGAGTTGCATTAGGGAGGCACTCCGTTACCTACTTCTGTCGTATAGTCGTGGCCTATCTGACGGACAGGGCTGTCACCTATCCCGGAGACCAGGGAGTGTGGAATTGGCAAAAGATTTCATGCGGTGTCCCACAGGGATCGTTCCTGGGGCCGCGTCTGTGAGACATCGGATACGGCTGGGTGCTGCGCGCTGACCTCTCTAGCGGCATCAGCGTAGTGTGCTACGCTGACGATAAGTTAGTCATGGTGCAAGGGAAGTCACACCAGGCGGTGACTGAAGTAGCGGTACGTGGGGATGCGACAATCATCAACAGGATCCGGCCATTGGGACTCGATGTGGTTCTGCACAAGTCCTGGGCCATATGTTTTCATAGTCCTCTGAACGTGCCACAATCCGGGTCCCAAATAACGGTAGGAGGCATTACATTGGCTTCAAGTCGACGATGAAGTACCTGGGACTCGTCCTCGACAGCCGGTGGAACTTAGTGGAGCATTTTTGATGTTTGGCTCCTAAACTGGAGCGGACCGGGGCTGCCTTAAAACGGCTTCTGCCCAATCTAGGGGTCCAAATGTTTCCTGCCGGAGGCACTACGCGGGGGTCATGCGGTCCATGGCCCTTTACGGGGCACCAGTGTGGGCGCGTTCCTGCC
Source organism: Atethmia centrago (assembly GCA_905333075.3). Taxonomy (NCBI): domain Eukaryota; kingdom Metazoa; phylum Arthropoda; class Insecta; order Lepidoptera; family Noctuidae; genus Atethmia; species Atethmia centrago. Next base: position 5,430,254 of record HG995367.1, on the reverse strand, counting down.
AGGGAACGACGCCATGCCAGTGGCGGCCAGCCCACCGGTTGAACGCGGCCCAAAGGGTCATGGGCATCCGGCTGGTTCGCGGATGCCTCATAGTCTCCGGTGAGGCGGCGAGACTCCTTGCCGGATTGCCACCATGGGATCTGTGGGCAAAAGTCTTCGCGCACGTATGGGAGTGGCGCGAGGAGGCAAAACACAGGGGCGTGACTCCGCTGCCGCGAGAAATCACAGCACAGCGGACAGAGCTCCGGCGGGATTTCATAGCGACATGGAGAGTGCGATTATCGCAACCCAGTGCTGGGCACGCCAAAATTGCGGCGATAAGACCCCTCTTTAAGGAGTGGCTAGAAAGGCGCCACGGCGTCCTCACCTTCCACATGACGCAGGTCGTTACCGGACATAGCAGCTTCGGGAGGTCCCTGTGTCGGATAAGGCGGGAGGAAACGCCCGGGTGTCACCACTGTGTGGCCCTGGTCCAGCCCATGGTACGGAGTGAGGGCATGGGCAGCCGTCACCTCCTTCTGTGAAGCGCTCACGAAGGGGGAGGCGGGACGGTTGAGGTAAAGGCAAATTTCGAGCCCTCTCGCCCTTAGCCACGCAAGAGACGCCCTGGGCATCAGGAATCCCAGGCGGATTTCCGGCCACCATAGGCGTGGGCTTGCGCACGGTGAGCAATGGGTAGCTCGCCGTCCAATAAGGACCAGGCCCGGGTCGACGGCGAGTTGTGTTTGTTGAAGAACAGCGCTAAAACTCGCCAACATCACTACTCGCCGGGCGGCCGCGGGCGGAGAGGTGGCCGCGAGGGGGGGCCCAAGCAGAGGTTGGCTCGTCACTGCACCAACGTCCACCTTACTGATCGCATTTCTTATTTATTTGTTATCTCGCACCACTCATTTGTTAAACGATCAACCGCTTGTTGCAATATACATTTAAATTGAGATACAGTTCAAGTGTTTTCGTCCTATCACCACCTTTAGGATATCCATTTCTGTTCATGGTCCTTCGAGCATTTCGGCGTGTAACTAACCAGTGACCAAGGAGTGACAAGCGATTTCGAAATTTGATAACAGCCGTTAGAAAACTAGACTTCGAGATCAAGACGACATCCCGCCCTTCGTGCGAGCCTGTTCCAGTCTTCGATCGTCATCTTCGGAGCCTTTGCAAAGAAGCTTGGAGTTTTGGAGCGAACATAGTTCTTCAGTGGTCATCATAGCTAGGTCGTCGCAGCGTAGCAGCCCAGGCAGAGCCCAAGGACATCGCCATCAAGCAGGAAGACGTTCAGTTCGGACTCGCAGTCAAGGATTTTGTGAGATCTTTCCATATTCTTACTAACATTTACATATTCATATACTAACATATCATTCCACTAGAGTATTAGATAGTGCATTAGACCAGTGAATAACACGTTAGTTCCTATTATTTATTCCTTTTTCTTATTTATTAGTCAGTAGTATCACCTAACGGTAGTTACATATATGTACATTAGTTCTAAGTGTTTGTCCATTTAAGTAGATTTCCCGTTAAAGTAGAACCCCATCCATTAATAATTATTAGTAATAAGTACTAGATAAGCCACCTAAACCTTCTAATATTATTTTTTAGAATACCCACTTTTTTTTTTACTTTTTATTTGAACTTGATTTTTTTTTTTCTCAAACCGCCTGCCGGTTTTGAATAGCACCACTTCAACGGTTAACTTTTTGCTCTTTGTTGTTTTACAGGCGCAAATATAAGCTTCATTCAGTGCTGTAGCAATTATTCTTAATTCTGACTTCTTTCTTTCTTTTTTTTCCTTTTTCTAGCGGTTAGTGCTAATTTCCAATTTAGCCATGGCTGAAGAAGTGACGGTTAAAGAGCTTACAAGAAAACGCGCTTCAATTAAATCACAGCTTACTCAATTCACAAACTTCTTAGCTACCACTAAGTCTTGCGATCAGCTTAGTGAGGAACAACTGGTCGAGTTGGAGATTCCAATGACAGACCTTATATGCCACCTATGATCAGTTTCAGAGCCAACTGGAGTACCTGTCCGCAAGGCCCTACGAGCAATTTGCCGATCGGGAGCAATTCGAGAGCAGCTACTACAGGCAACTAGCAGCTGCGCGCGCGCTTCTGTCAAGGCATCGTGCGCAACTGGCTTCTAAGGTAGGCTCCAATGAGCAACTCTCAGTGGTTAATAGACATAGCAATGTTAGACTTCCTAAAATTAATTTACCTCACTTTAGCGGCGGTTATAAGGATTGGTTAGAGTTTAAAGATATTTACGTTTCTCTTATTCATGAAGAGAGTGGTATAGCCAACATTAACAAATTTCATTACTTGCGTTCGTCACTTAATGGCAGCGCAGCACTGGTTATTAAAAGTTTAGATTTCAGAGGGGACAACTACGACAATGCATGGCAATCATTATGCGAAAGGTACGACAACAAACAGTTGTTGGTGAATAATCACATTCAGGCTTTATTTAATGTAGAACCACTGCTAAAGGAGAGTAGTCAGGGATTACGTGAGATTGTCAGCGTCACCAGTAAAAATCTACGTTCACTGGCAACACTAGGCCGACCCGTACAACATTGGGGTGATGTGGTGATACATTTAATGGCATCTAAGTTGGACTCGGTTACCAGCAGACAATGGGAAGAACATAGAAACACATTGACTGATTACCCATCCTTGGACATGTTTACGAAATTTATTTCTAGCCGGTGCAATCTTTTAGAAACACTTGAGGAAGCTACGAGTAAGAGTCTAAAATCAAAGGCAGAGTCGTCGCACAGTAAGCCTAAAAGCTTCTCGGTAGTAACAAGTAAGGGTAAATTTAATATTTCTAGTCCGCTGTGTAAACAGAATCACTAGATATTTGGTTGTGATCAATTTAAGGTACTTACAGTCTCTGCACGTTTATCTAAAGCAAAGGAATTTAAGCTTTGTCTAAATTGTTTACGACCAGGTCATTTTGAAATTACTTCTCCACTTGGTCACTGCAAATACTGCAAGAGTAGGCATAATACAATGTTGCATTCTCATGATGATGAGCCTGGCTCTAGTAAGGAACATATAACTTTGACTGGTACTAATTATGATATTTCACCTCGTCATGTGTTGCTTTCCACAGCTATGGTAAGGGTCACGGACAATTCCGGGTCGCCGCACAGCGCCAGAGTCTTACTTGACAATGGAAGCACGGTAAATTTCGTTACCAAGGACCTTTGTGGTAAGCTACATTTACCTATTCGTAGTGTAAGCTCACACGTTGCGGGCATCAACAGTCAGATGTCGGCCATTACGCAGTCTTGTTCTTTACATTTACAATCATGCGATGGGTCATACAATATCGACATCGACTGTTTTGTATTGCCCAGTATAACCACTCATATACCACATACATACATAGACTTATCAGACTTGCAGCTACCAGCAGGAGTAAGTCTGGCCGATCCATCTTTCAATGTCCCTTCCTCCATCGACATACTTGTTGGGGCCGACATATTTTGGGGTGTGATTGGTCGCAACCGTATATGTCTAGGTAGACATATGCCAACGCTGTTCGAGACCAAGCTCGGATGGCTCAAATCAGGAGCCAGACCTCAACCAAGCTTTACCCACTCATCGATGTGCATGTTCGCGCACGACACGCACATGACACATTCACAGGTACTCATGGACCTCTCAAGGTTCTGAGAACTTGACTCCATATAGCCTAGGTTCAATTTCACATCCGAGGAGCGAACATGTGAACAGAACTACATAGACACTACAAAGCGTAATGCTGACGGGCGTTTTGTCGTCACGATTCCATTGAAGGAATCTCCCGAAGTATTAGGTGACTCCTTTGAGATGGCTAAACGTCGCTTCCTATCGTTAGAACGTAGACTTGATAGAGATCCGATACTTAAGCATCGCTACGTAGAGTTTTTGCAGGAGTATGAAGCATTAGGTCATATGAGCGAAGCCTCTCAGCCTTCTTCATCTCATTCATACTTCCTTCCACACCATGGTGTTATCAGAGAGTCCAGTACAACGACAAAGCTTCGAGTTGTCTTCGACGCATCAACCGTCACAACTTCAGGTAAGTCGTTTAATGACATTCAAGGCATAGGTCTAAGAGTTCAGGACGACTTAATATCCATACTGTTGAGGTTCCGGCAGCATAAATACGTCGTATCTTCAGACATCGAAAAGTTTTTCCGGCAAATTAAAGTGGACGAATCGCAGCGGTCTTTACAACAGATATTGTGGCGCTCTGACCCATCGTTGCATCTTAAAACTTATAAGTTAAACACCATTACTTACGGAACAGCATCAGCTCCGTTCATTAGTACACGATGTTTGTCTCAATTGGCGAAGGAAGCCACACACACACGTACACAACATTCCATACAGCACGACTTTTACGTGGATGACTATCTCTCAGAAAGTGACTCTATAGAGGGTAATATAGCGCTATGTAAAGATGTCATCAGCACACTTAAGGCTGCACAACTGAACCTTCGCAAGTGGCAGTCTAATAATGTACAAGTAATACAGGCAGTCACCACGAAAACACATACGTCAACCATTCCAACTACATCTAATACAGACACATCTAACACAGTCAGTTTAAGTATAGACGAACCAAGTAAGACCCTGGGTCTTAATTGGCATTGTCATACTGACTATCTTACATTCTCCATACTCGCACTGATACGCACTGCTACACCTATTACGAAACGACACATTCTCTCCACGGTAGCTCAAATTTTCGATCCATTGGGCCTTGTCTCTCCATGTGTTATCGAAGTCAAGATAATATTACAAAAACTATGGATTGACAAGTGTGCATGGGACGACGAGATTAACGCGGACGTCAAAAAGTCATGGCTAAAGTTCACAGAAAATTTGTCGCAATTTAATCATCTCAGTATACGTCGCTGGGTGGTATGTGACAGCCCTATATGTATGTATGTAGAAATGCATATTTTTACAGATGCGTCAGAAAAGGCATACGGGGCGTGCATATACATTCGTTCTGTAGACAGTAGCGGCACCGTCCATACACATTTGCTGACATCTAAAAGTAAGGTCGTACCTATCAAGTCAACAACAATCCCGAGGCTCGAGCTTTGTGGTGCCTTGCTAGGGACAAGGTTGTGTGCGAAGGCACTAGAGTCTTTGACACTAACACCTAACACGTGCGTATTCTGGTGTGACTCGATGATCGTCCTAGGGTGCTATCTGCTCTTCCTGGCACACTTAAGCCGTTCGTGAGGCATCGAGTTTCGGAGATCCGGGAAGCGTTTGGTGATTATACCTGGCGATATGTGCCATCCAAAGACAATCCCGCAGACCTGGTTTCCCGTGGTCTAAGCCCTGATCTCATCGGTTAATCTTCAATGTGGTGGTCAGGGCCTTCATTTTTGCTAACAGACCAGGATCTTTGGCCTTCAACGCCAAATACAGATGTTGACACGATACTACCAGAACTATTAAAATCTCATCCCATACATATTAATTATCAATCATTACATACTACTAATCCTAATAATTTATTTCAAATCTTAATTAACAATTCTTCTAACTATTTACATTTACAACGTCTATTAGCATACGTATTTAGATTCATTAACCGTTCTAAGAAGGTACATAATCACAGTCTTATTCTTACTAATTCAGAGTTAACATACAGCGCTGAATTCATTATTAAAGCAGTTCAGAGGGAAATGTTTCCTGAAGAGTACGAAGTGCTTTCATCAGGTAAACCATTGCCAAATAAAAGTCGCCTAAAGAAATTATCACCTTTTGTCGAATCTGGCATTATACGAGTCGGAGGCAATTCTTGCTATGACTATAACGTCAGGTACCCCATAATTATATGCAGCAAGCATAACTTCGCCAAACTTATTTTTAACACATATCATTTACGCCTATTTCATGCTGGTCCACAGCTACTCTTAGCCACAATTAGACACGAGTATTGGCCCTTAGGTGGTAGGAACCTAGTTAAATCAACGGTTCATAAATGCGTAAAGTGCCAACGGTTCAATGGCAGAACAGTTCAACCTATCGTGGATAATTTGCCTGAGGAACGAGTTCAATTGGAGTTCCCATTCTTAGAGACCGGCACAGACTACGCCGGACCCATCCTTCTAGCCGACCGCAAGGGTAGAGGATGTAGACTGATAAAGTCATACATATGTGTTTTTGTTTGTCTAGCCACAAGAGCTGTTCACCTGGAGCTTGTCTCTGACCTAACCAAACATGCCTTCATTGCAGCACTGAACAGGTTTATTGCTCGTCGTGGTAAGCCTAGGACCATTTACTCGGACAACGGTACTACCTTTGTTGGCACTTGTAACGAACTAGCTGACATATTAAAACAGGATTTCTCTTCAGAAATGGCAAATACAGGTATCAACTTTAATTTCATCCCAGCATACACCCCACATTTTGGGGGTTTATGGGAGTCTGCCGTTAGGTCTATAAAACATTACCTTAGGCGCATATTAGGTTTCGCACATCTCACATACGAAGAGTTATGATTACGTGTTTGATTCAGGTTGAGGCAATACTAAACTCTCGTCCTCTCACTCCTCTTTCCACTGATCCATCTGACCTATACCCGTTAACTCCTACCCACTTTCTTATTGGGAGATCTCTCACATCCCTGCCGCATCCGCAAATCATAAACCAGAACATATCCAGCCTGAAACGCTACCAGCGCATAGAACACCTAAAGCAGCAGTTCTGGAATAGATTCTCTAACGAGTACATATTTTATCTTCAACAGAGAACCAAGTGGACGGACTCTGATGGGACACTTGAGGAGGGAGCCATGGTGGTACTCAAGGAGCAACATTTACCGCCACTGATATGGCTACTAGGTCGTATCGTACGGCTGATACCTGGAAGAGACGGAATAAGCAGAGTGACAGACGTGAAGACGAAGAAAGGAATTGTCAGACGCGCTTACAACACTATCTGTCCTCTTCCAGTTTAACTCTTGAAGACAAGTCTTCAACGCCGGGAGCATGTTGAAGAACAGCACTAAAACTCGCCAACATCACTACTCGCCGGGCGGCCGCGGGCGGAGAGGCGGCCGCGAGGGGGGGCCCAAGCAGAGGTCGGCTCGTCACTGCACCAACGTCCACCTTACTGATCGCATTTCTTATTTATTTGTTTTCTCGCGCCACTCATTTGTTAAACGACCAACCGCTTGTTGCAATATACATTTAAATTGAGATACAGTTCAAGTGTTTTCGTCCTATCACCACCTTTAGGATATCCATTTTTGTTCACGCGCGCCTTAAAGAGCGCGTCAGCACAAGTGTAGATGTCCACTAAGGCCAATGCCTACCGGGGTCACGGGCAAGTCTGAAAGGTATACCGAGGCCACTGGCAACACAAGCAACGGAAGGAATACGGGTGGGTTTCAGTCAGTAAGAGTCTGACTCACCCTCCCGCTCCGCCCAGAGCGGGAGAACTTACTTAATAATTTACCAACCAAAAAAAAAGCCTGCTGATGTGACCATTGCATAGCTACGAGTACTCTAAATCAAATCTTTCTGTTTGAATGTAAGGCAATGACGTATATTCACACGGTGCCGTCACTGGAAACAAAACAAAACCACTGTTCAGCCACTAGTTTAACAAGCAAACAAGCTTTCCAACCTTCGCACCCATGAATGTAAACCCAGAGGCGAACGTTAAATTTTATTTAACTTTGAAACTTGTTGGAAGACGTGTAAAAGCAACCACCCTCAGCATTATACACTAAACAGTAACATTTATGTCTATAGTTATTTTCTATTTTCCTCGTTACTAACGACCAAGTGCATTATGCTAAAGTTTCTAACTCTTAGACTCATTTAGAAAGTCTTTTTATTAGACCATTATGGGGATGCGATTTTAAGTCTAGGAGTTGTTTGTTTTGAAACTACTGCAGAGATTAACTTGTTGATGTTATTTGATACAATGTTTGTAAAATTTATTTCATTGAGTTTTTGTTTTACTGGCTTTGTCCATTTTCACTTACACGAGGCGACACTTAAACGAATGCTGGTAGATTTGCAACGAACGGCTTAGCATCTTAAGCTGAAAATTCAACAGCACACCTTTGCTTAGGCATTTATTTAGGTGTCGCCTAGTTTTGTCAAAGCGGGAATAAATGTAATTGAAAACAAGAATTGCAACTTAAATGTAACTCTAAGTACCATACTAATTTAGCAAAGCAATTTCGCAGGCTGTAAACGCTCAGTGCGATTACATGAAGCGTGACATGCGTCAAAAAATCCCACCGAGATACCTATTTACCCAATTTTTTCAATGACCTACATCCTACAACCTGCCACCAACTACAACGGGTGGTTTTGAAAGTCTGAATAAAATAAACACATAACCAATTATAAATACTCTTTAAAGGTAATAACTACAGGAAGCAAAAGCTTTTATGTTTTTATCCTAGAACCCATTTGGACACTTATAACGTTGCTTCCAGTTATTTCAGTCACTGTAAAAAGTTTCGTCAAAAAAAGAATTTAACAACACAAAAAATATTTTTTCCGTAGATATGTGTACTTACAAGAGGTACCTACGGGGAAAAACTGAAACATTGTTGGAGTGAATTCCCTTGCAAATATTTCTTATTCGGTTCCATTTTGTTTTAAAATTATTTGTTTGTGTAGAGCATTGCGTCAGGTTGAGTAATTAACGTAACATAAAATTACGCCTTGTTTCCCCGAAGGGTTGGGCAGAGGTGTACCTATAGTATGCCCAGATTTCGCCAGTTATTTTTTTAAGTGCCATATTATAGGGAACGAGCCTATTGCTTTCAAGCGGGCACAAAACCAGACTCTGGGCTGCTACTGGAAAGTAAGTAAGTTAGTAAAATAATGAAGTTATTGAGTCTTTTTGCTGAAGTATCAATTTAATATCCAAAGGTTTCATTATTTTACTATGGGAATACATTTTCTAAAAACAATGTAAAGTGCTTAAACGTAGGTGCCACAGTAGTCACCAACGGGCTAGGCATTTAACCGTTTAAATCTGCGGTCAAATTTCCATTTTCAACAAAAGCAAAACATACCACAGTTCGTTATCACCAAATTCTTCCTCCATTTGAGAGCAACCTTGCTCACTTACCTTTCACGGAAACGGCATAAAAATACCCACCTTAAGTCCAGTACACATAGACTATAGACAGCTTACCCATAAAACGCGGAAGGCGGAAAAACGCACATAATTTGTTGTCACATAAACTTCTCGAGACAGAACTATTACGTGCCCATTTTAGAGGATTTTCCCTCGCTCGCGTTCATCGGCCAGGGGTAGGGTTGCTTCCGGGGTGAATGATATTGTAGGTGAGAATTTTAGATGACGAAACGTTGATACAAAATCCCCACCTATCAAAGACAGTAAATATTGTATTAAGAGATATAATGGCAAAAACCGGCCAAGTGCGAGTCGGACTCGCACACGAAGGGTTAAGATAAGATAACATTAATTTATTTGTATAAACATGGTATACACATACAAGAGCATGCAAGATGTTATTCAGTAACATTAAAGTCCAATCATGTTTAGCCTTATAATATATTGGCGTACAAATATTTTAGTCACATTACTACTTATTCAATAGATAAAATTAATGTCAAACAAGTTTTTCGGCAAAAATTCAGACACACTATTATGGGTAAGCTGTCTATAGTCTATGTGTACTGGACTTAAGGTGGCTATTTTTTATGCCGTTTCCGTGAAAGGTAAGTGGGCAAGGTTGCTCTCAAATGGAGGAAGAATTTGGTGATAACGAACTGTGGTATGTTTTGCTTTTGTTGAAAATGGAAATTTGACCGCAGATTTAAACGGTTAAATGCCTAGCCCGGTGGTGACTACTGTGGCACCTACGTTTAAGCACCTTACATTGTTTTTAGAAAATAGTAAAATAATGAACCCTTTGGATATTAAATTAATACTTCAGCAAAAAGACTCAATAACTTCATTATTTTACTAACTTACTTACTTTCCAGTAGCAGCCCAGAGTCTGGTTTTGTGCCCGCTTGAAAGCAATAGGCTCGTTCCCTATAACATAGGACTTAAAAAAATAACTGGCGAAATCTGGGCGTACTATAGGTACACCTCTGCCCAATCCTTCGGGGAAACAGGCGTGATGTTATGTTATGTTAATTACTCAACCTGACGCAATGCTCTACACAAACAAATCATTTCAAAACCAAATGGAACCGAATAAGAAATATTTGCAAGGGAATTCACTCCAACAATGTTTCAGTTTTTCCCCGTAGGTACTCTCTTGTAAGTACACATATCTACGGAAAAAATATTTTTTGTGTTGTTAAATTCTTTTTTTGACGAAACTTTTTACAGTGACTGAAATAACTGGAAGCAACGTTATAAGTGTCCAAATGGGTTCTAGGATAAAAACATAAAAGCTTTTGCTTCCTGTAGTTGTTACCTTTAAAGAGGATTTATAATTGGTTATGTGTTTATTTTATTCAGACTTTCAAAACCACCAATGATGGTATTGGCACATTTACCATCATTGGTGGTTTTGCCACAAATACCATCATTTGTGCAACCTACAATGATGGTATTGCCACAAAAATAATGAAAGCAGTTGCATTTGAAATATGTACTCATTTGTGTTTGAAATTTGTACTCATTTGTCACATCACAAAATAGCACAATAGCCACAGCTGTGCGATAGGCATGATAACAGTAACTAAAAATCACTAATATTATGTATTTTTTTAACAAAACTTGAGTCATAGAATACAAAACACGCATTTTTTTTATCAAGAGTGAGATCAATACTTATTTTGAAAAAATAAAACTACAAATTACGGCGATCCACCATGATATGTAGAACGCCAATCAAAGCAACTGACGTCACTTTTGAGTAAACAAACGGCACTGGTTGATATCCTATGATTTTATTTCATCATTCTCCTGCTCTTGTCCCAATTTATTTGAGGTCGGCGCAACATGTCCCTTTCTTCCATACTCCTCTATTAGTTGTCATCTCGGTAGTCACCCCCTTTCAAGCCATATCATCGTTCACACAGTCCATCCATCGTTTCTTTGGTCTTCCCCTACTCTTATAGCCATCGACATTCATACTCAAGACTTTCCTCACGGCATTTGCCTCATTCCTCCGCATCACATGCCCATACCATGACAACTGATTTCCGCACAACTTTTCAGTTACCGGTGCCACTTTCAGACTTCCTCTTATGTACTCATTTCTTATTCTATCCATTCGTGTCATACCACACATCCTTCTTAGCACTCTCATCTCAATTGCATGCAATTGCTTTGCATTCATTCTTGTGCGATCCCTCCTTCATGCAACAACTTATTGAAGAATAAATTCAGCCACATACACCCATCTTCTTTTAAACACTTCTATACTTCGGTTTTATTTACGATTCAATTTTTTTTACAAGTTAAAGTCCCTTATTTCTTGTTGTTTTCTTTTTTGGAATGAACAAAAATAGCTTATCTGTTTTTATTGATGTGTTACCACACTGAGGAACCACTCACCACCTCTTTCGAATTCATATTAAATAACACAAAATAACTGAATTACTCAATGAGTGTCTAGCGTTTACGTTGTGATTACTCAAACGTGACGTCACAAGCGACGCCATGACACTAACAAGCGTTTTGTTGTGGATTTAAATTTAAAAACAGAAATATTATTTTTTTTACTGCTAAAGCTTTAATTCGTGCCAAAATATGTTACTCATTGTAAATAATATACATTTTCGAGCAATACAGGATAGTTTTTCAAAATTTGTCACCATGCCTATTCCCCAATTACATCTCTGCTCTATAATAAAAACATCTCCGGACCAATCATTTCTTAATATAGTTGTGTCATTACGAAATTCAGTGGACGTAATATCTCAGTCGCTTTTGATTGCTGGGAATGGGGCAACAAACGTTCTGTGTCCTACATTCACCAAAAGTACAATGCCGTAATGATGCAGGAGCTCCTTTATAAATACGAGATATTATTTTATGGCGGTGTACAACATTATAATCCTGATGCCATTGCTGAATGGGTTGTGGTGGTGGTGTAAGTATTGAGAAATCCCTTGAAGGCATAGAAGTTTCTGATACACTGTCTGCCTCATGTCTTGATCTAGGAAAATCCATATTCTCTTGTGGTACAACTGAACAATCTGCTGTTGCCTATTCTGATCATACTAAGTGTGTCTCCTTACACTTCTATAGACATTAGTCCAACAACGTCAGCAAACTATTTCAAATCTGTGTACCTAAAAACATAAAACCGGCCAAGTGCGTGTCGGACCACGCACAATGAAGGGTTCCGTAGTTGGGATGTTGGGATGAATTTATACCAAAAAGAAACTTAACATTGTAGTTGAAAAACATGTCCATACATCGATATATGCCACGGTCTTTTCTACAACTGCAAATTTTAGTTGGTCGACTATTACTTGTTAACTTGTAAAGCTCACTTCGCTGTGATAGTTTTCCTTTTAATTTCATTATAATTTACTACTGCCATGATTTTTTTCACATCTCCATAAACAACCATTTAGCTGACAGGGGGGGGGGATACTTGTCTTTTAAAAAATTAGCACTTAAATGCTTAAAATTAGGCAAACGGATCCTTGAATAGAAGTGGTGTTTACAGACCCACAATATTTTTAGACGGCCTATCTAACGATACCGCACACTATGGGGTAGACGACAAAAAAACATTTTTTTTCACCATTTTGTTTCGGCGTGATTAAAATACCATATATCTATGCCAAATTACAGCTTTCTAGTACTAAGCGTCTAGGAGCTAGAGCCCCCGGACAGACAGACAGACAGACATGGCGAAACTATAAGGGTTCCTTGTTTACTACGGAACCCTAAAAATGAAAGCTTGAACCCATATATAGCCTTAGGGCATTGGTAAATGTGTGTGAGAAGTATGCGACCAGCCATAGTCTGAAATATAATGCCACAAAAAGTGAGCTCATGATATTTAAGGCAAGTACTAAATCACCAGATCAGGTCCCGCCAGTTTTTTTTTTAATGGAACCCCTATGAAATTGGTCACTTGCTTTAAATATCTTGGGCACATAGTCACTGAAAATCTTTGTGATGATGAGGACATGGACAGGGAACGTAGGGCGCTGTCGGTCAGAGCGAATATGATTGCCCACAGGTTTAAGTGATGTAATGCTCAAGTCAAATTAACACTTTTTAGAGCGCACTGTACTTCACTATACACATCCTGCCTATGGGCTCAGTAAGCGCAAAGATCCTTCAGCGCTCTGCGAGTCCAATATAACAATGCGTTCAGGGCGCTGTTGGGTCTGCCGCGCTGGTGCAGTGTGTCGGGCATGTTCGCGGATGCGCACGTTGACGGTTTTCATGCCGTGCTTCGCAAGCGATGCGCCGCGGCGCTCTGCAGGCTGCGCGCCGCACCAACATCATCCTGACTGTTATAGCGGATAGGCTGGACTCGCGCTACATCCAGCATTAGGTTAGTACCCATGTTAAAAAATAACGCTCTTTTTACTAGTAAAACTACCATTTAAGTTCTATTGTACTAATACTATGGATTTTAAAGAAGTCTAAAATAAAAAGTTTTTTTTATTTTTATTTATTTATATATACTAAAGCTTTGCTAGAATAACGTTTATATAGTGATTTGAGGGTCTTAAAACATTGTGGTGTGTGGAATAAAGGACAAATACACATGACTAACTTAGAATTAGCATGCTCCATATTTCATGAGGGTTTTTGTGTGCAAACCGAGAACTATTTCATTATTTTAATGCAGCAAGTTTTATTAAAAGTATAGATACCTGCTGAGTAAGTATGCACGACATGATGTCATTTCCTTCAGGGCTATCAATTAAAACTTTGTGTGTCTTAGCCCTAAATACAAAAACAAAATCAAATCAAACTAAGAAAAGTATAATTGGTGGTTCTTATCACGGTAGAAGATGAACTATTCATGGAGTGATGTATTTATAGAGGCATGAGGAACAGGGTGTAAAGTACACTCATCTTCCATAGAAAAGGGAGGATCCTCCGACCAGACGGGTGTCGTGTCTGGTGGGCAACTGCCCGACGGTTGATGTCGGTGTGTTGTATATATGCTAGTTGCGCGGTAAACTCTGCTTGCGCGATGCAGGATTTTGCGTGACGTCAGTGTGCTGCTTAGTTCGCATGTGGTGATGTAGATGCCGCCACATAATTGTTAGCCAATTGTTGGGTGACATATTGGGTCAAACAGCTGCAATGGATGTCTGAAGTGTTCAGGATCAGGCTTTTTTATCGAGAAGGTTACGATGTTTGGGTATTTTTTTGTAGGTAAGAACGAATACTCTCCACAGATAAGTCTGAATGGAAATTCCAAGCATGAATGTACCTGACAGGCTCCAGGGTTTTTAAATCAAGTTTAATAAGTAAAGTTATATAAAATAAAGTTTAATAAGTAAAGTTACCACAGAGTCTTCGCAGCATTTCATTTCTCTCCGTACACACAACTCAAAGACATTTCATACACACACACAAAATTGGTGACCCCGACGTGACGTAGTGTAGGAGCGCTGACACATCGTTTTGTATTCTGTATTCATGCAGCGCCCGGCGACACAACAGTTCGCCCGTAACCGCGGTAAATTATAGTCGCACTCTTAAACTGATAAGCTACTCCTCTGTAATATTTCGTAACAAGTTTAATAAGTAAAGTTACCACAGAGTCTTCGCAGCATTTCATTTCTCTCCGTACACAACCGAAAGACATTATATACACGCACACAAAATTGGTGACCCCGACGTGATCTAAAAGTGGTGTCGTGACATAAAAATTAGCAACGTGACTTTACCATCAGTGATTTTTAAAGATATTGTGTGTACGTGATCGAAAACGGGCAACTCACTCAACATCAGCGTCTATAGTGCGGAATCTCTTTTTAAAAATAATCTGCGTGAATAGTTCACATCATAGAAGACAAAAAAAGGGAAGGAATAGTGTAGGAGCGCTGACACATCGTTTTGTATTCTAGATTCGTGCAGCGCCAGCCAACACAACAGTTCGCCCGTAACCGCCGTAAACTATAGTCGCACTCTTAAACTGATAAGCTACTCCTCTGTAATATTTCGTAACAAGTTTAATAAGTAAAGTTACCACAGAGTCTTCGCAGCATTTCATTTCTCTCCGTACACACAACCCAAAGACATTATATACACGCACACAAAAAGTGATTGACTGAATAGGTAGGTAATGTAGTTTTAGTCGTGTGCGATGCGCGCTTGGACGCGTTTGCGCTACACAGCACGAATATTTTATTCGCGTTTTGCGCAGCGGTAACGACTGCCAATTTTGTTCGCAAGGGCTACAAAGCAGCTCATTGCCAACGAGCTTTTGTCATTCATCAAGCATGCCATCGACTACATGGACGAGGTCAGCATCTTGCAGATCTGCAAGCCCTCCTTCAAAGAGGAAGAGGTATGCAGTGCCAAGTTGCTGTTATTTCAATCACTCGACCAAATTGGACAGATGCCATCTCGCCGGAGGGACGGTGGCGAGAAGAGTCTGCAGGACATCATCCACCTGCTGAAGAAGACAGATCTGGATGACGTACCAGAGTTTGTGGCGAAGGAGCTGCACAAGCTGCCTCCTGTCACTTTCGACCACGTCAACGTCACCACGCTGCTGAAGGACATCACGTCTCTGAAGGTGAGCCTGGCTGAGGTTCACCTCAAGTCCAAGTTGGAGTCATCCGATGTCACCATTGGTGAGCTGCGAGCCGAAGTAGCGTGGTTGCACAACGCTATTCTGACAAGTGGGTCACTAGAAGGCCCCAATGTAAACACACGTCACGCGGCACAAAATGCTTCCATCTGCAGTTTTCAGTCGGCGAGTGAATCTACGTGCATCGTGTTCCGCTGATCGCGTCATGTCTGCCGAGGAAGCAAGGCGCGTAATAGGTACATCGACCCGCAAACGTGCCTATTCTGCAATTGTCGCCAAGGCGAAACCTGCTGTGTCGCAAACAAAACGATAAGCAGAGCAACCTAAAGGCAGAAAGCAGAGTCGCTCAGCATCGAGTGCGAATAAAGGCACTGTGATGGATCTATGTTCTATGTTAGAGGGTTTGGTTTCCGCATTTAGTCCTTCAGGTGGACCATTGTGCGTGGGCCATGGCGGCCGTTTTTGGTGGTTATTCCAACCAGCCCACCTCCCTCCAGAAGTTGATAACATCTCCTGGTCTGTTTAGAAACTCTGTGTAGGATCTAGGTGCCCCGAGGGTTTCTGTTCTAATGTGGGTGACGCCTGTGCATTCAAAGAGCACATGCGCAACGGTTTCCTCTGCCTCCATGCAAGCCCTGCATAGAGGGCTGTCCGCAATGCCTATTGTGTGGAAGTGTTTGTTTAGCGAGCAGTGGCCCGTCATGGTCCCCGTCAACAGGCGCAGGCCGGTCCTGTTCAGGCGTAACAGGCGCCTGGTTAACTTGCTATCCAAGGATGGCATAGCCTCCTTGGACTGTCTGCACCCCTGTACTGAGGACCACCAGCTCTCCGCTTGTGTGTGGGTGAGCTCCTGTAGCCACCTGCGTAGTTGGTTGAAGGGGATGGGCACGATTGGCTCCGGTCCGCAGACTGACGTGCCGGATGCTTTCCTGGCTAGTTCGTCAGCTGCGTCATTGCCCAGGGATCCACTGTGTCCTTTTATCCATTGCAGTGTCACTGTGTTGCGGTTCAATACCGTTATACGTTCTAGCGCATTGTGACATTCTTGTGTTAATCTCGAGGTACCTATTATGTTTCTTCCCTAGGGATTAGAGAACTGAGGCGCTGTCGGAGAGTATGCGTACATGAGTGTCCGTAACTCTCCTGGTTTCTATGGCATACGCCGCTTGTATAATGCCTACACGTTCCGCCTGGTAGATGGTGTTGAACATTCCCAGCGGGCAGGATATATTTATGTTAAGGTCGTGTGAGAAAACGCCAGCTCCGGTTCCGGAGTTGGTCTTTGATCCATCGGTGTATACACCGATACGGGCTTTACCTCATACGGGCCTGAATAGTCGCACCGTTCTTCTGTGAGTATTATGTTGTAGTGCTTTTGGAAACAGTGTAGTTTTGGGGCTCTGTCGCAGGGTGATGCCATCATCGGTCTTCGTTTGATCGCATCCTCCCTTATGCGTATGTGCTTGACTCTAGAGTCTTTGCTCAGGGTTCCTGTTATGTTAAGCCTAAAGGCGGCCAGGGCCGCCTCCTCTCGCACGATGAGGTGCAGAGGCGGCAATCCAAGCATCGCCTGTAGGGCGGCGGTGGGCGTAGTTCTCATACAGCCTGTGATTGCTACACAAGCAAACCGTTGCAGTTTTTCGAGATCTTTTTGGGCTGTGCTCAGGTCTGTCCTGGGCCACCAGACTAGTGAGCCGTATGTGATAGTTGGCCGGATGACCGTGGTGAATAGCCAGTGGGTAATCTTGGGGTTAATTCCCCAGTTCCTGCCGAGCAGTCTTTTGCACTGCCACAGCGATATGCTGGCTTTTGTAATGATGTAGTTGGTGTGTTTTGCCCAATTCAACTGTTTGTCCAAGAAAATGCCCAGGTATTTGGTTTCAGTTGATAGGCTTAGGGTGGTTCCAAAGAATCGTGGTAGCTGTAGTAGCGGCAATTTCCTCTTCTTTGTGAAAAGAACCAGTTCGGTTTTTGTAGGGTTTACTGATAGTTGGTGCTTATTGCACCAAACCTCTACTATTTTTAAGGCTTGGCGCATAAGGTTGCACAGGGTATTCTCGTGGGTGCCGTTTATTATTATGGTTAAGTCGTCCGCGTAGCCTACGGTGAAGTAACCTTTATCGTTGAGTGTTTTAATAAGACTGTCGACAACCAGGTTCCATAAGAGTGGCGAGAGGACGCCACCTTGTGGGCAGCCCTTCGCCACTATGGCCCTGGTGGTGTCGTTCACTGTGACTTGTACCGCTCTCAGTTTAAGCATATTTGAGATCCAGCCACTTATGGTCTGGTCTATGCTGTGCCTGTCAAGGGCCGTGTTGATACTATTGAACATCGTTTTGTCAAAGGCGCCTTCGATGTCAATGAAGGCGGCTAGTGCTGAGCATTTGTGATCCACTGCGCATTCAATTTTGGAAACCACGCTGTGCAGCGCGGATTCTGTTGATCTGCCTGTGGTGTACGCATGCTGTTGTTTATGAAGGGGTTTGGCTCGAAGTGGTCCGTCTCGAATGTGTCTATCGCAAAGTCTCTCGAGGGTCTTCAGTAGAAAGGATGTGAGGCTTATTAGGCCTATAAGCTTTGGGTTGTGTATAGTCGGTTTTGCCAGGTTTCGGTATGAAAATCACTTTCACGTCGCGCCACGCGAGGGGTATGTACCTGAATGCCATGCAGGCTCGATAAATCTCCGTCAGCAATGGCACCAGATGGTTTACCCCCCACTGCAGCAGGGCTGGGAAAATGCCATCCAGCCCTGCGGACTTGTACGGCTGAAAGGTGTCAATTATTATGTTGCGGGCTCTGGACCAGTCCTGATCCGTTGGGGTCCATTCTGGTTCAGCCTCCCACCTCCCATCCTCCAGGAGTCTACAGTCTGGGAAGTGGGTTTCGAGAAGGACCTTACTGGTTTCCTGGTCGCGCCAAGAGTTCGGTCCTGGTCTGCTGCCAGGATCTTCCTTACCCTAGCGGCTTCGTTATTTGTCTCTATGGATTCACAGAATTTCCGCCAAGCAGATCTTCTGGCGGTTCTAATCTGTTTTTTGTATGCATATTGTGTTTCTTTGTATAGTTCCCAGTCGTCCGGGAGTCTGGTGTTTTTGGCTCTGTTGAATTGTTTACGCAATGCCTCTCTGAGTTTACTAAGTTCTGCGTTCCACCAGGGGTTCCTCTCGCCCTTGGTTTTTGGCGCTCTAAGTTTGCAGCATGCATGGTATGCTTCGGTTATATATTCTGATAACTTTGTCACGGTGTATTCCAGTTGCGTTTGGTCTCTTAGAGTTACCTGTGATAGGTGCCTATCTAATATAGAGGCTAGTAGACGTTTAAACCCGGGTACATCGGTGCGCCGCGGGTTCCGCCTTGGTGTTGGTGACTGTGATGGATCACAAACAGCTGGGTCCACCGAAGATCACATGCGATGAGGACGGCTTCATCAAGGTGGAGAGAAACAAGAGGAAGCCTACTTATCGCAACCAGTGTGGGACAGCGTCTGCAGGTACTAGCAAGCTGCTACGTCCTGCAGTACCGACGACGCAGCTGTACGTGTCCCGTTTGCACCACTCTACGAAGACTGAGGACATCGTAGAGTACATACGGGTAAAGACCAACTGGACCTTGAGGGTGGAGAAGTTGGAGGAGCGCCATAACACCAATTTCAAGTCGTTTGTGGTGCGTGTTTCGACTCATCGTTTGGTGACCTTCCTCAAGAAAGAGTTTTGGCAGAGAGATGTGCTGTATCGGCGTTTCCGCGGTCGGCTACGCGACACCTCGCAGCGTAACATGACGCCGTCACTTCGTGTGCAGTAGTTTTTAAGTTTGTGGTAGAAAATATGTATTGTGTTTTTATGGACCTTAGTTGCCTGAAACAAAGGATATTATTATTAATATTATTTTGATGTCCTTACATGTCTCGGGATCATGGGGTCCCTTTTTGTTTTGGGTTTGGAAGGCGTACGAGGGGCCGAAGCCAACTAGCAGAAGTCTCTTGGACAATTGTAATGGAATGAGGCACCAACCGACGATTACCTCTGTTGTTTGCTCTATGCAAGTGCACCCAAGGACAACCCCCGGTTGATACAGAACTATAGCGGGGGTGACTTGCACACTCAATAATGGGCTCCCAAAAACGGCCGCTAACACATAGTGACGTAGCGACTAGGGGGTAACACTTCCTGAGGTGCTTGAAGAGTGGAGAGGAGAGGTATTCCATGGCTTTCAGAACAATCCCAGAGTCCGGAAGATGGTCAAGAACCCTATGAGCACTTACTAGAATACTTCCACCGAGCACGTTTGCTTTTGCGAATCTCCACTCAAGCCGGCCAATAAAGGCAAGAATAAGGTGGGAGCTCTGTTCCTCGTCAGTGTTCACTCCAGCCGGCCAATAAAAGCAAGCAAGAGATGAGTAACAAGACTTCTTCCGGGAGATAGGGTCCGTGGGGTGGCTACTGCCCAACAACTCGCCACCTGCTGGCTTGCGGGTTTTTGTATCTCTCTTTTTCTGGCTCCTTACCCTAGACCCGACACGGCAAAGTAAACTCTACTAGCATGGACCTAGAGTTCGGAGCTCACGAGCTCCACCACGACGTCAACGTAGAGATACGGCGGTGGGGTTATTATTATTATGTCGTTTATTCATTTTTTTTACATATATAATGTATTTTTAAATATTTCTTAAAAATGTATAAAAAAATCATCAAAAATATAATAAAATAGTGGTCCGCCGGTGTCGGGAGCAGGGTCCAAGCTACCGGTGGTTAGGGCTCCAGAGATAGGAACCTCCTCACAATGCAAGCCGTAATGAGGAGTACTGCCTTCTGAATCAGGCCCTTGATCCAGCCTCCTAACGAGAGTCTCGAGAGATGCTAGTTGAGGCTTGCGGCCATCAGGCCATTGGCCGTTACGACAATCGGCACAATGATAGCCGAGTCGAGATATTTTATTTGTTTATATTTTTCAGCTTTTACGAGGTTTTAGTCATGTGAATGGTAATATCGACTAGCATTGCGCGGCGCGCTAATCGATCTATCACCACTATATCAGGCTTATTGGCGACAATAGTCCTGTCAGTAATGATAGACCGATCCCAGTACAACGTGACATGGTCATTTTCGAGAACTAGGTCGGGCACATACTTGTAATACGGTACCTAACGGACAATTATTTTGCGGATCAAGTCAAATAAATTAATAGTTCAAATGATAATAATAAATTACCAATAAATACCCCAAATTCGTCCATGTTCATGAAACCTACAATACCACAAGATATTCATGAAATTATTATGTCTTTAAAGAATACTCCCAGCACTGGATATGATGGCATTAGCACAAAAATTATTAAAACAGTATCTACAATAATTGCACCCGTCCTTAGTCACCTGATCAATATGTGCATCTTGCATGGTGTTTTTCCAAAGGAATTAAAAATTAGTATCATAAAACCGCTTTTCAAAAAAGATAATAAAGACAACTTGTCTTCCTATAGACCTATAGCACTGATACCTATTTTGTCAAAAATATTTGAAAGAGTAATATACAATCAAATTAATTCATATTTCGAGAAAAATAAATTATTTGTCGATAACCAAAAGGGCTTCCGGAAAAATAAGTCCATTGACATGGCAATCTATGATTTTTTAAAACTAGTTAGCAACAGAGTAGATAAAAGAAAACCGGCTCTGGCTCTATATATGGACATGTCGAAAGCCTTTGACCGCGTAGACCATAGAATATTAATTAATAAACTTGACGCATACGGGATTAGAGGTAACATATCAAATTTAATTAAATCATACCTACAAGATAGACAGCAAATAACTGTTATTAATAGAATATGTAGAAAACATGAAACAACATTTAAATCTGGCCCGAGAACAGTGATGTATGGAGTTCCACAAGGTAGCATACTTCGACCTCTCCTATTTATTATATATATAAATGACTTCCCAAAAGCATCGACCTTTCCCATGACAATGTTTGCAGATGACAGCACACTACTTTTCAACAGTGACCAACTAGATACATTAGAATCAGACATTAACTCTAACATAAAATCCGTTATAAATTGGCTAGAGAATAATAATTTGGTAATAAACTTAGACAAGACAGTAATAATGAAATTTCAACAAACAGTAAATCAGAATTTAAATTTAGATATAAGATATAATGATAAAAGGATTGATGAGACGAATGTGACAAAATTTCTGGGATTAAATATTGAAAGCACATTAAAATGGAATACCCAGATTGACAAAGTATGTAGTAAAGTAAACCAATTTTCTCATGCGCTGCGTATGCTAAGTAAAACGGCAAATCGAAACACCGTACTAACTGCATATCATGGTCTAGTAGCCTCAACATTAAGATATGGCATTATGTTTTGGGGAAACGCCTCGGGTAAAGATATGGTGTTTAAGTGTCAGAAAAGGTGTATTAGAGCGATCTGTAACTTGCAAACCACTGACAGCTGTAAACAATATTTTAAAAGTATGAAAATTTTAACAGTACATATACCAGACATCGATGTTCATCAAAAATAATATGTATAAATTTGACCGAGTAGGTAGTCAGCGTCGAGCTGACCGGCTACAAACTGTTGGATCTAAAACTGCTTTATACAAGAACAGTATTTTCGTAATGGCTCCAAAATTATACAATAAATTGCCAAAGTGTATCAGAAGTGAGGAAAATGTCAGCCATTTTAAAAGAAAGTTGTTCCTGTTTCTAGTTGAAAAGACGTATTACTCGATTGAAGACTTTTTAAATGACAAATTATGACTAAACTTAATTTTCTTTGACATTCTAAATAATTAATAATATAATTCAATTACTTTATTTTATGCGGCTCATGACATTTTTCAATTGCTTCATTTCTTTTATCCTAGACTTTATTAATTGTGATAGTAAAAATAACCTGCTTACTAATATTATATTTGTATGCCGATTATTGGCCGAACATACAGATCAGCTAAAATGTATAAATGACACCTTTTTGTACTTATGTTCACAAATAAAGATTGATTGATTGATTGATTGATTGATACCTCAGAGTTCACAAGTTTATATTTCAAAGCAAGTAGCTGGTAGAAGTTACGTTACAATGGCTCATAGATTACGTTCTGGGCACGTTCCATCGAAAAGGTTTGAACATCTTATGCGAAGAGCAACTTCATCAAATTGCGATTCATGCGGCGTTTTGGATGATGTGCAACACTCACATTCCATCAACAAGTCTTGTTGATGGAATGTGTCAAAAACCAAAACAAAAGGAGTGTGATTATGGAGCAGCTGGGAGTTAATCGCCTAGATGTCGGTATTATCCAAAGTATTTTGGCTGAACCGACATCGGAGCGGGCTTTTGGGCTTTATGAGTTAGCATTCTATGGTAATAATACATAAAGTTAAGATTATTTGTATTTTAAGTTTAATTTAAGGTTAGGCCTAATGGACTGACATGTATAAAAGTCCTTAATAAATAAATAATGAAAAAAAAAAGTAGCTGGTGAATAATCCTAGCCACTTGGTTATGTCTGTGCAAGTACTTGCTATTAGCCAAACGAGAACAACCAGAGATAATATGTCTGATTGACTCACCCGGACGGTGGCATGCTCGACACACGTCAATCGTCCCGTCCTTCATAATTGGCCCCGGTAGTTATTCGTCAAGATAGCTTCGTCCATAATTGCACAGACAAAACCTTCAGTTTCCCCGAAATGGTCCCCAAAACGTAGCCAGGATACGAACGCTAAGAAATCTACATCGGGCTCTTGAAGAGTCCGATAGAAGTGCTCGTGTAGCTCATTGCTTTGCCATATTTCCTTGCGGTCATCCGTGGTAAGTACTACAGGTTTGCGTCAGTTCTCTTTAGCCATGGAAAGTGGGGTGAGCCCCTTGTCCACTGCGACCACATCACGGTGCATACCCACTTCGGTTTTCAAAAAATATTACCTTATGTAAGCGGGCACGCCCTTTATGCCTGGAGGCTTTTATTTAGAAATTAAGTTCTATTTACGTTTTTTTTATGTTGAAATTTTTATCTGCTTGAGTACAGTTTGTTCATATACTGGCGCGTGCTAGCTAACGTATGGCAAGTGTGTAATTTAATCCAATGTTTTGTGTATCGTAATGTTAATTACTTTGCATACGATTTGTATAGAATCAAGTTTATATAACTAAACAGACAGACGTGCTGCTGGGGAGTTTGTTCCACCACTTCTTCTTCCCAGCTAAAGCACTAGGAAGTGGTGACGGGCGGGCATTTTTGGGGGACTGTCTTATGTAACTTTGACGTTCGAAAAGTGCTGATTTTCAGCCTAGTTTGAATAAATGACTTTTGATTTTGATTTTGATTTTTGATATTCCCTGAGACTGCATATCCGCGGCAAGCGTAGCTTAACATGATCGATTGACCCGTGCGACTGTTATTATTTAGCCACAAGCCCCTCAACAAAAAATTAAATAAAATAATATTTAATAATTAATTAATTAATTATAAATAAAATAAATGTACTTAAAAAAAACTATTAACTGTGTTGTTTTTTTTTTTAACTACACTCAAAACCCCATCAGGACTTCATCATTATCAAACTGTTGCAGTCAGCTGCTGGACATAGGTATCTCCTACTGCACTCCGCTGAGTAGGTACGATCCTCATCTCAATTTACCTACTTGATAGGAAGTAAAACACTACAAAAATAGGGACAAGCAATCTAGAACTTGTACTTTATTACCGAAACAATGTTTATAAGCGTTATGTACTAGTGTACCAATGTAGATTTACATTGGTACACTAGTACATAACCTTAAAAAATAAAACTACTTATAACTTTTACGTCCCAAGTTCTAAAAATCCAAGAATTTAAAAAGGGCTTGTCTATCGTGTAAACTACCAATTAAAACAAAACACGAAATTTTATTAGCTGTACAAAAGTCCCATACAAGCCTGCCGTTCGCCTTTCATTCTGATGGCGCCACTGAAAGTTTCAGTTACCTTCAGTAGCTCCATCTGTTGCAATTTGTTGGGGGCAAAGATTTTCAAGTCATCCATGTAGAGGAGGTGAGATATGACCTGACCACCTCTTCTCAACCGATAGACCTGAATCCTCTTGCAATGTGCTTAGAGGGTTAAGGGCTAAGCAGAACCAAAGTGGACTCAAACTGTCGCCCTGAAATATTCCCCTTTTAATCCATACAGGCTCATAATTTCCCTGGATCTGTCGACATCCTGGATAGCAAGGGATCGTCCTCCATTGCCCCATACACGACTCAAGGAAGGTGCGTAAAGTTGCATCTATCTTGTACAACTCTAGCACCCTCATGAGCCATGTATGTGGCACCGAGTCGTAGGCCTTCTTATAATCTATCCAGCAAGTCGACAAATCCTAGCGGGATCTACGAACCTGTTGGCTAATGGCCATGTCGATAAGGAGTAGCTCCTTAGTACCGCGGGACCCGTTCCTACAACCATTTTGAGAGGCAGACAATTGAATTATTGTCAATGTGAGTATTAATTTTCGCTCTCAAAATGGATGTAAGAAGTTTATAGACCGTCGACAAACATGTGATCGGCCTATAATTCTTGGGTTTCGCGGGACTACCTGACTTATGGAGCAGGTGGGTAACGCCAGTTGTTAGAAACTGCGGTAGTGACCCAGATTCTAAGGATGACTGGAACTGAGATGCCAGGCAAGTGTGTGAACTAGTTAGCCATTTCAGCCAAAAGTTGTGCAGTCCGTCCGGTCCCGGTGATTTCCAATTCGATAACGGACGGACCGCACTGGCTATGTCTGATGGCGTAATTACTATAACTTCATTTCTGGTATAGTTCTACACACTCGCTCGACATCCCGCATCCAGTCAGCGTCAGGCACTGACCAGATGCTGTGCCAAAATGCACTCGTGTCGGCATCATCCGGGCGGCATACGAGTATGTCTGTCACATTTACCCATTCACATTTACCTATACCCACCTTTCATGGCTCTGGAACATGCGATTTTGCGTGTATTGATCAACTTGCCGCTTATACCGCCGAATACGGCTCGCCCATGCACAAACTTTCTGATTCAGGAAGTCGATGCGCTCTGTGATACGGTACATGTATCCTCGAGGTCTAATTCCAGTCCCCGAGAATGCCCACCTCACAAAGCGCATCACTCGTGGTCGTGTATTGCCCTCCCTGAAGCAATATAGTTTGCCGATGAGTACCCTGGTCCCATCGATACGACGCTGGATCCTGCACTGCCAAGCCGGTACGGCTGGTTTTGGTCGAGTAGCTCCATCATAGTTTGGGAACTTAACGTTCGCTAAACGACATGCCGCAACAGCCGCGCAATACAGGATCGAGTGTGTATCAACGAGATCCTCGCTGCTCTCGAAAAAATCCTTAAGCAGCGAGTCCAAGGCACACACCAGCGCCCTATTTTTCTTGTGCATAAGTAGGCGTGGTAGTCGGGGTCTAAGTCCGGTTGTAGTGGAACTATACTCGCGAAACGCATCTTCCAGTGCGCTCCTCAATCGGACGTTGTACTGGCTGCTTACTGTGGCAGCGCTATCATCCTCCTCTTCAACACCGTGATTGGACCGCGGTGGGATTGCGCGCGCGGGGAGATCGGTGGGACTCCTCTATGCTGCGCCACTGGGTAAGAATTCTTACCAGTTGATTTGATTGAATGTATTATCTACTTATTACTAACACTAGTTATTAAGTTATTTTGTTGATACTAACACTATGGACTCATTGTCTGAAATAAATAATTTGAATTACATCAATAATTGGGGCATGTTCCGCGGTTTATCCCGGAGTCGAGATGATATGGTTGCTCAGTTCCTCGGAACGCAGCCTATCAAGTGCGGCATCGTCCAACCTACAATTTCGTTGGATAACCCGCACCTGATCCGATAATCGTTGGTTCAAGGCGTTGACGGTTGGCTCTAGTTCCTGAAACAGAGACAGCATCCTAACACGGTACGCAGTGAGATTAGTTCCCCCCTCTGTAGACCCACAATATGCACGCATGACGTTCTAGGTCATAGACTGAGTCCATCTTATGCGCTGCACACAACCACTGGCAGCGGGGACCCGGCTCGGGGCCGGATGGCTCCTAAGACCCAAGCTCTTCGGTGGCCGGCCTCTCCCCTGCCGACGTACAGGTGTTGGCGTCGTTGGCGGGGAAAAATACTCGTCGCTCGAGCTCGACGCAACTACCGCGGCCGGTGTCATCACTGCGCTCACAGTGGGGCTGGATATCGGCGGCGGCGAGGCGGAGCTGAACGAAGAGTTCGGAGGTGGTGGGCGTGCTCGTTTCGTAACTGCTCTAGTCAACATTTTTTCGATTTCTTATCCGCATTCATTCTATTTTATCGCAAGGTGACATCTGTCATGTCACCTTCCATTCTGCAGTTTAAGATTAAAGTCTATATTATGGTTAATTTTGCTATTTTTTTATTTATGTCCTGATTATTTTAGTTCAAGGCTTGTTGTAGGGATTACATAAAATAAAATAAAACTGCTTCTAAAATTACTGAAGTTTAAATAACATGAACCAAATTTCTTGACGTGTTGACGTTGGTGTTGCCAGCTTATTTATTTATTTTTATTATTATTACGCCTTACTGTTACAATAGATGAGTCATTAACATCTGCATCTGAGCGTTGGGATAACATTGGGCTCCCTGGTGTGGCAGAATTTATTTGCTTTGGTCTTTTACAGCGACATTCGTGACATACTACATAACTGTCTCTTAAAATATAGGTAACCCTAGTTTAAGAGGCAGGGCTCACCAATTATTGTTTACAGATTTCTGCAGCCTAGATTATTTGCTCTGTAGGTACTTACCTCCTACAACTAGCTAGTAATAATACCTCCTTGTTAACCAAGTTAATTAAGTCTATAACATTTTTTGGAAATAAATATTTTTTTTTTTATTTATTATACCCAGCATGATTTTTGGCAGTCATGGTAATTGATTTTGAAGAACATTAGCGCACTCAAAATCATACCAATACTTATAATTCGAACAAGCTAGGCTATTTTCTAAAAGTTGTTTACAACCAGCACACTCTGATGCCATCCTGCGGAGAAAGGTAACAGCACCAAAAAAACTTTATTGACAGAGGTAACAATTCGTAGGTCGCTAAGTTTTATTGTAGGTGACAGGCTGCAAGTCATTTAGTCAGTTCACCGTTTTGTAGGCGACGCTGGTACTCAGATCTGAGATTTGCCGCACACTGACAAATACGTGCACTGACTGGACAGGTCCACTCAAATTTGTATGGTTCTTTCCTCAAAAGACCATTCCAGACACCAATTTACATGGTCCTCAAATGATCTGACCAAGATTATTTTTGAATTCATTGATATTGATATTTTTTAATAGAAAGAAAGAAAGAAACATATTTTATTTGGGACACGCACCAGAAATACAAAATGTAAAAAAAAAAACTAACAAAACTTACATATTTGTTCGATTAAAGGAAATATACTAGTATCCTGATAGGGCCCGATGACAGTGATACATGACGCAAATAGCATACTGTTTTTTTTACTTTCCTTTTTGTCGATTTTGCCAGACATTGTACACCACGGACAACATTGGGACAGATTTGGTTGTTAATCGCCTCTTTTAAAGTTTCGTTTTGGCTTCATTATATATAGCTATATTAGTTAAGCTGCAATTATTATTATTGTAAACGAGTATTAGCCGACCAAATTAAATTTGCAGTTGTAGAATTGTCCGCGTGTTTGTTTTTGGGATAAATTCATCCCAAGTTTATTCCCAAACGTGGAACCCTTCATCGTGCGTGGTCCGAAACGCACTTGGCCGGTTTTTTCTTATTATTCATCCGCGGCATTTACAAGAGCTGACATTTTTAAGAACATCACTAACAAGGTCAGTGCACGTCTTTAAGGACCTCCCTCTTGAGTTTTGACAAGATATCCAAAAACCGAGGACATGAATTATACGCAAGAAAACAGACCCAAAAATGGGATGAAAACGTGAGAAGGAATTATTATCCGTTTACCCTTCTTTCACTTCTACGTCACTGAAATTAAACGCTCGCTTTCCCTCATCGTGTGGGCAGAATTATAAGCAATATCAAACCTTAGGCCACTTAGCTTTATTTGGAAAGTTTTGATGTAACATAATGTAAGTTTCTTTTGTTTTTGTTGGTGACGGAACTGGTATTAAAGTTGTCTCGTTACATCTGCAATAACTTAGTTTTCTCGTAGGCAAGTAGCCTTCATACTGTGCTCGTTAGCTAGAATCGAGGAAAGAACGAGGATAGAAATGAGCTTTCAGCCCTTATATCCTTCAAACTTGGACAGGGTAAATCTGCGTACCTACTTATAATAAATTGTACCAAAAAAAACCGTATGCGGTCGGTTCTCCTCCCATCAGTTCCTTCTCGCGTACGATTTAAAACAAAAACTTTTGACACTTGTAACTTGAAACCTTGAAACTAACTTTTGTTTTAACCTGTTAAGCCCCGCGCGACACCGATTCGGAGTCAAACAATAGAAAATCAATTGTGTCTCATTATCTGTCGTTGTCCAATTAAGTTTATTTTAGCTCGCATAGAATGTTTTACCCGCCTACAGTAACTTTATGAGAGCTAATAAAAACTTAGAGCAGATGGCTCTGTATTAAATAAAGCGTAATTAATTCATACTTTCTCGAGAGAGAGAAAGTCGCTTAGTCAATCAGCCAACTCCAAGCCAAAATACATAAAGAAGATACCCTTTATAAAGAAGAACTGAGTCTGAACTCTACTACTGCATATATCCACTTTTCACTGCACAGTAATAAAACGCAAGATAAACAGTTTCCCTGAAAGCATTTTACATACACCAGCATACTCAAAATCCGCTTCTTCTTATATAAAATTCATTGCCTTTCAAATCTTTTCACCAACTTATTGGATCTCATAATATCTTGATCCCAGCTAGTTAGAGCCAGGCCTTCATATCCGGGGTCCACCATTATAGACTGTCTCCGACAACCATATATATTTCACAGTAAATAAAACCCAAAGGCCTTTTTGGGTAGATTAAGACTCAGACTCTTGGGGTCAGGAGAACAGCGATTTTAGAAACGTAGATAATAATTACATAATTTAGAAGAAATGTTTCAGCCAACAGTCACCTGCAAAATACTTGTAGAAAAAAGTATAAAGATTTAATCTTTGCGATAAGAGACTAGTACCAATAATTTACGATAAAGATTAATCTAACTAACTCTAAAATCTAACTCTAATTAATCCACTGAGAATCTTTTACATCACAAGGAAAATATATTTAGGAAATGTGAATTATATTTGGCCTAAATTCCTGAAATCACCATTCAATAAACAAGATTAGAGCAGAAACGATTAACTATTGTTTTTTGTTTTTTTTTTATATTCAAATCCGGGCTAGTACCAATGTGACTTCAATTCAATACTAAATACTCAATAGATTATTGCATTCCTCAATGTGTACTTAGGTGGTAAAATTACTAATTACTTTCTAAGTTTATCTCAGACCTCACTGACTTCCGTTATGGAAAACGACCTGAAATTATAACTAAGAAAAGTCTGAAATCGCCAACCTGTCTTGAGCTTGCGTGGCCGTGGTGTTCAATGGTCATACCTGCTTTATATAAGAAGACGCATATGGACTGTAGTGGGAGAGAAATAATTATAATAATAATTCATTTAATCAAGTAACAAGACTCAACGTGTTAGTAACAAAATACTTACAAACTATGTTAGCAAAACATTAACACAAACAATATGTGACGTCACTGCTGCAAGCTGACAGGCCCAGCCGATACCCTGCAGCAGTGGTTCACAAACGCATAATCTAGCCTGCTTGCTACCATAGACAGGATGCTCTTGGTGCAGCCCCGCACTCTACTAACTAGGGATGGCGCACCACTTCCGCATCACAGTGTAGAAACAGTCAATGCGAGCTTCAGCAAACATCCCTGACGCGCTGCAGTATCGGGGCAACCCCATTAGCACCCTGAATGCGTTATTATATTGAACGCGAAGTAATAGGCTGGTATCATAATTATGCTGATTTCCTGCAAACTTATAATATTGATAAAAAGTTAGTTCCCGATCTTTCATCCGCCATTTTCCTAGCCCTCATAAGTAGCTCGCATAAATGGAAGTGGCAATCCGGCTACTCTCGAGGGACTGACCCAGTCCACAACACGCTAAACGGCACAGATTTAAGGCCCTTGGCCTTCAAAGCCTCTTTATAAGTCAGTTATATGCATATCAAGCTTGGTAAAGTATTTGATTCGGATTTGCGTTTCCCATCCTCGCATTTTAAGATGTTTAAAAGCCCTACAATACTAGAAAATATAATAGATTTGTACATGTACACGAAAACAATCGATTGAGTGGATTTACATGCCACAAACACAAATTGATAATTATGATTGAGAGCTAAACCTAAACCGTTCCGTAGCCGTCGAGGAACACGCGGTCGTGGCACAGTTTTCGCTACGGCGTAGCGTGGCGCGTAGCTTGGTGCGTAGCGGTGCAATGTGCGTAAGGTGGTGGTGGTGACTTTTTGTAAACTTTGCAAGTACAGTTTGCTATTGTACGAAATAAAATCATTGTGTATTTTCCCATTGATTTAGGCCACACTTTACGTGTTTAACCTTTGTGGGAAAAATTGCTCAAAGACAAAGGAATACATAATTCCATATTAATCATACAAGAAAACGCCTACAACTATCTTGACCTTTCAGTATAACTGTGGGTGTAACTGTTTCAAGAAATTGCCACTTGCGAGTATATATTTAATTAATATTAGGGTCAAAATAGAATTGTGTATTTTTTATACAATTTCCCTAGATCAAAATGAAGTAAAAAAATATTATTAAACTGTTATAGGAAATTAAAGTTATTTTTGATAATATACAAACTCGTAGGTTACTTACTAAACATGAAAAAATTCAACATATTTCATACTCACTTAACAGATAAATCTCCGAACGGCTGGTTGACACTTCCCGTGACCTGGGGGCTGAGGGGGCAGACTTATACCTTGGCCAGAGGTTAAGCATTGCCATACAACGTGGCAATGCCCTCAATGTACCCAACATTACCAGCCGATAGCGATGTGGATAATTTTTTTGACGCCGTACTTTCATGGCGTCAAAAAATAGCTAGGTTTAGCTCATTTACTCGTAGTTTCAAAACAATTCACACTGATTTCAATCCATTGAACATACTTAATTTTATACAATAACCACAGAATAGCGAGTAACACAGCGAAAACGCACACACACAGACACGCGTCTACGTACAGCGACTGAAAGCACTCGCGACTGGCACTTGTTTGAGATCGCCGTGCGTACGCATCTATGTGTGCATGCGTCTGTTTTCGGACGTTGTATGGAATTTAGCTTCTGTACCTATCTGTTTTGTGCAACATCGCTGAATAGGGTCTGAGGTTATTTTAGTTTAATTAGGCTAGCTATCTAAAACACATGCCTATAGGGTGTAGACAGACTAAATTGGTTGCGTAGCTTTGAACTTGAAATAGTAAGTAATTAGTACGGTGAACATCAAACATGATTGTGCTAAAGGTTGGAAGTGTTTTTGAGTGAGAATCTAACTAGCAAAATGAAGTAACGGTAAAAGTAAGGTAAGGTAAGGTAAAAGTTAGGTAACAGGGCG
Source organism: Atethmia centrago (assembly GCA_905333075.3). Classification (NCBI taxonomy): domain Eukaryota; kingdom Metazoa; phylum Arthropoda; class Insecta; order Lepidoptera; family Noctuidae; genus Atethmia; species Atethmia centrago. Next base: position 5,397,866 of record HG995367.1, on the reverse strand, counting down.
TAACTGAAGTAACTGATAACTTGAAAAGGGGTCACTATATTCATCATTATGAACAATTTTGACCATGGAACCAACTCTGAATTAAAAAAAAACCAGCTACTCCATACATTTATTTTCGCTCTACTCAGGAAATGTAGGGAACGGCTGATGTTTTGCTGATTTTTAAAACTGTAGGTAACTAAAATAATAAAAGAAGATTGGCTTTGGAGTTGACCAAGGTTCATTCACCATCATTGATCGATTTGCATTCAACGTGCTCATCAATGCATAATAACAATAAAATAAATTGCATAAATAGTGACCTAGATTTAGTGTATTAGTATTAGCTTGTTATACAAAGAAACATTATAGTGATAAGTGAAAATAATGGACTAACTGGATAATATATTTTGTATAAATTGATATATGGAAGGGTGAGAGCATGATGGAGGGTTCCATAGTTGGGATGATTCATATATAATTGCACTTGTTCGGTTTTAATAATTCTTTAATATCAAGCTTGCGCGCCCATATCAATTTTATTAACTTTGCTTTGGTAGTTTTTAAGTTAGCTTTGTGGCGGCCATCTACATCGCCACATGCGAACTACGCATCACACTGACGTCACGCAAAATCCTGCATCGCGCAAGCAGAGTTTACCGCGCAACTAGCATATATACAACATCCCGACATCAACCGTCGGGCAGTTGCCCACCAGACACGACACCCGTCTGGTCGGAGGATCCTCCCTTTTCTATGGAGGATGAGTGAACTTTACACCCTGTTCCTCATGCCTCTATACTGGTGACCCCGAATATGAACGTCAGCGCAGCCTTCGTGCAACTACATCAGCGTGACGTCATCATCATCACTTCCTCAAGCTCTCGAGCGGCGAGTCACACAGCCAGCCAGCACCCACGGCTTCTACGGGTATCCTGACCACCAGCATGCAGCGACCGCGCATACCTGGTCATCACCCTAAGCCTTATCAGCAACCTTGGCACAGCACACTGCACTTTCGGCCGGTCAACAAGCAGAGCTCTGCAACGCTCTCCTGGTCGACGCCAGCAGTCAGCCCTCAACCCGGCTCTGTACCACATCCGACTCACTGGAGCATTCAGTGTATAATGTGTATTGATGGTGTTATAAAACTTCCTATCACTGTTGTTTACATAGCAGATATTGGTATACGAATTGGTTTGGGGTAGTTGCCACAACAAAAAAATTAAAAATAATAACTTTTTACAAAAAGATGGTGATTTTTTTTTTGTAAAAATGTTTTTATTTTTTAACCTTCCATATATCAATTTGTACAAAATATATTATCCAGTTAGTCCATTATTTTCACTTATCACTATAATGTTTCTTTGTATAACAAGCTAATACTAATACACTAAATCTAGGTCACTATTTATGCAATTTATTTTATTGTTATTATGCATTGATGAGCACGATGAATGCAAATCGATCAATGATGGTGAATGAACCTTGGTCAACTCCAAAGCCAATCTTCTTTTATTATTTTAGTTACCTACAGTTTTAAAAATCAGCAAAACATCAGCCGTTCCCTACATTTCCTGAGTAGAGCGAAAATAAATGTATGGAGTAGCTGGTTTTTTTAAATTCAGAGTTGGTTCCATGGTCAAAATTGTTCATAATGATGAATATAATGACCCCTTTTCAAGTTATCAGTTACTTCAGTTACGCCCTGTTACCTAACTTTTACCTTACCTTACCTTACTTTTACCGTTACTTCATTTTGCTAGTTAGATTCTCACTCAAAAACACTTCCAACCTTTAGCACAATCATGTTTGATATTCACCGTACTAATTACTTACTATTTCAAGTTCAAAGCTACGCAACCAATTTAGTCTGTCTACACCCTATAGGCATGTGTTTTAGATAGCTAGCCTAATTAAACTAAAATAACCTCAGACCCTATTCAGCGATGTTGCACAAAACAGATAGGTACAGAAGCTAAATTCCATACAACGTCCGAAAACAGACGCATGCACACATAGATGCGTACGCACGGCGATCTCAAACAAGTGCCAGTCGCGAGTGCTTTCAGTCGCTGTACGTAGACGCGTGTCTGTGTGTGTGCGTTTTCGCTGTGTTACTCGCTATTCTGTGGTTATTGTATAAAATTAAGTATGTTCAATGGATTGAAATCAGTGTGAATTGTTTTGAAACTACGAGTAAATGAGCTAAACCTAGCTATTTTTTGACGCCATGAAAGTACGGCGTCAAAAAAATTATCCACATCGCTATCGGCTGGTAATGTACCCAAGAGACTGGGGCCATTGCCACGTTGTATGGCAATGCTTAACCTCTGGCCAAGGTAAAAGTCAGCCCTTGGGTCACGGGAAGTGTCAACCAGCTGTTCGGAGATTTATCTGTTAAGTGAGTATGAAATATGTTGAATTTTTTCATGTTTAGTAACCTACGAGTTTGTATATTATCAAAAATAACTTTAATTTCCTTTATCAGTTTAATAATATTTTTTTACTTCATTTTGATCTAGGGAAATTGTATAAAAAATACACAATTCTATTTTGACCCTAATATTAATTAAATATATACTCGCAAGTGGCAATTTCTTGAAACAGTTACACCCACAGTTATACTGAAAGGTCAAGATAGTTGTAGGCGTTTTCTTGTATGATTAATATGGAATTATGTATTCCTTTGTCTTTGAGCAATTTTTCCCACAAAGGTTAAACACGTAATGTGTGGCCTAAATCAATGGGAAAATACACAATGATTTTATTTCGTACAATAGCAAACTGTACTTGCAAAGTTTACAAAAAGTCACCACCACCACCTTACGCACATTGCACCGCTACGCACCAAGCTACGCGCCACGCTACGCCGTAGCGAAAACTGTGCCACGACCGCGTGTTCCTCGACGGCGACGGCTACGGAACGGTTTAGGTTTAGCTCTCAATCATAATTATCAATTTGTGTTTGTGGCATGTAAATCCACTCAATCGATTGTTTTCGTGTACATGTACAAATCTATTATATTTTCTAGTATTGTAGGGCTTTTAAACATCTTAAAATGCGAGGATGGGAAACGCAAATCCGAATCAAATACTTTACCAAGCTTGATATGGATATAACTGACTTATAAAGAGGCTTTGAAGGCCAAGGGCCTTAAATCTGTGCCGTTTAGCGTGTTGTGGACTGGGTCAGTCCCTCGAGAGTAGCCGGATTGCCACTTCCATTTATGCGAGCTACTTATGAGGGCTAGGAAAATGGCGGATGAAAGATCGGGAACTAACTTTTTATCAATATTATAAGTTTGCAGGAAATCAGCATAATTATGATACCAGCCTATTACTTCGCGTTCAATATAATAACGCATTCAGGGTGCTAATGGGGTTGCCCCGATACTGCAGCGCGTCAGGGATGTTTGCTGAAGCTCGCATTGACTGTTTCTACACTGTGATGCGGAAGTGGTGCGCCATCCCTAGTTAGTAGAGTGCGGGGCTGCACCAACAGCATCCTGTCTATGGTAGCAAGCAGGCTAGATTGTGCGTTTGTGAACCACTGCTGCAGGGTATCGGCTGGGCCTGTCAGCTTGCAGCAGTGACGTCACATATTGTTTGTGTTAATTTTTTGCTAACATAGTTTGTAAGTATTTTGTTACTAACACGTTGAATCTTGTTACTTGATTAAATGAATTATTATTAAAATTATTTCTCTCCCACTGCAGTCCATATGCGTCTTCTTATATAAAGAAGGTATGACCATTGAACACCACGGCCACGCAAGCTCAAGACAGGTTGGCGATTTCAGACTTTTCTTAGTTATAATTTCAGGTCGTTTTGCATAACGGAAGTCAGTGAGGTCTGAGATAAACTTAGAAAGTAATTAGTAATTTTACCACCTAAGTACACATTGAGGAATGCAATAATCTATTGAGTATTAAGTATTGAATTGAAGTCACATTGTTACTAGCCCGGATTTGAATATAAAAAAAAAAACAAAAAACAATAGTTAATCGTTTCTGCTCTAATCTTGTTTATTGAATGGTGATTTCAGGAATTTAGGCCAAATATAATTCACATTTCCTAAATATATTTTCCTTGTGATGTAAAAGATTCTCAGTGGATTAATTAGAGTTAGATTTTAGAGTTAGTTAGATTAATCTTTATCGTAAATTATTGGTACTAGTCTCTTTTTGCAAAGATTAAATCTTTATACTTTTTTCTACAAGTATTTTGCAGGTGACTGTTGGCTGAAACATTTCTTCTAAATTATGTAATTATTATCTAAGCAAATTAATATAAATTTTTGCTTAAATTATCATTTCAAATCAATACTGACACGTTTCTAAAATCGCTGTTCTCCTGACCCCAAGAGTCTGAGTCTGAATCTACCCAAAAAGGCCTTTGGGTTTTATTTACTGTGAAATATATATGGTTGTCGGAGACAGTCTATAATGGTGGACCCCGGATATGAAGGCCTGGCTCTAACTAGCTGGGATCAAGATATTATGAGATCCAATAAGTTGGTGAAAAGATTTGAAAGGCAATGATTTTTATAGAAGAAGAAGCGGATTTTGAGTATGCTGGTGTATGTAAAATGCTTTCAGGGAAACTGTTTATCTTGCGTTTTATTGTGCAGTGAAAAGTGGATTTATGCAGTAGTAGAGGTGGTGGTTCTGTGTCATGTGTGTTTTGAGGAGAACTTGGCAACAACTAACTCAGTTCTTCTTTATAAAGAAGATACCCATCTTCTTTATGTATTTTGGATCGAAGTTTGCGATAGGAGTTGGCTGATTGACTAAGCGACTTTCTCTCTCTCGAGAAAGTATGAATTAATTACGCCTTATTTAATACAGAGCCATCTGCTCTAAGTTTTTATTAGCTCTCATAAAGTTACTGTGGGCGGGTAAAACATTATGCGAGCTAAAATAAACTTAATTGAACAACGACAGCTAATGATACACAATTGATATTCTATTATTTGACTCCGAATCGGTGTCGCGCGGGGCTTAAGAGGCCTACAGGAGCTAAACGCAAGTTTTATAACGCCCAAAAGTATATGATCCACTGCAGTAAACAAAATCAGAAAAATATATGATATTCTTCAGGATATATTCTAGGTAGATAGTGTATTGAAAACATAATATAACAAATTTGATAAGATAGAAAAAAATCACGAAGTTACCTCTAAAAAAATATTTTAACGCGTAAAAATCATACTAATATACATGCAATCATTCTGATTTTTTGTCAGATTATTCTACAAGCAACATATTAGCATAATAGTGTTTTAATTTTTTAGATCTAATCAATGGATTTATTGTAAATCGTAAATTCTTATTTCCGAGCATAATACGTACGCATGTGTGCGTAAACGCCTGTGTACCGACAGTGCCAGCCGAGGCCTGATGCTATACAGACGTGTCGTTCTTTTCACCGCATTATTTCCGCCCCGATTGTTTAATGTTTTTGTAAAGTTTTGTTTGTGAATTCATTGTTTCATATTTTCTTTGCGTAAATATTTTTATTTCGTGTAGATATAAAATACTTTAATTTAACATAGCGTAATAAAGTAGTTCGTTATAAAATTGTATCATTTTTGTAAAAGAAAAATCAACAAAAAAAAAAAGAAAAAAAAAGAAGAAAGAAATGGAATGTCATGGGAAAGAAAGTGAGGTAAATACCTAAAAGGTGATACTTATCTAAGAAAATATAATAAAATCGTAGCGAAGTCAAAATTGTACATACACAGATTTTGAAAAAAATGTACAGTCAGCAAGAAAATGGGCAACTTTAACAAGATTTTTGGACGAAGAAACGAAGAAAAAGGGTTCATACTTGCAACTTTCTTCTTTACTTTCCCTATCGATAGAGAGTGTGATTTGATAAAAATGTAAATCTAAGATGGCGTGATGGCTAGAGAGGCGCCACGACATCCTCACCTGCCACCTGACGCAGGTCCTCACCGGGGGCGGTAGCTTCGTGAGGTTCCTGTGCGGATAAGGTGGGAGGAAACGCCCGGGTGTCGCCACTGTGTGAATTGCCCGGAGGATACGGTGGAGCATACGGTGGAGGTCTGCCCGGCTTGGGCAGAGCACCGCCGTGTCCTCATGGAGGCGATCGGCGGTGGAGATCTCTCGTGTCCGGCCTTGGTCCAGGCCATGGTACGGAGCGAGAGTGCATGGGCAGCCGTCACTTCTTTCTGCGAAGTAGTAATGCTCGCGAAGGGGGAGGTGGTTGAGGAAATGGCAAATTTCGCGCCCTCTCGCCCCTAGCCACCTTAGGCGACGCGCTGGACGTCGGGAATCCCAGGCGGATTTTCGGCCACCGTAGGCGCGGGCTTGTACATGGTGAGCAATAGGTAGCTCGCCGTCCGATAAGAACGAGGCCCGGGTCGACGGCGCGTTTTGTTACACGTGAGCCTCAAAGAGATGTCGTCAGCACAAGTGTAGGGGTCCACTAAGGCCAATGCCTGCCGGGGTCGCGGGAAGGTACTAAAGGGTTACCGAGGCCTCTGGCAACACAGGCAACGGAAGAAACACGGGTGGGTTTTAGTCAGTAAGAGTCTGACATACCCTCCCCGCTCTGCCTAGAGTGGGAGAAGAGGGTGTTAAAGCCGATAGTGATGTCAAAATGTATAGGATACAAGATGGCGGCTGCGAAAATGTTCAAAATTTATGTCATTGGTGTAAGTTTCATAGTTTTCGAGAGTGCTAAAGCCAATAGCGAGGAGACACTTTCACCTACAGGACAATAAATACAAAATCAATAACAAAGTTAGTTTCAAAAACAAGGACAATAACTAACTATAGCTTAATATTAAAAAAACGGATTGCTGAATCTAAAAAAGGTTATCTCAGACCGGCAATATCCTCGCGCCAGGTGTAGTGGTGGTCGCAGGAGCTGACGGCTCTGCGCACTGCGTGCGTGGCTGCGCGACGCCGGTACACCAGGCACCGCAGGCTCCGTATCAAACCTCCGGATACGGAAGCCATTCAGGCGGAGCTATACGAGGGGTACAGAGCGGCGAAGACCGCCCTCCAAGCGGAGATACTGAGGGCCAGGGGTTTGGCCCGCGAGGAGTCGCTGGGGACTCTGGACAGGGAGCCGTGGGGACGCCCGTACAAGGTGGTGCGGGATAAACTCCGCCCATGGGCTCCCCCGCTAACGCAGAGTCTCCGGCCCCAGCTTGTGGAGGACGTGGTGAGCGCTCTGTTCCCTTCGCGAGGGGAACACTCCACCCCACCTATGGCTCCGCCTACTGCGGTGCCTGATGCGGACCACACCGCCGACGACGACGACGATGCTCCGGAGGTGATCGAGGGAGAAATGAGAGCGGCGGTACGCAGGCTTAATGCCAAAAATACCGCCCCAGGACCCGACGGCTTACCTGGGAAGGCCTGGGTCCTGGCCTTGGAGGCTCTCGGGCCTCGACTTAGGGGGCTCCTAAGCGCATGCATGGAGAGGGGCCAGTTCCCGCTTCGCTGGAAGACGGGGAAACTGGTCCTCATAAAGAAGGCAGGGCGCCCTGCGGACTCTCCGTCCGCTTATCGGCCCATCGTGCTGCTCGACGAGGTGGGCAAGCTCTTTGAAAGAGTCATTGCAGACCGCCTCGTCGGCCAGCTGGTGCGGGTGGGGCCGGATTTGTCGGAGAGCCAGTTTGGTTTCCGCAGAGGGCGCTCTACGGTGGACGCCATCATGCGTGTGCGAGCCCTGACGACGGGGAATGCTGTTGCCCAGGGTGGGGTCGTCTTGGCGGTGTCCCTAGACATCGCCAATGCCTTCAATACCCTGCCCTGGAGTTGCATCAGGGAGGCACTCCGGTATCACCGGATGCCGACCTACCTCTGTCGTGTGGTCGAGGCCTATTTGACGGACAGGGCCGTCGTCTACCCCGGTCACCAGGGAGTGTGGAACCGGCAAGAGATGTCGTGCGGTGTCCCACAGGGATTGGTCCTGGGGCCGCATCTGTGGGACATCGGACGACTGGGTGCTGCGCGCCGACCTCCCTAGCGGCGTCAGCGTAGTGTGCTACGCTGACGACACGTTGGTCCTGGCGCAGGGGAGGTCGCACCAGGCGGCGGCCGAATTAGCGGCACGCGGGGTTGCGACAATCGTCGAAAGGATCCGGCAATTGGGACTCGAGGTGGCCCTGCACAAGTCCGAGGCCATGTGTTTTCATGGTCCTCGGAACGCGCCACCGTTGGGGTCCCAAATAACGGTAGGAGGGGTTTCTATCGGCTTCGAGTCGACGATGAAGTACCTGGGACTCGTCCTCGACAGCCGGTGGAACTTCGTGGAGCATTTCCGACGTTTGGCTCCCAAACTGGAGCGGGCGGGCGCTGCATTGAAGCGGCTCCTGCCCAATCTAGGGGGTCCAAACGCCTCCTGCCGGAGGCTCTACGCGGGGGTCGTGCGGTCCATGGCCCTCTACGGGGCTCCTGTATGGGCGCGCTCTCTGGCGCTGCGGCCAGCCCGCCGGTTGAGCACGGCCCAAAGGGTCATGGCCATCCGGATGGTCCGAGGATACCGCACGGTCTCCTGTGAGGCAGCGAGCCTCCTTGCCGGATTGCCGCCATGGGATCTGGAGGCAAAAGTCCTCGCGCACGTATGGGAGTGGCGCGAGGAGGCGAAACGCCGGGGCGTAAGTCCGCCGCCGCGAGAAATCGCGGCACAGCGGACGGAGCTCCGGCGGGATCTCATGGCGTCATGGAAAGTACGGTTGTCGCAACCCAGTGCTGGGCACGCCACGATTGCGGCGATAAGTCCCCTCTTTGAGGAGTGGCTGGAGAGGCGCCACGGCGTCCTCACCTTCCACCTGACGCAGGTCCTCACCGGACACGGCAGCTTCGGGAGGTTCCTGTGTCGGATAAGGCGGGTGGAAACGTCCGGGTGTCACCACTGTGTAGATCGCCCAGAGGACACGGTGGAGGTCTGCCCGGCTTGGGCAGAGCACCGCCGTGTCCTCGTGGAGGCGATCGGCGGCAGAGACCTCTCGCATCCGGCCCTGGTTCAGGCCATGGTACGGAGCGAGAGGGAATGGGCAGCCGTCACCTCCTTCTGCGAAGCAGTAATGCTCGCGAAGGAGGAGGCGGGACGGTTGAGGGAAAGGCACGTTTCGCGCCCTCTCGCCCCTAGCCGCCGCAGGAGACGCCCAGGGCGTCGGGAATCCCGGGCGGGTTTCCGGCCACCGTAGGCGCGGGCTTGCGGACGGTGAGCAATGGGTAGCTCACCGTCCAGTAAGGACCAGGCCCGGGTCGACGGCGCGTCGTATTCCACGCGCGCCTCAAAGAGATGTCGTCAGCACAAAGTAGGGGTCCACTAGGGCCGATGCCTGCCGGGGTCGCGGGAAGGTACTTATGGGTCACCGAGGCCCCCGCAACACAGGCAACAGGAAGGAATACGGGTGGGTTTTAGTCAGTAAGAGTCTGACACACCCTCCCGCTCCGCCCAGAGCGGGAGAAGTTATTTGATGATTTCCCACCCTCAAAAAAAAAAAAAAAAAAGACGGGCAATATTTTTAAACGGCATATGTAACAATAACCTACATCATGGGATAGACAATAATAAAAAATACCATCCCATTTACGTGCTCAGGGCCGTACCTAGCGATTTTATTTTCTAAATTTTACTTGACCACTTTGGCGGCGTGCTTAATATATACTCAAACTCAATTAGAGCTTTCTAGTACTAAGAGTCTCTGAACTAAACTGCGGACAGACAGACAGACAGACCACATGGCGAAACTATAAGGAGGAACCCTTATAATAATAGATATGTTGAACACGGAAACCTAAACAGCTGTAAAATTATTTGCTTTCGAATGTACCTGCCAATTGCATCCAGCCAAAAACTTCTCCCAATTTATTATTAGTAAGCCGCGGCTGTTAAGAGGTAAACGGCCATCTTTCCTCGTCTTACTGTCAAAGTTTCGCGGTAAAAACAGCTCCATTCCTCACTATAGCTTATACTAGCTATCAAACTACCCGCAAGACAAAGTTTTTCCATGACTTTGGCAGTTTTATACTCGCTTGCAGCGTGGTCACATTTGGGAACAGATGCGCGACTGTTTCATTATTATTTTTAACCCATTCTTCACACGGTTTTAACGAATTGAGAGTACATTGAGATTTCTATATTATATGTTAGTTTAATATTAATGAATTATACACATAAACCTTCCGGAATAAATTCTCTAAGTGATGGTGAAAAGCGCATCAAAATCCGTTGCGGAGTTTGTGTCAGTAGAACAATGCAGTCACACGGAAAAACGTGAAACATATAATCAGCCTGTAATGTTCCCACTGCTGGGACACAGGCCACCTCTCTGTGAGAGGCAGTGAGCCGTAATATACCACGCGGGCCCAGTGCGGGTTGGTAGATGTCACATGTCTTCGAATTTTTGATTCTAGGACATGCCGGTTTCCTCACGATGGTTTCCTTCACCGTTTTGAGAGCAGTTGTGATGAAATAATTTACAAAAAGTAAAGCGCCTGTTTGGGTTCGAACCTACGACCTACAACGCGTAAGACGCAGCTGTTACCATCGGGCCACCACTGCTCTTTTTGCTAAGGTATTTTAATGCGTTCAAGGATTAATGCAACTGTCTGTAGCTGCCAAATAAAGGCTTCTACATAGTTTAATATTTATGAATTATACACATAAACCTTCAGGAATAAATTCTCTAAGTGATGGTGAAAAGCGCATCTAAATCCGCAAAATTTCGAGTGTTGCTTCCCCAGCCTTTTTGTCGTCCACCCATAGCACGTCACGTCTCATAGGTAATGTCCTAAGGGCTTTGCCCACAAACTATGAGACTGCGGGCTTGGAGGATGCCAAGAATGCTTTTCAAATTGCTTGCCCGGGTAAAGAATTTCCAGACAACCTAAAATCTCAGAGGAGCTGGGACGATATTTATTGCGATTTAACATACAAATCGATTCTGAGCCGCAGTTCAGGTCCGGATCGCGCAAGACTTTTGGCGGTCGGAACCAGAGAGGCCGGTCATTGGCTACATGCCCATCCTTCTCCATATACCGGTACCTTCCTGGATCCGACCTCGCTTCGTCTGGCGACTGGTCTGCGGCTTGGGGTCACGGTATGCACTCCACACACATGCCCTTGTGGCACGGACGTGGACCGACTGGGTCACCACGGACTTTGTTGTCAAAAAAGTGCAGGCCGCTTTTCAAGACATGCAACACTTAATGACATAATCCGCCGGTCTCTTGCCAGCATCAATGTGCCTGCTCTTCTTGAGCCGACTGGCATTGTCAGAGATGATGGCAAAAGACCTGATGGTGTGTCTTTGGTCCCGTGGAGTTTGGGACGGATGCTTGTGTGGGACGCTACCTGTGTAGACACACTGGCACCGTCCCACCTCCAACGGACTACTTCTAAAGCGGGTGCAGCGGCAGAAAATGCCGAAAATCTGAAAGTTATTAAATATGGAGGCCTTGGCAGAGAGTACAACTTTGTGCCCTTTGGCGTCGAGACCCTCGGTCCGTGGGGTCCCAGTGCGCATAAGTTATTTGCGGAAATCGCGAAACGTCTAGTTGATGTAACTGGTGACCGAAAAGCTGGCGGCTTTCTCGCGCAACGCATCAGCATTGCAATTCAGCGAGGAAATGCCGCCAGCATCCTCGGTACAATGCCCCGAGGGCCTTTTTTAAGCCTAACTTAGTTTTAATTTAATTTAGTTAATGTTAATAATCATCTTGTAATTTGGTTATGTAAATAAATGATATAATCCGTTGCGGAGTTTGTGTCAGTAGAACAACGCATTCTCACAGACAAACGTGAAAAGCAACTTTTATTTATAATAATTATGTAAAGATAGGCGCTTTACCTCGTGTAAATTATTTCATCACCACTGCTCTCAAAACGGTGAAGGAAAACATCGTGAGGAAACCGGCATGTCCTAGAACCAAAAATTCGAAGACATGTGACATCTACCAACCCGCACTGGGCCCGCGTGGTGGATTACGGCCCAGTCCCTCTCACAGAGAGGAGGCTTGTGTCCCAGCAGTGGGAACATTATAGGCTGATTATGTATGTAAAGATAGAGAGAGAAATAAATGTAATCAGCTAAATAAAGCGTTGATTTATATAAAAATAAACGTCATATTGCAGTAAACTTATGAATCCTACAAGTGAATTTAGATACTAAACATAAAATTTTAGGGTGTCATTGAAATAGTACCTTACGATAAGTGTGGCTTAAGTAGTCATGCCGTGACTTACTTAACGTCACGAGTATCGTATACTATTTTATAGCTCGTGTGACTTAAACCCGTCATATTTTTACCCGACTGCGAGACGCAAAAGGAGGGTATTTTTTTATCAGCCCATTTATGTATGTTTGTTCCTTTTTGGCACTCTAGAGGCCAATTGCGTGGACCAATTTCGATGATTCTTACGTCAATCTATTTATCTTAATCTTGTGAGTGTGAGTGTGTGAGACATGACAGTAATCAAAATTCAATATGGTGACAATCAGACGCCATATTGTGCAACAGAAAAAAATAAAGTCGACGAACTATGTTGAGCGGAGTACCATTGAATAGGTATTTGATCTTTAGGTTTCTCTAATCATTTTTCATTTTGAATGACTATTTAGGATCTATAACGGATTAAATTTGGTTAGCAACCGTTCCCACTGAAATTTTCAAAACTAATAATAAAGCTGTGATAAAGTTCTTATGTAATCGTATTTTAGGTCTTATTAACGTGAAAAATTATTACTAAATATGTAAATGAAAAAAGTAAATTAATTTATAAAATAAAAACCGCGACTGCGTGAAAAGTGTACTTTAAAAGAGATGGAAATAAGATAACCAATTTCTATATCTACGAGTATAGAAACAATCCCATGCGGTCAGAGGCAAAAGGTTTTATAATATAATAATAAATAAATAATATAAAACGTTTATTTTTTCTTCACAAGTTATGTACTTAATCCTAAAATTTGACAGTATTGCACAAGGAGCTAACTTTGTGAGAGACTGGAGCCTGAGGTAGGTTTATAAAAACCTGTTTAACAGATCACCAGGGCCTTCCCGCGGCTAGATGCCTGTTCTTTGCATACACGACATAATAAAAATGCAGGATACTTGCGTAAAATAAATTAAGAATCATAATATAAAATTAAATTTTTTGTAACAAATACAAAAAAAATACAAAAGTTTCGGGAAAATACCAGAGTGTGTGTGAGTAACCGGAGAAAGTGTATGAGAGAGAGAGAGAATGTGAGAGGTTGCTTGAGTGAGTGTTGTGCTAGTATGGTAGGTGGTATGCGGAAGCAGCAGAGAGGATACGTAATTCGTATAAAGGTAATTTATCTGAGAGGAATCAACAAGTTCTCGGTTCCCTGATAGTCTATAGGTAGTTACTGTGGTTTTATATTTGTACTTAATTGGAGGATAAATATTAAGGTTGTTATTTAGCTTATTGTAAATGTATGGTCCGAGGAAGGAGAAGAAATTACGCGAGTATGCACAGCTTAAAGGTTGGTTTATAATTGTCACATTTAAGAAGACGCCATTAGATTTTTGATTTGTTTATTTAGGTATCTTCTCTTGTTTATTAAACATCTGTGAAATTAGTAGATTCATCTTCGCACGGTGTAAAAATGGATTACTTAAGTCACGGAGAAGCGTGATCTAAGTGCGCGTTTAGGTCACACAGTGCTATAAAATAATTTCCTGACTGATCACTATAAATACCTAAGTCCTCTCATCTCCACTTGAAGGAAACTGTGACCACGATTTTCTTCTAATAATTTTATTATTCCTTACATAAGTTAAAAACCATAATGTGTTGCTGGCGAATTTGTTATGTTTTGGAATTTTGACGTTCAAAAAGTGCTGATTCTCAGCCTAGTTTGAATAAATGACTTTTGATTTCTTAATCATTTTCTTTCTGGAAATCAAACTACCAAACATCAAAAACCTTTTTGTAGTTACATCGTGGAAATGCACCAGACGGACAATATAATAAACAGCCTTTTTAGCAATCCTAATATTAATGAGCATTGTATAGATTTATAGAGGCAGTAGCTATCCACTGTTTAATATTTTAAAGGAATAGACTACAATATACAATTAAATTCTAGTTTTGAGCCTTTTTTTTTTTGAGGGTGGGAAATCATCAAATAATTTCTCCCGCTCTGGGCGGAGCGGGAGGGTGTGTCAGACTCTTACTGACTAAAACCCACCCGTATTCCTTCCTGTTGCCTGTGTTGCGGGGGCCTCGGTGACCCATAAGTACCTTCCCGCGACCCCGGCAGGCATCGGCCCTAGTGGACCACTACTTTTGTGCTGACGACATCTCTTTGAGGCGCGCGTGGAATACGACGCGCCGTCGACCCGGGCCTGATCCTTACCGGACGGTGAGCTACCCATTGCTCACCGTCCGCATGCCCGCGCCTACGGTGGCCGGAAATCCGCCCGGGATTCCCGACGCCCTGGGCGTCTCCTGCGGCGGCTAGGGGCGAGAGGGCGCGAAACTTGCCTTTCCCTCAACCGTCCCGCCTCCTCCTTCGCGAGCATTACTGCTTCGCAGAAGGAGGTGGCGGCTGCCCATGCCCTCTCACTCCGTACCATGGCCTGAACCAGGGCCGGACGCGAGAGGTCTCTGCCGCCGATCGCCTCCACAAGGACACGGCGGTGCTCTGCCCAAGCGGGCCAGACTTCCACCGTATGCTCCACCGTGTCCTCCGGGCGATCCACACAGTGGTGACACCCGGACTTTTACTCCCGCCTTATCCGACACAGGAACTTCCCGAAACTGCCGTGTCCGGTGAGGACCTGCGTCAGGCGGAAGGTGAGGACACCGTGGCGCCTCTCTAGCCACTCCTCAAAGAGGGGGGGGACTTATCGCCGCAATCGTGGCGTGCCCAGCACTGGGTTGCGACAACCGTACTTTCCATGATGCCATGAAATTCCGCCGGAGCTCCGTGCGCTGTGCCGCGATTTCTCGCGGCAGCGGACTTACGCCCCGGCGTTTCGCCTCCTCGCGCCACTCCCATACGTGCGCGAGGACTTTTATAGTTTTGAGCCTGGGATTGACCGCAGTAAGATATTAATCATGGATTTAATCATTCCCGCTACCATTTCTGCTAAAACAAAGATAAATTTGTTTCTGAAATAGAGAGTTGCAATTTTTATTACCTTTTGTGAAAACTAGGGAAGATACACATTATTTTATTTAGCGTTAATTATGCTTGGCTTAAAAATCTAAATTATTAATTCGGTATGGGTGCCGAAGATTTTAAACGCTCATTTGCAGAGATCGGAATAGGTTAGACTGTTAGAGTATATTGACCTAAACTTCGAGAAAGTAAGTAGCATAGACTCGATAATACCTCCTCTAAAATCCCGGAACCATAAACATGACGATTAAGTCCCGGGATTCAAGAAATTGCAAATTATTTATTGTACTTTGAATACATTCGTAACAAATTAAAATTTCGAATCTTATTACGTTTTTAGGGTTCCATACTAAAACTGTTAAATTAAAGTGCTTTGAATTTGACACAATTTTAGTAAGGAATCCTATAAAATGTGATTCGATTCTTCAAATCAATAATTTGTAACTATATCTAAAGTCCAATAAATAATTCGTCTCTTTTTAATCCCGGAATTAAAACGTCATTATCATAATTCCGGGATTTTAGAGAAGGTATTATCCACTCTATGTTTCTTACACCCTAGAAGTTTAGATTACCTCTCGCCCCTAGCCGCCGCAGGAGACGCCCTGGGCGTCAGGAATCCCGGGCGGATTTCCAGCCACCGTAGGCACGGGCTTGCGGACGGTGAGCAATGGGTAGCTCACCGTCCGGTAAGGACCAGGCCCGGGTTGGCGGCGCGTTGTATTCCACGCGCGCCTCAAAGAGTTGTCGTCAGCACATATGTAGGGGTCCACTAGGGCCGAGGCCTGCCGGGGTCAGGGGAAGGTACTAATGGGTCACCGAGGCCCCCGCAACACAGGCAATGGAAGAAATACGGGTGGGTTTTAGTCAGTAAGAGTCTGACATACCCTCCCGCTCCGCCCAGAGCGGGAGAAGTTATTTGATGATTTCCCACCCAAAAAAAAGGGTGTTAATTTACTTAACAATTAATTACCTGAACATATCTCAAGGTTTGACTTGGCTATGCGTGGACAAATCGCTCCATAATGCAGGTCAGCTTTTCTATCAAGTGAGTTGTCAAACTGTCTCATGAAGAAGTAAATTATTCGTTCTATGTCAAGGTTGGTTCTAAGGTAACATGGTTTTTAACAACGTTTTTGTCTAGTGCACCAGAATCATTCATCAACTATAGGAACCGTCCTTCTTTAATTGCTAACACTATATTTTAGCAGTCATTTTAAGTAATCACTTTCCCCATTGTGTACCTACCTACATTTTTGTTCCAACCGTATGAAGGTGCATAAAATTTGTGAATAGCTGGCTCCCACGGGTGTGATCGGAACACAGGCAGTAACGTTATGGGACTTATTACCAAGTTTGTGATACAGTGTTCGTGCGTACAGAAGGACGAAAAAACAAACAGAGTGAAGTGACGAGTCTTTACAATTCCAAAAAATCGTATCATGTATTTGGGGACTTATGCTGTGAAATACATGAGTCAATGTCTGGAACTCTCTGTGCAAAGGTCTAACTTTAAGACCTTTATTAACAAAACACTCCTGTCAGCGAGCTTATAATTCATGACATTGAGATAAAATTCATGACGCTCGCCTCATGGTCCTCCGGTAAACAGCATGTTGACACTGATCTAGAAGGACCTTTTTTTTGGGTGTCAATTTAATAATAATAACTTTTACCACTCTGGGCGGAGCGGGAGGGTCTATTAGACTCTTAATGATTAAAACCCTGCGTGTGCCTGTCTGTTGCCAGAGACCACGGTATCCATTTCAGACTTTCCCGCGACCCCGGCAGGCATCGGCCCTAGCGGATCCCTACAGTCGTGCTGACATCTCTTTGAGACGCGCGTGGAACACAACGCGCCGTCAACCCGCGCCTGGTCCTTATCGAACGGCGAGCTACCCATTGCTCACCGTCCGCAAGCCCGCGCCTACAGTGGCCGGAAATCCGCCTGGGATTCCCGACGCCCAGGGCGTCTCCTGTGGCGGCTAGGGGCGTGAGAGTGCGAACCCTGCCTCTCCCTCACCCGTTTCGCCTCCTCCTTTGCGAGCATTACTGCTTCGCAAAAGGAGGTGACGGCTTCCCACGCCCTCTCGCTCCGTACCATGGCCTGGACCAGCGACGGACGCTTTCGCGGACGGAATCGGCCACCAGTCACCTCCACTTGGCTGGGGCACCGCCGTGTCCTCGTGGAGGCGATCAAGAAGGGCCTGATGATCCATTCTAATTGCAGAAGTGCGTAGATCTACAACTGCAATGGTTCCGGGTAATTCCGTTTAATTAACCGACTAATAACGTGTATCATTTTCTGAGACTGGTCCTCCTGCTCCTAATCTCCTTTGTCTTTTTTAAAATGATAATATCTCATTTTCCCCGTGAGTGTAATTTCCTGCCCAAGTTACCATTATCACGTTTTCTTAATCCTTACATCAGTTTCTTAAAGATCTTTCTTTCGAAGAAGAATAATTTTGTAAATATTTATCGTTATAGTCAACTTGTTAAAGCTACGGGTGAAATAATTATATATATAAGTTTAATTTTTGTACTGTTTATTTATGTATACTTCTCGCACACAATAAGGTACAAAGGCGGACTTAAAGGCTCTTGCAAACTGGGATGATATCGTGGGGGCGACAAGCATATTGTTGCCCGTCGCGCCCGCGATATCGCGCTAGTATGCACGAGCTTTAATGCCTTAAGTCATTCACCTGATCTGGCCGATCTATCGGCCTTTCGTACTTAATGTTTAATAATGTTTCGGCCTTTCTTCTTAAAGTAGTCAGATAGGAAACGCCGACCTCATCTAGTTTTAAAATATAATTGACGTGTAAAAGTGTTTGTACAAACCTACTCACAGAAATACAATAATTTATCATTTATCATTCCCTGCCACTGTCTTTGTGGAAATAGGCGTTCTTTTGGGCAGATTAAAAGGGCAGAATAATACTTTGTTCATTTTATTATAACGTTCAACCCGTCTCATGACCACAATCACGCGGCAGTATAAGATAAACCCTGTGGTATGTTAGCAATGGTTTAGTTTGTACTAAATTCAACTTTTGAAGCACTAAACTTTTTTTTACTACTTTACTTAAACTAGGATTACGCTAGCCACGTCTGCCTGGTGCCGACTCATCTGTGGCCTGAATTTCTAGTGTCGAGCACCGACAAAATTAAGAGGGTGATGAGGCAGACCGCAATAGACAGATATTGACTGTTATGATGTTGTTTAAGTCACCACATGCTTGCACACATACTTTTCCTAAGAATTCCGGAAATAATTAAAGTTATGATAGAAAAATTCATTTAAATATTATGATCAAATCCCTTTTAGTGCACAAGAATATTTTAAGTATATATTTATAATTGTAAACATTGCACTTTTGAAATCCTTAGTACCATGACCACCGTTTGTTTACTTTATTTTTGACACCGCGCCGTGGTAATATTTCTATGTTGAATCGTCAAAATGTCAGATTGTCGCCTGTCACCTTTAGCCTGTCGGTTTTATTAAAAAGGTTCCTGAGCTAGGCTATGAACAAGATTCAATCTATCCAGACAAGCTCCCCCTATCCTGTCCCAAATACCTAAATTAATTTCAATTCGTGCCTTTGACATTAATCTTGAGTCCCCTTTGCCCCGTCACGGATCAAAGCCATGATTTGAATATTAAAGCAGCTGTACATAACTCAGCTTAAAACGCTGGAATACTATATTCATACTAACTACACCAATTAGGAGGGAGCTGTTTATGCACAAAGACGACCTAAGGTTTCAGGTTTAAGATTATAAATAACTGTGTTGATAGGTACACAGGTACATACTTATGACTTAAAAGCAAGATTATTTTCAAGGCTTAACCAAAAGATAAAGATATACTCAAAAAGGCTTTAATTAACTTGACATTTTTTTTTAATTGCCTGCATAATAAATGAAAATGTATAACGTCAAGCTGACGTTGTTAATAGCACATATTATTATTGTATCCAAACAAGACATTATTTAGAGAACTAACTTAATTCAGTTTATTCATTGGATTAATTTTGATATCATCCAATGAAGCATCACCCGCACATTAAGGCTCCCGCAAACAAGCGCGACACGACGGCGCGCCGTTACGTCGGGCCTACATATACGTATACATATACAATAAACATTTTGCAGATTATCACAAAATAAATACACACACTAAAGTCCTTTGTCACTTTACCTAAAAATCTCCCCCATTCTCACGCCATAAAAGTGTAAGAGTCGAAATCAACTCAAAAAGTCAAACCACAATGGCCAGAATAATCCGAGTAAGATTAGTAAGCTGCCAGCCTGGTTTGCCAAACTTCGCTGCCGACCCTGATTAATCCGGATAAAACCAGCTCTGAACCAGCCAAAACCGGTTACAGAGTCGAAAAGCCACTCTAATTATCTAATGCGTAGTGTGTAACTAGTTTTGTCTAACTATTACCAGCACTAGACTTATTTTGTTGTGTTGAATAATTGTCTTGTGATTAAATGCAGATTTAACAGACTCAGCGTTTGAATAAATAAAACTAAATAAGTATGTGTCATTTATAGGAAAATAGCAATGCCACACACATAATGATCTGTTTCAAAAGTGTAAACAAACCCTGTTCAGGTTAATTTCTTACGTAATCGTGAGTCTTTATTCTTGTTACTAACGCTCTTTATATCTCATCACTTTACCCAACAATTATTGTTTGAATAACATGAAAAATCACGACGAAAATTGGGTTATAAAATTAATCTCAACAATATTGTCAAATTTAAAACATCTTTAAAATGATTTAAGCTTAGAATTTCAAAATGAATGTACGACTACAAACTGCCTCAAATGGGCATCCACAGGTAGGTTTTTTGATCCATTTGTTTACATTTTCATCAGATACTTTTGGAACGGACTTTCCGCTAAAGGAGCACTGATCCAACTTGCCAATGTATAGGACGGCGCAGCAAGTGACACAGCCCCGTTTTGTTACGAAGTTACTGGAATCTCCGAAAAGGTCGGATTTTTTTTTTTTTTGAGGGTGGGAAATCATCAAATAACTTCTCCCGCTCTGGGTGGAGCGGGAGGGTGTGTCAGACTCTTACTGACTAAAACCCACCCGTATTCCTTCCTGTTGCCTGTGTTGCGGGGGCCTCGGTGACCTATAAGTACCTTCCCGCGTCCCCGGCAGGCATCGGCCCTAGTGGACCCCTACTTTGTGCTGACGACATCTCTTTGAGGCGCGCTTGGAATACGACGCGCCGTCGACCCGGGCCTTACCGGACGGTGAGCTACCCATTGCTCACCGTCCGCAAGCCCGCGCCTACGGTGGCTGGAAATCCGCCCGAGACTCCCGACGCCCAGGGCGTCTCCTGCGGCGGCTAGGGGCGAGAGGGCGCGAAACGTGCCTTTCCCTCAACCGTCCCGCCTCCTCCTTCGCGAGCATTACTGCTTCGCAGAAGGAGGTGACGGCTGCCCATGCCCTCTCGCTCCGTACCATGGCCTGAACCAGGGCCGGACGCGAGAGGTCTCTGCCGCCGATCGCCTCCACGAGGACACGGCGGTGCTCTGCCCAAGCTGGGCAGACCTCCACCGTATGCTCCACCGTGTCCTCCGGGCGATCCACACAGTGGTGGCACCCGGACGTTTCCTCCCGCCTTATCCGACACATGAACCTCCCGAAGCTGCCGTGTCCGATGAGGACCTGCGTCAGGCGGAAGGTGAGGACGCCGTGGCGCCTCTCCAGCCACTCCTCAAAGAGGGGACTTATCGCCGCAATCGTGGCGTGCCCAGCACTGGGTTGCGACAACCGTACTTTCCATGACGCCATGAGATCCCGCCGGAGCTC
The DNA here is from genome assembly GCA_905333075.3 of Atethmia centrago. Taxonomy (NCBI): domain Eukaryota; kingdom Metazoa; phylum Arthropoda; class Insecta; order Lepidoptera; family Noctuidae; genus Atethmia; species Atethmia centrago. The sequence continues at coordinate 5,376,899 of HG995367.1, read as the reverse complement.
CGTCCGCTGTGCCGCGATTTCTCGCGGCAGCGGACTTACGCCCCGGCGTTTCGCCTCCTCGCGCCACTCCCATACGTGCGCGAGGACTTTTGCCTCCAGATCCCATAGCGGCAATCCGGCAAGGAGGCTCGCTGCCTCACAGGAGACCGTGCGGTATCCTCGGACCATCCGGATGGCCATGACCCTTTGGGCCGCGCTCAACCGGCGGGCTGGCCGCAGCGCCAGAGAGCGCGCCCATACAGGAGCCCCGTAGAGGGCCATGGACCGCACGAAAAGGTCGGATAATAGTGACACTGGCTGGTGACAGTTACTCTAGCACAGCATCGCATTATGTGGCGGCTGTCTTCTGAGGACAGAAGAAGATTTTTGGGGAGCCGCTGTCGCACCATGATCACGACGAACTGATAGCAGTTATAGGTAGGTTATAGGTTGTAGGTTATAGGTCATAGTTAGGTTGCGACAGTGGAAGGTTCAATATAATCAGGTTTATAATATAGATTCCGGCATAATCCAATAATGTTGAAGCTACTGAACCAGTAACACGATGATCACTTTTGGTAAAAGCTATCGTGCATCGTTAGATATTTTAACCTCAACCAAATTGGTAATTGACTAGGAAGACCCTCCCTCCCTCCCTCCTAATAAATATGACCCTGACAAGTGGAAACCCGAAAGATCAAGATTATACAAAAGATCAGAAGTACATATAACGACACGACATTCAGTTAGTTACAGTTATCTTATAAACCGGGTTCAAACTACTTACTTAGTATCCCAATATCGAAGTTGGGCACAGTAAATCAAAGAGTAGTAATCCACCCGTAATGCGGACAAGTTTGGGTTTGACTCCTTATCTCGTAAGTTGTTGATCTGAATGTCTATCTTGAAGGACAAAGGGAACGCTTTCCGTCAGCAATAATGTTCGTGAGAAAATATTTTTGGTTAGTTTACAACTTGGGTAAAAGTTTCAAGGGTAGTGCTATCTGTTTGAAACATCCTATCCATGTCAATCCTTCAGCATTTACCTAACAACACACAACACAATATAACCAACACACAACTATTTATTTCATTTAAAGGCATTGAGATTTTTATTTTAAAGATTCCTTCCAACACAGTAAAGAAATTTATCCATCTTCCCAGAGACGGTGGAATGAGCCGCTCTGCAGACGTGTTAAGTAAAAATTGTTCTGTACTACTCTTAGTACAGAACAATTAACTTAACTACTATTGCGGAGCGTGCGCACCTGCTGGCTGTGGGTAAGTGGTAGTTGGGTCTTTGGCTTCATGCACTACCGTCGTCGAACATAGGCACTTTGTTCGACGATACTACTTTCCGCCTCACTGCTTCCTTAAAACTAGGAGCTTCATGTTGTTCTCCTCATCGCTGTCGCTGTGGTAAAGTTGTCAATAGTCTTGGACACCAGGGTCTGCTTCGCAGCTGAAGTGCGGATCGCTTAGCGCAGCACGCGAATATTAACAACATCATCCGACGAGCTCATGTCACCGTCAGCGTTCCAGCTGTATTAGAACCCAATGACTTGGCCCGTGACGATGGCAAGAGACTACGATTTATTTCCATCCCATTTAGGGTGGGATGCAACGTGTGTCGATACTCTTGCGCCATCTCATCTTCCTGGCTCGGCGTGGTGTATTGGCGCTGCTGCTGCGGCTGCGGAGAACCACAAGTAGCGCAAGTATAATAAATAAAATAGAAACCTTGTTGGTCATTATATTTTCGTGCCATTTGCGGTTGAAACCCTCGGGCTATGGGCTCCGAGTGTTCGTGGTTTTTTTAAGGAAATCTCAAAATGGCTGGTTGACACTTCCCTTGACCTTAGGGCTGGCTTTAACCTTGGCCAGAGGCTAAGCATTACCATACATAACATACATAATCAGCCTATAATGTTCCCACTGCTGGGACACAGGCCTCCTCTCTGTGAGAGAGAGTGGGCCGTAATCCACCACGCGGGCCCAGTGCGGGTTGGTAGATGTCACACCACATTACCATACAACGTGGCAAAAACGTTAGCGTCTTGTACGGACCACATTGAAACACTGGTGCTGTGTTGGCTACTCTTTGATGAATTGAGTAAACGTGTCTATCTTTACGGGATCAAACTTAAGCACCAATATTTTCTTACTTTTTCCGGTGTTATAGTCACTCATAGTCGGAACTAGGGATAAATCAAGTGTAATTTCACTTATACAAAAATATTTACCAAAAACAAACATCTATTATCACTACAAAAACCCTTTGCTTAACTTATCGATCGCAACAGCTACCGAGGAATATTACACAAAATATGAGCTGCCTCTGCAATTTGTAGCCGTCGTAATAAACGCTTATTGCAGAGAATTTTACGAGCTTCCATGCTCAGCCAGCAATGTATAACGCAACAATGTTAATATTTGAAAGTTATCGATTGAACTTATTTACACCTGTGATAAAATGCGTTCAGGAGAACTATTTTGTGCAGATTTTCTATTTCTGGTTGTTATATATGACCTGATGCAGTTAAAACACCGGACAAGGGCGAGTTGAACTCGCTTGGTGAGCGGTTTCGTACAATGTATATGTACCTACCATGTTTTTATCCCAAGAACAAACTTAACAGTGTATTTGAAAAACATGTTATCCTATACATTCCAACTGCATATGTAAGTTTGTACGCACAATATTGAGAGATTTACAATGTTATTTTAACACCATAGACTTCTTATAGGTTTTCCTGTAATGTATAAGTAAAAAGCTATTTTCTGTATTTTTTCTTTAATTTTAGGCTCAGTAGTTTCTGAGATAAGGTGAGGGGGAATGTTCAATGTTCATCTATTTTCTTAACTAACTTTAAAACTGTTTATTTTAACATTATAAAAAAAATTGAGGCCATTACACCAAGCCCTTTCATTTGATATGTCACACGGTACTGTTTGTAAAACTTCATATTCGAAATTCATATATTTACGTTACACGTCCGTATTTGGGTCACAGAAATTCATAATTGTGTACCAAATATCAACTTAATCAGTCCAGTAGATTCGGAGCAAATCGGCTGTAACAGACGGACAGGCAGACAGACAGACAGACACAGAATGATCCTATAAGGGTCCATTTTTTTAGTAGGTTCGGAACCCTAAAAGCCGTAGGATGCGGTCATAGGTACTTTATGATGGCATTATTATCATAAAAAATTTCAAGAGCCTAGGAGTCGCCTTCCAGTTCATTGTCATCTGACCTTCTAAACCGTCCATAATCAAATTCAAAATGTTTATTTGCAAGAAAATACATAGTTTCCAAGGGAAGATCTTACAACTTAATGATCTCCTAAAACACGGCTTCCTCTCTTTTGGTGAGCCCTACAGGGTCCATAATGATCTCAATACCTACATACAGGGCAGTGTAAAATTTTTGGCGTACAGCTATCTAACTAAGAACCATGCTCTGTTTATTCCGGTGGCAGCGTTTTTGGAACTTGAAAGCTCTGTCGGTATCGGGCGAGTTATCCCACATGATTAGTCCATAGCTTAGAACAGATGACACGTAACCATGGTAAGCTGCAACAGATTTTGTCTCAGCTTTTTTAAAGCAAACACGAACCTCAAACCTATCTAGTTTCTGACCAATACTACAACCACACGGCCTTTCCAATTCAGGTTTTGTCTACATTAATTCCTAAAAAAAATTGTGGATCCACTTTTTACCGTTATACACAATATCCAAGGTAATATATTTTACTTAAAAGGAGGTCCCTACGTAATATTTATTGTAAAAGTTGTACAAGTTTCTGCAATAAACCTTTTTATTTGTATTTATTTATTTATCCAAAGCTAATGATTTGCTATTATAGGAGTTAAATTCAATTAGTTTTGACTTGCAAATATTTATATTTGCGCCACACGGCTTTTCCAATTCAGGTTTATGTTTACATGAATTCCTAAAAAAAAAATATTGATCCTTTTCACCATTATACAGAATATCCAAAGATAATGGTTTGCTATTATAGGAGTTAAATTTAGTTAATTTTGTCTTGCAAACATTTATATTTAAGTTATTATTTTCATCATCATCATCGTCATCATCTCAGCCGAAAGACGTCGACTGCTGGACATAAGCCTCCCCCAAGCACCGCCACTTCGACCGGTTTTGTGCTTCCCGCATCCAGCGGATTCCTGCGGCCTTCACAAGGTCACAGGTCCACCTTGTAGGAGGCCTTCCAACGCTGCGTCTTCCGGTACGCGGTCGCCACTCCAGAACCTTTCGGCCCCATCGGCCATCTATTCTGCAAGCAATGTGTCCTGCCCACTGCCACTTAAGTTTGGCAATTCTTCGGGCTATGTCGGTAACCTTGGTTCGCCTGCGGATCTCTTAATTTCTGATTTGATCACGTAGTTATTATTTTGCATCCAACTTGTTATATATTTTAGGGTCTTGTCTTTTTCTGTAGCTGATTTGTAGTCGATTTTATCCTGACATTTTATGACAACTGTAGTATCATCTGCAAAAAGTATACATTTTTGCAAAGTGGCCTCTGGAAGATCATTTATATAAAGTAAGCAAAGTAAAGGACCGAGAATGTTTTCCTGAGGCACGCTACACTTTTTGAATACCGCTATTAATTTGAATTTCTCTTTGGAATATATTCTGACACGTTTTTTACAATTTTGGATCTCTCGGTAAACTTTTGCCTGTTTCCTAGATAACTAGATATCCATTTATGCTTTTCCTCTAATACCGTAGAAGTCGTATTTGTTTAGTAGCATATAATAGTTAAAAAATCAAAGGCCTTACTCATATCTAAAAACAGGGACACCGCAGGATTGCCATTGTTAATTATACTATCTGTTACAAGTTTAATAAAGTTAAAGATGGAAAGAGCAGTTGCAGTACCTTTACGGAAACTAAACTGCTATTTACATAGTATGTCATGTGAAAATTATTTAACCTATTATGCATTGCCTTCCCTTTTTTTTTATTTAATGGGTAATATCGTGATAGGCCGTTATTAGGGTCTACTTATTTCCAGTTTAAATAGTGGTTTCACAACAGATATCTTAAGCTGGTCAGGAAATACACCTTCCAAAAAACATAAGTTTATTATAACATGTGCTAATGGATGACATATCCAACTAGCACAAGCTTTTAAGACCTTTGTGGTGATGTCGTCATACCCACTAATTTTGCTATTGTTCAGGGACATAATTATTTTATACGAGTACACTTCTATTGCATCTACAGGATTCAAGAATATAGTATTCAGAGTTTTCTTTTTATATTAGAGTTAGATTATTTACTCGAATGATTGAAATTAGAATAACGAGAATTATTAGAATTGTTGGAATATTGGAATTATTGGAATTAGTGGAATTATTTGAATTATTATAATTATTAGAATTTGAATGCGGAATATATGTCAAATTAATAAAGTAGTTATTAAATATATTGAAAGTGTCTGATGGATTATTATATGTTGCATAATTAAAATTTATTTCGTCAATGTCATTTTTATACAATATATTACCAGTTATTGTTGAGGAGATTAAATTCCATATAGTTTTAAACTTATTTTTATGGCTTTGTATACGTCTTGTATTCATAAGTTTTTGCGCTCGCTGTGTACATCGCCTAAACATATGATTATAAAGTTTGTAGAATTTCTCATTTTGCTTTTTATTAATTTTATTTGTTTTAAATTTTAGACATAGCTGACGATTTGTTTTGCTAGATTTTTTAATGCCTTTCGTTATTCAGTTTTATGTAACTGGTTTATTACTAACCTTAACCTCAATCACCGAAGATCTGAATATAATGTAAAAGTTTCATAAAAGATATTAAAGGTGTCAGTTAGAGTGTCTGACTTAAGTGGCCTCCTCTCTGTGAGAGGTAGTGAGCCATAATCTACCACGCGGCCCCTTCTAAACTGTACATTAATATAATATGATACCTAAGCATCAGAGAGCACGCAATCACTTTCAAAGAGACCCCTTTATTCCATTCCGAGTTATTATTACTTTAACGGCCAAAGGAAAATATTCCGTAGTGGCTTTTAAATAGTGAACATAGTTTATTGATATTACTAGACAAGAAAAAGCTGTTACACGTGCCGTCACCATAATTACATTTACATCAGTGATGGATATAGCGAGTAGCTTAATAAATGCTTTCTGCGAAACATACGCCATATTTACTTAAAGTAGCAAAATGCCAAAAGCTTTAACGTGACATTATGAGCTTTCCTTGATCTCGTTCTGTAGAGTATTTCAAAGCAGGTTTTGTATAAATGATTAGTTGATGAATTTAATTGAGCCATCTATGTACATATAAATACATCGGGCATGTTATCTATGGTGAAGTAGGAATAAATTTGGAGTTAAAAAAAAATATAATTATGTAACTTGTAATCATCATCTGCCTAGCCTTTTCCCAACTATGTTGGGGTCAGCCCCCAGTCTAACCGCATGCAGCTGAATACAAGTATTATATATGGAGTGACTGCCTATCTGACCTCCACAACCCAGTTACTGGGCAACACGATACCCCTTGGTAAGACTTTCAGGCTTCTAACGACCCATAACCACTGTCAACGATCTACAAATGACAGCCGGGACCAACGGCTTAACGTGCTTTCCGAGGCACGAAGGCAAAAATGTAACTTAAATAAAATAAAAAATGATCGAGAATTACAGCAGTTGGATATGATGTGTAATATTTGACATCTTACTTTGGTAATAGGCAATTGAGCAGCAATAGAAATGAGCCTCAGAATTAAAAAAGCTAAATACCTATAATATTTATTAGAATAATTATTCAATTTTAGTGGTCGCCCACTGGTCGAAATTTAACCCCCTCTATTTACAATCTATATAGTACTTACTATTTCCATGAGTATACTAATTCCATGCTATTAAATAGAAATTACTTATTCCATGCTCAAACTGTAATTTCCTGTTTACACACTTTCGTCCCTTTCATGAAATCACTCCCAAAGATGTTACACATCAAAAAAATTTAATTGATTTGAAACCCAAAAATGGGAATCAAAATATATATAAGCCAACTAGTAGATATTGTTTAATATTATGGAACGCAAATAAAAATACACTATGAGTAAGAACAAGGATAATTTATTAATTTCAGGCTGAAAAATCACCTTTTATTTAACTTTTTGTTTCGTCGAAATACAGGCGTAAAGGTATAAGTTTCAAGCAACAGTACTAAAAGGCTCTTTTAGCAATCGTATTAAAACGATTCCGCCACTGAAAAATTATCGGGAACCATTTTTGTACGTTATTTCTACTGTAAACGGCTTTTAGCGGCACTCCGGTACTTACTCGAGCATAATATTATATAATACCGCCTGAAGTATTTTAGCACAAATATCATTCGTCCCACGCGACCGCTATGAGCGCAAGCAGCTAATGGCAGCTCCGTATCAAATAATTCTATAGATTCAAAAAGTTAACTATTGTGCATTTAATTTAAATCAAACAATACGTGATAGTACAAGTGTTGAAACCTACACAACAAAATTATTAATATTAGGCAGTGTGTGAACAAAGAACAAAAAAACCTGGCGTATAAAACCGAACAAAGAACTGTGTTGTGAACGAAAATCAGTGACTCATCCTCCTCACGGACTTCTGCACGGACCGGCGCGGCGGAGGATTACCTTAAATGGTCACAAAACACACAATACTCAGTTACAGCTAATTAGGAAACAACTAACAAGAGCAACAATTCACCGTAGTATGTAGATGACAGTGTGGCGCAGGTTAGAACACGTAACTGTCAAGTAGCATAGCGCATGTTCCAGCGAAGAATTTATTTTTGCTGCTTTTGCTATTCTTTGTTATTGTTTTCTTTTTTCCTGCCAGATACAAGATTACTGGCCATTTTTCCATTTGCTTTGCTTTTGCTACAGCCATTTAATATTTTTATTGGCCTTTTTGCAGCTTTTCTTGGTGGTAGTACTACGAGTACACCTGATAATAATATGGGGTCTAAAAGCATAACTTTTAGAAAACCACAGAAGTCTAGTTCACTTGACAAACTCTACTACGATAATTCAGCATTTCTTGATACCATAATTATGAGCGTGCCTAATACGTCATTAAATAATAGTGACGAGTTATGAACCTCAATGATACCATCAAAAAGCTATCAGCAGAATTACATAGTGCACCTTTAGAGATTGAGAACTTAAATAGCGAAAATTTTAGATTGAAGACGGATCTAGGGAACTGCCAAACAACTATTGATGCATATAAAAAGTAACCTTATCAGACAGAAAGTGCACGACTCTGAGACGTTTCCGAAATGACTTAAAAAGTAACAGTTTCTCTACACCAACAAGATCAAAAGGTGGTCCTGTCATCCAATCAATAATTCCCATGTAACACTGATGGTAGAAGAAAAATCTGACCCTTCAATATTAACAGAAGAATCTACATTACTTGATAAAGGGTCCGGTAAGGATTTAATAATATCACCCAACGCCTGTACTACCTACACTGAGCAAAAACACTCCTAGCGATGATTTTCACACATTAACTATGAGCCCTAAACGAGGTGAAGGAACTGGATACAATGCTAACTTCTAGAAGGATGGGGCCTTTAATGAGCCGTCTAAACACGAAACCCAGCAGCGAGCTTCTTCAAATAGTGATGTTAAGAAGTTACAAGAAGACATTGCGAACAACAGCAAAGCGAAGAGTCATGATTTTTGCTGACCAAACAGGATATGGTGTATGAAAAATTCTTCAGTATTACTTAGGAGACTCCTTTTTCGTTACTTCAATTATAAAACCGTATGCTACTGTAGATGAAGTACTGAAGTCTTGTGTATCTACGTGCATTGATTTCACCAAATCTGTTGGCAGGCTCTAATGATAGAAATCCGATGTTAGTTCAGACGTACTTACACTACACCCTGTGCCAATTAAAGTCCACAAATGCACTAGTCGGTAAGATTTTTCGTTAAACAACTCAGTAAAACTTGTGTGTAATAGGTACGAGTAACTGTAAAAATTCAATGTTCATTTCTTTGGATATCAATTATTATGACAGACAACCGAAAAATGTAAACAAATTCCAAGCATGTCGACTAATTCATAGAGAAATTTTGCATAAAAATTACAAAATGAATTACCAAAATTATATGACAAAAATGGCAGAATATGAAAAACAAAGTAGAGTAAAATATTTTACAAATGCTTCTACCCAGACCGATTCTAATGACTCATCGATTGATAGCACCAACTAAATCTGTAAATTCCGCGGCATAAACTGATGAAGTCACACAATAGACACAACAGTCAGAATTTTTTCGTGAGTGATATACATACTGCTAGGGCATCGCGTAAAAGTAAAAGTAAAATGAACATTCAGTCTCATCACATCTTCCATCTAAATTATGTCATCAAAATGTGTGTGGAATTAGCAGTAAAAACGTGAACATTTTCAATTAAAGTGGGTCACAAGAGGCGTGAAAACATCGAGTAAAAGGAAACGTATATTATGCTCTTGTGGAAATAAACTTGACGCTAGTGTCCTTAACTACAAAAATAACTATGTTTGCGAATTTTTAGGAGGGTAATTTCCAATGCTAAAAAACTTAGTCTGTGAAAAAAAAAAATATCAATCAAAAAATTCAAGTAGGGAAATTTGGAAAATTATAAATAAGAGTACAAACAGGGTTAAAGCAATACGGGCGGAAGTTCGACTTAAAACAAATAACCGAATAATAGATAACCCAAAGGAATAGCTGATATTCTAGTAAAGCAATTCGCTCATAAGAACATAATGCCCGGTAATGATAGTCAGGATGCTGTCCTTTTTCTTCAACAAAGCTCGGAAAGAGTGGAAAATGATATGGATACCTCGCTTACTACTCCGAATGAAATTTCAAAAATCGTGAATAGTATGCAAAATAAGAAATCTTGTGGCTATGATAAAATTCCAATATCAGTAATAAAAGACAATTTAGCAATTTTATATGAGCCGCTCTCGAATTTTTATAATAAGTGCATTGGAGAAGGCATTTTCCCGGAACAATTAAAATTGCTAAGATCACCCCAATTCATAAAAAGGACACAAAAACTGATCCGACAAACTATATGCCTATTTCTTCGTTGCCCAATTTGGCGAAAAATTTTGAAAAAGTTTTAAAGGACCGCATAAGTAGACATCTTAATTTGAATAAAGTAATTAATTTAAGACAATTTGGATATCAGAAGAATAGGTAGTTGGTACGGGAGATGCTATTTATATGTTACTAAATGGTGTAGTTAATCAAATAAATTGTAAAATGAGGTTAGCTGGTATGTACTTGGATTTAAGTGCGGCTTTTGACACTATTGACCATAAACTTCTCATCACAAAAATGCACCACTATGGCGTAAGTGGTAGAGCCTTACAACTCTTCACTTCTTACCTTAAAAATAGAAAAATGTTTGTTGAACTTGATTCTACAAAACCAAACGGATATAAAAGCAACTACAGGTCATCTATGTTAAGCATTACTGCCGGTGTGCCTCAAGGATTAATTTTGGGCCCTCTATTATACATATTGTTCACTAATGACCTAATAAATTTCGCACATAAACTTTTACCGGACATACAACTTGTAGTCTTTGCGGATGACACAAACGCTATAGTTGCTGCTAACGATATCCACGACCTTACTGTTGCGACGACGACGACGACGATGCTCCGGAGGTGACTGAGGTAGAAATGAGAGCGGCGGTACGCAGGCTTAATGCCAAAAATACCGCCCCAGGACCCGACGGCTTACCTGGGAAGGCCTGGGTCCTGGCCTTGGAGGCTCTCGGGCCTCGACTTAGGGGGCTCCTAAGCGCATGCATGGAGAGGGGCCAGTTCCCGCTTCGCTGGAAGACGGGGAAACTGGTCCTCATAAGGAAGGCAGGGCGCCCTGCGGACTCTCCGTCCGCTTATCGGCCCATCGTGCTGCTCGACGAGGTGGGCAAGCTCTTTGAAAGAGTCATTGCAGACCGCCTCGTCGGCCAGCTGGTGCGGGTGGGGCCGGATTTGGCGGAGAGCCAGTTTGGTTTCCGCAGAGGGCGCTCTACGGTGGACGCCATCATGCGTGTGCGAGCCCTGACGACGGGGAATGCTGTTGCCCAGGGTGGGGTCGTCTTGGCGGTGTCTCTAGACATCGCCAATGCCTTCTATACCCTGCCCTGGAGTTGCATCAGGGAGGCACTCCGGTATCACCGGATGCCGACCTACCTCTGTCGTGTGGTCGAGGCCTATTTGACGGACAGGGCCGTCATCTACCCCGGTCACCAGGGAGTGTGGAACCGGCAAGAGATGTCGTGCGGTGTCCCACAGGGATCGGTCCTGGGGCCGCATCTGTGGGACATCGGATACGACTGGGTGCTGCGCGCCGACCTCCCTAGCGGCGTCAGCGTAGTGTGCTACGCTGACGACACGTTGGTCCTGGCGCAGGGGAGGTCGCACCAGGTGGCGGCCACATTAGCGGCACGTGGGGTTGCGACAATCGTCGAAAGGATCCGGCAATTGGGACTCGAGGTGGCCCTGCACAAGTCCGAGGCCATGTGTTTTAATGGTCCTCGGAACGCGCCACCGTTGGGGTCCCAAATAACGGTAGGAGGGGTTTCTATCGGCGTCGAGTCGACGATGAAGTACCTGGGACTCGTCCTCGACAGCCGGTGGAACTTCGTGGAGCATTTCCGACCAAACTTGAGCGGGCGGGCGCTGCATTGAAGCGGCTCCTGCCCAATCTAGGGGGTCCAAACGACTCCTGCCGGAGGCTCTACGCGGGGGTCGTGCGGTCCATGGCCCTATACGGGGCTCCTGTATGGGCGCGCTCTCTGGCGCTGCGGCCAGCCCGCCGGTTGAGCGCGGCGCAAAGGGTCATGGCCATCCGGATGGTCCGAGGATACCGCACGGTCTCCTGTGAGGCAGCGAGCCTCCTTGCCGGATTGCCGCCATGGGATCTGGAGGCAAAAGTCCTCGCGCACGTATGGGAGTGGCGCGAGGAGGCGAAACGCCGGGGCGTAAGTCCGCTGCCACGAGAAATCGCGGCACAGCGGACGGAGCTCCGGCGGGATCTCATGGCGTCATGGAAAGTACGGTTGTCGCAACCCAGTGCTGCGCACGCCACGATTGCGGCGATAAGTCCCCTCTTTGAGGAGTGGCTGGAGAGGCGCCACGGCGTCCTCACCTTCCGCCTGACGCAGGTCCTCACCGGACACGGCAGCTTCGAGAGGTTCCTGTGTCGGATAAGGCGGGAGGAAACGTCCGGGTGTCACCACTGTGTGGATCGCCCGGAGGACACGGTGGAGCATACGGTGGAGGTCTGCCCGGCTTGGGCAGAGCACCGCCGTGTCCTCTTGGAGGCGATCGGCGGCAGAGACCTCTCGCGTCCGGCCCTGGTTCAGGCCATGGTACGGAGCGAGAGGGCATGGGCAGCCGTCACCTCCTTCTGCGAAGCAGTAATGCTCGCGAAGGAGGAGGCGGGACGGTTGAGGAAAAGGCAAGTTTCGCGCCCTCTCGCCCCTAGCCGCCGCAGGAGACGCCCAGGGCGTCGGGAATCCCGGGCGGATTTCCGGCCACCGTAGGCGCGGGCTTGCGGACGGTGAGCAATGGGTAGCTCACCGTCCGGTATGGACCAGGCCCGGGTCGACGGCGCATTGTATTCCACGCGCGCCTCAAAGAGATGTCGTCAGCACATAGTAGGGGTCCACTAGGGCCGATGCCTGCCGGGGTCGCGGGAAGGTACTTATGGGTCACCGAGGCCCCCGCAACACAGGCAACAAGAAGGAATACGGGTGGGTTTTAGTCAGTAAGAGTCTGACACACCCTCCCGCTCCGCCCAGAGCGGGAGAAGTTATTTGATGATTTCCCACCCAAAAAAAAAAAAAAAAAGACCTTACTGTTAAGGTGAACGCAGCTCTAGAGGCCTTTCACTCTTGGTTCAATGCGAATATGCTTATAATAAACACGACTAAAACCAAAATTATGTTATTTAAAACTACTACCCGTAACAAAGACAGTATGAACATTGAACTAGATAAAATTAAAATTTAGCTTGTCAAGGAGGTCAAGTTTTTAGGAATTTATATTGACGAATTGTTGAATTGGAAGAAAGAATTAGCAGCACTGGATTCATCTATATCAACTGTTTGCTATGCCTTAAGAACTCTTAGAGATGAAGTTAGCATAAAACTTTTAAAAATGGTATACTATGCGCTGATCGAGTCCAAACTGAGGTATACAATACAGTTTTGGGGAAACAGCTACGAGTACCATTATAACTGGCATAGGACATTCATTCTCCAAAAAAGAGCGATCCGAACCATTGTCCGCATTTCTCAATGGGACACCTGTTGGTAATATTTTAAAGAGCTTGGTATCCTCACAGTACCTAGCCTTTATGTACTAGTATTGTTAAACACTTTTCAAAAATATGTATACGACTACGAAACAGACGAGAACAGGCTGGTAAGGGAAAAATCACGTAGAAAAGACTTTGGAATCAAAATCGTACCGACTTTTGGAATAGTTAAGCATAGTCCGCAGTATCAGGCAGTTCAAATATTTAATAAATTACCGCTGAAGTTAAAAAGCATACTGTATACAAGCTCATTTAAGGCAAGGCTCAAGGCTTTCCTGTTGGAAATATGTCTCTACTCATTAGATGAGTTGTAATAGTCTTATTGTTCTTGAAACTGACATGTAATAATTGTTTATGGTGTTTTATTGTGTACTGTGTTCATACGACTTTTATTTTTTTGATTATTCATTTTCGTCTAAATTGCAATTCATTTATTGACATAATGGTTTAATAATTTATATTTGCATGGTATTTTACATTTTATTTATATAATTCCTCAGTAATTTTCTAATTTTAATTTAATTGCATGTTTTCATATATATTTTTGTATATCTAATTCTATTAATGTTTCATGTTGAATTATATTCGAACGCAATGTAAATTGTTACTGAATAAAAATCAACTTTTCTTAAACATTTCTTACAATAAGCAACATAAATTAATAAATAAATACTGAATAAATAAATTGAAATTGAATAAAGGGGCCTGCAAACTGTACTCGTAAATATCTGATATCAGTTGTATGTAGTTTGGAGCGGTTACAAAATACCTGGGAGCAACAAATGTTAAAATTTTGCCCCACTATGATCACCAGTGCGGGCAGAATAGAATACTGTTTATTATTTAGACCATATACTTTTTACTGAATCTTCCAGTCTATCTGATATATGTAGCATTGTGGTCAAGGTTGAAGAGGTTTCTAACTTGCTCCGCAAGTTGGATACTTCTAAAGCGGCTGGCCCAGACAATATTTCATCCAAATTTCTTGTACGATGTTCGACTTCTATTGCCCAACCTGTCTCGATTCTCTTCAGGAAATCCTTGGATACTTGTGTGGTGCCTGAACTTTGAAAATCTGCTTTCATAACGCCTATTTACAAAAAAGGAGTTAAAACCGAAATTGTACACTACAGGCCGATATCCAAGCTCTGTATTTTGGCAAAAATCTTTGAAAGGATCATCTATAACCAGGTGTATAGTGCTCTTAAAAATTCGTTTAGTTCCTTTCAACATGGTTTCTTGAAGGGAAGGTCTACCGTCAACAACTTAATTCTGCTCAATGATTTTATTACCGACGCTATGGATAACGGTAAGCAGGTCGATGTTGTTTATACTGGTTACAGTAAAGCTTTTGATCGGATTGACCATGAAATTTTACTATCAAAGTTATATGGTACGGGAATACGAAGTGATTTACTCAGATGGGTTTCTTCTTATCTGGAGAACTGGTCCCAAGCAGTAGTATTAAGCAATTATATGTCTAGTTGGGTGCCTGTACCTAGTGGAGTCCCCCAGGGTTCTGTGCTCGGCCCATTACTTTTCATTATCTATATAAACGACATCGACTCTTGCTTGATTTCATCCAAACTGCTGTGTTTTGCTGACGACATGAAAATCTATGCCACAATATCATCACATGTAGACGTGATTGCACTTCAAGATGATTTACGTCGTCTGGAGGATTATTGTCGTGGAAGTAAGCTTGATCTTAACCCTGCTAAATGCTCGGTTCTAACATATTCTCGAAAGCGCGCAATTATACCTTCATCGTATATCTTGGGTGATCAAGTACTACCTAGAAAGTATTCCATCCGTGATCTGGGGGTATATCACGATTTTAAACTTACTTTTGAATTTCATGTTGATGCCATAGTCGCTAAAGCATCTAAAGCACTTGGTTTCATAATGCGGCTGTCCAGGTGCTTCACTCAAGCCAAAACTTTAAAAATCCTTTACTGCACTTTCGTTAGAAGCCATTTGGCATACGCAGCTGAAATCTGGAATCCATGTTATCACAAGTACATTGATCGTATAGAAAGCATCCAGAAAAGGTTCTTCAAGTATTTGTGTTATCATCAGAAAGTGCCCTACCGGTCTGAAGATTACCTCAAACTCTGTAAGAAGTATCATATATTACCCCTAATTAATCGATGAGCAATCTCTGACTGTATTTAATTATTGAAAATTTTCAATTTTTCTATTAATAATTCCGATATTTTATCCAAATTTTATTTTAACGTTCCCGGAAAGTCGAAGCGATGGAACGCACCGTTGCGTGTCCCATTTACCTCTATGAATTACAGGCAAAATTCATTTATAGAGCGTGCAAGTAGCAACTTTAATAGCATGTGTAAATGGCATGATTTTGACCCTTTCATGACAGGTGTGTCCTCGGCCAGAAAGTGCCTGAGCCTTGATTTTTTTTATTAAGATTTTGTATGTTCAGGTGTTTATCTTGTATTGAATATGAAATGTGAATTTAGTTTAAGCTTGAATGTTGTACTAGTTTTTTTTTTCTCTTTTTTTGGTAGCTGTATTGTGCTGTTCACACACTTTCTTTCGAATCTGTTTTTAGAAGTGAAGACTTTTAATTGGCTGTCAGTCTCACATACAATTTTTTATTCTGTTTGTTTTAGCTGTAAGTCATCCATAATTATTAAATAAATAAATAAATAAATAAATATACACGTCGCCCGTAAGGTGGACCATCTGGTGAAGGTGAAGGCGGGATTTCGCTGGTTGCGAGAAGCACTGCACCGGTTGATGGGGCAGCGTTTAGGCAAGACTTATGTGCAGCAGTGGACGGCTTTCGGTTGAAATGATTATGATAATCACCATTTCATTTGCCAAGCTTGGTGATTGTGGGGATGCATATTCATGTTCTGCAGTAGTTTACGAAGATACCACCCGGTTATCAACAAAGCAATATCATAAATACCAAACCTGATTTTGAGCTCGGAACTCTGGGTCTACAAACAATTTATACGTCGGAAATACGTTAGTCACTCGTTTGACTAATCGGGACGCCAGTGCCACCAAGCGGCGCTCGACAGAGTCTACAACATAACGCTCGATCGGGGCAGTTTGTCGGAGGTGGTCAAGGTGTGACCACGTTTAGAAACTGTCACGTGCTCCGTATAGTTGTGTCGTGTACCTAGAGTGTGTGAATAGCCAGTGTGATTATTTGATCGTAAATTATAATTTTATTTAAACTGCAAACGGTTTTTCTATTGTGTAATAACCAACACTTCCCATTGTACACCCACAGTAGTAAAAGTATCCGACAACGACGATGACGATGCTCCGGAGGTGACTGAGGTAGAGATGAGAGTGGCGGTACGTAGGCTGAATGCCAAACATACCACCCCAGGACCCGACGGCTTACCTGGAAAAGCCTGGGTCCTGGCCTTGAAGGCTATAGGGCTTTGACTAAGGGGGCTCCTAAGCGCATGCTTGGAGAAGGGCCAGTTCCCGCTTTGTTGGAAAATGGGGAAACTGGTCCTCATAAAGAAGGCAGGTCGCCCTGCGGACTCTCCGTCCGCTTATCGGCCCATCGTGTTGCTCGACGAGGTGGGCTAGCTCTTTGAAAAAGTCATTGCCGACCGCCTCGTCAGCCAGCTGGTGCGGGTGGGGCCGGATTTGGCGGAGAGCCAGTTTGGTTTGCGCAGGAGGTGCTCTACGGTGGACGCCAACATGCGCGTGCAAGCCCTCACGACGGAGAATGTTGTTGCTCAGGGTGGGGTCGTCTTGGCAGTGTCTCTAGACATCGCCAATGCCATTAATACCCTGCCCTGGAGTTGCATCAGGGAGGCACTCCGGTACCACCGGATGCCCTGTCGTGTAGTCGAGGCCTATCTGAAGGGCAGGGCCGTCGTCGTCTACCCCGGTCACCAGGGAGTGTGGAACTGGCAAGAGATGTCGTGCGGTGTCCCACAGGGATAGGTCCTGGGGCATCTTTGGGACATCGGATACAACTGGGTGCTGCGCGCCGACCTCCCTAGCGGTGTCAGCGTGGTGTGCTACGCTGACGACACGTTGGTCCTGGCGTAAGGGAGGTCGCACCAGGTGGCGGCCAAAGTAGCATCGCGCGGGGTTGCGACCATCGTAGAAAGGATTCGGCAATTGGGACTCGAGGTGGCCCTGCACAAGTCCGAGGCCATGTGTTTTCATGGTCCTCGGAATGCGCCACCGTCGGGGTCTCAAATACTGGTAGGAGGGGTTTACATCGGCGTCGAGTCAACGATGAAGTACTTTGGGCTCGTCCTCGACAGCTGGTGGAACTTCGTGGAACATTTCCGATGTTTGGCTCCCAAACTGGAGCGGGCAGGGGTTGCCTTAAAGCGGCTCTACGGGGGTCGTGCGGTCCATGGCCCTTTATGGGGTTCCTGTGTGGGCGCGTTCCCAGCCCACTGGTTGAGCATGGCCCAAAGGGTCGTGGCCATCCGGCTGGTCCGGGGATACCTCATGGTCTCCTGTGAGGCAGCGAGCCTCCTTGCCGGATTGCCGCCATAGGATCTGGACGCAAAAGTCCTCGCGCACGTATGGGAGTGGCGCGAGGAGGCGAGACGGGGGGCATAACTCCACTGCCGCCGCGAGAAATCGCGGCACAGCGGACGGAGCTCCGGCGGGATCTCATGGCGACATGGAGAGTACGGTTGTCGCAACCCAGTGCTGGGCAAGCCACAATTGCGGCTATAAGTACCCTCTTTGAGGAGTGGCTAGAGAGGCGCCACGGTGTCCTCACCTTCCGCCTGACGCAGGTCCTCACCAGACACGGCAGCTTCGGGAGGTTCCTGTGTCGGATAAGGCGGGAGGAAACGCCCGGGTGTCACCACTGTGATCCAGAAGAGCACCGCCGTGTCCTCGTGGAGGCAATCGGTGGCAGAGATCACTCGCGTCAAGCCCTGGTTCAGGCCATGGTACGGAGCGAGAGAACATTGGCAGCCGTCACCTCCTTCTGCGAAGCATTAATGCTCACGAAGGAGGAGGCGGGTCGGTTGAGGGAAAGGCAAATTTTGCGCCCTCTCACCCCTAGCCGCCGCAGGAGACGCCCTGGGCGTCAGAAAATGGAGTTAAAATATGGCTGATGATAACGAGTGAGACGTACCTTCTCCATCACATATATCTTCGTTACACTACGATAATTATATGGATTCACAACATTCTAAGTTCCCGAATTCCCTCAACTCTTTCCAAGTCTCATCCGTCAAGTTTAACAAATCAAAACACAGACATTACATACATTTTATCCACAACTTTCATACGTTTTTACTTTGAACCTCGAGGGATTTGCGCTCGGCTGCATAAGCCTGTAACTTTTAGCCAAATCCTTTCAGTTGTGAGGGAAACAAAATAAAAAGATGTTTTACCTTTTATCTCGGCAACGGTAATAACCGGCGGTTGGCAGGGTTATGAAGGAAAATGTCCTTTTTGTAGAGGATTTTCCAAACCAAGTAGAAATTGCCCGGTTTTCAGAGGCTTTCAGAGAAGCTAAGGCTATGCAACTAAGTTTGAAGAAATGTCCATTAACACTTCCGTTTTTTTAATTCTTAGTCATTGAGCTAAATATGTTATTAAACTGGGAACAGAAAGAAGTAAAATCAACTAATCAGTAAATCAGTTATCATATTATTATGAAATTCTGAAATACAACGTATTGGATAATGTTTGTCAACTAAAATGATGTGTAAAACTAGCAATGCTAAACAGGAAGCGTATTTATTTTATTTTTTTATAATAATTACGTGGGTTATTTCAAAACGATGCTCATTATACCTGACTGAATTTTAAAAATCGGGTTACGCTGTCGGGACTCTTGGTTTAACGTGAAACTTCTATATCAGCGAGTTGCTTTTAGTGTTAAAGATTGAAATGAAAATACGATTGACTTCGCTCTTAATATTTTTTGTACAATACTGACACTGAATAGATATTTAGATATTACATAAAATCTTATTTCGATTAATATTCGACAACGATTTTGTTTGACATTGGTCTGTGATATGAGAAATAAGAAACAGGGCATAATGTCAACATTAATATGAACGTACAATCTATAGCGGTGGTGTTGTGCACGTAGTTGAGGTGAATTAATTCTTCGTGAAGTCAACGATATAGCTGTTGTGTTGTGGATCGGTATTG
Source organism: Atethmia centrago (assembly GCA_905333075.3). Classification (NCBI taxonomy): domain Eukaryota; kingdom Metazoa; phylum Arthropoda; class Insecta; order Lepidoptera; family Noctuidae; genus Atethmia; species Atethmia centrago. The sequence goes on along the minus strand of HG995367.1, from coordinate 5,357,382 downwards.
AAATCGGAACGATTGGAGTCTCTAAGTCTGGTTGAGAGCCTGGTAATAATTTTGTCAAGTTCGCTGAACATGGCAGGAGTGGTTGATAAAAACATAGCTTAACATCTTCGGCCGACACCATGTCATGTATGCACACATGGCTGTATAGTTACTGGAAAACTGAATTTTTGAAAACTTGAGGCTGTTTTGCTTTCTGTGCAAGGGCTTTACAACATCCGGCATCCGGTAAAGCCCTTGAAATTCTAAACAGCTCTTAAAATTTTAAATTTGGCCCCAAATTAATCAGCCTTGAGCATTAGAGTAGCTTCTTAACAGTTGTACAGAGCATTGCAAGAGCTGTACATGGGCTGTACAATGGCTTACACAGCTATCAATAGGCCACTATCCAACACCTTTAATTCTTTTAGACAGCAAAAGATGTTTTATGGCTTAGTACGGCTTTTGTTAAATAGTTTCACCTATCTATAAAAAATAGGTGAAACTAAAAACTATTCGTGCCATGCAAGTGTTACGTCAAATATTACGGCGAACTAATTCTGTGGACAAATAATAATTCTAAGGTAAGTTATTATCACACTTGTTTTGTGTTTCTATTGGTAAATTGTACTGCGGGTGCCACTTTACTCTCAAATATTACACGCGCCATCGAAATAATATAGTTTTACTACAAATAGTTTACGATGTAAATACATTACTATCCATTTGAAACAATGAAATACTTAATGTCTTCCTACTTTAAAAGCTCTAATAATAATTTACAATATTTCTCCAATATTTTACAGATATCAGTGGTTTTTCGCTTGTTTACATTAAAATGGCGTTAATTTGTTGTCCAGCAATAATAATTCTTGCTAAATTCCCATGAACCTCTCTTTTCTGTTCAATGGCGATATTTAAGTCTATTTATCAGCTGAAAACTTTACGCTTGTTGTTCTCAGTTATTATAACGACTGCCTAAAGGAGTAAAGTGAAAGTATACAACAATGTCTTAATGATCTCTAATCTTGATGGAAAACCATTTCTCTTTTACTCAAGTCTCTGAGGTACTTCACTTTATTTTGTGATTCTACTTAATCTCGCCAGATATTGGCAAACTAGCGATCTATTGTGAAATTACTTAGAAATGCATATTTAACTTTTTGAGCGCCACTGACATGTAAATAAAACAAAAAATTGTGCCTGCAGCGCCACGACTTTCTAACGCGTAATTAATTTCCCTATTGGTACGAATTCAATGATTTTAAAGAGACGTGTAATTATTTATTTCAGCTAATCATATCTGAGAAGCAAGATAAAGCAGCTACGGTATTGTCAAAAGAGGAAGACCATAAACACTTACAATAAAAAACCTGATGTATTTTCTTTGAATAAATGTACCGTATTTGTACTGCTTAATTTGAGTACACTACATAGATACGAAAAACTTTATTCCGTCAGTCACAAATACGAATTTCAAAATACCGATTGTCATATTTCCGTATATCATATATAACAAGTCCGATTTATCATTCATCCTATTTTTATAACTCCAAAATGTCAATATTTGTAACGACTATAATTACTATTCTCAAAATACCGAGTTTCAATAGATTGTATAACAAAAAGTCCTACTTAATGATATTCGAAACATCAAAAATACGAATTTCAATTATTAAAGTACCGATTAATTAGAATTCCGAAATAAAAACGCATTGTTTATTCGAGGTATTGAAAATCGGAATGTCGAGAACCCATCGAGCATTTGATGCTTCGAACGTTTGAAAATCGTAAAACAAACAAATTGCATTTACGACTTTCTAAGGCTATTGCAGTAACTTGAAGTGAGAAATGATAAACTAGCCCCATCGAAGTAAAATAAGTTAACAATTACTAATATCAATTCAAACCATGATCAGCAAGACGACCAGTCACCACAAGCAGCACCCGTTCACGAGCATAACGCAAATATCAGCCATCACCCCCTCGCCATATTGGAGAGAAGGAGGCAACACGACCCCCGACGCTACCGCAGGCTACAGCATGACGAGCTTGCTGCCGGTTGCTCAGGCAAGAATAGTATAATTAGTCGAGGACGCTAGCTAACCACTTATTGCAATACAACTCATAAAACACACATTATAATGAGTAGATTATGTCACTAATAAATTAAAATTTAACTAAATTAAATTACATTGACTTATACAGTCAAATAAAAAAATAATCAATTATATGAACCCATATAACCTGTCAGTAGACAGGTTATATGAGTTCATATAATTGATTATTTTTTTAGGTAAGCTAATTCTGGAGAAAGAACATAAACATTGTCTTGAGTTAATCACAGCGACCAACTATTCTTATCGTTTAAGTAGTCATTGATACAATAGTATGCCTTTGAACAAAGGGTGGATTTTACTTTAGTTTTAAACGCATTAAAGGGCAAATCTAGTTTGCTAGATTTGCCTTTTGCCTTCGACTTTTTATAACATGCTGCTTCTTCTTTGGAAGAGGGCAGCATGTTAATTTCTTATAATTAATAGTTTGAGATTAAACATTTTATTTTGTTAAATCGAATCATGACTTCCAAATCTGAAACAAAGGAGGAAAGTTCCAGTAGCTCTAATAGATTACCTCCTACCTTTAGAGATACCTTTGTAAGGCGGAAATCGAGAAAAAACTAGAACTTGGAATTCTATTCAAATTCATTAAGCCATTCGATAGCTCCAGGGAAGAACTGAATCCCTTCATTGCGAATTGGCAGAGCGCCTTTAATACAGCTACGAAAACCCAGAAACCTATTTTATTTAAATTCATTCTAAGCCAATTAATAGATAAAGCTGAAACTACATGCAGTGTCAAAGAGTTCGAATCCTTTGAACAATAAAATTCATCGAGTTTTTAAAGCTACAATTTGGGGAAAGAAAGCATTACGCTCACCTACTCAGTGAACTTCAGGACTGTAAGCAGAGATCTACTGAAACAGTTAACCAATTTGCATTAAAAATAGAAACATATTCAGCAAAACTACTTACGGAAATAAATATATCCATTCCGACGAAAAGAAAACGAAATTAGCAGGACGTGTAGTCAACAATAAAGGCATGTATTGCTCACTACTAGCTGATTACAAGTCTGCAAATAAGTATGGTCGAAGTAATTAGAACACCCTAAGTAAATAATATTATCTCTCAGCAAAATTTCTAACTTTGTATTGTTAGTTAACTTTATGTTTGTAACATTTAAGAGCACTTTAACTTTGTTAAGTGTATGTTTGTAAACCTTCCGTGTATTTCAAATGTTGGTCAAAAGTTTTTGGTACAATAATAATTATACAGTTTGCTTTGAATAAAGTTTATTTAAATTAATTAATTGTCTGTCTACTGGTTGTCTGGAAGCGTATTGTAGAAGGAAACACCTGGACCAGGGATGCACAAAACTAGAAAATCAAACTTAAGCATTTCATCGTAATCATTTATCAGTCATTGCCCTATGGAATGCTCTTTCCAATAAAACAGAATCATCCATTTCGGTGTAGAAATGCCGGAGATACGAGGACAAAAAATAGAACTAAGAACCTATGTTAGACAATGTATAATGAATCCTCATGCATACTAATATTATGCGTAAGTAACTCTGTGTGCCTGTAAGGTAACAAGCACACAGACAGAGTTCACGCCACAACGCCTGAATGGATTTGGTTGAAACAAACGGACGTAGGTACTACCATGACCTGAGTTAGGACATAGGATACTTTTTATCGCGGTAATACGATCCCGAGAATCAATCACTGACTTCCACAGGCCGGGGGCAAATGCTAGTAGAAAAATATTGCAAATAACCAATACTTTTTATGGTTCCGTACCCAAAGGGTGGCAATGGGACCCTAGTACTAAGGCTCCGCTGTCCGTCCGTCTGTCACAGGGCTGTATCTTTTCAATTGAAGGAGTCCGCTAGGGCCGATGCCTGCTGAGGTCGCGGGAAAGTCCGAAAGGGATACCGTAGCCTCTGGCAACACACATGCAACAGAAGGAACACGGGTGGGTTTTAGTCAGTAAAAGTCCCCTCGCCCTCTTGTTCCATCCAGAGCGGGAGAAGATATTTAATAATTTCCCACCAAAAAAAAGGCTGTATCTTTGAACCGTAATAAGTAGTCACGGAAATTTCACAGAGAGTGTACTAATAGCTGCTATAACATCAAATAATATAAATTAAATAAAGTTAAACATTCAAGAAACGTTTTATTTTCAGCGTTTTTTTTATACGGAACCCTTTGTGTGCAAGTTTGACTCCATTGACACTTGACCGCGTTTTATAAACCACAACTAAAACCTCGAATCTTCTTAATTTTTCAGTTAAAAGCAGACAATATTCGTTACTCCCTGATAACCCAAACCCGGCTTACGGCTTACAGCTAGTGGTTCCGTACAGGCAATCACTTCGCTAGTAATAACTAATAGAAGCGATATTCGGCAAAAAATCCGGCACTTGCATATTGAAATCCCTAAGTCTATGAAAGCCGATTTTCAGCCTACCGTGCGGCGGCGCACTATGGGAACAAACGGTGCGTTCCATCTCAAAAAAAAAAAGTTTCTTGACATTTTGAATTTAAATTTTATATACTTATTCCTGAATACTTATGCTATTGGATAAAAAAAAATATTTATTTAGAAAAAAAAATGACAAAGTAAAATGTTGAAATTTTTTATACAATAAATAAATTTAAATTATTTAAAATGATTTATTTGCTTATATTAGGTTATATTAAAACTATTTATAAGTTAATAAGTACGTAGTTATATAATTTTAAATTAAAAAAAACAACATACGAGTAATGAAAAAATAAAACATTATACTACTCATCACTCAATACTAAAAGCTCTTTAGCTTAATTAAATAATTCTTTTGCGACCACAATACTTGATTTATTTAAGCTAGTAGTATACAAGAGTTTGTGCAGAACGTCTTCCATTGTGGCTGACCTGGAACACTTCCGAGCGTGATTTAACCTTTACTTCTTATAGTCTTTATTACGAGCTTCTTGAGCATCTTCAGATAATTAGCCCATTGGCAAAACTGCAAAATGCTCAATCATTTTGGCCATTGTGCCAAAATGATCGAGCATTTTGGCACAATGTATAAGAATTATGTGGGCTGAAGATGGCATATAGTACCAGTAATATTTACTCACATAATAATATAACTGTGTAGTCCTCAGCGTATATTCACCAAACTTTACTGCATTTATAGAAAATCCCGATGACATGGTTTGCAGAAGTATGTTTAATCTCTTGATCAACTTTTCATCTACTTTATCCATTTTTGGTTACAACTCGTTATCAAATTTATTTGTTTATGTACTTTGAATAACCGTATTCACATCTATTGTTGATGAAGGGAAATTGTCCAACAAGTATGTTTCAATATCTGAAGTGCTTTTCCCGCTTATTATTTGAGCACATACGAGTATAGCGCGTCGAACACAAACGAATTGACACATTTTGAAATTGTTTTCAGCAATTGCACTGCTACTGAGGGAAGGTATCCGGACTCTTTGACGAACATGCTGAAAGTCTGAGTATTTATAGGACCCTAGTTTCAGTAAGAGTAACTTGTGCAAAACCGATGAGAAAATTGTTTAGCATAGTCCTCACATAAATTCTTAAAACCAATACTGATTACAATTACCACAAAAAAATCATAGGAATATATTTTTCCCTCGGTCGACATTTTTGCTTCTAGCTCGAAATGGCGCAATAATGACGCAGGTTTTTTACATAATCAACCTATAATGTTCACACTGCTGGGACACAGGCCTCCTCTCTGTGAGAAGGAGTGGGCCGTAATCCACCACGCGGGCCCAGTGCAGGTTGGTAGATGTCACATGTCTTCGAATTTTTGGTTCTAGGACATGCCGGTTTCCTCACGATGTTTTCCTTCACCGTTTTGAGAGCAGTGGTGATGAAATAATTTACACAAAGTAAAGCGCCTGTCTGGGTTCGAACCCGCGACCTACAATTCGTAAGTCGCGGCCGTTACCACTGGGAAACCACCGCTCTATGTTTTATTTCGCAGGTTTTTTATTTCCTTGTATTACTGTAAGGAATCTGGGACGAAAATATCATTAACTCGACATTGGCAGCTGTCGGCAACAAGGGAACCTCTACTTGAAAAATAAAAAGACGGAAAAGTTCCCTGTCATCATCTGCCTAGCCTTTTCCCAACTTCGTTGGGGTCGGCTTCCAGTCTTAACAAATGCAGCTGAAAACCAGTATTTTACATGGAGCGACTGCCTATCTGACCTCCACAACCCAGTTACTGGATAATACGATATCCCTTGGCAAGACTGGTTGACAGACTTTCGGGCTTCTGACGACCCGTAACGACTGTCAAAGATCCACGAATGACAGCTGGGACCAACGGCTTAACTTGCTTTCCGAGGCACGGAGTGGTCTTAGTATGTAAAGATGGTCACCCATCTACGGACCCACTGCGGCAAGCGTAGCTTAACCTGATCGATTGACCCGTGCGGATGTTATCATTTAGCCACAAGCCCCTGACAAAAAATAAAAAAGTTCCCTGTGACACTTAAAAAATAAAAATAAAACATTTCTCATAAAAACATAACGTATTTGTAAACTAGAGATGGTGAGTAATCCAAACCGGTATAATGCCTATATATTCCCTGAAGAACTTAGGAAATATTTTAAGTTGAACTTCCTTAAATGGGTAATCTAGTTAATAAGAAATTATCGAACTTTAAAGTTTGGGTATATACGAGTAGATCGATAGAATACTCTTTATTACGTACACTATAAAAATTACACCTATAAATGTAGAAATTTCACATAGGGTGACACAATGGGCGGTGTTACGTATCGCTAAAAGTTGGTCTGGATGTAATTTTAAACCTAAAACTGTTTTTTTTTTACTATCGTATCGGATAGCATATGTATCTCAGAATATAAAACAATCACAATAATTTAAATAACACTACCTTTGTCCGAACCCTTTTTGAGATGGAAAATACCGTTTGTCCCATAGTGCAGCGGCGCGGCGTGAACGCGACGTGCATTTATATGGTCAAGGTCAACGGCGATTACCCGACCGTTAAACGAGACTTTTATGAGTTTATAACCTCTTGCCGTTTAAATATGAATAAATTCTAGAGTCACTCGCCAACACACATTAAATAATACAAAAGTCTGCCGTTTATGACATAATCTGTAGCACTGATTGTGAACTAAATAGCTGCGTGAAAATGAACGGCAAATTATACGAATATTTCGCTAAAGAGCCCAAGTATAACATAACGTCGCAGTTAGAATAAATGTGGCTGAATTATTTTGTGAACTGTATCTACGTGTTTAGCGGATAGGAAGCTATAATGTCATAACCACAATCACCTCACTTACCCGCTCACGTAGAGTTATACAAGGGTATTCAGGCGTCTGAATGGCATTGACAAAACAAGATGACGATGTTCGTTCCGATTTAGGCCACGCGTCACGCCAAAATAACCCTGTAGTGCTGCAAGTACTTTGTTTTGGGAATGCCCGACAAGTTTTCAAGCTTCTACAGACCCAACACCTGGGTCTATATTCGAAAATCTTGTCACCACAGTCAAGAGCTATTTATAATGTAGTCTGTATTTCCACATCAGTGCAGAGCGGTGTTGGCCTAGTGGTAACGGCCGCGGTTCACGAGTTAGCAGTGGTGGCCTAGTGGTAACGGCCGCGGCTTACGAGTTGTAGGTCGTAGGCTCGAACCCAGGCACTTTACTTTGTGTAAATTATTTCATCACCACTGCTCCCAAAACGGTTAAGGAAAACATCGTGAGGAAACCGGAATGTCCTAGAACCAAAAAAATCGAAGACATGTGACATCTACCAACCCGTACTGGGCCCGCGTGGTGGATTACAGCCCACTCCCTCTCACAGAGAGGAGGCCTGTGTCCCAGCAGTGGGAACATTATAGGCTGATTATCGTCATTCTCCTGCCCTTATCCCAATTTATTTGGGGTCAGCGCAATATGTCCCTTTCTTCCATACTTCTCTATTAGTTGTCATCACGGCAGTCACCCCCATTCTAGCCATATCATCTTTCACACAGTCCATCCATCGTTTCTTTGGTCTTCCCCTACTCTTATAGCCATCGACATTCATACTTAAGACTTTCCTCACGACATTTTCTCCATTCCTCCGCAGCAAATGCCCATACCATGCCAACCGATTTCCGCACAACTTTTCAGTCATCGGTGCCACTTTCAAACTTCCTCTTATGTACTCATTTCTTATTCTATCCATTCGTGTCACACCACACATCGCTCTCAGCATTCTCATCTCAACTGCATGCAATTGCCTTTCATTCATCCCTATTGTAGCCCAACATTCTGACCCATACAAGACAGCAGGTCTTATCATTGTTTTATATATCTTCCCCTTAAGTTTAATGGGAATGCGGGACTCACAGATTGTTCCTGTGACCTGCTGCCATTTCATCCATCCAGTGTTTACTCTATGCTTATCCGTCAGATCTACTTCGCCATAGCTTTGCACGAGTGAACCGAGATACCGAAATTCAGAACAGACTGGGAGAAGCACACCATCAAGCGCTATGGTTCCAGAACTGGAAATCACAGAACATATATTCAGTTTTGGTTCTTCTCCAACTTCTATTGCCATTTCTACAATCTGCTCTGGACCTCAGGTCCATCTTCACCGACAAGAACAATGTCATCGGCGAACAACATGCACCAGGGTGCCTCTTCCTGTATCCTCGTCCATAATCAACAGGAAGAGAGTAAAAACTTAACGCCAACCCTTGGGCTGCACTAAAAGTATCGGGAATGGAATATTTCCACTGTTCCTGTCATATTTAAATATTTTTAATTGAAAACTCCTTGGTTTTAAAAATCGAATACCATTTATTTATTTAAAAAAAAGATTCTCGGTCTTGTCACAAGGTTTTGTCAAACTTGTTTAGTCGTTGAGAAAATGGAATTTACTCGACAATTCAAGAGCGATGATTTATTATGACTTTCGAAGTGGTTTAACACAAAAACAGTGTGTTGACCGGATGATTTCTGCATTTGGTGATGAAGCCCCATCCAAAACCACAATGTATCGCTGGTTTGCTGAATTTCAACGTGGACGTGTCAAGCTCAGTGATGATACCCGCAAGGTCGTCCAAAAACTGCAGTCACCCAAGAAAACGTTGATGCTGTGCGTAAGCTGATTGAGGAAGATCGACATGTGACATACCGCGAAATTCAGGCAACTTTAGACATTGGCATGAGTCAAATACAAATAATCTTGCATGAACAATTAGGTGTAAAAAAGTTGTTTTCCCGATGGATACCGCATTCGCTCTGTGAAGAGCAAAAAGCGGCTCGCGTTACTTGGTGCGTCGGAACTCTCGAAAGATTCCACGCAGGATCCTCAAATACTGTATATATCCAGAATTCGTCACCTGATACGATGTTGTCATCGTATCAGGTGACGAATCCTGGATATATGCGTACGAACCCGAAACAAAAAACCAGTCACGAGGTTGGGTGTTCGAAAATGAGTTAAAGTCAACAAAAATTGTTCGTTCACGGAGTGTTGCAAAAAAAATGGTGGCCACGTTTGTCTCCAAAACCAGCCATGTTACGACTATTCCTCTTGAGGGACAAAGAACGGTTAATGCAGAATGGTATGCTAGCATTTGTTTGCCACAGGTCGTTTCTGAACTCCGTAAAGAGAACTGCAACCGCCGCATCATCCTCCATCACGACAATGTGAGTTCTCACACCGCGCACAGAACAAAAGAGTTTTTAGAGCAAGAAAACATAGAATTATTAGACCATCCGCCGTACAGCCCCGACCTAAGCCCTAATGATTTCTATACTTTCCCTAAAATAAAGAATAAATTGCGTGGACAGAGATTTTCATCACCTGAAGAAGCTGACGAGAGAAGACCTGAAGACGCCTACAAAACGGCCATTTTGGAGACCTCAACTTCCGAATGGAATGGTTGCTTCAATGATTGGTTCCATCGTATGGAAAAATGTGTCAAATTTCGCGGAGAATACTTCGAAAAGCAATAAATACACTTTTAAATAGTAATGTTGTGTCACTTCCTTGATTCCCGAATATTTCAGTGCCGCCCTCGTAAGCCTACTGCCACACTGAACCCGTTGGTATTGCCAGCAGCCGACCGGACGTAGGTACAAGATTGGCTGTACATAGCACGAATTAACTCCACATACTTCCCGGGCAAACCTTTCTCTTTCAAAACCCACCACAACACATCCCGAGGTACCCTATCATACGCTTTCTCCAGATCAATGAACACCATGTGCAAGTTCTTGTGTGCACGTCTGTACTTCTTGCACAATTGGCGGAGTGCAAAAGTAGCGTCCACTGTTCCTCTACCTAGCATAAACCCAAACTGGTTCGGTGTAATCTCACACTCCTTTCGCAGTCTTTTCTCTATTACTTTCTCCCATAGCTTCATACTATGTGCCATGAGCTTTATCCTTCTATAGTTGTTGCAGTCCTAGACATCTCCTTTATTCTTGAAGGTGGGCACTAGCAAACTATTGCACCATTCTTGTGGATCCCTCCTTCATGCAACAACTTATTGAAGAATAAAGTAAGCCACATACATCCATCTTCTTTTAAACACTTCCATACTTCTACTGGTATATCATCTGGGCCCATGGCCTTTCCATTTTTAATACTTCGAACTGTCTTCCTTACTTCATCCATGCTAACGTCCCTCACTAAACTTATATTTACCTGTACCTCTTTGAGCACACCATACCATTTATTCTCTTCGTTCATTAGCTTTTTAAAATAAACCTTCCATGGTTCTTTTATTTCGTCATCTTCAGACATAACCTTACCCTCGTCGTCTTTCCTGCGTTTCCAATAAATATCCCAATGCTAACGTTTTAAGGATCAAATTTGCGTATCTGTATTATTATTGTATTTGTTCATCGAGTAGCGCTAGTCTGATAAACTCATACAAATTGAATAACCCTACATGTTACAGGCAAAGGGTCCATATTCGTTCGTTTTAGGGTGGGTCAGGCAGCAGCTATTACCCATTGTACTATAGGAACAGCTCTGCCTTACCATTTGGGGATTACAGGCGTGATGTTAACTTTGCTTTCCCTAACTAACAAATTAATATGTTTTCTGGAAACCAGCTTTGATATATCCATAAACGTAAAACAGTACATCCATAAAAATAAATATATCTTACACGTACAATGGGGCCTATTTTTCTTCCATTCACCGGTCAACGCGGCACTTATTTCGTAATATCGGCTGTCAGCTCTACGAAAACAGATCGGCTATAGAATGTGATATTGCGCACCGAGTGTGTTTCACTACTGGCCAGCTTGGTGATTACCGTTTAATAGAAATATACACACCGGGAAGGTTGGCAGTACAGTCAGCAATAATACTAGATTAGCACAGTTACTTTTATATCTACTTAATAGCTATTACATTAAATGATGAAAACAATGTATTGAAACATTTTGTGTCAATTTAGAAGATACTAGCTACTCGTGGCGTGACATTTCTTGTTTTAACATAAAATATATCCCATGATACTCGTACGACACTAAAACCAGAAATTTCTTGGCAGGAGCATATCCCTCTAATTATAGAAAATTTGATACTTAAAAAATGTATAGTTAAAACTTTTTCCATAGGATGCACCTTTTAGAAGTTATAAGTCAATTACTGAAAGAAGCCCAAAAAATCTAGGTTTTTCAGGTCTTTCGAAGCTGTAAAATTAATTTTACACTACCAGTAGTGTAAAATTAATTTTACAGCTTAAGATAGATACCAGTATCTATCCTAACAACATCCCAAGAAATCAGTACCTACAGTGCAATATTTTGTGACCTACGTTGTTTTAAATGACTGGCATATGAAGTGTTACTCGGCTTTTGTTGCTGATCGTACCTACGTGTGTTTAGGAATTGACTCTTAATTATAATGTAACAACAAGGCGAACTACTTTATGGGTAAAAGCAAGCATGAATAAAAAAAATTTTTCATCCCATCTATACGAAAAGAGGTGAAGGATTCCTCGATAAGTGCGAGCAAAATGGGTAATTCCGGTGCACTTAATAACAGTGATGAAATAACTTTTGAATTTGGATCACTATTTATTTACATTACACTATTATATCGATAAAATCCTGGCCGTTACTAAAAAAAGCGCGCCTGCCGACGCGGCAAAGATAACCAAATAAAAAAAAAATAAATACGCGGGAACTTCTTTTTCGTTTGTTCATTACTTTTTGTCAAAATATTATAGACAAGTTTTGTTACTTTGAATCCCTCGCTACGCTTAGGATTCTACTCTAGAATCCTTTGCTTCGCTCTGGATTCAAACAATCGCTCAAGCCCTCAATACATTATTTTGGTCCCTTGTGACACAATCTACTATTAAATATTGGTTCAACTCGATGTCTTCTGGTGAACCAGAGACATTTTTAAAGCTACAGGGTATGAGGTCTAAACGTGAAAATAACAATGAGTTTTTTTTTTACATACCAAGCTCATTCAGAAGTCGTGTTGTAAATGATGAGTAATAATAATAATAATAATAAATGTTTTTTTTTTTATATTTTTATAAAAATATTTAAAAATGTAAATGATATGTTTTTAAGTGGAATAAAGGAAATAATAATAAGGTGCTTGAGCCAGCTGTCAACGTTTCGGCACAACGACTGTCGGATCAGGTGCGGGTTATCCAGCGTAATCATCATGTTGGATGACACTGTACTTGAGCGCCTGCGAAGTGAAATACAGAGTAGCCATGTCATCGCCCCCCCGTCGCAGACTGTTGTAGTTTTACCTCAGTTAGACACACATCAAGCTGACCAGGGGAGTGATGACAGGGCTACAAACGTAAGTACCCAGTGCAATGTGGAATTGAGGAGTGCTTTGGAGGATGCGATTCGAGATTATCGGTTCATGTCGCTCGAAGTAAGGCCACGCTTACCTCGTTTGCCCATGCATAAGAAAAATAGGGCACTAGTGGCAGTTTTGGATTCGCAGTTGTCAAACTATTTTGATGACTGCGAAGACCTCACTGATACTCATTCGATTCTGTACTGCACGGCTGTAGCGGTATGTCGTGTAGCTCACGTAATATTTCCTAATGATTCTAGAGCTACACGACCGAAACCAACCGTACCAATTTGTCAGTGCAGAATTGAACGCCGTATTGGTGGGGCCAGAGCGCTCATCGGCAAACTAATCTGCTTCAGGGAGGGCAATACTCGCCCTAGAGTGATGCGCTTTATGAGGCGGGCATTCTCAGGGACTGATATCAGCCCTCAGTACTATTTGTCCCGTGTCACAGAGCGCATCGACTTCCTGAAGCAGAAAGTGTATGCATGGGCGAACCGTATTCGTAGGTATAAGCGGCGAGTTGACCGATACACTCAGAATCGCACCTTCCAGAGCGATGAAAGGTGGGTTTATAGGGGTTGGGAGCAGCGAGACCAAGGTGTGACTGACACGCGCCTGCCAGATGACGATGTCATGTGTTCGTTTTGGCGTAGTATCTGGTCAGTGCCTGTCAGTCACACCGAAGGTGATTGGGCTCGAAAGGTCGAGCGAGCCTGCGATCCATTACCAGAAATGGGGGCTATTACCATCTGCCCCCAAGATGTAGCTCGTGCAGTCCGTCCGTTACCTAACTGGAAGTCCCCAGGGCCGGACGGGCTGCACAATTTCTGGCTCAAATGGTTTTTAGAGTCGCACGCTCGTTAGGCGGCTCAGTACCAGACTGCTTTGGAATCTGGTTCGCTGCCCCAATTCCTAACGATAGGCGTTACCCACCTGCTCCATAAATCAGGTAGCACCGCGGAACCCAAAAATTATAGACCGATCACGTGTTTACCGACGGTCTATAAAGTTCTTACATCTATTTTGAGAGCTAAAATTAATAAACATATAGACACCAACTCCATCATGTCTGCTTCTCAAAATGGATGTAGGAATGGTCCCGCGGTACTAAGGAGTTACTCCTCATTGATATGACCATTAACCAACAGGTTCGTCGTTCCCGAAAGGATCTGTCGACATGTTGGATAGATTATAAGAAGGCCTATGACTCGGTGCCACATACATGGCTCATGAGGGTGCTGGAGTTATATAAAATAGATGCAACTCGGCGCACCTTCCTGATGTCGTGTATGGGGCAATGGAGGACGGTCCAACGCTATCCAGAATGTTGAAATATCCAGAGGAATAGCGAACCGATAAGGATCGAGCGAGGCATATTTCAGGGCGATAGTTTGAGTCCGCTTTGGTTTTGCTTAGCCTTGAATCCTCTAAGCACACTGCTGGAGGATTCAGGTCTAGGCTATCGGTTGAGGAGAGGTGGTCAAGTTATATCTCACCTCCTCTACATGGATGACCTAAAACTCTTTGCTTCCAATAATTTGCAACTGATGGAGCTACTGAAAATAATTGAAAATTTCATTAGCGCCATCAGGATGGAATTTGGGGTGGATAAATGTGCGGTCATGCATGTAAAGCGAGGGGAGATTGTGGAATCCGTGGGAACCAAACTCTCGGATTCCATAAACCTTAGAGCCCTCTCCGCATCCGAAACCTACAAGTATTTGGGTATGTCGGAAGCGTTGGGCATCAATGTTACTGACATGAAGCAATCGTTGAAGCAGCGCTTTTTTGACCGCCTGAAGAAAGTATTTAATAGTCTTCTATCAGGCGGAAACAAGGTGCGCGCCTTCAACGGTTGGGTCATGCCCGTTTTGATGTACTCTTTTGGCATACTCAAATGGACTCAAACCGAACTCGACGCCTTGGATAGGAGGGTCCGTACGCTGTTGACTGCATATCGAATGCATCACCCACGGTCATCGGTAATGAGACTGTATATCCCGCGAAAGTGTGGAGGTCGAGGCTTTTTAAACGCTAAGACCATCCACAATCGCGAGGTATGCAGTCTCAGGGAATATTTCCTAGAAGCTGACATGGGGATGCATCGAGATGTGGTCGCGGTGGACAAGGGCCTCACCCCACTCTCCTTGGCTAAAGAGAACTGGCGCAAGCTTGTAGTGCTTGACACTAACGATCGCAGGGAGGTATGGCAGAGTAAGGAGCTTCACGGACGCTTTTTCCGGGCCCTACATGAACCCGATGTAGATTTCCAAGCGTCCGTAGCCTGGCTTCGTTTCGGTGACCTCTTTGGGGAAACCGAAGGTTTTGTCTGTGCAATTATGGACGAAGTTATCATGACGAAGAATTACCGGAGATTTATTGTGAAGGACGGCACGGTTGACATGTGTCGGGCATGCCACCGTCCGGAAGAATCAATCCGAGTGTTCTCGTCTAGCTAACGAAGAGTATTTGCATAGACACAACCTTGTAGCCAGGATTATCCATCAGCAACTTGCTCTTAAATACAGCCTTGTAGAATCTGAAGTGCCGTACTACAGGTATGTGCCCGACCCAGTTCTCGACAATGGAAATATCACTTTGTACTGGGATCGATCCATCATCACTGACTATTGTTGCCAATAAGCCTGACATAGTGGTGGTGGATCGAACAGAGCGGCGCGCAATGATTGTTGACATAACAGTCCCTCATGACGGGAATCTTGTGAAAGCCGAGAAAGATAAACAGATCAAGTATCTTGACTTGGCTCGCGAGGTTGTCGACATGATTGTGGGATGTGGATTCAGCAATCATTGTGCCGATAGTCGTATCAGCCAATGGCTTAATTGCCAAGAGCCTCGACCAACACCTAAGGAGGCTCTCGTTGGACAGCTGGATTAAGGGCTTGATTCAGAAAGCGGTACTTCTGGACACGGCCCGCATTGTTAGGAGGTTCTTCTCTCTGGAGCCCTGACCGCCGGTAGCTTGGACCCTGTTCCCGATACCGGTGGGCCACCATTTTTTTATATTTTTAAATGTTTTTATATATTTTTGTATATTCTAATATTTAAAAATATAATTATATTGTGTAAATAATGAAATAAAAGAAAATAATAATAATAAAGGAAGAAAGATGTTGACCAGATCTGCAGCACGTAGAGCACGCCCACCACCTCCGGACTCTTCGCTCAGCTCCGCCTCGCCGCCGCCGGTACCCAGCCCCACTGTGAGTGCTGTGACGACACCGGCCGCGGTAGTTGCATCGAGCTCGAGCGACGAGTATTTCTCTCCGCCCACGACGCCACCACCTGTTCGTCGACGGGGAGGACACCGGCCGCCGGATGGCTTAGGATCTCAAGGCCCACTGGCCTCTGATAGGGTCCCAGCTCCCGGCGGAAGTGTGCAGCACATGCGATGGACACGATCCATCAATAAGAACGTCATGCGCTCATACTATGGGACTACAGAGGAGGGAAACAATCTGACCGCGTACCGTGTTCGAATGCTCTCTCTTTTTCAGGTGCTTGAGCCAGCTGTCAACGTTTCGGCACAACGATTGTCGGATCAGGTGCGGGTCATCCAGCGTAATCATATGTTAGATGACACTGTACTTGATCGCCTGCGAAGGTAAATGCAGAGTAGCCATGTCATCAACCCCCCGTCGCAGACTGTTGTAATTTCACCTCACTTCAATCCAAATCAAGCTGACGAAGGAAGTGATGACAGGGCTACAAACGTAAGTACCCAGTGCAATGAGGAATTGAGGAGTGCTTTGGAGGATGCGATTCGGGAATATCGGTTTATGTCACCCGAACTTAGACCACGCTTACCTCGTTTGCCCATGCATAAGAAAAATATGGCACTGGTGGCAGTTCTGGATTCGCAGTCGTCAAACTATTTTGATGACTGCGAAGACCTCACTGATACTCATTCGTTTCTGCACTGCGCGGTTGTAGCGGCATATCTCGTAGCTCACGTTAAATTTGCTAATGATTATAGAGCTACACGACCGAAACCAACCGTACCAGTTTGGCAGTGCAGAATTGAACGTCATATTGGTGAGGCCAGAGTGCTCATCGGTAAACTAATCTGCTTCAGGGAGGGCAATTCTCGCCCTAGAGTGATGCGCTTTGTGAGGCGGGCGTTCTCAGGGACTGATATCAGCCCTCAGGACTATATTTCTCGTGTCACAGAGCGCTTCGACTTCCTGAAGCAGAAAGTATATGCATGGGCGAACCGTATTCGTAGGTGTAAGCGGCGAGTAGAACGATACACTCAGAATCGCACCTTCCAGAGCGATGAAAGGTGGGTTTATAGAGGTTGGGAGCGACCAGACCAAGGCGGGACTGACACGCGCCTACCGGATGATGATGCCATGTGTTCTTTCTGGCGCAGTATCTGGTCGGTGCCTGTCAGTCACACCAAAGGTGATTGGGCTCGAGAAGTCGAGCGAGCCTGCGATCCAATACCAGAAATGGGGGCTATTACTATCTGCCCCCAAGATGTAGCTCGTGCAGTCCGTCCGTTACCTAACTGGAAGTCCCCAGGGCCGGACGGGCTGCACAACTTCTGGCTCAAATGGTTTTTAAGGTCGCATGCTCGCTTGGCGGCTCAGTACCAGACTGCTTTGGAGTCTGGATCGCTACCCCAATTCCTAACGACAGGCGTTCCCCACCTGCTCCATAAATCAGAGAGCACCGCGGAACCCAAAAATTATAGACCGATCACGTGTTTACCGACGGTCTATAAAGTTCTTACATCTATTTTGAGAGAGGAATGGGTCCCGCGGTACTAAGGAGTTACTCCTCATTGATATTACCATTAACCAACAGGTTTGTCGTTCCCGAAAGGATCTGTCGACATGTTGGATAGATTATAAGAAGGCCTATGACTCGGTGCCACATACATGGCTCATGAGGGTGCTGGAGTTATATAAAATAGATGCAACTACGCGCACCTTCCTGATGTCGTGTATGGGGCAATGGAGGACGGTCCAACGCTATCCAGAATGTTGAAATATCCAGAGGAATAGCGAACCGATAAGGATCGAGCGAGGCATATTTCAGGGCGATAGTTTGAGTCCGCTTTGGTTTTGCTTAGCCTTGAATCCTCTAAGCACACTGCTGGAGGATTCAGGTCTAGGCTATCGGTTGAGGAGAGGTGGTCAAGTTATATCTCACCTCCTCTACATGGATGACCTAAAACTCTTTGCTTCCAATAATTTGCAACTGATGGAGCTACTGAAAATAATTGAAAATTTCAGTAGCGCCATCAGGATGGAATTTGGGGTGGATAAATGTGCGGTCATGCATGTAAAGCGAGGGGAGATTGTGGAATCCGCGGGAACCAAACTCTCGGATTCCATAAACCTTAGAGCCCTCTCCGCATCCGAAACCTACAAGTATTTGGGTATGTCGGCAGCGTTGGGCATCAATATTACTGACATGAAGCAATCGTTGAGGGAGCGCTTTTTTGGCCGTCTGAAGAAAAAATTTTAATAGTCTTCTATCAGGCGGAAACAAGGTGCGCGCCTTCAACGATTGGGTCATGCCCGTTTTGATGTAATTTTTCGGCATACTCAAATGGACTCAGACCGAACTCGACGCCCTGGATAGGAGGGTCCGTATGCTGCTGACTGCATATCGAATGCATCACCCACGGTCATCGGTAATGAGACTGTATATCCCACGAAAGTGTGGAGGTCGAGGATTTTTAAACGCTAAAACCCTCCACAATCGTGAGGTATGCAGTCTCAGGGAATATTTCCTAGAAGCCGACATGGGGATGCATCGAGATGTGGTCGCGGTGGACAAGGGCCTCACCCCACTCTCCTTAGCTAAAAAGAACTGGCGCAGGCTTGTAGTGCTTGACACTAACGATCGCAGGGAGGTATGGCAGAGTAAGGAGCTTCACGGACGCTTTTTCCGGCCCCTACATGAACCCGATGTAGATTTCCAAGCGTCCGTAGCCTGGCTACGTTTTGGTGACCTCTTTGGGGAAACTGAAGGTTTTGTCTGTGCAATTATGGACGAAGTTATCATGACATGGCTTAATTTTGCACAGCAAATGGCTTAATTGCCAAGAGCCTCGACCAATACCTAAACAGGCTCACGTTGGACGGCTGGATTAAGGGCTTGATTCAGAAAGCGGTACTTCTGGACACGGCTCGCATTGTTAGGAGGATCCTCTCTCTAGCCGGTAGCTTGAACCCTGTTCCCGATACCGGTGGGCTACCATTTTTTAAATTTTTAAATGTTTTTATATATTTTTTATATTCTAATGTTTAAACATATAATTACAATGTGTATGTAATAAAATAAAAGAAAATAATAATAATAAGGTATGGTAGATATTTACAAGGCAGATGTAAGTGGAAATGCCGGAAGGGGACGCCCCAGAAAGACATATAATGACCTCATTAATCATGTTCTTCAAAAAGGTCAGGTGCGTAGTACTCTCCACCGGCGTGCTTGTATGACCAAATATTTGAACGTAAACGAAGCAAAAGGAGTATGTAAGGGCGTAGCAGGTGGCGTTATATAGTTTTTGCCTACCCCCATGGGAAGAAGGCGTGAGTTTATGTATGTATGTACATACATACATACATAAACTCACGTATGTATAATAATAAAGGCTTATTCACAAAAAAAAAAAACACAAACACGTTTATAATGACATTACAATTCATTACAAGTTCAAAAAAACTGTACAAAATATAAATAACCCTCTCACTTAAACTTGGATAGCCTGTATTTTAAGAGACAGTGTTTGGCCAAATAATTATTTAAACATGATTTAATACAACAAGTTAACGGTGTTGCTGTTATTAAGCTTTTGTTATGTGTAGTGTAAATGAAATGAAATGTCGTGTTACACGTTTGAGTTTATGATCGGGGAATATAGGTGCCTAATTGTGTGCATTTTTAATGTAAAAGCTGTAAGACTACTACTACCTACTGTATTGGATTACTAGGAGATGTATGTGAGCAAAGACTACGTGTAGGCATAGTCCTTTTGTAGTAGCCACTCAGATACGACGGAATTCACTGTATATGTGTTTAAGTTTAAAATATTTAATAGCGAATTAATTTTTTGGTGTGTGTGTACCTAATATGTAGAATTGGCGTTTTGCGAAGGTGGTTTCGTGTTGGGTTCTTGGAAGGAAATTTAGCCGCTTATTTGGGTTTTGCGGAGGCAGACCGATATGTGGCTTAAGAATAGATCGAAGTACTCTAAGAAATTTACAGTCAGAGTACAGTTCCGTGGTTGGAAACCTGTAGGGTTTTTTCGATAGTACTTTTGTATTGCATATTTCAAATTATTTACAGAATTTCATCATGAAGAAATAATTAATTAATTAATTTAATTTCATGGTAAACTTGTATTGATCTGATTGAATGTGTTAAGTTATAATATATATTGAGTGAATCTTTGTTATTATAGCTTAAACTGTTTGCATGCCTTAGATAAGGTAGTTAGTATAAGGATCATTATAAACATAACATCTGTAACTTGTATTTACTTTCTGTGCAAATAAAGAACTATTCTATTCTAGGTGCGAAGGCATTAAAGTATCAGGAACCGGAACAAGAACTAGAATATTTTCAGTCTTTAGCAACAACCACGTGGAACAGATAGATCACTCCCTAATGGATATAAGCGATCTAACACTTCTTCTACCATAAAACCTACTGGCAATGACACAAGCGCCAAAAGTGACAGTTATTCCTTCGTTTGCTACAACTGATACAAACCGGGACATTTTAGTTTTAAATGTACTAAAAAATATCTCAAATGTAAATAAAGGGTCAGAGGAAAAGTAAAAGAAATATCTTAAACTAGTTTATTCTTATAAATAAACTAGTAAAACAAAAGTTGGTTTTAGTTGCAACGTCCCATGCACTTATGCAATACCCAAGAACTGACTCGCACAGAGCATGATACGCCATCCTCAGTGTGTCAGGACTAGCCGAGTCTCTAAGGGATTTAAAGATGTATATAAGTCGCAATATTCTTGTGGTAACGACTTCGATCTGCTTGTCCCATCTAAGTCCGCTATCAATCTGCACTCCAAGATACTTTACATTGTCCGCTCTGGTGAGTGTTGGACAGCCACAGGGTCCGAGTAAATTTGAGCACGAGTGAGCAAATGAGAAGGTGCAGTGTTATGTCAGATTGCGAATGCTATTCATCTTACATACTGAGATGATTTGCTCAAGTTAAGTGTCAGGAGGTAGGACACGGTGGAGCATACGGTGGAGGTCTGCCCGGCTTGGGCAGACCTCCACGGAATGCTCGCGAAGGAGGAGGCGGGATGGTTGAGGGAAAGGCATGTTTCGCGCCCTCTCGCCCCTAGCCGCTGCAGGAGACGCCCAGGGCGTCGGGAATCCCGGGCGGATTTCCAGCCACCGTAGGCGCGGGCTTGCAGACGGTGAGCAATGGGTAGCTCACCGTCCGGTAAGGACCAGGCCCGGGTAGACGGCGCGTGGAATATCACGCGCGCCTCAAAGAGATGTCGTCAGCACATAGGTTGGGGTCCACTAGGGCCTATGTCTGCCGGGGTCGCGGGAAGGTACTTATGGGTCACCGAGGCCCCCGCAACACAGGTAACAGGAAGGAATACGGGTGGGTTTTAGTCAGTAAGAGTCTGACACACGCTCCCGCTCCGCCCAGAGCGGGAGAAGTTATTTGATAATTTCCCACGCTCAAAAAAAAAAAAAAAAGTGTCAGGAGGTTTAAATTAAGCGATTTTATTGTCTTGGACAAGGCTTCTTCTGCAGTACCTTTGACCACATACCAAGTAGGTCCGTAAACAAGGATCGCGGTGTCATCAGCATATGCGTAAATGTTACAGTTAGTGAGGCACATCCTGCACAGGTCGTTCACGTAAATTTGGAAGAGTATAGGCCCAAGTATGCTTCCATGAGGGCGACCATACATTACTGGTTCCTCGTCACTGTAGTACGAGCCAATTTTGACCAGTTCCGTTCGGTTTTTAAGGTAATCCTTAAACACCTCAAATGGTAGGCCACTTACACCAACGAGTTCTAATTTAGCAATAAGTTTGGGAACAGAAACTGTGTCAAATGCTTTAGCAATATCTAAGAAGATAGCCAGACATTTGGTTTTACTATCTAGATTTCCAGCTACCTGTTGCGTGAGATCCAAAACGGCATGCTCGGTCGACACTCCTTGTCGGAATCCGTACTGATTCTCAGCAATTATTTTATGCTTGGCTAAAAAGCTCCTAAAAGCTAAAAATCCTTTCAAGAGTTTTGGAAAGGGTCGGCAATACTGATATTGGCCTATAATTGTTAATTCTTAAGAGCATGCGGGAATATATCTGTTTGGAATCAACGGTCACAGAGGTAAGTCAATGGTAGGACCAATATACGGCTATCGCTGAAAACCAGCGCTGGGGCTCTGTCTCGCATAGAGTCGCAGCATTATGCTGAGCGTTGGCCGTTTTGCGTGGACGTGACGCATATTCTCCCCCAATTTTTTTTTGTTTTTGTATTTGTGTTCCTTCTTTGCGTCATGTTTACCGCAAATAAACGTATTTTCTTTCTTTCAAATTAAATCAAATCAAAAATATTTATTTGCATAGAATATGGTACATAATGGTGTTATAATAATTTTGTTTCTGCATATCCTGCCAAAACGATGGCGTCCAAATTTATACATACTTATAATGTCAATTATTTTAACTCACAAACTACAGATTCTATTGACTTATCTTCTAAATAGTCCTTAATCGTATAATAACTTTTCAGTAGAAGCAGTTTGAAAATATATTTTTTAAACATTGTCAGCGGTAGGTCTTGCACACTATTTGGTAAATGGTTGTATATTATAATGGCCATGCAGTATGTATTTTTCATAAATAATGTTAGTTTTATTGGTGGTAGCTGAAGTCTATCTTTATGGCGTGATGATCGGCAATTTGGTCTGGTAATGGTAGTTTCGAATAAATTATAGTTCCTCTTAACAAAAATACACATTTCAAAGATATACAAGCATGGCAAAGGTAACATTTTTAGTTTTTGAAATAGTGGCTTACAGCTGTCTAGAAAATGAGCTCCACAAATTGCTCTGACACATTTTTTCTGAGCTTTGAAAACTCTGTCAAACTCTACTGAATTACCCCATATTATAATACCGTATCTAAGTATGGATGATACGTAACCATGATACGCTAACATTGCACTATCATAGTTAATTGTTTGTCTAATTCTTTTCAAGACATATACAAAACGATCTATTTTAACAATAATTTTATTTATGTGTGGTTTCCAATTACAATTTTTATCGACTGTTATATCCAAAAATACACAATTTTCGACAGTTTTCAGTACATAATGACTTTTTTGTAGTTGTAGTGGTTAGAACCATTCGTTTCTTAACTACATCTCTTAAAACTAATTGTAAACATTACACACAACACGTTACATAATCTAACATAATTCCTCATTCGACATGTCAGCTGTCATATTTACGTTTTGTTCGTCATAGACAACAAACGAGGAATTATTGTCTATACCATTATTAGCACATATATGTATATTATTCACAACAATTACTTATTCACTATATTTATAATACACAAAATATGTATGGACATATTACAATTATTATTACATACATTTATTTACATCCCACTTCAAGATTGTAAACCGAATGCACATTCAGATTGGGGAACGAACCACATATTCGGGCACGATAGGAAATCTTTGGAAACGATCGTGGCCGGACGATGATGTGCATTATTTTGAACTCACTGTGAGAGGTCAACGACATCAGTGTTCGACCTTGCCTCAAGGCGAATGCACTCTCGGTATAGCGACACATAGCTTCCAAAACCTTGAGAACCCTAGTCTCTCCCAACTCCAACCTTATTTTATATTTTCTGTTTTACTTGTGCAAATTATCCACAGTCCTTGTTGTTGTTTTGTAACTGTAATTGTTTAAGAAGTGCCGTGGTAGGCAGTAATACAAGCCGTTTTACTGTAATAATCGTTTATTACTCAACCTACCCCGTAACACTTCATAGTAAGATATTCCGTCCCATCCCACGGCACAATCATCCTGTAACAGAAGTATGACAGACTCTACTTCTTCTTCAGCCTCCAATATCGAATGAGAGTCGGCTGGAGAGTTTTGAGAGCTGTCTTCTACTAAAGTAGGAAGCTCAACGATTACTGGCCGTGGTTGGTGTGTGAGCCTGTAACATGATTTCTGCCAACAAATTTATGCCCACGTTACTAAAAAAGTGATATACATCGTTAATTGATCATCTCGTAACTTATGTAGCTCTAAAGGACTAACATTTCTAAATTTATAGCTGTATTTCTTATGGTGTACATAATAAAGAGTATTCTATCTATCTATCTATCTATTTGTCTTTTTTGTGTTCGTGATTTATTTTATTGTTTTCCACATGGTTTTAGGATCGTTGTTGGCGCTTTCTAATTCACTTTTTAAGTAAGCCATTTTTAATTTTCCAAGCAAGTTATTGCAAAAATTCTGATAGCGTTTATATGAGGTTTTTAGTATTAGATTATTTGGTGCCTTTTTTGTTTTCATGTGCATTTTATCCCGATGTTTAATATATCTAATAGTACAGGAGTCATTCATGGTTTTAATGTTCTTTTTTTCATGGGATTTTAACTAATTTTGTATGTTTTAACGTTACTGCTTTAAATAATACTTATAAATCTGTTCATGCATGCGTTAAAATCTTCGATTTCGTATATTCTAGTGACGTCTGTATCTCCTACCTCAAGCATAATGGCTTCCTAAACAAGACGGTTAGTGACCTGACAAAATTTCCGAGGTGGTGCAACGTTAGCTACAGAGAATAGGATAGGTTTGTGATCTGTAAGATGTGATTCCAGATCTAGCGTGGTGGCACGTAGGTTTGACTTAAGGAGTAAGTGATCAATGTAGTGCTCTAGTCGGGTAGGAAATAGGTGTGCTGGCATGAGCCCAGAAGAGGCATTTATTATAAGATATTCAAAGCTCCGGTAGTGTATATTACTTGGAATTATGTCGATATTTAGAACACGTACGAGAACAATACTAGCATATGATGATATTATATCATAGGTAATAATATTTTTCGAGAGTATATATGTATGTATGTATGTCTATTTCTTTAGCACGCTCTGCAGCTTAAACGGCTTGAGGGATTTTAACATTTGAGGTGTCGTTAGATTTGTCTTAATTGTAGGAGTGACATAGGTTATATAATATTCATATAATACATCTGCAAATACAAAAATAAGGAGAAAAGGTTTTTTTTAAATAAATTAAAACAATATGGGTGTCAAATAAAAGCTAGTAATGAGTCAATTCCAAATATATATATTATTAAAACTAAAAAGCTTGAAAAAAGCAAAATATTTATAAAAATAAAAAACCATACTGCAAAAACGCAACTGAAAACAAGCATTATAATCTATAGAATTTTGTTATTGCTGGCGGGATAAAGTAATCCCAGTCCCGCCTGCAATACAAAAATTCTATAAATAATTTGCTTTATTTTAAATTTAAGCGATGGAGAGCGACAAATGGCAATAGCTAACTTTTTTTCAATTTGACAAACAAGGCAATTCCCACCTTCAAAAATGGGCTCCCATACAGATCCTTGTAAACCTCGTTTTATGTAAATTATGACTCCATCGTTTTAATTATAAGTATTGATAGCTGTCGAATGAGAATAATCCATCTAAAACAGGTTTATTAAATTTACTGAGCCAGCATTCCGTCAAAATAACAATGTCGAAATTTATTTTTGTCAGATTCAACAGAACTTGAAGATGGTTGAAGTTTTTTTATACACTTCGTATGTTTATATGTAATAAGTCTTTTTTTTTTTTGGGTGGGAAATCATCAAATAACTTCTCCCGCTCTGGGCGGAGCGGGAGGGTGTGTCAGACTCTTGCTGACTAAAACCCACCCATATTCCTTCCTGTTGCCTGTGTTGCCAGGGGCCTCGGTGTCCCATAAGTACATTCCCGCGACCCCGGTAGGCATCGGCCATAGTGGACCCCTACTTTTGTGCTGACGACATCTCTTTGAGGCGCGCGTGGAATAACGCGCCGTCGACCCGGGCCTGGTCCTTACCGGACGGTGAGCTACCCATTGCTCACCGTCCGCAAGCCCGCGCCTACGGTGGCCGTAAATCCGCCCGGGATTCCCGACGCCCAGGGCGTCTCCTGCGGCGGCTAGGGGCGAGAGGGCGCGAAACGTGCCTTTCCCTCAACCATCCCGCCTCCTCCTTCGCGAGCATTACTGCTTCGCAGAAGGAGGTGACGGCTGCCCATGCCCTCTCGCTCCGTACCATGGCCTGAACCAGGGCCGGACGCGAGAGGTCTCTGCCGCCGATCGCCTCCACGAGGACACGGCGGTGCTCTGCTCAAGCCGGGCAGACCTCCACCGTATGCTCCACCGTGTCCTCCGGGCAATCTACACAGTGGTGACACCCGGACGTTTCCTCCCGCCTTATCCGACACAGGAACCTCCCGAAGCTGCCGTGTCCGGTGACGACCTGCGTCAGGCGGAAGGTGAGAACGCCGTGGCGCCTCTCTAGCAACTCCTTAAAGAGGGGACTTATTGCCGCAATCGTGGCGTGCCCAGCACTGCTTGCGACAACCGTACTTTCCATGACGCCATGAGATCCCGCCGGAGCTCCGTTCGCTGTGCCGCGATTTCTCGCGGCAGCGGACTTACGCCCCGGCGTTTCGCCTCCTCGCGCCACTCCCATACGTGCGCGAGGACTTTTGCCTCCAGATCCCATGGCGGCAATCCGGCACGGAGGCTCGCTGCCTCACAGGAGACCGTGCGGTATCCCCGGACCATCCGGATGGCCATGACCCTTTGGGCCGCGCTCAACCGGCGGGCTGGCCGCAGCGCCAGAGAGCGCGCCCATACAGGAGCCCCGTAGAGGGCCATGGACCGCACGACCCCCGCGTAGAGCCTCCAGCAGGAGGCGTTTGGAGCACACTTCGCTGACGCCGCTAGGGCGGTCGACGCGCAGCACCCAGTCGTGTCCGATGTCCCACAGATGCGGCCCCAGGACCGATCCCTGTGGGACACCGCACGACATCTCTTGCCGGTTCCACACTCCCTGGTGACCGGGGTAGATGACGGCCCTGTCCGCCAAATAGGCCTCGACCACATGACAGAGGTAGGTAGCATCCGGAAGTTGCTATCGGATACGTTGATATATTTGAGGCAATCTTCTGGTTCACAATTAAAGAGTTACCTAATTGTAGATTATCAAGTTTATTTATTCATTTATTTGCATAATGTATATACAGTTACAGGCTAGGCTAAAACATATGAGTTCATGAACCTGTTAGGGCGCAGCAAGTATTACATTTAACTGATATCTAGGTTAAATATTTAGAAGTTAACATTAGGTACATTGCATACGAGTACCTACTAGATATTAATATCACAACATTAATTATTAATACTAATATATAATTGCTTATTCTCCTTGTTATATTAATTGAAGTTTGTTTATATTAATTGAAGTCATTTGAACTATATAGTAACAACAATAAAATAATTTTATACGTAAATAATTATATAACATTTATATTTTATTTTAGCTTCTTATCTTCCATAAACTCGTTAATACTACAATAACTTTTTTAAGTAATGACAAGCCTAAAACCTTGAGGGATAGACCAATTTGAGGATTATTATTATCCGAGCGCACGTTTTGTAACACACATGTGTCGCCATCCAGGTGTTCGATCTATTCATAAGATACGAAGCCAGCAAGATACGATTTAAGCCAATCAAGTGCATCTCCTCTGATGCCAACTCCATTTATTTTGGTAACAAAATTGAGTGTGATACCTTATCATAGGCTTTAGTCATGTCGAGCAAGAGGCTTATTGCGTTGTTTTTGTCTTTGATGTATGTAAGGATTTCCTGTGTGTATTTTTAGACTGCTAGGGTTGTCGATCGGTTTCCTCGGAATCCGAATTGACTATTGTCGAGTAAGTTATATTTTTCCAGGAATTTACACATACGGTTAGTGACTACTTTTTAAATATTTTTGAGATTGCTGGAAGAAGTGCTATTAGTCTTTATTGACTAGGGTCATCGGATTATCCGCCTTATTAACTTTAGGTTTAATTATTGCTATTTTTAATCAACGTGGGAATGTTTTTTCTTCAAGGTAAGTTAGCGGAGCAGTTAGTTCCAGGATACACGACTTTATTAATGTAGGGGGTATCTCGTCGATGCCAGCTGCGTTTGTCAGGGATGTTCTGAATAATATCAAATATATATTTTTCTGTAACAGGCTCTAGGAACATAGAATTAATGGCAGGCGTAATTACTGTATAGTTGATGGGTGCTTGTGAGCTGTTGTTCTGCATGCTTTGGAAACCTACGGACGCAAAGCATTGGTTGAATGAGTTAGCAATAGTGTAGGGACAATTTGTTAGGTTGTTACGGTTGTAATGGGGACTTTCCAGATAACCGGTACTCTCCCGAATTTTAGATTTTCAGGGTAAATGTTTTTGGGGTTTGAGTTATACGTTTTATTATTGGATTTTTCCATTTCTTGTGAACAGGTTTGTTTTTTGGAAACCTTCACACATTTTTTGAGAATTTTTGAGAAAATTTTGTTGTTTTGTTGATACTTTTTTTTTTAGATTGATTGAGTAGTGTTTTTAGAAGTCGTTTATGTTTACATGATTTACTTATTCCTTTCGTTAAATAGTTATGGGTTTTAAAAATAGATAATATTTTTATTCGTGGGATGGTGGCGTCTAAAATTTCTTTTAATTGTTGTAGTTATTGTTTACATTATTTTCTGATATTAAGATGTTATTCCAAGCAATTTGGCTCAGTTTCAGTTTGAAAGGTATGAAATACTTTGGATGGTTTATTAGACGGACTTTTTTAGTAGATGGGTTTATTTTGCGACCTAGAAAACCGTAAGTTACGCATTTGTGTTCAGAAATTCCTTTATCATTAACAGATACCGAAAAGATTTTATTATTTGTGAAGACTAGGTCTATGCAGGTTGATGACGTGGGCGTTTCTCTAGTCGGCTCTTTGACAACTTGGTGTAGGTTATATTCAAGCATAATCACCAATCGTTTTTTAAAGTGATTTGATCTTTGAATTGCTTTTATATTAAAGTCACCTCCAATAATGACATGTTAGTTATAGTGATAAGTCTTTATTTTGGTGAGTAACAGTTCGAGAAAAGTAAAAAAAAAATCCATTTTACAGCCCGTTCGGTACAAAATAATGAGAAGTATATTAGGTTTAATGTCTACCGCACAACATTTGATGACATATTCTATAGTTAACTCGGTAAGGTCTGACCTCTCAGTAAACGTTGTTCCGGTTGGCAGCAGAATGGCGACGCCTCTGCCGCAGCGCTTTTGATGACAATATGCTGCGGCAAACTCGTAGCCGTCGATTTGCAAAAAGGGGCGTTGTTTTTCAGTTATACAAGTTTCTGTTAGGCATACAGCTTGGTATTGTTGTTTTTGCAGTAGGTTTTCTAGTAAGTGGGTCGTATTTTTTATGCTTTGTACATTTTGTGACTTACGAGTTGTAGGGCGTAGGTTCGAACCCGGATAGGCGCTTTACTTTGTGTAAATTATTTCATCACCACTGCTCTCAAAACGGTGAAGGAAAACATTGTGAGGAAACCGGCATGTCCTAGAACCAAAAATTCGAAGATATGTGACATCTACCAACCCGCACGGGGTCCGCGTGGTGGATTACGGCCCACTCCCTTTCACCGAGAGGAGGCCAGTATCCCAGCAGTGGGAACGTTATAGGCTGATTATGTTATGGTATGTATCTAGTAATTAATTGTTTGTTTATTAACTCTATAACAATTGGTCTAACAATAGTTCATTGTTAATAGTATTTATGGTAGTCATTTATAATTGATATTGTAGTACAAAACAGTGAGATACTGTTAATGTGTGATAACGATGGTGAGAAAGTGATATTTGAACTATTGGTAAAATTATTTTAAGATAAGCTCTAATTTTGCAGGTACATAATGGTGGGAATGGTAACAAAGTGATGAGATAAAATATTTTTGCCTGAGAGTGTAGGCTTTTGCATTTATAGTTTGTATGAGATTTTGTGTAGTTTGAAAAGTAAGTATACAATATCTAATAGAAAATAAACAAAATAAAAATACTGAATTTGATCAGGAAACTGCACCACTACGGAATCCGAAACGCCTCTTTGGAACTTCTCACTTCGTATTTAAGTGATAAGATTCAGAGAGTTGATGTTAACGGAAAAAGATCTCCCGGATCTGTAGTAAGAATGGGGGTCCTCCAGGGCTCAATACAATTCTTGGCCCATTTTTGTTTCTTTTTATATGACTTGCCTTTCCTCATAAAAAATAATCATGATAAAGTGCTGTTTGCAGACGACACTTCACTTTTATTTAAACTCAAACGTCATGCTCCTTCTTCCACTTCGCAAGTATAACGTTTACGTATGAAGTTGTAGTGGTTCATGTAAGCCCACTCCACCCGATTCGCCTGGCGGTGCTTATCATTGCGAGGACGTCTGTTCCTGTTGATGTTCACATAGTCGAACTCGGAAAAGGCCATGGTGATATCAGGTTCCGATTGGGTTATTTATTTCCAATCAGTATTTTAGGAGTAATCCGAGGGGTGCGCTGAACACCTGCTATTTTGGTTACTAGTATAATTTATAGTTTGAAGGCAATATAGACATTAACACAGTCAAATCAGTGTCACGCAAAGCTAACCACAACAAACAACAACGTTAGGGCGTAGCCGATACAACGATCGTGGTTGATTCGTAGCACAGGTAAATGTCGTAGCAGCGCGCGCAGTGGTCCCGTAGCAGCGGTGACGTTAGTTTCTCGTAGCACTCCGTTGTTTCGCAATCCGTAGCAACTGTCTCGGTGGTACGGTGATTAAACGTCGCGGTCACACCTCTCCTGGGTGACGGTTCGATACTATTTATATATCTCTCTAGGACTACCCAATGGGAGGGGCCCTCAGGTGAGATCAGGCATGGAGTAACAAGGAAATTAATTTAACTACTATCCACCAATCACAGATTTTAGAGCACGAGCAAACGCCACACGTCCACTATGTTTGACGTCCAGCTACCAAATGAGTAATACAGAAAAATGTCAATTGCAAGTAGATACAGTAAAGGAAATTTCTTATTAAGCAAATTGACACCCCACGTCAATTTGCCCTATTCTAGATTATTTCATACAGCTGTCAAAGAATGACAGTTATGATTTGAATATACGGACAATTTAAGTTAATTGTCAATTTGCTTAACAGTACATTTCTTTGACTTGACATAACTCTAAACTGCCATTACGCACCAATCTGTGTGAGATATACTCGTAATTTACAAAGTTTATTTATTCATCGACAACAACTGTAGTATAATAATTTGCAATTGATCTCACTCAGAATCTCACATTCCCCAGAAACCTTAATTATAATTATAATATCCGATAGTGTTTTAAGAGATTCTGATCTCCTTGAAGTCTTACAGAAATCCACTGATTATAGGAAGCTAAATTAATTTAGTAGATTGCAGCCAAACAAGAAAGCTGATAAGTTTACGCATCAGATTTGACGATATCAAATTATATCTGGTAATTATAATTGGATGAATGGGATGTGAAATAGTGCAGATTTTATTGAGATGTCGGGGTAATTTCTTAATATTTTTGGGTAGACAACAATTAATTCCGTTAATCGAATATCACAGTAAAAAGGCACATATGTATATATAACACCGGTAATCCCTGAGGATTAGGCAGTATCTATAGTACACCCACATTTCGCCAGTTCTGTTTAAGTCCCATGTAATAAGAGTCACGTCTATTTCCATCAACCGGGTTCAAATCCAGACTACAGACTCTGGGCTGCTACTGAAAAATTCCTATTGGAAAAACCCAAAACCGCTTTGCCCAACCTGGGTACAATTCCCAGGTCGCAAGTGCTAACTTCCGACCACTATTACAAATGAGACAGCAATGAGGCAAAAAGTACCTCATATTTTATAAAAATATCATTAAAATCATCGTTATAATCCTATTTGTTTCATTGCATCATGGCTGAGCTAGGGTAAGACAAAACTCTGGTTCATAAATACAGGCCAGTTACTCAAAATAATGAGCATCTTACTCTTCATACTGCCACAAACTTCAAGGAACCGTCTCCTTAAACTCGGTATAACAAACACTAATAATTTGTCAATAGTTTCTAGCTAAAGCAGTTCTGCTGACACCACAATTGTAAGCAAACGGGACAATCAAATTACATAGAGCGTAGATATTCAAGTCACGTCACATATTTAAAAGCAGACCATATTCCCGAGAGAACTGGGATCTTTTACAGTGAAAGCTGAAACAGCCACGAATACCATGCAAATCTCTATACACGCTGTATCTACATACGTAGGATGCATGTGTATACAAGGTGTTTGATAAGAATGACAACCTTTATAGCGAAGATTTGCGGGTCAAGTCGAGTTGTTTTGATCCAAGATACGCTTATACGAAATATCGCTATTTTCAACGGATAAAATATTTGTTGTATGTTATTTTTTTGCATGTTGCTAGAATGCGTGCTGATATTGCAGTGTCTATGTCCAGCAGTGGACTGTTATAGGCTAAGTTGATTAATTGATTGATCGGTATTGCAATGCTTGCATTGCAATACCGATCAATCAATTAATCAACGCAATTAAAAAAAGCGACTAATTCATAAGTAAGACCAATTTTGTACATGTAGTTTGCAATAATCGTTTTGACTTTTGGCACAAATCTTGAAAATCTTGAAAAGTTTTAGACTTAGATAAGTATACTACTTCGATACCCTTCTAGCTGCTGGGTTCAAGAATTGGCTTTGCACTTCTTGTACTACTTATTGTATATTGATTATGTTTTCTTCTATTCTGTGGTGAGGTGGCGAAGATGGTCGATTTACATATTTATTTTATCAACCAGAGGTCCTCGCACGAGCGCGTGACGTAAACGTTACGTAAATATGAATGATATTTCGATCATAAACACAACTACCGTACTTATGGCATTTTGGAGCCTAGTTTTTGAGCCAAGTACAATAAATTATTAAACTACTTGACCGTCACTGGAAGCTTTATATTTAGAGAGCATATCCGTTTTCGTTGGTTTATTATCAGTTTTAGTCCTTGTTTAACCTACTCAGTGGCGCCAGCTGGTGTTTGCTTGCCATTTTAGTTTCATAAAATATAACGAGCTGTTTTATTATATTTGTATTCAATATACCTAATAACTGCTTCAGGATGCTGTTGGGACTGCCGCTGTTCTTTATTGTACGAGTAGTGCGTCCGGTATGTTCACATTTGCGCATACCGTTAATTTTTACGCTATAATGCGCAAAAAAACAAATTCCTTCTTGTCAAGAGCGCGGTCTAGTTCTAACATCATCCTAAGTATGTTAATAGAAAAATACGACGCATTTGGTTGTCGCACACTGTGGAGGTGCTGCTTAGAAGACCCCATAGCAAACCTTAAAGTTTTTATTGCCGTTTCGTTCTCCATCGAAGCAACTTATGCGCATCGGTTCACGACCGATAGCAAAAAAAATTTAGATTTTGTTTTCCAATTAAGAATATTATATTGCATAGAAACGGGTTTTTTCGTTCGGAACACTATCTTGTAAATTACCAGCTATGTAAGCGAATTCAATATTTCATCTAAAAATTTAAACATATAGTGCTGTTTTATGGTGCGTATAGATTTATTATTTACCCGTTATTTTTAATATATGCATGCGCTTAGATTTTTATTGTGAGTCAATTTTTTTTTAATATTTGATGCGGCTACATAACGTAACTTTTATTGCGATAAAGGATGACCATGTAATTGTGGAACGGATGGAACACGGGTGGGTTTTCGTCAGTAAGAGTCTGACACACCCTTCCGCTCCACCCAGAGCGGGAGAAGTTATTTGATAATTTCCCATCCAAAAAAAAGGTTTGAAGAGATATAAATGTATGATACCTTATGTCACTTGGCACATGCTGATAAAACATAATATATAGCGATTACTTTTTGCATCCTAAAAAAAAAACAATCATTACATTAAGCTATTCGTAATCTCCTTTTGTGGGCTAAAAATTCAGAAGTCAATTTTGATAAAATAAGCGGGAAGGTTGAAGAATTATTCAAAAAAGTGATTTGCATAAAATTTCTTCAGACAATTAGTTTGTGGCCATCAAACCGAAAATATAAAAATGCGTCGAGAGACAATTACTAGTAAAATTCGAGATCCATTAGTTACTTAAACCCCCATCATCGACCTATTTATTTAGTCCCGAATCTTTCACGATAGCATTATTGTGAACGCAAAGCTTTTTGGCCTCCCCAAAATCAGTTTTTGGGGAGGCCCAAAAACTGATTCACATAATCAGAAATCAGAAATCAGAAATATTTTATTTGTGATACATAGGTAGGTACAGTGGTTGGACATGATTTAGGTTGATGTTCGCTATGATCAGCCTACTATAGGCATACAAAAAGATAATTACAATGTTTACATGCAAATAAAGAGTTTACTTATACTAAACTACAAATTAACAACATAAATGATTGTATTATTTGATTATTACTGGAACAAAAGTCAAAATAATTTGTTAGGTAAATGTCAAAAGTAGTTCAGCTCAGTCAAGATTTGTGATACAATATAGTCAAAAATAATTCAGCTCAGTCAAGATTTGTGATACAATATAGTCAAAAAAAGCAAATTACATTACATTACAAGAAATAAATTAAATGTCAAAATTTATCTGATAAAAAATCCGATACATTATAATAACATTTTTGACACAGCAAACTTCTCAGTTTATGTTTAAATAAGTTAATATGTTGATTTTTTAGCTCTTTTGGCAATTTATTAAATACAACTGTTGCCATGTGAAAGATACTTTTATACATCAAGGCAGTATTGGCTTTTGGAACGCACAGACGACTTTCGTCCCTTTGGGTCCGATTGAAAGCTACAGATGCTAAAGTAAACAAATGAGGATTTTGTTTAACGAAAGCCGCTACTTCAAATATGTATAGTGAGGGTAATGAAAGGATACTATGCTTTTTAAAGAAAGGTACACAGCTCTCCGTTGTTTTTAAACCAAACATAGCCCGGATGCATCGTTTCTGTACCTTAAAAACAAGATCTTTGTCGGTGGAATTCCCCCAAAAAATTATGCCATATCTGAGAACAGATGCCACTAGCCCATGATACGCAATTAAAAGTTTATTTTGCTTGCAAGTGTATGTAAAGCATAGGCAGATTTACTAACTCGCTTGCATAGTTGTTGAATATGCGGTTTCCAGGTCATTTTGTTATCAATAAATAAGCCTAAAAATTTCATCATACTAGATCTAATCAATCTAACCATCGCCCCTCGCGGGGGCAAGCCGTACATAAACCTGTAGTTTAATCGCGTGAAGCTCAATATTTTTGGCATGTCAAGGACATTCAAACCCTCCAATCGTTTTCAAGCTGGTCAGTTAGCGCACTACCACTCGAAATGGAAGGAAATGGGGGCACCAGATTTTTTTCTAAAACTAATTCAAGAAATAATTAATTCTTGAATTAATTCGTCAATATCAGAGGAGGTTTGTACCTCCTCTGATATACCCAAATGTAACCAATGGTCCCGACAGACACTTAACTCAAAAGAAATATCTGCAATAATAAACAAAATGAAAGCCCATGGCAATGCGGCTAAATGCTGTTCAACTGTCACCAAGTTTCATTCCTCTATTTTTGATATCAAAACCAGACGGATCAGCCCGTCCCATACTCAACCTATAAGAGTTAAACGAATTTGTAAAGACCCAAACATTTCACTTAATAAACGTGTATCGCATCCCGGACTTTCAGCAACCACAAGCTTGTATGACTTTGATATTTTTAAGTGGAAATAGGCGCTTCCTTCGCCTTATATACAACCAAGAACTGTTAGGGATGACCTGCCTTCCGTTCAGTTTTAGAACCCAAAACTCAAAACCTATTCAATACTAACAAATTGGGTTGCCCAAATATTACGAGAACGCATCCGAAGCATCGTCTATCTCGACAACTAATTAATAGTACATCAAAATGTACACGTTCATCGAGATCATCTCTAGCTCACATTAGACACATTACAAAATCGTGGTTGGCAAGTAAATTTAGAGAAATCTGTTCTTTATCCTCAAAAGACTATTACATATTTAGGAATATTTTGGAGTCCCTTTGACAATTTAAAATCCCTGCGAAAAGAAAAGACTTATTCTTTAGTCAAAAAAGTGGGTCAAGTTCTCGAGCGCGAAATAATAAATCTAAAGGAATTGCAGAAAATAATAGGGCTCCAGAACTTTGCCAGTTATGTTGTTCCTCGAGGCCAGCTCAATCACCGGCAATTATTAATGTTCATGAACTCGCTACCAGACCTTTTATCGAACAAACGAACTAACACAAAATGTTCGAAAGGAACTGGAATGGTGGATTCTGAACTGTCAGTCATCAATACCCCTACATTAGCCTGCGCCAGTAAACTTTCTGACAAGAGATGGATCAAACCAGGATTGGGCAGCGCAACTGAACAATCTGGCTGTATCGGGCAGTTGGTTGCAAGAGGAACAAACACTGCACTGCAATCAAAAATAAATGTTAGCCATATTTTGCGCCCTTTGAGGCAACGCTCACCATGTATCAGCTCGATCCTGATACAATGAGACAACAGGACTGCTGTCAGTCATTTAAGGAACAAAGAAGGTACGAAATCATCACCTCTAATAGAACTAACCTATCAAATTCTACATTTACTGGACCAATTTCAAATATGCAGCATACACCATCTCCCGGGCAAGTACAACAATCATTCTTATCACTTGTCACGCTTTAGCTAACCTCCGGAATGGCATCTAATGCTAGTCTGTTCGGAAATGGTGTTTGCAAAGTGGGGAACCCCAATAATAGATTTGTTTACCTCAGTGACAGCTCACGTAGTTTAGAATTATGTATCCCGAGACCTGAGAGACCGACAGCACTATTTCACGATGCATTCAGTGTCTCATGGAACTATCTACTCGCATGGTTGTTCTTAATCACAAGAGTCCTATCATACCTCAATCAATCAAAGGGAATATTTTTAATAGTAGTACCTCGATGGGAGAAAGTATTTTGACGTGCAGACCTCAAAATTCGAGCGCTAGCACCACCGCTAACTCTGGAAAACATACAGACGCATCTGGTCGACACATCGACGGTACTTCCACCACCACAAGTGAATAAAATTATCCTCGAAGTCTGGAAATGTGGGGGTGGTCCGAGGCGATAGAAGCATGGAACGCCGAACAACAGTTATTGCTCAAAAATTCCTGGCGTAAGTCTACCTTGAAAACATATGAGGTGGCTTGGAAACGTTAGATTTCCTGGTCTATATCTTAAAACCAGTGTTGCCAGACGCCGAAGGCGTGTCCTCGTACAGATATGGTCTGAAATCTCGTATTTTGTCAACACAACCTCGTACATACCATTTATTTAATAAATTGCCTAAAATTTATTGGTTTTCTTGTCAACTATCTCATAACCAAGCACTCTACAAAGCAATTTCGTCAAAGTGTCCAGGTGGTCGTAGGTGGCAGGTCGTACAACCGGAATTTTGCTTTGGATACTGTATGTAGTATCCGAACTGTACCTATTATAGTGGACGTGGAGTAGAGTGGAATTAACATAGAGATATTTTCTACGTTAACTTAACATCTTAAAGAAACAATACAAGTAAAATGAATGAAATGAAACCTTTCGTACGTACACACCATTCATTCTTTTCGTATAGTCAAAGGCGCGTTCCAAAATATGACTTGTATCAACGAATCTCGTACAAAATCATACGAGGATGGATGTAACCTCGTACCTCGTACCAAGACCACTAAATCTCGTACATGTACGAGAAACCTCGTATGGATGGCAACACTGCTTAAAACATTGACACGAATAATCCTACAGGTACGCATGGTTAGCCCAATTTTTATTTGATTTGTATCTAATTCTATCATAAAATACAATTCTTTTACATAATCTGTCGTCTCCACTTTGTGTAATGTTGAAAGATCCAGTCAAATAAGTTCACGTGTTGTAAAACATATTTTAAAATCAATTCCTCTGGAAAATTCTATGTCTTCTAATCTACCAATTTGAGATGTTAGTAAATTAATTAGCTTTCTAAGCAATTACGCTGTAGACATAGACAATCCCTTTCAAAAATCACGCCATACTGTAATTACTCAGGTAGACGCATACATGACTTTACACTGCTTACAGTTGATCTTGACCATTATATTAGATCAGATGATAATGTTATATTATGGCCTCAATTTGGTTCGAAAACGGATTGCAGTAATCACAGTTTGGAAACTTCTTATAAATCTTAACAGACACAACAGAGTTGGCCAGAAAATCATCCCCGTTGTGAAATCGTATCACCAGGAAATTGGCCATCGGCTAATACATTTCAGAATTTCTACAGAAGAGATGTTAAAAGAAGTTTTGATTCAAATCTAAATGTTACACGATTTTTTAATCCGATTCATTAAATCTGGATATTAACTATAATTTGTTATTGTATTTTGTTGTGATCAAATCAATAAATATGTACCTATTGCAGCGTGTACCAGATTCACAACTTGAGCGCGCGAGCTAGAACTGAAAGTTTAAAACGTAAAGTTTAGATATCACTCAAACTCCACGGGTTACTAAAATTCCGGTTGTTAGTTCCGGGAATTACGTCTTCTGATCTCAAAGCTTTAACAGACGTTAATTGATCTCAACCATGTTATTTGGTTGGAGGAATAAAAAAAAAACATAAAAAAGCCTAGCTTGATGAACTTTCCTACAAGAAAACATAAGCGAATAAGTCATCGAGTCACAAGTCTGAAGATAAAATGTGAATTTTTATTTTATTTTGTTTTGTTTTATTTTATTTTATCATATTTTATTTTATTTGGGAAAATAAACTGTTACACATTACAATGTTATGGTATAAGACTTAAAAATAAAATGGGATCATAAATGTATAATCAAGAACATTTTCCACGTAATATAAAAAAGTTAAACAAACACGCGTGTTAAATAAACTACGTATGCTTAAATATATAAAAAAAAAAATTAAACTGAAACATATACAGGTAAAAATAATAAAAAGAGAAAGAAGATATTATGTGAGATCGTGTAGTGAAATGAAAGAGTCACTATGGTGAAAACTTCTGTATTTTAGCAAAACTATAAAAAAAACTTGAAATAACTTAGTCTCACACGCCTATTCTTGTTCGTCGTTCCTTGCACGTCTCGCCATCTTGCTTTTCTCACTTTCCCCCTCTTACTCTAACACACCTTTTACTCGCACCTCTGCATACTTACCCTTCTACTCAAAATTCATTCCACACATAATAGAATATTTAATCAATCAAGGACAGCTAATGTGACATAATTGATTTTCCACTGTATCGTACCGCATGTAGTACGCGCCGGGTTTGACCATTTAAA
The DNA here is from genome assembly GCA_905333075.3 of Atethmia centrago. Lineage (NCBI taxonomy): Eukaryota > Metazoa > Arthropoda > Insecta > Lepidoptera > Noctuidae > Atethmia > Atethmia centrago. Next base: position 5,317,894 of record HG995367.1, on the reverse strand, counting down.
ATATAAATTATGATTTTACTATTGTTATGTACTTAATTCTGCTATAATTTTAAATGCTTACTTCTAAATTTTCCAGCGGAAATAGCAAAGGATTCGATATCCCGGAAAATCTTATTGAACTGAGTAGTAAAACGCCGTAAGGGTGCTCGCAATCCTGCGTTTGATCGACATGAGGTAACAGCAAACAGCGGTTGTGCGCGCACACCTCGACATATAGTAGTTCTGGGTACTACTTAACTTATTCTATTGCTAATGTCTATACAATCATATGAATTGTTACATAAATCAAACAGAAACGTCGATTCCAACATTATACGTCTAGATTTAAGGTTTTGAAGTTTATAGTTATTCATAAGTCGCTGTAAGATTCATACGAGATTCATAGGAGGTTTCGGAACCTTGTTTAAAAAAAAAAAACAAATGATTGATTAACTGGAAACAGAGTTTATTGGGTAAGAGAACTTGGAAGTAGATTTTTTTAACAATGGAAATAGTAAAATTTTAGGACCTCCGACCCGTACCGAGTTTTAAGCTGGACTACTTAAGCAAACCGAATGAGAATTGCTTCTCAGTTATAAAATGCTGACTAGGCAAGTCTGGATGGCGGTCAGCCATTCCACTATCATTAGCAAGGTATAACAGCCCCTCCCAAAAGAATAAAATTCGGGGTAAAAGCTGAAATTTAGGAATTTATACAATTTCTCGTAATCTAAGTAATGGAATTGCAGAGTTTTCAGGTTCAGTATTTAAATTACGGTCACTGACATCGTCATTGGTATGGGTCGTCTGCTTAATACAAGAGATATAGAATTTAGATCTTTGCTTGGGAATAATCTTATACAACTTAAATACTATAAAATATATTACTAATATTAAAATACACAAGGTTGATATAGAATAATGAGTCCCGTATTTTACTAGAATAGGTTCTTCGTCAATTATTTTGTTTAAATCTGAAAATATCTTGTCATTCTGTTTATATATAGTAAGATCATCCAAGTTGATGTAGTAAAATAGGGGTTCGATTGTAATTTGAACTAGTAGTCTCAGTATCTATTTTACAACAAGAATCATTTATAATGCTAAACTCTAAACTAGGAATAGGGATTTCTATATTAATTTCGTCCTTAGACGATATAAGTCTAAAGGCAAATTTCGCGCCCTCTCGCCCCTAGCCGCCGCAGGAGACGCTCTGGGCGTCGCGAATCCCGGCGGATTTCCGGCCACCGTAGGCGCGGGCTTGCGGACGGTGAGCAATGGGTAGCTTACCGTCGGGTAAGGACCTAATCATCTAATTTCTTCTCCCGCTCTGGGCGGAGCGGGAGGGTGTGTTAGACTCTTACTGACTAAAACCCACCCGTATTCCTTCCGGTTCCTGTGTTGCCAAGGGCCTCGGTGACCCTTTAGTACCTTCCCGCGACCCCGACAGGCATCGGCCCTAGTGGACCCCTACACTTGTGCTGATGAGATTTCTTTGAGACGCGCGTGGAATACAACGCGACGTCGACTCGGGTCCTTACTGGACGGTGAGCTGCCCATTGCTCACGGTCCGTAAGCCCACGCCTACGGTGGCCGGAAATCCGCCCAGCATTCCCAATGACCAGGGCGTCTCCTGCGGTGGTAAGGGGCGAGAGGGCACGAAATTAGGTTAGCGAGTATGGAATGGATTTTTTATTGCAGATATTAGAATTGTAGAAGTTTCTGTGATATTATTTAATTGTAATATAAGTTGGCTTAAAGTATTTATAAGTGATTTTTCGTTATATTTTAATTTATTGATCGTTTGTTTATAAGATTTCAGAATAGAAGTAGTAATTCAGATGATTCTTTAATTAGTTCCGCGAGCTTTTTCTCGTGGTTTTGAATGGATCGTATTTTGATGCGTCATCTTCGTCTTTTTTTTTTTTTTTTTTTTGAGGGTGGGAAATCATCAAATAACTTCTCCCGCTCTGGGCGGAGCGGGAGGGTGTGTCAGACTCTTACTGACTAAAACCCACCCGTATTCCTTCCTGTTGCCTGTGTTGCGGGGGCCTCGGTGACCCATAAGTACCTTCCCGCGACCCCGGCAGGCATCGGCCCTAGTGGACCCCTACTTTGTGCTGACGACATCTCTTTGAGGCGCGCGTGGAATACGACGCGCCGTCGACCCGGGCCTGGTCCTTACCGGACGGTGAGCTACCCATTGCTCACCGTCCGCAAGCCCGCGCCTACGGTGGCTGGAAATCCGCCCGGGATTCCCGACGCCCTGGGCGTCTCCTGCGGCGGCTAGGGGCGAGAGGGCGCGAAACGTGCCTTTCCCTCAACCGTCCCGCCTCCTCCTTCGCGAGCATTACTGCTTCGCAGAAGGAGGTGACGGCTGCCCATGCCCTCTCGCTCCGTACCATGGCCTGAACCAGGGCCGGACGCGAGAGGTCTCTGCCGCCGATCGCCTCCACGAGGACACGGCGGTGCTCTGCCCAAGCCGGGCAGATCTCCACCGTATGCTCCACCGTGTCCTCCGGGCGATCCACACAGTGGTGACACCCGGACGTTTCCTCCCGCCTTATCCGACACAGGAACCTCCCGAAACTGCCGTGTCCGGTGAGGACCTGCGTCAGGCGGAAGGTGAGGACGCCGTGGCGCCTCTCCAGCCACTCCTCAAAGAGGGGACTTATCGCCGCAATTGTGGCGTGCCCAGCACTGGGTTGCGACAACCGTACTTTCCATGACGCCATGAGATCCCGCCGGAGCTCCGTCCGCTGTGCCGCGATTTCTCGCGGCAGCGGACTTACGCCCCGGCGTTTCGCCTCCTCGCGCCACTCCCATACGTGCGCGAGGGCTTTTGCCTCCAGATCCCATGGCGGCAATCCGGCAAGGAGGCTCGCTGCCTCACAGGAGACCGTGCGGTATCCCCGGACCATCCGGATGGCCATGACCCTTTGGGCCGCGCTCAACCGGCGGGCTGGCCGCAGCGCCAGAGAGCGCGCCCATACAGGAGCCCCGTAGAGGGCCATGGACCGCACGACCCCCGCGTAGAGCCTCCGGCAGGAGGCGTTTGGACCCCCTAGATTGGGCAGGAGCCGCTTCAATGCAGCGCCCGCCCGCTCCAGTTTGGGAGCCAAACGTCGGAAATGCTCCACGAAGTTCCACCGGCTGTCGAGGACGAGTCCCAGGTACTTCATCGTCGACTCGACGCCGATAGAAACCCCTCCTACCGTTATTTGGGACCCCAACGGTGGCGCGTTCCGAGGACCATGAAAACACATGGCCTCGGACTTGTGCAGGGCCACCTCGAGTCCCAATTGCCGGATCCTTTCGACGATTGTCGCAACCCCGCGTGCCGCTAATTCGGCCGCCGCCTGGTGCGACCTCCCCTGCGCCAGGACCAACGTGTCGTCAGCGTAGCACACTACGCTGACGCCGCTAGGGAGGTCGGCGCGCAGCACCCAGTCGTATCCGATGTCCCACAGATGCGGCCCCAGGACCGATCCCTGTGGGACACCGCACGACATCTCTTGCCGGTTCCACACTCCCTGGTGACCGGGGTAGATGACGGCCCTGTCCGTCAAATAGGCCTCGACCACACGACAGAGGTAGGTCGGCATCCGGTGATACCGGAGTGCCTCCCTGATGCAACTCCAGGGCAGGGTATTGAAGGCATTGGCAATGTCTAGAGACACCGCCAAGACGACCCCACCCTGGGCAACAGCATTCCCCGTCGTCAGGGCTCGCACACGCATGATGGCGTCCACCGTAGAGCGCCCTCTGCGGAAACCAAACTGGCTCTCCGCCAAATCCGGCCCCACCCGCACCAGCTGGCCGACGAGGCGGTCTGCAATGACTCTTTCAAAGAGCTTGCCCACCTCGTCGAGCAGCACGATGGGCCGATAAGCGGACGGAGAGTCCGCAGGGCGCCCTGCCTTCTTTATGAGGACCAGTTTCCCCGTCTTCCAGCGAAGCGGGAACTGGCCCCTCTCCATGCATGCGCTTAGGAGCCCCCTAAGTCGAGGCCCGAGAGCCTCCAAGGCCAGGACCCAGGCCTCTCCAGGTAAGCCGTCGGGTCCTGGGGCGGTATTTTTGGCATTAAGCCTGCGTACCGCCGCTCTCATTTCTCCCTCGGTCACCTCCGGAGCATCGTCGTCGTCGTCGGCGGTGTGGTCCGCATCAGGCACCGCAGTAGGCGGAGCCATAGGTGGGGAGGAGTGTTCCCCTCGCGAAGGGAACAGAGCGCTCACCACGTCCTCCACAAGCCGGGGCCGGAGACTCTGCGTTAGCGGGGGAGCCCATGGGCGGAGTTTATCCCGCACCACCTTGTACGGGCGTCCCCACGGGTCCCTGTCCAGAGTCCCCAGCGACTCCTCGCGGGCCAAACCCCTGGCCCGCAGGATCTCCGCTTGGAGGGCGGTCTTCGCCGCTCAGTACCCCTCGTACAGCTCCGCCTGAATGGCTTCCGTATCCGGAGGTTTGATACGGAGCCTGCGGTGCCTGGTGTACCAGCGTCGCGCAGCCACGCACGCAGTGCGCAGAGCCGTCAGCTCCTGCGACCACCAGTACACCTGGCGCGAGGCACGTCCAGGCTGGACCCGGGGCATTGCCACGTCACATATGTCGGACATGGCCTCCCGGAACCACTCCGCCTCGTCGTTGATGTCGGCAGGCCTGTCCGGTGGTGACACCCAGGCCTGCACGATCGAGGCTTCCAGGAGGAGCTCCCGGTCCAGCTGCTTCAGCGCCCACCGCGGACCACTCAGGGCCCGTCGGACCGGCGCGTCCGAGGTCTGGGCGGAGACGTCGAACCGGATATACCGGTGATCGGAATAGGTCTCCACCCCCTCCATGACACGCCAGTCAACTACACGCGGCGTCAGAGCGGGGCTGGCGAACGAGATGTCCACCACTGATTCACCCCGCATCCGCACACACGTGGGGACAGAACCCCGGTTTAGGACGACCAGGCCTGTCTCCAGAGCCCAGTCCTCCACCATCCTGCCCCGTGTGTCCGTTAACCGGGAACCCCAAGCCAGATTCTTGGCATTGAAGTCCCCGAGGACGAACACGGGGAGGGAACCAAACCCGACGACGACGTCTCTCAACTCCGCAAGGGAGTTGTGGAGCTCGGCAAGAGTTCGGTTCGGAGAGAGGTAGACCCCTACCACGACAATCTCCCCGAACCGTGCTGCTACGCAGCCCCGTCCTCTCTTGACGGCCTCGAGGGACGGGGTACCGGCGGCGGCCGACGAAATTAGGGTCACTGAGCCGCTCAGGTCCTCCACCCAGTCATCCCTGGGCGGGACAAAGTACGGCTCAGCGACCACGGCGATGTTAATCGACCACTGCGCCATGCTCTGGAGCAACAGATCCTGAGCGGCGGCGCAGTGGTTGATGTTCGCCTGGAGGAGGCGCAATGGGGCCATTAATGGCACTCCATGTCAGCCCCCTCTTGGGCCTCCTTCCCAGCCCCCTGAGAGGGGCCTGCCGCAGCGGCCACGGTGGCGGCGGCGACGACGGCGGTGTTGGAGGCGGCAGCGGCGGTGGCAGTGGTGGCGGCTGCGGCGGTGACGGCGGTGGCGGAGGGCTTGCCTCTGGCCCTGGCTTTGGTGGGTGGGGCGCAGGCCTTGCCCCCCATCCGGTGCTCGGCCGGCTTGCCAGCCGCCGCACATACGGCACAGTGCGGCGTGGCGTTGCAAGAGCCGGCCTTGTGCCCGGGCTGACCACAGCGGTAGCAGAGACCGCTGCGGTCCACCTCCGAGGTGCAATTCGCTTGCACGTGGTTGCCCACCTGGCAGCGGAAGCACCTCAGAGGTCTGGGTTCCAGCAGTTTCACCTGCGCGGAAACCCAGCCCACCAATAGCCGTTGGCCCTCCCCGGTAACTTTCCTGGCCGCCGACACGGGGCAGCTCACCATAACGGTTTGCAGCCCCGTGGAGTCAGGACGGATGATGCCTGCCTTCACCTGCTCGGCAGAGCACCCCCCGGTCCTAACCACTGCGGCGACCACCTTCTCTTCAGTCGCGGAGTCGTCCAGGCCCGTGATGCGCATGCTAGCGCATTTGGTGGGCCTGGACACTCGGACTTCGTCCGCATTTAGTGACGCCCTAAGCCTTTCGGCCAGGGCGTCAGCGGCCGGGCCACTGGCCCTACCGGGGACCTCCACCATTCGGGCCCCAGTCGCCGTCACCTTCATTTTGAGGCCTTTTGCTGCGCCGAGCTCCTCCAGGCGCACCGCCTCACCCACCTTCGCCATCACCGTCCTATAGGACACGCCCTTCTTTTCCGCATCCGGCTGTAGTGTGATCACTACAGCTGCGGAATTCGGGGCGCGGAGCCTAGCCGCGGCGGTGCGCTCCTTGCGCCGCTGCCGCCTCTCCCTCTTTTTGGCCGCCCTCTTTGCCTTAGCCGCCTTCCTCTTCTCTCCGGCTACTTGCCATTCGGCATCGGCCGGAAGAGATTTAGGAGGCGGGGGCGGCCGTCTTGCCACCTGGGCCGATGCCCTCGCCGCCAGGGTCGGAGCCCTCGCCGTCGGGGCTGGAGCTCTCGCCGCTGGTGCTGGAGCCTTCGCCGCCTGCGCAGCACCCGCACCCTTTGGCTGCCCCGGCGAGCCCCGTTTGGCCGTGGCACCTGCCGCGGCTGCAAACGAGGCCGGTTTCCGCTGGCCAGAGGGCGGCTGGCTCGCCGCCAACGGGGGGCGCAGGACGATGGCCTCCAGGGCGGAGAAACGACTCTGCAGGGAAGCCATTTCCTGCCGCACAAGGGTCAAAATCCGGTCCTCTACAGGCACGGGCCGTCCCTGTCCCTGCTGCTGCTGCTGCCCCCCTTGCGGCCCCATCCGGGGGCCGTCTCCTCGGAGCCCAGCTAGGTCCGCCCGGAGCTTCTCGTTCTCCTTTCGGAGAAGCTCCATGGCGGCTGTCAAGCGGGCGATCTCCGCCCGCATCTCGGACATACTGTCCTGGGGAGGCCCGACGTGAAGTGCCTCCGCTGCCGCCACAATAGAGGCCGTGGCCGCGGCTATGGCCTGATCCTTAGAGGACCTGAGCCTCTTTACGGATACTGCCTTGATTGCGCTGGCCACGACCTCCGCAAAGCTGTCGACACGCTCTAAATTGGAGCCGCCAGCGGCATCCGGTTCACCACCTGAAACCTCTGAGAGGTGGCGCCTCTCGGCTCGCTGGGCTGGCTTGGCTGGACTGGCTCTGCTAGGCTCGCCAACCTCCCTGGTGGTGGACCCTCTATCCACGACTTTCCCTCCTCGGGCCCCCCCCCGCCGGCTGGAGTGGATCTTTTGCCGCTCTTTCTGGCTCAAGACCCACTCGTCGGAGGACGACCCCGAGTTGGGGCGCTTGCGAGTCCTAATGGACTCACGGTTCCTGCCGACCACCTCCTTTTGCACCGAGCTCCGACCTGAGCCCTTTGCGCTAGATGCAGCGTCGGACTCCGACCCTGCATCACTCTCCTCCACTTGACTTTTCGTCTTTTGGTTGTTGTTTTTATTTAATTCCATACTTAATCCCACGAGTATGGGGGATATAAAAAGTACACCTAGGTTCACCCCCTGTCCCTAGGCAAGTGTACATTTATAACCCAACCAGGGGGTCCACTGGTACCCTGGCTGGGGGTGCGCTAACGACTGATGCGCCGCCTACAACTCGGAAGTTGCAGATGACACTACTCCTCAGCCATTCATATCCTCGCCGCGCACCAAAACTTGATATTAGAGGAATTTTTATAGAGGTTATCTTCCTCGCGATCCGGGCGATCAAGCCAAGATCCTCGTCCCGTTCCAAGCCACAAAACATGACTGTGGTCTCTTTACGGATTACGATTTCGACGGTTGCAGACAGAAGAATCATTCTCCCGCTGCTTGCTCGCTGGCAGGGTAAGTGCACAGCAAGCACCGCCACTCTTCGCCCACTCGACCTGCCCTCTGTAAGCAGAGAGGGGAGTGGGCGACCGACGATCGAGCATGAAGCTCCCCGCCACGCAGAAATTCGCCACGGTCAATACCCTCTCCGAAACATGGAGAGACTATTGGCCGTGCCCAGGATGCACCGACCCGACGACTGCTCTTTCCCCCGAACGTATTCGCAGGGAACCAGCAGCAATCAGGCACACGAGGAGGTTTTCTGCACGCACCCCGTCATCTTCGTCTAGAGTGCCGAAAACATGTTTGAAAACGATGCCTATTCCGCCGAACTATGCTGAACGTTTACTACGTTTTGACATTAAATGTAAAATAGAATCGAACTCGCGTTTAATATACGCGGAGTTTGCGGTCCCAGTTTGGAATCCTTTCTATGAAAAATATTCTAATAAAAGAAAAAGTACAACGCAACTTTTAAAGGGCCATGCATTTCCGTTGTTTTCGTAATGTTATACCTTGCTAATGATAGTGGAATGGCTGATCGCCATCCAGACTTGCCTAGTCAGCATTTTATAACTTAGAAGCAATTATGATTCAAAGTTTGTTATAGTTTTTAGAATATTTGTATTTTGTAGCTGCCTAGAGTTGGAGTTGTTTCACTTCCGGGATCAATTCCTTTGAGGATTATTATATCATCACTTTACTTTGGGACTTTGAACATGGAATCTAATTTCAGCAGGCTTATACAGGAATCTGTGTCAATTAGGAAGGATAAAGGCTTGTCGGAGACGGAGGTATTGATTATTACGTGAGGTAAATATCTTTTTTCTGTATTTTTATTTATTTTATAGATTTACACATTTGCGTTTTGTTTGAGGTTTAGCAAGTTATTCGAAGAAGAAATGTAGGGATTTGCAACGAGAATAGAATCAGTGGATTTTGCTTTAGAATTTGGTCATTTACAGGATTTAGGTAGAGATTTGGCAGAAACAGCGGATTCAGTGGAATTAGTAATTAGTTTCATAGAAACAGCAGATTATAATATATAATAACAATAATAACATTTATTTCCAAAAACAAATTACATACTGGTTCATGAAAATATTTAGGCTGTGTTTTACAATTACAAATGAATTAAACATCTGTAGCCGAACTAGGCAGAAACCTGTATTTCAGCTATCTGCGCCAATCCCCTCAAATATTTCAATGCATTTTTAGCCATCAGACATAATTAAGTTGAAATACTGACCAATTTGTTTAACAATAATTAAGAATATATATTAAAAAGTAAATTATAAATAATGAATTAAATTAACTTATTATTACTAACAATAATAGGATAACAAATGAATTATAACAATTAACATTTTTTAAATGATAAATGAAATAAATAATAATAATTAAAAATTTTGCAATTCAGAATTATATGAATTAATCTAAAAATTCAACGTAAGAATAATCGTAAATTAATCTATGTTTAACATGAATAACCATTTTTTTTATTAATTAGTACGTGATTCAGAGGATTCTGAGGAATTGGTACGTGATTCAGAGGATTCAGTGGATTTACTACGTGATTCAGGGGATATAGTGTGAAGAGAGGCATCGGCTCTGATATAGTAGGACGAATTTCCTGCACGACACCGTTCGGGATATTTTACTCGTTTAAATGGTTTTGGGCGACTTCATCGGTCTTATCTTCCTTGTCCTGATTTATGTTAAAAACCTTTGGTTGGTTGACAACCATCTGAAGTACAAGCAGCAGATTGGTTCCTGCTATTGTTGTATTGTCTTTTGCGACAATTTTCAATAGTGTGACCTATGTTTTTGCAGTAGTGGCATAATTATAATGCCGTTGGTATTTACTGCTTTTGAATGATTGGGTTGCTGATTTCACGGAATTGTAGAACGGCGATTGGAAGTCACGGCGAGAGTTCATAGTTTTGGATTTATCTTATCGGAGTAAGTATTGGATCTGTTAAATACTAGAAATGATTTTTTCTTCAATTGCGAAGCTTATAGCGAAGTTTAACGAGTCTGGAAGGGATTTAGTTTTCCCTGGAGCCATCGAATGTCTTAATGAATTTGAATAGAATGTTAAGTTCTATTTTTTCCTCGATTTACACCTTTGTGCTCTTATAGCTACTGGAACTTTCTTCCTTTGTTTCAGATATGGAAGTCATGATTCGATTTTACAAAATAAAATGTTTATATCTAAAATTATTATTTATAGGAATTCGTCTCCACGTTATGTTACTTTGTACAAGCGACTCAGTAATATGGACGCGTAATCGAAACGCGTAGTCTAAACAAAATGTACGATTGCCATATAGTGAAGTCCTTATCAGTTACGATGCATTAGGATTAATGAACAATAGGAATGAGTACATAGAAGTGAAATAAAGATATGAAGTGGCTCTGAGTTAATTCTGGTATTCTGCCCAGGATTTATTTAGTATAGTAGTATTTCTTAGATCACTAACAGGAACGCCGTCATCATGAGGATACTCAGGATCATCGTGACCGCTCTTCCAGCTGTAACCAGCAGAACAGCAGTCTTAGCAGACCTCTGCGCCAGTAGAGGGTGAAATCCGATCTCGGTTGCAAGGCGAACATAAGACAGGGTGTCGATCAGGCACTTTGATTTATTGTACGTATATACTCGTATGTATATTTACATATTCACAACACAGTGTTGATTTAGTAAGTCACTTAATTTTGAGCACTTTATAACGCTGAAGATTCACTGGCACTTTCTGGTTTTAGTGATTTTTTTGAGATACGAATTCGGGTAGGGAATTTTCGTATCCCACCGCTGCCGCCAAATATTATAGGAAGTTTCGAAATTTTGTTTTAAAAAACACAAATCATTGATTAACTGGAAACAGAGTTTATTGGGTTAGAGAACTTGGAACTAGAATTTGTTAACAATTGAAATAGAAAGATTTTAGGACTTCCGACACGTACCGAGTCTTAAGCTGGACTACTTAAGCAAACCGAATGATAATTGTTTCTAAGTTATAAAATGCTGACTAGGCAAGTCTGGATGGCGATCAGCCATTCCACTATCATTAGCAAAGTATAACAGTACGAAAACAACGGAAATGCATGGCCTTTAAAAAATTGCGTTGTACTTTTTCTTTTTCTTTTTATTAGAATATTCTTCATAGAAGGGATTCCAAACTCGGACCGCGTAATCTAACTGAGACCTGACCAAAGTTTTATATAGGTATAAATAAGTACCAGGACGTATAAATTCCTGAGCCGATCTCATCACAAACCCGTACATACGAAAAGCATTTTTCACAATTTTAGCATCATGTGCATCAAGGAGTTTATCATCCAACAAAACACCAAGATCATGAACCACAGTTTCTCTTGCCAGATCCATATTGTTCAATGAATATGCATATTTAATTCCTCTTTTATTTTTAGTAAAACTAATGCAATGGCATTTGGATATACTCAGTTTAAGTTTATTTTTTACACACTATTCAGAGAATCTATTTAAATCTTCCTGCAAAAGTAAACAGTCACGTAAATTAATAATCGGCCTAAACATTTTTAGACCGTCTGCGTATAGTAATACTTTATAATTTTGAAACACGTACCTATATCATTAATAAACATAATAAACAAAAGAGGACCCAGTATAGAGCCCTGAGGAACACCAGAAGTAACATTTAGGGTTACAGAATTCCTGCCGGGGTCGCGGGAAGGTACTTATGGGTCACCGAGGCCCCCGCAACACAGGCAACAGGAAGGAATACGGGTGGGTTTTAGTCAGTAAGAGTCTGACACACCCTCCCGCTCCGCCCAGAGTGGGAGAAGTTATTTGATGATTTCCAACCCAGAAAAAAAAAAGAGTTGTAGAATTAAAACCGTGTATCACAACTTTCCGAGATCTATTAAGAACGTAAGAAGAGAACCATCTCAATAGGTTGCTACGTATGCCATTAAAGGCAATTTTACTCAACAGCAATTGATGGTCCACTTTGTCAAACGCTTTTTGGAAGTCCGTGTATATAGTATCTTTCGTTAAATAAATAGTCAACAAAACTTATCAGGTTAGTAGTAGTTGAATCCATGTTGTTGTGAAATGATGTCTCTATGTAGTAGAGGATAAACTTTATCATAAAAAAGTACCAAAGCTTTGAAAAACCGATAATATCGATATAGGACGATAATTCCCGATATCCTGTTTAGGTCCCGACCTGTGAACAGGAGTTATGTTTGCGAGCTTACATGCTTGGAGAAAGGCTCATTGTGAAATAGAAGAACTAAAACTAATTCGTAATGGCACACACAGATTAACGGCTTTCTGTTTAATGAACACAACTAGAAGACCATCTCGTCCCGAGCCTTTAGATGGATCTTATGCTCTTATTTCATTTCATCACCAGTAATCTGAATAAAAGAATAGGTTTCAGAATAGTCTACGCACTGCAATTAAATAACATCAATTGAAATGGCTGGCTCGTATACCAAGTTAAAAAGCTTAAGAAAATATTACGGATGTCTTCAGAATGGAAAAAGAAATAAGAAAATTTTCATACCCGTTCCTGGAGAGAAAAACACCTGACTCGATAGAGCAGGCTTCTGACTGCACCACCACACAGTAACGATATTAATATGGTAAAAAAAACATACTGAGCACTAATATACTATAAAAATTTCAATGTTGGTGACCCAAATAAAAATATGATCTTCTATGGTGGAGCAAAGATGAGGAATCAGCCCCAAAACAATTTTTTTCTGACAAGCAAAAACAATCGAACAACCCAAAATAAAAAACATAATGGCAGACCCGGACTTGCATACTCGTATAAGGTTGAACATGTGTTGGTAACAAAAAGGATAAATACCAAAAAAATGTAGAATACCTATCCTTACCTTTTCAAATGACGTGTATATAAGTACATATACTTTCTGATGACTTAATATGTGTTTAAAAAAAATCCTTTCACATTGGCGTTATCATATTATGGTAGCGACACCAGGCGATAACAAACAGCAGTGCTATTCTGTAACCTTCTCACCGTGAAAACTTAAGTGAAGTTAGTGTGGAGTGAACTGTCAGTGTCATCCCACGTGATACTAGGGATGGACCAAGGATTACATTTACAATCATAATTGTCATTTTAATAATATTTGTATGCTAATTCTATTGATCATAATCAGTTAACTGATTAAATAAACGCAATTCCATGACCCAACCGCGATGTGTTTTGAAGAAGCGATAATGGATTGAGTCGAGTAAAGACTGTGCGACGTTATTCAGCGTTGTTATTAACCCAAATCTATTCAATAACAAGAGATAACCGAGTGTGTCAAGTGTGCCTTGCTCACGGACCATAGAACTTATCCTCTCACAAACTATGTGGAAACCTAACTAAACGATGTACAGTGTGTCTGTGTACATAAGCCATTTGAATAAAAAACGTGCGGATTATTTAATAAGTACCTTTCTAATATTTTATTTTAGGTAGGTAAATTTATACCGACCTACGCGTTGCCAATATAAATAATAAAATAATATTCCTAGAACCACCGTCATCAACAAAATTAACAAAATTCAACAGTTCAACTGACACTCGCGCAACGCACGCACCAGCCGGGGCGGGTGGCTAGGCTCACTTCAACCAGCCCAAGTGAAGTAGTGTTGCTGTGGCAACGAGAACCGAGTTAAGTGATAAGATCACGACGCTCGCGCGTCGCGCTTACCGACTCACTTCACCTAGACGATTCACTTCGGCGCGGGTGGTTACTATGGTTACGAGAATCGGGTGAAGTGATAAAACCACGCCGCGCTTGTGCGTGAGGTGCTGTTATTAATATCAAGATGAGTTTTTTTTTTTTTAATATGCTGTTTTTATTTTTAAATGCGCGACAAACAAAAATTTGGTTTTACCACCTTTATATCAAAAACCAAAATGGCAGCTACAAACATTTTTCATCAAGGGTGTCGTTTTCATGGTTTTCGGGGGTGTTACAGCCGATACTGAGGTCAAATCTAAAAAGCAAGATGGCGGCTGCGAAAATTTTCAGATTTTTCATCATGGATGTCGTTTTCATGGTTTTCGGGGGTGTTAAAGCCGATAGTGAGAACAAATCTAAAAAGCAAGATGCGGCTGCGAAAATTACCAAACCTTTTGGAATAAAAAAAACAAAATAGAGTTTCTGTTCTGCTATTTTATTTAAAAAAAACCCCTAAATAGTAACGTTTTTACAATTAAATTGTAGTTTTAAAATAATATAAAACGATCAATAGAGTTAGCACAAAAATATTATTAAAATCTCGATTATGATTATAAATTTATAGCTAGCATTTGTGGGATGACACTGACAGTTCACTCCACGCGAGTTTTCACGGTGTGATTTTTACAGAATCGACATGCAGGTCTCAATATAAAGCTTTCAGTGACGGTCAAGTAATTTAATACAAGCATTTTACTTGAAATAAAACGCACATTAAAAAAATACTTACCTCACTGGAAGCTTTAAGTTTACTTCTACCTGGTTATATTGAGCCAATGAGCAAAAAGTAGCTCGTTACATTTTACGCAATATCAGGTGGAACCACTGAGTAGGTTAAACAAGTACTAAAACTGATAAGAAACCGACGGCAACGGATATGCTCTCTTAAAGCTTCCAGTGAGGTAAGTATTTAAATAATTATGCGCTTTATTTCAGGTAAAACGCTTATATTATCACCGTAGATAAAATTATGTCATGGATGGATGGTGCCACAGTACAGTGGACAGCGCCATCTAATAATTTAAATCGCAAGCTAGCCCTACCCTCTTCGGGCACGCCACGATTGCGGCGATAAGTCCCCTCTTTGAGGAGTGGCTAGAGAGGCGCCACGACATCCTGATCTTCCACCTGACGCAGATCCTCACCGGACACGGCAGCTTCGGGAGGTTCCTGTGTCGAATAAGGCGGGTGTCACCACTGTGTAGATCGCCCGGATGACACGGTGGAGCATACGGTGGAGGTCCGCCCAGCTTGGGTAGAGCACCGCCGTGTCCTCGTGAAGGCGATCGGCGGCAGAGATCTCTCGCGTTCGGCCCTGGTTCAGGCCATGGTACGGAGCGAGAGGGCATGGGCAGCCATCACCTCCTTCTGCGAAGCAGTAATGCTCGCGAAGGAGGAGGCGGGACGGTTGAGGGAAAGGCAAACTTCGCGCCCTCTCGCCCCTAGCCGCCACAGGAGACGCCCTGGGCGTCGGGAATCCCGGGCGGATTTCCGGCCACCGTAGGCGCGGGCTTGCGGACGGTGAACAATCGGTAGCTCACCGTCCGGTAAGGACCAGGCCCGGGTCGACGGCGCGTTGTATTCCACGCGCGCCTCAAAGAGATGTCGTCAGCACAAATGTAGGGGTCCACTAGGGCCGATGGCTGCCGGGGTCGCGGGAAGGTACCAAAGGGTCACCGAAGCCCCTGGCAACACAGGCAACAGGAAGGAATACGGGAATGGTAATTAATGCTATTTCACGTAAATTTCAATAGCATGCGAAGTTTTGAGTCTTGGAATGCTAATTGTTAATACGAGTACTAATGCTACGAGGTTTGCTAATATGGCGATAATTATTGATAATATTTTAATCTAGTACACTAGCATATTTTATGTATGAAGTATGAAGCGATGAATTCACACTTCACAGAATATTGCAACTACATTTAATTTGCTAAATGCTAAATGAGCATTCGCATGCTATATAGTGAGGACTAGCGGAGAGATCGAGTGTTGAAACAGTCGACAGTTGAGCTCGAACAGTCTTAGCAAATGCTCGGTACCAACGCACGTGTTTGTTTCGTTCGCTAGTTATTAAAGTTATTTTAAATTAGAACTATTTTTCGTTCGAGTAGGTATCCACCACAGTGCCCACACCAAAACTATGTGCGATTGTGAGGAAGTATTACAAATATTATAAATAGCCCGAAACAAATATTTAAAAACCAATCGAATTTACGAGCGTTTAGTCCTCGCGTTCGTACTATCACATCACAGTACAGCCAAACTTGATGGACAGTAATCGAAACTCTTAATCAGCTGACGATAATTATGGGATTAAGGACCTTTTTTTTTTTTGAGGTTGGGGAATTATCAAATAACTTCTCCCGCTCCTTGTGTCAGACTCTTACTGACTGTGTTGGGCCCTTTATTATTTTTAATTTATATTAACGACTTGCCACGACGCATAAAACATCCTATGGTCTTATTCGCTGACGATAGTACTGCCTTGATTAAATGTACAGACGTAAAAACGTATGAACATGACATAAATAATACATTAACGGACATTATACACTGGCTTGATCAAAATAATTTAATGATTAATATAACTTTTTTTTTTTGAGGGTGGGAAATCATCAAATAACTTCTCCCGCTCTGGGCGGAGCGGGAGGGTGTGTCAGACTCTTACTGACTAAAACCCACCCGTATTCCTTCCTGTTGCCTGTGTTGCGGGGGCCTCGGTGACCCATAAGTACCTTCCCGCGACCCCGGCAGGCATCGGCCCTAGTGGACCCCTACCTATGTGCTGACGACATCTCTTTGAGGCGCGTGTGGAATACAACGCGCCGTATGGGATTAAGTACCTAATGTGTTAAAAGTGAAAAATATATTCAGAGAGACATCCATTTACGTAAACGTTCTAAACGACAGCGACGCTAAACTTAATTTCCTTTTATCTTGTAAAAGAAAAAGTTGAGATAACAAGGTTTTTTGCGAATTAGCTTGAAACTAATTTGAGTCAAAGGGCAACAGAGCAAAACACAAGTTTATTGGTAATAACACAAGAGCGTTTTGAGAAAACATACTTAATTGGATTATAACTTACACCGTGACTCCTGGCCCACGTTTTCACTGTCATACTATTTCTGAATACGGTTTTTTTTAATAGCGTGATTATCTGGAAACCATTATCTGGAACAAAACGGTGTTAAAGCTATTAAAACTTCTCACATTATAATCTCTTAAATCTAAATTAGTGATAATTACTTTAGTTTTTTCATAAACTATTTACTTTAACGGCGAAAATAAATGTGTAGAAATTGTAACACATGTTCTCTTCAGAAGGACAAAACAAGCTGTAAAATAATACTAAAAATAATTTGTTTGAAAACATGGGCTTTTCGCTATATTTCAAGTAAGTCTTTATTGATCTTACGACGTCAAGTTATTACCACAAACATAACAAACGTTCTTATAAAACGTGCCCACAGTCAAACCCATAGACTTAACTTGTTAAAAAGCTGTGTGTTATCATTTGATTTACATTTACTTGAATAATTCACTACGGGAGCAAGTAAAAGCAAATAGTTGAATGTCAATATTTTGAAACAAATATATATTGACATTCAATTATTTACTTTAAGGTCTGTATGACAGAACGTTCCTCAAGTCCAGTTTGAATGTCAATAAGTCAATCACTGTTTAAAAATAGAATCAGTAATGGAGCATCGTTCTTATTTCAGAACGGTAATCAATACTCGTACATACCTTTTTTTTTTTTTGCGTTGGAAATCATCAAATTACTTCGGGAGGGTGGGTGTGTCAGACTCTTACTGACTAAAACCCACCCGTATTCCTTCCGTTGCCTGTGGTGCCAGGGGCCTCGGTGACCCTTTAGTACCTTCCCGCGACCCCGGCAGGAATACATACATACCTAGAATACCTACTCATCAGAATCGAGACTCAAATCGGGCCTCAAGCAGAGATGTGTATCGCCTATGCCGATGCTGGCCTGTTTACGTTTACGATTTATTTTCTTTACCAACTTTGTTCTAATAGCCTCAGTAACTAATGGCTAGTAGTCTCAAAGCGGTGAAGGCAAACATAGCGGAAAGCAGCATTCCTAGAACCAAAACTGCAAAGACATAAAAAAATGTGACATCCAACAAGCACTGGGCTCACGTGGTGGATTAATGCCCACTACCTTTTACAGACAGGAGAACTGTGTCCCAGCAATGGTAACATTATAGGCTGATTATGACATGACCTAAGGAGTTAATGTATGATTATAAAAATGTTATAGATTTTGTGAAATGCTGGTATTCAGCTGCATCCGGTAAGACTGGGAAGCGGACACCCACATAGTTGAAAAAGGGCTAGGCAGAGAGCGTTCCTATATTAATAGCAAAATTCAAGGAATTTAATATAACTTGCCAATCATCGAGTTACCCAAATACACAGTATTTGAGAAGATTTCCTTTACTGTATACTTGCTTTACTGCAGTTAATGTTAAAAAGTACCGCGTAACAATGGACGCGCGCCCCCTCCGCACGTTGCTAACGAGATCCGGAGGTTTAATTACTTCTGCGCACATGCGACTCGTTAACACTATTGCCTCTTATTTTACTTAAAATGGCGCTCGCACGAACAGCCTGCTTCATACGTGCTGTTCAAAAACTGATTTTACTATTGCGGATCTTTTACTCAGAGCGTAGAGTTTTAATAGTAGTGTATTTCGGGTACGACTGTTGTTGAGCACTGTGCACGCCATACCTGAGTTTTCGATATAATTATAATAAAAGAGTAATGTAGGATAAAACCGTAGGTTAAAATAACTGCCATATATTATAACATAAGTCTAAATACAAAAAATATTTTTTTCTAAAAAACAAAAAACCCGACTGCAAAAACCGAACTGAAAAGATGGAAACAAGATGAATAGAAAAACGAGTATCCTTTATATACCAAAAATAAATAAATGTAGTCGGAGGCATCTAGGTTGTAACGAACGTCTTAAAATATGCCTCCGACTGCATTTATTTATTTTCATTTCTCATGCTCTAAAAGTTCGTCTTTATGTTCTGCGTAGGCGACATAAAATCACTTTTTATGCTCTAGTGCATATATGGGCAACAACCAACCCGCGGGCCGAATCCGGCCCGCTGTAAGATATTATCCGGCCCGCGAGACATTTTGAAAAAAACCCAATTTAAAAAATATTACATTAGGTACTTATACTCACGGGAGTGACAGTGAGGCGCCAAACATCAAATCCTTTGATGTTTGCCGCCGCACTCTTTGGAATCGCCGCCACTCGGCTTGCTCGATCAAATTCTTTGAGGTTTGCCGCCTCACGGGCGACACATCATAAGATTTATTGCTTCTCAATTATTCTAAACTAGTTTATTCCAGATTATTCCTTCATTTTGCCTATATAAGTGGATGGATGGCTCGAACGTTAGTTCATGGATTAGCTCGTGGCCACCAAACAACTACTTCCACACAAAGTTTTATTTTAACCGCGTGGACCGCAAAGTACTTTTCAGTTCTCTCTGTGTATGCGCAGGATACCTACCCGGTAGAATACGACGCCGCGGCCATACCGCCGGCGTCACCAACACCGCCGCTGGGCTTCGATTATGAGTTTACTCTCGAGGCCAGACCCCAGCGGCGGAGAAGAAGCTCCGGCGACGCCGTGTCGGAGGATTCGAAGAGGTACTGCCTCGACCCGCCGCGACCACAGCGCGAAAGTGCGTCGCGCGGTCGGGGGGTGCCGACATCGCCCACCTTCTCCGATGCGGTGCGCCGCTCACCGACGGCAACACCGACAGCTACACCAACCACATCTACAGGGGTAAGTATCACCCACCTACCCCCTGCCCCCCTTGCTACTACCGCACCCCCTGTGGCCACCCCCGGCACCGCTCCAGCAGCGACAACGTCGTCATCAAGCAAGCAGAAGCCGGGGAATAAGAAGAAGCTACGTTTCCCACCGCTGGTGGTGGAAAGGCTGCCCAATTGGGCCGCCCACTTTAGGGCCATCAGTGCCAAACTGGGCCGGCCTCCGAACGCTCGACCATACGGGAGTGGGGTCCGCTTCACTCCCTACAGCGAAGAGGAGTACAGGCTGGTCCAGAGGTACCTGACTGGCCTGGAAAAGGACAGCGGCGTCTCTTGGTTCGCCTATTCACTGCCGGCGGACAAGAATTTGAAGATCGCCATCAGGGGGCTGCCAGCTGACACAGACCCCAAGGAGATCGAGGAGGAGCTCCGGACGCTGGGATACCAGCCGGAGTATGTGCGCCACATTAAGGGCGCACAAGGACGAACCGGCTGCGTGTTCCACGCCATCCTGAAGAAGACCCCAGACGTCCGGGTTATCTTTGACACCACCGTGTTCATGTACATGCGTGGTGTCAAGATCGAGGCTTGGCGAGGAAAACGTGGGCCCGCCCAGTGTCACCGGTGCCAGCGTTTTAGGCACAGCTCGCACCAGTGCCACCGACCGCTCGCCTGTGTCCAATGCGGCGGGGAGCACGCGGCACGAGACTGCCCACGCCCGCGGGAGGAGCTGGCCACATGCGCAAACTGCGATGGCCCGCACCCCGCGTGCAACGTAAAGTGCCCCGTGTTTCAGACGGAGATCAGGAACAGGCTAGCGGGGACTGTTGCCATCACAGCCACAACACGCCGGCCCCAATGGCCGCTGAGAGGCCTCAGGGGACCCACATTGAAGCCGAGGCCGATGGCATGACGCTGATGGCGGCAGCCAATGGGCCTACAGACAGACAAGCCACCTCCTCGGGGCGGAGGAAGACGAAGCGCGGGGGGAAGGGAAAACGGAGGAAACCCCCCCGTCAGGCGAGCCTAGAAGAGGATATCCCTAAGGCTGGCCCTGCTACCGATCAGGCGCAGGCTAAAAAGAGTAGCGGGGGAGCTACCGCTGGCGCCGGCATAGCGCCGCGGGAAAACAAAACACCGCCTGTCGACGCTAGCGCCGACACAGCGCGGCGACAACAGGCGGAACTGAAAAAGTTCCCCAACAAGACGAGTGGCGGCGCTACCGGCTCCCAATCGTCTAAAGTAACAGTAGCGAAACACAACAAAAGTGAGTTTACAGCCTGCGCCATCCAACTACTGATGAACCTTATAAAGGCCATCAGGCAGGGCCAGGATATAGAGACGGTCATCCTTGACGGCCTGGCCACACTATTAACGCTTTACCATGGCTAGGTCGTTAAGGGTGATCCACTGGAACGCCCGCGGCCTTAGGGATAAGATCGCCCCACTCCGCCATCTCCTTCGGGAACAAAATATCGCTCATAAGCGAGACTCTCCTGGGTCCCGAGGACAGAATTAGGTTCCCGGGATAACTCGTTTATAGGAAGGATGAACGGTCGGCTCTTAACATTAAATACCGTGGTCTGGCGGTACTAGTGAAGCGAAGGGTCGTCCATCAGGAAATCCCCTTGCCGTCACTCAGCTCTTTTTACGCGCTGCGTGTCCAGCTACATGTAGCCGTCGAGGACATGAACATCTACGCCTGTTACAAGCCGCCCGCGGCCCACCTGGACCTGACAGAGCTGCGGGCCTTGTTAAACAACTCGACACAAGCTACACTCCTCGCCGGTGATTTTAATTGTAAACACCCAGCGTGGAACTCATACGGTACGAATACCGAGGGGAGACGACTCTTTGCGGACGCGGAAGCCTTCGGCTATACGGTGTCCGGCCCAGAGACGCCGACTCACTACCCAGAGGCCACCCGGTTCATGCCGGATGTGCTGGACATCGTAGTCCACCGAGGGCTACACTGCCAGACTACACAGCAAGTTATAGACGACGAGTTACAGTCGGACCACCAACCTGTACTCGTCGTCCTATTGGGCATGCCGACCCGACTGAAGCCCCTAGCGCCACGTCGATCCACGGATTGGGACTCCTTCCGGGAAAAAGTAGAGACCACTGCGCCAACTCGGCCTTTTGCCACCGCCGCGGACGTAGACCAGACGGCGAATGACGTCACTGCTTGCATCCAAAGCGCCCTGGAAGCGGCGACTAGCACCATGCAGCCGCAGGGGAGAGGGCTATTGCCGCCCCTGCCGGCCCGCATCACTGCAATGATCGCCGCGAAGAGGCGCCTGCGCAAGCAGTGGCAACAGCTGAGATGCCCTTTAATAAAGACGCAGCTCAACCGTCTCGCGGAGAAGGTGAAGGCTGAACTACAGGCGCACACCGCCGCGGGCTGGGAGGACCGAATCGACGCCACCACAGACAGTTGGCCGTCGATTCACAAGCTGTGCCGCCAACTCACGAATACCCCAGCCCCGGTGCGCCCTCTACTTAACAGCGACGGGGCGCTTAAGTTTGTAGCGGAGGACCGGGTGGAGGTCTTCGCCGAACACCTGGAGCGTCAGTTCCGCCCCAACCCGACTGTTGACATCGAACATGTCGCAGCAGTCGAGCAACACCTAGGGGACTATTTCGCAACGCCGATAGCTCCCGATGAGCACCCGATCTTCTTCTCGCCAGGCGCAGTCAGACGCGCCATCCTAAGAACGAAGCCTAGGAAGGCCCCCGGTGCTGACGGTATCACCAACACAGCGCTGCGCTACTTGCCGCACCATATGGTTGCGGCGCTGACGCGCCTGTATACGGCGATACTGCGCACGGGGGCCTTTCCCGCTTCGTGGAAGGAAGGGCGCGTCATAATGCTGCCCAAGGCGGGGAAGAACATCCTGAAGCCGGAGAGCTATCGGCCGATCACGCTGCTGCCGACAGTCTCCAAGGTGTTCGAAGCACTCCTGCTGCGACATCTCCAGCCCCACATAGCGCCGCGTCCAGAGCAGTTTGGGTTCCGGGCGGAGCATAGCACGACGCTCCAGCTGTCGAGGGTACTGCACCACCTCACAGCCGCGTTGAACAAGAAGGAGTACTCGGTGGCGGTATTCCTCGACATGGAGAAGGCCTTCGACCGTGTATGGCACGAGGGCCTAATTTACTAACTGGCCATGCAGATAGCATGGCATCAAGCAGATAGCGCCATGGCATACGCGCCCCCCTGACGCGAGACCCCTGCCCCGCGACCTGGTAGCGGACGACTGACCCCATCGCACCGGACTGGACGCCACGAGTAAGCTGCATCCAGGTTACACGCGGCTTACTCGTTTCAATAGTACTCTACAAATAACATACATCTATTGCGTGGCGTGTGCTAAGTTAATATAGGCGCGTCACGCAATTAACACAGACATTCATCACTAAACAGACATCTAACTCACACACATACGCGTAGCGCGGGCTAAGCGATATGTGTAGACACTGGGTGGTGTTACGCAATAACAATGCCGCTCACACACACACGACAGTTCCTTAGTCCGGACCGTAATCGGCTCGATCTGAAAGCGGGACGGGCGGGAACTATACACCTATACTGTAGGAGCGTCGAGTCGGCACCTACGTCGCTGGTCGCCTTCACTGGGCCTCCCCCGGGTAACCGGGGGTCTCACCTGGCGGGGGTTGACCGCCGTGGTGTCGTGAAGAAAGCGGCGCTAACAGTATTAGCGTTAGGGTTGCAAATCCTGAACGCGGGGGATGTCCCAACCTTCGACACTGTGAGAGGTGGGGTGAGATACAGCAGCCATGTGGACGTGACGGCCTGTTCGGCGGACATGCTCGACCTGGTAGACGGCTGGCGGATTGAAGAGGACCTCACGAGTTCTGACCACAACGGCATAGCCTTCAGCATACACTTAAAAAAGTCTAAAGGTATGGCAATTGAACGAACCACTAGGGTATATAATACCAAAAAAGCTAACTGGAGGCAGTTTCATGAGAAACTGTCTCAAGTTATGCTGGATAGAAATTTAACCCTAGTGGATTTGTCAAACCTACACAACGTAGAGCAGTTAGAATCACACATACACACATACACACAGGCCATAACCGACACTTGCAGAGACACAATACCACATAAACATAACACAGAAACACTTACCATGCCGTGGTGGTCCGAAGAACTCGCGGAGATGAAGAGGCTGGTCGCCACCAAGAAAGTAAGAGTCAGAAACGCAGCGCCGGTCCGAAGAGCGATGGTGGTCACCCTGTACCTGAAAGCAAAGGAAGAGTATGAGGCAGCGGTGGTGAAAGCCCAAGCGGAGAGCTGGAAGGAGTTTTGCGGGAAACAGGACAGAGAGGGGGTCTGGGAGGGGATATATAGGGTGATGGGAAGGATTGCGAAGAGAGAGGAAGATCTGCCGCTGCAGGTCGGAGGGAAGATGCTGGATGCGAAGGGCTCAGTGAGGCTGTTGGCCGAGACGTTTTATCCCGAGGACCGAGAGGAAGAAGACAACATGGATCACCGCCAAACCCGACAACTGGCAGAGACGGTAAACGCGTGGAGTCATGATGAACGAAATGACCCACCGTTTACGCAAAGCGAGCTTAACATGTCCATGATGTCATTCAACCCAAAAAAGGCCCCGGGAGCCGACGGCTTCACGGCCGACATTTGCTCTCAGGCCATAAATTGTGACCCTCAGTACTTCCTGGCACTTTTGAACAAATGCCTGGCGCACCACCACTTCCCGAAGATCTGGAAGGAAGCTACGGTGGTTGTGCTCAGAAAGCCGGGCAAAGACACGTACACCGTACCAAAGTCGTACAGGCCGATTGGGCTTTTGCCTGTCCTAGGGAAAGTGTACGAAAAGATGCTGGTTGCTCGCCTCAAATTTTACTTGCTACCCAGGATTAGTACTCGCCAATACGGTTTTATGCCCCAAAAAAGCACTGAAGACTCCCTCTTTACTCTCGTGCAGTACATCCGCGCACAGCTGGCACAGAAGAAAATTGTTACACTTGTGTCGCTGGATATCGAGGGAGCTTTCGACAGTGCATGGTGGCCGGTTATTAAAGTACGATTGGCTGAGGAAAATTGTCCTGTAAATTTGAGACGAGTAGTCAGCAGCTACCTCAGTGACAGGGTTGTCACCGTGAGGTACGCCGGGGAGGAGAGCAGGAGACAGACCAGCAAAGGGTGCGTCCAGGGATCCATAGGGGGGCCCATATTCTGGAATTTGCTGCTGGACCCGCTCCTGAAACAGCTGGAGAGTAGGGGCAACTACTGCCAGGCATTTGCCGATGACGTGGTGTTGGTGTTTGACGGAAATACAGCGTTAGAAATCGAGGGACAAGCCAATGCCGCTCTCGAACATGTTCGTGCGTGGGGTGTCAGAAACCGGCTGAAATTTGCGCCGCACAATACCTGTGCGATGGTGCTAACGCGGAGGCTCAAATATGACACGCCACGCTTGAGCATGGGGGGGATCGATATTGGAATGTCCCAAGATGTCAAAATATTAGGGCTAGTCATAGACGCCAAACTAACATTTAACAAACACATAGCTATCGTCTGTAAGAAGGCGATAGCTATGTATAAGCAGCTGGCCAGGGCAGCCCGGGTCAGTTGGGGCTTGCACCCGGAAGTTATAAGGGCCATTTACACCGCAGCAGTGGAGCCGACTGTGCTGTACGCCGCAAGCGCTTGGGCACCAGCTGCTAACAAGCTAGGCGTAATAAAGCAGCTCAACGCCATCCAAAGGGGATTTGCCCAGAAGCTTTGCAGAGCCTACCGCACAGTCTCCCTAAACTCGGCACTGGTTCTGGCTGGGATACTCCCGCTCGACCTCCGTATCCGGGAAGCGGCTGCACTGTACGGAGCCAAGAGGGGGGTGCCCCAGCCAGTACTCGGAGACAGGGAGGTTGAACGGATGGTCCCAGCGGTGGAAGCCCCGCACCCCGCGGAACAAATAAGTCTGGAGTTTGGAAGCCTGGTAGACGAAGAACAATATTACAACCACAGCGATTTCGATGTGCGCATCTTCACCGACGGCAGCAAGATTGAGGGCAGGGTTGGGGCGGCTCTATCTCTGTGGAATAGTGCCGCCGAAACTAAGGCCCTCAAGCTTGCCTTGCCGTCCTACTGTACCGTCTATCAGGCTGAACTTCTGGCCCTACAAAGAGCGGCAGGGGAGGCGCTCAAGCGCAGTGAAACCACATTCGGCATCTTCAGCGACTCTATGGCGGCTCTTCAGTCGGTGATCAACATAAGTTCCACCCACCCCTTGGCCGTGGAAACCAGAGACACCATACGACGCTATAAGCTCCAGAACAAGAGTGTCTCCTTGTTCTGGATCAAGGCTCACGCAGGGTTTGAGGGAAACGAGAGAGCCGACCAGCTTGCGAAAGAAGCCGCCCCGGGGTCGAAGAAGAAGCCGGATTACGATCTGTGTCCCGTATCATTCGTCAAGCGAAGAATCCGGTCGGAAACGCTTGACGAATGGAACGGGAGATATAAGTCGGGTGACACGGGTTCGGGCACGAAACATTTCTTCCCTGACGCAGTGTTGGCATACAGTGTGGTGCGCAAGATGGCTCCCACGAGCATAACTACGCAAATTCTGACAGGGCATGGTGGGTTCTCTGCATACCTGACACGCTTCAAGTGTAAAGAGAATCCATCGTGCGCCTGTGAGCCTGGTGTGGAGGAGACGGTCTTGCACGTATTGCTGGAGTGCCCGATCTTCACTAAAATGCGTTATGAGACAGAGCAGACACTCGCCGTCGCATTGGTTGCCCATAATTTACCTATTCTAATAAAGGGAAATAAAAGAGAAGAGTTTATGAAATATTGTAATAAAATAGCATGCTTAGTAATCAATAGGAATAAAATAGCTTAAGAAAATATGATACTAAATATATAATGAGTATATAGTTTATGTATCATAATCATTAAAAAAAAAAAAAAAAAAATTAGAGAAATGTAATAAATTAAGTTTAAATATAATATAATTATTATAAAATAGATAGCTAGAAAAACGGTAATTATAGTTATTGTTATGTGGTCGTTAGTTGTCTAGCAAAAGTAATCGATCTCTCCCTGCTTTTGTTGTCAAATTTTTGTATATATACCTTTTTTTACCATGTTTTACCAAGGGCTCTGATCACGTCAGAGGGACACTGGGCAGGGCAGGAGTGTGGTTTTAGCCGGTAGGAGTCCGGCACTGCCCAGACTGACTCACAAGTGAGGCAGTCTGGGCGTCCATGAGGATTTCCCACTCCTGCCAAAACAAAAAAAAAAAAAAAAAAAACAGTATTAGCGTCGTGATGCGCCTACAGTAACACAATAGCAACCACTCACATGGGCGCGTTATTAGTTAACGCGCCCAATGATCTAGGCGTCATTGTGAAAATGACATACGAGTACACAACGAGGGGCCCGCATTTACAGGCCAACGTACCGACTCCGCGGCCGAGGTGTGACGCCCCGGTTCCGCTAGCCGCGCCCCCTTACGGGGACGCAGCGACATCCCACTGAACGTTAGTTCAGTTCTATTTGAGCTACCGAGGTGATAACTTGGACAGCGATATCCTACCGAACTGCTCGAGCTGTCAACATGCTTTGTGACTTTGTGTGCATCTTGAGTGGTTACTAACTATAGTTTGTTATTAAGTTTATTGAACGAAAAGTAAACAAAAATGATGTCTGGTGGAAAGAAACGAAAAGTAGATACAGAGGGTCGCCAGTTTAAAAAAAAATGGACTGAAGAATTATTTTTATCTTGCACAATGGTAAGTCTATTTGTTTGCTGTGTAATGAATCCATTTCAGTAATGAAAGAATTCAATATAAAGAGGTATTACTCAACTAAGCATGCTACGCTGCACTGACTGACAGGACAATAAATTAAGAACAGACAAAATCCAGAAGCTTACCGCAAATTTGGAAAAACATCAACAAATGTTTTATAAACAAAGAACACAACTTGGTAATGGTTGTGAAAGCTAGTTTTATAGTTAGCTCAAAATTGGCAAAGGCATTAAAACCATTTGCCGAAGGAGAATTTATCAAGGAGTGTATGTTAGAAGTTTGCAGTATTTTGTGTCCCGAAAAGAAAAATGAATTTGAAAAAATTAGTTTGTCAAGACGAACTATTGTTCGACGTATAGAAATGATGGCTAATGATATAAAAACAATATTTATTGACTGACCGTATGGCTGGTTTTGAATCATTTTCCATAGCATTAGACGAGAGCACCGATTTGTCTGACACAGCTCAACTGGCTATATTTATTCGAGGTGTTGATAAGGAGTTCACTGTCACTGAGGAATTGCTTGCTTTACAGCCGCTTAAAGGAACCACTACAGGAGAGGATATTTTTATTGAAGTTCAAAAGGTATTCACAAGTTTTGGCTTGCCATGGTCAAAATTAATTGGAGTATGCACTGATGGTGCACCTTCTATGGTCGGCTTACGTAAAGGTTTCATCGGAATTTTGAATGAAAAAGCAACAGAATTAAATGTGCAAAAAGATGATTTGATAGTCCTTCATTGCATTATCCACCAACAGAACTCGTGTTCTAAGTCCATTCGACTCCAGAATGTTATGAATGTGGTAGTAAAAACCATCGACTTTATTCGATCCCGAGGTCTTAACCATTGTCAGTTCAAGGCGTTTTTGGATGAAATATCAGCTGAATATAACGACGTAACATATTATTGTGAAGTCAGATGGCTGACCAAAGGAAAAATGTTGAAACGGTTTTACGAGCTTAGAAATGAGATAGCAGACTTTATGAAAATAATAGATAAACTACTATCTGAATTAAGTGACCCAAAATGGATATGTGACTTAGCATTTCTGGTTGATCTTACAGGCTATTTGAATGATTTAAATTTGAAACTTCAAAAACAAGGACAGTTAGTAAATGATTTGTACAGCCATTTGAAAGCGTTTCAGATCAAACTACGCTTGTGGGAGTCACAGATGCTGTCTGGTAATAGTTACCATTTCAACACGCTCTCTGCGTATGAAAATATTGCTTATGCTCAATATGCTGAAGAACTCAAGTTACTGTCGGAACAATTTTCGAACAGATTTAGCGACTTCAAAAACATGGAAGACTGTTTCAGTTTATTTGCTACTCCTACAAAATGTAATGTACAAAATGCTCCAATACACTTACAAATGGAGTTGATCGAGATTCAAGAAAACTTACTCCTAAAATCCAAATTTGAAGACGTAGAGTTGTGCGATTTCTACAAAAAATACCTAGAAGAAGACAATTTTCCACAGCTTAGAAAGCGTTGCGCAAGCGTTTGGCAGTATTTATAAATGCGAACAGTTCTTTTCATTGATGAAAGTTAATAAATCAACACATCGTACAAGACTGACTGACGATAATTTGGAAAATTCTTTACGTCTTTGTATCAGTCGAATTAATCCAAATATCGATGGATTAGTTTCCCAAATTCAAGCTCAAGTGTCTCATTGATTTCGGCGTATTTAACTTTCGTAGTTTGTAACAATTGCAAATTTAACGATTTAATTATAATGTACCATTTTTTTTAAAATTCATTTTGTTATTTTAATAAATTGTACTATAATAACATTGTCGTATTATTTCATGTCTAACATCTATCGCAAAAAATATGATCACTACTTTAAAATGCATTAAGTACTTACCTACTTTTAAACGCGGCCCGCGAACGTATTTGCACGCAGTTTGGCCCCTGAACATGTCAAAGGTTGCCCATACCTGCTCTAGTGCATAACATAAACTTTTTCTAAGACTAAGATAATCAGGCCCAACATTCACATGTACAATAAAACGTCGCAGATTCAAGGCGTTGTTTTATTTAATTTGCTTTCATTTATATCACTACAGTGTTTTCTATCGTTAATTTAATACAACCAGATAATATAGTTGTCATTTATTATTTAAAAACGAGAAAAAACGTTTTTATAACTTGGCATTATGAAGTACCCAAGTCAAACGACACATGTTGAAAATTAAAAAAAAACTTTTATAAGTTTCGTGGCGGATGAGCTATTCTTTTCTTAAATTTTGCAACATTTCTAACAGTGAAATGTGAATAAACAAAAACAAAAGAATATTCATGTGACGAAGAAATAACACTCTCACCTCTCGCTAATGGAACAGAATGCGAAAAACGTGGTTGAAGAAATATTAATTTCATTCGTCAAACGAACATTTCGAGATCAAATAAACGAGTAAATACTTTATGCTTATTTCATTTTCTTGCAATCGATGTGAAAAGCAGAGTGTGAGAGACTCGGGCATAAACGAGCCATTTTACCCCTCGACTTAAAATGGCTTATTTTATGCACTTTTTTTTTTTTTGAGGGTGGGAAATCATCAAATAACTTCTCCCGCTCTGGGCGGAGCGGGAGGATGTGTCAGAGTCTTACTGACTAAAACCCACCAGTATTCTTTCCTGTTGCCTGTGTTGCGGGGGCCTCGGTGACCCATAAGTACCTTCCCGCGACCCCGGCAGGCATCGGCCCTAGTGGACCTCTACCTTTGTGCAGACGACATCTCTTTGAGGCGCGCGTGGAATACAACGCGCCGTCGACCCGGGCCTGGTCCTTACCGGACCGTGAGCTACCAATTACTCACCGTCCGCAAGTCCGCGCCTACGGTGGCCGGAAATCCGCCCGGGATTCCCGATGCCCTGGGCGTCTCCTGCGGCGGCTAGGGGTGAGAGAGCGCGAAACTTGCCTTTCCCTCAACCGTCTCGCCTCCTCCTTCGCGAGCATTACTGCTTCGCAGAAGGAGGTGACGGCTGGCCATGCCCTCTCGCTCCGTACCATGGCCTGAACCAGGGCCGGACGCGAGAGGTATCTGCTGCCGATCTCCTCCACGAGGACACGGTGGTGCTCTGCCCAAGCCGGGCAGACCTCCACCTTATGCTCCACCGTGTCCTCCGGGCGATCCACACAGTGGTGACACCCGGACGTTTCCTCCTGCTTTATCCGACACAGGAACCTCCCGAAACTGCCGTGTCCGGTGAGGACCTGCGTCAGGCGGAAGGTGAGGACGCCGTGGATCCTCTCTAGCCACTCCTCAAAGAGGGGACTTATCGCCGCAATCGTGGCGTGCCCAGCACTGGGTTGCGACAACCGTACTTTCCATGACGCCATGAGATCCCGCTGGAGCTCCGTCCGCTGTGCCGCGATTTCTCGAGGCAGCGGACTTACGCCCTGGCGTTTCGCCTCCTCGCGCCACTCCCATACGTGCGCGAGAACTTTTGCCTCCAGATCCCATGGCGGCAATCCGGCAAGGAGGCTCGGAGACCGTGCGGTAGCCCGGGACCATCCGGATGGCCATTGGGCCGCGCTCAACCGGCGGGCTGACCACAGCGCCAGAGAGCGCGCCCATACAGGAGCCCCGTAGAGGGCCATGGACCACATGACCCCGCGCAGAGCCTCCGGCAGGAGGCATTTGGACCCCCTAGATTGGGCAGGAGCCGCTTCAATGCAGCGCCCGCCCGCTCCAGTTTGGGAGCCAAACGTCGGAAATGCTCCACGAAGTTCCACCGGCTGTCGAGGACGAGTCCCACGTACGTCATCGTCGACTCGACGCCGATGGAAACCTTCTCCTACCGTCATTTTGGACCCAAATGGTGGCGCGTTCCGAGGACCATGAAAACACATGGCCTCGGACTTGTGCAAGGCCACCTCGAGTCTCAATTGCCGGATCCTTTCGATGATTGTCGCATCCCCGCGTGCCGCTACTTCAGCCGCCGCCTGGTGCGACCTCCCCTGCGCCAGGACCAACGTGTCGTCAGCGTAGCACACTACGCTGACGCCGCTAGGGAGGTCGGCGCGCAGCACCCAGTCGTATCCGATGTCTCACAGATGCGGCCCCAGGACCGATCCCTGTGGGACACCGCACGACATCTCTTGCTGATTCCACACTCCCTGGTGACCGGGGTAGATGACGGCCCTGTCCGTCAAATAGGCCTCGACCACACGACAGAGGTAGGTCAGCATCCGATGGTACCGGAGTGCCTCCCTGATGCAACTCCAGGGCATGGTATTGAAGGCATTGGCGATGGGCAACAGCATTCCCCGTCGTCAGGGCTCGCACGCGCATGATGGCGTCCACCGTAGAGCGCCCTCTGCGGAAACCAAACTGGCTCTCCGCCAAATCCCCCCACTCGCACCGAGGCGGTCTGCAATGACTCTTTCAAAGAGCTTGCCCACCTCGTCAAGCAGCACGATGGGCCGATAAGCGGACGGAGAGTCCGCAGGGCGCCCTGCCTTCTTTATGAGGACCAGTTTCCCCGTCTTCCAACGAAGCGGGAACTGACCCCTCTCCAAGCATGCGCTTAGGAGCCCCCTAAGTTGAGGCTCGAGAGCCTCCAAGGCCCGGACCCAGGTCTTCCTACCCGGGAAGACCGAAGCCGTCGGGGAAGCCGTCGGGTCCTGGGGCGGTATTTTTGGCATTAAGCCTGCGTGCCGCCGGTCTCATTTCTCCCTCGGTCACCTCCGGAGCATCGTCGTCGTCGGCAGTGTGGTCCGCATCGGGCACCGCAGTAGGCGGAGCCATAGGCGGTGCCATAGGCGCCATTTGGAGTGTTCCCCTCGCGAAGGGAACAGAGCGCTCACCACGTGCTCCACAAGCTGGGGCCGAAGACTCTGCATCAGCGGGGGAGCCCATGGGCGGAGTTTATCCCGCAATACCTTGTACGGGCGTCCCCACGGGTCCCTGTCTAGAGTCCCCAGCGACCCCTCGCGGACCAAAACCCTGGCCCGCAATATCTCCGCTTGGAGGGCGGTCTTCGCCGCTCTGTACCCCTCGTACAGCTCCGCCTGAATGGTTTCCTTATCCGGGGGTTTGATACGGAGCCTGCGGTGCCTGGTATACCGGCGTCGCGCAGCCACGCACGCAGTGCGCAGAGCCGTCAGCTCCTGCGACCACCAGTACACCTGGCGCGAGGCACGTCCAGGCTGGACCCGGGGCATTACCACGTCACATATGTCGGACACGGCCTCCCGGAACCAATCCGCCTCGTCGTTGATGTCGGCAGGCCTGTCCGGTGATGACACCCAGGCCTGCACGATCGGGACCGAGGCTTCCAGGAGGAGCTCTCGGTCCAGCTGCTTCAGCGCCCACCACGGACCACTCGGGGCCCGTCGGACCGGCGCGTCCGAGGTCTGGGCGGAAACTTCGAACCAGATATACCGGTGATCGGAATAGGTCTCCACCCCCTCCATGACGCGCCAGTCAACTACACGCGGCGACAGAGCGGGGCTGGCGAACGAGATGTCCACCACTGATTCACCCCGCATCCGCACACACGTGGGGACAGAACCCCGGTTTAGGACGACCAAGCCTGTCTCCAGAGCCCAGTCCTCCACCATCCTGCCCCGTGTGTCCGATAACCGGGAACCCCAAGCCAAATTCTTGGCATTGAAGTCCCCGAGGACGACCACGGGGAGGGAACCAAACCCGACGACGTCGTCTCTCAACTCTGCAAGGGAGTTGTGGAACTCGGCAAGAGTCCGGTTCGGAGAGAAGTCGGCAAGAGTGCTGCTACGCAGCCCCGTCCTCTCTTGACGGCCTCGAGGGACGGGGTACCGGCGGCGGCCGACAAAATTAGGGTCACTGAGCCGCTCAGGTCCTCCACCCAGTCATCCCTGGGCGGGACAAAGTACGGCTCAGTGACCACGGCGATGTTAATCGACCACTGCGCCATGCTCTGGAGCAACAGATCCTGAGCGGTGGCGCAGTGGTTGATGTTCGCCTGAAGGAGGCGTAAAGGGGCCATTATTGGCACTCCATGTCAGCCCCCTCTTGAGCCTCCTTCCCAGCCCCCTGAGAGGGGCCTGCCGCAGCGGCTATGGTGGCGACGGTGATGACGGCGGTAGTGGAGGCGGCAGCGGCGGTGGTAGTGGTGGCAGCTGCGGCGATGACGGTGGTGGCGGAGGGCTTGCCTCTGGCCCTGGCTTTGGCGGGTGGGGCGCAGGCCTTGCCCCCCATCCGGTGCTCGGCCAGCTTGCCAGCCGCCGCACATACGGCACAGTGCGGCGTGGCATTGTACGAGCCAGCCTTGTGCCCGGGCAGACCACAGCGGTAGCAAAGACCGCTGCGGTCCACCTCCGAGGTGCAATTCGCTTACACGTGGTTGCTCACCTGGCAGCGGAAGCACTTCAGAGGTCTGGGTTCCAGCAGTTTCACCTGCGCGGAAACCCAGCCCACCAATAGCCGTTGGCCCACCCCGGTAATTTTTTTGGCCGCCGACATGGGGCAGCTCACCATAACGGTTTGCAGCCTCGTGGAGTCAGGACGGATGGTGCCTGCCTTCACCTGCTCGGCAGAGCACCCTCCGGTCCTAAACACTGCGGCGACCACCTTCTCTTCGGAGAGATTTAGGAGGCACGGACGGCCGTCTCGCCACCTGGGCCGATGCCCTCGCCGCCATGGTCGGAACCCTCACCGTCGGGGCTGTAGCTCTCGCTGCTGGTGCTTGGGCCTTCGCCGCCTGCACAGTCGCCGCACCCTTTGGCTGCCCCGACGAGCCCCGTTTGGCCGTGGCACCTGCAGCGGCTGCAAACGAGGCCGGTTTCCGCTAGCCAGAGGGCGGCTGGCTCGCCGCCAACGGGGGGCGCAGGACGATGGCCTCCAGGGCGGAGAAACGACTCAGCAGGGAAGCTATTTTCTGCCGCACCAGGGTCAGAACCCGGTCCTCTACAGGCACGGGGCGTTCCTGTCCCTGCTGCTGCCCCCCTTGCGGCTCCATCCGGGGGCCGGTTCCTCGGAGCCCAGCCAGGTCCACCCGGAGCTTCTCGTTCTCCTTTCGGAGAAGCTCCATGGCGGCTGTCAAGCGGGCGATCTCCAGCCGCATCTCAGACAAACTGTCCTGAGGAGGCCCGACGTGAAGGGCCTCCGCTGCCGCCAAAATAGAGGCCGTGGCTGCGGCAATGGCCTGATCCTTAGAGGACCTGAGCCTCTTCACGGATACCGCCTTCATCGCCACGACCTCCGCAAACCTGTCCGCACGCTCTAAATTGCCGCCAGCGGCATCCGGTTCACCACCTGAGGTTTCAGGTGGTGAACCACAGAATCACCAACTCTCAGAACCACCACCTGAGGTTTCAGGTGGTGGTTCTGAGAGGTGGCGCCTCTCGGCTCGCTGGACTGGCTTGGCTGGGCTGGCTCTGCTAGGCTCGCCAACCTTCCTGGTGGTGGACCCTCTATCCACGACTTTCCCTCCTCGGGCCCCTCCCCGCCGGCTGGAGTGGATCTTTTGCCGCTCTTTCTGGCTCAAGACCCACTCGACAGAGGACGACCCCGAGTTGGGGCGCTTGCGAGTCCTAATGGACTCACGGTTCCTACCAACCACCTCCTTTTGCAACGAGCTCTGACCTGAGCCCTTTGCGCTAGATGCAGCGTCGGACTCCGACCCTGCATCACTCTCCTCCACTTGACTTTTTGTCTTTTCGTTATTGTTTTTGCTTAAATTATCCATACTTAATCCCACGAGTATGGGGGATATAAAAAGTACACCTAGATTCACCCCCTGTCCCTAGGTAAGTGTACATTTATAACCCAACCAGGGGGTCCACTGGTACCCTGGCTGGGGGTGCGCTAACGACTGATGCGCCACCTACAACTACGAAGTTGCAGATGACACTACTCCTCAGCCATTCATATCCTCGCCGGGCACCAAAACTTGATATTAGAGGAATTGTTTATAGAGGTTATCTTCCTCGCGATCCGGGCGACCAAGCCAAGATCCTCGTCCCGTTCCAAGCCACAAAACATGACTGTGGTCTTTTTACGGATTACGATTTCGACGGTTGCAGGCAGAAGAATCGATTCTCCCGCTGCTAGATCGCTGGCAGGGTAAGTGCACAGCAAGCACCGCCACTCTTCGCCCACTCGACCTGCCCTCTGTAAGCAGAGAGGGGAGTGGACGACTGACGATCGAGCATTAAGCTCCCCGCCACGCAGAAATTCGCCACGGTCAATACCCTCTCCGAAACATGGAGAGACTATTGGCCGTGCTCAGGATGCACCGGCCCGACGACTACTCTTTCCCCCGAACGTATTCGCAGAGGAACCAGCAGCAATCAGGCACACGAGGAGGTTTTCTGCACGCACCCCATTATTTTATGCACTGGCTGTTTAATCTGCTATTTTGGCACTTAGAGGGTACTCGTTTTTCTTTTCAACTTGTTTCCATCTTTTCAGTTCGTTTTTTTTTTTGCTGTCGGGTTTTTTTTTTAAGTAATTTGTTTAATTTTAAGCATTTTAGTGTTACTAACGCACTAATTGTTAGTTTTAAATAAGTTCTACGGTAAAGTAAGGTTAGCTTGATCTTGATTAAAGTTAGTTTGATCACGTCTCTCATGAACGATTATTGTGTTTTCCAGATATGGAATCAGAGGAACGGCATATAACTGGCTGGAATCTTATTTGTTCGCCAGAGTACAATGAGTGGAAGTAATGAATTATAATGACCAAACTAAAACATTAGAATCATTCCAGTCTTCGTTTATGTTTAATAGATAATGCGTGCCGCT
Source organism: Atethmia centrago (assembly GCA_905333075.3). Classification (NCBI taxonomy): domain Eukaryota; kingdom Metazoa; phylum Arthropoda; class Insecta; order Lepidoptera; family Noctuidae; genus Atethmia; species Atethmia centrago. The sequence goes on along the minus strand of HG995367.1, from coordinate 5,281,923 downwards.
AGTTTATCTAGAGCTCTGTCAGTTCGTTAGGTAATGCTTTTGGCAGATCATTTTTAGCAGATCATACAGATTCCCTTTTTTTTTTTTTTTTGGATGGGAAATCATCAAATGACTTCTCCCGCTCTGGGTGGAGCGGGAGGATGTGTCAGACTCTTACTGACTAAAACCCACCCGTATTCCTTCCGTTGCCTGTGTTGCGGGGGGCCTCGGTGATCCATTAGTACCATCCCGCGACCCCGGCAGGCATCGGCCCTAGTGAACCCCTATATGTACAGATTTCCTACTACTGAATTATATGCGGACTGTAAATTACTTACTGTAAGACAGCTTTGTCCTTCGAGCCACTCTCAGAAAACATAACCAAATTCCTCCATCAGAGTAGGATCTGATGGAGAAGTTGCAAAGCAAATAATTTATGCCTGACAGTAGAAACCCGCATTTGCTAGGCACCAGTTTCACGTTCTAAGTCCACGAACTTAAGAATAAAGTAAAAAATTGGTTACAGGATCAAGACTACGCTCAATCGGAAGAACTGCTACAACAGTAGATGTATAAATAATTATATGAATCTGTTCTATTGTTTTTTGCAGTTATGCACTTTATTTTGAACATATCAGCAGCATATATACTACACAATCTCAAACACTTCAACAGACCCTCACGCAAACGCTAAACACTACTACACACACTTCTACATACAGACCCTACATACATACCCGCATTGTAACATAAACATCCTCACTCCAACAATACACCAAAAAATTCGTTTTCAATATCCCTTAATATTCTTTCGCTGTTAATTTTAATATACATACTCTGTACCCTGCAATGTCAAGGACTATTTTTGTAATGTTAGAACACAACATAAAAGGTTTCTAGTATCACAGTCACAGCAGAACACTGACCCCTTAGTCACAGGATCACCTAGTTTAGGAGTCAGGATTTACCTTACCCTTATGACCTTTAGTTAACCAAGTTATGTGTCCTACTCTTAAGCAATGTCAAAGGTTATTGTATCAATAAAGATTATTTTTATTATTTTTATGTGCTTACATATTTTGGGACCATGGTGTCCCGTCATTTGGAAGGCATACGAAGGGCCGAAGCCAACTCGCAGAGGCCCCTTGGACAATTGTAATGGAATGAGGCACCAATCGACGATTATCCCTGTTTGCTCTATGCAAGTGCACCCATGGACAACCCCAGGTTGATGCAGGACTATTGCAGAATATGGGAACAAAACATATTGGGCTATGGGTTTGAATAGCTATAGTGGATAGGTTTTCTAAGACTATGGAAAGGATCTAAAAATAAAAACATTTATTTTAGGTCCTTGACCCATATTAAATACAAAAGCTCACAATTATGTATTTCAATTTTACAAGTGTCACTTGTGCAATTAAATAAGTAATAAAATGTTGAGTGATTCATAAATAAATAAAGTTAATTATATGACGTAACAATATGAGTAGCAGATAAATGTCAAATCAAATCAATTAATGTCAAAAGCACACAGCAAAATAAAAATAAAAAAATAATTAAATAGAACAATGAATTAAATTAAGTAAATAAAGTTATGTCAGAAGAAAAAAACAACTAAAATTATAATTGGATATTATAATTTTAGTTGTTAATACTACATCATTACACAATTGCATAAAATGACAATTCAAGCACAAGAAATATGCCTGCTACAACAATGGCCAACGTAGGGGCAATCCAGTCACTGAGCAATTATCTACAGGACAGTGTTGGAGCTAGCCCGCACCCTGCACACCGCGCACCGCTTGTGCATGGTGGCGTGGAAACAGTCGGTGCGTGCTTCCGCAAACATCCTCGAGGCACTGCAGAAGCGGGGAAGCCCCAACACTGCCCTGAACGCGATATGGCCCCTGCCTGACCAATGTTTTATATAAAAAACACCATATATTTTTTTAAATATTATTATTATTAATAACACATTCACATGCCATCAAGAAATATCTCTCAGGCATGCCAGTTTCCTCACGATGTTTTCCTTTACCGTTTTTTAAGCAAGTGATAATTATACAGTACGCACATGAATCTGAAAAGTCAGAGGTGCGTGCCTTGGGTTAGTCACAGGCTCATGGGCGGCATACAAACTATTACACCAGGTTAGTCACTAACCACACAAAAAATAAGCCCATAATAACCATTGGGTTGATTTTTCGTTAAATATTGTGACAGTTCTCATTACAATAACTTTACTTTTATCATAAGTATTATTAATAGATGTCATGCAGCATTATTTACCAACTGTTAACTTTTTTTTTTTTTTTTTTTTTTTTTTTTTTTTTTTTTTTTTTTTTTTTTTTTTTTTTTTTTTTTTTTTTTTTGTGACAGTTCTCATTACAATAACTTTACTTTTATCATAAGTATTATTAATAGATGTCATGCAGCATTATTTACCAACTGTTAACTGTTCTTGGCTTGACTGTTCTTCTTAGGTTCTTGGCATCAAAAGAGGTTCAAAAGATCTATTCGTTTCTATAATTGGAACATACTCATAATCACCTTGTTTCCGTGTATGTTCACCCCCTAGAGCACAAATAAACGAGCGGTGAGCTAACAATAAATAATAAATTCCATTTCCTACTTACAATCACATTACCCTGCCAACGATATTGGATGCAGAAAATATTCCAATTTGGGAGCAGAACCATGGAAAATAGTATTAAAGGCTCGTGCAGAATAGCGCGATATCGCAGGCGTAACATACAGCAATATGCCTGTCGCGCCCGTGACATCGACACAGTCTGTACGAGTTAGATATTGGTGGAAATGTGCAAACAACAACGTACTTATTTGTTGTTTTAAATTAGTTACAAACTACAATGATATTTTAGAACGGCTTTCAAATTATTAACCTGCCACTGGAAATTGATTGGATTTCGACTACAACGCAGGCACGAAGTCAAAATCTTTATTGGTAACACTTTAAAACTAAGTTACCCCGGATCTCTCTCTCAATCACCAAGGAGTATTCGACTGTGCAAACATTCATTTTTTTAGCTAGCTTATACCTTATAAAACTAATGAATATTGTTTACATAAATATTATATCTGTTATTGATGTGGATCGAGGTAAAACAAGGCGTAATGAGCAAACTATTTATTTTTAAAAACTGTAGGGTTGGACAACAAAACTTTAGTTTAGGAAGCGCGCGCAGTCTCTCAAGTTAGGAATGGCACTGCGTCATCGCAACATAAAATGGTGGTTCGGGCCTCCCCCTCGAATCCTCTCAGACCCCGCGCGCTCCCTTTACATTGTTTGTATGAATTTGCTGACTGCATCGCTAACATGCCCCACCCCAGTGCTGCTTCAGCAGCACTCACTATCAACTGATATTCGAGCGACGCGCGTGACCGATCTAGTCAACATTCCTGATTTAGTCTTTATTCGAATCATTCTGACTCGGTCGTCTCTTCCAGGGATAACTTCCTGAATTATTCCTTTGGGCCAACAGTTGCGGGGACTTTCAGGGTCCACTATAAGTACGAAGTCACACACTTGTAAATTTCGATGTTCCTCTTGCCATTTCATGCGAGATAGCAAGCCTGGCAGTATTTCCTTGACTCATCTGCGCCAGTACATGTCAGCTAACCTTTGTGAAATTCGCCACTAAGCGTCTGAATCATCAAATTTTCCGATGTGAGGTAAGGCAGACGACGATCTCAGCAAGAAATGATTAGGGGTTAACGTTTCAAGATCATTTGGGTTCACAGACACGTGAGTCAATGGCCGGCTGTTCACGATATTCTCCACTTCTGTCAACAGAGTGCTTAAAGTTTCATCTCTGAGAGCGTGTTCTTTTAAAATTATTTTCAGGCTGGTCTTCACGCTTCTGATGAGCCGTTCCCACGCCCCACCCCAGTGGGGACTCGCGGGCGGTATGAAAGTCCATTTTGTTCCATGATTTAAGACCTCATCCTTTAGCACTTCTTCGTCTAGCTCTTTTATAGCCTTCTTCAGCTCCGTATCCGCTCCCCGAAGATTTGTTCCGTTGTCGGAGTACATATAATGTGGCCATCCCCGTCTCGCAGCCATCCTTCGCAAAGCCATGATAAAGGAGTCGGTTGTAAGGTTAGTGACTACTTCCAGGTGGATTGCTCGTACTGTCAAACACGTGAATAAGACACCGTATCTTTTCTCGCGGCGCCTTCCTACCGTGATTTCCGTGGGACCAAATAGATCTACACCGCAATAAGTGAAGGGCCGCTCACGATGGGCCATTCGAGCACCAGGTAAGACTCCCATTCTTGGTACTTCTGGTTTGGATTTTCTTATTCTGCAAGTTGAGCATTTAGATGTTACATGTTTAACGGTAGGTCTAAGTCGGGTTATCCAGTATCTTTGTTTGACTTCATTAACTACTGTTTCTTGATTTCCGTGTGGGTAGTAGTAATGATAATACTTAACAATCAATCTCGCAACGTGACTTCTTCCATCTAATATTACAGGGTTTTTAGTTTCAGGTTGAATACCAGCAGCAGCACCGATGCGGCCACCGACGTGCATGACTCCGTGTTCGTCCAGGTTCCTTACCTGACAAGGACGGAGATAAGGTGAGTATGTTACTTGTTTTTGGTACACATCTTTTGTTCTTTATTTCAGTTAGCTCCTTGCTAAACGATTCAGCTTGTGATTTTTTCAGTAATAGTATTTCAGCCTTGTTCATGGTGTTATCGAACTCACAAGTAAGCTTCTTGCATTTATTTATTAACTTGAGTACCAAAGAAGCTGATCGAAGTAAGCGAAGCCAGGAACTAAATCGAGTAGCATCAGGTACAGGTAAGTTAACCTCTTGTGAATCAATTCTTATTAAATTAATACACTCCAATGTATCTTTTCTTTCTACAGATATGACTTCATGCGGCCACTCGTCTTCTTTGCAGCGTAAGAACGCAGGCCCGTACATCCATTCATCTGACAGAACGGGGCAGATGTAGTTTTCTCTTGTAGCAATATCAGCTACGTTTAGTTTTGTAGGCACATAACGCCATTCATTCATTTGCGTTAGCTCATCAATTTCCCCTAGGCGGTTTGCTACGTATACTTTATAGTCACGAGCGACATTTCTGATCCAGTGTAGCACTGTTGTCGAATCGCTGCAAAATATTCGTTGTTCAGGCTTTATAGTATGTTCTCTAGCTATAGTGTCTGCTAGTCTAGACGCTAGGACAGCAGCTTGAAGTTCCAATCGTGGAATAGTTATCGGTTTGTTTCCTACAACCCGACATTTACTCGCAATGAATGCTAAGCGTGTGTTATTCTGGTCGTCATTCCATCTCCAGTACGCGACGGCGCAGTATGCCTTTCTAGACGCATCACAAAATATATGCAACTGTAGATGTCTATAACTCGACGGTTAAAAGGTAATAGGGCATAAGCGACATTTTAATCGAAAATTAATTATGAATGCCATCCTACTTAATCTCTTTTTTTAAGTAGGATGGCATTCATAACTCATTTTCGACCAAAATGTCGCTTATGCCCAATTACCTTTTAACCGTCGAACTATTTTGAATAACAATCTTTTGATCATTGATGTAGCAACAGCTGTGCGTCGTAGCAGTCGTAGCCGATGTCACGTCGGTTACGTTCGTAGCAATATTCATAGCACTCGTAGCCGTAGCGCTTGAGTTAGATGGTGGGGGATTTTTATTTTCCTTCTCGCTCACTCCTGTGGTTGCAGCCGGATAGTGCCTTGGCAAGCTAACATCTTGTAATGATTTCAATAAAACAATCCATTTGGTCCATTTCTCGAACATTGTTTCGGGTATATAATCATCCCAACTGATCTGTAATTTCCAAGTTTCTTGTAATATAATTTTTTCCATTTATGGTGTACGGTGCTAAAATGCCATATACGTCAAAAATGGACATTACTACACGTAACATTTCCCTCTTGGTAGGTTTTTGTGTTCCATTCACAATACTTTCGGGTATCCGCTTGAAAGATACGTCGAATCTCAAAGTATCATCGCTTGGATGCCAAATTAATCCAAGCGTACGTTCGCCTTCATACTGTTGTCCTAGTTTGAATTTGACCTTTTCGCCTAGTAAATTTTTAGGTAGGCTCGCAAGTACTTGTTTACTATTACTCGTCCAATTGCGCATTTCGAACCCGCCTTTCTGGTGAACATGACATAACGTCATGTATCAGTTGTATCGCGGTCTCTTCGTTAGGTAGGCTGTCTATATAATCATCCATATAGTTACTTTTATATATAGCAGAAGCTGCAGATGACTCATGCAGCTTTGCGTTTTTGTTTTTTACAAATTGGGCTATAAAGGGCGAGCAATTTGCGCCAAAAATTAGAGACGTCATAACGTAGGTGTTTATAGGTTCTTCTGGTTCTTCTCTATATAGAAATCGTAAGGCGTCCTGGTCTTCTGGTCGAATTTTCTCTGAGGAACATGTCTTTAATATCTCCGGATACGGCTACTCGATTTTCTCTAAATCATAACATAATGCCGAATAATAACATAAGTAGATCAGGGCCTTTTAATAAGTAATCGTTAAGTGATAACCCATTTGTTTTAGCTGCTGCGTCAAACACTAAACGCAATTTCTTTTTGTTGGGGTTATCGACCCCAAAGAGAGATAAGTACCAAGTTCTCAGCGGTGTAACATTTAAGTTGTTACATCTTTTTGCATAGTTGTTATCAAATAGATGTCGTATGCGGTCTTCGTATCTGTTCGCATATTCTTTGCTTGTTTTCAATTTGAGTTCTACTCCTTTCAGTCTACACAGAGCCGTCGGATAGGAGTCCGGCATTACACATTTTTCATCTCGCCACGGTAAGCCAACATGCCATTGACCATTTATGAGTACAGAAGTTCGTTCTAAACTTTCTTCAGTAAGTAAATCTTCCGAGTTCTGTCTTGGTTTGCCAGACACACACATGGATTCGATTGTGAACGACCTGCGTACCGCCTCCTGTATCTCTCGCAGTATACATTCTGTTTCTATGACGTCACTAGAGACAAACAATGAGGAGTGACGTACTGCAGAATCAGGTACGAGTAAGTAAACATTAGGTACCCTTCCATGCAGGCACCAGCCCAGGGGTGTACGGGTGGCACAGGGTTCATCGGGTCTACCCACCCTCATTTCCAAAGGTAAGAGAAGGTGACAATTATCTTGTCCGATTAAGACTTGTGGCTGTAATTGTGTTTCTGTGCATAAATTATGACTGACGTCACATAGGTGCGTGTAGTTTTTGCTATTTACTGTAGACAAACTTTGTGGTAGGTTTAATTCTTCAACAATTCTCGCGTCGATTGTAAACATCTTGTTATCAACACCACACAAAGTCACCTTTGCGCGCTGTGCGTTGCACACTAGTTCGGTGTCGGTCCACAATTGTTTACGTCACAGCTGGGAGCGGTGCACGTGTCCTTACGATGATGCGCTAGAGAACACTTATAACAAATACCGTAACGCTTTACGTGCAGCCATCTGTCCTTTCGTAGTGATTTTTTAAACCTTTTACACTCAGTTAATTTGTGAGTAGCAGTACGACAATAACGACACTTTTCTTCAATTTGTCCATCTTGCAATAGAACCGTTTGTATATTGTTCACTTTATCACTTTGTTTACGTTTGAAAGTGTCCGTTCTAGGTTGTAATAACGTAGCACTACAGGTCGATATTTTCACAGCTTCTTCGGTAAGGAAATCTGACAGCACATCTAGTCTAGGTTTTGGTGATTCGGCGGTGATAAACGGGTAACTATAGTCTGTCTATTTCGCGAGCAGGGTAGTAGGTAGCTTGAACAAAATAATGTTAGCTACTTCCATGCCTTGTAAATATTAAGTGCGGCAAAGGGCTCGTACAGCTGCGACGTAGTTCTTTATTTTGACGGAAAACGGTACTATTTCTCGATGGTAATCTGTTGATAGGTTGTTCATCCTTTTTATATCTAACACGATGCGAGAAAGATGACGTCAACGTTTCCGAATTGCAATTTCAAAGTGGAGATGACGTCTGCAGATGAAGCACCACTGATAAGCAGGCCGGCTACAGATTCTTGAGCAGCGCCGCACAGACACTTTCGTAGCCGCCAAAGGTTTTCTTTACCGGTGAAATTACATATTTCTGGATTCTATATAAGCTTGTTCGAAATGGAGCCACTCTTTTGGGTCGCCGCTGAAACTAGGAAGCTCTTTCGGTGTACTGAGGCGACTTATAAGCTTGGTATTTTGCTGAATAGTGGAGGCACGTCCTCGAGTTCTTTTATTGCGCTCGCAAGCTGTTGAACCGCTCCGTCTGTGTCGGCCGTGTTCGTGTGCGACTTGTGTTTCTCAGTATCAAGTTGCTGTAGTTCTTGTTGACTACGCTCCAACCACTTTTCGATATCACACGCGCCGTTATTTTGTTCCGATGTTTCTGATGGTGGACTGTATTCTTCTTCGAGTTCTGCTAGGTCCGCCGCTAATTTTCTATCAATGAGTTCCATTTCAATACGCGCCTTCGCCTGGGCTGCCTCTAGTTCCAGTTTCTTTTTCTGTGCTTGTATCGATTGTGATGATGATGGTTTCTTGGACTTGACTGACATTCGTGATGTATGCGATGAAGGCGGATGTTGTTTTCCGGTTCGTTCCGATTTCCCTACACTCGCGGCACAAGAACTTTTCACTTTAAGTTCATCATCCTTTCTTTTTACTGGTGTAGGCGATGGCATTTCCTGTGCTCCGGTTACCGATTGTAACTTTGCTTCCAACTCATCCTTCTCTCTCAGTTTGCTAGTGGTACTGCGGGTATTTACCATCTTTCTCCTCGGCGGCGGAGTGTTAAACATTCGCGATCTGGCTCGAAGACCACTGTTATTGATGTGGATCGAGGTAAAACAAGGCGTAACGAGCAAACTATTTATTTTTAAAAACTGTAGGGTTGGACAACAAAACTTTAGTTTAGGAAGCGCGCGCAGTCTCTCAAGTTAGGAATGGCACTGCGTCATCGCAACATAAAATGGCGGTTCGGGCCTCTCCCTCGAACCCTCTCAGACCCCGCGCGCTCCCTTTACATTGTTTGTATGAATTTGCTGACTGCATCGCTAACAATATCTATAATCAAAAACAATGGTTGTGTAACATAATTAATTAGCTCGTCTAAAATAACTTTAAGTGAATGAAAATGAAGAAATTAATATGAATAAAAACACTGTTCATATATACAAAATCAAATAGCTACGATAAGCAGCGTAAAAATAGAAAAGGTGGTGGAATAATAATGTATACCAGAGATGGCTACGATCACACCATTGAATCACTCTTTAATACTCTGTGAATGTATTATTGGTCAAATGACTATTCACGACTAACACGCATATCTATTATCTGTGCGAAAGCATACATTTGTTCGTAGAATAAATACACAGTATCTTATCCAATCCCTCTATTAAATCATACGATACTTATTTGCTAGGAGTATTCAATATACATAGACCTAAACACATACTACAGCTACTAGTAATTCCTTATGCACATGTGGCTTCCCTGGTACCTCATAAACGGCATAACTATGTAAATGTCTATGAACTGCTCCCAAATTACGATGTTTATTTTCTTTTCTTTTTTATATTCCTTGACATAATATTTTCATTATTTGACATTATACTACACTACAATTTTGATACCAAATTATTTATTAGTGGCTTTTGTGGACAGGATACTAATTAAGACTTGTAACAGTTGTAATGGCAAACATTTAATTCGGTTTAAATAGGTTTTTATTATTTTATTAATATTTTACATAGATTCTTTAATATTTTGTGAATGTGAGAACGCTGTAGGCTTAATAGACTAGATTTGCAGACCATTTATTTTTTGTTAAGTACCTGGTACTTCTTGACAGGCCTACACTGTCCTTCCATACCTATTAACTCTGTAATTTGAAAACATTGTAAAAGCATTGTACATTGTAAAGCCAATTATTTTTAAAAGATTAACCGTGGAGTTTCTTGCCGGCTCTTCTCCATAGGAAACGACCAATTGGAACCGTGCACCTGGCTTCTGACGTTTCATAAGTGCCCCTGTAGGTTTACGTGAAATAAAATATTTTGATTTTGATTTTGACAGCTTTCGAGAATAGTACGTCAGTAGTATGTTCAAGTCTGGTCTAACGAGCGCAATATCAAGAATTGAGATACGCGGAAATACCACTACATGTTGCTGTATAGATCACATCTTCATAAGAACGCGCTCGTTAGATCTGTGATCGACCGCACTAAACTGATCATCGCATGTTAATACTGACGTGCGTAGGACTATTCCCAACAGGTATACAGGTTGATAAAAAACCAATACAAGAAATTGATACTGATAAAATTAAATGCTTACTTAACAACTTAAAATAGAGCGAAATAGATGATAAAGAGTATCCAAACACAATTTATGACTTCATAAAAATCACATTTCGTAAATGGAATCAAAATACATCGCAAAAATGAATATAAACAGTAAATGAAAAAAACAACGCTGGATAAATAATAAAAATTGATAACATTTTTGTCACCATGTCGTGTCGTCAATCTAAGGATGGTTACAGTACAATCCACAACGTTCCACGGATAACAAAAACCAAGTAATTAGTAAAAAATTAAGCAATTAGATATATTATATTTTTAATTACTAAGACCGCTATTAGCATCAACATTCCACATTCTTAGGCTGTCATTAAGGTCTTTTATGGGTTCCGAAGTAAACAAGGAGCCCTTACAGTTTCGCCACGTCTGTCTGTCTTTCTGTCCCCGCTGAAGCTCAGAGACGCTTGGTACTTGAAAGCTGTAATTTGGCATAGGTATACATATTAATTAAGCCGACAAATTGCTAAAATAAAATCTTGAAAAACATTTTTCTTAGGGTACCTCCCGTGGCGATCGGCGGCAGAGATCTCTCGCCGGGCGGATTTCCGGCCACCGTAGGCGCGGGCTTGCGGACGGTGTGTAATGGGTAGCTCACCGTCCGGTAAGGACCAGGCCCGGGTCGACGGCGCGTTGTATTCCACGCGCGCCTCAAAGAGATGTCGTCAGCACAAAGGTAGGGGTCCACTAGGGCCCCTACGAATACGGGTGGGATTTAGTCTGTAAGAGTCTGACACACCCTCCCGCTCCGCCCAGAGCGGGAGAAGTTATTTGATGATTTCCAACCAAAAAAAAAAGGATAGATAATATTAGGTGTATTGACATAAAATATCACATATCTTTATATTTCCAATTACGAGAGAAGGGAATAAGTTGTGATGTTGTGATATTATTATCATGTAGGTTGCATTAATTATATACGTTAACTTTGAGAATAACCTAGCTATAAGTAAATAATATAACACATATAGTTGTAATAATACTTGCTACGCCCTAACAGGGTTATGCACTCTTGAGGTTTAGCTTAGTCATTGTCTGTAACTGTGTGTACATTGTGCAAATAAATAAATAAAATTCATCTGTAACGAGATGGCGTCATTGGCAAATTATCTAAAACAAAATCAATACTAGTGTCAAACAAGGAAAATACCCGGAAGTACTTAACAATGGTGTAGTGCGCCCAATAAATAAAAAACAGTTTTGCCGTCTATGGAAATTACATACCGATCATTATTCTACCAGTTATCAATAAAATAGTAGAAAAATATCTTTGTAACCAGATACAAAACTTTTATGCAAGAAAATGACACGTTTTCAAGCACACAATATGGTTTTCAACGCAATAAGTCCATCTTACAGCTGTTAACAACATTTAAGAATGAGTTAAACTAAGTTCTTAATGATACAAATCATGTAATATTACTATTTATTGACTTAAGCAAAGCGTTCGGTAAGCTTAAACACAACCGGGTGCACTCTGGAGGTGCCTCGCGCCAGGTATATTGGTGGTCGCAGGAGTTGACGGCTCTGCGCACTACATGCGTTGCTGCGCGGCACCGGTACACCAGGCACCGCAGGCTCCGTATTTGTCCTCCGGATACGGAAGCCATTCAGGCGGACCAACTTCGCCCATGGGCTTCCCCACTGACGCAGAGTCTCCGGCCCTAGCTTGTGGAGGACGTGGTAAGCACTTTGTTCCCTTCGAGAGGTGAACACACCTTCACGCCCATGGCTCCGCCTACTGTGGTGCCCGATTGGGACCACATCGCTGTTCGACAACGATGTTCTGGAGGTGACCAAGGTAGAGATGACAGTGGCGGTACGTAGGCTGAATGCCAAAAATATTGCCCCAGGACCCGATGGCTTACCTGGGAAAGCCTGGGTCCTGGCCTTGGAGGCTTTCGGGCCTCGACCAAGAGGGCTCCTAAGCGCATGCTTGGAGAGGGGCCAGCTTCTACTTCGTTGGAAGTCGGGGAAACTGGTCCTCATAAAGAAGTTGGGGCGCCCTGCAAGCTCTCCTTCCGCTTATCAGCCCATCGTGCTGCTCAACGAGATGGGCAAGCTTTTTGAAAGAGTCATTACAGACCACCTCGGAGGGCGGCTGGTGCGAGTGGGGTCGGATTTGGCGGACAGCTAGTTTGGTTTCCGTAGGAGGCGCTATACGGTTGATGCGCGTGCGGGCCCTCACGACGGGGACTGTTGTGGCCCAGGGAAGGGTTGTATTGGAGGTGTCTCTAGACATTGCCAATGCCTTCAATACCCTGTCCTGGAGTTGCATCAGGGAGGCACTCCGGTACCATCGGATGCCGACCTACCTCTGTTGTGAAGTCGAGGTCTATCTGACTGACAGAGCCGTCATCTACCTCGGTCACCAGGGACTGTGGAACTGGCAGGAGATATATTGCGGTGTCCCACAGGATGCACTCCTGGGACCGCATCTGTGGGACATCGGATACGACTGAGTGCTGCGCGCTGACCTCTCTAGAAACGTCAGCGTAGCTAGTAGCAGTAGTGCTAAGCTGACGAAACGTTGGTCCTGGCGCAAGGGAGGTCACACCAGCGGGCGGCCAAAGTAGCGGCACGTGGGGTTGCGACAATCGTCGACAGCATCCGGCAGGTGGCGCTAGGAGGCGATATGCCGAGGCGTAACTCCACTGCCATGAGAAATCATGGCACAGCGGACAGAGCTCCGGCGAGATCTGATGGCCACATGGAGAGTGCGATTATCGCAACCCAGTGCTGAGTACGCCACAATTGCGGTGATAAGTTCCCCTTTGAAGAATGGCTAAAGAGGCGCCACGGCGTGCTCAACTTCCGCCTGACGCAAGTCCTCACTGGACTCGGCAGCTTCGGGAGGTTCCTGTGTCGGATAACGTGGGATGAAACTCCCGGGTGTCACCACTGTGTGGATCGCCCGGAGGTTATGGTGGTGCATACGGTCTGCCTGGCTTGGGCAGAGCAACGCCGTGTCCTCGTGGAGGTGATAGGTGGAAGAGATCTCTCGTCCGGCCCTGGTTCAGGCCATGGTACTGTGACTGTTCCTAAGTGACCCTAGGACGATAAAATTTTAGATTTTCCTAATTCTGTTAATATGAATGTTTGGGTCGGTTCCTCATTTTGAGAAAAGTCGTACTCCGCCGCCGTACGACTCTGTAGAGCTCGTCTCCAGACTGGTCACTCTCCCACCGACAGAGATTAAAAGCATTCCAAATATGAAGAAGTCCAACGCCTTGTCTCTTGCCTTGTTGTATTAATAGAGCAAGGAAAGGATTGAAATAAATAGTAAATAAGATTTAGGAATTCATAGTTATGAAGTTGGATGTGGTTTTAGAAAGACAATAAATAATAGTGGGATGCTAAGTATATTATTATAAGGATTTGTGAGTAACTCTTATGCTAGCGTAAGGGGTATTTGGTCAGGCATTACTTACACGATACTTTACATCTGTACTTGGAGTACTCAGAGCAACACTTCCATAAAGTGACGCAAGCGGCTTTTCAGCGGCATCACGTCCGCATCATGCTCTTTTGGAGACATGGTCCCTAGCAGTTCTTTCAAACTGATAAGCGTGACGAAGCGGCGAAGTCTCTGTCTGTTTAGTTACAACAACTTTAATTACACTATCAGCCTAGGATAAATATTATAATGAAAGGCTCATTCAGTCGTTGCAACAAACTCACACACACACTATATTAAGTACTAAATTAGTCTAATTGGGGCTTTAACCCAACTATAACTCATACTCGCTATCTTGCGACAGCCCACTCAGACATGACCCTTGATATTCACCAAGCCTCCTAACTTAACTCGCCTAGACTCGAGCAACTGTATCTTTCAGTGGTCTTAAATCGCCTTGTTGCATTCGTCTTGGATATTTAGGACAACGAGGGATTGCAAGTAAACAATGTCAATATAAAATAAGGTTAGGAATTCATAGGTAAGAACATTAAGGAAAGGAAATCTTATTATTACTTTTCCTTTGATTATAATAGTAAGAAGACATGTCAGTAATATAAAAGGGTAGGTATGTGACACGTAACGCTTGCGTTGTACGAGTATATTACTCTAAGTTACGTTAATGGATTTCTTTACAATAATTACAGACCCACCCCAAGTGACGTGAGACTACTTTACAGCAGCTGACAGCTTCGTGCATGTATGAATAGACCTGAATGCATAGGACCACTAAGGACACTGCTACGATTCTAACAAGCCACGTTCCCTAAGCTTTATTCATGTCTTACTCAATCCTAAGGCAGAGTACTGCGAAGTTCAACTGTCATTGAGCGAGACACGTTCCAGTAACCACTGGGTGCGTACTAATGTAATGAACCCCTTATAGCGGCCTAATCACCCGTTACAAAGACAATACAAAACTTGCACAAGCGTACCGCATCGTCAATCGGTAGTAGAATTCTTTACGATTGCCCCTGCTATACGCCGAAGTTATTCCAAATCGTCACTTCTCACTCTCTTAATCTCCTCATTTAGATGATGCTTTCAATGTAATCGGCAACCATGCGACTGTATCAAACAACGGAGCGTTTCTATCTCGGCATCCGGCATCGGCATAATTTGTGAGAGTTCCGAAAGCCGGATGTGGTTTAACGAGACATAATCCCTAGCGTTCCTTAGAACGAACTATCAATCCAGTTTAGGAAACTAGGTGAGGCCTAACCCATCTCCCTAAGAGTCTGCATACATCAAGGGCAATGTAAAATATCCTGCAGTTAGTCAGTCCATAGGGATAAGGTAACCATCACTAGAATTTGGTTTGTTTGTTTTCGTAAACAATTACAAAGTAGCATTATAGCTCAAATTGGCCCTAACGAGTTGCGAGTATTAATTCGGTTCAGCCATCCATAAGCGGTGTGACTGCCGTAAGTCTCATATCTTGGTTGTGGTTGTCTACAGTCTGTTGGTAGAGTAGTCTACCGTCTCTTGTTAAATGTCACACCCAATGGAAGGCGTTCTCCGAGTCCCTAGAACCAAACGCTGGTGTAGGATACCTTGATCGTCATAGAAAGGAATAAAGAGGAATAGAATAGTAAACACTCACCCAATCGTTCACAGATACACTCACTGAGATTCGCGCGCCTTACACACAACTTACATTATACTTGACTAATATAACCTAGTCTAAATCTACACTTATTATTACAATTTAACGTATTAATTAAACTGATAACACTTTCACTATCGCGATCTCTCCAAAGTGACATTGTGTCATTATTATCGACCTAGTTCTATCTCTCCTAGTCAGGCCTAATCCAACCGCTCTTTCACGAACTCCCTTTTTTTTTTTTTTATTTTGTTCCCGGGGTGGAAAATCTTCATGGATGTCCTCCGCCCTGGGGTAGGCGGAGGGGTCTGTCAGACTCTTACTGACTAAAAACCACCCCGGTGTTCCCATCCCACACTTGCACCGGGGATCATGGGATCTAATGCGACTTCCACGATCCCCAGCTAGTGCCGGCCCGCCTCTGCGGGCCACCTCAAGTCTGGGGGGGGGGGTGAGGTGTTTAAACCCCCCCCGCGACGTCTGAAAGGGGCGCGCGTGGAACACTACGCGCCGCCACCTCGGGTCCAGTGTGATGGGGGGCGGCGGACGTCTTCACGAACTCCCTAACTTAACTCGCTAGATATCACGTTCGAACCCTGTCGCGGCTCATCACAACCCTACCCTTTTCGTCTTCTGTTTCATCTCCAAAACGACCGGAGCGTGGTCTTTTTTCCATGCCAACCGAATACTCAGAATAGGTTTATTGCCTTTTTTGTACCATTTCTCAATTGTTTTAAGGGCCTGTTTGGGTTTTGCCCGAGCCCAATTCATCCTAAACAGATGTGCACTAATATTGTGCTCTGCGATAAGAAATCGAATACTTTAGTCGTATCTTTAGAATTTGTTGAATTATTGCTTTCGACCCGTCCGTCGTTAATTGTCTCAAGTTTGTTTCCCATAAAATATAAATGGAATTCATTTCTAAAAGGTTTCACAATTCCAAAGGAATAGGATGTTTTGTTATTAATTACGGTAACACGTCAAGCTGTCAGCCCATAAAATTGAGATTTAATGTATTTGTAAGAGCCTAATATCGTGAGACAATGTTAAAATAAGAATTTAGAATTAAATATTTTGTTATTAATTAGAAGACATGACAGACAGTCACAGTACGGAGCGAGAGGGCATGGGCAGCGGTCACCGTCCCGCCTCCTCCTTCTGCGAAGCAGCAATGCTTCGCAGTGCCAGTGCCAGGCTCGAAATCAGATGTCATTGTCAAAATTTCAATATTGTCTGGAGTTATACAAAATAAAATACAAAAGGACGTTCAGTTTATTCCCAAGTTTGAAAATTTTCGAGGGAACTTCCAATTTTCTTTCCATAAAAACTTAATTCGGATTATAACAAACACTTAAAACAAAACTATATCAGAGTTAAAGCTATCTATACTCAATTAATGTCCCAATGATCCAGCACAATAAGCATAAAGTATCATAATTATCATAAAATAAAACGATATCTTAATACCTAATTGAGTTGTAAAAGTGTTTATCTACTCTCTTATCGTACAATTCGAATCATATACTTCAAAACAACATGTCACATCATGTCTATATTGACATACTTTATAAACACAATACTGAAATTTAAAAATAAAATCATATTATTATTAACACTTTTTCTTTAACAAAACAATGTTATAAAACAGTTTTTTTTTTAACGATACGATACAGCACAAATCCAAGAAGTTAATATCACCAAGGAGTTTCCATCAAATATTTTTTTCTAATGGAATGCATATGCGGGGCGCGCCATTTTTATACACTTCTGGACACATCTATTGGCCCACCTTGTATTTTCAGTTTCGTTTGGTCCTAGCTAAAATTTTATATTAGGTCGAGCAAAAAGTTTTTATGCAGTTTTGAACCTGGCACATTCACAATTTAATTCAATGTCTTTTTTTGAATTTCGAACACAGAATTTAAAGAAACAAAAGACAATTTGGAGCCTGTTTGTTGATATCAAACAATCGAATACTAAGAAAACTTGGTTTTATTGATTTACTTGGATTTAACTCTTGAAAAAGTGATTAATATCTTTGGTTTTGCAACAAACATTACTTATTCTTAACATTAAGGTGAGGTTCTATCAATAATCTATGGATACTTCACCTGAAGTCGCCGCCCAAGCTGTGGCACTTATTCAGGCCGGACACAGCCAAAGAAACGTGAGTGCTCAACTTAATTTAAGTCGATCTGCGGTCCGAAATGTTTATCGGAGGTACCTAGAGACTGGCGGCTTTGTTCGTCGCCAAGGAAGGCCACGATCTCGGGTCACAACTGAAAGGCAGGATCGATTCATCGTGACGACCAGCTTGAGAAATCGTCACCTTACCTCCATTGAGATACAAAACCAACTTCGCGACTTCCACGGAGTATCTGTGAGCGCTCAAACTGTTCGGAGAAGGTTAAAAGAACGCGATATGGTACCATACAAGCCAGCTAATGGGCCCAAACTAACGCGAGCCCACCGAACAGCGCGCCTTCATTTCGCACGCAGTCATTTAAATTGGACACAGCAAGATTGGAGCCGTGTACTCTTTTCTGATGAGTCTAAAATTGTGTTACATGGCAATGATGGAAGGAAGAAGGTCTACCGACGTAAGGGAGAGCGTTTCGCACAATGCTGCTTTGAAGAGAGGGTTGCTTATGGCGGTGGTTCATGGACTGTCTGGGGCGGTATATCCGCGAGCGGCAAAACTCAACTTGAGGTTGTTACAGGACCACGGCTGCCAACATTAAATGCTGAAAGGTACATTCGTGAGTGCTTAGAACCTCACGTGACACCATACGCGGACTATGTGGGTTCAAATTTCCTTTTTATGCATGATAATGCAAGAGCCCATGCGGCCGGCATCGTCAGGGAATAGCTTCGGGATGTGAACATCACAGTTATGGACTGGCCAGCCAGAAGCCCAGACATGAACCCCATTGAGCACATGTGGGACGAGCTAAAAAGATGTGTTAGGGCTCGTCAGCCAGTTGCCCAGACGATGCAGGAGTTGAAAACTGCCATAGAAGAGGAATGGGAGATGATCCCTCAAAATTTCATAGAGCGGTTGATAAACTCTATGCCTAATCGTATGAGAGCTGTGGTAGATGCCCATGGAGGCAACACGCGTTATTAAATTAAACCTTTATTTGATAAAACATGTTTTTTATTCAAAAATCAATTGCCTTTAACAAGGCGCATATCCGACTTGTTAGGCGTAGCTCCATGTCGTATGGTATTCTGAATTCAATTTTAAAACAATACGATCGAAAAAGATGGTAATATGTATCAGGTTTAAAACTGCATCAACAGTTTTTGTTCAATCTAGCAATCATATTTCGGTAGGGGCCATCGACACCTAAACTCTAAGGTGGGCCAATAGATGTGTCCAGAAGTGTAGCATTGCCAAAAAAGTTTTGATTCTAATTAGCATGTCTGTGTCAGTAGCGCTTTAGCGCATGTACGGTGATGTGCTGGGTTTTATAAGCAATATACAATTTCTTACTCTTTTAACTTATTCTTCTTTTATTTAATACGAGTAGGTTCAATCCCAATATAGGAGAGCAGATAAAGTAATGTATGAAACTGCACATAACTAGGTATCAAAACACTTGTGAGATACTATTAAAAACCTCGCCTACGGCTCGGTTTCCATACACAAGCTCGCGTTTTAACACCCCTCATCATGCAAAAGTTTCCCACCGTGATCAGACTTCTCCGTGAGTGAGTGGTATGGGAATCTGCCACGCGGGCCCAGCGCGGGTCATATGTCTTCGATTTTTTTGTTCTAGGATATGCCGGTTTCGTCACGATGTTTTCTTTCATCGTTTATCACATATCATGTATCAGTATCATGTATCAGTATCACGTATCAGTATTATGTATCATTTATCAGTATCATGTATCCTACAAGCAAAAATAAAGTGTTGGCTAAGTTCGCTAACTCAATCAATTAACATAGGTAATCGTAATACCCTAATGTACAACTACTACTATTTATCCGACGACTAGTGACTCACTTAACCAGTAGGAACCAAACCCACTCAAAGTTCAGTGAAATCACAAAGTACATCCCCTAACAATCTGACGACTAGTGACTCACTCAAGATGCAGCAGGAAACATACCCACTCAAAATCCAGTGAAATCACAAGGTACGCCCCCTAACAATCCTAGTGAACAACCGTAGTTCACTTATCATGGCAATTACTAAGGTAGGAATAATCATAACTAACAATTCATGCTTACCTCGTGTTGCTTGTTATTAATCATAACATAAAATAAATATGCTCTAATGGGACTCGTTTACATTCTTTATACAAGCTTATTGTCCTGATCTAATGCACGATACCCAAACTAGTGCCCATAAATCACGCTTATTGATTTCATTTAAGAAACCAGAACATATTATCCTGTTCTAACGGAGAGTCGTAGTCGCCCCGATCAAGCACATGACTTATCCGGTCAGTATATCATCGGAGAGTTGCCCTGACCTGAAGTGCAGCGCCACGCAGCCGAAAAAATAATAGCAATATAAAACATAACACAAAAATCCTTGAAGGTACCTAGTTGTTCTCTCCAGCCTCTGGGTAAGTTTTTCAAAAGTCAGCGTTTACCAATGTGTTAAATCAAAACAAGAAATTAATTTATAAACCTTTACCTCACCTTTACCTTACCTTTTTGGTTTATCCCACTTCTGCAGTCCTATTCTGTAACCTTCTCACCGTGAAAACTTAAGTGAAGTGAACGTGGAGTGAACTATCAGTGTCATCCCACCTGATACTAGGGATGGACCAAGGATTACATTTACAATCATAATCGAGATTTTAATAATATTATATGCTAATTCTATTGATCATAATCAGTTAACTGATAAAATAAACGCAATCCCATGACACAACCGCGATGTGTTTCAAAAAGGGATAGGATTGAGTCGAGTAAAGACTGTGCGACATTATTCATCGTTGTTATAACCCAAATCTATTCAATAAGAAGAGATAACCGAGTGTGTCAAGTGATCGAGTGCTAAAAGTGTGCCTGGCTGATGGACCATAGAATTTATCCCCTCACAAAATATGTCGAAACCTAACTAAACGATGTGTGTGTCTGTGTACACAATCCATTAGAATGAACAACTTGCGGATTATTTAATAAGTACCTTTCTAATATTTTATTTTACGTTGCCAATAATAAAATAATATTCATAAAATCACCGTCATCAATACTATAACAAAATTCAACAGTTCAACTGACAATCGCGCACCGGTCGTCGCGGCGGCGGGCGGCTAGGCTCACTTCATCCAGCCCAAGTGAAGTGGTGCTGCTATGGCAATGAGAATCGCGTGAAGTGATAAGATCACGACACTCGCGCGTCGCGCTTACCGACTAACTTCACCTAGCCGATTCACTTCGGCGCGGGTGGTTACTATGGTTACAAGAATCGGGTGAAGTGATAAGATCACGCCGCACTTGCCCGTGAGGCGCTGTTATTAATATCAAGTTGAGGTTTTTTTTTATTTACCGTTATTTATTTTTAAATGCGTGACAAATAAAAATTCGGTTTTACCACCTTTATATCAAAATCCGAAACGGCGGCTACAAACATTTTTCATCATGGGTATCGTTTTCATGGTTTTCGGGGGTGTTAAAGCCGATAATGTGATCAAAACTAAAAAGCAAGATGGCGGCTGCGAAAATGTTCAGATTTTTCATCATGGGTGTCGTTATCATGGTTTTCGGGGGTGTTAAAGCCGATAGTGAGGTCAATTCTAAAAAGCAAGATGGCGGCTGCGAAAATTACCAAATCTTTAAAATATAAATAAACAAAATTGATTTTCTGACTGAATTTCTGTTTTGCTATTTTATTAAAAAAAAACCTCTAAGTATTAACGTTTCAACACTTAAATACTAGTTTTTAAATAATATAATATGATCAATAGAATTAGCATAAAATTATTACCTGTTAAAATCTCGATTATGATTATCGATGTAATGCTTGGTCACTCCCTAGCATCAGTGGGATGACACTGATAGCTCACTCCACGCGAGTTTTCACGGTGAGATTTTTACAGAATCGACATGCTGAAGTGAAATGAACGCGCTTTGTCATTACGAATATTTCTGTATTTATATTCTTATAAACATAAAAGCTTGGTATATAGCAACAAACTATTCAATTAGGTACTCAATATAATATCAGTATAGACTTTAGACTTCTTGAAGACAACCTTCAGATTCCGAGGCTCGAAGAGAACTAACTTGGCAACTACGCGGCAAACCAAATATATCATGTTTTCTATTACGTACCATAAAAGTACTGGTTTTTTTAAGAGAACTGGTCTTAAAAAAACGGTACTTTTATGGTAACTGTCAAATTAGATACTTTTAAACTTCATGGCCACTGATGCAAAAATCATTTGAAGCAAATCAAATACTTTCAATTTTACATTTAGTATTTAAAATCACTAAAATCTTATTATTATTTGGAAATCATGACAATATATTATATCTCTAAGTTAGATTAGTTCCATAAGAACTTCTCCGTAAGAGAAATTTTGAATTTCACGGGCTACCACGAGCATTTTGACACTTATCAAGGTTTGGGCCTTTCAGGCTCCAAGCGCCTTTTAAAAAGGATCGAGCACGCATCCTGCTTGCTACGTTACTCGTAGTCGGTAACTACCGCCTTAGGCCATGATTCGTACTAATAATTTATAAATGTGAAAGTAACTCTCTCTGTTCGTTACAATTTTTTTTTTGGGTGGGAAATTATCAAATAACTTCTCCCGCTCTGGGCGGAGCGGAAGGGTGTGTCAGACTCTTACTGACTAAAACCCACCCGTATTCCTACCGTTCTCTGTGTTGCCAGGGGCTTCGGTAACCCTTTAGTACCTTCCCGCAACCCCGCAGGCATCGGCCGTAGTGGACCCCTACACTTTTGCTGACGACATCTTTTTGATGCGCGCGTGGTAATACAACGCGCCGTCGACCCGGGCCTGGTCCTTACCGGACGGTGTGCTACCCATTGCTCACCGTCCGCAAGCCCGCGCCTACGGTGGCCGGAAATCCGCCCGGGATTCCCGACGTTCAAGGCGTCTCCTGCGGCGGCTGGGGGCGAGAGGGCGCGAAGTTTGCCTTTCACTCAACCGTCCCGCCACCTCCATCGAGGGAAAGGCAAATTTCGTGCCCTCTCACCCTTAGCCGCCCATAACTACTGAACCGATCGTTACGAAAGACAGATAGGTAGCCTGGGACTTGGAGAAGGAAATAGGCTACTTTACATCCTGAATAAAACTATAAAAAAAAAAACACGAAATACCAAAATAGAAGCAGATGAAGTCACGGGCAACAGCTTCTATGAAAGTTAAAAATTGGCCAATATAATGTATAATACTTTTTTACTTTTTAGAGATTTTTGATATTGGTGCCGATTCCCTTGTTCACAAACTAAACTAAATTTAAGTTCAGTGTATCTATTTCATTAAGAAAAGAACAGAAGATACATTTTAGTTTAGTCCTGTCAAATTAATCAGCGCTTGATATAAATTGACGTAATTTTAGTAGGCAAGTTTTTAATCACGTCTTAACTTGTATGGAGTAGTGACAGGCGCTGATTACTCGTAATTTGACAGGACTAAACTAAAATGTATCTTCTGTCCTTTTCTTAATGAAATAGAAAGAAAAAGATGAACTGAACTTAAATTTTAGTTTAGTTTGTGAACAAGGGAATCGGCACCAGTGTCATGGGTTTTTAAAATTTATAATTGTATATTTATTTTCTGTTTTTTAAACATTGAATTACTAAAACATTATATTACTTGTAGACAACCGAAAATTCCGCCGAATTTTATCGATTTTTGACGATTTTTAATAAAAATGTTTACATTTAGAGTAACCTTTAGATTATTATGACCCCAACCGCTTACTTAGCTTGTATTAGCATGTGCTCGTCAAAACGCATCGTATGAGCCCAAACGCAAGGTAGATACCGTACACCGTTGAGGAGTTATTCTGGTGGGTTGGGTATCCTGCATGATCCATACTTTTTTAATATCATTGACAACCTGTCCCATTGACAGGATTTCAAATTTCGATCAGACCTGTGGAAATTGTTTATATCTCTTCATCAACTAGAAAAGAGGAAGAGGGGGAGGACAGGATCTCCAAAAAGTTGAGCAGATTTTCTTGAAACATACAGCTTAGAACACTCTCGATTAAACTCACACACACAACACTTTCACTTTCAAACATACAATATATAATCCACCAACAGACACACAGACATACACAATACAAACTTCTATTACCCCTCTTTTTCATCGGGGATAAAAAAGAACATGAAAGTAAAACGATAATACATCATGAAATTTGGCAATTAGACCATTTAAATAGAGCATTTATTTTGTCCCCACCATGTAGGTAATGTAATGCATTTTTACAAGAAATAAAATATAAGATTATCTAAATCAAGATCACGAAGCAGTTGAAAAGGTCTCATATGCCTCATATCACCCTAATAAGTAATGCATCATGAATGCTCTCAATCAAGCTAACTCCAGTACCTAATCAGAATTCAGAGAAATCTCAACGAAAATTACATTCAATACAAACGAGTACAAATGGAATCAATTATTGATTTCTTTCATTTCTCCCTATAGGTATGCCACATGTCAGTTCGAATTGATATAGATTGTGTCTCTGTCAGGTGAATATTATGAGGATGTTCCGTGTTTGGGGTAGGTAGGAGTACCAATCGATGATTAACGGATCTCCACATTTACCACCTGTAACTTGTGATTACAAGTAAATGTGGAATTTCGTTCTATATAATAACATATAATGGTTGTACCAATTGGATATTACTATCCAGGTAGGTATTCCTATGACCTATAGCTTCTGCCCGTGACTTCGTCGTAAATGGTTGGTTGGTTATTGGTTATGTAATTCACTGTTTCCTTTGTATGAGTTTCGTGTTAAGTATTTTCATTTATTTTTAAAATTTTACTTTGTCAGAGTTACTGTACCTTGATTATATGTAAATGATATGGTCTCCTATAATTGGAAGAGCACACTTGTAATTGTTCTTGTTCAATGTAAACTTGCATGTTATTGTGTAGCATCTGTTGGAGATCCAATAAATAAATAAACGGTCATCAGTTCAGACTGGTCATCTCTTAACTGACCGACTCTTTGACAATTCAAATGTAATTGGTTTAATTGAAATAAATGCTTTGAGTTTGAGTGAAATCTCATGTCCCCCCTCGACCCACCCCGTCGCATCGCATCACCTTCCCGCGCTATTCATTCATTTTCGCTTAACGTTTTTTCTGACTCTTTTTTGCTTGGTTCCTAAGAGTCCTAGCGTAATGCCTATAGCCTGTAGCCTTCCTCTAGAACTGGGTTATCATATACAAAAATATTTCTCATCGCATTCAAACAATACAAAACATCAGATTTATTATTAGAGATTTAAAAGGGTTGACATCGAATTCTGCTTTACTATAACCTCTAGCCAGTAACAAATTAATTCATTTGTTTTTTGTTTTTACAATCGATAAAAGTGCTCTCATAATTTATATAAATAAGTACCTTTTGAAATGCAGTATTCTAAAATATGTTTATTATTCTGCTTATCGACACATCCTCAGAAACATTTCTAACTCTCTCGAACATCAGAAATCTTTACAAAAATCAACCCTTTACTTAACAAAAAGCCGTCAACCTTACCTCATTATGTCACAAAAGTGTCTATTCAGCTACAGCAAGCTAAGACCTTTACCTTCCCCATCTTTAGCGTCTATTTTTAGCCCCTTGGCCCCTAGTACCCTAGCCCCCTTGGGCGTTGAACTTTCTCAAGTGACATAATGACGCTGATATTAGGTTGTCGAGGTATAGACAGACACTTGACTGTGAGGTATTTTATCTTAGGTGCCTCAGCGATTAACAATATTGAGATGGTTTTTGAAAAGGTCATTGAGGCGGTAAAGTTTAAATTGTTTGTACGAGTATGTTTAGTAAGTTATTAAGAGTAACGCCCTTCGTTCATGACGCTCATCAAAAGTAGCGTGTTATAAGCTAAAATCGCCAATGAGTAGCCAGAATGTCACGGTATACTCGGGCATACTAGTATTTCAATGGTGGCAAATGGTTTGTGATTGGTTGCGTTGTGTACGGTCCGCCGTTGAAGTACTAGTGCTGTGACATTCTGGCTACTCATTGGTGATTTGAGTTTGTTACTGATTACTTTTGAGTAGTGTCCTGGAAAACGGGTCTTACTGAAGTAATGAGGGAGGCATTTGCCCAGCAGTGGGATGATGCAAGCAGAGATTAACTACTTTGTTACAGACAGAGCAGTGGTGGCCCAGTGGTAACGGCCGCGACTTACGAGTCGTCAGTTCGAACCCTGACAGGCGCTTTACTTTGTGTAAACTATTTCATCACGATTGCTCTCAAAATGGTGAAGGAAAACATCGTGAGGAAACCGGCATGTCCTAGAACCAAAAATTCAAAGACATGTGACATCTACCAATCCGCACTGGGCCCGCGTGGTGGATTACGGCCCACTCCCTCTCACCGAGAGGAGGCCTGTGGCCCAGCAGTGGGAAAATTATAGGCTGATTATGCTTACAGAAAGCAAGTTAGTTCACTTTTTGGCATCTATGTTTAGCGCATTATTTAATTGCCCCCAGGTTCACTCGGGAAGTTATGTTCTTTTTTTACTCCTTCACTGTATTTAATAGCGTTGATTTTTTTTTAATCCACCACTCTTCGATCATCGTTGCCCTTGCGCTTTTCTGGCACCACTTTAGATCTCAGGTTACAGTAGTTGTGATAGTTAGGAAAGGTTATGTCACACAACTATTATCATAAAATAATAAGAATGCAGTAATTAAATGAATACCGGTATCTTCATACGAGTATTTAAAAGAAGGCCTCTACGACTTATTTGTTAAAACCAGGTGATTATGAAATATAAAACTTATTAAACTTACTTTAAAAAAAAATTATGTATGAGAGACTGGCCAGAAATATCTATGAATGATTATTGAACGGTTTTACTTAGCTTGCCCTGTTTGTTTATTTATTTGGGTCAAATCTAGTAATTTAAATTTGACCCTCTTTCTGTTGACGGATTGATCTGGAATTTAGTACGCACCTTTAGTTTTTATGACAATACAATGTAATACATTTGATATCATTGTAAATCCAAGATAGCCGCCGCTGCAAAATGGCGGATTACATATTTTATCACTACATCCTCAATATGGGTATCAGATGAAAGGGCTTGAGTAATAGAATACTGTAATTTGCTTTGACAAATATAAAATCTAAGATGGCTGCCGGAAATGCCAGATTTCATATTTGTGTCCCTCTCACAGAGAGGAGGCCTGTGTCCCAGCAGTGGGAATATTATAGGCTGATTATGATATTTGTTTCCATATGGGAAATGGATATCAAATGAAAGGGCAAGTCGAAAGCTGCATAGGGGATCGCAGAGTTTAGAGACAGTCAATACTTCAACATTAATATGAATAATGAAATTAAGGCAACTTATCAATACAAAGAACTTTGTCAACTAAGAACTTCAAATAATTTCATTTCATTTAGAATCGGGATTCAAGCATGGATCTTGGTCCCACCCAAGTCATAATTTTGTATTGTGTCAAGGACTGTGGCGGGCGTGGTGGTGGGGTTAAAAATGGCAAAAAATGCAACGTCGTTAGCTGCCAAGTACACCACCCAAGTTAAGGTAAAAGGTTAAAACGTGCCAAGAATTGTGTGGCATTAGGGTGGATACAAATTATATGTCGTAAGCGTTTTCCCCTCAAGACTTGGGCACATATTGTTGTTTAATAGCCTTGCCCCTCTATTGGACCTCTGGGGGGGTTGACCGTTTTAGTTTTCAGACCGAACGATTTTTCTGCAGCACTGTAGACCACGCAGTTGTGTATTTAGGCTCGAAATTGTTTGAGGAAGGACAAGCTTACGTGGCCCTGAGTCGAGTAAAGTCTTTGGAAGGATTATGTATTGAGGAGTTCAATTGTAACAGATTGTCAGGAAAAAAAACCATGTAATAATGAGGCGCTGAATAAATTAAAAAGAATGAGAAGTATTTAACAAAATTAAAAACTAAAAACTTTAACTTGTACTAAGCAAAAAAATAAATCGGTAGGTCCTAGGTACCAGTCATCACACCACTCTCCTCATCAATTTAAGACATTGATCAGACAAAAAAATAAAATCGTTGGGCGTGTGAAATTTCTATCAAGTCAACCGCTATATCATAACAAATGCTATTTACATATTTACGCAGGTTACTGGCGCCCAACCATTTTATTTTTTGTCTGATCAATGCCCTAGTTTGATGAGGAGAGTGGTGTGATGACTGGTACCTAGGACCTACTGAATTATTTTTTAGCTTTTAGTATGTACTACATAATTTTAATCTTTAATTTCAATAAAACCGTTTAACTTAAATTTTTGTTTAGTCTTTTTTTTATTTGTAAGTAAAAATAGATAGGTTCCAATTTCAAAATTTCCCTCCACATTGTTTGCGAGCTAATTTAAATTATCGTTTCTCATTATAAAATGGATCTGCGCCGGGTACATTCTCGCGCTATGATTTTTACGATTTCAAGTGTCGCCTGAAACCGGACTAATTGTACGAGAGACTTCAAATGGCATTTACGGATGAAGGCCCTTCTAAGACAAACTTGTATCGTTGGTATAACGAATTTATTTATTCATTTGCATAATGTACACTCAGTTACAGGCTAGGCTAAAAGATATGAGTACATGACCCTGTTAGGGCGCAGCAAGTATTACATTTAACTTATTCTTAGGTTAGATATTAGTAGTTAACATTACATTACATTGCATACCTACTAGATAGTAATATCACAACATTAATTATTATTACTAATATTATAATCGCTTATTCACTTATTTATTTATATTAATTAAAGTAATTTGAACTGTATAGTAACATAAATAAAATAATTTTATACACACACACACATTTATACTTTATGCTTTATTTTAGCTTCTTATCTTCCATAAACTCGTTAATACTATAATAACTTTTTTCCTATAGTAATGACTTAAGTCTAAATTTAAATATGCACAGTGTTTTTGTGGATCTTATTTGTTCAGGAAACATAATATATATTTGGATGCTTCGATATTCTGGGCTATTCTTGTACATCTCTAGTCTAGGTGCTGGTAGAATTAATTTAGTTTTGCGGCGCTCGTTCTTATCAAATTTAAAGAGTTGTATATTCTTTTTTACAAATGTGGCTATTTCCAGAATATAAATTGAGGGTAACGGTAGGATTTTTTTCTTGATGAAGAGGGGTTTGCAGCTATCTCCAGGTTTTATGTGATATATTATTCGTAGACATTTTTTTTGGGCAATAAATAGGTCTTTAGCATCTACACTGTGTCCCCACAAGATGATTCCGTAACGTAGCCATGCGTAGGCATAGTATGCAGTTAGATCACAGTCTTTTTTTGTGTTTGATTTGAGCACATTAAGACCATATGAAAATCGTGATAGTTTTGTTTTAATTTTGTCTACGTGTTTTTTCAAATTTAAATGAGTATCCAGTGTAATACCTAATAGATTAAATTCATCGACTTCTTCAATTTTGATATTATTGGTTATGGTTTTTAAGTTAATTTTTAGCTTTTGGTAGGGCTTGAATTGTATTATTTTGGTTTTCTTATTGTTTACTTCTAGATTATGGCTCTTCAAGCGCGGTCGACTAACTTTGGGGATGAAGATAAAAGTGGTCGCCCTTTGACGGCTGTTACGGAAGAAAACGTGCTAGCAGTAAAACATTGAATACATGAGAATAGGTGAGTTACGTATCAAGAGATTCAGTACATACTGCAGGTTGGCTCGGGAAGCCTTCACTAAATTCTACATGTGAAATTGAAACTTCACTCTGGTCAAAACAAGGAGCTTATCTTATAGTACATACTAATTCCATGGCTCAAAACTACCTAACTACCACATAGATAAATAGAGCTTGTTGTTTTATGACGTGCAAGTCTATGCGTGCAAGTGACGTTGAACCAGGTGCCATTGGTCATAGAGTATAGTAATAGATTGCCATTGGTGCTAGAGCCAGTATCGGGTCATCCCGTACAAAGTGGTGCGGGATAAACTCCACCCATGGGCTCCCCCGCTGACGCAGAGTCTCCGGCCACAGATTGTGGAGGACATGGTGAGCGCTCTATTCCCTTCGCAAGGGGAACACACCTCCCCGCCCATGGCTCCGCCTGCTGCGGTGCCCGATGCGGACCACACCGCCGACGACGACGACAACGACGACGATGCTCCAGAGGTGACCGAGGTAGAAATGAGAGCGGCGGTACGCAGGCTTAATGCCAAAACTACCGCCCCAGGACACGATGGCTTACTTGGGAAGGCCTGAGTCCTGGCTTTGGAGGCTCTCGAGCCTAAACTTAGGGGGCTCCTAAGCGCATGCATGGTGAGGGGCCAGTTCCCGATTCGTTGGAAGACGGGAAAACTGGTCCTCATAAAGAAGGCAGGGCGTGACTTATCGGCCCATCGTCCTGCTCGATGAGGTGGGCAAGCTCTTTGAAAGAGTCATTGCAGTCCGCCTCGTCAGCCAGCTGGTGCAGGTAGGTCCAGATTTGGTGGAGAGCCAGTTTGGTTTCCGCAGACGGCGCTCTACAGTGTCCACTGTCAGGGCTTGGGTTGTCAGGGCTCGCACGCGCATGTTGGCGTCCGCCAACATGCGCGTGCGAGCCCTGACAACGGGAAATGCTGTTGCCCAGGGTGGAATCATCTTGGCGGTGTCTCTAGGCCTTTAATACCCTGCCCTGGAGTTGCATCAGGGAGGCACTCCGGTACCACCGGATGCCGACCTACCTCTGTCGTGTGGTCGAGGCCTATCTGACGGATAGGGCCATCATCTACCCCGGTTACCAAGGCATGTGGAACCGGCAAGAGATGTCGTGCGGTGCCCTAGCGTAGTGTGCTACGCTGACGATACGTTGGTCTTGGCGCAGGGGAGGTCGCACCAGGCGGCGGCCGAAGTAGCGGCACGCGAGGTTGCGACAATCGTCGAAAGGATCCGGCAATCGCAGTACAGCGGACGGAGATTCGGCGGGATCTCATGGCGACATGGAGAGTACGGTTGACGCAACCCAGTGCTGGGCACGCCACGATTGCAGCGATAAGTCCCCTCTTTGAGGAGTGGCTAAAAAGGCGCTACGGCGTCCCCACCTTCCGCCTGACGCGGTTCCTCACCGGACACGGCAGCTTCGGGAGATTCCTGTCTCGGATAAGGTGGGAGGAAACGCCCGGGTGTCACCACTGTGTGGATCGCCCGGAGGACACGGTGGAGGTCTGCCCGGCTTGGGTAGTGCACCGCTGTATCCTCGTGGAGGCGATCAGCGGCAGAGATCTCTCGCGTCCGGCCCTGGTTCAGGCCATGATACGGAGCGAGAGGGCATGGGTAGCCGTCACCTCCTTCTGCGAAGCAGTAATGCTCGCAAAGGAGGAGGCGGGACGGTTGTGGGAAAGGCAAGTTTCGCGCCCTCTCGGCCCTAGCCGCCGCAGAAGACGCCCTGGGCGTCGGGAATCCCGGGCGGATTTCCGGCTATCGTAGGCGCAGGCTTGCGGACGGTGAGCAATGGGTAGCTCACCGTCCGGTAAGGACCAGGCCCGGGTCGACGGCGCGTTGTATTCCACGCGCGCCTCAGAGATGTCGTCAGCATAAGTGTAGGGGTCCACTAGGGCCGATGCCTGCCGGGGTCGCGGGAAGGTACTAAAGGGTCACCGAGGCCCCTGGCAACACAGGCAACAGGAAAGAATACGGGTGGGTTTTAGTCAGTAAGAGTCTGACACACCCTCCCGCTCCGCCCAGAGCGGGAGAAGTTATTTGATGAAGTCCCATCCAAAAAAAAAAAGTATCGGGTCGTGTGCACAATACAGTTTTCTGTTAAGCCTCTTTTGAATCTATTAAAATCCTAAATAAACTTAAAAATAAAGCAATTCATTACCGTGTAGGATATAGTACTTTCTAATTGTGCAAGTCAATGCAACTCATCAAAATTTTTACATTTCTCCGTACATAATATCTCGCCAGACGAATCTACCTACACAATTTGAATAAATCAATCCTCCGTGAAATCGAGTGATTGCTTCTCTTGTAAAAAAATATACATATTTTAAATAAGAATGTGAATATTATTATAAAAGTGCGAAGTTATCTACATCGAATTTCAAAGGAGCAATCACTTGTTACTAATTATAGGCTCCATGCCTAAAAATAGCTCGCTCCGTATAAGCTGTAGATTTTGTTAAGGATCTCTATAGAATTCATAAAAGAAAGGTACAAAATATTTATCAGAGGAAAGGTAAAAAACGTGCCTACACATTTGAAAAACCTGTAATTTTATGATTAAAATGTTAAGTACATTTTCATCATAAAATAACAGGTTTTTCAAACAAGCTTTCGGCAGTATTCTCCATCTTCCATAATTAGGAAAACGGGAATTGTATAGGTAACTAAAAGTAACATTTTACATAAACCCGGTAAACATTATCCGAATGCATTAAAATTCTGATCTAGTGTGATTTTATGCACCCAATATTTGCACGCCACACTTGGCAGAGTGTGATGATACCACTGACTAATCTTAACCCGGCGAGCATTGTGGTGAGAAAATTGACAATTAGGTATGTGGCAGGGTATGCCATACCCAGACTTTAAATTGCTCTTCTATACTATTTTATGTTGAATGATTTATTTTTAAGATTTAAAATATTATCCTATAACTTTTTTTTTTAAATTAAACAACGATACTTAGATAAACAGACTTTTACGGCTTTTTTGAAAAAAACTGAAATTTACACAAATTTGTCGACAATGGTCACCGGCCGACCGCGAGGCTTGTTTTTCAACTCAAAATTTCCAGATTTAAAACGATTGAACCAATAATGGACAGTATTTATGCAAGCAGTGTTAGGCCCATACACGTCGTTAATGTTTCGTGTTGTTTGCGCAGCGGTATTTTCACGTAGGAATTCATATTCGAAAATTGTACGAATTTTCAGTTTATCCATGGCGCCTAAAACTACCACATTTAGACAAAAACAAAACTATCTAATAACAAATGACTGAATTTTAAATGAAATTAACACGGATTTCGAATAAAATGTATTTGAATTTCGAATTACACGCCAATCCACAGATAATTAAATCTGAAAATGCTGGTTATGGGAATCTCCAATTACATAGGTATTATTATATTATACCTATTATTATTTCGAGCCATTCAAACTTCAGGCTATCGAGCACAGAAAAGAATTTCATGTACTTACAGATATTCTCGGTTAAATGTACTTTTAGTTTGTCCAAAAAGGTTTTTCCCAAGTGTTAAATGTCGTTTTCAGTATAAAGCGGACGAAAGTGCGAACACAGCCTTGAAGTGGTCTTTGTAACACCGAAGTGCAACGTCGAGTGCAATTAAAATCTTTTAGAAGGTGTTTGACATTTTCTCGAAATTTTCGGTGTGGGTGCGAAATTAGTCAGAAAGAGAGATAGTATATTTTGGTTTAAACCTAGCAACAACATAAATAATGTTTTCCAGTAGTAGTCAGACAACAGACTAAAAGTTTGCGAAGCTATATTTTATTTTTAAAAAGTATCAATGCTAACAGGTATAATTCTCTTTCAAAGAACTGTTCTGATTTAATTTGGTTTAAAGCTTTCATCGCTCTCAATGACGTTATTTAGTAATTCAGAATAAATAACGTCATTGAGAGTGACGAAAGCTTCTCCTAGGCCTATCATACCAAAATAATATATTAATATAAATATTCTCCAACTCGTTACGTTACAGATGTTCTATGTCACGAAGTCCGTTTGGCTATGAATGTTGTCAAGCGTGCACATGCACATTGTTTTTGTGTGCGTAACCTCGACAGCGCTCAGTGTCGATCGGGACACTGTCCGGATCAGTAGTGGTTTTTAGTTCGCGTCAAATTGTTTCACGGAGTAAGGTTTCAGTGAGTGTTTAACTACTATTGTGAACGGACGTACCGATCGCGCGCGCGTGCTCTAGTTAAGAGTATTTTGCAGACGCATCACAACATCGTCGTCGCAGTGTACGTCGATCTATCGGGGCCACCGCGATGACCCAGTTACAAGTGCGGAAATCGTCATGAAGTATTTATTATAATTGTTTAGGTATCGCGCTCGCCTTAAAACTAAATAATGGCTGCAACACAGTCTGTTAAAATAAAAACTGATCTGGAGAAACAGTTGTATGACTGTTACATCCAGGAGAAAACGGACAGAGAAAACCTGCAACAAATGGTGCGTCAACTGAACGGCCACATACAAACCTTGCAGGAACAGGTACAAGATCTTCAAGGTCAATTAAAATTCCTAAAGGCAAAGGAACAAGAAGAACCCTCAGATAAACAGGTCAGTGAGACCATAACTCCTGCTCAGCCTACTAAAAGTGACGTTGAGTACTGCACGGATGAGGATGAACTGGCCAAAGAGACTGGGTGGACTAGGGCGAAAAACAGGAAGAAAAGGAAGTTAAACACCTCCCTCACTCCTCCACCACCACTACAACAAGCTACAACTAGCGCTCAGCAGCGGCAACTCAACAACAAAGAGAAGGCAACCATTAAAAAAATCATAGCACCGCCTCCAATCGTAGTGGACGGTGTTAAGAATTATCAAACATTCTACGACTTTTTGACTGAATCCCAGTCAGTAGAAACATTTACCGCCAAAATGTTAAGCGGTAATAGTGTCAAAATAAATGCCAAAACCGAAGAGTCCTACAGAGTGATTGCTCGACGCTTAACAGAAAATAACTGTTTATGGCACTCATACGAGGATAAGCAGACCAGGCCAATAAGAGTAGTGGCGAAAAAATTGCATTCTTCCTGTCTACCGGATCGGATTAAAGATGATTTAACGTCACAGGGATTCCAGATAGAAACTGCAATTAACAAGTTAAGCTGGAGAACAAAAGAGCCGCTGAACATGTTTATATTATCGTTCAAGAATGACGAAGATGTTAGTAAAATTTACGGCATTAAACATATCCTAGGGTGTAAAGTTGAAATAAACCCGCTTAAAACGTCAAAAATAATACCGCAGTGTAAGAGATGCCAGGCTTATGGTCATACCCAAAAGTATTGCTCAAAAGAGCCAAGGTGTGTTAAATGTACAGGTAAACACCTCACAGCTGATTGCAACAAACCTGCACAAGATAAACCTAAGTGTGTCCACTGTGGCTTACCTCACCCAGCTAATTACAGAGGGTGTTTAGTCGCCAAGGAGATGCAAATGATGAAGAACAAAAATTCTAAACATAATTTACCCAATAACCTTGCCATTAAGCAAATCGTTAGTAACACCGACACACAGACAACAAAACAAAGAGCACCGTCTGCACAGACAACCGCGAAAATTACAACATCTAAAAGTGCCTCATATGCACAAGTGGTAAAACCAAGCATACAACCATCAACTCTTGAGGACAAGCTTAACCAGATCCTGAAGTGCATCTCTTCATTTGACAAGAGACTAGAAAAATTAGAATCAAGCACTACAAAAATCAATCATGAATAACACACTAAAAATAATGGCGTGGAATTCCAACGGACTGCTGCAACACCAACATGAGTTGCAAGTGGTCCTAGATACAGAAAATATTGATG
Source organism: Atethmia centrago (assembly GCA_905333075.3). Classification (NCBI taxonomy): domain Eukaryota; kingdom Metazoa; phylum Arthropoda; class Insecta; order Lepidoptera; family Noctuidae; genus Atethmia; species Atethmia centrago. Next base: position 5,246,755 of record HG995367.1, on the reverse strand, counting down.
TGTGTTTGATCTCTGAAACGCACTTTACTAAACAGTCTTTCGTAAAGTTTAGAGGCTATAAGGTTTATCACTCGCTGCACCCCAACAACACGGCCCGAGGAGGTAGCGCGGTTATCATAAGAGAAAATATCTGTCATTACGAACAGTGTAAATATGAGGAGCCAGACACGCAAGCTGTGGCGATATCAGTTAAAACAAATAAATTTAATGTTACAGTAGCGGCCGTATACTGTCCCCCAAGACACATGATAAACAAAGAACAATATGTACACTTCTTCAGACTCCTTGGACAGAGATTTATATTAGGCGGTGACTTTAACGCTAAGAACACTCATTGGGGATAAAGATTAACTTCAACAAAGGGAAGACAGCTTCTAAGTGCAGTGAAAGACATGCGCTGTGAGGTCATAAGTACTGGAAAACCTACTTACTGGCCGACTGACCACCAGAAACTACCAGATCTTATCGACTTTTTCATAGTCAAAAATATATCGACCAATTATCTGAGTGTGGAAGAGGGGTACCACATGAACTCCGATCACTCTCCGATATTATTACAATTAAGTCACAAAATATTACTAAGAGAAAACCACCTGACATTAGTAAACAAGTTTACGGATTGGGAACGTTTTAGCTTAGACCTACAAAATATTATTGACCTAAAAACTACGTTAAAAAACAAAGATCAGCTTGATTCTGAAGTAAACAAGTTTAGCAACAATATTCAACAATGTGCATGGAACAACACACCACAGCTATTAAAAAAATTCAAAGGAAATACCTACCCAAAGGAAATAATAGACTTATTATATGAAAAAAGGACTCAAAGAAAAAGATGGCAGCAAACTAGATTCCCGCAAGATAAAACTCTTTTGAATAACCTTACGAAAAGACTGAAAAGAAAAATACAAACCTTTCAAGATGAGGTTTTGAATACTAACCTACGTCAGTTAACCAGCGATTATACAACGCAATACTCTCTTTGGAAAGCGACAAAGTCACTTAAAAGGCCAATTACACCAATGCAGAGATGTTAACGGAAAGTGGGCCATAAGCAATGAGCAAAAAGCTCTAAAATTTGCACATTACTTAGAAGAAACCTTTCAGCCAAATGACGGATCTGTAGACAACCTACAGTTTGACAACATTCTGCAAGATCAAAGAATTAAGCTTGTGACCCCGAAAGAAGTTGCAAAGGAAATTCAAATCACTAGCCTAAAAAAATACTAAAACATCTGCCGCGTAAAGCCATCGTTAAGCTTACTAGACTCATCAATGCTGCATTCATGCTAAAGCATGTTCCAGAGCCATGGAAAGTTGCTGAAGTGATTATGATTGCAAAGCCCGGTAAACCACCTCACGAAGCATCATCATACAGGCCCATTTCCCTGCTGCCTATATTATCAAAGCTGTTTGAAAAATTGTTTTTAAAACGCTTAAAACCTATCATAACCGAGAGAAACCTGATCCCTGACCATCAGTTTGGTTTCAGAGAGAAACACTCAACAGTAGATCAAGTACATAGAATTACCAACATCATTGAAAGAACGCTTGAAGATAAAGAAGTCTGCTCCACAGTATTTTTAGATGTGGCACAAGCTTTTGATAGAGTTTGGCATAAGGGTTTGATATACAAGCTAAGACTTATACTGCCCAATGATTTTGCCGATATCATGCAATCATACATTACAGATAGAATGTTTCGAGTAAGGCACGAGGATGCTTTCTCCACTTTAAAAATTACAACAAAACCTTTTGAGTTAGTGTAGTGTAAACAGTGTAGACATATTAGTGACAATGACACACATATAACACATGAACAAAGTGTTTATATTATTATATCAGACTCTAAGAAAGTGGAACGAACTTGTGTAAAGTACAAACAACACTATTCTAAGTTTTAAAATAATTATCACGTTAAAAAATTAAGTTAGATTTAAATTACTTATTAGTCTTATAGGCTAGATTGTAATTAATTATTAAGAACCTGGTTCTTTTTAATAAAGGATAAAAAAAAAAAAAAAAAAAAAAAAACGGAGTAAGGTCAGCATGGCAACAAAACGAAGAAGAGTTGTCCATAGTGATTTATTTATACGTTTTCAATTAAAATGTTATACAAAGATACTTAATATAGCAATAGAAGTATTTATAAAATGAATGTTTTTTTGTGTTATAAAATGTTTATATTACTTAATTATTTTGATTACATTTTGTTTTAGGGTCGAAACATGATAGCTAGTGTTTATCATTTTCTGCGAGAAGAATATGGATTTACAAAATCATTAATGGAACTCAACTGTGATTTGTCTCATTTACGAGACATTACACGCCGTACAGCTGAAGCTACGGGTGTGAGCCAAAAAACAGTTCAAAGAATATTAAAAGAAGAGAAGGAATTGCCATCCACTTCATCAAAATTCACTTCACCTATGAAGAAAAGGAGAAAGCGAGATAATAAAGTGGATATAGATAATTTTACAGCCGATGTGGTTCGCAATACTGTACAAGATTTCCATATTGTCCATAAAGAAATTCCAACATTAGCTAAGTTAAGAACAGCATTGAATGAAAAAATCGGATTCGATAAAGAAGTACAAAGCCCAACACGTAATCTACAAGATTGACGATTTTATAAAAAGCAAGGGTTTTGATGTCTTACGCCTTCCCCCTTATCACCCAGAATTAAATGCGATTGAAAATATTTGGGGATCGTTAAAAATTATGTCGCATCTAAAAATATCGAGCAAAACATGACGAATACGGAAAGACTGATCAATGAAAGTTTGGGCCAAGTTAGCAGTGAAACGTGGCAAAAAACTTGTGCTCATGTTGAAAAAAATGACAAAGACTACTTGAAATATTTTGATCTCGATTTTGAATTTATAATCAATGTACAAGATGATTCTGACGACAGCAAAACGGAATCGGAAATCGAAAATTTATCTGATAGTGATTGAAAATACTGAATAGTCCTACTTGTTTCGTTTCCATTCTGTAACACCAATGCTTAATTAAATGCCTACATATTCTTAATATTTTTGTATTTATTGCAACCTAATCTAATTTAATTACAAAATGCATATACTTTTAAAACCAAAATTTTATTTAGATTATTAAATCTCGCCTTGAATATATATCAGATTTTTTTGCTAACGTTACCTACTTTTACACACACAAGCGCGCTAGTCGGGATACGTCACTACTACAATCAAAGCCGAACGGACTTTGTGAAATAGAATATCTGTACCAAGTTACCAAGTTACGTACCAAGTTAAGGGTTAAAAAAATAACAAAGGAGATAGGATACCTATTCAAAAAGTTGAATGCCAAAAACTCTAAATTCACTCCTATAATAACTGGTAGTACATTGCGAAAAGTTTTAGAACTGAACAAAAATGTACGAAATGAAATAAAGGCAGCCCTTCACAGCAGCCCATGGCTAAGCTACGCGTGTGTACTTAGCTTCGCTTTTTGTAAAATTATAGGCAATTGACGGTCCCGACGTCCACCGCGACACATGGCCCGCTACGCACGGATTCGTAGCTGGCAAACAAATGAAACGCGCAGCTAACGTGGGTAACTTCTTCGTGCACATCCTGCGTAGCAATGGACGGTCGACTTTACACGAAAAAGAAATGCAGGAAGGAACAATGCCACATCCACTGCAACGCATTTTGTTCATATTTGAAAGAGAAAGGAACTTTTCTGATGTATTTTTCGGAACGCGTAGATCCAGGGAAACGTGTTCCTTTTTATTACGTTTGCTTACTTGGAAATCCTTCTTTTACGTTTCATAACTGCGTTTTTCAGCAGACATAGAGGTCATGAAATTTTGAAACACAGTTTGGTATTCAGATTTATTAAGACTCTGGTTTATAATAATAAGGTCTGAAAATAAAGATTTTGAGTTGAAAAACGAGCCTCGTGGTCGGCCGGTGACCATTGCCGACAACGACGAATTGAAGGCGATAGAGGAAGCGGATCCAACTCAATCTACGGCTGAGCTTGCTGCAGCTAGAGTTAGTGTCAAAACAACATTGAAGAACTTGCGTCAAATCGGAAAGATAAAAAAGTTAGATAAGTGGGTGCCACACGAACGAAGCGACCAACAGCGAGCGAGACTTACGCGTCGAAGCATGCATAGCACTACTGAATCGGCATAGAAACGAGGGAATTCTAAATCGAATTGATACCTGGGATGAAAAGTGGATCCTGTACGACAACCGTAAGCGTTCGTCTCAGTGGGTGGACCCGGGTACAGCACCCAATCAGTGCGCTAAAAAAAAAGATTACTCATAGGAAGATGATGGTGACTGTCTGGTGGACCAGTGCCGGACATGTATATCAAAGCTTCTTACCGAATTGCCGCACAACAGTGACGGCAAATGTCTATTGCCAAGAATTGCAAACAATGATGGAGAAGCTCGCAATTCAACAACCAAGACTGGTCAATCGCTTTTCCCCATTGCTTCTCTACTACAACGCGCGAGCTCACACTTCACGATAGACCATTGCAAAGCTACAAGAGTTACAGCTGGAAGCTCTCCGTCACCCACCGTACTCACCGGACCTTGCCCCAACAGATTTCTACTTTTTTTTTAATTTAGACATTTTTTTAAGTGGGATAAAATTCAACACCCGAGAGGCAGTACAAAACGCTTTCGCTGACTTCATCACCTCCCATCCGGCAGACTTCTACAGTAAAGGGATAAACAAACTGCCATCAAAATGGAAAAATTGTATAGATAATTTGGGCCAGTACTTTAATTAGCTGGAATAAAAAAATTACCAAAATGTTTATATTTTAAAATGTTCATACAAATCTCCAATTTCATAAGTAAAGACCCATGATGGTGTGTTCTCGAGCCAAAAGGTACATTTTTTCGGAATTTATGTTCTTAATTCGCTTCATAGGCTGGCAGTAGGCCCTGAACAGTGTTATTCTAACCTCTCGTGTACACCGTGCGAACCGGCCGGCCAGCATGTTACACCTGACAGCCATTGCTCTACGTTCCCTCTCCAAATCAGTGTCATCCGACAGCCTATCAGTGACCCAGTGCCCCAGGTATTTAAAACGAGTGACTCTTTTCAGCGGAACTCTGCACTCTCAGGTAATCGGTGGAACAACGTCATGTATTTTATTTTGCGCCCTAAACACTACGAGTTTGCTTTTGGTTAACGTAACTAATATTATCAATACATTGTCCGTCAATGGAGCAACCGATTTGGGTGTTATCGAGCTCATATATCAGCCGGTTGACATACAGGTTGAAGAGCCTGGGCGAGCTTTTAACGTATTGATCAATATCAATATGTTAAGAAAGCTCCTCCGAATCCGTGAAGACTATGCGGTGACTCATGGTCACAAGGGTAGAGGTCCACTAGGGCCGATGCCTGCCGGGGTCGCGGGAAGGTACTTATGGGTCACCGACGCCCCCGAAACACAGGCAACAGGAAGGAATACGGGTGGGTTTTAGTCAGTAAGAGTCTGACACGCCCTCCTGCTCCGCCCAGAGCGGGAGAAGTTACTTGATGATTACCACCCAAAAAAAAAAAAAAAAACCCCTCCCTACCATCCGACCCACCTGTCGATAGACGCAGTGGTGACTCTATCCTACAGGAAGCCATAAATACATTGGCAATAGCCCTAGGTTCATTTACGCCACAGATGCACACTGGCAGGCCCAGGTACACGGAAACACTTTAAGATAGGTAAAGGTTTTTGTAAAACTCAAGTAGTTAATTGCCTATCCACATAATGTGGAGCTTAATATAAGAATATCACCCTATAACTGATGATATGTGAGTGAAATTTGCGCGTCTGCCCACCTTCAGGGAATACATGCGTCATGACGCATGTATTGCCCGAAGGTAGGCGGACGCGCAAAGTTCACTGAATGAAATGCACCGACCCTAGCGTGTTTAAACCAGACTCGATTGCTCGAATGAACTCAAAGATTCACACTAGCCTAGACCCTCAAGTGTCATGGGACTGCAGCACACATACACATGGGGCCGCGGTAATTAGGTAAGGAAGATGTGACCTTGGGATATGGAAGGATTATTAGAGCCGTACTGGACCCAAAATTATCCAAAGACATTACTAAGTTGACGGCTAAATAAAATAGAACAATGGAGGAAGAAACATGCTGCACCAACATCACAATAAATTGGGATAAGGGCAAAATAATAATGAAGACGTACTTTTTGACCCTACGGCACATCCTTCGGTCACCAAAAACTTTGCCCAAACTTTTGCCAAACTTATTTAATAAAAAAAAACAAACTGAAGTGTTACCAGTTTACAAAAATCGAATAAACAGTTTTCTAAGCACTTTCCTAATTTTATCGAAGTATTTCCAACTACATACTTTAGAATTAAATTTAGATCATAACTTAGTTAGTCCCTTTTCGACATCTCGAATGCTCTTACAATCACAATAATATATAGATCAATGTTGTCGTATAAGCAGTTATTTCAATAAAAATGCGAGTTTGAGAAATGTCAGACCTAATGAAATTTATGTCAGTACGTGGATCGAGGAGGCAATTTGACGCATACTACGCGTCGAGTTGTAAGGGTGTATCATACAAATACTCTTATTTATGAGTCTACTTCTTTTAGTGGTACAAACATTACCCAGTCAGCAAGTTGGTAACGGGTCTGATTGATAAGGATTTATTTATGTGGAAGCTAATATAATGCACTTCTATAGGTAAATAGGTACCTAATTATATTGATGACTGCTACCTGCGAATTTTTCAACTAGTATTATGTACTAGCTTTTGTTCGCGGCTTCACCCGCGTGGATGTTGGAAAATATTACACGGGAACGTACTACCGAGATTAAAAGTACTCTATGTGTTAATCCACGTTATAAATTATCTGTGTGCCAAATTACATCCAAATCCGTTCAGCCGCGTTTGCGCCAATCCGGTACAAAGATCCAAACAAATACTTTCTGTTCGTAAAAATTTAATGCATGTTAATTGTTTCTTTGTAAACTATGTGTAAGTTTAATAAATTAATTTGAATTTGAACAGAAAAACTGACAAAAATTCTAAAAACTATGTTTTCGGCATCAGACTCGTATCCACACCTCGTAGCAATCCTTTATTCGCATAATATCAGATTATCAAAATAGCAGGTTCTCAAAATATTAGATTCGCTAAATATTATGTTCTCAAAATAGCAGATTCTCAAAATATTAGATTCTATTCAAAAAATAGCCGAAGTACAATCAAAAACTGAAGCACTCAAAATAAATAAAGCCAAGACTTTGTTGTGCCTTTTTTATTTTACAATATTTACACAAAAAAAACCGTTGTACAATGTACAGTTTTGACTTTGTTACTATTTCATTATCCTATGTATAGACTAGCTTTCACCCGCGGCATCGCCTGTGTGGATGTCGGCAAATATCCCACGGCAAGGTACTACCAGGATTAAAAGGTTTTTTTATAATATGTACGGATATAGAAGATTAATTTCATCACTTCGAAGGCTTCCAATCTGTCAAAGTTTTATAACAATGAGTTCAGTGGTTTAGGTGTGAAAAGGAAACAGACAAACGGAAACGGACCGACAGAGTTACTTACGCATTTAAAATATTAAAAAAAAACTTAAAAAAAACCGTCTTCCCAAAAACACTACAAAGTGAAAAATAATTTTAATTTCGGAAGTCAGTGTCTTTGGATTTGTATTTTAGTTTTTTGGTCACCGACTTCCGAAATTAAAGTTATTTTTCACTTTGTAGTGTTTTTGGAAGTCGTTTTTTTTTTTTTAGAGTTTTTTATTTTTTACTTTTTAGTGGGTCAGTTTGTAATTTATCTAAGTTACAATAGCCTAATGTCAACTGCTCATCACCTTTTACAAAGTATTGGTTTGCTTGATGCAGTGACATTAAATGTTGAGGAGTTCTCTTGGTAAGAGCCAGGAGACTGTCACTCACCACTCATTGTGAAGAGCATAAATGGCTTAGCAACCATATTAAAGTACCTAATCGCATCGCAACTCGTTAATTAAATACTTCTTATTAAGTAGTTCCCGTAGGCATCATCATCTCCACCAAATGGTGCTTTCCAAGAGCAAATGCACAAGGTACTATAAAAAATACCTAAATCGCTATAGGTGAGCCTTTAAAATTTGAGGATTTCCCTCAATTTCCATGGGATTCAATCATCTGATTATGACTTGGTGACAATGGGACCACCTCGCGAGCATACCCTTTCAAACCAAAAAGTATTTTTAAAATCGGTTCACAATTGACGGAGAAATCGGTGAACATACATAAAAAACAAAAAATAAAAACAAACATGTCGCATTGATAACCTCCTCTTTTTGGAAGTCGGTTAAAAAGTATGGATTTCAAAACATTAAATCTATCATTCCTCATGATTTTTTTTCTTTCCTCACTAAATTAACAACAAACAACATTTCCCAAAATCAATTTCTTTCGCAATAAACTCCAGTTATCCTGTTCAGTATACGAAGTCGTTTAAATAAACACATTTCTGAAACACTGAATATCAAATATAAGGTATCGGAGACACAAATGCACTTGCGCCGCATAAATTGATGTATTTCGATAGAGGATAATATTGAATACGGCTGAATAGGAATTTACTAGCGAGGCAACATCAATATTTGTATTGTAGATATTAAAATCGATGCACAATGCTATTGTTAGTAGTTTGAATGTACTGTGGGCTTCTGTGTATTTATTTTGCAAGAGTAAGGGGTGCGTTTTTAAGTAGTACCTTTTAGGTAATACGAGTAGATAGCTTCTTGAGTACTCGTGGCTGTCGGTGGTCTCGTGGTCGCAAGCGCGACTGCTGAGCGTGGGCTTCTGGGTTCGATACCCGGCATTCCCGGGCAGTGTTGTTGAATTTTCCATTACGAATTTCTCAGTAACAGCCCGGAGTTTGGAAGTTGGCGGTGTGATACCCCAGTGCCTCGGAAACCACGTTAAGCCGTCTACCCTACGCCTGATCTTCTTCCGGTCGTGTCGGATTGTCGCCCCATCGGACTATGAGAGTGAGGGAAGGGAGAGTGCACCTGTATCTGCGGACACACTTGTGCACTACAATATCTCCCGCGCTGAAGGCGAGTCTCCGCTGAGATTGGTCACATAACACATAATCAGCCTATAATGTTCCCTCTGCTGGGACACAGCCCTCCTCTCTGTGAGAAGGAGCGGGCCGTAGCCCACCACGCGGGCCCAGTGCGGGTTGGTAGATGTCACATATCTTCGAATTTTTGGTTCTAGGACATGCCGGTTTCCGGTTTCGGTTCCAGACAGATTGATACGGAGCAGTCTGCAGTTTTTTTTTTCTAGTTTAGCCCCCCAAAGTGTCTCATATTCAAAATACATTTATTTACGTTACACGCCCTTGTTTGGGTCACGGAACCCTAAAAAGTTGGGGAAATCTAAAGGCTGAACAAATGATTAAATTCGAAGTTTCTTCTTCGTTACAAAAATATATTTTCAACGCACTTGCAAAGTTGGCTCTAATTGCACGGACTTTAAGTTCATAAATGCAGTACATCGAACACGCGTGTTTTATACCTGCGTCGACTGCAATGGCAAACATTGCACACTTGCATCAAAATTGACTAGTAGTGACCCTGTATTTAAAAATTATAATAGCTTTGGGCTTTTAGACTCCAGTATGTTTTAAACAGGAGGATCTCGGCTGAATTGTGGGCACGTATTCAAGCACACTCCTCACATAAACAAACACCCAAATCCGGAATAATTATGAGGTGTACGCAAGAAGTAAATATACAGGTCATCTGCCTGCCTTTTTCATACTATGTGAGGGTCATCTTCCAGTCTAAAGTGATGCAGCTGAATACAAGTATTTTACATGGAGCGACTACCTATCTGACCTCCACAACCATTATAACTATACACTGGGTAACACGATACCCCTTGGTAAGACTAGTTGTCAGACCATCGGGTAAAAGGTCTACAAATGACAACCAGGACCATCGGGCTTTACGGACTTTCCTAGGCACGGAGGGACCATGGATATGTTCTGTGTCTCTCTGTGTAGTCTGTTTAGTTTCATTCTTGATAAGAATTACCCATAATTTTTATGTGCACGTGTTTCTGTGACAAATAAATCTATTTTTCTTTCTTTCTTTTCTATATATAACAGATCCCATCCACGTACCACCCCCGGTTAACGTACTAACCTCGAATATCCATCCGTAAGCCTGTTATTATTAAGCCACGAGCTGTTAGTAACTAAATAGGTACACCACAAAAAAGCCTGCTCTACTTACCTTCCACGTTTTTACCCCCAACAGTTAACAACAGCCTCCCTGTTCAATTCCCCCACTATTCTTTACCTTTTGCGGCGGAACCATAACCATATCTCGGTATGTGGCCTCATAAATTCCATGGCAACATGTTCAAAAGACTTCCAAGTCATTTGGCACGGTATATTGATGCTGTTGACTGTTTTTCGAACCGTTAAGTTATCAATAGACGAGCGGATAAACCGAGACTTGTCAATAACCGTCTTCAAAAAAGGAGAAGGTTCTATGTTCGTCTGTATGTATGTATGTATATTATATTTATTTTTTATGTATTTTGATCGATATTTTCGTCAATTGTGGACTGACTTTGGTTTTTTTTTCATTTGGTAGAGGTTTGGGGTCCCTTATGAATTGTATTAAGGCGCTGACAAGACCCAATTTACCAAAACAGGCTTCTCTTAAGAAAAAAAAAATCCCAAATCTGTATAGTTTGTGGTAGTGGAAAAAATATGTGTTAATTCTGAACATATTTCCCAGAACTTGGTTGTTACCAAAACATGTTTTGATAAAAGATCTGGATACAAACTAACGTTTAACTAACCTCTCACCTTGAGTTCTAATCCAAAATATCTGCATTATACTCACTCTTTGTCCGAGACGGGTTTAACGAGTAGTAGCGGTGATTTACTCAGCGCATGTCACAATTTTTAAAGTCTAAAAATAAAAGTAAAACTTCTTAGTGTGGCAACTCTGTTTACATGTCATTACGGTTTTTTGTGCGCGGCGCAGTCACATACTTCTCGTGACAAAATGCCCAAAATCTCTATTATCAACGATATTTTTGGCTTGATGCTTATTTTAAACAGTATTACTATGGAGTCCTATTGTGTTTTTAGTATTTACAATGTTGTGCATACGGTATATTCGTGAAAAAGTAACAAGCGAAGAGCTTTCTAGTCAAGGTCAAGGTTTGTTGTTGTAAACATTTTATTGAATCCTAATTGGATTCCGAATTACAGGTATGTTTTGAATCCATTCTTATTATTTTACAATAGTAAAGATTACTCATTATGAATTCATGATAAGCTCGAGTTATGGATTTATAACCTAGAATTAGATCAAATTACGTATTTTGGCTAGTGCAGACCCACTTCCGGTCTACATGTTTTCCGATATTTACCTTACTAGTACAGATTGACAAGTGTATTAGTCGTTTTGTTATTCTTCTGTTTTTTCGGTTGCCTCCTGTAAGTTGGCAGCTGTGATCGGCATTATGTTTTTCTCTTTTTTTTTTTCGTCCAACGGTTTTTTCCAAAGTATCTTTCGAATTCGAACTAAGAATAAGATACATAGACCTTTTTACTTGAAAATCATCGAGAGTGGTTGTATTCATCATCCACAAAGATGGGGAAAAGAAAATCTAAGGATGAAGAACATCTACGAAAGAAGATCAGGAAATTAGAAAGAAAGCTAAGAAAACTGTCTCCAACCAGACAAGATTCTCAAGAAGTTTCAACAACTCCAGCCCGGCTCTGCTCGCCGAAGTCGCCGACACAGATCGAAGAACCTGAGGCGATAGAAGAGACTACTACAGGTGTGTAGAAATGTATTTAAAATACCTAGACAACTGAATAGAATCTTCAAACGCTGGGGTGTACCTACAATGCATTTAAACAAAATATAAGCCACATTAATAACAGCTGGCGCTATCACTTTGCGGATAGACAGGCATTATGTTTCAAATTTACAAAAGAGCTATCACCTTGCGGATAGACAGATAATGTAGGTACCTATTTAAACTTTACAAAAGGGCTAGCGCTATCACTTTGCGGATAGACAGACAATGTACCTATTTAAAGGGCTAGCGCTATCACATTGCGGATAGACAAGCTCCTAGATAAACCAAGGCACTGGATTTGTCAGCTTAAGTGCTATCACAGAGTGGATAGACGTTTCATTTAAGAAATACATGGTTCTAAATCAAATAAATCTTTTTCCAGAAAATGACTTACTCCCAGAGGAGTTTCTACTGGCCCTTGGGAAGGAGGGAGAAGAAGAAACAGAGTTTGGTGACCCTATTAGATCAGAATTGGCCCTGCGTTGGACAAAAATAATGTCCGATGGACTGGGAAAAGAAGCCAAGGATGGCATTATTCAAAAATACTCTACTCCCTCGAATTTCCAAAATGCTGTTGCTCCTAGAATGAACCCAGAAATAATGGCCACACTCTCGGAACCCTCGGTCAAGAGAGATAAGAGGATTATTGCCAGACCAAACCTCACGGGTACCTTAATGACCTGTCTGGGCCGGTCATTGACCAGTATTTTAAAAGGAAATATAAACAGCAAAGCCCTGATAGAAGAAATCAATGACGCTGCAAAGATTGCAGCAGAAATTCATTTCCAAGATTCCTCTTCTAGGAAGTTTTTTGGCCTATCAGGAGCCAGCAAAATAATTCAAGAGGCTGTAAAAAAAAAAACTCAAAAGTGGATGCCTTTTTATTTGGTGCTGATTGTGCTGACAAGATCAGAGCAGCCCAGTCAATTCAACGAACCAGTGCTATAATATCTGAAGGTGCGAAGAGACAAAAACCTGCAAACAAGAAACAGTTAAACTGGAGGGGCCCACCAGCATCAACAAGTTCGCGGTGGGCAACATCACCAACAACAGATGTACAAGAGACAGCCTCGCTTCTCGAACACCAGACGCCTACCAGAGCGGAAACACCCTCCGGCCAGATCCAAACACTACCGATAGGAAACATGCAACATTTTGTTAAAAAGTGGATTGAAATCACTGATGACCCAGTGGTATTAAAATGGGTACAAGGGTATGAAATTCCATTCACCAAAGTACCACCACCCTATAATACACAGCCACAACACTGGCCAAATAACGAAAAACAAATTATAGATTCTGAGATAAAAAAGCTTTTACATTTAGGTGCAATTTCTGAATGCTCATACTGTGATGACCAATTTACTTCCCCCATATTTGTAGTGCCTAAACCCAATGGGTCTTATAGATTTATTCTAAATTTAAAGAAATTAAATCAGTACATTGACACAGAACATTTCAAATTAGAGGATATCAGAACAGCCTGTAAGTTAATGTCAAAAGGTTGTTACATGGCTTCAATAGACTTAAAAGAAGCCTACTTTTCTGTACCAATAGCTGAGAATAACAGAAAGTTCCTCAGATTCAAATATGATGAAATATTATATGAATTTAATGCCCTACCATATGGCCTCTGTTCAGCTCCTTTTGTTTTCACTAAACTTCTTAAACCAGTATGCACTTACCTAAGAAAGCAAGACATTTTATTAACATGCTATTTAGATGACAGTTTATATTTCAATAAATCACCAATTATGTGCAAAGAGGATATTGATGTTGCATGTAATCTCTTACAAAGCTTAGGATTTATTATTAATTTTGAAAAAAGTGTTACTACACCTAATCAAATATGTAAATATCTAGGTTTTATTTTAAATTCATCAGATCTCTCTTTATCAGTCCCACATCAGAAACAAATAGCAATACAGGAAAAAATAAGATCTATAAACATAATAGTTCTTGTAAAATAAGAGAATTTTCCCAATTGATGGGAACATTGAATTCAATGTCCAGCACTCCCATATGCTTGGCTATACACTAAAATATTAGAAAGAAAGAAGTACTTAGCCTTACTAAAATCAAATGAAAGCTATGAAGCGTACATGACTATTTGCTACGAAATCCAATCGGAATTAACATGGTGGCAAAATAATATACATAGAAGTAATCCAATAAAACAATATAATTTCCATTTAGAAATACACAGTGATGCCTCTACCACAGGCTGGGGAGCTGTATGCAATCACAAGAAAGCTTCTGGGTCATGGTCATGTTTAGAACAAAAACATCATATTAATTATTTGGAACTAAAAGCTGCCCTTTTAGGGCTAAAGTGTTTCACAAAAGAAAGTTCCAATTGTGAAATCTTATTGAGAATAGATAACACCACTGCAGTAGCATACATAAACAAAATGGGAGGGGTACAGTTTCCCCACTTAAATGATATCACAAGAGATATTTGGCAATGGTGTGAGAATAGAAATATTTGGATTTATGCTTCGTATATAAATACTAAAGATAATTTCGAAGCTGATAGAGAATCAAGGAAAATTAATATTGAATGGGAACTTTCCCCAAGAGTCTACGTCGAAATAACTGGGCGTTTTGGTATTCCGAAAATAGATTTATTTGCCTCTAGAACAAATAAAAAGTGTAAAAAGTTTGTCTCTTGGAAACGTGATCCAGAAGCATTTGCCGTGGATGCCTTTACTCTCAGTTGGAACAACATATTTTTCTATGCATTCCCACCTTTTTCACTAGTGTTAAAATGCTTATATAAAATTCAAAGAGATAGTGCTACTGGAATTGTAGTTTTCCCTTACTGGCCATCACAACCATGGTTCCCTCTAATTAAATCATCTAGCTGGATATTACCCAAATGAAGATATATCATTGGAACAATTAACCAAAAAGTTAGTCACCATACTCGCATTAACAACTGGTCATCGAGTACAGACTTTGTCAATGATAACAATTCCTAATATGAAATTTACGGATATTGGTCTAGAAGTATACATACCTGATATAATTAAAACCTCTAGAAGAGGTGGTGTACAACCAATGTTTCACTTAAAAACATTCCCTGACAAGAAGGAAATCTGCCCTGTCAGCACTATCAAATCTTATATAGATAAAACTGATTCTATAAGAAATAATATTGACAATTTAATTCTCACATTCAAGAAACCACACAAGAATGCATCAACTCAGACTATAAGTCGCTGGATCAAGCTAACATTGAAGGAAGCTGGAATAGATGTCACCATCTTCTCGGCTCATAGTACCAGACATGCATCAACATCTGCTGCAAACAGATCTGGAATTAGCATTGAGGTTATAAGGAAGGCTGCTGGGTGGTCTCAAAATTCTGCCATGTTTGCCAGACATTACAATAGACCCATAAACCAAGATTCAACCCAATTTGGTAGTGCAATATGCAATACTGCAACAAATATCTAAGGTTGATTTTGTTATGTTTTTATAAAACAAGTTGATTGTTTTTTGATAAAATATTACTAAGGAAGTTGATTTATTAAATATTTTTTCTTATGCCTATTTAACAAATTGGTGTTTATTCACAACCCTACTTTGAACATCTACTCGTTAAACCCGTCTCGGACAAAGAGTGAGTATAATTATAAGATTAAACGAACTTACCTGAAGTGAAGTTCTATCTTAATTATACGAAGCTCTTTGTCCGAGACGGCGACAGTCCCTAAAAACCCTCCCATTTATACTTACCAAGTATAATCCCAGTACAGGGATTGTTCATAAAGCCTGACTTTAAACGTAATGACATGTAAACAGAGTTGCCACACTAAGAAGTTTTACTTTTATTTTTAGACTTTAAAAATTGTGACATGCGCTGAGTAAATCACCGCTACTACTCGTTAAACCCGTCTCGGACAAAGAGCTTCGTATAATTAAGATAGAACTTCACTTCAGGTAAGTTCGTTTAATCTTATAATTAAATATCAACATACGTTACGTATTTTATTAATAACAAGAACGTCTTATTTAAATGCAGAACTTGGTTGTTTTTTTATTTTCAATTACTCAACTCAATTTTGAGTAAATATATAATTGCTTCATATTTTGCAATAAATTACCAGCGTTGTGTCATCGCGCTTCTCTTTCTTTTCTGTGCAATCTGACAGTGACCGCGGTTTAGGTGTTGTCGGCGTCTTAACTTTGCTTTGGATAGTTTATTCAGCTGCATCCAGGTACACTAGAAGCCAACCCCAATATTGTAGGAAAAGGCTAGGCAGATGATGATGATGCTTGGGTAGTTTTTGAGTTAGCTTCAATAACACGTATTTTTCCCACTTAGTCTATATGAATGATGTTATAATAACTTCCCGTCACTGGTATTACATACCAGGTAGTGGTATTCAAATTCATGTGGGTTAGGTACCACAACTAAAAAGTGAAAAATAAAAACTATTTACAAAAAAATACAACCGACTTCAAACAAAATATCTACTTTCTACAAAGTGAAAACTAGGTACCTACTTTAATTTCGGAAGTCAGTGCCAAAAACGAAACTACAAAACCAAAGTTCACTGACTTTTGTAATTAAAGTTATTTATCACTTTGTAGTATTTTATTTGGAAGTCGGTTGTATTATTTGTAAAATGATTTTGTTATGTTTAGTTTGTAAGCAGTGGGGGCCCAGTGGAAACGCCCGCGACTTACGAGTTGTAGGTCGAAGGTTCAAACCCGGATAGGCGCTTTACTTTGTGCAAACTATTTCATCACCGCTGCTCTGAAAACGGTGAAGGAAAACATCGTGAGGAAACCGGCATGTCCTACAACTTCGAAGATATGTGACATCTACCAACCCGCACTGGGACCGCGTGGTGGGCTATGGCATACTCCCTCCCACAAAGAGGAGGGCTGTGTCCCAGCAGTGGGAAAATTATAGGCTGATAATGTATTTCTATAAAAACTGGACAAGAGCGGGTTGAACTCGCGTGGTGAGGGTTCCGTACAATGAATATGTTACCTAAAGTCGAATTATCAATTCACTGGCGTAATGTGACATATGTAAGCTGTCATTTTGTTTAATAAAAGGGTATATTTATTGTATTTAATATACATTTATTTTACACTTTTATGGGTTTGTAGAGCTACGATGCGTATTTTCTGAGTTGTCGTAGTTTTAGTGAACGCTCGCGTGTCAATTTTACCGACTATCGTAGCATCGTGACAGGATGTCGATTTAGAGAAGGGATAAGTCGATTAAACGATCTCCATTACAATAAATATGACCATTTTATTACACAAAGTGACTACTAGCGCATGTTAGATTGCTCCAGTAAACTAATAATTCGACTTTACCGTGTTTTGTATCCCAAAATGATTTATCCCAAGAACAAGCTTAGCATTATAGTTGAAAAACATGTTTTCCCATACATTCCAACTGCAAATGTAAGTTTATATGCAGAATGTTGAGAGATTTACCATGTTACTGTGACTGTTCCTAGATTGCCCTAGGCTGGTAAAATTTTATTTTTTCCTAATTGGTGGTCCTTTCTCCAAAAGGGGACCCTGGTTTCCCCTTTTAGAGAAAAAACTGTGCCCCTCCTTTCCGCACAGTACTGTAGGGCTCGTCCCAGACTGGTCACCCTCCCACCGATTATAATGAAAAGAATTCCCATACACTAAACTACCTTGTCCTTTGTCCTGAATGTGGAATTTTGCTACACAAAGCCACATCTTTTATTATGTTTATAAATTTACTATTTAAAGGGCTGCTGTGTCCAACAATTCTTGTTGTATCTCTATACCTTGTTTTCTTGTTTCAAATATGAAATCATATTGTTATGCCTCTGACTTTCTTACATATTTTTGAACACTACCGCTGAAAAGCAAACTTTAGTCACATTTAACTGTTTTCTGTATTTTATATTATTAGTTTTCTCTTGTTGTCTATCTTAAAATATTTTTATCCGTTGACATCTTTCGTCATAAATTGTCATCAGTCAGATTTCTTCTGTGCTATAAATAAACGTAATTTGAACCAGCCTTATTATGGTAGCTTTCTATCATGATATGGCTAGTTCAAATTACGTTTAGTTTGGCTAGGTTCTCATTGGGGTGCGTGCAGAAAACCTCCTCGTGTGCCTGATAGCTACTCGTTCCCTGCAAATATGTTCAGGGGAAAGAGCAGTCGTCGGGCCGGTGCACCCCGGGCACGGCAAATAGTCTATCCATGTATTAGAGAGAGTATTGTCTGTGGCATATTTCTGCGTGGCGGGGAGCTTAATACTTGATCGTCGGTCGTCCACTCCCCTCTCTGCTTACAGAGGGCAGGTCAAGTGGGCGCAGATTGGAGGCGCTCGCTGTGCACTCACCCTGCCAGCGCGCTTGCAGCGGGAGAACCGTTTCTCCTGACTGTAAGCGTCGAAATCGTAATCCGTAAAGAGATCACAGTCATTTTTTGTGACTAGGAACGGGACGAGGATCTTGGCTTGGTCGCCCGGATCGCAAAGAAGGATAACCTCTAAAACAAAACCTCTAATATCAAGTTTTGGTGCGAGGCGAGGCTATGAATGGCTGAGGAGTAGTGTCATCTGTAAATTTTTAGTTGTAGGTGGCGCATCAGTCGCGAGCGCACCCTCAGCCAGGGACCCTCTGGTTGGGTTATAAATGTACACTTGCCCAGGGACAGGGGGTGAACCTAGGTGTACTGATTACATGCCCAATACTCGTGGGAATAAGTATGGTAAAGAACATAAAAACAAAGCAAATAAAAGAATTTGTGATGCGGGGTCAGAGTCCGACCGTGCATCAGGCGCAAAGGGCTCCGGGAGCTCGGAGCGCGAAAGGGATGTACGTGAGTTCACACGAAATTCAAAGCGCCCCAACTCGGGGTCGTCCTCCGATGAGTGGGTCGGGCAAAGGAAAAACATCCCCTCCAACTGGCGGGGTGGATCCCGAGGACGAAAAGGGGTGGATACATCGTCCACTATCAGGGAGGCCAGCGAGCCGAGCCGAGCCAGCCCAGTCGAGCCGGCCCAGCGAGCCAAGAGGCTTGCCAAGGAGGTGCCCCTATCAGAGGTTTCTGGCGGTGGGCTGGACGCCGCTGGCAGATCCAATTCAGAGCATGCGGCCGGGTTTGCGGAGGTCGTGTTAGCCACGATCAAGGGTGTGGCCGTGAAGAGGCTCAAGTCCTCTAAGGATTGGCCTGATCCTTAGAGGACTTGAGCCTCTTCTTATCAGCGGCCACGGCCTATATTGTGCGGGCAGCGACGGCCCTTCACCTCGGGCATCCTTCGGAGGATATGTCCGAGATGAGGGTGGAGGTTGCCCGCTTGACAGCCACCATGGAGATTCTCCGAAAGGAGAACGAGTAGCTCCCTGCTAAAGACCGAGTTTTGACCCTGGTGCAGCAGGAGATGGCTTCCTTGTGGAGTCGTTTCTCCGCCCTAGAGGCTATCGTCTTGTGCCCTTCATCAGTGGCGAGCCAGTCGGCCTCGGGCCAGCGACCGCGTCGTATTTTGCAGCCGCGGCAGAATACGACGCGATTCTAGCGGCATCGGCGTGGTGTATTACGCTGCCAACACGTTGGTCCTGGCACCAGGGAGGTCGCACCAGGCGGCGGCCGAAGTAGTGGCACGCGGGGTTGCGACAATCGTCGACAGGATCCGGCAATTGGGACTCGAGGTGGACCTGCACAATTGCAAACGCACCACCGTTGGGGTTCCAAATTACGGTAGGAGGGGTTCACATCGGCGCGGGCATTGAGTCGACGATGAAGTATCTGGGACTCGTCCTCGACAGCCAGTGAAACTTCGTGGACCATTTCTGACGTTTGGCTCCCAAACTGGAGCGGGCCAGGGCTGCCTTGAAGCGGCTCCTGCCCAATCTAGGGGGTCTAAATGCCTAGCAAGGCTCTACGCGGGGGTCGTGTGGTCCATGGCCCTTTACGGGGCACCAGTGTGGGCGCGTTCTCTGGCGCGGTGGGCAGCCCGTCGGTTGATCGTGGCCCAAAGGGTCATGGCGACCCGGCTGGTCCAGGGATACCACAATGTCTCCAGTGAGGTGGCGAGCCTCCTTGCCAGATTGCCGCCATGGGATCTGGAGGCAAAATCCTCGCGCATGTATGAGAGCGGCTCGAGGAGGCCGGAGAAAAACCGGGGTGTTACTCCGCTGCCGCGAGAAATCACGGCACAGCGGACAAAGCTCCGGCCGGATCTCATGGCGTCATGGAGAGTGCGATTGTCGCAACCCAGTGCTGGGTACGCCACAATTGTGGCAATAAGTCCCCTCTTTGAAGAGAGGCTAGAGAGGCGCCGTGGTGTCCTCACCTTCCTGACGCAGGTACCGGACCCGGCAGCTTTGGGAGGTTTGTGTGTCAGATAATGCAGAAAGAAACGCCCGGGTGTTACCACTGTGTGGATGTAGAGATTTCTCACGTCCGGCCCTGGTCCAGGCCATGGTACGGAGCTAGACGGCATGGCAGCCGTCACCTCTTTCTGCGAAGCAATAATGCTCGCGAAGAAGAAAGCGCGATGGTTGAGGGAAAGGCAAATTTCGACCCCTCTCTCTCTAGCTGCCGGAGGAGACGCCCTGAGCGTCGGGAATCCCAGGCAGATTTCCGACCACCGTAGGCGCGGAGCTCGTCATCCGATAAGGACCAAGTCCAGATTGACGGCGCGTTGTGTTTCACGCGCGCCTCAAAGAGATGTCAGCATAAATGTAGGGGTCCACTAGGGCCGATGCCTGCCGGGGTCATCAGTGTCAGCAAGATAGCCAGACCAGCGACTGATGTCGCTGGTCTGGCTATCTTGCTGGTTATCGCGAGATATCCATATGAAAGTTCTTATACTAAGACATGCTTATGTGTTCACCACTGCCCACAAACACTACCTACCGGAGAAGAATTTTTTAATAAAAAAATATATTTTGAGGAAAATAATCTCATTTGGGACGATTGTCTTGACTATACAGATGGGGCCAATGTGATGACGGGTAATACAGCAGTAGTAGTATCACGAATAAAAAATAAAGCGCCTAATTGTAGTTCCAGTCATTGTATCCTGCATAGACAAGCACTTGTGATGAAGCAAATGCCGTCAAATCTAAAATTAGTTATGGATGAAGCGGTAAAAATAATTAACTTTATCAAATCACGACCACTACAATCCCGATGGTTCTCATTATTGTGTGAAGATTATGGCAGCCAACATAAAACACTGCTGCTTCGTACAGAAGTGCGATGTCTTGGGGTAAAACTTTAACAAGGCTATTTGAAGTTAGAGCCGAGTTACAAATGTTTTTTCAGATACTTCTTTTCATTTGACAGACCGTTTGTATGATAAAACCTGGTGGTTCCGACTGTCTTTTATGGTAGATATATTTTAAAAACTAAACGAATTAGGTTAATGTACGGCGCATCGTCCACAGTCGGTCAAGGCATTGGATGTAGTTCGTTAGGAGTAGCTTATTCCAAACCTATTGGCTTATTATCGGTTATCGTATGTAGTTAGAAACGAGTATTTGTAGATTAATTTTTGCATAAATTCTATTTCGCTCTTATATGGAAACCTGGTCATTTATACCGAGAGAACTTAGGTTCATTCCATTTCAACGTGTCCTTTATGTGAATAGCGACTCGGAATATACGGCCCATTTCAATCGTACCGCGGCATTTGTAAGACTTAAAACGTAACAAAATTGATGTACTGCAAGTTTTCTCGTCAACCATTTTTTGTTTAAAAATAAAAATACTCAATCCACGACTAAACGAATCATGTACCATTTTTTATAGCACTGTTGTGGTTT
Source organism: Atethmia centrago (assembly GCA_905333075.3). Taxonomy (NCBI): domain Eukaryota; kingdom Metazoa; phylum Arthropoda; class Insecta; order Lepidoptera; family Noctuidae; genus Atethmia; species Atethmia centrago. The sequence goes on along the minus strand of HG995367.1, from coordinate 5,225,081 downwards.
TTTTTATATTTTTGTCAGGAATTTAAATTTTGTTTGTTCAAATTTGTTTTTGTTGTTTTTAGTCTCTAAATCAATACACGTGTTTTGGTATTGAAGCAGCCAATTTATTTCTCTTCAGTATGTAACAATTTGCAATGTTGTCAAACACTTCTAAACCTCGCTCAACTTTACAGTGAGCGCAAAAAGTGTTTCTACGCTTTGTTTATGCGATAAACCCGATTTTTAGCGACATCACTTGATGATGCAAGCGACATAAGTTGCAGGACTTTATTGCCTTGTGAATGTTATGATTTATTTTAAAACAATTTACGGATTCGTCGATATATCCGTAATTGTATAGTAATATCACCATCCACTTTCGTAAAACTGTAAAATGAAGTGAAAAAGCGCGAACAAATCATGAATCTACATTCATGGTAGGGAAGACGTTGTTATAATGTTAGTATATTTTTATAACCTTACAACATGGGCATTTTTAAAGCTTATTTTGTCAATAATATATAATTCACTACAAGTGGTATATTAATAAAAGCTTTCAATAAAAAACTGTCTCATAAAAATACGCTTTTAGTATTCTCAAGTGCTCATTAATTTTCATCGAAAGACGACGAAAACAAAAATATAAACCCATTGAATACGTCAATCCTGATCATGCCGTCCGAAATAATGGGAAAACATCATTCTGCCCAGGACAATGGGAATCTCGGTTCAGTTTGTAATAAGAATATGACGATTCATTTCAAAGAAATGTCGATCGGACGGTCAGGAGTTCATTTTCTTTTTATTATTCGGTTTTCACAATACATGGTCCACCTAAAGGAATAATGATAATATTTGCTTTGGCATTGTTCAGTTTTAATGGAAGCTTGTTTGTTTCTATTCCCATTAGTTCATTAGTGTTTATTCATCTAGTTAAAATGCTTTTAAATTATTACCGAAATTATAGAAATTATCGACGGTTTTATTCGGCTCGCTGCCTCATTAATACGCCAATGTTGATGTAATATTCAAAGCTGAATTGAGAGAAATACTAATTAAACATCGACACCCGCTAAATATACGTATGTATCTGCCAGATAAACGAAACGGTTTTTATTGCATTTTTGGCATCTATATACCTATATTTACCACATACAAGTTTATTTTATTTTTTCAATTAACCCAACATACTTTTTTCTCAAACGTATAATTGTTTATCTGAATAAGCTGACAAATAAACACAGCGTACAACCATTTAAGTTCCAGTTACATACTTTGACGCGGGGGAAAAGGGCGCACGGTGCGGGTAACTGCCGGTCACTCAGTTCTTCGGCGGGCAGCGAGTTGTGCGCGCGAGTGTTGCGTTGTTTTTTACCATGTCGAGTGAACATTATAAATTTTTAACTACATTAAGGGAAGATGCAATTAAAAGACCAAAAATGCTGTGGACCAAATAATAAGCGTAACATCAGACCAGATAGACTCGCCATCGAGGCAAGATAAGTAATATTAACTGAATATTTTGTAATTATTAAAGTATATATTTTAAGTGCACCCATAAATTGAGATTTCTACCTATACTGTAAATATTTGAACACGTCTTAGAATGAAAATCTATCGTCATGACGACATTACTGCAATTTATTCATTCCCGATGCATAAGTATGTAACTACTCAGTTACACATTTTTACGTCGGAATTTAGTTTGATTGAAAAATGTATCTAGGCACTTACATACTTATTCTACGGAATGTGTTTAAAATGAAATCAGTTAACTGACACATATATTGTTTTACATTGGATTTTAACTTGATTATTAATATCTATCTGTATACTTACATAGTTTTACTTTAATGAAACGATGTTGATTATCGTATAAAATCGAGTGTTTTATTGTGGTTCGATTGTTTCAGATACTCCAGTACACTTCTCAAAATATTTCACTGATGAAGACTTGCAACAAATGACGGAATTCATAGAAAACAGTGACGAAGAAACAAGTGCTGCACAAAACCATCTTAAACCCTCAGAATGTTCCAGAACACATTCCCCAACCGTCACAAGTCATACAGCTCCAGTGATTTTGCCAAGTAACTCTCATGACCCCATATTGGCAACAATAACGCCACAATCACCCATGATGAGCAATGTCAGTTCAGGTATTCGAAATGATATTTCTATCGAGTCGCCAAATTTCTCGTCAGTCATAGCTCAAGCAATTGCTCAGTTAGATTGTGATATATCACCAGCTCCTACGCCAAACGTTGTCATGCCAGTTAGCTCACCTATGCCAATACAAACCCCAATAACAGAAAACAATCTTTCTGACATTGATCCATCACCGAGGCGCAGGCTATCCACAAGAAAAAAAGATAAAGGTAGATTACGAATGGTTCATCAAGACCAATGGTTGGATGTTATGCGTAAGAAAAATAAAAATTTAGGAAATTAAAATGTTCACAAAAAAATACTAATGTTGACAGACATTTGCTTTTTGTGGCATTTTGGTCAATGGGAGATATAGTTCGTCATTGGGATTTTATCAATAAGTACTGTGATAAAATTACAACACATAGGGTTACTTCTGAAACTGCCTCTAGAAGAGAATTTACTTTGCGGTATTATTTACCATCAAAAATAGATAAAAAACAAGATGATAATGAGGTACATGAAAATGATTTAGTGTCTCCAAAGACACAGAGAACGGAGATACAGGTTTGTAAAACCATGTTTTTGAACACTTTTGGGATCAAACAAGGCCTGGTATATTTTGCTTTGAAAAAGCTTTCATTGCAAGCCACTGTTGTCCACGACAAAAGAGGCATCCATAGACATACTAAGAAAATTACTGAGGAGATGATTGCAAGTGTTTGTGATCATGTGAACAGCTTTGCACCTGTGGAATCGCATTATGTTCGAAAACGTACGAATAAAGTATACTTAGATGGATCTCTTACATTTGCTCGAATGTTTTTACTGTATAAAGATTGGAATGATCCTCAAAATCAAAGTAAAGTTAAAACAGCAAGACAATACCGAGACATTGTTAATAAGAATATAAATTTGGGGTTCCACGTCCCCAAAAAAGATCAGTGTGATGTTTGTCAAGTGTATAAAAACTTACCACGTCCTGTGACTGAAGAGCAGCTTAACATATACAATACCCACATGAGAAACAAGACTATAGCGCGAGAGCTAAAGAACAAAGATAAAGAAAGCACTATGAAATCAAAAAAAGTACTCACAGCGGTATATGATTTTCAAAAAGTGCTTGAAATGCCATTTTTTTTTTTTTTTGAGGTTGGGAAATCATCAAATAACTTCTCCCGCTCTGGGCGGAGCGGGAGGGTGTGTCAGACTCTTACTGACTAAAACCCACCCGTTGGTTCCTTCTTGTTGCCTGTGTTGCGGGGGCCTCGGTGACCCATAAGTACCTTCCCGCGACCCCGGCAGGATGAAATGCCCTGTGGAGAAACTAGTATTCTTTATTATAAGAGAAAGCTAACTATGTTCAATTTTACAATATACGAAATGGGAAGCAGAGTTGCTAAGTGCTATGTTTGGGATGAAAGCACTGCAAGCCGAGGAGCAAACGAGGTGAGTAGCTGTTTATATGACTATATTAAAGGACTTCACCAAAAAGGCATAAAAACATTCAACTTTTGGTCCGACAATTGCGGGGGACAAAACTGCAATCGTATCGTTTTTGCAGCCTATTTACGAGCTGCAAAAGACTTTGAAATCACTATAACTCATAAATATTTTGAGAAAGGCCATACACAAAATGAGGGTGATAGTGTTCACGTCCTTATCGAGAGAACTGCCAAGAATAAAATGGTGTACACCCCCGAACAATGGTATGCCCTTATAAGGTGGGCCAAACAAGATGGAAACCCTCACTTAGTCCAGGAAATGACTACTTTAAATTTTATGAATTTCAAAGCACTTCTCCCTGGATGCAACTGGACTATAACTACAAACAGAGAACAAGTTTTCTGGTCTCAACTAAGACAGTTAGAGATATGGCCGCAATTCTCTGTCAGGATACAGTATAAAACAGATTTTTGTGACAATGAGTTCAAATACATTATTGTAAATAATGCACTAGACTCCCAAAACCAGATCAAGGAACCGCATAAGATTAGACAACAGTCCATTTCCAGCCCCTCTAGCAAGAACATTGACCCAAGCTTACGAGGGGAAATTACCAATACCCGAGGCTAAACTTCAGGATTTGAAGTACTTATGCCGAAATAATGTTATACCATCTGTTTATCATGACTTTTACATGAGTTTGATAGAGGGCAGCAATGAGAACCAACATGACAATGAAGATGAAAAAGACGAAGAAGAGGAATGAAGAAGTCATCTTGTGATCTCTGTACTGATTAGGTTGATTACTGTTGTGGTCTTAAGCCATTAATGATAAATTAAAACGTGCAATTTTATTACTCAATAAGTAAAATATAGAATAAAACCTTGTTAAAATCATTATAAGTAAGTAAACAATGATAAATCAGTAATATAATATTAAATTTGATCTCAGTACAAGAATGTCCAAATAGCTAGATGAAACGACTGATTTATATAATTGATAAGTAATACTTTTATATAGGTTAAATATAGGTATAATTCTATTTAGAATTAACATTACTTTATTTTGAGAATTTATTTTGAGACAAACCCCATACTTTTTACGAAATAAACAATAACTGCCTTTAAGGCAATGTTTTATAAAGTTTAAGAATATTTTTATTATTGGATTGTTTTACATAAGTGATTTCCAGTTCAGTAAGAACTTATACCTAATAAAACAAGAGAGAAAAGTCTGATTACCAGTAGGTAGGTAGATGCCATTTTTTTTATTATTGTTACATTAGATTTTCGGTGTTATAAACATACAACATATGATTAATAATAATGTTACTTTTTGACACGTGAAACGTTTGAAATTTATATTTTTGTGTTTTGAAAATAAACATTAGATAATACAAATATATCCATTTCTTTTATTTCAAAATACCAAAACACATGATGATTTTTACAAGTTTGGAATTCAGTTACACTTGTATGCACAATAATATAATTACGGTGGTAAATTATGTAAGTATCAGTTACACAGGATATTTCAATTAACTTTACCAATTGTAAGTACGTATCTGGCTGTTAAAGCAATAAGGTGCCTGAATATTCCAATGAAGAAATGTGTATGTGCCAGTTAGCATATTTTGATAGTTTTTTACAACGCAGTAAAAGTGTGCATGTGTGATAAAACAAAAACTTGAAGATTTAAAAACAAAAATACTCTTAAATTATAAATTTCACTTAAGTTTAAACCCGCTTACCAAATATTATACTTTAATTCCATATAGGGGCTTAGCAACGGCAATTTAAAAAAATTGAAATCTTCAATTCGCTCTCCTATAAAATTTGCATTTGTCAGTTACTTAGTTGTACTTAGGAGGTGTCGACATATCGTTCGATTATATCTGGATTATGAAATTAGCGCTTTTAAATGCTGAAATGGTTCAATATTCCTGTAAATACGTTTAAAGTTTAAGTAAACAGTTCCGGGATGGACGAGCTTCAACAACTCCTTTTAAGCTTATCTCCATTTCGTGCCCTCCGTGGCTATAGAAATGTTATGTGAATCAATATTTTATATCCTCCACTCATTTTAAAATGCTGCAGTGCAAGCTACTCTGATACTAAAGTAATAAAATAACGACACATAAAAATATAGTCAAATTAAATTGTCACTTATCCAGTTTTCCCAAATCATAAAGTTCCAAGTTATAGTTTTCCCAGCTTAACGAAAAATGGAGCAGATGGGAATAAAACATTTAAGCACATATTCCTACTTGTACAACACATAAGCACATATTCTTACATATTGGTCCCACTTGGTATGAAGTACATTATAATAAAGTCCAATTGTAGCCAACTTTGGAATTGAAGAAACTGTGAAAGCTCATGTGCAATTTCACAATATTCCCGTTAGAAACAAAAGTTTGTCGTTACTGATGGGAAAATACGTAATTAGGTATTCTTACTTATGCAATCACTGGAAAGTTGGTGTACCCAATGTGAAAAAAAATACCTTTATAAGGTTTATGATGATTTTTATTGGAGGCAACGGGAATAGATCTTTATGGTACATTTGTTAGAACTGGGCTCGGTAAACAATATCAGCATATTTCCTCTCTTCACGAGCTTATGCACGCGAACGGGTAATTTCGCGGCGACTATAAAGATATAAATAATTTATTTAAAGTTAAATTAATGCTTTGGTACGAGGTATGGGTTTATAATGGGTGCTATAGATATGATAGTGAGAGTTATAATAACAAATATACAAATTAAAGCCAGACTTCAGTTCAGTTGGATAATGATTATCACAAATTTGCGGAATGTAGAACTCGTATAAAAAAAGTTAATACAAACTGCGCATATACAACATAAAAATAAAATTCAGTATCAATTTGTATAGGATCCGAACTCGTTTTGGAAGTATATAAGATCGAAAAGAAAAACACTAAATAAGCAGAGTATCATAAAAGAAGGTCAACCTCTAACAGATGATGAGTGTGCTGTGCAGTTCGCTGACTTTTTTGAGTCTGTGTACAGCAAGGAGCCACCCAAACTGGACGCGTGCGCGGCGGCGGCGGAGATCGGCGCGACCAGTGCACGGGTACACATTGAGACGCTGAGTCTAGCGGAAGTTCGGCAGGCGCTGGGGAGTCTCAAGCCAAAACGTTCGTCTGGCCCAGACGGGATACCAGCGTTTCTGTTCCGAGACTGCGGGAGGGGACTGGCGGAGCCATTACTTCACATTTTTAATGCATTTTTACATCAAGCCACGTTCCCTCAAAGGTGGAAGATCACACGCGTTGTTCTGGTCCCTAAAGGAAAACCAAGTTCAGATACCTGTAATTATAGACCGGTGGCTGTACTCTCCACGCCTGCTAAAGTACTCGAGTCGGCTATTCAGCGCTCCGTTCAGGAACAAATGCGTGGGCGTCTGTCAGATGCGCAACTAGGGTTCCGACCTGGATGCAGCACTGCTACAAACCTTATTAACTTTATGGTACAGGTAGTGCTGGCAGTAGACTCGGGGGTACAGGTAGATGCTGCGTACTTCGATTTTAAAAAGGCGTTCGATACGGTGGATAATGACATCTTGTTAAGGAAGCTCGCGAAAATTGGATATACACTACCTCTGCTACAGTTCTTCGCTAGCTATATGAAGGATCGCCAGCAATATGTCGACTACAATGGCTGTGTATCTCAACCGTATTACACGAGATCGGGCGTGAGCCATGGCAGCAATGTAGGGCCTCTCGAGTTTATTGTAATGATAAATGACTTGCCGGAAGTCGTCAGACATGGGACAAGTTTATTGTTTGCGGATGACCTAAAACTGCTGCTCGAGGTTCGGGATCACTCGGATTGTGAACGCCTACAGGAAGACATTGACAGAGTGGTCGAATGGAGCAATGACAACAAACTGCATTTTAATGTTGCTAAATGTTCGGTGATGTCGTTCACTCGCGCGCGAACCCCCTTGAGTTATCAGTACAAGGTTGAGGATGTGCCGATGCAATGAGTGTTTCAGGTACGAGACTTCACACAGGGGTAGTCTTCTCTCAGGAACTAACTTTCCGTGAGCATATCAATAAGATATGTAAGAAGGCATACATAAACCTAGGTTTCGTACTCAGGCAGTCCCAAGGATTCACCAACATCACGACACTAAGGGTACTATATGACGCATTAGTCAGAAGTCACCTCGAACATAGCGCATTTATTTGGGCTCCTCATGAGGCGAAATATAGTGTTATGTTGGAACATATCCAAAATAAGTTCACGCGAAACTTGTATTACAAGCTGTATGGGGTATATCCATTATACCCATTGATGTACCCTACACTATTTGTTCTGGGTATGGTAGGGTATAACACTCTAAGAGTACGACGGGAGTTTTCGCTCGTAGCATATGCAGTGAAACTACTACGTGGCGTGGCGCATAACCCGGGAGTGCTGCGGCACCTACAGCTGTACGTGCCCGACCGGTACGTGTGGAGGCGGCAACGCCCGCCCCTGCTCGCTGTACCTGCGGCCAGGACCAACCTACTGGCGAGAACTCCTCTCACTAGAGCCATACGCATGGTGAATGAGGTTCACGGGAGGGTTGATGTATTGTGGTGCAACTTGAGTGAATACGCAAAAGTTACACTATATGTGATAAGTTATTTAGATTAAGATATTTTCTAACTAGGTTTATGGTGTAGATTTAGGATTTAGTTAGTAAGGCCACTCCGTCGCATTGCATCATAGATCTGTAATGACAGTGTAGGTAAGATTGTTATAAATAAATAAATAAAAAAAAAAAAATGTATATCATTAATGTGACATAACCCTTTTTTTTTGTATAGCTGTTGTGAGTGTTCCTAAATAAAACGAAAATTTCATCAGCCTAGGGTAGGCTGATGAAATTTTCGTTTTTCCTAATTCTGTTAATATGACTGTTTAGGTCGGTTCGCCCTTTTGGGGAAAAATTTCAACCCACCCCGTGTGACTGTAGAACTCGTCTCCAAACTGGACACTCTCCCACCGACAGAGATTAAATGAATTCCAAATATAAATAAGTTCAAAGCCTTGTCCCATTAATAGAGCAAGGAAAGGATTTATAGTAAATAAGATTTAGGAATTCATAGTTATGAAGTTTGATGTGGTTTTAGAAAGACAATAAATAATAGAGGGATGCTAAGTATATTATTATATAGATATATGTGAGTAACTCTTACGCTAGCATAAAAGGTATTTGGTTAGCTGACCAAATACCTCTTACGCCAGCGTAAGACCCACACACGATACTTTACATCTGCACTTGTTGTTCTGCACTGTATCCAAAAGAATATGTAGAATAGGTTTATTGCCTTTTTTGTACAATTTCTCAATTGTTTTAAGGGCCTGTTTGGATTTTGCCCGAGCTCAATCTATGGTGAGCAGATGTTGGCGCTGGTATTGTGCTCTGCGATTTGAAATCGAATACTTTAGTCGTATCTTTAGAATTTGTTGAATTATTGCTTTCGACCTGTCCATTGTTATTTGTCTCAAGTTTGTTTCCCATTAAATAGAGAATTTATGTATTTATAAGTGGCTCGAACCATGTGGCAGTTTTTAAATAAGTATTTATATTTTTTTGTTAAATAGGACTACGTAACAGACAGTCACACTGTGTAGAAAGGTTGATTTAGATTATTATAATTTACTTACCTGAAATGTTCTACTCATCCTTAATTGCTGAATATGGACAGTATGAACATCTTAGACCTCATTCAAACGATCAGATCTAGCTTCCACCCAAGGTTTCGTCTGCATTAAAGTCAATTATACCATAAACACTGGCACGTAGCAATAGTGTAGCTTTCTTTCAGTTAAATGGAATTTTGTACGTCACGAGATTACCCACCTCTTACAAACAAACAATCAACGTTACCTCGTGAAGTTTTGATAATCTTTAGGTATACAATGTATAGCAAACGTCTTAACATAAAGAACATTGAAGACTTATGGAGATTTCCGTTAAGGTTCTTGGAGATATCAGGCATATTTAATCAATGTTTAGACTGCGGTACGTTTTCTGATTTAATGAAACATAGTAAAGTAATACCAGTTTTTAAATCTGGTTGTAGGAGTGATCCCTCTAATATTATAGACATAATATCTGTGCTACCAGCATCATCATCTGCCTAGCTTTTTCCCAACTATGTTGGGGTCGGCTTCCAGTCTAACCGAATGCAGCTGAATATCAGTATTATACATGGAGCGACTGCCTATCTGACCTCCACAACCCATTTACTGTGTAACACGATACTCCTTGGTAAGACTGATTGTCAGACTTTCGGGCTTCTGACGACCGTAACAACTGTCAAAGATCTGCAAATGACAGCCGGGACCAACGGCTTAACGTGCTTTCTGAGGCACGGAGGGGTCTTGGTATGTAAAGATGGTCAGCCATCCACGAACCAACCGCGGCAAGTGTAGCTTAACCTGATGGATCGACCCGTGCAGCTGTTATTACTTGGCCACAAGCCCCTCTATATATCTGTGCTACCAGCATTAAATAAAATATATGAAAAAATCATGCTAGATCAGTCGCACGGGTCGATCGATCAGGTTAAGTTACCGTGTATCCCGTTGTCCCTTAGAAACAAATTCAAAGAAATTGATGTACGAACTTTCTCTTTTTCTCTCTCTCTCTTCTCTTTATATCTTAGAAAGAGACCTGACTCAGAACCTGCAGCTCAGTTGGCCCGGATAACATCCCTGCATATATCGTTAAGGGATGTAGCAGTGTATTAGCGAGCCCTTTATGTCATGTTTTTAATCTAGCTGTTCAGTCGGGCATTTATCCGATGATGTGAAAGACATCACGTGTTACTCCCATCCCTAAAACCAGTGACAAGACATCTGTCGAGGAATGCAGACCCATCGCTATTTTATCAACCATTGCAAAGGTCTTTGAACATATACTTCACACAGTTATCTGTAAGCAAACCAATATGTATCTTTCTGATGCTCAACATGGTTTTCGACCTGGTCGCTCGGTGAACTCAAATCTGCTGGTTCATGTTGACTTCATATCCAGTAGCCTGGAATCCGATAGGCAGGTCGACACTCTGTATTTTGATTTCCGGAAGGCGTTCGACAAAGTGGACAACGATATGCTTTTAACAAAGTTAGGGGCTACGGGCTTCTCATCCGGCCTTCTTAACTTCTTCGCCGACTACCTACGGGATCGCAAACAGTTCGTCCGGCATGGCTGCTTTGAGTCGAAGGCTTATTACACTCGCTCGAGGGTGAGTCAGGGATCCGTATTAGGGCCGCCTCTGTTTCTGATCATGATCAATGACCTAATTTGTATGATTCGATTCGCAAAATGTCTACTATATGCCGACGATCTAAAGCTAGCTGCGCAAATTAGAACAGAGGTGGATTGTGAACTCTTACAAAAAGATATCGTTGAGTGGAGCATTGCGAACAAATTGTTGTTTAATATTAGTAAATGCAGCGTTATGACTTATGGTCGAGGGTTGAGACCAATAAAATACGATTATAACTTGTGCGGTATAGTGATCACTCGTGTCACTAGCGTTAAGGACTTGGGAGTGACCTTCGACCGCAGTCTGATATTTAGAGACCACGTGTCTGCCCTTGCATAGGAATCCTTCAGGCGACTGAGATTTGTCTTGAGGAACGCTCGTGACTTTTGCAATCCCAGTATTATTAAACTTCTGTACACCACTTTGGTTCGGAGTAAACTTGAGTACGGCACGTGTGTCTAGCATCCACATACTGCGTCACAGACACTGATGCTTGAGAAAGTTCAGAAAACCTTCCTGAGATTTTTGTATTAAAGGCCATTACCATTGTACGTATATGTACCATTACATTCCATTCATGTCCCCAACGATCTATCTTCTGGGGGTGTTGGGCTTCAATTCGCTGGAGGTAAGAAGGGGTGTTGATCAGCTCACGATTGCCTGTAAAACCCTGCACGGTCGTATTGACTGCCCTGAGCTCCACGGACTTTTCTGCTGCCTATTTGTGCCCGGTAAATACCTTGGGCACCGTCAAAGCCGCCGTCATAACCTATTCGCACTACCGCTATCGAGATCTGGTGCTAGAGCTGAATCCCCAATCGTTGTAAGGATCCGGCAATTGGGACTCGAGGTGGCCCTGCACAAGTCTGAACCCCCATGTGTTTTCATGGTCCTCGGAACGCGCCACCGTTGGGGTCCCAAATAACGGTAGGAGGGGTTGCCATCGGCGTCGAGTCGACGATGAAGTACCTGGGACTCGTCCTCGACAGCCGGTGGAACTTCGTGGGGCATTTCCGACGTTTGGCTTCCAAACTGGAGCAGGCAGGCGCTGCATTGAAGTGGATCCTGCCCAATCTAGGGGGTCCAAACGCCTCCACCCGGAGGCTCTACGCGGGGGTAGTGCGGTCCATGGCCCTCTACGGGGCTCTTGTATGGGCGCGCTCTCTGGCGCTGTGGCCCGCCGGTTGAGCGCGGTTCAAAGGGTCATGGCCATCTGGATGGTCCGGGGATACCGCACGGTCTCCTGTGAGGCAGCGAGCCTCCTTGCCGGATTGCTGCCATGGGATCTGGAGGCAAAAGTCCTCGCGCACGTATGGGAGTGGCGCGAGAAGGCGAAACGTCGGGGCGTAACTCCGCTGCCGCGAGAAATCGCGGTACAGCGGACGGTGCTCCAGCGGGATCTCATGGCGACATGGAGAGTTCGGTTGTCGCAACCCAGTGCTGGGCACACCAGGATTGCGGCGATAAGTCCCCTCTTTAAGGAGTGGCTAGAGAGGCGCCACGGCGTCCTCACCTTCCGCCTGACGCAGGTCCTCACCAGAAACGGCAGCTTCGGGAAGTTCCTGTGTCGGATAAGGCGGGAGGAAACGCCCGGGTGTCACCACTGTGTAGATCGCCCAGAGGACACGGTGGAGCATACGGTGGAGGTCTGCCCAGCTTGGGCAGAGCACCGCTGCGTACTCGTGGAGGCGATCGGTGGCAGAGATCTTTCGCGTCCGGCCCTGGTTCAGGCCATGGTATGGAGCGAGCCGTCACCTCCTTCTGCGAAGCAGTAATGCTCGCGAAGGAGGAGGCGGGAGGTTGAGGTAAAGGCAAATTTCGCGCCCTCTCGCCCCTAGCCGCCGCAGGAGACACCCTGGGTGTCGGGAATCCCGGGCGGATTTCCGGCCACCGTAGGCGCGGGCTTGCGGACGGTGAGCAATGGGTAGCTCACCGTCCGGTAAGGACCAGGCCCGGGTCGACAATGGAAGGAATACAGGTGGGTGTTAGTCAGTACTCTTACTGACAGACTCTTCTGACACACCCTCCTGCTCCGCCCAGAGCGGGAGAAGTTATTTGATGATTTCACACCCAAAAAAAAAAAGCTGAATCCCCGGTATGTCGAACCCTAAGGATGCTAAACGCCCTCCTGACTGCCGACCCTGAATTTGATAAGTTTGCTGATGATTGGAAGGAAATAATGCGTGCTTGTCTGATGTTTTCTGAGAGACAATATGCGACGGTGTCCACTGTTACATGTTAAAGTTGTTTTTAATTTATTTAACCATTTACCCAAATAATTATTAACAATTTTATCCACGAATTGTATATCTTTGAATTTGAATTTAATTTTTGTATTGTGTGTTATCTGAATGCTTATCTTATTTTAATCTTTATAATTCTATGTTAATTAATGTAATTGGACCTGTGCCATTTTAATTAACTATAAATAAATAAATAAATAAATAAATCTTTATACCCGTATAACATTTTATATCAAAACCACAAAATAACGAAGGCGCGTGAAAATTTTCAATGAAACTTGAAATAGACATTTACAGTAAACAACATTGCACAGTAATATTTGAAGGCAATAACAAAATAGTTAAAAACTTACCCTATTAATTTTGTTTTCAGATTCAAATTTATTTATTTTGATGCAAACAAATAATTATCGTGTCACTTACTCAGTTTTGACCGTCTTCATCCATATTATATTGCGAAAAAAGTAGTTAAATTACAACGTTAATTCTATTTTAACATTTGTACCGTGGTAATAGAGATGTTTTTGCAATGATGTAGGGTTTGTTTAAGTTCTGACTGTGAACACTTAAATAGCCCCAATCATTCTTTTACTACATTCTAATGCTAGTCTAATGCTTTTGTAATGCAATTTACATTTTCATTATCAATCATATTGCAAGTATAATGCTTCTGTAATGAGATTGGCAACTTCACTGACCGTAATAATGCTTTTTTAATGCGATTGATACCATTTTTGACCACAATAATGCTAATATACAGGGTGGAATTTTGTAATGCCACCTGGAGGGAAAGTACTCTTAATACTGCAGATAGAAAGTTTTACTCAAAGGAAACATTCCTTTATTTTTGAATAGAAAGCAAACTGCATTCAAAGATTTTCGAAAATTCTCTTCTCCCACACCCGGGAATCAAACCGGCTAAAATCTGAAAAAAATATACCCTGTACTTTTATTGCATCAATCGTTAGGGTCAATTATAAGGATGAAATCTCTCTAACAAACATAAATTAAATGAAAGGAAAACCAGGAAATCTTAAATTAATTTAATTATTTACAAAAAATGGTAAACGAACTAATTAGTTGCTCGAAATGGGCTCCATTCTCTTGGATACACAAATTTATTCTTTTAACGAATTCATTTCTAGTAACCTTTAATAAAGTGTTGTGGTGAATATTATAAATCGTATTCTGAACTTCAACTCTCAACTCGTTGTCATTCGCATAAGATTTCATGTAAATATGATTTTTTACATATCCCCACAAAACAAAATGTAATGGGGTGAGATCTGGCGATCTCGCAGGCCATCTGATTGTGCCGTTTGTACCAATCCAGGTATTAAAATGGTTATTAATGTAGGCAGTAGTGATTCTGCTGTTATGTGCTGGAGCACCATCTTGCTGTAGAATTATTTGGTTTCGCTCTTCCTCGGGGAAACCATTTAACTCGTTTCTTAAGAGATCCAGTATTTCAATATACAAGTATATTGAAATACTGGATACAGTGTTTAAATGACCTTCGTACACGTGGACTAACACTACATTATTTCTCATAATTCCGCATCAAACGTTGAAAGAAAATCTTACTTGATTGTTAGTTTCATGAACACGAACAGGATTCACTCGAGACCAATAATGGTTGTTGCGGCGATTGTACATGCCATTATTGCTGAAGTTGGTTTCGTCAGACCATACAATGTTACTCAAAAATTTAGGGTTTTCGGTCAATTTCTCCAAGCATGTTTTCACAAAATTGTAATCGTCTGTCACGATCCCCAATATGCAATTTTTGCACCAACCGACCTTCACGATAGCATTTATACTTATACTTTTTCAGCACTTTAAGTACGCGAGTGTGGGTTGTTCCTAAATCATCGGCAGCATCTCTACTACGCCTTTGGAAATGATTCAAAGTATGTTAAAACATCTAGTTCAAAATCGAAATAGTTTTGCTGAATAGTTTGCCGTCTCTTCTTGAAACCACCCGTATTATTTAAATTTTCTACCATTCTTTTCAATACGAACCGAGTTGGTTCCTGTTGGTCTTGATATCTCTCTCCATACCACCGCAGAGCTAGATTCACGTTTTTGTTATTTAAAAAATAAGCTTCCATTAAATCAAACTGTTCTTGATAAGCCATTTTCACCGTGAGACAAAATGTGAAATGAGTTGTAAAAACAATCAAATGTGAATAACAACTATGACAATCTAATTTTCAAATTTTAATCTAACATTCCATATTTAAATTACCTCATACACGCAGCTACGAGTATGTCGCAAAGGAGTCTGCACTACAAAAGATGGATGTTAGTTAAAGAGCTTTAACTTGACTCATTGAATTTGTAACTTCCGATTTCCTGGTTTTCCTTTCATTTAATTTATCATGTTTGTTAGAGAGATTTCATCCTTCTAATTGACCCTAACGATCGATGCAATAATAGTACAGGGTATAATTTTTTCAGATTTTAGCAGGTTCGATTCCCGGGTGTGGGAGAAGAGAATTTTCGAAAATCTTTGAATGCAGTTTGCTTTCTATTCAAAAATAAAGGAATGTTTCCTTTGAGTAAAATTTTCTATCTGCAGTATTAAGAGTACTTTCCCTCCAGGTGGCATTACAAAATTCCAGCCTGTATAATGTGCCAGTAATGTAATTAAATAACTTTTGTGAACCTATTTAGGATCTTAAGCCGTATAATTTGTGCCCAAATAAGCATTACAGCAGCCGTATAAACGTTTGTAATGCTACTATAGATCTAACTCAAAATGCAAAAACGATACAGAAATGCTGTAAGTCGGCCATTATACTGCTTTGATGTGTTACTTCAGTCACACTTTTCAGGCTTTGGCCGTCCCGATTTATTACCGGTCACGCGAATTGGACGAGAGTGTCGGCTGATTTGTTTAAAATTATGACATGCCTTATTAATAGAATAGAATATAATACTCTTTATTATGTACACCATAAAAATTACAGATATAAATGTAGAAATTTTACATAGGGTGACACAATGAGCGGTCTTATCGCTAAAAGCGGTCTTTTAAAGACAGCCTTTGGATGGATACTGCAGGTAGTCTGTGGTGTACCATTCACATACATAGGTACAATAAATACATACGGATCGGCCTCGGGCGTCTTTAGCAAGTGGACGTGTGTCGGTTGTCCTAGTGACTTCTAATTGTAAATTCTGTGATTGGTGTATCTTGTGATAGTTAAATTCCTTGTCACTCTTCTGGCAACTAAAGCTGTCGTTTACGCGCACTGGGCGTTTCTAGATAGAGATACATATATTTCGAGCACTTACTATTAAAATCGTGTTTTTTTTTTAAACTACTACGATTGCTGGGATTTGAACTCGTGCCGCGTCGTGTGGAGCGAAAGAGCGGTGCGCCGGACCTCCGCGCCACGGTGCATGTAGCAGCGTCCATTGAATTTGCGGGCCGCTACAACATCTTATCGACTACGAAAACTGCCTACGAAACGCGTCAACTATGTTAGGTGTTCAACGTACTCCGCCAAAGTCTCAGCGCGTCACTCTGAGTGAAACACAATCAGAACCGGATATTACCTCGGCAGTTAGTGAATATGTCACCAGCAGGAACAAACGCCCTAGACCCGAAAATTCACCACCGAGTGGAGATGATGTTCACCGACAAATACATCTAGACACTAGTCTCTCTATGAAGCTGGAAGAACAAACCTCCCTAATGTCAAAATTAGTGGCAGATATACGCGAGATTAAGACACAAAACGTAAAGATACAGGAGTCGAATGCCGAAATCTATAAGACAAATACTGAGATTGAGCGATCTATGTCCTTTATGAATAAAAATTTTGAAGATTTAAGAAAAGAAGTTGAGGAACTTAAAAAGGAACGACAGGAGCAACGTTGCTACATAGAAACCTTAGAAAAAAAGATTGTCGATCTCCAATTTAAATCACGCTCAGCTGGTATGGAAATCCGTAACATTCCACTGAAAGATAGCGAGAATACAAGTGGCCTTATTCAAGCCGTGTGCAGCATCGGCAAGCTGGTTGGAGTTCCTATCACTGAACCTGAATTAAGAGATATATACCGCCTACCCGGAAAATTCACCCCGGATACCACTACACGCCCAATTATAGCGGAATTTGCGTCAGTACAAACCAAGCAGAAATTAATATCTGCTGTCCGGGCTTACAATAAAAACATAGAAAATAAAGATAATAAATTGAACACAGAACAAATTGGTATTCCCGGCAAACGGCAACCAGTGTATGTCGCTGAACAATTACCAGGCAGCTCCAAAAAGCTTTTCTACATGGCACGTGAATTTGCCAAGAACAATCACTATATTTTCTGCTGGATTAACAACGGGAACATTTTCCTCCGTAAAAAAGTCGGTAATAAACAGCTACTTATTAATTCGGAAAAAAGTCTCCAGGATCTTGGTATGAACATTATATGACTCCCTGTGTTACTTATGTTCACATCTCTTGCTTATATCTTAAGGTTAATTACACTTTCCCTTCAATACTTAGTACTAGACATAACTCAAATTTTATTAATATACATATCCGTAATTACACATAACAAAAGAAATATTCTTACCTACATCTATATTAAAATATTAATCATAAGCACGCTGATCAAAACACGCACATACACATACACACAAACAAACATAAATGTAACTTCAACAGGGAGAGATGTTATCTTTCGTCTAGTTACTATAATAATAAGGTTCCCTGTGCCCATTACTAATTATTACTTAAAATACAAATGGATACTATTGCAAATATTAATGACGATTTGGACATTTTTAGGCTAGATAACTCCTTCTCTTGTAATCCACAAGACTGTACAAATTATATTAACGTTTCCGAAAGTAATATTAAATTGTTACACATAAATATACGCAGTGTAAAGAAAAATTTTGATAATCTACAAGCATTGATCTTTTCCACTAAAATTAGCTTTGACATTATTGTGTTAACTGAGTGCTGGCTGAGCAAAATAAATAGTCCACCGATACTTAATGGTTTTCTGTCACACTCAACTAAACTTACATCAAATCAAAATGAAGGTGTAATAATTTACACTAAAATGGGATTAAATGCCACAGTTTGGGAACCAAGCATAATAAACGCCAACTCCTTTGTATGTCAACTAGACTCTAAGTTTGCTTTAGTAGCTGTTTACCGCTCGCCGTCTTATAACACCATAGACCGAATAGAAAATTTCATGTCCAGCTTAAATAATGTCTTGGGTGAACTTTCTCCTTTCCCAAATATCGCACTTATCGGTGATTTAAATATCGACATAAAACCGGGTAACAAGAGCCCCCATAGTTTTGAATATCTCATCCAGAATGCTTCCCATGGTCTCCTCCCTACCCACCTTATACCCACAAGACTTGAAAACTGTTTTGATCATATTTTATTAAAGTCAAAATTACTTTCCACCACATTAATCCTTGATTCGTACATCACCGACCATAAACCAATTATACTTACGTTAACGAACGCGGACCCAACTCGAAAGCAAAAACACACTATATCGTCCTAATCTAGAGGCCATTAAGTCTGAACTTGAAAACACGAATTTTTCTTACATTTATAAAATTAATGACACAAATGAAGCCTTGGATCAGTTTGTATCAATAGTAACTACCGTAAATAACTAAACACACTTCCAAAATTATAATTCCTAAGAAACATAGAACTATAAAACCCTGGATTACACCAGGCTTGCTAAAATGTATAAAAAATAGGGATAGGCTGCATATGAAATCAAATAAGTCACCAAATAACTTAATTTTAAAACTAACAAATACGCGCTATAGAAACTTCTGTAATAGATTACTCCGGAAACTTAAAATAGCCTTTGATAAAAATGAAATTGAAAAATCAAAAAATAACCCCAAAGCTCTTTGGAAAACCATACAAGAAATAACTAATACTCGTAAAGTACGCACCAGTCCCGATGAATTGTTAAAACTAGACGATAATCCTCGCTCCTATGTGAATCAAGTATGCTCCTTTTTTAATAATATTGGCAATAATTTAGCTTTATATTAAAATCTCATTATCCTAATAATACTCCCTTTGGCAGTGATCGATCCGAAAAGTCAAGTTTTTCACCTCCAGCTAACTCTCTCGTTTTACTAGACACCGATGAAGGTGAAGTAGAAACAATCATCTTACAACTACGTAATGATTGTGCTGTAGGTTGGGATGGAATATCATCTACCTTACTGAAAATTTGTCGCCACATACTAGTGCCACCAATCACCTACATCTGCAATCTTTGTTTACAGTCAGGAACGTTTCCT
The DNA here is from genome assembly GCA_905333075.3 of Atethmia centrago. Lineage (NCBI taxonomy): Eukaryota > Metazoa > Arthropoda > Insecta > Lepidoptera > Noctuidae > Atethmia > Atethmia centrago. The sequence continues at coordinate 5,205,660 of HG995367.1, read as the reverse complement.
GACGGACTCAAAAAAGCTATAGTCCATCCAATATATAAGAGTGGGGACAGATCCTGTGTCAACAATTACAGACCAATTTCCATCCTGCCTTCGCTTTCAAAAATTATTGAAAAAGTCCTTAACAGACAACTTAGGGGCTTTTTACATAAACATAACATTATTGCCGAGAACCAGTATGACTTCAAGTCTGGCGTTTCGACGGAAGATGCTGTACTGGATCTCACACAATTCGTAGCAAGAAAACTTGATAGTGGGGCTAAGTGCTTGGGTATATTTCTGGATCTGTCGAAAGCTTTTGACACAGTTTCTGTTCCCAGACTTATCTCAAAATTAGAGCTTATGGGTATACGTGGCATAGCACTTAATATTTTCAAAGATTACCTAAGGAATCGCTCTCAGCAAGTTAAAATAGATGCATATCTCAGTAATGAAGAAATCGTGACATATGGTGTGCCCCAGGGAAGCATATTAGGTCCCACATTGTTCCAAATTTATGTCAATGATCTTTGCAGGATGATGCTCCTAAACTGCAAGATCTACGCATACGCTGACGATACTGCAATTATCATCTATGGTTCAACTTGGGAAGAGGTTAAAATTAAGGCAGAATTAGCTCTAAATAGTATTATGAACTGGTTCCACCAAAACCTACTTACACTAAACTTGAATAAATCTTGCTACATTCCTTTCGCAATCCGACGAAACACCAAGCCACCACTTAGCTTTGTTGTAACTGCTCATTCCTGCCTGAACTCGTCAACACTGTGTTCATGTCCTACACTAGCTAGAAGTGAGTGTGTAAAGTATCTAGGTCTACAAATAGATGACGGCCTACGATGGGACAAACAGCTAGAAATGATAACTAGCAGGACAATGCGCCTTATTTATGTTTTTAAATCCCTTAGAGAGTCGGCTGACATAGACACATTAAAAATGGTTTATTTTGCACTGTGTCAGTCGATTATCGGATATTGCATTACCGCATGGGGTGGTGCTATTAAAACAAATTTCCTGAGGGCAGAGCGAGCTCAAAGAGCCGTACTTAAAGTTATTTGTAAGAAACCGTACTTATATCCAACCAAACAACTTTATGATGAATGTAAGGTATTAACAGTTAGACAGCTGTTCGTCTTGCAGTCTGTCCTCAGAACTCATAGAGCCATGCCCAGATCCAACCCAACAAAACGCACAAATGTCCCATCCGGTGTAACACATAAAACTACATTTGCCAAACGACAACATTGCGTCATAGGTACTTACATATATAAAAAACTACACAAAATGCTAAACATACTTGATTTAAACAGACACACGCTAAAACACAAAATCACTCAATGGCTACTACAACAGGACTACCACTCAACGGAAAATCTTCTAACATACATCTCGTAATATACAATCTCAAAATTCACGCACTTATACACATAAATGCACACGCACTCACACCTACACGCACATACACTAACTCTCACACACATACACAACACACACTAAGTAAACTTATTTCATAGAATAACTTTGGCTTATGTAACATCGACACTGTTTCACTTGTTAAAGAATGTCAATTATTTACTGTACCCATATGGCTGAACCCTATCTCTTAAGATACAGGCTAGACCTAGTTTAAGGGATAGAGTCTATATAATTGTACTAATAGTCTGACAAATGTTAATTTATTATCTACAATGTATACAGTGCAATTGTTCTAGTTTTATGAAATAAATATTTTTATTATTATGTCGTTTATTATATTGTTTGTCTTATAAAATACATTTTTAAATATTTCTTAGAAAAAATATTAAAAAACATTTAAAAATATACAAAATAGTGATCCGCCGGTATCGGGAGCAGGGTCCAAGCTACCGGTGGTTAGGACTGCAGAGACAGGAACCTCCTCACGATGCGAGCCGTATCAAGGAGTACTGCCTTCTGAATCAGGCCCTTAATCCCGGCTGGATTAAGGGCCTGATTCAGAAGGCAGTGAGCCTCGAGAGATGATGGTTGAGGCTTCTGGCCATCAGGCCATTGGCCGTAACGACAATCGGCACAATGACAGCCGAGTTCACATTCCACATGTCAACAACCTCGTGTGCTAAGTCGAGATATTTTATTTGTTTCTCTTTCTCAGCTTTCACGAGGTTATCGTCATGTGGAATGGTAACATCGACTATCATTGCGAGGCGCGCTAATCGATCTATCACCACTATATCAGGTTTATTGGCGACAATAGTCCTGTCAGTAATGATAGACCGATCCCAGTACAACGTGACATGGTCATTTTCGAGAACTGGGTCGGGCACATACTTGTAATACGGTACCTCAGAGTTCACAAGTTTATATTTCAAAGCAAGTTGCTGGTGAATAATCCTAGCTACTTGGTTATGTCTGTGCAAGTACTCGCCGTTAGCCAGACGAGAACAACCAGAGATAATATGTCTGATAGACTCACCCGGACGGTGGCATGCCCGACACATGTCAACCGTCCCGTCCTTCATAATATGTCTCCGGTAGTTATTCGTCAAGATAACTTCGTCCATAATTGCACAGACAAAACCTTCAGTTTCCCCGAAAAGGTCCCCGAAACGTAGCCAGGACACGGACGCTAAGAAATCTACATCGGGCTCATGAAGAGCCCGATAGAAGCGCCCGTGTAGCTCCTTGTTTTGCCATATCTCCTTGCGATCATCGGTAGTAAGTACTACAGGTTTGCACCAGTTCTCTTTAGCCATGGAAAGTGTGGTGAGCCCCTTGTCCACTGCGACCACATCACGGTGCATATCCACTTCGGTTTTCAAAAAATATTCCCTGAGACTGCATATCTCGCGGTTGTGGAGGGTCTTTGCATTTAAAAAGCCTCGACCCCCGCACTTCCGCGGGATGTACAGTCTCATCACCGATGATCGTGGGTGATGCATCCGGTTTGCGGTCAACAGTGTACGGACCCTCCTATCCAGGGCGTCTAGTTCGGTCTGAGTCCATTTGAGTATGCCGAAAGAGTACATCAAAACCGGCATGACCCAACCGTTGAAGGCGCGCACCTTGTTACCGCCTGAAAGAAGACTAATCAATACCTTCTTCAGGCGGCCAAAAAAGCGCTCCTTCAACGGTTGCTTCATGTCAGTAACGTTGATGCCTAACGCTTCCGACATTCCCAAATACTTATAGCTTTCGGGTGAGGAGAGGGATCTAAGGTGTATGGAATCCGAAAGTCGAATTCCCTCGGATTCCATTATCTCCCCTCGCTTCACATGCATGACTGCACATTTGTCCACACCAAACTCCATTCTGATGGCGCTACTGAAAGTTTCAGTTACCTTCAGTAGCTCCATCAGTTGCAATTTGTTGGGGGCAAAGATTTTCAAGTCATCCATGTAGAGGAGGTGAGATATGACCTGACCACCTCTCCTCAACCGATAGCCTAGACCTGAATCCTCCAGCTGCATGCTTAGAGGATTCAGGGCTAAGCAGAACCATAGTGGACTTAAACTGTCGCCCTGAAATATTCCCCGTTTAATCCATACAGACTCATCATTCCCCTGGATCTGTCGACACCCCGGATAGCGAAGGACTGTCCTCCATTGCCCCATACACGATTCAAGGAAGGTGCGTAGAGTCATATCTATTTTGTACAACTCCAGCACCCTCATGAGCCATGTATGTGGCACCGAGTCGTAGGCCTTCTTATAATCTATCCAGCAAGTCGACAGATCCTTGCGGGATCGACGAACCTGTTGGCTAATGGCCATGTCGATGAGAAGTAGCTCCTTAGTGCCACGAGACCCGTTCCTACATCCATTTTGAGAGGCAGACATAATGGAATTACTGTCAATGTGTGTGTTAATTTTTGCTCTCAAAATGGATGTAAGAAGTTTATAGACCGTCGACAAACACGTGATCGGTCTATAATTCTTGGGTTCCGCGGGACTACCTGACTTATGGAGCAGGTGGGTAATGCCTGTCGTCATAAACTGCGGTAGCGACCCAGACTCTAAGGATGACTGGAACTGAGATGCCAGGCAAGTGTGTGAACTAGTTAGCCATTTCAGCCAAAAGTTGTGCAGTCCGTCCGGTCCCGGTGATTTCCAATTCGGTAACGGACGGACCGCTCTAGCTATATCTGATGGCGTGATAATGACTACTTCCATTTCTGGTATAGTTTCACACACTCGCTCGACATCCCGCATCCAGTCAGCCTCAACATGGCAGACAGGTACCGACCAGATGCTGCGCCAGAACGCAGTTGTGGTGGCATCATCCGGGCGGCACACGTCTGTCTCGTTTTGTTTAGGTCGCTCCCAAGCTCTATATACCCACCTCTCATCGCTCTGGAACATGCGATTTTGCGTGTATCGATCAACCCGCCGCTTATACCGCCGAATACGGCTCGCCCATGCACAAACTTTCTGCTTCAGGAAGTCGATGCGCTCTGTGATATGGGACATGTATTCTCGAGGGCTGATTCCAGTCCCCGAGAATGCCCGCCTTACAAAGCGCATCACACGTGGTCATGTGTTGCCCTCCCTGAAGCAGTAGAGTTTGCCGATGAGTACCCTGGCCCCATCAATACGACGCTCAATCCTGCACTGCCAGGCTGGTACGGCTGGTTTTGGTCGAGTAGCTCCGTCAGAGTTTGGAAACTTGACATTCGCTAAACGACATGCCGCAACAGCCGCGCAATACAGGATCGAGTGTGTATCAACGAGATCCTCGCTGCTCTCGAAAAAAACCTTAAGCTGCGAGTCCAAGGCACACATCAGTGCCCTATTTTTCTTGTGCATGGGTAGGCGTGGTAGTCGGGGTCTAAGTTCGGTTGGAGTGGACCTATACTCGCGAAACGCATCCTCCAGTGCGCTCCTCAATCGGACGTTGCACTGGCTACTTACTGTGGCAGCCCTATCATCCTCTTCTTCAACACCGTGATTGGACCGCGGCGGGATTACATCAATAATTGGGGTATGTACCGCGGTTTGTGCCGGAGTCGAGATGATATGGTTGCTCAGTACCTCTGAACGCAGCCTATCAAGTGCGGCATCGTCCAACCTACGATTGCGTTGGATGACCCGCACCTGATCCAACAATCGTTGGGCCGAGACGTTGACGGCTGGCTCTAGTTCCTGAAACAGAGACAGCATCTTAACACGGTACGCAGTGAGGTTAGTTCCCCCCTCTGAAGACCCGTAATATGCGCGCATGACGTTCTCGTTCATAGACTGAGTCCATTTCATGCGCTGCACACAACCACCGGCAGCGGGGACCCGGCTTGGGGCCGGATGGCCCCTAAGTCCCAAGCTCTTCGGTGGCCGGCTTCTCCCCTGCCGACGTACAGGTGTTGGCGACGACGGCGGGGAAAAATACTCGTCGCTCGAGCTCGACGCAACTGCCACGGTCGGTGTTGACATAGCGCTCACGGTGGCGCTGGGTACTGGCGGCGGCGAGGCGGAGCTGAGCGACGGGTCCGGAGGTGGTGGGCGTGTTCGTGTAGCTGATCTCGTTAACATATTATCAATTTCGTTTTCATCTTCATACTTCCTGTTTTGTCGGAGATGACATGACAGGTGTCATCTCCGATTCGGCATTTTTCTATTATAGTTTATTGATTTTTCTGTTTATTTTTAAATTATATTGTGATCTTAGTTGTTTCAGGTTTATCAGGTTTGATGCAGATTATTCTTAAAATAAAATACTGCGTCTAAAATTAATAAAAATATCAAGATTCTGAAAACATTTTTTTTGACGTTCTGTTAACTTTGGTGTTGCCAGCTTATTATTATTATTATTATACATACATAAAACTTATTAAAATTATCTATATAATATATTCAATAAAACTAGCGCTAAGAACCAAAACAGGTGCAAAGAACAAAGACAATAAAAATAAGTTTAAGGAGAGACATAGAGTTTTTTTACGGGCAAGGCATTCCACAACCGTACTGCTTGACCCGTAAAAGATTTATCATAGAAACGAGTGGAGTACATCGGCATCTCTAGTCTCAAGCTTTCCGATGACCTCAGGTATCTATTATGCGTGTCATTTAGGAACTTGAAACGTTCCTTAAGATAAGAGGGGGTTGTAGGATTAAACAGAATACTGTAGAGCTGAAACAAGATATGAGAATTCCGGGAAAGCCACTTGAGCTTTGTACGAAATTCGGAGACGTGATCATATTTGCGCAAGCCAAATCAATAAATGATTAATATTGTTGTTTAGATCTGCCTATAAATGGGACGGTGACGTTGGTACTGATTGCTGTGTTTATTAAACCTAACTCAGAGGTGTTCAAACTGGCGCGAATAGTCGCGTGACTTCTTAATCATTAAAACAACCGACTGCGACAGGTTGAATTAATTGATTGAAGTAAACTGTACCATGTATTCTTCATATGAGAAATAAATACTCTTAAAACCTACATTTTCTGACTACCACCAGAAGAATGAAGCTATCCAAAATTATATACTCGCATGCACCATAATATCTACTTAAAATATAACTACAATTTAACGAAAGGCCTAATAATATACATGCATTTACTTAAGGTTACGCGTGTACGCGTTACTCACATATCACCGCAAAGTCCCATTTACACGGTGCAACTTTCTGGAACGTTCAAGAGCAACAACCGCATGCCATAAAAGCACGTTCAATTTTATTGCCATTCAAGAATTTCATACAAGTGTTTACAGACGAGCGGTTTCCATAAAATGGCATACCATAATTGCATGCAAGTTTTGCCTTGTCTTAACACAGAGTTACACGTTCTTGTACAATTGATTCAAGTATTGCCCGTATTTGCGCTGCCAAATACATATTTCTCAACAAATTTATTGATCGTCTTCTTAAGATTTTTTTTTAACTTATTTCACTCGTTCGCACAATTTTATTGTATATGCTGTTTACACCTATACCAGTTTTGAACGGCAACTAACTTGCCTGTATGGTGCAAAAATATTGTACATATTGTTTAGAGTGTGCCAGTTTATTTGCCCTTCAATTTTATGGTATACCACAAGCAATAAATAAACTTGCACCGTGTAAATGGAGCGTTCGCGGTGGCTTATTGTTCGTCTATTGTTCCTCAAGAGGGTAGATTATAACGGGAGAGAACCCCTATATAGTTTGTTGTGCATTTATTACAACGTGTTTATCTTTAGGGGAAGTTATAGAATTATTTTTAGCGTTTAAACTGGGAATTTTGCTAAGAAAGATGGAGATAATTTTTAGTTGTTAAAAGAAATTGGTAGGTTGGCCGGAGAAGGCAACATACAGGGAAGAGCGGAAAGCTGTAAGGGAGATCTCTGTTCAGTAGTGGGACAACATATGATACAAAAAAAATATGATCATGACATTAAATTAAATGTTTTTTTAAATGATACTTCTGTAGGCACGTTGAGCGATTTTTGGTAAGGGCAAAACTTATGAGTTCGTGACAGCGAAATGCTGTTACCGACATGCTAAAGTCACTAATGTTGACAATTTAACAGTATAACCGTAGCTATGCATAGTTATAAGTTTTCAGCTTCTGTCAGCATTCCCCATGACTGCCTAAGTTTTATTTTTTGTAAGTAGGTCTTTCGAGATGTGTCATTCAAAAAGTAATTGGATTTTTTAGGAATCGTTAAATTAGTTTCCTTAAAAAATATGTAATAAAAGGGTGAAAGTAACAAAAAAGTTTCGACTATACAGCAGATTTTCTCTAATTTAGAATTGCTGTCGTTTTAAAAGTTCTTCTCATTAATTTGGTTGTAGGTTGTATTCGACCATTTTTACCGTTTTGTCACCTTTCTTTATGTTTACCTAATTTTCATTTTCACTAGAAAGCTAATTTAATCGCAGTTCAAGATCATACATTACGATACTGAATGTTCAAACTTCAATACAAAATCCAAGACTCGAAATTCTTGAAGCCACAAAGTGCCTACAGAAATGCTGGATTATTATCTACGATAGTGCTACGCAGCTACGCCGTAGCGGTCTCTCGTAGCATCGTAGAACTGCCTACGGAAGCGATATTGATATTACTTCGGTGGGGTGGAATTCAGCCGTGTATGCCTTAATAAGGACTCATAGATAAGGGACACAATAAAGAGTCATCAAAACGACTTTGAAACGTTCATTCACGGACAAGGCACCATTGAATGAATTTTTTACTTAAGTACATAATAAACTACATACATAGTTTTTAATAAGCCGTAATTTGTATTTATTAACGAGTTCTCCCAAATATGGGTTTACGATATAAGTTGAAAAAGATGCAGATGATGATGATGTATCAAACAACTCCATAGAACGAATTTGTGTAAAACCTTGCAGATAGTACTAGAGGCACAATTTTTTTTTTCAGATAATTGCAACCATTTTCTACCATTTAAAGATTTCTTTATTGAACAAATAGTTATTAAGGCCTTATAAAGCTACGATAAATATGACGTTGATATCAGGATCATCATCATCATCATTTCAGCCGAAAGACATCCTCTGCTGGAGATAGGCCTATAGAGGCATGAGGAACAGGGTGTAAAGTTCGCTCATCCTCCATAGAAAAGGGAGGATCCACCGACCAGACGGGTGTCGTGTCTGGTGGGCAACTGCCCGACGGTTGATGTCTGGATGTTGTATATATGCTAATTGCGCGGTAAACTCTGCTTGCGCGATGCAGCATTTTGCGTGACGTCAGTGTGATACCTAGTTCGCATGTGGCGATGTAGATGGCCGCCACAGGCCTACCCCAAACACCGCTACATCGACCGGCTCGGTGCTTCCCGCTTCCAGCGGATTCCTGCGGCCTTCACAAAGTCAGATATCAGGTGCTGCAATATTATACATAAATTTTCAGGAATTTTTTGGCGTGGATTTTCTGTCTCAACTACTTATGTAGTAGCTAGACGGGTATTATCATATTTATTGGGATATTATCACTTAGATGTATACGAGCGCAGAATTATTGATATTTTTGTTTTGGCTATATCGAGGTGGACATTCATTATTATAACATAATATCACGCATGTTTTCCACGAAGACAAAGATGTACCTATAGTACACCTACATTGCATTTTATTTTATTTTATAGGCTGGTTTTATTTGAATATTTTATTAATAAGATTTTTATGTATTTTTTTATCTCGGGGCAAGCTGGATCGCTCTAACACAAATGTACACGTACATATGTGGTGGGGAGACCCAGACAGCCAAGCACTTCTTCTGTTGCAACCGAGCGAGTGGGCAGGTTGCGGATAGCCCAACTCCGGCTGCGGGACCGACTGTTATTGTCAATCCTGCATCCGGAGCATCTCGAAAGAGGTCCCGGACATGAGAAGTTCCTAAAAGCCAAATCCCAGGCTCAGGGAAACCTATTACCTTCGTCCTATGCACCTATCACCAAACCAACCATCCCTCCTTATCCACACATCCCGTCAGTCCCCAAATCCCTAGGCCAAATCCCAGGCGCAGGGTGACCCCAAGAGCCCACGCCACTTCACCTAACCATGCCTTCCCTCCTATCCCTACATCCCGTCGGTCCCCGAGGAGGGGTAACCTCGATTCCTTAAAAGCCCACCCCCACAACCACAACCATGCAGCAGGAAGAGCAAATTACTACACAAGTGGGTCCCGGCCTAGCCGGGAAATCCCACACCGCTTCGGCGGTCAGCTCCCATCGTAATCCAACTGCTTTTTGGTGCCGCGCTCTTCAGCGCGGCCGGCTGCTGACTCAGCGCCCATAAAACAGGCTGCGACTCACGCGCCATCTCACCCTACCACTGCTGCGACCAGCGCGCCAACAGACACAACTCTGGCTGCATCTCACGCACCAACACCCACTAGGACGTGTATGCCTACCACAAGCCTCTGGCAACAGTGCCTCGTGCGTAACAGCATCACCAACCCGGACAACGACCAAGAACAGCACAGACAGAGAGTGACGGGGAAGGGTGACGGACCTGGCAGCTCTAGCACTTTCTCGGCTGACGGAGTACGCATGCTGCACAAGCGCGGAAAAATCATGGCTCGGGGAAAGAAAGTGGGCGACCGAAAGCACGGCACCCGCGAAGGCTTTAGCCAGCGCGAAGCGCGATCGGACGCCGAAGAGGCAGTACGCGACCAGCCCCGAGTACCCAAGGGGCAACCCAGCGCGAAAAACGGCCGGACGCGGAATCACGTGACCAGTCGCAAGTACGTGAAGTGAAGGGGAAACTCAGCGCGAAAAGCGGCTGGAAGCGGGACCATGCGGACGGGGCCAGTACGCGAAGGGGAAACCCAGCGCGAAAAACCTCCGCACGCGACAGAGCCTGCTGGGACCGCCAGTCGACCCCGGGATACCGACTTGACCCACGACCGACCGCGGCCTCAACGGAAAAGGGGTAGGCGGGCTGGATCCTCACACCAACCGCTACCAGCAAGAAGCACTCAGCTGGGCGCCTCCAACCCACAGCCTGGACCAAGCGGTACAAGGCCAGTGAAGAGGGAGCGCCCGAATGACTCGGCTTCACCGAGTACACTTCAGGGGGATGCCAAACGTGTGAGGGTCGACTCCGCTCAGGGAGTGCAGAGGACCTAAGCTCGAGCCACAAAGGACATCCCGGCACGGCTGGCCGTAGCAATCTGCCTCCCTCGCCCTTCCAGAGACCTGACTAAGGAAGAGGCCGCACATATAAAGACCGAAGTAGAGAGCCTTATGCTGGACACGGACTCCACAGCATAGCTACCTGCCTTCCGCGGATACCCATGGGTAGCGGAAGGCACCGTGCAGCTGTGGTGTGAGGACGACCATGCTTTGACCTGACAGACCCACAACGTGCCCCGAATACGACTTCCAGACACTGATCTTAACCTGACGGTGATGAGACGGTCCGTTGTATCGACCCGTGTCCGAGCCTCACTCTTCGTCCCACGTTACAAAGGAGACATTGACCGGCTCCAAAGTTGAATACTTGGTATGACATAGGGAAGTGGTCGCTGTAAAGGGCAACTACCGTCGGTGGTGACAACCATGGGACATATCTGACCATAGGTGTGCCACCGGAGGAAGCTGAGAGGGTCCTAGCCCGGGAGCGTCGGATATCGTACCTGCTTGGGTCGATATACGTACGCTTCTGGCCCATGACCCAACCCCCTGACACCGCGACTCAATTCCCCGCCACCCTGACCGATCCCACGACGAACCTGACTGTGACGCTACCGACGTCGACGGACACAATAGACGCGGATATGGACAAGTTGGAGGAGGTCATGGCCCGAGCGGCAATGGCCGACAAAGACGAGACCATACCACCATCATCACCTGGCTGGAACGAGCAGCTTTTAGCCTCGTCAGCGGGCGATCGACACGACGACCAGCACAGGGTGGAGGCAGCGGAGGGATTGTCCAATGGATCCAGGTCCGACTAACCCCACCCCACCGTCGCCATCGCCCTCACTCAACATCATACAAGCAAACCTCCAGCATAGCCAGACTGCCACGGCTAGCTTACGCATGGCTCTGGAGGTAAAACCCCGAACAATTGCACTGATCCAAGAGCTGTGGATCAGATTTAATAAAATATGCCTCGGTAACATCGGAGGTAAGCTGATCCTAAACACACACAGCGCAGACAAGCCAAGAACCTGCGCCTACATACCACAAGGGATTCCTATCACACCACTCACTTATTGTCCTAGCCTCGGTGTACATGCCAGGCGAGGATGTAAACTGCCCTCCAAAAGAGATGGCCGACCTGGTGCAGCACTGTGAGCGTGCCAAACTGGAACTGATCATCTGCACCGACTCGAACGCCCACCACCCTCCATGGGGCAGCGATGCACCGAACTCCAAAGGAGATGTACTATCATCCACCTATTTATTCTCTACAAACCTTAACATCATTAACCGCGGCTCAGAACCCACTTGGGTCACAGTCCGAGGACAAACGATCCTACGACCTAACACTCGCTACAGAGAACGCGACTAACCTTATTACAGACTGGCACGTATCGGACGAGCCATCTTGCTCGGACCATAGAAGGATACGCTTCAAAATAACTACCAATACAAGAAAACCAGCACGAAGATGGAATCCGCGGCGCACCGATGTCCCCGGGTTTAAACGTCTCCTAGCCGCTCTATTAGATAGGCACCTATCACAAGTAACCCTAAGAGACCAAGCGTAACTGGAATACACCGTGAAAAAACTATCAGAATACCTAACCGAAACATACCATGCATGCTGCAAACTAAGAGCGCCACAAACCAAGGGCGAGAGGAACCCCTGGTGGAAGGCAGAACTTAGTAAACTCAGAGATGCATTACGTAAACAATTGAACAGAGCTAAAAACACAAGACTCCCGGACGACTGGGACCTATACAAAGAAACCCAATACGCATACAAAAAACAGATCAGAACTGCCAGGAGATCAGCATGGCGAAAATTCTGTGAATCCATCTAGAAAAATAACGAAGCCGCTAGTGTAAGGAAGATTCTGGCAGCAGATCAGGACTTACCACGTATTTTGCCACTGGCTCAATCAGGATTTTGTAAGGGGCACAGCACAGCCACAGCTCTTCTTGATGTGGTTGGCAATATCCTGGAAGCCAGAGAGCGAGGTATGGGTACCATGCTTGTGCTGCTGGATATTTCATGCGCCTTCGACTCAATAAATACCTTCCTCCTCCTCTCCAAGCTGTCTTACTACGGATGTCAGCCCGAAACAGTCCAATGGTTTTGGAGTTACCTGAGTCACCGTTCTCAGTCTGTCCAGGTGACAAATGACAGTGATGGAGATGTTATGTCCTCTAGTCCCACGCAAGTGTACCGCGGCGTACCACAAGGATCGATCTTAGGCCCACTTCTCTTCATTATGTACAGTGCTGACATCATCAACTGTCTGATCAACACCAAGTTCCACGTATATGCTGACGATCTGCATATGTATTTCTCCTTCCGCCCTCAGCACTCTGCTGAAGCTGTAGAAAAAATGAATGAGGATTTGGAAAGGATTTCAGCATGGTCAATAAGGAACTCTCTGGTTCTAAATCCTATTAAATCCAAGTACATTCTCATGGGATCAAGAGACTTTTTAAATAAAATGTTAGGGTACAATCTGGATTTAAAGATTGACGGGTGTTCTATTGATAGGGTGCAAGAAGCCCGTAAACTTGGGGTGGTGTTTGACGAGCATCTGCATTTTGAGACACACATCATGGAAGCTTTGCGCAACTGTTTTTACCGTCTAAAGCTTTTGTACCGTATACGACCCTACATAAGTGTGGATATGCGTGTCATGCTGTGTGAGTCACTTGTTTTATCCAAGCTGAACTACGCTGGCGTGTATGGGGCGTGTATTCTCGGTAGAAGCGACAAGTCGATCCAGCGGGTGCAGAATGCTTGTGCGAGATTTTGTTGTAATGTCCCTCCCCGATCTCACATAACTCCATTTTTAAATAAGGGTAATTTGATGAGAATGTCGGATCGGAGAAAGCTTCATCTGGCTACCCTACTCTTTGGCACCATTCTCACAAAAAAACCAGAATATCTATATAGGAAATTGACTTGGTCACGTGATATAGATAAAGTTAAAACAAGAGCATCTTCTTACCTTCTGTTGACCTCAACGCACAAAACTGCTGCATTCCGTGGAAGCTTTAAATTCGCTGCCTGTCGCTGCTGGAACGATTTGCCACCTCCTTTTCGTGCTTTAAAAACAGTTGAAACTTTTAGTACTAAATATAAGCATCACTTGATATATTTGTACTCGACAAAAGGAAACCAGTTTCTAACTCACCCGGGGACTGCACGCAGTTGTTATTTGTGACCCTTAGCCAGGTCCTAACTTCCTTGCTTGTCCATGCCATAAACTATTGTCTATGGTGTACGACAAGCGAGGGGACGTAGGCGCATCTGGCCCTTATAATAAAAAAGTACTCTGTGACATTGCGTTGCATACGTTCGGCTGTCAATGTTTTTGTAAAACGTTTTACGAAAATAAATTATAATAGTGATTGATACTTAAATTGATGCAAATAGAACAATGAGTGATTAATAGAAGAAAATGCAAGGAAGTAGTGCAAATAAAAACTATAAAGTATTGTAGTGTGTATGACTGACTGTGTTGTGTTGTGTTGTGTAAATCGGAAGAAAATGTTTTATTTACCGAGCAAAACAAAGGGATCGAAGAAAAGTGAAGTACGAGCGTCGGTGTCAATCTTAATATTTACTGTACATCTATTATATATATATTTATTTACTTCTGTATTTTATACATTATAAATTGTCTTTTTATTTAATTTTTATTCCCCTGGTGGGATATATTATATATTGTGTCCGTAGATGTGTCCATGGCATCACAGCGGGCCCTATCAGAATACCAGCGCTGCGGTATTTATTTTTTAAATATCGCAGCATTATGCTGAGATAGGAGCCTTTTTGGCATCGCACAAGTCGTTCTTATTGATATTCTTTGTTGTTTTTTGTTTATTCGAAGTTTAGTTTTAAATGCTTCTTTTTTTTTACTTTTGTATTTCTTGTGCGTGTCCCAAATAAAATATTTTTCTTTCTTCTTTCTTTCTTTCAGGGCGCGAAGTGAAAGTCATTTTCATACCCAAACCTGGCAAAACCGACTATACACAACCCAAGGCTTACAGGCCTATAAGCCTCACATCCTTCCTACTAAAGACCCTTGAGAGACTCTGCGATAGACACATCCGAGACGGACCTCTTCGGGCCAAACCCCTTCATAAACAACAGCATGCGTACACCACAGGCAGATCACAGAATCCACGCTGCACAGCGTGGTTTCCAAAATTTAATGCGCAGTGGACCACAAATGCTCGGCACTGGCCGCCTTCATTGATATCGAGGGCGCCTTTGACAAAACTATGTTTAATAGCATCAACACGGCGTTTGACAGACATAGATGGATCTCAAACATGCTTAAACTGAGAGCTGTACAAATCACAGTGAACGACACTATCAGGGCCATAGTGGCGAAAGGCTGTCCACAAGGAGGCGTCCTCTCACCGCTTCTATGGAACCTGGTCGTCAACAACCTCATCAAAACACTCAACGATAAAGGTTACTTCACCGTAGGCTACGCGGATGACATAACCGTAATAATAAATGGCACCCACGAAAATACCCTATGCAACCTTATGCGCCAAGCCTTAAAAATAGTAGAGGATTGGTGCAATAAGCACCAACTATCAGTAAACCCTACAAAAACCGAATTCGTTCTATTCACAAAGAAGAGGAAACTGCCAATTTTACAGCCACCATGAATCTTTGGGACCACCCTTAGCCTGTCAACTGAAACCAAGTACCTGGGCATCTTCTTGGACAAACAGTTGAACTGGGCAAAACATACCAACTACATCATCACAAAAGCCAGCATATCTCTGTGGCAGTGTAAAAGACTGCTCGGCAGGAACTGGGGGATTAACCCCAAGATTACCTACTGGCTGTTCACCACGGTCATCCGGCCAATTATCACATACAGCTCACTAGTCTGGTGGCCCGGGACAGACCTGAGCACAGCCCAAAAAGATTTTGAAAAACTGCAACGGTTTGCTTGTGTAGCAATCACAGGCTGTATGAGAACTACGCCCACCGCCGCCCTACAGGCGATGCTTGGATTGCCGCCTCTGCACCTTATCATGCGAGAGGAGGTGGCCCTGGCCGCCTTTAGGCTTAAGGCTCTAAAGTCAAGCACATACGCATAAGGGAGGATGCGATCAAACGAAGACCGATGGTTTTATGGTAGTTTTGGGGCTCTGTCGCAGGGTGATGCCATCACCCTGCGACAGAGCCCCAAAACTACACTGTTTCCAAAAGCACTACAACATAATACTCACAGAGGAATGGTGTGACTATTCAGGCCCGTATGAGGTAAGAGTATACACCGATGGATCAAAGACCAACTCCGAAACCGGAGCTGGCGTTTTCTCACACGACCTTAACATGAACATATCCTGCCCGCTGGGAATGTTCAACACCGTCTACCAGGTGGAGTGTGTAAGCATTATACAAGCGGCGTATGCCATAGAAGCTAGGAGAGTCACGGACACACATGTACGTATACTCTTCGACAGCGCCTCAGTTCTCCAATCCCTAGGGAAGAAACACAGTACTTCGAGACTAACATAAGAATGCAATGCACTAGAACGTATAACGGTATTCAACCGCAACACAGTGACACTGCAATGGATAAATCGTGCCCATCCCCTTCAACCAACTACGCAGGTGGCTACAGGGGCTCACCCACACACTAGCGGAGAGCTGGTGGTCCTCGGCACAGGTGTGCAGACAGTCCAAGGACGCTATGCCATCCTTGAATAGTAAGTTAACCAGGCGCGTGTTACGCCTGGACGGGACCGACCTGCGCCTGTTGACGGGAACCATCACGGGCCACTGCTCGCTAAACAAACACTTCCACACAATAGGCATAACGGATAGCCCTCTGTCCTGGGCTTGCATGGAGGCAGAGGAAACCGTTGCGCATGTGCTCTTCGAATGCACAGGCGTCACCCACATTAGAACAAAAACCCTCGGGGCACCCAGATCCTACACAGAAGTTCTAAACAGACCAGGAGATTTTATCAACTTCTGGAGAGAGGTGGGCTGGTTGCAATAACCACCAAAAAACGGCCGCCATGGCCCACGCACAATGGTCCACCTGAAGGTCTAAGTGTGGAAACCAAACCCTGAATCATAGAACATATGTATTTTTTATTAGAGTTGTATTCATTCATGTATGAATGGATACATTGCTTTATAAAAAGTGCGTATTGGACGAAACACAATGAACGATTCCCTAGTTGGGATGAATTTATCCTAAGAACAAAGTTAACATTGTTGTTGAAAAACATGTTCTCCCATACATTCCAAGTGCAAATGTAAGTTTGTGCGTACAATATTGAGTGATTAACCATGTTATTTTAAGTACATAGACTGCTTATAGGTATTCCTGTATCATATATAAGTATGGAACTATTCTCTGTATTTTTCTCGAAATTTTAGGTTCAGCAGTTTAAGAGATAAAGGGGGGAAATGGTCAATTTTGTATCTATTTTCCTTAATAACTATAAACCAAATGATTTTAAAATTATGAAAAAATATATTTAAAATCCTCATAACAAGTTATTTCCTTTGGTATGTCACACGGTATAAATCGCAAAACTATTCTTTTAATATTCAGATTTTTCCACCAAAAGTGACCTCCATATTCAAAATTCATTTATTTACGTAAGTCACATAAATTGGTATGCGTAAGTACCAAATTTCAGCTTAATCGGTCTAGTGAATTCGGAGAAAATCGGCTATGACAGGCGGACAGCCAGACACACGAGTGCCAAACTGGAGCGGGCGGGCGCTGCATTGAAGCGGCTCCTGCCCAATCTAGGGGGTCCAAACGCCTCCTGCCGGAGGCTCTACGCGGGGGTCGTGCGGTCCATGGCCCTCTACGGGGCTCCTGTATGGGCGCGCTCTCTGGCGCTGCGGCCAGCCCGCCGGTTGAGCGCGGCCCAAAGGGTCATGGCCATCCGGATGGTCCGGGGATACCGCACGGTCTCCTGTGAGGCAGCGAGCCTCCTTGCCGGATTGCCGCCATGGGATCTGGAGGCAAAAGTCCTCGCGCACGTATGGGAGTGGCGCGAGGAGGCGAAACGCCGGGGCGTAAGTCTGTTGCCGCGAGAAATCGCGGCACAACGGACGGAGCTCCGGTGGGATCTCATGGCGTCATGGAAAGTACGGTTGTCGCAACCCAGTGCTGGGCACGCCACGATTGCGGCGATAAGTCCCCTCTTTGAGGAGTGGCTGGAGAGACGCCACGGCGTCCTCACCTTCCACCTGACGCAGGTCCTCACCAGACACGGCAGCTTCGGGAGGTTCCTGTGTCGGATAAGGCGGGAGGAAACGTCCGGGTGTCACCACTGTGTGGATCGCCCGGAGGACACGGTGGAGCATACGGTGGAGGTCTGCCCGGCTTGGGCAGAGCACCGCCGTGTCCTCGTGGAGGCGATCGGCGGCAGAGACCTCTCGCGTCCGGCCCTGGTTCAGGCCATGGTACGGAGCGAGAGGGCATGGGCAGCCGTCACCTCCTTCTGCGAAGCAGTAATGCTCGCTAAGGAGGAGGCGGGACGGTTGAGGGAAAGGCAAGTTTCGCGCCCTCTCGCCCCTAGCCGCCGCAGGAGACGCCCAGGGCTTCGGGAATCCCGGGCGGATTTCCGGCCACCGTAGGCGCGGGCTTGCGGACGGTGAGCAATGGGTAGCTCACCGTCCGGTAAGGACCAGGCCCGGGTCGACGGCGCGTTGTATTCCACTCGCGCCTCAAAGAGATGTCGTCAGCACTCAATATAGTAGGGGTCCACTAGGGCCGATGCCTGCCGGGGTCGCGGGAAGGTACTTATGGGTCACCGAGGCCCCCCAACACAGGCAACAGGAAGGAATACGGGTAAGTTTTAGTCAGTAAGAGTCTGACACACCCTCCCGCTCCGCCCAGAGCGGGAGAAGTTATTTGATGATTTCCCACCCTCAAAAAAAAAACAAGAAAAAAAAAAAAGACACACGAGTGATCCTATAAGGGTTAAGTTTTTTTACTTTTGAGGCACGGAACCCTAATAATGAAATTATTTACTTACTATTATCATAACTTAGTACAAAAGTGGGGTGCGTAACTGGTGGTTTATATAAAACGTTGTACAAAGCAAAAATGTTATTGTTAGTTACTTTGTAACAATATTTTCAATTGCGTGGGCTGTCATGAACCTTTCCACGGCAAGAATAAATTATTTTTTTTTTATAAATTTTGACGTTCAAGAGTGCCCTTTATGTACATAAATAATTTGACTTTGACTTTGTAATTCAAAGACAGTTAAAAATAAATACACAAAATACTATTGCTTTCCTTAAGACTTACAACAGAAAGCATACCAACTACACACACACACATACACTTCTATACCAACACACGAAAGAAATACCAGTCAGTAAAAACCAAATTATTTATTTATTTTACTTTTTTTTCTTAACATTTTTAGACCTACTTCGATAGTGATGTAAAATTATTTCTATCTTTATTTAAAACCAAATATGTACATTATGAATCTACTACTTAAACAGCAGAAAAGTGCTTACATAATTAGCTATCTAGCTACTAAACGTAGGAGCCACATCAGCCTAACAAACATTAATGTGAAAACCTTTTTACAAAAAAACAACTGACATCCAAATAAAACATTTAAACGTGAAAAATAACTTTAATTTCCACCGACTTCCGAAATTAACGTAATTTTTCTGTTTGTAGTGCCTTTTTTGGAAGTCAGTTATTATAGAAGTTATTTGTTCAATGTTTTATATTTTTCACTTTTCATCGATCAGTTTGTATCTTATCTAAGTTAATGTTTAATATCAACTGCTCATCACCTTTTACAGAATATTTCTTTTCCCGATTTAGGGACGTTAATTATTGAAGAGTTGAAGCTGATGGTGACTTCTCCATGTACATTGTGACGAGCATACACTGCTTCGTAACCATATTAAAGTACCTAATCGAATTGCTACCCGTGAAATACTTATTATTAAGTAGTTCCGGTAAGGCAGGTGTTCGGGCTGGACTAACCAGCCAATATGACATTAGACACTGGATGTCAAGAATTTAATATGACTAAGATAACTAATAACAAGTGAATAGTATGTTTGCAATAATATATACATATATAAATGTATATTCCCATGCCAATTTCGGCTACGGTGACTATTTCTGTTTTTTACGGCTACGAGATTCAAGCGTGAGCTTACATAAGTGGCTAATGACGCCTATCTTTATAAATGCTAATCACAAAATGAGAATTAAATAAACTCACTGCTAAATAAAAATAAAAAATAATAATAATCTTATTTGATGAACATGAAACCTAATCATTCTTCCAAACAACATAAGCCATAAGTTATATTTTATTCATTTGTTTATCATAGGTATAATAATAATGGTACATAAAGAGTGCTCTATGTTATACCAGAGGGCGTAAAAATGTTTTTAATTAAGTAATCAAGCGAGGCAACTCTCAGTAATAAAATAAAATAAGCCTGGACAAAAAAAAACAGTAATAGAGAATCACAGATTTAATACATAGTTAGAATAAAAACTAATACTACGAATTAATTATCATACCTTGCATTTAAATCATCCCTGATATTTTATATTTATCTTCAATGTGTAATTGATCCGTCTTTATTTAACGGCTACAGCCTTTGTTAAACTTCAAACTTATTACTTGTTTGAACTACAAAAATGACATTGTATCAGAATAATATTAAGGTGCAGTTTGGGTATACTAATAAAAATAATAACAAGGTTATTACTTTATTACTTACGTACTTATTAAATTACGTACGTACTATACAAATAAACGAGCGAACCTTACATTAGTCGCATATGACGTGTAACATCTGCCATCTCACCTTGGTAATAAGCAACTGAGCAGTGACAGGAATTAATCTCAGAATTTTTTACTGAAATATTTATTCGAATAATTATTCAATTTCAATATAAGTAGAGGGGGTTGAATTTCGACCAGTGGTCGACCACTAGGGTCGAAATTCAACCCCCTCTACTTATAATCTATATAGTACTTACTTATTCCATGCTCAAGCTGTCACTTTCTATCTACTCACTTCCATCCATAGAGGAAAGATGTTACGTACTTATTTGTTTGAAAAACTTTTTTTTTGTGGCCTCTTGGTGATGTTCTTCAAAAAGGTTAGGTGCCTAGTACTCGCAACCGTCTGACAGTCCGTCAAGACCTTTTTTCCCAGGAACTCGTGGAGGTGTCGTGTTGAAATTAATATCAAATCTATCTAATCTCGGTCTACGGTCCCTTGGAGCTCTAAAAACATCATCTTCTAAGTCAACGCAATAAAAAATACGGCCATTAATGTGACATATTTAGATACTCGCATATACATCAAAACCTATAGGGTACTTCCCGTTGCCTAGAAACATGAAATTTGGCAAGAAGCAATGTCTCACAGCACAAGTAAAGAAAAAAATCCCAAAGTCAATAATTTGTTGGTTTGTTTTATGACACTGTTTTTTTTACGGTTATAAACTTCATTTGCAGTTGGAGAATTGACCGTGACATATATCGATGTATTGGGGAACATGTTTTCCAACTACAATATTGATTTTGTTTTTGGGATATATTCATTCCGACTACAGAACCCTTGATTGTGCGTGGTCCGACAGGCACTTGACCGGTTTTTTTTTTATTATACATTTTGTTTGCTGGACAAACCCACCTATATCTTTCTGCTTCCTAACTTCTCTATCTTCTGCAATTCCTGACTACGTCTGCTCCATAAATATTTATTTACTTTTAGCACTTATATTTGTTAACATTTATAATATTATGTACAGATCTTTTCACTGCCTTAGCCACGTCTAATAGTGGTGGTGTAACCGGTAAACTATATACCTAAGTCATTAAATCGTTATCATAAAACCAAAAGATCAATCAAATGCTCTTTATTTATTTTATTTATTTTAAAACCCGGGATCAATTTGAATAAGAACACTCAAAACATATTGAAAACTTATTGTTAAGAACGCCTTTAATCCTTTCATTAGCAACACAATAATTGCAATTTCAAGCTCGGTTGTTAATTAAAAGGACCTTGATATTATCAAGGACTCGATAGAACTTGTATGAAATAGGAAAAATATTTATTAATGTAATGCTTTCAACTCCTTTAATTAGGTAATAACAAGGTTTTATTAGAAATCGCGTTTCAAACTTGCTGTCTGCAAGAAAAACAAATATCTTTCCGATACTCGCCTTCAGCAAATCAAACTCAGTGGTTACTCGCAGAGCGCTAGATTAAACATAAATATATTTACCAAATCAAAGACTAAAACCTCATTTTAATCCTCGTTTTTATCAAAAAAATATTTAAATTTGAATTCCATCTTTAAATTCGACGTCAGATATGAAAATTAAAAAAATAATATATATGAGCCCGTCTCCGGACTGATGTCCTCAGTAGTAGTCGCGCGGTCGTCGGGAGCGCACGCCACGATGTTCCAACAATGCGGACGCTAATATTAATATACATCGCGACGCTAGTGCAGTGCTATAGAAGTGAAGTGAGGGGTGTACGACATGGTGGAAGGAGTCTCATAAGACATGGCCGGTCCAGGGTTCACTTCGCGCGGATGCACAGCCGGGCCCGAGACCTGGTCGCGCAGATTGAAGCCGAACGGAGTAGTGAGTTAGGTAAAGTGGTACTTTTTGATACTTTTTAGTACAAAGCACGCAATTTTAAGGTGACAAAAAATTATACGACTTCTATGAAAAAAGAATCTGTCATTGTCACGATTTCAGAAATACGACTATTCTTTTAAGAGTTTTCCCATCTGGGAAATGGATAGCATTTGGTAATATTACGCCAGACTATTTAAGTACTTACGATAATGATACTTCTCATCACTTTTATGAGAAAGTTTGGTTTATTATGATGCTAATAAAATTATCTTACGCTAATTTAATAACAACTCTTGGGAATCTTTGGGAAATTATCTTATGATAATTTTTGATCGTCTCACGATGAAGTTAATAAATTAGGGGTGTTGTTTGTATTTTTGTTATCTACTTACTTAGGTAAGTAATTGTACATTGACTCGTTTATTACTGAGATACAGATCCTAATAATAATACTAGACAATAGAATAGTTATGATTTGTCCTTAGGACCTTTTATTGCTATTAAATTATTTCATGAAAAAATACATTTAAACCTTTTTTTTTACACATCAAATGATGTGTGTCATTATGGTGCATAACTCTTTTTTTAAGACAAATATCCATTATCGATTACCAAAATATTATACCAAACCCATGTAAAACACCCACCATAATTCTCTAAAATAAGCAGAAGAAAATGATTTACGTGATACACTGATATAATCATACCATGCGTATATTCATCAAGACCAATAATTTTCAAGGCTTGTCTTCAAAGGGATGGGAAGGTATTCATCATTTGTCAGTAATAATCCTCACACGCCGAAACACAAATTATTTCACGTACTCCGACACCATAAGGGGGATTATAGATCCCTCCTCCCCAATTTTAAATTAATGAAGTTTCACGAGTGTTTGTTTGGTCCTTTTTCACGCAAACTACGCCCGGGTTCCTAAATCATAAAACGAGTCGTTAATCTTAGTATTAGTAGGTAAGGATAATTATGTTGAAAAACCGTATGTTCCAACCGACAACGTAACCGATTCCAACGTAACCGTATGTCGGTGAATGCTACTTAGCGATTTGATGATCAATTTATTGACGCATAATCAAGTTCTAATTTGAACACTTTGTTATCGAATTTAATTTCCACGTTCGTCCTAATTGGCTGTGGTTCTTCTAATCCAGTAATGGTAACATGAGATTTGATATTAATTAATTATTATTAATACTGTTCATAGAGTTGGTTATAGTTCAGTGTTGATGCTTCTGAAAACCGGAGACTGAACTCTTGTAAGTAAACGGATCTGAAGACATAATCTGAGATCATGCGAACCTTTATAGAATATATGAGATACTAAAATTAAAATGAAATATTTCGTATTATGGTGGGCTTAGACCAAACGACCGAATGCACATTCCATCCTCATTTTGTCAAATTCTTTACGTATAAACAGGGAAAGAGAGATTAAATAATGTTTTGCAGGTGTATTTAAACTAAAATATCAAGAAAATCGAGAAAATAATGCTTTTCCTCTTGTTCTGGTTCTATGTACATTTGGTCTGAATTGACTTCAATATGTTGTAATGTTTTTCCTTTACCAGTATTAGGGTATTGCTCGCAATAGCCATTTCGAGCGTAGTCAATGCGTTACTAAAACAAGCAGTTTGACAGTACAACACTATAATTTATTTATATATACTTTATTGTACACCATAAAAATACATAACAAGAAATAAATTAAACACTACACAATATACAACGGGCGGCCTTATCGCTTTCTGCGATATCTTCCAGACAACCTCGATCATAACGTTGACAGACGTTTTCTCAGTACGGTGTTTCCTATTCACTTAATATACGGTCACTTACTTGCTTGCTTGTCTTGTCAATTGAGCAGGGGTTTTGTTTTTTTTGTTGGGTGGGAAATCATCAAATAACTTCTCCCGCTCTGGGCGGAGCGGAAGGGTGTGTCAGACTCTTACTGACTAAAACCCACCCGTATTCCTTCCTGTTGCCTGTGTTGCCAGGGGCCTCGGTGACCCTTTAGTACCTTCCCACGACCCCGGCAGGCATCGGCCCTAGTGGTTCCCTACACTTGTGCTGACGACATCTCTTTGAGGCGCGCGTGGAATACAACGCGCCGTCGACCCGGGCCTGGTCCTTACCGGACGGTGAGCTACCCATTGCTCATCATCCGCAAGCCCGCGCCTACGGTGGCCGAAAATCCGCCCGGAATTCCCGGGTAAATCGGTGAAAATGTTTGTCACATGAGAAGCATAGAGTGCGACATGTATTATAATGGTGCAAAAAGATGGGGGGACACTATTACTGTGAAATTCAAGTTGATTTTGTCATCAAATCACTCTGAATAACTGTAAGTTTAATTTAGATACTTTTACGTGAGATTGAAACCATGATATAGTACTTGCACAACAAAAATTTTGCCTCATCCTGGGTTTAATTATGTGAATAGATAAGAAACGTTTCTTCAGTTAATTACGAAGATGATTTAAAGTAAAAGTAATTTATTTTTCTATTGAGGTGTTTGCAATTTGATACTGATCATGTTTTATCTAATGTTTACACCATATTACACATATTCATAAGATCATGTGTTATAATTAATTTATACTAAGTAAAAGTTTCACCGAACGTAATGTTTCTGAGGAATTATGTTCGCTCTAAAGCTTGTCTGATACACAAAATTATCATATAGATTTTGCAGGTGTAAGAAATCTAATAATCTTTAACATTAGTGACTTATGACTTGAATTACCATCAGTTAACTGTAGTTAAAGTCGCTATGATGTCGCAAGTAATAAAACTGTTATGTAGGTACACCTACGTACCAGTTTTATTGTAGGTACAAGTGCTTACCCATATCGTAAATACCTCGCTATTAAAAACAACAAAAAATCTTAGATACGGCAAAATTAAGTGTACTGCACTGTACTACGTATGTATACAGAAAATATATGGACTCAGGGTAGTTTTAATAATAGAAAACTACAAACGTACCACCATACATTTTTTACCCCGATTCTTAAAGGCTTCACCTTCACCTTTATCATAACAAAAATCTAAAGACATAGTAAAATGTTATTCGAATGACTAGTTTTCTAGGTTGCTTGCCACTTCCCACGAACTGTACGTAACCTAATAACTGTTAGCCAAATGGACTTTTTCTGTAGAAAAAAAAAACATGTAATTCAATAGAAATTAGGTCTCTATATTTCTTTCTTTGTATTTACCGTAAGGAAAGTTATTTTATTGTATGTAGCATTATCATATTTTTGATAGAAACCGCACGGATCGGTCTTCAAGGTTAAGCAAGGTTTGCTGAGGTCAGTCCGTGGATGGGTGACCATCCTTTACATACCGAGACGTATCCGTGCCATAAAAAATACGTTAAGCCTTTGGTCCTGGCTGTCATTCGTAGATCTATGGCAGTCGTGACGAAAAGTCAGAAGCCCGAAAGTCTGGCAACCAGTCTTACCAAGGGGTATCGTGCTACCCAGTAACTGGTTTGTAGAGGTCAGGTAGGCAGTCACACCATGTTAATCACGGGTATATAGCTGTATCCAGTTAGGGTGGAAGCCGACCCTAACAGTTGGAAAAATTCTAGGCAGATAGATTTTTTTTGTAAAATTCTATGAGTCACAAATTCTTGGTTACGGTTCTAAGACTCTTCAAAAATGCTCTATTGTTATTACACCAAAGCGGTAATTTTCAATACATTATACATTTAAATACCTTGCAATAACAAGAAATGCGATTGTTATCGCATTAAGTCCCCGTTGTCATTGGTAAGTCCCCGTTGTCTCCGAATAGGAGTCGCACTCCCGAACCCTTCAGTCCCCACTGACACCGAATAGGAGTCAGGGGCCGCGCGGTTTGCAACTCTATTATAACGCAATAAGGTGCTCATCCGCGGAACGAGTTCGGGGCGCGAGGGATCTTGACTTCATGCGACAGCGGCGCGGAATAAATACAAAATAATATAACTTTGTATAGACACCTCATCATCTGCCTAGCCTTTTCTCAACTACGTTGGGATCGGCTTCAAGTCTAACCAGATCCAGCTGAATATCGTAACGCGCTTTCCGAGGCACGGAGGGGTCTTGGTACGTAAATATGGTCACCCATCTACGGACCAAGCGTGGCAAGCGTAGCTTAACCTGATCGATTGATCCGTGCGGCCGTTATTACTTAGCCACAAGCCCCTGTACAGATATTTACCGATCCGTACATATTATAAATTAAAATCACTATTCATGCCTGTCTGTGTGATCACGTGGTTCTTCTTAACTACGCAACGAATTTTGATGCGGTTTTCGCCATCATTTAGGAAATCTATTGCGAAAGGTTTCTGTTTATAAAACATTACTATTAAACATAGAGTTTAGAACCGTCATAGCCCGATGAATTGGCAATCTTAAGTGGCGGTGGGCACATTGTTCGCAGAACAGATCGCCGATGGGGCCAAAAGGTTCTGTAGTGGCAACCGCGCACCGGGAGATAGCTTGGAAGGCCTCCCGCAAGGTGGACAAGGCCACAGGAATCTATTGGATGCGGGAAGCATAGAACCAATGGAAGTGGCTGTGCTTGCGGGAGGCATATCCAGCAGTAGACGTATTTCGGCTGAAATGATGATGATGAATTAATTTAGATGTAATGCAAAATCTTGGTGTTTTGTCAAATCGTAGAAACTAAACTAGAATAAGACCAAAGACACAATCTATGTTACTCGTATAAAATATAGAACTGAAAAATCTGTACGTATGTAGGTACTACAAACATGAAGGGTAACGGTAAGCTACGACTACTCTAATTTACATTGTCCTCACCTGATCTGACCAAGATTATGTCTAGACTAAGAGAATGTGACCTCCGAGTTCGTTTCTGGCTTTCTTCTCAGATAATATTATTGGATAGGAAACACCGAACTAATCTAGTTCTTTTTGGACGTGTAAAAGTGTTTGCTTACAAACCTACTTACAGAAATAAAATCATTTATAATTATCATGTATTATTTTACAGCAAAAAATCAGATCGAAAATGTTGTAAGCATTGCAAGCAAATGTAGAATATCGGCTTTTATCTTAGTGATCGGTATCGTGTCATTCCTTATCATTGAAAATCCGGTTATGATATTGTCGGATTTTATTCATAAATCTTCAACTTATCTGAGCAATTCTATTCTCTCATTACTCATCGAGACCAACTCTAAAATCCAATCCGAAAAATATAATATTGAAAAATATGTAGCAGTATTATTGGTATACCTGATATTCCAACCAAAATAGCTTGATCCCATAACTTGAAATTGAGTTCAAATCTCATTCAACGTTTTCATTAAATCACGTTTTGAAGCAAGATGATAAAACTTCGAAAATTATGTCACGAATTATGTTACTTATTAAACAAGGTTTCAGCTGTCCGATGAATAAGAAGGAATCGAAACTTTTGGCAAACTTAAAATTTATTCGGTGGTTGGGAATACGTTTGTGTGCATTTTCCATTATAGCGTGGTCTGTGTTATTAGCGTGCGGTCCTCAGCTAAATAGGCCATCCCCTTTGAGAGTAAGAGGATGGGGATATCAACTTGGGCGGCAGTTTTTACTTTGAGTTAGAGATTGAGAAAATGTATTATTTAAAGTTTTTGTTCTAGCTTTTTTGGATTGAAGATTCCCAATAAAGAGGACTTATCCTCTTTATTGGGAATCGTCAATCCAAAAAACTAGAACACACGAGTTGCCAAGAACACTTATGTTCTTGGCAACTCGTGTCATTATCAACGTATCTCGTGTCGATTTCCCTGCCACTATGTATATACTTTTTAACAAGAGCCGATCGGTCCAAAAACATCAATTAAAAACAATTTAATTACCAATCAAACCAAACAAATCTTCTTTATTATCTTACATGTAAGATTATCTCATAATATTATCTCAGCATTTTTCAACATAAAATAAATCATATAATTGGTAGAGAATCAGTAGTTTTCGAACTAAACTTCAAAGGGCTTAGAAAAAGCTCACTTTTAAATTGTATTGTAATTGTTCCTCAGCAGTGTAAATTTATCTTTAACTTTAATAATTTCATCCACGTCTATATTCCTATTGTTACAAATATTTGAGAACTGGTCAGTAAGTTCTCAAATATTTATACATTTAAAATATTTGCTATGATGACAATAAAATTATTGACACATTTAAAAAATTATGTGCCGTCAACACGTTATTTCTTTTACTGTTAGATATCATAACAGCTAGTCAACACCTACTGCTGAACTTGTGTCTCCTAATGATAGCTCTCTAATTAAGAATCAAACGGAGAATTGCCTAAATTACTAAGCTTGTGAATGAAGTAACCACTGTGTCTTGTTTTCCAAAAATCGTCTTAAGCAACCTGTAAAAACATAGTCAAAGACAACAGTAAGGAAAATTCATTGCTGCAAAATAAGGGTTGTTTCCGTTTAGACAGATTTTCCCTTCGGCAGTACGTCAAATAACCTATTAAAAGATATCGTTCAACCGATTGAGATTTCAGCCAAACGCTTCACTGACACTGAATTGTTAACGAGTAACTAAAACATTTACTAAAAGGAAAGGGTTCCAGTCGTAGGTACTGAGAGGCGGCAAGGTAGAAAACCTTTAATACTTAATGTTCCACGAAATATTTATTCCACCCCGTTACTACAAATGCGATAGTTCATTTTCTTGTTTCATTATGTATAGATCGATTGACATCTTTCAGACGTTTATTTCGCGCTTCGTTTTGTTCGCAGAAGTGGGCATTTTAGAAACTATACCTACCTACTTTATCAAAGTACACAAATCAGACAAAAATTCATGAGTTGTATACCTAAAACGGAACAAAACGTCTTAAATTAAACGCATTGATTTGATTAAGTAATGTTTTTTTCTTATATATTTATGCAATAGTTGCAATAAAATGTTTTGATTTAACTTTATTATGTATATCCAATCATCCACACAAGCATTCTTTATTTTGGTTAATCACAACAACAAATGTTACTAAGCATCACAATTACTTCCACTACCTTCACAACTCTCTGCATATAATATAATCTAACTGTATTATTTTCCCGTCTATATAAACAGCTGTTCCAGCCCTTCATTGCAGATTGTACTCGTTCCTTGATATTGTAGCAAATTGGAAAATCAACATCAAGGTAGAGAGTATCTCTTATCGCAGCCTTCAGAAAATTTCTACGTCTATTTATAGTGAAGTATTATTTATACTTTCAATAACATACAGATATTGGTACCTTTAATCAATTAACTCAACTATCTACACATATATCTTGTTGTCTTTGCTAGTATAAGCCTTATTGTCTTACTAACTAATTCTATCTCTACATATCATAAATTAAAGTAGCTTTTCGCGTGTGTTCTTCAAAACGCAACAGTTTTGCTGCGCTTTTCACCTTAATTTAGACAATGAATTCCGGAAGGCTTATGTGAATAATACATTATTATTAAAGTTACATACACGAAATCTCAATGTTTTGGCAAGTCGTGAAAGTCATGCGAAGCAGGGGCTTGTCGCTAGTACAATTATCAAAATGACAGTCTCATTACCTTATAATTACCTACCGAAACTTGGTTCAATATTTTGACTTTCTTTACGTGCTTACAATTAAAAATAAAGAAGATGATTTTCCTCCACGTAGTTGGAGCCATCTTTGGCTTAGCTTCTCCTAGCTAGCTTTTAATATAATCACATCAATCTCAAAAACAACCAACAAACATTTATAGTTTAAATAGTTCATGAATTTAATCTCGAACCAGTCGCAGAAAAAGGAAGAAATACGAGAAAACTTTAGATTAACATGCTATAGAGGAGTGAATGGGAAAATACATGCTTGTTTTGACTGTAACTATACTGTAAGTCAGCGTGAAGAGTGGCCATTGGGGTCGCAAATCGAAGTGTTATTTGCACTTGTGCACCTTTATGTGAAAAGGTTTTATTGGTTGCTAAGTCGGAAGCGAAGGATTCTTTTACGAAGCTGATTTGTTGGATGTGTTACTATGATTTTCATTTTATATTAGAAGTTAAATCAAGATTCTATATTAACACGTAAGTAGTTATTGAATGTTTCATCAAATGATTTTAGCGAAAAATACAAGGTAGGTACTGACGGAGTCAAATACGACTGAAATTCATTTCCATGAATTAGTTATGATGTTACGAGTTAACCGGTAACTCCCCGTTGTCTCCGAATAGGAGACGCACTCCCGAACCCTTCAGTCCCCGTCGTCTCCGAATAGGTGTCAGTAGCCACGCGGTTTGCAACTCTATTATAACGCAATAAGGTTCGGGTTCGGGTTCGGGTTCGGGGCGCGAGGGATCTTGACTTCATGCAACAGCGGCGCGCAAGCGTCACATTTTTACAAAACGTTTGACAAAAATCCACTACTACATTAAATTTTCAGCCCGGTTTGAATAAAATACTTTTGATTTGGGTTTATCGAATTGAAAATCTATATGCCCAGCATTTGTAAACAAAAGTATACATTTTATAGTTTAGTTTGAAAATGTTGGGCATTAACTAGTATTGATTTGTTGAAACTGGGCCGAGAATCAGCAATTATTGAAGGTCATAATTAAATAAGATAGTCCCCTAAAACGCCCTTTATCAGTTTCTAGTGATTTAGTGGGGAATAAGTGGCGCAACAAACTCCCCAGCAGCACAGCTGTCTGTTGAGTTAGAAGAACTATTAACTACTAACTCATTGATGTACTGCTATAAAAAGAGACTATAACGTATGTACAGTACACCGCAGATCAGAATAACACTAGCACTACGAAAACGCGCGCTACGACATAAAGGCGTTGTCGTAGATTACCATTTAAACCGAGTAAACGTGATATCGCACCGTTGTATCAGGGAGCGACCTAACACTTCTGCTAATTAATCAAAAGCCTAGGCCCTGCTAATCCACAGGTCAGATCTACCAACAAACAGTTTCGCTAGTAATTATTATTCTTGTCTACGCTTGTTATTATCATTTGGGCTTGTTAGTAACTGAGTTTCACTATAAATTATTTATAACGATATTTTTATCGCCTGCCTTGTACCTTCATGGAAGATAATAATATTATAATACTTACCATTATTTCGTAAATAAATGTGATGTGATGTAATGTGTGTTTGTGTGTGGCTTTTTAGCAACAAAAGATAAAACCTAAACATTAACATACATTGTCTTACGTCAGAATCTGTCTACGTTATTTAATAAAACTCCGTATTATCTCCTAATTCCAATCCACATAAACCTTTCAAAACGTACTGTTTGCAAAATTATTCTCGAAACGAAACTAAAGAAAATTAGATAAAACTAAAGACGCAGATAGTTTGTTTGAGTTCGTTCTCAAATTACGTAACTTGCCCTAGATTTGAAAGTTCTGTGATAATATTTAAAGTTTACGTTTTAAGGATCTATCACATAAGCGATTTTTTAGCGGAGGTGATGAGCGAAATATTACCGCCCGCCGCGAAGGATTTCGTGAAAACCCCAGCCAACAAAAAGGCTATCAAGAAGAAGGTATTGTCCAGAAGACGCGAAACAGTGCACTTTTGTTTATCAATAACATCTGCTGGGTGATCATATACAGGGTGACATTGAAAACATGCGACAAATCGAAATGGGAGATTGTACTCATCATTGTGAACAACTTTTACTAAGAGACCAAAGCTACAATCCCAAAAAAAAAAAACTGCTGTCCCCTACATTTATGTTCGCAATACCTCATCAAAATGTAGGAAAAGCAGATTTTTTTTTGGGATTACAGCTTTGGTCCAATGTATACAATGTCCCATTTCAGTTTGTCGCAAGTTTTCAATTTCAACCTGTATACTGTAATTGTTGATTTTGGCAGTTATGGTATTCTCCCAATTTAAAGCTGTCATTATGGTTTTCTGCTGGCGTCCTTCTGACACTCCATTGAAAAAAATATCACATTTGGTGATCTCGTACGTAATGACGAATCGTAATCTTCTATTATTTTTGACGTGTGTTTAGACCACTTTTTTATGAAGATTCCAACTTTTAGCACAATGGTAATGGCGTTGTCATAGTATGGTTGTCGTAATGACTAATTATTTAAAATAGCAGACTAGGCCGCCAGTTTGTAATCTGCATTGGGTAGCTCGCATTATGACGTTCTATTGTAGCAGTCGTTTTGAGAATTAAGTATAGCAGTGAAAGTCAACGATAACGATACTGTTCAAAACCAAGAAGAAGTTAGGTATTGGTAAGCCTAAATCCCACTAAAACATGTTATGTATGGGTCGCGGGACAAAAGGGTTACCGAGGCCCCTGGCAACACAGGCAACGGAAGGAATACGGGTTGGTTTTAGTCAGTAAGAGTCTGACACACCCTCCCGCTCCACCCAGAGCGGGAGAAGTTATTTGAAAATTTCCCACCCAAAACACACAACCGTGCTTCCAAATTGAAGCCCTAAGAAAAATAGATCTAAAAACTTAGAGTTAAAAATCACGAGTATGTCATCAGCCTACAGATTCTAAGTCTTTTTCAAGTTCATTTTAGTTCAATCGCACTTAATTTGACGAACGATTTGTTTACGGTTTTTTTGTTCCAGTAATAAACATAAGTCTCTTTTTGTTAAAATTTAAATACTGGGACTTTTTTTAAATTAGATTCAAATGAATTATCTTGATGCTCAGATTAAGCTACGAGACTTTATTTAATAAAACCTGAAAGCTAGTCTAAATTTGGAATTATAGTACTGCGGCACCAGTGTATGTAAACAGGTTTGAGGTTATCTCAAATAAAAATCAATAGGGTTGTGAATGAGTCTTTGAGGTAGTCATAGCGGCAAGTTTTGTTATCTCATAAAAGTAAAATAAGAAAACTATACATTTAAGTTACTTCTTGAGTTTAATTTAATTTAATAGGTATTCACGTTTTGGGAAAAGTTTTTCGATTTGTGGCTTTTTTTAGTACTCTAATCTTGGTTGGTCCGGAAGAGTATTCTATTCCTTATACGAAACTGTATCAATTGGCATCGTATATCATTTTTATATAATCTGTGATTTTTCGAAAAGTGAAGGATAGTCTCATTAGAACGTTTATCTGTAGCTCAAACGGTTCAGGTAATTCACCTTGTACAGAATACGGATGTAAGTTGCATCACCCCATATAAAAACTAGGTATATAATTCAAGAAAATAGCCGCCACACAACCATCGACGCGACGCTCTGCTAAAGTGACTGTCACCAGCCAATGTCACTCTTCTTATCCGACATTTTCGGTGATTCTAATAACTTCGTAACAAAATTAGATGAGGCACCACTTGCAGCGCCGTGAAATTTATTTCATCACCATTGCTTTGAAAATGGCTAGGCAAACATGGAAAGGTATCCGGCATATTCTAGAACCTAAAATTCGAAGACATGGGACATCTATCCCGCACTGAGCCCGCAAGATGGAAAAAGGCCCACTCCCTCTCACTAAGACGATGCCTGTGTCCCAGCAGTGGGAACATTATAGGCTGATTATGTTAGCTTTTGTCCACGACTTAGTACAGTTTGTAAGTCTACCATTTGACTATGCACACCTTTAAAAATTAACCCCGTTTTGCAGAGAATGAAGTCTTTCGTATGTTAGTCAGTAAGACAACCGTTAGTCACGGAATTACTGCAATAACTGGTAGCATGGAAATGAAATTAAATTGTTTATTGTAAATAGCATATCAGAATCACTTTTGCGTCATAGTAAAAAAAAAAAAATAAAAAAATAAGTTAGATGAAGTCAACATTTCCTATCTGACTACCCCTGAGAAGAAATGGCGAAACAAACTCAAGGGTCAAAGTCTCTTTTAAAGTCCAGACATAATCTTGGTCAGATCATGTGAGGACCATGTAGATTGGTGTCTGAAATGGTCTTTTGAGGAAAGAACCACACAAATTTGAGTGGACCTGTCCAGTCCAGAACTAAACGATACCCCCACTCCATAGACGAAAAAAAAAATATCATTAAGTGAAAGAGAGGTACCCCAAAAATAATTTTTCAAAATTCTATTTTAGCACTTTGGCGATTAATATTTATACCTATGCCAAGTTACAGCTTCCTAGTACTAAGCATCTCTCAGCTACAGCGGGGACAAACAGACAGACAGACAGACAGACCGACAGACAGGACAGACCGACAGACAGACAGACTGACGGACATGGCGAAACTATAAGGTTTCCTTGTTTACTACGGAATCCTAAAAATTAAATGCTACGAACGCGTAGCAGGCAGGAGTAGCCTCGTAGCAGCGTAGAGCTTTCGTAGCCAGACGATCAGTGAATGCTCTGGAAATAGAAAATGTTCTTTATTTTGTGTTTATGTGTAAACGAGATATGTGAAAGGTGAATTTATGCGATCTTTATAGGGATATAAAGGTGACTCTTATATCCTTAAAGTTCACATAAATTCACATTCACGTTGAAGTACGATTAACGTTACGCTCTCGAAACGTTACTCGTTTTGTAGACACGAGGCCTATCCAACTAGAATGTTCGGGAAATGCTATTTTACGAAATCAATGTTGCTTATTAACAAAACTAGTGAAGGATAACATAAATTATATTTAAAAACAAAAAAAAAAACTCTTAAAAAAATACGATTATGTAAGTTGCAGGGTACACAAAGTTATTACTCTATAAATTGATTAATTGCTAAGAAGGTATCATCTTTTAACCTTTCAGTGGCCGCACCCTTGAGCCGAACATAATTAGTCGATTATGTTTGGCTCAAGGGTGCTCCTGCCGGGGTCGCGGGAAAGTACAAAAGGGTTACCGAGGCCCCTGGCAATACAGGCAACGGAAAGAACACGGGTGGGTTTTAGTCAGTAAGAGTCTGACACACCCTCCCGCTCCGCCCAGAGCGGGAGAAGTTATTTGAAAATTTCCCACCCAAAAAAACCCTTAAGTTTATCATAAATGGCACGATGTCGAAGTAACTCTAAAATGACATTATATTTTTAATGTTTCCGTCATGATATGATGGCACGTTATCATCGACGCTGCCACTAGGTTCACTGTCCGATTGAATACCCTCTTCCTGTGCTGCCGAGTATTGAATTGAGTTGCCCTCTTCGTCTGACACATCATCACAATCTCCATCTTCTGTTTCCGCGTTCTTTAGCATGCAAGTTACTCGCCGTTGGAAGTTTCCGTAACTCATTGTCTACAAAAAAACAGTGCAACACATAAATAATATACATGTGACTTATTTTACGTAAAATAAAAGAATTTTCTAATAATACGATACACATAACCTGAAATACTCACCCCGTTTTCAATTTTTTTCCAAGGAATTTTCTAGTACACCGTAGTACCTATATCTGGGTAAGTAATCTGGGAACGCAAACACGAATAAATAAGCACATGCACTTGCGACGTCGATGTCACAGGCATACTGAGGAGCAGTACCTCACCCCCGACGATATCACGGAAGCGCAACCTTCTGTTGCTCATAGTTTGTGTAAAATTACTAAAATAAGTTCGCTGCGGACTCGCGGACCGCTGGAAGGTTAAAATCATTCTTCACCATTGTTAACAAAATGCCACTGGACCCTCATCGCAGATAACTTAAGTATGCCTCAATTTACACCGACTCACTAAACACAATAAATAAATAAACGCTGCCATTATAATTAGAAGAGTGTTTTAACAAACAAAGCCCCTCCAGCCTTCTGTTAAAAATTACTTTCAACTCTGGAAGGCTTTCACAAAAAGGGTACAACTTGTTTAAAAATTATTCGTTGGGAATTGTTTTCGATATAGCTCTGAAAGAAATATGGGAAAAAGACCAGTGTGTAAACAGTGCCTTAAAATATATGCTTAAAATAGTAAGTATATAAGTACCATGTTAGGTGAAAAAAAAAACTGCAATTTTTCTTCCTACTTCTATTACTAGGTATAAATAGTGTATAGGAAATCGCTTTTCGTGTCTTTCTGCGAGACTGCTTACTTCTTATCAACTAGACAACGGTTTTCACCAACGTTTAGAGAATTAATTCTGAAAAGTTTGTATAGCACGTATTTAAATCTAAATATTTTGACATATCGCCACACCAGTAGATTGAGCGAAGCATGGAAGGGTCGCTAGTCTAAAATAATTAGAGTAAGTATCATAGACCGCTATAGGACATTGACCTTTCTAAATTGCACTCCACTTAGCAAAGATCGTTGCTCCATTTTGCCTGAGGGCGTCCCACACGACTTTGCCAATTCGCGGTCTTCACTCTAGAGCATGTCTGTCTTAACGGCCATTAGTTGTACGACTAATGAAATCATCTTGATTAAATCAAATACTGATACATCTTCCATTAAAAGAAATTGGTCCTTTTAAACATTTGTTTCGTATCGAAGAACCACGATGTAGTCGTAGTAATGTCTTGACGGCAAAGAGTCGCCCTCGCTTCATTCGAATTGATTGCACGGAAGTTTGTGCATAGTTGTGCACAAAACTTTCCCGAAGTTTTGTACAGATCTTCGTGATCCGTAATGAGGTAGTTTATCAAGAAAGTAATAAAACTAGAACAGTAGTACGTTTGTCTCGCATTTTCCATAGAGTTAAAGAGGTCATAGTTAAAAGGTTCTCGGTTTTCGCCGGTTTCAAATCTCACGACATGTAATTAGGGTCGTACTTATTCTTATTTTCTGGGCACAATTCCAAATCCCGGGCTGGCTTGGAATTTCATAAAGATCCACTTTGCTGTTCTCATGGATACGTTTCGCCTAGGAAAGGTATTCTTACATTAAAAGTTAGGTACGAATCTGGACTCAGTTCAAACCCGCATATTATTATCATTCTCCTGTCCTCATCCAATTTGCGGTCGGTGCAATATGTCTTTTTCTTACAAACTTCTTTATTAGTCGTCATTCATCGCTCAGTCACTCCATCCATCCCTTTTTTGGTCTTCCCCTACTCTTATAGGCATCCATATTCTTACACAAAACTTGCCGCACGATAGTTTCAAACCGCATACTTGTGATCAATGATGAAACCACCGCAAAAGCAGTCAAGTATAAAAAGGAATGGTAAACGTATTGCGTCGTTTTCACTTTAATTTGATTTACGTATAAACCCACACGCTGCGTGGCTTTAGAAGTCTTTGAACTTTTATTGCAGATCAACCAACATCTCAAAGTTTGTAAAACTTGAGAATTTTGTCAGAAATTCCATTTACATGGTAATTATTTTGAGAGGGAATTATGAATCTTAAAGTATGGCTTTGCGCACAAATCAGGTTTATGAGTAAAATAACATAAATGTGAACTATTAAAGAGCACGGGATATGTGAGTGAGTAAGTACCAAACTCCGCATTTGGTCTCACGTGTCAACGTATAGGCTTGGACGCTTTTTCCATAGGAAACGACCAATTGGAACCATTGCACCTACCTTCTGTCGTTTCATAAGTGCCTATGTAGGTAGGTTTATGTGAAATAAAATATTTTGATTTTCACATCAAAAACTCCAAAACTCAATCCTCTACAGATTTTTTTAAATTATACTTCAACTTCAATGGAGTTAGTTATTTTATTTCTCGTTCAAACTTTTAATTTACCTACATAGTTTGCGACCGCGGAACGACGAACTGCGGAGGGTTGTTGAAAAAAGTGTGACATTTTTATATTGCTGTTCAAGGATTGTTGCATATCACTGCACAGCGTGACGAAAGAAGTTTTTTTTTTATAAGTATGAAAACTTTTTCATTGACAAAAGAAGAGTAGGGGAATACCAAAGAAACGATGGATGGACTGTATGTAAAATGATATGGCTAAAAAGCGAGTGATACGACTAATAGAGAATTATGGAGGAAAAATACATTTTGCGTGGACCCCATTTAAATTGGGATGAGGGCAGGAAAATGATGATGATGATGAGGGGTCATTGAAGTTTACGATGAAATCTTCCTGCACCGTTCCTGATTAAGTCGGGATAAAGGCAAAACACGGGTGAAAAGCATTATTTCTAGAATACCATTATTTGGCGATTCCACTGAAACGCAAATGAATAGGCCGTATGAATTTCAATTGTTTAATTTTTTTGTTACATGTTGATCGCATGTAATTAATTTTGCATGTACGTAATACAACACAATTTTAAAGAAAAGAAAGAAAGAAAGAAAAATTGTTTATTCTGCACAAACAAAACGCACATTACAAAAATTTACGTAAACTAAACACATATACAAAGTAGCTAAAAGCCTCGTAATCAATCCATTTTAGTTTGACAATCCTGTCGATTATGTAATATTTACTCTGTGTTGCGACACTGGCAGATGACAACCAATGACATAACATACAATCATAACAAAAACAGAATGACGATTACAGAGAGAGGAAATAACTACTATTATAACAAATAAACAACTATAGCTAGAACAATTAAACCGCACGTCGCATCTGTGCAAGAAAAGGTCGTTGCTCAGCGAAATGCTGTGACTTCGGACAAGCCTATCGTCAACAGCGCTGATTTTCAGCAATTACCTACTTGTCGAATGACGTAATGACGTCCCCTGTGTGAAGTAATAAATCAGGTAAGTGAAAATTTTCCACAGAAATACTTGTGATTCAAGCTGAATAAAGTATGTGTATATATATATAAATAATAAATATATATCTGTAACAATGCGTAACTTTAAAAAATAAAAAGATACATCATAAACTAAGACTATAATACAATGAAAAATAATAAGAATAAGTACTAAGTAAGTAATTTAATTACTCAAGGCGTTGAGTTAAGTGTGGTGCGTATTTATGCTATTTTATAATTATAGTAACAATATATTATTATTTCGTTACACTAACAATATTCCATTGCGAAATAATGAAGTTTTCATCAATACATTATAATTTCATAGATACACCGTGAGAATTGCGATGGCGGCCATTTGCCAACGGCGTGCATCGAACCATGGCGTTGTCAAACATTAACCACGCGTTTTCGGTCAAAGCGATAAGTTTGCTCCTTTGTACAATGCCAAGCCTCCTGATCTTAATGGTAAGCATTATTATAGGTAATTGTATTGCATTATTCAACAAATTGACACAAAAACCCAGGCTTACATTAGTAAAATTAAATTATAAGTACCCATTTTCCCCCCTAGATAATGCAGCCTCAGTAAGACACAGCAACCACCCCCAGATAACTGTAGACTACCATTGCTCCTGCAACAATGACACAGACTGGAGGAATCAGTAGCCATTCACACTGTTGGAAAACCATATCCATTGCCCATAGGCCATAACCCTCGAGGTAAGTACAAAAAGAGCAGCTATTGTTTCAAGTTTTAGTTTTAAAATCATGTAGATTGCTGGATCTGCATGAAATATTTCTTTATGATACTCAAAAAAATGCTTTTTTGTCCTCAGGACTCTTACTGGTGGAGGAAGGTTATTCCAACAGTGCGTGGCGGCGTATCTGAAGCTCCCCCTGAATGCTGCGGTCCTATGTGTTAATGTACAAAGCGGTTTGGTAGAAAAACGTGGTGCGTACTTGCTCTGTCTCCAACTTAACTTCTCGAACAAATAGAGTGGTTTTTGTGTAGTGATTACTCCAAAAATTAAACTAGCCATATGTAGCTTTCTCCTAGCAGCCATTTTCAAAATGTTGTTTTCATTGATGAAAGGAGTGATATGACTTCTAGGAGGTACCTTTACACAGAACCGTATACATGCATTTTGTATGCGTTGTATCCGCTTCTCTGTTCTTGCTAACAGGCATGGGCCATATACAGTATCACAGTAGTTAAGTCTTGATAAAATTAGGCTATCCACTAACTGTTTACGCAGATCAACACTCAGGTAGTCTCTAATTGAATATAGGAGTTTCAATCTATAAAAACAATTCCTCATGGAGTCACTGATGTGCTTCTCAAATCGTAGTAGTGGATCCATGGTTAACCCAAGGTTGCATGCTACTCGTATTTCCACTCTATCTATTTTTTCCCCCCTGATGACAACTTCTGGCTTGGCTGACAGAATAGCGCTGATCATTTTCCTACTTCCTAAAACCATAAATTTAGATTTCAGTGGGTTTAATACCAGTGAGATATTATCTGACCATACTATCACTCTTTCGAGATCGTCATTGATTTTTTCCACTGCCTCTAATGTATCAGCTGGTTTAAAAGTTATATATAATTGTATATCATCTGCATACATGTGATATCTGCAATGCTGAAATGAGTTAATAATGTCTGCGCTGTAAAGGATATAGAGAAGGGGCCCTAAAATTGATCCCTGAGGCACACCACGTGGCACCCGACGAGGGGGGGATGACATCTTTGATCCATCCTCCTTCTGGATTTCAACGAGCTGTGACCTATTTTGCAAGTAGCTAGCAAACCACTGTATTGTTTCTGTTGTAAAACCATAATAGGCCAACTTGGAAAGTAACACAGTGGTATTTATTGCATCGAAAGCCCGTGAAAAATCAAGAAGTGCTAGGATTGTTCCCTCTCCCCTGTCCCGTGCCTCTAGGATATTCCCTACTACGTCAGAAAGGGCTGTGGCTGTCCCACGGCCTTTCCTAAAACCAGACTGAAGGTCGGGGAGCATATTGTTTGCTTCTAAATATTCTAACATTTGGTTATAAACCACCCTCTCTAAGACTTTTGATAAACAAGGCAAAATGCTAACAGGACGTAGATCTTTAAACGTGGTTGGGTTGCCAATTTTGGGTAAAGGACGCACAATAGCACACTTCCATAAGTCAGGAAAACTGTGGGTGCCTATCGACTTGTTTACTATTGTGGTAATAGCCTGAAGGGTGGTTGGTAATGTTAACATTATCATATCCAGACTCACTCCGTCAATCCCTTTAGCATTTGACCCCAAGCTCTTAATAATTTTAGAAATTTCTTCCTCATTAACATTTCGTACGAGGCTCATTCAATAAGTACCTAGCCTCATCGCCAGAGGGCGCTGTAGTTTCAAAAGAGTTTTACTACAGAGTAGCACATTCTTTTTTAATTATTTTTTCAAATTTTCATTCCAATCCCTTCATTTGTTTTAATTTGACAACTTATGGAAGCGAACGTGTCGATCGGTTTTACAAAAATGGAAAAAGAGCAATATCGTTCGGTGATTCGATTCCTATTTTTGGAAGGGAAAACGCGCATCGAAATCAAAGAGCGCTTGGATGCTGTGTACGGTGACTCTTCTCCATCGATGGCCACCGTCAAGAATTGGTTCAACGAGTTTGCACGTGGCCGTACGTCGGTTTTTGATGAACCACGTCCAGGTGTACAGAAAACAGCTGCTACGGAGGAAAACATTAAAAAAATCCATGATTTCGTATTGGCAGATCGCCGA
Source organism: Atethmia centrago (assembly GCA_905333075.3). Lineage (NCBI taxonomy): Eukaryota > Metazoa > Arthropoda > Insecta > Lepidoptera > Noctuidae > Atethmia > Atethmia centrago. The sequence continues at coordinate 5,164,088 of HG995367.1, read as the reverse complement.
TTGAAGGTTCGGGAGCTAGCTGAGACTGTAGGCATTTCAGAAGGAACAGTGCATCATATTCTTCACGAGGAACTCGCCATGAGAAAGCTGTCGGCGCGATGGGTGCCGCGTTTACTCACACCAGAAAACAAGCGCACCCGTGAGACCACATCGGAGACGTGTTCGGCGCTGTTTAAGCGGAATCCAGCGGAGTTTTTGCGTCGTTTTGTGACCGTCGATGAAACCTGGATCCACTGGTACACACCAGAGACCAAGGAGCAATCAAAACAATGGGTCCAGACCGGGGAACGTGCTCCAAAGAAGGCGAAAACTGTAAAATCGGCCGGAAAAGTTATGGCCACCGTTTTCTGGGATTCACAAGGTGTGATCTACATCGATTACCTCGAGAAGGGTAAAACAATTACAGGGCTTTACTATGCCGATTTATTGGGCCGATTAGACGCCGAATTAAAGAAAAAACGACCCCATCTGGCGAAGAAAAAAGTGCTGTTTCACCACGACAACGCACCGGTTCACACGTCTGCCGTTGCCATGGCTAAATTGGTCGAATTACGCTACGAATTGTTGCCCCATCCACCGTATTCTCCAGATTTGGCCCCTTGTGACTTCTTTCTGTTTCCTAATCTGAAAAAATCACTCGCCGGGAATAGATATGGATCGAATGAGGAGGTCATCGCCGCCACGGAGGCCTATTTTGCAGAGTTTGACAAAAACTATTTTTCGGACGGGTTAAAAAAGTTGGAGCATCGCTGGGCTAAGTGTATCGAACTAAAAGGAGACTTTGTTGAAAAATAAATTGCCACTTTTCCAAAATTTTCGTTTACTTTTTGTAGGCTAAGTATTTATTGAATGACCCTCGTAGCTCAAAGTGAGTTCCACCAAACCTATTCAAATCAAAATATGATAGCTGCGATGTGGGCAGTATGCACTGCCCTGGTACATTTAGAAATGCCTTGTTTATTTCATCTGGGTCATTGAATTGTCCAGGAAGCAAACCTTCACTATGCTCTGCGAACACATCTGTCTTAAGATTTTTCCACAGCTTTTTGGGGTTTTTTATCTGACTATTAATGTGCCTGTCAAAGTATACCTTCCTTTCCTGCATAAGTGCTGTAATAGCTTGTCTTTTTAAATCCAAATAATATTTCTTCGTAGTATCTAACTTGTCGATACGATAATTATTTTTTGCCTCATCTCGCAGCTTAATCATTAATTTAATATTATCTGTTATCCACGGCGTGGGTCTGTCTCTAAATATCTTACTCTTTGTGGGGGCATGTAAGTCATATAATTGGGTGATAAAGACATTAAAATATTCAACCATGCTATTAACATCTGGCAGTGAACCAATTTCAGACCAAGGCATTAATTTCAGATCCACTGCAAAGTAATCCATCAATATATCCCTTAGAGGCCGATATACAACTAGCCTAGGTTTGCTACTTACTTTTTTTATGACAGTATCACATACAATAAACGAATGATGACCAAGTTCACTGACATGATTGACTAATACATTACGAACCCCTACATCGGTACAGATCACGTCTATGAGAGTACTACTATCCCCTACAAAATGAGTTGGTGACTGTACTACCTGATTTAGATTGGTATAATTTAGGAATTCCATCATATCTTTAGTTTTTGCATTATTAGAATCCAATAGATTAACATTGAAATCCCCCAGTAATACCAAATGATCGTAAGGTGCCAATGCGCTAATACTGTCAGTTATTCCATCCAGAAATGTTGACAATTCAAACCAGGGTGGCCTGTATGCAGTGCCAATCAACAACTTTCTACCATTTATAGTTAGGTTCAACCACATCTGTTCCACATCAGACTGCTCTGAGTGTGGCCGTACACGCGCCCTAACTCCTGTTTTAATGTAAAACGCTACACCTCCGCCCCGTCCCCCGCGTATAGTCACAGGGCGCGGCACGTGCTTCAACCTATATCCCGGGACCTTAGGTGCGCGTCCCTCCTCCCCAGGTCTCAGCCACGTTTCGTTGATTGCCATTATATCCACTGAGTGTTGTGACATGGCTATCAGAAACTCGTCCTGATTAGTTGCCAGAGAGCCTGCATTAAATAGGCCAAACTTTAATAATTTAGACTTAATCATGTTATGTAGATAGTAATGGCTGTATAAGAATATTTATATAGTAATGATAATATCTTATTCATATATTTATTATAATAATTTTGTTTATCTCTTTTGTGTAAGTAATTTTTGTACATAAGGTTTAGCTCCGGTACTAAATAAATAACTGTGTTACCTTTAAAATAATGCTCCCAATTATTATAAATTGAAAATATATTATATATATTGTTTATAAATAATGTTGTTGTCAGTGTATAGATAATAATAAGTGTAAATAATATAACTATATTCCTTGTATTATTGCAGTACTCACATTGATATTCCCACCTCACACAGACACAGATACGACACACAGACACCATGTTTAACAAACAAAAACAACTACAAAAACTAGGAACTACTACAAAAAAATGTGCAGCATCAAACAAAAGTTTATTTGTTAGTGTCCATGTGTCCAATAAACTGTTGGATGTCTTCCTCAGATACAATCCTGTGGGTGGATTCTCCAGGCTTTTGCCGGACCAAGATGCGACCGCGCTTCGTCCATACGAACCGCCATCCATGAAACCCATTTTAACAGGCATGGAGTGACATACGTACAAATACTACCGATGAAATGATATGTTACGAGCTGCGCCCCGCGATTTCACCCGTATAAGTCTCGACCTCGTGAGAATATTGGCATAAGAAGTATCCTATGTTCTAATCCAGGTAATGGTCTACCCATGTCCCAAATTAATCTGAATCCGTTCATCCGTTTTAGCGTAAAAGCGTAACAAACAAACAAACAAACTTACTATCGCAATTATAATATTAGTTAGGATTACAAATTATTTCCATTTCAAGCAGTCACTTTATGTACTGGTATTGAGCCGCATTCCGTTCAACTGGAAGTCGACCCAAAATAGTTGGGAAAGGGTAGGTATCCATCTTCAAAAAAATAAATTATTTAAAAAACAAAAAACCCGACTGCAAAAACACATAACTGAAAAGGGATAAACAAGCATTATAATCTATAGATTTTTGGTCTTGCAGGCGGGGACAGTCGAATAACCCGAAATGTGGTGTAACTTTTGATTGTCTCCCCGCCTGCGATACCAAAATTCTATAGTTCTTGTTTTTCCCTTTTCAGAAGTGTTTTTGCAGTCGGGTTTTTTGTTTTTTAAATAATTTATTTTATTTAAAGCTTTTTAGTCTTATTATTATATATATTTTAAAATTACTCATTATGTACTAGCTTTTATTTGATACCAATATTGTTGCAATTGACGACACGGTTGGCGTAATGGCTGAGCGATCGACTGCTACGCAGCGTGTCGCGGGTTCGATCCCCGCACGGAACAAGTATTTGTATGATCTGCAAGTAATTGTTCTGGGTCTGGGTGTTTGTGTTTGTGAGTTTCTATGTTTGTAAACGCACCCACAATACAGGAAGAAATTCCTAGTGTGGGGCAACGTTTTTTTAAAAAAAAAAAAAAAAAAAAAAAAAAAAAAAATTAATTTTAAAAAAAGTTCCCCTCCTTTTTTTTGTATTTGCAGATGTAATTTATAATTATTATATAGCCTATGTCACTCCCACAATTAAGACGAATCTAAGGACACCTCATACGTTAAAATCCATCAAGCCGTTTAGGCTACAGAGCGTGCCAAAGAAATAGACATACATACATACATACATACATACATACATACATACATACATACATACATACATACATACATACTCTCGAAAAACATTACCCTCCTGAGGCAGTCGGGTAATGAGGGACGTGTCGACGTGTAGGTACTTGGTTTGTCAGAGTAATATTTGTAGTATGACGTTTGTATGTTTGTTAGTGTTCATGTGCTTAGATACATTGTATACACATAACTGTTGAAGCCAAAGGTAGCGTGTATTTAGCCTCTCACTAAGTGCTTAGCCATCAGTTCATCATATTAGACGATTCCTCAGCCCCCTCACAAACCACGGAAACCTCCTTAGGTTTCCATAATTTGTTTGTCTCCAAACATTTCAATCCTATCCTCTTTGGGACATCTGGACCACAAACGGACATCGCGATCAAGGAATCTCACGACAGCACGACAAATCAAACGGCTCGCTAAGACTCTAATGTTCCACTAGGGAATGTCTTGAGATTTATAGTCTAGAAGTCTGGTCTTTGGGCTGTCGTGTCGTGGTGAATCTCTGGCCGGGCTCTTAGAGTAATTGAGGGATGTATTTTGTTTATACAGAGTCTAATATTTAAAAGACAAGACCCTTTCCCATTGTGTCTTTGTTTGAATGTTAAATCGATGGTCAATGGTTATCTCAGGAGTATTGTTGGAGGAATTTAATATATTGTAAAGGGAAGGGTTTTTCTGTTGATTGATTGGTTTCCAATTCACATTCACATTTCAAGGGGTAAATACTGAGCAAGAATTATTGTAAATTACAATTATACTTAGGATAATTATCTTACAATTTGTAAATAATATTGTTAAAGTGAGTGTCTGTTTGATAAGTATAAACTACAGAAACGCTTGTATGAAATATAGCAGAGAAGCACAATGGATTAATTTGAGTCCAGAATGTATGAGCTCCACACGTGTGCTGTGCTGACTTTAGCCGTAACAATGTGTGTATAAAGACAGGAACTGTCATGATAGAATGGCTAAATAAATAATTAGATACTGACAAGGTAGGTACCTAATTAGTAACAGCAACCATTCTGTCAGAAATGTACCCACGTAGCCAATAGTAACTTGCAATAAATCAGTCTATGTAGAACCAAAGAAACATCACAATAAAATCTTCCATAACTCAATTCTGCGTTTAAAAAAAACTTTTTAAAATAAAATTTAAATCACAAAGCGTGAACGTTAACAAACTGCGCCCTTTTGAAAAAAGATTCGAAATGAGGAATTTCTTTACTTCTTTTTATAAGAGGGTACAGAGTGAACAAAGTTTGAGCAAAAAACAAGGTTGTTGAGAACTTTTCAAGTCTCATTTAAGATACCGTTTGTATATTATGGTAATGGAATTGTCTGTTTTTCTGTCCGCTTGCACTAAGCTGAAATGTTTTACTATTGTGATGATACTGAGCCCGTAAAACTCTACACCTAAGCTATAGCAAAAATGTTAATTAGCGTAAATTATTTTATCAATAACTAATACCCCATCGTGTTAGGTAGGTCCTGGATAGAATATTTTCAATTTTAGATAACCATAGGATCAGATCTACCTACCCAAAGAAGAATGACCATTTTTCACCTGATTATGTATAGAAATAAAATAAATCTTAAAATTCAGCTAATTCAATTGTATATTAATTACGCTTATCACAATGTTTAAGGAAATACAGGAAAAAAATATTTTTTAATTTTTCTGAATGCTTACTCTACATCAAAGGTAAACTTTTAACATGTTTTGAACGCATCTCAATTACTCTGAACGCAACTCAACTACCCATTTTTTACGACGTTCCATTTTACTCACTGCTACTGGACTTTTTTCAACTCTATTTCTTATTTTTATACATTATTTTACATTTCATTTAATCAGTAAGTACTATTTTATTCGTCTGTGAAGTTCGTTAATAAAGATTAATTAAAAACAACAAAATAATTAAATAAATTAATCTTGCAGTATGTATTTATTTGTGTTCGCACAAGTGAAACTGATTTTTTTTTTACATTAGAAAGTTCTGCGATTGGCATCGGCGCAGTCCTTCTTTGTTGCGCTTGCGTCTCGTTGTGTGTGTTACTACTTTTTACGACCCTATTTACCGCCCCTGGACCTCGATATCTTCCTCATCTGACGAATAATGTGTCTGGCAGAGCTGGTATAGTCCAATATTGTTGTAATTGTTTGGTCGGTCGACGGACCATAGGATGTTGCGCTCACGTCATGACATTAGTGTGGTACCTTGGACGGGCTAGGTATCAAGAAATATCTCTGCTCCAGCAGAATTTCTGGATGACGTAGTTATAAGAGATTTAGATGAAAATGATGATAATTAATACAGCCTTTCACTTTAACATAGTGTTTTATTTGTTTTTCCCGTTTTGTTCATCAGGTAGGTACCTATGTACGAGTATGTAAGTATGTACCGCGGCCAATGAAATGTGTTGGGAAGATAAGTGATCACTTTTGACAATACAAGAGCTAAGTTAGACTTTCTTTAAGTATTTCTGTATTATCTATTTGGTAACGGCAAATCCTAACCTAAAAAGAGTAAAAAGTAACATTAATGTTTTTTGGTTTTCGTAGCGTTTAAATAGTAAAAATAACTATAAGACATTATTGTCTAAACTTATAGGTAGTCTTTCTACTATACCTCATAACTATACATTAACTTTCGTTATCAGGTTTTTAAATGTATGGGAAGTGGGCATTGTTCTTTCCTAAAAACTATGTAGATTAAAAAAAAACATTACAGGCACCCAAGTTTCAGGTAATTTCTGTTACAGAATTTCATAATTATCTAAAGAGAAAAATAACTGGCAAGAAACCCTATACTTATTGACTTCCATAAACTAATGGCTACCAAACATAATGAGCCAACTCCTCCAATATAATTATTTTCTTAATCACCTCTCTAACCCCAATATTTTACAGGCAATAATACATAACAAACTGCTTTACTCAATACTTTCCTTAATATCCCTAAACAAAAAGAAACTCCTTCTTCCCAAAATAATCAGATAAACGAACTAATACATATTTATAATACATAGGGTGAATTACTCAACTAGTACCAAGTTTATCTACTCGTTGACGAGTAGATAAACTTGGATTTCTGATCTGAAGAAGAAAACGAAAGAATTGTGAGATCAAAATAATTAGGTATAATGTTATATTGTGGATTGGTGAAGGTCAAGAAAATCTGCTGGATGCAGGTAGTGCAGTACCCGCAGTCATTGTAGCTATTTGGGGAAGGCTTATGGCCAGCAGTTAACGTCTTGTCTTTCAGTTTAAATTAAGACGATGATGAATGGAGGGCACCCAACTCGCTAACAACGATTTTATTTTATAGATTAGGCATAATAATTTCATTATAATAATAATATTTTTTTTTATTTACTACTTAGTATTTGTAGTACGTACATATTAGAGTTTAGTAATTATGTAAGCGTAGTAGTAAAACTAACAAATATCTGTAGGGATGAACTACTGTCGTCCTAGCTAGGTAGCAGAGCAACCTGTATTAAGGAGATACAGTTTGCCTGTATCTCCATAATATTATATTGCGTTACATTTATTTTCCAGAGTGATACATTCCGTTGTAATTTCCGTTGTGCAATTACGTCAAAAATTTGGTCCATCAACGTATTATAGATGGAAATTTAACTCGCGAACTTTTCGTCAACAGTCTGTGCCTTAACTTTTGGGCTTGTATTGGCACGAACTATACCTAATAAAAGCAACTCATGCAGTGCAAAAATGAGAACTAGTCAACAAGTTGACTGCCCAGGGTATGCACCAAAGGAGGAGGTGGAACGGTTGAGGGAAAGGCAAGTTTCGCGCCCTCTCGCCCCTAGCCGCCGCAGGAGACGCCCAGGGCGTCGGGAATCCCGGGCGGATTTCCGGCCACCGTAGGCACGGGCTTGCGGACGGTGAGCAATGGGTAGCTCGCCGTCCGATAAGGACCAGGCCCGGGTCGACGGCGCGTTGTATTCCACGCGCGCCTCAAAGAGATGTCGTCAGCGCATAGGTAGGGTCCACTAGGGCCACAAAAATAAAGTGCTCGGGACTGTACCTTGTTTCCTTTTCGTAGCCATTTTTTCTTTGACATAGGAATGTTTTTTCGATCAGATTTCAGCGAAAAGTTGCGTTGGTGCTGGCAGGTAATATTGACGGCATAATAAAACTTACAAGCCGTCAATATTACCTACGCTTGCTTTTGAAATGTTCCGAAAAAGTATTTTGTTATTAGTTTCCTTTGATACAAAATTGTTTAATCTTTTTTTAATAGAAATAATATTTGAAAAAAAAAGAAAATATATTTATTTAGCACGGACTAGAAGGCAGATAAAAAAAATGTATAAAATTCAAATAAAAAGTGTAAAGTACGATGTAAGAAATTAGCAGGAAAGTGCCTCACGGCTGCGCTAAAAAGGCTAGTTCAGCTAAAATGCCAGACAACTAGTGTCTGACGCCGGTTTTCGATTGGACCTGAAGCGATTTGATGACTAATACTTGAAAATATTGTCATACATGAATAAATATTGTCTATTACATATTCTATTAGCACTGAATTATGTTTGATTGCAAAAACAAACGAGATGACAAAGGAGCAATGGTGGCCCAGTGGTAATGACCGCGACTTACGAGTCGTAAGTCGTAGGTTTGAACCCAGACAGGCGCTTTTCTTTGTGTTAATTATTTAATTACCTCTCACGCTCTCAAAACGGTGACAAAAACATCGTGAGGAAACCGGCATGTGCTAGAACCTAAAATTCGAAGACATGTGACATCTACGAACCCGCACTGGGCCCGCGTGGTGGATTACGGCCCACTCTCCCTCTCACAGAGAGGAGGCCTGTGTCCCAGCAGTGGGAACATTATAGGCTGATTATGCAAAACAAATTAATTTACTTCCCATTGTAGGTATCATTTTTTTTTGTGCTAGAACAGAGAGCTACCGATACATGGGCATCATACATGAATTATTGGTAAAGATATAAATTCAAACCGACCGACCGAAAAATTATAACAGCCGTACGGCTGTTATATTTTTTTATTGGTGAAGATATAAAACTCTAAATTCAAACGCATAACGATCGGTAACATAAACCACCCATTTATATTTTTAATTACCAACCGCTTTGTTTTCTAGCCACAATGCTAAATGTTTTTCATTTAACCCGTATCTCCAATAACACATAATACGGTTGAAAACGGGTTAAAAATTCGTATTTCAACATAGCCTTTAATTATCTGAATATCGATTTGCTATCCATAATGATTACCGATAATTATAATCAAAGGCCAATAATCGTAATCCTAACTACATAATATTATAAATGCGAAAGTGAATTTGTTTGTTTGTTACGCTTTCACGCTAAAATGGCTGAACAAATTTGGATAAAATTTGGCACATGGGTAGACCTAGGACATAGGATACTTCCTATCCCGATATTTCCACGGGATCGAGACTTACGCGTATGAAACCGTGGGCGCAGCTAGTCACTAATATTATTGAACAATGATGATTTGTGTTGCGTATTGTTCAGTGATTCGAGGTTGTTTTGTATAATTATGTTTGAGCAATAAATTAAATCATTGATTGAAAGTTATCAGGTTAGGTTAGCTAGTTTCATTTAACTAAATATATGTAGGAAAGGAGAGGGGCTTGTGGCTAAGTAAACAGCCGCACGGGTCGATCGATCGGGTTAAGCTACGCTTGCCATGGTTGGTCCGTCGATGGGTGACCATCTTTACATACCAAGACCCCTCCATGCTTCGGAAAGCACGTTAAGCACGTTGGTTTCGGCTGTCATTCGTGGATCTTTGGCGGTCGTTACGGGTCGTCAGAAGTCCGAAAGTGTGACAAACAGTCTTACCAAGGGTTATCGTGTTACCCAATAACTGGGTTGTGAAGGTCAGATAGGCAGTCGCTCCATGTAAAATACTGATATTCAGCTGCATCCGGTTAGACTGGAATCCGACCCCCACATAGTTGGGAGAGGGCTAGACAGATGACAGACAAGTCAAGGTCTGTTCAACGAGCACTTTTCTCAGGCGGCGCGCGTTACGTCAGAAGACCAAGTCCCATTAAAAACTTTCAAAACCAAGTCGCAATCTCATTTCAGCGACATTCAATATAAAAACTTGACAAATGTAGGGAAACTACAGTTTTTTTGACGAATTAAGACTAAGATTAGATACCTACGTTCTTAAAAACATGGGAATTGCTTCTCTGGTGTCGTAACGGGTTCCAGGTTTTTACATCGTTAGTCAGTGCAATGTAAAAGTACTTAGGTCCTGCATAACAGTAATAAAAAGTCTAGATAATACCTTTGTCCTAAACGAACCCACAGCTGAGCTAGAACCATCCTTATGGATTTCTGAATTGGTCTAGAGTTTATATAGCAACCCACCCCTGCCTTACACGATTTTACCGACTTGGAAAAACATCCAGGTTTTTATTTATTATGTGTAAGTAATATTAATGTTTTATACACATGCCTTCCGTTATAAATCTTCTGAATAAAGGTGGAAATCGCATCAAAATGTGTTCCATATTCTTCTAAAGAAGAACAACTATGACAATCGGCTCAATAACAGCCGAGCTCACATTCCACATGCCAACAATCTGGCGTGTTAAGTCAAGATATTTTATTTGTTTCTCCTTCTCAGTTTTCACGAGGTTCCCGTCATGTGGAATGGGAACATCGACTACCTATCATTGCGCTGCGCGCTAATCGATATATCACCACTATATCAGGCTTATTGGCGACAATAGTCCTGTCAGTAATGATAGACAGATCCCAGTACAATGTGACATAGTCATTTTCGAGAACTGGGTCGGGCATATACTTGTAATATGGTACATCAGAGTATAAAAGTTTATAATTCAAAGCAAGTTGCTGGTGAATAATCCTAGCCACTTGGTTATGCCTTTGCAAGTATTCGCCGTTAGTCAGACTAGAACAACCAGAGATGATATGTCTGATGGACTCACCTGGAAGGTGGCATGCCCGACACACGTCAACTGTCCCGTCCTTCATAATATGTCTCCGGTAGTTATTCGTCAAGATAACTTCGTCCATAATTGCACAGACGAAACCTTCAGTTTCTCTGAAAAGGAACCCAAAACGTAGCCAGGATACGGACGCTATGAAATCTACACCGGGCTCATGAAGAGCCCGATAGAAGCGCCATACCTTCTTGCGGTCATCGGTAGGAAGTACTACAGGTTTGCACCAGTTCTCTTTGGCCATGAAGATCGGGGTGAGCCCCTTGTACACTGCGACCACACCACGGTGCATACCCACTTCAGTTTTTAAAAAATATTCCCTGAGACTGCAAAACTCAAACTCAAACTCAAAGCATTTATTTCAAATAAACCAATTACAGGCACTTTTGAATTGTCAAGGGTTCGGTCAGTCAGTCAGAAAGATGAAGCTAGTTGCTCATTCCAAAGCGTAGTAGGTACCTATGGAGAAGAACGGGCATGAAACTCCACGAACACTCTTTTAAATCAACGTCTTATGGTTACAAAATATTGTTTACATCATTCATTTTGAAATTATACATGTGAGAACGATGCAAAAGCGTCCGTAATAAAAAAAATACAACAAAAAAAAAGCAATTCAAAAATTAAAATTAAAATAAGCCGTGGCAGCTAAGAGATGACCATACACTGCACACTGCACACCTCGTGATTGTAAAGGACTGTCGACAAACACGTAATCGGTGTATAATTCTTGGGTTCCGTGGGACTTCCTGACTTATGGAGCAGGTGAGTAATGCCTGTAGTTAGAAACTGCGGTAGTGACCCAGATTCTAAGGATGACTGGAACTGAGATGCCAGGTAAGTGTGTGAAATAATCAGCCATTTCAACCAGAACTTGTGCAGTCCGTCCGGTCCCGGTGATTTCCAATTCGGTAACAGACGTACTGCTCTGGCTACGTCTAATGGTGTTATTAGAACTGATTCCATTTCTGGTATAGTTTCACACACTCGCTCGTCATCCTGCATCCAGCCAGCCAGTGACAGGCCGACACCGACCAGATGCTGCGCCAAAATGCACTCATGGCGGCATCATCCGGGTGACACGCGTCTGTCACATTCACAGAAATCTTAATAATTAAGATTTCTGTGGTCACATTGCTCCGTATACCCGCCTCTCATCGCTCTGGAACATGCGACTCTGCGCGTATCGATCAACCCACCGCTTATACCACCGGATACGGCTCGCCCATGCACAAACTTTCTGCTTCAGGAAGTCGACGCGCTCTGTAATACGGGACATGTACTCTCGAGGGCTGAATCCAGCTCCCGAGAATGCACGTTTCACAGAACGCATCACTCGTGGTCGTGTATTGCCCTCTCTGAAGAAGTATAGTATGCCGATGAGTACGCTGGCCCCATCGATACCACGCTTGACGCTAACCAGCCTGGCAGTGTAAGACGCACTGCCAGGCTGGTACGGATGCTTTTGGTCGAGTTACTCTGTCACAATTTGGAAACTTAACGTTAGCTAAACGACATGCCGCAACAGCCGCGCAAGACAGGATCGAGTGTGAATCAACGAAATCCTCGCTGCTTTCGAAAAAAAATATAACTTGTGAATCCAAGGCATACACCAGCGACCTATTTGTCTTGTACATGGGTAAGCGTGGTAATCGGGTTCTAAGTTCGGTCGGAGTGGACCTATACTCGTGAAACGCATCTTCCAGTGCAATCCTTAATCGGACGTTGCACAGGCTACTTACTGTGGCAACCCTATCATCCTCCTCTTCAACACCATGATTGGACCGCGGTGGGATTGAATCAACAGTTGACGTTTGTACCGCGGTTTGTGCCGGAGTTGAGGCGATATGGTTGCTCAGTGCATACTGAGCAACAGCGCGCAGCCTATCAAGTGCAACATCGTCCAACCTGTGATTGCGTTGGATGACCCGCACCTGGATCTGACAGTCGTTGGGCCGTGACGTTGACGGTTGGCTCTAGTTCCTGGAACAGAGACAGCGTCCTAACACGGTACGCAGTAAGGTTAGTTCTCCCCTCTGTAGACTTATCTATTACTATGTATTATTCTTATAACTATTTATTTTGTAATCAATCTTCTCTTTCCCGTAATCTCATTAACTAAAACTGCATATCTATTTGGACCGTTGTGGTGTGAGAAACAAAGCGATTCGGTATTTTTGAGGTCAAGAGGAAGTAGTGATGAGGGTAGATAAAGGTAAGCACGGTCATGTGGAAAGATTTAATAAAACGCGGATAAGGGATAGGATTTATGTTATTAATGAGATGAAATATACTTATAAGTACAGGAAAGGAATCCCTTATGTATGGGAACGTTCTGTGTGGGATCGATCAGGAAGGATTAACATGCAATAATAATTATTCTACGTATGATACGCAATGGAAATTTAAAGTAATAACATACTTATGACATACATTTAATACTGTAATTTGAAAACTTTTGTGTACACCAATTTTTTAAAATAAAAGAGTATTCGTGGGGTTTCTTGGCGGCTCTTCTCCATAAAAAAAATGGTAAATTGGAACTATGCACCTAGATTCTGTCATTTCATAAGTGCCCGTGTAGGTTTATGTGAAATAAAATACTTTGATTTTTAATTTGATCAATACCACGGCGTGGAATTTGCATAAAACCTCGTTTACACAATGCAGGTTTCTTGCCTGTCGCAAACAGGAAAATTAAAGCATTAAATGGCTCGAATCGTCTAAACACTGTTCAGACGGTGCAAAACTTATGACATGTCAAATGCAATTAAATCACACCGTGTAAATTAGGCTATTCGACTAAATATGCACATCAAATTTTCATCGCTTGTGTTTAGTTTTTGTTTTGTTTTTGTGGAAAAATATTTCTGCCGGTCTATTCTGTAAATATCTCACCGCAAACATTCAGGTGAAGTGAGCTGTCGTTCCACCTGATGCTAGAGATTGACACTGTTGTCAGCTCACTTCAACTATATTTTCACGTTCAGATATTTACAGACCAGATCGTCAGATATCGTGGTTTTGCAGGTATTAAAGGCAGAAAAAGTGATTTAGAAACCGTCAAATCTATTCCTACTTCAATTTCAATCCAACCTGCAAAGGTTGCGAGATTACCTCCAATTCGAAGATCGTCAGAAGCAAGACGTTTCCTAAAACAGCAGCTCGTCTAGACTTCGCTATTAAAAAGTCGGATGTTCAATTGACTTGGCAATCTGTGTGCGCAAGGCAACTGACTGACTATTTATTAATGAGAGACGGGAGTTTACATACATAGGAAAAAGGAATAAGTCTGGAAATTTAATTTGAGGTCTGTAATTTTATTTTAACACAAACGACGACACCTGCTTCGCACGGTTTTAACGATATGACAAAACATGAAGATTACTTTATTATAATGATCAAAGGTAAATATACAGATTAAATCTCCTTAACAAATTCTCTAAATAATGTTGAACTCCGCATCAAAATCCGTTGCGTAGTTTAAAAGAACAACGTGGCCACACAGACAAACACGGAAAGCTACTTCAATCCTATGCTAACTAATATTATAATGCGAAAGTGGCTGAACAAATTTGGATGAAATTCGGCACATGGGTAGACCTGGATTAGGGCATAGGAGATAGTAATTCAGACACGAAAAGCAAATTTAATTTATAATTTGTGTTTATATATATTATAAATTAAAGTTACTTTTCGTGTCTTATAAACAGCTGCACCCCGCGGTTTCATCCGCAACTGATGACCTTAAAAATTTCGTGTGGGAGTCACCAAGATACTGGAAACGTTTCTTGAGATAGAGAGAGGTGGAAATCCCTTTCCTTTTTTTTTTGTATAATGTCCTCTTTTCCCAAAGAGGACATTATACAAAAGGGAAAGAATATGAGCATTCCGGCGAAGGCGAATTGGTAACCATTTGAGCTTCACACGAAATTCGGAAACATGGTCATATTTACGCAAACCGAATATGTAACTTATAGAAAAAAATGTTAAGCCGCGCAAGTTTATCAGTTAATATTGGGTAAGGTCAAGATAACTGGCATCAGCATAGTCAAGGATGGGTAGAAGAAGCGATTGTGCAAGCGCAATCTTGGTGGCTGTTGGTAGCAAATTACGCAATCTCTTCAAAGCTGCAGTGGATGCATATAGCTTGCAGCTAACTGCCTGTAGCGGGGCAGTTCAAGAGAAGTTCTCATCAATAAATATTCACAAGTTTTTAACTTTCTCACTGAAAGGGCTCAACTTAGTTGTCAAAAAAAACTTGGGGAAGAGTCGTCCATTCGATCCTTGAGACCATCCTAGAACTGCCCACCACCACAACCTGCGTCTTTGTGGGGTGAACCATAAGTCCATATCTCTTGCTCCAGTCGCAAATACGGACCAGGTCACGATTAATCTTATAGATAGCCTCGGACAGATTTCCGAGTGGAGCTCGCGAGTAAATTTGTAAATCATCTGCAAAGATGGTAGAAATATATGAATTCGTCAGAGATTGAGTTAATCAAAATTGCGAAAAGTAAAGGGGATAGAACACCACCCTGAGGTACACCGGTAGAAGTATTACTCCCGGAAGACAAGGTCTCTCCAATGCAAATACGTTGTCGGCGATCAAACAGGTAAGTACGAAACCAGTAAATTACCGATGGATATATGTTAAGGGAGCATAGGATCCCAAGTAAAACATCAGAATCAACAGTATTAAAAGTATGAAATCTAGCAAAGCCGTTAGATTACACAACACGAACTTAAAACTGACTAATAATAATTAAATATTTGCATGTCAGAATGTGTCATACATTTCGTGGGAAATAAGACACAAACTTACTTTTCAGTGTTCCGTATGTCAAAAGGAAAATGAAACCCCTAAAGGATCATTTCGTTGTCCACCCGTCCGTATAGGGTACTTTCCGTTGACCTTGAATAATGAAATTTGGCAAGAATATATAAATTCATTCATGCAGGAACGCGGGCGTTCATTAACTCGCTAGAAACGAAAATCTTCGTAAGCAATGGGAAATTGCTACTGAAGACTGCGGAGTAGACCCCCAGGACTAACTGCTCCTCACACGGACAACTGTACATCTCTTGCTCCCGCGTCACCGGTCCCGAGTCTCTGTATATTGTGGCTGCTGAGACCAAAACTACAAACGTAGTATACAGGGAACACCACGCGGTATTCCCCGAAGGGTTAGGCAGAGGTGTACCTATATTACTCACCACATATTTCACCAGTTGTTTAGGTCCCATGTAAATGGGTAAAAATCTAGACTTCCAACTGTTACCATGAAATTCCAGATGGAAAACCCAATAACACTGCCTGATCCGAGAATAAAACCCAGGACCTCACGCTCAACAGTAGCACTTGCGACCACTACACCAACGAGGCAGTTATGTAAATGTGGCTGTTATTTTATTTTAGTACTAGCTGCTGCACGCGGCTTCGCCCGCGTGGTATTTTCTAAAATAAAGTACTAAATTACTCCTTATTACATCAGTTATCTGCCAGTGAAAGTCCCGTCAAAATCGGTTCAGCCGTTTCAGAGATTAGCTGGAACAAACTGACAGACAGAAAAACACAAACATTTCAAAAAATGCTATTATGGTATATGTACCGTGTATACATCCATATGCATTTAGTAAAAGCGGTTATTTTAATATTACAAACAGGCACTCCAATTTTATTTATCTGTATAGATATTGTGGTGTTTTACGACTTTAACGCGAACGAAGTCGCGAAGAAGCTAGTCTTGAATAAAGCCTAAAAAAATACATGTATCTTTTGACACAACTCACGTAGTGCAGACATAAACAAAGACAGTATTAAATGTATTATCATATGGTTAAATGTCGTAAAGATCTTTTATGAGAGATTTTTTATGTCACTGTCGTCTCATAAGTTGTATAGCGTTGGCATCTACATCGTCTGCGTAATTTATGTCATATTTTTTTCCTTTTTGTGGATGGATTTAGACAATAAGGTTCTTCTAAAGAAACATATATTAAACATATAATAAATTTGCCTTTTCCCAATTAAGTAGGGATCGGCTTCCAGTGTAACCGGATTTCGCTGAGTACCAGTATTTTACATAGTGCGACTGCCTATCTGACCTCCACAACCCAGTTACTATGGATAACAGATACTCCGATAGATTGGTAAGACTGGTTGTCAGACTTTTGGCTTTGACTACACGTAATGACTGACAGAGATCCACGAATGACAGTCGGGACCAACGGCTTAACGTTCTCTCCGGGGCACGGAGGGGTATCGATAAGTAAAGGAGGGGCACCCATCCAAGAACCGACCGTGGCAAGCGTAGCTTAACCTTGCGGCTGTTATAATTTAACCACAAAACGTAGACAGATACGAAATAAAGGATTCTTAATTGTTTACCAATATAATTAGATATATTATTTACTTATTTCAACTATAGTTAATTAAGCACTGCTTGCTGAGATCCAACGCAAATTCTGTGAAAACAACCACCTGCCTGTCGCCGTCCTTCATAAACCAGGCTAACTCGAACAACGTTCAAGGTTTAATAATAAACCCGTTACAACAGTCACCATAATTACGTTAACACCCGTTTCGTGGAGGTAAAACACTAATTAAAACATTTAATCACGGCGTTGAATTTTGGACACTTCTATTGATGACTGCCTCTTTGATCTAGTAGTTGCCATCTCTACTGCTGAGCATGAGGTCCTGGGTTCGATTTCCAGGTCGGGAAAAGTGTTATTGGGTTTTCCATCAGGAATTTCTCAGTAGCAGCTCGGAGTCTGGATTTGTGCCCGGTTTACGGCAATAGAAAACTGAGATTCCTATTGAGAAAAAAAAATATAGGCTCGCACCCTATTTATTATACCACTCCTTTTTTATATAAATGTACATATAAATTTTTTTAATGATGTAAATATTTTCAAAATAAAACTATAATAACTAATATTATATCTCAAATTAATCACGATTTTTTGTGGGAGGTTCAACAAAGCTTATATATTATAATTATGAGCTCCGAGATCAGTTTGTTTACGTAAGCTTCTAATTTATAATCACACGTTACTATATCTCGACGTATCTACGAGATGCTATGAATTATATCTATGAGCTATACTTATTTTTAAACGAGAATAAACCTAATGTTGCAATTTCATAAAGAACTAGCTTTTACTTGCAATTTATTTCACGTGGGTCTCAGATATTATGCATTATAATTGTTGTAATACCAGTTGGCTAAAATATACCTAATTTTATTTCAAAATTATCACACAAAATCAAATTGGCATTGACACATTTCATAACACACAAATCATAATCTTTCACAAGACTGCCTCTAGCTAGTTTATTACATTTGAATTATCTACACAAGTAGATAATTTAAAGATAATAAATTATCTATGATTTCTTAGTAAGATGAGCTAAAATACATTCAAAGTGAGAGAGATTAAGGCTGACTATTCACCAACCGGCACGGTTTGATGACACGGTTAGCGTAATGGCTGGGTGATCGACTGCTGGGCAGCATGTCGCGGGTTCGATCCCCGCACGGAACAAATATTTGTATGATCTGCAAGTAGTTTTTGACAACCACAATTTGTTAACCTACATTGTATTCCAATGCCGGGCGAAGGTCTTCCATTTTTCCTTCCAAACCGCTCTGTTTCGTGAGATCTCGGGCCATGTTGGTCCTGCCCAGGAAACCCACCATAATAAACCAGAGAAAATATATTAAGCACCACCTAACTTATGATAACGGATCAAAACCCCATCAATAGATTTCCACGAAGGATCTACGTAAACCCATGTCACACGTCACAGGTAAATATTAATCCCGACAATTTTAGCATAACTGGCATAAATTACCCGCCAAACATGGATATGTCGACAATCAATTATTCTATTAGATAATTGACACAGGGTCTGTGTTTCGGATTTCATGCAATGACTGATATGTATTACCCTGTTAGGTCCCGCGCGACACCGATTCGGAGTCAAACAATAGAAAATCAATTGTGTCTCATTAGCTGTTCATGACCAATTAATACTAGCTTTTGCCTATGCCTTCACCTGCGTTGAGGTCGGAAACTATCCCATGGAAACGTACTACCGGAATAATAAGTATCCTATGTCCTAACCCAGCGGGGCAATTGCGTAGCACACATAAAATGACAATTGAACGCAAAGGGTTTCATTTTGACAGTTCACCCACGTCCATTGCGTTATTTACGTTGTTAAACAGACGAATTTTTCAAACCTGTGAAGCAATGGATTAGCTATATCCTTCAAAACTCTCGGATTGTGATTCAAACTGTGTTACGCAATTAGGGTGTAGGTCTGCTTATATGCAATTAGGGTGTAGGTCTACTTATGTGCAATTAGGGTGTAGGTCTACTTATGTGCAATTAGGGTGTAGGTCTACTTATGTGCAATTATGGTGTAGGTCTACCTTGTGCGATAAGGGTGTAGGTCTACTTATGTGAAATTAGGGTGTAGGTCTACTTATGTGCAATTAGGGTGTAGGTCTACTTATGTGCAATTAGGGTGTAGGTCTACTTATGTGCAATTATGGTGTAGGTCTACCTTGTGCGATAAGGGTGTAGGTCTACTTATGTGAAATTAGGGTGTAGGTCTACTTATGTGCAATTAGGGTGTAGGTCTACTTATGTGCAATTAGGGTGTAGGTCTACTTATCCGCAATTAGGGTGTAGGTCTACTTATGTGCAATTAGGGTGTAGGTGTCTACTTATGTGCAATTAGGGTGTAGGTCTACTTATGTGCAATTAGGGTGTAGGTCTACTTATGTGCAATTTCCAATCAATCATTTAATTTATTGCTCAAACATAACTATACAAAACAACCTCAAATCACTAAACAAAACACAACACAAATCATCATTGTTCAATAATTTTAGTGACTAGCTGCGCCCGCGGTTTCACCCGTGTAAGTCTCGATCCCATCTGAATATCGAGATTCAAAGTATACTATATCCTAATCTAGATTATGGTCTACCCATGTGTCAAATTTCATCCAAATCTGTTCAGCCGTTTTATCGTGAAAGCGTAACAAACAAACAAGTTCACTTTCACATTTATAATATTAGGATTAATTAGTTAGATTAGTTTTGTTCGTCGTAATTTTAGTTATGATTATTATGTATTTTTGTTTTTTTTTTTAAATATAATTATCTGTCACAGGTAATTTGTATGTTCCGCTTTTACAAACGGCGTCGTCCGTTGAAAAATGCTCGCAGTTATGAAATTGGCAACTCGTTTATTAGCTTATTTTTTTATTCGACTCAATATCTGTTTGAAAATTTTATTTAGCTAATAAAAAATAGGCAATTAATGTGACAAGAACCTCATTATACAGTTCAAGAATCGTAAAAAAATACACTTGAATATATAATAAATACGTTAACTTTTTTCTGTCAGTACGTAGGCCTGTATTCGGGGCAGCACTGTGTCTTCTAGTACGTGCATCGTATCTCATATCCGATGCCCATAAAACTTATTAATCGACCACCCCTCTGAAACATTTTAATAATAATGAGGGACGAAGATATATTGCTTAATTATGGAGTCAATCTGGAAATGCGGACTCATCTAAATCAGGGTCTACGTATTTATATAAACCCTGTATGTAATGTTTCAGGCTCTGACGTTTTCGAGTTTAGCACTATCTCAAGTGATGAAAATTGATTAGGCGGTCGGATAAGTTATGATGCAGATCTGCCCAGAAGTAAGCTATTTACTCGAGACTTGAAGACGTAACATAACATCACGCTTGTGTTCCCTGAAGGGTTCGACAGAGTGAACCTATAGTACATTCCGCCAGTTATTTTTAAGTTCCATGTAATAGGAGGCGAGCCTATTGCACAAATCCAAACTTCAGGCTGGTACTGAGGAACTCCAGATGGAAAAACTCAATAATACTTTGCCCAACCCGGGAAACGAATCTAGGACATCATGCTCATTAGCAGCGCTTGCGGCTACTAAACCAATGAGGCAGTCTTGAAGACTCCCAAATTAACCAGATACAGGTTCCGGCAAAGAGTTCAACTCATTAGTGGTACGCGCAGATACCAGATAAATATTCCCTTATTCTTAAATAATGCTAAATCACGAATCTCGCTTTGAAACCAGATTAGGAGGAGATTGGAATAAAGTCTGTTAGCTTTTTATCAAGATTCATGACTAAACTTATACCTAAGATCTCTGATCTGATTAATCTTCCATTGAGATTCTCTGCCTTATACCTAGATTAGGTTCCGAAATTGTTCTGAAACATCAATCAATCCACAGGCTATCATTGCTTACAAAAGTTAATTTGGGCTAAAATTCATCCATTATTTACATTAATCTAGTGTTTCTTAAGCTCGTGGGGCCGCGTTGCTACGCCTACCGAGGCCTGTCACGGCCCGTGTCGAGCATTCCCACGGCGTGTATCAGCCCGATGCGGCCTGTTGACCGCTATTCCAACATGTCAAGTGATACGGAGTGCATTGTTGCGTGAGCAGCTTCTGTAAGAAACGCGCCTGTACAGGCCGCGACAGGCGCCCTTGCACCGCGCTAAGCCACGCCTTTGAACTTACCAACTCCCGACGGATCGGAAGGGAGACGACAGGGCACTGCATGCCTCATCGGATGCGCCGCGCCGCGCCGGTTTCCACGGCTGTGGGCATGGCCTGACACGATCTGGCTTGTGAAAAAGCGGGCCATGGGACGACAACATTAGACTGGCCAAGGAAAATACTGGTAATTTATAACTTTCATAAATGTATTAGACTACTAACTATTAGGGATAGTTAGAAATTTCATATAATTGAAGTAGCTGTTTATTGAATAGAATATTAAAAAGCTGGTTTTCTCATTAGTTATTTTGGTACACTCTAATCCATACCAACAATAAAATCACAATATCTTCCGTTATTCCTTCCACAACCTCTCCATTTTCATTCAATATTGTTTAAGTATACAGTTATTTTTTTGGATAAATGACAAGGATCAGAAAAATGTATAAGACGTAAAAAATATAACTGATCCAAGGTTGTACATGGAATGTAAATAAGAATACATTATACAATCTACATTTCGTTACGAACGGGTTTTCCTGAAGATAATTAAGTTTCCGTCTGTTTGTAGCTTTGAACAAATTGTATAATTATTAGAAAGCTATCCTGATGCAGCTAGAGCTTTTCTTATTAGGTTGGCCTTAGTTATGCAAAAATTGCTAGAACCAAATCGAAAATGAAGAAGGAAACCGACTTTTCTTATGAAATAAGTTATCACACAGTGAGTTTTGACTTTTTAGCCGCATTATGTTGCCTAAAGTTAAGCTTATGTAAGTTTCAAAAGTTTTTATAATGTCTACATACTGTAATGAAAACGCGCTGTACGAGGCAATATAACATATAATTTCTAAAATATAAATATACAATTAGATTCGCAAAAAAAAATAAAAAATGATTTTGGGTGTGCAGTAAGGTTGAGTGATAGCTACGACCTAAAAAGACGATTGCAATCAACCCCTTTAGATGCGTAGAAGACGCACATTAGCCGCAAAATAAAAAATAAACATTTAATGATTATCTGGGAAAATTCAGTAGCTGAGTCGGGTCACCACACGATGATGGCTCAGCAGCGGAGAGGAGATGGAGACTGCTGCGTGGAGGCGTGTGATGTGACGATGGACCGCTGCGTGGCGGCGTGTGATGTGACCATGGGCCGCTGCGTAATGGCGAGAGACGTGATGGTGTTCAGTCTAGGCGTGTAGACGGTTAAAGCCCCAAGCCGAACCCTAGGTAGTTTCCCTAGATAAAAATGGTTATGGTTAAAAATGGAATTACCAAGCCGGGACTATAAAAAAAGGAAATTACATACCACTGCGACGTGGGACACAATTTAAACGACTCCTTAAAAGTTTTATTGCAGCCCGCAGGACGATAAGCAGGACGCAATTAAGGATTGAATCAAACTATAAGTCATATAATATTAGCAATTACACATAAAATTTTGGTGTGAAAATTCCGGAAAGCATTTATAAAAAAAAAAATCTTTATAAGAGTGTGAACTAATCTGCCTACCAACCAAATGTTTTTGACGCACAACCTTTTTGTCAAAAATTCCAGAATTTTCATACTAAAATTCGAACGTTAAACACCTGTGTGACAGTAGGGTTCCGCAAAAAGGTTGAATGATTGGGTAATGACGAAGACCAAATACCAAGAAAAAATTGTAGAATTAATAATAAATACATAATCAGCCTATAATGTTCCCACTGATGGGACACAGGCTTCCTCTCTGTGTGTCCTCTGTGTGTGTGTTTAACACGTATGTGTGTGTGTGGGGCGTAATCCACCACGTGGGCCCAGTGCGGGTTGGTAGATGACGCATGTCTTCGATTTTTTTGGTTCTAAGACATGCCGGTTTCCTCACTATGTTTTCTTACATCGTTTTGAGAGCAGTGGTGATGAAATAATTTGCACAAAGTAATGCACCTGTCAGGGTTCGAACCTACGATTCGTAAGTCGCGGTCGTTACCACTGGGCCACCACTGCTCAATGTCTGCATATCAACAATTTCATTTTACGTTAATACGTGTAACGTGTGTGTTTGTGCGTTAAGC
Organism: Atethmia centrago; assembly: GCA_905333075.3. Lineage (NCBI taxonomy): Eukaryota > Metazoa > Arthropoda > Insecta > Lepidoptera > Noctuidae > Atethmia > Atethmia centrago. The sequence goes on along the minus strand of HG995367.1, from coordinate 5,140,681 downwards.
AATGGTTAAAAGTAAGGGGGTACGTGTAAATCATTTATTTATTGCACACAAAAGAAACAGCACAACATACAATCGTACAATTAAATGATAACAAATTATACAGAAAATACAAATTTACATAAATTGGAAACCTAATTTTGATTCTTTATTATAATGAAGTCAAATTACTTTATTTCTATGGTTACCTTCATATTGGTCCGTAGATGAAAGTTGAACGTAAATAAAATTTTAAATTAACTCAGCTGTTACAAAGATGTGAATTTCCTTTATTATGTGTTCCGTTATTGTTTAAAACTATTTGCACTCCTTGTTATTATCACGTTTTGTAAACATTAAACATGTTTGTATCACATTATGTGACCAGAAACTTCACTTTAAACACATGGAATATCCGTTCCATTATTTTTTCACAGAATTAAATAAATCCAGCGCTCAATACAATAAATACATATTACAATAAAATATAAATACACTTATCACACTCCAATCTAGTCAAACCATAAACAATCCAAACTTTCAGTAATCTAGTTAATTAACAGATACATTTAATTGCACGAAAAATATAACGAATCCCAGGAGGGATTTATATCAATATTTTAATAAACCAATTACTTGTTCAGGGGATCGCGATGTCCAATAATACTGTTTTTCAATCTGGTAATACTTGAAACGGAAAATAATGGTCTGAGAGCAGACTTTAGTTAAACGAAAATGCACCTTGTTTACTCCTTTTTGCCTGAGTGCAAGTAACTTGAAAACTTTAGCACCCTCGTTGGCACTAATAGGTAACCTAAGATATTTAATTCATCACTGACCAAATCATCCAATGTTGTACTTCACACAAATTTTTTGCTATTCGCCTTTCTTTTTTTGGGTAGGAATTTATCAAATAACTTCTCCCGCTCTGGACGGAACGGGAGAGTGTGTCAGATCTTACTGACTACGTTACTACGCACGCGTACTACGCTACCCCGCAACGGGTGGGTTTTAGTCAGTAAGAGTCTGACACACCCTCCCGCTCCGCCCAGAGCGCGAGTAATCGTAGTTATTTGATGATTTCGCACCAAAAAAAAGCCTGTAATGTTCCCACTGCTGGCACACGGGCCTCCTCTCTGTGAGCGGGAGTGAAAGAAAAGAAAGAAAAATATTTTATTTAGGACAAGCACAAGAAATAAAAAAAGTTAAAAAGGGACATTTAAAACTAACAAAATTTACATATTTGTTCAATAAAAAACAACAAAGAAAATAAATAAAAACGACTTGTGCGACGCCAAAGAGGCTCCTATCTCAGCATAATGCTGCGATATTTAAAAAATAAATCCCGCAGCGCTGGTATTCCGATAGGGCCCACTGTGATGCCACGTACACATATAAATCCCACTAGGGGAATAAATAAAAAGTATAAATATATACAAAAACCGTAACTATGTACAGTAAATATTACGATTGACTCCGACGCTCGAACTTCACCACACTTCACTTCGAGTGGGCCGTAATCCACCACGCGGGCCCAGTGCGGGTTGGTAGATATCACATGTCTTCGAATTTTTGGTGTTTCCTACACCGTTTTGAGAGCAGTGGTGATGAAATAATTTACACAGAGTAAAGCGCCTCTCAGGGTTCGAACCTATAATCTACAAATCGCAGCCGCTGCCACTTTGTTGTCGCGGGAAGGTACTTATGGGTCACCGAGGCCCCCGCAACACAGGAAACAGGAAGGAATACGGGTGGGTTTTAGTCAGTACGAGTCTGACACACTCTCCCGCTCCGCCCCGCGGGAGAAGTTATTTGATGATTTCCCACCCTCAAAAAAAAAAAAGCCGTTGCCACTGGGCCACCATTGCTCCCATATTATTGTAAAGAATGTACCTAAATTGATAGCTTTGTTGATCTAGTGTTCGCAAGCTATTGTCTTATGAAGTTCTCAATAGTATATTAATAGCAATAGTTTCATCCCATGTCTGTCGAAATGTGGGTCTACTACTTAAACTCCTCCGTGTCTCTCGTTTGTATGAAACTTCACAATTATATGCAACAGGCGCTAGTTATCATTATGCTTTGCCGGTCCTAATTAACGTAGCTGTGAGGCACACACGACCTATGTTGAGACTAGCTCAAAGTTAATAATTTAGCTTCCATTGTATCTCATCTATCAGTAAAACACATTTTATCTTTTTTCCCTTTAGACCAGATTTTTATCCCAACACATTATTTACACAAAAATTCATATTAGGTATGTAAGTACGACAATCAGTATTAGTTGATTTGTTTGTATTGACCATTGTTTACTTTTTTAATAAAAAAAACAAACAACAGGATGTTTCGTTTTACATTTCGTGTCGTGTGTACATTACCTACATAGCGGCGGACAACTAAAACCACACGCATGAGTACTAATGTAAACGGGGTTATAGGCTCTACTTTTTTATTTAGAACTCCTTTGGGTCTTCGAACAATCGGAGTCACCCTCCGAAGATTATTGAAGTGAAAATTTCTTCAGCAGCGTCGTTGAGCGATTTTTGGTAGGGGCAAAACTTGTGGGTTCGCGTCACCGACATGCTAATGTAACGACGTCACCGATGTGCTAATGTGACGTGTTATGCCAGCCTGGCGGCGCGCAGCGGCTTGTGTATACGCATCTATATTGTTGGTTGGTTGTTGGTTGTCAATCACAATTGTGGATAGTCGCAGAATTTGTTATATTTTGTTTTGCTAATTATTAAATAATGTGTTTATTTCTATCAATTATTGTTTCATAAATCGTCTCATTATTTATGGAGTGCTCGGTATTCATACTAATTGATTTTTGCAACTTATTTCGATATTTGTGACTGATAGTTTTGTTCATAACAACTGATGACAGTTACTTTGATTTTAAAATGTTTTAGTTTATTAAATTACCAGTGTTTATTTACGATAATTATCCTATGACTATATCCTAATGTAAGTCTTATTAGACTTAGCATAATATTTGAGTGTTTTGTATCAAGTTAACACGTGACCTACTTCGGTGCGTCAACAGACAGAGTTGTCATGGAGGGATTGTAAGGTGGGGGGCATCGTTTTATAAAACAGTGAGCACTCTGTTTTTGAGGCAGTCGATCTTCGGATTCGACTCAATACAGAGCCCCTGCTCCCGACAAAACTGTCGGTTTACTTGGTACAGCGCTGCTGTATATTTACATAGCTGTATTGGCTTGCTTAGTAAGCAATACACTTCGTGTTAGGGTGGCTTAGGGCCGCTATACGAACTGTAGCCTTAAAGGGTTTGTTCGAGTAACTATATTGTTACTATACCTTTTAAACTTCTTTTATTTACTATATTTTTTATTGTTTTCTTTTTATCTGTGTAATTACTACTGTAATAAAAACCCTGTAATTGTTTATACAGTCTTGTTTATCCCAATATAATGGGGACTCCTAATTCTGACGATATACCGCTCGGCACTCCTGATCCTACATATATATATATGTCGGAAATACGTTAGTCACTCGTTTGACTAATCGGGACGCCAGCGCCACCAAGCGGTGCTCGACAGAGTCTACAACATAACGCTTGACCGGGGTTAAGTTTAGTTTGTCTGGGGCGGTCAAGGAGTGAATACGTTTAGAAACTGTCGCGCGTTCCGTATAGTTGTGTCGTGTACCTACAGTGTGTGAATGCCTAGTGTGATTATTTGATCGTAAATTATAATTTGATTTAAACTGCAAACGGTTTTTCTATTGTGCAATAACCAACACTTTCCATTGTACGCCCACAGTGGTTAAAATATGGCTAATGATTACGAGCGAGACTTCCTTCTCCGTCATATATATATGTACATATGTGTTATTCTAAATGTTTAAGTTTTCACTTCTGTCGGCAGTCCCCATGACTGCCATTTTTTGCTATGTTTCCACTACCGCTATCTTTCAGTACCATGTGATTGTATGCTGAATAATGTATAATTTTAAATCTAAGAATCACATTTTATATTATTTGAAAATGGAAACAATACATGGAAGCGATAATAACATGTGCTGTCTATACCTAAGTTAAGCAAAATACAAACGTATGGCAAGCGCGCCTCAATGAGATGTCGTCAGCACAAGTGTAGGGGTACACTAGGGCCGATGCCTGCCGGGGTCGTGGGAAATTCCGGCAGGGATACCGAGACCCCTGGCAACACAGGCAACGGAACGAAGTCGTAGCCCGAAACTGTGTTGCGGGGGCCTCGGTGACCCATAAGTACCTTCCCGCGACAACAAAGTAGCAACGGCTGCGACTTACGATTTGTAGATTATAGGTTCGAACCCTGAGAGGCGCTTTACTCTGTGTAAATTATTTCATCACCACTGCTCTCAAAACGGTGTAGGAAACACCAAAAATTCGAAGACATGTGGTATCTACCAACCCGCACTGGGCCCGCGTGGTGGATTACGGCCCACTCGAAGTGAAGTGTGGTGAAGTTCGAGCGTCGGAGTCAATCGTAATATTTACTGTACATAGTTACGGTTTTTATTTTATGTCTATCTTTTATTTACTACAAATTGTATATATTTATACTTTTTATTTATTATTTATTCCCCTAGTGGGATTTATATGTGTACGTGGCATCACAGTGGGCCCTATCGGAATACCAGCGCTGCGGTATTTATTTTTTAAATATCGCAGCATTATGCTGAGATAGGAGCCTCTTTGGCGTCGCACAAGTCGTTTTTATTTATTTTCTTTGTTGTTTTTTATTGAAAAAATATGTAAATTTTGTTAGTTTTAAATGCCCCTTTTTAACTTTTTGTATTTCTTGTGCTTGTCCCAAATAAAATATTTTTCTTTCTTTTCTTTCACTCCCTCTCACAGAGAGGAGGCCCGTGTGCCAGCAGTGGGAACATTACAGGCTTTTTTTTGGTGCGAAATTATCAAATAACTACTCCCTCTCTGGGCGGAGCAGGAGGGTGTGTCAGACTCTTACTGACTAAAACCCACCCGTATTCCTTCCTGTTGCCCGTGTTGCGGGGGCCTCGGTGACCCATAAGTACCTTCCCGCGACAACAAAGTAGCAACGGCTGCGACTTACGATTTCTAGATTATAGGTTCAAACCCTGAGAGGCGCTTTACTCTGTGTAAATTATTTCATCACCACTGCGCTCAAAACGGTGTAGGAAACACCAAAAATTCGAAGACATGTGATATCTACCAACCCGCACTGGGCCCGCGTGGTGGATTACGGCCCACTCAAAGTGAAGTGTGGTGAAGTTCGAGCGTCGGAGTCAATCGTAATATTTACTGTACATAGTTACGGTTTTTATTTTATGTCTATCTTTTATTTACTACAAATTGTATATATTTATACTTTTTATTTATTATTTATTCCCCTAGTGGGATTTATATGTGTACGTGGCATCACAGTGGGTCCTATCGGAATACCAGCGCTGCGGTATTTATTTTTTAAATATCGCAGCATTATGCTGAGATAGGAGCCTTTTTGGCGTCGCACAAGTCGTTTTTATTTATTTTCTTTGTTGTTTTTTATTGAATAAATATGTAAATTTTGTTTGTTTTAAATGCCCCTTTTTAACTTTTTGTATTTCTTGTGCTTGTCCCAAATAAAATAGTTTTCTTTCTTTTCTTTCACTCCCTCTCACAGAGAGGAGGCCCGTGTGCCAGCAGTGGGAACATTACAGGCTTTTTTTTTGGTGCGAAATTATCAAATAACTACTCCCGCTCTGGGTGGAGCGGGAGGGTGTGTCAGACTCTTACTGACTAAAACCCACCCGTATTCCTCCCGCTGCCTGTATTGCCAGGGGCCTCGGTAACCCTTTTAAACTTCCACGGCAGGGATCGGCCCTAGTAAGAGGACCCCTACACTTGTGCTGACATCTCTTTGAGGCGCGCGTGGAACACAACGCGTCGTCGACCCGGCCCTGGTCCTTATCGAACGGCGAGCTACCCATTGTTCACCGTCCGCAAGCCCGCGCCTACGGTGGCCGCAAATCCGCCCGGGATTCTCGACGCTCAGGGCATCTCCTGCGGTGGCTAGAGGCGAGAGGGCGTGAAATTTGCCTTTCTCTCAACCGTCCCGCCTTCTCCTTCACGAGCATTACTGCTTCGCAGAAGGAGGTGACGGCTGCCCATGCCTTCTCGCTCCGTAGCATGGCCTGAACCAGGGCCGGACGCGAGAGATCTCTGCCACCGATCGCCTCCACGAGGACACGGCGGTGCTCTGCCCAAGCCGGACAGATCTGCACCGTATGCTTCACCGTGTCCTCCGGGCGATCCACACAGTGGTCACACCCGGGCGTTTCCTCCCGCCTTATCTGACAAAGGAACCTCCCAAAGCTGCCATGTCCGGTGAGTACCTGCGTCAGGCGGAAGGTGAGGAAGCCATTGCACCTCTCTAGCCACTCCTCAAAGAGGGGACTTATCGCCGCAATTGTGGCGTGCTGAAAAGATTATTAGTTTGATTATGTAATATGATTGAATCAGCCCTTACACTAAAATTATCTATTATTTTCCCGCAACACATAACGGCCCATAAACTTCAATGTTTTCACGTGAGCAATACTGATTCTACACGGTGAAATTAAAATATGGAGCGATAAAAATTAAATTCGCTCAATTATTCAATCAGCGGGCAATCTTCAATATTAATCCTAAACGGTAATAAATGGCGCAATTCGTGATATTCAGCTATATACGAGGGCGGCACTGAAAATTTCGGGAATCAAGGAAGTGACACAACATTACTATTTAAAAATGTATTTATTGCTTTTCGAAGTATTCTCTGCGAAATTTGACACATTTTTCCATACGATGGAACCAATCATTGAAGCAACCATTCCATTCGGAAGTTAGGGTCTTCAAAATGACCGTTTTGTAGGCGTTCACAGCTTCTTCAGGTAATGAAAATCTCTGTCCACGCAATTTATTCTTTATTTTAGGGAAAGTATAGAAATCATTAGGGCTTAGGTCGGGGCTGTACGGCGGATGGTCTAATAATTCTATGTTTTCTTGCTCTAAAAACTCCTTTGTTCTGTGCGCGGTGTGAGAACTCGCATTGTCGTGATGGAGGATGATGCGGCGGTTGCAGTTCTCTTTACGGAGTTCAGAAACGACCGGTGGCAAACAAATGCTAACATACCATTCTGCATTAACCGTTCTTTGTCTCTCAAGAGGAATAGTCGTTACATGGCCGGTTTTGGAGACAAACGTGGCCACCATTTTTTTTTGCAACACTCTGTGAACGAACAATTTTGGTTGGCTTTAACTCATTTTCGAACACCCAAACTCGTGACTGGTTTTTAGTTTCGGGTTCGTACGCGTATATCCAGGATTCGTCACCTGATACGATGTTGTATACAGCATTTGAGGATCCTGCGTGGAATCTTTCGAGAGTTCTGACGCACTAAGTAACGCGAGCCGCTTTTTGCTCTTCACAGAGCGAATGCGGTATCCATCGGGAAAACAACTTTTTTACACCTAATTGTTCATGCAAGATTATTTGTATTTGACTCATGTCAATGTCTAAAGTGGCCTGAATTTCGCGGTATGTCACATGTCGATCTTCCTCAATCAGCTTACGCACAACATCAACGTTTTCTTGGGTGACTGCAGTTTTTGGACGACCTTGACGGGGATCATCACTGAGCTTGACACGTCCACGTTGAAATTCAGCAAACCAGCGATAAATTGTGGTTTTGGATGGGGCTTCATCACCAAATGCAGAAATCATCCGGTCAACACACCGTTTTTGTGTTAAACCACTTCGAAAGTCATAATAAATCATCGCTCTTGAATTTTCTCGAGTCAATTCCATTTCTCAACGACTAAACAAGTTTGACAAAACCTTGTGACAAGACCGAGAATCTTTTTTTAAATAAATAAATGGTATTCGATTTTTAAAACCAAGGAGTTTTCAATTAAAAAGATTTTAATATGACAGGAACAGTGGAAATATTCCATTCCCGATACTTTTAGTGCAGCCCTCGTAATTGATTGTTTAGGGCCCGCCTTACTGTCACAAAGTTTCTGTTAAAATAAAACTTACAATACCACCTCAATATTACACAGAACACGAAAACACCAATTGTTTTAAAACAATCGGCGGTCAAGTTCCCATATTCTGCCGAACTTTTCCTCATAAACGACAATATACCAATATACATACTTGGGTAGAAGAGGAAACCTGTACACAGGACTCATTACATCAGCCTGTCTCTTCAAGCATGCAGTAATATCGAACTCTACGAGTCAGTTCGAATATTAGTCGAGCTCGCAGGAACGGAACAAGTTTTGCTCTTGCACTCGATGATACTACATGCTTCAATAGTTACATGTATTATCAAACTTTATATTACTGTTGTCTTTGTAATTCACGAGCGCGTGTCAAGTGGGTCCTATGTCATTGACACAAGGTATAAATTGCGATGATTGACGCGCGTTCGTGAAATGAAACAACTCCGTATTATACCTAGTACGGAGTTGCTAGTAAAATTGTTATTTTATTCCAATGACGGATGATTTTCGGGGAAAATTGGGAAAGGCTCTCAGTCAATTTGGTGGGTCAGAGATTTAGTATTTTTTGTGACTTTTGTCGTTGGGGGATCAATCTATTGGTTGCGGTTATTGCCTTCTTTCGGTTCAAAATAATGTCAGTTATGATAGTTTTAGAATTATGTTGTTGTATAAAATTATTAAGTGGTCCTGTGAATGCGCCCCTTAGTTTATTGTTTGTGAATTCAAACAATATACCTACTGTCAGTTTTGGTATTATTAAGGATATGATACGGTATTGATTTAATTGAATAGATTGTTTAGATTGTTATAGACTCAGCGCGTGACCTGTGTTCGGGCAATGTATGTTTTCTACACGTAAATACGGTACTTTCATTGCGTATGTATGCCAGCGGGATAATTTTGATATGAAGTAGCAAAAAAAAAAAAACGACCGCGTATCGCCTTGCGAGCGTCTGTCATAGTCGGAATACCGCGAATCCCAACCATCTCGAAACATTTCTTATTTCTTGCAATAAAATGGCGCAGACAAAATGTCACCATTACTGGGCGGTTGTTAATTTGTACTAAATCGGTTTTATTGATTGCTACCTTAGTATGTAAGGAGTATTGGTTTCGGTTGCCATTTCGTTAACATTTTAATGTTTCAGTTGAAAGGAATAATGATTGTTATCGTTGGAACAACATGACCCTGCGGGGAAAATTCGTAACACACAGAAACATACAATTAATCGCGATAGGTTTCATTTTGACGGCTCACCGATGTTGAGTTATTTACGTTGTTTGAACAGACAAATTTTTCGAACCTTTGAAAAATTCGTCTGCATAATTCCTTCAAAACTAATTGAGTGTGTTACGCAATTAGAGTGCAGGTAAAGGTTAATGAGTCATCGACTTAAAGCACATCGTCCACGACAATACTCAAAAGTAACATGTAACTAACTCAAATCACCAATGAGTAGCCAGAATGTCACTGCACTGACTACATATGGTGATTTGAGCTTGGAACTGGTTACTTTTGAGTAGCGTCGTGTACCCCGGGCCTATCATGTAACCTATCATGCAACTGAGCAAATCATGCTTAAACACACATCTAAACAACACACAACACATAATTCAAAGCTGACGAACGTCCAAACAAGAAGTGAACTGCAGTCATTAACTGTGAACTTAGATCATCAATCATGGTGTCAATACAGACCATCGGTTATAGGCAACTTAGTTCAACCGCCATCATCACCTAATGATTGTTACATGTTTAGCTTCTAATGTTTGAAGGGTTTAGCAGAATTAGTAATGTTTTTTTTTTGGACGTCATAAAAGTAAGGCTGACTTGGAATCAACGGTATGTTTCTGTGTAGGTTAGTATTTTTATTTATTTCCAATTTATTCATGTACCCTCTAAAAAGCCCCTAGAATCACATTCAAATACACAAACGCCCTAAATAAATTATCAATCCACCAATAACAAAAAAAATACTATGCATAATTATGTAGGTGATTAAGTCCGATCATCTTGTATGTACGAGTAAGTAACACGTTCCTTAACTATGATTAAAAATTACTCTTATTTAATTTACATAAGTGAATGTGTCGCTTGTGCAACAATCGAACCAAGCTCCGAAGCACAGAAAGCGTCTCTCAGCTGTTGTGCCAACAGATATGTAGCAAAAACACATCTATATTAATGGTCGTTCTGAAAAGCGAATCATAAATCATATTGTCACTGTAAGGACAGCCTTCAATTATCGGAAACATTCCCGCAGTAACTGTCCGCTATAGTAATGCAGGATGATTTATTATTCATCGGGTGATGTTACTATAATCGTAGAGATTGTTTAATTTAAAGTTGTTCGCCCCTCCATTGCTTGATGCATACACATTTCAAATATTTGTATGGATTTTTTTTTATGGAGGGGCGTGCTTTTTGAGTTTTAAATTAAAGATCTGTACTGAACTTCCGAGTAAAAAGCATCTGGTTTTAAGCCTATGACTAGGGGGGCTACGGAGAAAAAATAATGCAGGAATCGGCCCGACGTAGAAAAATGTTAAGTACTTAATAGGTTTTTTGGAAAAGTTAAAATATAAGAGTGACTTTTGAAATCAAGAGTGAAAGGAAAGAATGAAAGGCGCAGTTCACATTAGGCTGAACAGATAATTTTATCGCTGACCAGCAGCTCTTGCTGTTGATACTACCTAAAAGTCGGCCGGTGTCAAATGACAACCGATAAATGTGTACCGACACTTTTGTGGATCGGATAATGAGTCGGTCCGACTTAAGGCGCTGACAAGACCCAATTGACCAAAATAGGCTTCTCTTAAGAAAAAGAATTGCCAAATCTGTATAGTTTGTGGTAGCGGAAAAAATATATGTTCATTTTGAACATATTTCCCATAACTTGGTTGTTACCAAAACACGTTTTGAAAAATAAATCTCCATACAAACTAACGTTAAACTAACCTCTTACCTTGAGTTCTAATCCAAAATATCTGCATTAAATAACAACATACGTTACGTATTTAATTAATAACAAGAACGTCTTATCTGAATGCAGAACTTGGTTGTTTTTTTATTTTCGATTACTCAACTCAATTTTGAGTAAATAGATAATTGCTTCATATTTTGCAATAAATTTCAAGCGTTGTGTCATCGCGCTTCTCTTTCTTTTCTATGCAATCTAACAGTGACCGCGGTTTAGGTGTTGTCAGCGTCTTAATGTAAACCTGGCCTTAAGGGAAGCTAAAGTTGACAATTATTAGGTGTTTAGATGTATATTACATGTTGTTTATTTAAATTCAAGCTAACATCAACTTTGACAACTCGACACTATCTAACGACACTATCTAATATCACAACACACAGTAAAAGGTTATGTTAATTTCATGATATAGTTAAGTAAATAACTTAATGCAGCATCAAACGTTACAAATAACATTCAGACATCTGTTTACCTTGTAACAATATGATAATAATATATAACGAAAACTCCACATTCGAAGTAATTAACACTTTCAAAGAAATGATTGACAATACAATACAAGACAGAGACATATAAAACGCCCGCATTAAATACCGTATCACACTTTAATTGGGTAGTTAAGTATTTATGTGTATTTGTGTACGTTTGTTTGTTGTGCTGTACAACACATTTACAATAAATTGATCTCAAGTATATCAGTATACTGACAAGTCTGACGACGGTCTTGACGCGGCCCTTCCCTTTTGGGACTGCTTGCGTTTATTTATTTTTTTGCTTTCTCTTTCATAATCTTTTGATATAAGAATTAAAGAGAAAGGGCTTTTAGTGTCAATAAAAATTAGATCACAGTCGAACTGCTGTGGCAAGTGGCTGACAAATTTAATTTGAAACTTACCGTACAACGACAATCAGCGTCTGAAAGGATGTTCTAAAATTATTATGACTGTGGGCGCACAGATGGTTTCTTTCTTCTTTTTGTGAATTCCATTGATATGAATATAATTTCGTAGTTCAGAAGTAACTCGGTGATTTCTAAGACATAGATTGACTCAGACAATCTGTTTTTTTTTTTACATAAAAAACAACATTACATAATATCACGCTTGTAATCCCCGAAGGGTTAGATTTGTGTCCTATGTAATAAGGGGCAACCCTATTGCCATCAACTGGGCACAAATCAAGTCTCTGGGCTGCTACTGAGAAATTCTACATACACAACAAACTTTACCTCTACATACAAGATTTCTTTACTACTTCTTCTTTTATTTTACATAAAAAGTACTCCGCTGTACTAATTTAATAAAGTTTGTTTTTTTGTTTGAACGCGCTTTTTTCTGGAACTAGTCGACATTGTTAAAAATATTTTTTGCATTTGATAGCCTAATTCTTAAGAAAGGCTATTTAACATCACCCTACAACGCTTAGGAGCCGGGAAAAGAGAAAAAAAGTTAGAAAGAACGCTAAGGGTAACGCGCGGGTGGGCGATGTTTTGCGATGCGACGCGGTGGATTGGGGGAACAAGAAATTTCACGCGGACGAAGTCAAAATCAAAATAAAATCAAAATCAAAAGTCATTTATTCAAACTAGGCTGAGAATCAGCACTTTTCGAACGTCAAAGTTACATAAGACAGTCCCCCAAAAATGCCCGCCCTTCACCAATCTAGTGCTTTAGCTGGGAAGAAGAAGTGGCGGAACAAACTCCCCAGCAGTACACCTGTCTGTTTAGTTATATAAACTTGATTCTATACAAATCGTATGCAAAGCAATTAACATTATGAAATACAAAACATTTAATTAAATTAGTCGTGTGCTGCAGTATCTAAACTAGTACTATATAGAGAAAAAGTCGTTGGAGAGCGCAGAAAAACGGACTACCTCAAGGTAGTGTCCTGGCACCGCTCCTTTTAATATATATACCAACGCCCAACCCGAACACGTCTAGCTTTCTCTATGCAGATGACCTTGTCGTCACCTTCCAAGACACCACCTTTGAGCAGGTTGAGGTCCACTTGGCATACGCTCCTGGTGACTTAACCACCCACTGAGGTGAGGTCACTCAAGCCCAAGCATAATCTTGCATATTTTATCTCCGCAATAGAGAGGCGCACCGCAAAGTTAACATCATCTGGGGTGGGGTTTCCAACGAGCACAGCAACTCCCCTAAATATCTTGGTGGTACTCTGGACTGGTCTTTAACATTCAGAAAAAACTGCAAGAATATCAAGCAGAAGGTGCACACTCGCAACAGTCTTCTTTGGCGACTAGTCTCATGGAAGTGGGGTGCTACGCCTAACGTTATGCGGACTACTGGGCTGGTGCTATCTTTTTCTGCGGGTGAATTCGCGTGTCCCGTGTGGAATCGTTCTGCCCATGCAAAGTCAGCTTTGAATGAAATGTGGATCATCACTGGTTGCCTAAAAGTGACCCCAGTACAAATTGTGGCATAATCAAACAAAAAAAAAATTACGTCACATGTATAATTTCGAAAACATACCTAGGTGTTTTTTTTTTAAATAAAAGGAATATAAAATTAATACAATTTTGAGAGAAAAAATAATACATGCAACCAAGATTGAAGTTACTGGTGTTCTTGACGTGAATGATGGAAAATTTAGATGAAAACGACAAGAATATACCTAACGGATCCATGTCGACTCACTGGCGAGCGATCAAAAGAAAGACTGAAGCTGTGGTGATACAGTGACCTTACCCAAACCATTTGTCCCACCTGCTGAAGCTCTCCCACCTGGACATAAGTTGCCTTGGCTAACCTGGAAGTCTTTAAACAGACTCAGGACCCAAGATGGCCGAAGCAAGGAATACCTGTTCAGGTTTTCCTTGCTTCGGCGAGATTTATAGATGAAGTGTAAGTATGGTGCTGTTCCACAAACGATGGGACACTTAATATCATGTATAAATCAAAAATAACATCATGAACACGCATGTTCGTAATACGATAATAATAAAAAAAATATGACAAACGGTATGACAAATACCTAAAATATCCCGCCTAACCAAGTTATATCTAATATTTTATTTTTATCTCAGCATATGGTGCAACGTGGGTATGGTGCAGGCAAGGCCATAGTACGTAGTGACTTAATAATATTTTTTTTTCATTTGAATTTCGTTCATGGTACAGAAAGTTACACTAGGACGTATGTTAAAAATCAGGCCCTATTAATTCCACATAGGCGCACGTCAAGCTTCGGGAGGTTCCTGTGTCGGATAAGGTGGGAGGAAACGCCCGGGTGTCACTATTGTGTGGATCGCCCGGAGGACACAGTGGAGCATACGGTGGAGGTCTGCCCGGCTTGGGCAGAGCACCGCCGTGTCCTCGTGGCCGAAGCAAGGAAAACCTGTTCAGGTTTTCCTTGCTTCGGCGAGATTTATAGATGAAGTGTAAGTATGGTGCTGTTCCACAAACGATGGGACACTTAATATCATGTCCTGCCTGTCCTGTCAGCTGCACTCTACAGGAACTGATGGACGCTACTGATGGCGCCAAAACCGTAGCTGAATTCTAGGCCAAATCAATTTAGATTGCTATCGACACACTAAGAAGAAGAGAAAAAAAAATCATGTAAAATCGTGTATTTCAAAAGATAAACTGAAAAAATACTAACCCGTACCGATTTAAAAATTGTTTCACCCATAGAAAGCTACATTATCAGCGAGTATTTTTTTTATCATTTATTAATATTCCTACGAAGATTGTAATAACCCAAGGTTTCAAAAATTTTCCTATAAAAGTAATTATTTGGCCTTTGCTGCGAAAACATTAAACTTCATTACGTTTTTATTTCGGAATTACTCGTGCCAGCATCATAAGACCCATTTTGGGTCTTATGACCCCAAACGGTGCTTATAACGGTGTGTAAAGTAAATATCAAGTTTAATACACCTGAAGCTTATAAATAAAAGAATAAGGAGAATAAGAGAAGGTTATATACTACATACATGAGTGATCGCCGCGCCGTCGTTGTAGAATAAAAATGTAAATAAATCCGTAATATCAACATAGAAACTTAATATAAAGTCAACCGGAAACCACAATATTTTAAATAAATAAAAAGAAAGTATAAAAATAGAAACTTTATATAAATTCAACCGGAAACCAAAATATTTTAAATAAATCAAAAGGAGTAACAAAATAGAAACTTTACATACATTCAGTATTTGCCTTACTAGTTTGTTAGTTAGACTGCTGTTTTTAAGATATTCTCAAGATATGGCCTGGACCATTTTCACTCAGAGAAAATAAACATGTGCCTTGTTTGTCGCCGACCGAGGCATACTTTCTCCATTCCTGACGTTGCCACAACTCTCCTTCAGGAGAGTAGTAGGGCCACCGGCACTGTTAACAAACACGAAATCCGCTCGCCATACTTCCGACCTCGACGCCGAGGTCCGCCGCAACACCCCAGACCATGCCCGCCTCGACGCCCCACTCCATGGCCGCCCCGACCCTTGCTCGAGCCGGCCCGCGCCACTGAGCCTCTTGCTTTAAATTCATGCCCAAATAATCTTAGTCAGCCAGTCCTTTGCTGCCCTCCCCCAGCGACGCCCGCCCTAAGTCGAGGTCGGTACCCCACAGGGGTGCCCTTAGAATGTAGTTTTTTGTCCTGGGTGGAGGCTTTTATTTATTGAGTCACCCTCAAGTAAACCCGGTTAAACAGCCGACAACCACCTTGGTGGAACTGCGAGATACTATAATATATTTAAAAAAAATAACATCATGAACATGCATGTTCGTAATAAGATAATAATAAAAAAAATATGACAAACGGTATGACAAATACCTAAAATATCCCGCCTAACCAATTTATATCTAATATTTTATTTTTATCTCAGCATATGGTGCAACGTGGGTATGGTGCAAGCAAGGCCATAGTACGTAGTGACTTAATAATATATTTTTTTCATTTGAATTTCGTTCATGGTACAGAAAGTTACACTAGGAGGTATGTTAAAAATCAGGCCCTATTAATTCCACATAGGCGCACGTCAAGCTTCGGGAGGTTCCTGTGTCGGATAAGGCGGAATGAAACGCCCGGGTGTCACGGAGGACACGGTGGAGCATACGGTGGAGGTCTGCCCGGCTTGGGCGGATTTCCGGCCACCGTAGGCGCGGGCTTGCAGACGCTGAGCAATGGGTAGCTCACCGTCCGATAAGGACCAGGCCCGGGTCGACGGCGCGTTGTATTCCACGCGCGCCTCAAAGAGATGTCGTCAGCACAAAAGTCCACTAGGGCCGATGCCTGCCGGGGTCACGGGAAGGTACTTATGGGTCACCGAGGCCCCCGCAACACGGGCAACAGGAAGGAATACGGGTGGGTTTTAGTCAGTAAGAGTCTGACACACCCTCCCGCTCCGGCCAGAGCGGGAGAAGTTATTTGATGATTTCCCAACCAAAAAAAAAGGCGCACGTCAAACAAAAAAACGAGCGAGTCTTACAGCAGTCGCATATGATGTAAAATCTGACATCTCACCTTAGTAATTAGCAACTGAGCAGCGACAAAAATTAACCACAAAATTGAAAAAGCTTATACTGAAATATTTATTCGAACAATATTATTCATTACTAGTGGTCACCCACGCATTAAAAAAGTAGTTACATATTCCATGCCCAAGCTTTTTTTTTCACAAATCACTCCCATAGAAAGCAAGAGGAAAGATGACATTAAAAATACAAAAAAAAAAAAATCGAACAAAAAACAAGCTGAATAGAAACGCTGCATTCGTGCGTTCAAATAAATCTATGTCCCATTGAAACGCAACTATCAACGTTAAAAAAAATATATCGTACGCAAAATACACGGACGAATTGAAAACTCTTTGATCAGCCATTCAAATGGATGGACGGAAACAAATTATTCTATTGAACTCAATACTAAATTCTTTGCATCCGCTGTATAATGCATTGAGAATATTGGCACGGATTGTTATCATCTTGAAACAATGGGAGTTGTGAGTTATTGTCAGTTTATACCTTAGTATGATAGATGGCACCGAGTCTTCCTTTCCTTATGTAGGCAATTTGACTATCAGACATGCTACGTAGAGATGACGTATGGAAGTCATTGTACATGTTTGTTTCAACGGTTGTTCAATTCTTACTTGTATTTATCTTTTAATTTAAATAGATGTTGGAACTCTGTGATTACTAGGACTAGGTACTGGGACAAAGGAAGAATGGTTTTAGGCAGAAATATGTAGGTACCTAGGTTTACAAGGATCTTTTGGCAGGTGGTCAAAATCAGAACTAATGGCGCCATGTTGTTTTTCCAATATATCTCACAAAACAATTTCACAAATGCTTACCAACAGCGCCTCCCTGTCAACGTCATTCGGGCGCCAAAAGATCATTGTAGCAGAGTACTGGCACAGACGGCTTTATATTATCTAGCTCTCATTTAGATTCTCAGAACACATTGATGCTTGTTGGTGGTATTAATTCTCTGGACGAATTTACTGGAGTTCACCTACAGATATAATTTAATTTCAGCATTCAAATTATATTGCATTATAGAGTAGTGTTAGCCCAGTGGTAACGGTCGCGACTTACGAGCTGTAGGTCGTCGGTTCGAACCCTGACAGGCGCTTTACTTTGTGTAAATTATTTCAGCACCACTGCTCTCAAAACGTTGAAGGAAAACATCGTGAGGAAACCGGCATGTCCTTGAACTAGAAACTCGAAGACGTGACATCTACCAACCCACACTAGGCCAGCGTGGTGGATTACAGCCCGCTCCCTCTCACTGAGAGGTGGGCTGTGTCCCAGCAGTGGGAACATTATAGGCAGATTATGTTATGTTCAAATGATCACCAATGTAATATTACATTTATGTGACGTCATTAACTCCAGGTTGCGTATGCTTGGGCAACTATTAGTGTCAATGATAGAAGGTAATGGTGCCGATTCCCTTGTTCACAAACTAGACTAAATTTAAGTTCAGTGCATCTTTTTCTATTTCATTAAGAAAATGACAGACGATAAATTTTAGTTTAGTCCTGTCAAATTAATCAGCGCTTGACGTAAATTGACGTAATTTTAGTAGGCAAGTTCTTAAGCACGTCTAAACTTGTTTGGAGTAGAGACAGGCGCTGATTAATTTGACAGGACTAAACTAAAATTTATCTTCTGTCCTCTTCTTAATGAAATACAAAGAAAAAGATGCACTGAACTTAAATTTAGTTTAGTTTGTGAACAAGGGAATCGGCACAAATATAATTTCCGATGACAGCGGTGCGCCAAACCACACCGCTTGACTAGACTTTGGAAAAACTATACCTTGATTCAATATTATGAAACGTTTTGCAGAGTTGAATGGCTAGAAATTCGGAAGAAAAATCAAGGCTTGATTAAATCTGGACATGCTTTCAAAAGGTTACGATCTTATTGTCTTGCTCTAGTTGTCGGTCTCTGTTTGAAACTACTCGTATTTCATATCCAGATAAAACATTTCCATTCTGTAAAGTATTTATATTATCACAGAAATCTGTTTATCACTTTCACATTGTAATTGTTGTAGAGATGATTCTTATAAGCAAGATGTCCACTGCAACAGCAACATTTGTATTGAGAATATTCAGTTATATAGGAAATTGCTTAGTAGGTATAACCATTTTCACCGCATTTGGCAAGGGATTGATGGTTGAGGTCTGTTAATGAAACCAGAGAAAAGGATTCTTCTGAGTGGTGCTACCTTTTTAATATAAACAAAATCTACGGGCAGCTATTTTCTTCCACGAACATTCTGTAGGAACATACTTTCCCTAAAAAATAACTTCACAGAAAAAAATCCTCTGTTTTTCCGATCGAAAATTAATACAGTCCGCCTGTCTTAATAAACCTCCCTTAAACTCCTCAAAGTCAACGGGACCCTACCTAGGTGAGGATTTGAGGAAGTAATATTCCGAGGGAAAGGCCCAAATACGTGGGTCTAATAAAAAGGACACGTTATCGGACGGGTGTACCTACTTTATTAACTCGGCTAGTGATGGGAAAGTGAGGTTTTCGAGGTAAACTATATAACTTTTTTATCGTGTACGAGTATAGCGGAAAATCGTTTTACGTTAACGCAATAAATTAACCTATATAAATGATGTCTACTTTTTTAAGGGAAGTGTTGGTTTGGTGGTAGTGGTGGTTTTCGTGCGCACAGGTAGTGAATTATGAAGCACTGCACTTTTTTATATTAATAAAAGCTCAGCGAGGAAGTAAGTCTGATAGTTTTGTAAGGTTTATAAGTAAAATAATTTGGTAATAATTTCTAAAAAGGCAATCAATATTAGACATATTGATTAATAATCAAATTCAAAGACTTAATTCGGACATCAAAAAATAATCTGAGTCTGGTTACACATAGATAATGCGCAGACTGCAAATCTGAAGAGTAAAAATAAAAATAAATAATTAATATATTAAAAAACACGCCTGTTTTGTCAAAAAATGAATTATAAAACTGAACTAAAAATTAAAAACAAGCTAAATTTACCCAAAAGTGGAAAACTGAAAACCAATATCTTCAGCGAAGTCGAAGAACTGTTCCAAGGAACCGTCCCCCGACTGCAATGAAAAGATTGGTTTTCAGTTTTCCACTTTTATATTTAGCTTGTTTTTAATTTTTTAGTTCAATTTTTGTAATTTACTTTTTGACAAGGCAGGCGTGTTTTTTAATTTATTAATAATATATTTTTTATTTCATACCTTTTAGTGATAAAACGATATTTTTGCAAAAGTGCCACGAAAGATAACTTTTATTTTTTAGGAAATCGATATCGCGCAAATAATAATAAAGCGAAACTATTATTATTTTGATTTTTTAATTGTCATAAAGATCTCTCAGGTGATTTCGTTTTTGCCTGTTATATGTTTTTGTTATGTACTAAGCAAGCTCTAGACGATAATAATAACGACGATATTTTTATGAAAAAAAAAACGATTAAAATCAGGAACCACGAGGAAGCCATGGTTCATGAAAATAATAGTTTTTTTTTCATAAAAATTATCGTCGTGCATAATATATTTTTTTTATTTCCACCAGCCTATGTTACCTGGGATAACGCAACGCTTCTAACGATACCACATACATTGATATCGGTTAATCCTTTTAAACGTTATGGTAAAGTAAAGATACTCACAAACATACATAAACCCTGAAAACATAACACTCCTTTTGTTCAGCAGTCGTGTAAAAAGATTTAATTTCAGTCGAAATTAAGTCTTCAACAGTCGGTTCAGCAGTCACTGAACCCAATCTACGCAGCCGTATATTATCTCACCCTGTACTTGCAACGAACATGAAATTACATTACCGGTACGTCTCCAGCTATTGCCAGAAAAGGTATAATTAATGTAATCACTTTAGACTATGAAATAAAATATCGCTTTTGTTCGTAAATTCTAAAATGATTACTGATTTATTTGATAAGTTTCTAAATGTGAAAGGTCACGGTTTAGTCTAATAAAAGTAATCGAAATACCAATGTATGTTTTATGACTAAATTAATCTTTATGGTCGAGAAGTCACGCAATGCCGTGGTCAATCAGAATGAAATTAGGTCATTTTTATTTGTAAAACTGACAACAAATTATGTTGTTGTACCTACCTTTTTTTTGTTGGGAAAATATCAAATACCTTCTTCCGCTCTGGGCGGAGCGGGGAGGCGTGAAATTTGCCTTTCCCTCAACCGTACCGCCTCCTCCTTCGCGAGTATTACTGCTATGCAGAAGGTGGTGATGGCTGCCCATGCCCTCTCACTCCGTACCATGTCCTGGACCAGGGCAGGACGCGAGAGATCTCTGCCACCGATAGCCTCCACGAGGATACGGTGGTGCTCTGCCCATGCCGGGCAGACCTCCACCATATGCTCCACCGTCTCCTCCGGGTGATCCATATAGTGGTCACACCCGGTTGTTTCCTCCCGCCTTATCTGACACAGGAACCTCCCGAAGTTGCCGTGTACGGTGAGGACCTGCGTCAGGCGGAAGGTGAGGACGCCGTGGCACCTTTCTAGCCACTCCTCAAAGAGGGAACTTATCGCCGCAATTGTGGCATGCCCAGCACTGTTTTACCTACCTACAACTTTATTCGTACTCGAAGTTTCAATAGGGGGAAAGATACGAATAAAGTTGTAGGTAGGTAGGTTCTTTTTTTGTAATCGTAGGGTTAGATTGTAATTTATCTAAGTTACAGTAGCCTAATGTCAACTGCTCATCACCTTTTACAATGTTGGTTTTCCCGATGCAGGGACGTTAATTGTTGAGGAGTTATCCTGGTAAGAACCAGGAGAACTGCCACTCACCATATGCATTGTGACGAGCATAGATTGCTTACCAACCATATTTAAGTACCTAATCGAATCGCAACCAGTGAAATACTTAGTATTAAGTAATTCCAGTAGCCATCTGTGGTCTTCAACTTTACCAAATGTTGCTTTCCGATATGAAATGCATGAATTACTATAAAAAATATCCAAATCGCTATAGATGTGCCTGTAAAATTTGGTGATCCCCCTCGATTTTCATAGGATCCCCTCATCAGATTTTGACTTGATGACAATGGGACCACCTTGGGAGTGTACCATTTCAAACAAAAAAGAAGTTTAAAAACGGTCCATAATTGATCCGAGAATTTGATGGAGAAATCGGTGAAAATACAAAAAATAAAACATGCAACAACATAGATATCCGCCTAACTCATTACCCACACTGTAGGTGCAAAGAAAAGTGTAAACATCAAGGAAACAAAGAGAGACGCTTTTCCAATTAACTGCAATTCCTAGATCAACAGAAATACGAGTAACAAAAGGAAGTCTCTAACCGAATTAGAAAGGTCCAACAATATTATTATCCGATTATGAAGAGGATCGGACAGTTTGTGTCAATTCAGTAGATTGAAGGTTTCATCGAAATAGAGGATCAATCAGTTACCGACTGTGTAAGTGGATTACGTAGTATTTCATTGGATTGCGTTTGGATGATACAATGTTTTGAGATTTTGTAATTACAGGGTGATTGGTAATTGGCTGTATTTCTTGCAATGGGTAACTAAAGGATAGGAAGGATACTAAAGCGAATTTGCAACATTTTCGACTACGATAACTTGGGAATCCAAATGGGTTGTTTTGGAGATAAACATTTCAACGAATGCACTAAATTACCAATAATGTAGGTTTTACAAATTAACTAAATATTGATTGCGATAATCACTATACCCATACCTAAGTTATGATTCACGTAAACCTAGAGAATAATATTCACAAAAAAAAATACCGGTTAAGTGCGTGTCGGACCACGGTTCCGTAGTTGGGAAGTTGGGATGAATTTATCCAAAAAACAAACTTAACATTGTAGTTGAGAAACATGTTCTCCCATACATCGTATTCATATTTATGCCACGGTCAATTCTCCAACTGCAAATTTAAGTTTGTCGACTATTACTCGTTACCTTGTATAGCCCACTTAACTGTGATAGTTTTTTTTTCACATCTCCATAAACAACTATTTAGATGGCAGCGACACTTGACTCTAGCAAAATGTTGTACTTTAATGCTTAATATTACGCAAGCGGATCCTTGAATCGAAAAGTGGTGTTCACAGACCTGCAAAATTTCTGAACGGCCTATCCAACGATATCCCACACTATGGGGTAGATGAGAAAATCATCCCCACTTTACGTGCGAGCTAGGTACCCTAAAATAATATTTTTTTTTCAAGATTTTATTTTAGCACTTTGTCGGCGTGATTAATATGTATATTTGTGTCAAATAACAGCGTTCTAGTACTACGCGGGGACAGACAGACAGACAGATAGACGCACATGGTGAAACTATAAGGGTTCCTTGTTTACTACGGAACCCTAAAAATATGGTTTTTCTTTACATTTTAGTTAGGAACACAAAAAGCCGTCAACAGACCCAAAAATTCATGATACTCGTAACGTATAGATAATTTTACGCCTATCCCTAGTGCCTAAACATAACCTTTTTCTGAAGCAATAAATATGAAAATTCCGCGTCCTTTGTTTATTGCTTAATCAAATTTTCAGGTGAAATAAATATAACAGGACAAAAGAAGGATTATCGGATGAATAAAGGATGAAATTTTACATATAGATAGGATATTTTGAGTTCGAAAATGAAGATATATTTGCAATTTGCTGCCCTAAGTACGGAAGCGAGATAAAATCGTGCGTAAATTTTAAAACAAATTTATTTTGGTTACGTTTCGTTGGGTCGGCTTGAGATACCGACCCGGTTAATTTTAGAATACACAATCTATTTATTCGCTGAGATAAATAGTAGAGTTACATAATGTCCTGTTGTGCCATGTTTTTAGGTAATAAGTTTAATTAAAAGTTTAGAGGTAAAAATAATCAGCGGTAGTAAGTATTTTTCATAGAATAACCAATTACGGCAGTTTTGACCCCTATATATTTATAAATGTATTTTCTTAGTTTTTACAAATGTACTATTCGGTATGTATTAGCATTTAAGTTCCATATTATCATACAAGACTGCCTCGTTGGTCGTGGTTGCAAGAGCTACTGCTGAGCATGACGTCCTGGGCTCGATTTATGTAGAGAAGACCTGTCTAGATGTACGTATTGTGTTGTAAATATAAAAAACTCCCGATATTGTTTGAAAGTTTGTCTTTCCTCACGTCATGTTCATTATTAGTACGAGTAATTGACTCAAATGAAAAGACAGTGTTAATTTTCTCACAAAGTTTTGAAGGTGTCACAGCTTTAGAAAACTGCTACACTGTTTTAAGTATAAGAGACGTAACGAAGTAAAATGTTTAAGCATGTACAATTTCGATGAAGTTATTTTGTTTTACAATAAGGAAATTGCCAGCTTGAGACATAATTATAAATTAGTACACACACATAGTCACATGAATTAGGAGAATCCCTATTACTCTCGGCGATAACTAACCAACCACAGCCACCGGTGGCTGTCGCCTCTTGCTGCGGTATTGAGTACTGCTGTAGCGCGTGGCCGCCACCGTCTACACGTGTGCGACGAATCCATACAAAACGTATGAAAAACCATGTGAACTGCTTGTCGCTGGGCTGCCGGTGGCTGTACTCGGTCGCCTGTTTCCATTCCGCAAAACTAAACAAAAACTAGCATCATTTGCACGCCTCCCATCGTCATGTTGTAGCGTTAATAGCAACTCTGATTTAATGATCCCACATAAATTCAACCCAAATGTGCCGTGTTCAAACGAGCGAGTTCGTTAGCGCCAGTCAGTTGACCAAATTATGTTGCAAGTATGCCCATTTGAATAACTGTAATGTTTGGGATACGACGGCAGTTCAAAGTGATGCGACCCAAGGGTTGGATGGGGTCTGGATAATCGTTTTAGACTACTGTTATGGTCAGTGGATATTTTATTAGGATAGTGTGTACGAGTATTTAATTGCTTTATTGCCACCTCATTCGTGCTAACCAAAGTAAAGTTTGGCTATTAACTGTTACAGTTTCAGAAGTTAATGAAGATATAAATGAACTCCCTTTTTTTAGGTGGGTAATTATCAAATAATTTTTCCCACTCTGTCGGAGCGAGAGGGTGTGTCAGACTCTTACTAACTACTTACCCGGGCCTCGGTAACCCTATCGAACTTCCCGCGACCCCGGCAGGTATCGGCCCTAGTGGACCTCTACACTTGTGCTGACATCTCTTTGAGGCGCGCGTGGAATACAACGCGCTGTCGACCCGGGCCTGGTCCTTATCGGACGGCGAGCTACCCATTGCTCACCGTCCGTAAGCCTGCGCCTACGGTGGCCGGAAATCCACCCGGGATTCCCGACGCCAAGGCGTCTCCTGCGGTGGCTAGGGTTGAGAAGGCGCGAAATTTGCCTTTCCCTCAACCATCCCGCTCTCCTACGTAAGCATTACTGCTTCGCAGAAGGAGGTGACGGCTGCCCATGCCCACTCGCTCCGTACCATGGCCTGAATCAGGGCCGGACGCGAGAGATCTCTGCCGCCGATCGCCTCCACGAGAAAACGGTGGTGCTCTGCCCAAGCCGGGCAGACCTCCACCTTATGCTCCTCCGTGTCCTTCGGGTGATCCACATAAGGGTGACACCCGGGCGTTTCCTCCCGCCGCCTTATCCGACACAGGAACCTCCCGAAGCTGCCGTGTCCGGTGAGGACCTGCGTCAGGCGGAAGGTGAGGACGCCGTGCCGCCTCTCTATAAATGAACTCCCTGTATTCTAATTATGTCAAATTTATTTATAGCACATAGAGATATTAGTTTCAACAGAATTAAAATTTAATTAACTCGTGTATGTTTTAATGTACCTAGAAATACTTTTCCCCTTGTTATTTTCCTTCCGCTTATCAATTACGTTTGAGTTCCAAACTGGCTCATTTGCCTCGGACGAATTTTGATCTTGATTGAGTGGGCCGAGTCAGTTAAGCCATTATTTAATTTTCTTGTTAAGGAGATAATTTTATAAGAAATGATTAATGAGTTAAAGTATAATATTTGCATCATTTAAAAGCTAACAGTCTTAAAATAAAGAAATGATTGTATTCTATTTAGGTTTTTTTTTGGTCACTTTGTAGTCGATTTGTGTCTAGAATTTATTTACTACATACATGAGAAATTAATAAAACTGAACGATTCGTACTTAACTATTTGCTCGAGCAACTTCCCGGAACTGGTGGAAATGCTTAATTATTGTTACGGTTATGGAACATAATGCTAGGCATCGTCCTAGGCCACCGACGACCTGAAATGCTTAGTTTTATAGTGATAAAACTATGCATTGCAGGTCACTAAATTGTATGTATAGCCCATTTATGTACAATTTATATTACACTGGCTACATATACAATTTATCACGTCTACCTTAACTTGTACCAAAACTAATACTCATAACTGTCCCTCAACACTAGTTACTATTTTATGAGCTCAATTGCTAGTTGCTTGTCTCTCAAGTCGAGTCAAGCGCTGACAGTTACGAGCAGCGTTCCTATTTAATCCATGCACTGGACCATTTAAACGGTGCTCGACACAGAATGACGCCCGACGTGAATTTATGTAATTGTCGCGACGAAAGCGCGGTATTAATGAGTTAGAGCGAACGGCAATGTTCTACCGCTCACCGCTCCATCGCTCCACCGCTGTGTGGCTGATTGTACACTTGATGGATCGAACTTTTTGAAGTCTGTGAATTTTATAAATTTGTAATAATTCTGCTTTTGAAAATGGCGATGATTCATTACTCGTAATTTTGTGTCGAGTTGAATTGTCTTAATTTTTCGGTTTGGAAAATGTGATTGTAAAAAATTCTTTAAAGATGAAATCAACATACTTTCACACACAATGGCATTAGATTTAGGTATACCAAGATGAAATAATACTCTTTGACTGACTCCAATAGTTTAGTATGGTTTGGTAGTATGTTCCTTAAATCTTCTATTTTCTAAAAGCAAAAAAATAATGTTGGGATAATGTTCTATAAGCTAAAGCATACAGAACATTATCCATATCGTCACTGAGGTAGTTAATCTTGTGAAGTGTTTTTCGATACTACATTTAGACGATCCATCATTATCAGTCATCATCCATTTGATTCGGAAGACCCTTATTTAGCAGTAAACATTTACGGTCTAATAATGATAACAAAAGAGGGACTGTGAGAAAGTTAAATTAGACAGTCTAAATACTAGGTCTGAATGTCAAACATACTCCTAATCCGTCACAAACAATTTCCCTAATACTAGCGAAAGCCAGATAACCACACAAACAAACCACTTCAAGAATTGAGCCGAAATAAACGCTTCAGCAAACATTCATTTATGCAAATAAAAACAATTTTTTTCCTATCCCAAATGTCGAGGAAAGGGATGGAGAACCAATTTTCAGGTTATTGCAAAAGGCAATTTAAAATACCGATTCAGAAATTTGAATTTCTGGATAAGAAAAACATTGTGAGATGGTGGACACCGAGTTTTATTTTATTAGCAAACAAAATTGAAGATTTTTACTTCATGTCATACTTTAGAAACGTCAAAACGATTTATCGCTGATCATAACAGTGGCAACATGAATAATAAAAGTACGCTACTAGTCCAGGTTTTATGATCCAATATGATTTTATTGTCTATAACGATTACTGTTAAATTAAAATCAAATTCAGTGGCATTGGAACCACACTAATTTAAATTATAAAATGCCGCGAGACTATGCATACTGTGGCGTTATTAAATAAAAAATCTCACGTGACTTAAAATACGTATGTTTCGCAAAATAGAAAATCACCGAATTGATTATAGTAAGAAAAATAGAACAGTTAATTATAAGAAAGAAAAAATATATGTTATCTAAAAATGTAGTTCCAGATACTGATGTCGTAAACTAAAAAGAATTTAGGAGGAAACTTTCCTTGCGGTTTAGGGTGAATGGTAAAACATCACTGAAATGACTGAATCAAACCCACAGGGACGCTTAAGTGATTTGTTGACCATATTACCTAAAACGCGGCGCTAATTTATAAGGCGTGGTATATCTTTTGTTCGAAAGAATAAGCCTAGAACATTTAGGTACGTGCTAGGGCAGCTATCAATTTATAAATCAAAATCAAAAGTTATTTATTAAAACTAGACTGAGAATCAGCACTTTTCGAACGTCAAAATTACATAAGATAGTCCCCCATAAACGGCCGACCTTCACCACTTCCTAGTGGTTTAGCTGGGAAGAAGAAGTGGCGCAACAAACTCCCCATCAGCACACCTGTCTGTTTAGTAAGAAAAACTTGATTCCATAAAAATCGTATGGAAAGTAATTAACATTATGAAACACAAAACATTAAATTAAATTACTTGTCATTATGTTAGCTAGCACACGCCAACCAATAAAACAATGAAAACTTATACTTAACCTGTTAAGCCCCGCGCGATACCGATTCGGAGTCAAACAATAGAAAATCAATTGTGTCTCATTAGCTGTTCTTGACCAATTAAGCAGAAATTGACTGGCTCGTTGGTCAAATGGTCGCAAGCGCAGTACCAGTAGCTGAGCATGAGGTCCTGGGTCGGGCAAAGTGTTATCGGGTTTTTCTATTTAAAATTTCTCTGTAGCAGCCCGGAGTCTGGATATGTGCCCGGTTGATGGCAATAGGCTCGACCCCTATTGCATGGGACTTAAACATAACTGGCTAAATGTGGGTGTACTACAGGTACACCTCTGCCCAATCCTTCGGAAAAACAAGGCGTGATGTTATGTATGTAAAAATTACAACATACAAACTTAAACAGAACTTAATACCTAAATAAAAGCCTCCAGGGATTAAGGGCGTGCCCACTTACATAAAGCTATAGGTGTAACTCGAAGTCACAAATGATAAACTAGCACCATCGAAGTTATATAAATAAACAGTTACATTAGTAATTCTAATAACAATAATAAAACCATGGTCAGCAAGACGACCACTAGAAACAGCACCTGATCACGAGCATAACGTAAAAATCAGCCATCACCCCCCATCGCCATCGCCATCGCCATATTGGAGGGAAGCAGGCAACCGGGCCCCCCCGACGCTACTGCAGGCAGTGACATCTAAGGGAGCATGACGAACTTTCTGCCGGTTGCTCAGGCAAGAATACTATGATCAATTGTCGAGGTCGCTAGCTAACCAGTTATTGCAATACAACTCATAAAAGAAAATTTTGTAATGAGTAGATTATGACACTCATAAATGAAAATTAAATTAAAATAAATTAACTAATAGTCAAATAAAATAAACAATTATATGAACTCATACGAGTATAACCTGTCTGTAGATAAACTAATTCTGGAGAAAGAACATAAATATTGTCATCAGTTAATCAGCGAACAACTATTCTTATCATTTAAGTAGCCATTGATAGAATAGTATCCTCTGAACAAAGGTTGGATTTTACTTTAGCTATAAACGCATTAAAAGGCAAATCCAGCAAAGAAGAGGGTAGCTTTTTGATCATAAATGAACCAACGTATTCGTTTAGGACTTCTTCCTTCTAAAAGTCGGTGTAAAAACAATACATAGAAAACAACTGACTCCGACCGGAGTCAGTTGTTTTCTATGTATTGTTTTTGTGTGCCTTGCCACAGACATCCGGAATTATAGTTATTTTCACTTTGTAGTCTTTTTTTGGAAATTGATTTTTTTTAAGTTTTTGTTTTTCACTTTTTAGTGGGTCAGTTCGTAATTTATCTAAGTTACAGTAAGCCCATCATCGTCAATTGGCCATCACGCTTTACAAAATATTGCTTTTCCCGATGCAGAGACGACCAGGAGAACTGGAGCTGGTGAAGTCACCATCAGCTTCATGTGCATTGTGACTAGCATAAATTGCTTAGCAACCATATTAATGTACGTAATCGAATCGCAACCAGTGAAATACTTAGTATTAAGTAATTCCGGTGGCCATCTGTGGTCTTCAACTTTACCAAATGGTGCTTTCCGATATGAAATGCACGAGTTACTATAAAAAAAACCCAATTCGCTATAGGTGTGCTGTTAAAATATGAGGATTTCCCTCGCTGTCCATGGGATTCCCTCATCAGATTCTGACTTGGTGATAATGAGACCAATTTGAAAGCAATTTAAAAAAAAATAAAAATCAAAAAACAATTTTGACGGAGAAATCGGTGAACATACATAAAAACATACATGCAGACGTACGTCCACTTTTTTAGAAGTCGGTTAGAAATAAGAAATGCTTTAGATACGATAAGAGATGATTTATTAATGTTTTGAAAGCTATTGTCACATGTCTAGACATGTCATGACAGATGACACATGACATGTCTATGTGACAGATAGCTTAGTGAATGATAATCCAAATCCTTACTTAATATTAAAAAAAGTGAGTTTTGTTTGTTTATTTGTTTGTTTGTTTGTTTGTTTGTATGTTACGCTAAAACAGCTGAACTTTGAGAATCGGATTTGAATGAAATTTGAGACATGGGTAGATCATGACCTGGAGAAGGACATAGGCTATTTTTAATCCTGGATCGCAGACGAAGTCTTGGGCAATGGCTAGTTATCATAATACAATTGTTATTAACTCCACCCGTTATTAGGGTTATCTTTCAAATAAATAGTAATATAGATGATGAAAAAGTAAAGAATGCATGGGACTTGCATAAACACTCGAAAAGATTAAGTCAATCCTGTTAAAAGGTAGATAATTTCAACCTTAGTGAAGTTTAAATTGACTGGGAATAGTTGTCAAAAGTGGTAGGCCTTGTGTATAAGGATATAATTATCATAATACAATTTTTATTAACTCCGCCTGTTAGTATTTTTTGTGTAATAAATAGGGCGTGTAAAATCGTACGAAACTGTCAGCATACATTGAAAATCGATCGGCTATCTAGGCTATCTTGAGTATTGAAAATATTTTGACTTTAGCATTTGGGTGGTTGGTGACAAGGACGTAAATACTACAGGATTGGTCTGTCTGTTTCTGTTTTTGGTTGTTTCCATTTACAAGAAATCTCAATGTTTTGTCAAGTCATTTACGTGAGTAGCTGGGGTGGGTCGCTAGTTTAAGATAAGAAAGAAAAGGCGGTCAAGTGCGAGTCAGACTAGTACACAAAGGTTCCGTACAATATTTAACTTGTTTATTAAACACATTTCTTGCACAAATAAAATAAAATAAAGTAAAAAATTACGGGGAGTCCCCTGTAATTTTTTACTTTATTTTATTTTATTTGTTGTTACAGAGTCCACAGTAATACACAGTCTGTGATAATTGTCAACCTATTACCTATTCTAGTCTATACCTATTCAAGTGTCTACCTATTACGGTTCAAAAGATACAGACCTGTGAGCGTGAGCGTTTTCGTTTTTTAGAGTTCCCTGCCAAAAGGGTGCCACGGACCCTATTAGTCTGTACTAATAGGGTCCGTGGCACCCTTTTGGCAGGGAACTCTAAAAAACGATAACGCTGAACTAAAATTAACTCTAAAATCTTAAACCTCCTATTATTTATACTGGTATTTTCCATTGCAAAGGTATTTCTTCGCAGGTGTCTCTTGAAACGAATCGGTCTACTTCCGAACTGTTCCATCATACTCGTACAAGATATGATCAGAGTTTGCTTTAATATCGCGTGTCTTTTGTTACCTAAGTTATGATAGCCAGGTTTAAGACTGATGGTATCCACCATTTTCTCTTTAACTGAAATTATGTTAAGAACTTACGACAATCGCAGAAGGTATATTAAAAATACCACTTAACAACGCAAACACAATTTAAATTAAATTTAAAACATTTTTTAATGGAACACGTTACATTATAATGATAACTTGAACATTATAAATATTGTCTAAAAAATCTTAACTTGAATCAGCATAGCTGGATACATTTCATCAATGAACACTGTAAAACCGAAGTGCTTTATCAAAACCTTAAATGTACACTACTAAATAACATTCAAATTGCTCAATCAAAATCAAAGTCATTTATTCAAATGTGAATTTAGAAGCTGCACTCAACGCCTACCACGGCTACGTAGCGTCTTTATTCAGGTATGGTTTACTCCTTTGGAGTAACTCGTCACATATTTCCAAGAGCTTTCATAGCGCAAAAAATTGACAGATGCTCGTAAAGCGATACGCCGTCTGTTTTTTTGTTTAATAACTGAAACTTGCTACTGGAGTAGTGGCCAGTCAATAATACAGTTTTGTTGAAAGTGATTCGAGTTATTGGAGCGAGCAAATGGATGAAATGAGGTTCTACTTGGAGCGATATTCTTGATCCAATTTGTGGAAATGGAATTAAATCTGCTTACTTAAAACTGTTTGTTTCTATATTCCTTGGTAATCTTGACAACACATGCGACCCATGCCCATGCAGCCTTTGTAACGATTGCATCGATTCTTAAAATATTTTTTGTCTGGGAACGACAAAATCAATGTTCTTTTACCATACTAAAAAACGAAAACTTTAATTTTTTTTACAGTATTTGACTAGCAATGAATCAGAATTGACACATTGATATTCTTTCAATCTAATGAGTACGTTATTTTGAGCCTGAATCAACACAACATGAAAATAACCCTTTCTTACTCGTAATCTTGATATAACAAAGTATTATTTCCTAGAAGTAGGTTAGAAGGTACTGAATGCTGAATTCCGCGTAGATTGTTTATAAGTGCCACAGATTGTACATTGTTCCCAATCACAGCTTTTTAGATTGAAATACAAAAGCTACATAATTATCTTAATGAAAATATTCTTCTTCTCTACGAAGAAGAAGTTCTTCGTAGCATTCTTGTCAGAGCGGTCGTGGTCTTCATGTAGTTTCTTGTCCAGGAGCTGATGTGGTTTGCCTCACGATTTCTCGCCATCTACTCCGATTTTGGGTGTTTTTAGTGCACTCATACAGAGGATCGCACACTGCGGTTTTAATTTGATTAGTCCATCTCATGGGTGAGCGTCTGCGTGGACTAGTGCCCTCCACTCTATCCTGCACATAGAAAATTTAAGTTGGGCGACTATTACTCGTTAACTTGTACAGCTTACTTAGCTGTGATAGTTTTCCTTTTAATTTAATTACATGTACTAATGCAATGATTTTATTAGGTTACGCAAACGGATTCTTGAATCGAAAAATGGTGTTCACAGACCCGCAATATTTTTGAATGGCCTATCCAACGATACCCCACACCACGGGATAGACGAGAAAAAAGAATATCACATACAAGGTTACTCTAAAGGACACGGCAGCTTCAGGAGGTTCCTGTGTCGGATAAGGCGGGAGGAAACGCCCGGGTCTCACCACTGTGTGGATCGCCCGGAGGACACGGTGGAGCATACGGTGGAGGTCTGCCCGGCTTGGGCAGAGCACCCCCGTGTCCTCATGGAGGCGATCGGCGGCAGACATCTCGCGCGTCCGGCCCTGGTTCAGGCCATGGTACGGAGCGAGAGGGCATGGGCAGCCACCACCTTCTTCTGCGAAGCCATAATGTTCGCGAAGGAGAAGGCGGGACGGCTGAGGCAAAGGCAAATTTCGCTCCCTCTCCCCCCTAGCCACCGCAGGAAACGTCCTGGGCGTCGGGAATCCCTCGCGGATTTCCTACCATCGTAGGCGCGGGCTTGCGGACGGTGAGCAATGGGTAGCTCACCGTCCGATAAGGACCAGGCCCGGGTTGACGGCGCGTTGTGTTCCATGCGCGCCTCAAAGAGATGTCGTCAGCACAAGTGCAGGGGTCCACTAGGGCCGATGCCTGCTGGGGTCGCGGGAAGGTTCGAAAGGGTTACCGAGGCCCCTGGCAACACAGGCAACGGAAGGAATACGGGTGGGTTTTAGTCAGTAAGAGTCTGACACACCCTCCCGCTCCGCCCAGAGCGGGAGAACTTATGGACCCCTGCACTTGTGCTGACGACATCTCTTTGAGGCGCGCGTGGAATACGACGCGCCGTCGACCCGGGCCTGGTCCTTACCGGACGGTGAGCTACCCATTGCTCACCGTCCGCAAGCCCGCGCCTACGGTGGCCGGAAATCCGCCTGGGATACCCGACGCCCTGGGCGTCTCCTGCAGCGGCTAGGGGCGAGAGGGCGCGAAACTTGCCTTTTCCTCAACCGTCCCGCTCCTCCTTCGCGAGCATTACTGCTTCGCAGAAGGAGGTAACGGCTGCCCATGCCCTCTCGCTCCGTACCATGGCCTGAACCAGGGCCGGACGCGAGAGGTCTCTGCCGCCGATCGCCTCCACGAGGACACGGCGGTGCTCTGCCCAAGCCGGGCAGACCTCCACCGTATGCTCCACCGTGTCCTCCGGGCGACCCACACAGGGGTGACACCCGGATGTTTCCTCCCGCCTTATCCGACACAGGAACCTCCCGAAGCTGCCGTGTCCGGTGAGGACCTGCGTCAGGCGGAAGGTGAGGACGCCGTGGCGCCTCTCCAGCCACTCCTCAAAGAGGGGACTTATCGCCGAAATCGTGGCGAGCCCAGCACTGGGTTGCGACAACCGTACTTTCCATGACGCCATGAGATCCCGCCGGAGCTCCGTCCGCTGTGCCACGATTTCTCGCGGCAGCGGACTTACGCCCCGGCGTTTCGCCTCCTCGCGCCACTCCCATACGTGCGCGAGGACTTTTGCCTCCAGATCCCATGGCGGCAATCCGGCAAGGAGGCTCGCTGCCTCACAGGAGACCGTGCGGTATCCTCGGACCATCCGGATGGCCATGACCCTTTGGGCCGCGCTCAACCGGCGGGCTGGCCGCAGCGCCAGAGAGCGCGCCCATACA
Source organism: Atethmia centrago (assembly GCA_905333075.3). NCBI lineage: Eukaryota > Metazoa > Arthropoda > Insecta > Lepidoptera > Noctuidae > Atethmia > Atethmia centrago. The sequence goes on along the minus strand of HG995367.1, from coordinate 5,106,436 downwards.
GGAGCCCCGTAGAGGGCCATGGACCGCACGACCCCCGCGTAGAGCCTCCGGCAGGAGGCGTTTGGACCCCCTAGATTGGGCAGGAGCCGCTTCAATGCAGCGCCCGCCCGCTCCAGTTTGGGAGCCAAACGTCGGAAATGCTCCACGAAGTTCCACCGGCTGTCGAGGACGAGTCCCAGGTACTTTATCGTCGACTCGACGCCGATAGAAACCCCTCCTACCGTTATTTGGGACCCCAACGGTGGCGCGTTCCGAGGACCATGAAAACACATGGCCTCGGACTTGTGCAGGGCCACCTCGAGTCCCAATTGCCGGATCCTATCGACGATTGTCGCAACCCCGCGTGCCGCTAATTCGGCCGCCGCCTGGTGCGACCTCCCCTGTGCCAGGACCAACGTGTCGTCAGCGTAGCACACTACGCTGACGCCGCTAGGGAGGTCGGCGCGCAGCACCCAGTCGTATCCGATGTCCCACAGATGCGGCCCCAGGACCGATCCCTGTGGGACACCGCACGACATCTCTTGCCGGTTCCACACTCCCTGGTGACCGGGGTAGATGACGGCCCTGTCCGTCAAATAGGCCTCGACCACACGACAGAGGTAGGTCGGCATCCGGTGATACCGCTATGCTGTGTGGCTTTACCACTATGTCGGCATGATTAATCTTCACAGACATGATTGCAAAGATATAAGACATTTTCTTAATCGATAAGTTAGGATATACGAAACTTATTGTATTTCTTTTTATCCATAATAGAGAAGTATGTGAGAATAAAACATGGTGCGCCTACCCCTACCCCTTGAGATGAGGGCAGGAGAATGATGAAGCTGTTTTTTCATCATAGTAGCTGCATGGTGAGACAACACAATCTATCACGACATGGAACAGTGAATATGTTCATACATTTATGCCTTTCTCTCGAGTGGATATTGTCCATTTATTGTCATTCTGACCACTCATTAGACCTCACACAATATTTCTTTTCAATCCACTTCCAAAGACTGTCCTAGAATGATAAATAGGAAGATAATTATGATTTATTTTTCTCTTAAAAGTTAATGATGTTTCATAAATTATATTGGAGTTATAAAGGTTCAAAATTGGTACAAATCGTACAAATTATGGTTAGCTGCAAGTCTGTTGAGGTCGGTTAAAATTGCAATATGAAAACCTTCATTTTGATTATTTGTACCTGTATAATATAGTGTAGGTCGTGGGTTCAAACCCAGGCAGGCGCTTTAAACGCGCGAAGGAAAACATCGTGAGGAAACCGGCATGTTCTTGAAACAAAATTTCGAAAACAAAAGTCATCTACCAACCGGCGCTGGGCCCGCGTGATAGATTACAGCCCACTCCCTCTCCAGAAGAGGAGGCTGTGTCCCACCGGTGGGAACATTATAGGTATTATATATATAATATTATTATTATATATGACATGTGTACATATGTAGTTTGTTATATATATATGTAATAATAAAGTGTATATAATGTTAATTTTCTTACGTTCAATAAATACATGAAAAAACCTTAGATTTTAAATCAGAAATACAATCAGTTCCCCTTCATTAACAACAGTAAGATTATAAGTAAGAAATAAGAACTTACTTTTATAATTTTTTCTACATTTTTTATATTTCCTTTTTCATCTCTTAAATTATTTACAACAAAAAATATTTCCCAGACTTCCCTATAGTCAATATTGGTGTAGCTAATTATAAAAAAATATTGTACCAAGTATCGCTCCCAATCACTCTTTGCAGACCAAAGCTATATTGCAAAGTATATATTTAAATAAGGTTGCCTTGTTTTTCTGCAAAAAAAAATATCTTGGATGCTCAATTGGATTAATAATTCATTGTGACTAAATATTTTATTATTAAAGATAAAAATAGACTACTATTAATAAGTTACCTTTGCAAAAAAAAAAATACAGAGATTTTTTTGTTTGATTGTTAATATTATGGCAGTACATAATAACTCTGTAAAATAATTATTGTATATTTATAAACAATCGATGTTGCGTTTTATACCAAAAGGTTATATACTAAGTTTTTTTTTACAAAGTTAATGAATGGGACGCAGAGAGGCAATATTTTAGTTTAAAACATTCAAGACAAATACCTACCTACCACATACTCCCTTATCAACGACAAACCGACAACCGCTGAGTCACCTCTTGTAATTTGACACGTATTTTGTTCCTTTACAACTTTCTCCTTGCGGTGGAGTTCTCGAAAAGCCTTTTTGAAAATAGCGTTTCAACAGTTGCAAAACTGTAGGTGTACATTTTAAAGGTGCAGGTTTATTATATAACCTTTAATTAAAGGAATTATTAACGTAATAACGGGCGTGCACAATATCAATTCAATCGGATTCCGTGATATGGATAATCCATCACGAGTTTCGACTGTGAATAAGACAGGTGTAAAATACTCGTATAACAAAGTATAAAAACCTTGAAGTGACTACAGACTTTTCAAAAATGTAACCCATGAAAAATTGCCATACAATATTAATTAAAGCGCCAGCAAAAGTAGATTAATCACTCAAGTAAAAGGTAGCTTAAGTTTAACCAAAGCGTTGTTCCTCAGGATGTTTAAAAAATTAGTTTAAGGTCAGGACTTAGTACCATCGGTCGAGGTATATCGCGGTACAGTCACATCATAGATAGAATGATACAGAAGGTCGGCTCCATTCAACAAGCGGAAACAGGCATAAGCACACATAGATGAATACAACGGGTGGTGATCTCAAACAAATACCGAGTGCGCTTGCACTCACTGTACATGAATCGTTTCTATGAGTGCGTGCGTTTTCGCTCGTTGTACGGAGGTGACCTTCTGCAGTAACCTTTATACTATCGTAAAGTTTTGCTTACTTCAAAGAATTTTGTTTTACTATTTCCAACGTGAAGCGACTAGACGGTTAGTAGGGCAACTTTTGTGGAAATAATTTTGGAAGCCGTTAATTACTTTTGTTTGGCAGCTTTTTGTAAAGTTATTATACTCACGTCAATTAAAAGTGAGACACGAATACTGCCAATTAATTATGAAGTTAGAAGGGATTCAGATACATTTGTTTGGTCGTATTATGATTCTCCGTATTAAGATATATTGATCTTCTCCTATTTGATATCGTGTAGACAGAGATTTACTTTTGTTAACATATATCACTTAGTGATTAACAATCTGTCTGCGTCTGTTGCGGTATTCAAACCTAAATTACAGCAATAAAACGTTTCGAGTTTAATAATTAATTAAATTAAAGTTGCATGCTTACATAAAAAAACTTTTTAGTTGGTGTATCCACCGCAGATATATAAGTACATATACGTGGGACACTCAAAAAGTTTTGCGAACGAAAAATAATGTTCTATACTTAGATATTTTTTTAATAAATCTTTTCAAAGTACTCTCCACTAGCCCCTATACAAAGTTTCTTGCGTCTGAACCAATTTTCAAAACAATTTTTCCAGTTCACCGCAGACACCTAGTTTACAGCCTGCTCGAACACTGACAGCGCATCTACCGGCAACGATTTTTCTTTATTTGAGTTGATTTTTATTTTCGGGAATAAAAAGAAGTCACACGGTGCTAGGTCAGGTCTGTACGGAGGTGGAGTAGACCAGGAGTTTGACCAGCGTGCTGTCCAGGAAGTCCCTCGTTTTGAGCGCGGTGTGCGAAGGCGCGTTGTCGTGGTGGAGCAGTAGCCCGCGGAGCTCTGTGTTTGGTCGCTTGTTGCTCACAACAGAGAAAACTTCTGCCAAGTATTTGGTAGTATATCGTTAAACGTTGATGCTTCTTTGGTTCCGTAAAGGAATTGATACCAAGTAGCCAGTCAAATTGAAAAAGCTCGCGATCAAAATCTTCCCCCGTTTCTAGATTGCTTCACTTTAGTAGGCGTTGATTCGTTTTGAAACACCCAAACCGTCGACTGGCGCTTCGTTTCTGGATCGTATTAAAAAATCCAAGACTCATCATCACCTATGATGATGTCGTAAACATACCGAGACGAGCCTGTTTCAAATTTGTTTATCATATCACGGCCCCATTCCACCCGGGCCTGCTTCTGCGCATCGGTGAGGTTGTGCGGCACTTAGCGTGAAACTATCCTCCTCACGCGAAGATGCATGTGTAGAATTTCGTGATAAGTAACTCGCCTATTGTCATGGATTAAATTTTTCACAGCTAGCACGTTTTCTTCCGTAACAGCCGTCAAAGGGCGATCACTTCTTTCTTCATCCCCCAAAGTTAGTCGACCGCGCTTGAATTCGTTATACCAACGATACACGATTGTCTTAGACGGGCCTTTATCCTTTATCCTTTATTATAAATGCCTTTTGAAGTCTATCGTACATATCATATTTTCAAAATAGATAATAACTGGCCAGTCTCTCATACATAAAACCTTTTTTCGCAATAATTTCTGAGTGGCCTGGGACCACTACTTGCTATGTAAAAACATTGTGGAATAAAATACGTATTATTGAACCTTACTCATAACCTACCAAAACAAAACAAAGTTAACAAAATGTATATGGAAGCACCGCGTGAGTTCTACCAAAATATGAAGAAAGAATCACGTAAATAGGTCCAGCAATCACGGATAATTCGATGAACATACATTAAAAAATACATACGAACATAGAACCTTTTCCTTTTATGAAGTCGGTTAAAAATAACACAGAATAGATAGGGTACAAGTCAGACACACACATGTAAGAAAACTCTTCAGCAACGCCGTAAACATCTGTGTCAAAAAATCGATCATAACTTCGCATCCTACAAATACGACATCAATTCTCGCCATCCTAAAGATAACCTTGAAGCTCATAAAGGGCGTAAAATATACCTCATTGGTTCCCCAAAGTGGCCCATTCAGCTCCACTGAGCGCCATTTAGAATATTTCACAGTACGGTGCTCCAATTGATTACATTGGAAACAATATGCCCCGTACGTGAGCGAGAATTTATGCCAAATATTTTTTTATGTAAGTTTGTTACTACAGGTGTGCCTATGTTTTTAGCTTGTGTTTTTGTAATTTATTCGTGGAATGTATTAAGACCCTACTAGTGACTAATACCGAAACCTACTGCTGTTATTACTGTAGTTTCTAATATCCAGTTTATAAACGGCTTATCAATTTTAATCCGTTATCAAGTGCCGATCTTATGTCATACGTTAGTTTTATTACTATGACTGGCAGGAAGTAATTCTGGTAAAATAATCACAATAGATAAACGAAAGTGATGACTGCTTATCTTGTCGTCTGCTCGTTACAGGAACTGATCGACGCTAGTCAAGGCGCCATAGCCGAATTCTGGGCCAAGTCCATCTAGATTGCCATCGACACGCTAAGAAGACCATAACAGACAACACTATGATTTCATAGGTAACTACTGATTAGTGAATTGATCAAGGGAACAAATTAAAATCAAATTAATGTTATTACCCACATTATTCCTAACAGAATGTTAATTCACTCAATTATCCATTACAACTCTCTACAGGTCGCTAAAAGCTTTTTAGGGTTCCGTAGTAAACAAGGAACCCTTATAGATTCGCCATGTCTGTCTGTCCCCGCTGTAGCTCAGAGACGCTTAGTACTAGAAAACTGTAATTTGGCATAGGTATACATACATTGTATATTAATCACGCCGACAAAGTGGTAAAATAAATTCTTTTTTTGGGACGTTTCACGTTACGTGTAAGGGAGGTATCCCTTACACGTAACGTGTATGGGAGGTATCCCTTACACGTAACGTGGGGATGATATTTTTTTTCTCGTCTATCCCTTGGTGTGGGGTATCGTTGGATAGGCCGTTCAAAAGTAATGCGGGTCTGTGAACACCATTTTTCGATTCAAGGATCTTTTGCGTAATATTAAGCTTTAAAGTTCTATTTTTTGTTAGAGTCAAGTGGGGGCACAAAAATTAGCACTTTTGAATCTTCCTGTATTTAGGAGATAATGTTCCTGTACCTACTTGAGGGCGGAAATAGATTGTTTTTTGTGGATAGTTAAATGTCCTTCTTGTGTCTTTTTCCAACAAAAAGTATCATTACTTTTCTAACGTAGCAATAATTCGTAAACAGCACCTCGAATAGGTCTAACGAAATTAAGAATAATAAGGGACATAGAGAAAGACGATACTTGAGTTATGCTCGTGAACGGATGCTGCTCGTAGTGACTGGTCATCTTGCCGACCATGGATTTATTATTGTTATTAGTAATTAATTGTTTACTTATTTTGCTTCGATGTTGCTAGTTTATCATTTGTGACTTCGAGTTACAGCTATAGCTTTATGTAAGCGGGCACGCCCTTTATGCCTGGAGGCTTTTATTTAGGTATTAAGTTCTGTTTATGTGTTTATGTAGTAATTTATTTCTGCTTGAGTACAGTTTTCATTGTTTTGTTGGTATATTCGCGTCTGCTAGCTAACATTATGGCAAGTAATTTAATATTTTGTTTCGTAGTGCTAATTACTCTGCATACGATTTGTATGGAATCATGTTTATCTAACTAAACAGACAGGTGTGCTGCTGGGGAGTTTGTTGCGCCACTTCTGCTTCCCAGCTAAAGCACTAGGAAGTGGTGAAGGGCGGGCGTTTTTGGGGGACTGTCTTATGTAATTTTGACGTTCGAAAAGTGGATTCTCAGTCTGCTAGTCAGTTTGAATAAATAACTTGTGCAATTTTTTTTTTTTAATTTTTGATACTCGATCCTCTACTTAAGTTCAAAATGTAAAATATGTACATAGCCTTTATAATCATAACCTCCTTTGGGTTTGCCATTGTCGGGTAATAAAAGTGACAGAATGCTTGCTAAATTGAAAATAGGTATGTAGATACAACATGCTATAGGTGTGATCGGTAGGTTTTGGGTACCTACGTAATTATTTATCTTTTGCACTAGCGTATTCTTGGTCTGAAATAAAAAGTATGTACTGCTATGTCCGGTTTATTTATACTACCCGGATCAAACCATCAAACCTTGCCCACGCTTTTTTTTACATTAATATAAGTTCAAAATCTTTCGCTTTCCAATCAAGACTTGATTGTCCTAGCCTTCGGGCGTTATCCAAATCAAATCAAACTTTCGAACAAGCCCGAAATACTTTCAAACTCAATATTCCGAAAGAATTCGAGTAAGATCTTGGCTCTAATATTTGATAACCATCCCTATAAAAATTCGTCTTAGTCATTTTACTGGCGTAGTAACAGACGGCCTATAAACTGAGATAAAAAGCCAGCAGTAAAACGATAAAAAACAGATCCTGAAACTGTAAAAATACGGCCAAATTCCGACCATATTTTTGGTCATAAAATAATGTAAGGTCAAGTTCAACGTTATTAAAGTGAGTCATCATAATTCAATGATTTCTCATTCAGGTTCAAGATATAGAAAATATAAGATTATCAAATATGTTTTGTATTCAAGTATTATATTTGAGTACCTCTAGTCTACGCAAAACTCATCATGTGTGCTGACACATGATGAGTTTTGCGTAGACATCTTCTATCAAACATGTGTTTCTCATTCTTTTCAAACTTTTTTAGCTCCATACTGAGTAGTAGATTGTTCTAGCTTTACCTTGTCACAGCAGTACTTACAGTTCATCAAACGTTTACTGAAAACATGTAAAAATAGTAGTTATATATAAGTACATATTATAAATGTCCCCTAGGTAATCTAAGACCGAATTAAATTCCCTACCGAATTGGTAGGTATCGTACAAAACAGTTGTACTTGGTAAACACACTACTTTCGGCTTACTAATAATACTACTGTAAAACCAGCCAAGAGAAACGGTTAAAATTCTGTAGCAAAAATAAGTAAAAAAATAATAAACATTTTTGTTCGCGAACTTAGCGATTACACAAAAAATCCTAATATTCTTTGCTGTCTGTAGCACACGATCGAAACCAAGATATGAACTCAATTTACTTCGCCATATTGCTTGTACCATGAAGATTACTTTTATTGTACCAGTGATTTAACCTTGATTCTAGTTACAGAGTATCATGCAGCTATTTATTGTCTAGACTATTTTAATAAACTTAATAGATGCTTTTGTAAACGCGATCTCAGGTCTGACGGAGAATCTGGTGTATTTTTCGTAGAATATATTAGCTGTGGAGTTAGGCGTTGGTCTCCTATTTTATGCTCTAAGCGACGTCTGACTTCAGCGTCATGATCGACGTTTGAACACAACGCACAGCGTCGGCCGTCAATATGTCCACAGTGGACGACGCGGCGACGACGCTTCAGTCATTGCTCGCGAGTGTCGTACAATGAACACGTCGAAAAGTGATTTAATGCCGTGTACGACGTCAATACGCCAGAGTCGACGTACGTAAGAGTCCACTACAGTGCATTTCTACAGTAAGCATCGTGACGCTGCGTACGGCGTGACGCGTAAGCGGCCAACGGCGTTGTAGGAGGCCATAGCATTTACCATATAGCATGGTTTTTGTGATTGTGATTTAATGTGGTTATTTTCTTTGGGGATTATGTTGGCTTTTTGCACCGAAATGCGTAAATACTTTGTAGAAATTGGGGAAAATGAAACAAAAATAGAGTAAATGATTATAATAGATTCGATTAATTGTCTTTTACAAGAAAGAAGTTGAAGCAAGAAAGATTTTCCATTTATGACTTCTAAATTGTTTTCGACACGAAATCTCAGAATATTTCGTACAATTATGCCGCGAGTTCCAACTATTATAATTTATACTTAGAACGACTAGATCTTTACAACAATTTCTCAAATAATAATTCGGTCGTATTAGACATTCAATCCTTATGAGGAAACCAACGCTCCACAACATATCTTCATAAACTTCCACAATTAAACTTACGTGCTCTAGCTATGAATTGTTTAATACTTCAGACTTCAGGGTCAGGGGTGGCAAACAATGTATAACCTTCACTGCCATTATTACATTAGTTGACTTTGAACATGATGAAAAGTAAACTAAGGAAGTACTTTGTTTAAGCTAAATGGACTTGGTGGTAGCATTAGTAAGTTTCTCAAAATAGGCTGTTATTGTGATGCTTTTAAGAGAGACTTAACACCGTTAATCTGATGCTTTTCAAAGATCATTCGAGGACTTTTCATAAGTAACTGACTAGTATGGATATTATACATGCCACTGATGATGCTTAATTATACAAGGAGTAATTGAATAAAAGGCGACTAACAAAAGGTATTTACAAGGCAGATGTGAGTGGAAACGCCGGAAGGGGACGCCCTAGGAGGACATATACTGACCCAACTGGTGATGTTCTTCAGAAACGTCAGTACTCGCTAGCGGGGCCGGGCGTGCGTGTATGACCAGATATATGAACATAAACGAGTCAAAACGAGTATGTAAGAATCGTAACAGGTATCGCTCTTTAGTTTCTGTCTACCCCCATGGCAAGAAGGCGTGAGTATGTATGTACTCGTACCAGGCCACTCAGAAAGTATTTCGAAAAAAAGTTTTTATGTATGAGAGAGTGGCCAGTTATAATCTATTATACGAGTAGGTACGTTCCGATTTCAAAATTCCCCTCCACATTGTTTGTGAGCTAATTTAAATTATTGTGTCTCATTAAAAATGGATCCGTGCCGGGACATTTTCTCACTATGATTTTTTACGATTTCAAGTGTCGCCTGAAACCGGACGAATCGTACGATAGACTTCAAATGGCATTCATGGATGAAGGCCCTTTTAAAACAACCGTGTATAGTTGGTATAACGAATTCAAGCGCAGTCGACTAACTTTGGGGGATGAAGAAAGAAGGGGTCGCCCTTTGACGGCTGTTACGGAACGGAAGAAAACGTGCTAGCAGTGAACAATTTTATCCATGACAATAGGCGTATCAAGAGATTCAACACATACTGCAGGTTGGATCGGGAAGCCTTCACAAAATTCTACACGTGCATATTCGCGTAAGGAGGATAGTTTCAGGCTGGGTGCCGCACAACCTCACCGATGCTCAGAAGCAGGCCCGGGTGGAATGGTGCCGTGACATGATAAACAAATTTAAAGCAGGCTCGTATCGGCGTATTTACGACATCATTACAGGTGATGGGTCTTAGATTTATCAATACGATCCAGAAACGAAGCGCCAGTCGACGGTTTGGGTGTTTCAAAACGAATCAACGCCTACCAAAGTGAAGCGATCTAGAAGATTTTGATCGTGAGCTTTTTCAAATTGACCGGCTACTTGGTGTCGATTCCCTTACGGAACCAAAGAAGTATACTACCAATTGCTTGGCAGAAGTTTTCTCTGTTGTGAGCAACAAGACAGCCAAAGCAGACCAAACACAGGGCTCCGCGGGCTACTGCTCCACCACGACAACGCGCTTTCGCACACCACGCTCAAAATGAGGGACTTTCTGGACAGTATGCCAATCAAACTCCTGGGTCACCCTTCTTACAACCCTGACCTAGCACCATGTGTATATTTATTCCCTAAAATAATAAATCAGCCCAAAGGGATACAATTTTCGTCGCCGGAAGATGCGCCGTCAGCGTTCAAGCAGGCTGGTGTCTGCGGCGGACTGGAAAAAGTGTTTTGAATACTGGTTCAGACGCATAAAACTTCGTATAGAGGCTAGTGGAGAGTACTTTAAAAAATATTTCATAAAAAATATATTCATTTTTATATTTATTTTTTAATTTTCGCAAAACTTTCCGAGTGTCCCACGTATATGTAATTGAAATAACTGAAAACCTCTGAAAGGGTCATTGTACTCATTATGATCAACTTTTACTAAGGGCCAAACACTGATAACTATTTGAAAAAACAATAAGTCGGTCCCCATATTTTGTCGAGTTATGCGAACATCAAGGAACAGCGGTTTCTTTTTTGGTGTAGCGTTGATTCCATAGTTAAAATATTCATTATAATGAGTCCAGTGACCCTTTGTAGAATTTAAGTTATTATAATTACACCTTGTAGGTACCAACCAAACATAAACAGCCTAAGTAGGTAATTATAACGATGCGGCTCGCATCAGTCATAAACATATAACTTAGCCAGAAATTATTAGATACAAATACATTTTTGCTAGCTCTTCGCTTATTATTTGGGATTGACCACTTAGTTTTGTCATTCCGACAGTACTCTTAGCTAAATCTATATGAAAAAGAAAAAGTTTAACTTTGACTGTGTGACTTTCTTCTAACTTTCGATAATTCTTAGAAACATATAAATGGGTTTAACTATACATAAAGTTTCTGCATGAGAAATTTCTGTCATATCTTATGTCACATTCGGTATATTCTGATGGGACTAAAACAAGATCTTTCGAATTTGTGTTGAATGAATTCTTTGAAAGTCTTTGAAGAGAAATTCGTTATACCTAGTTTAAGAGCCAAGGTAGTTTCTTGGAACCACTTTGCACTAAGTCAATGTACAAACCTATTTGATTTATATATTCTAGAACAATTCTAAATAATCTAAAGTCATTAAATAAACTTGCAAATTAAACACTAGTTTATAATATACATACTTAGGTACCTACTAATATTTTAATTATGATCGTTCATGTTTCTTTGACTTTCAAAGAATGTTTATTAAAAAAAAACCGGTTGAGTGCGTTTCGGACCATGCACACTAAAGGGTTCCCTGGTTGGGAAGTTGGTATGAATTTATCCCAAAAACAAACTTAGCATTGTAGTTGAAAAACATGTTCTGCCATACATCGATATATGCCACGGTCAATTCACCAACTGCAAATTTAAGTTGGTCTTCTACTACTCGTTAACATGTAAAGCTATAGTTTTCCTTTTAATTTCATTATATTTACTACTGCCATGATTTTTTTCCTATATCCAAAAATAACCATTTAGCTGGCAGGGAGGGGGAGGACTCTTGACTCTAACAAAAAGTAACACTTTAATGCTGATATTACGCAAGCGGATCCTTGAATCAAAAAGTAGTGTTCACAAACCCGCAATATTTTTTAACGGCCTATCCAACGATATCCCACACCACGGGGTTGACGAGAAAAAAAATTACAACCTAAAAAAAAATATAAGATTTTATTTTAACGCTTTGTCGGCATGATTAATATGTATACCTATGTCAAATGACAGCTTTCTAGTACTAAGAGTCTCTGAGCTACAACGGGGACAGACAGACAGATTTAATTGAGATTATAAGATTATAAGGGTTCCTTGTTTAACACGGAACCCTAAAAAACAGTTATAAAAGTTCTTTTCATACCCCCCTTTACCGACACACACATACGCATAATCTGGCGTGAGTTTATGTTGTGTTCTTCCCATGAGGGTAGGCAGAAACTACAGAACGCTGTCTTTTTATTTATATAGCGAAATAATGTTTATGTCTACTAACCTTACCTATAATTTTATTCCATTCATCATAAGCACCAATGCCATATCCAAAACGATATTTTCTAATGGGCATATTAATAATGGCGAAATTAATTATAAATGTCCGCTAGATAAAACACACCCAATGTATCTTCCTATTATTATTATTGTAATTAACTAAAAGCTCTCATTTATTGTAATGTTATCACGTATATTCAATGTAATCCCAGTGTCGTTATTACAATGGCAACATTCTTGTTGGGTTACATAGGGAGCACTTACTGTAGGACAATATTAGTTTCTATGGAATAAAGAAAGTCTTTTCTTACGGTAGAATTTCGGGCTGCTACATATTAAGTAACGTTTTGTCTACATGTACAGTCACAAGCATAAATACCTTACAATTACATTGATAGATATTTTATAATGTTACGACCATAGTATTTTGGCTTAGTAGGCGTTTCGGTTACCGAGTTTCGTCCGATCCGGTCGAAACAGGAATTTCAATTAATACTTTTGAGTGATGTTTCGGAGAACAGCAATTCATAAGTTTTTTTTTATTTATTTGGAAGCAAAACAAAAAAGTGAGTAATGGGCCACCATTACTCACTTTTTTGTTTTGCTTGGTAACGGCCGCGACTTACGAATAAGGTCGTAGGTTCGAACCCAGACAAGCGCTTTACTTTGTGTAAATTATTTCATCACCACTGCTCTCAAAACGGTGAAGGAAGACATCAAAATTCGAAGACATGTAACATCTACCAAGCCGCATTTGCCGGCGTGGTGGATTACGGCCCACTCCTTCTCACAGAGAGGAGGCCTGTGTCCCAGCAGTGGGAACATTATAGGCTGATTATGTTATGTAAAACAAAAATCACTCATTAATGTTTATTTTATTTATAATTAATTTTTTACCCATGGCCACAAAGTAAAATAAGTAGATATTATTTTTTTTTTGTTTCTAACGTTACTTTACCTCTAAAAAAGGATTCGTCCGAAACACCACTCTAAAATATTAATAATAATGGAATTTCTGTTTCGACCGGATCGCCGTATAATAAGGATTAGGTGTTTACTCAAAGTCGAAAATGTAATTTCATGGGATACACGCTTTTGAACTTCGCGTAACTGTAAGGTATTTAAGCTCGTGACCTATTTTTTTTAGAAATCAAAGGTAGGTAAAGGCATGAGGATATTCAAGTCCTCGCATAAACAAAAATCACATCATCCAGCCTGTATTCCCCGAAGTACATCCACATTACATATTGTACATTAGTACATCCAGAGGTGCATCTATAGGAAGTACATCCACATTTCGCCAGTTATATTTATTGCTGTAGTGTAGAAGTAATAAGGGACGAGCCTGTTACCATCAACCGGGCTCGAATTCAGACTCCAGGCTGCTACTGAGAGATGAAAAAACAGAATAACTCTCACACAGTCACTACAGTTCCTGTAAAATATCAGTCTGTCATTATGTATCTCACTGGGCAAAGATTACCCTCACGGAGAAGGAATGTGTATCAATCAACACTCAGACTCAGACTTTAACTTTGTCTCTCATCTCAGTTGTACTCCAAAGTAATGTTTGATTTATCCTCTCTAAATCTAAAATTGACCTAATAAACTACGAATTCAGGTTATCCTGCATTTATTAACTAAAAGTGAGGTACAAATAGTTTGCTAATGAATTCGGTTTATGTTATGCTACTAATTTAGTGGGTGCCCTAACTTTTTGTTAGTCTAGGTATGCGACGTAAAAGTGGGGCGAATGTAAGTAGGTAGTTTTATTATTGTGTCTATTGCTACCCGATATATTTTGAAAGGCATCATTGTATATTTAGCTAGAATAAACATTGCCTAGTGAAGTAATCACTTATATTTGTTTTTGTTTTCTAGGAGTTAGCAACTAATTATCAGGGCCTTGACTTGGCTTGTATTAGCTTCATGTTACGTATTAATTAATTATTTAAATACTAAATTATACTCGTGTATGTGAGAGAAAGTTTTTTGTATGAGTAGGTACTTAAGTATTTAAAGTAATTCTAGTGAGCAATCTATCATTATTATTATTATCTCGTTTTGTTCTACTTATGAATATAAAGTTATCGGTCAACTTTTCAAACGTTCTTTTTGGCATTTTTTTAATGGAACCTCAAATAATTCGCATTTTGCTTTCCTAAAAATATTATTAAACACAGTAATATATTGATTGCGCCTCTTTTTGTAAACCTCAAATAATTTATATTTTGGGGTTCTAAAAATACTAAATAGCCAAGTAACTGCGACGAACTTGGATATAGCGCTCACCGGCCACTGCCGCGGCACTCAGTCAATAAGTTTTTAGAGGATCAGTTAAATATTTCCTGTTCTCTTTTATAGCCCTTAAATCTTCTTGTATGATTCTCTGAAAAACAAAGTAATTTAATTAATTGAAGTAATACTCAGCAACCATTGTTTTCATAAAAAAGTGTGAATGTCTGATGAAGATCCTTCTAAAAGCCCCGCACTATAAAAGTAATCGTAAACTTACTTAGTGCAACAAAAGAGAAATGGAACTTGCTAATAGGACGGGAACACGCCAGTTTTAGATCAGCGTGGAAAAAATGTACGTAGACTTTTATGGTGCAGAGGGTATTAAAGGGGATGTAGAACTTCCGACTTCAATAAGTCCATGTTCAAGAAATTTTGTATACTTTAGGCAAAGTAATGTAAGTTTTCGGTATGACACATTTATTTATACGGGCATAAAGAGTGTAGGTAGTCTAGTCACCAAAATATCGCACGAAACTCTTCCTTTTTAACCGACTTCCAAAAAGGAGGATTTACTATCTTCGTCTGTATGTATTTCACCTATTTATCCGTCAATTGTGGATAGTTTTTGAAAATTATTTATTAAGTATATACTCTCGAGGTGGTTCCATTGTCAACACGTCAGAATCTGATGAGGCAATCCCATGGAAATCGAGAGAAATCTTTAAATTTAATAGGCACACCTATAGCGATTCGGGTATTTTTTTACAGTAACTCGTTTATTTGCTCTTGGAAAACACGATTTGGTGAACTGATAAAGATGATGAAGACCACAGATGGCCACCGGAGGCCCTGCACAAGACCGAGGCCATGTGTTTTCATGGTCCTCGGAACGCGCCAACGTCGGGGTCCCAAATAACGGTAGGAGGGGTTCACATTGTCAACGAGTCGACGATGAAGTACCTGGGACTCGTCTTCGACAGCCGGTGGGACTTCGTGGAACATTTCCGACGTTTGACTCCCAAACTGGAGCGGGCCGGGGCTGCCTTGAAGCAGCTCCTGCCCAATCTAGGGGATCCAAAGGCCTCCTTCCGGAGGCTCTACGCGGGGTCGTGCGGTCAGGGTGGCCAGCCCACTGGTTGAGCGTGGCCCAAGGGGTCATGGCCATCCGGCTGGTCAGGGAATACCACACGGTCTCCAGTGAGGCAGCGAGCCTCCTTGCCGGATTGCCGCCATGGAATCTGGAGGCAAAGTTCTCGCGCAAGTATGGGAGTGTATCGAGGAGGCGAAACGCCGGGGTGTAACTCCGCTGCCGCGAGAAATCGAGGCACAGTGGACAGAGCACCGGCGGGATCTCATGACAACATGGTGAGTGCAATTGTCGCAACCTAATGCTGGGCACGCCACAATTACGGCGATAAGTTTCCTGTTTGAGGAGTGGCTAAAGAGGCGCCACGGCGTCCTAACCTTCCACCTGACGCAAGTCCTCACTGGACATGACAGCTTCGGGAGGTTCCTGTGTCGGATAAGGCGGGAGGAAACACCCGGGTGTAACATACATGTGTTTATTCAACAGCTTTTCCTTAAATAGACCTTTTAAGGAAGAAACTTTCGCAGTTGCGTCAACTCGACATTTTCATTTATTAACATGACATTTATATTAACATGACTAATCAATGAAACTGGCGAATTAAATAAACTGACAACTGAGGGAAACTGACCAGTGATACGTGGACTCGTTTTATTTACTTTATTGTACACAAAATAATTTTCTTTTTTTCTTCTTCTTTAATCTTTTTGTAATGTATAATCCATTACAAAAATATTAAAGAAGAAGAAAAAAGGAAGATTATTTTATTATAAATTGATGTCGCTAATCGATGTCTGTCTGTGTGACAGCGCTGTTCTTCTAAACTTAGCAACGGATTTTGATGCGGTTTTCACCATCATTTAGAGCATATATGGGCAATAACCGACCCGCGGACCGGATCCGGCCCGCTGTAAGATATTATCCGGCCCGCGAGACATTTTAAAAAATATTACATTAGGTACTTATACTCACGGGAGTGACAGTGAGGCGCCAAACATCAAATCCTTTAATGTTTGCCGCCTCACTCTTTGGAATCGCCGCCACTCTGCTTGCTCGATCAAATTCTTTGAGGTTTGCCGCCTCACGGGCGACACATCAAAAGATTTATTGCTTCTCAATTACTCTAAACTAGTTTATTCCAGATTATTCCTTCATTTTGCCTATATAAGTGGGTGGATGGCCCGAACATTAGTTCAGTTCTATTTGAGCTACCGAGGTGATAACTTGGACAAGCGATATCCTAGCGAACTGCTCGAGCCGTCAACATGCTTTGTGACTTTGTGTGCATCTTGAGTGGTTACTTACTATAATTTGTTATTAAGTTTATTGAACGAAATGTAAACAAAAATGATGTCTGGTGGAAAGAAACGAAAAGTAGATACAGAGGGTCGCCAGTTTCAAGAAAAAGGACCGAAGAATTCTTTTTTATCTTGCACAATGGTAACCTATTTGTTTGCTGTGTAATGAATCCATTTTAGTAATGAAAGAATTCAATATAAAGAGGCATTACTCAACTAAGCATGCTACGCTGCACTCACTGACAGGACAATTAAGAACAGACAAAATCCAGAAGCTTACCGCAAATTTGGAAAAAACAGCAACAAATGTTTCATAAACAAAGAACACAACTTGATAATGTTGTGAAAGCTAGTTTTATAGTTAGCTCAAAGTTGGCAAAGGCATTAAAACCATTTGCCGAAGGAGAATTTGTCAAGGAGTGTATGTTAGAAGTTTGCAGTATTTTGTGTCCCGAAAAAAAATTGAATTTGAAAAAATTGGTTTGTCAAGACGAACTGTTGTTCGACATATAGAAATGATGGCTAATGATATAAAAACAACATTGACTGACCGTATGGCTGGTTTTGAATCGTTTTCCATAGCATTAGACGAGAGCACCGATTTGTCTGACACAGCTCAACTGGCTCTATTTATTCGAGGTGTTGATAAGGAGTTCACTGCTACTGAGGAATTGCTTGCTTTACAGCCGCTTAAAGGAACCACTACAGGAGAGGATATTTTTATTGAAGTTCAAAAGGTATTCACAAGTTTTGGCTTGCCATGGTCAAAATTAATTGGTCGGCTTACGTAAAGGTTTCATCGGAATTTTGAATGATAAAGCAACAGAATTAAACGTGCAAAAAGATGATTTCGCCTCTTTACAAGAACAACGTGATATTTTTTAAACCACAACTTTACAGGACAGCAATTTTAAACATTTAATCGTTACTTTATTTTAGCATGTATAATGTAACATTTTAGCATAATATAAACCCAAACTTAAAGGTTTTCAAAAATAATGATGTAAAATAAAATAACATAAATAAAATCCGACATCGCGGTTTTGAATATCAAATAATAAAAAAAACGTTTTTACGTGATGTCACGTTGCTCTTGTAAAGAGGCGATTTGATAGTCCTTCATTGCATTATCCACCAACAGAACTTGTGTTCTAAGTGAATTCGACTCCAGAATGTTATGAATGTGGTAGTAAAAACCATCAACTTTATTCGATCCCGAGGTCTTAACCATCGTCAGTTCAAGGCGTTTTTGGATGAAATATCAGCTAAATATAACGACGTAACATATTATTGTGAAGTCAGATGGCTGAGCAAAGGAAAAATGTTGAAACGGTTTTACGAGCTTGGAAATGAGATAGCAGATTTTATGAAAATAAAAGATAAACCACTATCTGAATTAAGTGACCCAAAATGGATATGTGACTTAGCATTTCTGGTCGATCTTGCAGGCTATTTGAATGATTTAAATTTGAAACTTCAAAAACAAGGACAGTTAGTAAATGATTTGTACAGCCATTTGAAAGCGTTTCAGATCAAACTACGCTTGTAGGAGTCACAGATGCTGTCTGGTAATAGTTACCATTTCAACACGCTCTCTGTGTATGAAAATATGCTGAAGAACTCAAGTTACTGTCGGAACAATTTTCGAACAGATTTAGCGACTTCAAAAACATGGAAGACTGTTTCAGTTTATTTGCTACTCCTACAAAATGTAATGTACAAAATGCAATACACTTACAAATGGAGTTGATCGAGATTCAAGAAAACTCACTCCTAAAATCAAAATTTGAAGACGTAGAGTTGTGCGATTTCTACAAAAAATACCTAGAAGAAGACAATTTTCCGCAGCTTAGAAAATTCGCAAGAAGATTGATTTGTGCGTTAGGCAGTACTTATAAATACGAACATTTCTTTTCATTGATGAAAGTTAATAAATCAACACATCGTACAAGACTGACTGACGCTAATTTGTAAAATTCTTTACGTCTTTGTATCAGTCGAATTAATCCAAATATCGATGGATTAGTTTCCCAAATTCAAGCTCAAGTGTCTCATTGATTTCGTTGTATTTAACTTTCGTAGTTTGTAACAATTTCAAATTTAACGATTTAATTATAATGTACCATTTTTTTTAAATTTCATTTTGTTATTTAAAAAAATTGTACTATAATAACATTGTCGTATTATTTCATATCTAACATCTATCGCAAAAAATATGATCACTACTTAAAAATGCACTAAGTACTTACCTACTTTTAAACGCGGGCCGCGAACGTATTTGCACGCTAAAGTTTGGCCCTCAACATGTCAAAGGTTGCCCATACCTGATTTAGAGTGTTTATTCGGAAAGGGTAATATGGATAATACATTTACCTGTTAAGCAAAAAAAAACTCAAACTCAAAGCATTTATTTCAAATAAACCAATTAAAGGCACGTTTGAATTGTCAAGGGTTCGGTCAGTCAGTCAGAAAGATGAAGCTAGTTGCCCATTCCAAAGCGTAGTAGGTACCTATGGAGAAGAACGGGCAAGAAACTCCAAGGACACTCTTTTAAATCAACGTATTATGGTTACAAAATATTGTTTACATCATTCATTTTGAAATTATACATGTGAGAATGATGCAAAACGTAAAAGCGTCCGTAATAAAAAGATTACAACAAAAACAAAAGCAATTCAAAAATTAAAGTTAAAATAAGCCGTGGCAGCTAAGAGATGACCAGTCTCTACTGACGGCGCCCGTTCACGAACATGACGCGTGGATCAGCACCATTCAGCTCAACCATTTTGAAGGGAGCTAAATGATCCAACACACGCGCCACCATCAGCGAGACATTAGAGTGAGCACGACATACTCCCAGCCACCAGGGCACATTCCAGTCAATGAAAGACGTATCCAGTAAATGGCAGCTTTTTAGTACATAGTACTCACATAACAATGTGCTGTGCAGCTATACAATACTAAGAGATTGAATTTATACAATGCAAAGAGAGTTTTTAAAATTTTCAGCAGCTCCAACACTATTTCCAATACCTGATCAATTAGTTTTTGCGCCCTTGTGGAGCAGGACCAGCGTTGAGCCAAGCATTTTTATCAGCAATGTAATCCCCCAATTTATAATATGCTTGGTTACATAGTGTGCGTTTTATACTAGATTTGAATTTTGTTTCATTCAGTTGAAGTATGTGGGGAGGTATTTTATTATAAGCCCCGCGCGACACCAATTCGGAGTCAAACAATAGAAAATCAATTGTGTCTCATTAGCTGCCCTTGACCAATTAATATTAAACTTAAATATAACAAACAATTCCTATTCTTTGTTAAGTCGTAAAAAACGTGCGAAGCAGGAGTGCCTCGTTAGTATTATAACAAATTAACGTCGCTATTCGTGTCTGTCTGTGTGACTACTGTGGTCTTGTAAACTACACGACGGCGGTATTTACCATTAAAGAAATGATTCCCGAAGGTTTATATGTCTGAAACACTAATAGTTAACTCACATATAAAAAAATCTCAATAATTTGACCAGTTGATCTCAATGGATTGTCAGTCCACAACTGCTGTAAAAAACCAAACACTCCTTTCAAATTCTTCCTTAATCCTTAATCCTTATCCAAATTTGAGCCACGACATATCTAAAGCAGCGCTATAGCCTATAACAGTTGAGAATGGAACGAAAGGAACACGATATAATGATATCGTGTTGCTTCTTGTTGTGAGAGACAAATGTGTCTCTAATCTCAAACGTGCCAAAGGCGGTATGTCTCGTGTCTCATACGTCGAGTGACGAGGAAATTACTCTAGCTTGTTATGTGTCTATGAAGTAGGTTAGCTTGTGTTATTGTGTGAGTTACTGGCATGTAATTTTGAATGCAGTAAAAATGTGTTTAACCTTTATCTCTATTGGACACCGGTGTCACCTTATTAAAACACATATTTACGGCGTGGGAAGGGGCAAAAGACGCAATAGGAATATTTAGTGACCTCTCCAAGGCATTTGATTGCGTCGACCACGAAACATTACTCTTGAAACTTAAGCATTACGGACTTGGAGACCTTTTTTTTTTTTGGGTGGGAAATCATCAAATAACTTCTCCCTCTCTGGGCGGAGCGGGAGGGTGTGTCAGACTCTTACTGACTAAAAGTATTCCTTCCTGTTGCCTGTGTTGCGGGGGCCTCGGTGACCCATAAGTACCTTCCCGCTACTTAGAGACCTTGCGCTCAGTTTTGTAAAATCTTTTTTTAAATGATAGACAGCAGCAAGTTCAAATAAATGGTGTCAATTCACTCGGCTTAAAAGTAGAAATGGGTGTACCACGAGGCTCGATATTGGGTCCTTTCTTCTTTTTAGTATACATTAATGATCTACCCTTGTTAAAAACCCAACCACAAATGGTGTTATTTGCTGACGATACTTTCTTAATTTTTTAAATTAATAGACGTGCATCAAATTTTGACGACGTAAATAACGCCCTATGGCAGGTCCAAATTTGATTCACTGCTAATAATTTAGTATTAAATGGGAAAAAAACTAAGTGCATAAGATTTTCTTTACCAAATGTCAAAAGTAGTATTTGTGAGATAGTATTGAATAAAGAGAAATTAGAATTCGTCGATAAAACTGCTTTCCTGGGGATTATGCTCGACTCAATGCTTCAATGGGGGCCTCATTTAACTTCCCTTGCAGGACGGCTAAGTTCAGCAGCCTAAGCTGTGAGAAAAATCCGTCAATTTACTGATGTAGATACCGCACGGCTAGTATATTTTAGTTACTTTCATAGTATTATGTCGTACGGTATTTTACTATGGGGACGGGCTGCAGACATCGAGTCTATTCTGCAGGAAAAGAGCTATCAGATCCATGTATGGCCTCCGCAGGTGCGACTCTCTAAGGGAACTGTTTAAAGAAATTAACATCATTACGGTACCTTGTCAATATATCTATGAAAACATCATGTACGTAAGGAAAAATCTACATCTTTTTAGTAAAAGAGGTGAAAGACACAATTATATCACTAGAAATAGGGACCAATTAGTTCAACCAGGTTTCAGGCTGGCTAAAGTAGACTCATCTTTCATGGGGTACTGTTTAAAATGTTACAATAAAATACCTCCCCACATACTTCAACTGAATGAAACAAAATTTAAATCTTCTATGTATAAAACGCCCACTATGCAGCCAAGCATATTATAAGTTGGGGGATTACATCGCTGATAAAAATGCTTGGCTCAATGCTGGTCCTGCTCCACAAGGACGCAAAAACTAATTGATCAGCTATTGAAAATAGTGTTGGAGCTGCTGATGATTTCAAAAACTATCTTTGCATTATATAAATTCAATCAATTAGCATTGTATAGTTGCACAGCACATTGTTATGTGAGTACTATGTACTATAAAGCTGCCATTTACTGGATACGTCTTTCATTGACTTGAATGTGCCCTGGCGGCTGGAAGTAAGTCGTGCTCACTCTAATGTCTCGCTGATGGTGGCGCGTGTGTGTGTTGGATCATTTAGCTCCCTTCAAAATGGTTGAGCTGAATGGTGCTAATCCATGCGTCGTGTTCGTGAACGGGCGCCGTCAGTAGAGACTGGTCATCTCTTAGCTGCCACGGCTTATTTTAATTTTTGAATTTTTTTTTTTTTTTTTGTTAGTCTTTTTATGTTTTGCGTCGTTCTCACATACATAATTCCAAAATGAATGATGTAAACAATATTTTGTAACCATAATACGTTGATTTAAAAGAGTGTCCGTGGAGTTTCTTGCCCGTTCTTCTCCATAGGTACCTACTACGCTTTGTAATGGGCAACTAGCTTCATCTTTCTTAGTGAACGACCGACCCCTTGACAATTCAAAAGTGCCTGTAATTGGTTTATTTGATATAAATGCTTTGAGTTTGAGTTGAAGTTGAGTTTGACACAATAAGCTTTTTGATTAATGTTTCTCTCTCATTTCCATGTAAACTAATAATTTCAGGATAAAATTATCGAAAATGTTACCAAAAGCCTTATGATCCGTTAGAAGTTAACCTTTCCTAGAGGTAACTCTGAGCTCAAAAGAGTTATAGGACTGACCTATTCATTTGATAACTCTTTGCATGTATTTACCAACGCACTTAAGAAACAAACAATCAGACGCTCTGCAATTATGACGCTGAAAAATTTGAAACTAACGATAAAAAATTCAAAAGATTCTTTACAATGTACGTTCGAAATCAATTATGGCCAAAGTACGGTCTACAAAAATAGCAGAGCAATAAATCAGTCCATAAAACTGCCTCAGGGATGAATCGAGATGACTGAGGATGTAATTAAATTTAAAACAGCACAGACGATGTTCTCACAAAATTAAAAGATAATTTCCCTTTGTGAGGCCAGGAAAACTGGGATTACTAAAATCCCGGGATTTTTTAAAATCCTTACGTGAGTTAATGTTTTTTATTGTTTCCTCTATTAGCTTTTCGGAAAACGTTAAGGGTAATTTGGAATGCTTAAGTCTGTACCATAATTTTATATTAATCACGCTCGCAGATTGATTTTTTTCAAGCTTTTCTTACTAGTTTTCAGACTAATTGTTATACCTAAAACTCTTTTGTATGTATTCAAAGTTTAGCTTAGGTTACGGTCGGCTTTCAATGTATTGTTTACAGCTCAGTTAGACAGGAATAACCCCAGTCTACCTTGATGGATTCCCAAAATATTTAAATTTTTTGAATAAACATACGAACTTATAATATTTATTTATTTTTCCATAAAACCAGTCTAAAAACTAAATAATGATTCATTTGTACAAAAAACGCATGCTTGTTCTTAAGGGGGTAGTCAGGTACGCCTATATAAAAGATAACGCCTACACAACGCTATGTGCTTAAATATACTGTTAGCAATATACTCTTATGCTACGGCTACATTGTTGCGATAACGCGAACTACACTTGAAAAAAAGAAAGAAAAAAAAAATATTTGGGACGCGCACAGGAAATACGACATTAAAAAAGAACATCAAAACTAACAAAATCATGAACACAATAAAATAAAATAAAATAAAATAACATTAAAATAACATAATAGTGAAAACAAAAAGAAGACCTGTGCGAGGCTCCTATTTCAGCATGATGCTGCGATATTACAAAAATACAAACACCGCAGCAATATTCTGATATGGCCCGCTGTGATGCCACGTGGGTGGGCCACGGATACACCTACGGACACAAAATAAATCTTTCAAATGAAAAGAGTATTCTTACGATAACTAATTAAATGTTACGATCGACCCGCACTCGGCGCTACATCAATGTTTATCCATGCTACAATAACACTTCGCACGCTCTCTCTCGCACACCGCTCCACGTCTCACTGTACAACAGAGAGCGCGCGAAGTATAGTTCGCGTGGTCGCAATAATGTAGCCGTAGCATAACAAAATGTATTTTTTACACCAATAACTACTGTTGACTGGTAGAAAATGCATATGGCATTAAGCCCGCCTCTGAACATTTATTTGCTTAAAGTATTAAATACATGAATAAACTATGGGCCTTTACTAGGATATATATATTATATACTATATATCAGTAGATGGTGACTTAGCTCGCCATCTCAAAGGCCACTACAGTAACTTGATTAATTACGTAGCCTTTGTAATATTTCTAGTTCAATATCAGCTGTTCTCGGCTACTGCTCATTCATCCACAAGATGTAATTACTTTCCAATTAATATTACTGCGGCTTGCTCCAGATTTTGTTTTTCTTTTGTTTTATTTTGTGTTATTTGATTTTGCAATCTCCTCTTTAGTGGATAATGTCTTGGCTAGCTCTAGCTCGCCTTAACTTTCTTAGCAGAGTTTTATCATCTAACATGATTTTCGGCATACTAAAATACGAAAGTGTTTATTGATAGAACAGTTCACCAACAAAGAACTGCATATCAAATTAAATCATAGCATAGCAACAAGAATGGCAGCCCAATTAAAGCGGATGGTACAGAGATACAAAAACTATTACGAGAAACGAACGAACGCTTATTTAAAACCTACTCTCATTATTGATGTTCCAACAAAAAATCAATCGAGAACAACGCATAATATTTATAAAAATAAAAAACATAAACATCTCTTTGTCTCTCTTTCAAATGCATCATTCTGTATATAATTAATTCAATTAGTAATATAATTAGGATGGACGAGCTGCCTGACCCGCGCCGTTTTAGTTTGTGTACTATTTTAGCTGTTATTATTTACGAACTACACCTCACAATGATTCATAAACAGAGATCGGATATTCGGATGCAAAATTACCTAAAGTTATTTTTTATCTATGAAAATATGGAAGGGGCTTCTCAAAATATGTTTTTTTGTATAAAAAATCCCGGGATGCCAGGAACACCAGGAACGCATAACTAATCGATTGTATAGTATGGAAGCGTCTTCTAAAAAATATTGACTAAAAAATACCCCTGGGATTCTTGGATTGCATAACTATTCAGATGCATAATATATTTATTTAAAATTAATGTTTAACCCCCTATGCAAATATGTGTACGTAGGGTGGTGTGTGTTAGTAAAAACAAAACGAAACAAAAACAAAATTGTTTTAATAAATTAAGTACTATATCCTGATTGGGCATAAATATTACCTCGGTTACAACAACTTTAATCACTACCTTTCGATCGCTATGGTTTGGTCCGGTTTGGTCACTGAAATCTGACGGTAACATTTGTCTATCTGTGGTCCTAGTGTGAGGTTCTTTTTAGCTGGTTCCCTCAATGTAGCCCGCGAAATTCATACGTTTTTAGCAAATTGCAGCTCTATATTAGGTCGTATGTTGATCAAAATGTGATTCGCGACAATAACGATAGTATACTTACTGATATTAACATATAAATCGGTAAGGGGGTTCCCCTTATATCTATATTACATATCGACCGTGGTCAGCACTCGCGCCGAACGCGGTTGATGCGTAAAGTCGAGATGGTTAAAAGAAACTCACAATGCAAATCAGAAACCGTTGTCGAATAGTCAAGTAAAAATAAAGAAAATCACCAAAAAAGATATCCGAACGCATGGCATGCACAACGATGAATGCAATTATTGTAATTAAACAAACTAAAGGAACTTTTTGCCGGGGTAGCTACCTCCGCACAAGCAGGTATAATTTTCCGTCTCACTCGCACAGTCGCAAAACGCTTACACACGCTTTCTCTGAATATAACGGCGCTAACATATACTGTTTTTTTTTCGCTATTTGGAGAGAAGACAGAAAGATAACCGAATTTCACTAAGCACAATCATTTTTAACAATTGGATTCAACAACGTCAAGATAAGATAACGTAACGTCGTACGTAACGTTATTTGCTATGACAATTTGGTATCTAACTACCTACTTTATAATATTAGGTAGGGAGCATCCGATTCTGTAGTCAGAAAAAAACACAAATCCGGAATAGCTGAATTTTTGCGATCGATACAAAAGTGATATAAGCCAACATTTAAAAGTAAGTAAATATACATCCGATTATGTAATCAGTAACCTTATATTTGGTTTTATTTCATAATATAAACAATAAAATAAATGAAAAAGGTACCTAGTTATTTACATGATCATTAAGGTGTTTAGAACGTCTGTGATGGATCTGGGTGCCCCGAGGGTTTCTGTTCTAATCTGGGTGACGCCTGTGCATTCAAAGAGCACATGCACTGCAGTTTTCTCCACCTCCATGCAAGCCCTGCACATAGGGCTGTACGTTATGCCTACTGCGGTGGAAGTGTTTGTTTAGCGAGCAGTGTACCGTGATGGTCCCCGTCAACAGGCACAGGCCGGTCCTGTCCAAGCGTAATAAGCGCCTGGTTAGCTTACTATCTAAGGATGCCATAGCCTCCTTGGACTGCCTGCACCCCGGTGTCGAGGACCACCAGTTCTCCGCTTGTGTGTGGGTGAACTCCTGTAGCCACCTGCGTAGCTGGTTGAAGGGATAGGTACGATTGGTTCGGGTACGCAGACTGACGTATAGGATGCTGTCCTGGCTAGTTCGTCAGCTGAATCGTTACCTATTGATCCGCTGTGTGCTTTTATCCATTGCAGTGTCATTGTATTGCGGTTAAATACCGTTATACGTTCTAGTGCATTGTGCCATTCTTGCGTTAGTCTCGAGTTACCGTATTTATCCGTATGGTTTGGAAAACTGGGGCGCTGTCGGAGGATACGTATATGGGTGTCCGTGACTCTCCTGGCTTCTATTGCACACGCCGCTTGTATAATGCCCACACACTCTGCCTAGTAGTGGTGTTGAATATTCCTAGCGGGCTAGATATTATGTTTATGTTAGGTCCTGTGAGAAAACGACGACTCCGGTTCCGGAGTCGGTCTTTGATCCTCTATCTCAACCTTATAGGCCTATAAGCCTTGGGTTGTGTAGTCAGTTTTATCAGGTTTGGGTATGAAAACGATGAATGAACGATTAGAGAAGAAAAATGAATCTTTCACTTTGCGCCATGCGAGAGGTATTTATCTAAGCGCTATGCAGGCTCGATAGATCTCCACCAGCGATGGTATCAAATGATTTACCCCCACTGCAGTAGGGCTGGGTAAATGCCATCTAGTCCTGTGGACTTGTATGGCTGAAAGGGGTTAATAGCCCACCTTATCCGGTCTTCTGTTACTATATTGTGGGCTCTGGACCAGTCCTGATTCATTGAGGTCTATTCTGGTTCAGTCTTCTACTTCCTGTCCTCTGGGAGTCTACAGTCTGGGAAGTGAGTTTCGAGAAGGACTGACCAGGGTTTTCTTGTCGGTTAGTGTGTATAAATTATCAGGTTTTTTCAACGCGACCAGAGTTCGGTCCTGATCTGTTGACAGAATATTCCTTACCCTAGCGGCTTCGTTATTTGCCTCCGATATTTAACTTGCTGGAGTTCAGTTGAACTTGGAGGACTTCAGTTGAGGGGATAGGGGATATATTTGTTGAAACAACGAAAACACTCATGACTGACTTTATTTTAGTACCTCTTCAGCGTCTGTAAGCTATTCATTCATTAATACTTAATATTAAGCCACCATACATTAAACTCATCGAATATTCTCGGTCCGGTTCCTCCCATACATAAATAACGAAGCTTATTTTACGCCACATAGGCAGGTGTCTAAAACATTCGCACGGAGATGCCGTCACAACCGTATTACAGTATGAGTTATTACCGTGTACGTACATTTGTCACTGAAACTCGGAAATGTAACGTTGTCTCAGGGCCAAATGTTGCTGATACTTTATGAGTCGAATACGACTTATAAGTTCGTTGTTATATAATATTTAGAGATATACTTTTCTTAACGGTATTGGTACATGACAGTTTGTGACTACAAATAAATAAAAATAAATAAATGGCTACAAATATGTTTACAATATGAAGCAAAAGGAATATGCAGGTGGCGTTCTGTAGTTTCTGCCTACCTCCATGGGAAGAAGGCGTGAGTTTCATTATTATTTATGTAAATAATATCAGGGTTATATCGAGAATCTGAATTCAATAAAATTGTATTTAAAGTCATTTAGTCTTGGAATACAAATATATGTCATCCAGTTGTATTATCAAAAGCATTCAACTAGTGTCAGAAATTGTGGGACTGTAATTTGCACTAAAAGCTTTAAAACACCGGTTATTTTTGCCACTGATGTCAGTCGTTCAATTTAAATAGCAGAAATTAAACAGTATTGGATTCAATTAAAAACAAACTCAATTATTTTCACTTCTGATGCCACTGAAATAGGTGCTTTGTTTCGGCATGGATTTAAAATAACATAGGCTCGCCCCCTATTATATGGGAATTAAACATAACTGGCGAAATGTGAGTGTACTATAGCTACACCTCTGGCTAACCCTTCGGGGAATACTGGCGTGATGTTATCGTAAGTGTTAAAATAGCATTCCCCAGTTTCAAATAAAAGTCCGTTGTTTAAAACACTGCTACCTATTTATTAATAACATGTTACATTCGGGTTAAACTGGCAAACAAAGTGATTTAATTTTCAGTAACCATAAGTGTTTTATGTATTTTTTTGAGGGTGGGAAATCATCAAATAACTTCTCCCGCTCTGGGCGGAGCGGGAGGGTGTGTCAGACTCTTACTGACTAAAATCCACCCGTATTCCTTCCTATTGCCTGTGTTGCGGGGGCCTCGGTGACCCATAAGTACCTTCCCGCGACCCCGGTAGGCATCGGCCCTAGTGGACCCCTACCTATGCGCTGACGACATCTCTTTGAGGCGCGCGTGGAATACAACGCGCCGTCGACCCGGGCCTGGTCCTTACCGGACGGTGAGCTACCCATTGCTCACCGTCCGCAAGCCCGCGCCTACGGTGGCCGGAAATCCGCCCGGGATTCCCGACGCCCTGGGCGTCTCCTGAACACATAAAACACTTAGGGTTAACACCTTTAGTTTCATTTCCAATAATTGTATGTAAATACAATTATTGGAAATGAAACTAAAGGTTTTACCAGAAGTAATTGACGAAGTTAAAATATTCTGTAGAGTGACTAACATAGTTTGGATTCCATTTATCCGTTAGTAGAGCACCATAATCATATGCGTAGCCTTCCTCAATAAGGTGGGGTTGGCTTCCAGTCTAACCTGATTCAGATGAATACCAGCTTTTTACTCGGAGCGATTCCCTATTGGAACCAGCTACACGACGCTGGGTAACACGACACCCCTTGAATTGTCTAGACTTTTGAATAACCGTAACCACAGATAAAACGCATAGAAAGAAATAAAGAAAGAAAGAAAATATGTTTATTTGCGGTAAACATGACGCAAAGAAGGAACACAAATACAAAAAACAAATAATTTGGGGGAGAATATGCGTCACGTCCACGCAAAACGGCCAACGCTCAGCATAATGCTGCGACCCTATGCGAGACAGAGCCCCAGCGCTGGTTTTCAGCGATAGCCGGCGTTGACGTTAAGACGTCGACCGGTGCAGCACACATATATGAATAACATAAATACAAATATTTAAAATGGCAACATTCTGTACCGACGAGAACGACGTACGCACCACCGGCCTAAATTAATCTGTGCGCGCAGCTGTCAGAAAACTATTTGTTTGACGTTTACACATGACTGATAATGTTATTAGTAGAATCGTAGTACCTATCAAAATGTATTCCTTTGCTTTTCTTATCAGGATCCAAAAGGGAAACTCGATGAACAAAATTAGCTGATATTGATTGCCGTGCGCCCGGCATTTGTTTCTTCAATCGATTTGTAACGGCTTTACCCGATATTGCTGGCGTTCTATCTTTGGCATCTGATATATACAGGACCTTGAGCCACAAACGTTGATCTTAAAGATGTCAACGATTTCCTGACACTTTCGTTACCCATTTAGAAAAACCAATCCATTAAGCCTCAGCCTCAAAGACTGCTTTGTAACCGAACCATTGCTAATGAAATGAATAATATTAAAACAAATTATTTAAAAAAACGAAAACCCGACTGCAAAAACATATAAACGAAAAGAGGAAAACAAGCATTATGTATATTATAATCTATATAATTTTGGTATTGCAGGGACAAACAAAAGTTACACCATATTTCAGGTTATTGGTTTGTCGGCCTGCGATAGCAAAATTCTATAGATTATATATGCTTGTTTTCTTACTACACTTAATTTACACAAAGTAAAGCGCCTATCCGGGTTCGAACCTACGACCTAAAACTTATAAGTCGCGGCCGTTATCACTGGGCCACCACTGCTCTACTGCTCTGGGGCACTGGTGTATATATATTTAAATATCCATCCAAAGGCTGTCTTTAAAAGATCGCTTTTAGCGATAAGACCGCCCATTGTGTCACCCTATGTAAAATTTCTACATTTACAGCTGTAATTTTTATGGCGTACATAATAAAGAGTATTCTATCTATCTATCTATCTATCTATATATGTAGTATTTTTCCCTATGGTTTGGAGAACTGAGGCGCTGTCGGAGGATACGTATATGGGTGTCCGTGACTCTACTGGCTTCTATGGCACACGCCGCTTGTATAATGTCCACACACTCTGCCGACGGTAGACGACGTTGAATATTCCCAGCGGGCTAGATATTATGCTTATGTTAAGGTCGTGTGAGAAAGCGACGGGAACTATCTCATCACAAGCTTTTCTTTGATATCAGTATTGTTGTAATTTATTTTTTAAAAAGCCTTCCCCACCCTTTTTTCTAATTTACAGATGCAATGTATAAATATTATATAGCCTATATCACTCCCACAATTAAGACTAATCTAACGACACCTCATGTTTTGAAATCCATAAAGCCGTTTAGGCTACAAAGCGTGTCAAAGAAATAGACATACATACTTACATAAATACATACATACATAAATACATACTCTCTAAAAACATTACCCCTCCTTCTGGGGCAGTCGGGTAAAAAAGTATTCTTTTGACGCATCAAAACATGTCAATATTTTGTTGATACAAAAACCAAAGCGCCAGTTTAGGGTACCGAAGGACCACGGCGTCCTCACCTTCCGCCTGACGCAGGTCCTCACCGGACACGGCAGCTTCGGGAGGTTCCTGTGTCGGATAAGGCGGGAGGAAACGTCCGGGTGTCACCACTGTGTGGATCGCCCGGAGGACACGGTGGAGCATACGGTGGAGGTCTGCCCGGCTTGGGCAGAGCACCGCCGTGTCCTCGTGGAGGCGATCGGCGGCAGAGACCTCACGCGTCCGGCCCTGGTTCAGGCCATGGTACGGAGCGAGAGGGCATGGGCAGCCGTCACCTCCTTCTGCGAAGCAGTAATGCTCGCGAAGGAGGAGGCGGGACGGTTGAGGGAAAGGCAAGTTTCGCGCCCTCTCGCCCCTAGCCGCCGCAGGAGACGCCCAGGGCGTCGGGAATCCCGGGCGGATTTCCGGCCACCGTAGGCGCGGGCTTGCGGACGTTGAGCAATGGGTAGCTCACCGTCCGGTAAGGACCAGGCCCGGGTCGACGGCGCGTTGTATTCCACGCGCGCCTCAAAGAGATGTCGTCAGCACATAGTAGGGGTCCACTAGGGCCGATGCCTGCCGGGGTCGCGGGAAGGTACTTATGGGTCACCGAGGCCCCCGCAACACAGGCAACAAGAAGGAATACGGGTGGGTTTTAGTCAGTAAGAGTCTGACACACCCTCCCGCTCCGCCCAGAGCGGGAGAAGTTATTTGATGATTTCCCAGCCAAAAAAAAAAAAAAGGGTACCGAAGGACACCGATCACTCTCATATAATATTTTATGAACGATCAGTTTGCGTCACGGGAAAAGTAATTATGTAATGTTGTGCACTCACCGCGCCAGCGAATAGTGATTATTTGCGTTTGGTTGCCAAAAAAATCGATTCTGAACTTTCGTTATTCCGGTCTGTACACAGCTTTATAGCCTGCTTTTCCTTGATAAGCGAGAGAGCGAGAAAGTAAATCGGGTTATGGGATTGTTTGATTTGATGAATTTGTGAGCTGATATACTCTTTTTTTTAGTAGGTGTACAATCAATCGCACGTCTGTGTTAACAATTCCAATATAAGCTGACCTTGTATTCTATTGAAAATTCGTACTTAAATGGCAACTCGAGGTTAAAATGTTACCACTGATGTGCAGAGACGGCTATACCTAAAATTGATAAAATAACGCAATCCA
Organism: Atethmia centrago; assembly: GCA_905333075.3. Classification (NCBI taxonomy): domain Eukaryota; kingdom Metazoa; phylum Arthropoda; class Insecta; order Lepidoptera; family Noctuidae; genus Atethmia; species Atethmia centrago. Next base: position 5,073,797 of record HG995367.1, on the reverse strand, counting down.
AAGATGTTACCGCCATGTTCAGAGTAGTCAATTCCTGGTTGATAGGTAGGTACTATTTCCATTTCTGAAACGTATAACTACGTTTCGCAATGTAAGCAGCATTAAAGATTTGCTTTGTGTGAAATACAACGACACATCTGACGTCACTAAACCACTACTGTGACTGATATCCAATATAAAATCAGTCACCGTTGTGGTTTAGGCTTGTGCACATGCTTGCGACTGTGGTTAGTTGGTTAACAGTTTCCTAAGTTTCGAGTGATTTATTGGTGTAATCTGGCACTTGGGAATACCGTTTCTAAAGCTATTGAATTTCATAGTTATGTCATTTAATTATACATAATTATGCATATACATTAGTAAAAGATGATTCTGTATCTATACAGAATTTTAATAAAATTGTAACGGATTCAAAATTGTACATCAAATATTTAAAAAAAAAAGTAGTTGCTACGAGGTCGGGGTTGATTCTAATGCCGAAAATACAGTTTTAAGATTTTTGTCTGTGCGTCTGTTTTTCTGAATGTAACATACATTAAGCATCAAACAAATTCGACTGGATAGATTCTGTTAAAATTTTACATATAATATTTATATTCCCTATAAGTCTGGTCAGTCGGTTGGCTATATATTAAATGTTACGCTCTTTGCTAAGGGGGATGAGCAATATTGTTTGCCCTCTATAGTTTCTCTATAGTTTACAGCAAATTGTAAAAAAGACGAGCCAAACAGTTAGAACATTGCAGATAGTTACAGATTTAACCTTTTAAATGAATATCATAACGCTACATCTTTATGGGGCTAAGCAGTCAATCTTCATGACATAATTATACAGAGTGGATTTTTGTGCTGGGCAGTAAGGGTACCTATCTTAACCGTTGTAGTTGTAGCTAGCCGCAATCGGGTTTAGGAGTCTCTTAAGCCCGATTTCGTGTAGCTACAAGTCCTCAACTTTTTGAGACGTCTGCATACATAGATTTTAAATAAATTTACAGTCAGCAAAAAATGGGCAACTTTCACAAAATTTTTGGAACTAAGTTCTAGAAGAAACGAAGAAAGCGCGACACGCACTTGGCTGGTTTTTAGGGTTCCTTACCTCAAAAGGAAAAAACGAAACCCTTATAGGATCACTTCGTTGTCCGTCCGTCCGTCTGTCTCTGTCTGTCGAGACCCTTTTTATTAGGAACACGTTGAAATTAATACGTAGATCTACGGTCCCTAAAAACTCTAATAATAATAATAATATAATATTTTATTTGCATAACATACATTACAATCATTGTGAAGCCCTGATTCCAGAGCCAGATATATAATACCTGTGTTTCAGAAGTCAGTTTTTTCTTCCTTAATACATGGTTCTTATTGTATGCAATAATTAATAGAAACAAATAAACTTTTACAAAATAAGTCAACGCAATAAAACATATATACCATATTATGTATTTTGTTGGAATAAATTTATCACAACTACGGAACTCTTCATTGTGCGTGGTCAAACATACACTTGGTCAGTTTTTATAATGAATAAACTCGCCGCCACCGAAGTCAGAAATCATAAAAACGAATCCCTTCAAAATCATCTATTTGCATAAAATGTGGTGGATATAAAATATGTAACATATAAAATTTAGTGCAGAGACACATTCCACCATGCACTGATGCCATGCAAATATTAAATCGAAGTTAGTTAGTTAAACAGTACAAATTATAGACAAATCGATTAAAAAGGTATTTAATTCCAGTTTTAACGTTAAGAAGTCTACGAATAAACCATTGTTTGTCATTTTCGACCAGTTTTCATCGTAGCCGCCAGTCTATATAAATATTAGGTGAGTTTATATCAGAACAGTATATCGATTCTGTAAAAATCTCACCGTGAAAACTTGCGTGGAGTGAGCTGTCAGTGTCACCCCACTGTTGCTGGGGATTGACCAAGCATTACATTTATAATCATAATGGAGATTTTAATCATATTTTTATATTAATTCTATTGATTATTTATATCATTTCAAAACTAGTATTTAAGTGTTTAAACGTTACTATTTAGGGGTTTTTTAAAATAAAATTGCAGAATAAATATTCAGTCAATAACTCAAAATTATTTTTTTATTCTAAAAAAATTGATGACCTCACTATCGGCTTTAATACCCCCGAAATCCATGAAAAGGACGCCCATGATGATAAATTTGAACTCTTTCGCAGCCGAAATCTTGATTTTTAGTTTTGACCTCACTATCGGCTGTAACACCCCCGAAATCCATGAAAACGACACCCATGATGAAAAATCTTTCTGTTTGTCGCGCATTTATTTATTTATTTAAACTTCTCGCACACAATTAAGTACAAAGGCGGACTTAATGCCTTAGGCATTCTCTACCAGTCAACCAAGCATTTAAAAATAAAAAAATCAGCAAATTTAAAAAAAAAAGCTCAATTTGATATTAATAACAGCACCTCACGCAAGCACGCGCAAGCTCGGCGTGATCTTATCACTTCCCCCGATTCTCGTAGTCATAGCAACCACCCGCGCCAACATGATTCAGCTAGGTGAAGTGAGTCGATGAGTGCGATGCGAGTGTCGTGATCTTATCACTTCACCCGATTCTCGTAACCATAGTAACCACCTGCGCCGAAATGAATCGGCTAAGTGAAGTGAGTCGGTATGCGCGACGCGCGAGTGTCGTGATCTTATCACTTCACTCGATTCTCGTTGCCATAGCAACAACACTTCACTTAGGCTGTATGAAGTGAGCCTAGCCGCCCGCCACCCGGCCGATGCGCGCGCTGTGCGAGTGTCTGTTGTAACTGTTGAATTTTGAATGTAGTATGTTAAGTATTGATGACGATGATTTTATGAATATTTTTTTACCATCGGCAACGCGTAGGTCGGTATTTACCCACCTGAAATAAAATATTAGATAGGTTTCTATTAAATAATCTGCACGTCTTTTTATTGAAATGGCTTGTGTATACACACATCATTTAGGTAGGTTTCCACATAGTTTGTGTGGGGATAAATTCTATGGTTCGTCAGCCATGAACACTTTTAGCACTCGATCACTTGACACACTCGGCTATCTCTTCTTATTTAATAGATTTGGGTTAATAACAACGCTGAATAACGTCGCACAGTCTTTACCACTATCGCTTCTTCAAAACACATCGCGATTGGGTCATGGGATTGCGTTTATTTAATCAGTTAACAAATGGTTCATAATAAAAACTACATTATATACTAGCTTTGAAATAATTTATAAAATAATCAATAATAGCATAAAAATATGATTAAAATCTTGATTATGATTGTAAATGTAATCCTTGGTCCATCTCTAGCATCAGTTGGGATGACACTGACGGTGAGAAGGTTACAGAATAGCAGTGCTAGAGACTGTTATTTTAGTGACAGTCCTTCGTAAAGAAAAATCAGTAAGAATGCATCTGTCAGTGTATCAGTGTTGTGACATGAGGTAGTCTAAGCGGAAACGCCGGCGTTCATAAATTCCCTAAAAACGAAATTTGTTGTTGTTGTAGCTGCTAGTCTAATGTTAGATCACTGTTAATGAGAACTGGTGACTGGTATTTTAGTGATATCCGATCGTCAGGAATAATCTGTAAATATGCATCAGTCATTGTATCAGTGTTGTGACATTAGGTAGTATATGTAGGAACGCAGGCGTTCATTAATTCGCTAAAAACGAAAATCTTCGCAAGCAATGGAAAATTGCTACTGAAAACTGTGGAGTTGACGTCAGGACTAACTGCTTCTCACACGGACAACTGTACATCTCTTGGTCCCGCGTCACTGGTCCCGAGTCTCTGTATATTGTGGCTGCTGAGACCAAAACTACAAACGGAGTATACTGGGAATACCACGCCTGTATTCCCCGAAGGGTTAAGCAGAGGCGTACCTACAGTACACCCACATTTCACCAGTTATTTAGGTCCCATGTAAATGGGCACAAATCCAGACTTACTATTACTGGGAAATTCCAGATGGAAATCTCAATAACACTGCCTGATCCGAGAATCGAACCTAGGAACTCGTGCTCAACATTAGCACTTGCGACCATTAGATCACCGAGGCACTTTTATGACTGATAAGTTAGTATGTTGTAATGTCTTACGACTTCCACGCGAACGAAGTCGCGTGCAGAAGCTAGTAGTTATTTAAATAAAAAAACCGGCCCAGTGCATGTCGAGCCACGCATCATAGAGGGTTCCGTAGGCGGCATAGATATCCGGTAGTTGGGATGAATTTATCCCAAAAACAAACTTACCTTTGTAGTCGAAGAACTTGTTCTGCCTTACATCAATATACGTCACGGTCAATTCTCAAATTGCAACTGTATGTTGGTCGACTATAACTCGTTTATTTGTTAAGCCTACTTAGCTGTAAATATAATATATACATGATTGTTTTCACATATCCAAAAACAACCAGTTAACTCTAACAAATTTAGTACTTTAAAGCTTAATATTGCGCAAACGGATCCTTGAATCGAAGAATGGTGTTCAAAGACCTGCAATATTTTTGAACGACCTATACCCTACACCACGGGATATACGAGAAAAAAAAAATTATCCCCACTTTACGTGCAAGGTAGGTACCCATTTTTCTTTAAGATTTCATTTTATTACTTTGTTGACGTGATTAATATGTATACCCATGTCATATTACAGCTTTCTAGTACTAAACGTCTCTGAGCTAAGCCGGGGACAGACAGACAGACAGATGGATATGGCTAAACTTTAAGAGTTCTTTGTTTACCACGGAACCCTAAAAAAATACATAAAATTTGACAAAAGTTTTAACAAAAAAACAGCTTAAATTGCATTTTGCTTTCTAGAATTACAATAGAATACTATACGAAATAATAGTGATGCAATTTTTTTATCAAACCGCGATGGATTTTCAAAATAAAATCCTTTCTCCTTTTAATTTGCTACAACAGTTAAGACGGATTAGTCGCAAGTCGGCGACTTGTGCCGAGCCTACAGCAATATACAGTCATTTGCATGTGACAAATCGTCAGTGGTTATGAAACTCAATAAATCTAGATTCAGCTTGCGGTGGCATATCATTTATTGTATTCTGTTTATTATGTGCACAACTATGCCTGCGTCCTGGGGAATAGGCAGAGTTACAATGACCATATTTGGCTAATAAATTATAACATAATCTATACTTATAATAAAATCGTAACGAATTCAAAATTGTACATTGAATATTTTTGAAAAAAGTAATTGCTACGAGGTCTGGGATCGATTTTAATGCCGAAAATATATTTTTTAGAATGTTGGTCTGTTTGGCTGTGTATCTGTTTGTCTATTTGTCTGAATGTATAGTTACTTAAACTGGAATAAATAAAAAAAAAAGATGGCGGCTGCGAACATTTTCAAATTTTTCCTTGGGTGTCGTTATCATGGTTTAAAAGATTACACATTTTGACTACACCTTCATTATACATTTATGAAGCAGCAGTAATGATAAAACGCAACATTAATAATTATGACACATTGCGAAGTGCACGGTATAAAAATGAATTAAACGGAATTAGATGTAGGACAGTTAAGTTTAAAACGAGTATTTTTGGTACAGGTGTAAAAATTTATAACAAACATCCAAATTATGTAAAAAACAATGTAACCTTTGATAGTTTCAAAAAGAAACTAAAGGAATTCTTGATAAGTAAAGCCTACTATTCAATCAATGACTTTTTAATGACAAAAATACTGGTGACTGTTTCATTAGATAAGCTATCATAACGAGTAATTTAAATTGTATGACATGAATGAATAATTTAAATCTGACTATGTGAATAAACAACTTATATTAATTCATGATGAATGATGTACGTTGACTTAGGACGAATAATGATTTTAATGTTAATAACAATTATTGAACAAGCATGAAATATTGTACACCTTATAGGTATGTTGCAGCAAGCCTTTATTATAATAACCATAAGAACTGATATTTCACCTGTGACAAACAATAAATGAATTTGAATTTGAATGGTTTTCGGGGATGCTAAAGTAGAAACTAGGGTCAAAATGTAAATCCAAGATAGCGGACGCAATCTTTTTTTAGTCGTCTTTTTAGACGTCACGGACGAAGTTCCTTTTCACGTATTTTATATCCTCATAAGAAACAAGACCTATTGGCATAAAAAAAACCGGCCAAGTGCGTGTTGGACCACGCAAAATGAAGGGTTCCGCAGTTGGGAGGTCGGGATGAATTTATCCCAAAAACAAACTTGACACTGTAGTTGAAAAACATGTTCTCCCGTACATCGATATATGCCACGGTCAATTCTCCAACTGCAAATGTAAGTTTGTAATCGCATATTTTTGTGATTAAACTACAAATTAGCGATTTTCGTACTTTTCCCTTTACTTGAGCTGTGGACCTGGCTTCTTGCCAAATTTGATGATTTTGACTTCAACGGGAAGTATCCTATAGGTTTTGATTTATTTGTGAGTACAAAAGTAAGTAATCGCAAAAAACTAATCCTATACAAGTCTTAACGTTCCCAATTGTTTGAGGTTAAAATGTTTTTCAAGTAAGAAATCACTAGTTACTAAGAAATTCCAGATGGTAAACTCAATAATACTTTCCCTTACCCGGGAACTGAACCCAGGACCTCATGCTCAACCTTATTTTGTGCTACGCTGACGACACGTTGGTCCTGGCGCAAGGGAGATTGCACCAGGCGGCGGCCGAAGTAGCGGCACGCGGGGTTGCGATAATCGTCGAAAGGATTTGTCAATTGGGACTCGAGGTGGCCCTGTACAAGTCCGAGGCCATGTCTTTTCATGGTCCTCGGAACGCGCCACCATCGGGGTCCCAAATATCGATAGGAGGGGTTCACATCGGCATTTAGTCGACGATGAAGTATCTGAAACTCGTCCTCGACAGTCGGGTCGGAGCTGCCTTTAAGCGGCTCCTGCCCAATCTAGGGGGGTCTAAACGCCTCCTGTCGGAGGCACTACGCGGGGGTCGTGCGGTCCATGGCCCTTTACGGGGCATCTGTGTGGGCGCTTTCCCTGGCACTGCGGCCAGCCCGTCAGTTGAGCACGGCCCAAAGGGTCATGGCCATCCAGCTGGTCCTGGGATACCGCACGGTCTCTGGTGAGGCGGAGAGCCTCCTTGCTGTATTGACGCCATGGGATCTGGGGGCAAAAGTCCTCGCGCACGTATGGAAGTGGTGCGATGAGGCGAAACGCCGCTGCCGCTCCGCGAGAAATCACGGCACAGCGGTCAGAGCTCCGGCGGGATCTCATGGCGACATGGAGAGTGCGATTGTCGTAACCCAGTGCTAGGCACGCCATAAAGGCGGTGATAAGTCCCCTCTTTGAGTTGTGGCTGGCGCCACGGCATTCTCACCTGCCGCCTGTCACAGGTCCTCACCGGACACGGCAGCTTCGGGAGGTCCCTGTGTCAGATAAGTTGGGAGGAAGCGCCCGGGTTTCACTACTGTGTGGATTGCCCGGAGGACACGGTGGAGCATGCGGTGGAAGTCTGCCCGGCTTGGGCAGAGCACCGCCATGTCCTCGTGGAGGCGATCGGTGTTGGAGATCTCTCGCGTCCGGCCCTGGTCCATGCCATGGTATGGAGCGAGAGGACATGGCCATAACCTCGAGTCCCAATTGCTGAATCCTGTCGACGATTTTTGCAGCCCCGCCTGCCGCTACTTCAGCCGCCATCTGGTGTGACCTCCCTTGCACCAGGGCCAACGTGTCGTCAGCGTAGCAGACTATGCTGATGCCACTAGGAAGGTCAGCGCGCAGCACCCAGTCGTATCCGATGTCCCACAGATGTGGCCTGAGGACTGATCCCTGTGGGACACCACACGCCATCTCTTGCTGGTTCTATACTCCCTGGTGACCGGGGTAGACGACGGCCTTGTCAGTCAGATAGGCCTCGATTACACGACAGAGGTAGGTCGGCATCCGGTGGTACCGAAGTACCTCCCTGATGCAAATCCAGGGCAAGGCATTGAAGGCATTGGCGATGTCTAGAGGTGGGGTGGAGATTGGGGTGCTAAGGAGAAACTCAGGCTTCAAAATACCTAGCTATTATTAAAACCAGAAAGTTAAACCTAGAACTTCACGGCACTTAAGTATTCTTTTTTAAACCAACGATACGTTTTTCATGTTGTTTATATAAAATTAACATTAAAAAACGATGTTTGCTTCAAATATTTGAGCATATACATACAAGCGTTGGACAAATATGCTTTCCTTTCCCGACTTACGGTTTGCTGTAGCAGTCTATTGACTGTGTTTAAATTGCGTGATGAATATGCGTTTAGGGGTAAATTGTCAGTTGTCCTAATATATCGAAAAGCCACTCGATTCAGATAGTCACTTTTATTCCTAAATTTGTCGTTCGTTCCGCCTAGGCACCGTCCATCTTATAACAGAACTATGTTTATATTAGTTTTAATTAGCCCAATGTTATAATGTTTATATTAGCCCAGGTTTAAACCATGGAGCCATTATTGAATTTTGAACTTTATTCCACTATGGTTAGTAGAGGATCTACACTATAAACGACCTTCACCCATCTGTTTAATGGATGAAAAGTATTTTTTACCAATTTAATATATTAGAAAATATTTCTCGAGTGGGTTGTCTAAAATTTTTTGGCCAGACTATGATTTATAATAAAAATTGAATAATGACGTTTTATTAAATATTGCACTCATAATTTAATACCAACCGAAAGTATGAAGCCTATATAATATACAAACGTTGGGTTGTCTATTTCTTCTTCTTGGACTTCTTTGTCACAAGTTTCCACACGTATAAAATTTTCACCTTTCAAAACTCGTCATTCAGGCCAGATTTTTTAAAGATAACCCTATATCATCGTATTTGCAATTAAGTAGCGCTCATTTTGATGTAAGATTTATTCATTAAACAAATAGGTGAAAATAACTATTATCGATTTACCTGTTTATACCTGCCAACCCAGTATTTACGCCAGGAAAAAAATAGATAATCCAACGTTTTGATTGGTATTAAATTTATTTGTTAAAATCATGTGTGAAATATTTAATTAATAGTAATTTTTCAATTTTTAATTAATCATAGTTTGGCCAGGAATTTTTTAGACACCCACTCGAGATAATATTTTCTAATATATTAAAGATATAAAATACTTTTCATACATTAAACAGATTGGTGAAGGTCGTATATAGTTCGGATCTTAGACTAGGTATAGTTCTGATTTTTCAACTCGATGGCTGTCGCCGTCTACTGCTGAAACACCCTGTCCACCTTTGGCATCCAGTTCTGTTACAAAACTGTATTTCTATCACAGGTAAGTTCTTATTACAGAAACACGATGGTTTAAACCATGTAAGAAGAAAAATCTCGGACCGTTTATGTGTTATTTGTTTATAAATGGAACAAAAATACAGTACAATGGTCTGTAATCCATTTTGTTGTTTATTGGTCCTTGTGATATCAAATTACCGACAGGCAATTTGCTGTTGATCTGCACGTACCAATGCTCCTTACTTATTATGTATGTATTATGCCAAAAACGGCTATATATTTTTCCAATAAAATTGCTGCTGTAACTCTCCAAATAATAAGCAATTTGATACACGTCATATTCAAATTTATACATATTCCCGAACCTGATTTCTATTGAAATACTTTAATAAAAAATCTTCTCTAGGAGGTACATAAAATTTCAATACGTCAGCTACAAGGCGAGGCAAAATTGCTTCCAATACATAATACTGGCAGTCAATTCTTCGGCCCGACGTGTAATGAAAGTCGCGATTTGTAGTCTTCATAAACAAAATCCTCCTTTATTGGGGGATATTGCAGTGATTTCGTTTGCCTTCGTACAAATCCCCTTTACTGGTGCTACGTTCACACGCTGTTTAAGTAAATTATTACCGGTGTAAAAAGTGAGGAATGGGGGGATTTAGAGGTGTTCTAAGAATAGACTCCCCCCAGCTTTACGTTGGTGAGGTAAATATTATTATTATAGGATTATAGAAGAATGAGGTTTTTTATACCGTCCATTATCAAGTTTATCTCTCGCTTCCAAGCAATTTTGCTGGCTTTTGTACATGAGGTATTTTCGAGGATGCACCACTTGTTTTGGACTTTACCAGATTCGGGATACTCGAAAATACATTAATGAAACTGTATAAGTGCATAACCATGGATGTTTTGATGTAGTTTTACGTAGTGTAAAACTCGAAGACATAACCTGAAAAGAAGAAAAGACGGTCCATCGCTGTAATTATTTTTTTCGAAAATAAAAATTATTAACAAAATTAAATACAAAAAGTAGGGCCTATCTTCAGGTACATTTGTGAATCCATTAAATATTTACAGCCAACAAACTGAGAGCAATCAAGTCAGTACTTTCAACAAGTGATTAACTCGTTTACTGATCCTTATCAGTAAAACACTGAAATTTTGGCAATTACTAGAACAGTAAACTGTAAAGGAAACGGGCCAATAAAAGCGTGTATAATAAATATTGCATTAACTATCGTTTATTCCTTTCTTTGGGGGACGAGGGGAATAAAGTAATCCTTTATTTTCGTGGAGAAAGAGGAATAATGGGTTTGCGTGTATTGAGTTATATAAACCCCATAACAGTAATAAAAGCTTTCAAGCATATCAAGATCAAATTAACAGAAGATCTATGGGGAATGCCAATCAAAGTTTGTACCTCCGTTATTGAAACTATAGCGCCGTACTTAGCATTATTATTTAATTTGTGTGTTGGTCAAGGAGTTTTCTCGGATCTAATGAAATATAGTAAGGTAATACCACTTTTCAAATCCGGGCATAGTAGAGACACCAATAATTATAGACCCGTATCCGTGTTGCCGATTTTCAGCAAGGTGTTTGAAAGGGTAATGCTTAATCTAATGCTCAATCATTTTAAAACCAACAAAATCTTACACGATTAACACTTGGCTTCACCAAGGCACGTTGTACGACTGACGCCGGTGTCATCTTAATAGAACACATATTTACGGCATGGGAAGAGGCCCAAGACGCGATAGGAATATTTTGTGATCTCTCCAAGGCATTTAATTGCGTCGGCCACGAAACATTACTCTTGAAACTTAAGCATTACGGACTTGGAGACCTTGCGCTCAGTTTAGTAAAATCTTATTTAAATGATAGAAAGCAGCAAGTTCAAATAAATGGTGTCAATTCACTCGGCTTAAAAGTAGAAATGGGTGTACCACAAGGCTCGGTATTGGGTCTTTTCCTCTTTTTAGTATATATTAATGATCTACCCCACTTGTTAAAAGCCCAACCACAAATGGTGTTATTTGCTGACGATAATTCCTTAATTTTTAAAATTAATAGATGTGCATCAAATTTTGCCCTATTGCAGGTCCAGAATTGGTTCACTGCTAATAATTTAGTATTAAATGGGGAAAAAACTAAGTGTATTCGATTTTATTTACCAAATGCCAAAAGTAGTATTTGTGAGATAGTATTGAACCAAGAGAAATTAGAATTCGTCGATAAAACTGTTTACCTGGGGATTACGCTCGACTCAAGGCTTCAATGGGGCTCGTGCAATGCCACGCTGTACTGTGCCGCATGTGCGGCGGCTGGCAAGCCAGCCGAGCACCGGATGGGGAGCAAGACCTGCATCCCACCCGCCAAAGCCAGGGCCAGAGACAAGCCCTCCGCCACCACCGTCATCGCCGCAGCCACCGCCACTGCCACCGTGGCTGTCGCCTCCATCACCGCCATCGTCGCCGCCGTAGCCACTGCGGCAGGACCCTTCGGACTTCAATGCCAAGAATTTGGCTTGGGGTTCCCGGTTAACGGACACACGGGGCAGGATGGTGGAGGACTGGGCTCTGGAGACAGGCCTGGAAGTCCTAAACCGGGGTCCTGTCCCCACGTGTGTGCGGATGCGGGGCGAATCAGTGGTGGGCATCTCGTTCGCTAGCCGCGCTCTGTCACAGCATGTAGTTGACTGGCGCGTCATGGAGGGGGTAGAGACCTATTCCGATCACCCGTATATCCGGATTGACGTCTCCGCCCAGACCTCGAACGCGCTGGTCCGACGGGCCCCGAGTGGTCCGCGGTGGGCGCTGAAGCAGCTGGACCGGGATCTCCTCCTGAAAGCCTCGATCGTGCAGGCCTGGGTGTCTCCACCAGACAGGCCTGCTGACATCAACGACGAGGCGGAGTGGTTCCGGAGGCCATGTCCGACATATGTGACTTGGCAATGCCCCGGGTCCAGCCTGGACATGCCTCGCGCCAGGTGTACTGGTGGTCGCAGGAGTTAACGGCTCTGCGCACTGCGTGCGTTGTTGCGCGACGCCATTACACTGGGCACCGCAGGCTCCGTAATCAACCTCCGAATACGGAAGCCATTCAGGTGGAGCTGTACGAGGGGTACAGAGCAGCGAAGACCGCCCTCCAAGCGGAGATCCTGTAGGCCAGGGGATCGGCCCGCGAGGAGTCGCTGGGGACAGGGCCGTCATTTACCCCGGTCACCAGGGAGTGTGGAACCGGCAAGAGATGTCGTGCGGTGTCCCACAGGGATTGGTCCTGGGGCCGCATCTCTGGGACATCGGATACGACTGGGTGCTGCGCGCCGACCTTCATAGCGGCGTCAGCGTGGTGTGCTACGCTGACGACACGTTGGTCCTGGCGCAAGGGAGGTCACACCAGGTGGTGGCCGAAGTAGCGGCACGCTGGGTTGCGACAATCATCGAAAGGATCCGGCAATTGGGACTCGAGGTGGCCCTGCACAAGTCGGAGGCCATGTGTTTTCATGGCCCTCGGAACGCGCCACCATCGGGATCCCAAATAACGGTAGGAGGGGTTTACATCGGCGTCAAGTCGACAATAAAGTACCTGGGACTCGTTTTCGACAGCCAGTGGAACTTCGTGGAGCATTTCCGATGTTTGGCTCTCAAACTGGAGCGGGCAAAGGCTGCATTGAAGCGGCTCCTGCCCAATCTAGTAGGTCCAAACGCCTCCTGCCGGAGGCTCTTCGCGTGGGTCGTGTGATCGATGGTCCTTTACGGGGCTGCTGTGTAGGCGCGTTCCCTGGCGCTGCGGCCAGCCCACCTGTTGAGCGCGGCCCAAAGGGTCATGGCCATCCGGCTGGCCCGGGGATACCACACGGTCTCCTGTAAGGCAGCAAGCCTCCATGCCGGATTGCCGCCATGGGATCTGGAGGCAAAAACACTTGCGCACGTACGAAAGTGGCGTGAGGAGGTGAAACGCCGGGGCGTAACTCTGCTGCCGCGAGAAATCGCGGCACAGCGGACGGAGTTCCGGCGGGATCTCATGGCGACTTGGAGAGTACGGTTGTCGCAACCCAGTGCTGGGCACGCCACATTTGCGTCCCCTCTTTGAGGAGTGGCTAGAGAGGCACCACGGCGTCCTCACCTTCCGCCTGACGCAGGTCCTCACCGGATACGGCAGCTTCGGGAGGTTCCTGTGTCATATGCGGCGGGAGGAAACGCCCGGGTTTCACCACTGTGTGAATCGCCTGGAAGACACGGTGGAGCATACGGTGGAGGTCAGCCCGACAAATGTAGGGGTCCACTAGGGCCGATGCCTGCCGGGGTCGCGGAAAGGTACTAAAGGGTTACCGAGGCCCCTGGCAACACAGGCAACGGAAGGAATACGGGTGGGTTTGAGTCAGTAAGAGTCTGACACACCCTCCCGCTCTCGCGATGATTTCCCACCGAAAAAAAAAATAGGCTTCAATGAGGGCCTTATTTAACTTCCCTTGCAGGACGGCTAAGTACAGCAGCATATGCTATGAGAAAAATCCTTCAATTTACTGATGTTGATATCGCACGGCTAGTATATTTTAGTTATTCTCATAGTATTATGTCGTACGGTATTTTACTATGGGGACGGGCTGCAGACATCGAGTCTATTTTTATTCTGCAGAAAAGAGCCATCAGAGCCATATATGGCCTCCGCAGGTGCGACTCTCTAAGGGAACCGTTTAAAGAAATTAACATCATGACGGTATCTTGTCAATATATCTATGAAAACATCATGTACGTAAGGAAAAATCTACATATTTTTAGTAAAAGAGGTGAAAGACACAATTATATCACTAGAAATAGGGACCAATTAGTTCAACCAGGTTTCAGACTGGCTAAAGTAGACTCATCTTTCATGGGGTACTGTTTAAAATGTTACTATAAAATACCTCCCCGCATACTTCAACTGAATGAATCAAAATTTTCATCTTGTATATAACGCACACTATACAGCCAAGCATAATTATTATAAGTTGGGGGATTACATCGCTGATAAAAATGCTTGGCTTAATACTGGTCCTGCTCAACAAAGGCGCAAAAACTAATTGATCAGCTATTGAAAATAGTGTTGGAGCTACTGAAGATTTCAAAAACTCCCTTTGCATTGTATAAATTCAATCTCATAGTATTGTATAGTGGCACAGCACATTGTTATGTGAGTACTATGTACTATAAAGCTGCCATCTACTGGATACGTCTGTCCTTGACTTGAATGTGCCCTGGCTGCTGGGAGTATGTCGTGCTCACTCTAATGTCCCGCTGATGGTGGCGCGTGTGTTGGATCATTGAGCTCCCTTCAATATGATTGAGCTGAATGGTGCTAATCCATGCGTCATGTTCATGGTCATCTTCGCTGCCACGGCTTATTTTAATTTTTGAATTGCTTTTTTTTGTTTTGTTAGTCTTTTTATTACGGACGCTTTTACGTTTTGCATCATTCTCATATGTATAATTTCAAAATGAATGATGCAAACAATAGTGTCCGTGAAGTTTCTTGCACGTTTTTCTACATAGGTACCTACTACGCTTTGGAATAGGCAACTAGCTTCATCTTTCTGACTGACCGAGCGACCCCTTGACAAGTCATAAGTGCCTGTAATTGGTTTATTTGAAATTAATGCTTTGAGTTTGAGTTTGAGAGTGCTGATGGTTGTTTCGTGCACTTTGAAGATGCGCGTAGATAGATGGACAGAATGATATATTTGAAGATAAATTAAAAATCCTATCTTGTCGGTACACCAATATTGTAATACTTACTGCTCGTAGAGCTTTAGTACATACCTATGTATAATGTGCTTTTCAACCCGTATTTTTTGGAAATACTGGTCACTCACACACTCACACATTCCACACTGGAATTCTACCAAAACTAAATACATGTTTTTATTTTTATGTGCATATGGGTGTCGCTTTTGTAAGTAGTATCTCTTAGGTTGATTAATATTCATAATTATCGTTCCTCAAGACCTACAAATAATGTTTAGGGAATATTTCCTAGACCCAGTTTTGGTTTTATCAGTCACGTCATTCTTAATAACAATCTGGACTTTGTATCTTTGATTCAAATTACCTATTTTTTCTCGATCAATATACCAACACATAACATTTAAGGAGTGGATATTTTACAAATTGTTAATAAAAAGACGGTGCATCCTTTTAATATTCATAAATAGTACATTTCGCATGAACAACGATTCAATTAAAATCATGTTACCGGCTGTCATCCCCGACCATCTCATTAGGCATATCATTACCACAAATATGTATTAATATTTATGTCCAATCAGGCATGCCATGTAGCATTAATAAATTGAATATTCACAATGTTTTCCCATTAATTTACATCGACAATGTTTACATTTTTACTAATGAATTTTGAACATTTGTTTATTCTTTTTAACCATAAATTCTTGGTTCTATGAGTAATGCTACAGATATTTTTTTATATGTTAATGTTTATTATCACCAGATCAACAGGGGCAAAGCATTGCTTATTTACACGTAAGAGAAGACTGATAATAAAATGATGAGAATCATTTTCTTTTAGATCTAAACATGTAATAAAATCGTAGCGAAGTCAAAATAGTACATTTAATATTTTTGAAAAAAAGTAATTGTTACGACGTCTGGGATCGATTCCAATGCTGAATTTTTGTCTGTTTGTCTAAATGTATGTTCCAGCATCACGCAAATTTTACCCGATAGATTTTATTAAAATTTTTCATAGTCAGTCGGTAGGCTATATATTATCACGCTATTTGGTATGGAGGATGAGCAATATTGCATTATGTTTGTATTCTATAGTTAACAACTAATTGTAAAAAGACGAGCCAAGCGGTTAGAACATTGCAGATAGTTACAGATTTTACCATTTAAATGATTATCATAACTCTATATCGTTATGGGGCTAAGCAGTCAATCTTCATCAGAGTGGATTTTTGTGATGGGACAGTAAGGGTAACTTAACAGAACAGACAAAATTATCTGTTCTGTGTATAATTCTCCTAAGCCCGATTTCGTGTAGCTACGAGTCCTCAACTCACTTTAACCATTGAAGCTACACGAAATCGGACTTAGGAGACTGTCCTCAACTTTTTGAGATATTTTGATCTGCACACACAGATTTTGAAAAAAAATGTACGGTCAGCAAGAAAATGGGCAACTTTCACAAAATTTTTGGAGCGAATCTCGAGGAAACGAAGAAAAAGCGTTCATATTTGCGACTTTCTTCTTTAGTCTTTCTATATATAGAGAGAATTAGGTAAAAATAAAAATTCAAGATGGCGGCTGTGAAAACTTTCACATTTTTCGTCATGGGTGTTGTTTTCATAGTTTTCAAGGGTGCTAATGCCGATCGTGAGGTCAGTAAGTAAATCCGAGATGGCGGCTACGATAAATTTCAAATTTTTCGTCTTGGTTGTCGTTTTCATGCTTTTCGAGGATGCTAAAGCCGATACTGACGTCAAAATGTGAATCCGAGATGGCGGCTGCGACAATATTGTTTTTATTTTAAAATGACTTAAACGTATGAACGTGAGAAGGAACTTCGTTCTTCGGACGGGCATGGGAAGCCGTCACTTCCTTTTGCAAACCAGTAATGCTCGGGAAGGAGGAAGCGGAACGGGTGAGGGAGAGGCAAAGTTCGCGCCCCCACGCCCCTAGCCACCGCAGGAGAAGCCCTGGGCGTCAGAAATCTCAGGCTGATTCCAAGCCACCGTAGGCGGGGGCTTGCGGACGGTGAGCAATGGGTAGCTCACCGTCTGGTAAGGACCAGACCCGGGTCGACAGCGCGTTGTGGTCCACGCGCCCCTCAATAAGATGTCAGTCAGCTTGTGCTGACTGACATCGCGGGTCGCGGGAAAGTTCGAAGGGATACCGTGGCCTCTGGCAACGCAGGCAACGGAAGGAACACGGGTAGGTTTTAGTTAGTAAGAGTCTGACAAATCCTTCCGCTCCACCCAGAGCGGAAAGAAAAAAGAAAGAAAAATTGTTTATTCTGCACAAAGAAAACGCACATTATAATTTACGTAAAATAGACACATAATATACAAAGTAACTAAAAGCCTCGTAATCAACCCATATAATTTTGACAATCCTGTCGATTACGTAATATTTACTCTGTTGCGCCACTGGCAGATGACAACCAATGACAACATAACATACAATCAAAACAAAAACAGAATGCCCATTGCAGTGGGGAAATAACTACTTTTATAACAAATAAACAATTAAAACTAGAACAATTAAACAATGCGTCGCATCTGTGCAAGAAAAGGTCGTTGCTCAGCGAAATGCTGTGACTTCGGACAAGCCTATCGTCAACAGCGCTGATTTTCAGCAATTACCTACTTGTCGAATGAAGAGCGGGAGAAGTTATTTGATAATTTCCCAAAAAAAGGGTGTTCCCCGACCGCACACTTTTTTATGTAAATTAAATGGATCCTAGTTCTTATGAGGATAAAAAAAAACTCTACTAGACTAACTGAGATTTCACTATTATCAGAGTCAGAAATCGCAAAATAAAATCCCATATATTTTGTTGGAAATGAGACACAAATTTTTTTTTTAGGGTTCCTTATCTGAAAAGGAAAAATGGAACGTCTTAAGGATCATTTCGTTGTCCACTGGTCCGTATAGGGTACTTTCCGTTGACCTTGAATCATGAAATTTGGCAAAAATATGTAAATTCATGCCAACTACGGAACTCTTTATTGTGTGTGGTCCGACACGCACTTGGCCGGTTTTTAGGGTTCCGTATATCAAAAGGAAAAAAACGGAACCCTTATAGGATCACTTCGTTGTCCGTCCGTCAGTATGGCTTTCTGTCTGTCAAGACCCTTTTTCTCAGGAACACGTTGAAATTAATACGTAAGTCAACGGTCCCTTAGAGCTCTAAAAAAATGAAGCTTTTAGTCAACGCAAACACATAAAAACATACGGCTATTTATGCGACATATTTTGACGGAATAAATCTATCCCAAGAAACTCTTCATTGTGCGTGGTCCATCATGCACTTGGTCGGTTTTTATGATGATTAGACTCGCCGCTACCAAAGTCAGAAATAATAAAAAAACGAATCCCTTCAAAATCATCAGCATAAAATGTGGTGGATACAAAATATGTTATATATACAATTCAGTGCAAAGATACATTTCGCCATGCACTGATGGCATGCAAATATTTCATTGATGATAGTCAGTTAAACAGTACAATTATAGACAAATTAATAAAAAAAATATTAAATTTTAGTTTTAACGTTAAGAATTCTATGATCAATAAATTATTTGGCATTTGCACTAGTCTTCATTGTAGCGGCCAGTATATATATATGATAAATGATAAATGATTTATTTTCTGTAAGTAGGTTTGTACAAACACTTTTACACGTCAATCATATTTTTAAAATAAAGCTACTCGTAGATGAGGTCGGCGTTTCCTATCTGACTACTCTGAGAAGAAAGGCCGAAACAAACTCAGAGGTCACAGTCTCTTTTAAAGTCCAGACATAATCTTGGCCAGATCATGTGAAGGCCATGTAGATTGGTGTCTGAAATGGTCCTTTTGAGGAAAGAACCACACAGATTGAGTGGACCTGTCCAGTCAGTGCACGCATTTGTCAGTAATCGTGCAGCTCAACTCAGAACTTAAGGAGCTCAACGATTCGACGAACAATACCAAAGAAAGAACATTTGGGTAGGCCGCATAAATTACTCAAACTGCCAGACCATGATTAATAAATAAGTAATAAGAACTAAATGAGAAAAAAAAAAAAAAAAACAATAATGACCCACTTAAGCTAATAGATGTTAGGTGATTGTTAATGAGAACTGGTGACTTTTGTGTTTACACGACTGCCCAAAAAAAGGAGTGTTGTGTTTTCAGGGTATGAACCCTGAAAACACAACACTCCTTTTTTTGGAAAGTTATGGTGGAATAAAGAAACTCACAAACATATGTACATGAGTACATATGTTTGTGAGTTTCTTTATTCCACCATAACTTTTAAAAGGCTAAACCAATATCAATGTATGTGGTATCGATCGAAGCGTTTCGTTATCCCGGGTAACATACGAGTAGGCTGGGGAAAATTAAATAAAAAAATATAATGACTCCCCCATTATATTTTTATGTCAATGGATCCTGTTTCTTATGATGATAAAAAAACTCTACTAGACCTACTGTGGTTTCACTACTATCAGAGTCAGAAATCGCAAAAAACTTTTCCCATAACCATAGCTCATGAACAAACTATTTTTTTCGTAAAAATTTGGCTACGTATACTCGTATGTTCGTCTAGATCTTACTTATTAAATAGCAAAAATATATATTGAATACTACTGATACATTTTGATTAATTTATCCACAATTTTCTACTGATATACATTTTTACCGTTATATTTATTTGATTTCTTTTGTTATGTTATTACTTTATTAGTGAACCAGCATTCTTTCACTAATAAATTACTCGTAATAACATAACAAAATAAATTTTCAGTTTTCTACTTTTGGGCACAGTGGCGGTTTAATTGCCCATTCAACGCTAGAATCATTTAACTTGTTTTTATTTTTTAGTTCAAGTTTTTAATTCACTTTTGACAAGGCAGGTGTGTTTTTGATTTTTTTTAAATTATTTATTTTTTTATAGTGATAGCCGTTCGTCAGGAATAATCTGTGAGAATGCATCAGTCAGTGTATCAGTGTATCACTTGTGCCGAAACTACGGATTTCGTGCTTATGGAATAGACCCCCAGGACTAACTGCTCCTCACACGGACAACTGTACATCTCTTGCACCCGCGCCTCCAGTCCTGAGTCTCTGTATATTGTGGCTGCTGAGACCAAAACTGCTAACGTGGTATACAGGGCTCACCACGCGATATTCCCCGAAGGGTTAAGCAGAGGTGTACCTAAGGTACACCCAAATTTCACCAGTTGTTTAGGTCCCATGTAAATGGGCACAAATCCAGTCTTACTGTTCTGTGTGTGTTGTTCTGTGGAAATTCCAGATGGAAAACCCAATAACTCTGCCTGAACTGAGAATCGAACCCAGGACCTCATGTTCAATAATAGCACTTGCGACCACCAGATCAACGAGGCAGTTTTTTTATGAAAATGTGGCTGTTATTTGAGTATATTGTAGTGTCTTACGACTTCATCGCAAACGAAGCAGCGGGCAGAAGCTTGTAATAAATAAAGATGCACCCACTAAAAAACGCAACGTATCCCTGTGTATTTATTCATTAGCATAATCAGCCTATATCATTCCCACTGGTAGACCTCACGCCTTATTGGCGTATCGCAAATCCAATATAATTACGTGACCTTTCATTGATTGAAATGTTTGAATGTAATTGGAGCTGGGCAAACATTTTCAAGCAACATTTAGTATGTACGAGTATATCACGCTTAAATATTTATTATTTCTCCACAAAACAAATAATTTACCACTAACCTCAACTCAGTCTAGTAAAATTACTCCTCACTCCCCTCCACTTTCCCACATTCCCTCTATCTGTATACCCATTTATTTATAAAACCCTCACGATTTGTCGGTTATCTTCGTTATCTTAGTAAAGGGATGCCCTTGTCTGCGGTCGTAGTAGGAGCGTTTTTCAAAAGGATTTAAGCGTATTGGCTATAGGCACAGATCACGGAGAGACGCCTCGGCTACTGCTAGAGGCGGCACTACGAACACTTTCCAAACAAACCAAGTGTGTCACAATTTACTTGCACTACGTCAAATAACGTATAGAAACTGAGGCGTAGAATGGCGGTCCGTGGCAGAAATCATGCGCTGAATGCACTTTCGCATGTCGGTACCACGAATTTTATTCGTATGTACTGCCGTCTATAGACGCTGATGGCGCAAGCGCGGCAATTCCGTGCTCTGTGGCTTTAGGCAAACTTTTGTAAATGTCAAATGAATCAACCTTGAATGGTTAGTGTAGGTGATGGTACTTCTTTAGTTTGTCTGTAGGGATATATTTTGTTGATTCGTGCGTGGTCTTTTAGTTTTTTGTATCAAGATGAAGCTTAGAATTCCAATCTTAGTCATTCGAAATTAAAAGCTGAAACATCGTTTTGAAATTCGCTTTAGTTTAACTACGGTATTCAAATAAAACATCACGCCTGGTATGTCCCGTGGGGTTTGGAAGTTGTACCTATAATAACACCCGCATTTCGCAAGTTTTGTGGCAAAAGGCTCACCTAACACTTGGGACTTAACCCAAGTGTGAGGTGAGACTTTTGCCAGTAACCGTCACAAATCAAGAGTTTTAATGATTTGAGATATGAGATTCTCTAGCCCGGACTATGGAACCTTATTTTAAGATACTTACATAACTTAAATTTTATAAGTTTAAGTTAAAATTAAGACGTTTATGGACACGAACCTATAAATGATAGCAAATACATACAACGTAAAGCAAAGGTTACTGCCCGACATAAAACAACAACTTCGGTCTTCACAATATTATGTTTAATTTCTACTACCCTCATCTAAACTACAAGGACTACGTCATAATGACTTTACTTAGCAGACGTATTTCAAACTGCTGTAATTACTTCAGCTCACATGAACAGCGAAGCTTGGCAGCCTGGAGCTGTAATTATGAGCACTAGCTCAAAGGCATTCTGTAAGCCTTATTTCTCGAAGACATAGTTGAAATACCTGTAATTTTCTATCATGTTGGTAGAGAATGGCAGTAGATTTTATTCTAAAATTGTCTTTTTTTTTCTTTCTTTATAACATGGTCGATTGATTCCAACAAACTAGCGCCTTTAAATATCAGTGCTTATGCATGTTATCAATTCATGTATATATACTTACTAGACACTTTATCTGACATCGGTAGAGGAAAACATCGTGAGGAAACTTGGACTCATATAGTTAATATAAGTCTGAAGTCGCCAACTCATCTTGAGCAAGCGTGGTAATCAATGCTCGTGCCTTCTCAGTTCATCAAAATTAGAAGCAATGTTAAGTGTTTTTCAACTAAGTACACATCGCAAATGGTATGCAATAATGTCGTTTCATTTGCTACGTTACTACGCCGACGTTCTACGGTAACCGCGGGGATGCCACGAAAACGGTCGCGTTAGTTTGCAGTAATTAACCTCACTGACTAAAAGCAGGGATATCTTACATCGTTTCTAACACACTTGTTTGTAAAATGACTCTTAAGGCAACGCATTTAGGTTTATAATTCAGCTTATTATACACTTGTATTTTTTTACTTCACATTTTTTTGCAATCTCCGCAAAGAGATTAAAAACGTTTTTATGTCTAAAAACAATGAATATTTTTTTTAGACATAAAACTCTTTTCTATTAAATATCATCAAAAGTATCATCATTTCATCAAATTATATATTTTTCACTGCATAAATATTAACCTTAATATTATTTTTATATACGCTGTTTAGCGGTTTTTCCAGTGCCATTTTTTGTACCAGCATCGCTAGCGCGGCGCGCGGATAAAAAAACCGAATCGCCATTTTCCATAAATATTTGTTAACGTTTTCGTCGTGTGGTTAATTATTATCAAAAATGTCGGTTTCACGTACGGAAGAAAAGCAATACGTAGATTTAACCCCGCCGGAAATACTAATCGAGGCACGAAACGCGAGAGAGATAGCCTGTTGCCACGAAAATCTATAGAGAAATACCTAGCGGCCCACGAAACTTTCATATAGTGGAAATACAGCAAAAACGTCCAGTCATTTTGAGAATTGTACTTTCACTGTTTCAATAACTAAAAGCTGTTTTTTTTTCCTCGCAAGTGTGTTGAGAAACGTATGAAAATCGTGTGTATTGATCATTACACAATCAAAATCAAAAAATCAAAATATTTTATTTCACATAAACCTACATGGGCACTTATGAAACATCAGAAGCTAGGTGCATGGTTCCAGTTGGTCGTTTCCTATGGAGAAGATCCGGCAAGAAATTCCATGGTTACTCTTTTAAAAATAATTGGCTTTTACAATGTTTTCAAATCACAGTGTTAATAGGTATAGGAGGACAGTGTAGGCCTGTCAAGAAGTACCAGGTACTTAACAAAAGGTAAAGTCTACAAATCTAGTCTATTAAGCGTACAACGTTCTCACATTCACAACGTACACAAGAATCCATGTAAAATAACATTAAAATAATAAAAATAAAAACCTATTTAAACCAAATGACATGTTTGCCATTACAAGAAGTCTGAAATCAAAATTGTAGGTATACAATGTCAAATAATGAAAATATTATGTCGAAAAGTACGTATAAAACAAAAATAAAAAATATACATCGTAATTTGGGATATGATAAATGATTTTCATTTCTCATATTTTTAAAATAAAGCTAGACGAGGTCGGCGTTTCCTATCTGACTACTCTGAGAAGAAAGGCCGAAACAAACTCAGAGGTCACAGTCTCTTTTAATGTCCAGACATAACCTTGGTCAGATCATGTGAAGGCCATGTAGATTGCTGTCCGAAACGGTCCTTTTTAGGAAAGAACCACACAGAGTTGAGTGGACCTGTCCAGTCAGTGCACGCATTTGTCAGTAATCGTGCAGCTCAACTCACAACTAAAGGAGCTCAACGATGCGACGAACAATACCAAAGAAAGAACATTTGGGTAGGCCGCATAAATTACTCAAACTGCCTGACCATGATTAATACTAAATCAGGAAAAAAAAGCAACAATGACCCACATAATCTTCACATTGACAATAATTGAAAGCAATATAATACTTTACAAGTAAATATTCATGGCATTTTATATATAAAAATCATCAATGCCGATGTGTATAGAGAACCATTTGGCAGTTAATAGACATTTACATAGTTATGCCGTTTATGAGGTACCAGGGCAATAATGCACATGTGGCTTATTTGCAGAAGGAATTATTGCCAAACTTCCTTGTCTAAAAATTCTTTCCAGTCTTATCACTCTGCCTATGTCAGATAGGCAGAGTGATAAGACTGGAAAGTATTTTTTATTTTGTGGTATTGTAAGAGCTTTGGTTTATCTACGTTAAGTATAATGTCTTATGGCATTCTGCTGTGGGGATCGGCAGCTGATGTATTTAGATTCAATGTTTATGGACAGGGCCGTCATTTACCCACCCGGTCACCAGGGAATGTGAAGCCGCTCTACGGTGGATGCCATCATGCGTGTGTGAGCCCTGACGACGGGGAATGCTGTTGCCCAGGGTGGGGTCGTCTTGGCGGTGTCTCTAGACATCGCCAATGCCTTCAATACCCTGCCCTGGAGTTGCATCAGGGAGGCACTCCGGTATCACCGGATGCCGACCTACCTCTGTCGTGTGGTCGAGGCCTATTTGACGGACAAGGCCGTCATCTACCCCGGTCACCGGGGAGTGTGGAACCGGCAAGAGATGTCGTGCGGTGTCCCACAGGGATCGGTCCTGGGGCCGCATCTGTGGGACATCGGATACGACTGGGTGCTGCGCGCCGACCTCCCTAGCGGCGTCAGCGTCGCCGCCGCAGGAGACACCCTGGGTGTCAGGAATCCCGGGCGGATTTTCGGCCACCGTAGGCGCGGGCTTGCGGACGGTAAGCAATGAGTAGCTCACCGTCCGGTAAGAACCAGGCCCGGGCCGACGGCGCGTTGTATTTCACGCGCGCCTCAAAGAGATGTCGTCAGCACAAGCATAGGCGTCAACTAGGGCCGATGTCTGCTTGCAGGAAGATACCAAAGGGTTACCGAGGCCCCTGGCAACACAGGCAACGGAAGGAATACGGGTGGGTTTTAGTCAGTAAGAGTCTGACTCACCCTCCCGCTCCCGCGATGATTTCCCAACCAAAAAAAAAAAAAGTCTTATCACTCTGCTCCTTTCAAAGGAGGAGAAGACACACAATATTGCCCTACACTATAACCATCTGCATAATATTCCAATTGTTTCGTAGTTGTACCCCAAAAAATCAATGACTTAGAAGGTAGCTCCGGCCTTCAAAAAGGCACAACATAAAGCGTGAGAGTACTTTCACGCGGCTTTATCTTAGTTTTAGAATTTCTCATTCAAAACTTTTCGAAAAGGGAATTGTTGCGAGTGACCTACAATGTTCATATAGGTGAGGTATTTCTCGTTTAGCAAAATTCCTAACATCATTCGATAGTTAGAAAAGGAAAAAAGAACTGAGTAATATGAGTTTGGGATGGTTTAGTAAAAATGCTAAAATGTCTGAATAATTCGAATAAACAAGTCAATAACCGGTGATTTCATCTTTGTTGGGCTTAAAAAAAAATGCATTGACTTATCCTGTGGATTTTTCATTAAATTGATTATAATGATGTGTTGACGGTGGTATGAACCATTTTAATAGAATAGAATAGAATAATTATTTATTTGCATAGAAAGTAGGTACTGGAGGGACAGGCGTATAAATAGCCGTGTATCCTTGCGGGTCGAGGACGACAGAAAAATTATTATCTGGAATGCATAATAATTCAATTTGCCTTTTTTTTGAGCAAACTTTCAAAGAGGAATTGGTGACGGTCAGGTGGCGTTTGTAGCCTAACTCCAGCAAATAATGCAAAAGCGGTACCTGTGCTTCTCCAAGCGAAAGTCTTGAAGAATCCTTCTGGGCAGGTGGCCACCTTGCTTGTCCGTACACTGGTCACTTGAAAGTCTATATTTTGGATTTAATCGGACGCGGGTTATTATTTTTAATTTTGAAAACGTAGTACAGTATATCCCCAATGATTACGGGATAACGTAATAAAGTTTGCGGTTTTGCGGACGCGATGAACTGAGATTGAAAAAACGTGGTTTGCGGTGAGACGAAATGCCTCCGTTCAGCGCCGGTGCAGTATGACGTCTGACAGCCATCATTAGCTGTCACTAGCCGCAGGATTCTCTAAATCCCGCGACACACAATATCCGCGGCTGCAATATAAGCCTAAGACAGACTACATACACCTTATAAACCGTCCACAATCAAAAAAATGTAAGGGGCACTAACTTGCCACACCAGGTACAACAAAATGC
This sequence comes from Atethmia centrago, assembly GCA_905333075.3. Classification (NCBI taxonomy): domain Eukaryota; kingdom Metazoa; phylum Arthropoda; class Insecta; order Lepidoptera; family Noctuidae; genus Atethmia; species Atethmia centrago. Next base: position 5,047,489 of record HG995367.1, on the reverse strand, counting down.
AGATGTTATATAAATTAGAGATCCTTATACAATCTACCTTAAATTAAGCATGCAAACATTTCGTAAAAGTGCTTAAGTCTAAAATACTGTCAATATGAAAATTCTTAAATATGGACAATTAAATATAAATAATTAAAGATGTCATTAAGGTAACTATACATTTTCATCATTTAGAAATTCACAAACGGAGTAATAACATTTACCAATTAATAAGACTGACAATTTCTTTTTAAACAGTGGAATGGACTCGTTTTTTATTCCATGAGGTATTTTGTTAAAGACAATCGGGCACATACATATAACACTTTTCTTTAATAATGCAGTGTTATGACCACTAACACGTAGCATATTTGTATACTGCTTTCTAACTGGTCGTGTTCTATTGTCAGATGATTTAATAAAAAGATGCATATTTGATTTTACAAAAACAGCTATTTCGAAAACGTAAAGTGATGGGAATGTTAGCAAATTTAGGGACTTGAATACAGGTACGCAACTACCTGTTATTTTCATGTTACACATTGCCCTTATGCATCGTTTTTGAGCCTTGAATACCTGTTCTCTCAGACTACAATTTCCCCAAAATATTATCCCAAATCTCAGAATTGACGCCACCAAACCATGGTAAGCAACTAATCTGGTAGGCATATTCACTTTCCTGGATAGATTAAAAAGCACGTACGATGCTGTACTTAATTTTTTGCATACTTCTTCAGCATGTGGCTTCCAGGTCAGTTGGCTATCTATCATTATACCTAAAAATTTTGCAACTTGCACTTGGTCTATTTTTTGTCCATTGTAATTTAAATTTAAAGTTTGGTGGTATCCGTTGATAAAAATTCATAACATTAGTCTTAGGTATATTAATCATACGGGGCTCCTGTATGGAGCGCGGCCCAAAGGGTCATGGCCATCCGGATGGTCCGAGGATGCCGCACGGTCTCCTGTGAGGCAGCGAGCCTCCTTGCCGGATTGCCGCCATGGGATCTGGAGGCAAAAGTCCTCGCGCACGTATGGGAGTGGCGCGAGGAGGCGAAACGCCGGGGCGTAAGTCCGCTGCCGCGAGAAATCGCGGCACAGCGGACGGAGCTCCGGTGGGATCTCATGGCGTCATGGAAAGTACAGTTGTCGCAACCCAGTGCTGGGCATGCCACGATTGCGGCGATAAGTCCCCTCTTTGAGGAGTGGCTAGAGAAGCGCCACGGCGTCCTCACCTTCCGCCTGACGCAGGTCCTCACCGGACACGGCAGCTTCGGGAGGTTTCTGTGTCGGATAAGGCGGGAGGAAACGTCCAGGTGTCACCACTGTGTGGATCGCCCGGAGGACACGGTGGAGCATACGGTGGAGGTCTGCCCGGCTTGGGCAGAGCACCGCCGTGTCCTCGTGGAGGCGATCGGCGGCAGAGACCTCTCACGTCCGGCCCTGGTTCAGGCCATGGTACGGAGCGAGAGGGCATTGGCAGCCGTCACCTCCTTCTGCGAAGCAGTAATGCTCGCGAAGGAGGAGGACGCTCGGGACGGTTGAGGGAAAGGCACGTTTCACGCCCTCTCGCCCCTAGCCGCCGCAGGAGACGCCCTGGGCGTCGGGAATCTCGGGCGGATTTCCAGCCACCGTACCATTTCGTTTATGTTAACCGCTGGGAAACCGATTTCGACCCCAAGGGGTCGATATCCATCCCGGGCGGATTTCCGGCCACCGTAGGCGCGGGCTTGCGGACGGTGAGCAATGGGTAGCTCACCGTCCGGTAAGGACCAGGCCTGGGTCGACGGCGCGTTGTATTCCACGCGCGCCTCAAAGAGATGTCGTCAGCACATAATATAGTAGGGGTCCACTAGGGCCGATGCCTGCCGGGGTCGCGGGAAGGTACTTATGGGTCACCGAGGCCCCCGCAACACAGGCAACAGGAAGGAATACGGGTGGGTTTTAGTCAGTAAGAGTCTGACACACCCTCCCGCTCCGCCCAGAGCGGGAGAAGTTATTTGATGATTTCCCACCCTCAAAAAAAATAAAGTTATATTAATCATTAAATTAGTTTGATCAAGCCAGTGTATAATGTCCGTTAATGTATTATTTATGTCATGTTCATACGTTTTTACGTCTGTACATTTAATCAAGGCAGTACTATCGTCAGCGAATAAGACCATAGGATATTTTATGCGTCGTGGCAAGTCGTTAATATAAATTAAAAATAATAAAGGGCCCAACACAGTGCCCTGTGGTACGCCATACCTAATAAGTCTATGTTCCGATAAGTATTTTTCCTCACGCTTAGTTTTAAATACTATATTTAAATACTAGCTTATACTAGCTTATACTAGCTTTAAATACTAGAAGTTCTGCGAACAGTAGACCTGACGAGCATAAACCTCCTTGCAACAATTAATATACCACTAAAGTTATTTAAAACGGGATATTAACCATGGTTTTTGAAATATCCTACATACCTAACGCCAGATAAACATAGGTCAACATCGATTTTTTCGAAATAACTTTCATTTAACGTGCCATACATGATAGCAGCCATATTTAAAAACATTACAACGTTCAATAAGTCAAATTCAAATTAAAAAAAAAAACAAAAAAATATGAATAAAAATTTGTAGCCCAGCTAGAAAAAATAACTAATAGGTTTTAATTGGCATTGATAACGCTGCAGCCTAGTTTTGTGATGATAAGGTGGTCCCAGCAGGCTTTTTTTTTTTTTTTTTGAGGGTGGGAAATCATCAAATAACTTCTCCCGCTCTGGGCGGAGCGGAAGGGTGTGTCAGACTCTTACTGACTAAAACCCACCCGTATTCCTTCGTGTTGCCTGTGTTGCGGGGGCCTCGGTGACCCATAAGTACCTTCCCGCGACCCCGGCAGGCATCGGCCCTAGTGGACCCCTACTTTGTGCTGACGACATCTCTTTGAGGCGCGCGTGGAATACGACGCGCCGTCGACCCGGGCCTGGTCCTTACCGGACGGTGAGCTACCCATTGCTCACCGTCCGCAAGCCCGCGCCTACGGTGGCCGGAAATCCGCCCGGGATTCCCGACGCCCTGGGCGTCTCCTGCGGCGGCTAGGGGCGAGAGGGCGCGAAACGTGCCTTTCCCTCAACCGTCCCGCCTCCTCCTTCGCGAGCATTACTGCTTCGCAGAAGGAGGTGACGGCTGCCCATGCCCTCTCGCTCCGTACCATGGCCTGAACCAGGGCCGGACGCGAGAGGTCTCTGCCGCCGATCGCCTCCACGAGGACACGACGGTGCTCTGCCCATGCCGGGCAGACCTCCACCGTATGCTCCACCGTGTCCTCTGGGCGATCCACACAGTGGTGACACCCGGACGTTTCCTCCCGCCTTATCCGACACAGGAACCTCCCGAAGCTGCCGTGTCCGGTGAGGACCTGCGTCAGGCGGAAGGTGAGGACGCCGTGGCGCCTCTCCAGCCACTCCTCAAAGAGGGGACTTATCGCCGCAATCGTGGCGTGCCCAGCACTGGGTTGCGACAACCGTACTTTCCATGACGCCATGAGATCCCGCCGGAGCTCCATCCGCTGTGCCGCGATTTCTCGCGGCAGCGGACTAACGCCCCGGCGTTTCGCCTCCTCGCGCCACTCCCATACGTGCGCGAGGGCTTTTGCCTCCAGATCCCATGGCGGTCCCAGCAGGCTTAGCATGACCTTTCTATTTCTTCGAAGAATAGACATAGCTCTTTTTATAGAAAGTGACATTTCGTTTCTCCATTTTTGACATCGCACTGTAGAAATCCTTCTGCAATCTGTCACTTTGTCTTTCGTTTCTAACGATCCTTGTCTAGGTCCTTTTTTATGTAGACTATTTCAGAAGAAAGTTTCTATACCTGTACGGTCAGCAACCGCACATTGTACTTTGGCCTAGTTAACATACTGCACATTTTGTTAATTTATAAAATGTAGTATCGGCACATACGCAAGTACGTCAGTCTTCGGTTTAATATCGAGCTCGCGCAACATCTAACATTTTCAACATTTTTAACATTTTATATTATTTTCTTTTTACATTAATTTAGTGCAATTTCTTATTAAATACCTTTTTGAACACAAACATTTATTTTATTAACATTCAACATTAAGTGTAAAGGCTCATGCCCTTACAATACCCAACTGTCAAAATCACACTACCAACTGACAGTTGTCTAAGGTAGTGAAAACATAAAAAAAAACGTATGACAAAACAAAGATTTCTGAGTCAAATTATGTAAAAGAGTGAATTTCGTAAAAAGTGCAGTTGACTTTTCGATTTTGCTGTCGTCGTATTTTCTACACGGAACGTAAAAATACGACCTTAAGAGGAGTACCAACAAACTGACACAGGAAAGCAAATTTTGCTAGACTTGAAGCAGAGACGTTTTGCTCGCTCGGTCAATTATATAATCCTATTAAAAATGACATTATTGAATTTAGTTTTGTTTAAAAGAATATCAAATATATTTTTCCGCACACTAAAATGTGTTTTTATTGTTACATATTAAAATTCTTTTAAACTATTTCCTACCGAATTAAATCCAAAGAGGTATGAAATTCAGATGCTGTCTCCAGTCTTGTAAAGCCAAAAAAAAAAAAAATGTCTCTATAAATATAAACACGGTTCCATCTAAGCCACTATACAAATCGTATGCAGCCAAACGTCAGCTCTATAAAAGATTGGTTCCCAAGCAGCTACTAGCTTCCCTACTAACTTATGCATGCGTGCGATCGTGCCCCGGTTAGAAGTCCCGCTTTACTTGCAGCATTTGATTTCCTGTTTATTTAAATAACTATTTATATATACAACGTGGAGCAAAGGAAATTGAATACTTGTAAGCCAAAGTGTTGAAGAGTTTTGTTAGATCAAACTTCGTGAGTTTTGTATCGTATATTAGAGGAGTCTGGTCTTGATCCTTTCTGCGTTGCGAATACGAGTTTGTTTTACTTGCTTGTTCAACTGGTTTATAGGTCCATGATGGGTTTGTTTGCAGCGTAGGTACTTGTAATAAGGCCCATCGTTCACAACGCTACCCAAAAGTAACGTGTTACAAACTCAAATCAACAATGAGTAGACAGAATGTCACAGCACTAGTATTTCAATGGTGGTTTACACGACGCAACTTTATGACGCCTTATTTTGTAATTGGTTGCGTTGTGAAGGGACCGCTTAGACAGCGAATAAGATTCCCATTCTTGATTTAAGGATAGTAGCATATGTTAAAGTCACACTACTTATTAAAGTGGCTCCAGAGATTGTGCGCTTTTATAATTTACAACGCGATGATATTATCGTGGACGTCTACGTCCACGTCCTTAAAATGTACGAAAATACTTATAATGTATAACGTTATTATCGACAAAAATTTAAAGGTGTTCTCATATATTTCCATACACTTTTCTTCCCTATGTTATCGCGATGCCGTGGACGTCCACGATAATTTCGTCACGTTAGAAAGTATAAAAGTGCACAATTTTTTTTTGTTTCATTTGATTTTTGCCTAAATCTGCAAAAGTCAATACATAAGTACAGAATATTATAATATTTTTACGCTGGTATAAAATCTGTAGCAGAATGTTGTACATTTTGCTGCTCGTTATTTCGCGTGGGCTGTAAGAGCCAGTTAAAGTGAATTGGACTCATACGGTTATTATATTTCCACCCTTTGCTGGAATAAATACAAATTATATAAAACGCTGTACTGGTTTCCCATATTTAAACTTTTAATGTTTTTAAACTGTTTATGGACTGTTTGCGATAACCGTAGTAAGCTGACACATTTAATTGCGCAGTTTTTCGAATTTGTGAAGCGTCGATATCAGTGCAAATGATGTTTTTTTTATTTTTAATCCTGTTTTTAGGGTTCCGTTGTAAAAGAAGGAACCTTTATAGTTTTGCCATGTCTTTCTGTCTGTCTGTCTATCTATCTGAATATCTGTCTGTCTGTCCCCGCTTTAGCTCAGATAGGCTTAATACTAGAAAGCTGTAATTTGGCATAGGTACTCGTATACATATTAATCACGCCGACAAAGTGGTAACATAAAATCTTAAAAAAGGCCTTTTATAAAAATATTATTCCCACATTACGGGCAAGGGATACCTCCCTTGCCCGTAATGTGGGAATAATATTTTTTTCTCGTCTATGCCATGGTGTGGGGAATCGTTGGGTAGGCCGTTCAAAAATATTGTGGGTCGATTCAAGGATCCGTTTGCGTAATATTAAGCTTTAAAGTACTAATTTTTGTTAGAGTCAAGTGTCCCCCCCTTCCCCCTCCTGCCAGCTAAATTGTTGTTTATGGAGATGTGAACAAATTCATGGCAATAGTACATATAATTAAATTAAAAGAAAAACTATCACAGCTAAGTAGATTTTACAAGTTAACGAGTAATAGTCGATCAACTTAAAAGAATTGTCCGTATCGGTGTATGGGAAAACATGTTTTTCAACTACAATGTTAAGTTCGTTTTTGGGATAAATTCATCCCAAGCAATCCCAACTACGGAACCCTTCATTGCGCGTGGTCCGACAAGTACTTGGCCGGTTTTTTTATGTATTTTTGAAGTGTCAGGAAGTTTGTTAGTTAAACTGATTTACATTTGCATTAGTTAAGTAGCGAGTTAAGTCCCTTGACGTCTATACGTATCACTTCAAAATGAAATACTGTCACTGGTTGTTTGAAAACTTCAAATCAATTGGCACACTTATCTTGCCTAGGATCTAAATCTCACTATTCAACATTATTTTAATGAAAAACAGCTTTTAGACCTAAATTTACTATCCAATATAACCTAACAGTGTTTTCTCTTGTTACAGAAAGCATCGACAAATCCGGTGAAGAACCTGTAATAGCAGCTTTAAGACCTTACGCGGAACCAGACGACAATGACGGCCCCAGAGACCCTTACAACTTTCAGAAGCTCTTTGGCAACTCATCCGTCGCCAAACACGAAGTTACCACAGACGACGTATCATTAATCGAGCATTTCATTAACGTTGAACATAGTTACGATAATAACGACACGAAAAGTAATTTGGACGAAAATTCTGAATTAAGAGACTTAAATGGTACAGTGGAAAATGTTACCATTTCAAGGCCAGTGCACGAAGACGTCGTGACAAAGTTCCTAAGATTAATAGAAACCCAACATTTGCTTGGTGAGAATTGTACAGCTGGTACCCATTTAAATTTGGGTGAAGGTGTGGTAGACAGATACGCACAGGAACGATTTAGGATAGAAGCAGATGTTGCTGTAAATAGAGCGAATATGTTAACAAGACTGTGGAAATACGCGGGTCCTTCTGTGATGCACAATGAGTATTTGCTCCACGCAAGTGTCTTTTCGATGGTAGAATTTGATGATGATATCTTCGCGGCAGGGAACTGCTATGATCAGCTACAGTATAAGGACTATCAGTTGTTCTGTCCGTTTGCGTACCGGCTGCCTGAAGGTCCGATACTGGCGAAGGATTTAGCAGTAGAATACAAATATTTGAGCAACACATCGGAGTGGTTCTACATCGCGCGCAAGAATGCTGAGCGTGTGATCAGGAACCACAATCAATTTAGAAGAGGTGAGTGTGAAGTTATGATCTTTTAGCATATAGATGAATTAAGCATTTCTTTTTAACTCTGACCAAGTTTTCTTCCAGAAAAATATTATGAATAAATAATAATTCATTGCGTTGCTTACGAATACTCTGATTTCACGTTTCCATTAAAAGTATATGGGCATCATCGTTTAATTAGTATAATGCCAACAAATACCGATAAGGTGAGTGAATCCAAGTACACAGGTAGTCATAAACCATCTTGAACATACATACATAAATATACATTTTCCCATGGGGGTAGGCAGAAGCTACATAACGTCACAATAGCCATAATAGTAGTCGCGGGAAGGTACTAATGGGTCACCGAGGCCCCCGCAACACAGGCAACAGCAGGAATACGGGTGGGTTTTAGTCAGTAAGAGTCTGACATACCCTCCCGCTCCACCCAGAGCGGGAGAAGTTATTTGATGATTTCCCATCCACAAAAAAAAAGCCATAATAGTAAACATTATTATGTCACTATTCATGTATTAGATCAAAAATTTTTTCATCATTATTCTTATCTACCAGCCTTGTTTGCAGTCCTGTACCTATGCAATGATTGGTGACAGTTTTCGGTAATTCAAAAACTCCATTTAATTAATTATTATCACTCTACAGTTCTACACCAATAAGCCATGAAAAATTAAAGTCAAAGAGGTACATGTTCAAAATAAAAAGTAACTGCCACTCTAATGACGTATCCAGGTTACCCCGGTATCAAATATTCAACGTTCAGTACTAGTGGAAAAATCGGAAACTAATTTGATGGAAACCTAAACAATTTTGTTATTGTTTTAACCAAGTATAATATTTATTTAGTAATTGCTGAATTAACAACAGTGCTGGTTGTTTTGTTTATAAACTCTACGTTGGCGTAAAATTCAGCAGATAATATTGGTCGTATGAGTAAGCAATTTGTGTATAGTTACCTAAATTTTGATATAAGTATAAGTAAAAACTGTGATCAAGCTTTTTCGATATACAACTTCAGACTTGGTTAAACGTGCTTGATAAAATGCCATAAGCCGTGTGAACAACATTTGAAAAAGTGTGCCACAATACATTTTCTGCTCAATTTATCGCAGGTAACTGACGCCCTACCTAGCTTATTTTTAAAACAAGGGGAAGAAGTAAGAAATCCCAGTCACATTACCGTCAAATTATTCAAAGACTTTCAAAAAGTTGCCAATCTCGCTTTTATACAAACAAAGTACGACCTTGAGGGGATCTATAGGAAACGATCAATTTAGCGTTATTTAAAACAATACCGCGTCAGCTTTCTTTATAAAGAATTCGTAGTCTGTCAATCGATACCTTTACTCAACAGATTTTCTTTTGCCTTCAAGTATTCGCTTGGCTTGTAGAACGTTTTGAAGTAACAAAGGGATCGGAACTCAGTTTAGAGGCAATTTTCCTTTTATTATTCAAATTCCATCTTAATTTGAATAAAATAAAACAAAGTTTTGAGTTGTCTATTATGTACTAAGAATATAATTTGTTCAAGAGACCAGGTACTTTATTTGAGGGTTTTTAGAATTTTTGGTTTTTAATCTGATTCATATAAAAATATGGTCATCATATAAGTGAAATGAACACTATTAACAAACGATTTAATTAGGTACTCAATACAATCTCAGTACAGACTTTAGACTCCGAGGCTCGAAGACAACTAACTTAGCAACTACGCGGCACACCAAATATATGATGTTTTCTATTCGGTCGAGTTAAAAAAACCTGTACTTTTACGGTTACTGTCAAATTAGATACTTTTAAACTTCATGACTACCCCTGATACAAAAATCATTTGAAGCAATCACCTACTTTCAATTTTATATTTAGTATTTAAAATCACTACAAATCTTATTAATACGAGTAAATGGAAATCATGACATTCGGCCATCCGACATTGTATTGCCTCCTGGCACATACACAGTAATTATAATTTTTTTTTTTAAATAAATTCTGACTTAAGCCGTTAAGCCAACGTTCACATAATTGTTAAACTTATGATAAATCGTGGTTTATTTTTAATTTTCAAACTTTCAGACACATCAAATCTTACTTAATCTACCGTAACATAATGCAGTCACTTAAAACTCTAACCAAGTATAAACCTAGAAGCTGTTTATAACTTTAACTCTCTAAAACTACAACCAATAACGTTGAAGCACTTTCCTTCCAACCTCAACTTTTTATCTTTCTAAACTGAAAATAAAATAAAACTTTCTACCTTCAATAAAGAATCTTCAGTTAGTTCAATTCACTTCAGTTGAGTGCTTGTGAACTACGAAGGAAATTAAAGTCAGCGCATTGTTCGTTTGCACCACACAACACAGCGATACACAGCAAGTTGGTTTATAAGAGTATCGTAGTTTATAAATAAATATTAGGCGCCTTGGGTCACTTGCTAGCTCTAATTGCAAGCGATTATAGCTAGCAACTAAAAACGAGTTGGCGAGCAACGAGCAGCGAGTGCGCGACGGCGATGAGCGATTACCTACTCGCTGATATGCGTATGTACCAAGCGGGAGTCTCACAGCGAGTGTTCTATCCGCCAAGTGAACGTCGCTGAGCGAGTATTCTCTTTGATAGCTTTTTCACTACGACGAACGAGTATTCGCCTGTGGTGTGAACAGTCAGCAATCAACTATTAATATGTATCTCTTTTATTTACACGGAACCTACAATCTTTTGTACTCTCGAACGAGAGAATCATTGATAGCTAGTCGCTTCCTCGTCCGCAGTGGACCAGGTGCTTTAAGACCTACAATTCTTATTGACTGAGCTTAATTACCTAATGAATAAATAGTTGATGATGATGAGAATGGAATTAATAGGTACAAACTGTGATTGGCAATAATTATGATTGGTGTTCAAGCTTCTCGATACTGATACTTCGATAGTGAGTTGCTATGAAATTAATAAAAATTAACAACGCTCACAGTTAAAAATAAGTAATTGTGTACTTTGATCGTCATCAATTATGATAAATTAACTTACATACAATTACGACAAGTTTGCAGTCAATACGAACATTGCATAGCCGAATCAAGTGTCAGTTTTCCACCTTGGCCTTCTAGGATCAGACTAAACAAGAGCTAACCAGTTCCATACTAAACACTTGGTGATACTAAAGTTCAAGAAATGCTCAACAATCTAACTAGAATATTAACTACACCACGATAAATAATCGTTATTCAATTACTACTTCATACTTCAATTTACTTGAGAACTTTTGAACTACGAAGGATATTCAAGCTAGCGCAAGCACCACACACGCATACAGTAAGCAGTGGTGGCTCAGTGGTAACGGCCGCGACTTACGAGTTATAGGTCGTAGGTTTGATGAACCCAGGCACGTGCTTTACTTTGTGTAAATTATTTCATCACCACAAAACGGTGAAAGAAACATCACATGTCCTAGAACCAACAATTCGAAGACATGTGACATCTACCAATCCACACTGGGCCCGCGTGGTGGATTACGGCCCATTCCCTCTCACAGAGAGGAGGCCTGTGTCCCAGCAACGGGAACATTATAGGCTGATTATGTAGCATAACATCACTCCGTCAATTGTTTACTTGCTTCGCAGAAGGAGGTGACGGCTGCCCATGCCCTCTCGCTCCGTACCCCGTACCCCGGCCCTGGTTCAGGCCATGGGCCTGAACCAGGGCCGGACGCGAGAGGTCTCTGCCGCCGATTGCCTCCACGAGGACACGGCGGTGCTCTGCCCAAGCCGGGCAGACCTCCACCGTATGCTCCACCGTGTCCTCCGTAGAAGATGCTCTTGTAAATATTAAGTTAGTGAATACGAAATTTCAAGGACTGTTGAAATAGTTCGTGTTAATAGTTAAAAGGGAGGCGAACTCAGGAATCTTCTAACATTATTAAATGAATAAATAATAAGAACATTACCATCAGTCCTTTTCCTACTGGTAGGTTAAGGCCATAGATAACACCAAATTATCCTTCCTACAATATAAATATTTCTTTGAAAAGGCATTTATAGGACACCAATCATCATTATCTGCCTAACCTCTTTCCAACTATGTTAGGGTCGGCTTCCAGTCTCAGCGGATGCAGCTGAATACCAGTATTTTATAAGCAGCGACTGTATATCTGACCTCCATAACCGTATAACTGGGTACACTTACACGATACCTCTTGACAAGACTGGTTGTTAGACTTTTGGGCTTCTAACAACCCATAGCTAATGTTAAAGATCTACGAATGACAGCCGCGACCAACAGCTTAAGTAAAGTTCTTATAAGACACCAATAAAAACTACCATTTAAAAGAAAAACAGGATGACCAGACTTAGCTATCACTGTGATGTTACCAGAGTTAGAAATATCAACCTCTCAAAATCTCAGAAAAGATACGTTACAAAGCTCGGATTTATTCCTGCGTGTTAAAGTTTTCCTAAATTACGAGTAGTACAATGTTTTTCTAGGACTGAAGGGAAAATAGTCCGACTGTTTATTTCTTCGTCGAACTTCGAACAGTCGATTGAAACTTAACAAAGTTAAGAAGAATCATATTTTTTGCTGTCTCTCCTATTTCCTTTACTATTTCACTTTTGTTTTTTCTGTGCTCTGTGCTCGAAAAATCGTATGTTAAGTTTTAAGGCTCCTAGTGGTTCCTATTTGTCCTTTTCTTATTGAGTTGAATAAACACACATTTTGTGCGAACAAAGTAAGGCCTTGAATAAAATAAACGAAAACAAACAAAATTTCTTTTAGGTATGGTTTTTTGCAAGTTCAAGAAATGTTTATTTGAAAGAATTAAAAATCATTGAAATAAATTATTTTATCGACTATACATTTTCTGTTTATAAATTGCGCCACAGAATTTAAATTTACTTTTAGCATCATCATTCTCCTGCCCTTTTCCTAATTTGTTTAAGCTCAGCACAACATATCTTTTTCAGTTCTCTGTTAGTCATCATCTGGGTAGTCTTACTCCCTTTCTAGCCATATAATCTTTCACACAGTCCATCCATCGTTTCTTTGGTCTTCTCCTCTTATAGCCATCCAAATTCATACTTAAAACTTTCCACACGACATTTCCTTCACTCCTTCGCATGACATGCCCATACGATTCAAGATTATTTATTTGTGAAAACATGAGTACACATACAGAGCATGCAAGTTATTAAATTACATTATAGTTTTAAGATCAGTCATGTTTGGCCTTAGTACAAATATTAAAATTTCAGTTATAAAAGTTATTGGATAAAGTATTAGATTGCATAGTAAATGTCAATTTTGAAAACAATAAAATTAAATATATGGCCATAGTTACGTAACAATTATTAAATGTCAATTAAAATTATCATCATAGCAATAATATGTTGCTTTATGTAGATTATATCAAAGATGTATTGATAATATTGGTTACTACATGGTATTAGATGTTGTCTTTAAGAAATTCTAGAATACTGTAGTATGCTTTCCCTTCTAACACAGTATCTTTAATTTATTTTTTAATTGACGGACATTAAGCTCCTTCCAACTATTTGGGAGTTTATTGAAAATTTTAGGGGCCATACAGAAAACACTCTTGTGCATTAATGCTGTTTTCGATCTATGTAGACAGAGAACACTGTCATCCCGTCTAATATGGTTGCGATTGACCACTTCTGACTGTCGTGGAAATAAGTGTCGATTTGATTTTACAAACATGACAATGTCTAAAATGTAAAGGCAGAGTTAATATTTTATATTTTTTATAGTAGGGCTTACAACTTTCGGTTGACTGTAACTTAAACATGGTCCTGATGCACCTTTTTTGGGCTTTAAAGGGTATGTCGGTTGTGTTGCCCCAGAAAATGGTTTCATATCTTAAATGTGAAGAAACCAAACCGTGATAAGCCGTGAGCAATGATACAGTATTAAGCACTGGGACCAGTTTGAACAGCGCGTAACAAGAATTACTAATTTTTTTATTGAGTTCTTCTATGTGTGCTTTCCAGTTTAGCTTTTTGTCAATCTCCAAGGAATTTAGTGTTGTCAAATTCTGTAATAATTCTATTATTGTACTGGACGTTAAGATCGGTCATAGTTGATAAACATTGACTGAAGTGTATTACGTTAGTTTTATTAAGATTAATTTTTAGATTTTTATTATTCATCCAATTTATTATTGATGTCAGTGAATTATTAATGTCGATAATGTAGCTATCTTTAGTATTACATTGAATTGTGATAGTGCTATCATCAGCAAAGAGTGTAACTGGTTGGTCTACATGTTTAGGTAAGTCATTTATATATACTGTGAATAGTGGTGGGTCCATCACACTACCCTGAGGGACTCCATGCTTGACTACTTGCTCGTGCGAATGAAGTATTTCTTCACATTTAGTTTTAACGTTTATCCTAGATATCTCCGTGACCTGTTTTCTGTTATCAATATATGTTTTTATTAATTTTAGAACCATGCCTCTTATACCGTATGCTTCCAACTTATTTATTTAAATATCATACCTGACGTAATCAAACGCCTGTGTCATATCACAGAATATGGTGCAGACGGATTGGTTCTAGCGACATTTACCATAACTTTATGTAGGAAATAGTCATCATCATCATCATCATTCCAGCCGAAAGACGTCCACTGCTGGACATATGCCTCCCCCATAGGGAGGGTTTGCCATAATCGCCACGCTTGCCAGGCGGGTTGGCGATCGCAGTATGGTGTTAAAATGCATAGAGAACGCTACTGCCCATTCTCTAGTAGTCTAGTCCCTTAGTCGCCTTTTACGACACCCACGGGAAGAAATGGGATGGAAGGAAATCGTAAACAGCGATATTTATAGTTCGGTTTTCTCTGAATCCTTTTTGTTTGTTAACTAGTATATTGTGTTTTTCTAAATAAGCACTTAATTCTTTATAAAAATACTTTTCAAAAATTTTGGAACATACAATAACACTAATAATCGAAATAGTTCTGTAAAATTCCATGGATTCTCTATTTTCTTATTTAAATATAGGTTTTACAATTGATTTTTTAAAGCATCAGCATAAATTAATCAGATGGCTTAGATGCGTACAAATTTCTGGAGCCACCAACTTAACTATTTTTGCTGATATTCCGTCATGACCCACGCTGTTCGTATTTATCAATAGTATGATTATTCTAAACACGTCCTGCGGTATACAAGGGGGCATAAAAATGATTTTTCTCTCTCTCGGGAATACCATTTTAATAAAGTAGTTGTTAAATTCGTTGGCTATTTTCTGGGCATCTGTTATAGGGTCACTGTTTACTTTTATCTTTGTGCTAAGATTTCGTGGTATGTTATGCTTTGAGTTATTGATAATTTTCCAACTGGTTTTAGATTTATTACTAGATTGTTAATTTAAGATTATCTGTTAATCAGCCCACTAGAATAAAGAGTCAGACATGTATAGATATTATTGTACATAACTTTAAAAGAGCCTGTAAAGTAGAAGTACTTGAATTTGCGCGTTCCGACCACACAGCGCAATTAATAAAAATACCCGTCAAAAACTGTTGCACTCTAAAATACTGGCGTATGATTAGGCATGATTACAAATCAGAATATATTTCAAAATTTCAAAATTACCTGCGTAGGTTGTCATTCTCTGAGTTATACGAAACAGGTGATCCTAACATAGCCTACAATACATTTATAGAAACCTTTTCGCTTTTCTACAATTTATGCTTTCCTGAAGTATCTGTAACCATACATACGGCAAATAAATCTAAGTGCGTATCACGTGGTATCAAAATATGCAGCAAAAAGAAGCGACAACTTTTATGGAAATACACACGTGACCCAAATGGAACTAATAAGTATAGCTTGACAAAATACTCTAAATTATTTAAGAAAATTATACAAATAACGCAATATGCACAGAATAATTATAAAATAAATAATTCAGTAAGAGACATTCAAAATCTAAAGTTTGGTAAGATTTTTGTTTAAATATTTACATTCTCCAGCTGTTACAATATTTCGAAAAGATTTATTAGTGAGTTCTCGTAAAAATATATGTAGTTTTTCCATGAACACATTGAAATTATTAGCGTTTGGAACTCTTTAAATACAAGCTATTACAATTTTATAGTTAATCAATTCTACGGCACAACATTCAAAAGCGCCGGTTTGACAACCGATTTCCACACAAGTAGTTATTTTATCTTATACTTAAATATTGTCAACACAAAACAAATCTCCTCTTTGACTCGCTCCCGCTTCCACTATTACCAAACCCAATTAAATGCTCAATATAGATAGTAATTACTATATTGAGCGTTCTACAGTCAGGTCAATTTAGCTTTTGAGTGAATTAACATGGAGTAATTACTCTTTTACGCAATCACGTCCATGTTAATTTATTAAAAGGCCAATTCGATTGCTATTTAATCAGAAAATGGATAGTATTTTTATTAATAGACTAGCACTTCCGACTTCGTCCGCGTGGATTTTGTATGCCTCACACTTCACAAAGTGAAGTGTAAACCAGCGAAAGCAAGTTACAAAATTACGATCGAAAAACCTTTTTTGCCACTGACTTCCGAAATTAAAGTAATTTTTCACTTTGTAGTATTTCTTTTGGAAGTAAGTTGTTTTTTTTGTTTTAGTTTTTTTGTTTAAGTTATTATTTTTCACATAATTTTTCGAATACCATTACCTGCTGTATAAATAACAGTCACAGGAAGTTATTATAACATTATCCATACAGACTAAGTGGGAAAAATACGTATTATTGAAGCTACCTCAAAAACTACCCAAGTCAAGCTAATACATTTTATGGGACCATGGCGCAAGCTTCCTCTAACAAATGCAAAGCAAAAAAAAAATAAAATTGGTCGACAATTTAAGAAAAATTGATGAACAGCCATACATAAATATAAGATCATAAAGTCGAATTATAATTATTATTAATTCACTGGAGTAATCTGACATGTGTTAAATGTCATTTTGTCTAATGAAATAAAAACAAATGTATAAATATATAAGTATAATAATAAGTGTAACAATCTAAAACCATTTTATTACACAAAGTGTTAGCTAGCACATCTCAGATTACTCTAGTGAATTAATAGTTCGACTTTACAGACGAACATAGAACCTCCTCCTCTTTGAAGTTGGTTAAAACAGAATTCCACACCAAAATGATTGATCTAAATGAAATGAGCAGCGAATTCAAACTGAATTACTAACGAATCCGCCTTTTTTTTTTTTGATTGTGAAATCATCAAATAACTTTTCCCGTATTCCTTCCGTTACCTGTGTTGCCAGGGGCCTTGGTAACCCTTTAGTACCTTCCGACGACCCCGGCAGGCATCGGCCGTAGTGGCCCCTACACTTGTGCTGACGACATCTATTTGAGGCGCGCGTGGAATACAACGCGCCGTCAACCCGGGCCTGGTCCTTACCGGATGGTGAGCTACACATTGCTCACCGTCCGCAAGCCCGCGCCTATGGTGGTTGGAAATCCGCCCGGAATTCCCGACGCCCAGGGCGTCTCCTGCGGCGGCTAGGGGCGAGACGGCGCGAAATTTGCCTTTCCCTCAACCGTCCCACCTCCTCCTTTGCGAGCATTACTGCTTCTCAGGAGGTGACGGCTGCCCATGCCCTCTTACTCCGTACTATGGCCTGAACCAGGGCCGGACGTGAGAGATCTCTGCTACCAATCGCCTCCACGAGGACACGGCGATGCTCTGCCCAAGCCAGTCAGACTTCCACCGTATGCTCCACCGTGTCTTCTGGGCGATCCACACAGTGGTGACACCCAAGCGTTTCCTCCCGCCGTATCCAACACAGGAACCTCCCGAATCTGCCGTGTCCGGCGAGGACCTGGGTCAGGCGGAAGGTGAGGATGCCGTGGCGCCTCTCTAGCCACTCCTCAAAGAGGGGACTTATCGTAGCAATTGTGGCGTGCCCAGCACTGGGTTGTGACAACCGTACTCTCCATGACGCCATGAGATCGTGCCGGAGCTATGTCCACTCTGCCGTGATTTCTCGCGACAGCGGAGTTACGCCCAGGCGTTTCGCCTCCTCGCACCACTCCCATACGTGCGCGAGGACCTTTGCCTCCAGATCCCATGGCGGCAATCCGGCAATCCGGCAAGAAGGCTTGCTGACCAGCCGGATGGCCATGACCCTTTAGGCCACGCTCAACCAGCGGGCTGGCCGCAGCGTAAGGGAACGCGCCCACACAGTAGCCCGTAAAGGGCCATGGACCGCATGACCCCCGTGTAGAGCCTCCGACAGGAGGCGTTTGGACCCCATAGATAGGGCAGGAGTCGCTTCAAGGCAGCCCCTGCCCGCTCCAGTTTGGGAGCCAAACGTCGGAAATGCTCCACGAAGTTCCACCGGCTGTCGAGAACGAGTCCCAGGTACTTCATCGTCGACTAGACGCCGATGTAAACCCCTCCTACCGTTATTTGGGATCCCGACGATGGCGCGTTTCGAAGGCCAAAACACATGGCCTTGGACTTGTGCAGGGCCACCTCCTGTCCCAATTGCCAAATCCTTTAGACGATTGTTGTAACCCCGCGTGCCGCTACTTCGGCCGCCATCTGGTGCGACCTAAGGAAATTCAAACAGACAGTCAAAAAATACCGATTGGATTGATTGTCGATGCGCGCACAGTGACAAACGACACAACCTTTCACAAAGTGCACTTCTTCAAACTGAAGTCACCTCTTTCGACCACTTTTCGCTGATGGTTTTTTAGAAAAAATCGAGAGAATCAATTGAATCGGATACAAATGGAATAACGGTCGAAACAAATTGTTAATATTCTACAAAAATACTGCGTATCGCGGCGCAATGAAAGGATCGCGCAACTGAATCAGCTGTCAACGCCATGTACTGGGGCATTACCTGAACCAGCATACAACCAGTGGCGGTACCTTCATACAAGCCCAAAAGCCTTACTAAAATGTTCGATAGAGAATTTATTGTACCTAACCAGTAGTTTATGAGAAAATTGCGATGATACATACGTAGATACGTAGGTACCTACATACTCAGTCGAAAACTGAACTTTCTTTTTTTGAAATCGGTTAAAATTTTATTGGGCTTGCGTTATTTTGAAACCCTAGGCACGCCACTGCATACAACCCCATGTTCATTTTAGTCCGCGTTTTGCTTCTTTCATGTATCAGAGAGGGTGTTGTATACGGATTTTTTTTGGAATTTTCTTACTTTCCCAATGTGCGAGGAAACTTTTCGAGGACGAGACGAACAAAAATATCGAAATCAGTCAATCCTCTCTCGCAATAATTATCATCGAAAATTCATTTTTTTTTTCGTGATTTTTCTGATGTTTTAATGATTATTCTGCTATTCGGGGTGGAGACAAATCCAACAAATCAAAGATCATCAAAACCGGTCCAGCCGTTCTAGAGTTATAAATGGGGTAACTAACCCTACTGTGTTTTATTTATTTATATAGATATATATATACTCGTAGATATCTATATTGATAATTATGACAAACTTTGTTATTTATTATAAACTACTATTCAATTGTTTCCAGTTTCCAAAAAAAAAACATTTTGTAGGTAATTAACAGAATAAGCGTAGGGCTGTTCGCTCACACCGACGCATTTTTCTTATTTTTATCATTTTATACCCTTTGTAACTTCTAAACGAAAAGTCTGATTTGAATAGAAAGAAACAAACAAAAATATTTCTTTACGTAAACTCCAAAAGGTATTTGCTTTTACAAACAATTATCAATATACAAACAGAATTTCGTAAAGTTTCGTATGTAATGTTATTTTTCATTTGTCATACTTTGAAAGAACGCTTGAAGTAACCTGATCAGAGGGATGAAAACAGTACTTTTCGTCCCTAGGAAAAAATTTTACCCTGTTTTCAAAAAATTAAAAACTATGCAAGCCATGTCCCAACTATTTATACAGCTACGAGTACTCTGTTAAATCACGGCGTAAAATTGTAATTAAAAAATATTAACTAAATTAAATTAAAACTAAGTTAAGTCTAAAACAGGCCCTCGGGGCATTGTACCGAGTATGTTGGCGGCATTTCCTCGCTGAATTGCTATGCTGATGCGTTGCGAGAGAAAATCGCCAGCTTTTCGGTCACAAGTTACATCAACTAGACGTTTCGCGATTTCCGTAAAAATAATATAAATATAAATAAATTATGGAAATGCTACGCGCGCGTATAAGTGTGAATCGTGTCGGGCTGAATAGTGTGCTAATAATAATAACTTGTAAATAACTTATGCGCACTGGGACTCCATGGACCGAGGGTCTCGACGCCAAAGGGCACAAAGTTGTACTCTCTGCCAAGGCCTCCATATTTAATAACTTTCAGATTTTCGGCATTTTCTGCCGCTGCACCCACTTTAGAAGTAGTCCGTTGGAGGTGGGACGGTGCGTGTGTGTACACAGGTAGCGTCCCACACAAGCATCCGTCCCAAACTCCAGGGGACCAAAGACACAACATCAGGTCTTTTGCCATCATCTTTGACAATGCCAGTCAGCTCAAGAAGAGCAGGCACATTGATGCTGGCAAGAGACCGGCGGATTATGTCGCATGTCTTGAAAAGTGGCCTGCATTTTTTTGACAACAAAGTCCGTGGTGACCCAGTCGGTCCACGTTCGTGCCACAAGGGCATGTGTGTGGAGTGCATACCGTGACCCCAAGCCGCAGACCAGTCGCTAGACGAAGCGAGGTCGGATCCAGGAAGGTACCGATATATGGAGAAGGATGGGCATGTAGCCAATGACCGGCCTCTCTGGCTCCGACCGCCAAAAGTCTTGCGCGATCTGGACCTGAACTGCGGCTCAGAATTTGTATATTAAATCGCAATAAATATCGTCCCAGCTCCCTTGAGATTTTGGGTTGTCTGGAAATTCTTTACCCGGATAAGCAATTTGGAAAGCATACTTGGCATCCTCCGAGCCCGCAGTCTCATAGTTTGTGGGCAAAGCCCTTAGGACATTACCTATGAGACGTGACGTGCTATGGGTGGACGACAAAAAGGCTGGGGAAGCAACACTCGATATTTTGCGGATTCCCAAGCCACCAAACCGAATAAGGAGGGATGCTTGTAACCCAGATGGTTCATTGAGCTGAATATTTAAAATCATTTCTATACCAGTTTTGACTAAATCGTCTATTGGTGGAAGCAAATTTGGATGTTTCCAAAAAGGGCTACAGCGAAGCACATAAGTATATTTAGGGACAAAAAGGCAAAACTTTAGAATTACGAGAGCATAATGAGGACTGATTTCGAGTAAACAATTTGCGTGAATTTGTAATTTGGAAATAGTGTTAGTAATATAATCAGGAAAAGATTCTTCAAAGATGGGAGAACCCAGGAAGCAAAGTGACTTTCTGTCTACTATTTTTATATTGGGTGCCAGAAAATTCAATTTGGATTTTAAATTATCCAAACCGTAAGGCGCGGTGCCCACTATCGGTGGGCATCGGTGCGGCTCGGTACAGCTCGGGCGCCTTACGGCGGCTTCGTGCGCCTGACGGCGGCTTCGGGCGCCTGACGGTGGCATCGGGCGCCTGACGGCGGCTTCGGGCGCCTGACGGCTGCTTCGGGCGGCTTCGGGCGCCTGAGAGCTGCCTCGGCAGTCGTAAGTACACCTAAGAGCGCCGAGGCTGGTTTCGGGCAGCGGCAAAACTACCAATCCACCATTATAAATACACACGCACAACTTTTTTTACGTAACGTTACGACTCCTCTGCGACGTGTCTGCCACCCGGACTATTCTTAATTTGGTGGCCTAAGAAGTTTTTTGAATAAAAAGTTCACATTTCCTAAAATTTAATTCTAAACCAATATTTTCGAAATTTGTTTTAATATCTGATAATTCAGATAGCACAGTTCCTCCCAGGGTTCCGTCAGACAAATACCAAACGTTAAATTTCGATTTTAAATTTTGAATAATGGGATTTATAGCCAAGCTAAAAATTGCTGGCCCGAGGGGATTGCCCTGCTGGCAGCCGACCTCCGAAGAAAGTTCATGACAACGATAAATTAATTTTGAAGGGTCTGCGTAGCAGGTAAGCAGGTATTGATAAAGTTCCGGAATTTTGTTTTTAACTTCTGTCAGCATGGCATCCCTGTTTACTGAATTGAAAGCAATTTTGACGTCAATTTTGACTACAATTTCGCAATCATCATACGAAAGGTAGGTTTTTAAGGCATGGACCGCTGCCTCACACCCACCTTTCGTGCCAAATCCTAATTGTATAGGTTCGAAAACAGACTGTAATTTAGATTTGATATGTCTCACCGCAATTTTGGATGCCAAACGTCTTAAAATTGCCCCCGCAGCAATGGGTCTCACCCCTCCGTCCTTTTTAGTTAGGGCGATCAAATTAGCACCAAATAAAAGTGAGGCAATATCAGCCTAGATTTTGCCTGAAAACATAAAATTTATTAATTTTGTAATAGAGCAAATAAGCTGCTCACCTGCATCACCCACAGAAAAAGAAGTTAAATCTATGTTAGGGTGAGATTCCATCTAGGCCGGCCGCTGAACCGGTTTTAAAAGAAATTATTGCGTCAAAAACGTCTTTGCCTTCAATTTCGAGGCAGGCCTGGTCTGCTGTAGGAGAGTCAAAAAAGTACGGCATCGCGGGAGCCGAGGGATGTTTCAAATGCAAATCTGAAAGGGTATCAAGAGGATCAGGCGACAACACATCGTTAGTAAAAAGAAGACGTGCGGCGCCTTTGAAATCCCCGTCGGCAATTTTGCCTTCAATTAATTTAATTCTAGATAACGCTCCCCTCTTGGGAGAATCAAAAGGTGAAGATGTATTTGTCAAACAGTTATTTTTGATTTTTTGGGTTAGAGAAATTGCCTCATCTTTTTTGACGTACAAAGTAGTATAGGAAAAAAGGAAGATATTATGTCAGTCTACAATTTGGTTGCTCTCCACACATTTTTTAATCACGTCTGAAAGGTGGTTTGTGACGGAGATCCTGGCGCCGCGCGGGACTCGTTTGACAACAGGCACATCATTGTTTAGGTAACTAATTGGAATAGGGTAGAATTTGGACTGTCGGAAACAGGTGCCGTAAACAAACTGGGTCTAAATTTAGAGCCCCCGTTCTGGCTAATACAAAAACGATGTTTTTTTGAAATATGGATATTAAGGCCCTTTTTGATTGAAAAGATCTATCGCAATGTAAACAAATGTAATTTTGATTTAACGTGCCATCGCCAGATTGGCTTGCGGTATACATCCACTTACCAGAAAACAACACTTGAATGAAGAAAAACACTAAACTAAACACACAATAGAAATTATCACTAAAATATTATTATACAGTCTTTCAGAGGCGTTGACGTCGGACGTCAGGACGACACGACATAACGTTGCCAAGGAGGACCGCAACGTCTAAAACAAAATGGTATGTTATTATTTGTTCAAAATTGCGAGCTGCCTACACTTTGGCACAACAATTAGGCCTTGATTAACAAGAAAACGATCAAATTTGGACATCTAGAGCCACGTACAATATGTAAATTTAAATAAATATGAGCTGTGAAAAAGTGACAGACAGTGACGTGACGTTTTGCAATATTTTATCCGAGGGCCTTTTTTAGGCTTAACTTAGTTTTAATTTAATTTAGTTAATGTTAATATTCATCTTGTAATTTGGTTATCATAATAAATGTTCAATCTAGGTATATAAATAAAACAAAAAAAATATATATATATTATCAACAATTTTGTAACATGACTTTATACTTATAATTTATTTTTCACTTTACAATCATTTTAAATAAATTCATCATCATCATTGTGCTAAATATTCACTATCATCAATGATAAAAATATTGGCTGGTAGAATACAACAGAAAAAGAAACATAAAAAGGAGGGAAAGCGGCAGTTTTGACTGCCGCGTTGGTCTACTGCTGAGCATAAGGTCCTGGGTTCGATTCCCGGGTCGGATAAAGTGTTATTGGGTTTTTCCATCTGGAATTTCTCAGTAGTAGCCCGTTGTCTGGATTTGTGCCCGTTTGATGGCAACAGGCTCTTCCCCTATTACATGGGATTTAAACATAACTGGCAAAATGTGGGTGTACTACAGGTACACCGCTGCCCAACCCTTCGGGGAAACAAGACGTGATGTTATGTCTATGTATAAAAATCTTTTACCACCAAAATCAAAAGAAATATACTTAAAATGTTTCGATGTTTTTACCAATCTTACCAATATTGTTTATTTATGTTTTAATACAATATTGTTTGTTTAACTAATCAGGTTTTTATTTACTTTCCTCATATTCGAAATGAAAAGCAATGTTTACCTCGGGTGAAGGACCAATTTAGTGGCGCCACCGCTCGTGCGCCAAACCATCTCGTGCCTAAATAGATCACTTTCATCCCTTGTATAACAATCTACTATTACATTTAATTTCACTGGCCCCAGTGTTATATACCTAAAGTCCAGTGCGTTCGTTGCATTCATTTGGTAGTATTGTACCAACATTGGAATGAGATTGTCTGTTTGTACAGTACATACAAACATACATACATAAACTCACACCTTCTTCTTCTATGTGGGTAGGCAGAAATTATAGAACGCCACCTGCCATGCCCCTTACATACTCCTTTTGCTTCGTTTACGTTCATACACGCACGCTGGTTGCGAGTACTACGCACCTAACCTTTTTGAAGAACATCACCTTAGGTCACAGTGTTTCGGAATAGGTCTCCACCCCCTCCATGACGCACCAGTCAACTACACGCGGTGACAGAGCGGGACTGGCGAACGAGATGTCCACCACTGATTCACCCCGCATCAGCACACACGTAGGGATAGAACCTGGGTTTAGGACGAACAGGCCTGTTACCGAGGCCCCTGGCAACACAGGCAACGGAAGGAATACGGGAGGGTTTTAGTCAGTAAGTCTGACACACCCTCCCGCTCCACCCAGAGCGGGAGAAGTTATTTGATAATTACGCACGCAAAAAAAAAAAGTTGACAGTATTTTAATTATTAAAATTGTTTTGTTCAAAATTATTACATCTGGGATACAGGATCATTATGTTATGTTATTGATATTTTTGTGTTCGCGGTTATGTGGGGAACTCACTTGTTTAGGTGCATAGTGAGATACGTGAATATTCCATTGACCAATAAACATTATTTGCAAGAAATCAAAGCGGTAAAAGTTTTTTTGGAACGAAGTTCTTTAACGTACATCGTCACGTAACGTAAAAGCTTTATGCCGGAAAAAGTCAGTTTCAAGTGTCGAAAGTTTTTGTTTTTGGTTTTTAATTCAGATCCATATAATATAATATATAAAAGCAAAAACTTTTGACACTTGAAACTTGAGACCATACTAGATGGCTCTGTATTAATACAGCGAAAGGAACTTCGTTCCAACCGGGTGTCCCACGACACCTCCCGCCTTTTTTATTATTTGGTACGTTCCGATTTTCGGAATGAGAACTTCAATCAGCATTAATGGTAAATTCATGAGCTTCGTTCAGACTTCGATTCCATGAATTAACGGTCGTAATTATTCGTGCTTTTGGATATATCAATATTTGAATAATTTCCGAACGGAAACTCAGATGAGATTCCGGAAATATTGCCGACTATTAAAAAAAATGTTCCAGTAATGATTTCGATTATAAATTGATATGAGTCGTGAAATGCGTGGAAAGGGCACAATTAAAAAGTTTCATTTGTTTTGCCGCAACAGTGTAGTGACCTACACTTATTAAATAATTAAATTATTTTAATCACTAGTTAAATTATTAAATTAAAAATAACACAGAATTAAATATAAACTAAGTATTTGTTAAATAAAATTTATTATAATTTATATACACATATTTACAAAAGAACTTAAAACTAGACTTATTTATAAAATCACAATTAAAAAGTTTCATTTGTTTTGCCGCAACAGTGTAGTGACCTACACTTATTAAATAATTAAATTATTTTAATCACTAGTTAAATTATTAAATTAAAAGTAACACAGAATTAAATATAAACTAAGTATTTCTTAAATAAAATTTATTATAATTTATATACACATATTTACAAAAGAACTTAAAACTAGACTTATTTATAAAATCAACGTTTAAAATAAAACTATTTACGATAATTAACTTAATGTTCAATGAACAAACAGACAAGTACAAATATTGCATTAGTAGCGTTGCATTGACGCACCCGCGCCGTATAGGTGACGCGTGCGCACCGTGACTTGCTAGTCAGTATGCTCACGACGCGCATAACGATATATTGTAACCTCGCGATCTTAGTCTCACCGTGCTAACTAGCAACCCTTGAGACTTCTTGTATTTACGTCTGTCTGTTTATCCTTGCTGTTCTTTACTATCTACACTTCTAACACTCCTTCTTAACTAAGTGTAACTCTTGTGTGTGTGAACTGAAACCTGTGTCTGTGTACCTAATAAACTTTCAGTCTTCTTTCTATGTACTTGGGACTTATTACTTCACTACCTATTTCTATCTACCACACATTACAACAGCACTGATTTTGTTTTAAATTTCCGTGCTCGATTATTTTTCAACAACAAAATAGCTATCTAATAAATTGACACTATACTAAACAGATAGTAAGTACCAAAGCAAGGATAATCAGAAATACTTCTGACAAAGACCATGTAAGTAACCTACATGGTCTTTGCCAGAACCATCCTGGCAAAACATAGTTTAAAGACAATTATTATAAATCATTTTATAAGGTACTGAATTAATCAGGACTAGAATTGTAAATATACCGTATAATACCGAGTCGCTATGTATTATACTGCTATAATACAATAAAATACTGTAAAACTTGTATTTAATGTATTTTATTTTTTTAAGTGAAATATTTGAACTAATGTTTTATTTCCCGCGAAATTTGTTACAAGTCGGCTTGAATCACTTTTTCATTATATAAAATGTAAATAAATTTATATAGCATAGTTAAATGATAATGCAGGGTAAACGGCAATAGTTTGGCTCACAACGTTTTACTTTGTTGATTGCAAGCCGCTCGATCATTCGGCGACTCGATGCGCTCATCCCGTCCCGCGTCTTTCACATTGGGTTTCATCATCGTCACTTTCCATAACCACACAATGACACAAGATATCCTCCTCTTCTTGTAGCCTGAAATAAAAATACCTACATATTTACTTAATTTATAATTAGGTAACAGTACTTATTCGATAAATAAAGGTCGAACTCACGGTAATTTTCATCCAATTATCTAAGAAGCCACTTCCTAAGGCATATTTATTTTATTTAATTGATTAGTTTTATCTTTTGTATGCGTTTACGACTTCAAATAAGATAAGAGATTTATCCTTAGATCAGTTTTAAATTGAAGCAGATATTGGCATTTTCTTTGTTATTATAGGAATTTATAATAGGAAAGAAAATATTCCTATTTGATTATGTACCCCGACTTGAAGATTCTTAAACGTAAAAGACCTTTGTGGAATACGGAAATAATTAAAAAAGTCCATTAATAATAATAGCATCCGGTGGCACAATATTATCCTCGTGTCTCCTTATTTTATTCTGAGCTGTGGTCTCTTTGGGATTAATTATTTAGTTTATTTATCATAACTTCGATAATTTTTGTGTCGTAAACTATGACAGTGACAATACCTCCGATATCGGATGTTTGTGCCACTCCTTTGCCTTTCATTATATCGATTTCTATCTCCTCTATCATAAAACCTTTGACGCAAACCTATGTATGGAGAATACAGTCTCATTGCGTCTCGTATTGCTATGGATCTCAAAATCCCGACCAATATTAACTCAGGTTAGGACAGGTACCAATCAGGTATTTTTTTTTTGTATCTCGCTACCTTAGATTACGAGAATCTGATTAAACTACTCGTATGGCAAAAATATCAAATTTTATTTATAAATCGTAATATTTATAATCGTTTTCATCCTTGTGACCGGGAAACGTCATGTAAAGGGAAATGGCAAATACACTTATGTCGGAACTGAATGAGTAAATAAAACAAAATTATATTTAGTAGCAACGGACTATTATGTAAAAGGTATTTATTTTTATTTTTCCCCAACACATGTGTGTGTTGGGGAAAAATAAAAATAAATACCACCAAAGCAGAAAATTGTAAAATATTTTCATGAAACAATTTGTTCTCTTATAGGTTTAAAACTTTATTGAATACACTCGGTATTTAATAAAGTTTAATAAATTATGGCATGAAGTTGAATAAATTACAATTAAATCTCCGATATATGTAATTGTCCTGTTTGTTTTCGTGTGTGACCTGTCCTTCTCCTGTCTATTATGAATTTTCGCAATAAAAAACAAACATTCGTCGCAAATGTGCACCATGTGTATATACATAATCAGCCTATAATGTTCCCACTGCTGGGACACAGGCCTCCTCTCTGTGAGAGGGAGTGGGCTGTAATCTACCACGCGGGCCCAGTGCGGGTTGGTAGATGTCACATGTCTTTGAATTTTTGGTTCTAGGACATGCCGGTTTCCTCACAATATTTTCCTTCACCGTTTTGAGAGCAGTGGTGATGAAATAATTTACACAAAGTAAAGCGCCTGTCTGGGTTCGAACCTACGACCTACAACTCCTAAGTCGCGGCCATTACCACTGGTTCACCACTGCTCACGCTGCTGCATGTCTATATGCTGCAGCCGAATTGTATAAAATGGCGTATAAACGTCTAGCTGAAATATATAAAGGCGCTTTTTCTATTACGACTGATTGGCGTTCAGCTAAAATGTCGTAATGATACGTTTGCCAAAACGGCGGCCACTTTTAGTCCTATCGCTGCTAATGCACTCCGACTAAATGTTAGGTAGATCATGTGAAGGCCATGTGAAGTGGCCATTTGAAATGGTCTTTTGAGGAAAGAACCCTACAGATTTAAATGGACCTGTCCAGTCAGTGCACGCATTTGTCAGTAATCGTGTAGCTCAACTAAGAACTTAAGAAGATCAACGAAAAACACCAAAGAAAGGACATTTGGGTAGGCCACATAAAATACTGAAACGGACCAGATTATCAATATAGCTAACGAAAAAGAGCAAAAAAAAAAAAATTTGATATGATCATCATTAAAAAGGTTACATCTGTAACTACTATGTGCTATATTCTTCGCTATTCAGCCCTGTGAATTAGTAACAGAATAATTCGACTATTGCCATACTGGTATATTGTGTTCCCTCGCATCTCAGTCTCTTGCCTATGATATGGTATGGGAAAAGATTTTGCGATATCCGACTCTTCTAGTAAGTAGGTACTCAAAGGCGTCGCCTCCCGGCGTTTCCACTCTGTTGCTTTATATGTATATACCTTCTGTTAGTCGCCTTTCATTAATCCACTCAACATGACCAAAGCATCTAAGCACATACTCTTTTAAAGAAGGAGGGCGAGATTGGACCCACGTTATTTAAAAATTAACAGAGCCCCGTTCACGGGTTAGTTTATATTAATTATAATAACAAGTTTATAAGAGTTCTATATAAAAAAAATATTGAGTCAATAGGAGATGGGAATTAAAAGTTATTAATGATTTTAATTTATTAAAAACCAGTCATGGTACAGTTTCCGAACGCAACGTTTGTCGTGATACATTCCAATCTACAGTAATGATTTACTTTCTTACTCATAAGTACGTTTTCGCTTGGTGGTTTTCCTTTTTTTGTACTTACAACTTGATAAATAAACTTAATACATAGAAAATGAAACATGGCAAGCACCTACAATGTAAATAGACCGTAAAAATATATAAATTATTTTGTGTTATAAACGGTATTGAAGACATGGAACGGAAAATGGAACGTCAGTGTCAAATTGTCATGTCAATTCATTCTATTGTTTGTATTTAACTGCTAACGTGGGATATAAATACTATTTTTACGATTTTATGGATTCTTGATTACTTGGCTTTAGTTTTGATCTGACTATTCTGCACACCAACCTAGACTACGGCATTTACTTCTGGATAATGATTTGCTAGTGATTTAGACTTTGTCAACTGTTAAAATGCGTTGTGTTAATTGTCAATTGCTCATTTCTCGATAACGGCGACATCGTTTGTCCGAAGAAATTGGTCAGATAGTTGAAAGAGTACAGAGATGGGTGTATCCGCGTGATGTAAGTATATTCGTAAAGTAATTTGTTTAATTTCATGAACCCAAAATAATCATAGCCGATATAAAACAAAGGGAGCGAGCAAAAGTAAAGATCAACCACATTACTAGCTTAATAACCTGATGTGTGGAGATTTTAGATAGTCTGTCCCCTATGCTACTCAATATGGGTGCCTGTATCACACATGGTTTGGTAGCATTGGATGGAGTGGTCACATTCTTAACCTGGAACCAGGACAAACTTAAACTTATAAACATATTTTGTGTTTCTTTAACAATTCTAATAATATTTTCAGGTAACTGGCGGCGACTATATTTGTCACTCATGTTGGCAGTTGATAAATCGTAACCCAAATGATGGTCCTGAACATGATATACAACCACAACTTGGCCATCGTAATGTCTGTGCTGGATGTGGCAGATCTATTTTGAGAATTAGGAGCAGGCTAGTTCTCCAACTAGAGATGTCTGAAAGGGAAACCCAACCACCCATCTATTCTACGAGCCCGAATTAAATCTAGGCACATAGGTAGCAAATCTTATTATTCGTACATCGCAGTAGATAGGAGGCTGGAGGGGCGAAATGCCATATTAGGATATTATTGTCATTGGAACACGGACAGTGGGCTGTTGCTCTCATGTTATGAGCATATTGTGGTACATGGGCTATGCCAGACACCAGAGCTATGTCACTGCACCAGCTTCTTTCTTAGATAATCTTTTAATTAGATAAATAAATTATATTTTAACCAAAGATTGTTTAGGATCGAATAAGAAAATAAAAGGAAAATAATTATGTACAATTATTGTACGTCTTGAATATTTTATAAGTAATTATAAAGTGAATAAAATAGTCTATCTTTTTGAATAAATATCTTTTTATTTAAAAAAAACCTCTAGGTTAAATGAAAGGATGGGCAGGAGGATAATGCTGATAAAACTACTTTATCTGTTACCTGCTATGCTTCTTTTAGCTTGGTTTAATCTGACCACAATCTAGTTTCTGGATCAGTAATGCTAGCCTAACGATATTGCATAGTTTTGATATTATGGTAATTAAAGAGTTCACTAATCCCTCCAGACGCATGTTGGCAGTTTTATGAATCATCAATTAGATGGCTGCGTAGATGTGTGTAGGTATACGAGCTTAAATGAAGACGAAAACCAGCATTAAGTATATCTAGTCATCGACGAAGATACTAGCGATGCAACTCTTCCACTACATTATGCAAAGGGAAAAACTTAGTACTTCATATACGTTTATGCAGTTTATCTGGCTAAACAGATGTAGAACGAACCTATAGGAACCTACCTATTCAGGACCCTTTATTTTAGAGATTGATTCAGGTCAGGAGATGACATCCTAGAAGGACACTGACAATGTTAGACAATATAATATTGTGATGTCCTTAAAAAAGTCAGGTGCGTAGTACTTTGCAACGCGCGTTTATGACCCAGATGTATGGACGTGGACGAAACAAAAGGAGTAGGTATGTAAGAATCGTAGTAGGTGGCGTTCTGTAGTTTCTGCCTAGCCCCACGGGATATAGGTGTGAGTTTATGTAAAAATGTATAAATAAGCCATTCTACTACTAAATAATAACCAATAACTCCATGCCTAAAGTATTTTTAGGTTATTTTAGGTTATAATCTTTTACCTATCATATCTTTTTTTGCTCAACTTCTCTAACCTACTTTCCATTTGTTTTTTTGTTAGATTTATGTCGTTCTTTAACTATTCATAAGTTTCCATAATATACGCTACCCCTATCCATGGGTCCCAAATTACATGCAATCTCGCCATTCTCCTTTTTATCAAATGCACCGTTGCCTTATCACATCATTTTTCAGACTATAATTCATAGTAACGCCACACATGCTTCGCAAGGAATGCATTTCTACAGCATAAATTCTACTTTCATGCTTATTTTGCCACACCCACCATTCACTTCCATACATAAGCCGCCATTGTAAACAACCAGTCGAGCCGTTTTAGGCATCGACTGGTTGGTCATAATCGCATGGACAGCACCATGCACTTTATTTCCCACATTATTCTCCTTTGTATGTATATGTTAATCTATTATGTGTATAAACATTTCGGAATAATGTCTAAGTGATGCCAAAAACTGCATCAAAATCGTGGTTTAGAAGAATAACGTGGTCACACAGACTTAATTTATAATATGTATAGAAACACACATAAAAGAAAAAAGAAAGAATAATGCGTTTATTACAGCAACAAAAATACACCGATCGGGTAAGGTACTAGGTAAACTTGACAATATAAGGCAAGGGTCTAGGTAACCCTTACCTTTCAACATCAGAAGGGACAATGCCTAGCTGTTGCACTACTGATTAAAAAAGGTAATCAGTGACTATTGATGCCTACAGACCCTTTATTTCCTACGCCTAAGCCACTCCACCCTTAGGTCTATTCAAGTCTACCAACACCTTTTTTTTTGTAACGGGCTGGAAATCCTCATGGATGTCCTCCGACCTTGGGTGGACGGTAGTCAATAGTAAGTGCCCACTTAAGCACTCTCCAACGCAGCCCTGACTGGTGCTGGCCCGCCTCTGCGGGCTCCATCTGGTCAAGCGTGGGGAGTGAGATGATTGACTCTCCCCGCGACGTCTAAGAGGGGCGCGCGTGAAACATTACGCGCCACCACCTCAGTGATGATAGGGGGTGGCGGACGTCCCCGGGTCCGTCGTCCCTGGACACATTTAGGTGGCCGGAAGTGGGCGTTATCTGCCCTCTGCCGACGTCCGGTGCTCTCCCAGCCCGCAGCAGGAGCATGCTGCGGGCTGGGACAGCACTCGAAATCTCCCTTTCTCCCTCTTTTTTCTACTTTATTCCTCTCCCTTTCTGCTGCCTCCTTCTGCGACATGACATTTTTGAAAAAAGAGATCACGGCATCTCACGACGCTGCGTCGCCGACCATAGAACCAATCTCGGCCGGCAGCGACAGGTGACTTCCCACTTCCAAAAAAGTCTACCACCACCTAACCGAACCTTCTCTTCCAGGATACAACACGTACACCTACAACGACACAGCCCATACTATCAGGGAGACCGACGAGATCCTATCAGTGACGTATGAAGACGGCAAGTGGTCGAAGCCGTACTACGACTGCGGCGGTGGCAACATCTGGATGCTGACGTATACTGTGCCTTTCTTTGGGTACAGCAACGACACCTACTTTTTCAAGTAAGTTTGGTTCTTTTTCATTTGTTTTTGTGGATATCTATAATATTCACACGGTGCAATTTAATTGCCTGTAGCATGCTATAAGTTTAACACAACACGAAAGTTGCACCGTTTAAATAGTTTTTAGACGTTGCAAGAAATTTGTTGCTTCTATTTTACTGTATGACTAAACTTGCATCATGTGAATGGGGCTTTACTTAAGAGAGGCTTGTTCTCAGCACTTAGATGGCATCAAACTTTCAGTGCTTTTGTCAGTTTTGAAAAATATTGCAGTAAGATATCAACGGAAATAAGTGTGAATTTTTGTTTGACATTTAAGCATAAATTTAAAAAGATTGTGATTGGTACCTACTAAATTCAAGCTACTACATTATTAATCATCCAATAACATAACGCGTTGATGGATGCCGTTATTTCATTACGTAATTCGATAAAAATTAGAAGTATATTCAACTAGAAACACTGTTAGTAAATCAGGAAACGTTAGTAAAATTACATATATTACTATGTTATCCTTCCAACTCAAAGAAACCTTGAGGAGCGTCATAAAAATATTATCATCAAATGATCCATAAAAACCAAACGTTGAACATCAAACGACGCTACGACCACGATTTCCGCGACAAAACAGGACAAAAAGAAATCTCCCTGAAAAAAGATTGAACGCGAAAATAGAAGTTATCAGTTCCATTTGGAGTCGTTTGAGCAATAACACAGATCGGGTCAGTGATACGGGCGGCAGGCCGTCTGTCCTAGAAAATGGATTATTCATGGATACCGCAGTATCGGGACGATCTGTTGCTAAAACTTATGTATGGATTCTTGGAAATTCTTGCTTAAAAGACGTTCTAACAATAATATACTCTTTGTTTTAAACTTGAAATAAAGATATAAATAGTTAAAAAAATCCAAAATACTAACCTGCGAGTAAATCTCCTCTAATTTTAAGACAAAATGCTGCAATGCATGATCGAACTAAGAGTAAGGTACAATGTTCAATATCAATAATTCCGTTTAAGTACCGTACTTCGATTGCACTAGCCATTACGCTAGAAAATAAAAATACTAAGTTAGTAGCAGGGTCTTTAACCTCTAACACATCGTAACATGTTACTTCATCATCATCATCATCATTTCAGCCGAAAGACGTCCACTGCTGGACATAGGCCTCCCCCAAACATAGGCCTCCTGTTACTTAATCAAACTTTATTTTATTATCATGAAACATACGTACACGTATGTTTCATACACAAAAAAAAAACTGGCCAAGTTCGTGTTGGACCACGAACAATGAAGGGTTCCGTAGTTGGGAAGTTGGGATGAATTTATCCCAAAAACAACCTTAACATTGTAGTTGAAAAACATATTCTCCCATACATTGATTTATGCCACGGTTAATTCTCCAAATTTATAAATTTTAAGTTGGTCGACTATTACTCGTTAACTTGTAAAACACACTTAGCTGCGATAGTTTTCCTTTTAATTTCGTTATATGTTCTACTGCCATGAATGTTTTCACATTTCCTTAAACAACCATTTAGCTGGAATGGGGAGGGGACCCTTGACTATTAATATTACGCAAGCGGATCCTTGAATCGATAACTGGTGTTCACAGAGCCACAATATTTTTGAACGGCCTATCCAACGATACCCCACACTATGGGGTAGACGAGAAAAAAAATATATCATCCCAACATTAAGTGCAAGGGAGGTAACCTAAAATTTTTTTTTTATCTAGATTTTGTTTTAGCACTTTATTAGCGTAATTAATACGAGTATGTATTCACACAGAGAGACAGACAGACAGACAGACAGACAGACAGGCAGGCAGACAGACAGACAGACAGACAGGCAGACAGACAGACAGACAGACAGACAGATAGACAAACTGACGGACAGACAGACAGTCAGACAGACAGACGGACATGGCGAAACTATAACCATGTTATTACAAAACGAGTTCTATCTTTGATCCAAGCTTAAACCTTCGAGCCAGTTTTTGTATTTCGAACTTTATTTTGGCCGTAGTAAAGTTCTTTATACGAAATTGATCACTTAGGCCCGGTTTAAGAATCTGTTTTTGTATTAAGAACTTTGTCTTTGTTGAAATAAAGTTCTAAATTCAAAAATGGCTCGATGGTTTAAACCTGGTTCTAAAGACAAACCTTGGTTTGTAATAAGGCCCTATGGGTTCCTAGTTTACTACGGAACCATAAAAACTGTCTGTTAGCGGCACTGCCAAGCTAATATATGCATTAAAAACAGTCTAATGTAGGTGCGATTGTCGCTTACGGGCGTCCGGTTCCGAGGCTTTGATTGTTTTTCAGGTGCTTGCAAGTTTATAAGGTTTATATTTCAACTGCGATTGACATTTCTGTTGAGCTTTGTGTTCTTTAATTTTTCTTTATTTTACCCGACTACGGCGAAGCCCAAAAGGAAGTAAGGTTTTTTTGTTGAATGTTAAGTTTATGACGACCAAAAAGTTTTTATCAAAATAACTTTAACACTTAGGCATGTACTTTGATAATAATTGCCAGTGAGGTAAAAAATGGTACTTTTCATGCCAAAGAGGCTCTACTCCCTACTCTACAAGCGATTTGAGCCGCGGGGACCTT
This sequence comes from Atethmia centrago, assembly GCA_905333075.3. Classification (NCBI taxonomy): domain Eukaryota; kingdom Metazoa; phylum Arthropoda; class Insecta; order Lepidoptera; family Noctuidae; genus Atethmia; species Atethmia centrago. The sequence goes on along the minus strand of HG995367.1, from coordinate 5,011,967 downwards.
TTTAGGAATAAAGGTTTATAATAAAAATACATTTTTCATAACTAAAGAGCCTTTTGTCTAGACATCGATTACTTATTATTATGACTCTTGTGGTCGATGAAGCTCAGACAGCTTTAGTAAGCAAGTCGCTATTGAATAGGTTTTCAACTGTGCATTATAATTAGTGGACAGTTAAACCTTGAGCCTTGTTGTCCTCATAATATCATCACATCACTGAGCTGCTTTACCATCATAATACAAACCCTATCCGTCTTATTACAAAACAAGGATTATCTTGAGACCCAGGTTTAAATTATTGAGCCATTTTTGAATTTCGAACTTTATTCCGACTACGTTAAAGTTCTTAATGAAAAACCGTCAACTTAGTACCGGACTAAATAGTCAGTTTTGTATAAAGAACTGCATTTCAATCATAGTAAAGTTCTTATTACGAAAACTGGTTCGATGGTTTAAACCATGTCAAAAGAAATCTTTGTTTTGTAATAACACCGTTAGGGAACAATATATCCATTAATTTATAGGGTAACTGTCATAGCTCTCAAATTTCTCCAATATTAATAAGTGTGCCATATTTTCCATGAATGTCGAATGGTTCGATCTCTTTGACTATAAATCTTTTATTACAACACTGTAAGAATATTATCAGATTAATGCGGGCCTGCTCTTATATAACCTCCTTCTTACCTTAGCCGGTATTTATATCTTAGAATTATGTAAACTAGTCCGTAAATATCCAGATTCTTAAAGCACACGGGGAAGCATATAAACAAATTATTCGTGGCGCCATAAAAATAGACTAAATGTGCACCCTCCCGCCTGGAACAACATTCATCTAGTCCATATTCAATGTCAATAAAAATATATAATAAATTACCAGAAGGCATAAAACAACAAAATAAAGCTAGTATATAAATAAACTAAAGCAATACTTAATTAAAAAAAGCTATTACAGTACAAGAATATCTAACCGATAAATTCAATAATAATACATGACTATGAATAACAGATAGATTTTAATAAGTAAAATAACAATAATAAATTATAACATAATACTTAATAATTATACTACATTCATAACAATGAACAGTTTTTAATGTGAGTAAAGAAATAAGCAATATAATTAAATAAATAATAAATAAATAGATAGGCCTGCATTTAAAATATTAATAGAATAAGTTAATGAATGGAAACATAAATACATAGGTAATAGGATATAAAATAATTCTAACTTAAGGCGCTGACAAGACCCGCTTGACCAAAATAGGCTTCTCTTAAGAAAAAAAAAATGCCAATTCTGTATAGTTTGTGGTAGCGGAAAAAAATATTGTTAATTTTGAACATACATATTTCCCAGAACTTGGTTGTTACCAAAACACGTTTTGAAAAAAAAATCTCGATACAAACTAACGTTAAACTAACCTCTTACCTTGAGTTCTAATCCAAAATACGTATCTGTATTAAATATCAACATACGTTACATATTTAATTAATTAGAACGTCTTATTTGAATGCAGAACTTGGTTGTTTTTTATTTTCGATTACTCAACTCATTTTTGAGTAAATAGATAATTGCTTCATATTTTGCAATAAATTACAAGCGTTGTGTCATCGCACTTCTCTTTCTTTTCTATGCAATCTGACAGTGACCACGGTTTAGATGTTGTCAGCGTCTTAATAACAAGGAAAATGAATAAAACGCTCCTCATCTCTCTACCTATTTAAACATTTGCTGGGTCCATAATTGTTTCTATTATTTATTTTTTAAATATGTTTACCACCTGTAACTGTACATTATGGATTGCAATAAACGATTTGATTTGATTTGATTTGGACCTACAAAAAATTTTGTTCAAAAGAATTAGATAAGGAGATCCGTGTTACACACTATGAAATTTTCCCAATAGGAAAGCTTTTAGTTCGTGAAGAGAAAAACAGACTCATTTCGTGGAAGTTCTATCATTAAGTATATACCAATTATTTTTGCCGTTTCGCCGTATCTTTTAGCTGGTTTAATTCGCCGTGCAGTGAAAACGTCTAAAAGATTTTTTTTTCTTTTTAATTATTTGTTATGTATATATGCATACTTAGAACAGAGAACAAACGTCCCAATTCTAATATGCTTCTATTGATGAGATGCGAGTTTCCGCAAACGTCAAAGTCGGCCATTTTTCATTCATTTTATTTTCCGAGGTTTTCACTGCACGGCGACGTTGTGGTTTAGAAGTTCATACCCGAATGCGTTATAATATTATGACATTATCTGCGTAGGTGACTACCTGGTTGGTCTAGTGGTCACAAGCGCTACTACTGAGCATGAGGTCCTGGGTTCAATTCCCAGGTCGGACAAAGGGTTGTTGGGTTTTTCCATCTGAAATTTCTCAGTAATAGCCCGGAGTCTGGATTTGTGCCTGGTTGATGGCAACAACACTTAAAGCACACAAATGTACAGAGGCGGACTTAATGCCATAGGCATTTTCTACCAGTCAACCTTTGGGTGATGCAGAGACAGACAGCGGTAGGTGCAATAACGAAAACTGTGGAATAAATATTTATTAAAATATAAGTATATACATACATATACCTATTTAAAACATTATATATAATACATATACCTACATAAATATAAGACCATATAAATACACGAATATAATAAACAGATAAGACAAACAATGGGAAAACATTACCGTTGTGATAATACTGCCAGCTTCTTACGAATGTGCTCGCGAACTTTAACTTTAAAGGATAATCGGTTGGTTGCCATCCTGATTTCCTGGGGGAGCGCATTCCACAGAGAGATAGACATAACGAAGAAGGAAGAGTGAATAAAGTCAGTGCGGTGAGTGGGACATTGAATAAGACGATCGTGTGATGAACGTAGATTTTTACTATGGTTCGCGCAAATGTACTGAAAGTGGGGGGCGAGATAACTAGGGGAAGAGGGAGAGTCAAGAAATGAAAACAAGGTGGTCAGCGCCCTTTGCTCTCTGCGCTGGCGTATGGGCAATCACTTTAGAAGCGATCGTTGCGCAGAGATATGATCATATTTACGCAGATTGAAAACGAATCGCATGCAGTTATTGAGAAGACGGTCTAGCTTGTCGAGGAGGTATGCATTCAGGTCATAGTAGCACTCATCACCATAATCGATCTTAGGGAAAATTAAGGACTGCACAAGCATTGTCTTGGTACTTGATGGTAATACATTTTTCAGTCGATATAAAGCCCGCAGAGTTCCAGTAACCTTCTGGCTCACCCTAGCGACTTGAGTACGCCAGTTCAGGGTACAGTCGATGTGCAAGCCTAGGTCTTTCATTCGTCAGTACTAAACGGAACAATCGTTCCATTAAAGAGAACAGGTGGCAAGGTTGAATCATCCACACTACCAATACTACGATGACTCCCCATGATGTTCGCGTGACACTTATTAGGGTTTACTGCAACACCAAATCTATCAGACCAGGTTTTAATGGCTATCAAGTCCCTATTTAACTTGTCGATAATGTCAGGTATTTCATCAACCCCCTCTTGACAGTACAACTGCAAGTCATCTGCTTAAGGATGATACGAACACTGAAGCTCGGAAGTTATAAGATTGATAAAAATAGAAAACAGAAGAGGAGAAAGAATACCGCCTTGAGGAACGCGAGCTTCCAAATCACGCCAGCATGATGAAGTATCCCCAACATGAACGGACTGCTGTTGTTCCTGAAGGTAAGAGGAGAACCATTCCAGCGCTTCGGAAGAGACCATAACATAGGAAAGAATAGCTAACAGGACGTCGTGACTAACGGTGTTGAAGGCATTCGAGAAATCAACCAACACAAGAGCAGTGACTTTGGTGACTTCCAGTCCTGCCCTTATATCGCCAGTCACTTTAAGGAGAGCGGAAACAGTGCTATGCCCAGGCCTGAACCTAGATTGAAGAGGACTAATCAGTGAGTTACGATGGACAAAATTGGAGAATTGTTTGTGGAGGGAAGGATTGAAATTGGACGGAAGTCAGTAGGAAGAGAGGGATTAGATACCTTAAGTATTACCTATGGGTTAGTGAAATAACAGTCGTAAGGGACTTTCAACTTTGTCACTATAGTTGGCATGGTAAGGGATGGTAAGGGAGGCGCAAAATCGCGGGTGCGACAGGCAGCGCGACGCGCAGTGCGACACATTATATGAAGTTTTCGTAGAAATTGTGCTACTAGAGTATTAGTCACGTCGCGCCTGTCTGCGGGAGCCGTAAGGCAATTTCCTTAGTGAGCCTGAGTGGTAACAGCTTTTCATCCGCTATACCGTCGACCTATTTCATAGGTATCAATCATGATGAACTCTTGGGCCTGAGGGGTTGTGGCTAAATGAATAGCCCGCGGAGCGATCGAAAGGTTAACCTACGTGGATGGACCATGCATACATAACATATCCCCCCCCCCCCCCCCTCCGTGCCTCGGAAAGCAAGTGAAGTCGTTGGTCCCAGCTGTATTTCGTAGATCTTTGACACTCGTAACGGGTAGTCAGAAGCCTAAAAGTATAACTACAGTTGGCCTAATCTGATCCTTTTCCGATTTCAATATTCTACCATGTGAATTTGCACATCGCGCTTTATCGAACATGTAATAAGTCAACTTGTCTTACTGTATCTTCTAACTCTTTGTACAGTGTGTATGCAAAACAAAACCATACAACCATATGCAAAACCCAGCATGTTATTTAAATTTTTGTAACATCAAAAGGATTGTAACAAGTTGTTAAGATTCGAGAAACATGGCAAAGAAATGTTTGAGAGAATTTGTTACATTGCTAAGTTAATCGTGAAGGAAGTTTGGGCGTATACAGGGTTATGTGCAATTTTGTTTTATATTGGGATCTGGCGAGGAAGCAAGAAGAGACTCTCGAGAAAGAAAAATCAGTCACGATTTTGAGTTTTATAATCCATCGTCTTCTAAATTACAAGATGATTATTAACATTAACTAAATTAAATTAAAACTAAGTTAAGCTTAAAAAAGGTCCTCGGGGCATTGTTCCGAGGATGCTGGCGGCATTTCCTCGCTGAATTGCAATGCTGATGCGTTGCGCGAGAAAGCCGCCAGCTTTTCGGTCACCAGCTACATCAACAAGACGTTTCGCGATTTCCGCAAATAACTTATGCGGATTGGGACCCCACGGACCGAGGGTCTCGACGTCTCGTCTTCTTAGATTTTTCCAAGCGACTTTGGCGTCAGCTTTTGGGCCAAACAGCGGTGACTGAAAATTTGTAGATATTTAACTATTTTTTTTTTTTAATTGTTTACCTAATAATTGGGAATGCTGATTTGTAAAGGCCTTTTGATGATATATGTTGAGAAACAGACAAATGCGTTTATTGGTTTATGTACTACAAAAACAAGAACTGACGATACAACTTTCCCTTTTAGGCATGAATGGATAATTTTCCCGTGATCGAGAATCGTTGATTTCGTGGTTTTCAGTTACCAGAGTTTCACGACAGTTAAATATTGCTCAGATGTCTTAATTACGTTTATTTTGACCTTAACTTGCTCGTTAACGGTGTGAATATAAATTTTATTCAAAATTCAACTCTGTTCATATTGGACTATCTTATTACTCCAGATAGTGCCCTGGTTATCTGAATTCATCAAAATACAAAATCGAATTATTCAAATTTGTTTCTCAAGACTATTGGATATCGGCTAGTTTTTACTCGAATAGACTAGCTGTGTATTATTAAGTTTTATTCAATATTAATATTACTTATATTGAGTTTTTGAAACGATCCTTATCGTTTATTATCTATGAGATTTTTCGTTCCATGTTAAGTTTACCAAAATATCCCCATATTTTTCCAATTTGTTCGCAAAAAAGAAACCACTTTCTATATAAACCACTTTACTTACCTAAGGAAAGGGGTGAGAAGTAAGAAAGCGCGTCTTTATCAAGAATTTAACACTAAATAATACAACTTCTACGAAATAATCAACTTCTTAAATCAAGGCATGAGTTCCTTATTAGCAGCCTCAAAATAATTGCTTTTATCGTGGACATCTAAAGTACAAAACAGGAAGTGACCGCTATGCTATAAATCTGAACAAAAATATTGCTTCCCCAAATGAAAATTGTTGGAAAATTTTGTTAATTCAATGGCAAATGAAATACCAGGTTTTGTTTGCACTTGTTTCAAATCGTTTTTGAGTGCGGAAGTGATAAACGTTTGTAATTGTGGTGAGCCGTGTGATGAAAAAGTATCATCAATTTTATTGAAACTAACAGTAACTAAGACTAATTAATTTAGGTTATTATTTTCATGACGCAAGTCTATCCTTTTCATTTCACATAATCACATAGGTAATTGGATTAGACAAAGTTTGGTCAAACTGTCAAAATATTGCGTTGTATTCAAATCTCGCTTCTAGGTGAACGGAATCCCATTGTGATTATGTAATAAAATAAAGACAGGCAGGTGCGTTGTAACCACGCCTAAAGATAGTTTACTAGGAATACGTACGCAAAGTCTAGATGGTAATTATTTCGACAAACTCGATAATCTAGTGGTCGCAAGCACTACTGTTGAGGTCCTCAACGGACACGGCAGCTTCGGGAGGTTCCTTTGTCGGATAAGGCTGGAGGAAACGCCCGGGTGTCACCTCTGTGTGCCCCGAGGACACGGTGGAGCATACAGTGGAGGTCTGCCCGGCTTGGGCAGAGCACCGTCATGTCCTCATGGAGGCGATTGGCGGCAGAGATCTCTTACGTCTGGCCCTGGTTCAGGCCGAGAAAGGCAAATTTCGCGCCCTCTCGCCCCTAACCACGGCAGGAGACCCCCTGGGCGTCGGGAATCCCGGGCGTATTTCCGGCCACCGTAGGCGCGGGCTTGCGGACGGTGAGCAATGGGTAGCTCGCCATCCGATAAGGACTGGTCCTTATCTGGGCCTGGGCCCGGGTCGATGGCACGTTGTGTTCCACGTGCGCCTCAAAGAAATGTCGTCAGCACAAGTGTAAGGGTCCACTAGGGTCGATGCCTGTTGGGGTCATGTGGTAGTTCGGAAGGGTTACCGAGGCCCCTGGCAACACAGGCAATGGAAGGAATACGGGTGGGTTTTAGTCAGTAAGAGTCTGACACACCCTCCCGCTCCGCCTAGAGCGGGAGAAGTTATTTGATAATTTCCCGCCCAAAATAAAAAGCACTACTGTTAAGCACGAGGTCCTGGGTTCGATTCCTAGTTTGGGCAAAGAGTTATAGGGGTTTTTTTATTATGAATTTCTCAGTAGCAGCCCAAAGTCTGAATTTGTGCCCGGTTGATATCAATAGGCTCGCTCCCTATTACATGGGACTTAAACATGATTGGCGAAATGTGGGCGTACGTAATATAGGTACAGTATAACTCTGCATACGTCACGCGGTTGTTCACGTTCGTTCGCTTTGTTAATTATTTTGGGTCCTCCGGTTGGGAGGTATAAGTGCAAAATTACAAGCACATTTAATATTTTAACTGTAAGTAGCTTTAAAGGCTGTTGAAAATGCAATAATGAAGGGGCTCAATGATGAGTGACAGTAGCAGCAATATAAAGATATTCTAATCGGTCGCAATGATCACAAACGCGAGGTGTCCGATACAATTTCCAACCTTGGCAGACAAATCAAAAGAAATCTTGCTGCTGTCTCGATAGCTATGTTTGCTATGTATCTGTTATGCTGTTTAAATGGTTTAATTCCTTGTAACAATCAACTAAATTATTATAACTAAACATTCGTGTTTATTATTGCACTGTCAAATATACCAATATGGTTATAGTCAAATAAATTGTCGCAAACTGTTTAGTATGTAAACGCCCTGTATCGAGTGAAGCCGGTGACATAATATTTGTTCAACTCTCAATACGTAACTGCGAGTATTTGTGTAAAGTCAATTATTATAGCGTGTCTTGTGTATAGAGCTATATAATTATAATAATACTAGCTCTTCTCATACAGAGAAGGCACGAGCATTGATCACCACGCTTGCTCAAGATACGTTGGCAATTTCGGACTTAAAGTTACTTACTTATATTAAGTCCTCACGATGTATTTCCTTCACCGATGTCAATAATGTCCTAGATAAATCCACAAAGTACGTCATGATGGCACTGGTTAAGGCCTCGCCTTTCATGCACGAGGGTGTGGGTTCAAATCTGGGCAAATACCAATGTGACATTTTCGATTCATATGTACTTTCTGATAAAGTTATAGATAACAGATTATTTATTAATTAACAAGAGTTCAAAATGACAAGCAGTCAAAATGTTATTCTTCTGAAGTATTTAGGAAGTTGTGTAGGTCATTTGTGAGACTTTTTAAGGTTCCGTATGTCTGAATGAAAAAACGGGACCGATGTAGGATCACTCGTATGTCTGTCTTTCCGCCTGTCACAGTCAATTTGCTCCGAACCTAATGGACAAATTTGTACACATATGAATTTCTGTGACCTTAACACGGACGTGTAACGTAATTAAATTATTTTTAATATGGGGGTCACTTTTGGGCGGCAAATTAGAAACTTTTAAAATTATTTTTGAACACTGTACCGTGTGACATATCAAATAAAAGGGCTAAGGGGTAAGGATCCAACCTCCCTAGTGGTGTCAGCCTAGTGTGCTACGCTGACGACACGTTGGTCCTGGCGCAAGGGAGGTCGTACCGGACGGCGGCCGAAGTAGCGGCACGCGGGGTTGCTATAATCTTCAACAGGATCCGGCAATTGGGACTCGAGGTGGCCCTGCACAAGTCCGAGGCCATGTGTTTTCATGGTCCTTGGAACGCGCCACCGTCGGAGTCCCAAATAACGGTAGGAGGGTTTCACATCGGCGTCGAGTCGACGATGAAGTACCTGAGACTCGTCCTCGACAGCTGGTGGAAATTCGTGGAGCATTTCCGACGTTTGGCTCCCAAACTGGAGCGGGCCGAGGCTGCTTTGAAGCGGCTCCTGCCCAATCTAGGGAGTCTAAAGGCCTTCTGCCGGAGGCTCTACGCGGGGGTCGTGCACTCCATGGCCCTTTACGGGGCACCTGTATGGGCGCTTTCACTGGCGCGGCGGCCAGCCCACCGGTTGAGCGCGGCCAAAACTGTTATGGCCATCCGGCTGGTCCGGGGATACCGCACGGTCTCCAGCGAGGCGGCGAGCCTCCTTGCCGGATTGCCGTTTGAAGGCAAAACTTCCGCGCGCGCATGAGAGTAGCGCGAGGAGGCGAAACTCCGGGGCGTAACTCCGCTGCCGCGAGAAATCACGGCATGGTGGATAGGGCTCCGGCGGGATCTCATGGCGACATGGCGATAAGTTCCCTCTTTGAGGAGGTGCTAGAGAGGCACCATGGCGTCCTCACCTTCAACCTGACGCAGGTGCTCACCGGACACGACAGCTTCGGGAGGTTCCTGTGTTGGATAAGGCGGGAGAAAACGCCCGAATGTCACCACTGTGTGGATCACTCGGAGGACTCGGTGTAGCATATACGCTGGAGGTCTGCCCGGCTTGGGCAGAGCACCGCGGTGTCCTCATGGAAAATGTTAACTTGTTTTAATTACGTTGTAGATCATTTAAGATTTTATTTCATACGATACTCTGTAATATAAAGTTAGTTTCATTCATGTACTGGATTTTCATCATCGACCCGTATTATTTGACCACGTGTGTACAAGGGCTGCTTGTTGACCACGGAACCCTAAAAATGGGAACGCAGCTGACTTCACAAGACAGTAGACAGTGTTTCAAAAGTCTCCAGACTTGTTCTATACACCAAATCTTCTTATACAACTCGTCGCATTATGATTCTAAACACAGTTGCTATGATCCGTGATTCCTAGTTCGAATATCATTTGAAAGCCAGCCAAGTTCAGTAATACACGGATTTGCACAGTTTAATCCAGAAAATAGCTCATGAAATTTAATTTCATTTACACAAGTTAAATCGCTCCGTTTCTAAGTGACATGCAGCATAAAATTATGAGTTTTAATAGTCTGTTTCGGTGTTCCACGGAGCTAATTTCGAATGCGGTTGCAGCGCGAAATAAGCAAAATCTCTCCTTTTTATACTTACTCGTATATATTTTAGTGTTAGCTTGTATATTGTATTTAATATGACCAGCTATTGATTGAAATAAATAAGATCTAATAACAAAATGATAAGAATAAGGTTGCATACTACTAAGGTGCGCACTATCGAATCGCATCAATGTATTTCATTGCTTTTTTTTGTTCTTGGCTTGTTGGGGCTTATAATTACGTAAAGTATTATATGAAGTTTATCGCATGGAGGGATTTTTGTGAGAAAACTACAGTTTAGGTAAAGGTTTATAGCATGCGGGCGAAGCTGCTGAAGCTACGTCGGAAAATATCCTACGGGAACGTTCTACTGTGATATGAAGTATCCCATCACAGACATCCCAATACAGGTCATGGTATATGTCGAATTTTATATATATCCGCTCAGCGTTGACACGTGATTGAGACATCCCTACAGATTTTCACATGTATAATATGATTAGGAATTAGGATAATAGGATATATCGTATTTATGTTACGTTACTGTACCAAATCAGTTAATTGTAAATAAAGAATTTATCTTTCTGTTTTCACGAGCTTTTATTTGAAAGTTCTAATCTTCGGACAATCACACTGTAAATTCAAAAAGACTGCGGATGAAAGTGCAAATGCGGTGCTTCTGACCAAACCATGGGGACTCATATGTTGGAAGGTCCAAAGTGTATACATCTGCACTTCTGAGGATCTAGAAAGCACAACATTTATACTGCGATTGGCGTAACCATCTACTGGGCCCAATTCAACTAACCTAATAAAATATTTTAACTGAATTCTTCCACTGAATTTCATTGAGTTATAAACACGTCTAGGTATAGTAATATTAACATGTAAAAACAAAGTAGGTTAGGTGTTTTGAAACTCAATCCACGGAGTGGTATTGAAATATCAATTCTCGCATTGATTTTTCGGAGAATAAATATAACGAATCAAAACACTTAATTTTCTCCTTAACCTATTTCTCAGAAAGAAAAAACAGGGATAGGTACTTATTAAACACAATGTCAGAGAGGTCGTGTTTGTGCGTAATGTCTGTTCGAAAAGTATCTCAGGAAAATGTAAACAAATTGATCAGAAAACGAACCTGTGGATTCCAATTTGTAGTGCCACTAATGTAACACTACATAGTCGAGCTTTCGCGAACTAAACTTCACGCGCTCTCTGTTGTACAGCGAGACGTCGAGCGCGCGAAGTGTAGTTCACGTTATCGCAACAATGTAGCCGTAGCATTACAAATTCACGGGCTTGCGGACGGTGAGCAATGGGCAGCTCACCATCTGGTAAGGACCACGCCCGGGTCGACGACGCGTTGTATTCCACGCGCGTCTCAAAGAGATGTCGTCAGCACAAATGTAGGGGTCCACTAGGGCCGATGCCTGCCGGGGTCGCGGGAAGGTAGTGAAGGGTCACCGAGGCCCCTGGCAACACAGGCAACAGGAAGGAATACGGGTGGGTTTTAGCCAGTAAAAGTCTGACATACCCTCCCGCTCCGCCCAGATCGGGAGAAGATATTTGATGACTTCCAACCCAAAAAAAAAAGCATTACAAATTGAGTGCATTGATTTGATTATTTGAATACTTAAACCCGAAATACTTATTTTAAATCAACTTAAAGATATTCTTTATTTGTCAATTGAGATTAATTTTACAACCTCAATTTTCATAGAACTTTTCAATTACAATTTAAATAATTTTACTTAAACAATGATTGTTGAAAAAAGTGGTGAGAAACAAGTTGGAACCATCTAAATACAAATGAATGGGTAAATAATTTCTTACGGTGTTGTTCTATGTTAAGACACGATTACTTTGGACACCGTCAAAAGAAAACCTAGAATTATTGGTCTATTCCTAACACCCTTTAAGCAAGCGGGCTCATTTCTCCTCTGTACAAAATCAAAATCAAAT